>CM059799.1:31975658-34456491 GCA_030435695.1 Brachymystax lenok tsinlingensis
AGACTGCTGAGTGGACTGGTTGAACTGCTGGTGAGATGACTGTATAAGGGAGTAGGTCGCTGGAAAAGAATGAGGGAAATTAATAAATAACAGGTAATTAAGTATGCTAAGTATGTAAAGCTAAAGTATGCTACGATTTCACTCCCCACCTGTTTCACCCCTCTCTGGGGTTTCAGTCTTGACCCCGACCCCCTTGGGACTGGAGACACATCGCAAAGCCAGGTTCTGCACCTGGCCCAGAGAGAAAGGGGAGATGAGTTTATGACGATTGATGGAAAGAAGAGGCCAGAGAGAGGGACGCAAGTACAAGCAAGTTTCACCAATCTCAGAGTTTAATACTGTAGTTTTACTGCACAAATATTCTAGATTTTTACTGGTCCCAAATCTGTTTGTGCCGTAATGACCACAGGAACTGGCAAGACAGTAACAACAGATCTGGGAAGAAGCTATTGTAGAATACATCACTAAAGCAGGACTCACTCCAATGCTCTTTGTCACAAATACAAAGTTGATCCATACCAGGTCATTGTCTGATTTGTTGCTGGAGGAAGTAGGTGTAACTTCCTGTTGTTGCTGCTGCTGAGTCTGTGGCTGCTGGGTGACCGTTGCCATGGCAGCGGTTGCCGTGCTACCAGGCATAAAGATGAGTTGTGAGGAGAGGGGAGCCCTCAGAGACCGGTTCACCTATAGTACAACAAAAGAGACTGTCAATCAAACTGTCCTTTCATGGAGACAAATGACAAAAGAAGATACAATACTCACACTCCTGAGCAAAGCCCGAACCACACCAAGCTAACCTGTACTGTGCTGACATGGTTATGAATCTATGGTGGTGGAATTGGAAATGTGCTGAAAATATCTGAGCCAGCAAAGTTTAGTTTGGGTCGGCCATATAGTGTGAATCAGGCAATGGTGCATGTGTTCTCACTCTCAGATACATCTGTCCCTGTCCTGCTGCACTCCCACCCAGCAGCACTGATTGGCTTATGGTGGATGTCCCGGAAGAGCCTGGGCCTATAGCGCGAGTGCTGGTTATGGCCCCTCCCCCAGAAGTGGTTACGTTCACCTGAAGAGGAAAGAAATAAACTGTATTGACTAGTCTGGAGACAATTAAACAATGTAAGTGCCAGTAACTCATACAGTGGGGCAAAAAAGTATTTAGTCAGCCACCAATTGTGCAAGTTCTCCAACTTAAAAAGATGAGAGAGGCCTGTAATTTTCATCATAGATACACTTCAACTATGACAGACGAAATGAGAAAAAGAAATCCAGAAAATCACATTGTAGGATTTTTAATGAATTTATTTGCAAATTATGGTGGAAAATAAGTATTTGGTCAATAACACACTGTTGCTGGTATTTTGGCCCATTCCTCCATGCAGATCTCCTCTAGAGCAGTGATGTTTTGGGGCTGTCGCTGGGCAACACGGACTTTCAACTCCCTCCAAAGATTTTCTATGGGGTTGAGATCTGGAGACTGGCTAGGCCACTCCAGGACCTTGAAATGCTTCTTCTGAAGCCACTCCTTCGTTGCCGGGCAGTGTGTTTGGGATCATTGTCATGCTGAAAGACCCAGCCACGTTTCATCTTCAATGCCCTTGCTGATGGAAGGAGGTTTTCACTCAAAATCTCACGATACATAGCTCCATTCATTCTTTCCTTTACACGGATCAGTCGTCCTGGTCCCTTTGCAGAAAAACAGCCCTAAAGCATGATGTTTCCACCCCCATGCTTCACAGTAGGTATGGTGTTCTTTGGATGCAACTCAGCATTCTTTGTCCTCCAAACACGACGAGTTGAGTTTTTACCAAAAAGTTATATTTTGGTTTCATCTGACCATATGACATTCTCCCAATCCTCATCTGGATCGTCCAAATGCTCTCTAGCAAACTTCAGACGGGCCTGAACATGTACTGGCTTAAGCAGGGGGACACGTCTGGCACTGCAGGATTTGCAGGATTTGAGTCCCTGGCGGCGTAGTGTGTTACTGATGGTAGGCTTTGTTACTTTAGTCCCAGCTCTCTGCAGGTCATTCACTAGGTCCCCCCGTGTGGTTCTGGGATTTTTGCTCACCGTTCTCGTGATCATTTTGACCCCACGGGGTGAGATCTTGCGTGGAGCCCCAGATCGAGGAAGATTATCAGTGGTCTTGTATGTCTTCCATTTCCTAATAATTGCTCCGACAGTTGATTTCTTCAAACCAAGCTGCTTACCTATTGCAGATTCAGTCTTCCCAACCTGGTGCAGGTCTACAATTTTGTTTCTGGTGTCCTTTGACAGCTCTTTGGTCTTGGCCATAGTGGAGTTTGGAGTGTGACTGTTTGAGGTTGTGGACAGGTGTCTTTTATACTGATAACAAGTTCAAACAGGTGCCATTAATACAGGTAACGAGTGGAGGACAGAGGAGCCTCTTAAAGAAGAAGTTACAGGTCTGTGAGAGCCAGAAATCTTGCTTGTTTGTATGTGACCAAATACTTATTTTCCACCATAATTTGCAAATAAATTCATTAAAAATCCTACAATGTGATTTTCTGGATTTTTTTTCCTCATTTTGTCTGTCATAGTTGAAGTGTACCTATGATGAAAATTACAGGCCTCTCTCATCTTTTTAAGTCAGAGAACTTGCACAATTGGTGGCTGACTAAATACTTTTTTGCCCCACTGTATATATAAAATGTCACAGATGTTCAAACTGAAAATGATGGTTTCACGCAAATATCACTGGAGTTTCCTATTTGAAGCTGTATTTTTGTCAATGACACCCGTTCTGCCAGTTACATTCTGTTAAATGCCCACAAAGCACACACATCCCTGGGTCGCTCCTCTTTTCAGTTCGCTGCAGCTGGCAACTGGAACGAGCTGCAAAAAACACTCAAACTGGACCATTTTACCTCCATCTCTTCATTCAAAGACTCGATCATGGACACTCTTACTAACAGTTGTGGCTGCTTCGCGTGATGTATTGTTGTCTCTATCGCCTTGCCTTTGTGCTGTTGTCTGTGCCCAATAATATTTGTACCATGTTATGCTGCTGCCATGATGTGTTGCTACCATGTTGTTGTCATGTGGTGTTGCTACCATGCTATGTTGTTGTCTTAGGTCTCTCTTTATGTAGTGTTGTGGTGTCTCTCTTGTTGGGATGTGTTTTGTCCTATATTTTTATTTTGAATCCCCCGTCCCCGCAGGAGACCTTCTGCCTTTTGGTAGGCCGTCAATGTAAATAATAATTTGTTCTTAACTGACTTGCCTAGTTAAATAAAGGTTAAATAAAATAAAATATAATAAAAATGATTGTGTGCTGTGCTCTGAAAGAGGCATGTGTGTGTAAACGTACAGATGTGACAGTTGTGCTGGTGGTCTGAGAGGTGCTGTTGGTGGCAGGGCTGGACTGGCGACTGGCAGCAAAGGTGGCCTAGAACAGGGACAACAAGGAATAATGCAAAAAGCCATTGCCATAGTTTAGAGCAGAAAAAAAAGACTATGTAGCAAACCTCATGATGATGTTTCAACATATTGTACTGCCACCCTACCCTAAACAATCTGCCTATTAAAATAGCAAACCAACCATAACCTGATCAAGTCAAAACAGCACCAATGTCCCCTATTCTGAGCATGCATTATTGGTGCAGTTGAAGTCGGAAGTTTACATGCACCTTAGCCAAATACATTTAAACTCTGACATTTAATCCTAGTAAAAATTCCCTGTCTTAGGCCAGTTAGGATCACCACTTTATTTTAAGAATGTGAAATGTCAGAATAATAGTAGAGAGAATGATTTATTTCAGCTTTTATTTCTTTCATCACATTCCCAGTGAGTCAGAAGTTTACATACACTCAATTAGTATTTGGTAGCATTGCCTTTAAATTGTTTAACTTGGGTCAAACGTTTCGGGTAGCCTTCCACAAGCTTCCCACAATAAGTTGGGTGAATTGTGGACCATTCCTCCTGACAGAGCTGGTGTATCTGAGTCAGGTTTGTAAGGCCTCCTTGCTCACACACGCTTTTTCATTTCTGCCCACACATTTTCTATGGAATTGAGGTCAGGGCTTTGTGATGGCCACTCCAATACCTTGACTTTGTTGTCCTTAAGCCATTTTGCCACAACTTTGGAAGTATGCTCGGGGTCATTGTCCATTTGGAAGACCCATTTGCGACCAAGCTTTAACTTCCTGACTGATGTCTTGAGATGTTGCTTCAATATATCCACACAGTTTTCCTGCCTCATGATGCCATCTATTTTGTGAAGTGCACCAGTCCCTCCTGCAGCAAAGCACCCCCACAACATGATGCTGCCACCCCCGTGCTTCACGGTTCGGATGGTGTTATTCGGCTTGCAAGCCTCCCCCTTTTTCCTCCAAACATAACAATGGTCATTATGGCCAAAGAGTTCTATTTTTGTTTCATCAGGACATTTCTCCAAAAAGTACGATCTTCGTCCCCATGTGCAGTTGCAAACTGTAGTCTGTCTTTTTTATGGCGGCTTTGGAGAAGTGGCTTCTTCCTTGCTGAGCGGCCTTTCAAGTTATGTCGAAATAGGACTCGTTTTACTGTGGATATAGATATAGACACCTGTTTCCTCCAGCATCTTCACAAGGTCCATGGCTGTTGTTCTGGGATTGATTTGCACTTTTCGCACCAAAGTACGTTCATCTCTAGGAGACAGAACGGGTCTCCTTCCTGAGCGGTATGACGGCTGCGTGGTCCCATGGTGTTTATACTTGCATACTATTGTTTGTACAGATGAACGTGGTACCTTCAGGCATTTGGGAATTGCTCCCAAGGATGAACCAGACTTGTGAAGGTCTTACAATTCTTTTTCTGAGGTCTTGGCTGACTTCTTTTGATGGACCATGATGCCAAGTAAAGAAATACATCCACAGGTACACAGGTACACCTCCAATTGACTCAAATTATCTCAATTAGCCTATCAGAAGCTTCTAAAGCCATGACATCATTTTCTGGAATTTTCCAAGCTGTTTAAAGGCACAGTCAACTTAGTGTATGTAAACTTCTGACCCACTGGAATTGTGATACAGTGAATTATAAGTGAAATAATCTGTCTGTAAACAATTGTTGGAAAAAGTACTTGTGTCATGCACAAAGTAGATGCTCTAACCGACTTGCCAAAACTATAGTTTGTTAACAAGACATTTGTGGAGTGGTTGAAAAACGAGTTTGAATGACTCCAACCTAAGTGTATGTAAACTTCCGACTTCAACTGTAGCTATGGTTCAAAGATGGTTCTTTACCTGTTGTACTGCAGCCAGGTTTTGTAGCTGGGCACTGTTGATCTGTTGCTGCAGCATTAGCTGCTGGAAGTACTGTGCTGCGTTGGGCTGCCTCTGCAGCGCCTGAAGGGCCTTCAGTTGCACAAGATAGAAAACAGGGAGAGGGAGTAATGACATTGCACTGTCAATAACCTGCAGGTTGATATACGAGCACTTGCACAGTGATAATGAGACAACTATGCTACAGGCAGGATTACAGATGATCCTGCCTGAGTACAATTTGTGATTGCCATGTCAGAAAAAGGCATAGGCTATGCATAATATCCCCATTCATATGCATGCACACCTGTGCACACGCACGCCCACACGTACTGACCTGCACAGCCTGTCTCTCGTACAGGGACATGGAGTTCATTGGAGAGGGGCGGGAGTTCACCCCTGATGGAGTGGTTCCATTGGTAGAGCCCTGGTTTTGGTCCCCATCTGTCTCCATCACTGAGGAAAAGAAGAGAAGCTTTCGATCAAATTCTGTCTAGAAAACAATGTCAAAAGACCTGTCCATCTGTCACTGGTGGAAGGCAAAATATTATTCACACTACAGCTTTGCAGCGCTGTAAGGTGTGGAATATATCTGTCATGCCTGGATAACGAACATCTGTATTTACATGTTGACAAGATTGTATCTATATATCAAGAGTGCCATTCCTCCGTTCACTCCTTCACGTGACTGCTTGATTGTCATGCAACATAAATACATTCTAACTAGTAATACATGCATTACTAGTCGCTTGCAAGGTAAAATATTATTAGATAGCTAGCTATCCACATGTTATGCAGCTCACTTGCTTCACTATAATTAAAAGCAAGTTGAGTGCTGCTAGCTAGTACAGTAGTTAACTAACTAGATACAGTAACTAGTTGCAGACAGTGCTAGCACAAAAGCTAGCTACTGTAACCAGCTAGCTACCCATGAGCACCGTATGCTGCAAATCCCTTGCTCACCGTGGACGTTGGTGTATTGCCACCTTTGTTTCTATCTCGACTTCAATGCGTAGCAGTATGCAACAATTGCTTTTTGCACGACGATATTACATTACATTCAATTAGGCTGTTGACAGTTTGCATAAATTTGGGTGGAGGACAACGCCTCCTTCTGATGTTTGTCGTTTTCCGGCGCAATGGAATGACGGCGCACGTAGGTCGCGTGCCAAAATGTGTAACGACAACATAGTTACACCGTAATATCTACCTGCAATAGCTGCACGGTTATAATGTCATTCATTGCAACAATGTATGTGATGCTATCTGTTACACTGTAGCTTTATCATGAAATAATAATTCGAGCTGCCTTGTGCATCCGCTACAATGCATTTGATTACCCCAATTGTGTGACCATACACACATTTTCCAGAAATCACTGTGTCATGTATGTAAAATGAGCGAACCCGTTTTACCTTCCTGTTAACTAAGATGCGTTTATAAGTAAAGCTACCATTACATTTTTTATTTTAAAACGAGGTTAAACAATGTACTTACTTTGGCCACTTTCTTTCCTTCGAAGCTTCTAGCTCTAAACCTGTCACTCAAAATGGTCTCTGTCAGCATCTCCTAGTCCCAATCATGTTGAAAAACTATGTCCAAATGAAGCACACAAACAAACAACCAGGAATTGCTTTTTGTAATGCCACCTGGTGGGTGTCCTAAATTAGGTTAATAAAACAAGATGCTGACTCAGTATTTGCCAACGATAGTATCTGAAGGTATCAAAGGTTTGTTAGATGTGGGATATTTTATTTAACATTGTATTCATATATACAAACATAAGTGAAACGAATACATGTAACATATGAGGGTGTGTGATTGTTGTTAGTTTGTTGTCATGTTTCATTGTCTCAAAAGCCATTGCATAGCCAGATTTATACTGTTTGTGTGATACATTTTCACAATACAGGAAAACTATCAAATGGATTCAAAAGTGTGCTTTTCTGCACATCACGTGATCTTGAATTATGAATATGAATTAAACCATATTTTTTTATTCAATATCAACATAGATTATTTCATACATTTTCATTTCAATTGTTTATGGCAGAGACTATAGACCTTGCTTAAATGCCCTTTGTTTGGTGCCTAGTGGAGAACAAGACTTTGGAAGCAGGAAGAATTTGTTCACAGACACATACGGTACACATTAGCTGAAAGGTGCTGAAGAAGAGGCGCAAATAAGCAGCAGAAACATGGAACTCACAAACACAATCACTCAAGGCAAATGGAAGGCCATGAAACACAGGCCTGGGAAAAAATCGACATGAAAGCAAAACCAACAGCATGGGTAAAACCCCATTTCAAAACAACATGGTTTTCTGACGTCAATTGGAATATATCTCTGTGACAATATAGGATACAATCATCAACAAAAATAAATACACTTTTTTTAGACACACACTGAGGACAACATAAGGTGTATAGTAAACAAGCGGATGGCATGTGTAACGTGGAAGAGGGGGGGAAGCACTGTTGTGGACCAGTGGTAAGGGAACTGGTTTTTATTTCCAGTGTATATTTTGACGTAAATAATACTTTAACCACAAAGTTAATAGAGCAATGTGCATCAATGCTTCAGCGTATTACTAGGAAACAATCTAAATAATTGTTCACTCATTGGACGATGGGCACCCCATTAGTCAGAAGAAGCACACATTCAACCACTGCAGTCAACATATAAATATTATTTTTGAAAATACATATTTACAAATAAATACTCTCCTAACTGTGTACAGTAAGTGAATGTGTATATGGTAGCTGGGTATGGTTCAGTTAGTACAGTGTTGCAGTCTTGTTAACAGTAGTGAGGGAGTGCAGACATTGAGTAACGTTTTCTCCTAAGAGTAGAGGTCAAATACTGAACACTACCATCAAAGGAATGTATTTTCCCAGTGCAACCCATATCCTATATCCACAATATATTATATTAATACAGAACAAAGCCATGACCCTGTCATCTTTCTAAGCAAAATAAATAGTTAAAGTGTTTGGAGCAAAATTACTACATATCATTTACACAACCACAAAAAAATAAACATTTATCTACTATATCTATACAATGAAATCTTTAAATAAATTAATATTTTTAACAATGTTCCACATGGTAATCTTCAGACAAAGGGTCACAAAGTAGAGTCATTAAAAAGCAATTTTTCACAAATCCTCACATTTGGTCACAACTAAACTCCTATTGTGGTATTCCAAATCCACATTGAATAGACAACCGTCACAATTATATTCATTTTTTTTTACTGAATGCTCTCACAGCAGAACAATTCAAAATTGCACTCAATACCACAGAGAAAACCGCTGGAGTCCTTTGCTCTCTGTGGTTGATTCTAATCGAATCCAAGTTCATAACATCACAACTCATATCATAATCTATTATAATCTAATATCCAAATTAACTATCTTTATTAACGTTACCCATTCTTTAAATAAAGTTTCATCCTTTTTAATTTGAAACCTCTATTGCAGTCCCCTTAATCAATATAGTTAAATGCAATTCTATCCTAAAGTATTTTTCTAATAGGCTAGCTGTAAAAGCACTCCCTCAGGTAAATATTTATCAAATTATTCCTTATGTTGATTAATTTGCCTTAAAGCGCTTTTTAAAGAGTATATTATCTATTGTGGAGTTTTAATTGATTTCTATTTGGTTAATATGGTGCAGCTTAAGTTAAAGATGTACATCCAGATGTAATTCTTTATCAGTGGATTCCTACATTGAATATGGTAAAAGCATATCATTTCGATCATGAATACATCTGTGAAACAAAAAGTCAAGTATGCTCATTCTAGGATTATTGGGTTATTTAAAAAAGCTATTTCTAAACCAAGAAAGAAAACCAATGCAATTGACCCTAATCTACAGTTTCACTGTTAAAACTACTATTAACCAGAAACACTATTGAGGTTGTTTGTTTTGACTAGGCCCACTTTGCTCTTCAAATTATGATGCACTCAGTAAAAGTAGGCAAAAAAATGTAAATACTCATTTTGACCTATAAGTTGAGAACACTTCCAAAAAGATATTACACATGAAAGAAAGAAATCCTAGCTACCGTATTCCACCAAAATATGTGTGCGTTGTGGCTTTCCATGTACACAAAAAGTATATTTCCCATCACCTCAATCACTCGTCCCCATGTACCTGAACTCCCAAAGAATTAAGCTTGAATCTGTTTTTGAACCTGCTGACCCCCAACACCTGACATTTAACCTTCGACCCGACACAGGGTTCTACAAGCTCGCCTGTACAGTTAAGATGGACTTATCCTCTGCTGCTGCCGCCCCCACCAATGGGACCTTCTCCTTGATGGGCGAGGCAGGAAGTGTTACGCTGCTACTAGTGGGAGGAGCTTCCACAGAGGTGGTGGGGGGCGGTGGGGCTCCCCCAAACTCGCGGGCGATCTCGTCAAAAGTCTTGCCCTTGGTTTCTGGGACTTTGATGAAGGTGAAGATGAAGAAGAAGATGAGTAAGATCATGAAGATGATAAAGACGTAAGGCCCACACAGCTCCTACAGAATTACAAACAAAGAGAGAGAAAAAGAGTGGGAGTCAGTAATTATTCTAATGAGTCACTGTATGACTATGTGAAATTTTCCTTAAGAGGATTCGCCCCTAATGGGAAACCTGGAGAAACCTCTCACACCTCCAGTTTGGGGAAGCTGACTCCCACCAGGAAGTTGGCGGTCCAGTTGCAGCAGCCGGCCACGGCTATGGCGGCCGGCCGCGGACCCTGGGAGAAGAGCTCTGCCACTATGAACCATGGGATAGGACCAGGCCCCATCTCAAACATGGCCACAAACAGAAACACTGCCCCTATGCTCAGGTAGCTCAGAGATGAGTAGCCCTTCTACTCAGACAGAGAGAGGGAGGGAGGGAGGGAGGCCGGACGGGCGGAAGGAAGGAAGGAAGGAAGGAAGGAAGGAAGGAAGGAAGGAAGGAAGGAAGGAAGGAAGGAAGGAAGGAAGGAAGGAAGGAAGGAAGGAAGGAAGGAAGGAGGGAGGGGGATGGAGATAGAGAGAAAGGATATGGAGATTATCATCAATAATAGCAATGAAACTGAATTACTGTAATTAATGACATATCTGTTATGTTGAATGACAACCAATAGAAACTGACACCCACCAACAGGAGGGCAATAGTCATGAGCAGGGCACTGATGGCCATTCCGGCCAATCCGACGAGATGCAAAGTCCTTCGTCCCACCCTCTCGACCAGGAAGAGCTGACAAAGACAGAGAAAGAAGTTATCTCACAGTAAACCTACATTACATACACATAACAACTCTATAAATACTACTGTAATAGCATGTAGCATGCAGCATGTTATACTTACAGATACCACTGTAAAGACAGTGTTAACAGCTCCTGCTCCAATAGTGGCATAAATGGGTTGGGTGACACCGGCTGATTCAAAGATACCAGTTGAATAGTAGAACACCTGAACAGGGTTGGGGGAGGGAGACATTAGCATTATGTTCTTGATCTGCAGCAAAGCCGTGATCTATGAATAGATAGCCACATCTTATCAAAGTGGTCTTTTTATCACACTGTTACACTATGGGGTTGCCGTACGTCCATTAAATCATGTTTAATCCATCGAATAATACAAACAAATCTCCCAAACATGCAATCATTGAGAATATAAGGCAGGTTGAATGCACCTGCCATTCAACTATGCATAGGCAGCTGCAGTTTCTCTCTGTATGAAGGCAGGGTCGTCTTCATAAGGGCACACCGTAGCACATAGTCTCTGTCTCTGCCTTTTTTCATTGTTTCGTGCCTAGTGAATACGACCCTGTATTGTTAGGTTGTCCTCTAAGATATCCTTGGTGACACTTAAACAAATTAGAATGTGTTTGTACTGTGGCCCCCTGGGAGTCATAGTTCACTCACAGCATTGATTCCGGAGAGCTGCTGGGAGAGGTGGAGCATGACGGCGATGAGGAGCGGCTGCCGATAGGCTGCGGTGCGGAACAGCTCGAGGATGGTCACTTTCTTCTCCATGGCCATCTTGGAACTCTCCTCCTTCATCTCCTGCATGTCTTTACTCACGTCCTCTGTGCCACGCAGACGCACCAGGGCTGGGGGGGAGAAAATGGTGGAGTGAGAGGGACAGATAAGTGACACTATAATGGCGAGTAAAGGACATACAAGTTGTAAAAGGAGAGAATGTATTTGTAAAATCATTTGGTAAGTAGAAAGTCAACCAATGACAATATGTTCAAGAAAATATTGAAATATGTTAGGTGCATAAAACATTTATAAAGGCCCAGTGCAGTCAAAAATGTGATTTTCCTGTGTTTTATATATATTTCCACACTATAAAGGTTGATGATGATAATGCCCTTTTAGTGTAAGAGCTGTTAGAAGAAAACGCCTGTAATTTGAGTTTTGGTTTTGGTCTGACTGGTGACATCACCAGTCAGGAAAAAGAGAGTTCCATCAAAAGAGAGAGTTCCAAACCTCTATGCCAATAAAAGCTAGTTTTAAGTTTCCCCCCTCACCACTCAGACCACTCCCAGACAGTTGTAACAAAATTATTGCTGAGAAATTGCTCTTTGCTAAGAAGCTATTTTTGTTTCTTTTTGACTATTTTAATTTAAAACAATCACAGTAAGGTACTTAATTGTTACCCATAAATGATTTGATATTGATATAAAATGGCTGCATTGGGGGCCTCCCGAGTAGCGCAGCGGTCTAAGGCGAGGCATCACTACAGATTCGGGTTCGATCGCAGCCGGGAGACCCATGAGGCGGCGTACAGTACAATTGGCCCAGCGCCGTCCGGGTTAGGGGAGGATTTGGCCGGCTGGGATGTACTTGTCCTGTCGCTCTCTAGTGACTCCTTGTGGCGGCCGGGCGCATGCACGCTGGCTTCCGGTCGCCAGCTGTAACGGTGTTTCCTCCTACACATTGGTGCAGCTGGCTTCCAGGTTAAGCGAGCAGTGCGGCTTGGCAGGATCGTGTTTCGGAGGACGCATAGCTCTCAACCTTTTCCTCTCCCGAATCCGTACAGGAGTTGCAGCGATGGGACAAGACTGTAACTACCAATTGGGGAGAGAAATAGTTGTTTCTATTAAATGGCTCCATTGGATCTTTAAAACATCAGTTGCGTATATTGTCAAGGAGACTAGCTATAGTAGCACCAACATTAAAACCTGCATGCGTTGTAGTTGTTTGTTCAGTAGCTGTCCATGGTCGTGCCAGTTCTTACATAACGTCATCAATCACATCATTTATTTTTCATTTTTTAGGACTGCCGCAGACCGGATGTTTTGTTTGTCGCACCATTCTCTGCATGAAAAGCTCACTACATAATTTCTCTGCAAATAGATACAATACCAGGTACATACAAGCTAAAATAGGAGTGTAAAATGAAGCCATTCCATTTATCTTACTGACAAATCAGAGTTCCTGACGAACCAGAGTAAATGACTGCATTTGGAGCATAGAAATAGAATTACTAGAATGTGCAAAGCACCTCAAACCCCAACAATTTTATGGTTTCTACGGTTTGGAGCACCCACCTTTGCGGGCCTGCTCTTCCTTGTTTTGGTTGATGAGGAGGAAGCGGGGGCTCTCGGGACAGAAGGGCAGCAGAATACACTGCAGCACGGCCGGGACGACCGTCAGAGCCAGCAGCAGAGGCCACAGCTTGTCCGACCCCAGCAGAGACTCCAAGCCAAAGATCTACAACACAGAGAGGTTTAGGTAGGATTAACTTTACTACCAGGAATGTTTCATTCACAGCTTACATGCAAACATTAATGGAATATGCTGTACATTGATGGGATTGGAAGCACTGATGGGATGGATATACACTACGGTAGATAGTATTCAACAATATACCAATCCATTGATGGCATGGAATTGAAGTGGCAGTTCTATAAATGGATTCAAATGGAGAAGGTTTCATGACAGCGTGTGGGAGAAAATGAAGGGGAGGAATATTACTAATTGTATTCCTAGAGCAAGATGTAGTCGCTCGTTAAAAACAAATTTAATACTCATTAAATAATTTGAATAATGAGAAAATAATTAGAAAAAGATATTACTCCAATGTCAAGAGACAAGTAAATCAGAATGTCTGCCGGTTACGACTTAATCATATAAGCAGTGGTGTAAACGGAAGTAAACGCAGTTTAGACACCCTTTTTACTTTACACAAGCATTTACCCGCCTTTTGCAGGAAAATGCATTGAAAGTATAGGGAGCGTAACTTTATTCTCCGAGAACGGCAATCATGGTTGTTTACCCACCAATGTTTTAACTACATCACTGCATGAAATAATACTCCCACACATTAAACAGAATATTCTTATATGGGGACTGTATTCCCAGTATCATAAGCAGAGACATGGTATGGTAATGTGCGTGTTAAGACTATTCCTATGTTAAAGGACAGAAAATCAAGATGGCTGCCGTCGAAGACCGACCTGAGCCACCAGGATGCCAACCACCACGCCCAGCTGGTGCAAGGTGCCGAAGGCGCCCCGGAGAGGGGTGGGGGACAGCTCCCCCACATACATGGGCGTAAGGCCGGTAAAGAGGCCGCAGAAGAGGCCAATGACGAGGCGTCCAGCGATGACCATCTCATAGGAGGAGCAAATGGTGGAGAAACCCATGAGGAGGCCTCCGATCACAGCCAGGATGTTGACCAGGAACATGGACAATTTCCTTTATCCCAATACCCCGAGACACACACACACAGATTGGAGGCTTAAGAGACAAAGTGTTGCACAGCGTAAGAGATAGACAGAGAGAGGTTAAGAGTGAGGGAGAGTGAGATGTAGAGGGAAGTAGAGGGAGGAGGAAACAGGGCACCAGTTCTAACCACTCGCCACTGATTCCTTGGAGCCTCATTGGTTCCTGCAGCGTAGCAGAGGCAGAAACAGACCAAGGAAAGGCAGAGAACCAGAACTGAAGAGTGACCAAATTCACTCCTAAGGAAAAAATCCCAATACTGTCAATAAACCTTATTCACAGCTGATTGTTCTGCCATAGACAATACGTGTGGGTAGCTAATAAATGGTTGTGTTTGTTTTCTCATCAGGGCAGATGACTGACAATGCGCTAGAAATGATATTCTAAGTATGCTGGCTCAAATAATATTGTTACAGTGTGTGAAGGTGCAGTGGTTTTTAATTTACATGTCAAACATTTTGGTTTTTGCATTGAAAACTTCCCTTCCTACCCTGTTCCAAAATGTGGACATTAGAAAACTATCGATAGTTAGTCCCCCAAAATAGGTGAAATAGGTGAATACTGGGTCACCGCTCACCTCCCAAATCTGTCTGCCATCACTCCGACGCTGAAGGAGCCCACCATGCCGCCCACACTAAAGATGGCCACCGACAAGCTCCACACAATGGTGCACGTTCCTGGTTTGATGGGCTCGGCATACCTCTCCATCCACGTGTTATTGAAGAAGGCCCGCAGTTTCTGAACAGAAAGAGAGAGGGAGAGAGAGACAGAGAGAGATAGAGAAGAAATAAAATGAGGGAGGAAGAGAAAGAAAGATCAGAGATAAAGCATTACCAAGATACAATCTCTTGATGTAATGCTTGATGAAGCACTGTGAAATACAAATCAGTAGTACAATATCCACAAGCATAATGGAAAGTGATTAACAAAACCAAATCCCACACATGCTTTCACTGTTATAAGAAAACACTAAATAAGCCTACAAACCTGTTCAGGTGCATTAATGACCCCTGTGTTGTAGCCAAACTGCAGCGAGCCAATGACTGCAGTGGCCAGGGAGAACAGGAGGTATCCTGTCACCTGCTTTTTCTGTTAGAGACAGAATGGGGAGAGTGTGTGTTATTAGGGCTTTATGCAGTTTTATCACTGGAATGTGATACAAAACGTGGCAACGGTGTGCTTTAGGACCATGTGGATGCCTCCAAGCGGCCAGGTAGGCTGTTTATCCGACCAATTGTTTTATTTATTTTTATTACCTTTTTGGCCCCTCCCACTTGTAAAACCAAAGTTGGTGTCCTGGGTTAATGCACTGTACATTCTGATTAAGCAGCCCCTATAGTGTAAAACTAAAACACTGTCAGAGCAGAGCCATTAGTATTGTTCTACATGCGCTGTCTGTAAATTACACCATACAGAATTACAGGTTAAGATATTATAATGTCTCTGGCCGGGTGTCAAACACGAGTCATCTGCAGCCTGCATGACTTAATACATCATTAATACTGAGGTAAAGCCTAAACTTCCTGAAGTCTCAGACGAGGTTACGCATCATGTGAGCGTAGTTCACCAAACCACCTTTACTCTACTCTCAACCTCTACCACCACTGTATATTTATTTATTCATAAAAATGTTTGCAGGATGAAATCCCTTGAGATGCACCATCTTGTTTTCAAGTGCCCCCAAAAAATAATAGAAAATAAACAATACTTAGAAAGAATAATACGGCAACTACTGTCTAATAGCAATGAAATAATAATACAAAACTAAAACGTACATTAACAGCATAAAAAAACAGCACACTACTACTAATACGCTTACAACTAATAAAAACTACTGCTACAACTACTAATACAACGAATACAATTAAGTACCTATAAAATATACTGCACATACATACAGTCCCAGTCAAAAGTTTGGACACACCTACTCATTCAAGGGTTTTCTTTATTTTTTACTATTTTCTACATTGTAAAATAATAGTGAAGACATCAAAACTATGAAATAACACATATGGAATCATGTAGTAACCAACAAACTGTTAAACAAATACAGTAGAAGGAGGAAGAGTCATATAGACAGACAGAGGTAGAACCGCGCTCCCTCTCAACTGGTGCCCCCAGAGAAATGTTCAGATGGCAGCATAACACTTATATGGTGTTCCAAAAAGATCCCAAAGCTGGTAGGTCTATTATTGTGGTACCATAACAAGGATGATTAGGGTCAGGCTAGAAG
Source organism: Brachymystax lenok tsinlingensis (assembly GCA_030435695.1). NCBI lineage: Eukaryota > Metazoa > Chordata > Actinopteri > Salmoniformes > Salmonidae > Brachymystax > Brachymystax lenok. Next base: position 31,991,881 of record CM059799.1, read on the forward strand.
GAAAGGCCTATGTTTAGCACCATCGAGCCACAAGTAGTGGAGAGCCAAGATTGTGGTTATGAAATGTGCTTAGTTGTGATCTTATAGGTTGGATGGGACTGGGCGACTGTTGCCAAGGATTTTACCCTCCTCCATCAATGGGGCTTGTGTCATTCCTGTGCAAAATGTGTACTTGGCAAAAGAAACTGGCACCAGTGTAGAGTTAATGCAACAATAATCAGTGTTGGCCAGTGTTAACCTCTTAAACAGTCCCAGTCAAAAGTTTGGACACACCTACTCATTCCATGGTTTTTCTTTATTTTTTATATTTTCTACATTGTAGAATAAAAGTGAAGACATCAAAACTATGAAATAACACATCATGTAGTAATCAAACAAGTGTTAAACAAATCAAAACATATTTTATATTTCAGATTCTTCAAAGTAGCCACCCTTTGCCTTGATGATAGCTTTGCACAATCTTGGCATTCTCTCAAATAGCTTAATCTGGAATGCTTTTCCAACAGTCTTGAAGCAGTTCCCACATATGCTGAGCACTTGTTGGCTCCTTTTCCTTCACTCTGCGGTCCAACTCATCCCAAACCATCTCAATTGGGTTGAGGTTGGGTGATTGTGGAGGACAGGTCCTCTGATGCAGCCCTCTCCTTCTTGGTCTTGGTATGCTTTTACACAGCCTGGAGGTGTGTTGGGTCATTGTCCTCTTGAAAAACAAATGATTGTCCCACTAAGCGCAAACCAGATGGGATGGCGTATCGCTGCAGAATGCTGTGGTAGCCATGCTGGTTAAGTGTGCCTTGAATTCTAAATAAATCACTGACAGTGTCAGCAGCAAAGCACCCACACACCTCCTCCTCCATGCTTCACGGTGCAAACTACACATGCCGAGATCACCCGTTCACCTACTCTGCGTTTTACAAAGACACGGGGAAAATTTGGACTCATCAGACCAAAGGACCGGTTTCCACCGGTCTAATGTCCATTGCTCGTGTTTCTTGGCCCAAGCAAGTCTCTTCTTATTATTGGTGTCCTTTAGTAGTGGTTTCTTTGCAGCAATTCGACAATGAAGGCCTGATTCTCGCAGTCTCTTCTGAACAGTTGATGTTGAGATGTGTCTGTTACTTGAACTCTGTGAAGCATTTATTTGGGCTGCAATTTCTGAGACTGGTAACTCTAATGAACTTATACTCTGCAGCAGAGGTAACTGGGTCTTCCATTCCTGTGGCGGTCCTCATGAGAGCCAGTTTCATCATAGCGCTTGATGGTTTTTGCGACTGCACTGACATTTTCCGCATTGACGGACCTTCATGTCTTAAAGTAACGATTGACTGTCGTTTCTCTTTTCTTATTTGAGCTGTTCTTGCCATAATATGGACTTGGTATTTTGACAAATATGGCTATCTTCTGTATACCAACCATACCTCGTCACAACACAACTGATTAGCTCAAACGCATTAAGAAGGAAAGAAATTCCACAAATGAAGGCACACCTGTGAATTGAAATGCATTCCAGGTGACTACCTCATGAAGCTGGTTGAGAGAATGCCAAGAGTGTGCAAAGCTGTCATCAAGGGAAAGGGTGGCTACTTTGAAGAATCTAAAATATAAAATTTTCATGATTCCATATGTGTTATTTCATAGTTTTGATGTCTTCACTATTATATTACAATGTAGAAAATAGTAAAAATAAAGAAAAACCCTGGAATGAGTAGGTGTGTCCAAACTTCTGACTGGTGCTGTACGCATTGACAAATATCTTCACAAGGTGATGTTTCTATTAGTTAAAAACCCCAAACAGTTTGTTCTTAACATTTGAAAAAGGAGTTTCTTAAATTCACTGTGTTATTTTAATGCCCTGATTTATATAGGTAAATGATTCCAGTCAGTCAGTTGGGTCTTTGTATCTGAAAGACCTTACTCTAACCTCATGATGTACCCTTAGAAATGTGTAATTGCTGCTGTTGTCAAAAAGCGTAGTGTCAGTCTTGTGAAGTTAGGTGTTCCTTAATATATACAAGGACATTTAAGTTGATACATTTAAAAAGAAATCGGTACTGAAGCAGTTGTCTTCTGTTTGGGAGTGACAGCCAATTTAGTAATGCATACATGTGCAATGATGTGTCTTACAATAGCATCCAAGAAAGAATCTGCAAAGATTGTTATACATGAATTCTAATTTGCAAAGTAAGGTCTTGGTTGTGTTTCGATAGATTATGTCCCCATAATCATGGATAGGAAGCTGCAATTGGGTTACTAAGGTCTTTCTAACGGATACAGTAAAACAATTCTTAGATCTGTATAGTAACCCAAGCTTATTATAGTTAATTCTTTTTCCAAAATAATCAATATGCTTTCCAAAATATCATTCAGAATCTATCCTCAAACCTAGATATTTTAAACAATCAACATTTTCAAGCATTGTTCCATCACCTGCATGAATTTTGAAATTGCTAGCTGTGGAGTTTATTCTTTGCCGTGTACCAAAAAGTATGGTATGGGACTATGTTTGATATGCAACCAAATTATTTGCTAGAAATTATTTTTGTAAAGTGTTAAAATTGCTTGTATCCGCAAAATTTTTGAACCTGATGTATAGAGCACTTTATCATCAGTGTGTAAGTGAACACGTGTATTAAAAACAATTAGATGCAAATCATTTATCAATAGGGAGAAAAGAAGGGGGGACAATGCTGAGCCTTGAGGTACACCTATACTGAGTACAAAAAGTTGTGTTCTGTGTCCCTCTATGAAAACACATTGTTTTCTATTGCTGAGATACGCATGGAACCAGTTTAGTGATCTGTTAGTGAAACCAATGTTTTGAAGTGTTCCTAGTAAGATAGAATGATCAACTAAATCAAATGCTTTTGATAAATCATAAAGATGGCACCAGTTAGTTTGCCTTGGTCAGATTAAGAATTTATATAATTTGTACATTTCACTAATGCTGTAGTAGTGGAATGGGTAGGTCTAAAGACAGATAGAAAAGTGTGAAATTAAATTAATCTAGGTACTGATACATTTGGGAATATATTAATTTCTCATGGAATTTTGCTATTGAACAGGTTACTGATATAGGTCTATAGTTATTTGGGTCTAAGGAGTTTCCACCTTTATGGAGAGGGGTCACTCGGGCACATTTCCATACAAAAGGTATTTCACCCGTCTTTAAAGACATGCTGAGATCTGCTAGATACATTATCAGACCACTTTATTAGCAGACCAGCATATAGCCATATACATATGGCTATATGGTGGATACCAAAATGTAGGCTATTTACATTTGACTGTGTCCTTAACTGACCATGTGGCCAGTTCTCAAATGAAACTCGTTGAAGGCCATATAAATCAAGCTCTGAGTCTTTTCTGCTGCATCCAGTAATATAGAACACTATGCAGAGACACTGCTGAGAAGGCATATTGTTAGAGGTTATATGATACTGGACTGACCTTTCCTCGCGGCTTAGGTGCCTTTTGGTCCACCTTTAAAGCTCGTGGTTGAGGCGGTGTTGAGGCCGTATGTGAGCCTCAGTTTGTGCGAGAAGAAATGACAGAGACGTGAGGGAAATGCTAATAACGCCCCCAAATTTTGAATGCAATGAAATATAAGATGAAAAAAAATTATTGTATCAGTATAATTTATTTGATCTTTACATCACCTTACATCTAACTATAGTTGAGTGATGCAATTCTGGTCCATTATAAACATTGCCCTTTCATCTCTTCTCCTACTGAATTACATTTTCTCTGTGTCTGTGTTTGGACGGGAAGGTCCCCCAAAGTGATGGTGGCTCCATTCAATAGAGGAACTATACGGAAATCCCAATGAAAAACAGGAACTGAAGTAGGCAGGGATGTATCACAAGACAAAGCATGTGTCTGCAAAAACGTACAATGTGACAGTCTATGCTATTTTAACACACTGTAAACAAACACGAGCGAAACACTATGGCCTCCGCCAAACCCAGTCCCTCCCTCCCTCCATCCCTCTCTCTCTCTTCCCTCCCTCCTCTCACTCTGTTTATATCCTGAAGTTCACCTTCCACCGCTCCCCCTCTCTCTTCTCTCTACCCCCCTTCGCCGCCTGTAAAGTCACAATGACTCAGTAGAAATAAGCAGCCTTGAGACGCATTCAAAATTGGTAAAATTCTCATGATTTGTGCAATAACTGTATCAATATTGAAAGAGTTGGGATAAGAGATAAGTCTTAAAATAGGACTGTGTTAAAAGAGGTCTTCCTTTTCAGCCCGGCCAAATGCTGTACTGTAAAATATTTCACGATTACACACGGTCATACCTCAGTTATGTGTACAATGTAACTTTGTGCCAGTAGCCTAGTAATAGGGTTGTTTGCAAAGTGAGCAACACTCAGAAAAAAATAAGAACTCATCAGGGTAGTAGTCCTTTTCAGAGTCACAGAAGTGGAACTTATTCATCTGACCTTAGTGAACTGTACACTCCGATTCTGTCTCAAGGCACCATCTCTCTTTTCCTCTTATTGTTCCCATCCATCTCTTATATAATGATGTAACACACAACCTATTTCATAACCCCCTCCCAGACTGCCTCTGTTCCCCCCTCTTTTTCCCCCTCCATGTTTCTAATGATGGACACACGACTTCTTCCATAGCCCCCTCGCTCCAAGAGTATTTCTGTCTCTTCCTCATTTAAATAACAATTGCCTGAAGGTGACCGTTCAATTGACACTCGCTAAAATAGACCAAAACACACAGTGATAAAACATGGCATTGCTGCTCCTTGCACCAATGCATTGTGGGAGGGAAAAACTCTCTCTCTCTCTCTCTCTCTCTCTCTCTCTCTCTCTCTCTCTCTCTCTCTCTCTCTCTCTCTAACAGCGATTCTGGCCTAATTCTTCCTGAGCCATTCACTGAACCGTTCACTCTTATCTCATTAACCTACTATAAGAGAACCAATCAAACCCATTCATGTACTGAAGGACGCTGAGGCCAAATTGTATTGATGAGTTGATTAGCTTTGGCTATATATTCAATACCACAACATAGATTGAGATCCAAATGGCCTTGGGTTATTTCATTATGTCAATAGCAGAGATGAATGATTAGAAGTGTATGCCATAGCCTATTGCACGATAAACGTCATTACCTAAAATCTCATTCTGGACCCTATTATTCATAGAACTAATCTAACTGTCCAATTCTACAGTGCCTTCACAAAGTAAAGTCAAAGTCACCATTATTAGTCAGTTGTACAACCGAATGCCTTCAACTGAAATGTGTCTTCCGCATTTAACCCAACCCCTCTGAATCAGAGAGGTGCGGGGGGCTGCCTTAATCGACATCCACGTCTTCGGCGCCCGGGGAACAGTGGGTTAACTGCCTTGTTCAGGGGCAGAACGACAGATTTTTACCTTGTCAGCTCGGGGATTTGAACTTGCAACCCTCCGGTTACAAGTCCAACGCTCTAACCACTAGGCTACCTGCCGCCCCGTATTCATACCACTTGACTTATTCCACATTTTGTTACAGCCTGAATTCAAAATTGATTAATTAGTTGTTTTTCTTCAGCCATACTTTCTGAAGGCGCTGTATGGCTCATGGAAGCTCAGCATAGAACATGAGGATGACTCACTGATATACAGCATCATACAGTACAACGCCCACCACCATGAAGTAGGTTTGGAACAGTCGTATGACATTCTGACTGCATGCAACAGAATTTGAAATAATTTGATGGATTGTAGGAATGCAAATGTTTAGGGACCTTTTGAGGGGCCACACATTGTACGGTCAAAGTATAGTATGGGTGAGTAGTGCATGGTCAGCATATAATAACATCTGTCTACAGGATTCAATTAGGGAGCAGAACTTACCTCCTCCTCCACCATCTTCAGTGAATAGATAGATATTCACTAACAAATAGGAGCCCTTGATGAGAAGATGACAAACAGGACAGGAGGACAAGAGAGAAGATCTTCAGGTGGAAAAGCATGCACAGTCTTGAAAGCTGCAGCCTGCAAATAAGGAACTGATAAGACGTTGTCCTTGGTGCTGAATCTGATCACAGTTGTAAACAAACGTTGCCCTGCTGCTTTTACGAATTGAACTCAAGTAGTCCTAAAATAACAAGTTTAATCATTTGATATCCTGATAGCCTACTTTCTAATGTCTTAATAGATTGCAATGTCTTCATTTGTATACGATTCTATTCAATTGATTTGTTTTATGTCCAGTGCGTATTGAGCTAATAGTGAATCCGATGGCAGCAAAAACAATATGCATATAGTTCGCTATAAAAATCACTAATTCTATGAAATGCAAAAACGTAGACTTTGCAGTCAAATCGAGTCATTCCCACACTTCTTAAACGGCCAAAAGCTACTATAAATGCACTTATTCTTGACCTACTAATCAATATTTTTTACAGACGGGTTGTCAGCAATGCCCTAGATATGTCATATAATAGTATAAATAAGCAATTTACCACAATTCACCTACCGTGACCAGTCGTGACCTCTCCCGCTCTACACGATTCAACTGGCACCAATGCGGTAGGATACTATAAACACGAAGTCCCTTGCAAATGTCTTCGTTATTCGTTTCATATAGCTCAGGCTTGAGGAGTGGATGCGCGACAATCCGCACGTTTCCCTTTGAGGAGATAGTCCAGTTCTCATCAACCTATGAAAAACGAGATGCTCTCTGCGTAACCTCCTTTTGGCGTGGGTCTCCTATTATGGTGCTGATGGTGAACCAACGTTGGTTTAGTTGTAGGGGGTATAGCGGTCCCCGGATAGAAACAGTGGTTCCAGTGTCCTCCCCATGATGCTCTGCGAAGGAGACCTTGAGAGTGATCAGCTGATGACGGATGCTGCTGATGCAACGCTGCCCGGGTACCAAAGCAATGTATCATGTGCCTGACACGGTCCGCGATACTGATAAGGATCTATCCATTTGTATGCTCTTTCGTTCGAGCGTTTCCTCCATCTAATATTTGTTTAAATGGTTGAATTTGTAGCATATGTGTAGCCTGTTCGTCAATTAGGTTTATATATATTGTTCTCAAGCAGTGGGACTGAAATTGAATAACTGTATTGGGTATCACGTCACATGGCTGTCCGAAATCTCGTGATCCTGTGTAGAAATAATAACAGTAGCCCATGACTCAGGGTAATTCAGGCAACATGAACAAGCAGAATGAAACAATTATTTTTCATAAACTGTTACATTGTAGGTTATGTTCTCAAATAAAGAGCAAAGCTCTTTGGAATTATTCAGAACATAGGCCTAATAAAGCATTCGTTTTCTATTATTTTGAGATCAAAATAAACATGCTCACTTACATATTGCCCCTTTATTCCCAATATAAAAGAAACCCTACAATACTTTGGACAATAACAGGCCAAAAATACTTTTGAAATGTTGCTTGGAGTAACTTGGCTAAAAACATTTTATGTTGCAGCATCAATGTAAACTGAATTTTAACGGCGTTGCACCAGGTTGTGCCCTTTCATCATCCTGATCATTTAATAAAGGTTGTGCCTGTATTTAGACAATGAGCACTTTCCAAAGTCTAATTTATCCATTCCTCATTGCAAATCCTCACTTTCGCCTCATTCAGTTTGATGTAACAAGCATTCAGCAGTCTTTTCTGCAACTCTCGTGGTCAGTTGCATCATATAGGCTAAGGGAACGTTACAAAACTTAATTTTGTAGCTTCTGTTTAAATCGCATATGTTTTTAGTAACGCACATGCAAATCAATGTTGAACCATAGGTACACAGGTCTGTATACACTGTTTTCAACCCATTATGACGGGTCATTGAAAGAAAATAGTTGTATCCTTTAGATTAGTGTGTCCAACAGGTTGTGGATAGGGCAATACATAAATAAAGGGTGCCAAGAGCATCATTTTTGAAAAGTAATTATTATCCTCAGTTCATCAAAATACCATAACTGTTGTTCACAGGGAGTGGCTAACGCTTATTCATTCTTCTCGAGTAATATCCTACACTATACCGATGGGTTAGCTGACAACGTCACGAAAACGATGCACACGGGTCAACGATGCTCACGGTTCAATGTGGCAGAAGTCCGTGAGTTGTGATTCTGGATGGACAGATAGCTATCAACAATGACAAGAAACTGCCATGTTGGGAATCGTAAGTGACTCGTTTAAACTGGTTTAATCTTGTTCTTGATTTCGTGTCACTGCTAAAACATATTCAGGTTGGATATTCTACGGATATTCGCCTGTAGTTTTCCTTACGTCCACCAAAAGCACTTAGGGACCGTCAACATAGTGATAAATCAAATTGTTCATATTTCAATAGCTCTTTAACCATTACTCCTTAAAACGTTCATTACTGATTCTAGCTAACCCGATGGCAAATACACACATTGCCCACTATTGTTTTTGTGTCGATTTACATCTCGCACTATTTTAAATTATGTATTTGAATTTTTTTAATTCAATAGCACCTTGGTCATGTGACCCACACACCTCAAACAAGGTTCATAATGTACGCTCAGTGGGCCTACATATTGCACACCCTTTTGTTTGTCCATTTTCATCTCACGTGATTTTACATTCATTTTCAATGTTTCTAGTTTTAATAGCTCCTTGATCATGTGACCAACTGGACTCAAACAAGGTTCATAATGTCCGCTTACTACCCTTCTATATTGCACACCATTTAGTTTGGCCATTTTCATCTCACATGTTTGTACATTCATTTTTCAAACATTCTAATTTCAATAGCTCCTTGGTCATGTGACCTACTGACCTCAAACAAGGTTCAGAATACACTTTTGTCTGTCAATTTTCAAATCACACGATTTTACATTAATTTCCCTGCTCTGCCCCCCTGAAGGACAGTGTCCCTCACTTCTCCATGGGGCTTTCCTGACCTCCAGGCAGACCCCCATTGACCTGGTGACCTCTGACTCCTGGCCTCTAGGCCTACGCTCCCTGTCCTCTCCCTGGGCCTGAGAGTGTATAGCTTACTCCCTGGAACTACAGACCTACAGGCCTCCACACCTACTCTCCCTACCCGGTCAACACCCCTCTCCCTTGGCCTTAGAGTATAGCTTACTCCCTGGAATTACTAAAACGTCTATAGTCCCGCAACCTGAAACAGGCTCTGTGTACCTGGTAACCAAAAGCAGGCTCTGTTCACCTGGTAACCCAAAGCAGGCTCTGTTCCCCTGGTAACCCAAAGCAGGCTCTGTTGACCTGGTAACCCAAAGCAGGCTCTGTCTACCTGGTAACCCAAAGCAAGCTCTGTCTACCTGGTAACCTGAAACAGGCTCTGTGCAGCTGGAAACCAGCCCACTTTTTACCTCTCAAAGACTTAAGTCCCTACTCCAACCTCCACAGCCTGTGCTGCCCCCAGCTCCCAGTCCGGCCACCCCTGCTCGGACTCTGAGTGCCCCACGCGTTGGGGGAAGCCTCCTTGTGCACCTGGTGACCCTTTGACTTCCACAGCTAGTCCAAACCTGACTCACAGCCCCAACAGAGGACGGCCCCGGGCGGATGGGTGACCACCTAGCCCCCTACCTATCCAGAGCCCAATGTCTTCCGCCTTCTACCTGCCTGTCTGGGCTCTCTCACACTGTGTCTGGCCTCTGATCCCTGGCCTTTCTGCGTTCACCTGGTAACCCGTAAGTAAAGAAGGAAGATGGTGGAGGAAGATGCCTTTTTGTTATAACATACCAGAGGCTGTTCACCTTGGAGACCTCTGCGGATATGGGTCCGGCCCGGCTTGAGATTTACACCCTCTCCCCCGTATTTTCAAGGGCCAGCGAAAGCTCACCGGACACCGCCGGAACCGCAATGCTTTCCAGGGCTTGGGCCCCTTTCTCAGGGTGAACCCATTCCAGGGCGCACTGCCCTTCACAAAGAAAAGAGAACTCTCCCCGGGGCTCCCGCCAGCTTCTCCGGGATCAGTCGCATTACAGCACTGGACGCCCATCCTCGCGGCGCCCTGTGTCCGGCAGTCCGTGGACATTCTGCAAATAGTTTGAGGCCAGTAGGTCACATCACCAAGGAGCTATTGAAATGATAAAGTTTGAAAATGTATGTAAAATTGTGTGAGATGAAAATGGACAAACTAAAAGGTGTGCAATGTGTCGGCCCACTGAGTGTACATTCTGAACCTTGTTTGAGGTCAGTAGGTCACATGACCAAGGAGCTATTGAAATTCAAATGTAAAAAAAGTTGGTACTTTGTTTACACTCCCTTACTAATTCAACTAGGAATACAAAATGCTGCTCACATTTCCACGTTTTAAATGTCCAAAACGTGAACATAAGACCTGTGCAATGTTGTGCGCAATTTTTCCAACATCATGACACTTATTTGGAGTCTGTTGCTCAAGTGGTTTGAAAGCTATTGAGGTTTGAAAGCACGAATATCCAACCTGAAACTGTCTTTACCTCTGTAAAATTTGCTAGCTAGCAAACCAACAACTGTAACGACGTATTTGAGAAACAAGTGTTCATTGTGCAAATGCATTTATATTTTCAATAAACATTTTCAATAAACATAGTTACACGTTGTCAACTGTATGTGTACAGTATGTGAATAACTCACGTCGGAGAGATTGGTCAAATGCAAGCATAATCCTTTATTCAGGTATTACATGTTACAGGTCACGACATCCTAATCAGACACTCATATTGCACCTGTTTATATATCCTAGATAGGTGCCCCACTAGCTCCATCTCTGGGTTGGCATTATACCCATTATCTTAACATCTTCCTTTGCCTATATAATTAGCTGGAGCACTTCATACCATTTTAATACCACAGTGAAAATACGTATTTACATGATCAACACCTTGTTTTTTATAAGGTAAAAAAAAATGTATTGTCCATCTCTTAAGGGACATAGTGCCCGTACCGTGGGGGGCGGTCTTATGTTAGCCCTTGTTCTAGTCAAGTGTGTCGCATTGGTAGGATATTGGGCACCTCTGGGATCCTCAGGTCCTCTCCTGGCACCTCTGGGATCCTCAGGTCCTCTCCTGGCACCTCTGGGATGTTGGGAGCCTCAGGGCCTCTCCTTTCTCTTCCACAGCTTCCTGAAGTTGTGGAGGCAGGGTCGGCAGAGATAACAGCCCTGGTGGGGTCTTCCCCGTCTTCTCATTATGTGTCCTGCCCACACCATCCAGAGGATATTCAGTCTTCCCATGTAACCCTCCGGTGCCCTATGCTCTTCTGAACTGGGCTTATGTCCTTCCGGTTCCTTCGATACTTTCGCCCCTTTACTTCCACTTCATATGACCTTGCGCTGATGTGCCCTATGCATGTGCCAAGACTCCATGTGGCATCCCTGGTGGTGACAGGAGCACTTGTTTTATTACAGGCAAAAAAATGTGCATGCTGGTCATAGTAATGTTTTGACTTGTCCTGACATGCATGTTTGTGTGCCTGAACATCCCTAATGACCTTGCGAGGAGCTTGGGAGTTGTTGGCAACAGAGAGAGGGTGTGTCTAGACATTAAGCTCTGTACAGGACTGCTGCCGAAGCTCTCTATGGGAGTATGGCTTGCCACACATCTGTGCCTTCCTGCATAGCCTTTGCGATGAGTCTTTGCTATTTTCACTGCTGACTCCGCCTTACCATTACTCTGACTGTGGTAGGGTGAGAAGGTCATGTGACGGAACTCCCAGGCTTTTGAAACCAAAACAAAGTCTTGACTCGTGAACTGGGGCCCATTATCTGTAACACCACCACTGTCAGCTATGCCATATCTGCTTATCTGCTGCTTACAACAGTTGATGATGCAAGCCGCTGTTGTGTCAATTTCTCCACCTCCCAAAACTCTGAATAGTAGCCCACTATAAATCAGAAAAGGAACATTCTTGACTGTGAACAGATCCATTCCCACTTTAGACCAAGGACGTGCTGGTACATCATGTTGGTGCAGCGTTTCCTTTTGCTGCTCAGGTAGATTAGCATTACATATGCTGCACACAGCCACATTTTTTATTTCTTGGGTCATGTTGGACCAGAATACTGAGTCTCTGGCTTTCCTGAGACTGGCTTTGACCCGAGTGCCCTGCGTGGATATGAGAGAGAATCATCAGGCGTAGTTTCTGGCACTACCACCCTGTCGCCTTTGTAGACGACCTCTTCCTGCATTGTGAGTTTGTCTCTTTATGTCCAGTAGTCCCTTACCAGGACGGATGTACCCTTTGGTGACCTTCGTAATGACACCCTGTTCCTCCATTGAATCAACAGCCTTTAGTATATTTTCCTTCAGTGGAATGGTAGATTCGGCGGGGAAGCATAAAGTCTCTGTAGCCGAGTATATTAACAGTTGAGCCACTGTCTAGTTGGCATTTGAGTGCTGCTTGGATCATAATCACAGTTATCACACGTCAGTGGGGCAAGCTTTACGCTTTAAGTTTGTAAACCATTTATCTTTGCCACTTTTAACAGAATTGACATCTGTCATGTATAGCAGGTCCGCTTCTTTATCATCATTTTGATCACTGCACTGCTGTTCTAGCGGATTGGCAGGCTGTTGATCCACAGTACATGCACCCATCTTCAGAATTTTCCCGCATTGCATCACTGTCCGATTAAATATGTTTCTATTTTTTTTTATCGACATGGTCTCTGTATTTGTTCTGGGTGGCATAATTGACAGATTCTGTCTGTTCAGAGACAGTGGTCATCGTTTTTAATTGCATCTATGTCTGTTCGCTTGCTCTGCATATATATACGGCTTTAGTCAGCGTAAATTGTGGTTCGCGCAGCATACTTGGCTCTCATCTTTACGGCCAATCACAAGTATGTCTCTGAGCATTTCGTCTCTCATTGACCCGAAATCACACGAATCAGACGCAGCCTCACAACATTTTGACCAGACGTCTCTGCTTTAGTTTGTTCACGTATTAAAAATGAATATTTCATAAATCTCATTACGAGTGGGTTCAAAATGTCTTTGTAAAACGTCAATGATTTTCTTTGGATTTGTTCTATCCTCTTCCCCCAGATCTTGGTGACGCTGAAGCATATGGCACTCTCTTCCAATAACGCTAAGCAGTATTGCCACTCGCACATGCGGGTCGTTTTGATCTAAGACGGTAACGACTTCATAATTATCCCACTGATGACGGAAACACAACCAGTTTTGATACAAATCACCTTTCATGTCCATGGCGCTTGGCACCGGAATTTGACTGGGAGATTTTGCAGTCTCTTCGTCCTTGTTTGCCTTTATCCGACAGCGATTACGTTGTCCACAGACCGTATCCCCTTTTCCGTAGCGATTGGCTTTGGGTTCATTTCTCTGACACCATGTTATGTGAATAACTCACGTCGGAAAGTTTGGTAAAATGCAAGCATAATCCTTTACTCGGGTATTACATGTTACGGCATCCTAATCAGAAACTCAACGCACCTGTGTATATATCCTAGATAGGTCCCCCACTAGCGCCATCTCTGGGTTCAAATCAAATTGTATTTGTCACATACACATGGTTAGCAGATGTTAATGCGAGTGTAGCGAAATGCTTGTGCTTCTAGTTCCGACCATGCAGTAGTATCTAACAAGTAATCTAACAAATTCACAACAAATACCTTATACACACAAGAGTAACGGAATGAATACGAGTATGTACATATAAATATATGGATGAGTGAGGCAGGATATACACATATATGAGATGAGTAATGTAGGATATGTAACATTATATAAATGGCATTGTTTAAAGTGGCTAGTGATACATTATTTCATCCAATTATAATTATTAAAGTGGCTAGAGATTTGGGTCGATGGCCGAACGGCATAGGCAAGATTCAGTAGATCGTTTAGAGTACAGTGTATACATTTGATATAAGTATGTCGTATAAGTAAACATTATATACAAAATTGTTTAAAGTGGCTAGTGATACATTGTTACATCCAATTCCTATGTTTAAAGTGGCTAGAGATTTAAGTCAGTATGTTGGCAGCAGCCACTCAATGTTAGTGATGGCTGTTTAACAGTCTGATGGCCTTGAGATAGAAGCTGTTTTTCAGTCTCTCGGTCCCAGCTTTGATGCACCTGTACTGACCTCGCCTTCTGGATGATAGCGGGGTGAACAGGCAGTGGCTCGGGTGGTTGTTGTCCTTGATTATCTTTTTGGCCTTCCTGTGACATCGGGTGGTGTAGGTGTCCTGAAGGTCAGGTAGTTTACCCCCGGTGATGCGTTGTGCAGTCCCGACAGGATGCTCTCGATTGTGCATCTGTAGAAGTTTGTGAGTGATTTTGGTGACAAGCCGAATTTCTTCAGCCTCCTGAGGTTAAAGAGGCGCTGTTGCGCCTTCTTCACCACGCTGTCTGTGTGGGTGGACCAATTCAGTTTGTCCGTGATGTGTACGCCGAGGAACTTAAAACTTTCCACCTTCTCCACTACTGTCCCCTCGATGTGGATAGGGGGGTGCTCCCTCTCCTGAAGTCCACGATCATCTCCTTTGTTTTGTTGACATTGAGTGAGAGGTTATTTTCCTGACACCACACTCCGAGGGCCCTCACCTCCTCCCTGTAGGCCGTCTCGTCGTTGTTGGTAATCAAGCCTACCACTGTAGTGTCGTCAGCAAACTTGATGATTGAGTTGGATGCGTGCTTGGCCACGCAGTCATGGGTAAACAGGGAGTACAGGAGAGGGCTGAGAACGCACCCTTGTGGGGCCCCAGTGTTGAGGATCAGCGGGGTGGAGATGTTGTTTCCTACCCTCACCACCTGGGGTCGGCCCGTCAGGAAGTCCAGGACCCAGTTGCAAAGGGCTGGGTCGAGACCCAGGGTCTCGAGCTTAATGACGAGCTTGGAGGGAACTATGGTGTTAAATGCTGAGCTGTAGTCGATGAACAGCATTCTTACATAAGTATTCCTCTTGTCCAGGTGGGTTAGGGCAGTATGCAGTGTGATTGCGTCGTCTGTGGACCTATTGGGATGGTAAGCAAATTGGAGTGGGTCCAGGGTGTCTGGCAGGATGGAGGTGATATGATCCTTGACTAATCTCTCAAAGCACTTCATGATGACGGAAGTGAGTGCTACGGGGCGATAGTCATTTAGCTCAGTTACCTTAGCTTTCTTGGGAACAGGAACAATGGTGGCCCTCTTGAAGCATGTGGGAACAGCAGCCTGGGATAGGGACTGATTGAATATGTCCGTAAACACACCAGCCAGCTGGTCTGCGCATGCTCTGAGGACACGGCCAGGGATGCCATCTGGGCCGGCAGCCTTGCGAGGTTTAACACATTTAAATGTTTTTCTCACATTGGCTGCGGTGAAGGAGAGCCCGCAGGTTTTGGTAGCAGGCCGTGTCGGTGGCACTGCATTGTCCTCAAAGCGAGCAAAGAAGTTTAGTTTGTCTGGGAGCAGGACATCATGGTCCGCAACGGGGCTGGTTTTCTTTTTGTAGTCCGTGATTGACTGTAGACCCTGCCACATTCCTCGTGTCTGAGCCGTTGAATTGACTCTACTTTGTCTCTATATTGACGCTTAGCTTGTTTGATTGCCTTGCGGAGGGAATAGCTACACTGTTTGTATTCAGTCATGTTTCCGGTAGCCTTACCCTGGTTAAAAGCAGTGGTTCGCGCTTTCAGTTTTGCGCGAATGCTGCCATCAATCCACAGTTTCTGGTTGGGGAAGGTTTTAATATTTGCTATGGGTACAACATCAATGCACTTGCTAATAAACTCGCTCACCGAATCAGCATATACATCAATGTTGTCAGATGCTGTCCGGAACATATCCCAGTCCACGTGCTCGAAGCAATCTTGCAGCATGGAATCAGATTGGTCGGACCAGCGTTGAACAGACCTGAGAACGGGCGTTTCCTGTTTTAGTTTCTGTTTGTAGGCTGGGAGCAACAAAATGAAGTCATGGTCAGATGCCCATTATTTCAACATGACAATCTAAGCCAAACCAGGCAGTTTTTCCCCATAGTTGCGCACATGTTGGTTTCTCTACAGACTACTTCTAGGACCTAAATCTACTGTAGCAGCATTTTAGCGTACATACTCTGACCTGGTCGGCTACCAGGTGTCATTGTACTCTGGGGGTTGTTCACATTCTCTCATCATTATTGAGTAATCCTGAATGTATACTGAGCAAAAATAAACATGCAACAATTTCTAAAATATAAAACACAACATGTAAAGTGTTGGTCCCATGTTTCATGAGCTGAAATGTTTCATACAGAACTTCTCTAAAAAGTTGTGCACAAATATGTTTGAGCATTTCTCCTTTGCCAAGATAATCCATCCACCTGACAGGTGTGGCATATCAAGAAGCTGATTAAACAGCATGATCCTTACACAGGTGCACCTTGTGCTGGGGACAATAAAAGGCCAGTTTAAAATGTGCTGTTTTGTCACAACCCAATGCCACAGATGTCTCAAGTTGAGGGAGCGTGCAATTGGCATGCAGACTGCAGGAATGTCCACCAGAGCTGTTGCCGAGAATTGAATGTTCATTTCTCTACCATAAGATGCCTCCGTTGTTTTAGAGCATTTGGCAGAACGTCCAACCGAATGTCAACAATTATTTTACTAAAATTATATTGTACCTTTTCAATATACCGACCTATCCTGTCTTGTGGATTAATTTATGGGATTGTCCAACACTAAACCAAAGTCAACATGACCAAATACCATCACAACATTAAAATATTTATTAGTCATTTTTACAGAAACCTCAAAATGCTTGACAGAGACATTAAGATGTGCATAAGGGAAGTCGGGGGAAAGGACGCGAGATCAGTGGAAGAAGTCATGGAGTGTGTCCATTTAGATTTTCCCAGGGAAACTTCCAGCTTCAATCTGATCATCCCATTTTGCCACCTTGGAGCGAGAGAGAATCTCAGTAAATGTCATATGGCAGACAACAAAATGACATAAAAGATCACAATTGAGAAAGGAAGAGGGGAAGTTTGTCTTGAAACTACTAACCAGCCACATCACATTTAACCTTGCATTACTCGATGACTGGCACCACTAATTTAAATATAAGTCTCTTCAGGGGTACATATACATTAGAGTTTTCAACACTAACTGTAGGGCAGTATGGTGCAGAGAGAACCATTGAACTAGTGACACTTACCCAGCTCAAGGGACACAGGCTTTTGTAGACTCTCTGGTACCAGTCACAGGGTGCCACATCCTGGCCTTTGTCTGACAGAGCCTTGTTACATCTGTGGAAGTCTGGACGGAAGAAGGGACATATGTGCAGAACAACGTAAATGCATATGAACCGACCAAGGGAATATTTTCATTAAATTTAGCCCATTAAGTGCCAGTATTCTACACAAGGATCGTTCAAGTATTCAAAGAACAATAGTAGTCAATAGCAATCTGACTAGATGAGTTCTTATTATGGTCAGTGGCAGTTGTAGATGTCAGTTGACAATTAAGGTGTTCACATTGTACTAGGCTACACAATAACTGTAAATTAATTTGTAAATTAACAAATGGCCTAAATAAAACCAAAACATGAATCACAAATAGGGAAAGAACCAAACAGCTGAATGGGAACCTGCATTTGGGTTAGTTAACTAAGCATTCACGCAGGTACAAGAATCAATGCAGCAAAAGCCATTCGAGCAAGTGAAACAATTTAAACAAGTGAACTGTCACTGATGGACATGAACCTGGCTATAGCTTTACCTGCTTTGGTTAAGCATGTCAGCAAGTGACATGGCAACCACCCACAGTGGGTCTGACTCAAAAGAACATAGGGACTACTATCATTGTAACTACAAGAAATACTGAGTGAATGTAATGATAGCCATGTCATGGTGTTTTGGATGATAATCGATGCTGTGGACCTTATTCACAGCGTGTCCAAAATCGACCAACAGAGTACCCCTTGTCACGTTATTTGACTGCCAACCCTAGCCGAAGTTGATTCATTCTTCAAAAACCCTTATTTAAGCATACATTGATTTAGCATAGAAAATAACTTTGCCTGTGAATGTATGAGATGCCTGATGTATAAAAGTATTTGAATATCCAGTGTGAATAAGGTCTATTGGTTGAAAGGACAACAGCACCAGAGCCATATAGGCCTGGCCTAAACATCTCTGTGTAAGGCTCTGAATGGCAAACAAAAAGGTAGAGTGGTGGTTATTACCCAGATAATTCTGGAAGCAGTTTCGGGTCTGGTTGGTGTTGGGGAACCGGGCATCAAAAGGAGCCGTTCTGTAGTTCTTGATCTTCTCTTCAATTACGTCAGACATTTTGACTGATTTCAATCTGCAAAACATTCATACTAATCAAAACATTGAATAACACAAATCTCAATCAATTTCCATAATCACTATCAACCTTGCCTAAAATGACATCAGAATGCATGCAATTAGAATAAGGCTAAAAGCTTGTAGTCCAATTCTACTTCCTTAAACATGGACCTACTTGACATGTCCTAGTGTGATTAATCAGGCTACAATACACAATTAATATGTATATACAGCCTGAGACGTGTACAAAATCATGTACAATGTTCCTTACAAACTAGAATGAAATTACATTTGAACATACTCAAAACATTTTAGAATCTTCAGGACAAACCGCAGACAACCGGTAAAGTTCAAAATGTAATTTTATTCAACATTCTGGCTTGTAAGTTACATTTACACGATTTTGTACACATCCCAGGCTGTATATACACCAATTAATTGTGTACCACAGCCTGATTAATCAGTCAAGACATGACCTAGCTCCTACCCTTGACCTGCAATAACTGCGCTCATGCCAGTTTCCACAAGACATAATTTTTTTCACTTGTATTTATTCAGGGTAGCCCAAATTAGACCAGGGCCTCATTCACAATGGTGCTCAGAACAAACATGATCATTAAATTAATACTTTAAAACAGCAAACATGTACTACAGGACACTGCCTAGACACACCACAACATGTACTACAGGACACAGCCTAGACACACCACATCTCAACAACAGAAATAAACCACGACAATCAACCAAAACACTGGCAAACCTCAGTGAATTCATCCCTCGTCAGTGTCCTAAACTGCCCAAAACTATTCACTGAGGAGGGATACAACTAGCTACCTACCGTTACAGCTTTTCTACGTCTAACGTAGCTAGTTGGCACTGGAGTGCATTGGCACTGCATTGAGTGAATGTCAAAGTACTAGCAAGCTACTTGGCAGATAACTTATGTGTACAGCTAGCTAAACTAGCCATCACCATCCAACTAGAGGTAAATGGAAAGTTGAGTAATTTGACTAAATGAGTTAGCCTGCAAGACGAGATTGTTAGCCGTCTCACTCTTAATAAACTAGTTAGCTAGCTCCTAGATATAGTAAGACTAGCACAGGTGTGCGTATAGCAATCTGTAGCTAACGTTAGTCGTTAGCTGTCTCCTCGCCAGACAGCCACATACACCGATTATTCACCTCTGTATGACGGCGAATGACGACACAACATCGATTGTTCAAAATGTCGTGCATCTTAGTTAACAGAACAACACTATTGTGTGAGCTAAGAAAGAAGGCCTACCTCTGCGCAAAAAGTCCGACAAACTGACCTCTTGCCGTGTCCTCTGAAGAAGCGCGTCAAAACGCAACGCATGACGGGAGAAAGAACATAGTGCGGTGCACCTGCAGGACGAACGGCGTCTCCAAGTATTCAAAGACAGCCCACTACTGCCACCTGCTGTAAACAAAAATAATACTATTCAAATACAAAATAAAACAAGACCTAAAAGATATCAAAGATGGTGAAGATAGGCCGTTTACCATTGGAAAAAAATTGTAAGTTCCTGTCTACTTTAGTGGGTGGCCCATAGATGGGTTAAGCTGAGAAAGTCACGAAAACGATGGGACGCTTCAATGGGGTCAGAAGTCAGTGTGTTGTGATTGTGGATGACCAGATAGCTAACAACAACGACAAGAAACTGCGATGTTGGAAATCGTAAGTAGCTAGTTTCATCTTGTTCTTGATACCATGTCTTGTTTTGACTGATTTCATGTCAATTCTAATATGGCCAAATTCGCTAGTTTAAGAACCAACAACTGTAGCAGTGGAGGCTGGTGGGAGGAACTATAGGAGGACGGGCTCATTGTAATGTTCTGGAATGGAATTTATGGAACAGAGTCAAACGTGGTTTTCATATGTTTGATGTGTCTAATACCATTCCATTTAATCTGTTCCAGCCATTACAATGAGTCTGTCTTCCTATAGTTCCCCTCAACAGCCTCCACTGAACTGTAGCGATGTATTTGAGAGACAACAAGTGCTCATTGTGCAAATGTATTTATGTTTTCAATAAACATTGGAGACGAAATATACACTGAGTATACCAAACATTAGGAATAACTTCCTGATATTCGGTTTCAACCCCCACCCCCCTCCCAGCCTTTTTTTTGCCCCTCAGAACAGCCTCAATTCCTAGGCCGTCAATGAAAATAAGAATTTGTTCTTAACTGACTTGCCTAGTAAAATAAAGGTAAAATAAAAAAATATTAAAAAATTCATCAAGGTGTAAAAAGCTTCCACCGGGATGATGGCCCATGTAGACTCCAACGCTTCCCACGGTTGTCAAGTTGGCTGGACGTCCTTTGGGTTAGGGTTAGGTTTAAAATGAGATTTTAAGTAGATAAATTGTCATTCAAAAGGCACTCGCACATCTGAGCTATCTTTGTTGCATGGTAACAGTTGAATAAGATGAGAAAAAAAGAAAAGAAACCTGCACACTGCTCTTGATAGTATCACTGCTCTTTAATAACCTTTATGTATCGGCCTCAAGGCCTTCATCAGAGCTTGTGGGCTCACAAAAGCTCTGACGAAGGCCTTGAGGCCGATAAGTAAAGGTTATTAAAGAGCAGTGATACCATCAAGAGCAGTGTGCAGGTTTCTTTTCTTTTTTCTCATCTTATTCAACTGTTACCATGCAACAAAGATAACTCAGATGTGCGATAGCTCAGATGTGCGAAATATGGAGAGCAGTGATACTATCAAGAGCAGTGTGCAGGTTTCTTCTTTTTTCTCAAGAAGATAAATTGTAGAAATGGGCGGGGTTTATGACTATGGCTGTGGTAGCTAGTGATGATGCCTAAAAACACGCCACTTCGATACGGGACTCCCTAAATACAGCTACGACCGGAAGTTACTTTTCTTAGCAGGTTAGATAGCATTTTCGCTAACCTTAACCTAATTCTCCTAAACATGCTAATAAAACTTGAAAAGTTACATCTCCTGACTTGCTGCATAAGTTATCCTAACCTGCGACTAAAAAGTCACTTCTAGTCATATCGGAATCGAAGTGGCGTGTTTTTAGGGTATCTCACTTCGATACAGCTACGACTGGAATATACTTTTCTTAGCAGGTTAGGAGAGCATTTTCCCTGACCCTAACCCTTTTCCTAACCTTAACCTAATTCTCCTAACCGGCTACATTTATTCTCCTAACCTGCTGTGTAAGTTATCCTAACCTGCTACAAAAAAAGGCATTTCTGGTCGTAGCTGTGGCATGTTATTAGGAAATCTCAAACCAAGCTAATGCCAGCAACTTTTATTTTTTCCTCAGTCAGAGAAAGAATATTATAAGCCTTTTTGGATCTGAAAAGCTTACTACAATAGCTACTTTGTTTTAGGATTGTTTGAATAGATTTGGTCTTTTTGGTTTAAGAAGTTTAAGGGGCAATCTGTAGTTTAAATAATAACAAAGCGAAGCCCAGACACTTTTTTGTAAAGTGATGAGGGATAGGACTGGAGAAATGCTACCACTTTCAAATTCATAGACAGAGCTATGGATGCAAGGACTGACCATCCATGATACATGTAAAGCTAAGTATATGTCATTTTCTAGAGTGCATAAAAAATAAGACTAATGATAAATGTTCTTGCTTACAAATATCTGGATAGACCATAAGCTGTCTTTTAAAAAGCATATTGATGAGTTAGTTAAAGTAACTGTCCAGTGAAAATCTCACTTTTAAAAGTTAATATTCTGTTAACTCGTACCCAAATAATGTGGTTGACCCCACATCAAACTTGTATCTCAAATCAGCGGTATACTTGCGTGAATATTTTTAATGACCGGTATACACCCACATCATTCTGTTGTTGGGGTACACCCACATGTGATTGTTTTTCTTGAACATGTCTGTAATTTTGTATATATTTTTTTTGTATTCCCTTGTGTTTTATATTTTGTAAAATGTGTGAAATTGCAAAATGCAGGGCTCCATTGTGAAAGAGACCTTGGTCTCAATGGGACTCCCTGTTGAAATAAAGTAAAATAAAATTACATCACAATTATAGTTTTCAACTTTTAAGCATGTTTTGAGGCTAAAGGCCTTCAGTGTTTTGTCACAATTACATTGTTTACAAACAATGGAGGAAATCAAGCTTATATTTTGGGTTCTGATGGGGTAAGACAGTTGAGCTCATGAGGCATTCATAAGTTACAATGGCTTCACAAAGTATTCATACCCCTTGACTTATTCCACATTTTGTTCTGTTACAGTCTTTGTTCTGTTACAAATTCAAAATGGATTAAATCGATTATTCTCTTACATATCTACACACAATACCCCATAATAACAAAGTGAAAACATAAAAAAAATAATTGGTGCAAATTTATTGAAAATGAAAATGAAATATCTCATTTATTTATTCACAGCACTGAGTCAATACATGTTAGAATCACCATTGGCAGCGATTACAGCTGTAAGTCTTTCTGGCTAAATCTTTAAGAGCTATGCAAACCTGGATTGTGCAATATTTGCCCATTTTTCTTAAAAAAATTATTCAAGCTCTGTCAAATTGGTTGTTGATCATTGCTAGACAACCATTTTCAAGCCTTGTCATAGATTTTCAAGCAGATTTAATTCAAAACTGTGACTCGGCCACTCAGGAACATTCACTGTCCTCTTGGTAAGCAACTCTAGTGTAGATTTGGCCTTGTTTTTTTAGGTTACTGTCCTGCAATCTCCCAGTGCCTGGTGGAAAGCAGACTCAACCAGGTTTTCTTCTAGGATTTTGCCTGTGCTTAGCTCCATTACGTTTATTAACAATTACAAGCATGCACATAACGTGATGCAACCACCACTATGCTTTAAAATATGGAGTGTGGTACTCAGTAATGTGTTGTATTGGATTTTCCCCAAACATAACACTTTGTATTCAGGACAAAAAAGTTAATTGCTTTGCCACATTTCTTGCAGTATTACTTTAGTGCCTTGTTGCAAGCAGGACGCATGTTTTGGAATATTCTGTGCAGGCTTCCTTCTTTTGAATTAGGTTAGTATTGTGGAGTATAATGTGGCTGTCCATGGAACTGTTTTCTCCTATCACAGCCATTAAACTCTGTAACTGTTTTAAAGTCACCTCATGGTGAAACCCCTGAGCAGTTTCCTTCCTCTCTGTATCTTTTTAGTGACTGGGTGTATTGACATACCACCCAAAGTGTAATTAATAACTAAACCATGCTCAAAGGGATATTCATTGTCTGCTTTTAAAAATGTTTTTACCTACCAATAGGCAGTGGCGTGTATTCATGGATGCTAAGGGAAGCCAGGCTTCCCCCCAAAAAGCTACCAATAAAAAAAGAAACAAAATAGTGTATCTTTCGTCTCTGTGTTTCATTCATTTCCTTCAATTCGCAAGAGGCTGAATGTACACTAAACAGTGCATTGGGAAAGTATTCAGACCCCTTCACTTTTTCCACATTTTGCTACGTTACAGCCTTATTCTAAACTGGATTAGATAAAACATCTTCCTCATCAATCTACACACAATACCCAGTAATGACAAAGCAAAAACAGGTTTTTAGACATTTTTAAAACAAAAAAACAGACCTTATTTACAAAAGAGTTCAGACCTTTTGCTATGAGACCCAGGTGCATCCTAATTCCATTGATCATCCTTGAGATCTTTGTAAAACTTGATTTGGAGTCCACCTGTGGTCAATTCAATTGATTGGACATGATTTGGAAAGTCACACACCTGTCTATATTGACAGTTGACAGTGCATGTCAGAGCAAAAACCAAGCCATGAGGTCGAAGGAATTGTCTGTAGAGCTCCGAGACAGGATTGTGTCGGCACAGATACCAAACATTTCAACAGAATTGAAGGTCCCCAAGAACACAGTGGCGTCCATCATTCTTAAATTCTTGGGGAGCGGCAGCAGAGGTGACAGTTTTGGAGAGTCTGCACAGGATATGCTCATAATTAGTACTATTGGATAGGAAACACTCTGAAGTTTCTAAAAGTGTTAAAATAATGTCTGTAAGTATAACAGAACTGATATAGCAGGCGAAAACCAGAGGAAAATCCATCCGGATTTGCAGTTTTGTACATGACCTTTTTCTCCAGGCTGCCTATTGATTTCTATGTTATGTAGGACTGAGACTGCAGTACCTATGGCTTCCACTAGATGTCAACAGTCTTTATACAGTGTCTGGGGCTCTAGCACTAAGCAGAACAGATAGGAAGAGGAAGTAGTGAAGGGACCACATTTGTCAACAACGTTTCACGGGCGCGAGATTGTGAGCGTGCTCCACTTTATTTTCCTTTCATATCGTTCACGTTATCGTCCGGTTGAAATATTACAGTAAATATACATAAAAGGATACCTAAGGATACAAAAACAATTATGTTTGATTTGTTTGGAGAAAGGTGATAGGTATAATTTGAACGTGTTCTCTTCACGGTTCAATGGGCGACTCGACGGTGGATTTTCTGATCATAACGCGCCAACCAAACGGAGATTTATGGATATAATAAATGACTTTTTCAACAAAAGAACCATTGGATGTCTTCGTTGGACACTTGGGAAGCCCTCAGCAGAAGTTCTTTGAAAGGTAATGGATTTATTTTAGCTCTGATATGGGTTTTGTGTGACCCGCGCTGGATATGAATTTATGCTAATGTGGAAAATATGAGAGGTGCTATCCTCAAACAATAAAATGTTGTGCTTTCGCCGTAAAGCCTTTTTGAAATCTGACAATGCTGTGATATTGCCAAGAATCAGAGATTTTGATGACTATGCAACACTTGTATATTGATGAATGTTTAATAATTCAACTTTTGGATTTTGAATTTGGCGCCTTACATTTCACCGGGTAGCCCGCTAGCGCATCGCTTCTCCCTAAGTGGTTAAATGGAAGAAGTTTGGAAACACCAAGACTCTTCCCTAGAGCTGGCTGCCTGGCCAAACTAAGCAATTGGGGCCTTGGCGAGGGAGGTGAACAAGAACCCGATGGTCACTCTGACAGAGCTCCAGAGTTCCAATCAGGCCTCTATGGTAGAGTGGCCTGATGGAAGCCACTCCTCAGTAAAAGGCCCATGACAGCCCACTTGGAGTTTTGCCAAAGTTACGTAAAGGACTCTCAGACCATGAGAAACAAGATTCTCTGGTCTGATGAAGTCAAGACTGAACTCTTTGGCCAGGATTGAGGGAAAGATGAGCGGAGCAAAGTACAGAGAGATCCTTGATCAAAACCTGCTCCAGAGCGCTCAGGACCTCAGACTGGGGCGAAGGTTATACTTTCCAAAAGGACAATGACCCTAAGCACACAGCCAAGACAACACAGGAGTGGCTTCGGGATAAGTCTCTGAATGTCCTTGAGTGGCCCAGCCAGAGCCCGTACTTGAACCCAATCGAACATCTCTGGAGAGACCTGAAAATAGCTGTGCAGCGACGCTCCCCATCCAACCTGACAGAGCTTGAGAGGATCTGCAGAGAAGAATGGGAGAAACTCCCCAAATACAGGTGTGCCAAGTATGTAGCGACATACCCAAGAAGACTCGAGGCTGTAATCGCTGCCAAATGTGCTTCAACAAAGTACTAAGTAAAGTGTCTGAATACTGATGTAAATGTGATGTTTTTTTAATGTATTTTTAATAACAATTTTACAACACATCAGTTTTTGCTTTGTCATTATAGATTGTAAATTGATGAGGGAAAAAAACAGTTTAATACATTTTAGAAAAAGGCTGTAACTTAACAATGTGGAAGAAGTGATGGGGTCTGAATACTTTCCGAATGCACTGTATAAGCAAGAGTGGATTTGGCTGTTTCAGCCACACCGTTGCTGATAGGTGTATAAAATTTGAGTACACTGCCATGCAATCTCCATAGACAAACACTGGCTGTAGAATGGCCTTACTCAAGAGCTCAGTGACTTTCAACGTGGCACCGTCATAGGATGCCACCTTTCCAACAAGTCAGTTTGTCTAATTTCTGCCCTGCTAGAGCTGCCCCGGTCAACTATAAGTGCTGTTATTGTGAAGTGGAAACGTCTAGGAGCAACAACGGCTCAGCTGCAAAGTGGTTGGCCACACATGCTCACAGAAAGGGACTGTCGAGTGCTGAAGTGCATAGCACGTAAAAATTGTCTGTCCTCGGTTGCAACACCCACTACCGAGTTCCAAACTGCTTCTGGAAGCAACGTTCATCAGGAGCTTCATGGAATTGGTTTCCATGGCCGAGCAGCCGTACACAAGCCTAAGATCACCATGCGCAATGCCAACCGTCAGCTGGAGTGGTGTAAAGCGAACCGCCATTGGACTCTGGAGCAGTGGAAGCGCGTTCTCTGGAGTGAATCACGCTTCACCATCTGGCAGTCCAACGGACAAATCTGGGTTTGCCAGGAGAACGCTGCCTGCCCCAATGCATAGAGCCAACTTTAAAGTTTGGTGGAGGAGGTATACTGGTCTGGGGCTCTCAGTGAGCTTGAATAGGAGCTGGAGGAATTCCTGGCCTGAGAAAGTGAGAAAATTATGAATAGTTACAATTGGAAATGTTTGCAAGCCTTATTATTAGTCCATGTGCTTGGTTATTCAAACTTTGTGGAGCAAACTAGAATATCAGTTGGAATTTATTTCCATATTTTTTTCAAGGATGCTCAAATACATTCATATTTTGTTTTGTTTTAAAGACACCTCTTCTACTTAAGCCCATTCTGGGTTGCTTACTTCAGTCATATTGTGCTACCTCTAATCTCTCCAAGTGGGCAGATAAATAATCACTTGAGAGCCTGACCAATGTACATAGTTTAATCTAAATTATCGGACAATATTAGCCTTTTAACGACATATTGATATCGGACGATGATTCCACCAATAACCGATATTCAATAAATGGGATGGAAAAAAGTGAATAATTGTCGTTATTGCCAAATGTAAAAAAACTACATTTGTGGCAATTTAGGAGAACTTGGTGTGGAAAAATTTTACTTTTTAATTTCCCTGCTGTAAAAAACTAAATCGGCAAATATATCTGTATCGGTAAGTTTTGTCCCACAAAAAATCTGAATCGTTATCGGACCCCAAAGAAAACATATAGGTTGTGGTCTACTTTCTATGAACCACCAGTGTTATTAAGTGTTAGTAGTACTTGTATAGGATATACGCCTATAGCATGTCTTACCTATAGCAAGTCTTACCATTCATTATAGAGTGCTAGAATCACTTTAAGCAAATTGATAACACAGATGGTTCATGGTGAGAAACAGAATCAATTAGAACCAAAAAAGGTTATTTCAGAATCCCCTAAATGTTGGTAATTTAAGTTGGATTTCATATCTATACAGGAACTTCCTCAATGCATGGGAAAAAACGGTGTTCCATTGGTTGTTAAGTGTCAAAGGGAAGCTAGCAAGCATTTGGCCTCCCTTGATAAAAAAAAATAATAAAATAACAGCATTGAGCTTAACTGAGTGAGCTCAGCTGTGACTGGTCATACCGCACCAAAACTAAGTGTTAAAGGAAGCCAGTTTGGATTTGGCTTCAGACCAATCACATCACAAGACAAATGTCATTATTGACAGAAAAAATGGCTAGCTAGCTAAAATCGTCCCTTTGCTAAATTAGCCATGGATGGAGCTAGGGATTGGGACTCGT
Source organism: Brachymystax lenok tsinlingensis (assembly GCA_030435695.1). Taxonomy (NCBI): domain Eukaryota; kingdom Metazoa; phylum Chordata; class Actinopteri; order Salmoniformes; family Salmonidae; genus Brachymystax; species Brachymystax lenok. The sequence continues at coordinate 32,019,729 of CM059799.1, forward strand.
GGTTTTACTTAATTCTCTGTAGTGGCCAATGATTATACAGGTGATTCTGACCTAACCATACATTCATACATTGTTCCCCTGGCCTGAGAGGATGGAAGTTCAACATGTAGCTAGATGTAGTATGCTAATGTTAACTAGCTGGCCTGGCGTTTTGTTGTTTTGTCCATAGGCTAGCGAGCAAGTATTTTAGCCAGGTAGCATAGGACAACTGAATGACAGAGTCATAGACCGTTTAGACAACATGAAAGAGGAGGATGGTAGTGGTATTTCTCTACGAGTAGGGTGAGTCATGTTTTTTTCTACTTGTACGGGCGCGTGCACACAGACAGACACACACACAAATCAGTTCCATGGACAGCCACATTATATTTAGCTTTCGTTGATTGGATTAAATAGTTTTTGGTATCTTTTAGTTGTCACTGTATTAGGCTAAGCATAGGTGATTAGATTATGTTGAAATGGTGCTGGAATCATGGAGGCGTCTCTGTTTTTTTTTGCGACTTGTGGTAACTCTCCGTGGTTCTAAATTAATAGTTGTTTAGTAGTCTGAAAATTTCAGAAACATTACCTTGCTTGGCTTGACCATGCTGTGTGTTATGTAGCGGTTTGTTATGTGAAAAATGTTTTGTTGACTTCACCGGACAGATTTTGCTCTCCGATTTTGTAATGAAACAAATGTGTGGTTGAATTTATTCTGCCACTGTGTCTTCTTATTATCTCCTTAGGCCTATAATCATGGTATCAAGGCATATGAACTAAACAGGTTATAGAGCAAACAATGCAAGAATCACAACACATAGGTTGTAATATGGCATTTCTTTCTAGATTGGCTTCCCCGGTGATTTTACCCACACACTGCTACTTCCAATAGATGCCCTTCTTTGCGAGGCATTGGAAAACCTCCCTGGTCTTTGTGGTTGACTCTGTTTGAAATTCACTGCTCGACTGAGGGACCTTACGGATAATTGTGTGTGGGGTACAGAGATGAGGTAGTCATTCAAAAATCATGCTAAACACTATTATTGCACACACAGTGAGTCCATGCAACTCATTATGTGACTTGTTAAGCAAGTGTTAACTCCTGAACTTGCTTAGGCTTGCTATAAGAAAGGGGTTGAATACTTATTGACTGAAGACATTTCAGTGACCAAAGAATCTCCGTTTTAATCAATTTTAAATTCAGATTGTAACACAACAAAATGTTGAAAATCAGGGTCTCAAGAATCAATGGGTTTATATAATTCATTTAAAAGTCCCAAAATGGATGTAGGCTAGCAATTTTACAGCAACTTTATTTTCAGTTGTACATACATTGCATAATTACCAATTAGGCCTACAAGACTTCCTTCATACCATACATAAAAGACACATTGGATATTTCATGCAATCATACTGCACTGACTGTGGCTACCCTAACCTCACACCATCTCAGAAGAGGAGAGAAAGGGAATGTCACTGCAGGGTGCCCTGGGTCCTCTCACAGATGGTCTTCAGGCTGTTCTTACACTTGGTGGCGTACCAACCTGCCCTGTGGCTGTATCCTGGCGACAGCCGGGCACACAGCTCTCTGCTGTGCCCCTTCTCTGGCTCGTGATACCAAGAAATATCATGTACTGTAAGTACATTTGGTTACTCCGTCAAATAACCCTCAATGCAGAATAATGCATCAGGTACTTATAGGAAATGGACGTATGGCAATAAATATGCTCTTTTCATGACCTTAACTAGGGACCTCATACAGTAAGTATCCTCATCTGATACTGTCATTTGAGGTAATGTAATCACAGTGATGCAGTCTTGAGTCTCGATACAGGACTCCACGCCATAGAATTGAGATCCAAACTCAATTTCTGGATGATATTTCTATCCATTTACAGGACCTTTTCTTCTAGCTCGAGACTACCTTCATAGGCAAATCTTCCGTAACTTTAAGTTAAGATTCTAAGTTACCCTTTTTCCACCGGGGAATTGTCCACCCAGTGCCAGCCCCGCCTGGGTTACCGTTCTTCAGGCCGATCCAGTAGGAGTCTCCCTGGCTCAGCTCCTTGGCTCTCTTCCACGGGAAGATCTGAGAAAAATGCAACACTCAGATGGAGGCCTCAAATAGACACGGCCCCACATTTTTGTAGAACCCTTAAACCTATTATTAACTTTAACCGAGGGTGTCAAATGTAATGTACTACACAGTGAATGTAATGTGTCTAAACATCCATGACTGACCTTATAGATAATGTTTGTGTCTGTGTTAGGTCTACTGTATACTGTATAAAGGAATACCACAGCTTTGAGTGATAGAGCAGCCTATATATTGCTAATATTTCCAAGTAATTCTCAGTAAATCTCAGTTCTCTATTTACCTCCAAAGCTCAGGACTTTTTGAGGATTTCGATTTGTCATGATTTAGGTTCTAAATCATCTCTTGATTCAAAAGGGATCCACATTTGAGATGCAAATTAATACAGAATTGAGAAATAGGCTATAATACAGTCCTCCAAAGAAACCTTAACGTGTGTAGATATTATTGGGTGATGGGGTTCATGGCTCTCTCATACTTGCTCTTCCTAACTCTTCACCGTGGCAAGGTTGCCCCCTACAGACAGGCAGTGGTACTGGCTGGAGATCCAGTTCTGTCTCTCCTGAGTGTAGAGGCAGCATCTCTCCCCCAAAAGACTCCCATCCCTCTGGGCACGGCCTGCACTCACGCTCTGTGAAACAAGGTTACGCCAGAGGTTACTCAGTTAGTTATAGGGGTAATGGTGAACAGGGGTGAAACAGGTTCCCCATGTAAAATTGTTTTTTCAATCTCTACATGATCACCTGTATAAATACAATATTTCCTAAATATATCAATAAAAATGATCTTAAAACCATCAAGTGGAGATTATTTATGGTGTTACATGTCTACATCGACTGATCTGACAATAGCTAAAGTAATGCTCTTATTAGGATGCCAGGCCTAGAGCATAGGCCTAGTGTGATACTACCCAATTTTCCCAACTCTTGTCATTGTCATCCATTTTGGAATTTTAAGTTGATCCCGGTTATCCTTCATCATCTTTTCTCTGCCTGTCCATATATTTAACAGATGATTGGATTACAGTACTTTTTTTCCCAATAGGCCATCCCATGTCTCAGCTAAAAGCAACCTGAATGTCTATGCTCACCATTGGGGGGGTGACAGGACAGTACAGGTTGAGTGCTGGGTACTTGTGGAAGAGGAGGAGGTGGGAGTGGTTCAGGGTGTTCAGCTTCTGAGTCAGGTCTTTGAGTCTGACCCCCGCGACCCTATTGCCATGGATAGGAAAACGTGAGGATGACGTAGCATAGAGAGCCAAAAAAGGTCAGATTAGGGTTAAAACCTCAAGTCTTGACCTTCCATAACAATGTAAATCAGTGGACTCCTATTTCTGACCCTTGAATATGTTTAATAAAAAAATACGAGGTAATGAAACTCACAGTAGAAGGTCTGTAGGAGTGTGGCCACAGTCAACAGAAAACAGAGCAGGGCCAGGTAATGTGATAACAGTCTGTACTGTGTATGCCATCAATCTGTGAGGGGGAAATATTTCAGCCACATACAGTAATGTCAGTATAAACATGATGCATACTAAAAAGTATAGCATTATGCTTTTTAGACATCAAACATGCAATCATCTGAACTTGATCTTGAGCTCATTTCTTTGGATAAAATGTGCTATAATTTTATGAAAATGGGATCACCTCTCACTTTTGACCCATCCATCTTTTTAGGATGTAGCTGGCCCGGTTCAGATGCCCCCATTCTCTCCTGGTCTTATGACTCCCATTCCCCCAGACCAAATACCCTTATTCTGTTGTGTTGTTTGTGGACAACTTTATGTAGCTTGTGGTGACATTTCTGTTTAGAATATATGTGGTTGTCCAGGGCCCGGTTTCCCAAAATCATCTTAGGATCCTATGGTTCTAATGATGAACATAGCCTTAAGATGTTTTTAGGAAACCTGGCCCTAGTCTGTAAGAGTTGTCTTGGTCAGACCAATTCAACATGGCACCCAGAATAAAGATGTCAGCAAACAGTATCTAGGCCATAGCGGAACTCAATGGACAACCCCAAGACTTCTATTCAAAGGCCCTCCGTGCTTAGATAACAACTACTATTTTTTACATTTAAATGCATTTCTTATCTATACTTTGACACCTACAGTGTTGCCAGACATTCCCCTTCTCCTCAATAATCCATAGTCATATCTGCTTCAACCGACACGATTTAGGTGCTAAGTTTTGCTTTTAAGCGGACCCATTTCTAGGCTGTGTGAGAGTCTTGTTTAGGCAACTGATAATCCCCAGTCATTTAAGACCGGCAGCCACAGGTTTTGAATTCTTCCAACTCCAAATTCTCTCAACACAGGCAAATATCAAGGCATACACAATTCCTGGGGGGTTTGAAAGTGCTATTAAAAAAGAACATACTGTACAGATCTGAGGCTAAGTTACTATTGTGACTTAATACAGGCTACAGCTGTAGATTAGGCCCTGTTGCACTGCTATTGCTGTTGCACATTCCAAACCTAGCCTATATCGTGCCCAAGCTTTGCCAAAAGTAAATGTATTTTCGTATCATACTTTGTTTTTCTAATCTGGTAGATAATATGTGATTTCAGCTGCTGATTGCTGCTTTAAAGCAATACAAAACAAAGCCGCAGCATTGGGACTTTGACTTGCATTGGGTCTTTAAGCCGTCATGATGATATAGGCTAATGAACATACAGAACACCCTCCAAAGGCAACTTACACCCTCTTGTGGCAAACAAGGTGGACTCACCGAAATAATTCTAATCATGAGTCATGCTGCTGCTTCCTTTGTGTGTAGCCCCCACCCTTTACCCCTTTGGTGTTTACAGATCTGTAAAGGGACTGGATAGGTGTAAGCAATATAGCAGTAGCTGCCCTTCACAGTATGCTTCATGTTGGGAATTTTTACCCTGCGATGGCTGGTGTGGGTGCAAGCTTTTGCTCTATCCAAGCAGTAACACATCCGATTCTACTAATCACAGTTTTAACAAACATTATTAGTCTTCATTCAATGCTTTAATTAGGAGTGTTTCTGCTTGACTGGAGCAAAAGCTTGGACCAACACCAGCCTTTGTAGAGTAAGACTGATCAACAATGAAAGAAATTACATGAAATATCCGTTCATGAAATATGCAGTAATATTTACCAGAGTTAGTCCATTTATTTATTGTTTAAGTTTTACGATTCGTCTTACAATTTTGGCTTACATAGGACTTTACAGGGACTTTTGAACAAATACACAGACATTAATAAATAAAAGGTTGTTCAATATTTACAGACAAGAAAAATGAAACTATTGAGTGTTTCTTTATATACAGATTAAAATGTATACCAAAGGCGAGATTATACAAACTTTATGGAAGCAACATAGATTCTGATGGTGAAACTGCATTCAATGCTATGTTTAAACTGAATTTTATCCAGTTGTATTAGCATTCATTAATCAATCATATTTTTAAAATGTAACGAATGAGAAACATACACACAAAATGTTGTGAAACATTACATACATTTAGCCCACTATCAGGAAAATAAACTGAAGCATGGGGTTTTTAATGCTCATCTTGGCATTATAAACTCTTATAAAACAATCCAGACCACTATGTCCTCTCACAAAGGTGCATTAACAAATATTTACAAACGTACTGTAATGGTTGTGTACTGTAATGGTTGTAATGATTATTAGCAACAAGGGGCTATGTCCAGCCAAGTTCTGTACTATCACGATGGCAACAACAGACCCTTTTACCATTGATTTTTATGACTAGCCCAAGATAGACCAGAGCCTTTTATTTTCAATTGGAGCAAGTTAATCATAGAGGGCAGAACAAGCAAGAATGTGGGCAGAGCCAAGCACGAGCTAGCGAGATCCTATTGGCGCGTTCTAGTATTTGTTTGCATATTTCCATTAGGGAATGTCTACTTTGTGAAGTGTGCGTGTGCAAGAACTCAATTCGCCCTTGCACTCCTTCTAAACAACAAAAAAATTGAAATTTTGGCAAAGGGTAAAGTTTACAAGACGTTGTCCACTCTATTTGTTACAGATTACAGAAAACTGTATTGAGATCAAATGTTTCATCGAGGAAAGAATTTGCAGAATGTCAGCTAATATCCATCTCGCTCCATCTTCTCCCAATGCCAGCCACTGGGCTTCCTCTCATCACCATATTTGGTAGTGAGTGGAAACAGCAACCGGATGCTTCACATTTATACATCCGGTGAAATACCTGTCTCATTGTTCTATCTGTGCTTTTACGATCAGTGTTCATGTGAAACAATGAGGCGATAGAGAGTCCGAACTTAATACACTGAAATGGGGGTAAGTAAACTAATAAAATAAAATACATTCCTCATTTGTATGCTTTAAAGACAGAAAAGGGATGGCCATATACACTGAAAGGATAGATAAGGAAAGGATGTGTTGTTGTGTACAATAAGTTATATTTACCAAAAATGTAGAGGTGTGTATTTGTTTATGCAATTTCACGGTTGATATTCAATACATAGGCTATATTTTTCAGATTTGTATAAGCATTTTACATGTATTAAAAACATAAGACCCAACTAATAAAAAGCAACAGATTTTTCGAGCATTACAGCATTACATTTTTGTTTCCAAGCTGTTTTGAGTGCATGTGCGTACATATGTGAATTTAGTCTATTTGAGAGCATGTGTATGCTACTGACAGCACGGAAATAGTCTGGATCTGGATCAGAGCTCTACTTGTCAGGTAAATCCCACTGTAAGCCACAAGTTACCATGGAGATTACCAGCATTACCTTAGACCTCTTGACAGCCAGCTAACCTGTATTTATGCGTGCTCCTGTCCACAAGTCAGACTTGACAATGTCAACTCTGCTGTTGCATAAAACCTGGCAGCCATTTCAAACACACTGATAGAAATACACACCAAACCAAACCCACAAGTTTTGCTGTGTTAAAACAGACGTTCCAGCTTACAAAATGTCCCTTTTTTAACCTTTTTTTAAACACATAGGTGTACTTACAAAAATATAATGTTTTTGCAAACAGACAAAGCAAACTCCTTTAACCAAAAGCAGAGCACAAGCAGCTATTTGTAGAGCTAAGTTCCTGTGAAAAATCCAGTGGAATGTTGATCAGTTGCATGTGTGTACAACGCAGTAGTAGAAAATAGGCCTCTAAAATCTCTGTGGGCAAGGTAGAGTTGGGACAGGCTAAAAGCCTAAAAACAAAAGCCCTAGATGAGCTCCTCCATCTTCATGTCCAAAAAATACAACGTAATCCCTCACATTCATCACATTCAATCATCAAATCTTTATCAATGTAATTTCTTTGTAATTTTTATTAGGATGTCTTCTAACTCATACACTTGCCATCTGCATGGCTCTGTTTTCAGTGCCTTTAGGTTGTTCATTCCATACTGTCCAATGTTGGTTTATTAGCATTATACCTCAGTGCTTTCCTTTTAATCACTGGTATCATCCTGCTCACCAGTCATAAACAGAAAGAGGAACAAATAACATCTGGAGTATTGTGACTTTGAGAACCACATAATACGTCCCAGCAAAATGTTTTGATTCTTTGAACACCTGACTGGTGAAGGGCTTTGCTAAGGCCGGGGCATACATGGATGGACCCATCTAGAGACAGGGAATCCTATTACCTGTACTGGATCTCGGGAGCAGCAGTAGTCATGACCATACGGTTAAATCCAGCCTTTGCTCTTTTAAAGTCCTCCCAGTTCCTCGGCCCAGCGAGGGGGAAGGCAGAACAGAGAGGAAATGGCAAAAATAGCAAAATGTCTCTGCAGCGTAGCACACAGAGCCCCGCTGCCACACCGTACACCATGACATCATGGGCTTGGTGATCAGACTTTTTTTATGAGGCAGAGTGGGGTAGTGCTTAGTGGCAGGGGTCGAATGGGTATTTGGTGACCCCACCGTGAAGCTCAACCACTGCCTCTGCCCAGGAGATGAGGTCACCTGCCATGTGACCTCCGCAGGAAGCCTGGCTGTAGATTTCATTGGGCGTGAGAACGCGGGACCACAACTGGAGGTCTGACATCTCGCCCACGAAGGACTGGGTGGCGTCAAATCGGCCACCTAGGGCGTCCTGTTAGGAAAGCACAGCATTATTATTAAGAGTAAAGGCCCACAAAACATGTACAAGAACTATCTATCCCACAGTAAACGATCAAGACGCAATTATTTAAACAGATTTGTCTTTGAGTTTTCCACCTTTTATTCCTTTAACCTCTACGGGCTAGGGGGCAGTGTTCGGAAGTACGGAGAGTCTGACGTGCCCAAAGTAAACTGCCTGTTACTCAGGCCCAGAAGCTAGGATATGCATATAATTAGTAGTATTGAAGTTTCTAAAACTGTTAAAATAATGTCTGTAAGTATAACAGAACTGATATGGCAGGCGAAAACCCGAGGAAAATCCATCCGGAAAATGTGTTTTTTTGATGTCACGATTTTTCCATTGACTTGCTATTGACTACAGAGGGAATTAGCTCCCAGATTGCAGTTCCTATGGCTTCCACTAGATGTCAACAGTCTTTGGACATGGTTCCAGGCTTGTTTTTTGAAAAACTAACAAGAAATTGAAGTTCTTCCAAGTGGCTGTTAAAACGGACACTACTGTTTTCCTATTGAACAGACTATTTTCCGTCTAAAATATTATTGTTTATTTAGATATTTGACAACCTGAGGATTAATTAGAAACATTGTTTGACTTGTTTGGACGAACTTTACTGGTACTTTTGGGATTTCTTTGTCTGCATGTTGAACGACTGGATTACAGAACTCCATGGCGCCAACTAAACTGACTTTTTGGGATATAAAGAAGGACTTTATCGAACAAAACAACCATTATTTGCGTTCCTGGGAACCTATGGGATTGCAAACAGAGGAAGATCTTCAAAGGTAAGTGATTTATTTTATCGCTATATTTGATTTTGTAACGCCTGTGCTGGTTTGAATAATATGTTGCTGTGGGGCGCTGTCCTCAGATAATTGAATGTTCTGCTTTCGTAAAAGCCTATTGTAAATCTGACAACGCAATTAGATTACCAAGATTCTAAGCTTTTGAATGCTGTAACACACTTGTATTTCCATGAATGTTTAATATTACGATTTCTTTATTTTGAATTTGGCGCTCTGCAATTTCACCGGATTTTGCCGCTAGCGGTCCACAGATCCCTAAGATGTTAAAACAAGGTTGGTTAGTCACCAACAATGTTCTAAAACTAGGCAGTTCAGATCAATCAACCTTTGTTCTTAAACTTTCTCATGACCTAGTGTCATGTTAAGGTTAGGGTTAGGGGGAAGGTTTAACTAACATGCTGAGTAGCAAAAAAGTAGTAACTAGTTGCAAAATTGCTAATTAGCTAAAATGCTAAAGTTGTCCATGATGAGATTCTAACACGCAACCTTTGGGTTGCTAGACGTTTGCATTGTATGCCCACCCATCCCACATCCCCCCTACTAACCACCCTGCTTTCGTTTTTGCCTTAAGTAACCTTCTGTCTTATGTAGCCATACCATACACATCATACTAATTTGGATGTCCTGGCTATACATTTACTATGTTACGTCTAGTCTATAAGACCAGGCTGGACTCTCTTGTCTAGATCGACTTACAGTTCTTACATTCATCTTAAGATATCTAAGTGAGACAACCACATATCACAGTCACCAATGTACTGATTTCCAAGCTTAGTTTTTGGCAATAGCCTGTGTCTTCTCAGGATACAACTAGATGATAATCAGCTTTAACATGATTGTATTAAGAGCTTTTTGTGTTCCGCAAAGCCTAAAATCAGCAAACACACACTGTAAGTGTGACAAGTAATTCCCTGCTGGCAACATTTTGTGTCAGCTGTGGGATCCAGTACTGCTGTTTAGAAATTTCGATTCCTATCCCAGCTTTTATTTGTTCTTCAGAACTTTGAGTATGCAAATTCATAGAGGGAAAACGTATAGTTGTACCTGTTCCTGGCCCAGAATAAAGACTCCACCAGGCTTGATGGGATGCCATGCAGATAGATTCTCTCCAGATCCCCTTTTTACGCCATCCTGGAAGGCCTCCCAATGCCCATCGTGTGTTGACCATGTCACGCACAGATGTTGCCACTTCCCATCCGTCATTGCCATGGGCAATGTCACTGCCTGTGCAGAAAAATAGAGGCAATGGCATGATTAACTAATTGCATGATTTGCTAATTGATTGATTGATTGGCTTAATCCGAAGAGTCTAAACAAAAGATTTCCGTGAGTAAAAAGAGCAAAGTCACTGCCTGTTCGGAGAAAGAGAGATTAATAACAGGTTAATTGACTGTCACAGAACAGGATATTAGTGTCATTGTCTTGGGCATTTAGAAAAATGACACCTTCAGAAGGTAAATTAAACACAAATTTTTTGGGGGGAGATATTTTGCAATAGATTTGTCAGGTTTTGTGGTACAAACGGCCATCGCATTTCAATTAGTGAGCTTTCTTTTCATTTGTGTCATATCCTTCAGGTGCCATAGCTAGGCATCTCCCAGGTTGAACCACTAAATCCCCTCTTGTCTGGGAGAAACCCTGACTCATGCTGAGGTATGGGCCCAGACCATGTGTCTATCCCCGCGTCCACTCTCTCATAAGACGCCTCTTCACATGACTGTGCTAGGTAAGCTGCTTGCCCTTTGCCCTCTGTGGTCTTATGCCATTAGGGAGGATGATAGATGAGGACAGAGCCACTGTCTCTCACTGGGCAAGACTAGGTGAGAGCAGGCTGCAGGTGAACTGTAACTGTCACAACTGCCTCCTGCCTCGCTCCTTGAGGACAGGAGATAAATCAAATTCCGGTGCCTGATCGGATGAGAATGGAGTCACCTGACACTGGGGTGTGAGCTTGCTTGCCTTGAGGTGATTGATTTTCCACTTGTGCTGCCAATGGGGCAACTGACTGATAACATAAGCGTCGTCTTACTTAAAAAGGTTGATTAAAAATGGTGAAACACTCCTTTCTAAATGTTAAGTATGACACATCACAGTAGGAAAACTTATAGTAGGAGAGTGTATGTGTGTAGGAAGTGAGGGCAAAGATATATATCTTCGCAAATTGGTCACTAGGGGCACAATGTGAAACTATGCAAAATAATCAATCATGCTCTTACCTTGTCGTTGACCAGTAGTTCCATGGGGTTGTTGCCCCATTCGATCAGAACCAGTTCGTTGGCCTGTTCCGGTACAGAGTAGGAGAAGGGCGTGCCGAGGCCAGGCCCTGATCCCCCTTTTATCCAGAGGCAGACGGTGAGGGCGAAGATTTCGTTGAGTAGGGTCCTCTTTATCCTTCCATACATGTAGTTAGTGCGCATAGGGAAGCCAATCTGGAAAGCATCCGGACTCTTTGGATTTTTCCGGGTACCTGTTGGGATACAAGACAGCAAAATATGAGCAATGAACAGCTGATACTGAGTATCTGTACCTGAAAATACAACTCGGCATGCATGATATAACTCGGAAAATAGTATACAGTATCAAAGTGGGTTATTATCAGAGTTTCAATACCAGGGTCAGTGTTCCTGTGGTTAAGGTGGCTCAGCACAGTTTCCAGCTTGTTGTGTCCACGGCCAAGAGGTCTTGGAGCCGGCGGCTTGCTGTTATAGGATGGACGAGGATGATGGCCATGGTTGTCGTTGCCATGGTGACCATCGTCATGGTGCCCGTTGCCATGGTGGTCATCATGGTGGTCATCGTGGAGATCATCATGGTGGTCATCGTGGTGTTCGCCATGACGGTCGTTGTGATGGTCATCATGGTGATCGTCATTGTGGTCGTTATGGTGGGTGTCATGGCGGCCATGGCTACGATCATAATGGCGGTCATAGTGTCGTTCATGGTGACTGTTTTGACGGTTGTTGTGGCGGTTGTTGTGGCGGGTGGGGGTGGGGGTTGGGGGGTGGGTGTCGTGGTGGTCATCATGGTGATCGTCGTGGTGACTGGGTCCATGGTGGTCATCGTGGTGGTCATCGTGTCGATCATCATGGTGGTGGTCGGGTCCATGGTGGTCATCGTGGTGGTCGTCATGATGGTCATCGTGGTGGTCGTCATGGTGGTCATCGTGGTGGTCGTCATGGTGGTCATCGTGGTGGTCGTCATGGTGACCATAATCATGATGCCCACCGTAGTGAGTGTTGAGCTGCTTCTCAAGTGCATTGATTTTGCGTTGCAGGAGGTCTCTCAGTGAGCTCGAATAGGAGCTGGAGGAATTCCTGGCCTGGAGAAAGAGAGAAAATTATTAGTAGTTACAATAGGAAATGTTTGCATGTGCTTGGTTATTCAAACTTTGGAGCAAACTAGAATATCAGTTGGAATTTATTTCCATAATAGCACTTTATTTGTATTTGTTTACCCATTTTTCTCCCCAATTTCGTGATATCCAATTGGATATCAAACTAGAATATCAGTTGGAATTTATTTCCATAATAGCACTTTATTTGTATTTGTTTACCCATTTTTCTCCCCAATTTCGTGATATCCAATTGGTAGTTACAGTCTTTACCCATTGCTGCAACTCCCGTACAGACTCAGGAGAGGTAAAGGTTGAGAGCCATGCGTCCTCCGAAACACGACCCCGCCAAGTCACACTGTTTCTTGACACACAGCTCGCTTAACCCGGAAGCCAGCCGCACCAATGTGTCGGAGGAAACACTGTACAGCTGGCGACCGAAGTCAGCGTGCATGCGCCCGGCCGCTACAAGGAGTTGCTAGAGTGCGATAGGACAAGGACATTCTGACCGGCCAAACCCTTCCCTAACCCGGACGATGCTGGGCCGATCGTGTGCCGCCTCATGGGTCTGCCGGTCGCGGCCAGCTGCGACACAGCCCGGGATTGAACCCGGATCTGTAGTGACGCCTCTAGTACTGCAATGCAGTGCCTTAGATAGTTGCGTCACTCGGGAGGCCAATCTCAGCTGAACTGTCTTTGTCTAACAGCCTCAAGACATTTGGTAACACTTTCTATGAACCATCAGTGTTATTAAGTGTTATTAATGCTTGTATAGGATATATGCCACTGTGATGTCTTATAGCACGTTTTTTCAGTAACACTATATTTTTTGAGCATGACCGATATATATAGTTTCATTATTCAATAAATGGGATGGAAAAAAGTGAATCTCATGCTTATCTGAACACTAGCTCCCATTCTCATTGACATTATTGTCACAATGTAAGAAATCAACATTTGAAGAAACGTCTTGGACAAATTACAATTTTGGGTGGAAATGTACGAGAACTTGGTGTGGAAAAATTTTACTTTTTATTTTCCCTGCTGTAAAACACCAAATCGGCAGATATATTGGTGTTGGTATGTTTTGTCCCACAAAATATCTGAATCGTTATCGGACCCCAAAAAAACACATTGGTCGGCCTCTACTTTCTATGAACCACCAGTGTTATTAAGTGTTAGTAGTACTTGTATAGGATATACGCCTATAGCATGTCTTAAGGCAAGTCTTACAATTTATTATAGAGTGCTAGAATCACTTTAAGCAAATTGGTGAGAAACAGAATGAATTAGAACCAAAAAAGAATCTTTCAGAATCTCCAAAATGTTGGTCAATTAAATTGGATTTTGAATATACAGGAGCTTCCTTAATGCATGGGGAAATTAAGAAGGAAAAAATTGGTTGTTAGTGTCAATGGTCATATGTCATGAAATCACTCAACAAGACCTTCTCCTAGGCTTCATGAATTCCCATGGGATCAGTGCAATATTTCCTCTAGGGTGAGAGTCAGGATAATTAACTAATCAACTTAGGTCTTCCTACGCATGCACATGGATGGAGCTTCGGCTGTAGGCCACTGATATCCTCACGGCGTGAGAGAAATCCGGAACACCCTTTGTCGTGCTTCATTTCAGGTCAGTAGCGAGACACAGTGGCCCGTAGTGACGCATAAGATAACCTAAATTCACACAATAAGCTTCCTATCCCTCTTCCTACTCATCCTTTGTAGTTGTTCCCACTCACCTGCAAGTTCTCCAGCCTCTCCTTGAGTGTCTGTAGTGTTTTCCTAGTTTGCTCAGGGGAGAAGGCCCCATGCTTGCTCCCAGCGTTGTCCTTCCCTCGGTGGTGTGGGTCCGATCGATGTCCATTGTTCAGTGGGTAGTGTGGATCCCCGTGGTGGTCAGCATCATGGTAGGAGTGGTGCGAGCTCGGGTGATGGGTGTTGAGACGCGCGGGTCCATGGTGGTTGTCGTGATGATCATCGTGATGACCCACCCCCCGGCCAAAGCCCTCACAGAGGGTCAGTTTGGCAGTCAGTTCCCTGATTGTCTCCCGCTGGTCTAAGATGGTCTCCTTTTGCCGCACCAGGCTCTCGCGAAGGTGCAGGATGGTGGATTTGGCCTCGTCTGATATTCCTATCCCCATTCCCATCGACCTCCTGCCATTACCATTGGGCGCCCCTGCAGCAGGTCCATGATGCCCATTACTGCTGGGTCTGTCGTGGGCAGGTCCGTGTGATGCCCCACCTGGTGTGAAGCAGCTGGGGTCTGCATCCGCTGGAATTGGGGTGCAAACAAACTTTGGCTGGGCTCCATAGTCATAGTCTAATCCTGGCAAACTAACAACAGCCATTGAGGAAGATATGAGAGTATAAAAGAGTAGAGAAAAAAGAGGCAAAGAGGGTAGGATGAAACCTGGGAGTACTCCACTCCAAAGCATTTTCCCTGTAGGCAAAAGCATCAGGGGTGGGATGGCGTTGTCGGCCATCTTTTCGTTCTCTCCTGTCAAGGAAGACTGTCCTTCCACGCTTTATTTTTGGTGTGATGTATACCACGAGTAGAGGTTATTTGGGGCTGATGGCAAGCTGATTTGACACATGGCAAAACAGTCCAAAATCCCCTGTCCAACAGGGTCAATTCCTTCAAGAAGTATTCCAACACGCAGGACCTTGTGCCAAAGATGTTAGTGCTTCATCACTGTGCCACCATGCAGACTGGCTCCATAACAGGACAAATGGGTGTTGACGTGTCCTTTTCCTCTGTTCAGGGAAGAGGGGTCTGCCTCCTGATCCCTCTTGGCACAGCGTGCCTCCTGTGTTCGGCAACCAAAATAATCCCTTTATAGCCGGCTTCTATCTATCCGTGAGGTCCAATGGTGCTTTCGTCTGGAAGGAAAAGACAAAGGCGATAAGTCATGAATGTCATTGACACTTAAAAACTTAATTGGAAATACTTTTGGGAAATGTCTTGGGAAATGCTATCACTTCAGTGAATAGACAACAACAGCAACATATGAGGGCATGATCAGAAGTACAGTTGAAGTTGAAAGTTTACATACACTTATGTTAGAGTCATTAAAACTCGTTTTTCAACCACTCCACAACTTTCTTGTTAACAAACTATAGTTTTGGCAAGTCGGTTAGGACATCTACTTTGTGCATGACACAAGTAATTTTTCCAACAATTCTTTACAGACAGATTATTTCACTTATAATTCACTGTATCACAATTTCAGTGGGTCAGAAGTTTACATACACTAAGTTGACTGTGCCTTTAAACAGCTTGGAAAATTCCAGAAAATTATGTCATGGCTTTAGAAGCTTCTGATAGGCTGATTGACATCATTTGAGTCAATTGGAGGTGTACCTGTGATTGTATTTCAAGGCCTACCTTCAAACTCAGTGCCTCTTTGCTTGACATCATGGGAAAATCTAAGGAAATCAGCCAAGACCTCAGAAATAAAATTGTAGACCTCCACAAGTCTGGTTCATGCTTGGGAGCAATTTCTAAACGCCTGAAAGTACCATGTTCATCTGTACAAACAATAGTACGCAAGTATAAACACCATGGGACCACAGCCGTCATACCGCTCAGGAAGGAGACGCGTTCTGTCTCCTAGAGATTAATGTTCTTTGGTGCGAAAAGTGCAAATCAATCCCAGAACAACAGCAACGGACCTTGTGAAGATTCTGGAGGAAACAGGTACACAAGTATCTATATCCACAGTAAAACGAGTCCTATATCGACATAACCTGAAAGGCCGCTCAGCAAGGACAAAGCCACTGCTCAAAAACCGCCATAAAAAAGCCAGACTACGGTTTGCAACTGCACATGGGGACAAAGATCGTACTTTTTGGAGAAAGGTTCTCTGGTCTGATGAAACAAAAATAGAACTGTTTGGCCATAATGACCATCGTTATGTTTGGAGGAAAAAGGGGGAGGCTTGCAAGCCGAAGAACACCATCCCAACCGTGAAGCACGGAGGTGGCAGCAGCATGTTGTGGGGGTGCTTTGCTGCAAGAGGGACTGGTGCACTTCACAAAATAGATGGCATCATGAGGCAGGACAATTATGTGGATATATTGAAGCAACATCTCAAGACATCAGTCAGGAAGTTAAAGCTTGGTCGCAAATGAGTCTTCCATACTTACTAAGTTGTGGCAAAATGGCTTAAGGACAACAAAGTCAAGGTATTGGAGTGGCCATCACAAAGCCCTGACCTCAATCCTATAGAACATTTGTGGGCAGAACTGAAAAAGCGTGTGCGAGCAAGGAGGCCTACAAACCTGACTCAGTTACACCAGCTCTATCGGGATGAATGGGCCAAAATTCACACAACTTATTGTGGGAAGCTTGTGGAAGGCTACGCGAAACGTTTGACCCAAGTTAAACAATTTAAAGGCAATTCTACCAAATACTAATTGAGTGTATGTAAACTTTGGACCCACTGGGATTGTGATGAAAGAAATAAAAGCTGAAATAAATCTCTACTATTATTCTGACGTTTCACATTCTTAAAATAAAGTGGTGATCCTAACTGACCTAAGAGGGAATTTCTACTAGGATTAAATGTCAGGAATTGTAAAAAACTGAGTTTAAATGTAGTGAGGGAAAAAGGTATTTGATCCCCTGCTGATTTTGTACGTTTGCCCACTGACAAAGAAATGATCAGTCTATCATTTTAATGGTAGGTTTATTTGAACAGTGAGAGACAGAATAACAGCCAAAAAATCCAGAAAAGCACATATGAAAAATGTTATAAATTGATTTGCATTTTAATGAGGGAAATAAGTATTTGACCCCTCTGCAAAACATGACTTGGTGGCAAAACCCTTGTTGGCTATCACAGAGGTCAGACGTTTCTTGCAGTTGGCCACCAGGTTAGCACACATCTCAAGAAGGATTTTGTCCCACTCCTCTTTGCAGATCTTCTCCAAGTCATTAAGGTTTCGAGGCTGACGTTTGGCAACTCGAACCTTCAGCTCCCTCCACAGATTTCTATGGGATTAAGGTCTGGAGACTGGCTAGGCCACTCCAGGACCTTAATGTGCTTCTTCTTGAGCCACTCCTTAGTTGCCTTGGCTGTGTGTTTTGGGTCATTGTCATGCTGGAATACCCATCCACGACCCATTTTCAATGCCCTGGCTGAGGGAAGGAGGTTCTCACCCAAGATTTGACGGTACATGGCCCCGTCCATCGTCCCTTTGATGCTGTGAAGTTGTCCTGTCCCCTTAGCAGAAAAACACCCCCAAAGCATAATGTTTCCACCTCCATGTTTGACGGTGGGCATGGTGTTCTTGGGGTCATAGGCAGCATTCCTCCTCCTCCAAACATGGCGAGTTGAGTTGATGCAAAAGAGCTCCATTTTGGTCTCATCTGACCACAACACTTTCACCCAGATGTCCTCTGAATCATTCAGATGTTCATTGGCAAACTTCAGACAGGCATGTATATGTGCTTTCTTGAGCAGGGGGACCTTGCGGGCGCTGCAGGATTTCAGTCCTTCACGGCGTAGTGTGTTACCAATTGTTTTCTTGGTGACTATGGTCCCAGCTTCCTTGAGATCATTGACAAGATCCTCCCGTGTAGTTCTGTGCTGATTCCTCACCGTTATCATGATCATTGCAACTCCACGAGGTGAGATCTTGCATGGAGCCCCAGGCCGAGGGAGATTGACAGTTCTTTTGTATTTCTTCCATTTGCGAATAATCGCACCAACTGTTGTCACCTTCTCACCAAGCTGCTTGGCGATGGTCTTGTAGCCCATTCCAGCCTTGTGTAGGTCTACAATCTTGTCCCCGACATCCTTGGAGAGCTCTTTGGTCTTGGCCATGGTGGAGAGTTTGGAATCTGATTGATTGATTGCTTCTGTGGACAGGTGTCTTTTATACAGGTAACAAGCTGAGATTAGGAGCACTCCCTTTAAGAGTGTGCTCCTAATCTCAGCTCGTTACCTGTATAAAAGACACCTGGGAGCCAGAAATCTTTCTGATCGAGAGGGGGTCAAATACTTATTTCCCTCATTAAAATGCTAATCAATTTATAACATTTTTCACATGCGTTTTTCTGGATTTTTTTGTTGTTATTCTGTCTCTCACTGTTAAAATAAACCTACCATTAAAATTATAGACTGATCATTTCTTTGTCAGTGGGCAAACGTACAAAATCAGCAGGGGATCAAATACTTTTTTCCCTCACTGTATTTGGCTAAGGTGTATGTAAACTTCCGACTTCAACTGTACATTGATATACTGAACAGTACAGAGCAATAGGATGGCGATGACAGAACTCGAGCAGAGCAGCGGTGGGGAGTAATGGAGCTAGGGTCATAAACAATTAAACTACAATTATTTAGTCAATCAGTCACCGCTATTGGTTTTCAATGAGCCAGCAATGGCCTGGAGTGAATGATGCCAACAGCTGAGAACCCCCTGGGCAGTGTAATCAGATTACAAGGCAGCCAGCAGGATACAGTTAATGAATGATGGTTTTCATTTTAATGTGGGCAGGCAGGCAGTTTACTATGCAGGGTTAGGAGGTTATTCCTAGTGGAACAACAGGGGAACAGTTGTGCGAGACAAGGGGCTATCACCAAAGAAGATATATGGAAAGAGCCACAAATTGTGCCAGTGTGATTGAGGAGCTGTGTACAGACTAGGATACAGTAGCACCGTAGCCCTGAGTTACAATGTACAGTAATGGAAAGAACTGCTCTTGACCAGGGATATAGTAGAATGTTGTTTATGCACATGTTTATCTGGGGAATGGCATTTACTGACCTATTACGCAAAGTTAGCATTGTTAGTGCTAATATATATGTTATTCCTAATCAGAGATTGTCGTCCATCAAACCACCTAAATTACTTCCGCAAACATTCCAAGAGTAGGTATGAAGCCTCAATTATTCCAGCAGTTCCTGAATAGGAGGTCGGACAGAAATTGAGGTAAAACCAGGAGAAGGTAGCAGATAGCTCAAGGACACTGCCTTGTAAGCCTCTTACCCATCCCAATAGCTATCATCAATTCACCACACCTACCGATACGCCTACTTCTTAAAATATAATCCCCAGTCCTATATTTTGATGAGATTATTGAGAGTTGATTGATTTGCCACGTTAGTCATACTTAATCCAGACTCAGTGAAATGATGTTGCCGCAAGCAGCACCACAGTAATTGTGATGAGCAAGATGCAACACTTTGCTCTCACACAGTCACACGGAGTATCTGCGCAGGTGCATGGGTTCGCTTAACGCTATTACAGCGTGGTAGCCGTGGGACCAAAAGATCGGAGAAGTTGAGCCTCGCACTTCAACATTCTTAGTTGTTGCGGAAATGTACCCACTATGCTGTTTACTTTCTGCATCTACGTCATATCGCTGAGTATGCCTTTAATCAGATATATTCTGAATAATACATACAATATACTGTCAATGTCAAGTTGGCAATTCTTTATATCAGCAAGCTAGATTTTTTTACATCTACAGTGGATTAGACAAATAATGTGTTTAACTATTTTCCTTACTGCTGTAAATTTACAGTAAGGAAAATAGTTAAACACATTATTTGTCTAATCCACTGTAGATCTCTGCTGTGAAGCAAAATTACAGTATTAAATTTGCAACTCTGGTTCCTGTATAATGCTGTAAATGTAGTAAAATTCTCCCTAAAATCTAAATGTAAGAAAAATAATACATTTGTAAATAAAATAAATTTATTCAAATTGGTAAAAACATTAACAACAAATCAACAACAGAATTGACAATAGAAGTAAGAACTGTTAACACATATGTAACCAAATAAGATCATCATTACAACACTAATTTAAAAACTATATTGTGTGGGGGAGAGAATGAGACAAAGAGAGAGAGGGAGATGGAGTTAAAATTGAGATTGGGTACAATCCTAGATCCAGCTTCATCAGGGCAACTATTCGGTGTTAATGGGGTTTAGAGGCACTGAAACACACAACTGGACAGTTTGGGCTGGAGAGCAGCCAGGAGAGAGAAGGCAGCGCAGCATCAGGTGTTCCTCAAGGGGCTCTGTAACAATCATCCTCAGTTCTGATTTGTCAGCTCTTCTCACCCCTCGGACAAGCATAGAAAAATAAAGAATAGAAAGAGAGAGAGAGTACCAGAGCTGTTACTCTGTGGGTAAAAAGATAGGTGACAAGGGACACATCAAGCCGGTGTCGTGTCACAGGACGTTGGTGGCACCTTAATTGGGGATGACGGGCTCATGGCTGGAGCGGAATCAGTGGAATGGTATCAAATACACCAAACACATGGTCTCCATGTGTTTGATGCCATTCCATTAACTCTGTTCCAGTCATTATTATGAGCCGTCGTCCCCTCAGAAGCCTCCACTGGTGTGTGTGCGTGTACTGTACTTACCTCACTAGAAGTCTTCATTCAAACTCAGTCAGCTCTTGGAAGAACGGGGCAAGCTAGGGGTTGAAAACAGCTGGCTTCCTCTGGGCCACCTTGTCACTTTGTCCCATCTTCAGGATTCATCATCTTGGGTGGATTCCAACCTGTACAGCCATATATCCAATTTAGTTTATGAAACCAATTGAGGTATTGAACAAATACAAATAAGAGAGCTAGATACACCTACCTCAAACCCTAGCTAACTAATAAAACATTGCTATAGCCTACACAATACCACAGATGATTTTACCAGACTCAAAACATGTTCCTTTATTTCTGTGCCACCTAATGTTTGTATACTACTGGTAAAGTGAACAGGTTTAGCTAATACTGTTACCTTAAGGAACAATGTTGTTGAGAGGTTGTACGGACAGGGGCGTGTCACACGGTTGTGACAGCTAAGGAGGACATGGTCCCGGTGTTGTTGCCATTCATGCTCTTCCCCCTAGAGTAGACTGTATCACGGTGACATCTAGATGGCTACCAATATACGTTATTTCTTGTGTAGGCTGCTATCCTACTTGAAATCTAAAATATATATTTTTTAAATTGGCCACGTTACTAGCTACCGCCAGCGACACTGTGATAGAGCTGTCCAGTGGTAGCCCCTTAGGTCGGCAGGCACCTCGATACAACACTGGTGCACTGGTCATTCTCATTGACTTTAGCGGCTGAGGCTCGTGAGTAGTTTAACGGCCCTCTACGTGGTTTATGTGTTAAAAGTGGCATGTCAATCCGGGAAAAAACGTTGCGTCGGTAATATGGGTCATATCCAATGGTCATATATTTATAATAGCTAGAAATAAGCCGTTTTCTCTGTAGTGATGTTGAAAACATATTGGTCCAGAATCTACACTAATTTTATTCTCTATGGCACTCAGAAGCTGCGGTACAGCGAAGCCCATCATCACAACAATTATTATCTGGGTGATTTATTGACTAGGTCGTACAGCAATATATTTACAAAGCAATTTAGAGCCGACTGAAATGGCGTGTGTCAACTTGAGCAAGTTAACTAGCTAGCTAAGTTAGCAAAAAAACATGCAGTAATTCCACGTTGGCTAGCAATAAAATTATTTATAAATAAGTCAACGTACAGTACCTACCCAGCAGTAGCTGAACGTTTTCTTCCACTTCACAGCAGCTTCAAAAATACATTTAATAAAATAAAATATTCATGTGTCTCACCAGACAGCATGAGGTTAGCGCCTCAAACTGACCATTTGAATCAACAGTAGGCATAAGCTATTACAATAAAGAAATACAGTATGTTTGAGTAATTTTTACAGGGGGCTTCCAATTACAGTTAATAACAGGATTTTGTTCAGCATTTTACCCATAATGCAGTGCAATCTACAGCACGAATGCTGTAAAACAGATTTACAGTATTTTACTGTGCATTCTACAATGTTTTACTATTGAAATTACAGAAAAGTTACAGTCTAGTGAGAGATTCTGGTAATTGCTCAGTTTTTCAATTTACCCAGAGTCAGATGAACTCGTGGATACCATTTTTATGTCTCAGATTGCAGCCCAAATAAATGTTTCACAGAGTTCAAGTAACAGACACATCTCAACATCAACGGTTCAGAGGAAGCTGCGTGAATCAGGCCTTCATGGTCGAATTGCTGCAAAGAAACCACTACTAAATGATCCCAATAATAAGAAGAGACTTGCTAGGGCCAAGAAACACGAGCAATGGACCTTAGACTGGTGGAAATCTGTCCTTGGTCTGATGAGTTCAAATTTTAGATTTTTGGTTCCAACCGCTGTCTTTGTGAGATGCAGAGTAGGTGAACGGATGATCTCCGCATGTGTAGTTCCGACTGTGAAGCATGGGGGAGGAGGTGTGATGGTGTGAGGGTGCTTTGCTGGTGATTTATTTAGAATTCAAGGCACACTTAACCAGCATGGCTACCACAGCATTCTGCAGCAATACGCCATCCCATCTGGTTTGCGCTTAGTGGGACTATCATTTGTTTTTCAACAGGACAATGACCCAACACACCTGTTTAAGGGCTATTTAACCAAGAAGGAGAGTGATGGAGTACTGCATCAGATGACCTGGCCTCCACAATCACCCGACTCCAACCCGATTTAAGATGGTTTGGGATGAATGGGACAGCAGAGTGAAGGAAAAGAAGCCAACAAGTGCTCAGCATATGTGGGAATTCCTTCAAGACTGTTTGAAAATAATTCCAGGTTAAGCTGGTTGAGCGAATGCCAAGACTGTTGGAAAAGCATTCCAGGTGAAGCTGGTTGAGAGAATTCCAAGAGTGTGCAAAGCTGTCATCAATGCAAAGGGTGGCTACTTTGAAGAATCTGAAATCTAAAATATATTTTGATTTGTTTAACACTTTTTTGGTTACTACATGATTCCATATGTGTTATATCATAGTGTTGATGTCTTCACTATTATTCTACAATGTATGAGTAGGATGAGTAGGTGAATGAGTAGGTGTGTCCAAACCTTTTACTGGTACTGTATATTCAGAGCCATCATAAAGGACATCATTTTTAGACTAGTCTTGCTCAAATCATCATGTGTTTCTACTTCTTTGCTCCTTTCTGCTTCACTGCTCTTTCATAGAGCAATTACAGTAACACTGATACTTCCTATAGGTTATAAGTCATCTGTCATCTGCCTTTAAAGGGACACTTCGGGATTTTGGCAATGAGGCCCTTCATCTACTTCCCCAGCGTCAGATGAACTCATGGATACCATTTTTATGTCTGTGTCCAGTATGAAGGAAGTTAGAGGTAGTTTCGCGAGCCAATGCTAACTAGCGCAATGACTGGAAGTCTATGGGTATCTGCTAGCATACAAGCAGATACCATAGACTTCTACTCGTTATGCTAATGATAGTTTGCAATTGTGCTAATGCTAGTTAGTAAATTCCTTCAAACTGTACTCAGAGACATAAAAATGGCATCTACAAGTTCATCTAACTCTGGGGAAGTAGATAAAGGGCCTCATTGGCAAATCCCGAAGTATCCCTTTAATAAGTCAATGGAATGACAAAATGTCATTGTTTGGGGCGATTACCTATGCACAAAGAATCTTTCCAAGCCTTGGCAAGTCAAAGTCTTCTGACTCAGAGGAACTTTCCTCCTCTCAAGGTTGACTTACTAATAGGATTCCCAGGATTAATACCTGAGGGTAGGGCAGAGGATTGGCCCTGGTCTGCTCACTTCAGAAAGTCAAAGCATTGTTATCACACAGGTCAGAGAAGCTGGGCCAGTCTTCAGGCCACAAGCCAATTCAAGCCAGACGTGGGTTGACGTCTCCATATGCCCTGTCCTGTTGCTTTTAAGAAGCTTTTCCTCCTCGTGCCCTGCTGTGCTTGATTCATGCCCCACAGCATGCGTATTGAACAGGGCTGATTGGCATGTAAACTTGGCACAGTGATTCACACTGTTGCTTGAACGAGACTAATGAAAGCCTGTGATCATGACCGATTTTAACCTAAATCTAAATTAAAGTTTTAAAATTGTACAATATATAACTTCATGGGTTTGTATCATATCATATATTATATCATGGGTATATACCTAGCACATTAGGGGCGGCAGGTAGCCTAGTGGTTAGAGCGTTGCAACCGAAAGGTTGCAAGATTGAATCCCAGAGCTGACAAGGTAAAAATCTGTCGTTCTGTCCCTGAACAAGGCAGTTTAACCCACTGTTCCTAGGCCGTCATTGAAAATAAGAATTTGTTCTTAACTGACTTGCCTAGTTAAATACATTTTAAAATAATTAGCTGTGTAGAAACAGGATTAGTATTTTTTTTCCACCTTTTTCTCTCAACACTTAAAGGACAATTCTGCCACTTTTCAACCTCATATTCATAATCTTCAGCACCAAACCAGTGTCTGCATATGTGAAACAGCGCGTTTCTATGATCTGTGGTTAAAAAGTCCCCACAAAAATGCTTCTCTGTGACATCACAGGGCAGGATTAAAAGTTTAAAAAAAACGGGGATTTTCAAAACCTGCAACAAGTTTCTAGTCCAAGGGAGGGTATTTTCTTGTTCCCCATTTCACCGCAAATCTCAGTGTTTGAAAGTCACTGTTTTTAAAATGTTTTAACTTTTGATTGTCATTTTTTACTTCATATTTTTTTTCTACAAAACTTAGAAATGTGCCGTTTTCACATGTTTACACTTCTATTGTGCTGGAGATAATGAAAATGAGGTTGAAAAGTGGTGGAGTTGCCCTTTAACATGTACAGTGTGGCTCTCATTCATTCTCTGGGCCCCACTGTGCCATACCCCTCTGTGCTACCCCCGACTGTGTAGCACAATTACAGTGTACCACCACAGACTGGTCCATCCATGTAATTACTAAAACACAGTCTAAGTGGGACCCATGCTGTTTCCAACAAGTGTTTGTTAACTGGAGTTTAAAAAAAAAATGTAACAGGAACATGTGATCAACAGACCCTTCATTTTGGCTTGTTAAACATGCTTGCTGA
Source organism: Brachymystax lenok tsinlingensis (assembly GCA_030435695.1). NCBI lineage: Eukaryota > Metazoa > Chordata > Actinopteri > Salmoniformes > Salmonidae > Brachymystax > Brachymystax lenok. Next base: position 32,044,937 of record CM059799.1, read on the forward strand.
TAACACTTCATATAAATAGGCTGAGCCATGTTAACCTCACTGCAAGGGTTAAAGCAAAGGTCTAAAAGTTGTGCCCGACTTAACCTCAACCATGACACGATGTGACATTTACCACTGGGCAGCTACAGTATCAGGATCCTGCAGGACAGGTGTCTCCTGTACAACTGTATACCATGCCTTCAAAAACTCATCAAATTTGTTAAGAATAAAACACAGACACTTAATCTGACCATAGATTAGTTGAAGCTGCAGAAGAGCCAATGTTTCATTGTAATCCACAGTGGAAAGGAAATGATCTAAAATAATGACTGTTTCCTTTCAATCTTTCGTTCTAAAATAACTTGTGAAATGCAGTATTTTTATGACCAATAAGAAATATCTGCAACAAATAAATAATTGGTTCTGTATCACCGCAAGTAAGTAGAAATGCCAAATATTTGAAGTTGCCAAACGTGGGCCTGGGTCAAAGATCATGTCATGACCTCAAAACAAGCATGTGGCCACAAACCCATCCAGAGAACAGCTGAAAGAAGTCATTGGACTGAGAAATATGCCTATAGTGGTGAATATCCCCGTTAACACAACCAAGGTGATCGTCTGACTTCACACTATATGTTCCCATTGACTCTGTAAACTAGCACTATCCAAACCCGACTTGGCACAGTGGAAGTGTTTATGTACTGGGGAAATACCTTGTTATCCAACTATTTCGGACAAGTTCTCTATTCAGTATCGCAAGTCAAGCAATCATCATGTTGTGATTTAGCATTACACTCTTAGAAAAAAGGGTTTCAAAAGGTTTCTCTTGACATTTCAATCTACTTCTCTATTCTATATCTAGTGAAGCATAATCACAATACCACAGTACGAACTTGAGAAAATATGCAGTTGACAAACAAGATTTCAGAAATGACCATACATGTTGAAAATTGAAAAATGACCAATAGTAATAAATAATACTTAATCCAAATCCCAATGCAGCTTGAAAACAAACATGCACAATTGCAGCAATACATTTGGTTACTCCAAAGGAATTATTTTATTCCTAAATAAGCAATCTCAACTGATCTATTTGTACAACTTTGTCACGTCAAACTATTTCAGATCATGCCCCTATATACTGAAGTTGAAATATTGCATTTGATCCTATGGAAAATCGGTCTATTGTAGATGTGATTTACATGAAAAAACGTTTACCTATTTCAAGTGACATATTATAGGCATTCGTAGAATTCCAGGTAAAGTGTCTTGACAATTCACTCTTCTACAGTGAGTAAGATCAATAAAAGCTATGCCTACAAATTTGAGAACATTGTTTTATACTACCTTTTTCTTCTGAATCCAAGACTTCATCAGAGTGTATGAACAGCACCCTACAACTTTGGACACATTTACTTCAATCAGAAAGACTCCACTCTCTGTTTCTAAAATACAGTTATAGCCAGGCTCTCAACCGTTTCGACAAAGCAAAGCAGATTATCCTGCAGGTAATCCAAAAATACCTTTTTAGATTGGTGTATTAAAAAAAAGCAACCATCCCAAGGAGTAATAAGTGTTTTTAGGGTGAATAAGTTTCCTTACCTGGTCACAAGCTACAGTCCCACGCTGGTTAGTCCATCCCCAAACACTGATCAGATTGAAAAGGATTTGCTCTAGGAGGATAATTTTAACTCTCTCTTCCTCTCCCTCCCTCTCTCACCCCTTTGTTTAAATATCCCTCCACTCCTACAGGTTCTCACGGTCAACCATTTTCTTGATTCTTCTTGGCTTTCTTTTACAGACATCCATATGTACCCTTTGTCAGGTTCTGTTTATTTCCCTACAGAGCTTTGGACACACCCAAGAACACCCAAGCATTGTCTGAGTATAATGCAGGTGTTTATGAGCATATATTTACAATATGTAATACATACAGTTGAAGTCTTATACACCTTAGCCAAATACATTTAAACTCAGTTTTCACAATTCCTGACATTTAATCCTAGTAAAAATTTGGTCATAGGTCAGTTAGGATCACCCGTTTATTTTAATAAAGTGAAATGTCAGAATAATGGTAGAGAGAATGATTTATTTCAGCTTTTATTTCTTTCATCGCATTCCCAGTGGGTCAAAAATCAAATAATTTGTGTGAATTTTGGCCCATTCCTCCTGACAGAGCTGGTGTAACTGAGTCAGGTTTGTAGGCCTCCTTGCTCGCACACACTTTTTCAGTTCTGCCCACAAATGTTCTATAGGATTGAGGTCAGGGTTTTGTGATGGCCACTCCAATACCTTGACTTTGTTGTCCTTAAGCCATTTTGCCACAACTTTGGAAGTATAGTTCACTTTGTTGATTACCCACTATGTATCTGTCTGTTCCTTGGTTGTGTTCCCTGTGTCCGCATTGTTCCATATTGTGTTAATGTGTTCCTGTCCAGACGCTGTTCCTGTTCCGTTTCATGTCAGCTAATAAACCTTCACTCCCCGTACCTGCTTCTCATCTCATGCGTCGCTCCCGTAACAATATGTGACAGAATGCAGACACCACCACAACAAGCATTGGTGAGTTATTTTTGTTTTGTGGGTGACGTCGGATTTGGGGGCTGCCACCGAAGGAACCGGGGGTGCCTAAGCCAGCTCGTCGGGCTTCCACGCCCTAGCTGACTCGAGAGGTTTCCTTGCCTCGGTTGGCTCGGCAGGTTCCCATACCTTGTCATGCTTCAGCCGGCCCATGCGGTTTCTATGCCGCAGCGGGATCTTCAGGCTTTCACGCCTCGTCGGATCTCCAGGCTCCTACACCTCAGCCGGTTCGCCGCCGGTTCGCCAGGCTCCCATGCCTCTGCCAGTTCGTCTGGCTTCACGCCCCAACCGGCTTGCCCAGCGCCCATGGTGCCCATAGAGGGGGGGGGGTACTTTCACACACTCCCGCTCTTCGAGGGCGCCAGGCTACCCGTCATCATACACTCCTGTTACCAACACTACGTGCAGCTGCGCTCATTGGACTCAAATAGACTCCTTCACTTTGTTGATTACCCCCTGTATATCTGTTTGTTCCTTGGTTGTGTTCCCTGTGTCCGCATTGTTCCGTATTGTGCTTGTTATGTGTTCCAGTAAAGATGCTGTTCCTGTTCCGTTTCATGTCCGTCAGTTAATACAACTTCCCTCCCACCACCTGCTTCTCATCTCCTGTGTCGCTCCCGTAACAATATGTGACAGATACATTGTAACTACACTATATTCTACTTCCATGTAACAGAACATACTAGGGAACCATTTACAGTGCCTTCAGAAAGTATGCATACCCCTTGACGTATTCCGCATTTTGTTGTATTACAGCCTGAATTAAAAACTACACACAATAGCCCATAATGAAATGAAAACATGTTTTAGAAATGTTTGCAAATTTATTGAAACTGATACAGAATACAGAAATATCTCCTTTGCATAACAAAAGTGTTCACACCCCGAGTCAATATAAGCACCTTTGGCGGTGATAACAGCTTTGAATTGTGCCTGGTTTTCTCCAGACATAGCGCTTTGCATTCAGGCCAAAGAGTAAGATTTTTGTCTCATTTGTGCTATTGTGTGTGTTTTTTCACATTATTTGTAACTTATTTTGTACATAATGTTTCTTCCACTGTCTCTTATGACCGAAAAGAGCTTCTGGATATCAAGACAGCGATTACTCACCCCGTACCGGACAAAGATTTTTTCTACAACGAGTTGGACGCAAAGGATTGACTTCAGATACCCGAGAAGGACCTCATCGCATGAGATAGAGACAGAGATATCGGGTACATCGGTCTTGTAAGGATCCGACTGCAAGTGGGTAATCTGCCTCTGCCATCAGTCCAACGGACAATCGTTGGATAACAAAATAGACGAACTACGATCACAAATATCCTACCAACGAGGCAATAAAAATGGTAATATCTTATGTTTCACTGAGTCGTGGCTGAACGACAACATGGATAAAATACAGCTGGCGGGATTTATGCTGCATCGGAAAGATAGAACAGCTGCCTCTGGTAAGACAAGGGGTGGCAGCCTGTGTATATTTGTAAACAACAGCTGGTGCACAAAATATTATGGAAGTCTCAAGGTTTTTCTCACCTGAGATGGAGTATATCATGATAAGCTGTAGACCACACTATTTACCAAGAGAGTTTTCATCTATCATTTTTTCGTAGCTATCTATTTACCACCACAAACTGATGCTGGCACTAAGTCCGCACTCAATGAGCTGTATAAGGCCATAAGCAAATAGGAAAACGCTCATCGAGAGGCGGCGCCCCTAGTGGCCGGGGACTTTAATGCAGGGGAATTTAAATCAATTTTACCTAATTTATACCAGCATGTTAAATGTGCAACCAGAGGGGAAAAAAACTCTATACCACCTTTACTCCACACACGAGATGTGTACAAAGCTCTCCCTCGCCCTCCATTTGGCAAATCTGACCATAATTCTATCCTTCTGATTCCTGCTTACAAACAAAACCTAAAGCAGGAAGCACCAGTGACTCGGTCAGTAAGAAAGTGGTCAGATGAAGCAGATGCTAAGCTACAGGACTGTTTTGCTAGCACAGACTGGAATATGCTCTGGGATTCTATCCAATGGCATTGAGGAGTACACCACAACAGTCACGGGCTTCATCAATAAGTGCTTTGATGACTTCGTCCCCACAGTGACTGTACGTATCCCAACCAGAAGCCATGGATTACAGGCAACATCTGCACTGAGCTAAAGGGTAGAGATGCCCCTTTCAGGAGCGGGACTCTAACCCGGACACTTATAAGAAATCCCGCTATGCCCTCAGATGAACCATCAAACAGGCAAAGCGTCAATACAGGACTAAGATTGAATCGTACTACACCTGCTCCGACGCTCATCTGAGTTGGCAGGGCTTGCAAACTATTACACACTACAAAGGGAAGCACTGCCCAGTGTCACGAGCCTACCAGATGAGCTAAATTACTTCTATGCTCGCTTCGAGGCAAGCAACACTGAAGCATGCATGAGAGCATCAGCTGTTCCGGATGACTGTGTGATCACTCTCTCCATAGCCGATGTGAGTAAGACCTTTAAACAGGTCAACATTCACAAGGCTGCAGGGCAAGACGGATTACCAGGACATGTACTCCGAGCATGCGCTGACCAACTGGCAAGTGTCTTCACTGACATTTATTTATTTTTATTTTTTTATTATTTTTTTTATTTTGTTATTTTTTATTTTTTTATCTGTTGGCCCCAGCCGCGTACTCAGGCCCTGTGTGTAGCTAACCAACCCTCTTTGCCCATTCATCGCCAGTTTACCGCGCTTTATGTCTCTCTCAAATGTCAATATGCCCTGTTTACTGTTGTTTAGGGTAGTTATTGTTTTAGTTTACATGGGAGCCCCTAGGCCCACTTTACATGCCTCAGATTCCTCCTTTGTCCCACCTCCTGCACATGTGGTGACCTCACCCAGTATTACCAGCACCTCCAGAGATGCAACCACTCTTATCATCACTTGGTGCCTGGGCCTACCTCCACTGTACTCTCACCCCACCATACCCCTGTCTGCACATTATACCCTGAATCTATTCTACCACGGCCAGAAATCTGCTCCTTTTATTCTCTGTTCCCAACGCACTAGACGACCTGTTCTGATAGCCTTTAGCCGTACCCTTATCCTACTCCTCTTCTGTTCCTCGGGTGATGTGGAGGTAAACCCAGGTCCTGTGTGTCCCCAGGCACTCTCATTTGTTGACTTCTGTAATCGAAAAAGCCTTGGTTTCATGCATGTTAACATCAGAAGCCTCCTCCCTAAGTTTGTTTTACTCACTGCTTTAGCACACTCCATCAACCCGGATGTCCTTGCCGTGTCTGAATCCTGGCTTAGGAAGGCCACCAAAAATTCTGAGATTTCCATACCCAACTACAACATTTTCCGCCAAGATAGAACTGCCAAAGGGGGAAGAGTTGCAATCTATTGCAGAGATAGCCTGCAAAGTTCTGTCATACTTTCCAGGTCTATGCCCAAACAGTTCGAACTTCTAATTCTAAAAATTAATCTCTCCAGAAATAAGTCTCTCACTGTTGCCGCCTGATATAGACCCCCCTCAGCTCCCAGCTGTGCCCTGGACACCATATGTGAATTGATTGCCCCCCATCTATCTTCAGAGTTTGTTCTGTTAGCTGACCTAAACTGGGATATGCTTAACACCCCGGCAGTCCTACAATCTAAGCTAGATGCCCTCAATCTCACACAAATCATCAAGAAACCCACCAGGTACAATCCTAAATCTGTAAACAAGGACACCCTCATAGATATTATCCTGACCAACTTGCCCTCCAAATACACCTCTGCTGTTTTCAATCAGGATCTCAGCGACCACTGCCTCATTGCCTGCATCCGCTATGGGCCCGCGGTCAAACGACCACCCCTTATCACTGTCAAACGCTCCCTAAAACACTTCTGCGAGCAAGCCTTTCTAATCGACCTGGCCCAGGTATCCTGGCAGGATATTGACCTCATTCCGTCAGTCGAGGATGCCTGGTCGTTCTTTAAGCATGCCCCTTTCAAAAGATGTAGAACTAAGAACAGATACAGCCCTTGGTTCACTCCAGACCTGACTGCCCTTGACCAGCACAAGAACATCCTGTGGCGGACTGCTATTGCATCGAATAGTCCCTGCGATATGCAACTGTTCAGGGAAGTCAGGAACCAATACACGCAATCAGTCAGGAATGCAAAGGCTAGCTTTTTCAAACAGAAATTTGCATCCTGTAGCTCTAACTCCAAAAAGTTTTGGGATACTGTCAAGTCCATTGAGAACAATAGCACCTCCTCCCAGCTGCCCACTGCACTGAGGCTAGGTAACACGGTCACCACCGATAAATCCATGATAATCAAAAATTTCAACAAGCATTTCTCTACGGCTGGCCATGCTTTCCTCCTGGCTACCCCAACCGCGGCCAACAGCTCCGCCCCCCCCGCAGCTACTTGTCCAAGCCTCCCCAGCTTCTCCTTCACCCAAATCCAGATAGCAGATGTTCTGAAAGAGCTGCAAAATCTGGACCCGTACAAATCAGCTGGACTAGATAATCTGGACTCTCTCTTTTTAAAACTCTGCCGCCATTGTTGCAACTCCTATTACCAGTCGGCTCAACCTCTCCTTACGTGTCGTCCGAAATCCCAAAAGATTGGAAAGCTGCCGCAGTCATCCCCCTCTTCAAAGGGGGTGACACCCTAGACCCAAATTGCTATAGACCTATATCCATCCTGCCCTGCCTCTCTAAAGTCTTCGAAAGCCTAGTTAATAAACAGATCATTGACCACTTCAAATCCCACGTACCTTCTCCGCTGTGCAATCCGGTTTCCGAGCTGGTCATGGGTGCACCTCAGCCACGCTCAAGGTACTAAACGATATCATAACTGCCATCGATAAGAGGCATTACTGTGCAGCCGTATTCATTGACCTGGCCAAGGCTTTCGACTCTGTCAATCACCACATCCTTATCGGCAGACTCAACAGCCTTGGATTCTCTAATGATTGCCTCGCCTGGTTCACCAACTACTTTGCAGACAGAGTTCAGTGTGTAAAATTGGAGGGCCTGTTGTCCGGGCCTCTGGCAGTCTCTATGGGGGTGCCACAGGGTTCGATTCTTGGGCCGACTCTCTTCTCTGTATACATCAATGATGTCGCTCTTGCTGCCGGTGATTCTCTGATCCACCTCTATGCAGACGACACCATTCTGTATACTTCTGGCCATTCTTTGGACACTGTGTTAATTAACCTCCAAACGAGCTTCAATGCCATACAACTCTCCTTCCGTGGCCTCCAACTGCTCTTAAACGCTAGTAAAACCAAATGCATGCTTTTCAACCGTTCGCTGCCTGCACCCGCCCGCCCGACTAGCATCACTACCCTGGACGGATCTGACCTAGAATACGTGGACAACTACAAATACCTAGGTGTCTGGCTAGACTGTAAACTCTCCTTCTAGACTCACATTATACATCTCCAATCCAAAATTAAATCTAGAATCGGCTTTCTATTTCACAACAAAGCCTCCTTCACTCATGCTGCCAAACTTGCACTAGTAAAACTGACTATCCTACTGATCCTCGACTTGAGCGATGTCATGTACAAAACAGCTTCCAATACTCTACTCAACAAACTAGATGCAGTCTATCACAGTGCCATCCGCTTTGTCACCAAAGCCACCCACCACTGCGACCTGTAATCTCTATTGCACTCCACACTGCTCTTTCCCACCTGGAAAAAAGGAACACCTACGTGAGAATTCTGTTAATTGACTACAGCTCAGCGTTCAACACCAGAGTGCCCTCAAAGCTCAACACTAAACTAAGGACTCTGGGATTAAACACCTCCCTCTGCAACTGGATCCTGGACTTCCTGAAGGGCCGCCCCCAGGTGGTATGGGTAGGTAACAACACATCCGCCACGCTGATCCTCAACAAGGGGGCTCCTCAGGGGTGTCTGCTCAGTCCCCTCCTGTACTCCCTGTTCACCCACGACTGCATGGCCAGGCACGACACCAACACAATCGTCAACTTTGTCGACGACACGACAGTGGTAGGCCTGATCACCGACAACGATGAGACAGCCTATAGGGAGGAGGTCAGAGATGTGGACGTGTGGTGCCAGGATAACAACCTCTCCCTCAACGTGATCAAGACAAAGGAGATGATTGTGGACTACAGGAAAAGGAGGACCGAGCATGCCCTCATTCTCATCGACGGGGCTGTAAAGGAGCAGGTTGAGAGCTTCAAGTTCCTTGGGGACCACATCACCAAAACCCTATCATGGTCCAAACACACCAAGACAGTCGTGAAGAGGGCACGACAAACCCTATTCCCCCTCAGGAGACTGAAAATATTTGGTATGTGTCCTCAGATCCTCAAAAAGTTGTTCTACAGCTGCACAATTGAGAGCATCCTGACTGGTTGCATCACTGCCTAGTAAGGCAACTGCTCAGCCTCTGACCGCAAGGCACTACAGAGGATAGTGCATACGGCCCAGTACATCAATGCACCAAGCTTCCTGCCATCCAGGACTTCTATACCAGGCGGTGTCAGAAGAAGGCCCTAAAAATTGTCAAAGACTCCAACCAGCCTAGTCATAGACTGTTCTCTCTGCTACCACATGGCAAGCGATACCGGAGCACCAAGTCTAGGTCCAAAAGGCTCCTTAACAGCTTTTACCCCAAGCCATAAGACTCCTGAACAGCTAATCAAATGGCTACCCAGACTATTTGCATTGCCCCCTCTTTTACACTGCTGCTACTCTGGTTATTATCTATGCATAGCCACTTTAACTCTACCTACATGTACACATTACCTAAATTACCTTGACTAACCTTTGCCCCCACGCATTGACTTTGTACTGGTACCCCCTGTATATAGCCTCGCTACTGTTATTTTACAGCTGCTCTTTAATTATTATTTTTTTTATTTTTTACTTATCTACTTTTCACTTAACACTTATTTTTCTTTCTTCTGCATTGTTGGTTAAGGGCTTGTAAGTAAGCATTTCACTGTAAGGTCTACACCTGTTGATTTTGGGGCATGTGAGACAAATACAATTTGATTTGATTTCTCCCATCTCAGTGAAGGAACTCTGTAGTTCTGTCAGAGTGGTCATTGGGTTCTTGGTCACCTCCCTGACCAAGGTTCTTCTTGCCCGGTTCCTCAGTTTGGTCAAACAGCCAGCTCTCGGCAGAGTCTGGGTAGTTCCATATTGTTTCCATTTCCCAATGACGGTGACCACTGTGCTATTGGAAACTTTCAACACTCTAGAAATTGTTTTATACCCTTCCTCATCACAATTCTATCTCGGAGATCTACGGACAGTTCCTTGGACTTCATGGTATAGTTTCTGCTTTGACATACACTTTCAACTGTGGGATCTTATATAGACAGGTGTGCTTCTTTCTAAATCATTTCCAAATAATTGAATTGACCACAGGTGGACTCCAATCAAGTTGTAGTGACATCTCAAGGATGATCAAAGGAAATTGGACGCACCTGAGCTCAATTTAGAGTGTCATAGCAAAGGGGTGTAATACATTGTAAATGAGATATTTCTGTATTTCATTGTCAATACGTTCGCAAAAATGTCTAAAAACATGTTGTCATTACGTAATTATGAGGTATTGTGTGTAGATGGGTGAGAAAAAAATGTGGAAGGGGTATGAATACTTTCTGAAGGCACTGTATATAAAGCAAAGACCATTGGGGAAAGAAAACAAAAAAATGCAATTGGTTATATGATACTGAACATACAGTAGACTTCACATTATATTGATATGGCAAATACTGCAGAAGCATAGGTTGTCACATTAAAGAAAAATTTACTTTTTCTAGATTTTTTGTAAATACCTTGATAAAAAAGGTGAAAGTGCCTTTTCACATACCCATAATAATGATGAAATTAACCAAATCAGAAACACATTTTCTAATGCTAATTCTGCTTAAGGGTTTCGGAGAGTTCAGAGAGTTTGAACAGAAGATGTTGGATGAGAGAGAGTAACTGATACCTAGACGAAGCGAGGAGGGTGGGAAAGAGAGGGCAAGTAAGGAGGAGGGTGGACAGGAGGAAGAACAATGATGGTGAGGAGGGAGTATGAGAGAGAGAGGTGAGATGAACATTAGACACTAATTGCCATGTGAATGCCAAGTAGTCATGGCCAGTGAGAGACTGTCCAGTGATACTTCGGTCCAGCCAGTGTGGCCTCTTATCTTCTGAGGTCAATAAGAATGTCATGGTCAGTGCACAACCCCAATTGTCATTTTAATAGCACTGCATCTCTTTGCACATGGCTGTTGTTGTTCTATATTGCTAAATTTGAGAACAATGGTCACTCGGGGTCGACTGTAAAGTTAGGAGTTGAGAGTGAGTAAAAATGCAAGTGTTACATCAACTCTAATAGTGTTCAATTTAACACTCAAAAATTGTCTACCTCTGCAAATAGTTGCAATTTAATAGATGTAAAGTCCCCTGTTTTAGGGACCTGCGTGGTTCTGGTACCGTTTTTGACTGGCATTTTTGCTTATACAGTACCAGTCAATTTTTGGGGCACAACTACTTATTCAAGGGTTTTTCTTTAAAAAAATTACACTATAGAATAATAGGGACGGCAAGGGGCGGCAGGTAGCCTAGTGGTTAGAGAGTTGGACTTGTAACCGGAGGGTTGCAAGTTCGAATCCCTGAATCCCCGAGCTGACAAGGTAAAAATCTGTCGTTCTGCCCCTGAACAAGGCAGTTAACCCACTGTTCCCCGGGCGCCGAAGACGTGGATGTTGATTAAAGGCAGCCCCCTGCACCTCTCTGATTCAGAGGGGTTGGGTTAAATGCAGAAGACACATTTCAGTTGAAGGCATTTGGTTGTACAACTGACTAATAATGGTGACTTTGACTTTGACTTTGGAAGACATCAGAACGATGAAATAACACATTTGGAATCATGTAGTAACCTCTTCAAAGTAGCCACCCTTTGCATTGATGACAGCTTTGCACACTCTTGGCATTCTCTCAACCAGCTTCACCTGGAATGCTTTTCCAACAGTTGAAGGAGTTCCCACATATGCTGAGCACTTGTTGGCTACTTTTCCTTCACTCTGTGGTCCAACTCATCCCAAACCATCTCAATTGGGTTGAGGTCGGGTGATTGTAGAGGCCAGGTCATCTGATGCAGCCCTCCATCACTCTCCTTCTTGGTCAAATAGCCCTTAAACAGCCTGGAGGTGTGTTGGGTCATTGTCCTGTTAAAAAACAAATGATAGTCCCACTAAGCGCAAACCAGATGGGATGGCGTATCGCTGCAGAATGCTGTGGTAGCCATGCTGGTTAAGTGTGTCTATAATTCTAAATAAATCACAGACAGTGTCACCAGCAAAGCACCATCACACCTCCTCCTCCATGTTTCACGGTGGGAACCACACATGCGGAGATCATCCGTTCAAGTCCAATACATTTTTATTTGTAACATGCGTCGAATACAACAGGTGTAGTAGACCTTACAGTGAAATGCTTACTTACAAGACCTTAACCAACAATGCAGTTTTAAGAAAAATACAATAAAAAAATATATAAAAGTAACAAATAATTAAAGAACATCAGTAAAATAACAATAGCGAGGCTATTTTTGGGCTCCCGAGTGGCGCAGCGGTCTAAGGCACTGCAATCTCAGTGCTAGAAGCGTCACTACAGACACCCTGGTTTGAATCCAGGCTGTATCACAACCGGCCGTGATTGGCCCAGTGTCTTCCGGGTTTGGCCGGTGTAGGCCGTCATTGTAAATAAGAATTTGTTCTTAACTGACTTGCCTAGTTAAATAAAGGTTCAAATATACGGGGGGTACCGGTACATGTCTAACATAGACAGCGGTTGGAACCAAAACGCTCACATTTGGACTCATCAGTCTAATGTCCATTGCTTGTGTTTCTTGACCCATGCAAGTCTCTTCTTCTTATTGGTGTCCTTTAGTAGTGGTTTCTTTGCAGCAATTCGACCACGAAGGCCTGATTCACGCAGTCTCCTCTGAACAGTTGATGTTGAGATGTGTCTGTTACTTGAACTCTGTGAAGCATTTATTTGGGCTGCAATTTCTGAGGTTAGTAACTCTAATGAACTTATCCTCTGCAGCCGAGGTAACTGGGTCTTCCTTTCATGTGGCGGTCCTCATGAGAGCCAGTTTCATCATAGTGCTTGATGGTTTTGCACTTGAAGAAACTTTCAAAGTTCTTGAAATTTACCGGATTGACTGACCTTCATGTCTTAAAGTAATGATGGATTGTCATTTCTCTTTGCTTATTTGAGCTGTTCTTGCCATTATATGGACTTGGTCTTTTACCAAACAGGGCTATCTTCTGTATACCACCCCTCCCTTGTCACAACATAGCTGATTGGCTCAAACGCATTAAGTAGAAAATAAATTCCACAGATTAACTTTTAACAAGGCACACCAGGTGACTACCTCATGAAGCTGGTTGAAAGAATACCAAGAGTGTGCAAAGCTGTCATCCAGGCAAAGGGTGGCTACTTTAAAGAATCTCAAATATAAAATATATTTTGATTTGTTTAACACTTTATTTGGTTACTACATGATTCTGTGTGTTATTTAATAGTTTTGATGTCTTCCCTATTATTCAAGAATGTAGATAATAGTAAAAATAAAGAAAACCCTGGAATGAGTACATGAGGGTGTGTCTAAACTTTTGACTGGGACTGTAAACGATTTGTGGACACCATAGATTAGAACGGTAGCCCTGATTCTCACGGACACAGAAGTATGTCTCTTCTGCCTGTGTGAAGCAGGATGTGAAATCTGACACCACTTGAAGCTGGGATGACACTCCGGCCATTTCATTCGCCCTTCCGACTGTCCTTCAACTCCTGGCTGAACCCTATGTCACAGTCACGAACAACACATATGCCTGGAATCCTTACAGCAGGAAAGAGTGGTTTCGTTGCTGTATCACATTCAGAGATCGATTTATAGCCAGTAATCTAAAATAATTCATAGATTTTAAACAAAAAACCGTTTTTGTTTGTCATAGATGGACAACATTAATATGAGATGAAAGGCGAGTTCCTAATGAGTTCAGGAAGCCATGTTGGAGCTTTGTGACGTTCACAGCGATGGGTGCAGACGTTTTGATCAAGAGAGACCTTTAAAAGAATATGCACATTTTCTCTAACACTAAATATACAAAAATGTATTTTACAGTTATAAGTAAGGTGAAATCTTATAGTTAGTCCTTTTATAAATTGATTATACTATATGTAGTCTTATTCATACAGTTTTGTTGAATAGGAAATATATCATATGAAATATTTCAGATTTGTATCATATTTGTACTGTGTACTTGAGTTTGTGTCCTCAAAAGTGACTACACCTTAGCAATTTATAAAAAAAGAATGACCAGAAAGGTGAGATATTAACCTTTCTTGGAGTATGCAGCATTACTAGTTATTGTTTATGGCCCTCTCATGATAAATAACTACTTTTGGGGATTACATTTCGATTACATTTAGTTACATACAGTATAAGAGGTTAACACTGGCCAAAACTGATTATTGTTGCATTAATTAAAACCTGTTCGGGTGTGGTGGCAGTGTTCAGAGTTTTGGAGAGTCTGGCGTGCCCAAAGTAAAATGCCTGGTACTCAGGCCCAGAAACTAGGATATGCACATAGTTAGTAGTATTGGATAGAAAACACTCAGTTTCTAAAACTGTTCAAATAATGTCTGTGAGTATAACAGAACTGATTTGGCAGGCGAGAACCAGAGGAAAATCCATCCGGAAAAATGTGATTCTGTGAGGTGCCTCTTTTCCCATTGACTTGCTATAGGAAATAATGGAACCCAGCTCCCAGGTTGCAGTGCTTATGGCTTCCACTAGATGTCAACAGTCTTTAGACAAGGTTTCATGCGTTTATCTAGAAAAATCGAGGAGTAAGACAAGAATTGGAAAGGGGAGTGAGAAGTCACTTTTCTCTTTGAACGCGCAGGACCGTGAGCGTGCGCCTCGGTTTTTTCCTTTTCTATCGCCCAGGATATTATCCGTGTGAAATATTATCGTTAATATACATATTAGTGTACCTAAGGATCGATTAGAAACGTTGTTTGGACAAAGTTTATAGGTATATTTTTAACGCTTTGTATGTCTTATATAATGGACGAGTGGACTGTGGATTTTCTGAACAAAACGCGCGCCAACCAAACGGAGCCTTATGGATATAAAGAGGGACTTTTTCGAACAAAAGGAACATTTATTGTCTTGCTGGGACACTTGGGTAGGCCATCAGAAGAAGATCTTTAAAGGTAAGCGATTTATTTTATCGCTTTTTCTGAGTTTTGTGACACCCGTGCTGGTTATGTTATTATGCTAATGAAGAAAATATGTGGGGCGCTGTCCTCAGACAATCAAACGTTATGCTTTCACCGTAAAGCCTTTTTGAAATCTGACAACGCTGTGAGATTGCCAAGATTCTAAGCTTTTGAACAGTATGCAACACTTGTATTTTCATAAATGTTTTATATTACCACTTTTGTCATTTGAATTTAGCACTCTGCATTTTGGCGGAAGTTGTCGCAGGTGGGGCGTCTGTGACCCACTGCTCCTTAATTATCCCTAAGAGGTTTTAACTCTACGCTGGTGCCAGTTTCTTTTGCCAAGTATACATTTTGCACAGGAATGACAAAATCCCCATTGATGGAGGAGGGTAAAATCATTGGCAACAGTCGCCCAGTCCCATCCAACCTATAAGATCACAACTAAGCACATTTCATAACCCCAATCTGGGCTCTCCACTACTTGTGGCTTGATGGTGCTAAACATAGGCCTTTCCTTCTAGCCTGACCCTAATCATCCTTGTTATGGTACCACAATAATAGACCTACCAGCTTTGGGATCTTTTTGGAACAGCACACCTATATATTCAATGTTGTGGCTGGAATTATATAATGAATGTGGGTCCAAGGCATGCTAATGATGACTGACGTCTCAACCTCCCCCAAACACATTCCTTTATTTACCACAGGCATTTGTACCATATAGACAGGTTAGGGGATAGTTCAGTTTTCCATTTTAACGGAATCAAAGACTGAATCATTTAAATTAAATGAATATCTTCATTCATTCAAATGAAAAAAGGTGCAAGTGAAATACTTTTTTTTTTTTCATTTTAAGTTCACATGGAATTGCCTGCATACATTGCTGGTTTGAAAAAAGAATGTTCTGTTGCCAGATTTCTGTTATGTAATGCCGCAGCTTCAAGTGCACTGGCCAAAGATTGGGGGGAGCATGGAAAAGTGAACATCACTTTGTCTGAACATGAGTGGCAACCTCTGATCATATAAGTGTTACAGTATGCTGCCATCTGATCATTTCTCTGGGGGCACCAGTTGAGAGGGAGCGTGGTTCTACCTATCTGTCTATATGACATCCTCTATCTACCGTCGCCAGCTACGAGGCTACATACAGTGCCTTCAGAAAGTATTCATACCCCTTTACTGATTCCACATTTATTGTTACAGCCTGAATTCAAAATGGATTACATGCTTTTTTTCTCACCCATCTACACACAATACCCTATAATGACAAAGTGAAAACATGTTTTCACTTTAACAACATTAAATACAGAAATATCTCATTTATATACACTATATATACAAAAGTATATGGAGATATTCAATGTCTGCTTTTTTACCCATCTACCAATAGGTGCCCTTCTTTGCGAGGCATTGGAAAACCTCCCGGGTCTTTGTGGTTGAATTTATGTTTGAAATTCACTGCTCGACTGTGGGACCTTACAGATAATTGTATGTTTGGGGTACAGAGATGAGGTACTCATTCAAAATAAGGTTACACTATTTTTGCACACAATGAGTCCATGCAACTTATTATGTGAGTTGTTAAGCACATTTTTATTCCTAAACTTATTTAGCCTTGCCATAACAAAGGGGTTGAATACTTATTGACTCAAGACATTTCAGCTTTTCAGTTTTAATTAATTTGTAAAAATGTCTTAAAACAGAATTCCACTTTGATATTATGGAGTATTGTGTGTAGGCCAGTGACAACAAAATCTAAATGTAATCCATTTTAAATTCAGGCTGTAACACAACAAAATGTGGAAAAAGTCAAGGGGTGTGAATACTTTCTGAAGGTACTGTAAGTGTCTGTTTCTAATAGCCAGGACTAGAGCAGTGTGCATTTCACTGTATTTACATGAAGTAAAAAATATGTCACCAGAAACGTTCAGCCAAGCCTACCAGCAGCGCCAAGCAGTCGCACTATGAATACATTTGGCCGCAGGGTGAATTAGGGACATGGGTCTCAGCCGGTTGTATCATATCCTCTTTCACACCAACAAGCCAATCTGCTGAGTGACAGGTTCCCACTTGTGATGGCGCCATCCAGGGTCATCCTAATTTAGCTTCGGCTGGAGCCATTTAGTCCGGTGAGGTGTCCTGTCGTGTCTTGAGGCTGTCAGGCATTGAATTGATGTCCGTTCCTGTTGTGAAATCCAATTAGGGAGGTGTGGTTGAACTGCTCAGTCCAACACCTGGCCAGCTAAATGATCCTTTGGGGAAATAAAATACTTTGTTGAGTGGCTGGACGGCCATTTTGTGTCTCCTGCAATGGTTGGACGGACATTCCCTTTTTCACGTGACTGGTGACGCAATGCACTTCTGAATTGTCTCCGTACTGCTGTACTCTTTGTTGCTACTTGGCTACCGGCCAAACTTTTAAACTCGTAATAACAATTTAATCAAACGTTGTATTTAACAAGTTTACCAAGGTCTTAGTTTTGTCCTCACACTACTTTTTTTATTTAACATTTTTACCTCGGATGCTTTATCTGGACATAGATCTGCAGGACCTCCTCCGGACCCAAAAAATACAAAGTATTATTATGCCTTCTCATTGCAGTCACTGTACTCTTAATATACAGGAGAACTATCGCCTTACGGTGAGGATAGCCAAGTTGCAATTAGTGGATTCGGCTATTTCAGCCACACCACGGCTGACAGGTGTTTAACATCGAGCACACAGCCATGCAATCTCCATAGGAAACATTGGCAGTATAATGACCTTACTGAAGAGCTTAGTGACTTTCAACATTGCACCGTCATTGGATGCCACCTTTCCAGTTCGTCAAATTCCCGCCCTGCTAGAGCTGCCCCGGTCAACTGTAAGTGCTGTTATTGTGAAGTGGAAACGTCTAGGAGCAGCCGCAAAGTGGTAGGCCACACAAGCTCACAGAACAGGACCGCCAAGTGATGAAGCACGTAGCTCGTAAAAATGTTATGTCCTCAGATGAAACACACTACCGAGTTCCAACCTGCCTATGGAAGCAAAATCAGCACAAGAACTGTTCGTCGGGAGCTTCATGAAATGGGTTTCCATGGACGAGCAGCCGCACACAAGACTAAGATCACCATGCGCAATGCCAAGCGTCGGCTGGTGTAAATCTTGCCATCATTAGACTCTGGAGCAGTGGAAATGTGTTCTCTGGAGTGATGAATCACGCTTCAGCATCTGTCAGTCCGACGGACAAATCTGGGTTTGGCGGATGCCAGGAGAACTCTACCTGCCCAATGCACAGTGCCAACTGTAAAGTTTAGTGGAGGAGGAATAATGGTCTGGGGCTGTTTTTCATGGTTCGGGCTAGGCCCCTTAGTTGCAGCAAAGGGAAATCTTAACGCTACAGCATACCATGACATTCTAGACGGTTCTGTGCTTCCAAATTTGTGACAACAGTTTGGGGAAGGCCCTTTCCTGTTTCAGTATGACAATGCCCCCGTGCACAAAGTGAGGTCCATACAGAAATGGTTTGCCGAAATCGGTATGGAAGAACCTGAATGGCCTGCACAGAGCCCTGACCTCAACCCCATCGTACACCTTTGGGATGAATGGGAACGCCGACTGTGAGCCATGCCTAATCACCTACCTCAGTAATGTTCTTGTTTCTGAATGGAAGCAAGTCCCCGCAGCAATGTTCCAACATCTAGTGGAAAGCCTTCCAAGAAGAGTGGAGGCTGTTATAGCAGCAAAAGGGGGACCCACTCCATATTAATGCCCATGATTTTGGAATGAGATGATCGACGAACAGTTGTCCACGTACTTTTTGTCATGTAGTGTATAATGGTACATTTCAGATGAACTCCAGACCAGCCATTGCATTGACAGCCGCTATGGTGTTAGCTAGCCTCAGACATTCATCCTATCTTTATTATAAACTGGCTAGCTCTATCAGGCAGCTTTAGATGCGAGGGGAAAATTTATATATTTGCCAGTTAGTTAACCATCTGATTGAAGAAGTGATTTATAAATGCCATTAGCCAGCTAGATAGTAAGTTAGTAAAACAATGTCGGAGGTTGTGGCGATATGTCGCCATCTGGTGGCAACTGGAAACAATTCTATAATAGCAACTATTTTCAAATTGATGGTCCTTGAAAATATATATTAGTGCTTGAAAAAGTACTTGAAAATCCTTGAATTTGACTTGCTATTGTCTGTACGAACCCTGAACTAAACTAATGAAAGAAATACTTCCTGTGCTTGGCCCTAGTTTGTTGAATGTAATAAATGGCTCCCAATCCTCTGGATGTGCACCAAACTCACTAAAAGTGGCAGTAATAAAGCCTCTCCTGAAAAAGCCAAACCTTGACCCCGAAAGGTAAAGAACTATCGACCTACAGTATATTGAATCTCCCATTCCTCTAAAACAATTTAGAAAAAGCTGTTGCGCAGCAACTCACTGCCTTCCTGAAGACAAATAATGTACACGAAACACTCCAGTCTGGTTTTAGACCACATCATTGAACTGAGACTGCACTCGTGAAGGTGGTAAATTACCTTTTAATGGTGTCAGACCAAGGCTCTGCATCTGTTCTCCTGCTCCTAGAACTTAGTGCGGCTTTTTACACCATCGATAACCACATTATTTTGGAGAGTTTGGAAACCCTAATGGGTCTACCACAGGGTTCGTCAACTGGTGGCCCGCAGGTGGTTTTATTTGGCCCTCCAAGTCTTCTGAGCAAGAAATATGATATATTTTTGATAGATAAGATCTAAACCAGGCAATATCTATTCTGTGTAGACCAGGGATCATCAACTTTTTCTGGAGGAGCATAATTACAAATAATTTGTAGACTACAAATTGACCGCAAGAAGTCCAAACAGATATGTTTGACTAAAACATAATCTTTTCAAACCTTGCTTACATTTGTATACGATCACGTCTCTATTATGGGTGGGAATACTTGGTAACAGATTTTTTTAATTAAAATCACTTGGAGCTGATTTCCTGGTGTTTTTACAGTCTTATGTCCAACAACGGAAATTCCACATACAAAAAAATATATATACACTTCCGGTCAAAAGTTTTAGAATACCTACTCATTCAAGGGTTTTTCTTCATTCTTACTATTTTCTACATTGTAGAATAATAGTGAAGACATCAAAACTATGAAATAACACATGGAATCATGTAGTAAACAACAAAGTGTTAAACAAATCAAAATATATTTTGTTTGAGATTCTTCAAATAAAATTTTATTGTACCAGTGATTAGCATATGTTATTGAGGGTGTAGTGAAATGCTTGTGCTTCTAGCTCAGACAGTGCAGTAATATCTAACAAGTAATATCTAACAAATTACACAACACATACCCAATACACACAAATCTAAATAGGAATGAATTAAGACTATATGCATATGAACGAGCGGAATGGACTAAGATACAGTAGAATAGTATAGAAAAGCAGTATATACATATGAGATGAGTAATGCAAGATATGTAAGCATTATTAAGTGAATGAGATACCATAGAATAGAAAACAGTATATAAACATGAGATGAGTAATGCCAGATATGTAAATATTACGTGACTAAGATACCGTAGAATAGTATAGAATACAGTATGAGATGAGTAATGCAAGATATGTAAACAGTATTAACGTGACTAGTGTTCCATTCCTTAAAGTGGCCAGTGAACAGTCAGTGGTTCGGGTGGTTGATGTCTTTGATGATCTTTTTGGCCTTCCTGTGACATCGGGTGCAGTAGCTGTCCTGGAGGGAGGGTAGTTTGCCCCTGGGAATGCGTTGGGCAGACCGCACCAACTTCTGGAGAGCCTTGCGGTTGTGGGCAGTGCAGTTGCCGTACCAGGCGGTGATACAGCCCAACAGGACGCTTTCAATAGTGCATCTGTAAAAACTTGTGAGAGTTTTAGGTGACAAGCCACAATTCTTTAGCCTCCTGAGGTTGAAGAGGCTCTGTTGTGCCTTCTTCACCACACTGTCTGTGTGGGTGGTCCATTTCAGTTTGTCAGTGATGTGTACGCCAAGGAACTTCAAGCTTTTCACCTTCTCAACTGCAGTCCCGTCGATGTAGATAAGGGGGTGCACCCTCTGATGTTTCCTGAAGTCCACGATCATCTCCTTTGTTTTGTTGACGTTGACTGAGAGGTTGTTTTCCAGGCACCACACTCCCAGAGCCTTCACCTCCTCCCTGAAGACTGTCCCGTCATCGTAGGTAATCAAGCCTACTACTGTTGTGTCGTCTGCAAACTTGATGATTGAGTTGGAGGTGTGCTTGGCCACGCAGTCATGGGTGAACAGGGAGTACAGGAGGGGGCTGAGCACGCACCCTTGTGGAGCCCCAGTGTTGAGCATCAGCGAAGGTAATGTTTCCTACCTTTACCACCTGGGGGCGGCCCTTCAGGAAGTCCAGGATCCAGTTGCACAGGGCGGGGTTCAGACCCAGGGCCTCAAGCTTAATGATGAGCTTGGAGGGTACTATGGTGTTGAATGCTGAGCTATAGTCAATAAACAGCATTCTTACATAGGTATCCCTCTTGTCCAGATGGGATAGGGCAGTGTGCAGAGTGATGGCGATTGCATCGTCTGTGGATCTATTGGGCGAATTGAAGTGGGTCTAGGGTGGCAGGTAAGTTAGAGGTGATATGATCCTTGACTACTCTCTCAAAGCACTTCATGATGACAGAGGTGAGTGCTACGGGGCGATAGTCATTAAGTTCAGCTACCTTTGCCTTCTTGGGTACAGGAACAATGGTGGCCATCTTGAAGCATGTGGGGACAGCAGACTGGGATATGGAGAGATTGGATATGCCCTTATACACTAGCCAGCTGGTCTGTGCGTGTTCTGAGGACGTGGCTAGTGATGCTGTCTGGACCGGCAGCCTTGTGAGGGTTAACGCGTTTAAATGTTTTACTCACGTCGGCCATGGAGAAGGAGAGCCCACAGTCCTTGGTAGCGGGTCGCGTCGGTGTTATCCTCAAAGCGTGCAAAGAATGTGTTTAGCCTGTCCGGAAGCAAGACGTCGATCTCGACAACGTGGATGGTTTTACTTTTGTAGTCCGTGATTGCCATATACGTCTCGTGTCTGAGCCATTGAATTGTGACTCCACTTTATCTCTATACTGACGTTTAGCTTGTTTGATTGCCTTGCTGAGTTAATGACTACACTGTTTATATTCTGCCATATTACCAGTCGCTTGCCATTGTTAAATGCGGTGGTTCGCGCTTTCAGTTTCCCACGAATGCTACCATGCTGACTCCGACAGAGTCTCCTGAGAGAGCTATGTTTCCGTGAAACAAAGTATGTTACAGGGCCCGTTATACAGAAGATGGCCCTATTTGGTAAAAGACCAAGTCCAGAGTTCAAGTAACATACACATCTCAACATCAACTGTTCAGAGGAGACTGTGTGAATCAGGCCTTCATGGTCGAATTGCTGCAAATAAACCACTACCAATAATAACTTGCTTGGGCCAAGAAACAAGAGCAATGGACATTAGAATGGTGGAAATTTGTCCTTTGGTCTGGAGTCCAATTTTGAGATTTTTGGTTCCAACCACCGTGTCTTTGTGAGACGGTGTGGGTGAACAGATGATCTCTGCATGTGTATTTCTCACCATGAAGCATGGAGGAGGAGGTGGGATGGTGTGGTGGTGCTTTGCTGCTGACACTGTCTGTGATTTATTTATAATTCAATGCACACTTAACCAGCATGGATACCACAGCATTCTGCAGCGATACACCATCCCATCTGGTTTGGGTTTAGTGGGACTATCATTTGTTTTTCAACAGGACAATGGCCGAACACACCTCCAGGCTGTGTAAGGGCTATTTGACCAAGAAGGAGAGTGATGGAGTGCTGCATCAGATGACATGGCCTCCACAATCTCCCCGACCCTAACGAGATTGAGACTGGTTTAGGATGAATCAGCCCACAGAGTGAAGGAAAAACAAGTGCTCAGCATATGTGGGAACTCCTTCAAGACTGTTGGAAAAGCATTCCAGGTGAAGCTGGTTGAGAGAATGCCAAGAGTGTGCAAAGCTGTCATCAAGCCAAAGGGTGGCTATTTGAAGAATCTCAAATATAAAATATATTTTGGTTTGTTTAACATGTTTTTGGTTACTACATGATTCCATATGTGTTATTTTATAGTTTTGATGTCTTCACTATTATTCTACAATGTAGAAAATATAAAAAATAAAGAAAAACCCTTGAATGAGTAGGTATTCTAAAACTTTTGACTGGTAGTGTATATATGTATTTTTGTGTGTGGAATTTTCGTTGTTGGACATAAGACTGTAAAAACACCAAGAAATCAGCTCCAAGTGATATTAATTTAAGAAATCTGTTACCAAGGATTCTCACCCATAATAGAGACGTGATCGTATACAAACGTAAGCAAGGTTTGAAATTATTATGTTTTAGTCAATCATTATATCTGTTTGGGCTTCTAGCGGTCAATTTGCAGTCTACAAATTATTTGTAATTATGTTCCTGCCCCTCGACCATCCACTCCAGATAAAAGTTGATCATCCCTTGTCTACACAGAAAAGTTATTGCCTGGTTTAGATCTTATCTATCAGAAATATATTAGTTTGTCTCTGTGGATGGTTTGTCCTCTGACAAATCAATGGTAAGTTTCGGTGTTCCTCAAGGTTCCGTTTTAGGATCACTATTGTTTTCAGTATATATTCTACATCTTGGTGATGTTATTCGGAAACACAATGTCAACTTTCACTGCTATATGGACGACACACAGCTGTACATTTTGAACATAGTGAAGCCTACCAAGGAAGCCTGTGTTTCAGATAAGGAAGTGGATGACGGGAAATGTTTTACTTTTAAACTCTTTGATATGACAATTAATCTTGATGGCTGTACAGTTGTCTCAAATAATACTGATCTCTCTTTTGACCAACATATCAAGAATATTTCAAGGTCAGTTTTTTCCATCTTCTTAACATTGCAAAAATCAGAAATGTTTTGCCCAAAAATTATGCAGAAATGCCAATCCATGCTTTGTTCACTTCTAGATTAGACAACTGCAATGCTCTACTCTCCGGATTTGCGCCCCCTCGGGCTTGTGAGGTGGAGGAGATATTTGTGGGCTATGCTCAGCCTTGTCTCAGGATAGTAAGTTGGTGGTCTGTTAATATCCCTCTAGTGGTGTGGGGGCTGTGCTTTGGCAAAGTGGGTGGGGTTATATCCTGCCTGGTTGGCCCTGTTTGGGGGTAGCTTTGGACAGGGCCACAGTGTCCCCCGATCCCTCCCGTCTCATCCTCCAGTATCTATGTTGCAACAGTCAATGTGCCGGGGGGCTAGCGTCACTCTTTCCTGTCTGGCGAAATTCTCCTGTCTTATCTGGTGTCTTGTGTGAACTTAAATATGCTCCCTGTAATTCTCCCATCTCTCTCACCCCTAGAACCATGCCTCAGGACTACCTGGCCTGATGACTCCTGGCTGTCCCCAGTCCACTTGGTCATGCTGCTGATCCAGTTTCTGATCTTTTGCCTGTGGCTATGGTACCCTGACCTGTTCACCAGACGTGCTACCTTGTCGTGCTGCTGCTCCAGTTTTAACTCCCCCTCTTTCTACCTCTCTACCGGTGAACTCTGAAATGCATAACTCCCTCTCTATCGCACCTGCTGCCTAGACCTCTGAATGCTCAACTATGAAAAGCCAACTGACGTTTACTCCTGAGGTGCTGACCTGTTGCACCCTCTACACCCGTGATTATTATTTTTCATGTATGAACATTTGAACATTTAAAAAAACGATCGGACCTTAATGGCCATGTACTCTTATAATCTCCACCTGGCACAGCCAGAAGAGGACTGGCCACCCCTCAGGGCCTGGCTCCTCTCTAGGTTTCTTCCTTGGTTCCTTCCTAGGGAGTTTTTCCTAGCCTCCGTGCTTCTACATCTGCATTGATTGCTGTTTGGGGTTTTAGGCTGGGTTTCTGTATAAGCACTTTGTAACATCTGCTGATGTGAAAAGGGCTTTATAAATACATTTGATTTGATTTTCGTTACTTTTGATATGCTGCTGTTGAAACGTTATACTGAGTGTACATCAGTACTAGGTATAACTCCAGTAACAGTAATTTCTCTTTCACACTGTCTTCACAAAGATAATGTTGTCGGGTGATATGGGAGAACAAATTTGTTTATAGAAAATTGAGAAAGGGAAATATGAGTGTGAGCGAGGATAGAGTGTGACAAATAATTGTTGATAGAGTAAATCAACAGAGAAAGGGTCTGAGACTAGGGTGTGCGTGCATGCAAATTCAATTTGTGTGTCACTAAGTGAGTGATAGAAAAATTGAGAGAGAGAGAGAGACAAGGAGGTTGATGAGTAATCGTTCTTCTTCACAGTGCACAGAACTGGCAGGCGCTCCTCCTGTGGCAATCCCCTTATCTCTCTCTGCGTCAGCCAGGACCTTAATATAATCAGAGAGAGAAGGAAGCACAGTATTACCACTGGCTATAATGCAGCTCATAGACAGGGAGGAGTGGATGCACTGCCATACGGACATCACATAGAGCACCACAATGGAATTTACCCTACTTAACCTTAATACCACACCATATACAATCATTCTAGCTATACTCTAGCTAACCTATAACAAACCCTACATTTCCTGTGTCAGGTCCCCTTTTCAGAAAGAACTCCATGCCATGCCATACATGCCAAATAAGGCATTAAGTACCACTCCAAGCCTTAGATAGCACACCAGACCATCCAACATGTTTCAGCTCTTCATCAACTTTGAAGCCTTTTTTTATATAGTAATGTATTAACTAACCATAGACCACAACAGTACAATGCAACCCAACCCCAACTTTGTCCCGAATGAATCCCCTCACACTGGTCTAATCATATTATGCATTAGAATTCAACCTCGCCATGCATGCCATTTAAATCAGGGGGGCTCATTTTGTCCTGTACTGCAACCCCACAAAGCTCTGACTGGTAGTGCCATCTTATGGAGACAATTTGCTGCTACAGTTTCTTAGTAAGTTGCAGTCCCGGACCCTTTTCTAATACTTCAGAAATGCATCCTTCCTTCCTACCTTCCTTGAAGTAATCAGAGATATCAATTAGTTGGATTGGTGAAAGTAATGGGGTGGTAACATTTCTTACACCTATCCAATCACGTATAAATCTCTGCTTACTTCAAGAACGCAAGGAAGGAAGGATGCATTTCAAAGATATTTGAGGAAACAAGGAAGGAAGGATGCATTTCTGTATTCAAACACGGCCCGGTCTCTCTCATTACTTATCACAATGCTGAGCACATCTGACTGCAGCATTCTGTCACTGACAGGAGAATAATTCCCTACGTGAATGAACGTTTCCAGTCGCATAATGACCAACTCTGTTGAAGCACTGTTCAGACCAGAGAGGTCACAACTACCCCTGCGTTGCATTCTTATAGACTATTATGTTATTATGTGAGCCCAAATATACATACCAGCAGTACATTCATTTTTGTTAAACAATTATTTGTTCATACAGTATGTATAATTTTTTATGCAAAACTAGTACAATAAATACATTAAACAAGTCAATTCATCAATTCAGGATCACTGTTTCGACTGGATTTAACTGATTACCCTCCTCCTGTTTTTCCCTGTAGCAAGGTTTGGAGACAGTCATCCATGGATTCCCTCTATGACCTAACTACATAGGTCTTTCCCCCTGATAGGGAGTTGTGGTATGGTGTTGAGGTCCTTATGCCTATGTTGTGTACTGTACAGTATGTGCTTCAGGACATAGGATCTGAACGGTATGTGCTGGTAACAGCCATCCCCAATGCACTCACTGTATAAGGTTCTGCATTGGGCAGCGGCGGTATAAAAGATTTACATGCATGGTCACATTTCTTTTTTTTTTTAACTTTCCGATACAGGAGTCAACTTGATTTTGAGTTTTTATAAATCATTCACTAATAAGTCTCCCCAGCAACAATTATAATAATGCCGCCTTTATAATGGAAGACATCAAGTACATTTCTAAAATGTCTCCATTTCATCTTACTTCTGCCAAGAGGACGCCTTTATCTAGAGCAATGTATAGATGTCACACTTACTTTTGCATTGCTGCTTTATATAGCCGCTTTAAAATAGACTTTGCGTTAACTCAAGCAATACAGGTTGGATCTTGCTCAAGGGTACATTACCATTAAGTGTTATAGACCCTGTGAATAGATCCTGCAGGTCCAGTTGCTTAGCTGTAATCAGATAATACGGTCTCCTACACAAACCCAGATTGACCATGGATAAACTGTGGGTTTGAAGTTGTCAGCAGAGGCAGAGTATTTGGTTTGCCCCTTGCCGTTACTCGAACTTGCTCCACCTACGTCACACCAAGGCTATATGCAGAGTTTCTTTTTTGAAGTGTTGCAGCCACAATTATTTAATCAACAAAATACTAGCAGAAGCCCCATGAATTTACCTCCACCCCCTTTCCTGACATAACCTCGTTGGGGGTCCTGTGCCTCTAGTTCTTTTTTTTATGTCATTAACAGGTGGTTGTCAAAAATAGAATGAAGAAACACACACACCAAACTCTCTCATGTACGCGCGCTCTCTCTCACTCTCACTCACACAAACACACACACTATCAGGTGCAGGCACACGCAAGCACACATGCACACACAGTAACGGGTGCATGCTCACACACACACACACACACAGACACACACATACGCACGCACACGCGACACAGAGTGATATAGAGACCACACACTCATGACGCATATTCTCGCAAATACATTTTACAGGGGCCAGCAAAGACAGATAGATCCAGCACAACCGTACGTACATGTCTGAACAAACATATACACTTTCAAACACCACGTAGGCGTGTGGCCACATAGTTACTAAACCCACCCATTTATCAACTCTCTGCAACACAAGGCTACTTTGGCCTCCACCCTCTTTCCACTGCCCATACCTCCTCTCCTCTCTTCCTCTGCGATCCCTCTCTCGCTCACTCCCTCTCTTCGCCTCGCCCTATTTCATTCCGAACTGAACCACACACACACCAAGCAGGTCAGCAACTTCTTCATAACATTGTTATGATTCGTAACGTGGTCATGACTAAAGTGTATAGGAAAGCAAAATCAGTAGAAGTTAATTCATTTTGTGTCCGTTGTAGATTTTGAATTACAGCGCAGAAAAATTGACTGTATTGCTTATGCTCAAATGATGGCCTTGAATGTTCTCTGGGGTGTCTGCATTTGTTGCCGTTTGTGTTTTTGCTTATTTCAATTTCCTGCTGATCACACTGTTGTATATTTCAATGGGTATTGTAATTGAATAAGTTGATATTGTGAGGCACTTTAAGTATTCAAAACTGAATCATAGAGGACTGTTTTGCGTCTGTAATTGTAATTTCTATGGTTCAGAGCTTCCTCTCATTAAGCTGTCAATTTGTATATTGCTTCTACACCTGCATTGCTTGCTGTTTGGGGTTTTAGGCTGGGTTTCTGTACAGCACTTTGTGACATCAGCTGATGTAAGAAGGGCTTTATAAATACATTAGATTTGATTTGATATATCATGCGAGGGTAACAGTAATGCTGTGCAAATATTCGTGATGAAACCTTTTCATTGTCTTATTTTTAGTTGGCATACTAGTTGCTTAGACTTCTTTGTAAGGTAGCTATGTGTAGGATAATTACTACTGTTGTCCATCTTTCAGTCTGCAGTAAATATAGATATAGTTCTTTAAGATGTGTAAGTGACTTTAACACAACTTAGGGTTTTAGGCTGGGTTTCTGTACAGCACTTTGTGACATTAGCTGATGTATGAAGGGCTTTATAAATACATTTGATTGATTGATTGACATGTCACCAAATAATTGATTAAAACACACTGCTTTGCAATGAAGGTCTACAGTACTCTAAGCAGCACTCTGTAGGGTAGCACCATGGTGTAGCCGGAGGACAGCTAGTTTCTGTCCTCCTCTGAGTACATTTGACTTCAATACAAAACCTAGGAGGCTCATGGTTCTCACTCCCTTCCATAGACTTACACAGTAATTATGGCAACTCCCAGAGGACGTCCTCCAGCCTATCACAGCTCTTGCAGCATGAAATGACATTTTGTCCACCCAATTAAAGGATCAGAGAATGAATCTGGTACTGAGAGCATAAGCTAAAGCTTGCACTGCAGTGCATAACTTGTGGTGAGTAGTTGACTCGAAGAGATTGAAAGACAATAGTTAAACAGTTTTTAACAAATACATTTCTTCAAAATTGAAGAAAGATGGAGAGCGAGAGAGCTAGCTAGTAGTGGTAGTATTTTCTTCACTTTCACTTACAGTACTTAGCTAGTTTAGCTAGCTAGCTAGTTTAGCCTACTCAAACACCCGGCTCAAATGGAGAGGGTGCTAGGTTAGCTAGCTGGCTATGGCTATCCACCACTGGAAGTCTTCCAAGTCAAGGTAAGCGTTTGGTTTTATTAATTTATTGCCACCGGGGCCTGCTGGTGTAACTGCTAAACTGATTGCTGACTGTACACTGTACTGCATGATTTTAGCAGGTTTACTAATACGTTAGTTCTATTAGCTATGTTGACAATGACGTTAGATAATATAGTGACAACGATGTCGGCAGTGTGTAGCAGTTAACGGTTATGTTATGAAGGGTTGGCTTGGAAAGTTATTTTCCGCCTGGTCACAGACAGCTAATGTGTTGTGCACTGAAGTCCGCAAGCAAAGGGAAAAGGTGAGAGAGGAGTAGCGTGCGTAGATGCGAAAAGGAATTACAACAAGCAAAGTTATCATGCTGTTTGTATATGGCTGCTATGAAAGTGAACTGTGTTTACGTGTGATCAGGGGTGTATTCATTCCTCCGATTCTGTTGAAAAACATTTCTTAAACAGAAGCAAATGTAACGAAACAGGGATAAACATACCTGAATTTGTCCAATAGGAACTCTCGTTTTCAACTGTAGGACTAATGATTACACCCTAGATTAGCTAGATGCAGGCAAAAGTGTGTAAGGCGGTATTCAATGTAACACGATCTGTCACCATGATTACAAAACATTCTCTCGACCTGTGCACTTACAGGTTGTAAAGTTGTAAACTTTTATTCATAGGCTAGGTTGTAGAAACCTCATGATGGATATAGGGAAAATTGGAGTATCATGTAGTAGCCTAAACCTATTGATGTTACATTGAGCTTGGTGAATGGAATATGAATGACAGAGATCCAATATGCTGTAATAGAAACAAGACCATGCTCATACATTTATTTTGTGTCCGCTCTCATCTTAAACGGCACTGACCTCCACTGGTGCACACAATATTTGCTATGAAAGGTGAGAAAGTATAAATTTAGCACTCATTAACATGTGCTGGTGCTGGTTCAGACTTGATATCCAACCATGCAGTTGGAAAGTATTCTTTGCAGCATTAAAATAATATTTGCCATGTTAGATTGGATCAGACTCTATAAGGTGACATGGCAGTTGTTTATTTTAGTTTGTACTAACATTGTGATGGATTAAAGTCGGTAGATTTTCTTCTACTGATGTTAAAACTCATTGTTGTTTTTTTTTCTTGGTTTTTCTTTTAGAATAAGCTGCTTTCTCTCTCCTGGCTTCTCCTCCAAATCTCGGTTTCCCAACATTTACATGGAAGCTACCTCTCTTTTTGATCTTTTTTTTTTCGAATCTATTCTATCTTTTGAAGCATTTTTCAGTATGACCCACTCATTGCATACTTCTTCCAAACCACCTTTTACATCAAGCTTTCGATGTCTGGTGTTAATACCTAACAATTAATAATTTGTGCCGACTCCAAAAAAAGCACATATCTATATTTTCTGCACTGATAATCCTAAACATGCCTTATCCTTTTTTATGGTGGGTTTGGTATGTTTGCTTTATAAACTGAGTCATCAGTGCTGCTAATTCCCATTTCCCTTCTTTTCCTGTCCTCCCACATCTTCCTGTTTCCCTCCCTCCATTCCTCTTGCCTCACCAACCCTTGTCTACCATCCTTTCTATCTCTCCACTGCCATCTCACCATATAAACCCATTCCCTGTCTCCTACACTCTCTACCTGTCTTTATCCATTATTCCTATATTTTTTTTCAATCATAAACATCTGCAAAGCCATGTGGTCCACCTTCTTTCTGCACGAAGAGGATGGCAGGCCGATTCCACCAGGGGCGGGAGTAGGACCTGGAGCAGGTACCATGGGACTGACTGGTGTCATGGGTGGCAGAGGGGCTGGGGCTGGTGCTATGGGAGTTAAGCGCCGTGCAAAAGCGTCAACATCAGGAGGCATGAGCGAGGTCCAGGAGGGCAAGATCAAGCTGGCTTTCTTCGTGGCCATCGTGGGTGTGGTGTTGACTGTCTTGGGCTTGGGCACAGAGTATTGGGTGGAGCTGTCCCCGCCCAAGAACTTCTACAACAACCAGACATGTCTGGCAGCCCACTACGGGCTGTGGAAAGGATGTACCCGGACTCTGTGGGTGGCTGACATAGACCCTGAGCGAGAGAGCTGTGGGCCGGCTGAACTGCCCGGAGGTAACTGCTCTGGGGTTGCATGAATAGGCCTACATTATTTTGTGTAAACCAAACGGTATCCACTCAAACTCATACAATCCAATCTGTACAAAACCACCTATCAGAAATCACAGACCCATTTTTTGCATACTGGCAAATTGTGTAAACCAAACAGCATTCACTCAAACTCATACATTCAAAACTATACAAAACACTCTCTTGAGAAATCCTATGGCCCTTTATGCCAGATTTGAAAGGGGTAGTCCAGCCAAATTTTATGATCCCAAATTTCAAGGCCAGAAGTGACAATGATATCATTACTTAGCTATAGCCCCACCGTTAGATGCGGCTAGATATCAGTTATTTGTATTGTGGCCACAATCCAATCACTGGCTATCAGGTGTAGACTGGGTCACAGATGGACTGCAATATACATTTACATTCTGTAGGTATAGATGCTTACATTAAACTCACACACCTATTACTCACAAATACTGTACTAAAATGTCTTACTAGAGAGGGCAGTGCTGCAGTCTATTTTTATGGTAGTCTATATGTAGGATAAACTACCTTTTATCAGACTACAAGATGCCATAACACTAATTGCATAGAAGACATAACCTTGGCATTGTCATCGATGTGCATGAATGCATAATAATTAGTGTGCAGCAAGCCGTATGAATCTCAATAAGATTATGGTGATGTGCAAGTTGACATGGTCTCCATCTGTTTCAAATAAGTTCCTTGTCTCTCCTTTAGAATCTAACTGCACCTACTTCAAGTTCTACACCACTGGAGAGAATGCCGTCATCTTCCAGAAGACAACAGAAAAGAGTGAGTCAGCTTGTCCCCTGCCCTCTTTCAACCCATGTCTCACCTTGCCCACCCACACACTTTCTTTCTTCCTCGAGTCTGTCATCTATGTTGCACTGGGTCAGCCATTGACTGCAGTGAGTGTCTAAAATGTATTCCTCCTACTCCTTTTCCGTTATAGCATTGAAGTCAGTAAGACTGTTTCTTCATAGGTCAATGTGGAAAAACGGTGAAATCATTTTTTTTTGTGAGCTCTAAACCAGAGGTGTCATGCGCAACATTTTTTAAGAGGGGCACTGATGGCAAAATTCTTTTTCTTTGGATTTATTATGCCCAATCTTCTGGATTTTTTATTAGCTTCAATGGGCATGATGCCCTACATGTCAGGAGTGCGATATTTATGGGCAGCATTTCCCAAACTCGGTCCTGCACATTTTGTTTTTTGCCCTAGCACTACACAGCTGATTCAAATAATCAACTCATCATCAAGCTTTGATTATTTGAATCAGTTGTGTCGTGCTAGGGCAAAAAACAAAATGTGTACTACTTGGGGTCTGCAGGACCGAGTTTGGGAATCGCTGCCCTAGAGTTATGTCAGTGAGGGGGATGTACCAATATCTGTTAGAATTACAAGTGGATGCAAGGACTTTTGAAGAAGGTTTAACTTATTTGGTTATTTTACTTACCTTAGTTGAACGAACTCATTGCACGTCGCCCTGGATAAGAGGGTCTGCTAAATTACTCAAATGTAAATGTACCTGGTGCCAGTGTACTATGACTCATGGAATGTACCTGTATCAAGACGATAACCATATCTCTCTTCCCAGATCTGAATGTGGCGGCAGCCATGATGGCCCTCTTCGGTCTCTTCCTGATGGTCACAGGGGCCATATGCATCACCACAGCCCTCAGCAAAGGAGAATCATTCTTCCTCAAGCCTGCATCGGTTTGCTTCATTCTGTCAGGTGAGTAGACATATGGCAGCCAAGGTGACATACAGTACATGTAAAACTACAATGATTAAATGTTACTATTTTGAGATGTCTAATGAGACCTTGGGAAGATCTCAATTGCGTCCTCTCTCCTCGTCTCCTTCTCCAAACCCATTAGAGGAGAAGGTCATAAGGGAGCGACCTGGCTTTGTCATTCAATTGGTTTTGAGAAGGAGACAAGAAGAGAGGAGCGAGGACATGAGGAGTACGCAACTGAGATCTTCCCCATGTTGCTATCAGGTTTGAAGGTACAGTAAGACCCAGATGCAGACAACGTCGAATTAACAACAGTTTAATAATCCAACAGGGGCAGGCATAAGACAGGTCAAGGGCAGGCAGGGGTCAGTAATCCAGAGGTGGGGCAAAGGTACAGGACGGCAGGCAGGCTCAGGGGCAGACAGAGCGGTCAGGCAGGTGGGCTCAGAGAGGACAGGCAAGGGTCAAAACCAGGAAGGCGAGAAAAAAGATAGACTGGGGCAAAGCAGGAGCTGAGAGAAAAACGCTGGTTGACCTGGCAAACAAGCCAAACTGGCAAAGACAGACAGAAAACACAGGTATAAATCCACAGGAGATAATGGGGAAGATGGGTGACACCTGGAGGGGGGGTGGAGACAATCACAAAGACAGGTGAAACAGATCAGGGTGTGACAGAACCCCCTCTAGGGGCGCCAGGAGACAAAGGGCTGTGAGACATGGGTTTAACTCTGGACACAAGAAAGGTGGGATGTATACGAAGAGTACGGGGCAAAAGAAGACGAACAGCAGAGGAGCTAATATTTTTGGAGACGGGAAATGGGCCGAAAAACCGTGGGGGGAGAGTTTGCGGGATTCCACCCGGAGGGGCAGATAGCCATACCTTCTGCCTGAGACGGTACCGGGAGCCGGGGTCCAATGGCCATCCACTTGTCGTCGATACCAGCGGCGGACAAACATCTCATCTGGGCAGAAGGTATGCCGACCTCTTCCTCATGCTCGGGAAAGAGCAGGGACTGATACACCAGGGAACACTCAAAAGGAGATAGGCCCGTGGCAGAGCAGAGCAGGGAAGGGTGTTGCAGGCGTATTCGACCCACACCAGCTGCTGGCTCCAGGTGGTGGTGTTGGCGGAGACCAGGCAGCGCAGAGTAGTCTCTAGATCCTGGTTGGCTCGCTCCGACTGGCCATTGGACTGGGGGTGGAACCCAGAGGACAGGCTGGCCGATGACCCAATGAGGGTGCAGAACACCTTCCAGAACCGGGACGAGAACTGAGGCTCCCGGTCGGAAAGACCATGTCCACGGGCAGTCCATGGATCCGGAAGACGTGCTGCACCATGAGCTGGGCCGTCTCCTTGGCCGAGGGTAGTTTGGGGAGAGGAATGAAGGGGGCGGCGACATCCATAACCATAGTAGGCCACCAAAAGAGTTGTTGCACGAAGGCCAAGGTCCGACGGGATCCCGGTTGGCAGGAATGGGACCACTTCAGGACCGCGTAGCAGACAGCGTCAGGCACAAACATCCGGGTATCTGGACCCCTCCACCCCCGCCCCGCCAGGGTTCGGCTGGGACCACTGCACCTCCCGGACCTGTTTCCCTATACCCAAGCTGAGTACCGTCACCAGGCACAAGACAGGGCATCTGGTTTGACGTTCTTGAACCCTGGCCGGTAAGATAGGGAAAAGTTGAACCGAGTAAACAGCAGGGCCCATCTCGCTTGCCTGGAGTTGAGTCACTTGGCGGTGCGGAGATACTCCAGGGTTTGTGGTCGGTCCATACAATGAATGGATGTTTCGCCCCTTCCAGCCAGTGCCTCCATTCCTCCAACGCCATCTTCGATTCCCCACATCGTAGTTCCTCTCCGTGGAATTGAGGCGGTGGGAGAAGAAGGCGCAGGGATGCAGCTTAAGGTCCAGGGCAGAACGTTGGGACAGGACAGCCCCCATTCCGACATCCGAAGCATCGGCCTCCATCACGAACTGATAGGAAGGGTCAGGATGAACCAAGATAGGAGCAGTGGTGAAGCGGTGTTTGAGGTCCCGGAATGCCCAGTGAGTGGCAGAGGACCACGTGAGCGGGACCTTGGTAGAGTTGAGTGCAGACAGGGGGGAAGCCAGGGTGCTGTAACCCCGGATTAAACAACATAAAAGTTGGCACACCCGAGGAAACGTTGCAGCTGCAGCCTGGACATAGGCGTAGGCCAATCCACCCCCGCTCTCACCTTCCTGGGATCCATCTGGACACTCCCTGCAGAGATGATGTAACCCAGAAAGGGAATGGTGGAGCAATGGAACTCGCACTTCTCCGCCTTCACAAACAACTGATTCTCCAGAAGGCGTTGAAGAACCTGACGGATGTGGAGTACATGTTCTTGGGGGGAGCGGGAGAAGATGAGGATGTCATTAATGTAGATGAAGACGAAACGGTTCAACATGTCGTGGAGAACATCATTTACCAGAGCCTGGAACACAGCAGGGGCATTGTTGAGGCCAAAAGTCATAACCAGATACTCGTAGTGGCCGCTGGCCATGTTGAAGGCGGTCTTCCACTCGTACCCCTCTCGTATCCGCACCAGGTGGTAGGCGTTCCGTAGATCCAGCTTGGAAAACACAGTGGCCCCCTGGAGCGGCTCGAAGGCAGAGGAGATGAGTGGTAGCGGGTAACGGTTTTTAACAGTAATGTCATTGAGTCCCCAGTAGTCAATGCCGGCGGGAGAGGAAGAAGGACAGATACATCCTGCAGCTAGGGAGTCCCCAATGTACACTACTGTTCAAAAGTTTGGGGTCATTTAGAAATGTCCTTGTTTTTTAAAGAAAAGCAAATGTTTTGTCCATTAAAATAACATCAAATTGATCGGAAATACAATGTAGACTTTGTTAATGTTGTAAATGACTATTGTAGCTGGAAACGGCTGATTTTGTTATGGAATATCTACATAGGAGTACAGAGGCTCATTATCAGCAACCATCACTCCTGTGTTCCAATGGCAGGTTGTGTTAGCTAATCCAAGTTTATCATTTTAAAAGGCTAATTGATCATTAGAAAACCCTTTTGCAATTATGTTAGCACAGCTAAAAAC
Organism: Brachymystax lenok tsinlingensis; assembly: GCA_030435695.1. NCBI lineage: Eukaryota > Metazoa > Chordata > Actinopteri > Salmoniformes > Salmonidae > Brachymystax > Brachymystax lenok. Next base: position 32,081,147 of record CM059799.1, read on the forward strand.
TGTTGTTCTGATTAAAGAAGAAATAAAACTGGCCTTCTTTAGACTAGTTGAGTATCTGGAGCATCAGCATTTGTGGGTTGGATTACAGGCTCAAAATGGCCAGAAACAAAGACCTTTCTTCTGAAACTCATCATCTATTCTTGTTCTGAGAAATGAAAGCTATTCCATGTGAGAAATTGCCAAGAAACTGAATATCTCATACAATGCTGTGTGCTACTCCCTTCACAGAACAGCGCACACTGGCTCTAACCAGAATAGAAAGAGGAATGGGAGCAAGAGCAAAAGTACATTATAGTGTCTAGTTTGAGAAACAGACGCCTCACAAGTCCTCAACTGGCAGCTTCATTAAATAGTACCCGCAAAACACCAGTCTCAACGTCAATAGTGAAGAGGTGACTCTGGGATGCTGGCCTTCTAGGCAGAGTTCCTCTGTCCAGTGTCTGTGCTCTTTTGCCCATCTTAATCTTTTCTTTTTATTGGCCAGTCTGAGATACGGCATTGCAACTCTGCCTAGGTCAGCATCCCAGAGTCGCCTCTTCATTGTTGACGTTGAGACTTTTGTTTTGCGGGTTCTATTTAATGAAGCTGCTAGTTGAGGATTTGTGAGGCGTCTGTTTCTCAAACTAGACACTCTAATGTACTTGTCCTCTTGCTCAGTTGTGTACCGGGTCCTCCCACTCCTCTTTCTATTCTGGTTAGAGCCAGTGTGCGCTGTTCTGTGAAGGGAGTCATACACAGCGCTGTACGAGATCTTCAGTTTCTTGGCAATTTCTCGCATGGAATAGCCTTCATTTCTCAGAACAAGAATAGACTGACAAGTTTCAGAAGAAAGGTCTTTGTTTCTGGCCATTTTGAGCCTGTAATCCAACCCACTAATGCTGATGCTCCAGATACTTAACTAGTCTAAAGAAGGACAGTTTTATTTGTTCTTTAATCAGGACAACAGTTTTCAGCTGTGCTAACATAATTGCAAAATGGTTTTCTAATGCTCAATTAGCCTTTTAAAATGATAAACTTGGATTAGCTAACACAGCGTACCATTGGAAGACAGGGGTGATGGTTGCTGACAATGGGCCTCTGTACGCCTATGTAGATATTCCATTAAAAAATCAGCTGTTTCCAGCTACAACAGTCATTTACAACATTAACAATGTCCACACTGTATTTCTGATCAATTTTATGTTATTTTAATGGGAAAAAATAGCTTTTCCTTCAAAAACAAGGACATTTAAGTGACCCCAAACTTTTGAACAGTAGTGTAGGTCTCCATAGCCTTGGTCTCCGGACCCGACTGAGAATGCAGACGTCCCCGGGGCGGCGTGGTGCTCGGGAGAAGGTCAATCCCGCAGTCATAGGGTTGGTGCGGCGGAAGCGACGTGGCCCGGGCCTTGCTGAACACCTCCCGGAGGTCCTGGTACTCCGCGGGTATGGCGGAGAGGTCCGGGGCACCTTCTGAGCCCCCAGGAAGAAGTCCCGGGGCGGGCTGCGCTGACTTCAGACAATGGCCTTGGCAGAACGGACTACAGCCTATGATGGCATCCGTAGACCAGTCGCTGAGGGGATTGTGTCGCTGGAGCCAGGAGAATCCCAAAACCACAGGAATCTAAGGAGACTTGATGAGCAGACATTGAACAGTCTCGCTGTGATTCCCTGACGTTCATAGGTTGATGGGAGTGGTATTATGAATGACCCAGCCTATAGAGCGCCCGTCCAGCGCTCTAACATCCATGGGAATGGAGAGAGGCTGAGTGGGGATGTTCAGCTCGGAAGCCAGGGTAGCGTCAAAAAAGCTCTCATCAGCCCCAGAGTCAATGAGGACCCGGAGAGATTTAGACTGGTTTCCCCACAGCAGGATGGCATGAAAAGGGGTGTGAGCAAGGGACGCAGAAAAGTTCCCCATATGGCCCATCAGAGTACTCGCTCCTACTGGTGAGCCTGGTCTTTTAAAGGACAAGAGGATACAAATTGACCCAAAGTCCCGTAATACATACAAGTCTTCATGTTGATCCTGTGTTGGCACTCCGCTGGCGACAGCCCAGCTCTGCCTAGTTGCAAAGGCTGGGTAAGCGGTGACTCAGCCGTCTTCGGCGACTCTCGGGGGAGGTCGGGAAGCCTAGGGTTCTTTTGGAAACGGGACTGTCAGGGACTTCCGGGATGACTCTGAGGCAAGGTAGAATCCCTGGACGTGCGAGCGAAATCAAATTTCCTCTCCCTCCATCGTTCCCGTAATCGCCCATCGATTCGGATGGTCAACAAAGCTATGAGGGAATCGAGATCCGTAGGTAGCTCCCGAGCAGCAAGCTCGTCCTTGACCTCCTCCGAGACTCTGTTCAGGAACATATCGAACAGCGCTTCCTGGTTCCAAGCACTCTCCGCTGCAAACGTGTGTAAATCCCCTGCATAGTCTGCCACACTGTGGGAGTCCTGCCGGGGCTGGATTAGCTTCCGGGCAGCTTCTCTCCCGGAGAACGAGGTATCAAAAACCTTCTTCACCTCTCCCACAAACTCCTCCAGGCTAACGCATATGGCCGGCTGTTGTTCCCATACAGCAGCAGCCCAGGTGAGAGCCCTCCCGGACATCAGCGTGATGAGGTAGGCTATCTTGCAGCGATCCGAGGGGAAGGAGGAGGGCTGAAGCTCGAAGATGAGAGCACACTGAGCTAGAAACGCCCCGACAGGTACTCAGCTCTCCATTTAAGCGTTCGGGGGAGGTAAACAAGGCTCCCGAGAAGGTGGAGTGACCGATGAGACAGCGCTGCTCACAGCTGAGTTACTGAGGGGCTGTGGGGTTACCACCATGGTAGGCTGCCTCGCAGACAACCCGCAGAATTGCTCCAGCAAAACGCCCGGTCATGGAGTTCAGCCAACATTTGGACCCCATCCATAAGGCCACAAAGCAATTCCTTGTGCCTACCAATGGTGGCTCCTTGGGAGGAATTGGCATTGCGCAGTTGGCCCGGGTCTGCTGGGTCAGTCATGGCCAGTTCGTACTATCAGGTTTGAAGGTAAGATCCAGATGCAGACAACGTTGAATTAACAATAGTTTAATAATCCAAAAGGGGCAGGCACAAGACAGGTCAAGGGCAGGCAGGGGTCAGTAATCCAGAGATGGGGCAAAGGTACAGGACAGCAGGCAGACTCAGGTAGGGCTGGGCGGTATACCGTATTTTACTATATACCAGTATTTATGCACGGACTGGTTTGGGTTTTTACTTTACCTTCTATAACGGTATTTGAATGTTTGGTTTGTTAAATGTGATATTTTTATAGTTTACTCCGCTTCTTGAGTCATCCCTCTCCACGCCGCTTTTCACACAGACCTAGTCCCACAACGTCACTCAAGGAGCGCATTTGTTGTTGCTTGACGACGAGACACTTTCATTCAGTCTGCATGGTCATTGCATCACCTGCAACAATGTTGGTGACAACAATGTTGTTTCCACTTTGATCTTGTTAGAAATCCACAAGCGTTCAATAATTACATTATTAGTTTGTGTTTCTTACATCTGCAAACAGCTAGTTTGTATTTTCTTAGCAAGTTAAGCTAAATCGCGTTAGCTACTAATACTAATCGCTAGTTAGCTGGCTAATAAAAGTCAGAGCAAACGTAGCTAACTAATACAGCCTGATACCAGTACTGGTGGAGGCTTAAATCAGCATGTTGTTTGTGCAACAGTATCTTCTAAATCAAAGAGGAATAGGCAAAGCATGAATATGTTGGCTATATGAATAAAGATTTATTTGTTAAAAAATAAGGCCTAGTATTTTTGTCCATATCGTGGCATTGTGGAAATGATCTCAAATGAGTGCAGGAAATGCAGAAATTGAGGGCAATGCAGGAAATAAGTTTAGGTTGAAGTTGAATTGAACAATATAAAACAATCTGAATGGAGAAAGACCCATTGAAATAATTTAGAATATATGTGTTGCAACCCTAGGGTCACACACTACTCATAAAGCAAATGGAGAACTTTTATTAATCAAAAATATAAAATACAGTCAAATACAGTCATACATTTGAAAAATATCATGATATGATATTTTGGTCATATCGCCCAGCCCTAGACTCAGGGTCAGGGTAGGCAGAGGTCAAAAATCCAGAGGTGGGGCAAAGGTGCAGGACGGCAGGCAGGCTCAGGGGCAGGCAGAGTGGTCAGGCAGGCGGGCTCAGAGTCAGGACAGGCAAGGGTCAAAACCAGGAGGGAGAGAAAAAAGAGAGACTGGGGAAAAGCAGGAGCTGAGAAAAAAAACTCTGGTTGACTTGAAAACCTCTGGTTGACAGAAAACACAGGTATAAATACACTGGGAATAATGGGGAAGATGGGCGACACCTGGAGGGGGGTGGAGATCACAAAGACAGGTGAAACAGATCAGGGTGTAACAGTTGCAGAGAGTTAGGAGTCAGTTAGGAGTCAACCTGTGCATGCAGCAAAAAAAAGCTACCGGTGCTCAACACTTTAAAAAAACATATAGCCGTTATTCAAGTGGATCAAGGGAGCTCACTAATTAGATACACAGGGCATTAGTTATGGCATCTGTCCAGGCCTGATATACTCTGATGCTCTGGAAAGTAGATGAGGAAAAGGTCACAGTTAATCAATACCACCTCCACCATCCCACCAGTAAAATGTTTTTACCAACTCCACACACACCTAGCCCATGATATCTCTCTCTTTTGTTCTTTATTCCTCTCTTTCTCTCTCTCCCTTTCTCTATCCTCCTCTCTCTTAGGCCTCTTGATTCTCCTGTCTCTTATTGTTTTCAACCAATCGGTCCTCTCCTTCCTAGCCAGTGACCACTCGGTACCGTTGCATCACGAGTTGTCTTGGTCAGTATCCTGTGTTGGGTTTGCAGGGGCCATTCTTATTTTGGGCGGAACCCTCTTTCTCTTGCTTGCGCTACCATTCAGCCCCTGGCGAAGGTGTTTTCCCTCCAAAAATGAAAGTGACAGCTAGTGGCGAGGAGGAGGTATTGCACTTTATCTGTATTGTCTTAACTGTTGAGAAATGGACTGTCTATTGCAATTTTACATTGAATCATTTGAAGTTGTGTAGAGAAGGGTTCAAGTTGTTCATCGTCTTGGATGTTTTTTCTCTCCTTATTTTGCATAAATCAGTAGGTCATTAAAGGGACACTATACTGTTCTTGACTTATGAAAGGTGAAGAATTAACACAATGCCAAATGACTTGTGTGTTAGTTGACAGCAAATGTTTTCTCACATTGAATGTGCAAAATGTACCGGTATGTTCAAACCTCTCCCTAAGTGTGAAATTAAATTGAATTCTAATTATTTTTAAATGAATTTAACAAAAACAACATTTTGCAGTTGTGTTTTGAATTGGTAAATATTACTTAATAAGCCAAAACTTTGATGATATTCTGATCGACAGTCTTATTAGAGAGTATAATCCTTAAGGATAGTAATTCGAATTCAGATGTATTGCAGATGTATTGCACAGAACGAAAGTACAGTACAAAAAATGTATAGTAAATAAATACATACACAATCTCATGATATTGCAATGTTTTTACAACTGCCTTTAATATACAGATGTGTATATATCAAAGAGACATTAGCCTCTAAATCCAAATGTTTTCAGACCTCAAAGGTCAAGATTAGTCTACGTCCCAGGCCATCATGTTTTGTAGATTCAGTTATGTGTCACAATGTAAAAGTAATGTAAAAGATGAGCACCATGTAAATTCCAGATATTCGGAGCTTATGTTTTCCATTAAGTTGTGTAGCATCCCAACCGATGCCGTAAAATGTGTGGACTATTGACATTAGACTACTCAAATTTTGAGTCTAATGTACCTTCAAATTTTAGATACACCATCTGCTCTTGGTGTGTGGGTGACTATATTATAGAAATGACAATAAATTATTAAAGCGGCACTGCCTAAAAACATCTCTGCCTGAAAGGACAGGCAGTTTCATCGTAAACCCTATTGAAGAGGTAAAGTGCTACAATTTATTGCAGCATTTAGGCTACTAACCAGTTATATAAGGTTGCATTGTAAATCCACTATTCAAAGTCATATGAGCCATCAGTGTTGTAAATGAATAACGTAAAAACATTTCATCTGTTCTGTGTAACCCAAATGTCACACATTTATAAATACTGTAAGATTTTGTATCTGTTTTATCTTTTTCTCGTGAGATAGTTGTCAGAGGTAATCTGTGCATATCCGTATTTCAATGGGTATTGAAAGGTAAATTGTGTCTGTGGTTTTCAATGGAAATAATTGCGTATGTAAGACTTGATTTATTATTAAATGTGAAGACAACATACTGTATCCCTTTCTTGTGCTTTTTTCTGTCTTTTTTCCACTCTGCCCTCCTCCATCGTTCATCTCGCCATCATCTTCAACACACATCCCAGTCACCATCTTGACCTCTTTCCATCTTTCTCTGTCTCCACTGTCTCCCACATGTTGGCACCCTCTGCCGCTAAATTTAGAGCATGGTGAATACTGCTGAAGTGGTTATAAGAAACACAAACCTTGGATTCAAACTGTGTTCCCCATCGCCAACATTGTCCAATTCAAACAAACCTCCCCATCTCCCCCACCACCACCTCAGCCCACCCTTCCCACAAGCTTTTATTTCATCTTACTTGCTGAAGTCAGTCCAGTCTGGTCCTCATGTAGGCCTATCATGTGTCTCTATAAATGCCACACGCACTGTCACTCACGTCTCACCCCGCCTCTGGTGGCTGCTGCTGTGGGACGGGGTCCAGACGATTGGTGGTGGAGTCTATGCTGTGTTAACCTCTACCCTCGTTCTCCCCCCTCCTGACCTGGCCAACTTCGCATGCAGCCCTGAAACACAAATCAACCATCGCTAGACACCTGACACTCGGCCCAAGCTGTATATATAGATGTTAATCGTTTTCAAATGAAGCCGTTGCTCTCTTCTGTGGTGGGAGTGCTTCTCTGAAATCCTGTTGTTGACGTGTGTGTGTGTGTGTGTGTCTGTGTGTGCGTGCGTGTCGGTGTGGGTATGTGAAGTGTGTGTCTGATTGTTTACAATGCATTTGCTTGCAAGTGTGTATAGCCTGTATATGCTTGAATCCGGGTGTGTGTGATAGTGATCGTGGGTGTTACGACCTTTTGTGTGTGTCAGCAAGGATCAAGAGGTAGTAAGAAGAACTGGCTTCTCTTGACGTTACCAAAATAGAGAAGGCCCGGCCACCCCGTTATTCACCTTGTTATGATGGTAGCACTGAACCAGCAGGGTTTACAGGTCTCCTGTCCATGTCACATGTCCCTCTTCCTCTTGGGGTGCTTTCTGGGGACATTGACATTTTTCACACACCGTGCCAACCCAACCCATTCTATTTTATTTTCACATTCTCCTTCATAGCAAGGTTCCAGCAACTATGATTGATGCGTAACCAGACCAGCACAGTACAGAGTGGAGTTCTGAGGGCGAGAGACCCACAGAGACTGCAGCACCAGGGTCGTGTTCAGTAGGGAGAAAACATTTTGATACAGAGTGAAACAGGGAGATATTACCTGACCTTGTCCAATAAGAAACTCTAATGCTTCATAACGTTTTGCTAAAGTGTACCTTACTGAACACAACCCAGGGCTCCCCAGAGAGGAAGGACTAATTAAACTCCCCAACTAAATCACACATTAACTGTGCACTCCATGCTGTTGAACAAATAGAGCATCCCTCTTCCTTTCTAGCTTCCTTCCTCCTCCAAAGTCATTACTTTAATGAGATTAAAACAGTCACTTTCCCCCTGGGCAGATCGTCTTCATCATTTCCATCCCAAGAGTGAAGAGATTCAGTGTTATTCAATTATTATTAATTAACTGCCTTTGTAGTCATGTGTTAAGGAATTCGGCTGCTTTCCTGGACCTGCATCTCTCTTAGCCCCAGCTTTCATCTCTGTGACCTCTGACCCAATACCAACTGGACAATCAAGGTCACCTGTTGAGGTATTGAAGAGACATTACACTCCAAAATCATGTTTTTTAGATGTTTTCTGTTACCTCAAAAGTGGTCTTCTGTTGAGATGAGTCCCAGGCTATATGTTTTGTATCTCCAGCTATATGAATGGAAAAGATGAGCACCATGTAATTACCAGATATGCGGTGGCAAACATTTTGACATTCATTTGTTACATTACCATCTTGATTAGATGTTAAACAACACACTCCACACAACACATTTTCATATAAGTTTATTGAATATATTTTTTGTATTTCTTTTTGAGGCTCAGAATGAATTTTGTATTGCTTAAACATCACAAATGTCCTTAGTTTGATTCATGTGCAGTAGAGTAGAAATATCATGTACCATGAAGAGATTGTTGTCTTCTTCACTTACAGGATCACAGGATTTCAGCCCGCTAACCCCAAAGTAGGCTCTTTAAAGCAGAGGTTCTTAACTCGTTTTGCCTTGGGACCTAAATTAAACCAGGTTGTCCCAGTCGCAACCCAATATTCGCATAGTGTAACCCCCAAAAAGAAAATGTAATCTGGAATGTATTTTTGATGCTAAGGAAATAAGTCAAATTTGCCCATATTCTTGATGAAGAATGTTGACAAGCTCACTGGTTTGAGACCACAAAATCAACAAAATCCACTAAATAGCCCTGCTAGCTCTATTTTGAAAATACTATGTTTGAAGAAAAATATTTCAGAAATTCAATTGTTTAATCACTTACTACCTGGTTTTAGTCGTTTAAGTTGTGACCCATTCGACCCCATATGGGTCGCGACCCATCAGTTGAGAATCGCTGCTTTAAAGAATAACAGTAAGAATATATACCATCGCTAAAATAAATAGGTTCATATAAAGTCTATAATCTAATACACTTGTCATAAACAATAAAAAACACAGATTAGGCTATGTTGGTTATATCTGTATTAACAAACAAAGAAATTGCCTTAAAAATGTAATAATAACAATAAGTATAACAATAATAATAGTGACTATTATAATTATTAATAAAAATATCTATAATAATAATAATAAAATAAATATTTAAAATAAAATATAAATACAATATTACAGTCATATTTGCGCACATGCTTCCCGCCTGACACCATCAGATTAAGTATGATGGAGCTAGAAATCAATGAACATTTTCAACTTTAAAGAAATAGAAAAATACAAAAATCATAGTTCAAAATGTACAAATTTACCCTGCATTTACGATTACGAGAATAAAAACAACAGCAACGTGATAATATTCAAGAAGTTACAATCTTTACACTCTTGTAACCTGGCTATGATAATCAAGCACTCGGAATGATAAGACAACCCAAAGTTTACCACTATAGACATATTGTGCATTTCAAAATGAATATATACTCAATAATATTGTTAATAATACATTTGATATTCTAGTCAGTGGAATAGATGTATTCATAGTAGTCAAAAACAGACTGAGATGGAGTGATAGGGCAGGGTATGGCCAATTATTCTCTTTCAGTTATCTTACATTTTTCTACAGCCCTTTTTGGTAACACTTTACAGAAGCCCTGTCATACAGTCCTCAAAATATCAGTGTCATAAGCAGTCATAAACACGAATACTTTAGGTAGTCAAACACTAGTATGTCGCATACAGCAAGTACGTGCAAGCTAACTATGCAAGCTAACTACAGAACTGAGGCCACTGTATGAGCCGTCATGACCGTGTTAAGGCAGTTGTCATGAATTTACACTAGTTGTCGTGACTGCTTATAAAATCCGCAAAGTCATTGTCATGTATGGCAGCGAACAGTAGGCTGTACCAGTAGTGAACTGTAAAGCGTTACTTGTTAAGTCCTTGTTATGGCGGCGAAAAGTAGGTTGTGCGACAGGGATTTACTGTAAAGCGTTACCCGCCATTTTGCCCTCCACCTCCATGGTTCTTGCTCCTATCTCTGAGGCTCACACTGGAGTGGTTCTCCTGTTCAGCGTGTCCGAGTCGGTGTCCCTGTTCCGTTTGCCCCCCAGGCGGTCCAGGGTGCCCATGCCCCTCTCTCTCTCCATGGTGCCAGTGGGCAGAGGTGGCTGCTGGGGGGAAGGACCGGAGGACGACAAGGTATTCAGGGGCGCAATGGCAGTGGCGCCGACCGCGGAATTCTGGCCCGCCGCAGAGAGGTTGGACTTGGAGAGAGAAGACAGCGTGCCGCTCATCATCACCCCCACTTCCTCTTTGGGGAAGTAGTTGTGTAGTTGGTAGAGGGAGGCCCGGTCCACCGTGCCGTAGAGGGGGGGTCCACCGCCACCAAGACTCCCCATCTTGGAGTCCCGGGTCAGGGTATACATGGAGATATCGCCCCCTACTCCTCCACCAGCATGGTGCGGATTTGGCAGGGTGGCCACGGAGAAAGGCGGGGCAGACGGCGGTAATTCAAAACTCTTGGCACCTGTGGGTGAGGTGTCGCAGGGGGAGCGTGGCGGGTCAGAAGAGTGCGAGCTGGAGCGGGAGCGCCGGCGGAAGCGGTAGCTGGGCAGGCGGAGCATGGCGTGCGTGGTGCTCTTCAAGAGTTCGGTGCGAGAGCGGCAGCGCAGCTCCTTGTTCTTCTCAATGTAAATGTTGACGGCCAAGACACCCACCATCTCAGCCAGGATGAAGGAGAGGCCTCCGAAGTAAAAGGACCAGCCGTACGAGTAATGCCACTTCTTGTCCTCATCCTTCTTGGGCGAGATGTCGCTCAGCGCCGCAGAGATGTACACGATCACGCCGATGATATTGCTCAGGCCTGGTGAAAGAGAGAGAGGAAGTGAGAGGTGTAAAAAACTCTGTGAGATATAGACTAGAACATAATATGCCATTGATTTTCTCTGAGCCTTTCCATAGGGGGGTTGGGGAGCCATCTCAACTTGATTACTTCTCTTGTGTAATGTCTCATTGACCCATATCTCCACTCAGGAGGTAATTTATCCCATAATACTAAATGAACAATCTTTATCCCTACTGCTGTGTTGTGCCTCGTTGACCTGAGTCTCCACTCAACGGATGATATATTTGGGAAATCTAAGCCGCAACCAATATCATTAACATGAAATGAGTTATGAGGAGGGAAAAACAGCACAAAGGTGAATATCATGGAAGGAGGAAAGGATGAGGAACATCCTTGATAATAACACTATTTACCAGTTAAAAAAGATAATTAGTTCAGAGACCATTGAGAACATTTAAGGCAGAGTAGGGCTATTGCATTCCATCTGAACAAGAGGAAAATAAATATGGGACACCATTGAGCATGATTTGAACTCCAGGACTAGGTTTCAACTGTGTCCAGGAAACCATCCCCATGTGTACTGAGTAATAGAGAAACAGTCAAGACCAAGACACCAGCGCCTTACCAGCAGCCACAAACAGGATGCCTCCTCCTAGGATGATGTTCCTCTTGCTCTTGTAGAAGCTGCTGGATGCAACACACATTGCTCCCATCAGGAGGAGTATAGCACTCAGGATGGGGAAGATACTGGAGGCTCGGACCACACCTGCAGACGGATGGGGGTGAAATTGTCCTTACTTGCTGATCTAAGGTCGGTTTTATGTTGACAGTGGTTGGTGGTTATAGTTATCATTTGGGGATCCTAGATTCTAGCTGATCCTAGAAATGTGCCTATGGGTATCTTCTACCTGGAGCTCTGCTTAGATATTACTTCCTATCCTCTGAAAATATTGGAAGCCACTGCAACCTTTGGTGTCATAACCTGCTGAGCGTAGCAAAAATATATTAAAGATTAATGATTAAAGTTGTGAAGGTAACTTTTCAAGCTGCATATGTGACTTTGTCACCATCTGGAGTAAAGTAATGTGCTACAATAAGCATTTACAGTATTCTGTAACACCTTACATAAATGATTAAATCTATCCTACATTCTAATTCCAACCAATGTTCTGGTTTGATTGGAATATCCTATTGCTTCGTCATAATTCCCTCTGTCAAATGAGAGATACTCATTGAGTTAGCTTACTCATAACCCTGCACCTTAGCATTCACTGCTGCGGTTTCCCAGGTTTTTCTTTTCAATTCGACATCACAGCTCTCTAGTGACATCCTCCCACTGCCCACGTCCCCTTACTCACGCAGGAGATACTCTGCTGCATCCTGATCATAGTCTGCATCGTCCGGGAAATGATTGATCTGAGAACACACTCCTCTCTTCAGCCCTGAGAGAGAGAGATAGAGAGAGAGAGAGATGAACAGAGAGAGAGATACAGGAAGATTGGAGAGAGATTATAGAGTATTAGAGAGAGAATCAGATATCTGGGGCTTGGTGTTTGGACATATTAAGTATTCATTTGAATCCCTTTCCAAGTCGGTTAAAATAGCTCAAACACAATGTATTTTTCATGACAGTCATATGAACCACAACCCCCCTTGTATTCAGACTAAATCAACAAAAACTTTCTATAATAATCAAGGAGCCATAATCAGTGGTTTCAGTATGTTGAGCAGACACCACAAATATGATATAAAATGGCTGTGTTGTTGTCCTCTTTTGTTGAAGCTGTCTATCGCAAATGGAGAACCACTCCATTAGACTATCACCACTGACTCATCGCTCATAATTGTCCTCTTTGACATTCGCTAGTCTAGCATAGCCATACCTACAAAATCACGTCATTGTCACGCAGGTTCTCGATGAGGCTAGTTTGTTAGATAAGCAGCTCTTGAAATGAGCCCTCCTCCTGACTGTCTGCCACTGCCCACTGGATGTCCTCTGAATCAATGGAGGCTACTTAGGGGAGGACAAATCATAGTAATGGCTGGAATGGAGTGCTATCAAACACATGAAAAATATGTGTTTGATACCATTCCATTCACCCCATTCCATCCATTACTATGAGCCATCCTCCCCTTAGCAGCCTGCACTGCTCTGAATGCACTCATCCAGGTCTCACTGTGTCAAACCGTGTCTTTCATGGTTGAGCTGCTCATCAGCGTCATCAGAAAGAAATACACTAACAGGGTATGACGAACACATACACTATTGTACATTCACACGCACGTATGCGCACATAAACGAGTCTGCACACACATAGGCAGCAGTGGCTGGTATTCTTGGGTGCCAGGGTTCCCCAAAAGATTTACCAATAAAAATATAACTTCTCTTTCGTCTCTCTGTTTTCGAATTTTCCTGCAATTCACAAGAGGCTGAATGTACACTATATGACCAAAAGAATGTGGACTCCTGCTCGTCGAACACCTCATTCCAAAATCATGGATATTAATATGGAGTTGGTCCCCCCTTTGCTGTTATAACAGCCTCCACTCTTCTGGGAAGGCTTTCCACTAGATGTTGGAACATTGCTAGGGGGACTTGCTTCCATTCAGCCACAAGCGTTAGTGAGGTTGGGCACTGATGTTGGGTGATTAGGCCTGGCTCGTAGTCGGGGTTCCAATTCATCCAAAAGGTGTTAGTCGTGGTTGAGGTCAGGGCTTTGTGGAGGCCAGTCAAGTTCTTCCACACCGATCTCAACAAACCATTTCTGTATGAACCTCGCTTTGTGCATGAGGGCATTGTCATACTGAAACAGGAAAGGGCCTTCCCTGTTGCCACAAAGTAGGAAGCAGAGAATCATCTAGAATATCACTGTAAGCTGTAGTGTTAAGATTTCACTTCACTGGAACTAAGGGACCTAGCCCGAACAATGAAAAACAGCCCCAGACCATTATTCCTCCTCCACCAAACTTGTTGGCACTATGCATTGGGGCAGGTAGCGTTCATCGGTCGGACTGCCAGATGGTGAAGCGTGAGTCATCACTCCAGAAAACAAGTTTCCACTGCTCAAGAGTCCAATGGTGGCAAGCTTTACACCACTCCAGCCGATGCTTGGCATTGTGCATGGTGATCTTAGGCTTTTGTGCGGCTGCTCGACCATGGAAACCCATTTCATTAAGCTACTGACAAACAGTTATTGTGCTGACGTTGCTTCCAGAGGCAGTTTGGAACTCGGTAGTGAGTGTTGCAACTGAGGACAGACCATTTTTATGCAATGCGCGCTTCAGCACATGGCGGTCCTGTTCTGTGAGCTTATGTGGCCTACCACTTCGCGGCTGAGCCGTTGTTGCTCCTAGACGTTTCCACTTCACAACAACAGCACTTACAGTTGACCGGAGCAGCTCTAGCAGGGCAGAAATGTGATGAAATGGCTTGTTGGAAAGGTGGCATCCTATGACGGTGCCACTTTGAAAATCACTGAGCTCTTCAGTAAAGCCATTCTACTGCCAATGTTTGCCTATGGAGATTTCATGGCTGTGTGCATGATTTTATACACCTGTCAGCAACGGGTGTGGCTTAAATATACGAATCCACTCATTTCAAGGCGTGTCCACATAATATTTTTGTATATATAGTGTATCTCAAGGAAGAAAGCATCCTAGCGAGCGAAATAAATTCATACATTGTTCCCCTGGCCTGAGAGAATGGAAGTTCAATATACAACTAGATGTAGAAGGCGAATGTTAACTATATACTGAACAAAAATATAAATGCAACAGGCAACAATTTAAAAGATTTCCTGAGTTACAGTTCATATAAGGAAATCAGTCAATTGAAATGAATTCATTAGGCCCTAATCAATGGAATTCACATGACTGGGAATGTTGTGTAAAAAAAGGGTGTGTGGATCCGAAAACCAGTCAGTATCTGGTGTGACCACCATTTGCATCATGCAGTGCAGCACATCTCCTTTGCATAGAGTTGATAAGGCTGTTGATTGTGGCTGTGCGAAGTTGCTGGATATTGGTGGGAACTGGAACACGCTGTCGTCTGTCCATCCAGAGCATCCCAAACATGCTCAATGGGTGACATGTCTGGTGAGTATTCAGGCCATGGAAGAACTGGGACATTTTCAACTTCCCTGAATTGTGTACAGATCCTTGCCACATGGGGCAATGCATTATCATGTTGAAACATGAAGTGTTGGTGGTGGATGAATGGCACGACGCCATACACCTGGTCTGCGGTTGTGAAGCCGATTGGACGTACTGCCAAATTCTCAAAAATGACGTTGGAGGCGGCATATGATGGAGAAATTAACATTACATTCTAGTGGACATTCCTGCAGTCAGCATGCTAATTGCACTCTCCCTCAAAACCTGTGGCATTGTGCGGTGTGACAAAACTGCACATTTTAGAGTGGCTTCAGAGACTTCAGATCCACCTAGACACACACACACACACACACACTAAGCCCTTCATCTGACCCCAACAAAACTCTGGACATACACTGGACCCCCATCACCCCTCCCCACACACACCTCCCCACACGTCTAGTCCACCCCTTACCCTCCAGACAGCAGATCCTCCAGAGGCCAGAGTGTGTGAGGGCTCCAGGGTCTTTCTTGTCCTTGTTGTTGGGGTCGTCCTGGGAGGAGTTGGCCGTGCTGTTGCAGATGAAGGCCCGTGCGTACAGCCAGTAGTCCGTCCCAATGGCCACCGCCATCAGGGAAAAGGCTGCAAACGCCCCCAAAGTGGTGAGGACAACCTGGATCCCCTTCTCCCACCACACCATGACTGGTAGGGAGGAGAGAGGGGGAGGAGAGAGCGGGTTGGAGAAAGAGAAGGAGAGTTGGTGAAATTGTAAGGACGCCTGAAAGCTAGAAATCAAGAGCATTGTCTTGAATGGTGTGGATTTGTTGGGTGTTTCCAAGGTAACAACCGATAAAACAAAATGTACCCGATATTGAGCTGGATGTCAAAAACGCTTCATTTCATTTCATAGCTTCATTTCAATTCAATAGGACTTTATTAATCCCAGAGGGCCAATTACAAAAAGGCATTGTCAGTGCTTTGTCTTTCTGATGACTTGTAATTGTTTTAATACAAAAGCCAATTTCAAAAAAGGGCAAAAAGATTTCAGTCTAGTCTAGTTACAGAATAATGACTTGGGTAAATCATATTGTTGTCTTTTGAATCCAGGCATCTGTTAAGTGTGTATTTTCCTAAGTGTGTGTGTGTTCGTGCGTGTGTTTCTAGTGAAATGTGTGTTACCTTGGGGCATGCCTCTGCCTTTTGCCTCCATGTCTGCAGCTTGCTGTTCCTCGTCAGTGAAGAGTGCGCCTTCAGAGTCCCCTCTGTCCAAGCAGCATCCATCGACCGCTCTCCCTCTCTCGTTTCCTCTCTTCTCTCTCGTTCCCCTGTCTCTCTCTCTCTCTGCTCCCTTGTTCTTCCTCTTTCACACTCTCTGGTTCGTCTGTATGTGAGCGTGGATCCGCAACTCAAGGTTCCGTCCCTCTTCTCAGTGGGTGGTCATGGCACTGGCAGGCATCTCAGCGTTGCTCCTGTGGGGAGAAGAAGAAAAAAGAAAGGATTGAATAAATTATTGTGACGTGAGAGGGAAGCCAAGTAAAATGTTCTTTCCGAACCTTACAAAAAGATAAATCATTAATACAATTGGGTTTGTACATTCTGCGATGACAGACCAGAAAGGAAAGAAGCTGATCCGTTTCCACATTTCACACTGAGAGAGGGATATATAAAGCAAGAGAGAACGGGAAAGAAGTGAGAGAGCGTGCTCTATCCATTGCCATGGCAACAGCGAATTCCAAAGTCTAGGACGGAACTGAACACGGGAGCGAGAAGCGAGTGGGGGGTGAGGGGCAGTTGAAACAGCTGAGGGGATTTTGCCGACGTTAAACCAAATATAAATACCAATGCTGAAGACCTCAATATAAAATATATTTTTAATAGAGTGAGTCATTTAAAATCCATGATAAGTACTAAGCTAACATATGGAATTGTTTTAAGATGGTAATGTCATGGATCATTTAGATATAAAAAAAAATTAAAAATCCCCAATTATATTTGATAAAACATTTTTTAAGTCTCCCAAGTGGCACATTGGTCTAAGGCACTGCATCTCAGTATCTCAGTGCTAGAGATGTCACTACAGACCCTGGTTCGATTCCAGCCTGTATCACAACCGGCCGGGATTGGGAGTCCCATAGGGCATCGGAAAATTGGCTCAGCATCGTCCGGGTTAGGGTTTGGCTGGGGTAGACCGTCATTGTAAATAAGAATTTGTTCTTAACTGACTTGCCTAGTTAAATAAAAAAAACGTACAAAATATATTGAATTTGGCCTTTATGACTATAGCCCATAGAAATACATTCATAAATGTTAAAAAGACAGTCAAAAAATGTATCATAAGGAACAATGTTTTGAAGTGTGATTATTTTTTTTACACATATTTAATCCCTTATTTTTGTTGGAACAAAACTACATCCATACTTTGTTTTGTATGGGTTACTTTCAGACTAGTGGGGGTCATAGAGCATCGTGTTCGTGAGAGTCTCCCCTTTTCATAGTGGGGTTATATTAGTTTGTCGCTCAAACGGTTCGGACACTACAGATGTTTTTATGAGAAGACGGTTTTCGGGATGTCTCATGGTCTGACAAACAGCGCTGTAGCTCCGCCACCTTCCATCGCAGATACGGAAGGCCGCCATAGACGGATGTGGTGGATTGAGACGCAGGTCATACAAAAAAAACGGATTTAAATCTATCTTAAATTGACGGATATTGATGGGGATTTTTGTATTATGTTACTTAGATTGAAGCACTGTACTGTTCAATTAAGGAAGTAATCAAGAACATTCAGATGATGACAAGCTCTTCGATCAGTATCATTATTTAGTTGAGCTATCATATGCTGTGTGTGTGTGCATCTTTGGCATCATCAACTGAAAATGTATTTACAGTATGATTAATGAGCAGTGAATACAGTTATGTTTACAGTAATTACCTACAACGCAACTGTTTCTTTATTACATTCTTTGATGGATGCAGCATGCATTAAATGATTCAGTTTACTGCAGTAGGAGCATTGTAATGAGAATATAATAGACGAAAAGTTAGGTGATAGTCATCTAACAGCGGTTTATGACCCACAATTTCAAACCAAGTTTCTTTCAAAAAGAAAGTTCAATCTATACCTGAACCTGCTGAAACTCGTTTGAATCATACACAGATGATTTTCCTCCATATCAAAACCAATAGAAGGTTTTTGTTTCTATTGTTGTTCCTGTACGTACTGTTTAGAAGCAAGTAACCCAGATGCACAGATATGGAGGAAATGTTGCCATCGGCAACATAAACACAGAAGATGATAAACGAAGAGATCTAGTTCAAGGACCAACCAGAACCGCATACTGAAATGCATGAACATACAGCTATGGGGTATATGTGGCATTAAATAATGAGTGATTGGGGAGACTCAGTAAGAATATAACATTGTAGAGTGAACAAAAGGTATGGGCCAAAACAACAAGAGGATAACCTTGATATTAATTGCACTCAGTTGCATTTCTTCCACACGGTGTGTATTCAATTTCATTAAAAACATTGTGCACACAGAGACACACACATACACGCAGAAGCACACACAGAGATACACACTTTCCTTATCTTTGGTCTGAATCCTGAACAGTCACCTGATTTACATACTGTATTTACTGACCGTAAAGTGTAAAGAGGAACTGTCTGGCAAAAGTTGAGGAGAGGCAAGTAGCTCTGAATACTTAATATGTGTGCGTGCGTGCATGTGTGCTTGAAATCATAACGCAGAACCATTGCACTGATTTGGATATTGATATCTGTGAAAAGAAATGCACAACATCCTGGTTAATCAATTATGTCGTTATAGTCATTGACCAATTGCTGCTGAAGGGATAAGGACAGGTATTGTATACTGAAGCGTCATAGAAAGCAGAAGCAAAACCATTGTATTGATTAACCGATGAATGTACATGGACAAAGAAAACCGACAAGTGAAGGTCTGGCTAAATGTAGAACTTCCTCTGTCTTGTTGGCTAAGATCAATACATTTTGTTCATTAACACAAATACGACTTGCGACACCAGCAGAGAGAGGGAGACCCTAGGTTAAGAAACCTGACAAAATCAGATTTAAAATAAGATGTTTAGTTATTAACAGCTTTTGAGTAGTCTCTATTCAGTCTGAACACAGTTGATGCACAATAGGAATATTTGAGTGCTTTGCTTACGTAAATAGTCTCAAGGCTATTGATTTGGACATAGCTGTCATTGTACCAAGTAGGCTACATTTCTGTGTAAACATAAAATAAATATGTATTTTTTTAAATGAATAAACGCAATATTGTTTTAAAAAACACATAGGTTAAGTATGTGCTAATAGTGTAAAAGGCTAATACTGTAAAACATGTATACTAGGTTAATTATGTATAGTACCTGGAACTGCTCTGCAAACACTTAACGTCCGCATCCCTCATTTTGTCACGCAAGTATAACAGTATTGCATACTATCCTTATTAGAATGATAAAGATTATTAAGGAAAGAATATTGCTCAATGTTCTACCTGTAATTGTTGAACTTCTGCAGTGGTGACGCTGGACGGACTCTGCATGCGAGACATGGGCAAGAGACGTAAGAAAGAACCGTAGACATTGCAAGAATAGAATGAACGAAACGACGTCGAGGGATGTGGTGGGAGTTGGAGGGGGAGAGTGAGTGAAAAAGGTGTTTTTGAATAATAGGTCAAATCCATAGGTCAAATCAGACGTTCAATTCCTTCATTATAACAGCAATTATAATATACATTAATGCATAAATTACTAGCCTATGCATTTTTGTGTCATTATGAAAATAATCTATCAAGGTTTATTATAAAGGGGGTGGAGGGGGGTTATATGAACGTAATGCCAGTCTCAAGTCTTTAAAAAAATTGATATATTATGCCATAGGATGAGCTATATAAAATGCATAGCCACGTTTGACAGGTGCGACAAAGGCTTGAGAAAGAGTTTAACGGAAAAGGTTTGTATCCAATCATGTCGAAGCGCGCCAGTTTTAGCAGTGAAGTCACGAGCCAGCTTCCCACACCTGTGCAATCAACTTGTTACGACAAGTGTCCTCACCATTTCCGAAATAAATCAGCCAACAGTTTCTAATTTGATACCGAAAAACATTGAAGCCAAGAAGTAATCACCATCGTTCACCATACAGAACATAGAATTAGGAATTAGAATACTAGAATGGCCGTTAACATTCTTATGATGGTATAAAGGTCAGCCTTTGTGGTCAGAGAGTTGGTCATTGCCAGTGCTTTGAAAATATATTTTGTAAAATAATTGATTTACCTGTGCTGTATGTTTGTTAGGTAGCCAGAAAGTTATAGTTAACTGCCAATATTTTGGGGCGGCAAGTAGCCTAGTGGCTAGAGCGTTGGAAGATCGAATCCCCGAGCTGACAAGGTAAACATCTGGCGTTCTGCCCCTGAACAAGGCAGTTAACCCACTGGTCCCAGGCCTTCATTGAAAATAATAATTTGTTATTAACTGACTTGCCTAGTTAAATAAAGATAAAAAAATATATATATATGCCAACATTCCATTCAAACAGTGCTTTCAATCCGCAGCCATACATTGGCTGAAATCATTTGATGTAGGACTTAGATATAATAGCACTCACAGTTTTTTTTTTTACATTTACGGTCTGTTTCTACTGAACAAAATTATAAAGGCAACATGTAAAGTGTTGGTCCCATGTTTCATGAGCTGAAATAAAATATTCCAGAAATGTTTCATATGCACAAAAAGCTTATTTCTCAAAAATGTTGTGCACACATTTGTTTACATCCCCTATAGTGAGCATTTCTTCTTTGCCAAGATAATCCATCCACCTGACAGGTGTGGCATATCAAGAAGCTGATTAAAAAGCATGATCATTACACAGGTGCACCTCGTGCTGGGGACAATAAAAGGCCACTCTAAAATGTGTAGTCTTGTCACACAACACAATGCCTGAGTTACCAAGAGATTCATATCTGTATTCCCAGTCATGTGAAATCCATAGATTAGGGCCTAATGTATTTATTTCAATTGACTGATTTCATATGAACTCTAACTCAGTAAAATCTTAGAAATTGTTGCATGTTGCATTTATATTTTTATTCGGTATACATATATTTTAGAGGCTATTTATACAGACAATTGCTATAAAACCTGTATAAACGGTATTAATAATTATATGACAATATTTTATGTTAACAATAATTAAATTACACCATTTCTGATACATCGCATGCCTTACTTAGATTTTCCTGCATAAGTAAACTCAGGATTATGCCTCTACTGCCATTCGTTCCCTGACCAATATGGCTGCCATTTTTACCCCGTTCTGGAACTTTCCTCCAGTAATTTAATAGGATCTCTAGATATCAAATCAAATTTTATTGGTCACATACACATGGCTAGCAGATGTTATTGCGAGTGTAGCGAAATGCTTGTGCTTCTAGTTATGACAGTGCAGCAATATTTAACAAGTAATTATATAACAATTCCACAACCTAATACACACAAATCTAAGTGGAGGAATGTAATAAGAATATATAAATATATATAAATATATGGATGAGCAATGTCAGAGCGGCATAGGCTAAGATGCAATAGATAGTATAGAATACCGTATATACATATAAGATGAGAAATGCAAGATATGTAAACATTATTAAAGTGCCATTATTAAAGTGACTAGTGTTCCATTTATTAAAGTGGCCAATGAGTTCAAGTCTGTATGTAGGCAGCAGCCTCTCTGTGCTAGTGATGACTGTTTAACAGTCTGATGGTCTTGAGATACTGTAGAAGTTGTTTTTCAGTCTCTCGGTCCCAGCTTTGATGCACCTGTACTGACCTCGCCATGCTGGATGGTAGCAGGGTGCCAGCTTTGATGCACCTGTACTGACCTCACCTTCTGGATTGTTGGGGGGTGAACAGGCAGTGGCTCAGGTGGTTGTTGTCCTTGATTATCTTTTTGGCCTTCCTGTGACATCGGGTGCCGTAGGTGTCCTGGAGGGCAGGTAGTTGGCCCCCGGTGATGTGTTGTGCAGACCGCACCACCCTCTGGAGAGCCCTGCGGTGATACAGCCCGACAGGATGCTCTCAATTGTACATCTGTAAAAGTTTGTGAGGGTTTTAGGTGACAACCTAAATCTCTACGATACAGAAAACCTGGGCTGTGTCCACTTGCACCCGGTAAGTATCCTGTGAAGCCTTTCCTGCATGTGTTATGAAGCATCAGCTAGCAATCAGGGCTAACAATGTATACCATGTTCAAATGTAGGCTATCACCAACAGTTCATAGTATTGGCTACAGTTTTACAATGTTTGAAAGAAGTTTGACTGTGCAATTTCAATTGATTTATAGCCTATGGTGGGTCAATTAATGAAGTCAATTGGGAGAGAAATTGCTGTTCATCCTGGCACAAGTCATGTAAAACTTAATTGTGACAATGTATTGAATTCATGATGTTATTAAAGTCAATTAAAGTCACATTAAAGTCAAAGTGATAGGTAATTCATCCAACAGTCTTTGTAGGCCTACTCATAGAATTACAATTATATTTATATAGGCATAAAACATAATGCAAACCTGAAATAGCTGTTCACTGCCAGCTTTGATGGTCTGCCGTTGTATTTCCAGTATATCCAAAGGAGATTCTGTATAGGTAATGTGTAACCTGTACTCCCCCCACCCGCCCCCATAACACACACACACACGCGCGCGCGCTTGGCGAGCACGCGCGCACGCACGCACGCACACACACACACACACACACACGTGAGCTGGGCATAGTAAAATAAATATTATAAAAATATATATAACTTCTCCGCTTAAGGCCCCCACATGATCCGCTCGAGTGTAGCCCATGTATCTGATGCTGTCTGGCCAAATATAGTATGGCATGTCGCTCGGATGCTTTCTCCGGTGAGATAAAGTAAAGTTGGTGGGTGCACAGTTCAAAGTTCGGATGCTGGAATTATTTTGGATGAACGTGTGAAGGTAACCTCCTTTTTTGAAGTGATTTGTTTGACAATCATTAAAAGGTAACACATTTTTACAGTAAAATTACATATTTACTAGTCCGCCCCTGCACACACACACACAAAGACACACATACACACACACATATACACACACACACAAGGAACTGATACATTTCTTATGGCCTTGAATAAGCAGAGCTTTGGATTAACACACAATAGCAGCGGGCATTACCAAGCTATACAAAATATGTCAGTATGTCAGTCTCCAGTCCTGCTATTCATTCTTTACACCAGTGTGCAAACAGGATTTCACCTCAATATAGTTTAGCCATGTTGATCCTTTCAGCTCTAAAAGTTCCTGACATCAGCGGTAGGTGCTGCACGTGTGTGTGTGTGATTGTGTGTGCTGTCAAAAACCGGACAGACATCTGACCACGAACATTAAGCACACACACAGATTTACCCCTAGGATTTATTCAATAGCTGTAGAACAATGGCATGTTACTCAACAACCCCAGGCATAACATTATTCATGTTCTCAGGTATGAACAATCTCTCAGATTCATTAGTGCATTGCTTAGCAAAAAGAAAATGGCATTATTGTCATTATTACTACTAAATAGTACCATTGATTTTGTTGTAAATATGGGTAACATATTTACACTAGTAATAATAGTAAGTAACAACAATAATAATTATCATATAATAATCCTACAAATAATGAATAGCTTTGATCTCTGTTACTGTTGTTAGGCACAGTTCATTTGAATAATCTCAAAGACAGGCTCTAAGAGAGCGCCTTTACAAAAGAAGAAATAAATCGAGATTGAGTAAGAAACGAGGCCTGCAAAGAGAAGAGACATTACATTAATGGGGATTTGAGAAACAAACAAAGACAAATGATCAATAAAGTTCAAAAGGTAGTCGGATATGAGGGGATGGAAAGCGAGAGGAGGAAGAAGTGAAGGCAATAAAAGAAACTATAGGAAATCAATGAACAGTTGGGAAAAAAAGGCAAACGTGGAGAAAAAAACAGAATCTTACTTTAGCTACAGAAAACCCCAATTGTCCTCAACTTCAATAACATTCACGGTCTAGTGAAGCTATGGCTCTCTGAAAGTAAACCTCAATTTAACAGAGTAGTTTAACGAGGAAAAACAACAGAGGATAATATTTCATTGACAAAATACAAAATAGTTTTAGCATTTGTTTTAAACAATTATTTTAGCTACCCCTGTCACATCTCTCTCTCTCTCTCTCTCTCTCTCTCTCTCTCTCTCTCTCTCTCTTTCAATTAATTAACCTCTCACACCAAATCATAATAGGCCTATAATAGGCCTATATTTTATATATATACATATATATAAATATATATTACACTATAGCTTTAATACAACTACACCAATACACTATTCTACCTATTATGATTATAGAACAATCTACAAATATTAGTTATCATCTTATCATTTTCTCTCCAGCAGGAGCCAGTCCTGTTCTTTGATATTGAATTCATAAATTTTACTCTATAGTCTATTATAGGCTGTACATCACTGTCCTGGGTCCCAAACTAAATAATACTACCTTCCATCCCATGTGTATGTGCATCTGCTACATAACGAACAATATAAAAATTAAAATGCATTTGATCAAGTTATCTGATTGCAGGAAAAGATCTGGAATTCTGAAAAACAATCACATCTTATTAGGAAAACAATTGGAATGCAATTCAATGTCTAGTGGGATTTGTTCACTATTGGTACACAGATATTGCAAGACTTTGTTATAAATCTATCCCCAAGTCAGGAATTTCTATCGGTCTTGTTTGCTACAAAAGTGTGCATGTCATGATACAAAAGTTCAACCCGGATGCAGAGCTATCAGACTCACAGCAACAACACTAGAGGGTGGTACAGAGACCCATTGGTCATGTTTTGCTCTCGTTTAGACCTCACTAACATAGACGCTGTCTTGAAATATATTTCTGTGCTTTATATTAGACCATGCTAAACTCACATCAACCCCTTTTTTTCTTTCACATCCTCATTTATGGTTTTATAAGTTGTCATGTTGCATTTACTTACATTATTATTATTATAATACAGATGTTTATAAACATAGCTAATGATAATGGCCACAATCTTTATTTTGATATTAGTAGTAGAAATAGTAGTAGTAGTAATTGTAGTTATAGCAGGACTGTTGAAGCTGGTGTGTGTGTGTGTGTGTTACATTTACTATACGTATACCAATACAGATAGAATAGAATGTAAACATGTAGTACAGTGGTTAGGCTACATAGGCAGCATGTATTATATACACCCAGTCACAGTCAGAAGGAGAAAAGTAAACATTTCAAAACAAGCACAGTCTTTACTTCATCAATCTACTCCATAGCTAAATGGGAAGCTCTTCTGGTAACTATAAAGAGAAGATACTCTACTGGTAATCAGCCATGTGCTACAGAATATGAACACTCAAGCTAATTAGCAATCAAAGGAAGATCCTATGTCTCATGGGATCTGCAAATATGCTTTCATTCTTGGTAGTAAAATGGGTGCTTTTTTATATTCTCAGTCGTAAATATTTATAAATGATGGAAAGTTATGGATTTTCTTTGTTACCACGACATTTTAGTCAAAAACATAACAACAAAAATTCAAGTGTTTTTATGGATTCCAAAATGGATGCTAAAGCCTGCGACCTGGACATGTATAGTAGAAGAATGCTACTGCAGAGGAGAATCTGATATGTTACAATATGTACAGTTTGAGTCACAGAACCATCTTGAATGATCTTTAGAAGTCTTCGATTTCTGTCCTCGTACCTCAAAATGTTATGGGAACATTCATCCAACGATGCCTATCAAATACAAACAGTTAATAAAATGATAGACCTAATCATACAGTAATACACATCTCATGAAAGACAAACATGGTTTATTTTTCAACATTTGTTTTCCCAGCACTTAAAGAAAAATGTCTATACAGTTTAAGTATAAATCTCTATGCATATACAATGTGTCCTTGATTCTTGTGTGTGTTAGTGCTTGAAATGCATCTTATGCTTACTCTTCTGAATCAGCAGCACTCTTTTTCACAGCCTCCCTCACCTCTCCTCCTCCCTCTTTTTCTTACTGTGTAAATGATTATCATATCCCCCCCTCTCTCCCTCTCTCTGAAAGTTAGCTAAAATGTCTGTCTTCATCTGAGGCACAGCATACATCTTAAATCATCCTCCACCCACCTCCTTCTCTTTCCCTCGTTCATTCCCTTCTTTCTCTTGATCTCCTAAATCTCCTTCTCTCATCCTCGCTTCCATCTCTCCTCCCACACTCTTCATGCGTGCATCTGTGTGTTTGCGTGTGTGTACGTGCGTGTGTGTTTGCATCTGTCTCTGTGTGTTGCGCGTATAACAAAGCCAACCCCCACTCTGTCTACCCCCTCATCCCTCACTCCCCCCTTCTAGCATGGCGAGGCACTCATGCGCATGTGTTGGTGATAGCGGGGAGGGGGCTGGGCAGAGGGGGGCATGGCCATGGGCATGGACTGGGGAGGCCCGCTGGGGTGAGAGGACATGGTGTGGTGGCTGGAGTGGAGGGTGGGAGGACATGGTGTGGTGGGGGTAGGAGGAGGACTGTTGGTAGCTGGCGCCCGAGGAGGGCCCAGAGGACGGGGCCTGCTGCTGTTGCTGTTGTTGCTGCTGCTGGGAGCTGCCCTTGGGCGGCGGGGGCGTCTGGTTCAGCTGGATGGAGATGTCACTGGAGACCTCAGACGCGCTGCGGCCCCGCTGTGGAGGAGGCCACGACTCGGGGTGAAGGTACTGGCCGCTGTAGTCGCTGCACTCGGACAGGCGGGGGCGGTAGAGGGACGGGTGGGGCCGGTACATCTCCTCCTCGGCGTAGCGCT
Organism: Brachymystax lenok tsinlingensis; assembly: GCA_030435695.1. Classification (NCBI taxonomy): domain Eukaryota; kingdom Metazoa; phylum Chordata; class Actinopteri; order Salmoniformes; family Salmonidae; genus Brachymystax; species Brachymystax lenok. The sequence goes on from CM059799.1 coordinate 32,107,831, forward strand.
TCATGAAGAGGTACACTGACATCACCCCGGCCCCCTGGGAGAGAGCAGCGCAAGCACACTATGAGATACCGTGACTCATATTACTACATGACATGAAACACCATCACAAAGAAGTCATAAGTGACACATTGGGCCGTCATACATCAGGCACACTATGAAAAACAGAAAAAAGAAGCCTAAAAAAATTGCATTATATTATATAAAAATGACATACAGTATTGCACCATGAAACACAACAAACACTGGAACATTTAAAGGTCCAATGCCACAGTTTTTATCTCAATATCAAATAATTTCTGGGTAACAATGAAGTACCTTACTGTGACTGTTTTCAATGAAAGTAGAAATAGTAGTAGTAGTAGTAATTGTATAGCACAGTGATTGTTTTCAATTAAAATGGTCAAGAAGAAGCAAATATAGCTTCTTCGCAAAGAGTCATTTCTCATTCAAGGATTTTGTTTGGACAGTCTGGAAGTTGTCTGAGTTGGGAAGGGAAAACTGAAAACTAGCTGCTATTGGCAGAGAGGTTTGAAACTCTCTTTATTATTGGTCTATAAACTCCAAAACAGGCAGACCTTTCTAGCAGTCTTTTCAAACAGCTCTTACACTAAAAGGGCATTAAAATTATTTTCACAATTTCACAGTGTGGAAGAATATATATAAAACACAGGTAAATCACGTATTTGACTGCACTGTGCCTTTAATAAAAACACAATACAACAGGATGTACTGTACCATCCTGAAAGATCTATACAATGTTTTGAATTAATATAAATACTAAACATTTTAATAACATTACATGCATGAGTTATTTTCAACTGTGGAATATGTTTCTATGATGCACAAACCTCTGCAACGCAATGAAGACACAACAGTGCTCAAACCGCTCCTCCGTGTAATAACTCGTTATCAAAAATTCAATGTTGCGCCAAACAGCCGCACAAACATTTACACCTCATCCACTATTCATCGCTGACATCCTAGTACAACATCCTTGAAACTTGAGCACGTCGACGCCAATGCTAAGCGCTATTCCCCCTCCTCTTCCTCCTGCCACTGCAGAGGGGCTGGAGAAAAAGAAAAGCCCTCTAGCGAACTGTATATTCATGTGACAACAGCAGCGTTTTTAAGCTGCCGCTGTGACAGAGCTGTCGCCCTAAAGTGTGCGCTATTAACATTTATGAATATTGATGTGAGTGGGGGGGGGTCCTAACAGTGAAGCACTAAGCTAGTCGGTTAGCAGTTAGCAGGGGTTAATAGTTAGTGGTCAGGCGCTACGCTGGCAGGCGGACAGGTGTGCTGACCTCTTTGAGGAGGAAGGAGCTGGCAGCGAAGGCGAAGGACCAGCCGTAGTGGTAGTGAAAGAAGTGCTCGGGCTCACGCGGCCGGTTCATCACCTCGTCGTTGATGCTGCTGATGTAGAGGACCAGGCCCACCACCAGGCTCAACCCTGAGAAGGAGGAGAGGACGGGGTTTAGAGAAAAAGGGAGCGAAAGAGAAAGCATGGAGCGAAAAAGAGGCAATGAGGGGCATAGAGGCAGAGAAAGACATGGGAAGGAGTAGTGGAAAGAGATAGAGATGGAATGGAGAGAGGGAGAAAGGAGAGAAAGGAGGAGGGGAGAAGCGGCGAGCCAGTGGAGGGGGGAGAGAGGAAGAAGAGAGAGAGAAAGAATGGAGAGGGGGAGAGGGGGAGAGAGGGAGTGCGCAGTGTTGAGGAGATTATAGGAAACAGTGAGCGAGAGAGGAAGGGTGATGGGGAATCATAAGTGAGAATGAGAGAGAGAAGGGTGGAGGAAAGAGAGCGGAAGGGAGGAGGGAAGGGACAAACGCCAGGGGCGAGAGTGGGTGGGGGAATGGGTCAGAGTGTGAACATGAAGGGGAGGGTGGGTAGTAGGGAGAGCGAGAGAGAGATTTGGAGACAGCAGGATACACAGTGAGCAAGATGGAGGGAGAGAGTTTGAGATGAAAAGAAAGGTGGAGAGACATAGTATCTCTGACTGCTTGTTGCCTTGGCATCCAAATAGATCCCCTTGACATAGAGGGCAAGACAGACCCGAAAGTGGGACAGTATGTGGCCTACACTCTTAGAAAAAAAGGTGCTATCTAGAACCTAAAAAGAACCCTTTGAAGAACCCTTTTCGGTTCCAGGTAGATTTCCAGGTAGAATTTAGATTTCAAGTTTAATAGTAACATGTACAGGGTTGCAGGTGTGATTACAGGGTACAGTGTTTAATAGTAACATGTACAGGGTTGCAGGTGTGATTACAGGGTACAGTGTTTAATAGTAACATGTACAGGGTTGCAGGTGTGATTACAGGGTACAGTGTTTAATAGTAACATGTACAGGGTTGCAGGTGTGATTACAGGGTACAGTGAAAATCTTTTGCTTGGAGCTCCAACAATGCAGGTCAAAGTGAAATGTTTTTTTTTTTATGAGAGCGTTATTTTAGGAAAACAAGAATCATAAATTATAGATAGTAAAACGTGATTATGATACATTGCTACAAATATGAGCGCCACAGCTGTAGTACACTAGACTAGCTAAATTAGTGTCACTGCTGCAAATAATCGCAGTATTTCAATTGTTTGCTCGGTTAGCCTTCCAACACCATTGTTGCTACATGTTTCTGCCTTCACACTGAAAAGAGCTCGTATGGCCAAACATTTGAACAAATTTCCCCTGACGCACTAAAAAACAACAATAAAACAACTGAATAAGAAGATCCTCAAGACCCCCTCTTGAACCACATTTTCATTATTCATTATTTTGAATAAATGAGCCTTATAATACTTTCTAAATGGAAACCAAATCCCAACCACTGCCTGTATGCCTGCGAATTTGCGATAAACGAGGACAACATACAAGCGGAGTGATGGAAGAGAAAGCAAACCACATAAAAATGATGTGTCAGTGCTTTTCCCCAGCCAGTCAGCCTCGGCTTCTGCAGCCTCTGACCCTAAAATCCTCCACCACCATTAACCAGCACAACCGCCCCACTACATAATCAGCCCTGACCACCACAACAACAACAGCAGGAGATTCAGGCAGCAGGCTCCAGCAGGCAGCAGTAACAGCAGCTGCAGCAGCAGCGACCGAAGCTCCTGGGAACCAGTGACCTGGCTCCCCCTTACTGTCTCAGCAGGGGGAGCTGTGGCTAGCTGCTGCTAGCTCCTCGCCTGCTTCCCTCTCAGCAGCAGTCAGACGTTCTGCGTGGGCGTGCTAGAAAACATAGAACAGAGAGCTGTCCCTCTCTGAAGAAAGGCAGGCTGCACCGGAGCCAATTTGCGACTTCCATTCTGTTTTTTCAGAATGGTTTGGGTTAGGAGAAGGTGTATGGAAAGCTGATCCTGAATCAGGGCGTGAGAGCGTTACATTTTCTATATTTTGTGTTGTGGAATGTTAATGAAATTGAATTCATTGGCAACCATAACATATTGTCTAGGACAAAGACATTGAGAACAATGCCACGCTGAGCATCTATAGAGTTGTCCGTTTGTTCAAATGGCTTCAAAGAAACAGAGTGAATAATAACAACAAACTCAATATTTCTCAAGTCCAGTCAATTTCTCAAGTCGTTTCTTAGGACCCATTAACTGAAGCTGTTGGGGTTTTACAATATTTTACGTTTTTTTTCTCAATTCACAGCCCAGAATGTGTCAAGTTTCAAGTTTTATTAGTCCAACGAAATGCTTACTTGCAGGTTCCTTCTTGTCTATTCAACAACAATAAGAAATAATACAATATAAGAATACGAACATAAAGTAAATAGCTCAGTAGAATAGAATAACCATTTTAGCATAAGTACAGTGCATTCGGAAAGTATTCAGACCCCTTCTATTTTTCCACATTTTGTTACGTTAAAGCCTTATTTTAAAATGGATTATACAAAAACAATTCCTCATGAATCTACACACAATACCCCATATGACAAAATGAAAATAGAGTTTAAAAAAATGTTGCCAAATAAAAAAATTTACTTAAGTATTGAGACCCTTTGCTATGAGATTAGAAATTGAGTTCAGGTGCAACCTGTTTCCATTTATCATCCTTGAGATGTTTCTACAACTTGTTTGGAGTTCACCTGTGGAAAATTCAATTGATTGGACATGACTTGGAAAGGCACACACCTGTCTCTACAGTTGACAGTGCATGTCAGAGCAAAAACCAAGTCATGAGGTCGAAGGACTTGTCCGTAGAGCTCCGAGACAGGATTGTGTCGGCACAGATCTGGAGAAGGGTACCAAAAGAATTCTGCAGCATTGAAGGTCCCCAAGAACACAGTGGCCTCCATCATTCTTAAATGGAAGAAGTTTGGAAACACCAAGACTCTTCCTAGAGTTGGCCGCTCGGCCAAACTGTGCAATCAGGGGAGAAGGGCCTTGGTCAGGGAGGTGACCAAGAACCCGATGGTCACTCTGACAGAGCTCCAAAGTTCCTCTGTGGAGTTGGGAGAACCTTCCAGAAGGACAACCATCTCTGCGGCACTCCACCAAATCAGGCCTTTATGGTAGAGTGGCCAGACGGAAGCCACTCCTCAGTAAAAGGCACATGACAGCCTTTTGGAGTTTGCCAAAAGGCACCTAAAAGAATATCAGACCATGGGAAACAAGATTCTCTGGTCTGATGAAACAAAGATTAAACTATTTGACCTGAATGGAGTAAACCAGGCACCAACCCTACAGTGAAGCATGGTGGTGGCAGCATCATGCTGTAGGGATGTATTTCGGCGGCAGGGACTGGGAGACTAGTCAGGATCTAGGGAAAGATGAATGGAACAAAGTACAGAGAGATCCTCAGACTATGGTGAAGGTTCACCATCCAACAAGACAATGACCCTAAGCACACAGCCAAGCCAACGCAGGAGTGGCTTCGGGATAAGTCTCTGAATGTCCTTGAGTTGCCCAGCCAGAGCCCGGGCTTGAACCCAATTGAACATCTCTGGAGAGACCTGAAAATAGCTGTGCAGCGACGCTCCCCATCCAACCTGACAGAGCTTGAGAGGATCTGCAGAGAATAATGGGAGAAAGCTTGTAGCTTTATACCCAAGAAGACTCAAGGCTGTAATCACTGCCAAAGGTGCTTCAACAAAGTACTGAGTAAAGGGTCTGAATACTTGTGTAAATGTGATATTTCAGGTTTTTTTTTTATACATTTACAAAAATGTCTAAAAACCTGTATTTCCTTTGTCATTATGGGGTATTGAGTGTAGATTGATGAGGGAGGAAAACAATGTAATCCATTTTAGAACAAGGCTTTAATGTAGCAAAATGTGGAAAAAGTCAAGGGGTCTGAATACATTCCGAATGCACTGTATAATACAAGAAAGCACATTTATAGTTCAATATTTACACAAAAAATACCTTCATTGAGTTAACTACTAGAAAACCATTACTTATTCAATTTGCACATGAAACAGTGCAATCGTTCACTGCTGCAGGTCAGTGACATGTAATAAGGACAAGATAGGCACATAACTGCTCTGTCAGCAGCATCTCATGCTAGGCTAGCATCTGTGAGCAAGATCTGCAATACCCCCAAATAGAAACTGATGTAATCTTATAGACAACTGAGGATCAGGATACGCTGTTAGCCAAGCCACTAAACCAACAACCAATAAGGGGGGTTCCAGACCCAAACCACACAGAACCAACTTTACATACCATTGGCAGCTCTCATCAACCAATAAGTATCTTAAATACTGAACATCATTAAAACAACAGCCAATGGGAAACTTAATTTCCTTTCATCATGAAAAAGCATGTTGCTCCGTACCTGAGAGGATGAAGAAGATTCCGGAGATGAAGGCCAGGATGGTGCGCTGTGGCCGGATGTGTCCGATGTTACTGATGACGAAGGCAGTGAAGACGAAGAGCAGCGACACCATGGGGAACGGTGTGGCTGTCCGTACCATCTCTGATGAAGGGATAGAAGGAAACAGGATGAGAGAAAGACAGAAGAAGAGAGAAAGATATATTGAGAAAAGGATGGAGAGTTAAGTAAAACAATAACATAAAAAAGATCAAACATAGTCAAAATATTCAACATTTCTTATATCGTTTTAAACCAAGTTTCAGTGTCCCACTGGGATAATGAAAGTTAAGCTGCGTTCAGTGGAAAATGCTTTCTGTTACACTCTTCCTCTATTTATGAATAATTAAGTTCATAAATAAATGAATGCACAATACATAACACATTGAAAAAACTATGAATGGTCTAAACTGGTATAGAAGTATATGAATGATTTGCAGCTGTTGTTTGTGTTGTATATGTTATGCTGTAGCTGTTATGCTGTAGCTGTTATGCTGTAGCTGTTATGTTGTAGATGTTATGCTGTAGCTGTTATGTTGTAGCTCTAATGCAGTAGCTGTTATGCTGTAGCTGTTATGTTGTAGCTGTAATGTTGTAGCTGTAATGTTGTAGCTGTAATGCTGTAGCTGTAATGCTGTAGCTGTTATGTTGTAGCTGTTATGTTGTAGCTGTTATATTGTAGCTGTTATGCTGTAGCTGTAATGCTGTAGCTGTTATGTTGTAGCTGTTAATTTGTAGCTGTTATGTTGTAGCTGTTATGTTGTAGCTGTAAGGTTGTAGCTGTTATGCTGTAGCTGTTATGCTGTAGCTGTTATGCTGTAGATGTTATGCTGTAGCTGTTATGTTGTAGCTGTTATGTTGTAGCTGTAATGTTGTAGCTGTAATGCTGTAGCTGTTATGCTGTAGCTGTTATGTTGTAGATGTTATGCTGGAGCTGTTATGCTGGAGCTGTTATGTTGTAGCTGTTATGTTGTAGCTGTTATGCTGTAGCTGTTATGTTGTAGCTGTTATGCTGTAGCTGTAATGCTGCAGCTGTTATGCTGTAGCTGTTATGCTGTAGCTGTTATGATGTAGCTGTTATGTTGTAGATGTTATGCTATAGCTGTTATGTTGTAGCTCTAATGCTGTAGCTGTTATGCTGTAGCTGTTGTGTTGTAGATGTAATGCTGTAGCTGTAATGCTGTAGCTGTTATGTTGTAGCTGTTATGTTGTAGCTGTAATGTTGTAATGTTGTAGCTGTTATGCTGTAGCTGTTATGATGTAGCTGTTATGTTGTAGATGTTATGCTGTAGCTGTTATGTTGTAGCTCTAATGCAGTAGCTGTTATGCTGTAGCTGTTATGTTGTAGCTGTAATGTTGTAGCTGTAATGTTGTAGCTGTAATGCTGTAGCTGTTATGTTGTAGATGTTATGTTGTAGCTGTTATATTGTAGCTGTTATGCTGTAGCTGTAATGCTGTAGCTGTTATGTTGTAGCTGTTAATTTGTAGCTGTTATGTTGTAGCTGTTATGTTGTAGCTGTAAGGTTGTAGCTGTTATGCTGTAGCTGTTATGCTGTAGCTGTTATGCTGTAGCTGTTAAGCTGTAGATGTTATGCTGTAGCTGTTATGTTGTAGCTGTTATGTTGTAGCTGTAATGTTGTAGCTGTAATGCTGTAGTTGTTATGCTGTAGCTGTTATGTTGTAGATGTTATGCTGGAGCTGTTATGCTGTAGCTGTTATGTTGTAGCTGTTATGTTGTAGCTGTTATGCTGTAGCTGTTATGTTGTAGCTGTTATGCTGTAGCTGTAATGCTGCAGCTGTTATGCTGTAGCTGTTATGCTGTAGCTGTTATGATGTAGCTGTTATGTTGTAGATGTTATGCTATAGCTGTTATGTTGTAGCTCTAATGCTGTAGCTGTTATGCTGTAGCTGTTGTGTTGTAGATGTAATGCTGTAGCTGTAATGCTGTAGCTGTAATGCTGTAGCTGTTATGTTGTAGCTGTTATGTTGTAGCTGTAATGTTGTAGCTGTTATGCTGTAGCTGTTATGATGTAGCTGTTATGTTGTAGATGTTATGCTGGAGCTCTTATGCTGTAGCTGTTATGTTGTAGCTGTTATGTTGTAGCTGTTATGCTGTAGCTGTTATGTTGTATCTGTTATGCTGTAGCTGTAATGCTGCAGCTGTTATGCTGTAGCTGTTATGCTGTAGCTGTTATGATGTAGCTGTTATGTTGTAGATGTTATGCTATAGCTGTTATGTTGTAGCTCTAATGCTGTAGCTGTTATGCTGTAGCTGTTATGTTGTAGATGTAATGCTGTAGCTGTAATGTTGTAGCTGTAATGCTGTAGCTGTTATGTTGTAGCTGTTATGTTGTAGCTGTAATGTTGTAGCTGTTATGCTGTAGCTGTTATTATGTAGCTGTTATGTTGTAGATGTTATGCTGTAGCTGTTATGTTGTAGCTCTAATGCAGTAGCTGTTATGCTGTAGCTGTTATGTTGTAGCTGTAATGTTGTAGCTGTAATGTTGTAGCTGTAATGCTGTAGCTGTAATGCTGTAGCTGTTATGTTGTAGCTGTTATGTTGTAGCTGTTATATTGTAGCTGTTATGCTGTAGCTGTAATGCTGTAGCTGTTATGTTGTAGCTGTTAATTTGTAGCTGTTATGTTGTAGCTGTTATGTTGTAGCTGTAATGTTGTAGCTGTTATGCTGTAGCTGTTATGTTGTAGCTGTTATGTTGTAGATGTTATGCTGTAGCTGTTATGTTGTAGCTGTAATGCTGTAGCTGTAATGTTGTAGCTGTAATGCTGTAGCTGTTATGTTGCAGATGTTATGCTGTAGCTGTTATGTTGTAGATGTTATGCTGTAGCTGTTATGCTGTAGCTGTTATGTTGTAGATGTTATGCTGTAGCTGTTATGCTGTAGCTGTTATGTTGTAGGTGTTATGTTGTAGCTGTTATGTTGTAGCTGTAATGTTGTAGCTGTAATGTTGTAGCTGTAATGCTGTAGCTGTTATGTTGTAGCTGTTATGTTGTAGCTGTAATGTTGTAGCTGTAATGATGAAGCAGTTATGCTGTAGCTGAAATGCTGTAGCTGTTATATTGTAGCTGTTATGCTGTAGCTGTAATGCTGTAGCAGTTATGTTGTAGCTGTTATTTTGTAGCTGTTATGTTGTAACTGTTATCTGTTATGCTGTACCTGTTATGTTGTAGCTGTAATGCTGTAACTGTAATGCTGTAGCTGTTATGCTGTAGCTGTTATGTTGTAGCTGTTATGTTGTAGCAGTAATGCTGTAGATGTAATGCTGTAGCTGTAATGCTGTATCTGTTATGTTGTAGATGTTATGCTGTAGCTGTTATGTTGTAGATGTTATGCTGTAGCCGTTATGCTGTAGCCGTTATGTTGTAGCCGTTATGTTGTAGATGTTATGCTGTAGCTGTTATGTTGTAGATGTTATTCTGTAGCTGTTATGCTGTAGCTGTTATGCTGTAGATGTTATGCTGTAGCTGTTATGTTGTAGATGTTATGCTGTAGCTGTTATGTTGTAGATGTTATGCTGTAGCTGTTATGCTGTAGCTGTTATGTTGTAGCTGTAATGCTGTAGCTGTTATGTTGTAGCTGTTATGCTGTAGCTGTTATGCTGTAGCTGTAATGCTGTAGCTGTTATGTTGTAGCTGTTAATTTGTAGCTGTTATGTTGTAGCTGTAAGGTTGTAGCTGTTATGCTGTAGCTGTTATGCTGTAGCTGTAATGCTGTAGATGTTATGCTGTAGCTGTTATGTTGTAGCTGTTATGTTGTAGCTGTAATGCTGTAGCTGTAATGCTGTAGCTGTTATGCTGTAGCTGTTATGTTGTAGATGTTATGCTGTAGCTGTTATGCTGGAGATGTTATGTTGTAGCTGTTATGTTGTAGCTGTTATGCTGTAGCTGTTATGTTGTAGCTGTTATGTTGTAGCTGTAATGTTGTAGCTGTTATGCTGTAGCTGTAATGCTGTAGCAGTTATGTTGTAGCTGTTATTTTGTAGCTGTTATGTTGTAACTGTTATCTGTTATGCTGTACCTGTTATGTTGTAGCTGTAATGCTGTAACTGTAATGCTGTAGCTGTTATGCTGTAGCTGTTATGTTGTAGCTGTTATGTTGTAGCAGTAATGCTGTAGATGTAATGCTGTAGCTGTAATGCTGTATCTGTTATGTTGTAGATGTTATGCTGTAGCTGTTATGTTGTAGATGTTATGCTGTAGCCGTTATGCTGTAGCCGTTATGTTGTAGCCGTTATGTTGTAGATGTTATGCTGTAGCTGTTATGTTGTAGATGTTATTCTGTAGCTGTTATGCTGTAGCTGTTATGCTGTAGATGTTATGCTGTAGCTGTTATGTTGCAGATGTTATGCTGTAGCTGTTATGTTGTAGATGTTATGCTGTAGCTGTTATGCTGTAGCTGTTATGTTGTAGATGTTATGCTGTAGCTGTTATGCTGTAGCTGTTATGTTGTAGGTGTTATGTTGTAGCTGTTATGTTGTAGCTGTAATGTTGTAGCAGTAATGTTGTAGATGTAATGCTGTAGCTGTAATGCTGTATCTGTTATGTTGTAGATGTTATGCTGTAGCTGTTATGTTGTAGATGTTATGCTGTAGCCGTTATGCTGTAGCCGTTATGTTGTAGCCGTTATGTTGTAGATGTTATGCTGTAGCTGTTATGTTGTAGATGTTATTCTGTAGCTGTTATGCTGTAGCTGTTATGCTGTAGATGTTATGCTGTAGCTGTTATGTTGTAGATGTTATGCTGTAGCTGTTATGTTGTAGATGTTATGCTGTAGCTGTTATGCTGTAGCTGTTATGTTGTAGCTGTAATGCTGTAGCTGTTATGTTGTAGCTGTTATGCTGTAGCTGTTATGCTGTAGCTGTAATGCTGTAGCTGTTATGTTGTAGCTGTTAATTTGTAGCTGTTATGTTGTAGCTGTAAGGTTGTAGCTGTTATGCTGTAGCTGTTATGCTGTAGCTGTAATGCTGTAGATGTTATGCTGTAGCTGTTATGTTGTAGCTGTTATGTTGTAGCTGTAATGCTGTAGCTGTAATGCTGTAGCTGTTATGCTGTAGCTGTTATGTTGTAGATGTTATGCTGTAGCTGTTATGCTGGAGATGTTATGTTGTAGCTGTTATGTTGTAGCTGTTATGCTGTAGCTGTTATGTTGTAGCTGTTATGTTGTAGCTGTAATGTTGTAGCTGTTATGCTGTAGCTGTTATGATGTAGCTGTTATGTTGTAGATGTTATGCTGTAGCTGTTATGTTGTAGCTCTAATGCAGTAGCTGTTATGCTGTAGCTGTTATGTTGTAGCTGTAATGTTGTAGCTGTAATGTTGTAGCTGTAATGCTGTAGCTGTAATGCTGTAGCTGTTATGTTGTAGCTGTTATGTTGTAGCTGTTATATTGTAGCTGTTATGCTGTAGCTGTAATGCTGTAACTGTTATGTTGTAGCTGTTAATTTGTAGCTGTTATGTAGTAGATGTTATGCTATAGCTGTTATGTTGTAGCTCTAATGCTGTAGCTGTTATGCTGTAGCTGTTATGTTGTAGATGTAATGCTGTAGCTGTAATGTTGTAGCTGTAATGCTGTAGCTGTTATGTTGTAGCTGTTATGTTGTAGCTGTAATGTTGTAGCTGTTATGCTGTAGCTGTTATTATGTAGCTGTTATGTTGTAGATGTTATGCTGTAGCTGTTATGTTGTAGCTCTAATGCAGTAGCTGTTATGCTGTAGCTGTTATGTTGTAGCTGTAATGTTGTAGCTGTAATGCTGTAGCTGTAATGCTGTAGCTGTTATGTTGTAGCTGTTATGTTGTAGCTGTTATATTGTAGCTGTTATGCTGTAGCTGTAATGCTGTAGCTGTTATGTTGTAGCTGTTAATTTGTAGCTGTTATGTTGTAGCTGTAATGTTGTAGCTGTTATGCTGTAGCTGTTATGTTGTAGCTGTTATGTTGTAGATGTTATGCTGTAGCTGTTATGTTGTAGCTGTAATGCTGTAGCTGTAATGTTGTAGCTGTAATGCTGTAGCTGTTATGTTGCAGATGTTATGCTGTAGCTGTTATGTTGTAGATGTTATGCTGTAGCTGTTATGCTGTAGCTGTTATGTTGTAGATGTTATGCTGTAGCTGTTATGCTGTAGCTGTTATGTTGTAGGTGTTATGTTGTAGCTGTTATGTTGTAGCTGTAATGTTGTAGCTGTAATGTTGTAGCTGTAATGCTGTAGCTGTTATGTTGTAGCTGTTATGTTGTAGCTGTAATGTTGTAGCTGTAATGATGAAGCAGTTATGCTGTAGCTGAAATGCTGTAGCTGTTATATTGTAGCTGTTATGCTGTAGCTGTAATGCTGTAGCAGTTATGTTGTAGCTGTTATTTTGTAGCTGTTATGTTGTAACTGTTATCTGTTATGCTGTACCTGTTATGTTGTAGCTGTAATGCTGTAACTGTAATGCTGTAGCTGTTATGCTGTAGCTGTTATGTTGTAGCTGTTATGTTGTAGCAGTAATGCTGTAGATGTAATGCTGTAGCTGTAATGCTGTATCTGTTATGTTGTAGATGTTATGCTGTAGCTGTTATGTTGTAGATGTTATGCTGTAGCCGTTATGCTGTAGCCGTTATGTTGTAGCCGTTATGTTGTAGATGTTATGCTGTAGCTGTTATGTTGTAGATGTTATTCTGTAGCTGTTATGCTGTAGCTGTTATGTTGTAGATGTTATGCTGTAGCTGTTATGTTGTAGCTGTTGTGTTGTAGCTGTTATGTTGTAGATGTTATGCTGTAGATGTTATGCTGTAGCTGTTATGTTGTAGATGTTATGCTGTAGCTGTTATGCTGTAGCTGTTATGTTGTAGCTGTAATGCTGTAGCTGTTATGTTGTAGCTGTTATGCTGTAGCTGTTATGCTGTAGCTGTAATGCTGTAGCTGTTATGTTGTAGCTGTTAATTTGTAGCTGTTATGTTGTAGCTGTAAGGTTGTAGCTGTTATGCTGTAGCTGTTATGCTGTAGCTGTTATGCTGTAGATGTTATGCTGTAGCTGTTATGTTGTAGCTGTTATGTTGTAGCTGTAATGCTGTAGCTGTAATGCTGTAGCTGTTATGCTGTAGCTGTTATGTTGTAGATGTTATGCTGGAGCTGTTATGCTGGAGATGTTATGTTGTAGCTGTTATGTTGTAGCTGTTATGCTGTAGCTGTTATGTTGTAGCTGTTATACTGTAGCTGTAATGCTGCAGCTGTTATGCTGTAGCTGTTATGCTGTAGCTGTTATGTTGTAGATGTTATGCTATAGCTGTTATGTTGTAGCTCTAATGCTGTAGCTGTTATGATGTAGCTGTTATGTTGTAGCTGTTAATTTGTAGCTGTTATGTTGTAGCTGTTATGTTGTATCTGTAAGGTTGTAGCTGTTATGCTGTAGCTGTTATGCTGTAGCTGTTATGCTGTAGATGTTATGCTGTAGCTGTTATGTCGTAGCTGTTATGTTGTAGATGTAATGCTGTAGCTGTAATGCTGTAGCTGCTATGCTGTAGCTGTTATGTTGTAGCTCTAATGCAGTAGCTGTTATGTCGTAGCTGTTATGTTGTAGCTGTTATGTTGTATCTGTAAGGTTGTAGCTGTTATGCTGTAGCTGTTATGTTGTAGCTGTTATGTTGTAGATGTTATGCTGTAACTGTTATGCTGTAGCTGTAATGCTGTAGCTGTAATGTTGTAGCTGTAATGCTGTAGCTGTTATGTTGCAGATGTTATGCTGTAGCTGTTATGTTGTAGATGTTATGCTGTAGCTGTTATGCTGTAGCTGTTATGTTGTAGATGTTATGCTGTAGCTGTTATGCTGTAGCTGTTATGTTGTAGGTGTTATGTTGTAGCTGTTATGTTGCAGCTGTAATGTTGTAGCTGTAATGTTGTAGCTGTAATGCTGTAGCTGTTATGTTGTAGCTGTTATGTTGTAGCTGTAATGTTGTAGCTGTAATGATGAAGCAGTTATGCTGTAGCTGAAATGCTGTAGCTGTTATATTGTAGCTGTTATGCTGTAGCTGTAATGCTGTTGCAGTTATGTTGTAGCTGTTAATTTGTAGCTGTTATGTTGTAACTGTTATCTGTTATGCTGTACCTGTTATGTTGTAGCTGTAATGCTGTAACTGTAATGCTGTAGCTGTTATGCTGTAGCTGTTATGTTGTAGCTGTTATGTTGTAGCTGTAATGCTGTAGATGTAATGCTGTAGCTGTAATGCTGTAGCTGTTATGTTGTAGATGTTATGCTGTAGCTGTTATGTTGTAGATGTTATGCTGTAGCCGTTATGTTGTAGCCGTTATGTTGTAGCCGTTATGTTGTAGATGTTATGCTGTAGCTGTTATGTTGTAGATGTTATTCTGTAGCTGTTATGCTGTAGCTGTTATGTTGTAGCTGTAATGCTGTAGCTGTTATGCTGTAGCTGTTGTGTTGTAGCTGTTATGTTGTAGATGTTATGCTGTAGATGTTATGCTGTAGCTGTTATGTTGTAGATGTTATGCTGTAGCTTTTATGTTGTAGCTGTAATGCTGTAGCTGTTATGTTGTAGCTGTTATGCTGTAGCTGTTATGTTGTAGATGTTATGCTGGAGCTGTTAAGCTGTAGCTGTTATGTTGTAGCTGTTATGTTGTATCTGTTAGTCTGTAGCTGTAATGCTGTAGCTGTTATGATGTAGCTGTTATGCTGTAGCTGTTATGATGTAGCTGTTATGTTGTAGATGTTATGCTGTAGCTGTTATGTTGTAGCTCTAATGCTGTAGCTGTTATGCTGTAGCTGTTATGTTGTAGCTGTAATGCTGTAGCTGTAATGTTGTAGCTGTAATGCTGTAGCTGTTATGTTGTAGCTGTTATCTGTTATGCTGTACCTGTTATGTAATAGCTGTAATGCTGTAACTGTAATGCTGTAGCTGTTATGCTGTAGCTGTTATGTTGTAGATGTTATGCTGGAGCTGTTAAGCTGTAGCTGTTATGTAGTAGATGTTATGCTGTAGCTGTTATGTTGTAGCTCTAATGCAGTAGCTGTTATGCTGTAGCTGTTATGTTGTAGCTGTAATGTTGTAGCTGTAATGTTGTAGCTGTAATGCTGTAGCTATAATGCTGTAGCTGTTACGTTGTAGCTGTTATGTTGTAGCTGTTATATTGTAGCTGTTATGCTGTAGCTGTAATGCTGTAGCTGTTATGTTGTAGCTGTTAATTTGAAGCTGTTATGTTGTAGCTGTTATGTTGTATCTGTAAGGTTGTAGCTGTTATGCTGTAGCTGTTATGCTGTAGCTATTATGCTGTAGATGTTATGCTGTAGCTGTTATGTCGTAGCTGTTATGTTGTAGATGTAATGCTGTAGCTGTAATGCTGTAGCTGTTATGCTGTAGCTGTTATGTTGTAGATGTTATGCTGGAGCTGTTATGCTGTAGCTATTATGTTGTAGCTGTTATGTTGTAGCTGTTATGCTGTAGCTGTTATGTTGTAGCTGTTATGCTGTAGTTGTAATGCTGCAGCTGTTATGCTGTAGCTGTTATGCTGTAGCTGTTATGATGTAGCTGTTTTTTGTTGTAGATGTTATGCTATAGCTGTTATGTTGTAGCTCTAATGCTGTAGCTGTTATGCTGTAGCTGTTATGTTGTAGATGTAATGCTGTAGCTGTAATGTTGTAGCTGTAATGCTGTAGCTGTTATGTTGTAGCTGTTATGTTGTAGCTGTAATGTTGTAGCTGTTATGCTGTAGCTGTTATGATGTAGCTGTTATGTTGTAGATGTTATGCTGTAGCTGTTATGTTGTAGCTCTAATGCAGTAGCTGTTATGCTGTAGCTGTTATGTTGTAGCTGTAATGCTGTAGCAGTAATGCTGTAGCTGTTATGTTGTAGCTGTAATGCTGTAGCTGTAATGTTGTAGCTGTAATGCTGTAGCTGTTATGTTGCAGATGTTATGCTGTAGCTGTTATGTTGTAGATGTTATGCTGTAGCTGTTATGCTGTAGCTGTTATGTTGTAGATGTTATGCTGTAGCTGTTATGCTGTAGCTGTTATGTTGTAGGTGTTATGTTGTAGCTGTTATGTTGTAGCTGTAATGTTGTAGCTGTTATGCTGTAGCTGTTATGTTGTAGATGTTATGCTGGAGCTGTTAAGCTGTAGCTGTTATGTTGTAGCTGTTATGTTGTATCTGTTAGTCTGTAGCTGTAATGCTGTAGCTGTTATGATGTAGCTGTTATGCTGTAGCTGTTATGATGTAGCTGTTATGTTGTAGATGTTATGCTGTAGCTGTTATGTTGTAGCTCTAATGCTGTAGCTGTTATGCTGTAGCTGTTATGTTGTAGCTGTAATGCTGTAGCTGTAATGTTGTAGCTGTAATGCTGTAGCTTTTATGTTGTAGCTGTTATCTGTTATGCTGTAACTGTTATGTAATAGCTGTAATGCTGTAACTGTAATGCTGTAGCTGTTATGCTGTAGCTGTTATGTTGTAGATGTTATGCTGGAGCTGTTAAGCTGTAGCTGTTATGTAGTAGATGTTATGCTGTAGCTGTTATGTTGTAGCTCTAATGCAGTAGCTGTTATGCTGTAGCTGTTATGTTGTAGCTGTAATGTTGTAGCTGTAATGTTGTAGCTGTAATGCTGTAGCTATAATGCTGTAGCTGTTATGTTGTAGCTGTTATGTTGTAGCTGTTATATTGTAGCTGTTATGCTGTAGCTGTAATGCTGTAGCTGTTATGTTGTAGCTATTAATTTGTAGCTGTTATGTTGTAGCTGTTATGTTGTATCTGTAAGGTTGTAGCTGTTATGCTGTAGCTGTTATGCTGTAGCTATTATGCTGTAGATGTTATGCTGTAGCTGTTATGTCGTAGCTGTTATGTTGTAGATGTAATGCTGTAGCTGTAATGCTGTAGCTGTTATGCTGTAGCTGTTATGTTGTAGATGTTATGCTGGAGCTGTTATGCTGTAGCTATTATGTTGTAGCTGTTATGTTGTAGCTGTTATGCTGTAGCTGTTATGTTGTAGCTGTTATGCTGTAGTTGTAATGCTGCAGCTGTTATGCTGTAGCTGTTATGCTGTAGCTGTTATGATGTAGCTGTTATGTTGTAGATGTTATGCTATAGCTGTTATGTTGTAGCTCTAATGCTGTAGCTGTTATGCTGTAGCTGTTATGTTGTAGATGTAATGCTGTAGCTGTAATGTTGTAGCTGTAATGCTGTAGCTGTTATGTTGTAGCTGTTATGTTGTAGCTGTAATGTTGTAGCTGTTATGCTGTAGCTGTTATGATGTAGCTGTTATGTTGTAGATGTTATGCTGTAGCTGTTATGTTGTAGCTCTAATGCAGTAGCTGTTATGCTGTAGCTGTTATGTTGTAGCTGTAATGCTGTAGCAGTAATGCTGTAGCTGTTATGTTGTAGCTGTAATGCTGTAGCTGTAATGTTGTAGCTGTAATGCTGTAGCTGTTATGTTGCAGATGTTATGCTGTAGCTGTTATGTTGTAGATGTTATGCTGTAGCTGTTATGCTGCAGCTGTTATGCTGTAGCTGTTATGCTGTAGCTGTTATGATGTAGCTGTTATGTTGTAGATGTTATGCTATAGCTGTTATGTTGTAGCTCTAATGCTGTAGCTGTTATGCTGTAGCTGTTATGTTGTAGATGTAATGCTGTAGCTGTAATGTTGTAGCTGTAATGCTGTAGCTGTTATGTTGTAGCTGTTATGTTGTAGCTGTAATGTTGTAGCTGTTATGCTGTAGCTGTTATGATGTAGCTGTTATGTTGTAGATGTTATGCTGTAGCTGTTATGTTGTAGCTCTAATGCAGTAGCTGTTATGCTGTAGCTGTTATGTTGTAGCTGTAATGCTGTAGCAGTAATGCTGTAGCTGTTATGTTGTAGCTGTAATGCTGTAGCTGTAATGTTGTAGCTGTAATGCTGTAGCTGTTATGTTGCAGATGTTATGCTGTAGCTGTTATGTTGTAGATGTTATGCTGTAGCTGTTATGCTGTAGCTGTTATGTTGTAGATGTTATGCTGTAGCTGTTATGCTGTAGCTGTTATGTTGTAGGTGTTATGTTGTAGCTGTTATGTTGTAGCTGTAATGTTGTAGCTGTAATGCTGTAGCTGTTATGTTGTAGCTGTTATGTTGTAGCTGTAATGTTGTAGCTGTAATGATGAAGCAGTTATGCTGTAGCTGAAATGCTGTAGCTGTTATATTGTAGCTGTTATGCTGTAGCTGTAATGCTGTAGCAGTTATGTTGTAGCTGTTAATTTGTAGCTGTTATGTTGTAACTGTTATCTGTTATGCTGTACCTGTTATGTTGTAGCTGTAATGCTGTAACTGTAATGCTGTAGCTGTTATGCTGTAGCTGTTATGTTGTAGCTGTTATGTTGTAGCTGTAATGCTGTAGATGTAATGCTGTAGCTGTAATGCTGTAGCTGTTATGTTGTAGATGTTATGCTGTAGCTGTTATGTTGTAGATGTTATGCTGTAGCCGTTATGTTGTAGCCGTTATGTTGTAGCCGTTATGTTGTAGATGTTATGCTGTAGCTGTTATGTTGTAGATGTTATTCTGTATCTGTTATGCTGTAGCTGTTGTGTTGTAGCTGTTATGTTGTAGCTGTTATGCTGTAGCTGTTATGTTGTAGATGTTATGCTGGAGCTGTTAAGCTGTAGCTGTTATGTTGTAGCTGTTAGTCTGTAGCTGTAATGCTGTAGCTGTTATGATGTAGCTGTTATGCTGTAGCTGTTATGATGTAGCTGTTATGTTGTAGATGTTATGCTGTAGCTGTTATGTTGTAGCTCTAATGCTGTAGCTGTTATGCTGTAGCTGTTATGTTGTAGCTGTAATGCTGTAGCTGTAATGTTGTAGCTGTAATGCTGTAGCTGTTATGTTGTAGCTGTTATCTGTTATGCTGTACCTGTTATGTAATAGCTGTAATGCTGTAACTGTAATGCTGTAGCTGTTATGCTGTAGCTGTTATGTTGTAGATGTTATGCTGGAGCTGTTAAGCTGTAGCTGTTATGTTGTAGCTGTTATGTTGTAGCTGTTATGCTGTAGCTGTAATGCTGGAGCTGTTATGATGTAGCTGTTATGCTGTAGCTGTTATGTTGTAGATGTTATGCTGGAGCTGTTAAGCTGTAGCTGTTATGTTGTAGCTGTTATGTTGTGGCTGTTATGCTGTAGCTGTAATGCTGGAGCTGTTATGATGTAGCTGTTATGCTGTAGCTGTTATGTTGTAGCTGTTATGTTGTAGATGTTATGCTGTAGCTGTTATGTTGTAGCTCTAATGCTGTAGCTGTAATGCTGTACCTGTTATGTTGTAGATGTTATGCTGTAGCTTTTATGTTGTATATGTAATGCTGTAGCTGTAATGCTATAGATGTAATGCTGTAGCTGTAATGTTGTAGATGTTATGCTGTAGATGTTATGTTGTAGATGTTATGCTGTAGCTATTATGCTGTAGCTGTTATGTTGTAGATGTTATGCTGTAGCTGTTATGCTGTAGATGTTATGTTGTAGATGTTATGCTGTAGCTGTTATGTTGTAGATGTTATGCTGTAGCTGTTATGCTGTAGCTGTTATGTTGTAGCTGTTATGCTGTAGATGTTATGCTGTAGATGTTATGCTGTAGCTGTTATGTTGTAGATGTTATGCTGAAGCTGTTATGCTGTAACTGTTATGCTGTAGCTGTTATGCTGTAGATGTTTTGCTGTAGCTGTTATGTTGTAGCTGTAATGCTGTAGCTTTTATGTTGTAGATGTTATGCTGTAGATGTTATGTTGTAGATGTTATGCCGTAGCAGTTATGTTGTAGATGTTATGCTATAGCTGTTATGTTGTAGATGTTATGCTGGAGCTGTTAAGCTGTGGCTGTTATGTTGTAGCTGTTATTTTGTAGCTGTTATGCTGTAGCTGTAATGCTGTAGCTGTTATGCTGTAGCTGTTATGCTGTAGCTGTTATGATGTAGCTGTTATGTTGTAGATGTTATGCTGTAACTGTAATGTTGTAGCTGTAATGCTGTAGCTGTTATGCTGTAGCTGTTATGTTGTAGCTGTTATGTTGTAGCTGTTATGTTGTAACTCTAATGATGTAACTGTTATGCTGTAGCTGTAATGCTCTAGCTGTTATGCTGTAGCTGTTATGCTGTTGCTGATATTTGTAGCTGTTAATTTGTAGCTGTTATGTTGTAACTGTAATCTGTTATGCTGTACCTGTTATGTTGTAGCTGTAATGCTGTAACTGTAATGCTGTAGCTGTTATGCTGTAGCTGTGAAGCTGTAGCTGTTATGTTGTAGCTGCTATGTTGTAGCTGTTATGTTGTAGATGTTATTCTGTAGATGTTATGCTGTAGCTGTTAGGTGTAGCTGTAATGCTGTAGCTGTTATGCTGTAGCTGTTATGTTGCAGCTGTTAAGCTGTAGCTGTTATGTTGTAGCTGTTATGTTGTAGCTGTTATGCTGTAGCTGTAATGCTGTAGCTGTTATGATGTAGCTGTTATGCTGTAGCTGTTATGATGTAGCTGTTATGTTGTAGATGTTATGCTGTAGCTGTTATGTTGTAGCTCTAATGCAGTAGCTGTTATGCTGTAGCTGTTATGTTGTAGCTGTAATGCTGTAGCAGTAATGCTGTAGCTGTTATGTTGTAGCTGTAATGCTGTAGCTGTAATGTTGTAGCTGTAATGCTGTAGCTGTTATGTTGCAGATGTTATGCTGTAGCTGTTATGTTGCAGATGTTATGCTGTAGCTGTTATGTTGTAGATGTTATGCTGGAGCTGTTAAGCTGTAGCTGTTATGTTGTAGCTGTTAGTCTGTAGCTGTAATGCTGTAGCTGTTATGATGTAGCTGTTATGCTGTAGCTGTTATGATGTAGCTGTTATGTTGTAGATGTTATGCTGTAGCTGTTATGTTGTAGCTCTAATGCTGTAGCTGTTATGCTGTAGCTGTTATTTTGTAGCTGTAATGCTGTAGCTGTAATGTTGTAGCTGTAATGCTGTAGCTGTTATGTTGTAGCTGTTATCTGTTATGCTGTACCTGTTATGTAATAGCTGTAATGCTGTAACTGTAATGCTGTAGCTGTTATGCTGTAGCTGTTATGTTGTAGATGTTATGCTGGAGCTGTTAAGCTGTAGCTGTTATGTTGTAGCTGTTATGTTGTAGCTGTTATGCTGTAGCTGTAATGCTGGAGCTGTTATGATGTAGCTGTTATGCTGTAGCTGTTATGTTGTAGATGTTATGCTGGAGCTGTTAAGCTGTAGCTGTTATGTTGTAGCTGTTATGTTGTGGCTGTTATGCTGTAGCTGTAATGCTGGAGCTGTTATGATGTAGCTGTTATGCTGTAGCTGTTATGTTGTAGCTGTTATGTTGTAGATGTTATGCTGTAGCTGTTATGTTGTAGCTCTAATGCTGTAGCTGTAATGCTGTACCTGTTATGTTGTAGATGTTATGCTGTAGCTTTTATGTTGTATATGTAATGCTATAGCTGTAATGCTATAGATGTAATGCTGTAGCTGTAATGTTGTAGATGTTATGCTGTAGATGTTATGTTGTAGATGTTATGCTGTAGCTATTATGCTGTAGCTGTTATGTTGTAGATGTTATGCTGTAGCTGTTATGCTGTAGATGTTATGTTGTAGATGTTATGCTGTAGCTGTTATGTTGTAGATGTTATGCTGTAGCTGTTATGCTGTAGATGTTATGCTGTAGATGTTATGCTGTAGCTGTTATGTTGTAGATGTTATGCTGAAGCTGTTATGCTGTAACTGTTATGCTGTAGCTGTTATGCTGTAGATGTTTTGCTGTAGCTGTTATGTTGTAGCTGTAATGCTGTAGCTTTTATGTTGTAGATGTTATGCTGTAGATGTTATGTTGTAGATGTTATGCCGTAGCAGTTATGTTGTAGATGTTATGCTATAGCTGTTATGTTGTAGATGTTATGCTGGAGCTGTTAAGCTGTGGCTGTTATGTTGTAGCTGTTATTTTGTAGCTGTTATGCTGTAGCTGTAATGCTGTAGCTGTTATGCTGTAGCTGTTATGCTGTAGCTGTTATGATGTAGCTGTTATGTTGTAGATGTTATGCTGTAACTGTAATGTTGTAGCTGTAATGCTGTAGCTGTTATGCTGTAGCTGTTATGTTGTAGCTGTTATGTTGTAGCTGTTATGTTGTAACTCTAATGATGTAACTGTTATGCTGTAGCTGTAATGCTCTAGC
This sequence comes from Brachymystax lenok tsinlingensis, assembly GCA_030435695.1. Taxonomy (NCBI): domain Eukaryota; kingdom Metazoa; phylum Chordata; class Actinopteri; order Salmoniformes; family Salmonidae; genus Brachymystax; species Brachymystax lenok. Next base: position 32,129,801 of record CM059799.1, read on the forward strand.
TGTTATGCTGTAGCTGTTATGCTGTTGCTGATATTTGTAGCTGTTAATTTGTAGCTGTTATGTTCTAACTGTAATCTGTTATGCTGTACCTGTTATGTTGTAGCTGTAATGCTGTAACTGTAATGCTGTAGCTGTTATGCTGTAGCTGTGAAGCTGTAGCTGTTATGTTGTAGCTGCTATGTTGTAGCTGTTATGTTGTAGATGTTATTCTGTAGATGTTATGCTGTAGCTGTTAGGTGTAGCTGTAATGCTGTAGCTGTTATGCTGTAGCTGTTATGTTGCAGCTGTTAAGCTGTAGCTGTTATGTTGTAGCTGTTATGTTGTAGCTGTTATGCTGTAGCTGTAATGCTGTAGCTGTTATGATGTAGCTGTTATGCTGTAGCTGTTATGATGTAGCTGTTATGTTGTAGATGTTATGCTGTAGCTGTTATGATGTAGCTGTTATGCTGTAGCTGTAATGCTGTAGCTGTTATGATGTAGCTGTTATGCTGTAGCTGTTATGATGTAGCTGTTATGTTGTAGATGTTATGCTGTAGCTGTTATGTTGTAGCTCTAATGCTGTAGCTTTTATGTAATAGCTGTAATGCTGTAACTGTAATGCTGTAGCTGTTATGCTGTAGCTGTTATGTTGTAGCTGTTATGTTGTAGATGTTATGCTGTAGATGTTATGATGTAGCTGTTAAGCTGTAGCTGTTATGTTGTAGCTGTTATGCTGTAGCTGTTATGTTGTAGATGTTATGCTGTAGCTGTTATGTTGTAGATGTTATGCTGTAGCTGTTATGCTGTAGCTGTTATGTTGTAGATGTTATGCTGTAGATGTTATGCTGTAGATGTTATGCTGTAGCTGTTATGTTGTAGATGTTGTGCTGAAGCTGTTATGCTGTAACTGTTATGCTGTAGCTGTTATGTTGTAGTTGTTATGTTGTAGATGTTATGCTGTAGCTGTTATGTTGCAGCTGTAATGCTGTAGCTGTAATGCTGTAGCTGTTATTTTGTAGATGTTATGCTGTAGATGTTACGTTGTAGATGTTATGTTGTAGATGTTATGCTGTAGCTGTTATGCTGTAGCTGTTATGTTGTAGCCATTATGTTGTAGATGTTATGCTGTAGCTGTTATGTTGTAGATGTTATGCTGTAGCTGTAATGTTGTAGCTGTAATGCTGTAGCTGTTATGTTGTAGCTGTTATGTTGTAGCTGTTATGTTGTAACTCTAATGATGTAACTGTTATGCTGTAGCTGTAATGCTGTAGCTGTTATGCTGTAGCTTTAATGCTGTAGCTGATAATTGTAGCTGTTAATTTGTAGCTGTTATGTTGTAACTGTAATCTGTTATGCTGTACCTGTTATGTTGTAGCTGTAATGCTGTAACTGTAATGCTGTAGCTGTTATGCTGTAGCTGTGAAGCTGTAGCTGTTATGTTGTAGCTGCTATGTTGTAGCTGTTATGTTGTAGATGTTATTCTGTAGATGTTTTGCTGTAGCTGTTAGGTGTAGCTGTAATGCTGTAGCTGTTATGCTGTAGCTGTTACGTTGTAGCTGTAATGCTGTAGCTGTTATGATGTAGCTCTTATGCTGTAGCTGTTATGATGTAGCTGTTATGTTGTAGATGTTATGCTGTAGCTGTTATGTTGTAGCTCTAATGCTGTAGCTGTTATGTAATAGCTGTAATGCTGTAACTGTAATGCTGTAGCTGTTATGCTGTAGCTGTTATGCTGTAGCTGTTATGTTGTAGCTGTTATGTTGTAGATGTTATGCTGTAGATGTTATGCTGTAGCTGTTAAGCTGTAGCTGTTATGTTGTAGCTATTTTGCTGTAGCTGTTATGTTGTAGATGTTATGCTGTAGCTGTTATGTTGTAGATGTTATGCTGTAGCTGTTATGTTGTAGATGTTATGCTGTAGATGTTATGTTGTAGATGTTATGCTGTAGCTGTTATGTTGTAGATGTTATGCTGAAGCTGTTATGCTGTAACTGTTATGCTGTAGCTGTTATGTTGTAGCTGTTATGTTGTAGATGTTATGCTGTAGCTGTTATGTTGTAGCTGTAGTGCTGAAGCTTTAATGCTGTAGCTGTTATGTTGTAGATGTTATGCTGTAGATGTTATGTTGTAGATGTTATGTTGTAGATGTTATGCTGTAGCTGTTATGCTGTAGCTGTTATGTTGTAGATGTTATGCTGTAGCTGTTATGCTGTAGATGTTATGCTGTAGCTGTTATGCTGTAACTGTTATGCTGTAGCTGTTATGTTGTAGCTGTTATGTTGTAGATGTTATGCTGTAGCTGTTATGCTGTAGCTGTTATGCTGTAGCTGTAATGTTGTAGCTGTAATGCTGTAGCTGTTATGTTGTAGATGTTATGCTGTAGATGTTATGTTGTAGATGTTATGCTGTAGCTGTTATGTTGTAGATGTTATGCTGTAGATGTTATGTTGTAGATGTTATGCTGTAGCTGTTATGTTGTAGATGTTATGCTGAAGCTGTTATGCTGTAACTGTTATACTGTAGCTGTTATGTTGTAGCTGTTATGTTGTAGATGTTATGCTGTAGCTGTTATGTTGTAGCTGTAGTGCTGTAGCTTTAATGCTGTAGCTGTTATGTTGTAGATGTTATGCTGTAGATGTTATGTTGTAGATGTTATTTTGTAGATGTTATGCTGTAGCTGTTATGCTGTAGCTGTTATGTTGTATATGTTATGCTGTAGCTGTTATGCTGTAGATGTTATGCTGTAGCTGTTATGCTGTAACTGTTATGCTGTAGCTGTTATGTTGTAGCTGTTATGTTGTAGATGTTATGCTGTAGCTGTTATGCTGTAGCTGTAATGTTGTAGCTGTAATGCTGTAGCTGTTATGTTGTAGATGTTATGCTGTAGATGTTATGTTGTAGATGTTATGCTGTAGCTGTTATGCTGTAGCTGTTATGTTGTAGATGTTATGTTGTAGCTGTTATGCTGTAGATGTTATGCTGTAGCTGTTATGTTGTAGCTGTAATGCTGTAGATTTTATGTTGTAGATGTTATGCTGTAGCTGTTATGTTGTCGATGTTATGCCGTAGATGTTATGCTGTAGATGTTATGCTGTAGATGTTATGCTGTAGCTGTTATGTTGTAGATGTTATGCTGTAGCTGTTATGCTGTAGATGTTATGCTGTAGCTGTTATGTTGTAGCTTTAATATTGTAGCTTTTATGTTGTAGATGTTATGCTGTAGCTGTTATGTTGTAGATGTTATGCCGTAGCTGTTATGCCGTAGCAGTTATGTTGTAGATGTTATGCTGTAGCTGTTATGTTGTAGATGTTATGCTGGAGCTGTTAAGCTGTAGCTGTTATGTTGTAGCTGTTATTTTGTAGCTGTTATGCTGTAGCTGTAATGCTGTAGCTGTTATGCTGTAGCTGTTATGATGTAGCTGTTATGTTGTAGATGTTATGCTGTAGCTGTAATGCTGTAGCTTTTATGTTGTAGATGTTATGCTGTAGCTGTTATGTTGTAGATGTTATGCCGTAGCTGTTATGCCGTAGCAGTTATGTTGTAGATGTTATGCTGTAGCTGTTATTTAGTAGCTGTTATGCTGTAGCTGTTATGCTGTAGCTGTTATGATGTAGCTGTTATGTTGTAGATGTTATGCTGTAGCTGTAATGCTGTAGCTGTATGTTGTAAGCTGTTATGTTGTAGCTGTATGTTGTAGCTGTTATTTTTAGCTGTAACTGTTATGCTGTAGCTGTATGTTGTAGCTGTTATTTTGTAGCTGTTATGTTGTGTAATGTATGTATGTAGCTGTTATGCTGTAGCTGTTATGTTGTAATGCTGTATATGCTGTAGCTGTTATGTTGTAGCTGTTATGCTGTAGCTGTTATGCTGTATGTTATGCTGTAGCTGTTATGCTGTATGTTGTAGCTGTTATGTGCTGTTATGTTATGTAGCTGTTATGTTATGCTGTAGCTGTTATGCTGTAGCTGTATGCTGTAGCTGTTATGTAGCTGTATGTATGTTATGCTGTAGCTGCTGTTAGCTGTAGCTGTTATGTTGTAGCTGTTATGTTGTAGCTGTTATGCTGTAGCTGTAATGCTGTAGCTGTTATGATGTAGCTGTTATGCTGTAGCTGTTATGATGTAGCTGTTATGTTGTAGATGTTATGCTGTAGCTGTTATGCTGTAGCTGTTATGATGTAGCTGTTATGCTGTAGCTGTAATGCTGTAGCTGTTATGATGTAGCTGTTATGCTGTAGCTGTTATGCTGTAGCTGTTATGTTGTAGATGTTTATGCTGTAGCTGTTATGTTGTAGCTGTTATGCTGTAGCTGTTATGTTGTAGCTGTTATGCTGTAGCTGTTATGTTGTAGATGTTATGCTGTAGCTGTTATGCTGTAGCTGTTATGTTGTAGATGTTATGCTGTAGATGTTATGTTGTAGCTGTTATGCTGTAGCTGTTATGTTGTAGATGTTATGCTGTAGCTGTTATGTTGTAGATGTTATGCTGTAGCTGTTATGTTGTAGATGTTATGCTGAAGCTGTTATGCTGTAACTGTTATGCTGTAGCTGTTATGTTGTAGTTGTTATGTTGTAGATGTTATGCTGTAGCTGTTATGTTGTAGCTGTTATGCTGTAGCTGTTATGCTGTAGCTGTTATGCTGTAGCTGTTATGCTGTAGCTGTTATGTTGTAGATGTTATGCTGTAGATGTTATGCTGTAGATGTTATGCTGTAGCTGTTATGTTATGTTGTAGCTGTAGATGTTATGCTGTAGATGTTATGCTGTAGCTGTTATGTAGCTGTTATGTTGTAGATGTTATGCTGTAGCTGTTATGTTGTAGATGTTATGCTGTAGCTGCTGTAATGCTGTAGCTGTTATGTTGTAGCTGTTATGTTGTAGCTGTTATGTTGTAACTCTAATGATGTAACTGTTATGCTGTAGCTGTAATGCTGTAGCTGTTATGCTGTAGCTGTTATGCTGTAGCTGATAATTGTAGCTGTTAATTTGTAGCTGTTATGTTGTAACTGTAATCTGTTATGCTGTACCTGTTATGTTGTAGCTGTAATGCTGTAACTGTAATGCTGTAGCTGTTATGCTGTAGCTGTGAAGCTGTAGCTGTTATGTTGTAGCTGCTATGTTGTAGCTGTTATGTTGTAGATGTTATTCTGTAGATGTTATGCTGTAGCTGTTAGGTGTAGCTGTAATGCTGTAGCTGTTATGCTGTAGCTGTTACGTTGTAGCTGTAATGCTGTAGCTGTTATGATGTAGCTCTTATGCTGTAGCTGTTATGATGTAGCTGTTATGTTGTAGATGTTATGCTGTAGCTGTTATGTTGTAGCTGTTATGCTGTAGCTGTAATGCTGTAGCTGTTATGCTGTATGTAGCTGTAGCTGTTATGCTGTAGCTGTTATGTTGTTTGCTTCTGTTATGTTGTAGCTAGATGTTATGCTGTAGCTGTTATGTTGTAGATGTTATGCTGTAGCTGTTATGTTGTAGAGATGTTATGCTGTAGCTGTTATGTTATGTGTAGATGTTATGTAGCTGTAGCTGTTATGCTGTAGCTGTTATGTTGTAGATGTTATGCTGTAGCTGTTATGTTGTAGCTGTAGTGCTGTATGCTGTAGCTGTTATGTTGTAGATGTTATGCTGTTATGTTGTAGATGTTATGTTGTAGATGTTATGCTGTAGCTGTTATGCTGTAGCTGTTATGTAGATGTTATGCTGTAGCTGTTATGCTGTAGATGTTATGCTGTAGCTGTAGCTGTTATGCTGTAGCTGTTATGTTGTAGCTGTTATGTTGTAGATGTTATGCTGTAGCTGTTATGCTGTAGCTGTTATGCTGTAGCTGTTATGTTGTAGCTGTTATGCTGTAGCTGTTATGTTGTAGATGTTATGCTGTAGATGTTATGCTGTAGATGTTATGCTGTAGCTGTTATGCTGTAGCTGTTATGTTGTAGATGTTATGCTGTAGCTGTTATGCTGTAGATGTTATGTTGTAGATGTTATGCTGTAGCTGTTATGCTGTTATGTTGTAGCTGTTATGTTGTAGCTGTTATGTTGTAGATGTTATGCTGTAGCTGTTATATGTAGCTGTAGATGTTATGCTGTAGCTGTTATGTTGTAGATGTTATGTAGCTGTTAGTAGCTGTTATGCTGTAGCTGTTATGCTGTAGCTGTTATGTTGTAGATGTTATGCTGTAGCTGTTATGCTGTAGATGTATGTTATGCTGTAGCTGTTATGTTGTAGATGTTATGCTGTAGCTGTTATGTAGCTGTAGCTGTTATGTTGTAGATGTATGCTGTAGCTGTTATGTTGTAGATGTTATGCTGTAGCTGTTATGCTGTAGCTATGTATGCTGTAGCTGTTATGTTGTAGATGTTATGCTGTAGCTGTTATGCTGTAGCTGTTATGTTGTAGATGTTATGCTGTAGCTGTTATGCTGTAGATGTTATGCTGTAGCTGTTATGCTGTTATGTTGTAGCTGTTATGTTGTAACTTTAATTATGTAACTGTTATGCTGTAGCTGTAATGCTGTAGCTGTTATTTTGTAGCTGTTATGCTGTAGCTGTAATGCTGCAGCTGATATTTGTAGCTGTTAATTTGTAGCTGTTATGTTGTAACTGCAATCTGTTATGCTGTCCCTGTTATGTTGTAGCTGTTATGTTGTAAATGTTATGCTGTAGCTGTTATGCTTTAGCTGTTATGTTGTAGCTGTTATGCAGTAGCTGTTATGCTGTAGCTGTTATGTTGTAGCTGTAATGCTGTAGCTGTTATGTTGTAAATGTTATGCTGTAGCTGTTATGCTTTAGCTGTTATGTTGTAGCTGTTATGCTTTAGCTGTTATGTTGTAGCTATCATGCTGTAAGAGTTATGCTGTAGCTGTTATCTTGTAGCTGTTATGCTGTAACAGTTATGCTTTAGCTGTTATGTTGTAGCTGTTATGCTGTAGCTGTTATGTTGTAGATGTTATGCTGTAGCTGTTATGTTGTAGCTGTAATGCTGTAGCTGTTAGGCTGTAGATGTTAGGCTGTAGCTGTTAAGCTGTAGCTGTTATGTTGTAGCTGTTATGTTGTAGCTGTTATGCTGTAGATGTTATTCTGAAGCTGTTATGCTGTAACTGTTATGTTGTAGCTGTTATGCTGTAGCTGTAATGCTGTAGCTGTTATGTTGTAGCTGTTGTAGCTGTTATGCTGTAGCTGTTACGCTGTAGCTGTTATGTTGTAGATGTTATGCTGTAGCTGTTATGATGTAGCTGTAATGTTGTAGCTGTTATGTTGTAGCTGTTATGCTGTAGCTGTTATGTTGTAGCTGTTATGCTGTATCTGTTATGCTGTATATGTTATGCTGTATCTCTTGTGTTGTAGCGGTTATGCTAAAGCTGTTATAATGTAGCTGTTATGCTGTATCTGTTATGTTGTATCTGTTATGCTGTAGCTGTTATGCTGTAGATGTTATGTTGTAGCTGTTATGTTGTAGCTGTTATGCTGTAGCTGTAATGCTGTAGATGATATGTTGTACCTGTTATGCTATAGCTGTTATGTTGTAGCTGTTATGCTGTAGCTGTTATGTTGTAGCTGTTATGCTGTATCTGTTATGCTGTATATGTTATGCTGTATCTTTTGTATTGTAGCGGTTATGCTGAAGCTGTTATAATGTAGCTGTTATGCTGTATCTGTTTTGTTGTAGCTGTTATGCTGTAGCTGTTATGCTGTAGATGTTATGTTGTAGCTGTTATGTTGTAGCTGTTATGCTGTAGATGATATGTTGTACCTGTTATGCTATAGCTGTTATGTTGTAGCTGTTATGTTGTGGCTGTTATGTTGTTGCTGTTATGTTGTAACTGTTATGTTGTAACTGTTATCTGTTATGCTGTAACTGTTATGCTGTAGCTGTTATGCTGTAGCTGTTATGCTGTATCTGTTAAGCTGTAGCTGTTATGTTGTAGTTGTTATGTTGTAGCTGTTGTGTTGTAGCTGTTATGATGTAGCTGTAATGCTGTAGCTGTTATGCTTTAGCTGTTATGCTGTAGATGTTATGTTGTAGCTGTTATGTTGTAGCTGTAATGCTGTAACTGTTATGTTGTAGCTGTTATGCTGTAGCTGTTATGTTGTAGCTGTTATGTTGTAGCTTTTATTTTGTAGCTGTAATGCTGTAACTGTTATGTTGTAGATGTTATGCTGTAGCTGTTATGCTGTAGCTGTTATGCTGTAGCTATTATGTTGTAGCTGTTATGTTGTAGCTGTTATGTTGTAGATGTTCTGCTGTAGATGTTATGATGTAGCTGTTATGCTGTAGCTGTTATGCTGTAGCTGTTATGCTGTAGCTTTTATGCTGTAGCTGTTATGTTGTAGCTGTTATGCTGTAGCTGTTATGTTGTAGATGTTATGCTGTAGCTGTTATGTTGTAGCTGTAATGCTGTAGCTGTTAGGCTGCAGATGTTAGGCTGTACCTGTTAAGCTGTAGCTGTTATGTTGTAGCTGTTATGTTGTAGCTGTTATGCTGTAGCTGTTATGTTGTAGCTGTTATGCTGTATCTGTTAAGCTGTAGCTGTTATGTTGTAGCTGTTATGTTGTAGCTCTTGTGTTGTAGCTGTAATGTTGTAGCTGTTATGTTGTAGCTGTTATGCTGTAGCTGTTATGTTGTAGCTGTTATGCTGTATCTGTTAAGATGTAGCTGTTCTGTTGTAGCTGTTATGTTGTAGCTCTTGTGTTGTTGCTGTTATGTTGTAGCTGTTGTGTTGTAGCTGTTATGATGTAAATGTAATGCTGTAGCTGTTATGTTGTAGCTGTTATGCTGTATCTGTTAAGCTGTACCTGTTATGTTGTAGCTGTTATGTTGTAGCTGTTGTGTTGTAGCTGTTGTGTTGTAGCTGTTGTGTTGTAGCTGTTATGCTGTAGCTGTTATGCTGTAGCTGTAATGTTATAGCCGTTATGCTGTACCTGTTATGTTGTAGCTGTTATGCTGTAGCTGTTATGCTGTAGCTGTTATGTTGTAGCTGTTATGTTGTAGCTGTTATGTTGTAGATGTTCTGCTGTAGACGTTATGTTGTAGCTGTTATTTTGTAGCTGTTATGCTGTAGATGCTATTCTGAAGCTGTTATGCTGTAACTGTTATGTTGTAGCTGTTATGTTGTAGCTGTTATGTTGTAGATGTTATGCTGTAGTTGTTATGTTGTAGCTGTAATGCTGTAGCTGTTATGCTGTAGCTGTTAGGCTGTAGCTGTTAAGCTGTAGCTGTTATGTTGTAGCTGTTATGTTGTAGATGTTATGTTGTAGCTTTTATTTTGTAGCTGTAATGCTGTAACTGTTATGTTGTAGATGTTATGCTGTAGCTGTTATGCTGTAGCTGTTATGCTGTAGCTATTATGTTGTAGCTGTTATGTTGTAGCTGTTATGTTGTAGATGTTCTGCTGTAGATGTTATGATGTAGCTGTTATGCTGTAGCTGTTATGCTGTAGCTGTTATGCTGTAGCTTTTATGCTGTAGCTGTTATGTTGTAGCTGTTATGCTGTAGCTGTTATGTTGTAGATGTTATGCTGTAGCTGTTATGTTGTAGCTGTAATGCTGTAGCTGTTAGGCTGTACCTGTTAAGCTGTAGCTGTTATGTTGTAGCTGTTATGTTGTAGCTGTTATGTTGTAGCTGTTATGCTGTAGCTGTTATGTTGTAGCTGTTATGCTGTATCTGTTAAGCTGTAGCTGTTATGTTGTAGCTGTTATGTTGTAGCTCTTGTGTTGTAGCTGTAATGTTGTAGCTGTTATGTTGTAGCTGTTATGCTGTAGCTGTTATGTTGTAGCTGTTATGCTGTATCTGTTAAGATGTAGCTGTTCTGTTGTAGCTGTTATGTTGTAGCTCTTGTGTTGTTGCTGTTATGTTGTAGCTGTTGTGTTGTAGCTGTTATGATGTAAATGTAATGCTGTAGCTGTTATGTTGTAGCTGTTATGCTGTATCTGTTAAGCTGTACCTGTTATGTTGTAGCTGTTATGTTGTAGCTGTTGTGTTGTAGCTGTTGTGTTGTAGCTGTTGTGTTGTAGCTGTTATGCTGTAGCTGTTATGCTGTAGCTGTAATGTTATAGCCGTTATGCTGTACCTGTTATGTTGTAGCTGTTATGCTGTAGCTGTTATGCTGTAGCTGTTATGTTGTAGCTGTTATGTTGTAGCTGTTATGTTGTAGATGTTCTGCTGTAGACGTTATGTTGTAGCTGTTATTTTGTAGCTGTTATGCTGTAGATGCTATTCTGAAGCTGTTATGCTGTAACTGTTATGTTGTAGCTGTTATGTTGTAGCTGTTATGTTGTAGATGTTATGCTGTAGTTGTTATGTTGTAGCTGTAATGCTGTAGCTGTTATGCTGTAGCTGTTAGGCTGTAGCTGTTAAGCTGTAGCTGTTATGTTGTAGCTGTTATGCTGTAGATGTTTTTCTGAAGCTGTTATGCTGTAACTGTTAGGCTGTAGCTGTTATGTTGTAGCTGTAATGATGTAGCTGTTATGTTGTAGCTGTTATGTTGTAGCTGTTATGCCGTAGCTGTTATGTTGTAGCTGTTATGTTGTAGCTGTTATGCTGTAGCTGTTATGCTGTAGCTGTTGTGTTGTAGCTGTTGTGTTGTAGCTGTTTTGTTGTAGCTGTTATGATGTAGCTGTAATGCTGTAGCTGTCATGTTGTAGCTGTTATGCTGTAGCTGTTATGTTGCAGCTTTTATGCAAACATCATGCTTGGTTTGCACTACATGCAAACCAATAACTCAGGCTACTGATTACGTGCCTTTTTTATATCTGTCTGCTTGCTCTGCAATTATTTGTTGCCTTGTCTATTTGTCTATTCAGTAGTGCTACATTACTTGTATTGTAGTCTGCCTCTTGTCCCTCGTGCTGTTGCCTGTTCCTACAATGTTTTGCACTGTTGCCATAGATCTCCCATCATGTAGTGTTGTGATGTCCCACTTGTCGTGATGTGCTTTGTCTCTGCCTATTTTGTGGTACTGTTGTCTGCCCTTAACAATGCATGTGCCATGTTGTCTTGTTGTCATAGGTCTCCCGTCATGTAGTGTGGTGGTGTCTCTCCTGTCAGGATGTGCTTTGTCTCCACTGTCTGCTGATGTATCTGTGCTGTTGCCAAGTGTCTTCCGTGTGTTGTCTGTCTTGTCATGCACTTTTAATCTCCGCCCCCTGCCTCACAAGAGGCCTTTTGCCTCTTGCTGTCATTGTAAATAATAATTTGTTATTTATTCCAACGAAAGTCATGAGTGAATACATGAATTATACAGAAAAAGATCTGCTTCACTTCCTTCCTTTCTTACACGACTATAAATCCTTTATGAAGTAGTTACACAGGTTGATTTGGGATTGGGATCAATTGTGTACAGAAATACATGCTTTATTTAATACTAGCCCCCACCATCCTAATTCAATTGTATTCAATTGTATCACTTGTCAATCACAAAGAAAGGAAATCATATAAAATAACGATTAAGTAACATTCATTCCCAAGAGAAAATGTTTATCATTCCCTACAGTTTGTTAAGCCTGCAGCATGCTTTATAGAACAATATTTTGGGCCACAATGTTCTACAGTTTATAAGGTTTTCCAAGTTTCCACATCTTAAATATTTCAAATAAGCTCAGCAAAAAATGAAACGTCCATTTTTCAGGACACTGTCTTTCAAAGATAATTCGTAAAACTTCACAGATCTTCATTGTAAAGGGTTTTAACACTGTTTCCCATGCTTGTTCAATGAACCATAAACAATTAATGAACATGCACCTGTGGAACGGTCGTTAAGACACTAACAGCTTACAGATGGTAGGCAATTAAGGTCACAGTTAGGACACTAAAGAGGCCTATCTACTGACTCTGAAAAACACCAAAATAAAGATGCCCAGGGTCCCTGCTCATCTGCGTGAACGTGCCTTAGGCATGCTGCAAGGAGGCATGAGGACTGCAGATGTGGCCAGGGCAATAAATTGCAATGTCAGTACTGTGAGATGCCTAAGACAGCGCTACAGGGAGACAGGACGGACGGCTGATCGTCCTCGCAGTGGCAGACCACGTGTAACAACACCTGCACAGGATCGGTACATCTGAACATCACACTTGCGAGACAGGTACAGGATGGCAACAACTGCCCTAGTTACACCAGGAACGCACAATCCCTCCATCAGTGCTCAGATTGTCCCCAATTGGCTGAGAGAGGCTGGACTGAGGGCTTGTAGGCCTGTTGTAAGGCAGGTCCTTACCAGACATCACCGGCAACAACGTCACCTATGGGCACAAACCCACCGTCGCTGGACCAGACAGGACTGGCAAAAAAGTGCTCTTCACTGATGAGTCGCGGTTTTGTCTAACCAGGGGTGATGGTCGGATTCACGTTTATCGTTGAAGGAATGAGCGTTACACCAAGACCTGTACTCTGGAGCGGGAGCGATTTGGAGGTGGAGGGTCCGTCATGGTCTGGGGCGGTGTGTCACAGCATCATCGGACTGAGCTTGTTGTCATTGCAGGCAATCTCAACGCTGTGCGTTACAGGGAAGACTTCCTCCTCTCTCATGTGGTACCCTTCCTGCAGGCTCATCCTGACATGACCCTCCAGCATGACAATGCCAACAGCCATACTGCTCGTTCTGTGCGTGATTTCCTGCAAGACAGGAATGTCAGTGTTCTGCCATGGCCAGCAAAGAGCCTGGATCTCAATCCCATTGAGCACGTCTGGGACCTGTTGGACCCTTTATTCAGGGACACATTATTCAATTTCTGTTAGTCACATGTCTGTGGAACTTGTTCAGTTTATGTCTCAGTTGTTGAATCTTGTTATGTTCATACAAATATTTACACATGTTAAGTTTGCTGAAAATAAACGCAGTTGACAGTGAGAGGACGTTTCTTTTTTTGCTGAGTTTAGTTGTTAAATAAAGAAAAAGGGAACGTGAGCAGTGTTCAACACAGGTTTAAAAAAAAAAAAAGAGGTTGGGAACTATTTTGCCTCATCATGTTTCCTGGGTAGAGCCTTTAGGTGCATAAAGAAATGACAAAATGACATGCAGGGGTTATTTTCCTGTACATTTCTCACTGTGATCAGGTGTCAACACTTACTCAGTATATTTGCAGTGTTTTCGGTCACGATATCTATCTCAGCTTCAGTGGTGAAGTATTCTGATGCTACACATCTCCCCTTTTCAGGTCCTGAGAGAGAGATCGAGAGCGAGAGAGAGAGAAAATAGGCCCAGAGGGAGAGTGGAAATCAAGGTTCATAGTGGATGAGCAGAAGAGACACAAGGAGTCGAATGGAGAGGAAGTCATTAACCTGGAATTTGGACAGAGAGGGGGACACTTAATCAGAGTGGCACAGAGGTGAGCAGTCAGTGAAGAAAGCCACATTCCACACGACAGCAGCATCTTTCACCTTTCACCTTATGTACCAGGCACCAGCACAAACAATGCCATTCGCCTGGAGGGCCACCAATATAACCCTGGCTAAAGGGGTGTGTGTGTGTGTGTGTGTGTGCACACATTTTTCCTTAAGCCTTCCCTTCAACCTTAGCAGACTAAAGCCTCTGAGTCATGGGTAACAATCATTGTCTTACGTCAGATAGCGCATTGATTCTGCATCCACTGATCTGTCCAATGTTATACAACGGGTGGGTCTAATCCTGAATGCTGATTGGTTAAAAGCACATTACAGCCGGTGTCTACTCCACAAGTTACCACCAGCTAAATCTATGGCGTTAAAATGCCTATTTACTCTGTTCCATCTGACTGTGCAATCCACTGTCTCATCAGCCCAGGCAGGGAAGTTATAAACTTCATCTCCACTATAAAAAGCATCTAGACATTATCTCACATTTCTTTTAGAATAACATTTAGTTTTCAACAGTGGAGATTTGTATAGACCTTGCTGTCTGTCTCTCCAACATTTGCAACATTGTTTCAATATTCAAATTCGAAATCCACCTGTCCCATAGTAATGAACGTGTAGGGGTCGGGAGTCTGGACCAGACAGAGGCAGGCAGCATTTCTCAGCCAGTCGAAATCATGAATCAGCTGGCATTATTTTTATGGATATATACAAAGAAATGTGAATTGAAAAAAGATCAAACGAAACGAAGTGCAGATAGTTTGCAGTCTTTCCAGCTTCAGTTTGAAGTGATTGTGTTAGCTGTGTTGTTGGCTGGCTCCTAACGAGAGAGCACATTTTCTATGCTAGGCGAAATCGTGCCTCATTAGCTCATTATGGATGTATCCAAATAAATGTCACTAGAAAACAGCTTAAACAAATGCAGCTACTGTTGTTATTCTGTCTGCACTGTTTGACGTGACTGTAAGTTAGCTGTAGTTGGCTAGTTAGCAAGCAAGAGATAAGAATGTTGCCAGGCAGTATGGCAATGGAACATTTAGAACAACCGAACCAATAGAACGAACGACCAGCCGGCTTGGGTAGCAACCCTAGATTTGTTTTGGGACTATATCTTGTGGAAGGATGAAATAGTATGAATAAATGAATCCAAATAATGTTTTTTTATGATAATATGTCAATCATTATTTGATTATGTTGGTAACCCGTTGTATAAAGTGATAATGCCCGAGAAGCCGGTGTTTGGAGAATATATTGGGACGGTTTGGCGGCCTTCGACTTCGTCTCGGGCCTAACAACACCAGTGCCAGTATATCCTCCAAACACCGGCTTCTCTGGCATTATCACTTAAATATCTATCTGCGGTCTGCAGTAACTACACGCCATGTACCCACTACACGCTGTGCCCACTACACTCCACGCCCACTGCCACTGAGGGTACTTGTAACAGTAGGACGCCCATTAGTATTACATCATTACATGTCACGCCCACTAGCATTACATCACTACAAGCATTAAGTCACTACATGCACACTAGCTAGTTAGCTAGCTAGTAGACATATCTGCTGGAGCCAGACCCTGTTGTACCCAACTCTAGCGTGGTACTACTTGGTGGGTGCTGTGTGTATTCGATCGGTACTTCACGCCGCACCTACCAGTCTGCGGTCCACAGACAAGACCCTACTCGTATCTCGCAAAGGGTAATGGGATAGCTTGAAAGTAATCTGGCTACAATGGGCTGCCATAAATATGACCAGATATAGATGTAATGATGAGATGCTTTTGTTTCCGCCCTAACAACGAGATTCTTTGAATTTTTTAAATATTAAATGAGGGGTGTTGACGTCAACCACCTGTATTCAATGGAGAGTGAGATGCTATGCTAGCCACATGAATGTGCATACTCTTAAATTTCAATTAAATTTTTTTTCTCAAAGTTGCTGGGATTTCACATTCATCACACATATCAGTACAGTCTAACAACCTAAGCATTACAAAACGTGTATTAAGCCTCATGTATCAAAATAGCAATTTGTGTTTATCTTGACTAAATTCGACACTCTCCTATTAGCCCCATACAACAACCCTCAGATATTTATATAGTTAGTGCTGTATGTTAACTAATATACATGAGTTCTAACTTGAAAAATTATTTCTTAAGTTTAGAATTGTACAATTTATGCTCCCCGCATATAAAAACCACGAACACTGCACAAAAACTCAGAACGCAAAAAACGCAGAACATATTGCCTGTAGATGGTAAACTGGTGCACACCAAGTGGCACTTACATTTGTAGTATGGAAAACGGTTGTGAGGATTTTTCTACAATATTCACAACATATTGACACAAGTACATTCTTTATAAAATAAAAATCTAATATTTCACCAATTACATGTGGAAAAACGTATCTGAGTCAGCATTATCAAGCCAGCAGCAGATGAAACAGAAAGTGAACTCTTCTCTCTCTACCCTGTTTTAACTTCCGGCTATGTGTTTAGCTAGCTGGGTTTAGGATATTCACTAGCCCATACCAGTAACAAACGTAGCTATGTTATTGACATGGCAGTACACACCAAAAAATCTAGCTCACTTATTTTGCCAGCTACAAAGAAATAACAAAAAATTCATTCAGAAACGGAGGAAGAAAATAGCGAACTGTGATAACATTGATCCTAAAAGAAAGAAAAAAATTCCATTGAGCAAAATCCACAATCACACATCCAAAGAAATTCTGGCTCGAGGGCTTCTCCGAAATGCCACCAGATCCGCGGTTGGATCCTTGGCCGAAGTGTCGCATTTCAGTTTATCCCCCACTAGGCAGGCCATGTATAAATCTCCCCTGGAGTCACAACGTTATTCCGTTCCTAAAATCTGCCATCAGTCCAGTGTATGGAATATCTTCGAGGTGCCCTCTCTCAGCGGTCACCAACCTTTTCTGAGCCGAGATCACTTTCTGAATCAAAATGCAAGCAGAGATCTACCGCTCTGATTTTTCTTTAAACATGTCTTAAAAAATGTAAGCCTATTCAACATTAACCTATTAAAAACTGTTCTGTAGCAATGAGGTTTGTGCAGAAGGCTACAGGCTCAATAAATTATCACTGCATATGGGCTATTCTTGAATGGATCGGGAGAGGACGTTTTATGACTCATTAAAAGTGTTGAAAAAAGTGTTGACAGTGATTAATAAAATATTAAACATTCATAAAAACAGCAGTTCTTTGCTGTATTAGTTGACAGTCTTCTCGCTAGTCATGGTTTTTAAAGATTTTAAATCTCACACTGTAGAGTTCTCCGGGCCCGCCGGGTAGGCAGAGTTTACCTTCAGACACATCAAATGGTTAAAAATGGGAACACTTCGACTACCTGGCAAACAGAGTTGCTCCACGTTGCGTCTGCCTAAGAACATCCCTTTGCCATGGTATATTGGACATATACACCACACCCCCTCGTGCTTTATAGCTTAATTATACACTGAGTGTACAAAACATTAGGAATAGCTTTCTAACATTGAGTTGCACCCGCCTTTGCCCTCAGAACAGCCTCAATTCTTCGAGGTTGAAAGCGTTCTACAGGGATGCTGGCCCATGTTGACTCCAATGCTTCCCACAGTTGGCTGGATGTATTTTGGGTGGTGGACCATTCTTGATACACACGGGAAACTGTTGAGCGTGAATAACCCAGCAGCACTGCAGTTCTTGACACACTCAACCCGGTGTGCCTAGCACCTACTACCATACCGTTTTCAAAGGCACTTAAATATTTTGTCTTCCCCATTCACCCTCTGAATGGCACACACACAATCCATGTCTTAATTGTCTCAAGGCTTAAAAATCCTTCTTTACCCAGTCTCCTCCCCTTCATCTACACTGATTGAAGTGGATTTAACAGGTGACATCAATAAGGGATCATAGATTTCACCTGGTCAGTCTATGTAATGTACACTCAGTGTATGCGTTTCTAGCTTTGAGAAATAGGTGCTACACTCCTTAACCACACTGCTAACATTATGCCTAACCATAAACTCAAACTCTCCACCATGGCCAAGACCAAAGAGCTCTCCAAGAATGTCAGGGACAAGATTGTAGACCTACACAAGGCTGGAATGGGCTACAAGACCATCGCCAAGCAGCTTGGTGAGAAGGTGACAACAGTTGGTGCGATTATTCGCAAATGGAAGAAACACAAAAGAACTGTCAATCTCCCTCGGCCTGGGGCTCCATGCAAGATCTCACCTCGTGGAGTTGCAATGATCATGATAACTGAGGAATCAGACCAGAACTACACGGGAGGATCTTGTCAATGATCTCAAGGCAGCTGGGACCATAGTCACCAAGAAAACAATTGGTAACACAATACGCCGTGAAGGACTGAAATCCTGCAGCTCCCGCAAGGTCCCCCTGCTCAAGAAAGCACATATACATGCCCGTCTGAAGTTTGCCAATGAACATCTGAATGATTCAGAGGACAACTGGGTGAAAGTGTTGTGGTCAAATGAGACCAAAATTGAGCTCTTTGGCATCAACTCAACTCGCCGTGTTTGGAGGAGGAGGAATGCTGCCTATGACCCCAAGAACACCATCCCCACCGTCAAACATGGAGGTGGAAACATTATGCTTTGGGGGTGTTTTTCTGCTAAGGGGACAGGACAACTTCACTGCATCAAAGGGACGATGACGGGGCCATGTACCGTCAAATCTTGGGTGAGAACCTCCTTCCCTCAGCCAGGGTATTGAAAATGGGTCATGGATGGGTATTCCAGCATGACAATGACCCAAAACACACGGCCAAGGCAACAAAGGAGTGGCTCAAGAAGAAGCACATTAAGGTCCTGGAGTGGCCTAGCCAGTCTCCAGACCTTAATCCCATAGAAAATCTGTGGAGGGAGCTGAAGGTTCGAGTTGCCAAACGTCAGCATCGAAACCTTAATGACTTGGAGAAGATCTGCAAAGTGGAGTGGGACAAAATCCCTCCTGAGATGTGTGCAAATCTGGTGGCCAACTACAAGAAACGTCTGACCTCTGTGATTGCCAACAAGGGTTTTGCCACCAAGTACTAAGTCATGTTTTGCAGAGGGGTCAAATACTTATTTCCCTCATTAAAATGCAAATCAATTTATAACATTTTTCACATGCGTTTTTCTGGATTTTTTTGTTGTTATTCTGTCTCTCACTGTTCAAATAAACCTACCATTAAAATTATAGACTGATAATTTCTTAATTATTTTTTTCCCTCACTGTATGAACTACTGTTTATGTGTATTGCTTTCCTAACACAAAACCTGCCACAAAGCATTATGTGTAAATATGTATACTATATGTTTATGCATGTTTCTGTACATATAAACAAAATGTGTCTTTTCTGGCATACCTGCCACGAAGCAGACCCTCCACATGCCGGAGTGCAGGGCCATCCTGACCTCCATGCTCTGGTTCTGCTGCAGAATGACGCCCTCCTCCATCAGCAGCCAGTAGTCTGTGGACACAGCCACGCCCACCAGGAGCAGGCCGCACGCCCCAAACACCGAGGACAGGAGCGTGAGTGCTCGCGTGCTAAACATGCTCGTCTGAGGAGAGACCATAAGAAAGAGGAGAGAGGAGGTGAGAGGACAGGTGAGGTTTAGGGTCGAGTCTATTTCAGTTCAGATAATTCTGTAGATGAATGGAAACCCTGGTTGAAATGGAGTTGACTTCTCCCCTGGTGGATTTTCTCATCAGGATAACTCAACAGAGATGAACTTACAGTGGAGGAACCACTCTAGAGTTGAGAAAAATGAAGTGAAAACTTCTCCACATGACTGGATGATCCCTTCTATCACAATGCTTCACATTTAATTGAAGATAATTAACCAGCATCACCTTGTTGTTCTGTCCTCAACTCATCTTAAAATAGCAAAGACTGAGGGAAGTGGAGGCTTATCCACCAGTATGGCTACATACGGTAACTACTGGTACCTATCTGGTAAATTCTAGCTTGGTTAAAACAGGCTGAATACTGCACTCAATGGTGATTCAGTCTGGTTTAACTAGACTATAGGTATAGCGTAACAGTGAATACATAACCAGTGATAAAAGCAACACAGGGACCACATGACTGCCCAGCCCGCTGTGCCAGTGAGTGGAATGACCTCACCATCACAGAGCAGTGTGCAGCAAATTAGAGGTGAGGCTCCTCCACTGATACCTGTGTGGCTTTTCTCACTCAAATGCTTCACTGGTGAGAAGAAATAAAAAAAATGAAATCTGCACGGGGAGGAAAAGAGGAGGAGAGGAGGAGAGCTACCGTGGTGCTGAAAAACGAATGACCTCATCACTGCTTTGAGATGCAGCAATGCACATTCAGCAATGTCACAATGGATTTTTCTCACTCATGATGACTCACCAGTTACAAATATTTGATATGATAAAAAGCAGCCCTGGCCTGCCTACCTCGCGTGAACCCAGTCAACCCAAAGCTTCAGAAAGTTGTTGAATAAACATTGTCACCTCAAGGAGAGAATGACCGAGGGTAAAGGGGGGACTGTGTACGTGTCAAGATTCCCTCAAGGCAACCACCGATGATAGGATAGAGGAGGAGGTGGGTGCAACTGTTAGCATCTGTGGTGCTCAGTATTTGTGTGTGACACATACTTGTGTCTGCAAGGTCAAACAGAATGTGAAGATGAATTTGAATAGGAGCTAAGAAGAGGCTTCTTCTGTATAAACAATGTTGACTGTGCGTGTTAGACATGGCAGCCAGAGAGAGTGAAGACCCCAGTCTCAAACAGATACTTTGTTCATTTGTAGTAAAACGTCCAATTCCCTTTAGATTTAAGGGCGTTTCACACTAATGAGCAACCGAGCCAAGCCAAAACACCATATACATAGTTTTTGGAAACGTTCTGAAAAGCAAAATATGAAAAGAAAATATCCAAGCCAGCACAGTTAGTTTGGGACGGCACAATGTGTGGGTAGGGTAATAGATACCATCTGGCCTTATGGATGGAACACATTAAGGGGCCTTCATTGTGTGCGCTAACATTTTGAAGATATTAGAAAGAACAATTCCCCTGATTCATCATTCCCTTGAAACACACTTTCAGTAACATGAAGAGACCTACAGTGCCTTGCAAAAGTATTCACCCCCCTTGACATGTTTCCTATTTTGTTGCATTACAACCTGTAATTGAAATTGATTTTTATTTGGATTTCATGTAATGGACATACGCAAAATAGTCAAAATTGGTGAAGTGAAATTAAAGAAATTACTTGTTTCCAAAAATTCAAAAAAATTAAAAATGGAAAATGTGTACGTGCATATGTACATATGTTCACCCCCTTTGCTATGACGCCCCTGAATTACCTTCAGAAGTCACATAATTAGTTAAATAAAGTCCACCTGTGTGCAATTTAAGTGTCACATGATCTGTCACATGATCTCAGTATATATACACACCTGTTCTGAAAGGCCCCAGAGTCTGCAACAGCACTAAGCAAGGGGCACAACCAAGCAAGCGGCACCATGAAGACCAAGGAGCTCTCTGAACAGGTCAGGGACAAAGTTGTGGAGAAGTACAGATCAGGTTTGGGTTATAAAAAAATATCCAAAACTTTGAAAATACCATGGAGCACCATTAAATACATTATTAAATTTTTTTAAGAATATAGCACCACAACAAACCTACCAAGAGAGGGCCACCCACCAAAACGCACGGACCAGGCAAAGAGGGCATTAATCAGAGAGGCAACAAAGAGACCAAAGATAACCCTGAAGTAGCGCCACAGCAGAGATTGGAATATCTGTCCATAGGACCACTTTAAGCCGTACACAAAAAGCCATTGCTTAAAGAAAATAATAAGCAAACACGTTTGGTGTTTGCCAAAATGCATGTGGGTTACTCCCCAAATATATGGAAGATGGTACACTGGTTAGATAAGACTAAAATTGAGCTTTTTGGCCATCAAGGAAAACGCTATGTCTGGCGCAAACCCAACACCTTTCATCACCCCGAGAACACCATCCCCACAGTGAAGCATGGTGGTGGCAGCATCATTCTGTGGGTATGTTTTTCATCAGCAGGGACTGGGAAACTGGTCAGAATTGAAGGAATGATGGATGGCTCTAAATACAGGGAAATTCTTGAGGGAAACCTGTTTCAGTTTTCAAGACATTTGAGACTGGGACAGAGGTTCACCTTCCAGCAGGACAATGACCCTAAGCATACTGCTCAAGCAACACTCAAGTGGTTTAAGGGGAAACATTTAAATGTCTTGGAATGACCTAGTCAAAGCCCAGACCTCAATTCAATTGAGAATCTGTGGTATGACTTAAAGATTGCTGTATACCAGCGGAACCCATCCAACTTGAAGGAGCTGGAGCAGTTTTGCCTTGAAGAATGGGAAAAGATCCCAGTGGCTAGATGTGCCAAGCTTATAGAGACATACCCCAAGAGACTTGCATCTGTAATTGCTGCAAAAGGTGGCTCTACAAAGTATTGACTTTGGGGGGGGGTGAATAGTTATGCACGCTCAAGTTTTCAGTTTTTTTGTCTTATTTCTTGTTCGTTTCACCCAAAAAATATTTTGCATCTTCAAAGTGGTAGGCATGTTGTGTAAATCAAATTATACGAACCCCCAAAAAATACTTTTTAATTCCAGGTTGGAAGGCAACAAAATAGGAAAAATGCCAAAGGGGGTGAATACTTTCGCAAGCCACTGTATGTTTCTCTAAGATGGGGCATTGGGGTGGATGAGATTTCCTTTGTAGTTAAAGCCTACAGAATAAACCCCAATTCCCATGCCGCAGCCTCAGCTAGGTTCCACTAGAGCTGGGTGATATGGACAAAAATTCATATTGAGAAAAATTGCCTGAATTGATGTGATGACGATAAATAGAATGATAAGTTTGCAACATTTATTTGCACCAGTTTTTTGTATTATCCTTCAAACTACTACTACTAATTTGATGGTTGTAACTGTCAATTGTGCAATTAACAATCACCAATATTAGCAAACTTATTTAATGTTAAACTTCACATTTCTCTAGTATAGGCTACATATCGTAATGAACTATATCAGCAAAATTCCTGCGATAAGTGATCGGTATGGTCGATGTCGATAATTTTGCGTTTATCGTCCCAGCTCTAGGCTCCACCACTTTGTCTTGGGACTGGGAGAGCTTAGGTGTCCGGGAGCAAATGTAAGGAATGCCACATGAATGGGGAGGGATAGTGAATGGTGCTTTATGTTATAGCATGAAGGAGGGAGGGAATCCATGGAGGAAGGGACAAATAAAAGAAGGGATAGGTAAAGGAGAGTTTGGAGAGAGAGAGAGAGAGAGAGAGAGAGAGAGAGAGAGAGAGAGAGAGAGAGAGAGAGAGAGAGAGAGAGAGAGAGAGAGAGAGAGAGAGCGAAGCTTCAAGGGAATAATGTTTGAGGTCAGTGAGAGTGTGGATCTGTCCACTAGTATGGTGCTGAAATAACAGAAAAACAGATAGCATAAAACTAAGAGTTTGGAGAGAGGGGAAGGGGGCAGGGAGAGAGATTGTGGCTGAGGGGAATATATTTGAGGTCATGGTTAGAGTGTGGAGCTGTCCACTAGTGAGGTGCTGAACTACCAGAAAACTAGATAGTGTAAAACCAAGGACACTACTTGCCTATAGTCTCGTGTATAGGTCCAAGCACACTACTGTGTCAGCTCCTTTTTGTAGCTTAATTAACAAACTTCACACTTAATGAATTAGCTAGGCTTATTAATTAAGGCAGTAATTTGGGGTCATTAATATACAGGTGTTAATAAGTGTGTAATAATCAGATGTGTAAAGTACTTAAGTAAAAATACTCACTAAACACAAATGCTTAGTTTGTAAATGATATCTGAGTGTTGGAGTGTGCCCCTGGCTGTCTGTAAATAAATAAAAAACAAGAAAATGGTGCTGTCTGATTTGCTTAATATAAGGAATTTGCAATGATTTATACTTTTACTTTTGATACTTAAGTATATTTAAAACCAAATACTTTTAGACTTTTACTCAAGTAGTATTTTACTGGGTGACTCACTTTTACTTGAGTAATTTTCTATTAAGGTATGTTTACTTTTACTCAAGTATACGAATTGAGTACGTTTTCCACCACTGGTAATAATATTAATACATTTGATTAATTAAGACCTTCCACCAGTAAATAATTCAGGGAATAGGCACTTTACTTGAGGTATTGTGCCCTATAGCACACAGCATTATAGGGTTGTGATAAGAATAACATTATCCATTATCTTAACATGTCATGATAGGTCATTAGTAGTGAATCCAATGTCAGCATGCATGAAAATCTGAAAATGTTCATGACAGTGGTATAACTTGACATGAACCGCCATGACGTGTTATGACAGGTCTCATGTAATTCTAATGAGTGTGTTATGACCATGTAATAGAGGTGTTATGATATACATATTAGGTACAGTCAAATTGGACTAGGGTTCTCTCAATGACATTTAGCAGATCCAGACACTTTCAAGGACACACAGCTACATGTTTTATTGTGTGCTTCAGGCTTCTGCAGTTTATAGAATCAAAGCGGGAGAAATACTTGGTATACTATGCAGAGGCACAGTGCTTCATTGTGCATTGTCTCCCTAGAACAGCATTGCATTAAGCATCGTAGTACAATATGATGGAAAGAGGAAGGGAAAGAAGGGATGGATGAGGCAATTTGGAGCGATCATGGGTCCAGTGGACCAAGACAACTGCTGAGTGGTACAGAAACTACAACTCCCAAGGCAGCGGGGGGACCAGCCCCACAGATGGTATTCCCAGCTAAGCGGCCAGGGAAGGCTCAGGATGGGGTGTCGTTTTCTGTTGAGGCGGAAATATGTTCCACTGTCAGCAGGCTCGGCCAACTGGCATGAAGAATGCAGTATTTAAAGCAGGGATGGGAAAGTAGGTGGTCTGACATCAGCTTCTTGAATGAGAAGAACCACATACAGGAGAAAGTACATGAACAGAACCGTAATGTACAGAGTGCAGTACGTTGTATGCATGTACAGAGTGCAGTGCATTAAAATGCATGAATGACAGAGATAATGAACATCACATGTGCTCAATGAGGGAAGATAAACTGTAGGGGGAGAGATATGGAGAGATAGAAAGAGGGAAAGAGAGAGAGAGGGATGGGGAGGGGGAGACATGTCTGAGGAAAGACCTTGGCCCAAATAATGTTAGGAGAATCCAAGCACTCTGACTCAGCCTACACACAATCACACAGGAGTGCCACATGCCTGTACATGGCCAACTATACCTACAGTTACAGGCACCAACCATTCACAAATACATCCATGATCTATGGACAGCCATGTCTGTTTTCTTTAGCATTATATGCTAAGGCATTGAAGGCTATTAAGACTGCCTGAAAGAGACAGGGATAACCCAGGGCGGCAGGTAGCCCAGTGGTTAGAGCGTTGGGCGGCAGGTAGCCCAGTGGTTAGAGCATTGGGTTGGTAACCAAAAGGTTGCTGGTTCAAATCCCCAAGCTAAGAAACTGTCATTCTTCCCCTGAACAAGTCAGTTAACCCACTGTTCCCTGGTAGGCCATCATTGTAAATAAGAATTTGTTCTTAACTGAGTTGCCTAGTTAAATAAAGGTGAACAAACCCATCCAAACATTTAAATTGGACACCCAGAGCCACACTTTTTTTCGCTCTCTATCTCTCCTCCTCTCCTTCTCTTTCCTCCTGTCACACTCCCATCAAAAACTCGACACACACACACACAATTTTAAACATGCACATGGACCCAGATACACAACAACTAGGCTAGTGCAGCGCACATCATATACCACCATCTTCCCCAAGTAACAGGCATTACTTTTTTGTCTCCCATACCAGCTACATATCAAAATTGATTCGCCCTCTCTTCACACTTCCACATAGAGCTTTTACCACTCACTTCAGTGCGCCTATAGCACTGCATTGAACAACGCTCACCAGTGGCAAATGCGACACGCAAATGATTCTAATCACCAAGACAAGTCATGGGAAGGAAATATTCATAAAGATAACATTCTCAGAGCCTGCCACACGCACATCTTGCGGGGAGCGAGCGAGAGAGAGAGAGAGAGAGAGAGAGAGAGAGAGAGAGAGAGAGAGAGAGAGACCCGAGGCAGTATATTATACAACGACAGACAGTGCTTTTTCAGAATTTCAAACCCAAATGTCAGTTGCATGCATTTCCTGTGTGTATTCAGCCAGACTAAATAGACGCAGCAAATGTTACAGACAGACTGACTGTAGCCCACAACACTCTGACAGACCGACATCACCACGAAATGTGTGAACTGCTATAACCCAAAATGAAAACTATGATGAGACATTTTTTAAGCCGGTTTATTAAATGAATGGTATTTTGCATACGCAATGATGACACATAATCACTAGGCACTACTCACCCTTTCCGACAGTCCAAATGAATGGTGCAGCCGTCGAAAGATCCGCGCGCTAGGGAGCCTTTTCAGATTGTGCAGTTTTCCTTTTGCGCCCCCCTCTCCCTCGCTCTCTCTCTTTCTCTCACTGACTCTCTCTCGTGTGTTTCCCCGTATCGCCCCCTCGCTTCTCTCTCTCTCTCTCTCTCGCTCTCTCTCTCTCTCTTTTGCCCCCCTCCTTTCACTCACTCTCTATTTCAGCACTGCGGAGAATCAGTTGAATGGGCAATACTGAGGACCGCGCGCGAGATGCGTGAAATGGGGGGAAGCGGAGGGAAGCGCCACACAGAGCGAGGGACAGACAGCATGACCGTGGAGAGTTGCGAGTGAAGACGTTCTACTGTTGCAAGGAGACAGCCAAAAACTCACGACACAGAAGCAAGCGGGGACACCCAGTTGGGTTGGCGATTACACTCACGCAAGTGCGCGCCCGCACGCAACAAGCAACACGCACACACACACACACACACACACACTGTGTTCAACGTGGTATGGAGAGAGAGGGTAATGAGGACAGTGATTATGTTACCAGAGCTACTTTACTTGGAAACGTTTAAATTGAAACAGAGAAAGAACATGGAAGCATATATAAACTGCTCATGAGTTAGAGTCAAATGAGGACTTACATTACAAAATCGTTTTTAGGGAGAGGAGTGATAATCACAGATAATGTGTAAGGTTTTGAATCAAATATCAATTGTATTTTATGATCAGAAATATATTTGATGCATACTTAAAATGGCATGTGAGTGAGCTGCACTGGCTTGTAGTGTGAGCGGAAGTTGTACTGTTGTAAGGGGATATTTGTATGTATAAGGGAAGAGGAGGAGGGGTTGGCTATAGTGGCTCAGTTAAGAGTGCCGCTACACAGCATGACGTACACGGCTCTGCTTCTATGCCTACGGCCACCTGCACAGCCGCACATACGCGCGCGCACACAGACACTGGCGGTACCTGACTTCGTGGTCATCCAGATGTATAAATCGCCAAGGAGGCTGTGTGTGTTTATGATTGCATGCGCCTGTTCATGCTCGAGCAGTCACATTAACCTTAACAGACTGATGGGAATGATTGTGCGTCAACGGGGCATGTGGAAGCAGTGTGGTTGGTCAGCATTGGAATCGATCCCTTTCCAAACCACACACAACCACCACATACAGGACCGACTATACCGACTATCCTGCCTAATAGACTGAAAGGTCACAAAGTAGAACAGAGATTATTTTATTTGTGTGGGAAATTAGACCTTTGGACCATATGGATGCTATAACCATAGCTGTCAATCATGGTCTGATCTGATTCTCTTTGACATTTAGCATAAAGTTTCCATTGAATTGCATGAGTCGTTAACCATTAGCTATTTCCAGGTGCGATGTGGCTTATATTTAAGCAATAAGGCCCGAGGGGGTGTGGTATATGGCCGATATACCAGGGCTAAGGGCAGGATACAGCCCTTAGCAGTGGTATATTGGCAATATACCACAAACTCCAGAGGTACCTTATTGCTATTATAAACTGGTTACCAACGTAAATAGAGAAGGAAAATAGATGTTTTGTCATACCCAGTGGTATACTGTCAGATGTACCACGGCTTTCAGCCAATCAGCATTCAGGGCTCGAACCACCCAGTTTATAATAATGGATAACTCCCTGTTTTCTGTACTTGAGTATAACTGTTCAACGATATGGCACCTTTGCATAGATCAAAGTGATTGGGAACTGCAGTGTAATTTTAGCTTGGTCTCAGATATGTTTGTGTTATCTTCCCAACTCCTACAGTGACAAACATAATTTGGACCAGGATTATAGTATCTTTAAGCGCTGGGGAAAGAGCCGAAATCTGAGATGACTAAAGAGACAAGACTATGTTATGCACACCAATGATGCATTGCCACAAACATGAGATGAGTAAAGGTGATCTGTGACAGAATCTAAAATAGGATGCAAGAGTCAAAAACCAGAGACAACTTTATATCTTACTGAAATATATACAGTGAGGGAAAAAAGTATTTGATCCCCTGCTGATTTTGTACATTTGCCCACTGAGAAAGAAATGATCAGTCTATAGTTTTAATGGTAGGTTTATTTGAACAGTGAGAGACAGGATTACAACAAAAAAATTCAGAAAAACACATGTGAAAAATGGTATAAATTGATTTGCATTTTAATGAGGGAAATAAGTATTTGACCCCTCTGCAAAACATGACTTAGTACTTGGTGGCAAAACCCTTGTTGGCAATCACAGAGGTCAGATGTTTTTTGTAGTTGGCCACCAGGTTTGCACACATCTCAGGAGGGATTTTGTCCCACTCCTCTTTGCAGATCTTCTCCAAGTCATTAAGGTTTCGAGGCTGACGTTTGGCAACTCGAACCTTCAGCTCCCTCCACAGATTTTCTATGGGATTAAGGTCTGGAGACTGGCTAGGCCACTCAAGGACCTTAATGTGCTTCTTCTTGAGCCACTCCTTTGTTGCCTTGGCCGTGTGTTTTGGGTCCTTGTCATGCTGGAATACCCATCCCAGACCCATTTTCAATGCCCTTGCTGAGGGAAGGAGGTTCTCACCCAAGATTTGACGGTACATGGCCCCGTCCATCGTCCCTTTGATGCGGTGAAGTTGTCCTGTCCCCTTAGCAGAAAAACACCCCCAAAGCATAATGTTTCCACCTCCATGTTTGACGGTGGGGATGGTGTTCTTGCTTAACAAAATCTGGACCCCTACAAATCAGCCGGGCTAGACAATCTGGACCCTTTCTTTCTAGAATTATCTGCCGAAATTGTTGCAACCCCTATTACTAGCCTGTTCAACCTCTCTTTCGTGTCGTCTGAGATTCCCAAAGACTGTAAAGCAGCTGCGGTCATCCCCCTCTTCAAAGGGGGAGACACTCTTGACCCAAACTGCTACAGACCTATATTTATCCTACCCTGGCTTTCTAAGGTCTTCGAAAGCCAAGTTAACAAACA
The DNA here is from genome assembly GCA_030435695.1 of Brachymystax lenok tsinlingensis. Classification (NCBI taxonomy): domain Eukaryota; kingdom Metazoa; phylum Chordata; class Actinopteri; order Salmoniformes; family Salmonidae; genus Brachymystax; species Brachymystax lenok. The sequence continues at coordinate 32,158,519 of CM059799.1, forward strand.
GATTACCGAACATTTTGAATCCCACGTACCTTCTCCGCTATGCAATCTGGTTTCAGAGCTGGTCATGGGTGCACCTCAGCCACGCTCAAGGTCCTAAATGATATCATAACCGCCATCGATAAGAGACAATACTGTGCAGCCGTATTCATTGACCTGGCCAAGGCTTTTAACTCCGTCAATCACCACATCCTTATCGGCAGACTCAACAGCCTTGGTTTCTCAAATGATTGCCTCGCGTGGTTCACCAACTACTTCTCCGATAGAGTTCAGTGTGTCAAATCGGAGGGCCTGTTGTCCGGGCCTCTGGCAGTCTCTATGGGGGTGCCACAGGGTTAAATTCTTGGGCCAACTCTCTTCTCTGTATACATCAATGATGTCGCTCTTGCTGCTGGTGAGTCTCTGATCCACCTCTACGCAGACGACACCATTCTGTATTCTTCTGGCCCTTCTTTGGACACTGTGTTAACTACCCTCCAGACGAGCTTCAAAGCCTTACAACTCTCTTTCCGTGGCCTCCAACTGCTCTTAAATGCAAGTACAACTAAATGCATGCTCTTCAATCGATCACTGCCCGCACCTGCCCGCCCGTCCAGCATCACTACTCTGGATGGTTCTGACTTAGAATATGTGGACAACTACAAATATCTAGGTGTCTGGTTAGACTGTAAACTCTCCTTCCAGACTCACATCAAACATCTCCAATCCAAAATTAAATCTAGAATTGGCTTTCTATTTCACAACAAAGCATCCTTCACTCATGCTGCCAAACATACCCTCGTAAAACTGACCATCCTACCGATCCTCGACTTCGGCGATGTCATTTACAAAATAGCCTCCAACACTCTCCTCAACAAATTGGATGCAGTCTATCACAGTGCCATCTGTTTTGTCACCAAAGCCCCATATACTACCCACCACTGCGACCTGTACGCTCTCGTTGGCTGGCCCTCGCTTCATACTCGTTGCCAAACCCACTGGCTCCAGGTCATCTACAAGTCCCTGCTAGGTAAAGCCCCGCCTTATCTCAGCTCGCTGGTCACTTGTTTTTCTACTCTATTATTGACTGTATGTTTGTTTTCTCCATGTGTAACTCTGTGTTGTTGTATGTGTCGAACTGCTTTGTTTTATCTTGGCCAGGTCGCAGTTGTAAATGAGAACTTGTTCTCAACTTGCCTACCTGGTTAAATAAAGGTTAAATAAATAAATAAATAAAAGCCTAAACCGTTCACCATCCCTCCCTCTGTCTTCTGCTTTGTATTCCTCTGTGGCCTCCCCCCCTCCTCCCCATCCCCCTCCTCCTTTCGCTCTTTTTTCCCAGTCTATTTTTAGATGCATGCCAGGGAAATCCTATACATTGATAGTGACATAAATAGCATGCGTACATTGACCGCCACGCATTAAAGAAACATAGAAATCTGCTTAGAATTTCAGCTCAATGTTGATACTTGAACCTATGTCAATGAATATGATTTTCCTGTATGGTATGATAAAGAGAACAAAGGTATTACAGGAAACAACATAATTTTTATGTAAATGAAGACGCCACATGCATCAAACGTGTTTCCATGTGTTTGTTTGGGGGGTGCGTCCTGTTGGAAATTCCCACTCTCCTTATAAAGATTGTCTTTAATAATTTCAATGTCATTACCTTGTTGCTGTGACAACCATGACTTCAAAGAAATTCTATCAGAAGAAAAAGGTGGGAGAGAGGGAGGGAGATAATTATATATATATATATTTTCTGCAAAAACAGAGGGGAAAGTCAGGAAGCTGGGAGTTCGGGATGGGGGAGGGAAGAGAAGAGGAGAGAAGGAGAGAGAGAGATGTGGTCTATGGAGAGAAAGAGGGAGAGGGATGAGCATGTACAACAAAGTGGTGAGAAACGTGGATGGGATACAACCACTTAAATGAACAAGCAGAGAGAGATATACAGTGCCTTGCAAAAGTATTCACCCCCCTTGGCATTTTTTCTATTTTGTTGCAATACAACCTGTAATTTAAATTGATTTTTATTTGGATTTCATGTAATGGACATACAAAACCTTGTCCAAATTGGTGAAGTGAAATGAAAAAATGACTTGTTTCAAAAAAGTATTAAAAATAAAAAACGGAAAAGTGGTGCTTGTGTATCTATTCATACCCTTTGCTATGACGCCCCTAAATAAGATCTGGTGCAACCAATTACCTTCAGAAGTCACAGAATTTGTTAAATAAAGTCCCCCTGTGTGCAATCTAAGTGTCACATGATCTGTCACATGATCTCGGTATATATACAGTTGAAGTCGGAAGTTTACATATACCTTAGCCAAATACATTTAAACTCAGTTTTTCACAATTCCTGACATTTAATCCTAGTAAAAATTCCTTGTCTTAGGTCAGTTAGGATCACCACTTTCTTTAAAGAATGTGAAATGTCAGAATAGTAAAGATAATTATTTATTTTACTCAATTAGTATTTGGCAGCATTGCCTTTAAATTGATTTACTTGGGTCAAACGTTTCGGGTAGCCTTCCACAAGCTTCCCACAATAAGTTGGGTGAATTTTGGCCCATTCTTCCTGACAGAGCTGGTGTAACTGAATCAGGTTTGTAGGCCTCCTTGCTCGCACACGCTTTTTCAGTTCTGCCCACAAATTGTCTATGGGATTGACATCAGGGCTTTGTGATGGTCACTCCAATACCTTGACTTTGTTGTCCTTAAGCCATTTTGCCACAACTTTGGAAGTATGCTTGGGGTCATTGTCCATTTGGAAGATCCGTTTGCGACCAAGCTTCAACTTCCTGACTGATGTCTTGAGATGTTGCTTCAATATATCCACATCATTTTCCTCCCTCATGATGCCATCTATTTTGTGAAGTGCACCCGCCCTCCTGCAGCAAAGCACCCCCACAACATGATGCTGCCACCCCCGTGCTTCACGGTTGGGATGGTGTTCTTCGGCTTCACCCTTGTTCCTCCAAACATAACAATGGTCATTATGGCCAAACAGTTCTATTTTTGTTTCATCAGACCAGAGGACATTTCTCCAAAAAGTACGATCTTTGTCCCCATGTGCAGCTGCAAACCGTAGTCTGGCTTTTTTATGGCGGTTTTGGAGCAGTGGCTTCTTCCTTGCTGAGCTGCCTTTCAGGTTATGTCGATATAGGACTCGTTTTACTGTGGATATAGATACTTGTGTACCTGTTTTCTCCAGAATCTTCACAAGGTCCTTTGCTGTTGTTCTGGGATTGATTTGTACTTTTCGCACCAAAGAACATTCATCTCTAAGAGACAGAACACGTCTCCTTCCTGAGCGGTATGACGGCTGCGTGGTCCAATGGTGTTTATACTTGCGTACTATTGTTTGAATTTGGTACCTTCAGGCGTTTGGAAATTGCTCCCAAGGATGAACCAGACTTGTGGTCTACAATTTTATTTCTGAGGTCTTGGCTGATTTATTTTGATTTTCCCATGATGTCAAGCAAAGAGGCACTGAGTTTGAAGGTAGGCCTTGAAATACATCCACAGGTACACCTCCAATTGACTCAAATTATGTCAATTAGCCTATCAGAAGCTTCTAAAGCCATGACATCATTTTCTGGAATTTTCCAAGCTGTTTAAAGGCACAGTCAACTTAGTGTATGTAAACTTCTGACACACTGGAATTGTGATACAATGAATTATAAGTGAAATAATCTGTCTGTAAACAATTGTTGGAAAGATTACTTGTGTAATGAACAAGTAGATGTCCTAACCGACTTGCCAAAACTATAGTCTGTTAACAAGAAATTTGTGGAGTGGTTGAAAAACGAGTTTGAATGACTCCAACCTAAGTGTATGTAAACTTCCGACTTCAACTGTATACACACCTGTTCTGAAAGGCCCCAGAGTCTGCAACACCTCTAAGCAAGGGGCACCACCAAGCATGCGGCACCATGAAGACCAAGGAGCTCTCCAAACAGGTCAGGGACAAAGTTGTGGAGAAGTACAGATCAGGGTTGGGTTATAAAAAAATATCCAAAACTTTGAACATCCCACAGAGCACCATTAAATCCATTATAAAAAAAATGGAAAGAATATGGCACCACAACAAACCTGCCAAGAGAGGGCTGCCCACCAAACCTCACGGACCAGGCAAGGAGGGCATTAATCAGAGAGACAACAAAGAGACCAAAGATAACCCTGAAGGAGCTGCAAAGCTCCACAGCGGAGATCGGAATATCTGTCCATAGGACCACTTTAAGCCGTACACTCCACAGAGATGGGCTTTACAGAAGAGTGGCCAGAAAAAAAGCAATTTCTTAAAGAAATAAATAAGCAAACACGTTTGGTGTTCACCAAAATGCATGTGGGAGACTCCCCAAACATACGGAAGATGGCACTCTGGTTAGATGAGACTAAAATATATATTTTTGGCCATCATGGAAAATGCTATGTCTGGTACAAACCAAACACTTCTCATCACCCCGAGAACACCATCCCCACAGTGAAGCATGGTGGTGGCAGCATCATGCTGTGGGTATGTTTTTCATCAGCAGGGACTGGGAAACTGGTCAGAATTGAAGGAATGATGGATGGCACTAAATACAGGGAAATTCTTGAGGGAAACCTATTTCAGTCTTCAAGACATTTGAGACTGGGACAGAGGTTCTCCTTCCAGCAGGACAATGACCCTAAGCATACTACTAAAGCAACACTTGAGTGGTTTAAGGGGAAACATTTAAATGTCTTGGAATGGTCTAGTCAAAGCCCAGACCTCAATCCAAGTGAGAATCTGTTGTATGACTTAAAGATTGCTGTACACCAGCGGAACCCATCCAACTTGAAGGAGCTGGAGCAGTTTTGCCTTGAAGAATGGGAAAAAATCCCAGTGGCTAGATGTGCCAAGCTTATAGAGACATACCCCAAGAGACTTTCAGATGTAATTACTGCAAAAGGTGGCTCTACAAAGTATTGACTTTAGGGGATGAATAGTTATGCACACTCAAGTTTTCTGTTTTTTTTGTCTTATTTCACAATAAAAAATATTTTGTATCTTCAAAGTGGTAAGCATGTTGTGTAAATCAAATGATACGAACCCCCAAAAAATATATTTTAATTCCAGGTTGTAAGGCAAAAAAATTGGAAAAATGCCAAGGGGGTGAATACTTTCGCAAGCCACTGTACATCAACAGTAATGCATACACAGTAGCTACAGTGCCTTCAGAAAGTATTAAACCCATTGACCTATTTAATATTTTGCTGTGTTACAGCCTGCATTCAAAATGGATTAAATAAATAAAACATTTCACCCACCTACAGACAATGCCCCATAATGGCAAAGTGGATTTTGTTTTTGATTTTTAGCAATTTTTTTGAAAATGAAATACAGAAATATTTCATTTACATAAGAATTCACACCTCTGTATCTATACATGTTAGAATCACCTTTGGCAGCGATTACACCTGCGGGTCTTTCTGGGTAAGTGTCTAAGAGCTTTGCACACCTGGATAGTATAGTATTTGGACATTATTATTTTTTTAATTCTTCAAGCTCTGTCAATTTGGTTGTTGATCATTACTAGACAACCATTATAAATTGTAACTTTAACTAGGCCACTCGGGAACATTCAATGTCATCTTTGTAAGCAACTCCAGTGTATATTTGGCCTTTTAGGTTATTGTTCTGCTGAAAGGTGAATTTGTCTCCCAGTGTCTGTTGGAAAGCAGACAGGTCCAGGTTTTCCTCTCGGATTGTGCCTGTGCTTAGCTCTGTTCTGTTTATTTTTATTTAAAAAAGTAACATCTGTAGTCCTGGCTGATGATAAGCATAATGCAGCCACCACTTTTCTTGAAAATATGAAGACTGGTACTCAGTCATGTGTTGTGTTGGATTTGTCCCAAACATAATGCTTTGTTAACAGGACAAAAAGTTAATTTCTTTGCCACAGTGTTTGCAGTTTTACTTTAGTGCCTTATTGCAAGCAATATGCATGTTTTGGGGGGGAAAAAATCTGTAAAGGCTTCTTTCTTTTCACTCTGTCAATTCAGTTATTATTATGGAGTAACTACAATGTTGTTTATCCATCCTCAGTTTTCTATCACAGCCATTAAACTCCAAAACTGTTTTAAAGTTACCATTGGCCTCACGGTGAAGTCCCTGAGCAATTTCCTTCCTCTCAGGCAACTGAGTTAGGAAGGACGCCTGTATCTTTGTAGTGACTGGGTGTATTGATACACCATCCAAAGTGTAATTAATAACTTCACCATGCTCAAACGGATATTCAATGTCTGCTTTTTTTTACCCATCTACCAATAGGTGCCCTTCTTTGCGAGGCATTGGAAAACCTCCCTGGTCTTTGTGTTTGAAATTCACTGCTTGACTGAGAAACCTTATAGCTAATTTTACGTGTGTGGGGTACAGAGGTGAAGTAATGATTCAAAAGTCATGTTAAATACTATTATTGCACAAAGAGTTATTCCATGCAACTTATCATTTGTATTTTACCTTTATTTAACTAGGCAAGTCAATTAAGAACAAATTCTTATTTTCAATTATGATTTAGGAACAGTGGGTTAACTGCCTTGTTCAGGGGCAGAACAACAGATTTTTACCTTGTCATCCCAGGGAGTCGATCTTGCCACCTTTAGGTTACCAGTCCAACACTCTAACCACTAGGCTACCTGCCACCCCAATCATCTGACTTGTTAAGAAACTTTTTACTCATGAACTTATTTAAACGTGCCATAACAATTAATTAGCAAAAAATAAATAAAAAATACATAATTCCACTTTGACATTATGGATATTGTGTGTAGGCCAATTTTAAATTCAAACTGTAACACAACTAAATGTGGGAAAAGTCAAGGGGTTTGAATACTTTCTGAAGGTACTGTACCTGTATGTTTTTTTTCCTACTGTATTATTGACTGTGTGTTTGTTTACTCCAATGTGTAACTATGTGTTGTTGTATGTGTTGAACTGCTTTGCTTTATCTTGGCCAGGTCGCAGTTGTAAATGAGAACTTGTTCTCAACTTGCCTACCTGGTTAAATAAAGGTGAAATAAAATTTAAAATTTAAAAATTTAAAAATTTACAGACAGAGATAGAGAGAGAGAATGAGAAAGTGTGGGGTGGGGGAGGTTGGGAGAGAGAGAGAGATGAGGGAGAGAGGTAGAGCAGTTTCATTCTGACTTTTATATAGACATTTAGAGGGACACGGAAGAGGAAGAAATGTAGAAGTGGTGGGGAGGGAGTGGAGGAAGGACGAGGAGGCAGATTTGAGTTACTGAAAAAAGAGAGGTTTTGCTGTTTCAACAATTACTAAACGGAGTGGTCAGCATCATATGAGTGCAGGCTTAGGAAGAGGGGAAGACAGAGAAAGAGTGGGAGAGGAAGAGAGAAAATAGGGAGGAGACGGGGTGAAATTGGAGGAGTGAGAGACGGAGGGATGCAGTAAAGGAATGAAGTTTGGAATAAGAGATGGGAAGAGATAATGGGGTGAATGAGAGGATGAGCAGAATGATGGAGAAGAATGATGAGATCAAAATGGTTACAGTGGCTGGTAAGAAAGAGAGAAGGAATGAAAGATTGGGAAAATGGAGGAGGAAATTACAGAATAGTTGGGGGGGATTGTGCAATATTTGCCCGTTGTTCTTTTCAAAATTCTTCAAGCTCTGTCAAATTGCTTGTTGATCATTGCTAGACAACTATTTTCAAGTCTTGCTATTGTGTGTTAGCCAGTGACAAAACATCTCAATGTAATCCATTTTAAATGCAGGCTGTAACACAACAAAATGTGGGAAAGGTCAAGGGGTGTGAATACTTTCTGAAGGAACTGTAAACAAATGCATGCATCCACATGGGGACACACATGACCAAACACACAGATCACACGCCACACATTTCCATAAAAACAGCCTTGAACACGCAACAACTTCCATCCTCCCGCGTTGGGCAGAAGCCTCAGGAGTCATGTTTTATTGGCAGAAGGGACAGAAGCCTATGGGGCATTGGCAGTGAATGTGACTGACACCTCTCCATCTATGTACTGTGTGTATATATGTCCAATATCCAGACACATCCATATGTAGCTAATTCTAAAGTATTACCTCTATGCACTTCCATGCACCTGGATTCATATAGATTCATTGGCTCCATACATTAGGGCTACTGAGGAATATTAAGATGCTGTTTTAAAGTGTTTTTGGTGCTTTGTTAACAGGACAACAAGTTAATTTCTTTGCCACAGTGTTTGCAGTTTTACTTTAGTGCCTTATTGCAAGCAATATGCATGTTTTGGGGGGAAAAAATCTGTAAAGGCTTCTTTCTTTTCACTCTGTCAATTCAGTTATTATTATGGAGTAACTACAATGTTGTTTATCCATCCTCAGTTTTCTATCACAGCCAATAAACTCCAAAACTGTTTTAAAGTTACCATTGGCCTCGCGGTGAAGTCCCTGAGCAATTTCCATCCTCTCAGGCAACTGAGTTAGGAAGGACGCCTGTATCTTTGTAGTGACTGGGTGTATTGATACACCATCCAAAGTGTAATTAATAACTTCACCATGCTCAAACGGATATTCAATGTCTGCTTTTTTTTACCCATCTACCAATAGGTGCCCTTCTTTGCGAGGCATTGGAAAACCTCCCTGGTCTTTGTAGTTGAATCTGTGTTTGAAATTCACTGCTTGACTGAGAAACCTTATAGCTAATTTTACGTGTGGGGTACAGAGGTGAAGTAATGATTCAAAAGTCATGTTAAATACTATTATTGCACAAAGAGTTATTCCATGCAACTTGTCATTTACCTTTATTTAACTAGGCAAGTCAATTAAGAACAAATTCTTATTTTCAATTATGATTTAGGAACAGTGGGTTAACTGCCTTGTTCAGGGGCAGAACAACAGATTTTTACCTTGTCATCCCAGGGAGTCGATCTTGCCACCTTTAGGTTACCAGTCCAACACTCTAACCACTAGGCTACCTGCCACCCCAATCAACTGACTTGTTAAGAAACTTTTTACTCATGAACTTATTTAAACGTGCCATAACAATTAATTAGCAAAAAATAAATAAAAAAATACATAATTCCACTTTGACATTATGGATATTGTGTGTAGGCCAATTTTAAATTCAAACTGTAACACAACTAAATGTGGGAAAAGTCATGGGTTTTGAATACTTTCTGAAGGTACTGTACCTGTATGTTTTTTTTCCTACTGTATTATTGACTGTGTGTTTGTTTACTCCAATGTGTAACTATGTGTTGTTGTATGTGTTGAACTGCTTTGCTTTATCTTGGCCAGGTCGCAGTTGTAAATGAGAACTTGTTCTCAACTTGCCTACCTGGTTTAATAAAGGTGAAATAAAATAAAAAATAAAAAAAATGTACAGACAGAGATTGAGAGAGTGTGGGCTGGGGGAGGTTTGGGAGAGAGAGAGAGATGAGGGAGAGAGGTAGAGCAGTTTCATTCTGACTTTTATATAGACATTTAGAGGGACACGGAAGAGGAAGAAATGTAGAAGTGGTGGGGAGGGAGTGGAGGAAGGACGAGGAGGCAGGTTTGAGTTACTGAAAAAAGAGAGGTTTTGCTGTTTCAACAATTACTAAACGGAGTGGTCAGCATCATATGAGTGCAGGCTTAGGAAGAGGGGAAGACAGAGAAAGAGTGGGAGAGGAAGAGAGAAAATAGGGAGGAGACGGGGTGAAATTGGAGGAGTGAGAGACGGAGGGATGCAGTAAAGGAATGAAGTTTGGAATAAGAGATGGGAAGAGATAATGGGGTGAATGAGAGGATGAGCAGAATGATGGAGAAGAATGATGAGATCAAAATGGTTACAGTGGCTGGTAAGAAAGAGAGAAGGAATGAAAGATTGGGAAAATGGAGGAGGAAATTACGGAATAGTTGGTGGGAGGCAAAAACTTGGTCAGGGATTCAAAAGACCCATTAATCTTGGCGCAAGCTCTGTTTCAGTGTGTCTGAATATTTTGGGGGGGCTTTCAATGCAATAACACATACTGTATAATATGAGACAAATTCCACCAATCATATCCCAGAATGAAAGCAATAACACAATGAAAGCAATAACAGAGTTGATCCTCTTAATTCAGTCCCACTGTATAATATATAATCGCTACTTTGTCGCAGAGAGAAACTTTCAAAAGACTTTGGATGACATAAGTAAATAAATAATAATATGACTTTCACAGGAGAAAAAAACACAGCAAACATACACAATCTGGAAAAAAAATTGTTAGCTGTCAGACATCTCAATATACTGTAGATGCTGTGCTAATGAATACACATTAAAAAAAGACAGAAAGGCCGACATATAAGGAGGAACATACAGTATAGTGTACATACACAATCTGTCATATATGACAAATTAATGCACATACAAATTGTCTAGCAGAAACGAACAGACAACACAAGTGCCTTCAGAAAGTATTCATACCGCTTGACTTATTCCACATTGTGTTGTGTTACAGCCTGAACTAAAAATGGATTAAACATATCTTTTTCTCACCCAACTACACCCAATACCCCATAATGACAAAGTGAGAACACGTTTCGATTTTTTTGGTGTGCAAATGTATTCAAAATGAAATACAGAAATGTCTAATGTACATAAGTATTCACAACCCTGAGTCAATACGTTTGAATCACCTTCGGCAGCGATTACAGCTGTGAGTGTTTCTGGGTAAGTCTCTAAGAGCTTTGCACACCTGGATTGTGCAATATTTGCCCGTTGTTCTTTTCAAAATTCTTCAAGCTCTGTCAAATTGCTTGTTGATCATTGCTAGACAACTATTTTCAAGTCTTGCTATTGTGTGTTAGCCAGTGACAAAACATCTCAATGTAATCCATTTTAAATGCAGGCTGTAACACAACAAAATGTGGGAAAGGTCAAGGGGTGTGAATACTTTCCGAAGGAACTGTAAACAAATGCATGCATCCACATGGGGACACACATGACCAAACACACAGATCACACGCCACACATTTCCATAAAAACAGCCTTGAACACGCAACAACTTCCATCCTCCCGCGTTGGGCAGAAGCCTCAGGAGTCATGTTTTATTGGCAGAAGGGACAGAAGCCTATGGGGCATTGGCAGTGAATGTGACTGACACCTCTCCATCTATGTACTGTGTGTATATATGTCCAATATCCAGACACATCCATATGTAGCTAATTCTAAAGTATTACCTCTATGCACTTCCATGCACCTGGATTCATATAGATTCAATGGCTCCATACATTAGGGCTACTGAGGAATATTAAGATGCTGTTTTAGAGTGTTTTTGGTCCATGACCCAGTTAGCGACTCGTGTCTGGTCAATTGAGAGGAACTCTGGGAAGCTGTGTTTTTTAGCCGCTAGCTACTCAGCTCTGGCACATCTGTGACAGAAGCCTTTCGGACCTCCAAATGTGTTTGTGGGGACTCAAAGGCTTGTGTCCTCACTTTGCCATGCAGTGTGGGATTGTGAGGACATAGGGATTACATGTCCTCATTTTGGCATCCTTACAGTGTGTCTTTTAGGACTCAATGACCCGGGTCCTCACTTTGACATCTGTGGCTGTTTACTGGAAGCCTTCTTCTACAGTGTGTTTTTGAGGACTCTACTCATGTCCTCACTTTAACATCTACGGTGTTTCTGAGGACTCAATGACCCACATCCTTACTTTAATATCCAGTGTGTTTGTGAGGACTTTACTGACCTGTGTCCTCACTTTTCCAGTGTGTCTTTGAGGACTAAATGACCCATGTCCTCACTTTGCAATCTGTGGCTGTTTAGATCTTTCAGTTTCTGAAGGTCTTTCATTTAGCTACTGCTCCCACGGTGTATGTGGTATTTAATTCAAAATGACCTAATAATTACTCCAACTTTGTGGTTCATTAAAAGAGGCACCATTATATTATTTGGTACCAGACAGTTACCAATTGTGTTGAATCCTTTGAGGTTGCACCAAAAAGCAGTGCTTGCTACCACGTTAGTGAAAAAAGTGTCAGTCAAATACAATACCAACTGAAAAGGAGCTATAAAATAAAACATTTCTTTACAATCCCTGAATTACTTGGAATCGATATGGAACTGACCCCAACCTTTGTGAAAAAGTGAATGGTCCCTCCAATGTAGCTACAGACCCTCTCCATTGCCTCCTGCGACCACCGGAGTGATCAGACCGCTGCCAAGAATTTAGTGAGAGAGAGAGAGAAGCAACAGGGAGCCATTGCTCCTAAGGTGCAGAGGCAAGCATCTTATGGACTGTGCCTCTGGGCAGAGGTAGTAAAATGCTCATATATGCCATGCTACGAAATTATTTAAAAGAAAACGCTACTATTTCGATTTCAGACTAAGGTCAATGTCATCACATCAGTATAAAGATATATTATTGATGTAATTTGGAGTATTTAAGGACAGAGGTGGCTCTAAAAAACGCATTGAGATCGTTAGATAACTATCTCGCCATCGCACACACGCATGCGCTCACACACACACACAGTTCCTCTCTCTTTTACACACACACATCCGACACACACATTATGCAACCCGCTTTAGGTCAAAATGAGAGCAATCTGTTCTTGTTAAACACCCCAGTGCAGGACTGTTAATGGCCTTGTTAGGAGACACAGGCTCGTTTTTAAAATGAATTTGTTAAGTTTGCCAGCATCGAACATTGAAGGGGGAACACTTACGAGATGATCTGCCTTTCCCCATATATTACCCATACTACTGTCCCCGTATTACTGGAAAGGAAGGGATGATCAGTCTTCTGTTCTCGGCTTTCTCTCTATTGCTCTCTAATTTGAGGTACTGTAGGTAGTCAACCTTTTATTATGAGCCAGGCAGGTGCGCTCCTCCCTACGACACTGATAATGATTTGTCTATTGCACCTTTTGTTTTATATGCACTTTGCACATTTTAGGGCATCATGTCCTAAATAAATAAGATCGATTTTTGCATCTGAGCCTCCATTTTGTGTGGCTATCCATCCTTCCTAAACTCTCTATTTGTCTGTCGTATACAGGGCTGTACATATGTGTGTAATTCTTGAGTTCCCTCCCAGGACTGCTGACCTGGGACATCAACCTTAAAAGTCCAATGCAGTGGTTTTTATTTCAATATCAAATCATTTCTGGGTAACAATTAAATACCTTACTGTGACTGTTTTCAATTTAAATTGTTATTTTTTTTTACTAAAATAGCTTCTTAGCAAAGAGCAATTTCTCAAGCAAGACTTTTGCTAGGACTCTGGGAGTGGTCTGAGTGGGGAGGATAAAACTGAAAACGCTGTTATTGGCAGAGGGATTTGGAACTCTCTTTCTTGTCTATTAACTAATTTACCCCCCTGGTGATGTCACCAGGCAGGCCAAAGCTCCATCCCACCAAAACAGGATGAAATTTCAAACAGCTCACAATTTTCCCACTATTATTCCAACCTCATAGTGTGGAAATATATATTAAACACCGTTAAAACATGTTTTTGACCGCAGAGGGGCTTTATTCTGCTAGGAAACATCTGCTAAATATGTATGTATACTGAGTATTTTGCATACAGAACATACACACTTGGTTTCTGTTTCCATTGTCTGTTATGTAAATATATACTCAAACACACACACACACACATACTTTCTTTACACATACTGCAGTGTACACACTTTACCCCCCTTCTCCCACTGCCTGTTAATACACACAAATATTTACTCTTCATCACACGTCAACCTTGCACATACACTCTATTTCCGGGCACCCACATGCTCATGGCTAGACACACTCTTCGGCACATACTCTATCTAGCTTGCATACAAGCCCCCACTAACTCGCTTCACCTCTCTGTCACAGGTTCACACTCTCTGCATAAACACACTCTTCCTCGCCAGTATGTGCACAAGTGCGTGTACACACACATGCACACACACACTCACACACACACTCTCCCTATCTCTCTCAGCCACATTTTCACCCCCCACCATTGTCCTCATTGCTCCACCTCATCTCATATTCTCAGTGTGGTGCAGTGAGGCCCTAGAGGGGGGCATTGCACACTGGGTCGTTCTGTGACTGTTACCATCTGAGGCAGTCACCATCTGAGGCTGTAGCCTACTATACCCCGTACCCCCTCCTGCATGGACCTAACTCCTAATGTATGATCACTTCTGTATCTAAATCGATATAGGCCTGGGCCTGAGTCGGCAGCATTTCAGTGGCTGCGTTGACCAGATCCTTCGAAGGTGTCCAGGCATCATGGGAATGGGCTGAAATTAGCCTCGTCGTCGTCGTGCGCCGGCAGTTCTCCAGGAATATGCGTGCGTATGGTGAGAGATTCATTCCACTGGCTACCGCCACGCTCAGCTGCAGAAGCGCGCTTCCCTGCTGCACGGTGTCGGAAGCAGGGTACTGCACCCTCCGCTGCGTTTCATACACAAACCCCAACACCAAATGAGACGTAATGTGTTGAGACAGAACAAGCGCATCAACGTATCCGAGGTCGCTGGTGCTTGTGTGTCGTGAAGGCAGCCGAAGCCGCTCTTAGTCCAATCAGAGTTCACAGGGAGAGAGGGCTAAGATAGTAATTAGTGATCGAAACACTAATTTGATTTATTAGCATTAGGTAAGTACAGTAAGTGGGGATTCCCTGGTCCCATTCTGATGGTTCTGCTTCCCTCTGGCGGAGAGAGGAAGACTGTGCTGCAAAACAGATAGAGCAGACTACTATTATGACTCATACATAGTCAATGTCCACCGGCTCCAGTCTGGCCATCACATGTACATTTCGTTAGCTTCTTTAATTACAGTATAAATTAAACATTTCACAGTTCAGAGGCCTTGTTAAGGGATTGGATGTTACTCAATGGATTCTGATTTGATCTCATACATCATATATATTTAAAGAAAGAGGTTAAAAGAACATATTCAACAGAATATAACATTGTCATGTGTGAAGTCTAGGTAGACGAGAAGTAAGAAAAGATCATCAAATACTACATTCCATCTCTTCTACAGCAGATATGACCGGAGCTGACGCTGAGCTTCACAGACAGCATAAACCTGGGTCATACTACCACCCTCTGGTTGGACTGGGCTACTACTGTTGACCTGCCAACCTGTCTGTCAAATCAAATCAACGTTTTATTGGTCACATACACAGATGTGCAGATGTTATCGTAGGTGCAGAGAAATGCTTGTGTTTCTCTGCAGTAATACCTAGCAATATAAAATACACACATAATCCAAAAAGTAGAAATGAAGAAATATCAGAACGACCAAAATCAGAACGAGCAACGGCAGACTGTGGAATATACAGCACCTGTCAAAAGTGTGGACATGTCTACTCATTCAAGAGTTTTTCTTAAATTTTTACTATTTTCTACACTGTAGAATATTAGTGAAGACATCAAAACTATGAAATAACACATATGGAATCATGTAGTAACCCAAAAAGTGTTAAACAAAGTAGCCACCCTTTGCCTTGATGACAGTTTTGCACACTCTTGGCATTTTCTCATCCAGCTTCACCTGGAATGCTTTCCAACAGTCTTAAAGGAGTTCCCACATATGCTGAGCACTTGTTGGCTGCGGTTCAACTCATCCCAAACCATCTCAATTGGGTTGAGGTCGGGTGATTGTGGAGGCCAGGTCATCTGATGCAGCACTCCATCACTCTCCTTCTTGGTCAAATAGCCCTTACATAGCCTGGAGGTGTGTTGGGTCATTGTCCTGTTTAAAAACAAATGATAGTTCCACTAAGCGCAAATCAGATGGGATGGCGTATCGCTGCAGAATGCTGTGGTAGCCATGCTGGTTAAGTGTGCCTTGAATTATAAATAAATCACAGACAGTGTCACAAGCAAAGCACCCCCACACCATCCCACCTCTACTCGACGCTTCAAGGTAGGAATCACACATGCGGAGATCATCCATTCACCTACTCTGCGTGTAATGTCCATTATTCGTGTTTCTTGACCCAAGCAAGTCTCTTCTTATTATTGAGGTCCTTTAGTAGTGGTTTCTTTGCAGCAATTCGACCATGAAGACCTGATTCAAGCAGTCTCCTCTGAACAGTTGATGTTGAGATGTGTCTGTTACTTGAACTCTGTGAAGCATTTATTTGGGCTGCAATTTCTGAAGCTGGTAACTCTAATGAACTTATCCTCTGCAACAGAGGTAACTCTGCATCTTCCTTTCCTGTGGCGGTCCTCATGAGAGCCAGTTTCATCATAGCGCTTGATGGTTTTTGCAACCGCACTTGAAGAAACTGTCAAAGTTCTTGAAATGTTAAGCATTGACTGACCTTCATGTAATGATGGACTGTCAATTCTCTTTGCTTATTTGAGCTGTACTTGCCATAACATGGACTTGGTCTTTTACCAAATAGGTCTATCTTCTGTATACCACCCCTACCTTGTATATGAATAGATATGAATAGAAAATGTGTGTACAGCAGTAGTTATAAAGGATGAGCCATATAACGTGGGTAAAACGGTATGTAAACATTATACATTTTCAGTGACTCTATGTACATAGGGCAGTAGTCTCTAAGGTGCCGGGTAGAGTACCGGGTGGTAGCCGGCTAGTAACAGTGACAAAGCAGGGTACTGGGTGGAGGCCGGGTAGTGATGACTGTTTAACAGTTTGACAGCCTGGAGATAAAAGCTGTTTATCAGTCTCCGGTCCCAATTTTGATGCACCTGTACTGTCTCCGCCTAGATGGTAGCGGGGTGAACAGCCGTGTCTCAGGTGGCTGGAGACGTCTTGGCCTTCCTATGAAACCGGGTACTGTAGATGTCCTGGAGGGCAGGCAGTGTGCCCCCGATGATGCATTGGGCTGACCGCACCACCCTCTGGAGAGCGCTGCGGTTGCGGATGGTGCAATTGCCGTAGCAGGCGGTGATACAGCCTGACAGGATGCTCTTAATGGTGCCTCTGTAGCAGTTTGTGAGGGTCTTAGGGGCCACGCCAAATTTCTTTAGCGTCACTCACAGAGGCAGGGAGCTGTGATGCAGTATTGGTCTCCCGGGCAGGAACACAACACTATTTGCATATCTATGCCTGTTTTCCATGGCAGACTCATTAACAAGCTCTTCAGCTCCTCATAATGGCCAATATTTAGAAAATAAACCTCAGACGAATAGCCTGTAAAATATTATACCTCTTTCAAACGTATCCTGTAGTTGTTCTCATGTAGTATGCTAAGTGCGAGGTTTATTAGAGGATGTTTGTGGGGAGAATATGAATACTGTACTACTATTGACAGTGTGTTAATTTATTTCCCAGAGTGAGTTGATGCCAAATGGATGCTGTCAAATCACCAACCACAGTGTTGCCGAATGTTCAGTTCAGTTCTGATCTTTGCTTGGATGGGTTTTGGGGTGAGAGGTCTTTAAAAAAAGGAATGGAGAAAAACCAATGAGGTTGAACGAATCCATAGACCTGTCTCCTTGGATCTATATCTCTCCCCATGTCTATCTCTCTAGCTCTCTGTCAGCTTCTAGTCCTTCACACGCTCTACACCTCTCCACCCCCCTTCGCTCCCCCACGTCTCCCCCATGTCTCTAAGCCCTTTTCTCTATCTGTCACAGTCCCCCCTCTTCCTTCCTCTCTTTTTAAACTCTTCATTTCTATCTTGGGTTCTAGCCTTTTCCTCTTTCTCGCTCTCCTACTCATTGTGTGTGTGTGTGTGCCTTTTCCTGTCTCCTAACTCCTGTGCACTGTTCAGGGTTTACTTTGGCCTGGTTTCTGCTCTAGTTTGTCTAGTACGAACAAGAGAGGGAACAGGCTGTTCAGCCAATACATACCACAAAAGTATGTGGACTTGACTATTTCAGCAACACACGTCGTTGACATGTGTACAAAATCGAGCACACAGCCATGCAATCTCCATTGACAGACCTTGGCAGTAGAATGGCCTTACTGAAGAGCTCAGTGACTTTCAATGTGGCACCTTCATAGGATGCCACCTTTCCAACAAGTCAGTTATCAAATGTTCTGCCCTGAGAAAAAAAGATTCTATTTTATTTCGAATGGCAAGCCAGACAAAATTAAAAGGGTCCATTTATACAATTAATATGAATTCGGAGGGCAGAAATGATTAAATATTAAAGCATTAGACCTCTCACTAAAGGCGTCAGTCATACAAACGTTATACTTAAATCCGAACAGGTTCTCTAGCAAATTAGTAAGAATGTCTCACCCCACGTTTTAAGAATGGCCTTTCCCCTTTATTCAGATTACAACCCCTGACTTTTGGTTATTTGAAAACGAAATCATCTCCAAAATATCGTTATTTTTTAAATAAGCCATAGAAAGTTGGTTGCAATTTCAGTTTAATCCACCTGAAAAAAACAGAACAAATAACACAACAAATATTGGTTAAACTCAAATATATTAATTGATTTAAAAAAACATTATTTTTTGATAACATAAAAAAAAATAGTATAATCTTTGCAAATTATATCATAAATAGGTATAGTGGAGTTATGTCACACATGCAGCTAATGAAAATATATGGAAATGTCTATTCTACCCAAAATTACAACCAACTAATTACAGCATTACCGCAAAAATGGAAGAGGCAAGTGGAAGGGGGAAAAAGTGAGGAACTTGTCTTTTGGCCTTCCATTAAAGACCAAAATTGGTTAAAGAAAATTGTGATAAATAAAAAAATATACTAGTTTCATTTAAGGACCAAAAAATGGACAGCTGTGCCATATAGACTGCAAAATAGTTGGGAAGAGATTTTCAATGTACCGATTCCATGGCACATGGTTTATGAACTGTTACGCAAAACGACACTGTATTCAAAACTTATATTTTTTCTATTTAGATTATTATACAAAATTATTGCAACCAATAGAATGTTATATATATGGGGGATACAACCTTCCCAGATTATTGCAACCAATAGAATGTTATATGTATGGGGGATACAACCTTCCCAGATTATTGCAACCAATAGAATGTTATATGTATGGGGGATACAACCTTCCCAGATTATTGCAACCAATAGAATGTTATATATATGGGGGATACAACCTTCCCAGATTATTGCAACCAATAGAATGTTATATATATGGGGTATACAACCTTCCCAGATTATTGCAACCAATAGAATGTTATATATATGGGGGATACAACCTTCCCAGATTATTGAAACCAATAGAATGTTATATATATGGGGTATACAACCTTCCCAGATTATTGCAACCAATAGAATGTTATATATATGGGGGATACAACCTTCCCAGCTCTGCAGATTTTGTTGCGAAGAGACATAGTCATGAGATCATTTATTTTTGTACTGTCCATATGTAGCTTGTTTTTGGTCACAGGTCCAGGAATGTCTGAAGAATTGCAACATTTACCTGGAGCTAACTCTGCAGATAGCACTACTGGGCGATCTGAAAAGTCATAATCAATCGATCAATAATATAATAATACTTTTAGCAAAACATTTTATATTTAATTTACAATCTGTAGAAACTATGAGAATAGAAAGGTTCAGAACTTTTGTGAAGCATCACAGCACAGTTGAAAAATATATGGCAAATAGAAATCCAATATGGATGGTGTTAAGAGATAGATGGGAGAGGTTGAATGGAGCTGAAGAGTGGGACTAATAACAACAAGATAACAAATGTAAAATATACTGTGTCTGTAAAATGTATATAGCTTCAGAACTTTGGTGAAATACACTGCTCAAAAAAATAGGGAACACTAAAATAACACATCATAGATCTGAATGAATGAAATAATCTTATGAAATACTTTTTTCTTTACATAGTTGAATGTGCTGACAACAAAATCACACAAAAATTATCAATGGAAATCAAATTTATCAACCCATGGAGGTCTGGATTTGGAGTCACACTCAAAATTAAAGTGGAAAACCACACTACAGCCTGATCCAACTTTGATGTAATGTCTTTAAAACAAGTCAAAATGAGGCTCAGTAGTGTGTGTGGCCTCCACGTGCCTGAATGACCTCCCTACAACGCCTGGGCATGCTCCTGATGAGGTGGCGGATGGTCTCCTGAGGGATCTCCTCCCAGACCTGGACTAAAGCATCCGCCAACTCCTGGACAGTCTGTGGTGCAACGTGGCGTTGGTGGATGGAGCGAGACATGATGTCCCAGATGTGCTCAATTGGATTCAGGTCTGGGGAACGGGCGGGCCAGTCCTTAGCATCAATGCCTTCCTCTTGCAGGAACTGCTGACACACTCCAGCCACATGAGGTCTAGCATTGTCTTGCATTAGGAGGAATCCAGGGCCAACCGCACCAGCATATGGTCTCACAAGGGGTCTGAGGATCTCATCTCGGTACCTAATGGCAGTCAGGCTACCTCTGGCGAGCACATGGAGGGCTGTGCGGCCCCCAAAAGAAATGCCACCCCACACCATGACTGACCCACCGCCAAACCGGTCATGCTGGAGGATGTTGCAGGCAGCAGAACGTTCTCCACGGCGTCTCCAGACTCTGTCACGTCTGTCACGTGCTCAGTGTGAACCTGCTTTCATCTGTGAAGAGCACAGGGCGCCAGTGGCGAATTTGCCAATCTTGGTGTTCTCTGGCAAATGCCAAACGTCCTGCACGGTGTTGGGCTGTAAGCACAACCCCCACCTGTGGACGTTGGGCCCTCATACCACCCTCATGGAGTCTGTTTCTGACCGTTTGAGCAGACACATGCACATTTGTGGCCTGCTGGAGGTCATTTTGCAGGGCTCTGGCAGTGCTCCTCCTTGCACAAAGGCGGAGGTAGTGGTCCTGCTGCTGGGTTGTTGCCCTCCTACGGCCTCCTCCACGTCTCCTGATGTACTGGCCTGTCTCCTGGTAGCGCCTCCATGCTCTGGACACTACGCTGACAGACACAGCAAACCTTCTTGCCACAGCTCGCATTGATGTGCCATCCTGGATGAGCTGCACTACCTGAGCCACTTGTGTGGGTTGTAGACTCCGTCTCATGCTACCACTAGAGTGAAAGCACCGCCAGCATTCAAAAGTGACCAAAACATCAGCCAGGAAGCATAGGAACTGAGAAGTGGTCTGTGGTCACCACCTTCAGAACCACTCCTTTATTGGGGGTGTCTTGCTAATTGCCTATAATTTCCACCTGTTGTCTATTCCATTTGCACAACAGCATGTGAAATGTATTGTCAATCAGTGTTGCTGATTGGACAGTTTGATTTCACAGAAGTGTGATTGACTTGGAGTTACATTGTGTTGTTTAAGTGTTCCCTTTATTTTTTTGAGCAGTGTAGCCCAGTTAAAAATATATGGCAAACAGAAATCAAACTGGATGGACATCAGAAATAGATGGGAGAGGTGGAGGTTAGAGGAAAGCCAGGACTAAAAACAAACAACATATAACTATTGTAAAATAGATTGTGTCCATAAGAGGTATATAGTGTGTATAAGCTGGAAATAAAAAGCCTAAGTCTTGTTGTTCATCATTATTAACTGGGTGGTTCGAGCCCTGAATGCTGATTGGCTTATAATAGCAATAAGGCACCTCGGGGGATATATGGCCAATATACCATGGCTAAGGGCTGTGTCCAGGCACTCCGCGATGCGTTGTGACGAAGAACAGCCCTTAGCCATGGTATATTGGCCATATACCACACCTCCTCGGGCCTTATTGCTTAAGTATACTCCAATTAGGGGAGGGGTGGTAGGGATAGCGGAAAATAATAAAGGACATATATTTTTTAAAGATATACACAGTACCAGTCAAATGTTTGGACACACCTACTCATTCAAGGCTTTTTCTTTATTTGTACTATTTTCAACATTGTAGAATAATAGATGAAGACATCAAAACTCTGAAATAACACATGGAATCATGTAGTAACCAAAAAAGTGTTAAACAAATCAAAATATATTTTATTTTTTTATGTTCTTCAAAGTAGCCACCCTTTGCCTTGATGACAGCTTTGCACACTCTTGGTATTCTCTCAAACAGCTTCACCTGGAATGCTTTTCCAACAGTCTTGAAGGAGTTGGCTGCTTTTCCTTCACTCTGTGGTCCAACTCATCCCAAACCATCTCAATTGGGTTGAAGTTGGGTGATTGTGGAGGTCAGGTCATCTGATGCAGCACTCCATCACTCTCCTTCTTGGTCAAATAGCCCTTACACAGCCTGGAGGTGTGTTGGGTCAATGTCCTGTTGAAAAACAAATGATAGGCTCACTAAGCGCAAACCAGATGGGATGGTGTATTGCTGCAGAGTTCTGTGGTAGCCATGCTGGTTAAGTGTGCCTTGAATTATAAATAAATCACAGACAGTGTCACCAGCAAAGCACCCCCACACCATCACACATCCTCCTCCATGCTTCATGGTGGGTACCACACAAGCAGAGATTATCCGTTCACCTACTCTGCGTCTCACAAAGACACGGCGGTTGTAACCAAAAATGCTAAATGTGGACTCATCAGACCAAAGGACAGATTTCCACAAGTCTAATATCCATTGCTTGTGTTTCTTGGCCCATGCAAATCTCTTCTTCTTATTGGGGTCCTTTAGTAGTGGTTTCTTTGCAGCAATTCGACCATAAAGGCCTGATTCATGCAGTCTCCTCTGAACAGTTGATGTTTTATATGTGTCTGTTACTTGAACTCTGTGAAGCATTTATTTGGGCTGCAATTTCTGAGACTGGTAACTCTAATGAACTTATCCTCCTCAGCAGAGGTAACTCTGCATCTTCCTTTCCTGTGGCGGTCCTCATGAGAGCCAGTTTCATCATAGAGCTTGATGGTTTTTGCGACTGCACCTGAAGAAACGCTTAAAGTTCTTGAAATGTTCCGCATTGACGGACCTTCATGTCTTAAAGTAATGATGGACTGTCGTTTCTCTTTACTTATTTGAGCTGTTCTTGCCATAACATCAACTTGGTCTTTTACCAAATAGAGCTATCTTCTGTATACCACCCCTACCTTGACACAACACAACTGATTGCCTCAAACGCATTAAGATGGAAAGAAATTCCACAAATTAACTTTTAACAAGGTACACCTGTTAATTGAATTGCATTCCAGGTGACTACTTCATGAAGCTGGTTGAGAGAATGCCAAGAGTGTGCAAAGCTTTCATCAGGGCAAAGGGGGGCTACTTTGAAGAATCTCAAATGTAAAGAATATTTTTTGCTTACTACATGATTCCATATGTGTTATTTCATAGTTTTGATGTCTTCACTATTATTCTACAATGTAGAAAAAAGTCAAAATAAAGAAAAACCCTGGAATGAGTAGGTGTGTCCAACCTTTTGACTGGTACTGTGTGTATATTAATATATACACTACTGTTCAAAAGTTTGGGGCCACCTAGAAATGTCCTTGTTTTTTAAAGAAAAGCCAATTTTTTGTCCATTAAAATAAACATCAAATTGATCAGAAATACAGTGTAGATATTGTTAATGTTGTAAATGACTATTGTAGCTGGAAACGGCAGATTTTTTATGGAAATTCTACACAGGCGTACAGAGGCCCATTATCAGCAACCATCACTCCTGTGTTAGCTAATCAAAGTTTATCGTTTTAAAAGGCTAAATGATCATTAGAAAACCATTATGTTAGCACAGCTGAAAACTGTTCTGATTAAAGAAGCAATAAAACTGGCCTTCTTTTGACTAATTGAGTATCTGGAGCATCAGCATTTGTGGGTTCGATTACAGGCTCATAATAGCTAGAAACAAAGAACTTTCTTCTGAAACTCGTCAGTCTATTCTTGTTCTGAGAAATGGCTATTCCATGCGAGAAATTGCCAAGAAACTGAAGATCTCGTACAACGCTGTGTACTACTGCCTTTACAGAACAGCGCAAACTGGCTCTAACCAGAATAGAAAGTGGGAGGCCCCCGGTGCACAACTGAGCAAGAGGACAAGTACATTAGAGTGTCTAGTTTGAGAAACAGACGCCTCACAAGTCCTCAACTGGCAGCTTCATTAAATAGTACGCGCAAAACACCAGTCTCAAAGTCAACAGTGAAGAGGCGACTCTGGGATGCTGGCCTTCTAGGCAGAGTTCCTCTGTCCAGTGTCTGTGTTCTTTTGCCCATCTTAATCTTTTCTTTTTATTGGCCAGTCTGAGATATGGCTTTTTCTTTGCAACTCTGCCTAGAAGGCCAGCATCCCGAAGTCGCCTCTTCACTGTTGATGTTGAGACTGGTGTACGCCTATGTAGATATTCCAATTAAAATCAGCCGTTTCCAGATACAATAGTCATTTACAACATTAACAATGTCTACACTGTATTTCTGATCAATTTTATGTTATTTTAATGGACAAAACAATGTGCTTATCTTTCAAAAACAAGGAAAAGTCTAAGTGACACCAACCTTTTGAATGGTAATGTTTGTAGGTATGTACAGTGAGGGAAAAAAAGTATTTTATCCCCTGCTGATTTTGTACGTTTGCCCACTGACAAAGAAATGATCAGTCTATAATTTTAATGGTAGATTTATTTGAACAGTGAGAGACAGAATAACTAAAAAAAAAAAAAACGCATGTGAAAAATGTTATAAATTGATTTGCATTTTAATGAGGGAAATAAGTATTTGACCCCTCTGCAAAACATGACTTAGTACTTGGTGGCAAAACCCTTGTTGGCAATCACAGAGGTCAGACGTTTCTTGTAGTTGGCCACCAGGTTTGCACACATCTCAGGAGGGATTTTGTCCCACTCCTCCTTGCAGATCTTCTCCAAGTCATTAAGGTTTCGAGGCTGATTTTTGGCAACTCGAACCTTCAGCTCCCTCCACAGATTTTCTATGGGATTAAGGTCTGGAGACTGGCTAGGCCACTCAAGGACCTTAATGTGCTTCTTCTTGAGCCACTCCTTTGTTGCCTTGGCCGTGTGTTTTGGGTCATTGTCATGCTGGAATACCCATCCACGACCCATTTTCAATGCCCTCAATTGTTTTCTTGGTGACTAAGGTCCCAGCTGCCTTGAGGTCATTGACAAGATCCACCCATGTAGTTCTGGGCTGATTCCTCACCGTTCTCATGATCATTGCAACTCCACGAGGTGAGATCTTGCATGGAGCCCCAGGCCGAGGGAGATTGACAGCTCTTTTGTGTTTCTTCCATTTGCGAATAATCGCACCAACTGTTGTCACCTTCTCACCAAGCTGCTTGGCGATGGTCTTGTAGCCCATTCCAGCCTTGTGTAGGTCTACAATCTTGTCCTTGACATCCTTGGAGAGCTCTTTGGTCTTGGCCATGGTGGAGAGTTTGGAATATGATTGATTGATTGCTTCTGTGGACAGGTGTCTTTTATACAGGTAACAAACTGAGATTAGGCAACTCCCTTTAAGAGTGTGCTCCTAATCTCAGCTCGTTACCTGTATAAAAGACACCTGGGAGCCAGAAATCTTTCTGATTGATAGGGGGTCAAATACTTATTTCCCTCAATAAAATGCTTATCCATTTTTAAAAAAAATCACGTGTTTTACTGGATTTTTTTGTTGTTATTCTGTCCCTCACTGTTCAAATAAACCTACCATTAAAATTATAGACTGATCATTTCTTTGTCAGTGGGCAAACGTACAAAATCACCAGGGGATCAAATCGTTTTTTCCCTCACTGTATGTGTATGTATGTTTCTATATATATAATATCTTTTTACAAAAAATATATATGGGGGATTGGAAATGATGCAGAAAATTACATTGATGGAAGCTTCAATCTATCTGCAATATTAAAGCTGATCTACCCCCTAAAATAAAATAAAATATTAATAATAATCTGCCCTGCTAGAGCTTCCCCGGTCAACTGTAAGTGCTGTTATTGTAAAGTGGAAACGTCTAGGAGCAACAATGGCTCAGCCACACAAGCTCACAGAACGGGACCGCCGAGTGCTGAAGCGTGTAGTGCGTTAAAACCGTCTGTCCTCGTTGCAACACTCAATACCGAGCAATGGTGGAAAAAGTACCCAATTGTCATACTTGAGTAAAAGTAAAGGTACCTTAATAGAAAATGACTCAAGTAAAAGTGAAAGTCACCTAGTAAAATACTACTTGAGTAAAAGTCTAAAAGTATTTGGTATTAAATATACTTAAGTATCAAAAGTAAATGTAATTGCTAAAATATACTTAAGTATCAAAAGTTAAAGGTAAAGTATCAATCTTATCAAATTCCTTATATAAAGCAAACCAGACGGCACCATTTTCTTGTTTTTTTAATTTACAGAAAGCCAGGGGCATGCTCCAACTCTCAGACATCCTTTACAAAGGAAGCATGTGTATAGTGAGTCTGACAGATCAGAGGCAGTAGGGTTGACCAGGGATGTTCTCTTGATAAGTGTGTGAATTGGACCATTTTTCTGTCCTGCTAAGCATTCAAAACAAGTACTTTTGGGTGTCAGGGAAAATGTATGGAGTAAAAAGTACATCATTTTCTTTAGGAATGTAGTGGATAGTAAAGTAAAGTACAGATACCCCAAAAAACTACTTAAGTAGTACTTTCAAGTATTTTTACTTAAGTACTTTAGACCAGATTTAGAAATGAAACATGACAATTTGAAAAATAAGCCACGGGAGTGCTTTGAGCGAGAATAAAGACGACTTTCGAGTAGTAAGACAAGTATAAAAGCAACAGATACTGTGGTAGCAGACAGCATGACTGAGATTGTATTTCCAATATTAGCAGGCAGAATTTAGACTGTCCACTTAAGTGCTGAGACACAATGGCTATATAAGGAATGGAGCATATAGGATGGGGGCTCAGGCACCATTATAGTTACCAATATAACTTAGACAGCTGTCAGATATGGGCGTTAACAAGCAAGAGCTAAGATAACTATAGGGCCAATGGGAGTAGTTCATGAACATACAAGGAGTGATTCTATATGTTAGGCAGGGACAGAAGCCTATAAAAGGGAGAGCTCTGTGATAAAGAAGTCAGTCTCTTACCATGGGAGAGGCTCGGCTTTAATCCGTGTTATTAAAGTCTAATTGAATTCACAAGTTCCGGTATCTGTGCAATTATTTGACAAATTGTTTTTCCACAACACTACCAGTAATAAGATGGGGCTAGAAGCGTCTTATATGGTGAGCTACCGAGTTCCAAACTGCCTCTGGGTGCAACGTCAACACAAGAACTGTTCGTCGGGAGCTTCATGAAATGGGTTTCCATGGCCGAGCAGATGACCATGCGCAATGCCGAGCGTCGGTTGGAGTGGTGTAAAGCTCGCCGCCATTGGACTCTGGAGCTGTGGAAACGCCTACTCTGAAGTCATGTATCACGCTTCATCTTTTGGCAGTCCGATGGACGAATCTGAGTTTGGCGGATGCCAGAATAGTAGTCAGGGTGTTTTTCATGGTTCAGGCTAGGCCACAGCATACAATGACATTCTAGAACAGGTATCCCCAGGGGTACACGCAATGCCGTCGGGGGTACGCCAATTATAAATGTGATTTTTCTTCACATTTTAAAACAGTACATTTATATTTTCCAACAGGGCTATACATTTGGGTGAGTGTTTTTTCTCGCCTGAGTAGCCTCGTTTCACTGCCAAAAATAAAATGAAACCATCTAACGTACGCCAACCCCATTCCGTACAAATGTGCGCAACCGCAACATTCAAACGAGGCTGCAAAGAAAACTAATGGGACTGTAGCGACTGTGTTGACATCAAAATCTGGGGTGTGAACTACGTTTCTATTCAAGCGTTTATTGATTTGGTAATGGCTCTATAGTATTGGAGAAAAGTTGAAAAAACTGACCCCTCCGACGCTGTACATTACATTGTGACATGTCATGGCGTAACGTACAGCACGCATAAAGCAACTAATTCTGTCTTACAGCCTCTCTCCACCAGGTGTAGCACTTCTCTCACCGTTTAAAAACAAGAAAGGGACAGGGTAAGGGGGGATACCTAGTCATTTTTTTGCATCATCACTGCAAGCTATCATGACTCTCAAAAGCCGCTGTTCACTTTAGCACCGCCCTAAAAACCAGATTCAAATTCGACACAAACCTTCAAATAGGTATGTAATGACACATTATATAAACTCTTTATGGTGTTTTATGTAAATTTTAGAGGCGATAAGGTGATACGTTGGACAGATCGAGTGAAAAAAAGCAGTTTCCCCACACGACATCTCTCCTTCTCACTATCACGCAATAGGTTTCGCTTCCCCACCCCCCATTTTTAAAATGTCCCGATGGAGCTCCTTGCCTTCTGGAATCATGCAGAGATGGGCATCATGAAGGTTTCGTCATTGTGCTTTACAATGGTATTGATATTACAGTTGATATGGAAGTATTACGTTTTTTGGGCGCTAAAATAAGGTCAATTGTACGGACCAACGCGATGAACAAAAGTGAGTTTGTTTACGTTAGTATTCAGTGAAATAACAACACAATGTCAAATACAGGTAGTCAAATAATTAACATCCAATCACATTAACCGTTACTCTCTTGCGGGAACCTTCACTCTTTCGCAGACATTTAGAAACGAAACATGACAATTTGAAAAATAAGCCGCAGGAGTTTTTTGAGCGAGAAGAAAGACGACTTTCGAGTAGTAAGACATGTATAAAAGCAACAGATACCATTAATAAGAAGGGTCTAGAAGCATCTTATATGGTGAGCTACCGAGTGGCTAGGACAGGCAAGACCCATACTATTGTGGAGGACTTCATTATTCCTGCTGCCACGGGAATGCTTGATAGCTTGAAACACATTGTGGACACTACAGTGAAAATGGTTAACTTTGTTAAAGTAAGGCCCCTGAACTCTCGTGTATTTTCTGCATTATGCAATGATATGGGCAGTGACCATGTAACGCTTTTACAACATACAGAAGTGCACTGGTTATCAAAGTATTGACACATTGTTTTGAATTGAGAGACGAGCTTAAAGTTTTCTTTACTGACCATCATTTTCACTTGTCTGAACGCTTGCATGATGACGAGTTTCTCACTCGACTGGCCTATCTGGGTGATGTTTTTTCTCGCCTGAATGATCTGAATCTAGGATTACAGGGACTCTCCTCAACTATATTCAATGTGTGGGACAAAATTGAGCCTATGATTAAGAAGTTGGAGCTCTTTTCTGTCTGCATTAACAAGGACAACACACAGGTCTTTCCATCATTGTATGATTGCTTTGTGTGCAAATGAACTCAAGCTTACGGACAATGTCAAATGTGATATAGCGAAGCACCTGAGTAAGCTGGGTGCGCAATTACGCAGATACTTTCCCGAAACGGACGACAGAAACAACTGGATTCCTTATCCCTTTCATGCCCTTCCTCCAGTCCACTTATCGATATCTGTACAAGAGAGCCTCATCAAAATTCTGTGAAAGTTATTTAATCAGAAGCCACTGCCAGATTTCTGGATAGGGCTGCGCTCAGAGTATCCTGCCTTGGCAAATCGAGCTGTTAAGACACTGATGCCCTTTGCAACCACGTACCTATGTGAGAGTGGATTCTCTGCGCTCACAAGCATGAAAACTAAATACAGGCATAGACTGTGTGTGGCAAATTATTTAAGACTGAGACTCTCTCCAATACAACCCAACATTGCAGAGTTATGTGCATCCTTTCAAGCACACCCTTCTTATTAACCTGTGGTGAGTTATTTATTTTTTTTATTTACAACAAATAAGGTTTTATATTTAAGATGGCTAAATAAAGAGCAACATTATTGATTATTATTATATTATTATTTGTGCCCTGGTCCTATAAGAGCTCTTTGTCACTTCCCATGAGCCGGGTTGTGACAAAAACATACTCATTCCTATGTTTAATAAATGTATTATATAGTGTGTGTGTGGCAGGCTTACAATGAAAAAAAAAAAGAGTGCGCTGACCCTGGTGCTAGAGGGGGTACACAGCTGGAGGTTGAATGTTTGAAGGGGTACGGGACTATAAAAAGTTTGGGAACCACTGTTCTAGACGATTCTATGCTTCTAACTTTGTGGTCACAGTTTGGGGAAGGCCCTTTCCTGTTTCAGCATGACAATGCCCTCGCGCACAAATCGAGGTCCATACAGAAATGATTTGTCGAGCTTGGTGTGGAAGAACTTGACTGGCCTGCACAGAGCTCTGACCTCAACCCCATTGAACACCTTTTGGATGAATTGGAACGACGACTGCGAGCCAGGCCTAATCACCCAACATCAGTGCCCGACCTCACTAATGCTCTTGTGGCTGAATGTAAGCAAGTCCCCGCAGCAATGTTCCAACATCTAGTTGAAAGCTTTCCCAGAAGAGTGGAAGCTGTTATAGCAGCAAAGGGGGACTTTCTTCCATACTAATGCCCATGATTGTGAAATTAGATACTCGATGAGAAGGTGTCCACATACTTTTAGTGTATGTGTTGTCAATCCTATAGAAAGTTTGTGGGCAGAACTGAAAAAGCTAGCAAGGAGCTAGCAAGGAGGCCTACAAACCTGACTCAGTTACACCAGCTCTGTCAGGAGGAATGGGCCAAAATTCATCCAACTTATTGTGGGAAGCTTGTGGAAGGCTACCCGAAATGTTTGACCCAAGTTAAACAATTTGAAGGCAATGCTACCAAATACTAATTGAGTGTATGTAAACTTCTGACCCACTGGGAATGTGATGAAATAAATAAAAGCTGAAATAAATAATTCTCTCTACTATTATTCTGACATTTGACATTCTTAAAATAAAGTGGTGATCCTAACTGACCTGAGACAGGGCATTTTTACTAGGATTAAATGTCTGGAATTGTGAAAAACTGAGTTTAAATGTATTTGGCTAAGGTGTATGTAAACTTCCCACTTCAACTGTACATATGTTACACAACAAAATAATTAAATGTAGACTCCTTCAATATTAGTCAAATTGACATAATTAGAAGTACTTATTATACATTTTAAGTGGCGATATAACTTTTGTATTGCAATAATGGACAATTGTACACTGAGTATACCAAACATTAGGAACACCCTCCTAATATTGAGTTGTACCAGCTTTTGTCCTCAGAACAGCCTCAAATAGTCGGGGCATTAACTCGTAAGCACTCCACAGGGATGCTGGCCCATATTGACTCCAATGCTTCCCACAGTTGTGTCAAGTTGTCTTGATGTCTTTTGGTTGGTGGACAATTCTTGATACACACAGGAAACTGCTGAGCATGGAAAACCCAGCAGTGTTGCAGTTCTTTACACAAAGCGGTGCACCTGGCACTTACTACCATACCCTGTTCAAAGGCACTTAAATATTTTGTCTTGCCCATTCACCCTCTTGAGTGGCACACACACAATCCATGTCTCAATTGTCTCAAGGCTTTAAAAAAGATTCTATACCCTGTCTCCTCCCATTCATCTACACTGATTGAAGTGGATTTAACAAGTGACATCAATAAGGGATCATAGCTTTCACCTGGATTCACCTGGTCAGTCTGTCATGGAAAAAGCAGGTGTTCTTAATGTTTTGTACACTCAGTGTACACTGCAGTTGAAGTGCAACAACGATACTGAGAATTTTAAGGGACGATTATGGTGAAAAGTACAACAATAGCACTTACTGAGACATGCTCTCGCCTTGAGCATGCTCTCGCCTTGCCATTGTTGCACCTCTTCACGGTAGATCATTACGTCTGCCTTGCATTATGGATCTTACACAAAGACTGTCTGCCAGAATAACAAGTCTGTCAGATTATTGCATCAGAAAGTGAGGACCATAGACATAGAATAATAATAGGCTACATCCACATCCATCTCATGGGAGAAAACATTACTTTACGTATAAGGCAAAATGTGAATACAGTAGATCCTACACATGGACTGGAGCACCAAACCAACAAACTATAAATAAATGTAAACATAAACATATTCAATATTCTGAGGAAATAATGTAATATTTTAAAAGGTATTTTATTTCAGTACCCCATATGAAACAAAATCCCATTCCTGCTCTTACAATATGTTATAGACCAGTGGTTCGCAAACTTTTTATAGTCCCGTACCCCTTCAAACATTCAACCTCCAGCTGCGTACCCCCTCTAGCACCAGGGTCAGCGCACTCTCAAATGTTGTTTTTTGCCATCATTGTAAGCCTGCCACACACACACTATACAATATATTAACATAAGAATGAGTGTGTTTTTGTTACAACCCGGATCTTGGGAGGTGACAAAGAGCTCTTATAGGACCAGAGCACAAATAATAATATAATAATAATCAATCATTTTGCTCTTTATTTAGCCATCTTACATATAAAACCTTATTTGTTCATCAAAAATTGTAAATAACTCTAATAAGAAGGGTGTGCTTGAAAGGATGCACATAACTCTGCAATGTTGGGTTGTATTGGAGAGAGTCTCAGTCTTAAATCATTTTCCACACACAGTCTGTGCCTGAAATCTGGCAGTGGCTTCTGATTAAATTACATTTTCACAGAACCGCGTGTTGCAATTTCGATGAGACTCTCTTGTTCAAATATCGGTAAGTGGACTGAAGGCAGGGCATGAAAGGGATAACGAATCCAGTTGTTTGTGTCATCCTTTTCGGGAAGTACCTGCGTAATTGCGCACCCAGCTCACTCAGGTGCTTCGCTATATCACATTTGACATTGTCCGTAAGCTTGAGTTCATTTGCACACAAAAAAATCATACAATGATGGAAAGACCTGTGTGTTGTCCTTGTTAATGCAGACAGAAAAGAGCTCCAACTTCTTAATCATAGCCTCAATTTTGTCCCACACATTGAATATAGTTGAGGAGAGTTCCTGTAATCCTAGATTCAGATCATTCAGGCGAGAAAGAACATCACCCAGATAGGCCAGTCGAGTGAGAAACTCGTCATCATGCAAGCGGTCAGACAAGTGAAAATGATGGTCAGTAAAGAAAACTTTAAGCTCGTCTCTCAATTAAAAAAAACGTGTCAATACTTTGATAACCAGTGCACTTCTGTATGTTGTAAAAGCGTTACATGGTCACTGCCCATATCATTGCATAATGCAGAAAATACACGAGAGTTCAGGGGCCTTGCTTTAACAAAGTTAACCATTTTCACTGTAGTGTCCAAATGGTCTTTCAAGCTATCAGGCATTCCCTTGGCAGAAAAAGCCTCTCGGTGGATGCTGCAGTGTACCCAAGTGGCGTCGGGAGCAACTGCTTGCATGCGCGTTACCACTCCACTATGTCTTGTTGAAGGCTTTGTCTGTATAGTTTTTTTGGCCTTGACTAGGCTACCTGTATTTGACATTGCGTAGTTATTTCGCTAAACACTAGACGGTTTAATTTTTTTTTTTTTACAAAAAACGTGAATCACATTTTATTTGGCGTACCCCCGACGACATTGCGCGTACCCCGTACCACAGTTTGGGAATACCTGTTATAGATGATCCATCTAATAATTTTTAACTTCAACTGGGTGGGTGATAACTGATCTCCTCACAGTGAGGGGTGATGGTAGAAAGGCACTCTGGCACAAAATGGCTGTCAACCAACATCCATTAAGGTGTTTAATAGTGGTCCCAGCCATCTCATAACAATGCACTGTACTGTAAGTGCGCCAAGATCTGTTGAGCAGCTCCATCTCAATTAAATGTGTTGTGGCATTAATGAGCTTCCATATAAGTTGGTATGTGTGTATGAGTGTGCATAGTCCAAAACTGGTACATAGTAAAAACACATTTGAGTCAACACTTTGGACCTCCGTTTCAATTTACCACATTTCTATTCTTATTGTTGTTGCATTGTTGAGAGGTGAACCTGCTAGTAAGCATTTCATTGTAATGTGTACACCACGTACGTGTTCCTGTGCATATGACAAACGATTTGTAAAATAATTGAACTGGACACAAACCATTTTCATGTGGTGCATCTGTGTGTGTGAATGAGAACACCTATCTATAGTATCTCCATTAAGGTGTCACTTGCTGTGATAAAACATTGCACTTTTCTAAGGACAGACTGTGTTCTGCAGAACATGTCCTCGTGGAGATATGTGAACAGATAACTTTCTCTCTCCATGCTTTCCCAATCATCCCACCCGCATCCACTCCTCTGACGCCGACACAAAGACAAATCTAAACGGACGGAACAGGTTTTAATATGAAAATGTGTTTTATTCTGTTCTGCGTGCAGTACAGCACAGTATCGTCTTTCCAGTGGTGCGGCAGCCCAACATGACCACTGTGTTCTGCCCCAGTATGGCACATTGATTCTCACACAGTGACGCAGTGCAAGTCCGTCTGGACACAGTGTGGAGTAAAGACCGCTCAGGGTTAGAGGATAGAGACAGCGCTGGACGGGGCGCTACAGTGGGGATTATTATGGAGGAACACAGTGTGTTTTTGTTTAGTTCAGCACGACAGATGCAGCTTTGCAGAGAGAAAGCACACACCACAGTCCTGGTATGGCTCACTATGGATAGTATACTGCTGCATGATGCAAAAAAGCCTGTTGATGCCCACTAGGCTATATTGTGTGTAAAGAAGTTGCTGTACACGTCAACATATTGGTCCAGTTGGAATCCAGGCCCCAGTATCTCACCAGACGGTCATGTTGTTGGACAGGCTATGCCCTGGTAAAATACCTTACAATCCAATAGTTATTAATAACGTGTTACAGCCAAGGCCCATACTCACAATACTACAGTGACACGGTCGTCAGACACACACCTCAGTCACATCGCAAATATCATTGTTAACTAATCGTGGTTGATGGTCAGTTAGAACATAGTTAAGTACTGGTCTCTGATTTCACTGGGTTTTGAGGACAGACAAAAATACAGCTTCCTAGATAATACTATCAATTTAGTAGACAAACTTAACGTATAATATCTTACCTTTGAAATATATTATTATATATAGATATGATATTATTGAGATGAAATAAATATTCACAGATACTTTATAAAAAAAAGAACAGTTTACAATTGCAGACTCATCAACACAACAAATAAACATAAGGGGCAGATATTTAGGTTAATTTGTGGTACAAATACCTTGGCAGGTAACATTTCGCCCACGGTTAGCCTTGTCATTGGATTCTTGTAAGCTGTTGATTGTAACAAGCAAAGCACTGCTTCCATTGTGTTCCTATAGCTCTTGGGTTAGCCAGGTTTTAAGAATGAAAAACTAGACTATTAGCAACAGCGAGCACTCCCAGTTGTGGGTGAATATTTCCTTCATATCTTATCTAATGGCACTGGAATGATAAACAATATCCTCATATCAAGATGCTGAACAATAATTGATCTAACGCTACCCAACTCCACAAATATATATGTGATATACATCTAGATATTCAAAGAAATGCGGACAAACTTTACACGACAATTTTGTGTTCACTTTTTTTCTTCAGCTGAAGTATGGCTCAGATGCAGTCGCAGACAGACGAATGAGCTGAACAGAATATATGGAGAAGATGGAACCAGCCTTGTGGGTTACTGACAACATGCACAGAAAGTCATAACAGTGTTCACTCTCCGCTACTCAACTTCCTGTTGCTTATGCTAATGCTAAAGGTTGGTGGAAAACGGGCAGATTTGAAAGTACATCTGACTATGCAGGTATCAGCTTCGCCGTAAAATTGCTATAAATAAGCTAGCTCTTGATTACAGATTTACAAACGCATCTCTGGTACCATCTTTTAGGCACCTATCATGTCGACATCATTACTGGGAAACAGAGAATTCATTCTGACCATCTGTGCGGCCACATGTCCGACAATTCTATCTAGCGTTTACCCAATGGTTTTCCACATAGTGCCCCCCCAAAATGCTACAATCTTAAAGTGTATTAATAGTTGCAGCAGACTAGGTCAAGGCTACATTCTGTCTTATGGGGGGAGAGGCTGCCAATGACGCTAAAAAACGTTTCGCGTGTACACGGTATGGTACAGCACAGTGTTTCCATTTTGTCATAATGAATACATTTGTCTCATATTATAATAACACATATAGCAAACTAACCTTTTTAAAATATAAAAATGCATGAACTGTTGGTGTGCAGGTAATGTATTGCTCAAGAGGGACATGAATGCGGGAGTACCTGTGGTATAAATGAAACAGCATTGTATGTAAGCTCCACTGAAGTTTGGCACAGTATACGATCAGTCACAGTCGACTTACCCTGTTGTCAAGAATACAAACACAGTAAAACACAGACACACAGAATATCAAATATGAGTTTGAGAGGTTGAACGGGTAAAACAGAGATGGCTAGCTGCTATTCTATTCTCCCTAAAAGTGAAATATAGAACATACATGACCTCAGACTTCACAGTTCTGTGAAAGTTAAAGGAAAGTTAGGGGTTAATGTTAAGGGATATAAATAAAATGTTTCTGCATTGGCGCCCTCAGTAGGGAGGTCTATGAATGAGTACCTGAGCCCTCAAGAGCAAATATAATTTGACAATAATAACCACTTCACTTCAAGACCCAAAGACACGCCGTGTCAGGAGGACGGCCCCATTTCTGAGATTCCACTTTGGACACCAATTCCATTGAACCAACAACACATGTAGTCTTGCAGATACTCTGACCGGAATGAAGAGAGCCCCAGTAAACATGACATTGCTGTGCACTCCCTCTGACTGGACAATGGGGGTTGTGCAAGAGTTGTAGGGGGCTGAGTTACAGGACTGCTGTTGCCACACAGTCATGACCCAAGGTTTCTGAATAGATCAGCGGTTCCTACCCAGGTAGGTGTCTATGATTCGCCTCACACCTCACTCTCCACACTGGAGAAGTGTGCGGACCCTCTCCGTGAGCAGAGGCTCTTTGACTTGAGGGGCAGGTGAGGTGACTGTAACCTTTGGGGCTGGGGCACTGAGCGCAGTCTCTGGTACAGGAGTTTGGCACTAGCAGAAGCCATAGAATAGGGCTGGGGGGCGCCTGGGGTGGAGGATACTACAGAGGGAGATGAGACCGAAGAGGACGAGGTGGGAAGAGGGACGTGGATGGGATGGGATGCAGAAGGAGGGGCAGGAAGGGCTGGGAGTGTTGGTGGAGGGAGGGAGGGGTTGAGGGCTTGTGATGTAGAGGACTGTCGAATGCGGTCCGTCCGCTGTGTTCGCTGGATGCTGAGGTTGGACTGGCTTCCCGATTTGGGTTGATTCTGGGTCCGGTCGGGTTTGGAGGAATGCCGTTTGGAATTGGCGCTGCTCCCGAAACGTTGACAGTGTAGAAATAGCTCCTCCTGGCTACGAGAGCTCACCTTGGCCCATTTAGAGTGAGCGTGTTGATGCTCGAGGGCAGATTGGCAGTTGCAAGCCACATCACCTCGCCCTTTGTCCTTCCTTTTCCCTTTCTTCTCCTCCTTCACGGGAAGCTTGTCCACGGACCAGTATCTTCGAGGAGCTGGTGGTGTCAATGGAGGTTGAGGCCACTGTGTACCACCAATCCTCCTTGAACCCCAGGCTCCACCTGATCCCCAGCCACCTTCACCTGCTATCCCTGCTCCCCCCCATCTCTCCCCATGCCTCAGTAATGAGTCATCCCTACTGTTAATGCTGCCAGCTTTTTCTCTGGCGGGATAAGTGCCGAAAAACCAACCTCCCCCTCCTATGCCCCCAACCGCCCTACCCTCATGACCGTCCCAGTACCTTTCGAACTTTCCGAATTCTCCCGAGGAGCCGTCGT
Organism: Brachymystax lenok tsinlingensis; assembly: GCA_030435695.1. Lineage (NCBI taxonomy): Eukaryota > Metazoa > Chordata > Actinopteri > Salmoniformes > Salmonidae > Brachymystax > Brachymystax lenok. The sequence continues at coordinate 32,196,052 of CM059799.1, forward strand.
CGTCGGAATAGATGCCCACCACCTTATCGCGTTCCCTTTCGGACTCTGATGCGGTCCTTCTTCTTTCGTGTCTCGTCTCTTGCTCCACTTTTCTCCTTTGCTCCTTGGAATCGTCATCCTCATCTTCGGAATCCCACTCATGAAACGACAGACCTTCTTTGGAGTGAACCTCCACTCTTTCGTTCCTGCCCAACAGGGGGCGCTTCTCCCCTTCTTTCCCTAGGGCCTCTCTATCTGAACCCTTACTCCTGCACCTGGATGAGAAAGGGATCAGTGGTAGAAATGCAGATGAAGGAGTCTCTGAGGATGGGTTTCCCGCTCCCCAGAATTTGACAGAGGTTGAGGGTTTACTGGAGCTCTGGTATTGCTTGCTGGAACTGGAAGGCCTACCTGCATGCCTGTGGCGAGAGTGAGGACTTCTGTTCCTTTCCTTGCCTCTAGTGTCGTCTCCATCATCTCTTTCCATACTCTCTTTCTCTCTCCTCTCTTCATCCCTTGGAATATCCCAGCCGTAACTTCTGATAGAACTTTCGCTCTTTTTCCGCACGGAGTCACGCCTCAGAGCAGGGTAGGACGAGTAGGCCTCTTGCGTTATCGCTTTGAGGTGCCCTCTCTGCTCACCATCTCCCTCGTGCTCTGATCGCTTGCCCCGGTCTCTTCTCTTCACCTTCTCCTCTTTCTTCCTCTTCTTCTTCACTTTACGCCGCTTGCGCTCCCGCTCTCTCTCCTTCTCCTCTCTCTTTTTTTTCTTCCGCCCTTTCTTCCTCCTCTTTTTCTCCCTTTCGCTCTCTTTGTGATGCCGTTTCTCCTCCTTCCCCTCAGCCCTGGTTCCTGTTCCTCTACGTCTTTCTCTCTCGCCCCAGGAGGCCCACCACTCCTGCAGCTGGGCTAGCTGGCTCCCAGCCCTCTCTCTCTCATACTGTAGACGAGGCTTGCGGGGTGGCACAGGCGGAGGGGGTGGACTGCAAGGCAGTGAGCGAGAGGACATGCGTCGGGATTTGCCCTTTCTCCGTCCTAGCAGGAGGCTAGACTCCTCTGTCAGCTCATCAGAGTCATAGATGTCCTCGACATCTCTACTGCCAGCCCTGTATTTAAAACTCTGGGACGATGTGTATGAGGTGTTGGAGGATGAGGGTGAGTTGGAGCGTGAGAGGGAGACGGAGGATGAGGACGATGATGAACTGGATGAGGTGGAGGAGCAGAAGCTCGAGGTGTAGAGGGCGGAGTGAGAGGGAGTGGTAGGGGTAGTGTGGGCAGGGGACGAGACAGGGACAGGCAAAGGGAGTGGGGGAGGGCGACGGCTTCGCCTGCCACCTCCATCCCTTGCGCCGTACCGCCCTCCCCCTCTTCTCCCCAGGGGGAGGATGTTCTCATACAGAGGCCCCCCGGAGCCCTTTCTTTTAGGGAGGCTGCCTCTTCTCCAAAATAGCGGCCGATGTGGGGATGAGGGGAGCGGTAGAGGGGGCTTGGACATGAAGTGCCAAGGGGGCGGTCCTTTAGAAGGTAGCCGTGGCATTCCTGAGGACTTTGTTCCCCTCTGGTTCATTTTGGGGGTTTGAGAGCCACCTGTTTGTGGGTCAGCATTTGCCCCTAAGCCCTCTGGATCGATCGGGCCATAGTATCGCTTGTATTCATCCAGGCCCCCGTCCCCTCCACTGGCTCCCCCAGCCCAATGAGGGGGCAAGCCCTGTTGAAACTGTGCCATGTCTGAAATCCCACCGCTGCCACCAATAGGTTTGTCCGTGCTGGGCTTGGGACGGTTCCAGCGGTCTACAACAGCCAGTCTGCGGTCATGACGAGGCAGAAAAGTGGAGCACGGCATAGGACCCTCCATAAGGGGACTGTTTGATGGCCCAATGGCCATTGCAGAGTGCCCAGTCGTTGGAGGAGATGCAGCAGGAAGCATGCTGTATGCTTGCGGTTGTTGCTGCTGCTGCTGCTGATGATGCATCTGCTGCTGCTGCACCATGGCAAGGGTAGTGTTACAGGTTACAGCCGCTGAGATGTGGGATTGGGGTGGAGGCGGCATTGTGGGAACACTATGATATAGGGGAAGTGTGTTTTTTAGGCCTCCAGAGATGGTTTCATCTTTAAACTTGCAGCAACTGTACATACCCTGGGTAGAGAGAGAAGGGAAAGCTAATTAGGATACAGCTAGCAAACTACAAATCCCAGTATCCCTTGATGAGAATATTGATACTGAAAGTCGCTTAAAAACGTGAGTTTAGTAAGTCTCGTAAAACTAGGTTACATATGTACATGTGTTGTGGCAGAAATGCAGCAGAAATGTGTCCCTATAGAAGACTGAATACACTTACCTCAGTGTCTGCATTTCTGGTGCACTCAAGCTTCAGTTCAATTTATCCTTTAAAACTACCACCTAGTGTGCTGTGTACTCTGGAGCTCCCACTGCACTGCTCAAACAGTAAGTCACAACTGACTCTTTAAAAAAAAGAATAAGCCCTTTGTGACATCTGCTGATGTAGAAATGGCTTTATAAATACATTTGATTGATTGATTGAATAATCTGTCCTTTCTCCCCCCTCCAGCATAAAATGTGACGTGCCATGAATATGGCGGATGCTGCTCTAGGCAATATCTCTACTCTGTACTCTGGGAGAGGTGGAAACTGACCACAAAATACTAATGAGGGTGGAAGAGGAACTTCTGACAGGTCTAATACTAAGTAATTTACTGCTTTAAAAGACTGATAGGCTACAATTATCGATTAAGTGCGTTGAATGGCGGGGCCATGTAAATCATAACAGATCTATCACCTTTACTTGAAGGTGATTCATTCAATACCAATACGTCTTAACGGAAAACGAGAGTCATCGCACTAATCTGATGGACACAAATCTGATGGACATGAATCAACATAGCCCATTGAGCACATTAATCAACATTCTGTGAAAGTCACGGTCGGACATATCCCGGAACACAAACGTAGAACGCACTAGTATGAATATACTTGACGTTACACAATGTCATCTGAAATCTGAGAGAAAATTAGGCTCAATTTTGACTATGTTACCTTAAAATGAGGTCACCGTGTACATGAATATTTTGATACAAGGACCTACCTTTTGAATAATACTGCCTAAACATAGCCTGTGATGTATTGATGCACCAAGCCCTTTCCCTTCCGCCACCACCAGGAGGCATCACTACCACCACTACCACCACTGGCACCACTACCACCACCAGGAGGCATCACTACCACCACTACCACCACTGGCACCACCACCAGGAGGCATCACTACCACCACTGGCACCACTACCACCACCAGGAGGCATCACTACCACCACTACCAGCACTACCACCACTACCACCACCAGGAGGCATCACTACCACCACTACCAGCACTACCACCACCAGGGGTATCACTAGCACCACTAGCACCACTACCACCACCAGGAGGCATCACTACCACCACCACTACCACCACCAGGGGTATCACTACCACCACCACCACCACTACCACCACCAGGGGTATCACCACCACCACTACCACCAGCAGGGGTATCACCACCACCACCACCACTACCACCACTACCACCAGCAGGGGTATCACCACCACCACTTCCATCACCACTACCACCAGCAGGGGGGATCACCACCACCACTACCATCACCACTACCACCAGCAGGAGTATCACCACCACCACTACCATCACCACTACCACCAGCAGGGGTATCACCACTACCATCACCACCCCCAGCAGGGGTATCATCACCACCACCACCATCACCACTACCACCAGCAGGGGTATCACTACCACCACTACCACCACTACCACCAGCAGGGGTATCACCACCACCACTTCCATCACCACTACCATTACCACTACCACCACTACCCCCAGCAGGGGTATCACCACCACCCCTACCACCACTACCACCAGCAGGGGTATCACCACCACCACTACCACCACTACCACCACTACCACCACTACCACCAGCAGGGGTTTCAGCATTACCATCACCACTACCACCACTACCCCCAGCAGGGGTATCACCACCACCACTACCATCACCACTACCCCCAGCAGGGGTATCACCACCACCCCTACCACCACTACCACCAGCAGGGGTATCACCACCACCACTACCACCACTACCACCACTACCACCACTACCCCCAGCAGGGGTTTCAGCATTACCATCACCACTACCACCACTACCCCCAGCAGGGGTATCACCACCACCACTACCACCACCACTACCACCAGCAGGGGTATCACCACCACCACTACCACCAGCAGGGGTATCACCACTACCACCAGCAGGGGTATCACCACCACCACTACCATCGCCATCCACCACTACCACCAGCAGGAGTATCACCACCACCACTGCCATCACCACTACCACCACTACCCCCAGCAGGGGTATCACCATTATCATCACCACTACCACCACTACCCCCAGCAGGGGTATCACCACCACCACTACCATCACCACTACCACCAGCAGGGGTATCACCACCACCACTACCACCACCACTACCACCAGCAGGGGTATCACCACTACCACTACCATCACCACTACCACCACTACCCCCAGCAGGGGTATCACCACCACCACTACCATCACCACTACCACCACCACCAGCAGGGGTATCACCACCACCACTACCATCACCACCACCACTACCACCAGCAGGAGTATCACCACCACCACTACCACCACCACTACCACTACCACCAGCAGGGGTATCACCACCACCACTACCACCACTACCACCACTACCACCAGGAGGGGTATCACCACCACCACTACCACCACCAGGGGGCATCACTACCACCACCACCAGTCAGTGACTCACCCTGCTGAGGGCCAGTAAGAAGTCCATGCCCCCGGAGTGGCCCAGGCATTGCCTGATCTTCCAGTACACCAGGTGCTCCCAGGAGAACACCAGCAGACTGAGCCCCATGGCCACCAGCAGCATGTAGAAGACCCCCCGCCATGTTGTCGATGTCCAGCTTGGAGCTCATCACCTCAATCTTGTCGTTGTGACAGATCCCCGAGAGCCACAGGCGCTCAAGCATGTCGATCTCGTCTGGCGGGGAGAGAAGAGGGGCCGGGAGGCAAATAAAAAACAACGAGAAGGTGTTATCTGCCTTTGTTATGAGACAAGCAGTGTTTTATACCTGAAAGGGGGGAGCTGGGAGAGATGTTGTTTGGCGGGGGGCGGAGCAAGAATGAGAGAGAGAGAGAGAGAGAGAGAGAGAGAGAGAGAGAGCGCGAGAGCGAGAGAGAGAAAAGCTGCACAGGTTTGGACGGAGGTCTGAAATGGCCAGGATACAGCATGTCCCGTGCTAAGAGTGACCCGACAGTGCTTCAAGATGAAAGGTAGTGGACACTGATAGGACTCCCCCGACACTAATCATTAGTACCTTATCAAAAACAACTGTTACACTGTCAAGGAATAATGAAGGAAACCCCAGAGCATGTACTCAGTGGAGAACAGATAACGTGTATTGAAATGGCAGCCACATCTGTGAGCTAAAGCCCTCTGCATTGCAAGAGGAGCTACTTAAAGGAAGTTTAAAATCCCTGTTCATTATAACACTGAAACATTCAACTATATTAACCTTAGGTAAAGCCCAAGGTACATGGATTAGAAAAACAGGAATTAACCATGTTGACTGGAATGTCATAATCCACTCCAATGAAACTGAATAAAAAGGAATCTACCTAACAAAAATATTCTTCCAAGAATGTGTAGCTAAGAATTCACAGTCAGAGAGTTAGTGTTCTGTCTGATTACATATTTACATTTAGCAGACGCTCTTATCCAGGGTGATTTACAGTTAGAGCAAACCATCTTAAAATAGCTGGGTGAGACAACCACATATCTCAGTCATAGTAAGTACATTTTTCCTCAATAAAGTAGCTATCAGTGCTAGTAGGGGGGAAAAGTGAAGTGCAAATGTTGGTTCACGAAAATCACTATACTAAACTGCCAATTGTGTTTTCAACAATGGATTCTAATTTGCATGATCATAAACTGTGGCAGACTCCTAATCTCATTCATCATATTTCAATAAGCACCTCCGTCCCCCGCTCTCTTTCACATTCAATCCTACATCACGACAGCAGCCGAACTCAGGGCTTCATAAAGCCGCTTTGAGATCTTTACAAAGACCGCTGAACTGAGACGGAGCTGCAACATCCTCGGCATCAGCGAAGGAATAACCCCACCTTTAATCACAAAACCAGAGCAATTGAGTGACAGAAAAAAAGATGTTTTAGAAAGAAAAAGTCCCATAATAGGAATACCAATTGTAACATTAACAATACAAAGTATGATACAGTATTGGAGAACACATGTATGGAATCTTTAAGACCTCCTACAATGTGACGATTAGTGAAACATTCTGGGGTGGTTGCACAGACCCAAATTAGGCCTACAGTCCTCATGCGCTAAAAGTGAACTAGAGAATCACCATTGCAGTCCATGTTAATGCTTAATCTGGGTCCCAACCACCCATAATAAATCCAACATTCAACATTCATTTACTGTCTTACAGTATGGTAAGCCTCCTGTAAAACAGAGTATGTAGGCCCACTGTAAATGAGGGAAACAAAGTGTATTTAAAGCAGGTGCTTCCACACAGGTGTGGTTCCTGAATTAATTAAGCAATTAACATCCCATCATGCTTAGGGTCATGCATAGAAATGCTGGGCAGGCCATTATTTTGGCTACCATGGCTATGCCCCCATAGGATGACAATGCCCCCATCCACAGGGCACGAGTGATCACTGAATGGTTTGATGAGCATGAAAACTATGTAAACCATAGCCATTGCCGTCTCAGACCAGATCTCGACCCAATTGAACACTTATGGGAGATTCTGGAGCGGCGCCTGAGACAGAGTTTTCCACCACCACCAACAAAACACCAAATGATGGAATTTCTTGTGGAAGAATGGTGTCTCATCACTTCAATAGAGTTCCAGACACTTGTAGAATCTATTCCAAGGTGCATTGAAGCTGTTCTGTCTCGTGGTGCCCCAACGCCCTGTTAAGACACTTTACGTTGGTGTTTCCTTTATTTTGGCGATTACCAATAGGTCTACTGTAAAATGTACAGTATGTAGGACAAACTGTAAAACCGTGAATACGTACAGCATTCAACTGAATTAAGCAGTAAGTACTGCAGGAAAGTGTTTTTTTCTCTCACTTCAATCCACCACCAAAAGCAGAGACATAGATTGATGCTGCCTACCCGCCACTAACAAGCCAGCACATTTATCAACTTCTCCTGCCTGTCCCCAATCTCTCTCTCCCTCGTCCATCTCTCCCCCACTCCTCTATCTCTCCTCACCGTCTCCCACCAGCTGCAGTAGGGCCAAGTCCACAGGGCGTTTCCAGCGGGTGTTCTTATGCAGGGCGATGCCGTAGCCCGTGGTGGCGAACACCTTGCCCGAGCCAATGGTCATCACCTTACAGCCCTCATCCTTCCTCGCCATGTAGTTTAGCACAGCCGCATCATAGATGAAGGCATCTAGTTTGCTGAAGGGGAGGGAGGGAGAGGAGAGAAGAGGGGATGAGAGTGAGATGATAAGTGAGAATGCATCATGTGAGGTTTAATAACACGGTACGTCAAGTCCGGGTGAGGAATAGGCTGCTAGTGGTCAAGTCGTCTTGGGGAAGTGTTTGTCTTTCCTCTGCATGAGACACACAATTTGTTATAACTACCCTCATGCTTCCAACATGATAAGTGTATGTATGTTTTGTCTAATGTAAGCAGAATTCCTATTTTGCACTACAAACACCAGCAGAGAGACAAACACACATACAGTACAGTACGACAGGACATCCCAGGGAGATAATTGTTGCTAAGAGGTTGCTATGCTGGGTTGTGTTCATTTGGGCACATAACGGAAAAATAAATGCAACGGAAAACGAAAATGTGCATTTCTTATTGGACAAGTCTAGGTAGTCCCTCCCTGTTTCAGTCTGTTTTCTTCTGTTTGGTGCCTAATGAACATGGCCCTGGTTGAACGCAATGAAATGAAAGGGATGCCATCTTCAGAAACACACAAACTGACCCAGTCTTGAGGTTGTCGATGGCCTCCTCCACGCCCTTCTGGTTGTTGCGGATCATGAAGTTGTGCATGTTGGCGTAGTTGCTGCGGATGTTCTCCTCCGTGCTCCCGTTGGGGACGGTGCCAAATCGGAGCGGGGGGTACTGCTCAGTGGGCTGCTGGAACTGAGGGGATAGAGGAAGAACTAGGGGTTGATGTGGCGATTCAGGGTAAAAGTTGAGTGACAAGAGTACATTACATCGTAAATAATGCATGCATAGAGATCTACGGAAGTTGGACAGGTGGACAATACCTCAAGCAACGTGTCAAAAATCAAAGAAACCAACACCAACTCAGCAAGTTGAGTGTCTATCTTTTGAGATGTTATTGTGATTTTTGGCTGTGCTTTCCAGTGCCCACCCAACGTCCTTAAATCTCATGTAAAAAGGCTTCTTCTATTTCCCCCCCAAAGAGAATTCTTATTACAGAGATCTTCAGAAAGGGAGAGAATTGATAGGGATGAAAGTTAGAGATGGATCAATGCATAAGTTGTCTGAAGGTGGCAGCAGAATTACCACTAGACCAACCTCCAGCACAACAAAAAACGTCTACTTTTATTGACTTCCAGGCACTACCCTGATTCTCCACCCTTCTCCTGAAGCATGCACTTGCACATTCCCGTCATGGATTAACAATAATGGAGACTCCAGCCAATGCCTTCACCAATCCATAGACAGGTAATTTACAAGTGGGAAGAATTGAGGCAGCGCTGTGGTATGGAAACAGACATTATGGCCATCTTGGCCTTGGATCAGAACGGCCTCCTCACTCACACACCTTCTTGTCGCTGAGACCAGACACAGTGTCGATGTACTCCTCCTGGATCATGAAGGCTGCCAGGTTGGCCGTGTAGGAGGCCAGGAAGATGACAGCGAAGAAGGCCCACACCAGCACCATGATCTTACTAGTGGTTCCTCTGGGGTTCTCCACAGGCACTGAGTTATTGAAGACCAGAGCCCACAGCAGCCAGATAGACTTCCCTATGGTGAATTTAGAGCCCCCTGTCTCTGGATAGAGAGAGATAAGGGGGACAGACAGCGGGGAGAGTGGGAGAGACAGTGAGTGAGAAAGAGAGAGAAAAAGAAAGAAAGAAAGAAAGAAAGAAAGAGAGAGAGAGAGAGAGAGAGAGAGAGAGAGAGAGAGAGAGAGAGAGAGAGAGAGAGAGAGAGAGAGAGAGAGAGAGAAATGGACATTGAATGGAAAACAAATATCCCCAGGGTACTCACAATGGCATGTAACTCATCACGACCACTTGAATTGCTTCAATGGTGATAACCTGAAATAATAATGGCCATACTGTAATAAATGACTTACTCTTTGCACTTTGCAGGCTACGGTTGTAGCCAACAGGGCTGAAGAACTCGAAAATAAAGACTGTGACGGCGACCACGGACAGGCACATGACGAACATCATCACCCACACAGCTGGGCTGTACGGCTCTGAAACATCACATCACAAAGACAAGGGTTCTGTCCCAAGGTTCTCACTAGCTTGCTACTTAGAATTAAGCTATGGATGCATCCCAAACTGCCTTAAAAATTGTCAAAGACTCCAGCCACCCTAGTCATAGACTATTCTCTCTGTACCGGAGCACCAAATCTAGGCCCAAGAGGCTTCTAAACAGCTTCTACCCCCAAGCCATAAGACTCCTGAACATCTAATCAAATGGCTACCCAGACTATTTGCATTGCCCACCCCATCTTTTACGCCGCTGCTACTCTCTGTTTAGTATCTATGCATAGTCACTTTAATAACTCTACCTACAGTACATGTACATATTAACTCAATTACTTCCACTAACCGGGTGCCCCCGCACATTGACTCTGTACCGGTACCCCCTGTATATAGTCTCGCTATTGTTATAATACTGTTTCTCTTGTTCCTTTTATCTCTTATTCTTATTCATATTTTTTAAACTGCATTGTTGGTTAGGGGCTTGTAAGTAAGCATTTCACTGTAAGGTCTACACCTGTTGTATTCGGCACATGTGACCAATACCATTTTATTTTATATGAAATGGCACCCTACGGGCCATCGTCAAAATTAGTACCCTACAATTCCCTATATACAGTGGGGTCTGAAATGATTGACACCCTGGAAAAAGATCAGCAATAGTGACTGTATAAAATAAATCATTCAAATACTGAGCTATATTGTACGCTCCAAAGAATTGGGAAATTATATTATTTTATACTAATACAATTGCTCAGAGAAAGAGATTTTGTTTAAGTAATACAAAAAAAATATCAACAAGGTAGGAGTCAAAATTATTTACACCCCTAAAGATTCTTATTAATAAAGTGGTCAAATGTTTAGTATTTGGTCCCATATTCCGAGAACGCAATGACTATATCAAGCTTGTGACTCAACATGTTGGATGCATTTGCAGTTAATGTTGTTTCAGATTATTTTGTGCCCAACAGAAATGAATGGTAAATAATGTATTGTGTTTTTTTGGAGTCACTTTTATTGTAAAAAATAATAGAATATGTTTCTAAACACTTCTACAGTAATGTGGGTGCTACCATGATTACGGATAATCCTGAATTAATCGTGAATAATGATGAGTGAGAAAGTTACAGAGGGTCAAAGATCATACCCCCAAGACATGCTAACCATCCCTGTTAAAGGTAATGGTAAGAGGTTAGCATGTCTTGGGGGTATGATCTTTGACCCTCTGTAACTTTCATTATTCATGATTCATTCAGGATTATCCGTAATCATGGTAGCGTCCACATTAATGGAGAAGTGTTAAGAAACATTATATTCTTATTTACAATAAAAGTGACTCCAAAATGACACAATACATTATTTACCATTCATTTATATTGGGCACAAAATAATCTGAAACACAACCAAAACAAACTGCAAATGCATCCAACATTGGAACACAGCCAAGGAGGGAATTCTACAAAAAAGCCATTCTCAAACAAATACACTCGTGTCATAGCTGGAATTTAAAGGGATTGTTTTGTGGTAACATGATGTTGATTTGATACCTGTGAAGTAACGCTGTAATTACATGCATTATTGTGTTTCATGAAATGAAGAGTTTTTAGTTATTACACAAGTGGAATAAGCAACTGTCTTTAAATAATTTTTGAAAGTTCCGATTCTGTCTGACTCTAGTCATATAGGAGTAACTTACAAGCTCAAAACAATTAAGGTCAAACCAAGATGGTTGACAAAATGGTTGACGGTGTCAAGAAAACGACCTTACAGAAAGGGTCAGGCTTGAAGATCCAAGATTTTCTTGGCAAGAGATTACTCTGGGCTCAGGCCAGCTAAGACATACTAAGACGAAGCCAAGGACCCTTAGGTTACCATCAAATCAGTGACCCTTGATTCAGACGAAATGGCCTTGGGGTAAAACACCTCCAGGTTGGTTACAGTACATGTCCAGATTGTCTCCTAAATCTTACTTGACAGATAAATAAACATCCATGTTTGAAATGGATCATTCAGAGGGGAAAATGACATACAGTATGTGCTGTTTGAGTATCTGAAACTAAGACTACATCCAGTCTGTGCTACTTGAGTCGATGTCTGAACGAGCTTGTTTTACTTACAGCACAGCCGCCTCCTATGGCCAGATTACTGTGTAATACTGAGTCATATCTGATGAGCTGCCATTACACACTGTATTATCTAAGATCTGGCTGCAGATATAGACGTACCATCACGTCTCAATCGATGGCTGTAGGATTAAAATGTCGGCCTTGCCTGCAGACTGAGTCTCTGTCTCTACACGCTTGGGCAAAGTCTGGAATTATGCTAACGCGATTTGAAATGTAGAAGTGTTATCTTAGAGACATATTTTACTCTGAAATATCTTCACCCTTCATTATTGAGGGGTGGGGGCATAGCCCATTGGAATTGTGAATTTCACCAAAGGCTACAGTGAAAAATACAAGAAAAAAGGAAAATATCGACGGGTTTATGGCCTTTGTTTGAGAAGCCTGTGAAACCATGCTTGACAACTTTGATACTAAACCAAGAGGGATAAATCAAGGTTTTCCTTGTTAATGGGGGGTAACATTGGTTAGGGTATGTCAGGTATTGTGTGTTACAATAGACCCTTCATATCCCATCATAGGCCCTTCATAGCCCATCATATGCCCTTCATAGCCCGTCATAGCCCTTCATAAGCTCTTAGTCAGCCCTGCTCACCAAGGAAGGCCGACGGCGAGACGGTGCCGTTGCTACGGGAGACCATGACGCTGATGCCCGTCTCCACGAAGGGCACGGAGAACTCCACAGCCTCTGACCTCTCCTTGTTGACGGTCAGGGAGCCAATGGCCATGTCGGCCCGTTTATAAACCACCTGGTGGGCGGGAGGGGAACTGCAGTTAGGAACAGAAAAAAATGGGCCCATTCACGTTCACAGGCATTCATTTCCAGCTGTCTCAGTAGTAATATGGTTACGTTAATGAGATCCGAGAGTGAGTTGTGCAACTGAGGAGCCTCGCGGTGGGGGAAAAGGGACACCGGCACCTGGTAGTAGCAGGAGCCTAGCCACCCAGTGGCTGTGTAAACACAGCAACACACCCTTAGCTGTGCTGTCACTGTGAATGTGGGTTGACACATCCCCATCTCTCCTCTGTTAGCCACCCGTATTAATCCCGGCACCCAGAGGGGGATTGTCTTCCCTGGAAATAACGAAGCATTTGCCCAAGACTCCACGCCAAACACTCCCGAGTTACTTCTCCATGGGAATACTAATCTATTTGACAGTTCTTGGTCTCATTCTGTCTCCCGTTTACTTTCAGGGGATTTTGAGGAGGAATTGCATGGCACCCCTTGAATACGTTTTTTGAATACGAAAAGAAAGAGAGAAGAAGAAATACATGACCCCTGACCTCCCCGACCATGCCATTCCACTGCCCATCACTCCCCCTCTTCCCGTGTCTGCCATTGGTCACCAGGTAGAGGTCATAGGAGAAGCCCACTATTTTGGCCAATCGCTTGAGGACGTCAATGCAGAAGCCCTTGCAGCAGTGCTTCGATGATTTCTCATCCACCGGCACACTGTGGTTACAGAGAGAGCGAGGGAGGGAAGGAGAGAAAGACAGGGAGGGAGATGTTAGAGACAGGAGGCAGAGGAGAGAGAGAAACAGAAGGGAGACACAGAAGGGCAAGGAGGAATGTATGAATTATTAGCGAGAGCTGTAGTTGCTGGATCAATACTGCCTGTAGTTGGACTGCTCCATTTTAGAGAAGGGAGGCATATCAGGACAGACAGGAGAGGAGGAGGACTGCATAAAAACTGGATTCATTGTCATTTTTCTGGGTGGGTTATCCTCAGCAGGGGACGAGGAGATTTAACAGGACATACGTGGACTTTTTCCAAGCATGTAGCTTTACAATAGGAATGTCTACAGAAAAAGCCTGATGACATATCAAAAGCTAAGTTTAACTGGGCAAATATCAATGGGTGGTCCCTCCCTGTATGCCCACTATGATAACCAACCAGTCAGCGCAGGTGTTGCGATTCCAATGGAATGTTAAAAGCAGGCTGATTAACTGGGGCAATCTCCCTGAGCCAACACAATTGATGGAACTTTCAGCAGGCCTTGTTACCAGACATCTTATCAGAGACAGGCCGGGAACACATAACACACTAAGCAGACCTCCAGAGACCAGGACAGACTGTGAAACACTGAGTGAGAGTTTATAAAAGAGGACAAGAGAGAATATACAACAGCATGTCAATGAGGAAAAACTGGAAAAGCATGTGGTTACTGGTTAGACTATGCTGCATCCCAAAAACGTATGGTTTTTTAATATTTCAAATTATATTTCTACCTTGTGTGTAGCCCGGAGCTGTTTGTCAAAATCTATAATAGCTCAATGAAGCTGATGATGTCATAGGGTCACTGGGCACCATTGTGGCGCATGGCATAGATTTATTTTGACAATTATAAAGACATTTTAAAAGTTTAAAAGGGTTTATTACTTATTTACTGCAATTCAGTTGCTAAATCTTTACAGATTCCCTGCAATTCTTTTCCCCTGAATAGCTCGAGGGGCGGGAATGTAACCATGAGACATCATACGTAGTGTGGAGTAAAACATTGTATTTGAAACACACTCTCAATAAACTATATCAATAATGATGAGTAACATGGCCAACCACAATTATCATTTTTGTATTACCCTTTACACTTATGATTGTTATAACATTTAAACTACATATGTTGGTCATGGTTAAAACATTTTAATGGTTAAACCATGGTCAGTCATGGTTAAATATCTGCATGGTTAGACCATGATCAGTCATGGTTAAATATCTGCATGGTTAGACCATGGTCAGTCATGGTTAAATATCTGCATGGTTAAACCATGGTCAGTCATGGTTAAATATCTGCATGGTTAGACCATGGTCAGTCATGGTTAAATATCTGCATGGTTAAACCATGGTCAGTCATGGTTAAATATCTGCATGGTTAGACCATGATCAGTCATGGTTAAATATCTGCATGGTTAGACCATGGTCAGTCATGGTTAAATATCTGCATGGTTAAACCATGGTCAGTCATGGTTAAATATCTGCATGGTTAGACCATGGTCAGTCATGGTTAAATATCTGCATGGTTAAACCATGGTCAGTCATGGTTAAATATCTGCATGGTTAAACCATGGTCAGTCATGGTTAAAACATCTGAATGGTAAAACCATGGTCAGTCATGGTTAAATATCTGCATGGTTAGACCATGGTCAGTCATGGTTAAATATCTGCATGGTTAAACCAGGGTAGGTCATGGTTAAATATCTGCATGGTTAGACCAGAGTAGGTCATGGTAAAACATCCGCCCCAGTAGCAGGCCTTACTTGGTGGTGTTGAGTGGTAGTCTGCAGGGCACCGAGTCCCGGATGCAGGAGTTGGTGCCTGGGTCGGCTGGCTCCACAATGACAAAGGGCCTCTCCTCCAGGGTGACCACCTTGAGGTGCTGGGTGTCATCCAGCGGCTTGAGGAAGGAGCCGTAGCGTGAAAAGGGCTGGATAATGAGATCCAGAACACCATTCTGCCACGTGCCAACCTGCAATAGATAATTTAGGAAGTACAGTTGAAGTGGGAAGTTTACATACACCTTAGCCAAATACATTTAACTCTGTTTTTCATAATTCCTGACATTTAATCCTAGTAAAAATTCCCCAGTCAGTTAGGATCACCACTTTATTTTAAGAATGTGAAATGTCAGAATAATAGTAGAGAGAATGATTTATTTCAGCTTTTATTTCCTTCATCACATTCCCAGTGGGTCAGAAGTTTACATACACTCAATTAGTATTTGGTAGCATTGCCTTTAAATTGTTTAACTTGGGTCAAACGTTTTGGGTAGCCTTCCACAAGCTTCCCACAATAAGTTGGGTACATTTTGGCCTATTCCTCTTGACAGAGCTGGTGTAACTGAGTCAGGTTTGTATGCCTCCTTGTTCGCACACACTTTTTTTCAGTTCTGCCCACAAATGTTGTATGGGATTGAGGTCAGGGCTTTGTGATGGCCACTCCAATACCTTGACTTTGTTGTCCTTAAGCCATTTTGACACAACTTTGGAAGTATGCTTGGGGTCATTGTCCATTTGGAAGACCCATTTGCGACCAAGCTTTAACTTCCTGACTGATGTCTTGAGATGTTGCTTCAATAAATCCACATAAGTTTCCTGCCTCTTGATGCCATCTATTTTGTGAAGTGCACCAGTCCCTCCTGCAGCAAAGCACCTCCACAACATGATGCTGCTACCCCCGTCCTTCACGGTTGGGATGGTGTTCTTCGGCTTGCAAGCCTCCCCCATTTTCCTCCAAACATAACGATGGTCATTATGGACAAACAGTTCTATTTTTGTTTCATCAGACCAGAGGACATTTCTCCAAAAAGTATGACATTTGTCCCCATGTGCAATTGCAAACCGTAGTCTGGCTTTTTTATGGCGGTTTTGGAGCAGTGGCTTCTTCCTTGCTGAGCTGCCTTTCAGGTTATGTCGATATAGGACTCGTTTTACTGTGGATATAGATACTTTTGTACCTGTTTCCTCCAGCATCTTCACAAGGTCCTTTGCTGTTGTTCTGGGATTGATTTGCACTTTTGCACCACAGTACGTTCATCTCTAAGAGACAGAACGCGTCTCCTTCCTGAATGGTATGACGGCTGTGTGGTCCCATGGTGTTTATACTTGCGTACTATTGTTTGTACAGATGAACGTGGTACCTTCAGGTGTTTGGAAATTGCTCCCAAGGATGAACCAGACTTGTGGAGGTCTACAATTTTTTTTCTGAGGTCTTGGCTGATTTCTTTTGATTTTCCAATGATGTCAAGCAAATAGGCACTGAGTTTGAAGGTAGGCCTTGAAATACATCCACGGGTATACCTCCAATTGACTCAAATTATGTAAAGTAGCCTATCAGAAGCTTCTAAAGCCATGACATCATTTTCTGGAATTTTCCAAGCTCTTTAAAGGCACAGTCAACTTAGTGTATGTAAACTTCTGACCCACTGGAATTGTGATACAGTGAATTATAAGTGAAATAATTTGTCTGTAAACAACTGTTGGAAAAATTACTTGTGTCACGCACAAAGTAGATGTCCTAACCGACTTGCCAAAACTATAGTGTGGAATTTGTGGAGTGGTTGAGAAATGAGTTTTAATGACTACAACCTAAGTGTATGTAAACTTCCGACTACAACTGTATATGGATCGTGAGGAGGAAAAAGGAAACCTTTGTGCGACGCACATTTCTCTTTAGTTCACTGCGTCGGTTTGCAAGTGTGGCATGTACTAAACTCTTGAGAGTATTTCGGTGTCTCGGCTGTCAAGCTTACATTGAAGACCGCATACTGTGGAAAAATAAAAACCAGAAGCGAACGCAACCTGTGTTGAAGTGATTCACTAATTAATTCAAGTGAGTGCTTTGAGAGAACCATTTCCTCAGTTCTTCTTCAGGGTTACTTGAACTTGTCAGGTTCTAATATCACTATAATATATTAGACGTATATAGACGTATTTAGACGTATATTTATATTATTATACTAATATTTGGAATCTGGGTTATTTTATACTATAGGGAACCGTAAGTTACAGTATTTACGGATCTATGGAGACTACAGACGCACAGTATATCATTTGTGGTCATGTGTAAACGTGTATCCGACCAATACAATTAGATTTGATTTGATTTGAAGCAGTTAGACTTTTTCCATTACATAACGTGGTAATCGGGTCAAACACTGGTCCCAGAGCTCAATCGTCCACTGCGTGTTGACTCACCCCTACTGATCAGAGCCCAGAGCACTCAGAGGAGATGGGAAATGAACTGAAGGAGCACTACTACAGTGACCATGTTATCATACAGCTGCAACTGGGTCAGATTAACCCACCTTGACAGTATGGAGGCATATCACGGTTCATGCTGAACAAATTCCTCCTGTTGTGAATGGATATCATGGAATCACTAGGCCTTGAGGCAACAACATGGGTAAACGTACAGAGTGCTGAAAGGTTAGTTGAAACCAGCAGGAAAGGCGTGAATGGAGAGCTGAGGCAAGTGCATTGTTCTCTCTCTCTCTCTCTCTCTCTCTCTCTCTCTCTCTCTCTCTCTCTCTCTCTCTCTCTCTCTCTCTCTCTCTCTCTCTCTCTCTCACAAACATTAGACGTTGAGTTAGCCAGTTAACGAAAGCTAACAAGGTTGACAAAATGTTAAATAAGGGCACATCCGATGGACTGTGATAGTGCGGTAAGCGTGGTTAGCAAGCTAAGGGGAGAGAGTGTGTGTATGTGTGTATGAGGATAAGTTAGCCAGACTCGATGGGTGTGAAACGGTGGTTAGCGAGCATGTCAGGTAATTAGTGGTTAGCACGCTAACTCACTGACCTCCTCCCAGCCTTTCCCCTCGGAGTAGGAAATCACATCCAACACTGGATTAGACAGGTAGCCATCGCTGTTGAACGAGTAGTCCCGGCCACTCAGCGTAATGTTACTGAAAAACCTGGAAGACAGGAAATGGAGTGAGAGAATGGCAGACAGAAAGAGAAAGAAATAGAGACAAGGAAACAGAAAGAAATAGAGAGGCACACTAAACAATTTTCAGCACAAACAGACGGAGAGGAGAGGCGGAGAGGCATGCTAGACTTTCAGCAAGATTAAAGTTTTAGCTGAAAGTGACAGGGAAGGCAACGAGAGAGTGGCAGAGAGAGAGTGGCAGAGCGAGAGAGAGAGAGAGAACGAGAGAAGCAGGGGACACTTAATACTAGATATCTTTCATGTGTCTTCAGCTGCAAGCTTTGTAGTTGAAAGACACAAAAAACGGAAGGGGGAGAGTGGCAGAGTAGCAGGGTGAGAGACAGCAGGATGCAGGTGGGCAGTTAGGCACTACACTAAAGATCTCTCTATGTCCCAAGCTGCTTGTCATTATGTTCCAGCCCTGTACAGTTACAGGTAGCTACGTGACATGAAATGTAAATAAATCAATGAACTGATGAATAAAACATGTGAACGGCAAGTAGTTTCTGCTTATCACATGAATAATGTGCAGAAACTGTGAGTGTTTGAGACTTGCAAAGTCTGCAGTATGCAGTGGGGTAGGCGGGCTATTTTCCATAGTCTTCAACGCATCTGTATCTCGTTGATATCGAGAGTGCTAATGGTTTCCCAGGCCTACTCTGATAATCAGGGGTAGAAGCTATAAAGCAAACCACACTAGCTGTTGGCTTTCATGTGTTTCATGTTGCTGTTAGGGGCAGTCTGTCTGTGACAGAGTCTGAGATGCTTCTGTGTCACCATGACAACACTGCACCTAAAAGCACCATTCACAGAGGACGCCAGTCAGATAGAATGTTAAAAACCCAACGCCAGTTCGCTTTTTCTCTCCCTTCCTTCAGAAAAGGCATTTGGAATTTGTTGTCAGCGCTTTCTTGTTTTCATGATGCAGCAATTGCTGATTGAAGATGCCCTCATTTCCTTTCATCCAGCCATTATTTATACGAGGCTGTCGCATAGAAAGCCTACCACATAATATGAGATGTTTATCTACGTCTCACCCACCGCCCTCTCTCTAACTTCACATTGAGTACTGAGCTGATTTATGACCTGTAATTGATGGGTGTTTCTAGATCATACAGTAGGAGGAATTATTCACATTCTGGCACATGGTAAGACAGGCTGGAGCCCTACTTCTAGGGGCTATATCCATCCTGTTGCTACTGTATACAGTATATGAGGGGCAATAACGGAATGCAAAGTAATGGAATGCAATGCAAATGAGCTAGAGGGCCTTGTATTTTTATAAAGGCTGTATGAAGGAGTCACAAAGGGCATTATTACTTTTCACACATGATTTGTCAAACCAAGCCTATAAAGAAAATACTGACGGCAAATAGAGATCCAAACCCAAGCATTAAAAAATGAAAGCAGAAAACACCCTTGTTCTCTATTCAAATTATTATTTCATGGTTTGGAAAAATATAGAAGAAATTCTGCTGACAAATGCAAAACTATTCAGTAGTTGCTTTTCTCAGAAGATGAAAAAAGACAGTGTGTTAATGTTAGCATTCACTTGAACTCTACAATGCCACTGATCTCTCTTGGTGAGTGCCATGTTGTCATGGAGACACACAGTCATTGACATTACATGTGTTTCCACTGATGCCGAACATTGTGAGGTGAACAAGCTACGGAATATTTGAATATAGATTTGTCTCTCGTACCGTAACAAAGACAACTCATAATGGCTAATGCATTCAGACAGAGAGAGATGGAGGGAGGAATAGGGAGAGCGAGAGAGAAGACAGAAAAGAGAGAGAGAGAGAGAGAGAGAGAGAGAGAGAGAGAGAGAGAGAGAGAGAGAGAGAGAGAGAGAGAGGGATATGGGGTGTAGGGGTGAAGGGTTTGGGGGTGGAGGGTTACTAGCTATTTAAACATCAGACAACATTCACATGAATGTACTCTCTTTAGAGCTGCATTTGCATGCCCCCCCTTCCCCCTTCTATTAGATTCTCCCATCCCTCACTGGTGCCAGCGCCTCCATTAGGAAACAGGACGGGCCATGTGGTGGGAGAGGGGGTATGGGAACTGTTTGGTGTGTCCCTATGCTGTTGACAGTGCCCCTGCCATGATAGTGATGGCTCGGGAGATACAGAGAGAGGCCAGAGAGGAGCTTTGGTGGCTGGTTGGGTTTGTGGCTGTGTGTGACTGCCTCCAATATTTCTACCCTGCATTTGAATTTATTAAGGATCCCCATTAGCTGCTGCCAAGGCAGCAGCTACTCTTCCTGGGATCCAGCAACATTAAGGCAGTTATATACAATTTAATATTGTATATAACACTTTTCACAACACATTAAGTGTGTGTGCCCTCAGGCCACTACTCTACTTCCACATATCTAAGCCACCATAATCAATTATCCTATTTACATGTAAAACGATGAAGCATCAGATCCCTTTTAGAGTCGGGCCAAGGGAGGAGAGAGATGGGGAAAAGGAAGAGAAGGTGGAGGGAAGAGATGGAGTGATGAGAAAAAGAGAGAGTGAACCAGGGAGGAAAAGAAGAGAGAGAGGGTTGTGAAATGACAATAGATGGGAGAGCGTGGGAGGGAAAGAGGGAGGGAGGGATGGAGGGGAGAGAGAAGGAAATTAGATTGAGGATGAGATTGAATGGTGTAATAAAAACAATGCATAAAGAGCCTAGCGGTGGGAGAGATAGAGGGAGGAGAGAGGGGTGCAGGGATGACAGAGGAGCAGAGAGGTACGGAAGGGGATGCAAATGAAAGAGAAAGAATTGTGAGAAAAAGAGGGGAGAGCGGTGAGAGGTAGATAATTGTAGTTTGACTGGTCAAATAAATGTATTAAAGAGACCCATTATAGCTGACACATTAACAATGAATGAACAGTAGGTAGTAATTAATACATAAATTGGTACCATTTAGGCCTTTGGTAACAATGGATTGCCTTCAGAAAGTATTCACACCCCTTGAAATTGATTACATTGAGATTTCTTGTAATAATGTCGAAGTGGAATTATGTTTTTTGAAATTTGTACAAATGAATAAAAATTGAAAAGCTGAAATGTCGTGTCAATAAATATGACATGTCAATACGTATTGTTAGGGCATGTCAAAATAAGTTCAGGAGTAAAAATGTGCTTAATAAGTCACATAAGAAGTTGCATGGACTCACTCTGTGTGCAATAATAGTGTTTAACATGATTTAAAGAATGACTACCTCATCTCTGTACCACACACATACTATTATCTGTAAGGTCCCTCAGTCGAGAAGTGAATTTCAAACACAGATTCAACCACAAAGAACAGGGAGGTTTTCCAATGCCAGCAAAGAAGGGCACCTATTGGTAGGGTAAAAATAAGAAAAGCATACTTTTGAATATCCCTTTGAGCATGGTGAAGTTGTTAATTAGACTTTGGATGGTGTATCAATAAACCCAGTCACTACAAAGATACAGGCGTCATTCCTAACTCAGTTGCCAGAGAGGAAGGAAACCGCTCAGGGATTTCACCATGAAGCCAATGGTGACTTTAAAACAGTTACATAGTTTAGTTACAGAGTTTAATGGTTGTTATAGGAGAAAACAGAGGATGGATCAACAACATTGTAGTTACTCAACAATACTAAACTAATTGACTGAGTGAAAAGACGTACGCATGTACATAACATTTTTATTCCAAAACATGCCTCCTGTTTGCAACAAGGCAATAAAGTAATACTGCAGAAAATGTGGCAAAGCAATTAACTTTTTGTCCTGAATTCAAAGTGTTATGTTTGGGGCAAATCCAATTCAACACATTACTGAGAACCACTCCTCATATTTTCAAGCTTAGTGGTGGCTGCTTTATGTTATGGGTATGCTTGTAATCTTTAAGGACTGGGAAGTTTTTCAGAATAAAAAAACAAACGGAATTGAGGCAAAGGTAAAATCCGAGAGGAAAACCTGGTTCAGTCTGCTTTCCACCAGACACTGGGAAATTAATTCACCTTTCTGCAGGACTATAACCTAAAACACAAGGCCAAATCTACACTATAGTTTCTTATCAAGAAGACAGTGAACGTTCTTGAGTGGCTGAGTAACAGTTTTTACTTAAATCTGCTTGAAAATCTATGGCAAGACCTGAAATGGTTGTCTAGCAATGATCAACAACCAATTTGACAGAGCTTGAAGAATTTTTAACAGAATAACAGGTAAATGTTGCACAAGCCAGGTGTGCAAAGCTCTTAGCGAATTACTCAGAAAGACTTACAGCTGTAACCGCTGCCAAAGGGGACTCTTACATGTATTGACTCAGGGATGTGAATATTTATGTAAATTCAATATATTTCTGTATTTCGTTTTCAGTACATTTCTAAATATTTCTAAAAACGTGTTTTCACTTTTTGTGTGTAGATGTGTGAGATTTTAAAAAACATTTAATCAATTTTGAATTCAGGCTGTAACACACATAAAATTTCGAATAAATAAAGGGGTATGAATACTTTCTGAAGGCACTGTATCTACAGCCTATCAGTAACATTTCAATTAACGATCTACTAACCTTAGTCCTAACCATAAACTTAACCCTAGCCCTAACCCTTATTCTAAACCTAACCATAACCGTAACCTTTGCAAGCAGTTTACTTATCAACAGATAGTTTGATGATAGTATGGCCATCTGTACAGCATCTACAAATTTAATCCAAATAAAGTATGACCAGGCCTTTGTAGTTATTATAGAATACATCCTCATCAGTTCATTTAATCCCCCAATGCTAGTCAATAAACTAGCTTGATTAGCATAGACAAGTCATGTATTTTAACTTGATTTATATGGACTCAACATGGCATGTATCTGTAGCCCCTTTTCTGCAGTCAAATGACCAAATCGCCCTTTAGTGACCTCATGGGTGGAATGTTATTCATATTTTTTATAATTTCATAATTAATACACTTTTTCTGCCGAAAATCCGGTGTTCCTATGTCAAAGGATTTTGTTATATTTCAGTCTTCTGTGATGTATTTAAAGTGTAATATTGTGAGCCAACCTCAAAATTTAATACATTTCAACTCTATATCTGACATGGTACAGGTGTCTTCTTTTTTTAAGTCCATAATCATGTGTGTGAGGTGTATACTTTTGTTTCAAAGTAGATTTGTTTAACTTCTTAAGGCTAGGGGGCAGTGTTCGGAAGTACGGAGAGTCTGACGTGACCAAAGTAAACTGCCTGTTACTCAGGCCCAGAAGGATATGCATATAAGTGGTAGTATTGGATAGAAAACACTCTGAAGTTTCTAAAACTGTTAAAATTATGTCTGTGAGTATAACAGAACTGATATGGCAGGCGAAAACCCCAAAACTGCCACAGTGTGACTGACATCATTTGACCTAGTTCAGTCCAACAAGACGCCCACTTAACCACTCGCCAACTAAACAAAGTTTTTAGGATATAAAGAAGGACGTTATCGAACAAAACAAACATTCTTTGTATTCCTGGGACCTTTGGGATTGCAAACAGAGGAAGATCTTTAAAGGTAAGTGATTTATTTTGTTGCTATTTTTGATTTTGTAACGCCTGTGCTGGTTTGAATAATATGTTGGAAGTGGGGTGCTGTCCTCAGACTTCTTTCGCCGTAAAGCCTACTGTAAATCCGACAACGCGGTTCGCTTACCAAGATTCTAAGCTTTTGAATGGTGTATAACACTTGTATTTTGATGAATGTTTAATATTACTATTTTTGTAATTTGAATTTGGCGCTCTGCAATTTCACCGGATGTTGTCAAATCGATCCCCGTAACGGGATCTGATCCGTAAGAGGTTTTAAGACTACCCCGATTTAGCCCACTGCAGTAAAAGGTAAGTAACTTGATTTGCAGGGACTCAACAAGGCATGTATCTTTAACTTAATTTACATGAACGCAACAAGTCTTGCACCTTTTAACTTGATTCATATGGACATAAGTCATATATCTTTAACTTGATTCACAAATTAACATGGTTCATTTATCTTTAACTTGATTCACAAATTAGCATGGTTCATGTATCTTTACTTCAACACAGGAACATGGCTCATGTTCTGATTCTGATTCATGGCTCATTACTTTATTCTGACACGTACTGTATACGGACGGACACAGACATACAGCATGTACACATGGCTCATGTATCTTTCAGACAAATGTACTGAATGAATGACAGGAGAGGGACTTGGAGGAGTCACCTATGAGACATGGTTGACAGGCAGAAAAAGACAGACGGAGGGAGATACAGAGACTTCTCATACACAACAGAACTAGATGGGGGGAGAGAGAGAAAATGAGGGGGAGAGAGAGAGAGAGGGGTTGAAGTGTTTCAGCTGTTGATGGGGAGAGAGGCAGACAAGGGGGAGAGAGAGAGAGGGGCCGAGACAGACACAGAGAGATAATCAGAGATGACAGAGAAAGGCAGAGAGAGAGATAAGGAAAGACAAAGACAAAGAGGCAGACATAGACAGAGACAGAAAGAGAGAGGGGGGGAGAAAGAGAAGAGAGAGAACAAGAGGCAGAGACACACTGAGGATAGAGAGAAGCAGATGGACAGAAAGAGGCAGGCAGAGAAATAGAGAGAGAAGGAGATGGAGAGAAAGAAGCAGAGAGAGAGAGAGAGAGAGAGAGAGAAAGAGCTAGAGAGGGAAAAGCAGCCAGCAGCAGTATATGACACTCCTCTGCCACAGCTGAGCAGTTCTCCCCCCTGAGAGTTCTGAAGGAGCACCTCCGCTCTCCTCACCTGATCCTGTCTGGCACCCTCTGTGTCTGGTTACCATCTGTCTGGCAGTTCCCTGCGAAGTAGTGTGGCCCTCGGGCCCAGCCGTACTCCTTCCTCAAAGCCATGGCTCCGTGGGTCAGTACAGACACCCCTTTGGCGATCCTCCTGCGGGGCTCGTCCCTCCAGCCCTGCGGCCGCACTGCGAACAGGGCCTTGGGGAGGCCCTCCAGGCCAAGGCCGGACAGGGCTGGCCCCACGGCGAACCACATGTGGGAGTGTCCGGCCTGACCCGAGGCCCAGGCCGCCTTGAAGATCAGTGCGGCCTCCTCCTGGGAGCAGTAGAGGAGACGCACCTGGAAGGAGCGGGGGAGGAGAGGAAGAAGAGGGTGGGGAGCGAGTGGTTAAGTGGGAGTCTTGTTGGACTGAACTAGGTCAAATGATGTCAGTCACACTGTGGCAGTTTTGGGGGAGTTGCTGACCCCATTCACTGCCCTCTTTGAAAATATCTCAATTCAGACCATTTCCCACTCAGGGTACAGCATGTGGACAGTTTTTTGGGCGAAATTTCATATCGTTACATCATTTCTTTTTCTCTTTGTCCATTCTCCTATTTCTTATTTACATATGTATCAAAAAGACCATCAACAGCAGGGTTTCCATTACATGGAAGAAAAGACTGAATTCAATGTCCCAGGGCGAACTATTTGAAGTATTCCAGATCATTTACTAACTATTCTGAAAAACTGGCAGAAAATCAGCATATTTTCCAAGACAGGTGATTGGAGTGTCTTTCAGGTAATTGGATACCAAGACGATTCTGTACTAATTAGTGTCTAATTAATTCTTAGCAGGAATGGAATCCGGCATAGACTGCACAGCAGGGTCCCCGGGAACAAGATGGAGAAACAGTACAGCAGTACAGGTACACTGCAATGAAAGGACTGCAAAGACACACAGTCCTGAGGCTGGTATAGCGGGTTGAGTTACCATCTGCCGCACATCTATATAGTCTGATGGTCTATGGAGTTTTTAGTGCAGACTGGGAATGCGCAGGGCATGGGTGTATACACAACTGCATATTTACCCTTTCAGTGTGGGATCAAATCCCAGTCCCACAGCTATTCTCTCCCTGTCTCCCTTCTACCTTCAACCCTGTGTCGTGGAAATTCTTAGACAGGGACCCTCAAAGTCAATCTTAAACGAATAATTCTTTATTTGTCAGTGCGCTGGAGAGGTTCCAACCAACTCAATGCACCATAGTACACATGTCAATCAGGAGCTCTTCCTGGGCAGACCCAACAGTTGTGTTATATACGGCTATACGCAGACAAGTTATATTTGCATGATTTAGCATAATTAATTAATCATTACCGTTTTGTTTCATTCATGTGACAGACCAATACTGGTTCATAACGTGACAGACCAATACCTCACGAGGCTTCTTCTCTCTAAGCTGAGATCTTGAAACTGAGATATCTTTTGTTTGTTCTCAAAACAAGGTCTGGGCGTACTGCCAAATTGCAGCTACTGCTAGTGAGGATTTGTACAGTCAGCACATGAATAGGTCACAGAAATGAGTTATAAGAAAAGTACAAACATAACAATTCCATTACACCTGTCTAAAGAAATAACAATGAAAATGACTAAATAATTAAGAATTAATAAAAGGGTCCCCAGTGTAGATCCTGTGGTATAGTGGTAACACACCCACTGCTAGCACATATACATGCCTCCCCACTGGAGACCTGGGTTCAATCCACAGCATCTGTCCTTCCTGTGTCTCCCCTCTCCATCAGTATCCTCCCTCTGCTTCTGTACCATAAAAAAAACACCGCAAATTTAAAAAAGAAGGTTGTAGCCGTCTCACCTGTGCCTCGTTCTCCTTGAGCAGCCTGCGTGTGCGCGTCCCTCCCGGGTCGTCGGTGACGTTGAGCATGACCACTCCCTTCTTCTCCCAGCCGATGAAGGATCCGTCCGTCAGGCCCTCCACCATGGCCAGGAAGTCCTCGTAGCCATGGTGACGCGTAGCCACCACGGAGAAGGAGGTCCAGTCGAACTCCTCCAGCACCTCGAAGATCACGTCCAGCTGCATGGCTGTGGAGCAGGTGAACTGGAGGTAGATGGAGCCGCTCTCCTGGGGGAGGAGGACAACAGTAGTGTACAGAAGGGGGAGAAAACAGTTTGTTAAAGAGTGAAATGGGGTTTCAGGACAGGGAGAGGGATAGAGAAAGAGGTCGCAGCGAACTGGAGGATGGCGCTGTCTCCTAGAGGGTTGTGTTCAGTAGGGAGACATTTTTTGAAGCCGAGTGATGTGAACAGTATGTGAACAGAGTTTTATTTTATGCTATTGCCTCTTGAAATATGTAATTTTATTTTACATAACAAAAGTATTTTGGGGGGAAAAAAACATGTTACCAAGAAAAAATATGGAAAAAATATTGTTATTTATCTTTTAAAGTGCTAAATTGTTCTCTGTAGTGGTCATTAGGCGTAAATATTATAAATGTACATTATAGTCAATGGGTACAGTCAATGGGTACAGTAGGTGAAAAACATTTACATTACAGTCAATGGGTACAGTAGTTGAAAAACCTAGCTGTGGCATCCGGGTGTCCACTACAGAGGACATTTCTTGATAACCTCTTAATTTAGTTCTTATTTCACGTGAAAAATGTTTTACACGGTCCTGACAACTCACTTAACTATTCCTGAGATATTCACTTACTAGAAGCAATTTGAATATCAAACTCACAAAAATTATAATTTATAATTACACACACTTCTTACAAAATGTCCATAAATGTGCTAATTTTCACAGCAGCAATTTTTTTAAGAACCAGGAAGATAGAATTGTCAAGGTCACACCACCATACATGTGATATCATTGAAAAGCCCAGCATGTCCTCTCAAATGGACAACAGGACTTAATAGAGTTTCTTGTATGGCCTCATAGATAAGAACCAAGAACGGATGTCCACTAGAGAAGACAAAAAAATTGCTGTGTCTCAAGGCCTCGTATTCACAATGAGTCTCAGAGTAGAAGTGCTGATATAGGATCAGTTTAGCCTTTTAGATCATAATGAGTAAGATACATAGACAGGAGAGACCTGATCGTAGATCAGCACTCCTACGCTGAGACGCTTTATGAATACAGTGGAGTCCATTGTTGTGTTCAATAGGGAGAAAACATTTTGAAACGAGGAGGTAGTATCTGAACGTGTCCAATAAGAACACAGCTTCTCCCTACTGAACATAGTCCATGTTAAGAGTAATGTAAAATGAGAATGACAGTGTGAGCTTAATTCAATCCTACACGCATTGCAGTGGCTTAGTCTGATGAAGGCCTATTTAAACATTGGTTAGAAAGATCCATTAAAGTTGTGGTGCATCAAGTTTCTTACCTATTCAATGGCTTACATTCATGCCATAGCAATTTTTCCATGGTTAAATAGGCCTATAATTACACAATGTCTATGGGTAGTATAAAAACCCTTCTACTGTAGCAGCAGTAGAAGGGTTTTTATACTACCCATAGACATTGTGTAAGAGACTCCAGGTAGACTCCTTTCAAAGCTTCCTGTTTTCAGAGTAACAACTACTCGAGTAGGTAGTAGTCTTTACCCAAAGACGCCACACAAACATCGATGTGGCCATTTCCAGCCTCAATAGCTTTCCTCCCTCCCTCTCTTGTTCTTTTCTCTTTGTCTGTCTTGTGTAGACATGTGACAGGGTCTACTGTGAAGTCTTAAAAGTAGTGCACTATGTAGGGAATAGGGTGTCATTTGGAACACATCCAGTATGTCCCTGTGTTTTTTTTAACCAGATGTGGGTTCAATTATTTGTTATTCACTGTGCCACTATTTACATTTTTTATAAAAATGATAATCTTATCTTTAACTCGGCATTGTTAGAAAAGGCCCCGTAAGTAAGCATTTCACTGTTAGTCTACATCTAACAGTGAATCCTTTTTATTTGATTTATTTGACTTCCTCTCCTTGTCTCCTTTCTTTCATCTTCACTGATCTGACCAGATCGGACAGGTAAAAGTGATATGAGGAAAGCCTACAATTGTCCAGTTCTTTTAGATTAGATTAGGATAAGAACCGATGGAGGAATGGAAGATAGTGTACTGAAAGGTTTAAGTAGAGGATAAGGTTTCTAGACCCTTGTACATATGACAGATAAGATAACAGATGCAGTGATGGGCAAAGATACTTAAAAATGTTTCTTGTTAGAAAATACAACATATCAAAGTAAAATACAAAATACTTTTGCCAAGTAATGTATTTAATTAAAATACGTGCAAGTAGCCCCATTAGCAACATGAACATTCTCAGTAACGATTACAGAAATGTTTTACTTGCTATGACTTTGACGTGGTTGTTTATCTACCTTAGTTGAATGTACTGACTGCTGCAAGACGCTCTGGATAAGAGCGTCTGCTAAACGACCAAAATGTAAATTTGTAAAAATGAGCACTTGCAAAGCACATTGGGTATTATTTTCTAATGAGCTCTACCCCCAAACAATTAGTATTTTAATTAAATGTGGCCTTGTTTTTGGGCAGAGCTCATTAGAATAATACCCAGTGTGCTATGCTAGTGTTCATTTTTCCATTTTGGTCATTTATCAGACACTCTTATCACACCCTAGTGCCATCAGACTTCTGATACCAATGCAGCAAATTTGGGGTGATAGGGGGGCACAAAATTGTGAACCACTATAAAAAAAATGGTACAGAAAAGTATTTTGTATTGTCCCAAACTCGGTCCTGTGGACCCCAAGTGGCGCACATTTTGTTTTTTTGCCCTAGCACTAGATAGTTGATTCAAATAAACAAATATTGATGGTTAGTTGATTACTGTGCAGTACTCTAAAATATCTTGTTACAAAATACATTGGATTGTACTTCAGGACAGTTACCCAAAAGTAATTGAAATATGTATTTCAAATACATGTAACAGAAAAAAAAAAGCCCATCTCTGAACAGAGGGATACAATTTAGAAGGAACTATGTACTAAGCATATGTAAATGACCCCTGTTGAACTCCCTCGCTATATACATTTTTCAGAGAGCTACAGCGCATTTGGAAAGTATCCAGACCCCTTGACTATTCCCACATTTTGTTACGTTACAGCCTTATTCTAAAATGTATTTAAAAAAAAAATCACATCAGCAATCTACACACAATGCCCCATAATGACAAAGCAAAAACTGTTTTTCTGAAATTTTAGCAAATGTATTGAAAATGATCAACTGTAATATCACATGTACATGTATTCAGACCCTTTACTCAGCACTTTGTTAAAGCCCCCTTTGGCAGCGATTACAACCTCGAGTCTTCTTGGGTATGACACTACAAGCTTGGCACACCTGTATTTGGGGAGTTTCTCCCATTCTTCTCTGCAGATCCTCTCAAGCTCTATCAGGTTGAATGGGGAGCATCGCTGCACAGCTATTTTCAGGTCTCAGGAGATGTTCGATCAGGTTCAAGTCCGAGCTCTGGCTGGGCCACTCAAGGACTTTCACAGACTTGTCCCGAAGCCACTCCGGCGTTGTCTTGCCTGTGTGCTTAGGGTAATTGTCCTGTTGGAAGGTGAACCTTCGCCCAAGTCTGAGGTCCTGAGAGCTCTGGAGCAGGTTTTCATCAAGGATCTCTCTGTACTTTGTTCCGTTCATCTTTCCCTCGATCCTGACTAGTCTCCCAGTCCCTTCCGCTGAAAAACATCCCCACAGTATGATGCTGCCACAACCATGCTTCACCGTAGGGATGGTGCCAGGTTTCCTCCAAACGTGACGCATGGCATTCAGGACAAAGAGTTCAATCTTGGTTTCATCAGACCAGAGAATCTTGTTTCTCATGGTCTGAGAGTCCTTTAGGTGCCTTTTGGCAAACTCCAAGCGGGCTGTCATGTGCCTTTTACTGAGGAGTGGCTTCTGTCTGGCCACTCTACCATAAAGGCCTGATTGGTGGAGTGCTGCAGAGATGGTTGTCCTTCTGGAAGGTTCTCCCATCTCCGCAAAGGAACTCTGGAGCTCTGTCAGAGTGACCATCGGGTTCTTGGTCACCTCCCCTGACCAAGGCCCTTCTACCTTCCGATTCCTCAGTTTGGTCGGGCGGCCAGATCCAGGAAGAATCTGGTGGTTCCAAACTTCTTCCATTTAAGAATTCTGGAAGCCACTGTGTTCTTTTTTGGTACCCTTCCCCAGATCTGTGCCTCGACACAATCCTGTCTCTGACCTCTACGGGGAAATTACTTTGACCTTATGGCTTGGTTTTTGCTCTGACATGCACTGTCAACTGTGGGACCTGTCAAGTTGTAGAAACCTTTTAAGGATGATTAATTGAAACAGGACGCACCTGAGCTCAATTTCGAGTCTCAGAGCAAAGGGTCTGAATACTTATGTAAAGAAGCTATTTCTGTTTTCGTTTTTTTTTATAAATTAGCAACAATTTCTAAAAACTTGTTTTCGCTTTGTCATTATGGGGTATTGTGTTTAAACTGATGAGAAGCCTTTTTTTATCAATTTTAGAATAAGGCTGTAACATAACAAAATGTGGAAAAAGTCAAGGGGTCTGAATGCTTTCCGAATGCACTGTGCACAATTAACAAAGCCAAGTGAGACTTGAACGGAGCCTCTAATTGTAGAAAGGTTCACAGTTGGATATGTGTACAAAAATAGGTTAAGCATCAAATTATACATTTGGATTTGAGAAGAAAGACTGATTAAAGGTGCTAGGCAAAGGTCTGGGTTACCTTTAAGGGTTGGGTGCCCTTATCCTAATAAGCATATAAGTACACTTAGACAGGACATGCCATTGAGAGAGTCTCTATAGGTAAGGTTGTACAACCATTCTCTCTGTTGTCTGTTTCATCAGCGGCTGATTTTGACCTTTGGAGACCAAGTGTTGAACCTTCCCAGCAATCAGTGACATTAATTGTTCAATTATAGTAAGTACGAGGCAGACACAAAAAGCAGCAGGATTGTGGCCCTAGAGGACTGAAGTAGTGTTCTCCTAATCAGACCACACTGTATACAGCGGGCAACCATTGTTGCAAAGATCAAATCAAATCAAATTGTATTTGTTACATGCGCCAAATACAACAGGTGTAGACCTTACCGTGAAATGCTTACTTACAAGCCCTTAACAAACAATGCAGTTCAATACTAGTTGTATAAGGAGGACGTTTTGTGAACATCTTTTGAGCAACCAGATAACAACCAAAATACAACGTCTTTCCCCATGACGTCTTGAAAAAGACATCTTTACCTGGTTGTTACAGAGACCAGTTGGTTGCAATCTGGTTTTATGACGTCTTCTCAAACAGAAACCCAGTTTACAAGCAGACAATGAAGACGTCATGTGCCAAATTAGTAAGGCTTCAAACACACAGTAACTTAGGACTTGTTGTGGAAAATGGTTGATTACTTGAAGTCCATTAACAAGGGAAAGGTCACAGCCAGGTAGTTACCTGTGGCTCCCTGCCCAGGCCGGCCCCTCCTCCCACGGCCACAACGGGCACTCCGGTCTGTGCCGAGACAAACTCCATCATGGGGGCCAGGGGAGCTTGGTTGTGTGGCGGAGGCCTCTCCTCCTCGAACACCAGGCCCTGGAGCGGCGTGGTGGCCAGCAGCTCACACAGCTGCAGAAGAAGACTCGCCGGGCTGCTCTCGTTCACCGTCAGGTAGATCACGTTGGCCGGGCCATACTGCGTCATCACGCTGTCGCCCACCAGAGCCGCCGATGCAGACGCCAGCGGCGCGGAAGCCGACACTGTAGCCAATGACGACGAGGCCCCCCTTCCCTGAGGCCCCCCCGTCGCGCCCGTTCCCCCAGCAGCGGCCGTCTCCGGGAGCAGGGAGGAGCCAGAGTGGACCACAGCGATGTTGACTACGCCCAAGTCCCTCTCTCTCTCCCGGGGGCGGAGCAGGAGGGGAGGGGAGGAGCGGGCGGGCCCCGTGCAGGCCAGCACGGCCAACAGGAGGGAGAGGGCAGGCTTGGCCGCCATGGGGGAGGGAGGAGGGGGGGCGCAGTTTGGTGGGCGGAGTGGTGGCGGCGGTTCACAGGCGAAGAGGGACCTGAAGTGGAGAGGCGAGAATAAAGGATAAGTTAGTGAGGAGAGCAGCAATGATACGCATAGAAGTAAGTAGGAGCTGCAGTGGCGAGGGATACTACTGAAAAACTATGAAGTGGAAGAGAGAGGGGTTAGGCGTAATGGGAAAAGGGGCGCTTTCCACTGCGCCTCGTCTACAAAGAGCAGGTTTCAACAGGGAAGGGGGGAGAGAGAAGGAGGGAGAAAGAGGAGAAAGAGAGAGAGAGAGAGAGAGAGAGAGAGAGAGAGAGAGAGAGAGAGAGAGAGAGAGAGAGTCGCAGTGGGGCAGAGAGATTGCGCTAGACGGGGGGTGGACAAAATGTGAAGGGGAGGCCTGCATCACCTACCATACGATCGATCAACATCAATTAAGGTCAGTGTAAGTGTAAGCGTAAAGCCAAGTACAGTGAACTACAGAGGAACATAAGCTTACTGCTTAGGGACTAGAGTAGGAATGATCACCCCTTGAACTCAACCCTCCCCCTACGGGACATCAGAATTCATTACCCCAGGAGCTGATTCATGGTTCGGTCTCACACCATTGGAGAGCTTTGAAGCTAAGCTATTTGCAGCCATAAACCACCAATGGGTACTGTACATCTAAATGGACCGGGCTAAATCACAATACAAAATAAAACTGGGGAGGAAGGAAGAGTTTAGTCGAGGTAGGTGTGTGTATGCACCTTTTTCTTTTAAACAATTGTGGTTGAGGTGGGGTAATGCTCTGTGCAGTCGAATCAGGCTATGGGACTGTACACGAAACGTAAGGAGATGTAAAGCAATGAATCATTTTGAAGTCGCTTAGCGTGCCAACCCCGTCTCATCCACCCCTTTTCATTCACTCTCTTTAATTAACCCTCCCTCTCCCCTTGGGCCACACACAAATACACACAGTCGGAAAACCCACTCTCTCCAGATCACCAGCACGCAGAGCAACATGCATACACAATCAGCATCTGGCACTCCGTCTCCTATAGCCCGTTATTTCTCCTAGCGTCCGTGGCTAATGTCATTGCATTGAACCAGAAGGCTTGCTGACGTAATGTTCTCTACACTCCCCCAAACCAACAGCTTCTTCCTGCCTTGTTCTCTCCCTCTCTCTCTGTCTAATTCCATTTTCGCAACCCTCCTTTTGATGCCGAGTCATCATCTTAGGAAGAAATGCATAAGAGGGGGATCACAATGAAGTAATCAATTTGGGGGAAAAGGGGGGACAAACAAGAATAAACCGTCGTGGAATAGAGAGAGCAAATATAGGAGTGAGCCAGATAGCCACAATGACTGTAAAGTGAAAGAGAAGGCAATAAAGTAGGGCTAGAGGATATACTGTATCTAGGGGACGGTAGTAGAGGGAGGGTAGAAAGAGAAATATTTAACACTACCCTCAATATACCATTCAGACAGAGCCAGACCTCAGCCCGAATGAGTGAAAAATGGCTCACCAGAACCCGGCCTGTTGCATAATTAAGTTGGATATTACTACTGCCTACCCCAGTTAAGCCTATGGGCAGAACCTGCCATGAAGCCTAATGGCCTCACCCTTTTTCACAGGGAGAAAGACTCTTGAATATGTTTCCCCGGTCCAGCCCAAAGGGCAAGTGGCTGAGTCCAGTACAGACTGTATGAAACCAGTACAGACCATATGAAACCAGTACAGACCGTATGAAACCGGTACAGACCATGTTCTGGCCATCTTGGCCATGTTCTGTTATAATCTCCACCCGGCACAGCCAGAAGAGGACTTTCTAGGGAGTTTTTCCTAGCCACCGTGCTTCTACACCTGCATTGCTGATCCGTATTGGGGTTTTAGGCTGGGTTTCTGTACAGCACTTTGTGACAACAGCTGATGTAAGAAGGGCTTTATAAATACATTTGATTGATTGATTGATTGATTGATACAGACCATATGAAACCAGTACAGACCATATGAAACCAATACAGACCATATGAAACCAGTACAGACCATATGAAACCAGTACAGACCATATGAAACCAGTACAGACCATATGAAACCAGTACAGATCATATGAAACCAGTACAGACCATATGAAACCAATACAGACCATATGAAACCAGTACAGACCATATGAAACCAGTACAGACCGTATGAAAGCAGTACAGACCATATGAAACCAGTACAGACCATATGAAACCAGTACAGACCATATGAAACCAATACAGACCATTTGAAAACAGTACAAACCACACTGCTGTACTCAGTCCGCAGGCCATAGGGATTAATCTAGTTCAAACCGTATGAAACCAGTACACACCAGTAAAGACACGGGTTCTGCACTCAGTTTGAAGGGGATACGGCTAAATCCAGTACAAACCGCAGACCATACATACGGGTTCCGGATCAATCATTCCAGGCTAGCAATTACATCCGCTGGCCCTAACATCAGTCAGCTTGTGTTGTCACTCCCCAGAGCTCTGATATGCAGGAGTTTTATGGTCTTCCCCTGGCATGGAGTGCATTGTTTGTTGCCTATGTTAAATGGGCCCTGTGGTATCATGGCCGTAGAGTGGTATAGGGGTTAGGGAAATGGCGTTGGGAGAAGATGATAAGAATACGGGTCAGAGTTGCTGTACGCTGTGGCTCCCCAGAGATTGCTGTCAAACACACAGCTGTATGAATGGAAAATGAATATCCTGGCTGGCATAAGCAGTTTCAGCTGTAAGTACTGGACAGAACTCCGTAGCCACGTTATCTATCCAGGCATTAGCATAGAGGGTTTACATCCTTGAACTCCTCCCCATATCTATTTGTCTTGGTTGTCAACGGCTTATAGTCCTAATGGGTTTTACAACATGAATGGATGTCCTCATATTTCCCCTCTAAAAGCCCCTGCATCTTGTGTTGACGGTCGTACTGCACGTTCAGCTCCAACATGAATCTTCTGTGATGATCATACAGCATGGTCAGCTCAAAACGCTCTCCGGAAAACAAGATAACCGGTGGCCATTAGTAACTGCACTGCCCATGAAGGAAACGGAGGGGCAGAGCCCACAGACAGCGTGATTGTGTCCAGTCTCTCTTTCTGGCCGTCTAAGTGTTGCCAGACTTTCTACTCTTGTCCAGAGTAGAACAAGGCTTATGAGGAACTGTCTGCCCCTGTCTTACTCCAAACGGCATTCGCTGGCCCTGTGGCGCAGAGATACCATTAGCAGGAGTGTGATGGACCGTCAGGGGTTCTCAAAACATCAAAACAAAAGTCAGGACCCTCCCTAATAAGCTTAAAGATGACTTGACTAGCCCCCTGACATACAGAAGGACATTCACACACACACACGCTCTCGCACGCACACACACACTCTCATACACACACACAATCTTATACACACTCACGAAGAGTAAGATTAAATTACATTTTGTCAAAGCAAACTGCTTTTCAAGGCACTCGGTGACTCCATGTCTGACAGAAATGGAATTTCACGCAGTTAAAGATGTCTTCCTCCTGCTACAACATCTACTGTAGGTACAGCTCAATGCACTTGTAATATATACATTGTCAGACAGACTGGCGGTTACTATGTTTATCTTATCCTATTTTTTTGTTTATTATTTTAAAAATCCCCTTGAGGTGATCTGTCTTGTTTCCAAGGAAGTCCCAAGAGAACAACGGAACAGAAACAAGGCTCCCTGAGCTTCAAACACGTAAACATACCTATTTTTCTTTAACAAAAAAGATACTCCAATTCCCTCACACTGAGCACAGCAGTTAGTTATGCAACGCTACTTTAAGTAGTTAAGATAAATGGTATAAAGGATTTGCCTGGATGAAATACAATCATTACTTTACGCACTAGTATTTCTCATTACATTTTGCACCAAATAAGGACACACAAGAAGCAATATTCATAATTTCCTACTGATTGTAAATAAAGAACATCGCGTTCCAATTTATTGGGGATGTGATGCATTGCCTCACGCATCGTCTTTGCATGAAAGTAATTTGGTGGTGGAAATTGTACTGGGAACAAACCTTGCCCCATAGCACTCTGCATACAAAGGAGCAATATTATTTACATCAATAATTGCTACTCTAAAAATACATATCACATTACATTTGCTGAGGGTCATTGGCGACACTCTTCATTCCCCATATGCTGCGGCTATGGATGGTGGGAGGGGAAGGAATCAATGAATGCAGGCCTGCTCGGAGGAAGCACTGAGGTATTTAACAGCGTCTGCTCTCTCTGCAAAGAAGTAATCAACAGGCTAGCCGGTGACCTTGCTAACAATGTTTTTAATAAACATTACCTTCATTAGATTGAAAGAGAAGCTGGTGAAGGGAGTTATGGGTAAAGGGACAGAGGATGATCGGATATATTTTTTTCAGGAAATTACAGGGGAAGAAGGAAAGGTAAAATCAGGCAGTGAGAGAGCGAGAGGGGTGGAAGGGGAGGTGGATAAGATGAAGGAGAGACATAAGGACAGACCAAGGACGGTGGGTGGGTGGGGTATGCCCAGTGGGTTATGGGATGCTGAGGGTGTCTCTTGCTCCCTCGACCCCCCCTTGGCATGTTCATTCTGCCTCTACCTCTCTCTCTCTTCTCTCTCTACCATTCCATCTCCCACTCCCTCTCTATCTATCCCTGGCCTGTCCCTCTCTCCCTCTCCCACTTCCTATCCATCACACTCCCTCGTTTGTTTCTCCTTCTTTCCTCTCCTGCCGCTCTTCCCTCCATCCTACTCCCTCTCCCTCCCTTGTGGCTCCCTCAGCCTATCACACGCTTCTAAGGGTTTCATGTCTCCAGAGTCCCATTTGGCCAGGCCTAATGAGTTGGTATTTAGCTGGCTCACGATCTTCAACTTTGACCCCAGGGGAGCTTGGCGGATTACAGGTCTCCGCCGGTGGGTGTTTCGGTTGTCACGCCACAATAAAGAACCGGCAAAGGTGCCTATCTACACGCCCCATGCAGTGCCACCAAATATGAATGACCTGTTGCATTCCCGGGCACAACGTAAACCCCCAAAGACTGGCCTTATTGTTACACAAAGCTTTTTACCAGCTATATTAAATCCATGTGTCTGACAGTAGATCCATCTGTTTGAGGTAGAATTATGTAAAATGCCTTGGCTGTGGTTTTGTGGTTTGGTGCTAAGGTGAAATTAAAGTTGTTGAAGGTCAAGAGAGACAAAGAAATTGGCAGGGTCTGTACACAAACACACCTATTGCAGGGAAAGTACACCTGGGATGAACAAAAGACAATAGAAAAGAAAAAAACTAATCTATACCAGAGACAACACACAAACACACACAACTCTTTACTTCAGTCTCTATAAATTGTCTTCCTCTTATGCCTCATTCAGCTCCCCTCGCTCTGTCAGTTTCTCTCTCTCTCTCTCTTTCTCTATTCCTAGACATGTACTGAACATACTGTACTGGGTTTTGAGCCAAAAACCTGCCTCTGTGAAAAAGGTCCACAGACTTATTCATCTGCTCTGTCAGACTCGCCCAACCAGCTGCCAAACAAGCAACCGACCAATAAACCTGCCTGCCAGTAGAACTGACTAAGAAAAAAAATACAAAAACACAGCTGATCCAAGATGTGTAATCATTTGTGTTGGTCAGTGTCGAAGAGTAGCTGACTGAAGCTCAATTTGCTCTCCTCAGAGGAAGCGAAATGAAGACAGACATTTCCAGTTGTACTGGTACAAGAGGCTGTGGCCTAGCAGGTCGAAGCAGTGACTTCATCAAGCCAAAGTGTGCAAATGAAATGTCAATTTACATTTGGACGAAGGGGATTTACGATCAATGCCGTTGTTAGCTCTCTACGATAAGGGAGACGGAATTTACGACCCGATTAAAACGCAATGTTAACAGAAAGCAAACCAATCTGTTCCACAGTGTTCTCAACAACTATTATAGCTAGTATTATTTAGACAGTATCAGCCCCACCATCGTCAAGTATAGAGTCCCTCCATACCAAACTGTTTGCTCAAGCTTAAAAAGAGAAAAAGAAAAATCAATAACAACCAAGGTTATGTGATCCCCTGAATGCCTTAGATCAAGACTAGATCCAACATTTATTTTAACCTGAAGACTTTGGAAAGAGTGCTCAGCTCACAGTAAAGAACAATTATTAATTCACGGGCATTGTGTGGTTCATTATCGTGGGACATGATCAGGTTTTGTGCTTTAGAAGTAGAGTAGAGATTGCAACACCTACACTATAGCCATGATATACCGCAGGCCTATTTGCAATGGATAGATCCTGGCTGGCTGCACTGTAAATATGCAAACAGTGATACAAGAGGCACCATTAAACACCAGTTCTGTGAGTCACCGAGGCAAGAAGCTTGAGTTGGTTGTCATTGAAAAGTCTTACTAGCTACACACAGCCGATAAAAACAGAAAAACTGTATTAATGAATTTTTTAAGTTAATTTGAACATTAGATATATCGGCTCCCAGATAGGCTTGTGTTAAATGAGAGGGTCAATGGGATCTAATACTGAGAAGGATAGCCTTTAAGCCTACATTTTGCCTAGCCTACTGTAGGCTAACTGACTAGGCTATGTAGCCAAACAGCGACAATAGAGCATTTGGAATGAAGACGTGGTTCAGAAGTTTCGGAGTGGCCTTCAAACAGGGTCTGGGTGAGTCGAAGGTGAGGTTCCGATCATATTATTCTGTCACGTACGTTCAGGCGGTCGTCTTTGGATGCGACCTTAAGGCAGACCACCACCTCCAGCTCACTACTTTGACGTTAAGTCGGATCGAAGGCTTAATCCATTTTTGTTCAGTCAGGAAAGCTGAGAAAGTCTCATGGTGGGTCCCCTGGGTGGAGCCGAACCAACCAACACTTTAACCACCATCACCTTGACCACCATCACCATCGAGGAAAGCCAGGGTCACTTGGCTTGTCTCTAAAGAAGGTTAAGCTAAAATGGCCTCCTTTCCCCCGCTAAACAGAACAGGTGATTTCAGTCCAAGGCCTCCATTAACATAGCTAACAATGTCATGCAGCCAACAACCATTCATTCATACACAAGTGACTCAATGAAACACCTCAGACTGAGTGCAATTCTCAGGGATGAAGAATCACTTTTGTAAAGGTGTACTCGATATGAAAGGACATCCTGCTTTCTTTTCCTTGTCTGTGGTAGGGTTTGTGTTCATTAGGCACCAAATGGTAGAAAACAGGCTGAAACAGCAAGGAACTACCTGGACTCGTTTTCTGTTGCTTGAAACGTTTTCCGTGGTGTGCCCTAATGAACACATCCCACCCCTGCCTGGAAGTTGGAAGCACAGAGTTGAATCCTCAGGTGACACTCTACAGGTGCAGCCCTCCTTCTCTTCCTCCTCTGTCTCCTACTCAGTGGACCTGAACTTCTGAGTGTCACATTACCCTGGTGATTTACTGTGACAAGTCCCAACAAGTCCAGAATTACTCAG
Organism: Brachymystax lenok tsinlingensis; assembly: GCA_030435695.1. NCBI lineage: Eukaryota > Metazoa > Chordata > Actinopteri > Salmoniformes > Salmonidae > Brachymystax > Brachymystax lenok. Next base: position 32,236,373 of record CM059799.1, read on the forward strand.
AGCTGAAACAACTGTCTGAAAGAAGCCTCCCCTGAGTGACTTGGGTCTGTCATTGTCGGATTTGGTTCTCTCCATAAAGGGGTTCCTCTGGGATTACTTAGCCTAAGTCATTCAGAGACCATGATATCAGCTGATGACAAATGGTAAGATGTGTTTCAACATCCTTCCCGGAATAAATGGATGAAATGAAGCATTTTGGATTAGGCCTAGTTCCACAATCGGTTTCACTGAAAAAAACCTAAATTAGAATGTATGGACTGTTGCACATTGTGTGTGTGAAAATTGATGACACGTGAAACTAGGTCCATTATAGTCCAATAGCAAATCCCAACCGCTTTCATGCACACATGTCCAGTCCAGAATAACTAATAAAAGAAAACATGTAGGGTACAGTGTCCACTGAACAAGGAGTTTTCAGGCTACAGTCAAGATTCCATGCTGTCAAGCACTTGAGGACCCCAAACATGGAGAGTGTCCCTACAAGGCTATCTATCACATAATGATCAATGAAAAGCGTGTTTCAACTTGCACTATGGTAGAAATAAAAGGCCTACAATATTGGTTTTTCACAAGAATCAGAGTGTACCCATGAACCGTTTAAGGATGCAAATGTTATTTAAACATGCCACTAGCCTACAGTTAAAGTATTTACTCAATATACACCAGTGGCGGTCGGTGCCGTTTATGATGAGGGAGGACAAATTCTTTTTTAATGAGCATGGCCTTATTTCTATTCCAGCATTTTGGATGACTGTCATTCATATTCCATTCACCCAGTTCAATGTAACATCAATAGGTTCAGGCTACTACTGCACATGATGCTCGAATTCACCCTGTACCCATCATGAGGTTGCTACAACCTAGCCTATGAATGAACATTTTACAATGTAGTGACACACAGTGACACACATTCAACACCACCTTGCACACTCTTGCCTGCATCTAGTTCATCTAGGTTCTAATCAATACTCCAACAGTTGCAAACGAGAGTTTCTATTGGACAAATTCAGGTATGTTTATCCCTGTTTCGTTTCATTTGCTTCCGTTTAAGAGAGTTTTTCGACAGAATCGGCGGAATTAATAGCCACATAGCCTGTAGGGTGTGTTCATAAATTCACTCTGGAGTGCCAGAGTGCGCTCAGAGTGCTCTGTGGGTGTTTGTAAATTCAGAGCGTTGTCAGATGGTGCGTTTGTAAATTCAGAGTGTTTAGCTCTCGGAGCGTTCAGAGCGCACACTGGACGCTCTGGCCGAGGAGTAGGGTTGATCCGAGCGTTCTGACCTCAAAACGTCAGTGAAGCACTTAAGTTAACTGGCTAAAGTTGGCTAGCTTGCTAGCTACTTCCAGACACAAATGAGAGAACACCTCACTCTGCCCATTTTACTCGCCCTAGCAGAGATGGTTAGGCTGTTTTCATGTTATCTAGAGTGTTGGTGACTGTAAACTGAGCTGCTGGCAAAAATTGTATTACCTTATTTTGCCGACATTTACTGGCACCGGTCATATTCAACGGGTGTTGCGAGTTCGTAAATTCATCAGTTATTCTGCGCTCTGCACACTCAGACTAGAGTGCTCTGAAATCAGAGTAGATAGCCAGAGTGAACGCACCCATAAATCACGTGATCACTTTGCTCGTTGTATAATTCCTTCTCACATCTACGCTCTCTCCTCCTCAAACCTTTTCCCTTTGCTAGTGGACTTCAGTGCACAATACAACAGCTGTATATTATCAGGGGAAAAAAAAATTCCAAACCAAACTTTCCTACCATAACCGCTACACACAGTCTACATCGTTTTCACCATATTAAGGTCATAGTCAACATAGCTACTAGAACTAACGCATTAGTTAACCCGCTACAATCATGCAGTACAGTTTATACCAAGCAGTTAGTTACACCGGTGTGCTCCGGTGGCAATAAATTAATAAAACCAAATGCTTACCTTGACTTGGAAGAGTTCCAGTGTTGGATAGCCATATCCAGCCAGCTAACATAGTATCCCTCTCTGAACCGGGTTTTTGAGTAGGCTAAACTACCTAGCTACATTTGCTAGCTAAGTAAGTGAAAGTGAAAGTAAAAAAAAATAGGTGTTTAGAATTTTTTGCAAATGTATTAAATTACAAAACAGAAATATCTTATTTACATAAGTATTCAAACCCTTTGCAATGAGACTCGAAATTGAGCTCAGGTGCATCCTGTTTCTATTGATCATCCTTGAGATGTGGTCAATTCAATTGATTGGACATGATTTGGAAAGGCACACACCTGTCTATATAAGGTCTCACAGTTGACAGTGCATGTCAGAGCAAAAAACAAGCCATGAGGTCGAAGGAATTGTCCGTAGAGCTCCGAGACAGGATTGTGTCGAGGCACAGATCTGGGGAAGGGTAACAAGAAATTGCTGCTGCATTGAAGGTCCCCAAGAACACAGTGGCTTCCATCAATATTAAAAAGAAGAAGCTTAGAACCACCAAGACTCTTCCTAGAGCTGGCCGGCCGTCCGACCAAACTGAGCAATCAGGGGAGAAGGGCCTTGGTCAGGGAGGTGACCAAGAACCTGATGGTCACTCTGACAGAGCTCCAGTTCCTTTGTGGAGATGGGAGAACCTTCCAGAAGGACAACCATCTCTGCAGCACTCCACCAATCAGGCCTTTTTGGTAGAGTGGCCAGACAAAAGCCACTCCTCAGTAAAAGGCACATGACAGCCCGCTTGGAATTTGCCAAAATGCACCTAAAGGACTCTCAGACCATGAGAAACAAGATTCTCTGGTCTGATGAAAGCAAGATTGATCTCTTTGGCCTGAATGCCAAGCGTCACGTCTGGAGGAAATCTGGCACCATCCCTACGGTGAATCATGGTGGTGGCAGCATCATGCTGTGGGAATGTTTTCAGCGACAGGGACTGGGAGACTAGTCAGGATCGAGGGAAAGATGAACGGAGCAAAGTACAAAGAGATCCTTGATGAAAACCTGCTCCAGAGCGCTTAGGACCTCAGACTTGGGCGATGGTTCACCTTCCAACAGGATAACGACCCTAAGCACACAGCCAAGACAAAGCAGGAGTGGCTTCGGGACAAGAAGCTGTATGTCCTTGAGTGGCCCAGCCAGAGCCCGGACTTGAACCCGATCTAACATCTCTGGAGAGACATGAAAGTAGCTGTGCAGCGAACCTGACAGAGCTTGAGAGGATCTGTAGAGAAGAATGGAAGAAACTCCCCAAATACAGGTGTGCCAAGCTTGTAAAAAAACTCCCCAAATACAGGTGTGCCAAGCTTGTAGCGTCATACCCAAGAAGACTCAAGGCTGTAATCGCTGCCAAAGGTACTTCAACAAAGTACTGAGTCAACTACTCACCACATGTTATGCACTGCAGTGCTAGCTAGTTGTAGCTTATGCTTTCAGTACTAGATTCATTCTCTAACCCTTTGATTGGGTGGGCAACATGTCAGTTCATGCTGCAAGAGCTCTGATAGGCTGGAGGACGTCCTCCGGAAGCTGTCATAATTACTGTGTAAGTCTATGGAAGTGGGTGAGACCCATGAGCCTCCTAGGTTTTGTATTGAAGTCAATGTACCCAGAGGAGGACAGAAGCTAGCTGCCCTTCGGCTACACCATAGTGCTACTCTACAGAGTGTTGCTGAGGCTACTGTAGACCTTCATTGCAAAACAGTGCATTTTAATCAATTATTTGGTGATGTGAATATATTTAGTACAGTGTTATCTAAAAAGGATAACTTCTTAATGTTTCACTATTTGTATTTTTTTGAAATTCACTGAGGAGGATGGTCCTCCCCTTCCTCATCTGAGGAGCCTCCACTGAAATACACACAACATCAGTGCAAGTAGGATAGTTTGCCTAAAGAATTCTGATAAGATCAGAGCAAATTACCTTGTGCACAGCTCAGAATTGCAATTCAAAGAGCTGTCTCCCAATGAATATAGTGGGGAGCACAGCTGACAGATGGGTATTGGGTACATACAGAAAGCTCTAGGATTGATTCAACATCTGAAAGCTGTCTTGGGCAAATAGCAGGAGACGTGGCAGGGAAAAGGCTACAAAGTGTTCTCCGTGGACACGAAGACAATAGAAAAGACAAATGCACACATGCGCATAAACCGGCTTCAAATGAAGGCAATGTCGCCGACATGGCATATTAATGAGGAATGGTAATGTACCCAGATACACATGCGGATTTTGGTGAGGTAAGAAAGGTGCACATTTCTTTCATCGCGAATGTAAGTTATGTGTGGTGACTCAGAACGTGTGTGTGTGTGTGTGTGTGAATAAAAGCTCGTGCCAGTGTGTGTATGTACAGTAGGCTATGCATGTGCAATGTGAGTCTGGAAATAGTCAGAGCTCTTGGAGTGTGCACGCGCATCAATGACAGAGGGGTCAAAGTCTCGCGCACCGGCCGGTTGTCGCCAATCCATCAAGCTAGCTACCCATACGAGTCGACACATATATAGCCTCGAGAAACGCTACGCCACTATTCCGGTCCCCGTGCATAACATTCAGCAAAATGTGAAGGGCAAATCTTGGAACACTTCTTAAAGAAAACCTAAACATATCAGTCTCACAGCAAGGAGAAAATACTCACTGTTTTTCAGGAGCCCGACACTCTCTTCTCCCCTCGTCTCTCCATCCACAATACATCCATTCCTCTTCTGACCATATCTTGCGGGTTATCTCCCGTTGTGTAGCCTATATATTGAAATGTTGCACCGATACACAGTGTCGAGCTTTTCTGTACTCAGCGAACCTACATGTTGCTGACTACCTATCTCCCTCCCTATTTCCCCTCTCACCAGTTATTTTGTTAAAATTCAGTATATACGCCTCGTCACCTAGCAACCTCTCTCTTCATCACTCCCGCGACACGTGTTGAATGCTAAACTTGTCGTTGTGGAATATTTTTAACGAAGGAGTAGATACACACTCAGTGGTGTATCAGTATGCAATCAAGATATTTATTAAAACTCTCTCTCCCTCTCCCTCCCTCCCCTCTCTTTTTCCCCCCTCCCCTTAAACCCATATGTGAACCTCTATTCCTCCTCCCTGCTCCCTCATCTCCTCTCTCTCTCTCTCCAAGCAAAAGAGAAGCCAGTGTATAGCCCACCTTAAAAAACACTAAAGATAATTCAAGCCTCGCGCTTTGCGGTTATGTTTGTCCTAAGGGAATACATGATAATTGCTATTGTGAGTTTATAATATTCAACTCTGGGCTGAACTTTTTCACTGCAAGGGGATTTTGCCACTTGAAATTATTACACACAGATAAAGAACTTAATAACGCATATTTTAGAGATACACCTATAAAGAATCATGTTATTTAATTACTGTAATCCTGTCTGCATTTATCTGGTAATTATTTGATATCACAATATTAGGCTTTTGCAATTGCTCTACTTCTGAAAGCAAGTACTATAATTAGCCCTTATAGGATATAACAGAGAAACAAATCTTATTCACCCCTTTTCATCTTTTCTGCTCAGCACCAGCCATTTTGTCCTCTATGCTGGACATCACATTTTTGACTGTAGCAGAGAAGAAGAGAAGATGTGCCTATGTACCATGCACACACACACACCTTTTATATCTTGATGTAATCATTGTGTGTGTACATGTGTGTGTATGTGACGTACGACATGTGCACTTGAGTGAGTGAATGTGTGCGTGTGTGTGTGTGTGTGTGTGTGTGTGTGTGTGTGTGTGTGTGTGTGTGTGTGTGTGTGTGTGTGTGTGTGTGTGTGTGTGTGTGTGTGTGTGTGTGTGTGTGTGTGTGTGTGCGTGCGTGCGTGTCGTACGACATGTGCACTTGAGTGAGTGTATGTGCGTGTGTGTGTGAGTGAGCTTCTGTGTCTATGTCTCTGTTTTGTTTGAAGTGAATCCACATTCACGGTGAAACCACTTGTTTTCATTCGTAAATATAGAGCTGCCACGCTGCCGACCAGTTCTGTGAAATATTAAAAATAGGCCCTAATTAACAGAAAACAATAGAAACACATCTTGGTTGTTTACCCTGTTGTTTTGTAATAGGATGACAGGGCATTGGCCTCTCTCATCAGGAAGTTGAAGGAGATAGAGATAATAACAGGAGGAATATTGTGATGAGGTAGAGAGATGGGAGGCTGGATCAGTCTTTCATGACTGGAACAGAAATCCAGGAAAATATGAAACAAGCTGCCACAGGTGGAACAACACCAAGTGGATATAAAACCAATATGGCTTTTATACCCTACAAGCACTATCATGTCTGTGCAGTCATTGCTTCTGAGTGTGTTACGAATACCTAAAGGAGATAAAAGCTAACCAAATCCTCTTTAGCTAACCAATCTATTCATCTTAGAGAATAATTACAGACAAATTGTATTGGAATGCCGCCATGAAGAAATAACTGTATTTCTGCACACTTCTGAAGGCTGTGCCTCGCTATTGGGATTATACAATTAAAGCAGCATATTAGTTCTTTGTTAATAATGAGTTAAAGCAACCAATATTCTCAAAGAAATATGACAGCACACTTTTAATTTAGTCTATGATGGAATTTATCATCTGAATTTTCCCTTTCTCTGTTCTGACTGGGAATGCAATGTAGTTAATTGCCTTTAGTTTTTCAATAAGATATACAAGCAATTGACACATTTCTTTTTTCTCACCTTAGAAAAAGAAAGTTGAGGCAAAATTACTAAAGAAAATGGTTGCTTGACTGAAAACAGTGAAGTGACAATGCAATTTGCTATTTAACAAGGTTCAAAATCAAAGTTTGTCAGATGCTTTCAGATCTCAAAAGTGGTCTGATGTCAAGATTATTCGTCAATCCCGGGTAAATAGAGATGATGAAAATAGAGATTGAGGCGCATATACCTGGATATGGATATATAGCTGGAACAGATGGCTTGGGACGTTAACCCATTGTGGAGGTCTTAAAACATCTGACAAATCTTGATTTTGGAGCGAACTATCACTTTAAGTCTTGTGACACTACTTGCCATCAAAATATCCCAATTTAAGCACCCCAAATCTACTGAATTATTTTTGTTGAATCAAAATGCATTTAGGTTGCAATTTCACAAAACATGTCGCAATACGGAAGAAAAAAGGCTAGGGGGAAAAACATAATCACAGTACTCTCTCACCACCAAACATCCTGTAGATCCACATCTGCAACTTGGCCAAATGAAGGAAGCCTCCAAACAAATTTGGCAGGAGACATTGCCAGTTCATTTGGAGAATGATACGTAAACTTCCAGGCTTGGTGAGAAGGGAATCTAATCGGGGCACCAAGACAGAGACATCCGAGGCATGTCAGTATCTCTGCAGACTTAACAATGGAGACGTGCAATACACTTAGGCATTTAGCACGTATCGCCTTGACTGAAGCATCCACTGATAACATGTCTGTTACTAATGACACAATTAAGAGAAAAGAGCAAGATCCCTCCTTCACTCACTCATTCCCTGGCTCATTAACTCACTCAATGTTCCTATAACAAGCTTACATGGCATCCACAGCGAACTTTGTTGTAAGTGTACATCGCTTCAGTATAGTAAGTCCAACGAAGATGTGTGTTTATGTTGCATAACCCTAACCCTACCAACCCATTACTCGTTCGTTGTTTTCTTTCATTTACTTCAAGCGTTTGGGGTTCCTGCCTAGTGTGTCAGATGGGTGGCAGTTTCACTTTTTGGACTATTACATTGGATCCATTGCACCAGGCAAGCTCAAACAAGCGCAGGTAAAGTATTCAAAAGAAAATGAATACTATTGACACAATATCTATCAGCAGGCCTTCCAGCCTACAGCCACAGCCGAGCACAGCTGTGAGGAATAGTCTCTCATTAAGAGCTCTATGCGTATCTGTCCAAGCTAAAATGACTTTAAAGCTTTAGCAGTTTCTCCCTGTCCATGGTGTTGAAACAATTGCAATGTGGCATCACATTTTACGACGCATTATTACTCACGTGTTGATACAAAGTGAAACGTTAATATATGTATGTGGAACTGTCTAACGTGCTCAAACAGTGCCCGGTTTTTACAGGCTTTAATCCCTGGTTTAGGGTTGGTTGCTTTCCCTGTCCATGGTGCTGAAACGTTTGCCACGTTAGCAACGCACATTTACAATGCATCATTACTAAAGTGCAATGTTAATAGTGAGTTTCATAAAACACCAGTCTTACTAGCTTGTTAAAATATACTGTGTGTCTCATATAGAAATGACACATCAGCATTCACCTTGAGAGGGTCGCTATATATATATCGCTATATATAGTCAACAGTTTGGACACACATACTCATTCAAGGGTTTTTCAACATTTTTACTATTTTCTACATTATAGAATAATAGTGAAAACATCAAAACTACGTAATAACACATATGGAATCATGTAGTAACCAAAAAGTGTTAAACAAATCAAAACATAGTTTAGATTTTAGATTCTTCAAAGTAGCCACTGTTTGCCTTGACGACAACCAGCTTCATGAGGAATGCTTTTCCAAAAGTCTTGATGGAGTTCCCACATATGCTAAGCACTTGTTGGCTGCTTTTCCTTCACTCTGTGGTCCAACTCATCCCAAACCATCTCAATTGGGCTGAGGTCGGGTGATTGTGGAGGCCAGGTCATCTGATGCAGCACCATCACTCTCCTTCTTGGTCAAATAGCCCTTACACGGCCTGGAGGTGTGTTTTGGGTCATTGTCCTGTTTAAAAACAAATCAAATCAAACTTTATTTGTCACATGCGCCGAATACAACAAGTGTAGACTTTACCGTGAAATGCTTACTTACAAGCCCTTAACCAACAGTGCAGTTCAAGAAGAAGAAAATATTTACCAAGTAGGCTAAAATAAAAAGTTGTAATAAAAAGTAACACAATAAGAATAACGAGGCTATATACTGGGGGCACCGGTACTGAGTCAGTGTGCAGGGGTACAGGCTAGATGAGGTAATCTGTACATGTAGGTGGGGGCGAAGTGACTATGCAAAAGCAACAAACGAACAGCGAGTAGCAGCAGTGTACAAGAGGGGGGAGTCAATGTAAATTGTCCGGTGGCAATTTTTATGAATTGTTCAGCAGTCGAATGGCTTGGAGGTAGAAGCTGTTGAGGAGCCTTTTGGTCCTAGACTTGGCGCTCCGGTACCGCTTGCCGTGCGGTACCAGAGAAAACAGTCAATAACTTGGGTGACTGGAGTCTCTGACAATTTTATGGTCTTTCCTCTGACACCGCCTATTATATAGGTCCTGGATGGCAGGAAGCTTGGCCCCAGTGATGTACTTGGCCATTCACACTACCCTTTGTAGCGCCTTACGGTCAGATGCCGAGCAGTTGCCATACCAGGCGGTGATGCAATCGGTCAGGATGCTCTCGATGGTGCAGCTGTAGAACCTTTTGAGAATCTGGGGGCCCATGCCAAATCTTTTCAGTCTCGTGAGGGGGAAAAGGTTTAGTCGTGCCCTATTCACGACTGTCTTGGTATGTTCGGACCATGATAGTTTGTTGGTGATGTGGACACCAAGGAACTTGAAACTCTCGACCCGCTCCACTACAGCCCCATTGATGTTAATGGGGGCCTGTTCGGCCTGCCTTTTCCGGTAGTCCACGATCAGCTCCTTTGTCTTGCTCACATTGAGGGAGAGGTTGTTGTCCTGGCACCACACTGCCAGTTCTCTGACCTCCTCCCTATAGGCCATCTCATCGTTGTCGGTGATCAGGCCTTACCACTGTTGTGTCATCAGCAAACTTAATGATGGTGTTGGAGTCGTGTTTGGCCACGCAGTTGTGGGTGAACAGGGAATGCAGGAGGGGACTAAGTACACACCCCTGAGGGGCCCCAGTGTTAAGGATCAGCGTGGCAGACGTATTGTTGCCTACTCTTACCATCAGGGTGGTGGCCCGTCAGGAAGTTCAGGATCCAGTTGCAGAGGGGGGTGTTTAGTCCCAGAGTCCTTAGCTTAGTGATGAGCTTCGTGGGCACTATGGTGTTGAACGTTGAGCTTCTCACATAGGTGTTCCTTTTGTCCAGGTGAGAAAGGGCGGTGTGGAGTGCAATTGAGATTGCGTCATCTGTGGATCTGTTGGGGCGGTATGCGAGTTGGAGAGGGTCTAGGGTGTCCGGAAGGATGCTGTTGATGTGAGCCATGACCAGCCTTTCAAAGCACTTCATGGCTACCGACGCAAGTGCCATGGGGCGGTAATCATGTAAGCAGGTAAACCTTCGCTTCCTTGGGCACAGGGACTATGGTGGTCTGCTTGAAACATGTAGGTATTACAGACTCGGTCAGAGAGAGGCTGAAAACGTCAGTGAAGACACTTGACAGTTGGTCCGCGCATGCATTGAGTACACGTCCTGGTAATCCGTCTTGCCCAGCGGCTTTGTAAATGTTGACATGTTTAAAGGCTTTATTCACAATGGCTACCGAGAGCGTTATCACACAGTCATCCAGAACAGCTGGTGCTCTCGTGCAGGCTTCAGTGTTGCTTGCCTCGAAGCCAGCATAAAAGGCATTTAGCTCGTCTGGTAGGCTGGCGTCATTGGGCAGCTCGCGTCTGGGTTTCCCTTTGTAGTCTAGTTTTCAAGCCCTGTTACATCCGACGAGCGTCAGAGCCGGTGTAGTAGGATTCAATCTTAATCCTGTATTGATGCTTTGCTTGTTTGATGGTTCATCTGAGGGTATAGTGGGATTTTCTATAAGCGTCCGGATTAGTCTCCTGCTCCTTGAAAGCGGCAGCTCTAGCCTTTAGCTCGATGCGGATGTTGCCTGTAATCCATGGCTTCTGGTTGGGATATGTACGTACAGTCACTGTGGGGACGACGTCATCGATGCCCTTATTGATGAAGCCAATGACTGAGGTGGTGTATTCCTCAATGCCATTGGATGAATCCCGGAACATATTCCAGTCTGTTCTCTCACAACAGTCCTGTAGTGTAGCATCTGCGTCATCTGACCACTTCTGTATTGAGCAAGTCACTGGTACTTCCTGTTTTAGTTTTTGCTTGTAAGCAGGAATCAGGAGGATAGAATTGTGGTCAGATTTGCCAAATGGAGGGCGGGGAGAGCTTTGTATGCGTCTCTGTGTGTGGAGTAAAGGTTGTCTGGGATTTTTTTCCCCTGGTTGCACATGTGACACGCTGGTAAATATTTGGTAAAACTGATTTAAGTTTGCCTGCATTAAAGTCCCCGGGCACAAGGAGCGCCACCTCTGGGTGAGCATTTTCTTCTTTGCTTATGGCCTTATAGAGTTGGTTGAGAGTGGTCTTAGTGCCAGCTTTGCTTTGTGGTGGTAAATAGATGGCTACGAATAATACAGATGAGAACTCTCTTGGTAGATAGTGTGGTCAACAACTTATCATAAGGTACTCTACCTCAGGCGAGCAATACCTTGAGACTTCTTTAATATTAGACATCGCACACCAGCTGTTATTGACAAAAAGACACACACCCCCAACCCTCGTTTTACCAAAGGTAGCGCCTCTGTTCTGCCAGTGCATGGAAAATCCCAGCTCGATATTGTCTGTTTTTTCATTCAGCCACGTCTCGGTAAAACATAAGATGTTACCGTTTTGAATGTCCCGTTCGTAGGATAATCTTAATAATAGGCACGTTAGCAAGGAGAATGGAAGGCATTGGGAGTTTACTCACTCGCCTCTGGCTTCTCAGATGGATCCCCCGATCTGCGTCCCCTTTTCCAACGTCTTTTCTACACGCAAAAGGCGTGGATCTGGGCCTTTTCCAGTGAAAGCAGGATATCCTTCTCGTCGGACTCGTTAAAGGAAAAAGTTTCTTCCAGTCCGTGGTGAGTAATCGCTTTTCTGATGTCCAGAAGTTATTTTCTGTCATAAGAGACCGTAGCAGCAACATTATGTACACAATAAGTAAAAAAAATAAGTTACACAAAACGCAAAAAAATAACAAAATTGCACAATTGGTTGGGAGAATGTAAAACGTCAGCCATGTTCTTCGGCGCCGTCTTATCCAAATGATAGTCCCACTAAGCGCAAACCAGATTGGATGGCGTTATCGCTGCAGAATGCTGTGGTAGCCATGCTGGTTAAGTGTGCCTTGAATTCTAAATAAATCACAGACAGTGTCCCCAGCAAAGCACCCCCATACCATCACACCTCCTCCTCCATGCTTCACGGTGGGTACCACACATGCGGAGATCATCCGTTTACCAACACTGCGTCTCACAAAGACACGGCAGTTGGAACCAAAAATTTGGACTCATCAGACCAAAGGACAGATTTCCACCAGTCTAATGTCCATTGCTCGTGTTTCTTGGCCCAAGCAAGTCTCTTATTATTATTGGTGTCCTTCAGTAGTGGCTTCTTTGCAGCAAATCGACCATGAAGGCCTGATTCACGCAGTCTCCTCTGAACAGTTAATGTTGAGATGTGTCTGTTACTTGAATCTGTGAAGCATTTATTTAGGTTGCAATCTGAGGTGCAGTTAACTCTAATGAACTTATCCTCTGCAGCAGAGGTAACTCTGGGTCTTCCTTTCCTGTGGCGGTCCTCATGAGAGCCAGTTTCATCATAGCGTTTGATGTTTTTGCGACTGCACTTGAAGAAACTTCTTGAAATTTTCCTTGATTGACTGACCTTCATGTCTTGAAGTAATGATGGACTGTCGTTTCTCTTTGCTTATTGAGCTGTTCTTGCCATAATATGGACTTGGTCTTTTACCAAATAGGGCTATCTTCTGTATACCACCCCTACCTTGTCACAACACAACTGTTTGGCTCAAACGCATTAAGGAAAGAAATTCCACAAATTATCTTTTAACAAGGCACACCTGTTAATTGAAATGCATTCCAGGTGACTACCTCATGAAGCTGGTTGAGAGTATGCAAAGAGTGTGCAAAGCTTTCATCAAAGCAAAGGGTGGCTACTTATAAAATATATTTTGATTTGCTTAACACTTTTTTGGTTACTACATGATTCCAAATGTGTTATTTCATAGTTTTACAAAAGGGTTTTCTAATGATCAACCAGCCTTTTAAAATGATAAACTTGGATTAGCTAACACAATGTGCCATTGGAACACAGAAGTGATGGTTGCTGATAATGGGCCTCTGCATGCCTATGTAGATATTCCATAAAAAAACATCATTTTCCAGCTACAATAGTCATTTACAACATTAACAATGTCTACACTGTATTTCTGATCAATTTGATGTTATTTTAATTGACAAAAAAAATAGCTTTTTTTTCAAAAACAAGGACATTTCTAAGTGACACCAAACTTTTGAACGGTAGTGTATATATATCAGCTTTAGTGCAACATTGGTTTTTAGGCAACAAAACGGATATTAACGATTAGCTTAACTCTGCAAAAGCTCTAGGAATCTCAGTCTGTCTGCTTTTGGCAGATCACTTTTATACATTCCCTCTCCGTGATTAAGTCACATTATTTTCAATCATCGGAAATTTGCTTCTTCCCACAACCAATCATTGAAATGCCATTTTTCAGACCTCCCAATCACAGAATCTCAATATCTCCATGATAAGGATGGCTGCAATTTCTTCGGTTCCCAACCTGAAATAGAGGTTTCACCAAAAGTCTAATCAGTGTCTTCATCCTTTGAATTTATGTTAAAATAAAATGAATTCAATATGCATTTACCTTGTCAATTCAGTTTTTTTAAGTGCAGGCAGCCAGCCAGGAGGACGGACAGATGGACGGTAAAAAGAGGTAGACAGGTCAGAAGACAGTCAGTCAGAAACATTCTCATCGATGGGGCTGTAGTGGAGCAGGTTGAGAGCTTCAAGTTCCTTGGTGTCCACATCACCAACAAAAAACAGATTGAAAGATAGACAGATAGACACCCAGAAACTCAGTAAATACAGCTAGTAACCTTTGACCCCCCACTCAGTGGACGAGGGATCTTAATGCGGCGTGAAACTATAATCTGTAAGTTTTATAGTCTTGGTGAGTTTAATCCTGTGCCACAAGCCCACGACAACTTCCTTTTATTTGCATGGTTGACTCTATTGTTGGGCATCATTTCCTCCTGGCGGTTTCTGCTCAATTAATCATAATGACCATCATTTTGGAATGGATTCAATAGAAGCTACCTCTACGCACCTGTGAATCAAAGTACATATTCATCTATTCCCCAAACCCATTTAAGTGGCCGTAAACGAGGAAAATCAAAAGAAAAGTCTAATCACACATCTGGTCAAGTTCTTTGTCATGAGTCAGAGGACATTTACATGCGCCACCAGAGATATTGGACTGTCGCCCTAAATGACATACAGTCAATATACTGTTCTATGTACTGTGTTGGGCCTATGTAGTTCAGATTGGAGTGCGTTAGTAGTTTGGGTTACATTGGATACTCCCAAACCAGGTCCTGATGTGCCCTTGTACATTGCTATTTTTTATACACACTAGTCTGGAGGACTCACATAGGATGACTGTGAGACATTATCAAGGTCTAACGTGAAAATCAGGATCTCATCTTGAATGTATGTCATAAACTTGATTCATTGATAGATCAAGGTTAAGATGAATATCAGTTTGCACAGGGGGCTCCCAGAATGTAGACCAGGAGAGATTGGTTTAGATCATATAGAACCTCATTGTACCTGGTTGTATCTGTTCACTGTCTGCTGAATTCCATGGATTTATGGCATTTTTTTAAATTCACTGGCTGATCAGTGTTCCATTATATTTTTCAAGAGAATTATGATTTCTGTTTGCTATTGGGAACTTCTCTGCATATTTGTTGACTTTGCGGCATGGTAATAATGGGGCTTTGTATTCAGGACACTCTCTAGTAGGGTCTCAACAGCTAGGTGACCTAGCTGTTTTGTTTGTTTATATTTAAATCAGACCGCTTGTTTTATCAAGATTTAATGGGAACTTTTGGATGTGGTTGTAAGATGTGGCTTCTGTTTAATTATTCGATCTAATATGTTGTAACAAACTTGCATAAACCACAAACGTTATATTTTACAGAAGTAAAATACTGGGGGACTTGCTCAGTGCAATAATAGTGTATGGATAGAAAATCAAAGGGGTTCAAAATAAACAACACAAGAAAGATTTATCAAGAATGATTCATTCAATTAATGAATAGTCACAGCCACACAGCCCAATAAGCAACTGGAAAAGCTTAGTCTTACCAGAACGTCTGGTTGAGTATTTGAAAGTGTCACGACTTCCGCCGAAGTCGGTCCCTCTTCTTGTTCGGGCGGTGTTCGGCGGTCGACGTCACCGGTTTTCTAACCATCACCGCTCCCCTGTGTCCTTTGGTTTTGTCTTTATTGTATACACCTGTTGTTCATTATCTCCCAATCACGCTCCTGTATATATTCCTTCCTTCCCCTCTTTCCCCTGTGTGTGATTGTCAGTGGTACTTGTATTTTCCCAGTCTGTGTACTGAGGGCTGGTATTTTGTTTCTCGTTGTTCCGGGTTGTTTGTTCGCCCGTTATTTTTGGTCGTGTTGGTATTTGCCTCACCAGCGTGTGTTTGTACTTTGACTGGTGGCTTTATTAAATTACCTTTCACACGCATCTCAACCTCCTGCGCCTGACTCCTTTCCACTACGGAACCACAGCCTTGACAGAAAGAAAGTCCCAAATCCAAAGAAATATTTGTAATCCAATGGTAAAAAAAATAGTCCAGACGGAATCCCAAATTTAACGTCAATAATCCAACAGAAAGTGTAACGGTCCAACCGAGGGTGATGGCTCTGAACCACTCAATGTCTATTTTCAACTATTTTCCTTCATTAGCCGAATTCCGTGGCAAAACATTTGGTCAGAAACAGGCTACACCAAACTGCACCAAACTGAAGCAAATAGAGCAAACGGAGGGACCTACCTGAATTTGTCCAGTTTAAACTCTTGTTTTTTTTATTGCAAAACGTTTTCCGTTTGGAGTAAACAGTTTCCGTTGCAAAAATTGCAACAGACCAAACGTTTTGCAACGGAATCCGGCTAATGAAGGAAAATAGTTGAAAATAGACATTGAGTGGTTCAGAGCCATCACCTTCGGTTGGACCGTTACACTATCGACTAATGAATACACCCCTGAAATCCCTCTTAATAGCAAACAATGTTAGGCTCTCTCCAAACAATGGAGCTTCAGCTTAATTCAATATGGCACCTGCAGCCTTAAAGACCTACTGCATAATACTCAATTATCAGCACAATACAGTGTGCTAACATAGTCTTGAACAAGCATATAATTTAACACATTATTGTCATATTTTCACTTTATGCTTTTATGTGGCAATGTTCTTGTTAAAGAAGTGCTTATAACAACAACAAAAAAGGTTGACACTTTATATACTCTCAACTATTAAATGAAAAGAACCAACATTTCCCCTAGGATTCACAGAACCCAGAAATGTGCTTATATTTATGGTATGTGAAAATTGAGAAAAATCATGACTCTATTCATTTGCAATGGACATTATCAAGGGGTGATCTAATTTCTGGCCTAAGATCATTTTAGACTCTTCTTTCTATCTCCTACCTAATATCTCAGTTAAACCCCTTTTCTGTTGGAGCGAACCTGGAATGAAACCTTTCTGCTATCATACTGATTTGCATTCATTTGGCGCTGTTGGTATCTAAGATTAATTAGGTACCAATTATGTGGGCATATGGAGTGAGAACCAGCATACAGAGCATGTATAGTAACTCTTCTGAGATCCGACACCTTGAATAGCTTGCCTTAAACACGTTATGCCTCACTGAAATGTGGACCAAATATGGACCTTGTATTTTTACTTCCTCTTTCCCACTGACACACACTGCCCCCATTCTAATTCCTTAAACGTGCATGATTGGACAGGTGAACGTAAGGGCTCCGCAATGCTCCACCATGGCTTTCACCTATCACGCCATTTATAATCAGAGATTACCTCAGGGACAGGACAAAGAAAGGATGCATGTTTAAAGAATTTGAACGGGGCCGGTGGTTGCTGTTCTGTGAGCAGAGCAGTGCATTCCATGTCCCGGGGACAGGGTGTACCCTGTCTGCCTCTGGCAGTCTGTTGGCATCAGTGCAGTTGCAGTTACTGTATCAGGCCACAGTTACAGGTGGTGAACAGCAGGTGGCAGCACTGTGTTGTTGTTTTTTTGTCGCCGTGCAGGCTGTCCTCTCAGTGTTTGATTAGTGTGAGCGGAGCTGTGGGCTCCTCATAGGCTATCATGGAGTCACACAGACACAGTTCCCCTCTCTATCTCCTGGTGTATACTCACCGCATAGACACTCATACACTTGTAAATGTCCATGTGCACACAATCTCATTGTACAGGCATACATAAATGCATGTGAATACACATACATGCGCACTCACACAAACCATAGACACTCTCACACATCATTTACCATGAACATACACACAATAACACAAAGTCTCACACACATTTACCCTAAGGATCCCATGGGTGCACTTGCATTTGCACACATATGATCAAACATTAATTATCATGCACACACACACACACACAAACACACAAACACACACTTCTGAGTGGCGCAGCGGTCTAAGGCACTGCATCTCAGTGTTAGAGGCGTCACTACTGACCCTGGTTCGATTCCAGGCTGTATCACACCGGCGCACAATTGGCCCAGAGTCGTCCGGGTTAGGGTTTGGCCCGGGATAGGCCGTCATTGTAAATAAGAATTTGTTCTTAACTGACTTGCCTGATTACATAAAAATAAACACACATTTACAAATTCCTATACACAAATATATTTACAAATTCCCACGCACGCACGCACACAGTCTTGTATACATTGCCTTCGGAAAATATTCAGACCCCTTGACATAAGAAATGTTAGCAAATTTATGAAAAATAAAAAAACAGAAACACCTTATTTACAGAAGTATTCCAACCCTTTGCTTTGAGACTCGAAATTGAGCTCAGGTGCATCATGTTTCCATTGATCATCCTTGAGATGTTTCTACAACTTGATTGTGGTAAATTAATTTGATTGGACATGATTTGGAAAGGCACACACCTGTCTATATAAGGTCCCACAGTTGACAGTGCGTCAGAGCAAAGACCAAGCCATGAGGTTGAAGGAATTGTCCGTAGAGCTCCGAGACAGGATTGTGTCGAACCACAGATCTGGGGAAGGGTACCAAAACATTTCTGTGTAGCATTGAAGGTCCCCAAGAACACAGTGGTCTCCATCATTCTTAAATGGAAGAAGTTTGGAAGCACCAAGACTCTTCTTTGAGCTGGCCGACCCTGCCATACTGAACAATCGAGGGAGAAGGGCCTTGGCCAGGGAGGTGACCAAGAACCCGATGGTCACTCTGACAGAGCTCCAGAGTTCCTCTGTGGAGATGGGAGAACCTTCCAGAAGGACAACCATCTCTGCGGCACTCCACCAATCAGGCCTTTATGGTAGAGTGGCCAGACGGAAGCCACTCCTCGGTAAAAGGCAAATGACAGCCTGCTTGGAATTTGCCAAAAGGCACCTAAAGACAAACAAGATTCTCTGGTCTGATGAAACCAAGATTGGACTCTTTGGCCTGAATGCCAAGTGTCACATCTGGAGGAAACCTGACACCTACGGTGAAGCATGGTGGTGGCAGCATCACGCTGTGGGGATGTATTTCAGTGGCAGGGACAGGGAGACTAGTCAGGATCGAGGGAAAGATGAGCAAAGTACAAAGAGATACTTGATGAAAACCTGCTCCAGAGTGCTCAGGACCTCAGACTGGGGCGATGGTTTACCTTCCAACAGGACAACAACCCTAAGCACACAGCTAAGACAACGCAGGAGTGGCTTCGGGACAAGTCTCTGAATTTCCTTGAGAGGCCCAGCCAGAGCCCGGACTTGGACCTGATCAAACATCTCTGGAGAGACATAAAAATAGCTGTGCAGCGACGCTCCCCATCCAACCTGACAGAGCTTGAGAGGATCTGCAGAGAAGAATGGAAGAAACTCCCCAAATACAGGTGTGCCAAGCTTGTAGTGTCATACCCAAGAAGACTCGATGCTGTAATCACTGCCAAAGGTGCTTCAACAAAGTACTGAGTAAAGTGTATGAATTCTTATGTAAATGTGATATTTCCGTGATTTAGAATAAGGCCGTAACGTAACAAAATGTGGAAAATGTCAAGGGGTCTGAATACTTTCCCGAAGGCACTCCTCAATGTCAATATGCCTTGTCCATTGCTGTTCTGGTTAGTGTTTATTGTCTTATTTCACTGTAGAGCCTCTAACCCTGCTCAATATACCTTATCCAACCCTTCAGTTCCACCACCCACACATGCGATGACATCACCTGGTTTAAATGTTTCTAGAGACAATATCTCTTTCATCACCACTCAATGCCTAGGTTTACCTCCACTGTATTCACATCCTACCATACCTTTGTCTGTACATTATGCCTTTAATCTATTTTATCGCCCCCTGAAACCTGTTATTTTTACTCTCTGTTCAGGACGTCCTAGACGACCAGTCATTATAGCCTTTAGCCGTACCCTTATCCTACTCCTCCTCTGTTCCTCTGGTGATATAGAGGTTAATCCAGGCCCTGCAGTGCCTAGCTCCACTCCTATTCCCCAGGCGCTATCATTTGTTGACTTCTGCAACCGTAAAAGTCTTGGTTTCATGCATGTTAACATTAGAAGCCTCCTCCCTAAGTTTGTTTTATTCACTGCTTTAGCACACTCCGCCAACCCGGATGTCCTAGCCGTGTCTGAATCCTGGTTTAGGAAGACCACCAAAAACGCTGAAATCTCCATCCCTAACTACAACATTTTCAGACAAGATAGAACGGCCAAAGGGGGGCGGTGTTGCAATCTACTGCAGAGATAGCCTGCAGAGTTCTGTCTTACTATCCAGGTCTGTACCCAAACAATTTGAACTTTTACTTTTAAAAATCCACCTTTCTAGAAACAAGTCTCTCACTTTTCCCGCTTGCTATAGACCACCCTCTGCCCCCAGATATTGACCTCATCCCGTCAGTAGAGGATGCCTGGTTATTCTTTAAAAGTGCCTTCCTCACCATCTTAAATAATCATGCCCCATTCAAGAAATTTAGAACCAGGAACAGATATAGCCCTTGGTTCTCTCCAGACCTGACTGCCCTTGACCAGCACAAAAACATCCTGTGTCGTTCTGCATTAGCATCGAACAGCCCCCGTGATATGCAACTTTTCAGGGAAGTCAGGAACCAATATACACTGGCAGTTAGGAAAGCCAAGGCTAGCTTTTTCAAGCAGAAATTTGCTTCCTGTAACACAAACTCAAAAAAGTTCTGGGACACTGTAAAGTCCATGGAGAATAAGAGCACCTCCTCCCAGCTGCCCACTGCACTGAGGATAGGAAACGCTGTCACCACCAATAAACCCACAATAATTGAGAATTTCAATAAGCATTATTCTACGGCTGGCCATGCTTTCCACCTGGCTACCCCTACCCCGGTCAACAGCCCTGCACCCCCCTCAGTAACTCGCCCAAGCCTCCCCCATTTCTCCTTCTCCCAAATCCAGTTAGCTGATGTTCTGAAAGAGCTGCAAAATCTGGACCCCTACAAATCAGCCGGGCTAGACAATCTGGACCCTTTCTTTCTAAAATTATCTGCCGAAATTGTTGCAACCCCTATTACTAGCCTGTTCAACCTCTCTTTCGTGTCGTCTGAGATTCCCAAAGACTGTAAAGCAGCTGCGGTTATCCCCCTCTTCAAAGGGGGAGACACTCTTGACCCAAACTGCTATAGACCTATATCTATCCGACCCTGCCTTTCTAAGGTCTTTGAAAGCCAAGTTAACAAACAGATTACCGACCATTTCGAATCCCACCGTACCTTCTCCACTATGCAATCTGGTTTCAGAGCTGGTCATGGGTGCACCTCAGCCACGCTCAAGGTCCTAAACGACATAATAACCGCCATCGATAAGAGACATTACTGTGCAGCCGTATTCATTGATCTGGCCAAGGCTTTCGACTCTGTCAATCACCACATCCTTATCGGCAGACTCGACAGCCTTGGTTTCTCAAATGATTGCCTCGCATGGTTCACCAACTACTTCTCCGATAGAGTTTGTGTGTCAAATCGGAGGGCCTGTGTTCTGGGCCTCTGGCAGTCTCTATGGGGGTGCCACAGGGTTCAATTCTTGGGCCGACTCTCTTCTCTGTATACATCAATGATGTCGCTCTTGCTGCTGGTGAGTCTCTGATCCACCTCTACACAGACGACACCATTCTGTATTCTTCTGGCCCTTCTTTGGACACTGTGTTAACTACCCTCCAGACGAGCTTCAATGCCATACAACTCTCCTTCCGTGGCCTCCAACTGCTCTTAAATGCAAGTAAAACTAAATGCATGCTCTTCAACCGATCGCTGCCCGCACCAGCCCGCCCGTCCAGCATCACTACTCTGGACGGTTCTGTCTTAGATTAAGTGGACAACTACAAATATCTAGGTGTCTGGTTAGACTGCAAACTCTCCTTCCAGACTCACATCAAACATCTCCATCTCCACTAGAATTGGCTTCCTATTTTGCCAAACAAACCCCTCGTAAAACTGACCATCCTACTGATCCTCGACTTCGGTGATGTCATTTACAAAATAGCCTCCAATACTCTACTCAACAAATTGGATGCAGTCTATCACAGTGCCATCCGTTTTGTCACCAAAGCCCCATATACCACCCACCACTGCGACCTGTATGCTCTCGTTGGCTGGCCCCTCGCTTTACACTCGTCGCCATACCCACTGGCCAGGTCATCTACAAGTCCCTGCTAGGTAAAGCCCCGCCTTATCTCAGCTCAGCTCCCTAAAACTAACCCTAAACCTAATTCTAACCCTAAACCTAATTCTAACCCTAACACTAATTCCAACCTTAACCCTAAACCCCCTAGATATAGTATTTTACCTTGTGGGGACTAACAAAAGTTGGTAAAAAAAAAAAAGTTTCCTATTCTTGAGCGGACTTCTGGTCCCAACAAGTCCACATACACACACACAAACATACATCCCACACGCCCCCTCTCTCTCTTCTCTCTCTCTCTCACTCACCCAGACTCTGTCTAACAGATGGGACAAGGGCACTGCCAGATCCCGGTCACCTGACAGAGTCCAACAATCTGATATGTGAGAGAGAGAGCAGGAAGAAGGGATGGAGTTTGATGATGACACACAGGGCTCAGAAGACCCCAGACACAGGCAGACAGACGGACGGACGGATGGAGACAGGGACAATAGGAAAAGAGGGAGATGAAGACAGAGATGAGAGAGGGGGAGATCAAGAGCCTCTCTTTTAGCTAATGGCTTTGATATTACAACCTTGGTGACATATTCATGGCACATTTATTTTGCACAGTTAGCAATGCAAATCAGTAGACAACAATGAGCGACAATTTACATGCTAATACGTTCTCGTTTATGTATGGAATGTTTTTACATGCAATATCATTTTTTGAAGAGAGCACTTCTGCATGACTAAGGCTGTGTGGTCATAATTGTGCAGAAGCTTCTAGTTGAAATTAGTCCCAATTTTATGTTAGACTTGTCACAGCAATTTAAAAACATTTTTTAAGTAAATGTGTGTCCCTGGTGAGATGCAGAGGAATGGTAATAAAGTTTTTAATTTTACAGTTTGTCAACTTTGATTCATTTTGAGTCCTACCTCTATGACATACACATATACTGTCTGTAAAGTATATCCCAGGGACCAACCAGCTTAGCCTGCTACAGCCTGATAGTAAACTGTCCTATTGTCCTATTGTGTTCAGATTTGTCATGTAAATCACATTTCTTCATTTGTTTTCAGTCGATTAAATTGATGAAAATATAATTGGGAAATTGCCTGCATGTATGTGTGGGCAGAGGGGGGTCTCGGTTTCTCCTTCCTCATCAATATCATGATTTCCCTTTTCATCTAAAACCTTTATGGACCACATTAAGACCAATTTACAGTATGTAAATGGTTTTAGTGTGATTCAAATCTTTTTGGATGTGTGGATCAGGTATGAAGCTGTGAGATTTAGCATTACTCATGATAGGCTTGGAAAATAGCATGAAAGGCATTTAAAGGATTAGTGTAATGATGAGTGAAGGTAAACAAATCATTGAATCAGATCTGACTGGCTCTCTATCTCTGACACACACACACACACACACACACATGCATGCTCAAATGCACACACACACACGCTGAAATGAGACAAATCTGCCTAAAATAGATAGAAGGAATGAGATAATTTGATAAAGCGTGTGTGCGAATGCGTATATATATACAGTTGAAGTCGGAAGTTTACACACACTTAGGTTGGAATCATTAAAACTAGTTTTTCAACCACTCCACAAATCTTTACTTTGTGCATGACACAAGTAATTTTTCCAACAATTGTTTACAGACAGATTATTTAACTTGTAATTCGCTGTATCACAATTCCAGTGGGTCAGAAGTTTACATACACTAATTGACTGTGCCTTTAAACCGCTTGTAAAATTCCAGAAAATGATATCATGGCTTTAGAAGCTTCTGATAGGCTAATTGACATAATTTGACTCGATTGGAAGTGTACCAGTGGATGTATTTCAAGGCCTACCTTCAAACTCAGTGCCTCTATGCTTTACATCATGGGAAAATCAAAAGAAATCAGCCAAGACCTCAGAAAAAAAATTGCTAAATCAATTTTTTTTATTTCTCACATACACATGGTTAGCAGATGTTAATGCGAGTGTAGCAAAATGCTTGTGCTTCTAGTTCCGATCATGCAGTAGTATTTAACAAGTAATCTAACAATTTCACAACTACCTTATACACACAAGTGTAAAGGAATGAATACGAGTATGTACATATAAATAGATGGATGAGTGATGGCCGAACGGCATAGGCAAGATGCAGTAGATGGTATAGAGCACAGTATATACATATGAGATGAGTAATGTAGGGGCATCATTTAAAGTGGCTAGTGATACATTTATTACATCCTATTTTTAATTATTAAAATGGCTAGAGATTTGAGTCGACAGCCGAACGGCATAGGCAAGATGCAGTAGAAGGTATAGAGTACAGTATATACATATGAGATGAGTAATGTAGGATATGTAAACATTATATAAAGTGGCATTGTTTAAAGTGGCTAGTGATACATTTATTACATCCTATTTTTAATTATTAAAATGGCTAGAGATTTGAGTCGACGGCCGAACGACATAGGCAAGATGCAGTAGATGGTATAGAGTACAGTATATACATATGAGATGAGTAATGTAGGATATGTAAACATTATATAAAGTGGCATTGTTTAAAGTGGCTAGTGATACATTTATTACATCTAATATTTTATTATTAAAGTGGCTAGAGATTTGAGTCAGTATGTTGGCAGCAGCCACTCAATGTTAGTGATGGCTGTTTGGTCCACGATCATCTCTTTTGTTTTGTTGACGTTGAGTGAGAGGTTATTTTCCTGACACCACACTCCGAGGGACCTCACCTCCTCCCTGTAGGCCGTCTCGCCGTTGTTGGTAATCAAGCCTACCACTGTAGTGTCGTCTGCAAACTTGATGATTGAGTTGGAGGCGTGCTTGGCCACGCAGTCATGGGTGAACAGGAGAGGGCTGAGAACACACCCTTGTGGGGCCCCAGTGTTGAGGATCAGCGGAGTGGAGATGTTGCTTCCTACCCTCACCCCAGGTGGTTCATCTGGTTCATCCTTGGGAGCAATTTCCAAACGCCTGAAGGTACCACGTTCATCTGTACAAACAATAGTACGCAAGTATAAACACCATGGGATCACGCAGCCGTCATACCGCTCAGGAAGGAGACGCGTTCTATCTCCTAGAGATGAACGTACTGCTGGAGGAAACAGGTACAAAAGTATCTATATCCACAGTAAAACGAGTCCTATATCCACATAACCTGAAAGGCCGCTCAGCAAGGAAGAAGCTACTGCTCCAAAACCGCCATAAAAAAAGCCAGACTACAGTTTGCAACTGCACATGGGGACAAAGATCATACTTTTTGGAGAAATGTCCTCTGGTCTGATTAAACAAAAATAGAACTGTTAGGCCATAATGGCCATCGTTATGTTTCGAGGAAAAAGGGGGAGGCTTGCAAGCCGAAGAACACCATCCCAACCGTGAAGCACGGTGGTGGCAGCATCATGTTGTGGGGGTGCTTTGATGCAGGAGGGACTGGTGCACTTCACAAAATAGATGGCATCATGAGGATGGAAAATTATGTGGATATATTGAAGCAACATCTCAAGACATCAGTCAGGAAGTTAAATCTTGGGTCTTCCAAATGGACAATGACCCCAAGCGTATTTTCAAAGTTGTGGCAAAATGGCTTAAGGACAACAAAGTCAAGGTATTGGAGTGGCCATCACAAAGCCCTGACCTCAATCCTATAGAGAATTTGTGGGCAGAACTGAAAAAGCGTGTGCGAGCAAGGAGGCCTACAAACCTGACTCAGTTACACCAGCTCTGTCAGGAGGAATGGGCCAAAATTCACCCAACTTATTGTGGGAAGCTTGTGGAAGGCTACCCGAAACATTTGACCCATTAAACAATTTAAAGGCAATGCTACCAAATACTAATTGAGTGTATATAAACTTCTGACCCACTGGGAATGTGATGAAAGAAATGAAATCTGAAATAAATAATTCTCTCTACTATTATTCTGACATTTCACATTCTTAAAATAAAGTGGTGATCCTAACTGACCTAAGACAGTGTATTTTACTAGGATTAAATGTCTGGAATTGTGAAAAACTGAGTTTAAATGTATGTAAACTTCCGACTTCAACTGTATGTGTGTGCATGTGCGTGCGTGTGTGTGTTTGTGTGTGTACATGTGAGTGCGTGCAGGCGTGTGTTTTCATGTCAGAAAGGATTGAGAGCAATCACGGCACAGCTGTGCGAGAGGGAGAGAGAGGCAATTTATCAGCAATGAGTGTTTGAAACACGTGTCAAACATCTGGAGACATTGGGCAATACCCTCCACATGGCTACTTCATTTGGCAACAGTGGGGCACTCACAGCTTTACTGATAAATCCTCTCACACAGAAATAGCCAGATGAAGGGAGAGAGAGGAGAGAATGAGAGAGAGAAAAAGAGACAGAGACTGTAAATGAGTGTGCAGGAGAGAAAGAGGAAGCAGGAGAGAGAGAAAGAGGGAAAGGAAAGAGAGATGAAAGATTTGTGAAATTATCTAGCAGGAAATGAATGCACTTTGAAGATCAGTACTGTTCCAAAGACTCAAGGAGCGAGCCCACAGCCTACAAACCACCGTCACAAAAAAAAAGGAAACCATAAAAAAGTAAACTAAAGGTAATCCCCATCAGATTCCATATTGCATTATAATAGCATGATGTTGTTAAATTAAGCAGGTCTGAGCAGAAACATGAAAACAACAGATCTTAGGCCTAAGTTGCCAGACTCTCCATTCTCAGCCAGGCGAACCCAGCAAACCAGCCACATAAATAGACACAACAAGACGGGAAAATGAGGCTAGCATAGCATAGCGTAGCCCAATTAAAACGCAGTGAGCAGGAATGATACCAATGAGATGCTAACGATTACATGCTTGAAATAATACTTTGATACTCCGAAAGGGGGGGAGTGAAGCGGGAGGTTGAAAGGGTTCACTCGGGCTTAGTTCAAATATGCAATCTAAATATAGCACCTAGAGTCTGCTACTTAACAGATTAAAATTAATTAAGCTTGCTTTTCCTGGCTCGAAAAAAGGGAAATTAAATAAACTGGAACGGGGTCATGTTTGTTCTCAGATGTTTCTATGTACAGTAGAGAGAAGAGAAGGTTTGTAAAACATGTCTTCCTTTTCAGATATTTTATGTATAGCCTACAGACACTGTCTGTTTCAATCTCGCTAAAATGGGCGAAATGGTGTTTCAGTAGATTTTAGAGAGTCAAATCATTCCCAAGCTGATGTTCTACATGCTGTCAAAATGTTATTAGGCAATTTAGGCCATAAAGGGAATACAAAGGCTACAATTGTATGATATGCAATCTGAAAGGATTTCAAATGCGTCTCAATTCACAGCCAGTGGCTTACTGGTCATCTGGCTATAGCCAGCATAGCAACATACTGTTAAGCCGCTAACAGCAGGCTACTATCAAATAGCCTCCTATAAATAGTGTTGGAGCCCAGATCTGATTCAGACTCTGGGGCATTTAAAAACGGAACAAGCCACCACAATCAGTAAAGACCTTACCAACCAGGGGTGATCGCCAGTAATTCACCAGTAAGCATTTAGGGAAATTCTGTGGCCGTTAGTTATCCAAATGTGCTAGTAAACAATGAAGTTGTATTTCAATATTACACCTTCAAATCACATCAAATCAAATGTTATTGGTCACATACACATATTTAGCAGCTGTTATTGCAGGTGTAGCGAAATGCTTGTGTTCCTAGCTCCAACAGTGCAGTAGCATCTAGAAATTCACAACAATACACAAATCTAAAAGTAAAAGAATGGAATTAAGAAACATATCAATATTAGAACGAGCAATGTCAGAGCGGTATTGACTAGAATACAGTAGAATACAGTATATACATATGAAATGAGTAAAACAGTATGTAAACATTATTAAAGTGACTAGTGTTCCATTATTAAAGTGGCCAGTGATTCCATGTCTATGTACATAGGGCAGCAGCCTCTAAGGTGCAGGGTTGAGTAACAGGGTGGTAGCCGGCTAATGATGGTCTTTGATGCAACCCACTGAATACACACACCAACACATCTGTGTCAAGCTTTTCCAGCTGCTATACTACAAGAAAAAAGAGACATTAAAACTGCAAAAGGAAGAAATTGGAGTCTACTTTGTATGCGAACCTATTATATTTTTCCTTTGATGTAACAAAAAAAAATCATGACCTGGAACTACCTACTGTTCAAACCAAGAATAATTTATTGTGAGATGCAGTCAACTCCCAATGAATGTAATGACTGGGACTGCTGTAAATGGATGCACTAGACCAGAACAGATAGATATCCACAGCTAAAAAAATACATTTATTTTTTAATTGGGACCGGTGAACTGCAATCCACTGCAATACAGCGTGCACTTATTCAATAGACCCTATTGATTTAAGTTATAGGCACTACTTGATCACATCTACGGTGTCCATTTTAGGACATTCATCACCCGTCTAGCTCCAACACAACATGCTCCTATGAACACCAAAGACCTTACTTCACCTATTGCACCATCTGAAAATGTGTTTTCCCTAGCACCTAACACGCTCTAGAGAGTGAACACTTGTTTTGGCTTGGGTACCCATTCTACTCGATTGTTATCTGTGTTCTGGCCTCAGTGGCTGGGTTCTGGGACCTCATTCTGGGTTTCTATCTGCATCACAGCACATACTAATAAGGTGCCTCTGCCTCCCCCCTCTCTCTCCCGTGTCACTGCAGAGAGGTTTGGACCACGACCTGTCCAAATCTCTCTCTCTATTTGGTCTCTCTGGCCACTGCACATAGAGATTTGGAGCATATGCCTCTCTCTCGTTCTCTCCCTCTCTCTCCCCCTATCCCCTCCCTCACTCTCTTTCTCGCTCGCTCTGTACCTCCCTGCTTCCCTCTCTCCCGCTCCCTCTACCTCCCTCTCACCCTAGTCATGTGCCTGTTTACTTTGATCCGTGCTGTAGGAAAGGAGCCAAATCCAGGGTGCTGTGGTGCACTCCCCCTGCAGCAGCCAGGAGCCAGGGCTCCAGATGAGCTGAGCTGCTCTCCAGTGTGTAAAAGGAGCAGTCAGAACTTTTGCCTCCACTGCAGCTGCCACCCACACAGTGCAGAAACACATTGACACACACACACTCTGCCACTACATGGAAACCACATACTGTAGCTTAGAGATATGATTAGAGTAAAACAAAAGGCACGTGTACAGTGGACTGAATAAAGAAATACAACTGTGATACACACTCACACCGGAGGGCACACATTGCTAGGCAACCAGGAGTGTGGAGAATGCCTTCCAGAACAGGCAGCTACGCCAGCTGACAAGCAGGAGCCTCATTGCCGGCTTTACTTCACTCACACACTCTCTGCCTCTCGGACATATTGTAAACAGCACACACTACAACACACACACATTCTCACAGGAGAAAGCTTCAACCTCACCCACCTCTGCAGAGGAACTAGCCCTCCCCACAGCACTCCAGCACCAGTCTCCATAGCGACGGCCAATCCAGAGCTGAGGGAAAAAAAGAGTCAGTCATCTTGAAAGCAGAACTGGCAGAGGAATTCCAGGAGTGGAGAGGTGTAGGAGCAGGAGAGTGAGGGAGCAGGTGAGAGAGGGAGAAGGGAATAGAGGGAGAGGGAAAAGGCTCTGGGGCAGGGGCCAGAAAGCAGAGGTCAAATTGAACCTGAAGAGAGGGAGAGGAGAGGAGAGAAGAGCTTGGGGTGTAGAAGTGAGAGGTTGCTGAAAGGCCTTGGGGGGTAGATAGAACAGTTTCCATTTCCACACCCCACACCACTGAATAACTGTCAAATCTCCACGTGCCTATACTCTACGTAGCTGTCAACGGGTTATAACTGCTCATACAGTGCAGACAGCCTATACATCCTTCAGGGAAAAAATTACCGAGATTAGAGTCAGGACCTAATGCACATGCCTTTAAGAAAGAGTTGGGTTCCACCACTTAGTCAAACTGCCTGTTGCCGGGATTCAATCAAAGGCACAGTGTTGACAAGCACACTGCAGTTAACGTTTACCGTGAATACAATCTCCACGAATGTCCAAAAAACGCCTTTAAAAGGCATATTGTCGACAGT
This sequence comes from Brachymystax lenok tsinlingensis, assembly GCA_030435695.1. Lineage (NCBI taxonomy): Eukaryota > Metazoa > Chordata > Actinopteri > Salmoniformes > Salmonidae > Brachymystax > Brachymystax lenok. The sequence goes on from CM059799.1 coordinate 32,266,110, forward strand.
GCCGTTTGCTTGTGGACAATGCATCTGATTGAATCCCGACCTGTGTGTAGGCTAACTGGTGATGTCATCCTGACAGTATGGAAAGTTTCTCTGACCCAGCAGGCCTCTGGAGCGGTGGTTATATAGATTACAGTTGTAGCTAGCGACACATCCATTCAACAGCGTACCAGAAGAACCTGGCAATTTCCTGGAATTCCTGTAAACTTGGTCTCCTTTGACAGTTCAGTGTTTCAGGGACAAAAACTGAGATTTACTCCCGTCATTTAAATCTGTTCCATTGGTTTGCCACCATGCCATTGAGAGACTGCAATAGGACAATTGATTTTAGTCACACGGAGCCCTGTTACAGTTGAAGTGGGAAGTTTACATACACCTTAGCCAAATACATTTAAACTCAGTTTTTCACAATTCCAGACATTTAATCCTAAAAGAAATTCCCTGTCTTAGGTCAGTTAGGATCACCACTTTATTTTAAGAATGCGAAATGTCAGAATAATAGTAGAGAGAATGATTTATTTCAGCTTTTATTTCTTTCATCACATTCCCAGTGGGTCAAAGATTTACATACACTCAATTAGTATATGGTAGCATTGCATATAAATTGTTTAACTTGGGTCAAACGTTTCAGGTAGCCTTCCACAAGCTTCCCACAATAAGTTGGGTGAATTTTGGCCCCTTCCTCCTGACAGAGCTGGTCTAACTGAGTCAGGCTTGTAGGCCTCCTTGCTCGCACACGCTTTTTCAGTTCTGCCCACACATTTTCTATAGGATTGAGGCCAGGACTTTGTGATGGCAACTCCAATACCTTGACTTTGTTGTCCTTAAGCCATTTTGCCACAACTTTGGAAGTATACTTGGGGTCATTGTCCAATTGTAAGACCCATTTGCGACCAAGCTTTAACTTCCTGACTGTCTTGAGATGTTGCTTCAATATATCCACATAATTTTCCATCCTCATGATGCCATCTATTTTGTGCACCAGTCCCTCCTGCAGCAAAGCACCCCCACAACATGATGCTGCCACCCCCATGCTTCACGGTTGGGATGGTGTTGAAAGCCTCCCCCTATTTCCTCCAAACATAACGATGGTCATTATGGCCAAACAGTTCTATTTGTGTTTCATCAGACCAGAGGACATTTCTCCAACAAGTACAATCTTTGTCCCCATGTGCAGTTGCAAACCGTAGTCTGGCTTTTTTATGGCGGTTTGGAGCCGTAGCTTCTTCCTTGCTGAGCTGCCTTTCAGGTTATGTTGATATAGGACTCGTTTTACTGTGGATATAGATACTTTTGTACTTTTGTATATTCACAAGGTCCTCTGCTGATGTTCTGGGATTGAGTTGCACTTTTCGCACCAAAGTGAGACAGAATGCGTCTCTTTCCTGAACAGTATGACGTCTGCGTGGTCCAATGGTGTTTATACTTGCATACTATTGTTTGTACAGATGAACATGGTACCTTCAGGTGTTTGGAAATTGCTCCCAAGGATGAACCAGACTTGTGGAGGTCTAAAAAAAAGAATCCGAGGTCTTGGCTGATTTCTTTTGATTTTCCCATGATGTCAAGCAAAGAGGCACTGAGTTTGAAGGTAGGCCTTGAAATACATCCACAGGTACACCTCCAATTGACTCAAATTATGTCAATTAGCCTATCAGAAGCTTCTAAAGCCATGACATCATTTTCTGAAATTTTCCAAGCTGTTTAAAGGCACAGTCAACTTAGTGTATGTAAACTTCTGACCCACTGGAACTGTGATCAAGTGAATTATAAGTGAAATAATCTGTCTGTAAACAAGTGTTGGAAAAATTACTTGTGTCATGCACAAAGTAGATGTTCTAACCGACTTGCCAAAACTATAGTTTGTTAACAAGACATTTGTGGAGTGGTTGAAAAACGAGTTTTAATGACTCCAACCTAAGTGTATGTAAACTTCCGACTTCAACTGTATGTACATTGACATGTGACGCATACATTTTATTGGGCCACTAATTTCTGTTGTATAGATCGACAGAGTAATGCTACATTGATATGTTCCAGCCGGGTGCATTGATATGCTGTGTCTAAACTTGAAATGTTACTGTACAGACAAGTCGAACTTGAGAACACAATCAAGACATATTTCATCACCGTTGTTCGCAGTAAAAAATAAAAAAGACCTTGTATCTCCACAGATATCGCAACCCTCCTCCAAAACAAATGGGAGACATTTGCCGTAAGTGCAGGCCATGGAAATTATGGAGTGTGTTGCCCTTTTAATATACCACAGCTTAGATGTATTTAATCATGTTGATACTTAAAGGGAAAAGGGAGACACAACGATCTACAAACAGTTCACTAATGGTTAATAAACAGGTTATAACAGTTAATAAGCAGTGTATGACCTTCATGTCGTTGTGTTTCTTGGTTATTCACCAGTGTCTTCTATATCCTAACCTTCATTACTTATCGAAACACCTTGCTGTCAACTCTGCTCGGCGACATAAACTACAAATGTCAGGAGCCACACATCAGTCAGGCTTGCACCATATATATCCACCACACTGGTGATCACTCACACTGCCTACACACAGCCGGGCTTGAATAGGCACACATCACAGAATACATCAGTGGGATTTAGATCTCCAACGAAAACCGGCGCTCATTAATGCTGGTCGGCCTTTGAATCCGATTCCACACGGAACTCGATACTATCCCGAAACAATTACACGGCTGACTCGGTAATCAGCATGCCCGTGACATTTGGCTCGCTCGGTATCGCGACAGCTTTTCCAGACCTGTCAGATATGCCAGCCTCCCACGCCACCACGGCGATCGCTCATAGGGCCATTGGCACGCTCAGCTACAGTGGAGGAGGAGGTGGGAGGTGTTTACTTGCGCTGCGCAAGGCCACGCCGAGACATTTGGAGTGACATTCTCATGCGGCGGCGCTGAGTCTCGGGGCTATGATGTGACAGGCTACCCAGCTTGACCCCCCCCCCCCCAACACACACACCCACCCATTAGCATAGGGTTACAGGTTGGTTGTCAGGGAGATGGAAAAGTCCTAAAAAGGGAGGCTAGGGAGGAGGGGAGACATCTTCCTGGCTGTCAAAATGGTTCTTAAAGAAAGGGTTGGGGGGGTCCAGTAGGATAGGGGGTAAAGTTAAAAAGATGGGGAGAGAGGGAGAAAGTGAGAGACAGAAGGGGTGTTTGTGAAGGTTTGAGGAGAGGTGAAAATAGAGGAGAGAGAGGATTGGGGAAAAAGTGAGAGAGAAGAGAAGAAGTAATGGTAGAGCTAGGGGTTAAGGAGATGGGGGTACAGAACGAGAGAGAAAGAGGCAGGGGAGTGGTGGAGGGTGGAGAAGAGAAGAGAGGGGCACCACAGTGAGGGACCTCTCATCTGTTTTCCATTGAGGCATGGCACATCACACAGCCGTAATGAAGGGGACCTCTCACCCAGTTCTGTAGGGAGCTGAGGGAGGCTTTGAAGAGCACAGAGACGGACATCCACACATGTAGACATTACACTACCCACTGCCACACTCTCAAGCATGCGCTCTATGTCTCTCTCTTCAATTCTCTCAGGCCCAAACTCTTGCATACGCACACCAACGTCCACACGTGCATTCTCTCTTTGTAAATGATTAGACTGTCTTCTCAGAGTCACACACACAAACTTTCCACTCATCCTCACAGTAAGACAATAAGTACAATTATTTCCCTAAAGTAATGTTCCTGTTCTCTACCCTCTATTAATTATTTCACTCAGCGCTGTTCTTCCTAAAGCATATCCCTACCTCAGTGACGACAGAATAACACTTCGTAGTGGTTTAATCAGTAGCAGGCTGAGGCCTTGATACCGTGGTCAAAACACCAGCTACGTCTTAAATGGCACGCTATTCCCTTTATAGTCCCCTACTTTTGACCAGGCCCCTGGTCAAAAGTAGTGCACTAAAAAGGGAACAGGGTACCATATGGGACATAACCAGCGTTGTCTCCCTCCTCTAATGGTAGGGAACACATTTGTCCTCCGGCAGTGTTGCCAAGGACACGGTGAGGCCATGGTAATTGAAGGTGTTGCAGTGCGTCCACCACTTAATCACTGCTCTGATGAAGAGCATGAAAACTTGCCTTTGGCTCTGCTTCTTTCGAGTAGCCTCAGATTCGGGTATTCCTGCATCTAATACTATAACACATGCTCTGCTAGATCGAGATCAATAACTTATTTTCTTTTTTATAAATGTATCCTTTTTAGGGGGAAAATCAATTACCTATTTTTCTATCCCCAAAGCATACACAAACATTGTAATGTATAACATCCAGGATTTGTGGAGGGTTCTTTGTTGTCAGACGTGAAATCAGCCTGTGCTAGTCTTTAATGAACTACAAACATATCAAATGTACAACCTAATATTAACTTTTTTATTCATCATTTACTTCACCTGGGAAATTAGATTAAGAATCACATATTTTTATCAAGTGGAGCACTGAAAGTCCATCAAACTTTCCATGGTGAAATGGATACTGTGGTCAGAAAACAGATGCTCCGGGAGTCCATGTGGATCTATCATTTGAACCAATGTTAGTTAACACCTGGACGATGCCATGCTGCAACTACTGACTGAACAGATGGCAGACGGAGTTGAGGGAACTGCTTGACGCAATCCATGTTGACGAACAGCTGAACCAGCCCACTGGTCACAGGTGGCAGTGGGCCGCCATTTTATGATGTCTAATATGGTCTCGGGGGTAGCACCATCCTACATGGCCTTAGTGCCTTCATTGTACTTTCTGATGCTGTGAGTTCGATTCACTGTAGTTTCACACAAAGAGAAGATATAAAATTATGAAAACATACAAGACACCAGAAACGCTTTCTCAGTGAGTAAGGATGAATCTTTATTGGTGATTTCGGGAAAAGCCAGACCACATTCCCCAGCATCCCTATAGGCAGGATCAGTAGACATTACTGGTGCAATTGGGTAGTGGTGTGCTCATGGGATTTGTAGTTTATTTATAACAGTCACAACAGGTAGTAGTTCATAATCCACATTGGGAAGGGGAAATAGGCTGTGTACATTACCCGCAATGCCGTTTAGTAGCATACCATCATTGTGAGGATGGGCTACAAATGCCCACAAAAAGTTGTAGTAATCATTCAGTATACAGACATGTAGAAAAATACAGCTGTTAAAAGTTTATAAGCTTCTGCAAACAAGTCCCAGGTATCAAAAAGTTGCTTCTTCGTCCATCAAAAGATGGGTGGTGTTAGAAGCCTGTGCTGGGAGGTGTAGCTCAAATTCTTCCAGTTTCTTTTTCAAGTCCATAGTTTGTGGTTGTTTCAGGTTTTGTTAAATTACAACACACACAGACAAGACTACAGCCCCCACAGTGCACCTGGAGATAGTCTCAGTGGATGGTGCCGATAGTGAACAGGCTCATGGAAAATAAAGTAGAGTAAAGATGGTCTTGAAAAATACAAGGGAGATAAAATGAGAACTGCATTCCCACTTAAAAGTTGTAGCAAGGAAAAGAAATAAGAGTAGTAATAATAACAACAACAACAACGATAACACTAGCAATCATAACTGTAATAGAGAGAAGAAGTATAAAAAAGAACATGGAATCCTATGTCTGAAATCAACAAAAGACCTTCAAATCCAGAACTGGTTTAATTACAACCTCTCTACCAAGGTGAGTTGGTAGTACGCAGTACAATTCCATCTAATTTTACCGAATTGTACTGCCAAAGTGGGCCAGCTCTGAAATGTATCCTGGTCAAACTGTAAAAATAAAGAACAACTTCGGTAATCAAGATTTATCGTAAGAGTTTTTTTTTTTTTTTTTTTTTATCCCCAGAACACCTGAGAAATTGACAATGATTCCAATCATTTTATACTACATTTATATATTCAAGCCATGTATATTATTACATCTATAGTCACATGTTCAAGCATATATCATATACACACACATATCTAGTGAGAGATTAGTTTTCGTATTTAATTGTACATGTGTATGGTGCATTAGGGTGCATTGTTTCACTGGGTAAAGTTGTTTAGGAGAGGTATAGACATACTCTTCTGTGTGTCAATCTATATATACGATTTCCTCTTACAACCCGATACGCAAAATAAAGAACAAACCAAAAGAAATATAAGGTATAAACAGTTCAGTTACTGTGTTGAGGTGTGTGTGTTCAGATGGAGGATTAGGATGAGCACCATATATAGTCCACACTAAGAAGAAGAAGAAGAATTATAATAACAATAAGAATCATAATCAAACTTGAGGTGTGTTAACGGTCGGCATGCTCAGGTTCATGCTAAACACTGCCAACTTGGGCCATCAATTTTAAACCAGTTCAATTGGGTTTCACAATTCAAAATGGATCAGAAGAGAGAGGGAGAGAGCGATGCTGTAGAAAGTGATGAAGTGTTGTGTGCTATCACACACGGCCCTGCGTTTCAAGGTCCAGCTTGCTTTCAGGGCCAAATAAGTGCATGTGAGATCATTTGAGAGAGATAGCGTGTGTGTGCGTACGTGCATGTATGTGTGTGTGTATCATTTAATGTAAAAATGCATATGTAGTCACTGGTCCAGCTTATTTGACTGTGTGGCTTGTCATGTTTGTTTGCGGTGTGCGTCTGTGTCTGAGCCGAACATATTCACCCATCTGCATGAATACCTGGCAACACATTTCAGCAATATTTATTCACAAATATCTGTGTGGCTGCAGCTGTTCTCGCGATTGATCACTGACTGTAGCATTTCAATTTATTCTCTCTCTCTCTCCCTCACCGCCAAAACGATTTAATTCCAGAAAGGAATCAAAGAGAAGATAACAAATTAAAGGGCAACTCCACCACTCCACCAAATTCACTTTCATTAACTCCAACACAATACCAGTGTCAACATACACGGCCAAAAGTACGTGGACACCTCGTCAAACATCTCATTCCAAATATTATGGGCATTAATATGGAGTCGGTCCCTCCTTTGCTGCTATAACAGCCTCCACTCTTCTGGGAAGGCTTTCCACTAGATGTTGGAACATTGCTGCGGGGACTTGCTTCCATTCAGCCACAAGAGCATTAGTGAGGTCGGGCACTGATGTTGGGGCGACTAGGCCTGGCTCGCAGTCAGCGTTCCAATTCATCCCAAAGGTGTTCAATGGGGTTGAGGTCAGGGCTCTGTGCAGGCCAGTCAAGTTCTTCCATACCGATCTCGACAAACCATTTCTGTATGGACCGCTTTGTGCATGGGGCCATTGTCATGCAGAAACAGGAAAGGGCCATCTCCAAACTGTTGTCACAAAGTTGGAAGCACAGAATGGTCTAGAATGTCATTTTATGCTGTAGCGTTAAGATTTCCCTTCACTGGAACTAAGGGAACTAGCCTGAACCATGAAAAACAACCCCAAACCATTATTCCTTCTCCAAACTTTACAGTTGGCACTATGCATTGGGGCAGTTAGCTTTTTTCCTGGCATCCGCCAAACCCAGATTCATCTGACGGACTGATCACTCCAGAGAACGCGTTTCCACTGCTCCAGAGTCCAATGGCGGTGAGCTTTACACCACTCCAGCCGACCCTTGATATTGCGCATGGTGATCTTAAGCTTGTGTTCGGCTGCTCAGCCATGGAAACCCATTTCATGAAGCTCCCAAAGAACAGTTATTGTGCTGACGTTTCTTCCAGAGGCAGTTTGGAACTCTGTAGTGAGTATTGCAACAGAGGACAGCACTCGGTGGTCCAGTTCTGTGAGCTCGTGTGGCCTACCACTTCGCGGCTGAGCCGTTGTTGCTCCTAGACGTTTCCACTTCACAATAACAGCCCTTGCAGTTGACAGGGGCAGCTCTAGCAGGGCAGAAATTTGATTAACTGACTTGTTGGAAAGGTGGCATCCTATGACGGTGCAACGTTGAAAGTTACTGAGCTCGTCAGTACGGGCCATTCTCCTGGCAATGTTTTCTATGGAGATTGCATGGCTGTGTGCTCGATTTTGTAAACCAGTCAGCAACGGGTGTGGCTGAAATACTTGGCAAAGTAGTGTGTGAAAAAAGGTGCATTTCTAAAAAATATAAAGTTAAAAAGTTCTACCCGATGACATCATCAAAAGTTTAAACATTTTAAAAACAGTGATTTTCAAACACTATGAGATTCGCGGTGACGTGAGGAGCAAGAAAATACCCTCACTTGGGCTAAAAACTTGTTGCAGGTGATGTCATACAGAAGCATTTTTTTAGGACCTTTCTTCTTAGCTTTTTAACCACAGATCATAGAAACGTGATGTTTTCACATATGTAAACACTGGTTTGGTGTTGGAGATGATGAGAATGCGGTTGAAAAGAGGAGGAATTGCCCTTTAAAAAGGAAATGTGTCATTTTTTCAATTTTCATCATCTCCAGCACCACCCCAACATCAACATATGTGAAAAGTGTTTCCAATTACATGATCGGTGTGTATCATGTGATTTTAACCAATTAACCAAACATTTATCTTTTTTACTACGAAACATAAATGCCACATTTTCACATTTTAAAAAGGTACTGGAGATGATGAACATGAAGTGAACATTTTTGAGAATTCCCTTTAAGTGCTTCAACGAACCCAACAGAACAAAATTAAAACTATACAATGTTTGTTTCATCTTCGATCTGTCTATGTCCACAATCATTTACTAAGATAATTCTCTTCTCTTGCCGTCATGTTATCCCTGGATACAACCGTTATACATTCTCTATTACGACCTCTGACCCCTCTATCTTAACAAGTTCAAAAAATATCATTTACCAATCCATTTACCAATAGCCCCCATCTCTATACTAAAACTCACCCATATACAAAATATACAAAATATTATTTCCAAAATCTCCTCTGAACTGTCCATCTTTGCAAATATAAAAATATACAGTTATGTTGAACTCTTTGCTTTCTTCTCTCCTGCCCACCTCTCCTAATCCTCCTCTTCTAGTTATACTGTAGCTCCTCTGTTTTCTAGTTTGCCCATGTCTCCCTCCCTGCACAGTACAGTTAAAAAATATACATGTTTTGTCATAGAAATAAAGTACACACCTGTCTTCCCCTGGCTTGGCTCCTTGTCTATAGCTTAAAAACCTTAGTTGTCTGTGATCAGTATGATTTGAACACCTCATTTGAACAGGTGCACGTATGGCCTGCACATTACCCGGAAAAACACTGCAATGCACCTCATATAAACACTGAATGACGTTGCGACGCCCAAGTGACACTACCCGTCAAAGAGACACGGGAAGTGAAACCAGCATAGCACAGAATCACAAAATGGAGGCTGCACACACTACAACACTGCAGGCTACTCGCAACATGGATGCTTACGCCAGGTGTCATACGATGCTTGCGTCGCGTTTACGTAGGCCGTACGCGCACCCCCTCAACTAAAGTGCTGCCAATGTTGCCTTCTACCCATCTCTCGTCCACCACCTCCCTCCTCTTCTTCTTCTTCACAAGTCTCCGTGTCGACTCTCAAACTTGTTGAGGATGTTGCGGCAGCGGCCCAGCTCCTTGCGCATGTCGGCCACTTCCTGTCTGAGAGCAGCGTTCTCTCGCTCCAGGAAGGCGGCGCGCACCGTGATCTGGTTCTCCTTGAGGCGCCGGGCGTCACGTGAGCGCTTGGCAGCCTCGTTGTTCTTGTAGCGCCGGCTCCAGTACTTGTCGTCCTGCAGAAGTCACCACAAAGTAGAGGCGTGTTGTGGGGGGGGTGGGAAAAGAGGAGAGGGGCAAGAAGGCTCAGTTTTGTGATGGCGAGGGGGGCAGGGGGAGAGGGGTCACAACTGAGCATTGTAGTTGCACACTTGAAGCATGTATATAAAGATTCGTATAAACGTTTGTGTTGAAATTACTGAAAAAATACACAGAGCCTTACTAATAATGCCATCACAATTAGCTACTCTACAGACAGCAATAGGACAGTTTCCTACCTTATTCTTACCATGGTGTTACATGCACATCTACATGCCAGTTCCATCAGGAATGTATAACTACTTCTTCTGCTCTACAATGAGCAAGAAAGATGAACACACGCACCTCAATTACGTAATTAGTTTTAATTCATCGAATTCAGCCTGTAAAAAAACCTGCACGTGCATTAAAGGTAGACTCAGCAATATGACATCGCACACAGCGGGGAGGACCTCCTGCCTACAGACATCAACAACAACAGAATTTAAACTTCCCAATGTCATTCACTTCCCAATTGTCATTCACTTAAGCAGGAAGTTGACCTGCTTTTTAGGATGACATCATTTTGTTAACTCTACCATTAAGCTTCTTTAGGTGCAAACTACATTTAAAGACAACAATTGTAAGAAATGTAGCACCTTCTGCTCGTCTGGCACCAGCATCTTGCGGGCCTTCTTGATCATGGGCTGTGGCTTGAGCTCCTCGTCCGAGAAGCGGTGCCTTCGGGGGTCGAAGGCCTCCTGGCCCGGCACGCTGGACAGCGCCACGTCTGCCGGGTCCGGGTCAAAGTTCACCATGACGTCAGCAGTGCCGCTGGTGACCGGCGGGCCCCCTGGCGGCCCGGGAGGACAGGGAGAGGTGGTGGTGGAGGAGGGCGAGAGGTCAGGAGGGCCGACTTGACCACCTATATGGAGAGAGGCAAACAAAAACAAACTTGTGGTTGATCACATACTTCTCACCATGGCCAGGGTGAAGGGTCAAACCCTCAAGCATGCCGATAATAAAGTAAAGATGATGAGTTATTTCTGTGTATAAGGCATCATCACACATGACGTGTTTATAAACAGGCTGGTGCACGGAGGCTGCAGTGTTACTGGTCAGCCACCAGGTGGAAGCAGAGGCCACATCACTCAGTCAGTTTTGGGGTTGAGTTGGCAGCTGGCTGATCCAGGATAAGAAAACCAAAGCCCAAACTTAATAACAACCATTTTGGGCAAATGGTTGAAACTGATCCAAGAACAGTGTTGCTGGGTAAACAACCTTCTACATGCAGCTCTAAGCTTTCTTATGGCCCTTGCCATCTCCCCTCTTTTACCTTTGGTCAATGTCATTCTATTTTACCCTCAGTCAGTAAAATATGCTTGATCTTTAAAGGAGTAGTTCACTATTTTACAGCTTGATGTTAGATTGTTGCTCACCCTGAAAGTAATCTATGGGCCAAGATACCTTAACCATTGATTACAGTTTTTCTTTAAACAGACACTACAAAATTCAGCTAACCTTAGCCCCCACAAGATAATCAGTGGAAGTGATGGGGGCATGCTTAAGAAGAATATCCAAATCACCTGAAATCAATTCAAATCAACTCCATATTTGGTTTGATGCTACTTAAAGGTGATTTTTTTTTTTTTTTTTTTAAATACACGCTCACATGCCCTCATCACTTACATTGATTGTTAGCTTGTGTAGTTAAAGTTAGCTGAAGTTTTTAAGTGGCTGTTTAATGAAACCTGATTACAGTATCTGCTGCAATCATCAAGTTGTAAAATACACCTTTAGTATAATTTTTTTTTTTAAATGTTTTAAATTTGATAGCAATACATGTACATTTTCCAGGTAACAATTCTAAGCAGGGTTGTTGGCAACGATTGTTTGATTGTGCTTTGTTTTTGGAAAACACTTGAGGAAATGGAAATGCTGAAATGGAATGCGCTTTAGGAAGTGTTACATAAAATGCGCTCCCCAGTCCCCTCGCTACATAGCCACCACAAAGACAGTTCCCTACAATACCCCTCCAAACCCTAACCCACCCCCCATACTCCCTCTATCTTCTATTTAAAATATACACAAAATCCTTCCTTCGTAAGTATCCATAGGACAAACCACCCTTCCTCACGTTCTTCCTCCCTCCAGAAAATAACAGAGAGCACAGCTGTCTAAAGCAGCCTCCCCCGCCCCCCCTCCCCACCACACACAAACGCGCACAAACAATAAACCTCACCTAGGAGTCTTTCCCTCAGTCCTTATGTCAACATGTAATTCTGAAATGTGATGTCACAATGTTGTTCAGTGTGTAAAAATGGTATGGCAACATGGTGGGGATATCTCTGCATTGTAAATCTCTCTGCCTCTTTATGTAAGGCTAGTCTTACGCAATATTATGCTAGGGCTCACCAGAGCTCTCTCTCTCTCTGCTTTACTCCCTCTTCCGCCGGCCCTCCCTTCCCTTCCCTTCCCTTCTCTTGCTCTCTCTCTCTCTCTCTCGCAATTGCTCTCTGCATCGGCACGTGACACAACGCCTGCACATGGCCCAAGCGTGTGAGAGGGGGAGTAAGGGGGAGGGAGAGAGAGTGAGAGGTTTAAAAACATGCAAGGAGAACACTCAACTGGGCTCTCTCGCTCTCGTTTTTACTGTACTGTAGAGTCTTTAACCCTTTCCTCTCCATGGGTCCTTAAAATGATTTATTGTGCTAAACATTTCTATGATTGATTCCTGAATTTAATCATTTCTCTAAGCACTCTGATTGCGTTCCTTGGTCTGTAACTAATCTAAATATTTTATTCTTCATAAAGTCTGTTTGTGTAGAACGGATTTATCAGATCTGCTTTGGTCCGGCGTGAACCTTTTGTCAGAAAATAGAAAGTGACACGTCATTTGAAAGCTACAGTCCTTGTCTTTTTGGAAAACAAACTCAAATCTTACTGCTAGCGATGTCATAAGAGTATGCAATGTACAGTGGTGGCCAAAAGTTTTGAGAATGACACAAATATAAAATTTCACAAAGTCTGCTGCCTCAGTTTGTAGGATGGCAATTTGTATATACTCCAAAATGTCATGAAGAGTGATCAGATGAATTGCAATTAATTGCAAAGTCCCTCTTTGCCATGCAAATGAACTGAATCCCCCAAAAACATTTCCACTGCATTTCAGCCCTGCCACAAAAGGACCAGCTGACATCATGTCAGTGATTCTCTCGTTAACACAGGTGTGAGTGTTGACGAGGACAATGCTGGAGATCACTCTGTCATGCTGATTGCGTTCGAATAACAGACTGAAAGCTTCAAAAGGAGGGTGGTGCTTGGAATCATTGCTCTTCCTCTGTCAACCATGGTTACCTGCAAGGAAACACGTGCTGTCATCATTGCTTTTGGAGGATGGCCTGGTGTCAAAAAGGGCAGCAAAGAAGCAACTTCTCTCCAGGAAAAACATCAGGGACAGACTGATATTCTGCAAAAGGTACAGGGATTGGACTGCTGAGGACTGGGGTAAAGTCATTTTCTCTGATGAATCCCCTTTCCGATTGTTTGGGGCATCCGGAAAAAAGCTTGTCCCGAGAAGACAAGGTGAGCACTACCATCAGTCCTGTGTCATGCCAACAGTAAAGCATCCTGAGACCATTCATGTGTGGGGTTGCTTCTCAGCCAAGGGAGTGGGCTCACTCACAATTTTGCCTAAGAACACAGCCATGAATAAAGAATGGTACTAACACATCCTCCGAGAGCAACTTCTCCCAACCATCCAGGACCAGTTTGGTGACAAACAATGCCTTTTCCAGCATGATGGAGCACCTTGCCATAAGGCAAAAGTGATAACTAAGTGGCTCGGGGAACAAAACATTGATATTTTGGGTCCATTGCCAGGAAACTCCCCAGACCTTAATCCCTTTGAGAACTTGTGGTCAATCCTCAAGAGGCGGGTGGACAAACAAAAACCCACAAATTATGACAAACTCCAATCATTGATTATGCAAGAATGGGCTGCCATCAGTCAGGATGTGGCCCAGAAGTTAATTGACAGCATGCCAGAGTGGATTGCAGAGGTCTTGAAAAAGAAGGGTCAACACTGCAAATATTGACTCTTTGCATCAACTTCATGTAATTGTCAATAAAAGCCTTTGACACGTATGAAATGCTTGTAATTATACTTCAGTATTCCATAGTAACATCTGACAAAAATATCTAAAGACACTGAAGCAGCAAACTTTGTGGAAATTAATATTTGTGTCATCCTCAAAACTTTTGGCCACGACTGTAGGTCTAGTCATGGAAAGGGTACACCCTGATGGACATTGTAAAGCATATGTTTGTAGTTTTGAAAACAAAATGCACTTTATGGGGGTAGTATACAATATTATTTAGAAAATGCCACCAGAGGGCGTCAGAGTTTGAGGTTAATTACAATAAAACCAAGTGTCAAAATAAAAAGCCCTGAATAGTCTATTGGACAAGTTGTTTGAGACTATACCGTCTTTTTACCCTTTGTGTATAGCTTCTGCTTGTTTTTGTCCCCTGTCCCTTGCTCATCTTCCGTCTAGCATCATGCCACCAATTTCGCACTAGACAGGAGATTTTCGGATTTATCAATGCACAGTGAGGCGTTTGTAATAAAACATAAAGCAGTTCCAATGGCCCTCCTACATATTAGTTTTTGCCTTGGAGTTTCACAAATTGCCGTGTTTTCCCCCACCGACCAATGCCGACATGGGGCATGTTGAGGAAGGTGCAACTACTGCAATGACAGTTTCAGTCATCTTGTAACATTGTCGATCTTGTGACATTGCTCAGACACCAATGCAAAACACGCAAACATATGGTCAAAAATAATCCCTCACCTACACACCAGGGGTTGAAACCGGTTCAAGGCACAGAAACGGAACCTGGGCCTCCGGCGTGTCTCACAAGGTCTATGTGACTGCATCACAGTGCTTGAGGCATCACTACAGACCCGGGTTCGATCCCAGGCTGTGTCACAGCCGGCTGTGGCCAGGAGACCCATGAGGCGGCGCACAATCTGGGTAAGGCCGTCCAGGATTTCCTTGTCCCTTCGGACTCTAGCGACTCCTTGTGGCGGGCCAGGCGTCTGCAGGCTGACCTCAGTCACCATCTGGACGGTGTTTCCTCCGACACATTGATACGGCTGGCTTCCGGGTTAAGCAAGCAGTGTGTCAAGAAGCAGTGCAGCTTGGCGGGGTCATTTTTCTGAGGGCGCCTCTCTCCCGAGTCCGTAGGGGAGTTGCAGCAATGGGACAAGACTAACTACCAATTGGATATCATGAAATTGGGGAGAAAAAGGGGTAAAAGTACAAATATATATATATATATATATATATATATATATATATATAAATAAAAATATGAACGGAACCTGGAGCGAAAGTGATCCATACTGTTCCAGAACAGAACCGTTATTTTAAAAGCATGGGAACCGCAACCAAGCACTTATGCAAAGCACTCAAGCTTCAGGCAGACACTGGAAGCTACAGTACTGACATTGCAAACTTGATTCAGAAGATGGGGAGAGATATTTTTAATTAGCTAGAGAATACTTTTTAATGCTAGTTAAGGATACTATAGGCCTAGGCTAGTTTCACGTTGATTTCTTGAATTTATTAACTACAAAAAGGTAAGACATGTTTTTTAACGTTGGTGTTGCTCTGCACAAACAAGCTTGTTAGCTAGCTAGAATCAAAGGACATTCAAAGTTCCTCCATAGAATCCGCTCCTCCTAGGCAGAATTCTGTGGACTAATTCAGATAACGCATGTCATAACAAGATGCCCGGCACCTCAAGCCTCCTCCTCAACCCGTTCTCTTCCCACCCGCAAAATTTCATTTGCATCTTGCGCCATAGGCTACACTTGTCTGTCCATCAAGCATGTAAACAACTAGCTTGCCTGCTCTGTCCTCAATGATTGGTGAAGTCATTCATGAGCTAAATGTAAAAAACTGTTGATTTGACAGGTTAAAAAAGGAACAGAAAAGAACGATATAACAATACTTTTTGTGGGGCCAAAAACAATATTTTGCTGGTCAGAACGAAACAGAAACATTTCAGTTCCAATGCCTTCTACACACAGAAACAAACACTCACATGGACACAATCAAACACACACACATACTGTACATACCTACACCCACCCACTCCCTCCCCTCTTTTACCACACACCCTACTAACTAGAGACCTGCATGGGCATGCATTTTAAGCCCGACCTGCGACGTTCAGGCCATACCATACCCAGGCCCGATTGCTTCTGCCAAATGTAAGGCCTGTAATAAGAAATAACTAAATCCATTAGCGGCTCCTCTCTGTCTGTCACTCGATCGCTCCCAGCTCGCTCTGCATGCGCTCTGCTCATGGCGGCTTTGAGTCTGTGTATCCATAGCAACGGCTCTGCTTGGGCTGCTCTGCCAGACATATTAGAGAAAGGAGGAGATATTGGCCAATGAATAGGGGAATGTATAACGCCCCACCCAGCAGCTTTCGACCAATCGCATTCACATTGTCATGCTGCGTCACGCGATTGCTAAGCTAATCGTCACGCAATCCCTTCTCAAAGTCAGGGTACGAGTCGAGAAACGTGCCTATTTTCCTTGAAAGTACGTAATGTCACGATTCCAAAGTTATACAATATTACAGATAGCAAGTTACAGTAAGTATCTCACATATTTGTAATGTTGTACTTCTTGTTGACGAACGTCATGCTAAGGTTGCGTTTTTGAGCTAGCGCCCACTTGACTCTCATTCACTCCTTGAAGGAGATCTCTCCTTGTCCCAGAATTGCCCAGAATGCACCGAACGCCCCATTGATGTAGCATGGGCAACGTACAAAATGGCCTCAAAAGTATCTCCTCAAAAGTATCTCTGGCTTTGCAGTTAGCTGTTAACTACTTTTGGTCACTCTACACTCAAGTTAATGTTTTTTATAAATAATTTCTCGTGTCTTATATTTGCTGAGGTTTAAGGACTTCTGACACCATGTTATGATCTTAGTCAGACATGACTGTACTGCGCAGCAGAGCACGAGCAAATGGCTCAGCTTCAAAACGTTAGTGATTCATTTAGCAATACCCGAGCCCTACTCGTACCTTAAGTTGTTGATGAAAAAAACAGGCCCTAACCCGATGTATAACGTTGGGGGCCGTCGGGCTCGGGTCAGATAGCAGAGCTCTACTACTAACCATGTAGGCACTCGGGCCCTCCCATCATGCCTGGCAGTCCGTTTGGTGGCAGCGGCACATTGTCCAGGCCCAGCAGCGAAGAGGAGGAAGATGAGGAGGACATGGAGGACGATGAAGAAGAACATGGCGGAGGGGATGACGGCGGGCACTGGGAGCTCTGGTTGGGCACGGCCGACTGCAGGGAACTCTGCGAGGGTACCTGGGCGCTGGCGCTGGAGCCGTTGCCACCTTTGTTGTGCATGGCCATGCCGTTCTCAGTCAGGAACTCCTCCAGGTCCATGTACTGAAGCTGGAAAAGGCCCCCGTCGCTGCAGGGCAGCGTGCGCTCCCACAGATGGGGCCCCAGGAAGGCCGACTGGGAAGGCCGACCACCTGGACCCCCACCCATGGAGTCCTCGTCTGAGTCCTGGGGCTTGTCTTTATCTGTTAGTGGGAGATGGGGCGAAAGAGATAGAAAGGAGATGGAGGTAGAGAGCGAGCGAGATGGAGAGAGAATAATTGAAAGACAAAAATTGGAAGAAAATGAGAGCGAGATAAAGAGAGAATAAATGAAAGAGAAAAATTGGAGGAAAAGGGGAGAGAGCGAGAGAGAGGGTCATTGAGTGCAAATATCCAGCCTGTTCAGTGTTCATCACTGCTTTCGCTTATCATCACATAATATGCCTGGGAGCCTTGTGCCTTCAACAGCTCTGCAGGCAACCAACCGACATTACATGGCTGCATCAGCAACAGTGCCAGCAGTCTTCCCATCCACACACAGGCTGGCTGACAAATGTGAGTAAGGGTGTGAGATGCTATGCTAATATCATGAAGGTGAACTGAAATGCTACTCTGAAATCATGAAGAGGAAGTGAGATGCTAAGCTAACATAATGAGGAAAGAGTGAGATGCTAGGCTAACATAATGAGGAAAGAGTGAGATGCTAGGCTAACATAATGAGGGAGTGAGATGATACGCTAACATTATTAGTGGAGGTGGCATCGTATCGTGTCTCAGCCCTCACTCCCTTGAGTTGGCAGCTCAGCGAGGGTAATAAGGAGAGGCGAGAGCCATCACATTAATGAGCAAGGAGAGGGGGCTCCAAAATAGGGGATGACTATCAGTGTGACACCGCTGAGAGCTAGGCAGATGAGATCATATAGAGGGTAGAAGGGGTAGGGAAAAGGGTGACAGGGCTGATTCATAGTGTGATGATCACACCAGGGCTGTACTGGCCAGCAGAACAGCACAGCACATTATTGTCAGCACACACACACGCGCACACACAGTTTTGGAAGTGAGATAGAGAGGAGAGAGACATGCAGAGGGAAAAGAGAGAGAGAGAGTGGAGAAAAAAAGGGGAATGCAAAATAAGCCAGACAGACAGGAGAGATGATCGAGACGAGACATGAGAGGAGTGAGAGGGGTGAAAGGGAGGAGAGAGGAGATAAATTGAGAGAAAAGCAATGCAAAATCATAAATAGACATGAGAGAGGAGAGATGGAACAGAGGAGTAATTCGGGAGGAGAGGATCGGTACAGAAAATACAGATATAGGGAATGAATATAAGAGGAGGTGTGGTGATAAGGAAGAGGAAAGGGAAGAGGAGATTAAAGAGATTCAAATAGGAGGAGAGATGGATGACAGAGCGATAATGGTGGATGAGGGGAAATATAGGAGATGAGAATAAAGAGGGTGAGGAGAGAAAGAAGAGAAAGAAGAGGGAGTGGAAATAGGAGGAGTGATGGAAGAGAGGAGAGAAAAGGATAGACAGAGAGAGCTATGCAATGCAAAGAAAAGTGGGATGAGAAACGAGATAGAAGTGAAGGGGGATTGAGAGATGTGACAAGTGCAAGAGGAGTGAATGAGGGGGATCTGGTAAATGTGCTAGAGGATGGAGAGGAGGATAGAAGAGGTAGGAGAGGAGAGATACGCACAGCGAGTGGGTGTATATGAGGGTGTCGAACAAAGCAAGCAAGCCGACCAGGGAGAGAAATATACTGTTTCTGTTCAAAGGGAAATGCATCATGCATCGAAGCCACAGGCAAGAAAATATGTTGGATGCAAAAAACACTCAAGACTCTCACCCTTCTCCCTTAACATTAGTGATGCACCCCGACTATGCATGCTCTAATGGTGAACTTGATGCTGGTAGGCCCTTTGTGCGCCGACTCCATTGGAGGAGCTGTCAGTCTTGGTCAGCGTCAACTCTTACACAAAGACATCCATGGAAATGGTGGAGGGCTGTTGTTCAACTCTATTGCCACCAGGGGGAGGCTGTCAGTCAATGTGATTGTTGTTTGAGTACAGACAGCAGCTGACTAAGGTTGTGACATCCCTTTAACCTAAACGTTAAGTTCCTTATTTAGAGGACTAGCTACAGAACTGTTTTGCCTGCACAGACTGGAATATGTTCTGGGACTCTTCCAATGGCATTGAGGAGTTTACCACATTAGTCACCGGCTTCATTAATAAGTGTATCAATGACGTTGTGCCCACAGTGACCATATGTACATATCCCAACCACATGCCATGGATTACAGGCAACATCCGCACTGAGCTAAAGGCTAGAGCTGCCGCTTTCAAGGAGCAGGACACTAATCCGTACACTTATAAGAAATCCCGCTATGCCCGCCAACGAACCATCAAACATGCAAAATGTCAATACATAACTAAGATCAAATCCTACTACACCGGCTGACGCTCATTGGATGTGTCTTAACGGATTACAAAAGGGAAACCCAGCCGAGAGCTTCCCAGTGACATGAGCCTACCAGACGAGCGAAATGCCTTCTATTCTTGTTTTGAGGAAAGCAACACTGAACCATGCGTGAGGTCACCCGTTGTTCCGGATGACTGAATGATCACACTCTCCATAGCCGATGTGAGTAAGACCTTTAAATGACTACCGCCCCGTAACACTCACATCTGTAGCCATGAAATGCTTTGAAAGACTGGTCAAGGCTCACATCAACACCATCATCCCAGAAACCCTGGACCCAGTCCAATTTGCATACCGCCCCAAACAGATCCACAGATGACGCAATCTCTATTGCACTTCACACTGCCTAATCCCACCTGAACAAAAGGAAGAATGCTGTTCATTGACTACAGATCAGCGTTCAACACCATAGTGACTTTCAAGATCATCACTAAGCTAAGGATCCTGGGACTGAACCCTCCCTCTGCAACTGGATCCTGGACTTCCTGACGGGATGCCCCCCAGGTGGTGAGGGTAGGCAACAACACATCTGCCACGCTAACCCTCAACAATGGGGCCCCTTAGGGGTGCGTGTTCAGTCCCTTCCTGTACTCCCTGTTCACCCACGACTGCGTGGCCGCGCAAGTCTTCAACACCATCCTTAAGTTTGCCGACGGGGCTGTAGTAGAGCGGGTCGAGAGCTTCAAGTCCCTCGGTGTCCACATCACTAAGGACCTATCATGGTCCAAACACACAAACACAGTTGTGAAGAGGGCACGACAATGCCTCTTCCCCCTCAGGAGGCAAGAGTCTGAAAAGATTTGTCATGGGCCCTCAGATCCTCAAAAATACTATATTACTTAAATTACTGGTACTCCTCTTATATAGCAT
Organism: Brachymystax lenok tsinlingensis; assembly: GCA_030435695.1. Taxonomy (NCBI): domain Eukaryota; kingdom Metazoa; phylum Chordata; class Actinopteri; order Salmoniformes; family Salmonidae; genus Brachymystax; species Brachymystax lenok. The sequence goes on from CM059799.1 coordinate 32,286,562, forward strand.
CGTTATTGTTTTTATTGTGTTACCATTTCTTTTTTTATTAAGCAATTTGTTTTTTGGTTTTTACTCTGCACTGTTGGTAATGTCCTCGTAATTAAGCATTTCACTGTAAAGTCTGCACCGGTTGTATTTGGCGCATGTGACCAATAAAATTTTATTTGACTCAAATTTCTGGTTGTCCCGCTTCACATGCTGTTCTCATCTGAGATGCAGTATGTGAAATCTGACGCCTTATTTGCATAGGCCAGAAAATGTGTCACTCCCTATCTAAACTAAGGATCGATTTCCTCTGGCTGTGAAGCTTGCAGCTCCGCTTACAATGAATACAGCATATGAAACGGGTGAGGCTAGCGTTTGCAGAAGAAAAAAAATCTCACTGTAAAGTTCTCGGATGGACTAACTTAAAACAATATAAACAAGACCACTTTCTCTTGGTCACAGAGCAACTAAATAATTTTGTGCTTAAAGTTGAAGTTGTAACAAGTTAGCAGGCGTTTGAATGGCGTCTCTTCTGTTGTCAGTTATATGAAATGTGCCAATTTTGTACTGTCACGAAGTATGATCATATTTATTTTACAGCTATAAGAAAGATTAAATATCATAGTAAGTCATTAATCATTTGATTGTTACTATATTTAGAATACATTTAATCATTTCAAAGACCTTTCCCCAACTTTTGTTGAATAGGAAAGAAATCATACATAATTTTTCATATATGTACTGTGAACTCCTCAGGATTTTATAACTGCTTGCCAGAAAGGTGAGATTTTAATATTTCTAGCAGTATAAGAATGACTAGATATTGCTTATGGCCCTCATGATAAATAACTACTTTTGGGTACATCCATTTTTTTACATTACATTTAACAACCCTCCCTACCCCCACCCTTAGTTAACATTTGACCATTTACAATGTATCTAGTCTGTGTTTGTTGGATCAATGTTTGTTGGATTGAGAGCTCGTGTTAGTCATCCTTATACACTGAGGGTACAAAACATTTGGAATACCTGCTCTTTCCATGACATAGACTGACCAGGTGAATCCAGGTGAAAGCTATGATCCCTTACTGGGATTCGATCTAGCAACCTTTCAGTTACTGGCCCAACGCTCTGCCGCCCCATACAATAGATGAAGGGGAAGGGCCAGGTTAAAGGATTTTTAAGCCTTGAGACAATTGAGACATTGATTGTGTATGTGTGCCATTCAGAGAGTGAATGGGAAAGACAAAAGATTAAAGACCTTTGAATGGGGTATGGTAGTAGGTGCCAGGTGCACCGGTTTGAGCGTGTCAAGAACTGCAACGCTGTTGGGTTTTTCCATTTCAAAAGTTTCCTGTGTGTATCAAGAATGGTCCACCACCCAAAGGACATCAAGCCAACTACGGGAAGCATTGGAGTCAACGTAGGCCAGCATCCTTATAGATCGCTTTCGACACCTTGAGTCCATGCCCCCAAAGAATTGAGACTGTTCTGATCACAAAAGTGGGTGCAACTAAAATATGAGCCTAATGTTTTGTACATTCAGTGTACATCAATATCATGAGATTTGTCCTTATTGAAGGATAAACACACTCATGTTCTATGCTGTGTATGTGTGTGCGTTGTTGCTGGCAACAAAAATATGAACCTATTGCCATAATAAGTAATGCATGATACAAGTTAATGCAATAATGCTTTATATTTATAAACATTAAACCAAGCCAACGGAATGAAAACAAAGATTGCAGGCCACCCTGTGTGTGTGTATTTATTTTAATATTTGATATGCATAGACTGTCCCATTCCTTCCTTCCTGCCCTCACCATACACACAAACCCACAACAAACCTCACCTTTCATTGCACAGCAGTCTTTCGCTCGCTGGTCAACCTTGATGGGCAGCTGTAGGAGAGTCTTGAGGCTGGCCATGGAGTTCAAGTGTCCGCCGGTCGGGACACTGCCCGCAAGGTTACCCGTGCCGAACTGTGGGCTCGCTCCAGCCGGGAGGTCAGGCGGTAGGAGCTGTGTGAGCGGCCTAGACATGATTGGGATGGTCGTTGATTCCCACGGTGGAATGAGCGCGGAATTTATCCGATTAATCCACAAAACGATTGACTGGCTGTCAAGCGGGTTCACAACACAGTGACTTGACGATTAAAAAGGCGGACAGCTGTATACACACTTCTAGACCGACTGTTATTTACCTCATTCGAACACCGAATGGTAGCCTATCTAAATATGCATTAAGAAAGTGCTAGAGAATAAGAGTAAAATTCGACATGACAAATATAATTTGATATCAACAATAAACTATTGCTATTGCTCTTCCAACTTTCCATGAGAAAATCAAAAGTGAAAATGATGTCCTCAAAAATATGTTCATGGTAAAATGTGTTCTACTCAATAACCTTAACAGATGCAATGTGCCCTTTAAGAGTAAATCACTTATCCCAGCTATCTGTGAGATAAACAAAGTTGCACGTCAGCGCTTGGATTTCGCCAAAATGCCTTGCTTGATGATGTCCGTTTAACTGAGAATAGGCATCAAACCGAGTTGATTTCCTTCTTGACCTGGAAAAAAATACAATAAACAAACCTGAGGGTTGTCCATGGAGTAAAATGGATTATGGAGCGATACCTGGAAATCCAATAATAGATAAAATAAGTGTGTGGGGGCGGGGGGTGATACGAGGAAAAAGGCTTCGTCAAATAATATCCAACATGAGTAGGATAGGTGTTGAGGTCTCTTGTTTTTCCTCTCCCCACTTAGTCTATCTCGCTCCCTCCGTCTTTCTCTCTCGTTATTTTTGTCGTTTACCTTCTTTCCCTGCCTTTCTGTAGGCTACCAGCAAGGAAGCAACCGAGCGCTGCAAGTCAGCTGGAACGAACACGGGCCGCTCTCGTGACATCACCGCTCACAGGGGATTGGCGCTGGGGGAGAGGCTGATCAATATTCATGAGCCACAACTCCTAAAACGCCCAAAACAACATTAATGAGCACCACCCCTACATAAACAAGCCAGTCAGGGGGAGTTGTCGATTACTGTAACCAAACCACGGCGACTTGAACAATTAGCCCTCTGCATAACTTTTAATGTAACCAATGGATGGAACACGTGGTTGACCTTAAATGTCAGTCATAAAGCTAACCTAGTAACCACGAGATGAATGGACCAATGTACATGTCTGATTAAGATCACGGGTCCTGTAGGTGACACACAAACTCCACAACTGTAGCCAATCCTAAATTTACACAAGAATGGAATTGCTTTGCAATGTCCAGTACCCTCTGATTTATTTTCTAAAATGTTACTACTAAATTCCTTGTTGACTACTTGGGGTGTGGACTATCTCTGTAAGGATCCCAAATTCAACAAATCATTCATATCATCATTATCAATATTTTTGCATTTAATCCACCAAAATTCTGAAAGCCTGTGTTTTGGCCGACACAAAATATCTATCTCCCTACTACCTTAAAAACGATTTCTGCACTCGAAGGGAGCACATGGCCCTGGCACGCGCGGATGCTGCCTACCAGCGATTGGTTCAAATTAGGTTAGTCTCTGCCCTTTGCAGAACGCTATTGGACAAAACTAGGTCATTGGCTCCGCCCAAAGATTTCCCCATGGTAGAGCCGCGTGAGACAGAGGCGAAGTAAAACAGGCAAGTGGGCCCAGTGAGATTGAACGGATTACTGTTTCACTTTGCAAGATCCAGAGATCATATGGAATTTGCTTTAAAGTAATTGGTGACCACCGCACTGTGTAAAAGTTTTGCTTGATCATTGCCTTATAGCATTCCAATAATGACAATAGGCTATTAAAACTTGACCCTACTAATACATTATGGCCTAATAATGCGCATCAAGACTTAAAATATATATATGAAAGGTACTTCTCTATATTAACTACCCCTCCAGTTAATATTTGCTTTGAAAGTTAAATACAATGTTGTCTTGATAGTCATAACTTCCCATCTTATCTGTCACACTTCTGAAGTACAACAGTGTGATTGATATGCTATTTTACAGTACTTAAAAACATGCTTCTGAGGAACTGTGTTTAGGAAAAGTAGACCATATCATCAAATCCACATCACAACTCTTACAAAAGACAGACATTAATGCTTTGTATTATTTATATTACTATTCACATGGGGCCTTTCAATAAAGTAGGGGATATGTTGGGATTTGAATGAATGAACAACATGGATTGTCTGCCTTGATAATCCCCAATTTGAGTGGTTAAAATTGCCTAATGGATTTGATTTTATATTGTGTCATTAATTAAACAATAACCTGTCACAATTTATTAAAACGTCCAATTTCAAAATATGCATTAGACCTACAAACCACTAGATGGAGGCGATACTGCGGTTTTCAAGAGCAAACATAGACGCCACAAACACATTAAAAATATATGGACAAATTATTCACACAGATTAATCACTCCTTGACTTGTGTATATGGTGTGAATGGTTATAGGATGGATACTTTCAATGTGCATGTATAACTTCATTTCTTTATGTAAATTGCAATGTTTCTCATACACAAAATATTCCCATCCATCTCCATGGTCATACTTCTGTAAGCGTTCATAAAAGGGCCTCATATGGCCATCTAGAGGACACTGAATAGTACTACACTAGTCATTTTCTAACCACAGCTGCATGGCTGTTCTCCCAACAGAAATCAAATGTTACTGTGAGTTTAATGTGTATCTATCTAATCTGCAGGTTGGACTGCAGATTCACACCATTTACCCTATGAGAATCTGGCGTGTGTTTAATGCATGCCCTGCCAAACTGGTGACCAAATACAGTACATCAAAAAATAAAGAACATTCTGAAAGGAGAATTCTGGCAGATACACACAAGCAATATTCCAGTTACAGAAACTTTCAGAACAGCCGGTTGGGAGTCTGAAAATAAACAGCCGTACTCATCCTCGGGGATTTTTTCCCTCTGTTTCTAAATGGAGTGTGGCACTGCACAGGGCATGTGCCAACAAGTGAGCAGTAAACATCTCTGCTGTGTAAGGACAGCGCACTGGGGCACCAAGTGTGGAAGACCTGGCAATTCTGCCATTCTTTTGAACCTGTTAACTGATCAACATACAGTGCATTCGGAAAGTATTCAGATCCAAATTTCATTGTTTTGGGGATGCTGGCCTTCTAGGCAGAGTTGCAAAGGAAAAGCCTTATCTCAGACTGGCTAATAAAAATAAATGATGAAGATGGGCAAAAGAACACAGACACTGGACAGAGGAACTCTGCCTAGAAGGCCAACATCCCGGAGTCGCCTCTTCACTGTTGACGTTGAGACTGGTGTTTTGCGGGTACTATTTAATGAAGATGCCAGTTGAGGACTTGTGAGGCGTCTGTTTCTCAAACTAGACACTAATGTACTTGTCCTCTTGCGCAGTTGTGCACCGGGGCCTCCCACTGCTCTTTCTATTCTGGTTAGCGCCAGTTTGCACTGTTCTGTGAAGGGAGCAGTACACAACATTGTACGAGATATACCCCATATAGACAAAGCAAAAACAGGTTTAGACATTTCTGAGAGTCGATTAAAAGAAAAGAAATATCACATTTACATAATTATTCAGAACTTTGTTGAAGCACCTATGACAGAAATTACAGCCTAGAGTCTTCTTGGGTATGACGCTACAAGCTTGGCACACCTGTATTTGGGGAGTTTCTTCCATTCTTCTCTGCAGATCCTTTCAAGCTCTTTCAGGTTGGATGGGGAGCATCGCTGCACAGCTATTTTCAGGACTCTCCAGAGATGTTCGATAGGGTTCAAGTCCGGGCAACTCAAAGACATTGAGACTTGTCGCGAAGCCACTCCTGCGTTGTGTTGGCAATGTGCATAGGGTCGTTGTCCTGCTGGAAGGTGAACCTTCGCCCAAGTCTGAGGTCCTGAGCGCTCTGAAGGAGGTTTTCAACAAGGAGCTCTCTGTACTTTGCTCCATTCATCTTTCAACTCGATTCTGCCTAGTCTCCCAGTCACTGCCGCTGAAAACATCCCCACAGCATGATGCTGCCACCACCATGCTTCACCATAGGGATGGTGCCAGGTTTCCTCCAGATGTGACACTAGGCATTCATGCCAAAGAATTGAATCTTGGTTTCATCAGACCAGAGAATTTTGTTTCTCATAGTCCGAGTCCTTTAGGTGCCTTTTGGAAAACTCCAAGCGTGCTGTCATGTGCCTTTTACTGAGGAATGGCTTCTGTCTGGCCACTCTATCATAAAGGTCTGATTGGTAGAGTGCTGCAGAGACGGTTGTCCTTCTGGAAGGTTCTCCCATCTGTGCCTCAACACAATCCTGTCTCGGAGCTCTACGGACAATTCCTTTGTCCTCATAGCTTGGTTTTTGCTCTGACATGCATAGTCAACTATAGGACCTTATAAAGACAGGTGTGTACCTTTCCAAATCATATTATATCAATTCAAATGACCAAAGGCGGACTCCAATCAAGGTGTATAAACATCAAGGATGATCAATGGAAACAGGATGCACCAGAGCTCAATTTCCAAGTCTCATAGCAAAAGGTCTGAATACTTATGTAAATAAGTTTTTTTTTTTTTTAATACATTTGCCAACATGACTAAAAACCTGTTTTTGCTTTGTCATTATGGGGTATTGTGTGTAGATTGATGAGGTGGAACATTTATTTTTAGAATAAGGCTGTAACGTAACAAAATGTGGAAAAAGTCAAGGGGTCTGAATACTTTACGAAAGCACTGTATATGAAGGTGAATAAACAGCGAACTGTTTAGGAGCGGTCATTTGTGCTTTGGCAAAATTTGCTGTCGATTTAAATCAGTGGTGTTGAAACTTTTTCAGCGTGGAGCCAATTTTTGGGCCAGAATTTCTACCAAGCCCACCCACTCAAACAAATGGTGTAATCAGTCCACACTAAAAAATATGTTGCATTAAAGCTTACTTAATTTTTCAATTTTGGAAATTATTTTCACAGCCTTCATTGTGTAGGTAAAATGTTATTTTAATTCAAAACAGCATTTGAAGGGAACAACCGATGAGCAGCAGGTGCTTCTCAGGGTTGCCGCTAATCTTAGAATCAGGGATGTGGGTTTCTGGTCTACCTGTATACAAGTTTGACCGACATTGCATTTCCCTCGCGTCCCCACTAGGGGGCGACTTCAAATACCACTGATTTAAATAAAAAGGCATGAGATTGAGATTTTTTATTAGATTTAAGGGTTTCAACAATTCACTTTAGGCAAAGAAAAGGATAGTTATTTAGTAATAATATTTAATGTTTTAGTTTACTGAAAGGAAAACACTGGGGGACAGGACCTAAGTAATGAACAATGTGTATGCGTGTTACGGGATAGGGCTTAACTGTGGCGTAGGGTTGGTAAAAGGGGGAGGGAAAAATCACATCGATACATATACTCATCATCATCCCATTGTTTTACAAAGACAGTCCCCAAACTCATTCCCACCCACCCATAGAATAGGAACAATGATAAAATAAATGATACTTGGGAGTAATAAAAAAAAGTATTAAAAAAGCAAATAATCAATATATAATATAATACGAATTGTACAGTATTCTCCGGTTGTTCCCATTGACCCTTTCAATTCCTGACACCTAAGTCCCATTAATGTTTTCCCATATTTCCCAATGTTTTCCTCATATACACATATATATATATATATATATATATATATATATATATGATGGAATAGTTTACAGAAAAATTCTCTCATTCCATTCTGATCCATTTCAACCTATTCAGCTTTGCACAATTTAACCGAATGTTTGAAAAGCTACCTCCAGTTACACTAAGTGATTAATCAATTTAGTACGTCAAGTTTTATAACAGGAGTGACTTAACTGACTTCTTAAAATCTGATAAATTGCTTCTTAGAATGACTGGCCTGTCTTACCGGCCAATTTTTTGCTTCAGGCCAAACATCTGCATGAAAAATAATCTCTACAGGGAACAAAGAAAAATAAAAACACATAGTACAGAACAATAGACAAAGACTATAGTGTTTAACTGTGAATAATGACAGAAAACATAAAACATCAGTACTTTTGGTACTCCACTCTTACTAGTATGCATTCATAATCCCAGCGCAAACACAGCAAACAAAAAGGATACTGTGGTTGAAAGCATTTTAGAAGAGGTGCTACTCAAACACTCAGATCAAGAATACTCTCTCCCCTTTGGGGAAGCAAAGACTGTTGGATGGTGCTTTTGATGTGAGCCTTTAAAAGTCTTCTTACAAACATCTCTGCTATATTAAGGATTGTATGGGATGTAAGCCTGTTGCCCACATCTTTAAAACTTGCTAGATCTTGCTTGCTTTTAGTTTAAAAAAATCATACACTAGAAAATAATTAGTGGCTATATTCAGTCACCACTGTTGTTCTCCCAGGCAGGCCCCTCTGGACCTCTTTTTCCGCTGTCTTCTCAACAACCTCTCTTGGGGGCATGTTCACTTTCAAGCCCCAGTTTCCACTACCTAACAGAGACTGACCCTGGCAAGCGACGCTGTGCCTCTCCAGGAGAGATCCATTCCAGAATCGGGAGCGGCATTTGGGACATGAGAAACGCCCTTGGGAAAGGTGACGTCCACGATGGATGAGGGCTTTCCGTAATGTCCGAGAACGCTTTCCACAGACTGAGCACTTCAGACGGGCTTGGTGGCCGTTATTTCTTGGAGGATGCCTCACAGACCGATGGATTAAAAGTTTAGCCTGACTGGCAAATGTGGTGCTGGGGCAGTACTGGCATGGAAAACGTTTTATGGGGACTTCCATAGAGGACAGCCCACTGACTTTAACCACACCTCCACACCATTGTCTAACTCTATACCCTCCTCTCACCCTCAGAAGCTGGGCGAGCAGTTTCTTTTGCTTAAGCTTCTCATGCATTATTCTTTTTTTACGCTTCATCACTTTGAGTCTCCTGCTCGTGGCCTTATTCAAGGCAACCCCTACTAGTTGCCCCCCTCTCATTATACTTTGATATTCAACCCTCCTTTTTTTCTCTCTTTTTCTCTTGCCGCCAACCCATCCTTCTTGGGACTGGAACTGAAAAGGGCGGTGCTGACCTTGGGAGGATTGGTTTGGCATGTAGGAGCCTGACGGATAAGTTAAGGGGTGGCCCGATTCAAAAAGAGGGATGTACTGGTCTGCTTGGGAAGGATGTTGGGTTCCACCAGCTGGTGGGTTTGCCGACCCGGTGCGGCCCAATCCATGCTGTGATTGCCTGTGCCTGGACAAGCTGTTAGAATAAGCAAAGGCCTTCCCGCATACCTCACAGCAGAAATTCTTTTCACCCCTTACTCCACCACCATGGACAGTTTGTTGATGGGCTGTCAAGTGGAACTGATGGCGGAAGGATTTCCAGCACGTTGTGCATGTAAAGAGCTTCTGAATGGGCTGAGAGGGCTGAGTGGACGAGCTGGACCCCTGAGACTTATCTTGAGGGTACGGATAATAAGATTGAGAGTTTGCTTGATTTCCATCTAGACTAATAACCCCTCCATGGCCTTTGGCAATTTTTCCTCCTGGTGTACCATCCAATTCCACTTTTGTGTGTAATTTTCCATGTCTCACCAAGCTCTGAGCGTAAGCAAACTCTTTACCACATAGGTCACATTTGTAGTTCTTCTGCCCAGAATGCACAGTGGAATGTTTAGTAAGATGGAAGTACTCCCGGAACTCTTTCCCACAAACATCACACCGGTGTGGCTTTTCACCTGTGTGAACACGGTCATGCCGTCGTAGGGTCTCACGTCTCCTGAATCCTTTACCACAAACTCCGCATGAATATGGCCGTTCTCCCTCTCCACGACTTCTTCTTTGTCGAACTATGATTCCATCAGGTCCTGGTTCTCTCTTCTGCCGAGGCTTGCGGGGCTTTTTCGGTTTAGCATTCATCATCTGCTGGCTTGGATGGGTTAAAGGGATGGTAGATCCACTTCCTGATCTGTAGGTCTTGTCTATTTCTGATGTAGATGATGGACCACCTGTTGAGACTCCCATATTCCCAAAGCCAAGTCCTCCAAGCAAACCTCCAATGATGTCTCTTCGCTCCTCTCCTCGACTCTCGCTAGTACTTATCTCGCAGGATGCAGCGGCAGCTGCTGCAATGGCAGACATGGCACTGCTAGTGACCTCGTCCTCAGAGTCATCCAATAGAGATGAAAGAGGAAGATGAGGTTGCTGTTGATGGAGATGGTGTTGCTGTTGACTTTGAGGGTGTGGGTGTAAGGTAGGAGCCAGTGGTGCCTTTCGGAGTGTCTGGCTTGACATCCCACTGCCATGGGAGCTCTCTCCAGAATAACAAGATGGGTTAGCCTGCTGTCGTCGGTAGTCATCAACACTGTAGGATGGCTGGTATGATGGCCGGTTCCTTGAATACTCCGTGCCAAATTTGCCATCAAATTTGCTCGCGCCATCTCGTTGGTAATCACCTGTACCACTGCCTTCAGCCTCCATTCCAGTTTTGCTGCTACTCGCACTTGATGAGCTTTGATTTTCACCACTACCACTTGGTCTGGGCCGGGAATTCCTTCCAGGCTTTCCACAGGTGCCAGACGCAGCATGGTTTAGCAAAGAGGTGCTCTCTCGGAAGCAGCGACCACAAGCAGGGCATCGGAAAGGCTTATCATCATGGATCTTCTCATGCCTGGTGAGGGACTCACGGCGGTTGAAAGACCGTTGACAGACACCACATGCAAATGGACGAGCCCCTGAATGGATAACACCATGCTGGAGAAGGTGCCCCCTTTTCTTGAATCCCTTTCCACATTCAGTGCAACAGAATGTTTTGTCTTCGCTTGAAGTGTCTGGCTTGGCATCTTCAGAAGTCAAACCATGACTACGGAGATGCCTGCGAAGGCTTGTAAGATGACTGAAGGTCTTTCCACATTCACCACAGTGGTAGATGGCTTCAGGGTCAGGTTGACAAGGCATGGAGGCCATGGGATTTAGATTTTCAGGTTTAGGTAGCTGTGAATCATTAGCTACCAGCACAGAGGCTGTGGATGAGGATGGGGCTGAGGAGGAAGAGGAGACCGTTGAGGAGGACTGTTGTGTGGAAGAGAGGACTGATGAATGGTTACCACCAAGGCTGGTTATGGCTCCTCCTACAAGGCCCGGTTGAATGGTTGAATTTTGACTGTGTTCAGTGGAGCTGCTGTGGCAGTTACTACCACTGCTACTGCTGTGACTGGTGCCATCTGCTTTTCTCTGAGGAAGGTAGCCAGCCATAGCCTTCTTTCTCCTGCTACCACCACTTCCACCAGATCCACTGTCTCCTTTCCCTTCATCTTTCGAAAGTGATAAATGGAGTGGTAGAGGGAAGGGCATACCGCTAGCCTCTTGTTGCATCAACGAAGCCAGCTGATTGGAGGAGAGAACTGGAATACCTTGGAAATCAAAGCCACCCAGAGATGACGGCTGAGGTGTTGGGTGAAGAGGATGGTGTGGGTGGGTATGGCTGTGAGAGTGAGATAAAGCATGGGGTGCCAATGGTTGCTGCTGCTGTTGAGGCTGGGGAGTGGAGTGACTATGACTGTGAGAGGAGTGAAGAGCTGGAGGTGGGGCAAGGGCTGAGTTTGAGTCACTAGCTCCTTGGCCCAAACCCAGGCCAAGATGATTATGACCCCCTTGTTGAACCAGAAACTGCTCCAGACTGCTGTTGGTCGGGACCCCAGAAAGAAAGTACTGATTGGCGGCAAGCATGCAACTGAACTGCTGATGTAAGCTACGTGGATCAGACTGCCCAACGAGTGGTTGCCCTAGGGAGGAAACTGCACTGCCAGGGTTGTTAGAGGCAGACGATGAGGCTGATGGGGAGGGCGAGGAGGAGGATGGTCCAGGTGAGGCTTGGGGAACAGAGAGGCCAGGGTGTAAGGGTGGCGGTGGGGGAGCGGATGTAACCACTCCTCCAATAACACCAGATCCTCCACTGCTACTACCCCCGAAGTCAAAACGTCCCATTCCAGAGTGCAGCTGCTCCTGGGCTAGCGCTGCTTCCGCAGGGTGAAACGGACGTAAGAATTGTGGGTATCCTGCAGCAGAGCTCCCACTAACACTACTGCTCATCTTGCTGGATTTCCGTGAACTGTGTGAGGATGAGGACTGGCTCTGGTGTGATATTGGTGGAGGTGGGGCACTCATTTTGGCAAATATAGATGAAGAATCAGCAAAAGCATTACTTCTAGACCCCTGAAGAGACCCCAGACCAAGCCCAGAGAGAAGAGCCCCTGAGGACTCCCCCTGCTGTTGATGCTGCTGCTGAAGCTGTTGCTGGTGCTGAAGTTGGACTTGCTGTTGGTGCTGGAACTGTCTTTCCAATCCAAGGCCTTTAAACTGGTGGGCTTGGTGTCCACTTAGCATATCTAGAATGTCCAAGGGGTACTTACTGAACTGAAACATCTCCCACTCACTGATGGGAGGTTGTTCCTGGGTCACTCGCCCTACTGTTGAAGCACAACAATATCACACCAATAATAATCAATGATCAATTGCCACAGCTACTGGAAGTAATGCTTCTTGAACAACTCTAGAATGACTCGCTGCTACCAATGTCTATCCCTGATCCCCTCTTATACAGATGAATGCCTACTTGCACGTTACAACCAAGAAGAGCAGGTAAAGGTAATTTTAAATAATAAATTATTTTCCTAATTCGGAATACAATGTATAAAACACAATGTATCAATAGTATACAGTCTATGTAGTGTTTTTAGATTCCTTCTATAGTTGTAGTCTTTATTTTTCACCAAAAATGTGAAGCTATCAGCATCCAGCTGGGGGGATGAAGGATGAACAGGTGTTCCACTTCTTTGTCTGCCCGCTGATGCCACGATCTCGAAGACTGGGGAAAAACAGAAATATGGATTAAGTCCCTTGGTTAAATAGGCCTGGAGCTTGATAGTGCCTCATCCCCAGAGAATTTACCAAGCATAATTTCAAATTATTTTCAGCTCCCAGTGTTGGCATACATGACCACTTATCGCTAGACAAAAAACTCTGGAAGCCTTCATTTTCCAACTTAAGAATTGTCAAAATGTAAACAAACATTTGTGCCTTCAAAAGATTGATTATTTACAAGAATTATGTTGCATAGACCAAAGTAGCCATCAACTCTGTTAACTCTTGAGGGCTAGGGTCCCATTTTCAGAATTTTCGCCTGTCTGACGTGCCCAACGTAAAATGCCTGCCACTCAGGCCCAGAAACTAGGATATGCACATAGGAAACACTCTGAAGTTTCTAAAACCGTTAATGTCTGTGGGTATAACAGAACTGATATAGCAGGCAAAAACCCAATAAATTTCTGTCCGGAAATCATTTTTCTTTTGACATTTCCTGACTTTGAATGCCTGTTTATTGAATTCTCAGGGAAATAGGGCTGAGGTTGCAGTACCTATGGCCTCCACTAGATGTCGACAGTCTCTGGACAGTGTTTTAGAGCGTTTATAATGGGAGCGAGCCAAAAGGTTGTCGATTTTGTATGACATACCAGGATATCCTTTCTGTCTAGTGCATGAGATACCCGGGAGCGCGCAGCAAGGTGTTTACCTTCCGTATCGTGTAGGTTATTATCCGAGTGAAATATAATAGCCAATATAGATAAATGGATGACTAAGGATAAATTATAAATGATGTTTGAGCAAAGTTGACAGGTATAATTTGAACGCGTTCTCTTCACTGTACAACGGGCGAGTAGACTGGAAATGCTTGGTGGACTCTCTGAACATAACGCGCCAACCAAACGGAGACTTATGGATATAATAAATGACTTTTTCTAACAAAAGAACCATGGATTCTCTTGTTTGGACACTTGGGATGCCCTCAGCAGAAGTTCTTCAAAAGGTAAGAGATTTATTTAGCTCTTATATGGGTTTTTTGAGACCCGCGCTGGATATGAATTTATGCTAATGTGGAAAATAGGAGAGGTGCTATCCTCAAACAATCAAATGTTGTGCTTTCGCCATAAAGCCTTTTTGAAATCTGACAATGCTGTGATATTGCCAAGAATCAGAGCTTCTGATGACTATGCAATACTTGTATATTGATGAATGTTAAATATTACACATTTTTATTTTGAATTTGCTGCGCTTTGTTTGCTCCGAAAACGAGCCCGCTAACGGGATCGGATCCGTAAGAGGTTAAACGTGCATTTGGTAATATAACCAACTGCAGGTACTAAAAGGATTACAATCATTTATTTTATTGAAACACAAAAATTGCGGCTTGGCGAGACATCTTTCAGAGGACGCATGACTTGACCTTTGCCTCGCCAGAGCCGATTGGGGAGATTCAGCGACGAGACAAAATCACAACTACCAATTGGATATCACGAAATCATGGAGAAAAAGGGGAGAAAATTACAAAAAATTTAATTATATACAGTACCAGTCAAAAGTTCAGACACCTACTCATTCAAGGGTTTCTCTTCATTTGTACTATGTTCTACATTGTAGAATAGAGAAGAAATTCAAACTATGAAATAACACATATGTAATCATGTAGTACCCACAAAAAAGTGTTAAACAAATAAAATATATGTTATATATTTCAGATTCTTCAAAATAGCCACCCTTTGCCTTGACAGCTTTGCACACTCTTGGCATTCTCTCAACCAGCTTCATGAGGATGTCATCTGGAACACATCACAATTAACAGGTGTGCCTTGAATTTCTTCCTTCTTAATGCGTTTGAGCCAATCAGTTGTGTTGTGACAAGGTAGGGGTGGTATACAGAAGATGGCCTTTTTTTGACCAAGTCCAAATTATGGCAAGAACAGCATAAGCAAAGAGGAACGACAGTCCATCATTACTTTAAGACATGAAGGTCAGTCAATGCGGAACATTACAAGAACTTTGAAAGTTTCTTCAAGTGCAGTCACAAAAACCATCAAGCACTATGATGAAACTGGCTGTGATGAAGACCGCCACAGGAAAGGAAGACCCAGAGTTAACTCTAATGAACTTGTCCTCTGCAGCAGAGCTAACTGCACCTCAGATTGCAGCCCAAAGAAGCTCTTCACAGAGTTAAAGTGACAGACATCTCAACATCAACTGCTCAGAGGAAAGTGCGTGAATCAGGCTTCATGGTCGAATTTCTGCAAAGAAACCACTACTAAAGGACACCAATAAGAAGAAGAGACTTGTTGGGCCAAGAAACACGAGCAATGGACATTAGACTGGTGGAAATCTGTCCTTTGGTCTGATGAGTCCAAATTTGAGATTTTTGGTTCCAACCACCGTGTCAGCATTCTGCAGCGATACGCCATCCCACCTGGTTTGCGCTTAGTGGGACAATCATTTGTTTTTCAACAGGACAATGACCCAAAACACACCTCCAGGCTGTGTAAGTGCTATTTGACAAAGAAGGAGAGTGATTGAGTGCTGCATCAGATGACCTGGCATCCACAATGACCCGACCGCAACCCAATTGAGATGGTTTGGGATGAGTTGGACAGCAGAGTTAAGGAAAAGCAGCCAACAAGTGCTCAACATATGTGGGAACTCCTTCAAGTCTGTTGGAAAATAATTCCTCATGAAGCTGGTTGAGAGAATGCCAAGAGTGTGCAAAGCTGTCAAGGCAAAGGGTGACTACTTTAAAGAATCTAACATCTAAAATATATTTTGATTTGTTTGACTTTTTTGGATACTACATGATTCCATGTATGATATTTCATAGTTTTGATGTCCTCACTATTATTCTAGAAATGTAGAAAATATTAAAAATAAAGAAAAACCCTTGAATGAGTAGGTGTCTGAACTTTTGACTGGTACTACACACACACACACACACACACACACACACACACACACACACACAAACCCATTTCACCTGCATTTTATATTTGAAAGTCATCAATAGTGATCATCTTACAAAATGATTTCTCTGAAAAAAAGTAATAAAACAAATTGACATTAAGTTAAAATATAAAAACGCAACATTTTCAACGATTTAACTTAGTAACAGTAAATCTGTCAATTGAAATAAATTCAATAGGGCCTAATCTATGGATTTCACAGGGTCGCAGCCATATGTGGGCCTGGATGGGAATAGGCTCACCCACTGGGAAGCCAGGTCCAACCAATCAGAACAAATTCCCCACAAAGGGGCTTTATTACAGACAGAAATAGCTGCCCGGGTGGCTGGTCTCAGACAATTTAATATATTTTAACTTTATTTAACTAGGCAAGTCAGTTAAGAACAAATTCTTATGTACAATGATGCCTACACCGGCCAAACCTGGACGACTCTGGGCCAATTGTGCACCGCCCTGTGGGACACCCAATCACGGCCGATTGTGATACAGCCTGTATTCGAACCAGGGTGTCTGTAGTGACGCCTCCAGCACTGAGATGCAGTGCCTGAGACAGCTGCACTACTCAAGAGCCAAGGGTGAAAAAGCCGGATGTGGAGGTCACGGGCTGGCTTATTTACACGTGGTCATGCTGTTTAATCGGCTTCTTGATATGCCACACCTGTCAGGTCACAACAGCATGAACATTACACAGGTGCACCTTGTGCTGGGGACACTAAAATGTGCAGTTGTCACAACACAATGCCACAGATGTCTCAAGGGAGCATGCAATTGGCATGTCAACTGCAGGAATGTCCATGAGATTCTGAGGCCCATTGTTGTGTCATTCATCCGCCACCATCACCTCATGTTTCAGCATGACAATGCACTGCAAGGATCTGTACACAATTCCTGGAAGCTGAAAATGTCCCAGTCCATCTATGATCTGCATATTCACCAGACATGTCACCCATTGAGCATGTTTGGGATGCTCTGGGTTGACGTGTACGACAGCGTGTTCCAGTTCCCGCCAATATCCAGCAACTTCGCAAAGCCATTGAAGAGTTGGACAGCATTCCAAAGGCCAAAATTAACAGCCTGATCAACTCTATGCAAATGAGGTGTGTCAAATGGCTTATTTGCATAAAGGCCTACTGTAGCTCTGATTGGCTGGTCTCCTGGACAAGACAAATGTATTTATTAGGTTTTATTTACTGCAGTGTCTATTAATTGTGCTAACGCACAGCCGCTTTCCCGCTCTATATTGCTATAGAATTTTCACAAATGCTTGACTATACGTCATTCCCAAACATCCGTAGAATTTATGAAAACGTGAAAATAACCGTAAGTGCCCAGTTGTCATTTTTTATTTTAAGTGTCAAATTCCTCCTGGGGGTGTATATGAAAAGATGTTTACTACGATTTCATGTTGCTAAAACACTGTCAGTTCCACTTTAAGCATTGCACCAGTACTACCATTAATGTACCTCAATTCCACCTTGCAAAGTTTGCATTTCCTTCTAATTTAACTTCTCAAAGTATTGCCATACTCTCAGCAAAGAGCAATTTCTCAAGCAAGAATTTTACTAGGACTGTCTGGGATTGGTCTGAGAGAAGGAAAAACTGAAAACAAGTTATTGGCAGAGTTTTGGAACTTTTATTGGTCAATTAACTCATTTACCGCCTGGTAATGTCCCCAGGCAGGCCAAAACTCCATCCCACCACAACAGGCAGGTTTTTCAGGCAGTCGTTTTAAAACAGATCTTACACTAAAAGGGCATTATCAACTCCAATTGGCAACAGATTTGCATGTGAATAAAACATTTATGCGCATTTTCCCTTCAGTGGCGTTTCCACCAAACTGACTAGTTGCATAGAAAAACCACCAATTCTTTTTTTTCATGTACAGAATAAAAATCTCAAGTTCAATGTGTTTCTGTTGCATTTTCAACTCTACCGATAGCTGTCACAAAAACAGTTGCGTTAAAATAGCAAATGTGCCTACTCTGGTCTTGGCACATGCACTCTAGCCCAGGGTTTCCCAAACTCGGTCATGGGGCCCCCACTGGGTGCATTATCAAAACGGCAGTTAACTTCTTAGGGAGCAGCTCCCGAGGTGACGGTTTTGGAGAGCCTGGCGTGCCCAAAGTAAAATGCCTCCCACTCAGGCCCAGAAAATAGGATATGCACATATTTAGTACCATTGGATAAGAAACACTGAAGTTTCTAAAAGTGTTAACATTTTGTCTGTGAGTATAACAGAACGGATATGGCAGGCGAAAACCCGAGGAATTTCTGTCCTGGAAAAAGTGATTGACACATTGCCTCATTTGGAACCCCTCCCTTATGAAAATGCCCATATAAGGAATGCAGTACCTATTGCTTCCACTGGATGTCAACAGTCTCGAGACACTGTTTTGATTCTGTTTAGTTGCTTTAGATGGCAATAGAAGAAGAATTAGGAAGTGGCCTCACAGAAGTCAACAGAAGAGAACACGCGTTCCCGGCTTGCGCACTCTGTGGTTTTTTCCTTTCTTATCGCCCAGTTTATATACCGGTTGAAATATTATACGAAATATACATAAAAGTGTTCCTAAGTATACATTATCAATGATGTTTGATTGTTCTTGGACAAGTTTATAGGTATAGGTTGAACGAGTTCTCTTCACATTTCAATGGACGAGTGGACGCTGTATTTTCTCATTATAAACGCACCAACCAAACGGAGATTTATGGATATAATACATTACTTTTTCTAACAAAAGAACCATGGATTGTCTTCGTTGGACACTTGGGAAGTTCTTTAAAAGGTAATTTATTTGTTTTCGCTGTGAAATGTGTTTTGTGTGAACCGCGTTGGGTTATGAATTGATGGTAATGGAAAAATATTGTAGGTGCTACCCTCAAACAATCAAATGTAGTGCTTTCGCCGTAAAGCCTTTTTGAAACCTGACAACGCTGTGATATTGCCAAGAAGCAGAGCTTTTGATGACTATGCAACACTTGTATATTGATGAATGTTGAATAATTCAACTTTTGGATTTTGAATTTGGCGCCTTGCATTTCACCGGGTAGTGTCGGGAGTGGGGCGCTAGCGCTCCTTAAGAAGTTAAGCATCAGTCATCACGTCACCAGAATAAGACCCTCGATATTTATTGTAAAGCAGCATCAAGCTCATAGTGCACTTTCACCACCCTGTGAAGGTAATCATAACTTACTTAATCTGTAGCCTAATAAACTGCATGGTTTCACGAGTCGTAGTGGGAGGACCACACACCATATCATTGCGTGACTCCTAGTTTGCTTCGATATGATGGTTATTAAAATCAGCATTTGTGCATTAAAGGCATTTCCACCGACATTTATCACATAATCCATTTGACCGACAAACATCCAACCATGTCGAATGAACAAAGTACCTGTCTGTATTTATAATATTGTACCAAAACTTCCTGTTTTCATCACACCAGTCTTATTTTTATAGAGTGCGCATGAAACCGTGGTTATTTTCACAATATTATTGCAACCTCAGTGTGGAAATATGAAACACATATGAAATCTGAGTTTACGTGTTTTTAGATAATTGACGTTAAAGAGCCCCCAAAATGCTTCCCTTCCTAATAAATCATACAAACAGGGTTGTTAAACTTAAGATTTCAAATGATATCAAACTCAACAGTTTATCTTTTTTTTGTGTGACGTGATGACATGTCTCATTGTAAGGTGGGCATGAAAAATGGGTCAAATTTGAGCACCTCTATCACCTGAATGTTTTGGCATTTAGGTAAAAAAAAAAAAAATCTGACCACTTCTACAATGGGTAAACATGGAAGGTTTCGTTCAAATCAAAAGGGATCAAGTCAAAAAGTGATTGAAATCATATGGAACAACCCAGCTATTAGGTCAGCCAATCATACGTTCCTCGTGCACCTCAGGTTTTCAGTGTGCAGTTAATTATGTGCAAGAGAACTCACACTAAGCCAGTGTTTTTCAATTCTGGTCCTTGGGGACCACAGAGGGGACACAACTTTGTTCTAGCCCATCACTAATTCAATTAACCACCAAGCCCTTGATTAGCCTAGTTGAACTGTGTAAGGGCAAAGCAACCTATAAATATATTCAGGGGAAACACTAGTGTGGTCAAAATAATCTTTCACCTCTTTTACCTTTTTTCCAGGTGACTTTTCTGACTTGGTTAGAGACATGGGTAAGTGGAGTAATGCCACAGGTACATACCCACCTCACCTAGAATATTCATTGGCTACATTCCAATATGGTAACACCAGCGGCGAGTTTAGCAGGACGCAATGTTTTGGAACGTTTGGATAGAAATGTGCTACGTAGATCCGACGTGAAATAAGGAATCACGTCGGCTCTATTCATGGAATTTCAATCTGCAATGTTCAAGAACGTTTTGCAACTGAACACGGCCCTGGGTTACACCTAACCTTCAGTATTTTAAAGTAAATCTCACAGGAACCCCAGGGTAAAACTTCTGCTAGAGTACAACAATGAATTCACTGTGTCATTCCCCATAACAATAGTTACAAAAACAGTTTACAGCCTTGTGGGTAATTATCAATTACCTTTCTTATAGAGCAATAAGGTCACCCAACCTATTGCTACCAAACATGGTAGGTATTATAGTAGCAAAGAAAATACAATGATGACCAATATAACCTAACAGAAGTTGGTACAATTGTCTTATGTTATAATAACCAAACAAGTAGCCTATATAGATTTTCATATGACAATACAAATACTTTGTAAACAAATGTAGGCCATTTACTCAAAATAAAGTCTAAAATATTAATGTGTTGTTCTCATGGAATGACATTCCTTAAGCACTACAGTAAGGCACTGATTGAATGCACAAATTGCAGATTGAGGCTTTAGTGCATAGCCTACAAGGCAATGAAAATTAAATGTATGTAGTTAGTTATAAAATTCTCTACGATGAACTTTAAGTCTAAAGTACCAAGAAGACAATCCAATAGCCCGAAACAGAATGCAGCCCGGGCCTAGGTCAAATCAACGTTTATTGGTCGCGTACACAGATTTGCAGGTGTTATAGCAGGTGCAGCGAAATGCTTATGTTACTAGCTCCAACAGTGCAGTAGAATGTCCCGCAAATGCAATCCAACTAAAAACATAACAAAAAGTCGATATATTAGCGAGAATCCAGAATATAAATACGTGACATAACTTGTGCAAAGTTAAGCAAAAAACGTATTGGCATGCACAGGATTTCATTTTATGATAACATACTGTGCATCATTATGTATAGCAAATAAACTAAGGACAGCTAACATGGCCATGTCTAGACCTGTACCTGATAGGCGCAAATTGCTTACTGTTGAGATATTTGCAAACATAAGATAAAAATGTGTGAAAACACATTAAGTCAATGCAAACCCTTGTAAATTATCAGTGACATTCCCAGTATTTCCTAATAATTCCTGCTGGTCTGCGAAGACCTTGCTTGCTTAACTACAACGTTGTAACGTAGCTACCATTCTAACAATATATTTTAAGACATCTTACCAACAGGTTTGGTGGGATGTATGTGGGCTGGAGACTGGTGTAGCACTTTCTTCTTGATTGAAGATCAAAAAGGGGGAACAGGTAGAAACGAATGGGTCTACTTCCATTGATCTTCAGATAGGTAGCTAACTAGACTAACTTGAGAAAAAAAAATTGCAGGTGGTGGCAAAAATTAAAAAATGTGCAGTTCGTCATTCGCCAGCTAACATTAGCAGGCTAACGTTACCTTGTTTTTTTTATAGGCGGTAGCCTAAAGTTTTCAACCAAAGTAACAAGAAAAAGTTATGTGGATCTGAATAAAGGAGTCTTTCAATCATGTCGTTGTTAGCTAGCTAATAAATTAGAATATCGTATGAACGCCTGGTTGCATAGGTAGCCAATGCTAAGCTAACCTAGCCACAAAGATAATAACTAGGTTGATAGCTGTCGTTTTAGCTAACATTATATCTAGCATTCAAATCCCCTGTCAAAATGGTTAAAGAAAAAAATATATATAAAAAAGTGAGCGGGAAATGCCGTGATAACTACAACGGCCTCCTTTTTTTTAATGCCAGATAGCCATTTTTCTTCATCCAGGGAAAAATATTTTCAAAGGCCTGCCTCTCCATCGGCCCAGGAGGGCTATTTTCGACTCGTTGTTAACAAAAACTATTTCCGCTGGGTTGGCCTGCTAATTCAGATATGTCTCTTATTTGAAGCAGATGCTTGAATCGTTAACTCTTCAAAATGAGCCCTTTCTGGAGTTTTTTTGTCGTATTTTCATTATTTTTCTTCGGTCAAATATTTTCCGCCCCGTGTCAATTTTATGTGTTCCCGTCTAGGGGCTACGGCTGCTAATGTTCTTCTCCTTAAAATGGTAGCTTCCGGTCTGTATTCTATTTCCGGGTAGTGTCACAGGTTAAGAAGTCCGACCAGCTGTATTTGGTTGTGCGTGTGCGTGTATAACCCAACCAATCTATGTATTGCCATTGCATGGCCATCGACAAATACATAATTAAATGCATTTATTTAATTGAATTATTCATTTTTCACACACTTGAGATTGCTTAGCATCAGGAAACAGCAACTTTATTATATTCAAATACATTTTTAGTCTAGGAAATAGTGAATCAATTTTTGAATTAAATATTGCCAGATTAGTTTCCATGTGTGCTCATACTGACATCATTCATACTGAATCCACAAGGGTGACACAGAGGGAAAAAAGAACAAATAACTTCATGTTTTGGTATAAGAAAGGTTGAGAGAACAATATCAAAGTGGCTCACATATTGCTAGACACTTAACAGATGTGCATCACATATGTGAGGTAAAGCAATTAGAAATAATTAGTTCAGAGCATTTGGCCAGGAGAGTTTTATATTCCTGGAATTTTAAGAAAAACGAGTAAAGTGTAATTATAGGGCCATTTTCAGAATTTACATCCAGTTTGAAAATTAAGGCACAATCCATTTTTCATCCAAACGGCAGCCCTGCCACTTGATTTGCTATAGTGCTGAGGGATGTGGCTGGATAAATGAAACCACTGTCAAATTCAAGGAGATATGGATGCAAGCTTTTACAGTCTATGAAATCTACATATTTCTAAGCAATACATGTTTGTTTCTTTACAAAGGCATTGTTACAAACACAATTGTGGGCTATTCAATTCATGAGGCATTTGATCAATTGTATTATTTAAGAATCTATGGATACATATAATTCATTTCAATTATATTGAACTGCAGTACATTTAGCAGATTGCACATTTGAAAAGCAATTTTCTCTCCCGTAATTGCTGACCTAACTTTAGGACAGGTGAAAGACAGGGCTCCGCACCGCCACATAGCTGCAGCATCACTTGTTCATTTATATCTGATCAGAGATTAGGGAGGGTAAAGGGAGGGACAATCTGCCTGTCAGTTTGCCTGTCTGTCTGTCTGTCTATCTTCTGTCTGTCTTTGTCTGTTTCCTATCCATCATTGATCAGTCAGTCTAACCGTAAGACAAAGAGCCAAAGTGATTTGAATCGAACAATCACAATCAATAACCCAGTGGACAAAAATGAGTCATTGTGGATATTTTTTTTAATTGTTATTAACAATTGAACAGTACGATTCTACAAATGCGAGAATTTACCATTAACCAAAATAAGGGTTGCACGCTTGTAAGAGCTTCACCTAATATTCTTGGAAACAGACATGAAGATTATGTATTAGATGAATCGCTATACATTTTTCTGAGGTATGCTTGGGGGATACAATGCAGCCCCACCTCCTCCTCGCCCAGCAATACAATTAGGGGCCAATGAAGCAGTCTCGTGCTTACTCACACCTCATTCCATCTGCAAAACCGCACGCCACTAACTGTCACCCCACAAGCCACACACAAAAACAACCATTTTATACCACAACCTCCCTCTTACCTCCACACAGACACCTTCTGGAATCATTTCCTCAGACCACACACACACACATTAATCAACAGTACATTTACAGGCACACAGATTAATGAGGACGAACTAAAACATAATCACAACATCAGTTTACCTCCAAATGTACAATAAAAACATACATTGAAAATATAACTGAATCTTCGTGTGACATAAATATATTTAGCCTTTCTTCATTTTAGTTTAACAAGATTCTAGTTATGGAATCTGACCTTTTGTCTCTGTAAAAATCATTGGGCCATTCTAGTCCTATAACTGGTTATCCATAATCATGTCAAACAACAAGGCAAGCCACAATACATTCTCCAAACTATTCTAGCAAAATCCCCATTCTTTACAATAAAGAGTAAAGTTCTTGAAAAGAGTGACATTCCGGTTACATAAATGTAATCTTATAACGAAATGCACAAACTTTTACCAAAAATGTTGACAATGTAATTTTATAGCTTTTGCTCTACAACTTGACATTTGAGAAAAACATTTTTGTTACATTTGCTTTGGTGAATGTAGCTTAACAAGGAAAGCTGTGATGGATGTCCTTTGTGATATTAGGCATTTGAATCCAAAAAGACAATATGAATAATAAGCTCATAGCCTTGGGTTTGAAATAGTTTGTGGATTCTCTGAAAAACACAATTGTCTTACTTGTAATATCCCAAGTCAGATCAAATGTGATATTCAGCATTCCTGAAAAGACATTGAAATACACACACGGCAAATACAGACGCATGTACATTACACATACACGCCATCATAAGTCAGCACTATGACATCATCAACACTGGCTTTGACATCTTCATGCGGTTTGTCTTTTATACTTTGATTGCATCTGGGGGGTTTTCCGTCAAGAAAACAAAGGTTAAAATCCTCTAGGAAGTTCAATATTCAAAATCCAGGAAACATTGAGCTTCACAGAGAATAAAAAAAATCAATAGGGGTAACTAATAATCATGGTGATGATAACAGAGTAAATCTATAGTAAACATAATCATGACTATAAACACACAAACACATATCATAGTTTTAAAAAACGTTGTCTGAAAGTTCCATCAATCCATTTTTGTCTTTATCCAGTCACAGTTAAAGGGGAGAGCCGAAATACTATACAAAGATTTGAAGTAAATGAAATGGTCTCCTTATCCTTTCAATCAAAGTGGAGAGTCCAACCCTTTTAAAAATGGACAGTAACAACCACATCTTCCATCTTATAACCAGATAACTGTGAAACACACACAAAAAAAAGTTACTTTTGCAAATGTACAAAAATAGGACATGTCCACCTCCCCCCCTGCAATGTAAAAAAACAATGGTATGATTGGCTTTTTGTCACACTCAATGTCAACCTCACGAGGGCACAAAGTAGCTTTGCAGAATTGACTCTGTTTTCTTCACACGTACAAAATGTGCCTGTCATTTCTGCAGTGTTGCACAAACTGTCTCCAATATTGACACAGAAAAATAAAAAATCCAACAAAGTACAGACCACAGACACACAAAGAGTTTTCAGAATAGCCCTTGGTGTTAAGTGTCCATTGTTCCCTGTTCCCCCTTTCCCACCTGTCTCCAAATATTGTGAACAAGAGTTTCAGAAACAGTAATAATATGTGGAATTCAGCGAAGACTGTGAGTAGTGTATATTAACTACTGACAAATCAATTTATTACCTCACAATTTGTGGTAAACAGCTCAGAAAGTATTATCAATGGAGCAGTAGCTTGACTGGTTTTGGGGATTGTTTTAAGGGACAGACCCATGGGCAAGTATGGCTTAACAAAGCCTTTGCATTAGCCAAGAGGTAAACACTCTGTATGGCAGTGTCTCTCAAATTTAACAGAACTTCACTGAGCTTTCATTCTCATCTTATGTGGTCAACAGTTTTGTCATCTTTTTTTCTTTCAGGTGGTCTTTATCTCCTTAAAAACAATGACTGACATTGTGTGTCGAATAACAGTGTCAAAGAATTTCTGTGTGACTATAAACGTAACTGGAATCAGCTCCACAGTTTGGAAACTGACCTCAGAGCTGTGAAGGGACTGACCGTTGCTGTGGAAATGCTCATTAGTGACTTATGTCTCTTTGGGAGTGACAGCCGTCACATCGACCAGCCAGCTAATCAGGCGAGGGTGCAAAGGTGATTCAGCAAAGTGATGTTTATGTCAAATCATTATAATAACTGAGAAAATCCAGCAGTAATCAAGAGATTAACTCATACATGACCTTATACAAAATGTTCACAGACTAAGTTATGGCTGTAGTGTTAGATTGTGGTATCTAGCAACAGTACTCCAAATCTGTCTGTTTTCAAGTCTTCCAATCAAAAATTAGGAAAGTGACAATTGGCAAATCAAATGTCCACTCAGTGTCAGCCATTCAGTCATCAGGCTATAGCATATACACACAGAATATACATACCGTCCAACAGGGCTTTATTCTTTTACAAAAAAAATTGCAATACAGTCTTGTATTTTTTTACAAAAGTCAAACAACCATCACATTGTTCTGTATTCCATCGACATCTCAGTGTCTGTTCAGATTTAAAGACAGGTTTGTTCTCTCTGTCAGAGCAGCTAGATTCTTCACGACAAGAAACTCAATAACCATTTCATAATTTTGACCCAAGCAGGATCCACAAGTAAAAGTCATCATGTCCTAGGATAATTTTTCAATTGCACAAAAAACGTTTTGAAATTGTTCATGTTTTGCTCTATACATGGCTCTTTTTCTTTCTCCCTCCTCAACAATATGGCTGAATATTCTCTTTCCCAAGAATCAAATCAATGGGCTTCATTCAAAATTCTCTCTAATAATTCCATTTTCTCAATGGTTTCTTTCGATCATTGCCCTTTTCAGTGTTTCCTAGCAACAGGTAACAATGGCATCCACTCTTCTCTCACGTCTTTCCTTCTCTGGTCTTCAACACACTCATCTGAGGCGGTTGTTGGGACGCATTGTCCTCGTCATATCCTTCTCTCTCTCTCTCTCATCAGCTTGTCCATGTCTCTCTTCTTGTTTCTCCTTCTATTCACCTTTCTCTCCATCATGCCCCAATTGACCTTTCCTTCTTCTCTTCTTTCTGTGTGAACACTTTCAGCTTGAACATTCTCAACGCGACCTTCATCACTCCTTCTCCGTTGTCTATCACACGGTCACCTCGTTCTTACTAGCCGTTCTCAATGTCTGGCCCCCTCCCCCAGGGATGTATTGGAGCTGTTCGATGGTGTTCTGCCTCTTGGTGGCGAATGCCATCCTCCGTGCGTTGTGGCCCCCGATGGTCCCCGCCCCGCTCCCTGGCCCTAACCCGGCCCCTGATCCGTGCCCATGAGGGTCCCCCCAGCTTCCTGCCGGGTGGCCCGCCACGCTCATCTCCAGCTCGTGGCCCGATGTGGGGTGGGAGTTCATCTTGATCATGTGATGGCGGTCCAACGAGGGTGTGACGCAGACATTCTGCTGTGATTGGGCTTTGTGGCTGAGGCATCCCATGGTCGGGACCCCCATCCCCCCAAAGTCACCCATGCCCCCCATCCCGCCCATACCCACCATACCGCCCAACCCTGGCATGCCCACCATCCTGTCCTCCAGACGGTCGGGTGAGACTAGGAGTCTCTCGTGGGACTTGCGAAGCGTCTGTGAGGTAGAGCTCTTGCTGGTGGTCATAGCCTTGTAGTACTGGTGCTGCTGGTTCTTGGAGAGTCTGGAGAGGGTGTTGCCCTCACCAAGCGCCAGGAGCTGGTCCTGGGACATGACCCTCCGCGGGGGCTTGTCAAAGGCGGGCTGGTACCCCAACGACTGTGCTGGCAGAGGGTAGGGGTTGGGGGTGGATGTGGGCACGTGAATCCGTGGCCGGGAGGAGTGGAAGGGGAGGGTGCCCCTGGCTCCGAGAGTGTAGTCACCGCCCCAGTGGAGGTGGTGCTGGGAGGAGTGTAATGACGGAGGGGCGTTGTTAGGCCGTTGCTTTGATGTGTAGTAGCCAGAGTAGTCGTCCAGATCTTTCTCTGTTTTTGGAGTAAAAAAAAAATTATAATAAAAAGAGGGAGGGAGGATGAAAGAAAGAAATGTTGAAATAACAGTTAGTAAAATTCATTAATTATAAGGTGAAACAAAGTGTTCAACATTTCTCTCCCTAAGAACCCCTTCATCTTTAAAGACTTTCCTTGGACTGAGCTCCCTGAGAGCCAATTTAAAATGTGACCTTTAGGCAACCGTTACAATCCCCCAATACATCCTCCATATAATCTAGCTTTCAGGGGCACCTGTTCGAGACAAACAAGCCTTTATCAACGCCCATTCTATAGACTATAGCAGCCTACATTCAGGCACATTAAAAGGTAATACATCTGACACACATCATCGGCTGCTGCTTCTCGCCTGTTATTCGTTCTTCCACACACACACACACACACACACACACACACACACACACACACACACACACATCTCTGGAGCTCTCTCTAGCCACAGCCTCCAGTCGCCTTCCTCCCAGCAGCGGCTGCCACCCAGACCTCTCTCCGGCCCCCGCCCCACTGCCCCTCCCCCACCGCTCCGCTCCTCACCGAGCCTCTTCAGGGAGCTGTAGCGGTTGATCTCAGGTTTCATGGCCGCCTCGTAGGAGGGGGGAAGCTGGGCCAGGTTGTGAAAGGAGTGCGAGAAAGGGGCCTGTGGGTGCGAGTGCAGGCCGGAGCTGTTGTTGTGCTTGCTGGTGAGGAGGGCTCCCGTGGAGGCTAGCTGGGCGTTGTTCATGCGGGGCAAGCGCTCTAGAGGAGGAAGAGGAGGAAGACATAGGGGAGCATTAACCAGGAAACTAACACATATGAGGACATTAATTAAGGACCTACAGTATATCGGGCTACATATACAGTATATCGGGCTACATTTAGAATGACATGTTAACATAATATATAGGAGTACATTAACCAGGGACCTAACACATACAGTATATAGGGCTACATTTAGAATGACATGTTAACATAATATTTATGAGGACATTAATTAAGGACCTAACACATACAGTATATAGGGCTACATTTAGAATGACATGTTAACATAATATTATGAGTACATTAACCAGGGACCTAACACATACAGTATATAGGGCTACATTTAGAATGACATGCTAACATAATATATATGAGTACTGTGGCGTACAGCAGGTCAGCCACCAGGGGGAGACTCGTAGAGGCCTGGTGACAGACGGAATATACATCACTAGATGGCTCCATCTGCTGGACGTGCCAGGTCTCGACAGGCTCTCCAGCCAGGACTAATTGGGGCTGATTGAGAGTTGGTGAGTAATCAAGGGCTGATTGCTCACCAGCTCTGCAAGTCCCATAAAGCTGCCAGAAGGGCAGCACACAGAGATACTGGGGGAAGAAAGGACTCCCGTATACAGTGAGGGAAAGACGTATTTGATCCCCTGCTGATTTTGTACGTTTGCCCACTGACAAAGAAATGATCAGTCTATAATTTTAATGGTAGGTTTATTTGAACAGTGAGAGACAGAACAACAAACAAATCCAGAAAAACGCATGTGAAAAATGTCATAAATTGATTTGCATTTTAATGAGGGAAATAAGTATTTGACCCCTCTGCAAAACATGACTTAGTACTTGGTGGCAAAACCCTTGTTGGCAATCACAGAGGTCAGACGTTTCTTGTAGTTGGCCACCAGGTTTGCACACATCTCAGGAGGGATTTTGTCCCACTCCTCTTTGCAGATCTTCTCCAAGTCATTAAGGTTTCGAGGCTGACGTTTGGCAACTTGAACCTTCAGCTCCCTCCACAGATTATCTATGGGATTAAGGTCTGGAGACTGGCTAGGCCACTCCAGGACCTTAATGTGCTTCTTCTTGAGCCACTCCTTTGTTGCCTTGGCCGTGTGTTTTGGGTCCTTGTCATGCTGGAATACCCATCCCAGACCCATTTTCAATGCCCTGGCTGAGGGAAGGAGGTTCTCACCCAAGATTTGACGGTACATGGCCCCGTCCATCGTCCCTTTGATGCGGTGAAGTTGTCCTGTCCCCTTAGCAGAAAAACACCCCCAAAGCATAATGTTTCCACCTCCATGTTTGACGGTGGGGATGGTGTTCTTGGGGTCATAGGCAGCATTCCTCCTCCTCCAAACACGGCGAGTTGATGCCAAAGAGCTCCATTTTGGTCTCATCTGACCACAACACTTTCACCCAGTTGTCCTCTGAATCATTCAGATGTTCATTGGCAAACTTCAGACGGGCATGTATATGTGCTTTCTTGAGCAGGGGGACCTTGCGGGTGCGGCAGGAATTCAGTCCTTCACGGCGTAGTGTGTTACCAATTGTTTTCTTGGTGACTATGGTCCCAGCTTCCTTGAAATCATTGACAAGATCCTCCCATGTAGTTCTGGGCTGATTCCTCACCATTCTCATGATCATTGCAACTCCATGAGGTGAGATCTTGCATGGAGCACCAGGCCGAGGGAGATTGACAGTTCTTTTGTGTTTCTTCCATTTGCGAATAATCACACCAACTGTTGTCACCTTCTCACCAAGCTGCTTGGCGATGGTCTTGTAGCCCATTCCAGCCTTGTGTAGGTCTACAATCCTGTCCCTGACATTCTTGGAGAGCTCTTTGGTCTTGGCCATGGTGGAGAGTTTGGCATCTGATTGATTGATTGCTTCTGTGGACAGGTGTCTTTTATACAGGTAACAAACTGAGATTAGGAGCACTCCCTTTAAGAGTGTGCTCCTAATCTCAGCTCGTTACCTGTATAAAAGACACCTGGGAGCCAGAAATCTTTCTGATTGAGAGGGGATCAAATACTTATTTCCCTCATTAAAATGCAAATCAATTTGTAACATTTTTCATATGCGTTTTTCTGGATTTTATTGTTGTTATTCTGTCTCTCACTGTTCAAATAAACCTACCATTAAAATTATAGACTGATAATTTCTTTGTCAGTGGGCAAACGTACAAAATCAGCAGGGGATCAAATACTTTTTTCCCTCACTGTAGCTGGAGGGACGGTGACAGAAGTAAGAGGAGTGAGTTCAGTTTTTGATCCCCATAGGATACAGCAAGCCCAGAAGACGGTAACCCGGAGAGGGTCTCATGGGGGAGACCTATTCTTTTCTTTTTGAATTATTATTTTTAATAAACACTTGAAACGGAGCTAATCCTACTCTGTCCGTGTGTGATCTGTGTAAACGTCTTGACCCAACCCTCTGGTTTGCCACAAGTGGTAGAGGATGTGGGCAACCTGATAACGTGGTCAGATCAAGGTTGACGTTTACACAGCATCAGCATGGACGAGTTGATAGCTCAGTTCGTCCGGGCCCAACAAGCACAACAGGCAGTTCAGGAACGAACGCTGGACGAACAGCGACTACAAAACGTCTGCCTCATGGAGGAAATCAGGAAGCTGCGAGGAGGAGAGTCTCCTGAATCACATCCCAACCAGTTCTTAATCAAGCTAACGGAAGACAATGACATCGAAACATACCTCTGTACGTTTGAACGGACAGCACTACGGGAAGGATGGCCAAGACCAAAGTGGGAAAGTCTGCTGGCCCCGTTCCTCTCTGGGAATGTCCAAAAGGCATATTGGGACCTGAACAACGAACTACGACGGACTCAAACAGGAGATACTCAGCCGCTACAGGTACAGCCTGGCCCATCGGGCTCAACGGTTCCACTAATGGAGGTTTGTACCCAACGTATCCCCCCGAGCCCAGATGAGCAACCTACTGCGTGTCACCAGGGCATGGCTCCTAACCGACGTATCCACCCTCTCCATCTTTGACAAAATGGTACTGGATCGATTCTTACAGGCGCTACCCCACAACATGAAGAGGGCAGCGAGTCTATGTGCGCCCAAGACCTTGGAGGGCCTCCTGGAAGCAGTAGAGATGCATCAGAACACTCAGGCCCTGCTGAGTGGGAGCCGGGACAAGTCAGCGACCCGTGCAAAGGGACGGAAGGACAGCCCCACCGCTGGGTACTCCGAACCGACAGTCAGCCGGGCCAAAGGACCGCAAACCTGTGGAGAGACTGCTGGGGAAGGGCCGACCCTCCACCGACGACCTCAAGTAGATGGAGACCAAAGGAGGTGTTTTGAGTGTGGTGCCTGGGGGCACATTGCCTGGAATTGCCCGGCTCGAGAGGAGTCGATGCCATCAGCTAGCCCCGGAGGCGAGGTGGGGCACGCCGTGAACTATGTTACTTCCTGTTGGGCTCACCACGAATCAACTGCACCCATGGTCCCGGTGAAGGTTGATGGACATGACACGGAAGCGCTATTAGACTCCGGAAGTATGGTTACACTTGTAACCACCAGCCTGCTAAACCAGGAGAACGATCGGGATAGTCACCGTGTTCACGGTGACACAAAGCGGTATCCAACCGTATGGACCAACATCGTGACTCCATAAGGGAGCTGCCAGATGACTGTGGATGCAGTGCCAGAGTTGCCGGTACCTCTCCTAGTGGGACGGGATTGTCCGCTGCCCTATGGGGCCACGAGTTGAGAAAAAAGGTACGACCAATAGCCTGTGCGGCCCGGAAGCAACCGGTTAACCAGCAGGTGTCTACGGCTCCGGAGTCTGAGGGGGCGCCGGAACCCGAACCCCCGGGGAATCACTGAAGGAGGAGCCCAGCCTCCCCCTCCTCGATTTCGAGGGGCCAGTCGAGGCACCCGCTGGGGGTCAACTGAGGTGACAATTTGGGACAGCCCAGTGGGAGGATCCAAATTTGAAAGCTGCCGCAGCCCAAGTGATAGCGGTGGATGGACAGCTATTTCCGGGGGTGAGTGACTGGTGATACCCCCATTTCTAAATTAAGAATAACCTTTTGTATCAGGTGTCGCGCCAACAGGGGGAACTCAGAGGTATTGTTGCTGCCCCGATGGTACGTAGGAACCGTTCTTCAGCTGGCCCACACCCACCTGTTGGGGGCGCACCTGGGAATGGAGAAGACCCGGGAACGGATCGCTGCCCGGTTCCACTGACCCAGGATGAGGAGGGCCGTGGAAGACTACTGTCGCAGATGCCCAGAGTGTTAACTCAATGCCCCGAAAGCCCACTTCCGAAGCCCATTGGTTCCCCTACCGATCATTGGGGTACCCTTTGAACGGATCGCCATGGACATAGTCGGACCCCTGGTAAAAACAGCACTGAGGCCATTCCCCTACGGGCGGCGGTATCCAAGGGAATCGCCCGGGAGCTGTTCCACCTCTTTAGCCGGGTGGGCATCCCGAATGAGATCTTGACAGACCAAGGTATGGAGTTTATGTCCCACCTCATGAAAGAGTTGTGTGCCCTCCTGCAGATCAAGCAGATCCAAGGGTGCCAGTGGTGGTGCCGAGCAATGAGGACCTCAACCCGGCCCAGAAGCAAGAGCTCAGGGAGCTTGTCGATCGGAACATGGCGGTGTTCTCCGAGAAGCCGGGCCGCACATCCCTCATTGAACACCACATCCGTCCCCGACCCGGCGAAACGGTAAGAAAGAGACCATATCGGATTCCGGAGGCCCGAAGGAAAGCTGTGAAACAGGAAGTGGAGGCTATGCTGAGGATGGGAGTCATTGAAGAGTCCCACAGTGCATGGTGCAGCCCCATAGTGTTGGTGCCCAAACCGGACGGTAGCCTCCGCTTCTGTAACGATTTCCGGGGGGGTGAACGACATCAGCTTGTTTGACTCCTATCCCATGCCGAGGGTGGACGAGCTCATCGACCGATTGGTAAAGGCCCGGTACATCAGCACCCTTGACCTGACCAAAGGATATTGGCAGGTACAGTTGGCAGCCTCTTCCCGGTAGAAGACGGCGTTTTTGACACCAGACGGGTTGTATCAGTACCGGGTGCTCCCGTTCGGTCTCCAAGGAGCCCCACCCATATTCCAGCGGCTGATGAACAAAGTACTTCGACCCCACCAGCAGTACGCAGCGGCCTATTTGGATGATATCATCATCCACAGCCAAGGTTGGGAAGAGCACCTGACGCGCCTCCAGGCGGTGCTGGACGCACTCAGACAAGCCGGGTTGACCGCGAACCCCAAAAAGTGCAAACTAGGTTTCGAGGAGGTGGAGTACCTGGGGTATTTGATTGGACGGGGGAAGGTCAAGCCCCAGGAGAGGAAGTTTCACGCGGTACGTGACTGGCCCGTTCCACGCACCAAGACACAGGTCAAGTCATTCCTGGGACTGGCAGGATACTATAGCCGGTTTATCCTCCCCCCTCACCGATCTAACCAGGGCCCGCCTCCCGAAAACAGTGAAATGGACGGACGAGACAGAAGCGGCGTTCAGCAGTCTGAAGGAAGCGCTGTGCTCCCATCCGATTCTCGTAACTCCTGATTTCCAGGTGCCAATGGTGGTCCAGACGGACGCATGTGATACGGGACAGGGGCTGTTCTGTCCCAGATACACGATGGGGAGGAGCACCCCATCATGTACATCAGCCGCAAGCTGATACCTAGAGAAAAAAAATACTCTTATTGTTGAGAAAGAGTGTCTAGCGGTGAAGTGGGCGCTAGACACTCAAGTATTACCTGTTAGGTACCCACTTCACCCTTGTCACGGACCATGCTCCCCTGGTCTGGATGGCCAGGGGAAAGGACACAAACGATCGGGTCACCAGGTGGTTCTTGTCCCTTCAACACTTCTTTTTTTCTGTTGTGCACAGGTCAGGGGCGAAGCATGGAAACGCGGATGCCCTATCGAGAAGGGAGACATATGTCGCACTGATGACAGTCCCCTCCCCGACAGAGCTAAGGGCGTACAGCAGGTCAGCCACCAGGAGGAGACTTATCGAGGCCTGGTAACAGACGGAATATACATCACGAGGCGATGGCTCCATCTGCTGGACATGCCAGGTCTCGAAGGGCGCTCCAGCCAGGACTAATTGGGGCTGATTGAGAGTTGGTGAGTAACCAAGGGCTGATTGCTCACCAGCTCTGCAAGTCCCATAAAGCTGCCAGAAGGGCAGCACACAGGGATACGCGGGGAAGAAAGGGCTCCCGTATAGCTGGAGGGAGAGTGACAGAAGTAAGAGTGAGTTCAGTTTTTTGATCCCCACAGGATACAGCAAGACCCGGAGCCCAAAAGACAGTAACCCAGAGAGGGTCTCAGTAGGGAGACCTATTATTTTCTTTTTGAATTATTATTTTTAATAAACACTTGAAACTGAGCTAATCCTACTCTGTCTGTGTGTGATCTGTGTAAATGTCTTGACCCAACCCCCTGGTTTGCCACAGTACCTTAATTAAGGACCTAACACGTGCAGTATATAGGGCAACATTTAGAATGACATGTTAACATAATATTTATGAGGACATTAATTAAGGACCTAACACATACAGTATATAGGGCTACATTTAGAATGACATGTTAACATAATATATAGGAGTACATTAATTAAGGACCTAACACATGCAGTATATAGGGCTACATTTAGAATGACATGTTAACATAATATTTATGAGGACATTAATTAAGGACCTAACACATACAGTATATAGGGCTACATTTAGAATGACATGTTAACATAATATTATGAGTACATTAACCAGGGACCTAACACATACAGTATATAGGGCTACATTTAGAATGACATGTTAACATAATATTTATGAGGACATTAATTAAGGACCTAACACATACAGTATATAGGGCTACATTTAGAATGACATGTTAACATAATATTATGAGTACATTAACCAGGGACCTAACACATACAGTATATAGGGCTACATTTAGAATGACATGTTAACATAATATATGAGTACATTAATTAAGGACCCAAAATACAGTTCCTTCGGTAAGACCCTTTGACTTTTCCCACATTTTGTTACGTTACAGCCTTGTTCTAAAATAGATAAAATAAACTCCTCAGCAATCTATACACAATATCCCATAATGACAAAGCGAACAGGTTTTTAGAAATTGTTTGATATTCATGAAAAAAATCCCAGAAATACCTTATTTACATAAAAGGGTTCAGACCCTTTACTATGAGACTCGAAGTTGAGCTCAGGTGCATCCTGTTTCCATTAATCATCCTTGAGATGTTTCTACAACTTGATTGGGGTCCACCTGTGGTAAATTAAAATGAATGGACATGATTTGGAAAGGCCTGATTGGTGGAGTGCTGCAGAGATGGTTGTCCTTCTGGAAGGTTCTCCCATCTCCACAGAGGAAATCTAGAGCTCTGTCAGAGTGACCATCGGGTTCTTGGTCACCTCCCTGACCAAGGCCCTTCTCCTCTGATTGCTCAGTATGGCCGGGAGGCCATCTGTATGAAGAGTCTTGGTGGTTCCAAACTTCTTCGATTTAAGAATGATGGAGGCTGTGTTCTGTGTTCTTGGAGACCTTCAATGCTGCATAAATGTTTTGGTACCTTTTCCCAGATCTGTACCTCAACACAATCCTGTCTCGGAGCTCCATGGACAATTCCTTCAACCTCATGGCTTGGTTTTTACTCTGACATGCACTGTCAACTGTGGGACCTTATGTAGACAGGTGTGTGCCTTTCCAAATCATGTCCAATCAATTGAATTTATCACAGGTGGACTCCAATCAATGGAAACAGGATGCACCTGAGCTCAATTTCGAGTCTCATAGCAAAGGGTCTGAATACTTATGTAAATAAGGTATTTCTGTTTTTTTTATATGAAATAAATTAGCTAAAAAAAATTCAAACCTGTTTTCACTTTGTCATTATGGAGTAGTGTGTGTAGATTGCTGAGGATTTTTATTTTATTTAATACATTTTTTAATAATGCTGTAACGTAGCAAAATGTGGAAAAATTTGAATACTTTCCGAAGGCACTGTATATATGAGTACATTTACAAGGACCTAACACACATAAGATAGGTCGCTACATTAATAATGGGCCAACATGTATAAGTACATTTAAAATGACCTTACATTTAAAAGGTACATATACATTGACGAAACGTGCCAATTCCTCACAAATTATTAGTCTTGCTGCCAATTTGAACGTTTTCCAGTCATTCTAAGACGACTTGTACAAAGGTCCCTTGAGCTAATATATAAAACAAGCCAAGATGATTGTCTGACACTTTGGTCATTGACCATGTACAATAATGGGCAATGACAGCCAATAATGTCTTTATAACCACTGAGCGAGCACATGGAAGACATTGACCACTGTGGAGTAGCACGCGCAGGCTTCGGTAAGTGCAGTAACACACTGACTTCACTCAAGCCAAGGCCCACAGTGTACGTAAGCACACTTACAATACAAACGGACACAGTACATAGTGCATACTGAGACACTTACGAGGGTGACACACAGAATGAGTGGGAGTAGTGAAACTGCGACTGTGTTAAGAAAACAGCGACTGTGTTAAGGAAACACACCCAATGGTACATATACAACACCAGACAGACGTTTCATGAGGCCAACTCACACACCCGCCGGCTGTGTTAGCTAGTTCGGCTTACCCATAGTAGCCGAGTGTTTGGGACTGGAACCAGACACCTGGATAAAATTGTGGTGCAAGTTGCCAACTGCAAGAGAGCACAGCGAACACTGATGGTACTGCCACTCGTATGTTTGTGTGGTGGTGTGTGTGCTGTGAGATTACATGAGCGTGTTTAAGAGTGCGAGTATGTTGAACGTGACCCCATACAGTCAGCATTACTAGGTTATGGCATCCACCACCGCTGTCCACCATCATCACTGTAATGGTTCATATATCTGAAAACAGGCTATTACTGTATTTCAACGTAATAGCAGTGTTATAAGAGTGTTATTATACTAACAGTGTTATAACATTGTCATTACAGTGTTATTGTCCCATGCTTTCTGTTGCGTCACTCACTGCGGTTATCTTTGCTCTGGAGCACCGGGGTGTAAAGGTTCTTGGGGGGACGACCGAGGATGTCTCCGGTGGTGGCGGTGGTAAGGACGGTACTGTTGTTCCTCTCCCCCTGTTGGACTGGGCTGGTCTGGCTCCGTAGGATATCCACCAGGGCTCTGGTAAAAAGAGGAGAGAAGAGAGGAAAGGAATGAAAAATGATAGACAAGGGCGAGAGAGTAGAATACATTGTTTTTAAATGTAGTATTCAATTTAGTTTACCACCATTGTAAATGTGTTACTTGTTCATTGATTGTGATTCAGTTTCATCACCCCTTTGGTCTGTGGCTTGTGACCTTAGTGAAACTCCGTAACATGCTGAATTTAAAAGACTACAGCCCACTGACAGATCCACATACACGGTCATTTTCAGACACTGCTTACTGATCTTCTACTCAAAGACACTTCTCCATTCTTTTCTCACCTGGGCATGTTGATGTCTCTGTTCCGGGGTCGTCGGGATATCTTGTGGAAGGCCACCTTGATGCCCACTGCCACCACTAGGGTAAAGGAGATCACCCCTCCAATCACGTACGCCGTGCTGTTGCTCTGCTGCTGCAGCTGCTCTGAGTCTGGGTCGCCCCGGTTCCCCGGCGGCGGGGTGTTCGTCGTCGTTGTGTCGAGCCACCCGGGTGAGTTGTAGTTGTTACATGACTCCTGGTCCAGGCGGCTACGCTGGTGGTCACAACAGTAGCGGTAGTGGCAGGTCCCACAGCAGTAGATGTAGGTGCCCTTGGAGCAGTTGAAAGTGCTGTCCAACTGGCCCATGACGTCGTAGTAGGCCCGGCACACGTCCACATCCACCAGGCGCCGCGGGGGTGGCGCTACCTGGGCGGCCCCCAGCGGAGGTTTGAGGGCGTCAGCTGCCGTCATGTTCTGAGGGAGCTTGATCTGGGGGAGGGGCTTTGGGAGCGTTTCGGGTTCTTTCGGCTCACTGTCCTGAGCGTCCTCCATTTCAGCCGCTTTAGGCGCCACCTTTGGCCCCCCCGGGGGCGGCGGCATCGGTTTGTTTCCAAAGCCGGTGAGGAGGAACAGGGTGGTGCCGCTGGGGCCGCCGTTGGATGAGCGGCGCTCTGTGGTGATGGTCACGGCGGAAAGGACGAGGCCGGACACAAGGAAAAATATGAGGGAGGTGCTGAACATCCTTTTGTAGGTTCTAGGCCTCATTTTTCAGCGTTTCTGAGCCAATTCAAAAAATAAAAGGCCCGTCAAGAGTTCAAATATGAAGGTCCTCCTTCAAGAGGGATAGTGTTCTCCTCTCCTTTCTTCTTTGAATTTCACTTACGTGTAAGTGGAACAATATTAAAAGCTTACACTCAAGGTTTCAACTTGAATATGATAAACTAATCCTTTGTTAGTGCTTCCATGTACAATACATACACTAGTGTGGAGGTTTTGACTTAGTTGAGTGATTGTTTTGTTTGTTCAAGCAATATGTGTGGCATGTAACTTGTATGTATTTATGTAAACATATCTCTCAAGCTCGTAAGCAGCTTATGTAAACTCTGAGGTTATATATTTCTATGTTTTAGGCCTATATTATGGCTATACTTGTGAAAGGACTATTTGAAGTTTGTCTCGACAACTTCAACTTAGCACACAAAAACAAAACAGAATGATAAGGATGCTGGAAAATGTATATATTGTAAACACCAGTCAACAAAGTGTTATTTTATGGAATGGTAAGAAAAATTGAGTTTCTTGATAATTGTGTGGTCTCTACTGTGCAGACCTCACTAAAATGGCAAGTATGGGTTGTCTTTCTTTATGATAGGCAGTATTGTCTTGTAAACAAAATCAATGTGTAAACGTTTCAAACCCTTCTGAGTCTTTTGAACTCAACTGACCTATGGCACAAAGTTATGAATAATGTAGCAAATCCTCTTTGAAGGGAAGGTGTACTCTGTAAACATTAAGCGTTTCATTAACTTTCATTTGAGTACTTTTCACCTATGCTTAATCGTATTATCACTTGGAATTGGCACTTCAGTTTTCTGTTGTAGGTATTTGACCCACAAACCTTTCTATAAAACTTTAGTCAAAATCCATTTCAAGTTCTTTGCGTGAATTGTAAACAATTTTGCTGGCAGCTTTAGGTGTCTGTAATTCGTCATATCAATAAATGTGCTTGAACAGATTAGGCACTGTTTATTAACAGTATCAGCTTGCTAGGGACATTTCTTCTGCACTGAACTTTCTATTTGTTCACAAATAAACTCTTAGAATATTTAGGGAAAGGAAAGGTTGGGTGGGTGGTCAATTGAGGAAATATTATTCAGAGAGATTTGAGATTCTGACTCAAATACAGCGGTTGAAAGTCTACAAGGTTTGCACTATGAGACAAGGACCAATCACAAAGGCCTGTCACAAGGTCCGGTGAAAGCGTACCAAGCAGCATATATAGTTGAGACAGACTGGGACCACACAATTCACACCTAACTTGGTTAAACTAAGATATAACACAGTGAGTGATGGACAAAATGAATAAAGGCAGCCGGAGATAGTATAAAAATTGTTTGATGAATTAGGAAAATGTGAGAG
This sequence comes from Brachymystax lenok tsinlingensis, assembly GCA_030435695.1. Classification (NCBI taxonomy): domain Eukaryota; kingdom Metazoa; phylum Chordata; class Actinopteri; order Salmoniformes; family Salmonidae; genus Brachymystax; species Brachymystax lenok. The sequence goes on from CM059799.1 coordinate 32,326,723, forward strand.
AGGGAAAGAGGGATGAAATGGGGCTAAGGACCTATGTGCGTTTGATCCCCTTGCGTGAGTGTCTCTGCTCTGAGTTTAACTCGGCCCAACAGAATAGAACGAAGGTGGGCTTGGGCCCGGTTCTGGCAGGACAGCGCGGCTCTGCCCACAGAACAGACATGAAAATGTCTGGATTCATTCGTTCAATGCAGAATATGTGGAGGAAACGTACACTACGAAATGGTCACTTTCCAGCCTAACCTAACCTGGGCTGATGACTACAGATACATAGTAATTGTGACCTAAGAAAGAAACGTAGAACAATCTAATGTGAATAGCTTTATAAGCTATTTTCTTATGAATGAAATGGAAATGGTATCCTAGTATCATATAATCTCTTCACTGTATCCCTGAATGCATGAGCGCACCTATAGTTGAAAGTCACTATATGAGATGTTGTCGGTACAAAGAAATCTTAAACATAGTGAGATGATAGTTCAAAATGTTTGGTCATAGTATGGCTGGTATAATATGGCTTAAGTGTTTCTTTAGTAAGTGTTCAAGTTTATCTCTTTTGACAGACAACATCAATACGCTCAGGGGCTGTGTTGCATGTTTTGAGAAAAGAGAACACAAGGGTTTGAATATCATTCGGGTTAAAAGGAAACGGGGGCTTTTCAGATGGTTAAATGTGGCGTGCCTACATGCGCTGTATGGGAGAATGCTGGAGAAATTCTGACAGAAAATAAGAAAAAAATGGAGGAGTGATGGATAAGCAAAGGAGCGACAGAATAGCAGCAAGGTCAATTTATCTTGTTATATGTGACTTGTGCTGCCCATCAGTCAGTCAAAGCCCAGTTCGATTGATCGCGCTGGGGCCAAGCTGTCAGAGCCTGAGTAAATATGTGAGTTAGCACTGCTTACCATGTTCCAGCTAATGCACTACAAACAAATGCAGGCCATCCATTAAATATTTGTTTATAAAGCACTTTGAACCAATAATGAACTATTCATCCAAATCTGAAAGATTTTAGGAGCAGAATTATTATTTTTTAACACTGACGAAGGAAAATAAATGTACGTTTAACACCTCTCTACAGGCATTAGACTAACTCTCCACAATGTGGTTCTAACTACTTTTTAATTGATATGTTTTGAGTTTATGTATGCTATGAGCTTCAATGCTATTTTGATGTAATAGGGATCTGAAATGTGTATTCTATGTGTTAGGGAGACTAATTAAAAATGTGTATTTTGATATTGAATCAGGTATGAATGAAAAATGTGACTTTTTGATAGCCTTGTTGTTGTCGGTATTTAGCTTTTTTCTTGGCGCAGTTCGTTTGGCACTGGTTTTGGTCTCTCTTTGAAAACAAAACAGGGAACAAAGAAAAACAGTCTGTGCAAATTAAGGTCTAAAATCCCCCAAAAAAAAGAAAGTAGAAAAGCCGTTGTAATTAGCAAACAGCCTCTGGATCAAAAGCAGGGTAGAACGTCCCCCTAGTTGTTCCACCTGGCCGAGACGGTGATGATGACGTAATCCAGGTTTGAGGTTCTTTTTGTTCTTTGCCCTTTTCAAATTTCTTCGACTTCTTTATTTCTCAATTGACACTGCAATAAAGAAGAAGAGAGCAAGCTGATCAATGGATGACCTTTTCTTAGTTCACAGTTTAGCCAAAATGTTTCTATTCTAGAAGTTTGGTACAAGACATACAAAAGCACTGGTAATACCAACATTGAACAAGCATGCATGTTTACTCCTACATAAACCGTAAACAGCTAATAACTGAAATAAGCAATAATTAGCAAGTACTAACATTCACTGTTTGGCTAAATCGATTCATATTTCAGATTACGTGATATCCACAGTGTAAAAATGACAATGCACGTTGCATTATTGCATTCATTTAAAACCAACAATTGAATTTATTCTAATCATCATACTGTCAACAAATCTAGAACATAATACCATTCGGAAAAGCTCTTCCTTTCACACCAGACCTTGAATATCACAGTCATAGACACCTGAGGACCATAGTCTCATACATTCCTTTGTTAGGTAAGGGCCTGCGAGATCACACTACATTAACATCAACTTTGAGAGAATAGACATGTTTTGACTTCCACAAAAACATCTAGATGGGACACGATGATGAGAGACACCATATGGCTAGTACTGACACCAAGAGACGAGTGTCAGGGGAGAAGATTAGGTCTCATGGTGAAGACTAGGCCTCGAGAGGAGAGAAAGGAGGGGAGAAGAGTAGGTCTCATAATGAAGACTAGGCCTCGAGAGGAGAGAAAGGAGGGGAGAAGCCACAGATGTGAGCAGAGTGGGGGGTTGCCCTGAATGGGAGTATCCTGTCGAGATGAGATGAGGAAAACAGGGGGCAATGCTGGGTTGGGGGCCCTAAAAGTGGAGTCTCTTGTGCTGGAAAGTTAAGGGTGGGTGCCTTTCAAATCAGTGACTGCCCTGGGGTCCATTTCCATTATGTCATCTTGATGCAGCAATTAAGAAGCTACTGACAACAGCTGATCTCCTCAAATGTGAAGCTTTCTAGGCAAACACATCGTTTCGACAGACACACCGCTCGGCCTGGCCACAAATGGTGAGATGTTTATGAGTCTGTTCGGGGTGCATATGGAACAGAGCATTCCCAACATATATGCTGCCTGAGCATCTGCTGATGCCTGGCCCTGCCGAGCACAGGTCTTAAAGAGACAGTGTAAACGCTGACACACAGCGTGTTAGCACTACACTGACCCCCCTCGCTCCCACTTCCCTCCCTCCCGCTCTCTCTCTCTGCCAGTGAGTAGGCTGGAGCAGGCTCTCTCAGAATAGCACTGCAGCATTGAACGAGAGAGGGAAAGAAAGTGAATGAGAAACACTGTCCTCCACTGTTCTCTCTATATCCATATCCATATATATATATATTTATACTGTATATCCATATATATATATACACACGTCTATTGTCTTATCAATGCAATACAATGGGCTTTGCTTCACCTCTTCTCCTTTCCCAAAGATCTCTCCATCTATCTCACCCTCCTCCTCCCATGATGCTCAGTGTCAGATGTTTGTCCACCTCACTGCTCCATCCATCCCTCCCGCTGTCCTTCCATCCCTCCCGCTGTCCTTCCATCCCTCCCGCTGTCCTTCCATCCCTCCTGCTGTCCTTCCATCCCCCAGCCTACCTATTCTCCCTGTCTCTCTCTGAACTGAAGCATGCTGGTTCTTAAGGCAGTGCACTAGGACTGTGAGCCTTTGTAATTAGGTGTCAGCATTCATAGGCCTCCGAAGACAAGACAACATTAATTATGGAAGCAACGTAATTACCATAGACCTATTACTGACTCCCTTGATAGCGAACGATAATTACCTTTAATACTGGGAAATGACATAACATAGTATAACTGCACAATTATTGAACTATTGTGGCTGTGTCTCAATGTGCCATATCATGTAGCATTCATTGAGCTTAGTCTATAGACTATTTGTGGGAGATTATATATGGACAAGATTCCCACAGCTGAGGTTTCGGGCAGCAAACAGGTGACTATGTGACAATGTTGTCAAAGCAAAACCATATCCATTCAGGCTTCTGCACATGAGCGACCATGAACATTATAGCATGGTTGGTATGGCGACATTTGCATTCATGTGGCGTTGTAGGAACAAGTCATGACAGTCATTGTGGTATAGGCCAATTCACACACTTCCATTTTCCATTGATGCTAGGGGACTTAATTTATGGGGGAAACGGACAAGACAGACACAAAATGGGAGGGTATGTTATGGTGGTCGTGGCGCAAAGAGCGAGACTTGTTCACTTGCACGTTTCATTAGGCAATGTTGCAGCACTAAACAGAAACAAAATGAAGGAACGACTTACCTATGTGTCGCTGGTTGTATTCAGAAGGGCAATACGATGATGATCCTTATTTAGATGCGGCCGTCAGGCCCGTCACCATGTTTCTTTGAAATTAAACTAGGAACAAATATTACCGCACATCAATTGTTGCAGATTGATGCCAATAAAAGAATGCAAATATACATTGATCAAAAATGGCCCTACACTATGCTGCATCACCATAAAAGCGCATAGATTGGAGTTCACAGGCGTATGCGCTCGTCTCTTTCAAATTACACCCAAATTGTACGTCTTGTGGTCAAAATAATTGTTATATAAAAAGGAGAAAATCTGCACTCAATAAATAATTTACTTACATCCTAAATTGCGAGAATCATGTTAATCTATCCAGTCGAATGAGGTTGTGGAAATCCGTTTCAAGCTTTGAAGTTATGCAAAGAGGAGAAAATTAATAAATTAATTTTGTTCATTAAAAAGTGTTCAAAAGAAAGCTTTACCGGTTGTCTTGGTTGTCCATTCACCAACGTTGGATCTTTGTGATTCCCGGAAAATAATTGACCATGCCTACATTTTCATTGCAATTCCAGGTGAGGATGACATTAATTGGTCTCGAAAGACATTTTTCTCTGAATAGACATAGAAAATGGCACATTAATAAAAAAACGAGAGGGAGCGGGTCTGAAAATATATTTTCTGCTATAATTTAGACCATCACATATTGCAATTTCCTTTTAGCGGTGACTATAATCCTCAATGCGCTCCCCCTTTGCTAAAGAGGTTCTACCGCGTTGATGAAATTCGCAAAAAGCGATTGCTTTCACAAAGGTCCGCCACACTAGGTGCTCATTCATTGATTGGCCAATATGGTATTTGTCTACGTTTCCATTTGTTAAGTGGGGAAAAGTATCTACCAATCGGTGACACACTTTATTCCCAATGAGATATTTTTCTCCAGGAACCATTGGTTTACAACAGTGGATGGAATGGAATAGTTTCAACGCATGCAACAAGAGCGAACACTCAAGACACCTTCAGAAGGACCAATTTGTCTATTCAATAAGCCGAACAAAGCTCATTGCAATTAACAGTGGAATGTTTAAAACCTAAAACATGGGGGGGAAATTACACTGCTTTACAGCGTTTCATGGGGAATAGATGGAGAGGGAAAGGTCTAGGATAATGCAGTGACATTAGTTGCCTTGACAACCATGTCTGTATTTCAGCTAATTATTAATTTGATGGAAATTAGTAGATGCTTGTTTCCTTCTTCCCAAGTCATTGCCCCATTCACTAACTTCAGTTTGTCACACAAACTGTTTCCAAAATCTCTCAGGCATGCCTTCCTCAGTGACATAAATTACAGTACCCTGTAGGCTACATAAAATAGAACAGAACATAGACGATTAGAAAATAATATCCATCAAAGGCTCCCATAAAGTCCACCATTGGGGAAAGCATTATTATGTGACAGAGGCAGCTATATCGAGCATTGTGCCAGAACAGGAGCAGGACTGCATGGTGTCTGGGGCCACACAGATGGTCTCCTATAACATGGCACATGGTGGCTCTTTGAGCCAGTGTTAGTCAACTGTCCCAATCACCACTTCTCGCCAGTGATTACTCTGAACGTCAATATATCAATGAATTAACCAAACACATAATCAATACTGTCTCCAAAAGGCTAACAAATATGGAACTAGCCATTTTAACAACAAAGGTAATTGCTGACAGAAAGCTTAGCAAATTGCATCTGATTGAAATGTCCAGAGACTCACTTTTCACTCCATAATAGCCATTTGAGGACAGGCTAAAAGAGAACCGCAGGAGACGTGCTACCTGTCCCAGACCTGCTGTTTTAAACTCTCTAGAGACAGCAGGAGCGGTAGAGATACTCTGAATGATCGGCTATGAAAAGCCAACATTTACTCTTGAGGTGCTGACCTGTTGCACCCTCAACAACCACTGTGATTATTATTATTTGACCTTGGTGGTCATCTTGAACATTTTAACATCTTGGCCATGTTCTGTTATAATCTCAGAAAAGGACTGGCCACCCCTCATAGCCTGGTTCCTCTCTAAGTTTCTTCCTAGGTTCTGGCCTTTCTAGGGAGTTTTTCCTAGCCAACGTGCTTCTACACCTGCATTGCTTGCTGTTTGGGGTTTTAGGCTGGGTTTCTGTACAGCACTCTGTGACATCAGCTGATGTAAGAAGGGCTTTATAAATACATTTGATTGATTGAACCCCTGTGAACCAGCCACAGGAAATGCTCCCCACCTGAACAGGAAATGGAGAATTCTCAGGGGTATCTACACAGTCAATGGGCAAGCCCACCCATATGAAGCTGACAGGGTGTTGGTGTTGAGTGACTGCACCTCACAATGACAATGTGTAGACTTCGGGCAATGTGTTACTATGTGTTGTTTAGTAGTATTACTCCTAGATTCAAAGAAAGAGACATGTTTGGCTAGTCCTTGATGGCGTTACAAGAGCCTGTTGGTGGCTATGCCAAAATGATATTGGAATACTGAGTATGTTGGTCGAAAGCGTACTGTAATGGAAGTTAGTAATGGCTGACTTATTACTCATTTCAGGCATTGGGTCAGGCTTTGAACCCGCCCCCTCCTGACCCAACATCCCCCAAGGGCTCATTTGATTGGGCTATTGCTGCAGAATGTCTTTTTCTTTTTATTAGACTGCAATAGTGACAGTTCAAAGTATTACACAGTAATACAACATGCAGAATGCATCTTTTGGGGCGTAACTACAAAGCATATGGATGTATACAGTATATGAACCATTGAACAAATTAGTATTAAAGGATCAAATCAAGGTCACATGGAGACAGAGAGATAACAGCAAGCTCCCAGGTGTGACGTGGGAGAGAGTTAAGGCATAAGGAGCCTTTCCTTGCCACTTGCGTCACTTCCTCCATTCCACGTCTTGAGGGCAAAAGAGAAGTATCGTCACCATCGCTATGCAGGTCTCTCAGTAGTAGACCTGCCAGACCTCTATTCAGTCAACAGAGCAGAATGACTCAAAGTGTCCTCTGGCCAGTATGGAGTCGGAGTGCGTCACACACACACACACACAAACCACCTTCAGATACACAGGGCTAAGCACTCCTGGCTCCCAAACATCTTCAGGCGGTAGTCCATGACCAGGTAAATCATGTCATTCAAACAATAACAAAGCGCTCTACACGGCACTTTGTGGTCCACAGCTGAGGGATGGAGATGCAGAAATGTAACCATTATCATATTCAAAGGCAGATCTATTGATGCAAGGACTGACCATGACCATGAGATCAAATGTATAGGTTTAACCATGTTTTGAGGCTATATGCAGTGCATTCGGAAAGTATTCAGACACCTTCCCTTTTTCCACATTTTGTTTCATTCAGCCTTATTCTAAAATGTATTAAATAAATAAAAATATACACCTAATATACACCTAATACCCCATAATGACAAAGTGAAAACAGGTTTTTAGGTAACTGAAATACCTTATTTACATAAGTATTCAGACCCTTTGCAATGAGACTTGAAATTTAGCTCAGGTGCATCCTGTTCCATCATCCTTGATGTTTGTACAACTTTATTGGAGTCCACCTGTGGTAAAGTCAATTGATTGGGAAAGGCACACACCTGTCTATATAAGGTCCCACAGTTGGCAGTGCATGTCAGAGAAAAAAACAAGCCATGAGGTTGAAGGAATTGTCCGTAGAGCTCCAAGACAGGATTGTGTCAAGGCACAGATCTGGCGAAGGGTACAAAAAAATCTGATGCATTGAAGGTCTCCAAGAACACAGTGGCCTCCATCACTCTTAAATCTAAGAAGTTTTGAATCACCAAAACTCTACTAGAGCTGGCCGCCCAGCCAAACTGAGCAATCAGGGGAGAAGGGCCTTGGTCAGGGGAGGTGACCAAGAATCCGATGGTCACTCTGACAGAGCTCTAGAGTTCCTCTGTGGAGATGGGAGAACCTTCCAGAAGGACAACCACCTCTGCAGGACTCAGCCCGCTTTGCCAAAAGGCATCTAAGAACTCTCAGATCATGGGAAATAAGATTCTATGGTCTGATGAAACAAGATCAAACTCTTTGGCCTCTTTGGCTAAGCGTCACGTCTGGAGGAAACCTGGCACCATCCCTACGGTGAAGCATGGTGGTGGCAGCCTCATGCTGTGGGGATGTTTTTCAGCAGCAGCGACTGGGAGACTTGTCAGGATCAAGGGAAAGATGAACAGAGCAAAGTACAGAGAGATCTTTGATGAAAACCTGCTCCAGAGCGCTCTGGATCTCAGACTGGGGCTAAGGTTCACCTTCCAACAGGACAACAACCCTAAGCACACAGCCAAGACAACACAGGAGTGGCTTCGGGAAAAGTCTGAATGTCCTTGAGTTGCCCAGCCAGAGCCCGGACTTGAACCCGATCGAACATCTCTGGAGATACCTGAAAATAGCTGTGCAGTGACGCTCCCCATCCAACCTGACAGAGTTTGAGAGGATCTGCAGAGAATGGGAGAAACTCCCCAAATACAGGTGTGCGAAGCTTGTAGCATCATACCCAAAATGACTCGAGGCTGTGATCACTGCCAAAGGTGCATCAACAAAGTACTGACCAAGGGTCTGAATACTTATGTAAATGTGATATTTCAGTATTTTTTTATTGCTAACCTTTCTAAAAACTTGTTTTTGCTTCATCATTATGGGGTGTTGTGTGTAGATTGATGAGGGATTATAAAATATATATATACATTTAGAATGTAACGTAACAAAATGTGGAAAGTCAAGGGGTCTGAATTCTTTCCAAATGCACTGTTGTGTTTGTTTACAATTCATTGTTTACAAACATTGGAGTAAAACAAGCTTGTATTTTGGGTTCTGATGGTGTAGGGCAGAACTAAACTCATGAGACATTTATAAGTTAAATTTTTCAATTATCAATGGGTAGATTGTACAAGCACAATTGTAGCAACTGCAGATTGCCCCATTATAGAGCTTGTTCTTACAGGCTTCCTGCAAGTCTTTTCACACTGCTTATTAGTGCATATTCCATGCATATCCTAGAGTAGCGTGAGTTAAGTGCCTAAAGCCTAGCATCAGCACACAGTGTTCCTAAATCTGGAACAGCAGGTAACTGCTTCTATTGTTACCTCGGGAGACACCTATTCTCTCTGTAGAATAGAGTACCCTACTCAAGTTTAAAAAAGCACCAGTCACTTCCATCAAACGGTAGAACTATCCCATGAATATTGCATTGAGTCGTAGAGGCGTAATCCGTTTTAAGGTGTGACCACGTGTATTGCTTATAACATAAGAGTGGAATCCATGCATGCTTATGTGAAGTCTTTTAATGCATTATAACTGCATCATACCTGGTTAAGTCAAATGTTACCACTTCAACCATACAATTTTGTCTGCCCCCTCTGTTTCATTGTATTTACACTGCTCCGATGAGCGCCTTTGTTTTCCTCTCGTCTCTACATACCTTATGATACACGCAGCACAACACACCACATGGTTGCTGACGTGTTCAACAGCAAGATGGCTGCAGAGGCTCTCTTGGGAGACTGGCCCTGCATACACTGCATGTTGTAAATGTAAATGCCATGTAGCGTTCAGTACACCTATTGGACCAACTATGTGTGGTCCTAAAAATGTGTATTGTAAGACAAAAGGAACTGTATTACTGTAGTAATACCGTAGCACTATTATAACAAGTAATAATGCATTATACCTGTCTGCTTTAAAATACCCCAGAATCTTTATCAATATAAAAAAATAAAAATACTTCTGAAAAGTAATTATTTTATTAATATTTTACAATCCTTTATTCATGGTTATGCTTCATATTTACTTAATTTTCTCAGCTCCACTTTGGAAGTGTCATTAATCATGCTGTCCAGAAGACAACGACAAACAAAAAGAAAAGGATGAAAAATGAGTCTATACAACACCCTTTCAGAGGGGGAGAGATTCACATTTCAGCTCTGGATGACTTCTCTTCCCTTCCGCTTGCCAAATAGGTAAAGGTAACATTAAAAACAGCAGGCTTGTCAGGGAATGGTGCCCTGACAAGTTATTTTCTTAAAAAAAAAAAAACTGGGTCTCACTCTTTCGGATTGAAATGCTTTCTATCTCTGAGATGACATACACAGGCAAACGAAAATGACAAACTTAAGATTGCACTCCAAACATTGGAGGATATTATTTTTTTAAAAGCCTGAAATGAAACAAATGGCCATTAAAAGGGATAGAAAGCCTTATTGGGGTGGACAAAAAAATTGCCTGCGGTGTCGGTCTGATCTCTGTGGAGTTTTTGTGTTGCAATGGAGCTTCTGACCTGGTATATTTCCTCACATAATGATCCATCAAACACTTCCTGAGAAAAAGGAAATATCTACCTGGAGGTTGAAGTGAATTTTGGAAGTGCAATCACAACTGATTTGTACATTATTATCATCAAAGTGGCAGGAACAAAAATAATGAATTGTTATTACTAGGGCGGTCGAGTTTATTGTAAAAGCCCACCTCTCGGGTTAAAACACTTGTAAACATACTCTACAGACGAGACGCTTAAGTGCTGGTGTGGTTTCTGTTGCTGTTGACCACAGCAATATAAACGTAATGCTGTAACTTGTGATAAGAATGAATGGAGGGATGGAGGAGGGCTGGGTTACCATATTTTATTATAGCAGTCTTTATGGCAGTCTGGTCAATGCTGGGTGTACCCAAAAGGAAGCTATTAGTTTAACATTAGGGTGGGGCTGGTGACCATGAAGAGTCTGTTAGGGCTAAAAACATGGAATCACCCTAAAAAGCCCTTATTGTAACATGGAAATGCTACCGTTTCCCCTCTAGTCTTTAGCTTGTGTACAACCCAGCAATGACCTCAGACTGCTGTGAAATGCTTTAGGCTTTGGACCCACCCCCCCTCTGACCCACCATTCCCCCCAAGGGCTCATTTGATTGGCCTCTCGCTTCGTCTTGTCACTTTTTTTTTTTAATTGGACTGCCATACTGCTGGGAATTAAAACAGATTTGACCAATCATCTTTGGTTCTCTCAAATGAGTGGTAGGTGAGTAAAAAAACAATAAAGAAGTGTGTTATCAACCAAACATTATATATATATATAAAAAGGGGATCCAGTTCAGGTAAGAGATTAAAAGCTTCAATCTAAATCAAAACGCCTGATGGGAAAAGAAGGAGGGGTTTATCCTGTTGGGGGTGTGGCTTCGCAGGGCAAAGAGGGAGAAGCTCCAAATGCATTATGCTCTGCTAAGACTGGCGTCTGCATCCGTCCCTCTTCCCAGCGTGTGGAGTTCAATCCAGGAATGTCGACGGTAGTCCAACCTTCTTGTATTCTCCTCCTCTGCCTTATGTCACTGGAGGTCACGGTCTTCAAGGTACCTGTACTCAAATGTGAATCCCTCCTTCTTCCGTTGTCCCCACTTCTCGTAGTCAAAGTAAATGTACGTCCCCTTTAAAATACATTGGAAAAAGCACAGTAATGTTAGTGCACAAAAAGTAAAACAACAAATCACAAACGTAACAAAGACAAAATCCCCCCCCACCCAAAAAAAAGATATCTGACCAATCATCAAATATGGGATAATCTACAGAGAAAACTATATTTTAGCATGCAACCAATAACATCATTTTTTTACGTTTTGCAACGGAAAATAAGTGTTTATTATTCGTCAAGTCTAGGTAATCCCTCCCAGTTTCAATCCGTTTTCTTCCGTTTGGTGTCCAATGAACACGACCCTGGTTGCGCTCCAAGGGGTCTGCTGTGTGTGGAGGGGTGCCGAACTCACCTGCTCAAACTCATCTGTGATGGTCTTGGGCTCCTCGTGCCTCTGGAACCACATCATGTACTTGGTGTGGAACCTCCACGACTGCTTCTTCAAGGCCTTGGCTGCCAGATACTGGGCCTTAGTGCCCTGCGGAAAGAACCCAGAAGGGAATCTGTTACTATTAAGTGCACGATCATATCCAAAACATGACATGGCTTGTCCTGAAGATTGAAACGACGCAAAGCGCCATCTTCAAAAGTAAAACCACGGAAATGATCAACGTCTCAGTCACACAGTCAAGCTTGTTTTGTCAAACGCACACACACCTCTAGGTAGTAGAAGATGAAGAACAGTGTCTCTGTGGACAGTCTCTGGTAGAACTCTACAGAGTCGGAGTGGGGGGGTGGCACCTGGTGGTGGAAAGGCAGGGTGGGACATGGGTTCCTCATCAGGTACTGCCTGGAGGACCAAAACAGTCACAATAGGGGATTAATACATTGAGTAATGCTGAGAAAAAAGCTACACACCTTTAGTCTCAAATGCAACAAAGAAATCCCCCAAATGTAGACCTGGGGTGAATCTCAAAAGTATTTTCCTTGATGCCTCATGTCCTCTCGCTTTGCCAAAACATGAGAGGGAAGCGAGAAGACTCGAGATTCCACCCTGGAGACCTTTTTCAGATTGCGCCTCTGTTTGTACCTGATTCTCTCCGAGTCGGAGGGGTGGGGCATGTGCGTCCATGCCGATTCCTGCATGGCCTGCTGGTACAGCTGGTCTTTGGACAGGGGCACAGGCCCGAGTGGGCACACGCCCAGCGATGGGGGGATGCTGACCTCTGAAAGCGAGGGCTGCTGGGGGGCAGAGGGAGGCCCCGGGGGCAATGTAGTACTGGGGAAAATGTCTGAAGCCAGAGAGAGAGAGAGAAAAGATGGTTATAAAAAGGAGAGTCTGTGTGAAAGCCCCCAAAAAAAGTAAAGTTGCTTTATCGTCACATACACCGGACAGGTGAATGTGTTATTTTACAGGGTCAGCCACAGTAGTACAGGGCCCCTGGAGCAAATTAAGGTTAAGTGGGTTTTTCACCTAGTCAGCTTTGGTATTTGAACCAGTGACCTTTCATTTACTGGTCTAACGCTCTAACCACTAGGCTACCCCGCCGCCCAGTAACAATACAATAAACAATTTAGAGTCTCCCAATCAGCAACATTTGGCCCACTACATGATGTTCTTGTTATAAATTGTAAGATATCATAACCAGATTACAACCAACTTCATCACTACTTGTATTTGTGAGAAGTATTGACATGAATGCACCAACCTGTCTGTTTAAACTACTGGCACACAGCTCAGACACCCATGCATACCCCACAAGACATTGAGGTCTCTTCCCAATCCCCAAGTCCAGAACAGATTATGGGAGGCACACAGTACTACATGGAACTATATTCCACATCAAGTAACTCACGCAAGCAGTAGAATCAGATTATTATTTTTTTATCTTATGGAACAGCAGGGACTGCGAAGAGACACGGGCACAGACACACGCACACGCATAAACACACGATAACGTACGCACTATACACACAAGGATTTTGTGTTGAAGATATGTGGTAGTAGAGTAGTGGCCTGAGGGCACTCAATGTGTTGTGAAATGGATTGTAGTGTTTTTAAAATTGTATAACACGGCCTTGATTTTCCTGGACACCAGAAAGGCAGCAACTAACGGGGATCCATAACAAATACAAACTGGTCTCATTCCAAGACTGATCCCCATGGCCCAATTTTGAGCCTTCACGTCCAGTCGGTTGCTCACCTGTGGTGAGGTGCAGAGGGGGCATCTCTCCGTCCATTCCGGAGCCCAGTGCCGCTCGTTCTGCCATAGACTTTAGAGTGCTCAGAGGCTCCTGGGGATGAAAAAGAGGAAAGAGGTTAAACCGACTGGGTGAGAGATCAGGAAATCTGGCTTCGGTTGAGTCCCAAGAAGATCTCCCTGTAATGGCTCAGGGCAGGGCAATTACTACATGGAGCTACCTGTGTTTTTCCTCACCTTCATGCTTTCAGAGTTCTGTGTGTAGGAGAGTGGCCCGTTGAGCATACTGCTGCCTGGAAGTTTACTCTCGCTGTAGGAGGGCGAGGGAGAGCTGGTGGGAAGAGTCATGGACCCTAAGAGGCTGGGGACACTGTCTTTACTGGGAGGGTGGGAGAGAGGAGAGACATTGGTTGATGTGCTTTTACGTGAGTTTGACTAATTCTGACCATACACATTATACAGTGAGAGTCCCAATCCAAGATACTATAGGACATTTATTATTATATTTGACTCACGGCTGATTGGTGGTGGAGGTCAATGACGAGGGTTGGCTGCTTTGTAATTGGCTGGCACTGTTGAGGGCGGAATCGGGTGTGCTGTCTGCTACTACAGCACTGTAACCTGGGACAGAGGAGATTGAGAGGGAGGCTTACAAACTGAATCAGAACTCTGATAATACATAGATAGGTGATATACATTTAGTTTGCTCTACCTTATCTGTACAACCCAATGCTGGGTTGAACAACTACTATGGTACAAAAAAAAGACCCAAATAAGGGCATGGATGGATACAACCCATCAACAACACAACATAAGTGGATAGTAATTCAAGCTTACTAGTGCTACCATTCTGCTTCTGTCCACTGGGTGGCCTTGTGATCGCCGTGCTTCCTCCTCCCATGCCCACGCTGCTGCTTGGCGCACCTGAACCAGAGTTCCCTCCAATGCTTCCTATGGCTCCCAGGCTGCTTCCAGGGGACAGGCCTCCTATGGGACTGGGGGCCACCAGGGGAGGGCCCTGGACCGTCAACTGCCCTGAGCCAAGGCCACTTAGGCTGAGGATCCCACCGCTGACACCAATTGCACCGGGCGCAGAGCCCAACAGGCCCGTGGATCTGTCGCCGACAGTGTTCCCGCCCACCGGTCCCACTGTGCTGGAGTTATGGCTGCTACTGCTGATGCTGACGATTTTCCCTGCTAGGGGGCTTCCGATGGTTCCGGAGCCTGCTGCTGCCGTGGCGTAGGGGGCCGAAGTGGAGCCCGCCAGGAGCCCGGCCATGGTGTTTCGGGATGCCGGCATCTCCGACAAGCCAAGGCCGGACATCTGGCTGACGGCCGGTGACCCCGTAATGCCGCCTTTACCAAGGCCCAAGCCCAGCCCAAGCCCCAAGCTGGAGGATGGTGAAGGCCTTGACGGAGCCTGCAACTGGGTGTTGGGCGTGAGTGGGGGGAGGGTTGTGCTAGAGTTGGCGGGTGAGGAGGCGGAGGGGCTGGGGAGGAGGATGTTGTTCGACGGGTTGGAGTTGGAGGGGGTGTTGGAGGTGATGACTGAGTTTCTGGCCTGCTGGGTTTGGTAATGCTGCTGCAGTTGCTGGGTAGCGTCTCTGTAGCTGCCAGAGTTGGAGAGGAGACCCCCCATGTTGCCCAGGAGGCTGTTGCCCCCAGTGACAGGCAGGCCACCCCCGGCGATGGTCGCCAGCGAGGATGAGGAGGCTCCCGAGGAGGCAGAGGATGAAGAGGAGGAGGATGACGAGGAGGAGGAGGATAACGACGAAGAGGGGTTGCCGTTCTTGACAGGCGACTGAAATGTTATAAAAGACATTACTACAAAACCACTCCTGGTGCAGCGCAGCTGAAAATATATAGATGGAAAGTTGTAACATTTTTAAGACCATAGACCCAAATCAATGCAAGTGACTCATTCCCAGCCCTGTTAACATTGGAATTTATCTTACCTGACCGGCTTCACTGTCTGTCGAACGTCCCCTTTTCTTGTCATCTTCAGAGTTCTCCTGGGGGAAAAAACAAAATACTTCCTATGAGCACTCAGCCATCACCATCTGTTCTAATTCAATGCAAAACATGTTTTGTACCAAAATTAATACAAGTGCTGTTCATATTAAGGCTCAATACAGACTTCAAATCAAACGTCAACATCTTAATCCTCTCGCTTTCATCCTCGTTGCTCCAAACCCCCTCGGATCTGAGAGCGAGGGACCACTGAGCACCCACTCCAACCCAGGAGTATTCAACATTCACAAGACCTAATTACAGAATGAGAGTGGGTGTTTCTAAAGAATGGGAGAGCAAGTAGGGGATACAATGGAGGCTGTAGAGTGAGAAGTAGCGGGGGGTTCCCTCACCGTAGTGTAAGTTGCGGGCGAGGGAGGGATGGGCGAGGAGGAAGTGGTGGAGGTAGGCGTGCCGCTGGAGATCTGATGGAAGAGATCGTCGTCCAGGAGCGATTGGCCCGGCGGGGACGTGGCCACCAGCGACCCGGCTAGAGAGACAAGAGATGGATGGGGGGAGACAGAGGGAGAGGTAGCTACATAAAAACAAAAAGTTGCATATGGAAAAAGTTAAGTGGGCAGTTATACAGACAACAGGAACAGAAATGATAGAATTTACAGTATTGTAATAAACAAGCTATGCAGACAATTACATTGATAGAAAGCCACAATCTCCAATATCAAAGCTGATCTACTCCAAACTGTATTATTTGTTTTTAATAACCAAGCTATCATCCATTTGAGACTATACATACTCCACATGCGGTCTAAGATATGCAGTACAACAGTCCGCTTCATGTTATGTTTCCTTGCCACGATACTTTGTCTTATCAGTAGTGTGATTCTGAGTATCGCGACAACACCACGACGAAGCGGCACTTACGGAGCTCCTCGAGATCCAGGTCGTCGTAGAGGAACTCGTTCTCCTCGAAGTCGGGGTCTTGCGACGAGTCCATGTAATACTCCACGTCGTCCTTGATCTTGCGGATGGATTCCACCGGCAAGGTGTCGTTGTCCAGCATGCGCAGGATGGTCTCCAGCATCCGGATGTGGTACCGATGCTTCTCGATGAAGCACTTCAGCTCTTCAATGCGGTCCTGTTTCTATAGCAGAGAAGCGTGTGTAAGTTCATGCTTAAAACTCACTGTATTTTTGGGCTAACAATCTCAATGTACTATATGTACGTGTAGAGGCATGGATGTGGAAAACATAGATGGTAAAGTAGATGGTACCTACTTTACATTTGAGGCATTGGGTAATGCAGCGTGCCGAGAAAATAGAGAGAGACATATAGGATAAGAGATGAATTTAAAGTTAGAATGACAGCATCTAAAGAGAGAAGATTCAAGAAGTACGGAAGAAAACAGGGCGAGACGGAGGAGACGAAGATATGGAGAAGATAGCCAACATATGGTGCGGCAAAAAGCCTATTGACCTCTTTGTCTCCCTTCTTCTTTCGAGTCTGGACTGAGAGGGACTCCACTTCGCTCTCAAACTGGTCCACCTGCATGTTCAGAGTGTCTATTGTATTCTGATGGGCGACAGGGGAGAGATACAGAGGTCATTCATGATTTACACCAACACAACAGCCATAATCACACCACAACCACAGTCTGTATGGACCACACTGCATAATAACCTATTTCATAGGTGAAACTATTAGGGCTGGGACGATACCAGTATCGCGATACACGTTAGTATCGTGGCAAGGAAACAAAACACAAAGCAGATTTAACTTTAGAAAACAGCCCTAATGTTGGAAACAAACATCATTTCCCAAGCTAAAGCACACAATATTTTACATACAGCAGGTTTTTACCAAAAGACCAAAGAATCCCTTGTGCTTCATGTTTTCATTTTTGCCATGGAAAAAATTTTGCGATACTGGTATCGTCCCAGCCCTAGAAGCTAAGCAGTAAAACAAAAGAAAATGCTATTTTTTCCCAATCTACTTTGAAAGGCCTAGCATGCATGATGAAATCCCTAAGTCATTATTGTCATGTCATCAGACCACATTATTGAAATGTGCTCATGTGTGAAACAAATTCCCTTTGGGGTAAAGGTTTTCAATCAGAAGTAGTGCTCACCGTTAGCCAATTGCCAACCTCCTCTTTCTCCTTTTGGGCCGGGTCCACCTTCTGTGCCAGGCCCAGCCCCTCTTTCGAGTATGCCTTTGTCTTGGTCTCTCGCTCCACGATCTTGAAACGCTCCATTTGCTAAAGGGGGAGACAGCAGGAATTGGTTTATAAATCACTACAGGTGACAGGTCAATAGTCTTTTTGCCATTGGCTATCTTCTCCATATCTTCGTCTCCTCCGTCTCTCCCTGTTTTCTTCCGTACTTCTTGAATCTTCTCTCTTAACGTTTGGCTTGTGAAAGCCGACGTTTTCAACTGCTCATGTCAAATCATTGGACTAGTTGTCAATCAAACTAGGGTCATATTAAGGCATTAGGACGCGCCATAGCAAAACGTTTCAAAAATGTTTTTCAACGGAAAACGAAAGGGAGTGGTTTTTCTTTATTGGTCAACTTCAGATAATACCTCGGCGTTTCAGACCTACTGAACGTGTACCTGCTGGGCACTGTTGGTGGAGATTGAGACAGAGTCCTCACCAATTAAAGGCATCCAATATAAAGGTTCAGGATGACTGCGGCAGGTGTTCACATCTCCCAATCAGGCCAGTGATTACTAAGTTGACACCTGTGTGTGCTTCCTTGACCAGTAACGCTGTCTACGCTCCCCTATGTGTTCTCAGTAGAGGCTCCACAACCGCAACAGAGTTCACAGAGATTTTGATGCATGCCAGAGGAGAATGCTTGGAGGCGTGTAAACTCAGCCTAAAAGCCAATTGATGCTTGATCCAAAACTGTGGTCAGTGGCTCCATATGGAGGGTGTGACGCAATTGCGGAGCCTTCAGAGGCATGCGGAGGCCAAATCGAGCTCCATACCGCATCACGGCGCGCCTCCCGAATTCTTTAACAATGCAGAGGGCTCCGTATAGCTCCGCATTGACAGGATTGGTTGACGGTCGGTAGGGGGTCCTGTATAAACACAAACTCACTACCTTGACAACAGCTCTGCTCCGTGAAGCGCAAGAAGTATGAATGCCCTGACTTCTGCAGAAGCCGTATCCCTGTGAACGCTGCACGGCCAATAAGGATGTCGATTGACCACGCAGCGCCTTTTTTTTTTAACGCGCAACACTTTCAATGTCCTAGAAGTCAGCTGCCACTGTAAGTGTAGTAATATGCTTTGTGCCCACGAGCATTTCAGAAGCACCTTTGTAAATAAGATTGATAGTCCCCCTGTGTTAATCTGTTAACGACATAACAAGAAGCTAAATGAAAGCCCTGGCATGAAGCCTGGCTAATTGTCCTCCTGAGAGGGGGGTCCTGGTTGTGGATGGCGTCTCCGCTGGGGTTTTTACTTTTACCACCTCAGCACTGGCGTGGACTGCGGAATCCTTGATCAGGGTAGGGCTCTGCGGACCTGAAACCTGAAAAGCTGTGTCCTAAATGTTACCCTATTGCCATTTGGGACACAGTCAAAGTGGCAAGCTGCCTGCTTTGAAAGGTGTCGTCAAATTATCCTAAGTTCCTAGGACCCTACCTCAATACTACAATACGCATCTCAAATATTGAGGGACGTAAAAGACAATCAGTCTTCAATAAGTGCTATGGAGCAACTTCCTTTGTTTCTCATATCTGCGGACCATACATTGGGGCTATGGTGATGCCATAGATTTCACTAACAGTGATCAGTTTAGTTTTCCTCCCTTGCTAAAGCAACGCAGATATTGTCTGAGTCTAGAAGTTGAGCGCCAGCCTGGGGGGACAGCAAAAAAATGGAAGCACATTATGCTTCGAGGCATTTCCATAAAAGGACCCATGAGCACCAACATAGCAGGGTTGGAGTCAATTCAGGAAGTACACTGACATTCCAATTCTCTTCAATACTTTTCAATTAGGAACATTTCAAATTACAATTGTGTTTACTTTCTGAATTGACTGGAATTAAAATGAAATTGACCCCAACCCTGCATAGGAGCATATCAAATTGGGTCTATATTTTGGGGAAATTAAGGCATAGATACATTTTTCAACCATTTTCCATCTTACAAATTTGGAATAAGTAAAGGCTTTGATTTCTTTATAAACAGACGGAAAAGAGGTCTTAGAAAACATCTAACAGAAAGTCTTAAAAGGTATTAGAAATACATGATAACACAATGTTGAAGTAAAGACCCCTGCCAACTAATTTCAACACTTGTTAGCCTTCAGTTACCAAAAACTCACATTTCTTAGTTATAGTGATTTTACTGATATCAATTGTTTCTGAATTAAGTGATTAAAACTTGGTAACAGAATTACCCAAAAATCAGTAACGGAATTATTGTGTTCAGCTCATAACGGTCTTCTTTGTCTTTCTGTTTGGTGGTCAAACCAAGAGTGTTAAAACAGTCTAACTCTGGACAACTCCTCACCCTCACTCTGCAGCTTAATGTCACCTATCCCAGCTCTTACTGACACCTACCCATGAGCCCCCTCTTTCTATTTACTTTACCCAGAATTCTTACCCACTGAGCACCGACCAACAGTGGGTGGTCATGGGCATTGAAAAGTAGTTGAAATTTAATCAGTCCACCCTGGCCTTGACGTCTACAGACGGGGCCAAATCTGAACCTATCAAAGACTCATGTTTCAAAAGTTTGGACAGTATAGTACAGCGAGTACAGTACAATAAGTACAGTAAAGAAAAGTAGCCTACGGTATATTGTACTGAACTCTGCTCTGCTGTACTGCACTGCACTGTGTTCTGCTGCGATGTCCAAACTTGTGAAACATGAGAATATCCATAATTATGCATTTCTGTGGAGTACAGATCAGGGACCTATGATGTAATTCCATTGCCGGGTGTAAAACCATTTCACTTACTGTAGTTCAATAACAAAAATGGATTTTTCAAACTCAAGATACCATGCCATAGCTGACACTCCATTCTTTCTGCAGACATATTTTAATCTTAATTCGGAGCAGATATTTATGAGTTTTTAGAAAAATTGGTCGCATAAAAACCTGAGATTTTAACAGTGAATCCATTATCAAAGTTGGCATCCTGACTCTTCTTCCACTAAATTAGCTTATGTAAATGTTTCTGTGGAAATTGTTAAAAGTAGTCCTTGTGCATAGAGGTGTATGCTTTGTTAAACTTGGAAACCAATGGATTTTGTTTGGCATACATTTTAAGTGGGAAAAAAACTGAGTCAAAGTGCAATTTCATTACGTTGAATTGCCCTTAGCTAAGATCAGTGCCACAGGTGTGAAAAGCAGATAATTTAAGAACTGCAGTAGACTCAATATAGACCAGGGGGTCTGCAACAGGCGGTTTTGGCCCGCGAGTGATTTTTATTTGGCCCCGCAAAGCAACCATTTTGTTATATTAACTAAATCTGTACTCCCACAAACAAAATGAGATATGTGATCATGTCTCAATGTAATCAAGGTATGAAATTATTGTTATAAAAAAATATTTTAGGGCTTAGTTATGGCCAATTTGCAGTGTACAAATTGTTCCGCACCCCCCGACCATTCACTCCGACAAAAATCCCCCCGGCTGAATCTATTTGCCTACACCTGATTTAAACCTTACTGCTAACAGAGATCTGGTATTCACAATGAGCATGGCTTTGACATGAATACTAACAAAGATAATATTATCAAAAGTCACCATTGTTTGTTTCTGCATTTGTACTGGCCAATCACCACAATCCAAAAGTCGCATCAAGAGTCTTGATATCCAAGTGTCCTTTTCACCATTAGCACCACGTTTCAGGTCAACCAAAACCACACAGATGCTCACACTTAGATACAAGACCCTAGATAAAAACCCTATTTAAGATCCATAGGCTAAGATGACACATCCATCTCACTGTGTTAGCAGGTGCTGTCGTTGAAGCGGTCTGAATAACCTCAGTGCACTATGTGGCTTGGTAAGCCCTGCTAACCACAGGTGTTTATACCAACTGTTTCCTCAGTACGCGGCTAATGAACGTGTTCCACACACTCACCGTCTCAATCAGTTTGCGATTCTCCACTAGCTGCCTTTTGTCTTTAATCTCATTGGAGGCCACCCACGTCTTGATCTGGTCTCGAAGGCGCTGGGGGATGAAGGTGAAGGAGAGGAACAAATGGAGAAAGAAAGAGATAAGTTCTCTTAGTGAAGGCATGCGGTGGCTTGCCCTGAAGTCAAGTATGGTTGACACGCACACACGTAAGCAAGCTTGGCTTGGGGTAGGATAGGTCCACATGGTAACACATGGCCCAGTTAAGAAACAAACAAAAGCGCACACAGATACTTTCACTTGGTTTTAAGGATAGCCGACCCTCATATTTAATCATCAGCACATACATGCCCTCTCGCACGCATACACACACCCCTACCTGTGGTCAGGCTTAACCATATAACACTAGTAAACAAACATTTAAGGAACATCCCAAAACCATGTGCCCTCAAGCCACATAACAGTTAAGAGTCATAGGGTTGTCAGTGTCCCACCTGTAGTTTTTTAATCTCTTTCTTGAGGTCGGCTTCATACTTCTCCTTCTGGTTAGCGTTGGCTGCATTGTGAAGCTGTGGTTTGGAGGGGTACAGTCATAGAGCACACTCAGACAATCAGTATCTTTTCCCAAACATGTTTCATATAGACTTTGTAAACAAAGTAAATCATGTAGCCTATAGCTTCAAAATACGTCTAAAACTAGCGTATCATGGACTGTCAGTCCTAGCAGCCATAGCTCAGCCTCCGCCTAGACATTTTGGTGATTAGCCTACATTCCCTCCAAGATCATCAATCCCTAAACTTTACACCGAACCAAGTGCCAATGGGCCGAAACACAAACTCAGGAGTGTGCCTTTAAACCTTGTTCTTCTTTGGCTGTACAGAACACACTAACAATAGATCTCCTCTCTATCCCCACGGCCGTGAATAGGAAAGGCTACAACCCCACCAAACAAAGTGTGAAGCAGTATCGAAGACCCCTGCATATACAACGGATGTTAAACGTTAATAATTTGGTGGACTTTTCTAAGGTCAGCACAAAACGTTCCAACAACCAAAGTGTTAGGGTGGTAGCACTTAACTTGCATACAGTGCCTTCAGAAAGTATTCACACCCCTTGACTTTTTCCACATTTTGTTGTGTTACAGCCTGAATTTAAAAAAGGATTCAATTGGCCTACACACAATACCCCATAATTTTTTACAAAATAATTAAAAATGAAAAGCCTTGACTCAATAAGTATTCAACCCCTTTGTTGTGGCAAGCTTAAATATGTTCAGGAGTACAAATGTGCTTAACAAGTCACAATAGGTTGCATGGACTTACTTTGTGTGCAATAATAGTGTTTAACATGATTTTTTGAATGACTACCTCATCTCTGTACCCCACACATACAGATAATTGTAAGGTCCCTCAGTCAAGTAGAGAATTTCAAGCAGATTCAAGCACAAACCTCAGGTTTTCCAATACCTCGCAAATTAGGGCATCTATTGAAAGATGGGTAAGGGGGGGAAAAAAGCAGACATTGAATATCCCTTAAAGCATGGTGATGTTATTACACCTCGGATGGTGTATCAATACACCCAGTCACTAGAAAATATACTGCCGTTTTTCCTAACTCGTTTCCGCAGAGGAAGGAAGCCGCTCAGGGATTTCACCACGAGGCCAATGGTGACTTTAAAACAGTTACAGAGTTTAAAGGCTGTGATAGGAGAAAACTGAGGATGGATCAAGAACATTGTAGTTACTCCACAATACTAACCTAATTGACAGAGTGAAAAGGAAGTCTGTACAGAATATAATTTTTCCAAAACATGCATCTTGTTTGCAACAAGCCACTAAATACTGCAAAAAATGTGTAAAGCAATTAACATTTTGTCCTGAACACAAAGTGTTATGTTTTGGGTAAATACAACACATTACTGATTACCACTCTCTATATTTTCAAGCTTAGTGGTGGCTGCATCACGTTATGGGTATGCTTGTAATCGTTAAGGACTGGGGAGTTTTTCAGGATAAAAAAGAAAAGGAATGGAGAGAAGCACAGGCAAACTCCTAGAGGAAAATATAGGTCAGTCTGCTTTCCACCTGACAATGGGAGATTAATTCACCTTTCAGCAGGACAACAACCTAAAACACAAAGCCAAATCTACACTGGAGTTGCTTACCAAGAAGACAGTGAATGTTCCTGAGTGGGCGAGTTACAGCATTTACTTAAATCTATGGCAAGACCTGAAAATGTTTGTCTAACAATGATCAACAACCGATCTGACAGAGCTTGAAGAATTTTGAAAATAATAAAATGGGCAAATGTTGCACAATCCAGGTGTGGAAAGTTCTTAAAGAGACTTACCCAGAAAGACTCACAGCTGTAATCGCTGCCAAAGGTGCTTCTACAAAGTATTGACTAAGGGGTGTGAATACTTATGTAAATGTATATTTCTGTAATTCATTTTCAATAAATGTGCAAAAAAAACACGTTTTCACTTTGTCATTATGGGGTGTTGTGTGTAGACGGGGTGGGAAAAAACATACATTTGATCCATTTTGAGTTCAGGCTGTATGATCCACCACCCTCCCTGCATGTTACCTTTTGCCAAATGTCTTCAAACTGTTCCACGCCTTCCGTTACTTTTTTCAAACATCGATCTATTTCACCTAGGGAAGGGCATAGAATAACAGGGAGGTTTGGGAAAGAGCCATGGCTTAAAAAAATCCTTCTACACGCATCACATCAGGATGAATAATGTAAAGTCAAAATGCGGAGCTCTCCCTCTCCCCATAAGCAGCACTGCTTTTACAACTGTGGCTGGCAGCCTTATCAAAGATACATGCAGTAAAACCTAAATGTGTCACCACATACCTGTTTAAAAATGCAACACCACGGGCACTGGCAACAGGGTGCGGTATATAGTCTTAATTTAAGAAGGTTGTCTCTGCAGACTAAGTCTGACTTTGGCCATGTGCAGCCTTGCTCCTAAATGTTGCTTCTGGCTTCTTAGTTTTGGGATCACAACCCTTTTCAGTAATACAGTGCAGCACTTCTCTTATTGCGATCACATCCGTGCAGGACAACTTGACAATCTCTACATCATAGATGGATAGAGAAATTAAAAGTGACATTTCATCTGTTGGATAGACATGCTTCATAGAGAAAAGGGAGGAAATATAGTGATGGACTGGGTGGTGGATCATTGGCAGGGGTACCATCTGGTCAACCATTTGGTAACCTCACCTTGAAGTTTCCTTTTATCAGCCATGACTGTTGACTAGGATGCTGTCTTCATACCTTCTTTCACTGTAGAGAAAAATAACAGGTGTGATAACCGTAATCTCTGGCAACCTTTTTACGCTACATTACTTTTTCATAGCATTTTAGCTTGGCAGTCAAGTTCAATGAAGTCAGCAGTGTGAAATCCTGGGTTGTATTCAATACAGTGCAGGCACATCATAGCAAAACGTTTAGCAACAGAAAATGAAAATGAGCGTTTGTTATTGGACAAGTTCAGGTAGTAGCTGCCTGTTTCAGTTCGCTTTCTACCACTTGCTGCCTAATGAATACAACCCAGCTTTCCACCTGGGGAGAATGTTTCTCACAGCTCGATGTGATGAAGATGTATCGTGAGAGCATGCACGGTGCAGGTACATGGTTTTCACATTAGGCTACCACTTCAAAACTGCCAGCATGCTAATTTTTAAATGGTACAGTACTCCACTTTCATCTCAAGTTATTTACATTAAAAAGCATTTTGAACGAGACATACTCAACTCTCTAATTTACTACACTGGAGGCGTCACCATTACATTAGTTAAATACTTAAATAAAGCTTAGTTAAATAAAGGTTAAATTAAAAAGAAAATACATTATATCATAAAGTGTCTTAGAGTTATTAAGGAGTAGTGGATAGACCATAGTTGACAGTCTGACTTGTTGACCTCTCACACAGAGTCAGTCAATTCCTGGTAGAATGGTGCATGTAATTGGGTTTAGACATGGTTCATTCAACAAGGCATTTCTGACCATTCCAGGAAAGTGACTTTCAAGGGGGGTATCACAGAAACATTGATATTTAAAGTACTGTAAAGAACTAGCCTGTAGTTTTGAATTTAGAAATAATCTCAACATAAATAAACATTGACCATGTTTCTTGAGAAAATGGCAGCGGTGCAAAGTACTTAAGTAAACATACTTTCAAGTACTACTTGTTGTTTTTTGTGGTATCTGTACTTCCCTATTTACATTTTTGACAACTTTTACTTTACTACATTCCTAAAGAAAAGTATGTACTTTTTACGCCATACATTTTCCTTAACACCCAAAAATACTCGTTTTGAACGCTTAGCAGGACAGGAAAATGGTCTAATTCACACACTTATCAAGAGAACATCCCTGGTCAACCCTACTGCCTCTGATCTGGCAGACTCACTATACACATGCTTCCCTTGTAAATGATGTCGGAGTGTTAGATCGAGCCTCTGGATATCTGTAAATAAAAATATATACAAATGTAGAAAATGTGTCCGTCCGTACTTCTACATTTACTTTTGATACTTAAGTATATTTAAAACCAAATACTTTTAGACTTTTACTCAAGTACAATTTTACTCGGTGACTTTCACTTTTACTTGAGTCATTTTTTATTAAGGTATCTTTATTTTTACTCAAGTATGACAATTGGGTACTTTTTCCACCACTGGAAAATGTTAACTAAAGTATTTTTTTTGTCAATTAATACAATAATACAAGAGTAAATATCACAAGTGGCAGTAGACTGCAGCTAACTGATGTAGCTAGCTAGCCTGCCTACATGAAAACTTGAAACCTTGTAGCCACTGAGTGACGTCTGGTCTGGATAATTTGACATTGACGGTTCGCGTGAATTCAACAATGTAACGCAGGTTACTTCGCTGAGCATCACTTGATACTTTTTGCGACCCTTTTTCACGTCCACGCAACCACCGTTTGATAAGGTCATTTTACCATCACTTCAGCCAGTGAGTTTTGACCGTGTATTTACCAGATGTTACAGACACTAGACTTTCTCAACAGATCCAGCAAGCCAGCTAGACGAGTCTCCATATCTGGCTTGGGGGCAACGATCGCTAATAAAAAAAAGTGAGCATTAATAAATAAACATAATGTTTACAAGCAACAATGCTAATGACTTTATAGGCTGTTTCTATTTGTCAGAGACAAGCAAACAAGCATACCACTTCAACACCTGAGTAACAAGAACTTGTCGGCTACAGAATTGCCGTGCATTATAGCAAAATGTATACCTTTCCTTGGAAAATAGATCAGGCGAACCCATGTCAAATTGGCTGTGTAGCTGATAGCCAGCTAGTGGATAACCACCAACTAAGATGTTAGTGAGACACATTGGAAGGGGAGAAGAAAATGGCACATAACTAGATCAGTTTTAGCGTACAATTTATTTACCTGGATTTTCCGATTTAGCTTTTCTGTTCTTAGTTGACACCACTCTTTTAAATCGTATTTGCCCAAGTCCTCACGCTATTTTTCTAAATTGTATTAATTATTTTCGCCAAACAATCACTCCGCACATCCAAGATGGCTACCAGGAACCCCTCCTCTGCTGTTGTCCTGATGGACTGGAGGCCCGCCTCCCTTGCAAGCGATTCGATCCTCACCCTCATTCTACGCCTTCCACTGGCTAGACTGCCTGTCACTCTGGAGGGACAGGTTTCCCACTTCCGCACAAGTCGCACTATGATTGGTTCACTTTGAAAGGTGAAAGGTAAACATGAGTTCTCAGAACCCCTCACCCCCTTCATGTTTTGGTTCCTGTCCCTAACCACTGACACTGGCCAGAACATGTCAAGAAAACAACATGATAGTAAACGGAGCTGACAGAAAATCTATTGATAATATGAGCTGTAATAGTCCAAGTGTAGACTGCCATGTATATTATTAATTGCAGTGCAATATGAAATAATTAAATGCTGTCTCTCAATCAAATGGCCTACATTGTTAAAACTGCATTGTTGGTTAAGGGCTTGTAAGTAAGCATTTCACTGTAAGGTCTACACCTGTTGTATTCGGTGCATGTGACAAACACAATTTGATACACAGACTGAAATAAGATGTTGCCATCAATCTAAAATTACAATTTTTAACCTTTATTTAACTAGGCAAGTCAGTTTAGCACAAATTCTTATTTACAATATATATATATATATATATATATATATATATATATATATATATACACACACTGAAAAAATATATAAATGCAACATGCAACAATTTCAAAGATTTTACTGAGTTAGTTCATTTAAGGAAATCAGTCAATTTAAATAAATTCATTAGGCACTAATCTATGGATTTCACATTACTGGGAATACAGATATGCATCTGTTGGTCAGATACCTTTAAAAAAAGCTAGGGGCGTGGATCAGAAAACCAGTCAGTATCTACCATTTGCCTCACTCACTCATCTCCTTCGCATAAAGTTGATCAGGCTGTTGATCGTGGCCTGTGGAATTTTGTCCCACTCTTCAACGGATGTGCGAACTTGCTGGATATTGGCAGGAACTGGAATAAGCTGTCATACACGTCGATCCATATCATCTTAAACATGCTCAATGGGTGACATGTCTGGTGAGCATGCAGGCCATGGAAGAATTGGGACATTTTCAGCTTCCAGGAATTGTGTACAGAGACTTGCGACATGGGGCCATGCACTTTCATGCTGAAACCTGAGGTGATGGCAGGGAATGAATGGCTCGACAATGGGCCTCAGGATCTTGTCACGGTATCTCTGTGCATTCAAATTGCCATCGATGAAATGCAATTGTGTTCGTTGTCTGTAGCTAATGCCTGCCCATACCGCCACCATGGGGCACTATGTTCACAACGTTGACATCAGCAAACCGGTTGCCCACAGGACGCCATACACGTGGTCTGCGGTTGTGATATATATATATATACACACACACTGAAAAAAAACATACTGCCAAATTCTCTAAAATGACTTGAGGCGGCTTATGGTTGAGAAAATCATTCAATTCTCTGGCAGCAGCTCTGGTGGACATTCCTGCAGTCAGCGTGTCAATTGATTGCTCCCTCAAAACTTGAGACATCTAAGGCATTGTGTTGTGTGACAAAACTGCACATTTTAGAGTGGCCTTTTATTGTCCCCAGCACAAAGTGCACCTTTTTGTGCATAGGAAACATTTCTGGGATCTTTTATTTCAACTCATGAAACATGAAACCAACACTTTACACGTTGCGTTTATAGTTTTGTTCAGTATAGTTATCAAAACTCAACTCTCTGGGCTTGCATTGTCTTTTTTTCCAACCCTACTGGGAGGAACTGTGAAATTAAAGACTGACCGATTCAAGCCTTTACCCATTTGGGAACACGTAATAGAAATGTTCTATTACACCTTTTGATCCCCTTTTCCATCCACCATCAAAAATATTCCGCCTTGGAGCAGATCTCAGATAGTTGGCTCCATAAAATACCAAGGACGAGCCTCACGCACACTCAAATTTTGATTCAATATCCTGTAGACATTAAACAGATCAGACAGACATCAGAGTACATTAAATATGTTTTAATGAGATCAGTCAGACCTTCTGTAAACAACCTTACAATGTAGAGGGAAGTGACGGAGTGCAAGAATTCTCACCTGCTAACCTGTTGACAGTATATGGACAGAGTCAAAGCCATTCTCTTACATAATCGTTCAACCTGTTTAGGAAAACAACAAACAATCTCAGATGTGGAGAAGCTTTGGTAATGCAAATCATCTAAAGGGCCTCAGGAGACTACAGCATTTGGAACGCAAACCTGTCAAAATAAAAGTCCATTATGAAATTCGAAGCAACAGAAAGTCTTGGAGAAGGGGATGGGAATAGAAAGGAAAATAATAGCAGACAGGTTCTTCCAAGTGTGATCCTTGTTGTAAAGAGAAAACAATTGAATAAGAAAGAGGAGTAGAAGAAAGGGGCATGTAATTGAACTCTTCACATCGTTTTAATAGAGCCCACCCACGCCTGCAAATTATCTTCACTTTTCTATTTTATTGCCTGTCATGAACCTGAATTCATGTCATCCACAAGAAAGCCTCACACGTGCATATCCACATCCTTTTCTGGTCCTAAAGATATCACTGAGGCAAAACGTACTACAAAAAAACAGCAGATATGATTTTACAGTGAAATAAATAAATAACATTAAATAATGTGTCAATGTTGTTTTACAAAACCAACCAAGGGTTGAGGGCAGTGATAACTCTTTCAGGCTGTACAGCAGTTTGTCTGAGGAGAGAGAGAGAGAGAGAAAGAGAGAGAGAGAGAGAAACTGTGGAGGGGGAGAGTTCAGGGTCGTGTTCATTAGGCACCAAACTGAAGAAAACGGACTAAAACGGGGAGGGATCTGAACTACCTGAACTTGTACAATAATAAATACATATTTCTTTTTTCAGTCGCAAAACATTTTGCTATGGTATGCCCTAATGAACACAACCCAAATGTATCCAGATACAGTACCTCTGATTGGGTAAATAATATATGCAGTGCATCCAATCTAATGTACCTGATTGGACATACAGTAAGGCCTAAAATACAGTTAAAGACTAACACATACAACCCTATGAGATATAGTTAATAAAACTCTGCATTTCATCATCACCGCTGTGTCATAGCATCAGCGTGGTTGAGAGCCTTCTATTACAGGCTCTGGATCTGGCCTGGTGAAGCAGGTACTTCCTGTTAATATACTGGCCTGTAAGGTCTCCATATCAATGCACACTGGATGATAAATGAGTAGAAGTTGCCATTTTGGAGGTCTCATTGTTTTCTGTGGAATGGGGGTTGCCCACTGAGAAAGTCACATTGCATCATTTTCAGACGTTTTGTTATCAAAAGAGGGCGGTGATGCTAAGTTAAACGTACACAAAGACACTTACAATACTTGAAGGTCCCCTCAGACTTAAGTCAGTGCTGACTTCACAATAAGTGGCGTTGATGTTCTGAAAATGGGGGGAGGAGCTAGAACATAAAAAAATACCTGGCTCAGGTATGGACAAAACAAAATGGTTAAAATTGTGATTGAACTTGACTCATAGGAGAAAAGTCAGAATTCGACCAATTCTGCTGATAAGTGGCCTTAAATTAACTTCAATAGGCCTCTGTTACTCATTATATCAAAGTGATAAATTAATAAATAAATACTCCATATAAATACATATTATCCACTGGCCAGACCCAGTTTGTTGTACAAAATGTACCTCCCATTCTTATAATACAATATAGGAATAATCTTTGTAACAAGTCTTCCAGTCTGCCTCTCTAGTAGTTAAATTCAAACTTTGTCTCCTCTTTAAAAAAAAATGCAAGTTGGGAGTGTTGTGATGCTCATAAATATTCATATCATTACATGAAACTCTGCTTCTCTCCCTCTCTCTGGTTCTCAGGTCTACCAGAAGTCTCGGCGGTGGTAAGCGTCTGGGTCACAGTACTTGGTCACCACCACCCTGTTGGCAAACTTCCTGCCTGTCAGCGCCTGCATGGCCTTCTGGGAGTCAAACAGGGTCATGAACTCCACAAAGATCTGAGAGAGGGAAAGAAAGGATAGGAGAGTAGGTGAATAGCCATTCTGTATGGAACCAGACAACCATGTTAAATGTAATTCTACAGCAATCAACTATGATAAATGTTTACACATACACACACACAAAGAGCTTATTGCATTGGAAACTATTATCTTAAGCCTAGGCAAAAGTGATGTTATGAAATGCTTGTTTGATGGGAGGCGAAAGGCAAATTTCTTCAAGGGAATGACATTTTCTCTCCCTAATTTAGTGATTGCAATCTTGTCTCATCGCTGCAACTCCCCAATGGGCTCGGGAGAGGCGAAGGTCGAGGAATGCGTCCTCCGAAACATGACCCGCCTAACAGCGCTTCTTAACACCAACTCGCTTAACCCCGGAAGCCAGCTGCACCAATGTGTCGGAGGAAACACCGTTTAACTGACGACCGAAGTCAGCCTACAGGAGCCCGGGCCCACCAAAAGGAGTCGCTAGAGCATGATGAGCCAAGTAAAGCCCCCTGGCCAAACCCTTCCCTAACCCAGACGACGCTGTGCCAATTGTGCGCTGCCCTATGGGACTCCGGGTCATGGCCGGAAATGACACAGCCTGGGATCGAACTCCAGGCTGTAGTGACGCCACAACACTGCATCGCCTTAGACTGCTGCGCCAGGGAATTCAATCATTTAACCTGAACTGAACGGATTCACTTTAAAACTGTACAATTTCAGAATGCACACCACACAAACTCTCCTCAAATCACTGCAACAAACACCCCCATGCATCATGACCTCTCATCCCCTCCCATCTTAACACCCAGGTACTCCTTTACCCCTCCCCTTGCTCATCTCACCTTCCCAGTGCCTGGGACCTCCAGGCCATCCACAGGCCGGGGGATCTCAATGCTCTTCACCTGGCCGTACTTGCCGCACTCATCCCGGACGTCCTCCACGATCTCCTCGTACTCCTCGTCATCCAGCAGCTCCTCCACAGCCACCATGTTCATCAGGCAGAGGACCTCAGTGGGCAGGCCACCCAGCGAAGCCATGGAGGTGGGCATCAGGCCTGGCACCTGGAGGGTCACCGGGGTCTGGTTCATACCCGTCTGATGGGGGAAGGGTGGGGAGAGGTGTTGGTGATTGGGAAGGTTGAAAGAACATGAGCACTTTTAGAAAAAGTTTTAGAATGTTTAGGGTGTAAAAACACAGAAGAAAAAAATGAAACATTGTTTAATTGCCAACTTGTTTTTGTAATAATAATGAGTTTGCTTTGCAGTTGTGCATATGCTTAGTCAATCCGTAGTCAGCTCTGGATTGTCCTGATTAAGTTATGTAGCAAAGTTTGATGTTCTAGGTCAGTCAGTCACCCCCCCCATTTTTTTATATATACATACAGCTCTGGAAAAAATGAGACCACTGCAAAATTATCCGTTTCTCTGGTTTTACTATTTATAGGTATGTGTTTGGGTAAAATGAAAATGTTTGTTTTATTCTATAAAACTACTGACAACATTTCTCCCAAATAAAAATATTGTCATTTAGAGCATTTATTTGCAGAAAATGACAACTGGTCAAAATAACAAAAGGATGCAGTGTTGTCAGACCTCTAATAATGCAAAGAAAATAAGTTCATATTGATTTTTATACTAATGATTTAACTTAGGAAGAGTTCAGAAATCAATATTTGGTGGAATAACCCTGATTTTCAATCCCAGCTTTCAAGCGTCTTGGCATGCTCTCCACCAGTCTTTCACATTGATGCTGGGTGACTTTATGCCACTCCTGGCGCAAAAATTCAAGCAGCTCGGCTTTGTTCGTATCTTTTCTGCATCTCACGAATGTTCTTCTTTGTGATCTGAACACCTCAAACTTAGATTAGTCTGTCCATAACACTTTTTTTCCAATCTTCCTCTGTCCAGTGTCTGTGTTATTTTGCCCATCTTAATCTTTTCTTTTCATTGGCCAGTCTGAGAAATGGCTTTTTCTTTGCAACTCTGCCTAGAAGGCCAGGATCCCGGAGTCGCCTCTTCACTGTTGATGTTGAGACTAGTGTTTTGTGGGTACTATTTAATGAAGCTGCCAGTTGAGGACTTGTGAGGCATCTCAAACTAGACACTCTAATGTACTTGTCCTCTTGCTCAGTTGTGCACCGGGGGCCTCCCACCCTTTCTATTCTGGTTAGAGACAGTTTGCGCTGTTCTGTGAAGGGAGCAGTACACAGCGTTGTACGAGATCTTCAGTTTCTTGGCAATTACTCGCATGGAATAGCCTTCATTTCAAGAATAGACTGACGCATTTCAGAAGAAAGGTCTTTGTTTCTGGCCATTTTGAGCCTGTAATCGAACCCACAAATGCTGATGCTCCAGATACTCAACTAGTCTAAAGAAGGCCAGTTTTATTGCTTCTTTAATCAGAACAACAGTTTTCAGCTGTGCTAACATAATTGCAAGTGTTTTCTAATGATCAATTAGCTAATCCTCATTTATAATTTTAAAAGGCTAACACAATGTGCCATTGGAACACAGGAGTGATGGTTGCTGATAATGGGCCTCTGTACGCCTATGTAGATATTCCATTTAAAAACAAATCTGCCGTTTCCAGCTACAATAGTCATTTACAACATTAACAATGTCTACACTGTATTTATGATCAATTTGATGTTATTTTAAAATGGACAAAAAATGTGCTTTTCTTTCAAAAACAAGGACATTTCTAAATGACCCCAAACTTTTGAATGGTAGTGTACACACACACACACACACACACACACACACACTGCATTCTGAAAGTATTGAGACCCCTTTACTTTTTCCACATTTTGTCATTTTACAGCCTTATTCTAAAATTTTATTTTTTTCCTCAATCTACACATAATACCCCATAATGACAAAGCAAAAATGTTTACAAAATACATTTACATAACTACTCAGACCCTTCACTTAGTACTTTGTTGAAGCACCTTTGGGTATGACGCTACAAGCTTGGCACACCTGTATTTGGGGAGGTTTCTCCCATTCTTCTCTGCAGATACTTTCAAGCTCTGTCAGGTTGGATGGGGAGCGTCGCTGCACAGCTATTTTCAAATCAAATCAAATCTACATATTTAGCAGATGTTATTGGGGATGCAGTGAAATGCTTGTGTTCCTAGTGCAGTAGTATCTAACAATTCACAACAATACACAAATCTAAAAGTAAAATAATGGAATAGATACTACTGCACTAGGAACACAAGCATTTCAAAAGTAAAATAATGGAATTATGAAATATAATATAAATATTAGGACGAGAAATGTCCTAGTGGAATTTACTAAATACAGAAGAAAAGAATATAGTATATACATACGAGATGAGTAAAGCCGTATATAAACATTATTAAAGTGACTAGCGTTCCATTATTTAAAGTGGCCAGTGATTCCATGTCTATGTATATAGGGCAGCAGGCTCTAAGGTGCTTGGTTGAGTAACCGGGTGGTACCCGACTAGTGATGGCTATTTAACAGTCTGATGGCCTTGAGATAGAAGCTGTTTTTCAGTCTCTCGTTCCCAGCTTTGATGCACCTGTACTGACCTCACCTTCTGGATGATAGCGGGGTGAACAGATATTTTTGGCCTTCCTGTGACATAGGGTGCTATAGGTGTCCTGGAGGGCAGGCAGTGTGCCCCCGGTGATGCGTTGGGCAGACCGTACCACCCTTTGGAGAACCCTGCAGTTGCGGGTGGTGCAGTTGCCGTACCAGGCGGTGATACAGCCCGACAGGATGCTCTCAATTGTGCATCGGTAAATGTTTCTGAGGATCTTAGGGGCCAAGACAAATTTCTTCAGCCTCCTGAGGTTTAAGAGGTGCTGTTGCGCAATCTTCACCACACTGTCTGTGTGGGTGGACCATTTCAGATTGTCAGTGATGAGTACGCAGAGGAACTTCAAGTTTTCCACCTTCTCTACTGCGGTCCCGTCGATGTGGATAGAGGGGTGCTCCCTCTGCTGTTTCCTGAAGTCCACAATCAGCTCCATTGTTTTGTTGACGTTGAGAGAGAGGTTATTTTCCTGGCCCCACTCTGCCAGGGCCCTCACCTCCTCCCTGCCAGTGTCTCGTCATTGTTGGTAATTAGGCCTACTACTGTTGTGTCGTCTGCAAACTTGATGATTTGGAGTCGTGCGTGGCCACGCAGTCATGGGTGAACAGGGAGTACAGGAGGGGGCTAAGCACGCACCATTGTGGGGCCCCTGTGTTGATGATCAGTGAAATGGAGGTGTTGTTTCCTACCGTCACCACCTGGGGGCGGCCTGTCAGGAAGTCCAGGACCCAGTTGCACAGGGCGGGGTTCAAACCCAGGGCCCGAGCTTAATGATGAGCATGGAGGGTACTTTTGTGTTGAAGGTTGAGCTATAGTTGTCACACCCTGATCTGTTTCACCTGTCTTGTGCTTGTCTCCACCCCCCACCAAGGGGTCTCCCATTTTCCCCCATTATCCCATGTACTTATAACTGTGTTTTCTGTTTGTCTGTTGCCAGTTCTTCTTGTCTTGTCAGCGTGTTCTCCTGTTTTCCAGTATCTCTAGTTCCTGTTTTCTAGTCCTCCCGGTTCTGACCATTCGGTCTGCCCTGACCCTGCCTGCCGTTCTGTCCCTTATTGACGCGGTCTTGGATTATCGACCTCTGCCTGCCCCGTTCCATAATAAACATCTGAGATTCGAACTGTCTGACTCCTGTGTCTGCATCTGGATCTTATCCTGAGTCGTGTTAGTAAGAACTGGCCATGACTGACCCAGCAGACTCGGACCAGCTCCACAATGCCGTCTCCACCCAAGGAGCCACAATTGGAAGGCACGAGGAGTTACTTCAAAATCTTATGGAAAGATTCCAGACCTTGGCAGAACGCCATGATCGCACTTTCAATACATTACTGTAGCAATTCCCTGCACAACAGTAACCTCCCAGCCTCTCAGTAATATCGCTGTCAGCAGCGAATCTCCCCAACCCACCCCGGCTTTCCGAGAACCCCGCTTACCTCCTGTTGGGCGTTTCTTTCCCAGTGCTCCCTCATCTTCGAGCTGCAGCTCTTTTTTTCCCTCGGACCACTTGAAGATAGCGTACCTTATAACGCTGATGTCCGGGAGGGCTCTCACCTGGGCTACGGCAGTGTGGGAGCAACAATCCACCGTGTGCTTCAGTCTGGAGGAATTCATGGTGGAGGTAAAAAATGTGATTGATTCTCTGTTGTCCGGGAGAGAGGCTGCTAGGAAGCTACTCTTACTACGTCAAGAATCCCGTAGTGTGGCAGACTATGCGGTCGATTTCCACACGTTGGCCGCAGAGAGTGCCTGTAACCCGGAATCCCTATTCGACACGTTCCTTCATGGATTATCGGAGGAGGTTAAAGACGACCTCGCAGCCCGGGAGCTGCCCATAGATCTTCGACTCGCTCCTCGTCTTGACCACACGGATCGATTGGCGGCTACGGGAACGTAGGAGGGAGAGGAGGTCTGTTCCCAGTCACACTCGGTCGTCCAAGGATCCCACCTCGCCTCTGAGGAATCCCGGAAGTCCCCGACGTCTACATTACCAAGAGAATCTCTCCGGGTACTCATTGACTCGTGGCGTGACGAGAGTTTTATGGACAATACCCTGGTGTCAGAGCTGGGAATCCCCACTCAACCCCTCTCCATTCCCATGGACGTCAGAGCGCTGGATGGGTGCTCTATTGGTAGAGTCACCCACAACCTGCGAGTGTCAGGTAACCAGTGAGTCCATGCAATTTCTGCTCATCGAATCTCCTCAGGTACCCGTGGTTTTCATGGCTCGAGGCACAATCCCTAAATTGACTGGACTGTTGGTTCAATCAAGGAATGAAGCCCGTTCTGCCACACTCACTGCTTAAAGTCGGCAAAGTCTTCCTGCGTGCTTGGGAAAAGCCTTGGACCTCTCCGCCGTTCCAGCGGAGTACCAGGACCTCCGGGAGGTTTTCAACAAGGCCCGTGCCACATCGCTCCCTCCGCATCAGCCCTACAACTGCGTTATTGACCTTCTCCCGGTCACTACACCACTTCGGGGGTCAGCTTTATTCCCTGTCGGGTCTGGAGACCAAGGCGATGGAAAGGTACATTGAGGACTCCCTGGCTGCAGGGTGTATCCACCCTTCTGCCTCCCTGCCAGTGCAAGGTTCTTCTTTGTGGAGAAGGACAAAACCCTGTGCCCATGTATTGACTACCGGGGCCTTAATGACATCACGGTTAAGAACCGTTACCCACTATCACTCATCGCCTCGGCTTTCAAGCCTCTCCAGGGGACTACTGAAGTTGGACCTTCGGAACGCCTACCATCTGGTGCGGATACGGGAAGGAGACAAGTGAAAGACAACCTTTAACATGGCTAGCGGTCACTAGGAATACCTGGTGATTTGGACTGACCAACGCTCTTGCAGTGTTCCAAGCCCTGGTTAACAATGTTGAATGATGTTGAATGTTGGAGGACATGTTGAACCGGTTTGTGTTCGTCTACCTCGATGACATCCTTGTCTATTCCCGCTCAGCTCAAGAACATGTCCTCCAGCATCTCCTGGAGATCCAGCTTTTTGTTAAAGCTGAGAAATGTGAATTCCATCGCTCCACCATCTCCTTCCTAGGATACATCATCGCTGCAGGAAATATGCAGATGGATCCTGACAAGGTGAGAGCGGTGGTGGATTGGCCTCAACCCACATCCAGAGTGCAGCTGCAACGCTTCTTGAGGTTAGCTTATTTTTAACGCCATTTCATCCGGAGTTACAGCACCCTGGCTTCCCCCCCTTTTAGCACTCACCTCTCCCAAGGTCCCGTTCACGTGGTCTCCAGCTGCTGACCGGGTGTTCTCTGACCTCGAGCATCGGTTCACTACAGCTCCCATTTTGGGGGCTGTCCTGTCCCAACGTTCTGCCGAGGCCCAAAAGCTGCATCCCTGCGATTTCCTTTCCCATAGTCTTAAACCAGTAAGAGGAATTATGACGTGGGAAATCGAGAACTACTCGCGGTGAAGATGGCGTTGGAGGAGTAGAGGCACTGGTTAGTGAGGGCGGAACATCCATTCATAGTGTGGACTGATCACAAGAACCTGGAATATCTATAGGCAAGCACGATGGGCCCTGCTATTCACTCGATTAAACTTTACCATCTCCTACCGCCCGGGATCCAAGAATGTGAAGCCTGATGCGCTCTCACACCCCTGGTCCCATATATCCCTGGAATTTGTTACTGGTCTCCCTCCATCCCCACGATCCTTACGGTGGTGGATCGGTTTTCCAAAGCCGCCCATTTCATTCCCCTTCCCAAGTTACCCTCAGCCAAGGAGAAGGCCCAGCTCATGGTGCTCCGATCGCGGTCCTCAGTTCTCGCCTCGGTTCTGGAAGGCGTTCTGCACCCTCATTGGGTCGTAGGCCAGCCTGTCCTCTGGTTTTTACCCCTAGTCCAACGGCTAGTCGGAGCGAGCCAATCAGGACCTGGAAACGGCTCTTCGTTGCCTCGTCTCCGCAACCCCCTTCCCTCCCCAGCCACTGGTCTCTCGCCTTTCGAGTGTTCCATGGGATTTCAGCCCCCGCTCTTCCCTGAGCAAGAGGTCAGCATACCCTCGGCCCAGATGTTCGTCCGCTGCCCTCGCC
This sequence comes from Brachymystax lenok tsinlingensis, assembly GCA_030435695.1. Taxonomy (NCBI): domain Eukaryota; kingdom Metazoa; phylum Chordata; class Actinopteri; order Salmoniformes; family Salmonidae; genus Brachymystax; species Brachymystax lenok. Next base: position 32,365,442 of record CM059799.1, read on the forward strand.
GTACCTGGAAGAGAGCCCGGTCCGCTCTTCTCAAGACCAACTCCAGGTATAGGCGACAGACGGACCGCCACCGGACCCCTGCTCCCCGCTATCGTCTCGGACAGAGGGGTATGGCTGTCCACTCGGGATCTGCCCCTCCAAGTGTAGTCCTGTAAATGTTCTGTTTTATCAGCCCTTTCCCCATCTTTAAGATTCTTAGCCCCTCTGCTGTTCGTCTTCTGTTGCCCTACATGTCTCATTGACGGCCATCCGGCATACACGGTGAGGCGCCTCCTGAGTGTTTGACCTCGGGGCAGGGGATTCCAGTACCTGGTTGACTAGGAGGGTTATGGTCCAGAGGAGAGGGGCTGGGTCCCCGCTAGGAATATCCTGGATCCAGCCCTCATCGCTATGTTCCGCCGCCGGCAACATGGTCAACCAGATATGTGCCCGGGTAGGACGCCAGGTGGCGCCTCTAAGGGGGCGGTACTGTCACACCCTGATCTATTTCACCTGTCTTGTGCTTGTCTCCACCCCCCATCACGTCTCCCATTTCCCCCCGTTATCCTGTGTACTTATACCTGTGTTTTCTGTTGGTCTGTTGCCAGTTCGTCTTGTCTTGTCAAGTCTTACCGGCATGTTCTCCCATTTTCCAGTATCTCTAGTTTCTGTTTTGCTGTCCTCCCGGTTCTGACCATTCTGCCTGCCTTTCTGTCCCTGATTGACACTGTCTTGGATTACCGATCTCTGCCTGCCCTGACCCTGAGCCTGCCTGCCGTTCTGTCCCTTATTGATGCGGTCTTGGATTACTGACCTCTGCCTGCCCTGGACCTGCCGTTACCCTGCCCCTTGTTTTGTAATAAACATCTGAAACAAACATCTGAAATAAACATCTGAAACAAATTGAAGTGGGTCTAGGGTGTCAGGTAAGGTAGAGGTGATACGATCCTTAACTAGCCTCTCAAAGCCCTTCATGATGACAGAAGTAAGTGCTACAGGGCGATAGAAATTTAGTTCAGTTACTTTTGCTTTTTTGGGTATGGTGGACATCTTGAAGCAAGTGGGGACAGCAGACTGGGATAGGGACAGATTGAATATGTCCGTAAATACTCCAGCCAGCTGGTCTGCGCATGCTCTGAGGACGTGGCTAGGGATGCCGTCTGGGCCGGCAGCCTTGCAAGGTTTAACACGCTTAAATGTCTTACATCGGCCACGGAGAATGAGAGCCCACAGTCCTTGGGAGCGGGCAGCGTCGGTGGCACTGTGCTATCCTCAAAGCGGGCGAAGAAGGTGTTAAGCTTGTCTGGAAGCAAGACATCATTGTCCGTAATCCGTGATTGTCTGTGACCCTGCCACATACATCTTGTGTCTGAGCCATTGAATTGTGACTCCACTGTCTCTGTGCGGACGTTTTGCCTGTTTGATTGCCTTACAGAGGGAATAACTACACGGTTTGTATTCGACCATATTCCCAGTCACCTTGCCATGGTCTTGCCATGGTTAAATGCTGTGGTTCGCGCTTCCAGTTTTGCGCGAATGCTGCCATCTATCCACAGTTTCTGGTTTGGGTAGGTTTTAATAGTCACCGTTGGAACAACATCCACTATGCACTTCCTGATTAACTCAGTCACTGTGTAAGCGTCAATTTTAATCTCAGAGGCTACACGGAACATATCCCAGTCCATGTGAAGCATGAAGCATGGATTACGATTGGTCAAACCAGCATTGAATAGACCTTAGCACGGGTACTTCCTGTTTGAGTTTCTGCCTATAGGAAGGGAGGAGCAAAATCGAGTTGTGATCTGATTTGCCGAAGGGAGGGCGGGGGAGGGCCTTGTAGGCATCTCGAAAAGGCGAGTAGCAGTGAACTAGTGTTTTCCGTAAACTAGTACTATAGTCAATGTGTTGGTAGAACTTTGGTAGAATTTTCCTCAAATTTGCTTTGTTAAAATCCCCAGCTACAATAAATGCGGCCTCAGGATATGTGGTTTCAAGTTTGCATAAAGTCCAGTGTCGTTCCTTGAGGGCCTACACTGAACATTAGCGAGTAATATACTCAGAAGCTGTGGTTGGTGTACCTGCCTCCTGAGTCGGACTAGAAGCCCACTCTGAAAACCTTTTCTCCGCCGGCGGCGACTTGAAGCAGCCTCTGGGATAAGTTAAATTGCCCTGGGGGGGTACAAACAAAGGATACAATTCGGGAAAGTCGTATTCCTGGTCATAATGCTGGTGATTTACCGACGCTCTGATATCGAAAGGTTATTCCCGGCTGTATGTAATAACACAAAAACATTTCTGGGCTAATAATGTAAGAAATAATACATAAAAAACAAAATTCTGCAAAGTTGTTTAGGAGCTAGAAGCAGAGCTGCCATGTCTGTTGGCGCCATCTTGCCATGCCATCAGGTCTCTTCAGAGATGTTCGATCGGGTTCAAGTCTGGGCTCTGGCTGGGCCACTCAAGGACATTCAGAGACTTGTCCCAAAGCCACTCCTGCGTTGTCTTGGCTGTGTGCTTAGGGTCGTTGTCCTGTTGGAAGGTGAACCTTCGCCCAGTCTGAGATCCTGAGCAAACTGGAGCAGGTTTTCATCAAGGAGCTCTCTGTACTCTGTTCATCCTTCCCTCGATCCTGACTAGTCTCCCAGTCCCTGCCTCTGAAAAACATCCCACAACATGATGCTGCCACCACCATGCTTCACCGTAGGGATGGTGCCAGGTTTCCTCCAAAGAGTTCAATCTTGGTTTCATCAGACCAGAGAATCTTGTTTCTCATGGTCTGAGAGTCCTTTAGTTGCCTTTTGACAAACTCCAAGCGGGCTGTCATGTGCCTTTTATTGAGGAGTGGCTTCCGTCTGGCCACTACCATAAAGGCCTGATTGGTGGAGTGCTGCAGAGATGGTTGTCCTTCTGGAAGGTTCTCCTATCTCCACAGAGGAACTCTGGAGCTTTGTCAGTGACCATCGGGTTCTTAGTCCCCTCCCTGATTGGAGTCCACCTTGAATTTACCACAGGTGGACTCCAATCAAGTTTTAGAAACATCTCAAGGATGATCAATGGAAACAGGATGCACCTGAGCTCAATATCAAATATCATAGCAAATGGTCTGAATACTTATGTAAATAAGGTATCATTTTTTTATTTTTAATAAATTAGTAAAACATTTTTAAAAAACTGTTTTCGCTTTGTCATTATGGGGTATTGTGTGTAGATTGACGAAGGAAAAAAAGTGTATTTAATTATTTTTTGAATAAGGCTATAATGTAACAGAATTTGGAAAAAGTCAAAGGGTCTGAATACTTTCCGAATGCACTGTGTGTGTGTGTGTGTGTATTTACAGTACCAGTCAAAAGTTTGGACACACCTACTCATTCAAGGGTTTTACATTGTAGAATAATAGTGAAGACATCAAAACTATGAAATAACATATGGAATAATGTAGTAACCAAAGTAGCCACCCTTTGCATTGACGACAGCTTTGCACACTCTTGGCATGTTCTCCAACGTTTTGTGCCTTACTGAAGGGGTTCACACATTTTTTCCCCATTCTGTCTTCCATTTCGAAACGTTTTCTACCGTTCGCTCCTTTTGAACAGCACCCAGTTGTAAAGTGTGCCTCTACTTGTAGTCTATCATCTCTGCTACTCACCAGAGCTGCGTTCTTGGCCCCAACACTGGCTCTCTGGACCAGGAGCTTCTTGTCCCCCAGCTGCATCCCATTCAACCCTGCAATTGCCTGAGACAGCAAACAGAGTTAGAACAGAGGGATGCATCACAATAGTCAAAATTAGTTTCCTATCCACATCTCCTTTCCTACAACAGTGCTGATCTGCTAAGGCTGGATGGGTGACAGCAATATGGAAGACTACTATGAGATTGGCTTTCACCTGGCCAGGTATATCAGATCAGTGCGGATTAAAGAAGACAGCCCAAGAGTTTATGACCTTATGTTAACCACATATCTATAACAAGAAACATATTGCATACATCAATACAGGTGCAATATCTGACACTGACCTGGTCGTTCAAATTGACATCCACATATTCACAGAAGGCGTAGCCCTTGGAGAGGGCCGTGGCGCTGTCTTTGACCAGGTTGAAGGCCTTCAGAGGGCCAAAGGAGGTCAATAGCTCTTTTACCTAGTGGGGTGTGAAGACAGGAAAACACAAACAATGAACAAAATAATATGAGGGGATGCCCTATCAGTAATATTGTCTGAACTAAAACGAAATATTCTCAACCTTGATGACTGACAAAATAAACAGTAGTATGAAATGTATTGGTCACGAGAGACTAGAGACTTAGAAAGAAGGACTTTAATACATTAGAAAGGACTGACCTGATCATCATTAAGATAATTTGGCAAGCCACCGATGAAGAGTTTGTGGGCTGAGTCTGGCACCACGGTCGAAACCACTCCTAATCCAAGCAACAGTGAGATAAGCTTAAGACATTTTTTATTGAAATCAGAGGATTCAACTGGGTCAACAATGTTTTGAAAGACCCACCTGGTACATAGACACTGGGGCTCTCACTCATGCCGGGCAGGGGCTGGTAGTCGTGAGGCCGTCTGATCTTCAGACTCTGACCCTGGAAGATGATGCCGTCAAAGGCCATGGCCTGGGTCGTTTCGTCCACCGAGCGGAACTGGAAGAGGTAGAGAGAAGGTCAACATTATGACGTGCTATTGTAGAAGCATGCAGAGCTCAACGATACTTCAGTACTCAGGACGGCAACTGTTAGCGGGCAATGCAAGTTAGCTAATAACTGCCATCCATGATCTACATGTATTTTATGCTTTCCATTTTTATACTAAAGACATTTTAGTTGAGCACACACCTCGAGGAAGGCAAAGTTCTTGTCCTGGTTTATCTGTACAGCTAGAACAGGGTTGCCAGGGGCCTGGGTGAGTCCGCCAAGGCACATCTGGGCATTGAAGAAATCCATCATTGCCTCCTATTGACACAACATGGACGATCACTTATACGTTTTGCAGTGGGGAAAGCAGAAGTACATAGAAGGCTCTCGACCAGGCTGATTCTATGACACAGTAGTGATGATAAAATGCACAGAGTCATTTTTAACCATACGGTTGAGGCGTTAGTCTTTAACTGTATTTTAGGCCTTATGTCCGATCAGCTACACTGAACAAACACAACATGCAACAATTTCAAAGATTTTACAGAGTTACAATTCATATAAAGGAAATTATCTAATTGAAATGAATTGATTAGGCTCTAATCTATGGATTTCACATGTCTAGGAATACAGACATGCATCGGTTGGTCACAGATACCTTTACAAAAAAAAGTAGGGGGAGTGGATCATCCCAAACATGCTTAATGGGTGACATGTCTGGTGAGCATGCAGGCCATGGAAGAACTGGGACATTTTCAGCTTCCAGAAATTGTGTACACATCCTTGCAACATAGGGCTGTGCATGATCAAGATGAAACATGAGGTGATGGCGCCGGAAGAATGGCACGACAATGGGCCTCAGGATCTCGTAACGGTATCTCTGTGCATTCAAATTGCCATCCATAAGATAGAATTGTGTTTGCTGTCCATAGCTTATGCCTGCCCATACCATAACCCCACCGCCACCATAGGGTACTCTGTTCACAATTGACATCAGCAAACCGCTGGCCCACACGACACTTGCCTGGTACAGTTGAAACTGGGATTCATCCGTGAAGTGCACACTTCTCCAGCGTGCCAATGGCCATCAAAAGGTGAGCATTTTCCCACTGAAGTCGGTTACAACGCCAAACTGCAGTCAGGTCAAGACCCTGGTGAGGACGACGAGGACTAAGATGAGCTTCCCCTAGACGGTTTCTTAAAGTGCAGAAATTCTTCAGTTGTGCAAACCCAGTTTCATCAGCTTTCCGGGTAGCTGGTCTCAGATGATCACGCAGGTAAAGAAGCCGGATGTTGAGGTCTTGGGCTGGCGTGGTTACACGTGGTTTGCAGTTGTGAGGCCGGTTGGAGATACTGCCAAATTCTCTAAAAACGATGTTGGAGGCAGCTTATGGTAGACAAATTAACCTTAAATTCTCTGGCAACAGCTCTGGTGGACATTCCTGCAGTCAGCATGCCAATTGCACGCACCCTCAAAACTTGAGACATCTGTGCCATTGTGTTGTGTGACAAAACTGCACATTTTAGAGTGGACTTTTTATTGTCCCCAGCACAAGGTGCACCTGTGTAATTATCATGCTGTTTAATCAGAAAGGCTTCACTCAGAGCCAGTGGCAAGTCAATAGTAAAGATTGGGGGGGGAAAAAACAGTCTGCTTCATGTGAATTATATACCCTTTTCACACCATCATGCCAACCCGAACCGTACTGCAACTATGTTGAACGCTTAACCAGGCCAGCGCAGTACCGCTCTGCTCAGTAGTGTGGAAAGGGTAGCAGTTTCCCCATTACCTACCTCCGTGATGCCAAACGGTATGTTGCCTACGTAGAGCCTCCTGGCCTGCCTGGTCATTTGGCTGCCCACCACGGGTACAGAGGTGGTTGGGGGGGGGGGCAGCCCCTCTGGAGTTATCATGGTGGGCAGCAGGGCCGTGGCTGGGATCTGGCCAGCAGCTGAGAGAGGAACATGGACTCAAGTTAGATATGAGTCTAACGGAGAAGAAATACTCAACACCTGCTCTTTCCATGACATAAGCTGACCAAGGGAATCCAGGTGAAAGCTATGATCCCTTATTGAAGTCACTTGTTACATCCACATCAAAGTGTAGATGAAGGGGAGGAGACAAATTAAATAAGAGTTTAGGCCTTGAGACATGGATTGTGTGCCAATTAGAGGGTGAATGAGCAAGACACATGATTTAGGTGCCTTGGGGCACCGTACCTGAATGGGGTACCTGAATGGGGTACGGCAATAGGTGCCAGGCGCACCGGTTTGTGTCGAGAACTGCAACGCTGGTGGGTTTTTCATTCAACAGTTTCCCGTGTATATCAAGAATTGTCCACCACCCAAAGGACATTTGGGGGGGGGGGCAATATTAAGAAGGTGGTCTTAATGTTTTGTACACTCAGTGTATGTATGACTATATACAATGCATTCGGAAAGTATTCAGACCCCTTCACTTTTTCCACATTTTGTAACGTTACAGCCTTATTTCCCCCCCCCCTCATCAATCTACACACATAATGACAAAGTAAAAACAGATTTTTTAAAATGTTGGCAAATTTATTTTAAAAAATGTTTTTAATGAAATATTACATATGTATTCAGACCCTTTACTCAGTACATTGTTGAAGCACCTTTGGCAGCCTCGAGTCTTCTTGGGTATGACGCTACAAGCTTGGTACATCTGTATTTGTGGTTTCTCCCATTCTTCTCTGCAGATCTTCTCAAGCTCAGGTTGAGAGACTTGTCCCGAAGCCACTCCTGCGTTGTCTTGGCTGTGTGCTTAGGGTCGTTTTCCTGTTGGAAGGTGAACCTTCGCCCCAGTCTGAGGTGGTTCCAAACTTCTTCCATTTAAGAATGATGGAGGCCACTGTGTTCTTGGGGTCCTTCAATGCTGCAGACATGTGTTGGTACCCTTCCCCAGATCTGTGCCTCGACACAATCCTGTCTCAGACCTCTACTGACAATTCTTTCGACCTAATGGCTTGGTTTTTGCTCTGACATGCACTGTCAACTGTGGGACCTTACATAGTGTGTGCCTTTCCAAATAATGTCCAATCAATTGAATGTACCACAGGTGGACTACAATCAAGTTGTAGAAACATCTCAAGGATGATCAATGGAATACTTTCTGTTTTTATTTTTAATACATTTGCAAAAATGTCTAAAAACCTGTTTTCGCTTTGTCATTATGGTGTATTATTGTGTGTAGATTGATAAGGATTTTTTTTTTTTTAATGTAATCAATTTCAGGATATGGCTATAACATAACAAAATGTGGAAAAAGTCAAGGGGTCGGAATACTTTGCGAATGCATTGTATTTATGTATATGTATTAAGTGAGAGAGGGACTGAGTTGAATACTTTCATACAAAATCGCATTAACAGCCTTTGCTTTTGAGCAAACATAATATGGACCATGATGTGACACTATTATAGTGAGTGCTGACAAGTACTGACAAACTGACCCTGCATAGCCTTATACTGCAGGGGGGTGATATGCTCGAAGCCTGGTGCCGGGACATCCCAGTACTTCCTCACTTTCTTCTTCTTCTCTCTGTGCAGAGCTGGAGAGCGACTGCAAGAGAGAGACAAGAGGGGACAGGAGAGATGGACATATTGCCTTGCAATGCAGAGACCGTGTGGACAAAGGTTAATGAATAGCACAAAAGTATGGGAATCAATGGGATTAAAAAAAAAAACACATTTTGGATTGATAGTTATAACACATTCCTCTTAGAACTCTATCTACCGGGCATCTACATGCTCCCATTTGTATATGGTTTAAACATCCGACATTAACCATAATATATGCCCTGATTTCAAAGCAAGCCTCTGACAATTATAGATTCAAGTAGTCTCCCCTCACATTGACCTTGTTTGCATTAAGAACAATTCTAACATTAGAACACTCAACAACCACCAAGTACATTACTTAACTAGCAGATGGACAGCTGACTCATAATTAGCAGTTGAACTTTGATAGTGTCATGCACGTCACTGTCTTGCTGTAATACTGTACCTCACAACAGTCTCTTGGGATTGTTTTTGAGTCTGTATGCTGAAATGACAGTTAAAACAAGGGTGTTCCGTGTATTATTGCATAAAGGTGGGGAAAGAAATAGTTGAAACCAGTCAATGATCCACAGAAAGCTTATCACACAAAATTGATGTGCATATCATTTCAAATACTTCTACACTATCAACCTGCGCCTGTGTCGACGACGGTCCTTGCTGTCGCTGCGGCTTTCCCTGCTCTTCCTTCTTTCCCGGCACCTCTTCTTCCTCTCTCGGCTGAGACTGCGGGAAGGGGTACGCCACCCGTGCCGATTCTCCTTGTCCCGCTCTGAAGGGGGAAAGAGGGAGGAAGAGGAGGCGAGCAAGGGAGAGTCACAGTGACAAAGTCACAGGATCCCCTAGTTGCAGCAAGAGAGAGAAATCTTTATGCATACTGCTTAAAAAAAAAATCAGTCATAAGTACAAGTATATACTGCTACTCCTGTTATAGCTAACGTTTGAGGAGTTAAAGGGCAATTGCCATTCCCGCTATCAACCTGCAGAGAAAGCACATCTGTAACACTTTTCCCTGATTCCACATTGCATAAATGTGTCCTGGTATAGTACCCTTTATATAAGCTAACTGATGGTGAGCGTGGTGCAGTTAATAAGAGCAAAAGTCATGGACATGTCCCCGTTTTAAAAAATTCGCTACCGAAAAAAAAAAAACGAACACTAATCAATCAGGCAGATGTAACTAGCTATTCTGCGATGGCTAGCGGGTCAATCAGTGCCCTTTGTCGTACATTGCGAGCATACGTGCCAGCATGTGAGTCTGTATGTGTCATAAATGTATATTGTTTTGGTAAACAAATCATTGGCCTAGTACAAACAGCTAACTGACAGCAATGTGGTGACAGCGAGCTACCGGTATGCTAGCTAGCTATAATAATCTCTAAGAGCTAGCTGGTAATATTACACATTACTGTAGGATGAATGTGCAACAACACTCACCTTTCTTATTTTCAGTCAACAATCTCTCGAATTCATCGAAATCCGACATTTTGGACCTAGATTGGATGACTTCTCTTGTTAGCTTAGCTACCAAGGCTACAAATAAACACAGCTTGTTTGAATCAAGACTGGACACAGGAATTTAGGACGCCCTCTGTCGGCATGGAATAATACTGATCTAGTGTGTGTGCTGAGCAGAGGAATTCTGGAACATTGTTCAGAGGCCAGTTATATGTCTGTGTTTTTTTCTGATAAATGTAATATCTAGGAAGACCGATACCAACTACTAAAACGCATAACTGCATTTTGCGCAAACAATGTTTTTTATTGTACAGCAGATGGGTTACACTGCTTTCACTGACCTCAATATACTATTGAAATGTGGAAAGAAAATGTCGATAAATACATAAATTAACAAAATAATATTGTAGCTGTGGATCAGGTATTAACAAATGGTTCAACAATGAAAACAAATAAACATGTACAGGGGGAGTTTCTTTAAACCCACGGCTCAGAATGGTGTGCCTGTCCATTAACTGTCTTTTGCCATCAAAACCACATTTGATGTATGCTCAAATGTCACATTTTCCATTCATTTGGACTCCACAAACTTGTAGAAAATATTTCCCTGAATGGCAGTCATCTACAAAAACTAGCAGGGCTCTCAAAGGAAGGAATACAGTGTCTGCAGTATGTCAGTGCTTCTACCATTTCTGAATCATGCAGAAACACACACCGCAGATCATTCTGCTGTGCCACCTGACAATGAAAGATCGCCATGAATCAAAGACTATAAAAACTTAATCCAATTACCATAAACAGCATGTCCAACCAGCGGATGACTCCGGATGGAGACAACATTTTTCTATGCAACTGCTGTAATAGGCTACATCACAAAATTATCCAGTGTGTGGCTTTTAGTTAATACAGTGACAGACTACAACCTTTCTTATACAAATTCCATCTCTCCTTCCTTGCAAAAAGAAATGTATGATGGGTAAATAGATATCGCTCGCTCAACAAAAAACTCCTCTCGGTGCCCCCAATGTTGTAATTAGCCCCTCATAAAATGATTCAAACACAATTTCCACTTGGGACAATGAATAAGATACTTCAAGAGAAACGGTAAAAAAAAAAAATAACACAAAAAAACACTTGTGAAGCTAGAGCCAAATGGCTCTTAACAAAGCCTTAGGTATGTGACTCCCCATGAAGGTCAATAGCTTTTCAGTCTACCTTCCCTTCATGTCTAAACTTATAGGAGGAAAGGACCTTCCATTAGTTCCTGAACCTGTAGGAGATGGGCAGAAGCAGGTGGTTCTTCTTCATGGCTGCCACTTTGGCGTGCATGGGCTCGTCCAGGGCCTTGTAGCAGCGGCGGGCGTAGTCCAGGAGCTTCTCCTTGGAAGACTCAAACTCGCCCACCTCGGCCACCTTCTCTGGGGCCACCAGCAGCAGCTCGGCGATGGGGGATGTGGAGGCCATAGTGTTGCGGTCCACCCGGTGGACCTGGAAGGCCTTGGACATGCTCCTCAGGCGCTGGTAGGTGAGGAGGATCTTCTGGTACCGATGGAGCACACCGTCAGGATCTTTTACTGGAGGAGAGAGGAGCCATTTTAGTAAGCAGTTGATAGGAATTTCCCCCAAAAGTGTCAACTAGGGAAAAAAAAATCCAACATACAATTGAATATTATGACGCAGCTGACAAATGCACCGGGCATAGGAAATAACATAGCAATAAACTATGACTTGATTACCTCTTTGTCTTTCCTTGCCCCGAGTGATCCGGAAAACCCGTCTCATTTTCATTCTTGGCTCCCCACCATTCTTGGATCCCCTTTTCTTGGACATCTTCTCGTCCGATGAATCGTCCTCCTCTTCCACTTCCTCTTCCTCCATATAACCGTCTTCCTCAAAGTACTTATCTTCTTCGATCACACGCACCTCCTGTTTTACTGGGGGGGAAAGGGGGGGCAGTGAGAAAATGTATCTTCGTATACTTCAAGACACTAGATGACGGTTGACACTAAAGCCTAGCTTAAGCTGTATGATTCTCCCACTCCTAAAAAGCCATCCCACCCAAAATCTATTCTGCTTCCCTCTCACCAGGTACTCTGCTGCTACATGTGTGAGGTTGGCTCTGGACGTGTTTCCGTAGCATTCCAGACCTGGTGGTCATGGGTGAAGGAGGGGGGCTTGGAGCTCTCTCTGGTGGAGGTTTCAGAGTAGTGTAGTTCAGACTAGTGTGCTGGGAATCGGGATAAACATCTAATAAAGAGGGGAGAGGATAATTGATTTTTAAACAAGTTCCAATTTTGAAATTTATTTTTTTCCCCTCTACCTCAATTTCACCTCTCCATGTATCAGCCTATATAGTTGTGTATTCACCTGTATTATGTTTCCAAACAGTGCACTAAATGGAAAGTGTGACTAGATATTTTTGAGGCAACAACTTGATGTTCAAGAAACAGTGCTTCAATTGAACGTACAGTCAAGTGCTAACCCACGGGGCGCACACTGGTTGAATCAACGTTGTTTCCACGTTGTTCAATGAAATTGCGTTGAACCAACCTGGAATAGATGCTGAATTGACATATGTGCCCAGTGGGAAGTCAGTAGAAAAGTGCTCCCCACCACCAACCCCCAGTCTTTACGGTTGCTCTCCGGGGTCCTCATGGACGAGACAAAGCGTTCCAGCTGGCAGCGCAGGAAGTTGCGTTCCTCCTCCAGGTCCTCGATGCGCTTCTGCAGCCACGAATTCTTCTCCAGGGACACACACAGGTGGGTGCGCAGGTTGGTGATCAGCATGAACGGGCTGTAGTGCGGAGGCATTTCAGAAGCCGACTCTGGAAGGGGGATGAGGGCAGTTCATTGTTTGACTGTTTGAGGCACTGGTCATACTTCATGGGTAGGCCCTGAGAAGTTATTGACCACCTGACTTATGACACCATAATTACATGATTCATTTAGTTGATTAAGGTATCAAGAGGTGATTATGCAGGGCACTATTCATGAGGGATGGTAGTTTAATTACCTCCACCCTCCAGGTGAATGGAATTTCTATCCAATTAGTGACAATGAATAAACTGTAGATCACTTTGCTCGGGTTTAAGTAGCCCTGAACTATTTGACATTGTCATGATAGGAGAACATATTTATAAGGGGTTGCTTAACTTACTAATATTCTGTATGAGAGACAGGTAAAATGGTTAATACAGATGCCTGGTTGTTAGCCAACACCCTCCCCAAAAAAAAAAAAAAAATATATATATATATATATATATCTGTCTGACTGGTATTATGCCCTAATGTACCTTCCAAAATCTGCTCACTCTGGTTCAGATAGGCAGACCGGTCCTGGTTCTCCTCAAAGGGGAAGGAGACTTCATATTCATCCACAACATTATACAGACCTTTAGGGACCACAGTCAATGGTAGTGACACATGAGTGACGCATAATAAAAAATGATGTCATTTGATAAATAAACTCTTTAAATGGAAGTGCATTAAGAGTAAGCTAACCCTGCTTTTAAACATTTGCAAAGTAAATGTAGTAATTTTGTAAAATAGCAATACAACATATTCGGAGGAGGAAGAAATATGAAAGTACCGGTTGCATTCCTCGTGCTAGTCCGATGATCAGTCATCCTTCGTGGGTTGAGTGCTGTTCTACAAATCTGTAATACATATGGCAACATTGTAACATTATAATAAGCACCATCGTGGGTCATACGTTAAGAAAAGTGTTAAAACAGTCATTAGTCCGTCGAGACGGTGAAGTCACCAGCTGTAAAACAATTAAGGTATCCCCCATGCGATTTCGCCATATAAGTGGTATCTAGTAAGTTCACCTGCTCCGAAATTGGTTGCACAAAGCTGAAATGTAGCTAATCAATGTAGCCCAATGAAGAATGCAATACGAATACAGGTAAAAGCAACTTATGTTTTAGCACGAAAGGCCAGCGAATGGTTTGTATTAGTTGTTACCTCGTTCTTCAAAAGAGCCGCAAGTTAATAAGCAAGTTAATAACCATCCGCTTCCCATCAGGTGAAATGGGGTGAATTCGACAGCTTTTCTACTTGAGCCACGTGCGTAATTACTGCGTAGGCGGTGTAACGCTTCGGACTTCCTATTTGATGCCTAATGAGAATGTGTAATAATTACAGTGAAACTAATCTAATACCTACTTCATCGTGTCTTCAAATAACCTACATCAACTACTGCATGTGCATCTTTACGCCTACCAATGATAATCATTTCATACAAATTTTGCATACTGTATGTGGGAGGAGCTCAGGTGAGATTGTGGGAGGGGATACATTTGTTTTTGAGAAAACAAAAAAAATGTAAAAGGTGGTTCGAATTCGACAATTATTTTTTCCAAATAAATAACGACATTAAAAGGTGTCTGAGTCGACATCAGTGTCACCTGGGCAAATTAAAAACAAAAGTGTAAAACATGACAAAGCGCTACTAAACGTCCGTCTACCGACTATCAAAAGCATGTTTAACAATATATTCTGCCTAGCCTTACTATTTTCTGTTGCTTTGGAGTGAAAATGTAATTCGTTTGGATATGCTGAGATTATAAAACAGTACCTTCCCACAGGGCACAGTTTTGATTTACATTTGGTTGAGTTGTCAACTAACGAGAATTCAACGTGAATTCAACCAACAATTTCACCCTGTCGTTGGATTTAGGTTAAAAGTTGGGTGAAAAAAATACGAATTTCTCTTACTTTGATTACCTTTTGCAATTCTAAACAGTTTTCTATGTTGATTCAACGTCATTACATATACTTTTTGGGTTGAAATTAAGTGGAAACAACGTTGATTAAACCATTTTTGCCCTGTAGATTTCTGTTTATACCATACAAACATTGTGTTTACATTTTTGTTACCTAATACCAACCACTTTTAATTCCCTCTCATGTAGATGATAAATTATATTTAGCCTTTCATATTCCATAGCATTTATTTTTAAAAAATGGTGTCATATTTCTGATTCATTCCTTCATTCAGGTGTGACCATGGGGCTCTGTGATGGCCTGTCCCACTGTAAATGGACTTGTGCTGATGAACTTGCTGGGTGGCGTTGCCTTGCGGGTGGGAGTCTTTGTCCCTCTGGATATCAAAGGCAGAGACTTTGGGGGTCTCCTGGTGTACACAGGGGCACTGTTCGTGCTCATGTCTCTGGGTGCTGTGGTACAGCGGCAACATTGACAGCCTTGCCTCCAGCAAAGAGCTGGGCCACATTGGCACCACCGTGGACCGACTTGCTGGTGGGAGTCTTTGTCCCTCTGGATATCAAAGGCAGAGACTTTGGGGGTCTCCTGGTGTACACAGGGGCACTGTTCGTGCTCATGTCTCTCGGTGCTGTGGTACAGCAGAAACATTGGCGGCCTTGCATCCAGCAAAGAGCTGGGCCACATTGGCACCACTGTGACCGACTGGCCCGCACCCTCAGCCGCAAGATGCATATCCATCGCCCAAGGGGACCTTAGGGCTGTGTCTGTCCATTTTTTATTTTTTTATTTCACCTTTATTTAACCAGGTAGGCTAGATGAGAACACGTTCTCATTTACAACTGCAACCTGGCCAAGATAAAGCAAAGCAGTGCAACATAAACAACAACACAGAGTTACACATAAAATAAACAAACATACAGTCAATAATACAGTAGAAAAAGTCTATATACAGTGTGTGCAAATGAGGTAGGATAACGGAGGTAAGGCAATAAATAGGCTAAAGTGGCAAAATGATTACAATATAGCAATTTAACACTGGAGTGATAGATGTGCAGAAGATGAGTGTACAAGTAGAGATACTGGGGTGCAAAGGAGCAAAAATAAATAAAATAGATAACAGTATGGGGATGAGGTAGTTGGATGGGCTATTTACAGAGGGCTATGTACAGGTGCAGTGATCTGTGAGCTGCTCTGACAGCTGGTGCTTAAAGCTAGTGAGGGAGATATGAGTCTCCGGCTTCAGTGATTTTTGCAGTTCGTTCCAGTCATTGGCAACAGAGAACTGATGGGTTATAGGCCCAAACATATTCTAAATTATACATACAGTATAGGGCTCATCTGTGAAAGAGACAGCATGACTCCCTGTTAAAATAAAGGTTAAATAAAATAAATACATGCCAAGACATGCTAATTGTGATGCATCTGCTCTGCAACATGTAAAATAATGATATGCAATTGATCTGTAACCTCTCGCTCTCTCTGCCTATTATTTCAATAGGCTTTCCATCTTCACATTGGTAGGTGGATGCCAGACATGGATCAATTACCCCCAATCTCCCCTCACATTGAACAACTTCAATAGTTCTTGTTCTAGTGCAGTATTTTACATTTTCTTCTGAGACTTGAGTCCAGCAGTATTAATGTTTGATGGGTAATAATAGCAGTGTTTTATGCTAAGCAGTCGACTGCACTCACCTAACGTGTAATGTCCCCTGTATATTACAAACTGGTAATGTCGAAACATTTCTTTAATAATGCAATTGCTCATCTGTTACATGGATGCTATTAGTGGATGTGATTTGAAATCTCTTGTGTGGTCTTACAGTCAATCTTTTTCATATGATTATTTTGCAAATAAATGTTTTCTTGTGTGAACAACCTCTTCGGGCTCTTTCAATTTTGGAAATGTTTCGAGGTGTACTAGTAATGTAAATAATTTAGATGGTATTGAAATATTGATTGCTTGTCACAAACTGTGATCCATTGCGCTTTACATTTCAAGTAGGCACACATCCAGCAGTTGCAGTATTTTCAGTCTCTCTGACCATTCCTGCTTGTTTTGCTCTTATTTTGGGACAGTTTCTACAGTGAACTGTAGATGGAGACAAACATATTTATTCTCAGGTCCCCACAAGGAGAGTGTGTACATTATGTACCAGTAGACCTGTTTGGACTGACACTCTTATTCAACCAAATCACACAGCATACATTTAAACACTTAAGAACTTACATGCACACAATGCATATTCCATCGTAGAGATACACCAATGCAAGTGCGTATGGTGACTATTGTGCCTACTACTATGTGTAGATACAGTGGGGCAAAAAAGTATTTAGTCAGCCACCAATTGTGCAAGTTCTCCAACTTAAAAAGATGAGAGAGGCCTGTAATTTTCATCATAGGTACACTTCAACTATGACAGACGAAATGAGAAAAAGAAATCCAGAAAATCACATTGTTGGATTTTTAATGTATTTATTTGCAAATTATGGTGGAAAATAAGTATTTGGTCAATAACAAAAGTTTATCTCAATACTTTGTTATATACCCTTTGTTGGCAATGACAGAGGTCAAACGTTTTCTGTAAGTCTTCACAAGGTTTTCACACACTGTTGCTGGTATTTTGGCCCATTCCTCCATGCAGATCTCCTCTAGAGCAGTGATGTTTTGGGGCTGTCGCTGGGCAACACGGACTTTCAACTCCCTCCAAAGATTTTCTATGGGGTTGAGATCTGGGGACTGGCTAGGCCACTCCAGGACCTTGAAATGCTTCTTCTGAAGCCACTCCTTCGTTGCCCCGCGGTGTGTTTGGGATCATTGTCATGCTGAAAGACCCAGCCACGTTTCATCTTCAATGCCCTTGCTGATGGAAGGAGGTTTTCACTCAAAATCTCACGATACATGGCCCCATTCATTCTTTCCTTTACACGGATCAGTCGTCCTGGTCCCTTTGCAGAAAAACAGCCCCAAAGCATGATGTTTCCACCCCCATGCTTCACAGTAGGTATGGTGTTCTTTGGATGCAACTCAGCATTCTTTGTCCTCCAAACACGACGTGTTGAGTTTTTACCAAAAGGTTCTATTTTGGTTTCATCTGACCATATGACATTCTCCCAATCCTCATCTGGATCATCCAAATGCTCTCTAGCAAACTTCAGACGGGCCTGAACATGTACTGGCTTAAGCAGGGGGACACGTCTGGCACTGCAAGATTTGAGTCCCTGGAGGCGTAGTGTGTTACTGATGGTAGGCTTTGTTACTTTGGTCCCAGCTCTCTGCAGGTCATTCACTAGGTCCCCGTGTGGTTCTGGGATTTTTGCTCACCGTTCTTGTGATCATTTTGACCCCACGGGGTGAGATCTTGCGTGGAGCCCCAGATCGAGGAAGATTATCAGTGGTCTTGTATGTCTTCCATTTCCTAATAATTGCTCCCACAGTTGATTTCTTCAAACCAAGCTGCTTACCTATTGCAGATTCAGTCTTCCCAACCTGGTGCAGGTCTACAATTTTGTTTCTGGTGTCCTTTGACAGCTCTTTGGTCTTGGCCATAGTGGAGTTTGGAGTGTGACTGTTTGAGGTTGTGGACAGGTGTCTTTTATACTGATAACAAGTTCAAACAGGTGCCATTAATACAGGTAACGAGTGGAGGACAGAGGAGCCTCTTAAAGAAGAAGTTACAGGTCTGTGAGAGCCAGAAATCTTGCTTGTTTGTATGTGACCAAATACTTATTTTCAACCATAATTTGCAAATAAATTAATAAAAAATCCTACAATGTGATTTTCGGGATTTTTTTTCCTCATTTTGTCTGTCATAGTTGAAGTGTACCTATGATGAAAATTACAGGCCTCTCTCATCTTTTTAAGTGAGAGAACTTGCACAATTGGTGGCTGACTAAATACTTTTTTGCCCCACTGTAGATATTCATAATTGTACTCTAGTTTCTAGGTGATGTGTATGACCACAATTCAATATGCCAATAAGAGCAAATGGGAGTTTTTTAACTCCTTAAATAAAACATCATTAGCTTTATATTGAGAGGGCTCAAATGAAGTTTAACACTGTCTTATTCAGAGGATACCGTCAATCAACTCATATCCTGTAAACCTGGCAAGAAGTATTTAGTACAAACAAACTAAAAACAACAACAGGCTTAATAGAAGGCAGGGGAGAGAAAATGGGCTCTCCTGGAAGAAGAGAAAATAGATTTGTCCTGCCAAATTTAGAATTTCTTTTAAACTTGCGGTCTATAAGAAGGTAACTCCACAGTGTGTGCAGAGTTTTGTTATAGCTCAGCATCAACACCTGATTGAATTAATTAATGATGGTCTTCAATTTAATCATGGCCTAAAATGAAGATCATGATTAGTCTAATCCGGTATTTAAGAGCTGGAACAAGAGCCTGCACTGAGGTCCGCCAGGAGCAGAGTTAACCTGCCAATATAGCCTGTCCTGGCTTGTTTGTTCCATGTTCCATTGTTGTGATCTAATTGCCAGCTCTTTTCACACCCCTCACTATATTTATCATGGCATGTATCTGACATACAGACAGATGGATGGCGTGGCCATTAGATCGCATTGGCACCGCTCCATCCTGGCATAAACCATCACTTTAGCCTCTCCTCCCTCTTCATCAATCAAAAGATCTTTTCATTCGACCGGCCCACCACCCACTAGGCCTAAACCTTAATTTAGAGCAAAGGTTAGATTGCATTCGGTCTTGGGACAGCAGCTTTACTGTCTCAGAGAGTTGAGGGGGCTGTTGAAACATTTAAACACAAGTATAGTTCCAGCCCAGGGGGAAAACCACTCTTTAAAATAGGAATGGATGGACAAAACAAGAGGGGGTGAATGTGTGGCAGGCCAGGGAGATCACGATGGAGAAAGTGGAATGTGAGGACTAGACAATAGCTCTTTTAAGGGGATCTGGAGCTATGCCTCTGTCATTGGGTGTTCTGGCCATCTGAACCTTTAAGTAGTTTGATTTAATTCACAGGTTAATTGGGGGACTGATGTTAACACACATGTCTTGGCGCAAGTCTTTCCAGAGGTCTCTCTTGATGTGGTTGAGAAAATTGAATCAATGTTAAAGGTATTTCTGTTATGGAACAGAGACTCAAGACAAAAAGGTTCCAAAAGAGAAACAGGTTTAATGAAACAATGATGGTGAGGTAAAATGTAGTAGAGAAAGTCTCTGTTAGATGACGATGGGAAATCCAGACAGGTTATAGCTTTCTTGTAGAAGATGAAGGAGTTAGCCGGATGATGACAACTGGAACCAGGAAGACGAAGGAGACACTGGAAGGCAGATGAAACAATGCTGATATCAAAGGAATAGGTCAGAGGAACCGGGAGTGAGTCCTTACTCAAACGAGACCAGACAAAGTGACTGTGTGGAGAGAATGCCTATATGCTGACTGTGCTGATGATCAAATGACGTGCAGGTGTGGGTGATTAGAACTCAGGTGACAGTGATCTCTGTGATTGTGTGGTGGTGGAGCCTGGCTGATCCCTGACAATTTCAGTATCTGGCATCATTTAAATTAAATTCAAACAACTTTATTTCCCCCCTTAGGACAATTTTATAAGTGATATAGTGGGGCTTCACACATACAGCGCATTCGGAAAGTATTCAGACCCCTTGACTTTTTCCACATTTTGTTACGTTACAGCCTTATTCTAAAATGTATTAAATTGTTTTTTCCCCTCATCAATCTACACACAATACCCCATAACGACAAAGCAAAAAATAGTATCACATTAACATAAGTATTCAGACCCTTTACTTTGTTGAAGCACCTTTGCAGATCCTCTCAAGCTCTGTCAGATTGGATGGGGAGTGTCGCTGCACAGCTATTTTCAGGTTTCTCCAGAAATGTTAAATCGGCTTCAAGTCCGGGCTCTGGCTGGGTCACTCAAGGACATTCAGAGACTTGTCCCGAAGCCAAAAACAAGGGAGAAGGAGACAACGGGTTAACCAAATCAATAAAAACTTGGCCCCTCCAGAGGGCAATACTACAAAGCAGGATCAATGAGTTAGCCAGCTGCCTTTGATAAACAACTAGAAATAACTATTGGTTTTCTGGTTCATTAAACTTAGGTATGTGTTTCTGGTTGTTGAGTCAGACCATACCCATTTCAAGCTCATCTTTTAAAAAATATATATAAAAAGTGATTTCAGAAAATGTATGCAAGTTAGCCTGCTAACTTATTGATCCTGCTTTGTAGTAAACCCCTCAGGTCCTAATGATAAACAAAAGTAGACAGATGTGGTGAAACCTCCGGCTATCAAGACCCATCCTTCTTTTATGTACAGCTATCATGGTTGTCAACCAGTGACCGTCATTATACTTATACCAACTCCAACTAAATTAGGGAAGTTATGAGCACTCTACCATCAAATATAATGCACATTTTCTTCCAGGCAGTTTCACCTGAGCAGGTGGTGGGCTACGGCTTATGGGTCATAGGTCAGGTAAGCTCACTTAAGACCCCTGGACCAAAGACAGAGGGGCCAATCATCACTAACTTGTCTTAGTTCTGTGAGACCCAACACAAGAACCTGAAGGTTTAGCCCTTTCTAATTACGGGAGAATAATAGGTTACCTGTGTGTTGTGAGACCACCCTTTACTATTCTGTCTGTCTCTCTCTCGATAGTGGTTAAGTGTACATGATGGAAAGAGGGGGTTATCTGAACTAGTAACAGGAGCTCAACAAAAATAAGATCTACATCAACAAAGGAATCTTTGTTCACTGTCATGCTTCTCCCAAACCTGGTGATTTAATAAAGCTAACATGATGATTTACTAAAACGAACGTGGTCATTTACCTCGAAGGTGATTTGAATCAATCTTGATGGTTTATTAAATTACCACATCTGGCAACAATGAAACAGTGAGCAGTCATTACATTTTTTCTATATTACTGTACATAGTTTGACCAAACCCTCTAGGTTGGATCCCAACTGACTAAAG
Organism: Brachymystax lenok tsinlingensis; assembly: GCA_030435695.1. Lineage (NCBI taxonomy): Eukaryota > Metazoa > Chordata > Actinopteri > Salmoniformes > Salmonidae > Brachymystax > Brachymystax lenok. The sequence continues at coordinate 32,386,793 of CM059799.1, forward strand.
CACCTAAACCCAAAAGACCGACCTACTGTTGGCTATCTAGGAACTGCCAACAATGTGTTGAGAAATAGTTGCATGGCCCCTCTACACTAACCTCAGCTGATATCTGTAAAAACAGCTCGTATCTGTAAGACCATTGTTTTATTATTCAACTCAAGTGTTGATAACAGACAAGTCTTGGTGATGGTGTTGAAGGGAAAGCTACAGACAATACCTACACAGCAGTATACAGTATGTGGATAGAATGCTCCTTGCAATAGGTTTAAAATAATTTCATTGTTTAAAGTTGTTTGTACTTGTTAAGATAGGGCAATACAACAAGAATAAGGACACATTAGGACATTACATAGACGTTGGATCAAATATATTGTGTGTGTGTTAACTTGTAGACATGGAATGATGGAGAAACAAAAAGACGCAGATAAGAAGTTCATGCACCTTAACAATCCTGTATAATTGACTTAGCCCAGCCGGCAGGTGTAGCAGGATCCCCTTATTCTCTCTGCTGAACATATCCGTATCACTTTCATCTTGACTCGTCTTCTCTGAGTCACTCACACAGGTAAGCTTTGAATTCATCTATTTATGTCTTGTTTCCACATCACAGTCCGAGTTGATATACATTTGCCCTGTAAAGGACACAACAGGGGACTATTTATTTCACCTGAAAACATAACATGGGGAACGCCAAGAGCAACGCCGTCTCCAAGGAAATCCTGGAAGACCTGAAGCTCAGCACCAAGTTCACAGAGACGGAGATCACCCATTGGTAAGAGAACTTCCAGAAGTCGTGTCCCACGGGCCGTATCACGCCCAAGGAGTTCGAGGTCATCTACAGCCGCTTCTTCCCCGAGAGCAATGCCCAGACGTATGCGCAGGTCGTCTTCTGCTCCTTCGACACCAATGATAACGGCACTCTGGACTTCAAGGAGTACATCACAGCGCTGCACCTGACGTCCACGGGCAAGACCCCCAGGAAGCTGGAGTGGACCTTCTCGCTGTTCGACTTGGACAAGAACGGACACATCACCAAGTCGGGAGTGACCGAGATCTGCAGCGTGATTGGGGGAAGGGAAGCGGGGGAGTGGATGGATGGTGGATAAATAGACAGATCAATAGAGATGACATGCACGTTTGAAACTAATGCTGTTGACTGATGCTTGTCATCTAAACCCAAACTAGCCTTAAACTAAGCCTCTGTAATGACATTGAGGGGGTTAAGGTTTAAGGTTGTGTGAGGTTGATTCTGGTCATCAAGTATCATATGGTTGTACTACTTGTTGAGCTACTTGGTGATTGACGGAGATGGGGGAGGGGCTGTGGTTATGGTCTCAGGCAGTATGGAGGAGGGATAAGCCTCAAGCTCTGTTTTAGCTTCTAAGATGTAGTACTTGTCCCCTGAACAGATCCTCTGACATTTCTACACACAAACCTTTTACCCAGAAGTGGGCACACTTTATAACATGAGCAAACTAAGCCAATCAAAAAAATCTTGACTTTTGACAAATAAAGTGGTAACACCAAAGTCTCACAATTCATTGCATTGGCGCCTCGCTCCTGCTATGGAGGCTCAGGTAGCATTATAGTGACCTGGAGGCAGGTGTAAATTGTTTTGCCTCAGCGATAGTGTCAATGTCCCTGCGGTGCAGATTCATTCTGGCACTGATACCACTCCACTGCAGCGTCTGACCGTGTTCACCGGACCCATAGCCAGCTCCCCATCTTTTAGGTAACCAGTTGTATACTGAGGGTGGCTAGAATGAATGAGCGGTAAACAATTAAACATGACCTAGTGCTGAGGTTAAACTAAAAGTGTGTAGGAGGGAGGGAGGGAATTAGGGAGGGAGGGAGGGATGAACAGTGTCTTAAAGACTTAAAAGACACATCTCGGTGTGTCCTGGGCTGCAGGTCATGATGTACGTGACACTCACGGTGCATTTATCTCCCATGGCTGTCTGAAAGTAAATGTGTAAATTGTTCAAACATGCAAACGATGTTGAATACTAAAATTGTGAATAATGTTTTAGGCCAAATTAAAATGTTTCTTTAAACCTACCTTTTCTTATATGGCCCTTCGAGCTGGATATATGCTAAAGAATGACAGTGAGTTTACCCACCCTGTAGTGATCATGGTGAAGCGTACAATATTGCCAACCAATATCTAAACAGTCAGTGCTTTGCCGTGTAAATGTGACCAATGGCAAACACCACATACTGTATTTTGTTGGAGTTAGTAGTGGTTTACATACAGTACTAGTCAAAAGTTTGGACACACCTACTCATTCCAGGGTTTTTCTTTATTTTGACTATTTTATACATTGTAGAATAATAGTGAAGACATCAAAACTGTTAAATAACACATATGGAATCATGTAGTAACCAAAAAAGTATATTTCATATTTGAGATTCTTCAAAGTACACTCTTGGCATTCTCTCGAACAGCTTCACGAGGAAGTCACCTGGAATGCATTTCAATTAACAGGTGTGCCTTGTTAAAAGTTAATGTGTGAAATTTCTTTCCTTAACGTGTTAGAGCCCATCAGCTGTATTGTGACAAGCCATATTTGTCCATATTATGGCAAGAACAGCTCAAATAAGCAAAGAGAAACGACAGTCCATCATTACTTTAAGACATGAAGGTCAGTCAATACGGAAAATGTAAAGAACTTTGAACGTTTCTTCAAGTGCAGTCGCAAAAACTATCAAGCGCTATGATGAAACTGGCTCTCATGAGGACCGCCACAGGAAAGGAAGACCCATAGTTACCTCTGCTGCAGAGGATAAGTTCATTAGAGTTAACTGCACCTCAGACTGCAGCCCAAATAAATGCTTCACAGTGTTCAAGTAACAGACATTAACATTAACTGTTCAGAGAGACTGCGTGAATGAGGCCTTCATGGTCGAATTGCTGCAAAGAAGCCACTACTAAAGGACACCAATAATAAGACGAGACTTGCTTGGTCCAAGAAACACGAGCAATGAACATTAGACTGGTGGAAATCTGTCCTTTTTGGTTCTGATTTTTGGTTCTAAACGCTGTGTCTTTGTGAGATGCGAAGTAGGGGAACGGATGATCTCCGCATGTGTAGTTCCCACTGTGAAGCATGGAGGAGGTGTGATGGTGTGGGGATGCTTTGCTGGTGACAGTGTTGGTTATTTATTTAGAATTCAAGGCACACTTAACCAGCATGGCTACCACAGCATTTGGTAGTGATACGTCATCCCATTTGTTTTGCGCTTAGTGGGACTATCATTTGTTTTTCAGCAGGACAATGACCCAACACACCTCCAGGTTGTGAAGAGCTATTTGACAAAGAATGAGAGTGATGGAGTGCTGCATCAGATGATCTGGCCTCCACAATCACCCGACCTCAACCCAATTGAGATGGTTTGGGATGAGTTGTCATCAAGGCAAAGGGTAGCTATTTTGAAGAATCTAAAATAGAAAATATATTTTTTTATATATAACACTTTCTTGCTTACTACATGATTCCATATGTGTTATTTCATAGTTTGGATGTCTTCACTATTATTCTACAATGTAGAAAATAGTAAAAATAAAGAAAAACCCTTGAATGAGTAGGTGTGTCCAAACTTTTCACTGGTACTGTATATTAAAAAAAAGCTAAAATCCTTCTAAACAAACAAAGTCTGTGTGAACTGTAAATGAGAACAAGCTGCTGCTGATTTGTCAGTTCGCACCAGTCCTTAGGCTCTAATCTTCTTTAAGCTCCATGTTTACAGTTGAAATGCTGAAATGTGATTTAGTGGTTTTTGTACCACCATTCTTCTCTCCAAAATGTTATTTTGATTGCTTACAAGCCATGGGAACACAATGCGATTTAATCAAAACTAAGGTTCAGACGGGAAGAATATTTATAAATGGTAGATACTAACATTTGAAATCCCTCGAAACCAACATATTTCACTGAACGCAAATATGTTTTAATTTTCATGTGAATGGTATATGATTATTTCATACATTTACATTGTTCAGGAAAGAATGCAGGGTGTTTTTGACAACGCTTCGGAGCGATATGTTTTCTTTATCCTTACCTGTAAAGATTATAATTTGATCGTTTCATAGTACAACCATCAATGTTCCACAGTAATCTCTCTTTTAAAATGTTCCCATATAAACTTAATCAGGCCTGGGATATGGTTTTGTGAGAAGATTAAAAAGAACAGGATTGGGGTGTTCTAAGGACATGTTCTCACTGCAGTGATCTGATGTTTATAGTTTATGTAGCGTGAGAGAATGTCCATGACATCCTTTCACAAACACTTTACAACAACAACCCGCTTGTATTGAGCGTAATTCTTAAAGTGAATGTGGACAAAATGGTTCCATGATTTTTGACGTAGTCGGCACGATTAGTTTGACATATTTGTCAGTAACTCTCCCATGTTACAGAATATCTGATAGCCGCCTCAAATAGCTGCCTGTCCCTTTTAATAGCCAGGCATCCGCACATATTTCAGCAAAAAAAACACCTGTTTCAAATAAACACCAGGTCTAAATGAATTGTTTACAAGATTACCATGGACACAGCTCTGATATTCCCATGGTCATTTGCATTAAAAATATTTTTACAAAATTCTGTCATTGTTGCTAGCCATCGCGCCACCAAAAACAAACAGGACATCCCCGGTATCGTTCTTCATGGCGTTGAAGCGCGAAATGGGGGGTGTATGGTAGGCAGTCTAGTTTAGTTTAGTTTAGTTTATTAGTTTATAATGACGTGGACAGTCCCTTTTGATAAAAAGAGCAGCTTTAGCCTCTATGGCTAATTTCCAGCAGTAGTCCCCGGCCAGTTGTCAATAGGCATACATCAAATAAAATACATTACAATTATATTTACAGCAGGACTAAACAAGAGGGAGTAGACATACTAAACGTGTGGCACACAACTGAGGCAAGCAAGAAACAAGCAAGCACAGATTGCAAAGACATAAAAACAGTTCATGCAATAAAACAGTACAAATCAACAAAGAATAATCACATAGAGACCACATTGAAGCACATACAGGACATAACATTGTCAAAGTCAAAAAAAGTCAAAGTCACCATTATTAGTCAGTTGTACAACCAAATGCCTTCAACCGAAATGTGTCTTCCGCATTTAACCCAACCCCTCTGAATCAGAGAGGTGCGGGGGGCTGCCTTAAATCGACATCCACGGCGCCCAGGGAACAGTGGGTTAACTGCCTTGTTCAGGGGCAGAACGACAGATTTTTTTCCTTGTCAGCTTGGGGATTCGAACTTGCAACCCTCCGGTTACAAGTCCAACGCTCTAACCACTAGGCTACCTGCCGCCCCATTGAGGCAGGCAGCAAGGATCAAGTGGCAGCAGCATGACCATGTCACATCAAATACACATCACATCTGTGAAATTCATGTGTGCAGTTATAATTGTCGGACAGCCAGTTTTTAAGGTGTATAGTAAAGGTGGAATATGTATAGTCGTTGATCTGCGATGGATTTATTATTATAATGTTTATACGGGTCAAACTGGTGACAATAAACAGTGTGGTAGTCTATTCAAAATTGTATTGAGCAAAAGCTATACCATATTTAGTCCCTCCCTGATATTTGACTGATCCTAAACTATGCCCCTTGTGTATCCAACAGGCTATTTTCAAGCTAATTCCTACGGATATACAGGCTGAGCTGCCCAACGACGATAACACAGCGGTGAAGAGGGCCAACAAAGTCTGGACATTCTTTGAGAAAAAAGACAACGGTGAGAAAAATAAAGTCTTGTTTAATGTGATTTGACATTTTAACTGTAATATAAACCTGATGATGATGATTCCTATCTGTTTCTTTCTCTTGCTCTCTCTCCCCACCTCAGGTCGAGTTACAGAAGGAGAGTTCATCATGGGTGTGATGAGGATGCGCTTCGCCTCATTGATAGGAGTTGACAATAGGAGTTGGCAAGACAGCACAAATAGATCTTGGTTCAGGCTCCTACATTCCACAATCCCCACCCCTATCCTCAATTTACCCATCGTACCACAGGAAGTATTTTGTTTTAATGTAAAAAATGGATCAGACCTTAGGTCAAATAGTATTTTTTTTCTTCAAATACTTTAGCTGCGCTTGATTGTGAAAACATACTATTTGAACCCAGGTCTGATTCTAAACTGCACTGTCGACCAGAAAGAGATTTGAAGGACATCTATAAGAAAATATCAACACCTACATGTCCAAGTCAATGTAACACTCAGTGACTTATGCTATGATGTACATGATTTATTGCGCAATTGCCATATACTGAAGTGTATACTTTATACTATACACTGAGTGTACCAAACATTAACACCACCTTCCTGATAATGAGTTGCACCCTCCTCCCTTTTTCCTTCAGAACAACAATTTGTTGGGACTCTACAAGGACTTTACAAGGACTCTACAAGGACTTTTACAAGGACTCTACAAGGACTTTACAAGGACTCTACAAGGACTCTACAAGGACTTTACAAGGACTTTACAAGGACTCTACAAGGACTCTACAAGGTGTCGAAAGCGTTCCATAGGGATGCATAGGCATGTTGACTCCAATGCTTCCCACAATTGTGTCAATTTGGCTGGATGTCCTTTGGGTGGTGGACCATTCTTGATACACACGGGAAACTGTTAAACTTGAAAAACCCAGCAGTGTTGCAGTTCTTGACACAAACCGGTGCGGCTGGCACCTACTACCTACACCTAATTGTCTCAAGGCTTAAAAATCCTTCTTTAACCTGTCTCCTCCTTTTCATCTACACTAATTGAAGTGGATTTAACAAGTGGCATCAATAAGGGATCATTGCTTTCACCTGGATTCACCTGGTCAGTCTATGTCATGGAAATCACAGGTGTTCATAATGTTTTGTGCTGTATACTAGTATTGCACAAATTTAGGTTGGCTGTCAGATGTATTACAATGTACCCGATGGGTTGGACAATACTCTTCTCGTCAATTATCTTGAAAAAAACGCATACTTAAACAGGAAATCAACCAATCCTCCATCTTTAAGACCATGGAAAAATCATATGCTTGATTTTCTAAATATTGAGCATGGGCGACGGAGAGGAACAAAATGGTGCAATTTAAGGACGTGTCGGAGAGTAGTGCAGGCACTGGAGATGGGAGTGAGAACAGATGTTGTTGATGTTTGTGTGTGCATGTTTTGTGTTGTATTGTTTGAAGAAAATAATTTAAAAAAAATAATAATAGCTATATAATTTTTGGACTTGATATTTAACTTTGAATGATTTGAGAGCTTAAGAGTATTGAGAGCTGTTACGAGGGGTTTAGGAAATTAAAGCAAGCAATGAGTAATCTGTTGATAATACTTCATACCAAATGTGCTATTCATTAGCTAATCATTCTTTACATATTTTGAAATGTGTATCAATGAAGCAATAATAACAAAGGTAGTGCAATCATAGCATAATGTTTTAGGACGTTTTAGAGAATGTGTTTAAAATGTAACTTGTAAAGACATATAAAGACATGGGTCCTGATACCAACAGACAAAATCTAATATGAAGGTCAAGGGTTAAATACTGTAGACTCACACAATGCCAACTACGATACAAGTCTTTATGACATTTACCTCATGAAATCTCTTCTCTTTTTAAAGTAGAAAGAAACTTGGTAAAATTTGTTGAAACTACTTTACTCAGAGTTTGCTGCTGTTATTGAAGGATAAGGAGTATTGTGCTTTTCAATTCGTTTCTTTGACTTAATATTACCCTCTGAAAATGATAGACACAAATGTTATAGAAGTGCAAACACTTCGACTGAAAGTATAACTGAACTAGTGTTTTCTCTGTCTGTTGGAGCATGGTTCTAGCATTTAAAGTCTCACTCATTTAATGCGCACACCTTTTCTTTTGATAAGATATTGACTTGATGAAAGATTTGTCATAAACTTTAGATTCCCTTAGCACCAAGCTTCATTAGATAAAATGTCTCTTTAACACTTTTTAGAGAGCTGGGTTGTATGGGAAGGCAAAATCAAATCTGTCTATCAGATGATTATTTGTCTTTGTGTTTGATTGTTTTATTTCTGTTTTCCCCCTCTGTTTTTGTAAACAATTTGTTTTCTGTTTTGATTCTAAATAATTATTGTGAGATAAAGCATTTCACTTAAAGAAAAGTTATTTTAACAGTTGATACATTATTAGAAGAAATTGCTATTTTCTGATAGGAAATGTCAACATTAAATTAAAAATGGACCCATACCAAATATAAACTCTTGCCAAATACATTCCATACAGTAGTGTCATACTACTTACATTGCTGATCATATAGGCTATTGTTGCTTAATTCCTATCCTTCTGTTTTTATTTACATTCTCTATAATTTACTACATACACTACATGACCTAAGTATGTGGACACCTGCTCGTTAAACTTCTCATTCCTTGTTCAGTTTAAGGTGATACACAGGTTACATTACTCAAAACTGCATCAAATATTCCCAGACACCTCACCACTGTGTGAGACATGCACGTAGGATGAGGGGACGCTGACCCACTTATTTTGGACATGTCCTAAGTTACATGCTTACTGGGCTCTCATTTTAGATGACTTATCTAAAGCCTTCGATAGAGTTATAGCCCCAGACCCATTGATCGCTCTGTTTGGTACAGTTGATGGGAATAACCAGGAGGGGAAGGCTGTCTCTCTTTGTACTCTATTAGCCAAAAGGCTCATATTGCAATTTTGGAAATTGGAGACTGTACCTAGGGAAAGGAACGGGAAAGGGGGATACCTAGTCAGTTGTCCAACTGAATGTATTCAACTGAAATGTGTCTTCCGCATTTACCCCAACCCCTGTGAATCAGAGAGGTGCGGGGGGCTGCCTTAATCGACATCCACGTCTTCGGCGCCAGTGAATATCGACCTATCTTTGTCCTCTAAATTTGCCATCCCGTTCAACACTACAATGAATGTCAATGTTTGTTTCTCTTGTCTTCTTTTTTTATTGGAAAATAATAAACAAATTATAAAAAATAAAAAAGCATCTCATTCCAAAATCATGGGCATTAATATGGAGTTGGTCCCCCTTATGCTGCTATAACAGCCTCTTCAGGGAATGCTTTCCACTAGATGTTGTAATATTTCTGTGTGGACTTGGTTCCATTCAGCCACAAGAGCATTAGTGAGGTGGCATCTGATAGGTGGCATCCTATGACGGTGCCATGTTGAAAGTCACTGAGCTCCTCAGTAAGGCCGTTCTACTGCCAATGTTTGAATATGGAGATTGCATGGCTGTGTGCTCAATTTTATACACCTGTCAGCAACGGGTGTGACTGAAATAGCCAAATCCACTAATTAGAAGGGGTGTCCTTTTGTGAGTGTATATATATATATATATATATATATATATACAAGACCACTTCATCTCTTTCTGGACATCAACCGGTGATATTGAGACAGTTGTCCCAACCGACAATGCCCGGGATTCATCCAGTTTAATTAGAACTGGCATGACAACAGAGACCCAATTCTAAGTAAGTGACATGAGACAGTTTCAGTTTTTTAACCACTTTTATTCACAATGTCACCACAGTTACTATCAATATCAGGATAGTAATAACAGGGTTACCATCAATACAATAAAAATTATATATAATATATATGTTAAATGTGGCCAATGCCAAGCATTTCTTAGCGATTGTCTCTATTGATCTCTACCCAGACAATACATGTCAATCTCTGTGTGTGGTTTTACAGAGCTTTATCTAGCTTTATCTATTTAATTAATGGGTTGAAGTACTGAAATCAAGCACAGTCCATTTCACAGTTCAATCCAAAACATGTAAAAAATAAAAGACAAAAATAAGTTTCAGATGGCTAGAACCTCTTTTTAACCTCTCCTCCTCCCTTCCCTCAGCACCTCTCACAGTCCTCTCCCTCCATCTCCTCCCTCTCTTCCCTCTCTTCCCTATCCAGGGCGTCCTCAATCTCATCCATCTCTCTCTCGCAGTCCTCGCACCCCTTTGTCCCACAGCCACCAGCCATCATCACCAGCCCTCTGTGGTCTGGAACCCCCGGACCGGGGTCGATCAGCTTGCAGTGCTGGAGCAGGCTGCTGACTGAACAGACGCCCCCGGCCGACTGCAATACCTCGTCGTACGAGGGTGCCTGGATGGCCGGCCGGGCCTCCTCCAGACGAACGCGGGCGCGGTGCTTCATCTCTATCAGCGTCTTGGTGTAGGAGTTGAGGGTGAAGACAGCCGCCGCCATGCAGCAGCTGAAGGAGATCCAGGCCAGACTGGGGGTAAGAGAGAGAAAGGATGGTAGGGCCGTGGTGGCCATTGGTTATGAATAGGCTGTAAATATGGCCTTGAAGTTTAAAATATGCTGATATCGGGTACATACAGAGGGGTCCAGAATGAATGGATCTCCATGTCCAAAGACTGCTTTCAGGGTAAAGGGAACAAATAAGCAATTTTGTCATTTGGGTGAACTATGCCTAAGGGAATACTTACATAAATGACCAGCCGTAGTCCCAGGTCTGTGGTCTCCAATCTTTTGGCCCAATGCTCACGGTCATCTGGAACACTGTGGTGTACATCATATGAGCCACCATCCCCATCAGACCTGAGAGAGAGAGGGGGAGGAAGAGGGAGAAAGGGGGATATATTTGACCAACATCGAATTATCAATGCTTAACCTTTTGAATATTTTTACAGAATGCCTTGGTATAAATCATTTTGGTGAGAAGAGAAAGTTCTGCTAGTCGTGGCTGTCTCACCTGAAAGGACAGTGCATATAGCGGCAAAGGCGTTGATCTTGAGAGCGTACATCTCCTTATGGGCACAGAGACACAGCACCTCCACCCACATGAGGAGAAAGCCCATGGCCAACAGGCCTATGTACGCGAACTCTGATACCACTGACAGCCACAGCACCCCTGTGAGTGAGTGAGAAATAGATTGAGGAAGAGAGCGATAGAAAGAGAGAAAGAGGGAAAATTAAGATTGGAGAGAGGTAGAGCGAGAAAAGTTGGCATACAGTGCTTATTTGACTTGGCGACCCGCAGTTTAATGGTGACGTATTAGCATCGCCTATATGTACAGTCGGGGAAAAAAGTATTTAGTCAGCCACCAATTGTGCAAGGTTTCTCACTTAAAAAGATGAGAGAGGCCTGTAATTTTCATCATAGGTACACTTCAACTATGACAGACAAAATGAGGAAAAAAAATCCAGAAAATCACATTGTAGGATTTTTTATGAATTTATTTGCAAATTATGGTGGAAAATAAGTATTTGGTCACATACAAACAAGCAAGATTTCTGGCTCTCACAGACCTGTAACTTCTTCTTTAAGAGGCTCCTCTGTCCTCCACTCATTACCTGTATTAATGGCACCTGTTTGAACTTGTTATCAGTATAAAAGACACCTGTCCACAACCTCAAACAGTCACACTCCAAACTCCACTATGGCCAAGACCAAAGAGCTGTCAAAGGACACCAGAAACAAAATTGTAGACCTGCACCAGGTTGGGAAGACTGAATCTGCAATAGGTAAGCAGCTTGGTTTGAAGAAATCAACTGTGGGAGCAATTATTAGGAAATGGAAGACATACAAGACCACTGATAATCTTCCTCGATCTGGGGCTCCACGCAAGATCTCACCCGTGGGGTCAAAATGATCACAAGAACGGTGAGCAAAATCCCAGAACCACACAGGGGACCTAGTGAATGACCTGCAGAGAGCTGGGACCAAAGTAACAAAGCCTACCATCAGTAACACACTACGCCTCCAGGGACTCAAATCCTGCAGTGCCAGACGTGTCCCCCTGCTTAAGCCAGTACATGTTCAGGCCCGTCTAAAGTTTGCTAGAGAGCATTTGGATGATCCAGATGAGGATTGGGAGAATGTCAGGTGAAACCAAAATAGAACTTTTTGGTAAAAACTCAACTCGTCGTGTTTGGAGGACAAAGAATGCTGAGTTGCATCCAAAGAACACCATACCTACTGTGAAGCATGGGGGTGGAAACATCATGCTTTGGGGCTGTTTTTCTGCAAAGGGACCAGGACGACTGATCCGTGTAAAGGAAAGAATGAATGGGGCCATGTATCGTGAGATTTTGAGTGAAAACCTCCTTCCATCAGCAAGGGCATTGAAGATGAAACGTGGCTGGGTCTTTCAGCATGACAATGATCCCAAACACACCGCCCGAACGAAGGAGTGGCTTCGTAAGAAGCATTTCAAGGTCCTGGAGTGGCCTAGCCAGTCTCCAAATCTCAACCCCATAGAAAATCTTTGGAGGGAGTTGAAAGTCCGTGTTGCCCAGCGACAGCCCCAAAACATCACTGCTCTAGAGGAGATCTGCATGGAGGAATGGGCCAAAATACCAGCAACAGTGTGTGAAAACCTTGTGAAGACTTACAGAAAACATTTGACCTCTGTCATTGCCAACAAAGGGTATATAACAAAGTATTGAGATAAACTTTAGTTATTGACCAAATACTTATTTTCCACCATAATTTGCAAATAAATTCATAAAAAATCCTACAATGTGATTTTCTGGATTTTTTTCCTCATTTTGTCTGTCATAGTTGAAGTGTACCTATGATGACAATTACAGGCCTCTCTCATCTTTTTAAGTGAGAGAACTTGCACAATTGGTGGCTGACTAAATACTTTTTTTCCCCACTGTACTTTCAATGAGCACAAACCTTGTGTCTCTCCTGGAGTCAATTCAATGAAGCTCCGGCATTTCTCCTCTGTAAGACAAATACAATGTGATTAGCAACAAATACAACTTAAGTCAGTATACTCACTTGTACTGTATCTTTTAGGGCCTTGTCAAGGAGATTGACATACTGATTTAATTTAGATCCCTTGAGTGTCTGTTGTGAGATCTTAAAGTAGCGCTCCAATTGGCATGGGTAATCGGAAGGGGACACTTTCTGTAGTAGAATAAGCCAGATGTTCTCTATCTAGGGTCAAGACAAAAGCTCTAACTCTCCCCTCTCTACAGTGATTTTGCAAATTAGTCCTAAGGCGACATGGAAAGACATTCCTTTGAGTTTTCCTTCACTGACTCGAGCTTACATTGCCAACATTAAAGATTATTCAATTATTAACAGAGCACCCGCTTGTGATAATTTACTTCTAAATAGCCTTGGTTGATTAGGGAATATCCCAGATCAGTGAATGCGTATGGTGTTAAAGCAACCAGTCTTGCAGAGATAGATTGACAGTGGAACAGCAAAACAGCCACATTCAAAGACACAATGGCATTTGCTGATAGATATAACAACATTATAGTGCATTCTAATAACTAGTGTCCAGTCATTATTGGGGTTCCACAAGGCAACGTCCTAGGTCCGACTCTATTGTAAGAGTCAACAGCCTAAAACAAGAGCTGTCTCCTGTTTTATTCACTTTTCCAATTAAGTTCTCCGTGTCAAGCAATTACTGGTTAAGGCTAGGGATTCATTTACATTTTAGTCATTTAGGAGATGCTCTTATCCAGAGTGACTTAGTGCATTCATTCATTATAGCTAGGTGAGACAACCACATATCCCAGTCATAGCAAGTACATTAATTGAGGAGATTGGCTCTTACAGTACAAGAACCAGGCATCATTAGGTTATTGGGATGAAGGCTACTTAACCCCCCTTTCTATAAAGGTAAAGCATACTCAAACAATGGCCTGGATAAAGACCCAATGTTTGGGCCTTGTTACCCCATGCTCACCCTCGTTGTGTGCCTCGCAGGACAACCAGAAACCTGTGTGGAAGTAGCGCAGCATGTACTTGTCATCGCCTGTCTCCCAGATGTAGTGCACTGCGTTGGCGAGGGCCTTTTTTCGAAGCCTCGCCTGCTCTTCCTTTTCCTGGGGCGACAAGGTGATGTTGTTTGACGGCTTCTTAGGATCCAGAGTGGGACTCTCTGAGGAAAAGAGAGGGTAAGAGGGTCATTGGGACAGGAACGGTTGGACAGTTTTAGGCGAAATATATGCGTCTAGTCTACATACTACTGTAATGTTTTTCTACAATAAACTCCAGAAACACACATCTTCAAACCATGTTTCTCAAAGGCATTTCAAGACCATTATATAATATTCTTCAGGGACAGAGGTAAAAAGTGCCCATGAGTCCATAAATCGCTCCCTAGTGTCAATGGAATGAAGGGACAACAATCTACAGCAACATCCATCTGAAATCTGAGTTTTTTACGTAATCTACCTTATGTAGAAAATTGCATATTACATGGCAATAGGCTTAGACAACAATGTAATCCAGATATTCAACAAAGTCTGAGATTACATACATTGGACTATTCTCTAAAAAGCAACAATTCTCAGTGTCAGGATTCATGTTCAGAGGTTGGTTCAACATGGGTGAGTCCACAAGTTACAGAGCGAGGGAAACAAATCATTATATAGGTACCGGGCTCCACATTCATTCTTGCACAGGTGAATAGGTGAATTATTTCCCTACCTGCGGTGTAGGGCTGGCTGTTGTTCTGGCCGCAGTTCTTCAACTTGACCGGGGAGAGGCAGAGAGGCTTGGCAACCTTATGGGTCCCCTCGCACCAGTACGAGGTGCAGAAGGCCAGGATGGACAGTGCCAGGGCCAGTGAGGTCAGGGACAGGGAGAGCAGGGAGCGGTTGCATCGTGACATGTTCTCCAGCATGGTGGCTTATGGATGTGGCGCGAGGGCCACTGCTAAGAGAAATAGTGGCCCTCCGATGGAGAGACAGAGGTGGGAGAGAGGTCGGGGGAGAGACGGGGTGGGAGAGAGGAGCTTGAGACAAATGATGGTGAAACAGGGTGATGGGGCTGGTTAGAGGATGGGCACAGGGATGACAGAGGATTGAGGAGAGATCAGCAGCTAGAGTGAGGGCAGTGACAACGATGAGGAGGGAACTGTGGGGGGGACTCAGTGACAAGGCAGAATGAGGGAAATGAAATGGAGCGATATAGAGTAGAGAAAGGGGGATTGACAAAGGGATATGGGAAAGTGGGATTAGGAAACTGTGAGAAAATGATGGGATGGAAGAAGAAGAAGAAGAGGGCAATGGAGCGGAGGATTTACTCGCCGAGCCAGATGGATTGGATGTGGGCTAGCTAGCCTCTGTCACCTTCTTCAATTAGTCCTTTCGATATTCCTCCACCCTTTACACGCTGATCCAGCTGTGGTCCCGCAATAACAACTTATGATGATTAATTTGCAAATCAAAGCAGTCAATGAACTGAGGCAATCAGGCAGAGAACTTTTCAGCTTGAGATTTGGGAATAAAAAATATAATACATTAATTTCTTACATTTTACGTCCGTATGCTACATCCCATATTTCCAGTATATGACATGGAAACACTTACATTTTACCACGTTTTATACAAAAACGAATTATTTTCTCCTGTCTCCTTTCTTTTTCTGAGGAAACCTTCTGTTCTTCCCGTGCATCTCGGCTTTCTTAGGAAGATTGTGATTTGATATAATGATTAGTCTACCTCTCTGTTGACCCGTAATCCTCATTAATCTGTGTTAATCTCCCTGTACTAAATCAATCTGTTTAATCCCACGCTCGTAACGTCTGTCCAACCACCTATAGAGCAAGACAAATAATTTGGATTAGTATCGGGAGGAGTAATTAAGGGGAAACAATCTACAGAAAGCACTGTTCTTGATGTAATCTCCTTTATGTAGAAACATTTCATATCACATGGCAATAGGCTTAGACAACAATGTAATCCATATAGTCAGCAAAGTTTGAGATTACATATTGTATATACATTGGACTATGTGGATTACGTAAACAGACCTTTATCATCATCGATGACGATCATCATCATCAACATCATATCATCGTCACAACAATCTTATCGTCATCATCACAATCTTTTGCATCATCACAATCATCCACATGATTGTCATCCTATCATAGTCATAATTGTCATCATATCCTGTCATCACAATCTTTATCATTGTCACAATCTTCATAATCACAATCTTCTGCATCATCACACTCATCATGCTATGAGGATGGTTTAGTGTACTGGTCTGGGCTGCATTCAGTACGATTCACGTTCTGGAACGTTCAATTGAACAGAAAAGGTACTGAACGACCAGTTGAAAAACAAGGAGGGGGTTGGGTTGTGAGTTGGGGAACGCTGTCAGCATGGCCACTGCCCTTTAAATACGTCACACATTGCTTCAAGCCACACCCACCAAACGGGAGCAAACATACCTCAAACTCTGTTCAAGAACGTTTTGGGGAAACGTGTTGTTCCGAACAAACCGTTCAGCAACGTAGCAAACTTTCAAGCGAACTGAACGCACCTCTGAGGTCTGTCTTGACTCCATTAATCATTATTGGATACTTTAGAACAGGGATCATCAACTAGATTCAGCCGCGGGCCGCTTTGTTTTTGAGCGGATGGTCGGGTGGCCCGGAACACAATTACAAATAATTTGTAGACTGTAAATTGACCGTAAAAAGCCAAAACAGATACAGTATAATGCTTGCATAAAGCAATAATTTCAACCTTGCTTACCATCACATTTTTCTGTATTATGTGTGGGAATACTTGGGAACAGATTTATTATATTAAAATCACTTGGAGCTTATTTCCTGGTGTTTTTACAGTCTTTAATTTTCTACAATGAAACAAAAAAAACTATTTTATTAAATGTTTTTTGCTCAGAAAACTTGGGGGGACAAATTCCGTCCGCGAACCGTGCATTAGATAATAATTATTGTATTAATCCATCTGTGTTGATATGGTCTTTATGTAAAATAGCAATCTGACAAAGATAGCAGAATCACAGATGTTTGTGTAATTTTATTTAATCTGGCAACATCTGCATCAGTCCATCTGCATACATTACCACTATACACTCTTTGAAAACAAAGGTGCCATCTATAACCTAAAATGATTATTCGGCTGTCCCCATAGGAGAACCCTTTGAAGAACCCATTTTGGTTCCAGGTAGAACCCTTTTGGGTTCCATGTAGGACCCTGGACTCTGGATAAGAGCATATGCTAAATGACTAAAATATAAAAATGTAATAAAAAGACAACAGTCAAATAACCTTTTTGGAACCCTTTTTTTTCAGAAGAGAGTAAAGCTGTGTTGTTGCCAGATTGGTTTGTCAATTGCGGCACAAAATAATGACAGAGATTATTCCTCATTACAGTAAAACCAGGAGTTAATCAGACTCAGGTATTTCATTTATCCCATCCTGATACCAAAATAGTTCAACAATTAGAATATCCTACAAACATTGTACATTTCCCCAAAAAGTATTAAATTACAAGCTCTTAAATTTAAAAAAAATCTGTAATATCTCCTTCCTAAGAGTCTCATAGATATTAACTCCAGATACTCAGGCAATAATGTTTTTTAATACTTGACTCGAAACCGGAAAATATTTGCAGCAGTCTAGGAACCGCATCAATATAACGCGTAAACCAAAGAAAATCTCCTATCCCCATTGTCCAGCGATATGATTAAATATTACACAGCCACACAATCACACACGCAGTTTCATTTCCTGTAATACCTGTGTCTAGATTTGAGTTCAAATGGCCATACCAGTTGTATTTTCTCTGTGCTGCATATCGCCGGGCTTTCCATTGAGTCCTTGTCCACCCATACGGTTGTACAATACATGCATGAAAGTTACGGAACGGATGTTTGTGAATGAAGCTAAAAAAATGAAACTGAAGTTAAAGAAGCAAACAAACCTACCATATAAGGCCTTCAGAGACCATCTACACTCTGTCCTCTCTACCAGATTAACTTTCTTCACCTTTCCTCACTCTCTCTCCCTCTCTCCCTCACGCTCCTGCCTTTCTTGGGTGAGTTTCTATCACAAACCCACCCAGATTTCACTTAATCCTCACAAACCCATCTGTTACTTTCTCTCCCTTTGCTCCCTATATATATATATATAAATATATATATCTATCATCCATCCATCGTCACATTTTCTCTCTCTCTCTCTCTCTCTCTCTCGCTCTCCCACCATTTCTTACGCTCCACTTTAAGCAAATCCATGATCCTACTTTGTAGTTCACTACATAATGATTAAGAGTCATGTGTTCTATACTGTGTATCTGTTCGCCTCCGAGGAATCCCCATTTTGACCCCGATGACGAGTCACCGCCCCGCTTTCCAAAGGTCACGCCATACTGTGAATGAGGAGTGGAATTAGAGAATGTACAGATTCCAGTCATTTGGAGTGTTCAAATTATGTAGTACTCATCAGCACTGATCCACCCAATCTCCCTTCGACCCGGCAATCTCCACTCCGCTTAGATCACTCCCCTTCAAACAGCTGTTCCTCAAATTATGTCCACAAATGACTTTGAATCATCACGATTTTGGAGAGGAGCTGACAGAGTGATGTGAGCGACTGAATGAAAATAATTGAAATTGGGCTTTAGTATTGTGGCGCACATGCATGTATGTGCAAACTAAAAAAAGGGAGATATAACTCTGTACTGGAGTGACCGATGTTTCACCAGCCCTCATGTGGCCATTTGTAATAGGCACCGTCACTATGATGTTGATTGAGACAAATGTGGATTGAGTTTAGGCCATACACCTTATTCAAAAGAGATAACAGGCATTGATGGAGACACCTTAAAACAAGAAATGCCAAAAAGAGAGAATTTGCCCATACCGTAGTCAGATCTGAGATCTCAAGTACTGAATAATTGTATTTCTCAAATGTGTACTGTCACAGTTTACACCACAGCCTTGACATAAATAAAAAAGTATTTATCATACAAATTAATTATAATAGTAGCTACGATAAAATGTATTATCGTAACAATACTAATCCTTTTGCACTACGATTCAGATTAATTACTCTTGTGACTTCCAGTCCAATTTTCATTTCGCTTCACATTTCGTGAACTGTCCTGTTGTATTTCAACTGTTTTGTTTGAGGCCAAAGAGGAAATGCAAAATACAGAATGACAAGCATCCCATAGGATTCATAGGCCTTACGATGAAAACTCACTGAATAGATAAACATAACAATACCGTATGCATGGAATGTCGTCTTGTCATACAAATATATGACAAAAAGACTTTCCAACTGATTGAGATGCAGTTTTCAACAGCATACGCAGGACAGAAGGAAACGACAAATTCATATTTTATTTGTATACAACGTGTTTGTTCCCGAACATAAGTAAATAAGTAGGCTTATAAACGTGTATAAAATGACAAAAGGGAAATAAAGCCACTATTGGTTATTGGATGATAATATGGATGATTAGGGTTCTATCCAATTGGATATGACCGTTTCCAACCAAAGTCACTGTTCAACTCAAGAAACCCACAGGACAATGACAACTTTGATGCTTGCTGTCAGTAATGTGATACGAATGAATTTGAATATGGCTCTAGTTTGTTTTGAAAGTATCTGTTGGAAGCCAAGTGTTCAAGAAACAAACAAATAATTTAATTCATAAATACAATAAATAATCTAATAAGTAAATTAATAAATAGATACAATTGTACATTTAAAAAAAATAAAAATACTAAAAAGTTACTGTTGTGTTATGGTTATTTTTGCTCAAGGATCTCACCTCATCTTCACACAAAACATACTCTCTCACACACACGCCTCCTCCAGATAGCGGCTCTACTGCCATCCTGTTCTTTATGTGTCCATGTTCCATTGTAGACTACTGTAATGATTCATCAGGTCTTCTTAACCCTCCATCCACCTTTCTCAGAGCCTTATGAGTCAAGCATAGAGAAGGTGAGCATTGCTAATAACTAGTCTAATTGAAAAAGAATAGCACAAGAACAAAATCACACAAGGCCTAAATGGAACTAACTCCTTCGGCCACATCTCAGCTTCCCACTCTTGAAAGAACAGAAATTAACATTGAATCAACCAAAATGGAATGTTTTTCTTGGAAAAACTATTTTGAGATACTTATATTTTGTCTTGTTTCATTTCTTACATATTATTGCATACACTTAAACTGGACATGTACATTATATTAACCATTGTTAACATATGGAACAACAACCATACTAGGGTTGAGGAAGGTGAGCTGGACAGGTTGTAGCTTTTCAAAAAGGGAAAGGATTGTTGTTCCGTTGAGGAGGATCTCCCATTCCGGTGTCACTACAAAGGGACCCCCCTCCCATTTGAGGAGTGGAAGCTCCCAAGTGGGCCACTGCAGAGTGTCCTGCCTGAGGAACCCAACCCAGACAATTAGGTTGTACCATCCCAGCTCCAAAACAGGGGCATGCCATCGGAGGTCTCATTGTAGGCATTGCCAGGCCAGGATGATAGCTGGGATAAAGGTGGCCCCAGCAAGGGGTCGTGGGACCCAAAAGCAGGTAACACAGTAGGACATAGGGGTGGAACCAAAAAGGCTGGAGTTTGGGGAGATTGTAGTACAAGACACTCCAGCAATGGATGTGACTCTGCCCATATGGCATGGCTGCCTGGGCCTTGTAAAACGCCTAGGAAATTAGGAAAAGCAAAATAAAATGGGGCAAGGGAGGGAGGACAGATAAACAGCACAGAGCATTCCAAGAGAGAGTACAGAACAGATAGAGGAGTGAAAAGGTTACATCTCTAAAATCTATGCATGGCTACAACTACCGATGCGGACCAACACAACAGTTATGCACTATAGGGGGGAGGAAGGCCTAGTAAAAACACTGAATCACAAACACTGCTTTAAATGAACAGATACAGTTGAAGTCTAAAGTTTACATACACCTTGGCCAAATAAATGTATACTCAGTTTTTCACAATTCCTGACATTTAGTCCAAGTAAAAATTCCCTGTCTTAGGTCAGTTAGGATCACCACTTTATTTTAAGAATGTGAAAATGTCAGAATATTTCAGCTTTTATTTCTTTCATCACATTCCCAGTGGGTCAGAAGTTTACATACACTCAATTGGTATTTGGCAGCATTGCCTTTAAATTGTTTAACTTGGGTCAAACGTTTCGGGTAGCCTTCCACAAGCTTCCCACAATAGGTTGGGTGAATATTGGCCCATTCCTCCTGACAGAGCTGGTGTAACTGAGTCAGGATTGTAGGCCTCCTTGCTCGCACACGCTTTTTCAGTTCTGCCCACAAATTTTCTATAGGATTGAGGTCAGGGCTTTGTGATGGCCACTCCAATACCTTGACTTTGCTGTCCTTAAGCCATTTTGACAAAACTCTGGAAGTATGCTTGGGGTCATTGTCCATTTGGAAGACGAATTTGCAACCAAGCTTTAACTTCCTGACTGATGTCTTGAGATGTTGCTTCAATATATCCACATAATTTTCCCGCCTCATGATGCCATCTATTTTGTGAAGTGCACCAGTCCCTCCTGCAGCAAAGCACCCCCACAACATGATGCTGCCACTCCCGTGCTTCACGGTTGGGATGGTGTTCTTCGGCTTGCAAGCCTCCCCCTATTTCCTCCAAACATAACGATGGTCATTATGGCCAAACAGTTCTATTTTTGTTTCATCAGACCAGAGGACATTTCTCCAAAAAGTACAATCTTTGACCCCATGTGCAGTTGAAAACTGTTAGTCTGTCTTTTTTTATGGTGGTTTTGGAGCAGTGGCTTCTTCCTTGCTGAGCAGCCTTTCAGGTTATGTCGATATAGGACTCGTTTTACTGTGGATATATATATATTTTTTTAAATCTTTATTTTAACAGGGAAAACAGACTGAGACCTGGATCTCTTTTACGGCTGTGCCCTGTGTAAACATGTTGACATGTACAGTTCTAGGCATACAGACAAGAACATTTCAAAACATACAAAACAAAGACACATTCATCAGAAACAATCACAGACAACATCATATTGATCCTCCATCATATTTTTAAAATGGGCAAGGGACACCAGAGTGGCTAGCTTAAGTTTGATCTGCAGTTTGTTCCATAAATAAGGTGCAAAGGAACTGAAGGCAGTCCTTCCCAACTCTGTGGAGCCCGCAGGAGTTTGTAATGTAATCCACATCTGTGATCTGGTCATACAATTTGTATATCTAATTAAAATTGATGAAATGATGATATATATGGAGGTGGTTTTAAAAGAAGTGCTTTATAAATAAACAAAAGAGCATGTTGCTCTTGCCTCACAGATAGAGAGGCCCAACCCACATGTTGATATAGGATACAGTGATGAGTTTTGTAACTATCACCGGTGATAAACCTGAGTGCACAATGGTAAATAGCATCCAGTGGTTTTAATATATTTGCCGATGCATGCATATAAATAATATCACCATAATCTAAAACGGACATAAAAGTAGCCTGCAAAATTTGTTTCCTATTTACGGAGAACAGACAAGCCCTGTTTCTGTAAAGGAACCCTATCTTGAATTTGAGCTTTTT
Source organism: Brachymystax lenok tsinlingensis (assembly GCA_030435695.1). Classification (NCBI taxonomy): domain Eukaryota; kingdom Metazoa; phylum Chordata; class Actinopteri; order Salmoniformes; family Salmonidae; genus Brachymystax; species Brachymystax lenok. Next base: position 32,409,143 of record CM059799.1, read on the forward strand.
TCCCAATTCAGTAACATGTTTTTTAAAAGAGAGCCTATCATCTAACCATACCCCTAAATATTTATATGCAGAGACCTGTTTGATTTGAGTACCATCCAAGCTAGTGATTACAAGATACAGATACTTAGATAGATACTTTTGTACTTCCTCCAGCATCTTCACAAGGTCCTTTGCTGTTGTTCTGGGATTGATTTGCACTTTTCGCACCAAAGTGGTGTTTATACTTGCATACTATTGTTTGTACAGATGAACGTGGTACCTTCAGGCGTTTGGTAATTGCTCCCAAGGATGAACCAGACTTGTGGAGGTCTACAATTTTTTCGGAGATCTTGGCTGATTTCTTTTGATTTTCCCATGATGTCAAGCAGAGGCACTGAGTGAAGGTAGGCCTTGAAATACATCCACAGGTACACCTCCAATTGACTCAAATGATGCCAATTAGCCTATCAGAAGCTTCCAAATGCCATGACACCATTTTTTTTAAATATTCCAAGCTGTTTGAAAGGAACAGTCAACTTAGTGTATGTAAACTTCTGACCCACTGGAATTGTGATACAGTGAATTATAAGTTAATCTGTCTGTAAAAAAATTTGGAAAAATGACTTGTGTCATGCACAAAGTACAGAGGGAAAAAAGTATTTGATCCCCTGCTGATTTTGTACGTTTGCCCACTGACAAAGAAATTATCAGTCTATAATATTAATGGTAGTTTTATTTGAACAGTGAGAGACAGAATAACAACAAAAGAATCCAGAAAAACACATGTGAAAATTGTTATAAATGGAATTGCATTTTAATGAGGGAAATAAGTATTTGACCCCCTCTCAATCAGAAAGATTTCTGGCTCCCAGGTGTCTTTTATACAGGCAACGAGCTGAGATTAGGAGCACACTCTTAAAGGGAGTGCTCCTAATCTCAGCTTGTTACCTGTATAAAAGACACCTGGCCACAGAAGCAATCAATCAATCAGATTCCAAACTCCACCATGGCCAAGACCAAAGAGCTCTCCAAGGATGTCAGGGACAAGATTGTAGACCTACACATGGCTGGAATGGGATACAAGACCATCGCCAAGCAGCTTGGTGAGAAGGTGACAACAGTTGGTGCGATTTTTCACAAATGGAAGAAACACAAAAGAACTGTCAATCTCCCTCGGCCTGGGGCTCCATGCAAGATCTCACCTCGTGGAGTTGCAATGATCATGAGAATGGTGAGAAATCAGCCCAGAACTACATGGGAGGATCTTGTCAATGATCTCAAGGCAGCTGGGACCATAGTCACCAAGAAAACAATTGGTAACACACTACGCCGTGAAGGACTGAAATCCTGCAGCGCCCGCAAGGTCCCCCTGCTCAAGAAAGCACATATACATTAAGGTCCTGGAGTGGCCTAGCCAGTCTCCGGACCTTAATCCTATAGAAAATCTGTGGAGGGAGCTGAAGGTTCGAGTTGCCAAACGTCAGCCTCGAAACCTTAATGACTTGGAGAAGATCTGCAAAGAGGAGTGGGACAAAATCCCTCCTGAGATGTGTGCTAACCTGGTGGCCAACTACAAGAAACGTCTGACCTCTCATTGCCAACAAGGGTTTTTCCACCAAGTACTAAGTCATGTTTTGCAGAGGGGTCAAATACTTATTTCCCTCATTAAAATGCAATTCCATTCATAACATTTTTCACATGCGTTTTTCTGGATTTTTTTGTTGTTATTCTGTCTCTCACTGTTCAAATAAACCTACCATTAAAATTATAGACTGATAATTTCTTTGTCAGTGGGCAAACGTACAAAATCAGCAGGGGATCAAATACTTTTTTTCCCCTCACTGTAGATGTCCTAACCGACTTGCCAAAACTATAGTTTGTTAACACGAAATTTGTGGAGTGGTTGAAAAACAAGTTTTAATGACACCAACCTAAGTGTATGTAAACTTCCCACTTCAACTGTAAATATACTTCTCATATTCACCCTCTGGTTCTCTCTGTCTATCTCTCTCACGGTCTGGTCTCTCTTTCGTTTACCCATCCTTACTTTGTTACTTGGTGAGGGGGGGTCGTTTGGGTTTGGGGGAAAGGAGTGAGTCCACGTCCACGAGCGAAGCGCCGGGCACCATGGAACGAAGCTGGCGATTTGTTGTCTTCGTCCGCTGTGGCTCCATTGTCTGTAGAGAGAGAGGAAATTAGGCCTGCGAAATATTACAATATTATCACGATATTACAATATTATTGTATATCATGAAGATGTATGAAGACAAGAATGTGTTAAGTATAGTGTTGGAGACACAGACAGAGGGAAGACAGGTGGAGTGCTAACACACAAACACATTACTGGAATCTGTTAGCGCATGCAGACGCTCTTCAGCTCAGCTTGACTGAAAAATAGAATACGATGCTCAACAAAGGAAACATCTTACCCCGGGGAACTTCAATTGCCAACTATCCCAGAAAAAGAAAAAGGGGCACTCAGATGTCTGCATGCAAGGATGTTAAAGGTTTATTGACGGGACAAACAGACAGGCTTACATTGCGGCGTGTCAGACGCCTTCCTCAGAGCTTGGAGGCAACAGCCTTGAGGAAGCATACAATACTACATTACCTGTGCCATTACTTGGAGCTCCCCATGGGTCAGAGTTCATAGTGTCTGTAGTGGTGGAAGCCCCTCCATCTCCCCAGGGGTCGTCTGTGGATGCTGTGTCTGTGGGAGCTGCAGGTGCACCCCAAGGGTCACTGGCGGTGGGCGGAGTCGATGCTGGTGTAAAGGGGGTGGGGTTAAACCGATTTAAAGGGGAACTCCAACGAAAAATTGTTATATGGAAATGGTGCCCTCCATCTTAAAATGACCGTATACACATTTTCTATCATGTATTTAACCAAAGGATAGTGACAAAAATCTGAATTAAGAGCACATGTGATGGTGTCACAAGATTATAACTATCACTGCTTACCTGTTGGTCCCCATGCGTCATCATCAGCCTTCGAGCCATCGCCAAATGGATCTGAGGGGGGAGAGGCAGCTGTGGTCCCCTCGTCTCCCCAGGGATCAGCCTTCTTTTCGTACAGTGGATTGGATGGAGCACCCCACGCGTCTGAAGCCTCGGGTGGACTGGATGGTGCCCTAAATGGATCAGCAACCTTCGTTGGGACATTCAATGGGGCCCCAAAAGGATCAGAATCGTCTTTTGGCGTCCCAAAGGGATCTGAACCATCTTTTGGCTTATTGGATGGTGCCGAAAATGTATCCTCTTTTGGTGCCCCAAACAGATCAGAACCATTTTTTGGTGTGCTGGATGGTGCTGAAAATGGATCATCTTTTGGTGCCCCAAACAGATCAGTTTCAACTTTAGATTGTGCATTGGATGGTGCTGAAAATGTATCATCCTTTGGTGCCTCAAACGGATCTGAACCACCTTTTGGTGTATTGGATGGTGCTGAAAATGTATCATCTTTTGGTTCCCAAAACAGATCAGCTTCAACTTTAGATGGTGCATTCGACGGTGCCGAAAATGGATCATCTTTTGGTTCCCCAAACGGATCAGAACCACCTTTTGGTGTATTGGATGGTGCTGAAAATTGATCATCTTTTGGTGCCCCAAACGGATCAGCTTCAACTTTAGATGGTGCATTGGATGGTGCCGAAAATGGATCGGAACCACCTTTTGGTGCATTGGATGGTGCTGAAAATGGATCATCTTTTGGTGCCCCAAACGGATCAGCTTCAACTTTAGATGGTGCATTGGATGGTCCCGAAAATGGATCGGAACCATCTTTTGGAGCCGAAAAAGGATCTGAACCACCTATTGGGGCACTGGCTGGCGCTGCAAAAGGATCTGCTTCTTCTGTTGTAGCATTAGATGTTGCACCCCATGCATCCTCGGATGGAGCTTTGGATGTTGCACCCCATGCATCCTCGGATGGAGCTTTGGACGCACCCCCCCAAGGATCAGGAGCGGGTGCTTTGGCTGCTGCGCCCCATGCATCCTCCTCTGATGGCTCATCTGCCCCGCCAAAGGCGTCAGCAACCTTAGGCTTTCCTGCTTTGGCGGCATCCTCCCAATCAAGCTCTTCCTTGGTCATCTTTGACTGCAATTACATAAGAGATTGGACAATCATGATGCCAAACACACATTTATTTGGTAGATGATCCAAAATGTCCTAAGTGTACAATCATTTACCTTTGAAAGGTGCCTTTGAAAGTCCAAATAAAGGGAGAAATCTGACTATTGAGGTGTAATACTTACCCTCCGTTCCTCCTCTTTTTTCTGGGCCTCTAGTCTCAGTTTTTCTTGCTTCTTGGCCTCAAAGCTGGCGGCGAGATCAGCCACAGACGGGATGTTGGCTAGGGAGGGGAGCCCGGTGGCTCCTGGGACATACACTGGCTTGTAGTTGGGGTCCTTGGGGTCGTTGGGGTCGTCCGAGGAGGCTGTAGAAAGAGCACGATAAGATATAGCATAACGAGATACATTATTATGGTAAGCAGGGTTGGGGTCAATTCAGAAAATTGCTTATTGTGTTCTGTGGGGATTTTCCAAGAATGTTAGCACACCCAACATTTGAAAGACTTCAATTGACCATTTCCCTTAAAACATTCTTGGAAAATCCCCACAGAACACAATAAGCAATTTTCTGAATGCTCACCAGTGGCGTTCTTTGAGATCTTGTCTCTGGTCTTGAGTGCAAACTCTCGCTCTTCCTTTAGTTTCTCGTCGTCCTCCATAAGAACCAGTACTACCTTGGCCTTCTCCCTCACGTTCACCCCCTGTAAAGGATAGCATGAGCAGACATCATTAGTATCGCTAGGCAGCTCTCTCTCTGAAGCATGGTGATCCCTAAACGTAACTGTATTAGTAAGGGGAAGCTCAAATGATCAGTGTATGCATGGAAAAGCAATGTGTTAGCTTAGATGTTAGTAGAGCCAGATACCTCAAGCCTCACTCACTTATTGGACTGGACTCCCGGACCAGTTTAAGCCTATTCCTGTTCTACAAAGCACTTTCACTGGAGCTATGCTGGAGTTATGCTAATAATAATGATTCATTAGTAAATTATCTCACAGTGATTTGCTCAGGTGGGGAGGCTTCAAAAATAGTACATTGGAGATGGAACCTGCATATCAGAGGAGTTGGTGGGACAAACATGCATTTAGCAAGCTTAAGTACCTGATCTTTCCCATCCTTGTCCTGGAAACGGAACTCTGTTAGCGCTTTCACAATGTAGATGTTGTCCTTCATTGTATTCAGAACACGGTCTGAGCCCGTCTTTAATAGGTTCTCCAGCAGAGTCAATGACTGCATTTGGGGGATGGGAGAAAAACAAAATGGGGGATCCAGATGAGCGTCCCCTGCTCCTTAAAAACACTCTGTAACTTAATCACTGCATGGAGCGATCATCAACAGGAAAATAAATACGTAAAAAGTTAAGATGACACCATAGTGCGGCAAAGATGGGAGGGTTTTTATGAAATTACAAGCGGATTGTAAAAACTGAGAAAGATTACCATACATACTATATATATTTCCCATGCCATGTGGAGGACAATTATTTGTATCTGATGTGTGGCAATAGAAACAAAACAAAGAAGAAAGTGTAAAATAATATAAAGACCATCTTTTCACAGAAAGATAAAATATATGGGCTACAGTTTTACAAAGCACTTGAAAAACCACCAACCAACCTGAATAACCCAAAATAAAAAGGAAGGAAAAGAAGAGCCAGAGTTTCCTCTGCTGCAGAAGATAAGTTCATTAGAGTTAACTGCACCTCAGATTGCAGTCCAAATAAATGCTTCACAGAGTTCAAGTAACAGACACATCTCAACATCAACTGTTCAGAGGAGACTGCGTGAATCAGGCCTTCATAGTAAAATTGCTGCAAAGAAACCACTACTAAAGGACACCAATAAGAAGAAGAGACTTGCTTGGGCCAAGAAACACCAGAAATGAACATTAGACCGGTGTTAATTTGTCCTTTGGTCTGAGTCCAAATTTGAGATTTTTGAGATTTTTGGTTCCAACCGCCGTGTCTCTGTTAAACGCAGAGTACAAGAACGGATTATCTCCACTTGTGTGGTTCCCACAGTGAAGCATGGAGGAGGATGTGTGATGGTGTTTTGCTGGTGACACTGTCTGTGATTTATTTAGAATTCAAGGCACACTTAACCAGCATGGATACCACAGCATTCTGCAGCGATACGCCATCCCATCTGGTTTGCGCTTAGTGGGACTATAATTTGTTTTCAACAGGCCATTGACCCAACACACCTCCAGGCTGTGTAACGGCTATTTGACCAAGAAGGAGAGTAATGGAGTGCTGCATCAGATGACCTGGCCTCCACAATCACCCAGCCTCAACCCAGTTGAGATGGTTTGGGGTGAGTTAGACCACAGTGTGAAGCCAACAAGTGCTCAGCATATGTGGGAACTCCTTCAAGACTGTTGGGAAAGCATTCCAGGTGAAGCTGGTTGAGAGAATGCAAGTGTGCAAAGCTGTTATCAAGGCAAAGGGTGGCTACTTTGAAGAATCTCAAATATAAAATATATTTTGATTTGTTTAACACTTTTTTGGTTACTACATGATTCCATATGTGTTATTTCATAGTTTTGATGTCTTCACTATTATTCAACAATGTAGAAAATAGGAAAAATAAGGAAAAACCCTTGAAAAACCCAAACTTTTGACTGGTACTGTATATGCGTGATTATTTCTCTTTGGCCTCACCTTGTAGATGTGCCTCCAGTTCTTGTCGTCTTTGAGGCGTTTCCACAGCATGGTCATGATCTCATTGCAGGCCACCACATTGTAGGTGAGGTCCGAGATGTCGGCCATCTGCGAGCTCGAGGGGCCCCATGGGTCGTTGGAGGTGGCCTCCCTTACCTGACAGACATACAGCAGTGTTCATACAGATTATTTTCCAGATGGAGAACAAAGGCTCCCAAAGCATCCAGGCCTTCTGGCACCAAACTTGTACTACTGTATATAACTGTAGGGGAAATACTGGTGATAGAGTCCCTGGTGTTACAGATAGGGGTAACAGATGGAGAACTGACTCATGCTCTGCTACAGAGGGTGTGTCTTATATTAGAAGGATGCTGCGAAGGTATTTTGGAATGCTGACAGTGTCAACTGAACAGCATATGTGGCCAATCTTACCCTGCAAGGGCCAGTGTGGATGCAGGCTTTTGCTCAAGCCAAGCAGTACTAGCTTGATTCTACTAAATGAAAGCCTTGATCCAAGACTGTGATCAGTTGAATCAGGTGTGCTACTAATTGTCTGGCACAAAAGAATGAACCCACACCGGCCCTTGCAAGGTAGAATTGTGCACCCTGGGTACAACATCAAGAGGGGAGAAAGAGAGGGATAGTCAAGATGAAGGGAAGCATGTAGTGGCAGAGAGTGAGAGGAAGTTAAAGAGAAAAAATCAGACAACGCAGGACAGAGAGCAAGAAAGGAGAGAACGGGAGGAGTGAGTGATGACAGAAGAGAAGGAAAAGTGAGAGTGGAGGAAAAAGGAAAGAGGGGAAAGGAGAGGGGTCAAAGACAAGATGGGGTAAAGTAAATCATCTCCCTTACCTTGACCTCAGCCTCAGAGAAGTTTTGAACGAGGTTCTTCAATTGTCGGCGTAGCATAGAGGACGTCATGATGCCTAATGGGGTGTCTCAAACCACAAAGACCTAGTCAGTATCAAGACTAGTAAGAGCATGTACACACACACGCAGTCAACGGAAGCAGACAGAGCTTTCATCCATATATTAATGAAGCTTGTGTCTCACCTCACGTAATGGCAGGTATCAACACAGGAGAAGCTGCTTGGCACTTAGCCCAAATAATGCTGCTGATGGCTACATCTCCTTACCTATTGAAACAAAATGGATAGTGGCGGGGGAAGTCAAAGACGTGAGTCTGTCTTTCGATCTGGTCTCACTGGCTCACTGGATGCTCATTCTTTAAGTCTCTCTCTCCACGACGACATCGGGTCCCGGCACACACAGATCTGGAAAATGATTCTAAAAGGGAGCAAAGCAATGACATAGCGAGGCTAGTGAAGAAGCTACTTCACATTGGCATGTCATTGGGCAACAGATTGTTTGTGTTTTTATAATGTAAATGCCAAACAGAAAATGCCGAAAGCAGCCTAGAAACTAGACCTAGTCATGATTGCGACCAAATCAACACCATTCATGTTTGCAAAAAGCTAAGCTAGCTCTGTGGCTCGCTCGCTAGCATTCTGCAATGCCAATGCTATGTCGACAAATCCAGGCTCTGCAGTGCTACCGATTAGCTATGCACCTGAGTAGGCTATTGTCGATTCAGCATGTTATTTGGCAATTTTCGTCTTGTCACGAACGCTAGTTGCGTTATATACATCCATCTACTAAATGCATCACGATTCAGCACCATGGACAGCGACCGGCGTAGCTAGAAAACGTCAGTGCGTCTTCATGGCTGTCGAATGTTGTTTTTAGAGCAAGCTTTAGCAGGCAAGCGAACCAGTTAGCTGTCAACGACAGCCGTCTGATGACAGCTTTGGAAATATAGCTTTCGTCTACTTCTATGGACAACTGACACCTTTAAAATACATACTTCCATTGAGCATCAATTTATTTACATGATTCTGCGTCTATTTCAAAGGAATACGAACCTTCGAGATGCTTTCAGAGATCTGGGGGAAAGAACTACAATTTCCGCTTCCGTCTGCTATCCGCACCTGACTAAAAGACCACTCCCCCTACTTAATAATCACGAGGATGTTAGGCTACATTGCTGTCAATCAAATTAAACAATGTAGTAACAGTGTCTTTATTGAGAGGGAAACAAACGGCTCTGTTCGTTTCTTTGTTTTTCCACAAATGAACGGATTATTATTGGGAGCAGTCTTGCCTGTTTCTCATAAGGTAGGCATTTTTGGGGTCTCAAGCGTATACATAAACATCTGTTTGCCTTGGTTACAAATGCCATCTAGGGGTGCTTACACATCTATGCATATTGGCAGTGGTGTAAAGAACTTAAGAAAAAATACTTTAAATTAGTGCTTAAGTAGTTTTTTGGGGGTATCTGTACTGTACTTTACAATTTATATTTTTGACTACTTTTACTTCACTACATTCCTTAAGAAACTATTGTACTTTTTACTCCATACATTTTCCTTGACACCAAAAAGTACTTGTTACATTTTGAATGCTTAGCTGGACAGGAAAAGGGTCAAAATCATGCACTTATCAACAGAACATCCCTGGTCATCACTACTGCTTCTGATCTGGTGGACTCACTAAACACACACGCTTCATTTGTAAATTATGTCTAAATGTTGGAGTGTTTCCCTGGCTATCCGTAAATAAAAAAAATTAAACAAGAAAATGGTGCCATCTGGTTTGCTTAATATAAGGAATTTGAAATGATTTATACTTTAACTTTTGATACTTTGATACTTATATACTTTTTCCACCACTGATTATTGGAAGGGGTATGCTGCCATATAACATTGGGGGATGTGCTCAGGGTCAATGCATCCTGGAGCACAAACTCCTGCTCTTGAATCCCCGTCACGTCATCGCCGTCTCGTGGCTTGTGAGTGTGTAGGCCACTCGCAAAAACCGAAAGGACCGATAAATACGAAACACATCATCAAATTATTTTACATAAATGGCGACCGAAGGCGAATATGAGTCAATCCTGTGCGTTAAACCCGACATCAATGTTTATCGCATACCACCGAGGGCTACAAATCGTGGATACAGGTAAATGCAAAGGGTTGGCCCATTTTTGGGGCGTTGGACTAAAAGCGCGGTGCCGGTGGTTCTATCTGTGGTCATAGTGCTGCATTGTGTGTGCCTATATCTGTCTGCTCAGAGGATGTTTACAGCTGTCGATGTGTGTCTAATATTTGTTTTGCGTAGGCCTATGAGTCATTCATTATTCTGCCACATTGGCAATATTTATGTTACACTCGCAAAGCTGGCACTATCAGTGCGGATGAATCGACAGTGAATGGCATGATATGTCTATTTTCGTGTGTTGTTTACCAGCATAGTTTTCCCAGAACATGTATTGGCGTAATGCATTGACAGCAAATGTTATATGAATGTATATAGGTGATAAATCCTTTGGCCTAGGCTGCCGATCATTATACACCAGTCTTATTATGATAGTAACATTTCATTACAGACTTGCTCAAATAATGAAACCATGGTCTATTAAGGACAGCTGAAACAAGCAGTGCCAGCTGCCAGGGAGGGGAAAAAAAGTAGTTTCAGCAGACTACTGTTTTCAATCTGGCCTATATGTGTGTGGCCCAGTTAACTGTAGGCTAAATGGTTTTAATTGAAATTCTCTAAGACCGTAGATGATCTGATATGCTATTAATTGGGGGTTGTGATCTTCATAATAGTCTTGCTTCAGCTTTCAGGCATTATAAGAACAAGACAATTGGGTCAATTCAGAATTCTCTCCATATTCTACAGTACTATTTGTTACAAAAGCTGTCTGAGAACAATTTAAATAGGCACTGTTTACTGACCTTATGATGTACTTCCTGTTTTGCTCTGTTATTGGCTACCTCTGACCTGGGTATTAACTGTAGGGCAGCAGACTGGAAGCTGGATGTGCCCGATTGGTCAGGGCGCATGCGGATCACGGCGAAAGGGAAAGTGGCCTACATCAAACTGGAAGACAAGGTCTCAGGTTAGAGAGTCGTGAAACTGTGTGTATATTGCACAGCTGCCCCTTTGTCCCAGCATTGCTCATCAGGCACCTTTTCAATGTAGCCAGTAAAATGAACTTCATACAGCTTATCTGTGTGGTTTATTATTATGTTGTGTTTTCTCCTCCCATCCTGCAGGGGAGCTGTTCGCCCAAGCCCCTGTCACAGAGTATCCCGGTATCGCAGTTGAAACCGTAAGCGACTCCAGTCGCTATTTTGTCCTGCGAATACAGGATGGCAATGGTGTGTGTATATGTGTGAAAACCCCTCCCTGTGCGTTCATAGCTGTCAGACTTTTACACAGGTCATAGTGTTATGTCAGCTTCCTTTAGACTGGTGAAAGTACTACAACCTGCTATGTCAACTTCCTGTCTGGGATCGCATTTGAATTTGTCAGCTCTCCTCAAAAGTCAATTCACAATACACTGTCAACTCCATGCCAATGCACTCATACAGCTATGTCAACCTACTCTCTCAGGCCGCAGTGCGTTCATTGGTGTTGGATTCGGGGACAGAGGGGACTCTTTTGACTTCAACGTGTCTTTGCAGGACCACTTTAAGTAAGTGATGGAAGGGGTCACTCCAGGGACAGTGTGACTGTTAAGGCACTCAAACACTGGTGCTTCACCATTTCCCACTAATAACAAACACACCTACTGTGTTCTGTCTGCAGCATAAGCTGCCAGCCAAAACGAAGTGTCATTGAGTACGCTTGTTCCAGATATTGCAGTTTCCAAAACAACTGATGTGACATTGCCTTTTCCAGTGTCAGTGCATATTAAGGTGTGTGTGTGTGTGTGTGTGTGTCACAGGTGGGTGAAACAAGAGAATGAGATCAGCAAAAACCCTCAGGGGGCAGCTTTGGGACCAAAGCTGGACTTGGGATTTAAAGAAGGACAAACCATCACCCTTAATATTGGGGTAAAGACCTGGAACAATTGAAATTGTATAACAAAATCATAGCCTGTGCCCCTGGGGTCTGTTTGGGATTGGCCATTTAACTTTTCACCAACACCCAATATTCCTTCAGCGTTCCAATTTCAATATGTTCTCTGTCATCCTTTCTCTCTACCAGCAAGGCAAAAAAAGGGATAAGCCACGCTCACAGGGGCCAGGTGGGTCCGGTCTCCTACCGCCGCCACCAAAAGGAAAGATGGCTCCTCCTCCTTCTTCTACCTTCTCCAATCACAACACAGTGCCTCAAACAGGAGGCCCAGAGATCGGTACAGCAGTTATAACTCTCAATAAAGCCTTGATAAACTTTTCTCTATAGCTAAATGAAGCTTTGATTTGGTAGCTTTGATTGTTTATTCTTTCTCTCTCAATTCAAAGGGGCTTTATTGGCATGGGAAACATGTATGTTAACATTGTTTATTTCACTTGCTTTGGCAATCACAAATGAACAGTTGCCATTGAACACACAAAAGGGTCTCTTTTTCTCTCTCTAGGCTGTTTGCTAGATCTGGACAGTAGTAACTCCAACACTGTGGTCCAATCATCCAATCCCAGCAGTGATCTTTGGGGAGACTTCTCCACTCCTGCAAGGTAACTTGTTAGAACTGTCTGTGATGAGCCTTATTTTAGCCCTTTTTCTTGTTATGCTATGACATACTGATATACACTACCAGTCAAACGTTTGGACACACCTACTTATTCCAAGGTTTTTCTTTATTTTTACTATTTTCTACATTGTTGAATAATAGTGAAGACATCAAAACTATGAAATAACACATAGCTCAATGGAGCCAGCCTTTGAACCAGCCTTTGCCATGATGACAGCTTTGCATACTCTTGGAATTCTCTCAACCAGCTTCATGAGGTTGTCACCTGGAATGTAATTTCTTTCCTTCTTAATGTGTTTGAGCCAATCAGTTGTGTTGTGAGGGGTGGTATACTGAAGATAGCCCTATTTGGTAAAAGACCAAGTCCATATTATGGCAAGAACAGCTCAAATAAGCAAAGAGAAATGACAGTCCATCATTACATTAAGACATGAAGGTCAGTCAATCCGGAAGATGTAAAGAACTTTGAAGGTTTCTTCAAGTGCAGTCGCAAAAACCATCAAGCGCTATGATGAAACTGTCTCTCGTGAGGACCGCCACAGGAATGGAAGACCCAGAGTTGTCTCTGCTGCAGAGGATGAGTTAATTAGGATAAGTTCATTAGAGTTACCAGCCTCAGAAATCGGCAATTAACTGTACCTCAGATTGCAGCCCAAATAAATGCTTCACAGAGTTCAAGTAACAGACACATCTCAACATCAACTGTTCAGAGGAGACAGAATCAGACCTTCATGGTCGAATTGCTGCGAAGAAACCACTACTAAAGGACACCAATAAGAAGAAGAGACTTGCTTTGGCCAAGAAACACGAGCAATGGACATTAGACCAGTGAAAATCTGTTCTTTGGTCTGTGTCCAAATTTGAGATTTTTGGTTCCAACCTGTGTGTCTTTGTGAGATGCAGAGTAGGACGGATGACCTCCGCATGTGTGGTTCCCACCGTGAAGCAGGATGTGTGATGGTGTGGGGGTGCTTTGCTGGTGACACTGTCTGTGAAATATTTTGAATTCAAGGCACATTTAACCAGCATGGCTACCACAGCATTCTGCAGCGATACGCCATCCCGTCTGGCTTGTGCTTAGTGGGACTATCATTTGTTTTTCAACAGGACAATGACCCAAAACACACCTCCAGGCTGTGTAAGGGCTATTTAACAAAGAGCGAGAGTGATGGAGTCGTGCATCAGATGACCTGGCATCCACAATCACCTGACCTCAACCCAATTGAGATGGTTTGGGATGAGTTGGACCACAGAGTGATGGAAAAGCAGCCAACAAGTGCTCAGCATATGTGGGAACTCCTTCAAGACTGTTGGAAAAGCATTCCAGGTGACTACCTCATGTAGCTGGTCGAGAGAATGCCAAAAGTGTGCAAAGCTGCCATCAAGGCAGAATCTAAAATATGTTTTGATAAAAAAAAAAAAAATGGTTACTACATGATTCCATATGTGTTATTTCATAGTGTTGACAATGTAGAAAATAGTACAAATAAAGAAAAACCCTTGAAATGAGTAGGTGTGTCCAAATTTTTCACTGGTACTGTACATGCTTGTAATTCTGTAACACCGGTATTGCTATGAGTCAATCAGCCTGTAAAAAATGTTCTCTTTATCCTCAGTTCTCTCCCTCCAACATCGCGACAACAGCACACTCTGAATTGGGGCCAGTTTTGACTCCACGTCACTGCATTTGTGTTTATTTGATTCCATCGCTGAACGCACCGCCTCCATCTGTCGCTACAATACAACAGAAAACTGTCCAAGAGACAAGGAACACCGTGCACTTCTAGAATGTCTTTATCAAAACTATGAATGAATGTAGGCTATAATCTCCTCCCAAAGTAAAAAATAGTAATGAGGAAGTCATATTTGGGATAATAATGCAACTCTGTCGCACACATTGGTCATATGAGATTTATGGTAGGTCTTCAATACTGCCTAAGGGCTATGATGATAGGATCTTCAATTTCCTGTTATCACAGGAGTAGCAGCAATTTTACAGTACTGCTTTTTACCAGCAACAGTGCCCTCTTGTTAATGTTTACCTAATCACCATGACATGCTTAATTTATAGAGGGCAACCCTTAGGGAGACATTTTTTGCCATATGGTTTTCTTCTGATCATAATAGTGAAAAGGAGTTGTTGTAATTGCTCGGACAGTAGCTCAATTCCGTTTCTCCTCAGTGTGCGTATGTTCACTCCCCCTCAAGGATTTAAAAGCATTGGATTGGTGTATGCATTGGCTGGAGGGAATCTACCATATTCCTTATGATTGCATATGAACTATAGGCAACTTTTGGGAGAACGGGGAGAAACGGAGTAGAGCTCATATTGATGAACGTATCTGTTACCATTGTACTGACCACCACACACTGGGCCTTTTTGAAGAAAGAAGAGCATGTATCTGTGTTTACTTTGTGGAGGATTTGACAGAGCACTCTACAGTCCATTTGTAGCTAGGTTGTTGTGATGTAGTGTACATTGGATGAAAATGAGTTAAAATGCATACTTGTCATTCTTTTCATTACAAGTAAATCGGTATAAAACGAATGATATGCACAGAAGTGCTATTCAATGTTTAATTGTCTGTTTATGAAATAAGTAGCCTGGGATGCCAGATCTGTGTTTGCCTACTCCTTTATCAATAGGCAACGCAGAAACCAATCTGGCAACCAGGCTGTGAAATATGATGATTGTCTAACAGTGTAATTTGATGAATGTATGACAACTCCAGCTGTTGTTGGGTAGGACGTGCTGCTATTTATTGATGAATGCTGTTGGGATTGAATGACTAAAGTTGCCTCATGTCAATAGTGTTTGTTTACCTTCCCCAGAACATGATTTCACATGGCTCCGTCACTGGATGTGTACTTGTGATTGATTTATTGCCTTGGTCGTCATTACTCATCATGACATGTGAAAGTGGCAATAAAAACCTTCAAAAGGAGTCGTGTGTCTTTGTGCATCTTATGGATGATGCATGGTATAAAAAATTTGACGTTAATTAAACCTTGAGGGTAAAAAACTTTTGAGAGTTAGATTTAGTATTTTATTATTTCACGATAATGTTCGACGAAGGATATTTTTTGCCTTCAAGGTTTTTCTTTATTTTCTACATTGTAGAATAAAGTGAAGACATCAAAACTATGAAAGAACTCAGGGAATTATGTAGTAACCAAAAAAAGTGTTGAAGAATTTAAAATATAAAAATATATATTTTGATTTGTTTAAAGTAGCCAGCCTTTGCCTTGATGACACCTTTGCACACTCCTGGCATTCTCTCAACCAGCTTCATGAGGTAGTCACCTGGAATGTATTTCAATTAACTGGTGTGCCTTGTAAATTTGTGGAATTTCTTTCCTTCTTAATGCGTTTGAGCCAATCAGTTGTGTTGTGACAAGGTAGGGGTGGTATACAGAAGATAGCCCTTTTTGGTAAAAAACCAAGTCCATATTATCAGCTGTTGAGAGGAGACTGTGTGAATCAGGCCTTCATGGTCAAATTGCTGCAAAGAAACCACTACTAAAGGACACCAATAAGAAGAAGAGACTTGCTTGGGCCAAGAAACACGAGCAATGGACATTATACCAGTGGATATCTGTCCTTTGATCTAATGAGTTTAAATTCGAGATTTCGGGTTCCAACCTCCGAGTCTTTGAGACGCAGAATAGGTGAACGGATGATCTCCGCATGTGTGGTTCCCACCATGAAGCATGGAGGAGGAGGTGTGGGGGTGCTTTGCTGGTGACACGGTCAGTGATTTACTTAGAATTCAAGGCACACTTAACCAGCATGGCTACCACAGCATTCTACAGTGACACGCCATCCCATCTGATTTGCACTTAGTGGGACTATCATTTGTTTTTCAACAGGAAAATGA
This sequence comes from Brachymystax lenok tsinlingensis, assembly GCA_030435695.1. Taxonomy (NCBI): domain Eukaryota; kingdom Metazoa; phylum Chordata; class Actinopteri; order Salmoniformes; family Salmonidae; genus Brachymystax; species Brachymystax lenok. The sequence goes on from CM059799.1 coordinate 32,425,272, forward strand.
CCCAACACATTTCCAGGCTGTGTAAGTGCTATTTGACAAAGAGGGAGAGTGCTGCATCAGATGACCTGGCCTCCACAATCACCTGACCTCAACCCAATTGAGATGGTTTGGGATGAGTTGGACCACAGAGTGAAGGAAAAGCAGCCAACAAGTGCTCAGCATATGTGGGAACTCCCTCAGGACTGTTGGAAAAGCATTCCAGGTGAAGCTGGTTGAGAGAATACCAAGAGTGTTTAAAGCCATCATCAAGGCAAAGGGTGGCTACTTTGAAGAATCACTTTTTTGGTTACTACGTGATTCCATATGTGTTATTTCATAGTTTTGAGTTCTTCACTATTGTTCTACAATGTAGAAAATTGTACAAATAAATAAAAAACCTTGAACGAGTAGGTGTGACATCACCATGCGGTAAATTAGTAACTAGACCAATAAGAATGAGTTCCAAACCTCAATGCCAATAACAGCTCATTTTCAGTTCCCCACTCAGACCACTCCCAGACAGTCCTAGCAAAATACTTGCTTGAGAAATTGCTCTTTGCTAAGATGTTTTTGTCCTTCAGACATTTGAGAAATGGACCTCTATCTCAAAGAAAAGCTAAATAAACATATTTCTTGAATTGTGTTTCAGAGAGCGGTGGTAATCAAGCCAACTTCTAGAAAGTGGTCAAATCTTTTAAACAAAACTCCACCCTGTCGTATCCCCAGCACGTTTTGAAAGCCTCTGGTCCCATACTAGACAAAACAGAAATTTGTAGTGCTTTTATTAACCATTTTGCGTCAGCTAGCCATCTGTTTGAAAGGATAATCTATGAAAATGTATCTCATTCCACTAGAGGGAGTCCTTTAGTCACATCAGAACAGATAGTAGAGAATGAGGCAGACTCACATTTATTTTACCTTCATTTAACTAGGCAGGTCAGTTAAGAACAAATTCTTATTTACTTAAGTGGGTTAACTGCCTTGTTCAGGGGTAGAACAACAGATTTTTGTCAGCTCAGGGATTCAATCTAGCAACCTTTCGGTTACTGGCCCAATGCTCTAACCACTAGGCTACCTTCCCGCCCACACATCATTTTCGTTTCAACCATTTGATTTATATGATGTAATGTCTATGCCTTGCTAAAGATCGATGTAAAGAGGTCCACAGGAGATCATTCACTTGACCACTTCTTACTACAGCTCTCTGCCCCACTCGTTGTTGAACCTCTAACCTGTATTTTTTACTTGACAATTGCTACTGGTGTTATCCCTAAGATTTGGACCAACTCAAAGCTAAGAACTTTTTAAACTTCTCACTCTATTCTAAATATCCACTAATTCAGCCGCTATGCTTGTTTCAGGTGATGGGTTAAATTGCCTAGATCATAAAAAAAATCATTGTGCTGCCTTATTTATAGACCATTCCAAGGCCTTCGACACAGTTGACCATTCCCTACTCATTCAAAAACTGTCTGAAATGGGCCTAGATAAGGAGTCTTGCAAATGGTTTAAGAACAATTTTACAGACAGGACACAATGTGTGCTTTGGGATGGTGTCAAGTCTAGTTTCCTTGATATTATGCAAGGTGTACTGCAGGGGTCGATTTTGGGACCTGTTCTCTTTACTCTTTATAGAAATAATATTGGTCTATGTATTCAATCCTGTAATATTAATCTGTGTATAGATGCCATCGCACCGACTGTTGACCAAGGTATGTTAGAGCTGCAATCTGATTTTGTTACATCACAGAAAGCCCTTGCTGATTTAAAACTTTGACTTAATGCAGGCAAAACTAAATATATGTTGTTCTCTAATTCACAGGAAAATATCTCACATGGGCTACATGTTCACTCATTGGATGCTTGGTTCTCTTATCGTGCGGGGTACCGCATATACATATCTGGGCGTTTGGATTGATAAAGATCTAACATCAAAAAAATGGATACAAATGAGCTAGTTAAAAAGCTAAGATTTAAGATGGGCTTCTTTTTTAGTGGTTCCCAGTGATTAGTAATTGTATAAGTGTGCCCTTGGTTCATCATTGTCTTGTCGATTATTGTTACTTTGTCTGTTGGTCGTGTGAGTACCTGTGCTGTGTTTTGGTATTCGTGCCACTGTGGATTGCGCAGATGATTCCGGGTCTCGCCCCGTGTGATAATCATTGTGCGCTTGTGTTATTTATTCGAGGTACTCCTCGCTCTTTTGTTTGGGTTTCTACCATCTGTGTTATATACGTGTTTGTTTGGTCTTCGTCCCCGTGCCTTTACATGGCACGCTGTAATTTGGGGTAAAGACATTTAAAAAACTATTACGCATTCCTGCGCCTGTCTCCCGAATCATTCATACCAACGTGACAGAAGCAAGCAGATTGTACAGTCAATTTACCTGTTAGTTCTTGACTATGGTGACACAACTTACCAGAATGCAGCAGCCACTATTCTTAAACCTTTGGATGCATACCATAGCGCCCTTAGCGCTTTATTACAGATGACAGTTTTAATACTCATCACTGCATCCTGTATCAGAAGGTCGGCTGGACCTCACTAAAGTCCCATAGATCACTTCATTACTCCCTTCTTGTTTACAAAGCTCTGATCCACAAGCTTCCAAGATATAGTACCTCACTTCCCTGTTGAAATATACAAACATGAGATACCAGTTTTGGTTAACTCTTGAGGTCCTGCTTGTCTCCACAAAGTTCGTGTCACGATCTTCAGAGATGGACCAAGGCGCAGCGTGCCGGGTGGCGTTAAACATGTTTATTGTTAAACTCACACAATACAAAAACAACAAACGAAGATCAAACGTATAGCACCAACGGCACATACACATAAACAGAGTCAACCTCCCACAAAGCTGGAGGGAAAAATAGCTGCTTAAGTGTGGTTCCCAATCAGAGACAACGATAGACAGCTGTCCCTGATTGAGAGCCACACTCAGCCAAAACAAAGAAATACAAAAACTATAACATAGAATGCCCACCCCAAATCACACCCTGACCAAACCAAAAGGAGACATAAAAGGCTCCTACCGGTCAGGGCGTGACAGTTCGTTAAATCTGCCTCTAGTTTTAATGCATCACAGTTATGGAATGCCTTACAAAATGGATTCCCTGGTGCCGATAGAGCAGTTTAAAACTATGTTGTTAAATGAGTTTACTGAAGCGTGCAATTGTTTCAGTGTAATTATTATAACTTGTTGTAATAACCTGATGTATTTATAGCTGTCTGGTAGTTTCTTAATCATTTTGTTGATGTAATTTAGTCAGGCACCGTTGTAAATGAGCCACTGGTCTGAATAAATATATACAAATAAATATTTATTTTATTAACCCAATAATTATTTGATATTGAGATAAAACAGCGGCATTGGACCTTTTAATAGACCTGACACATTTGTCACAAATACCAAGTTGACACAACAGGGTCAGGGGGACATGGGCACAGGGAACATCACGTGAAGAACACAGTGGACAGACAGATTGATAAGACTGTGACACAAACCAGGCAGAGGCTGGAAGTAAATGAAGAGAAGGAGTGGGGAGAGAGGGGGAGAAAGAGGTGGGGTGAGAGGGGGTTAGCGTGACTCCATGACTGCTTGCTGGTGACATGACCTAGACAGATGAGAAGGAAGAGTGAGGGAGAGGTGGGGAACAGGGGGGGTCAGTGCATGATCTCTCCGTGGCTGGTCGCTTTTAGCATTGCTGACAGAGAAAACGAAGGAAGGAGATGGATGGATGACGAGAGAGATGGAAAAAGGAGAGGAGGTGCAGTCTCAATGACTTCCACTGAGCCTCATCTAGCTCTCTCTATTCCCCCATCTGTCCCCATCCGTCCCAGGATATCATTCAACTGATCAATTGGCAACACGTGGCTATACACATGTACTCATAGGACTTGCTATATTATTAGTCTGTCAATGCTTTGAAGATGACATACTGTGGAAATACCAAGAGGATCTGGACCAAGCTCAGTGTCAAATATCCTTACATTTTTCACATTAAAGGGATAATTTAGCCAAATTGGAAATTAGCATATTTGTTTCCTTAGTCTACTGGCTGTATGTATAAGAAAAGACTACGATCCACACTTTGGTTATGTTCAACTAGCCACAGCCACCAACTGCAAATATTAGCATTTTCGAACCAAAACCCATGTAAGTAAATGTCCCCCTATTAGAATGCTTTAAATTTCATGCCCAAATCATCAAAAATAAACTTAATTTGAAGTTGTTTCAGAGATAATTTGGACATGATATTTGAAGCATGCTAACTAGGGGACATGCATTATCCTACGTTAGAAAATGCTCAAATTAGTGCTTGGTGGCAGAAGAAGGGATGCTGTTCTCAAAACACAATTGAACATGTTTCCACCGACTTGGTGGTAGTCGATTCCGAAAAACCGTTTTCTGGATAAAGGTGCTGTATTTCACTTTAGGTATTTGATTTAGGTTTTTTCAGTATTACCATAGAGCCTCCTTGATTCTGAAAATATATCTGAAACACCTTTCAAACACTTCAATCCGACTCATACTATAAAAGTATCCTTTTCAGGAGGACGTGACTGAATAGCATCTCTGAAAAGTCACTTTATTATGTTATGTAATGTTATTCTTTACCATGTATTTAAAATTATATTTCAGAGTTATGACATTTGTATACAAGCACATGAGATTCTAGTTCTGATTCCAATGCTCTCATGTCCTACATCCATCATTTTTAAAAGTTGCCTCACAATCACAGGTCTGGTCGAAGGCAGTGCGGGGGTTCAGGTGTCAGACCACAGAGTGCCTGACTGCACTAGTCGTGTGCTAGGCCCATTAACAGACTTGTAGCTACTGGATGCTAATATTAACTTGCCCATCAGAGACTGGCGCCTTATGTAAAATTGTATGTCAACATTTAATACATATCTATGAAACTCTAAGCCAAAATACGAGACAGATCGGTTCGAATTTAGTTGGCATGGGATGTTCTGATGATGTGGCCACGAGAAAATACATTTTAAGCATACCTAAAATGCACTTTCTTGCATTTCTCTTGATCTTTCTTGCCCCCTCCCCCTCACTCTCACACATACAAACTTTGGCGTACTTTTACAAGCACACACCATTAATGACTCATATCAGGTGAAATGTCAGGAGTGAGCTGCGGTTGTAATAATTTATTGGAGCTGTGTAGCAATCCTTCTCAGCCCCCATCCAACCCAGGCCCTCTCCTTCTCACGTGTAATTCCCTTATTAAACTGTCCAGCCGTTAACGAGCCATAATTAACGAGTTTAACGAGTTTTGGCCGAGGGGGTTACAACCTGGTGTTGTTAGCCTGGCAGATGATCACTGTATTTTATCCATCCATATACATTCACTACTGGCTAGTGCCCCTTTTCTGACGCTATTTTCTGCCCCTGGTTTTGCTCATAAAACCAGAGTTTTGACGCTTTGATTTACGCAAAGGATAACCCATTGTAGTGTGACCTATCTTGCATTGGGTGCTTCAACCTCAGTGTTTTACATGGGGATCAGGAGTTGTATCACCCAAAACTCAACATGGAATCAGTTGTTTGTAAGGACCGGGTGTTGGTCTTTGGGATCTAATGTAGTCTATGGGTCAAGATTACTCAAACCCAATAGACGTTGAATTCTTGTACTGTTTTTTCTAATTGGAGAAAGTGGTAAATATTGTCTTAGGTAACATACCAAACGTAACATATCAGACTAATTTGAGTGTCCTGGATTTACGTCTTTGAGACCAGGTTGTAATGTTAAGTGTTAGGCAAGAACGACACAACCACACGTTTTCCAGTTGTCTTGTGTTTGTTGAGTTACGGTTCTATAATGTTTCGATTTGACTGGGTAATGGTTCAATATACTGTACATGTAGATATCTTGCCACTGACCTCGCTGTCGTTTCCAAGAAGAGTGTCAGAGAGCAAATGTATTCGAGCTAATAGATTGACTAGCCGACCATAGTCAGGCAGAATTGACCCATGTAGGGTTGTGCACAAATACTTATTAATAGTCCTAAAGAATAACTATTTTATTGACAGACTTATTGTACATGGAGTTTGTGTGATATATGCGCATGGAATGTTTACTGTTCACGTACACTACCGGTCAAAAGTTTTAGAACACCTACTCATTCAATGGCTTTTCTTTATTTGTACTTTTTTCTACATTGCATGAAATAACACATATGGAATCATGTAGTAACCAAAAAAGAGTTAAACAAATCAAAATATATTTTATATTTGAGATTCTTCAAATACCCACCCTTTGCCTTGATGACAGCTTTGCACACTCTAGTGTTCAGTTACTCGCACACCACAATGCAAATGTGTCATAACAAGCAGCCATTTTGTTCCAATCTTCCCTGGATCTTGTTTGTCATGATAAGTGAGTGACAGTCACTGTGTCGTCTTGTAAAGTGAAATGGTCCCAAACACATAAAATGGCCTCCATACTTCCGTCCATTTGCAATGGGGACGATGACGTTCTGCTGACATTGTGCATTATTATGGGATTTTGGAGCACCCTGCCGTTGAGCAGATTTATGTTGTATCATAATACCAGTTCCTTCTATGGCAAGGAGTATGGCTACTTGTTGAAGGCCAACTGCCTACTGCATGCAGTTCACATTATGGAGTGATAGTCATGTCCCACTAGGCACGGACGTCAGTTAAACGTCTAGTTTTGATTTACATTTGGTTGAGTTAACCTGAATTCAACGTGAAATCAACAAAACACTTCACCATGTCATTGGATTTAGGTTAAAAGTTGAGTGAAAAAGATTGAATTCCCTTATGTTGATTACTTTTTGCTAATCCAATCAGTTTTCCACGTTAATTCAATGTCATCACATTACATTTTTGTTGTTGAAATTACATGGAAACAACGATGATTCAACCAGTTTTTGCCTAGTGGGGTGCTTGCAGTCGCAGTTGTTATTCTACTTCCAATAATAAAGTAAAGAAATCTGAAATCTGGTCAATTTTCTTGGTTAACTTAATACAGTAGAGTAGTTACAGTAGTAACTTACAGTAGAATCAACACAAAATGCAGAAGACTTTAACATTTGTAAATATCATAGCAATCTAGAGAGGTAGGCCCAGGAAAACTTTGAATTTATGAGTTTAATACAAATGATCATAATAAAATGTTTAGTAGACTCAATTCCAAGCAAAATAAATTATATGACATACAGATGATATTTACATATTATAAAAAAACAGAATACAGAAACACCATCATCAAGTCACACTAAGAATTTACTAGATTGAACATATCAAAATGCTAATTATAAAGTGCTTACAAGTCCTTAAAGTAGCCAATTGCAGCTGTGTCTATCCCCAAATGCTATCCAGTATCAACAATGGCTTGATGGCTAATTATCTTACAATAAGTGCAACTGTAGTGATATATACTGTACGCTGTCTTTTTAAGCACGATACATTAGAGGATATGTATTGTCTTCTGGGAGGTCAAAAATATTGTCTCTTTCACCTCTGAGTTTGTGAGTTCATGATCGTGTCACCACTCCTTTATCCCTCTCCCCTTCCCTCCTTCTCTTTCTCGTTCCTGATGACCTTTCGCCCTCTCATTTTCTTCCTCTCCTCCTCCAGCTGTATCTTCTCCTTCTCCTGCAACCAGTCTCCTCCGAGGTAGCCCAGCACATCGTCGGGCCTACCGCGAAGCCCAGGCTGCGGGTGAAGTAGTGACTGGAAAAGGGATCTGGCCAGTGGGGTGAAACAGGCAAACTGGGGGGCGATCGGATGGGATTTTCTCTTGCTCCGATTCTGCTTGTCTTCATCCAAACTCATCATGATGTCCTCGTCTTTTCCTTCCCCCCATAGGTCTAGTTCATCGTCCTGACCATCTTGATTTTTCTGTTGGTCAAACCACTCTTTGTACTTGATGTAAGAGCGGTCGTCGGACGCGGTCTCCGTCCAGGGTAGACTGCCAGTCAGCATAGAGTAGATGAGGATCCCCAAGGCCCAGCAGTCTGTACTGGCCTCCACCGACACCCACACCCTCTTGATCTTGTTGTCCAATCCATTTCCTCCATCAGGTTTTGATGCAGTATTATGGCTACTATCCTCCGACTCCTTCGCTATCTCTGCCTCGGGCGTACAGTAAGCAGAACTGTACCACACACCAGGTACCTTGGTTCCCGTGGCCTTGGCCATACCGAAGTCGCCCAGTTTGACCCAGCGGCAGGCAGCATCGACCAGGAAGATGTTCTCGGGCTTGACATCGCGGTGGACGAAGCCCAGGGAGTGGAGGTGGGTTAGGGCACCGCACAGCTGGGAAACCACCCTCTGGACACAGTCCTCCTCCACACCCACCTGAGACACAGAAATAGGCACAGTTGAACTACATTACCCCTTCTGTTAGTTACCAAAGATTCATAAGAGAATACTGACAAATGTCTCATGGGAGTGGAAGTTTTTCACACATACTGTATATTATACCTCAGGGACAATGACGTCGTATAGATCACCGAAGAGGCTTGCTTGCTGGGCGAAAACGTAATGTGAGGGGGTGGAGAAGGCAATGCCCAGGGCCTTGGTCAGGGACGAGTGGGTGCAGAAGGAGAGGGAGAGGTTATACTCTCGCAAAAAGGAGAAGAGATTTGTGGAATCACGAGGAAAGAACTTCAGGGCCATTGGAGTTCCTTGAGGGAAGGAAGAGAGAGAAAAGTGATCAGAACAAAAGAAAGAAAGCCATTCTGGAGATATGAGGCCAGGCAAACTGGGGTTAGGATTACAACAGATCCATAGTTTACCTCTTTTCCGATGTACAGCCAACATGACCTTCCCGTACGACCCCTCCCCTAACATCTTGACCACCTGGAAGTGGTTCGAGGTCTCCAGTAATGTAAGCGACTGGGCCGTGAGATGGCACATCTCGTCCAATAGTCTCGTGGCAGCCTGCGGAGATGGGAGCATAACAGATATCTGTCATGATGCTTGTCCCTAAACCAGATGTAAAGACGTTCCTTTATAGCCCTATGAACAGCTTGATGGACAGTTTTTGGACACCTCCTATTTCAACAAAGCCTTTGATTTATTCTGATTGGTTGTTGTATTTTCCATTGATTGGCACCAGGAGAGCTATTGTGGGATTATTCTGTATTAGCCAACCGGATTGACGCCAAGACACCCCATTAGTACATCTCTGTGGCATAGCTAGCTCCGCAGGGTTAAGCCCAGCCCAGACCCCTGCCAGCACGGCATTACCTGAATAGCCTGTAGGGACATGGATTTAACACCTTGGTTATGTAACTTTGTGTTGGGGGAAAGAGAGTCGTGTGGTTTGGGATTAAGCTTGTCCTGTCCTCTACCTCACTTCTATCTACTACTCAATATGGATTACAATAGTGGAATGTTCTGCATCAATAGTGTAAGCAGAAACAGTATGGATTGATATGAATATGAATCAATATAACGGGTAAACACTTATAACGGGCTTTTATGCATGATGTAAATTCTAAATTGGCATAGGCAGCAAGGAAAATACACTATTGTAACGGGGGCAGTACATGCATTAGAGACTGGGCCCCCCCTTGTTTATATAACAGTGCAATAAAAGGGAATTTCCTATTAATACATTTACAAAAAATGTATGACATAAACCTGGATTAAATCAATTCCAGAAGAAGTCAGCATCTTAGTAAACGTCTACAAATGTCTACCTAAACCTTGATGAATATTGGCTGAATGAAACACATTGCTCCTAATTCTTTCTTGGTTGCAGAGGAAAATGGGGTGAGAGGATGGCTTACTTACTGTCATTTTGGCTCTGTGGTTGACTTCACAGTGATATTGTGATGTTCCTCACAGACAGGTTGCAGTGAATTTGTATCCCTGCCCACATCTACCAAGTAGTGCACCTTTCAGAAATGCTTCCACAAAACATAAGATGCACTGTAACGCTTCCAATCACAAGGTAAAAGAGTTCTTGCTCTAGAGATCTTGTCGAATAGTTGTCCGTGTCTGTCTTTCTCGGCAAAGGCCCTTCTATCTCTCCTGTTTGTGCGTTTTGATATCTCCTCCCTTACTTTAATCCCTACATTATTTCGCTCCCCTGTTCCTCACCTCCTGCACTCCTCCCTCATTCTCTTCTCTCTCATTCCGGATTATCTAGTGAGCTGTCTGTCCCATCAGTCGAAAGCCAGCCACTCCCACTGGTGCCTTCCCTCCCTGTTGTGGAGCCCAAGGCCAGTCAATATTTTTAGTTTGATCTGTCAGTGAACAAATGAACGCCTGTGTCTATCCTGTGTCTATCCTGTGTCTATCCTGTGTCTATCCAAACACTTATCTAGACACTCTCTCTTTTTCCACTCTCTCTCTCTCCCTCCACTCTTGCTGCATTTCACCATTGAAGAGGAGCGAGAGAGGGCATGCCACTAACCATCTGTGTGTAACCTGTGCTTAACAAGCGGCACACACTCCATCACAGGCTTTCAAATGACTGCCTCTTTTCCTCAACTTGTCCACCTGTTTTGTGCCTCTTTCATTCCTTCTGTCTTTATTCTGTCTTTCTTTCTTTCTTTCTTTCTGTCTTTCTGACTTTCTGTCTTTCTGTCGTTCTGTCTTTCTGTCGTTCTGTCTTTCTGTTTTTTTTTCTTTCTGTCTTTGTCCTTCGTTCTTTCTTTTTAATGAATTCTTTCTGTCTTTCTTTCTGTCTTTCTCTCCAACTCCCTCTCTCCCCTCATTTGACAAACCGAACAGCTGAAGTGGGCCACGCACCAAAACAGATTCTAGTGCGATCCTCTCGTACCTCGAGTGCCTGCCAACTCTAATTCCTCCAGCTTGCCAACTATCCAACTATCTCCCCCACCGCCACCCATCCGATCACCAGCTATTCTGCCCAACATCTTTTCTAACCCCTCCAGCCCCCCTTGGGGCAGATACATTTCTCTGCCCCTAGCATTACCACAAAACTTACAACTGTACTGTCACTTCAGCTGTGTTAGCAATATGTCCTCAGTGTTACATGTTCTGGGTGACACTTCATTTAAAGGGTACCTACTGCCTGCCCTACAGGTGTCCTGTAGGGCGGGCAGTGTGCACCCAATCGTGTGTTCGGCTGAGTTTTCCGCCTTCTGGTAGCTCCTTGCGGTCAGCGGTGGAGTTGCCGTACCAGACTGTGATGCAGCCCGACAGTATGCTCTTGATTGTGGTCCTGTAGAACACTGTGAGGGCCATCGGGGACAGGCTAAATTGCTTCAGCCTCCTAAGGTTGAAGAGTCGCTGTCGTGCCTTCTTCACCACAGTGTCTACGTGATTTGACCATTTCAGCTCCTCTGAGATGTGTACACCAAGGAATGGGAAGTTTTTAACCGTCTCCACGGCGGCTCTGTTGCATCGGGTGGAGTTCAATCCCAGGGCTGTGAGCTTTGCGGTGAGCTTAGAAGGCACAATGGTATTGAAGGCCGAGCTGTAGTCAAACAGCATCATCACATATGCATTCCTCTTGTCCAGGTGGGTGAGGGCAGTGTGCAGTGAAATGGCGATTGTGTCGTCCGTGGATCTGTCGGAGCGGTAGACCAATTGGAGAGGGTTGAGTGTGTCGAGGAGGGAGGAGGTAATATGATCTTTGACTAGCCTCTCGAAGCACTTTATGATGACGGAAGCGAGTGCTACGGGTCGATAGTACTGCCATGAAAGCATTATAAATGTGTTATGAAGTCATTATGTAGATACAATTCAATTTACGCAAACAGTATGTCAGTTTATATAGAATGGTGTATTGAAATGCAGGACAACATGGTAATATATCAGTTTTTTTTATTTTAGATGGGTAAATCCCATCTATATTATAATGTATTTGTATAAAAATATGTGATGCCAGCATCAAAAATATAATAGGCTCAGATATGAGACACTTGGTTAATAAATAACTGTACATTCAGTAAATACAATACAAAACAGGATCATAGGCTCATTCAGATTTAGGGTTAGGGTTAACCCTAATTCAATCACATTCTTCAGTAAGGATATTATAAATGACTGTATATTAAAGAATAAGAATTTGCATTTCAACATATAAACAGCTAAGACCAAAGGGAGAGGTAAAATGCTATTGACCTTATGGAGGGCATTAGGTTTGAAAGAATGACATTACAGTAAGCTGAATCTTAAATACTCAAGTTGAACACAATTCGCATTCACAGTAAGTACTTACTGTGTCAAAAACCTTGAGTTAAATTGAATAAGATAGCACTGCTTTCGAGGAAGGCATTTGTTGTTGCACAGAGTAGGAACTTAGATGGCGGGAAACTTAATGTCTACGGCACTGAACCTTTGACCTAAGGACGAACAGCACTCTGGTAGACCATTGACAGTAGAATCGTAACCTCTCAGGAATCTTGTAGGAGAGGAGGGCCACATCCCAGGTTTTGAGTTGTGTTGGGAAGGAGGGGATGGAAATCTGGGGTAGTGTGCATGCAGTCTATAATGGGGGAAGAAAGGGTGTGGGAAAAGTTAAAATGGTGCGAACTAAGAATCGTATGTTACTGTAAAATATTACTTCTGAACATACCACAGTGAATTATCAAAATCCAAACAGCTTTTCCATGTGTGTTATATTATATAGATGTTCTTTACACACAGTGACTAAGATAAAATGCTTTTGTACATTGAGCCTATACTCTGATCTAAGGTCAGTTACATTTTCCCTCACTTATGGATAAGGTTTTGGAATTTGAGCGTGTAAGTGGATCCTAGAACTGTACCCAGTGTATATTACGCTACCTACCAGCTGTAGTGCAGTAGAACAGAGGCTTGAGAGATTATGCAGGTCTTTAGCGACCTCTACTGTCTTGGGAGAGACTGGCAAGCTCATATTGACTCGGACGTCAATCATCCAGTCAACATGCAGTTTAAATGAGAAGAGATCCGTGTAAAGTTGTGAGAGCGAGTCATTTAGCTGGGAGAGGGAAGAGAGGGCAACAAGGTGTGAATTCCGAAGACTGGGGACTTGACACTGTGTTTTAAACGCTTACATCCTATTTAGTACAACGTCAAAAAAGCTTCTGAAAAGTGTTCCTGGTGAATTTATAAAGCATCGCTGAAGCGTTCCTCACAATAGATTAAATAAACTGAGCAGTGATGAATTATGGAATACATATATGTTGCTTTAAGTCACTACATTTCTAAAACTTTATGTCACTTTCAGACAACTGGCACTGTATACCGCGCCTTGCAAAAGTATTCAGACCCCTTGGATTTCTTCACATGTTGTTGTCTTACAAAGTGGGATTAAAATGTATTTAATTGTCATTTGTTTTACAACAATCTACACAAAATACAATGTAATGTCAAAATGGAAGAACAATTATACCAACCAAAAAAATATGACTACAAATTAAATTACTTAAATGTAGTCATTGCATAAGTATTTAACATGTTAGACCTTTGACATTGATTGCATCTGTGATTCTTCTTGTGTAAGTCTCATAAGAGCTTTGCACACATGTATTGTGCAATATCTGCACATTATTCTTTTCAAATTCCCATTTATTTTCATCCTGAAAAACTCCCCAGTCTTTGTGGATGACAAGCATACCCATACCATGATGCAGCCACCACCATGCTTGAAAGTAAGTAGGCAGTTACTCAGTGATGTGTTGTTGTTGATCAATGAAATTGTGGTGACATCCCTAAGCAGTTTCCTTCCTGTCCTGCAGCTCAGTTCAAAAGGACGACTGCATCTTTGATGTGTCTAGGTGGTTTACCCATGTACCAATCACTGCTCTTCATTATGAGGCTTAAAAGCTCCCTGGTGTTTATAGTTGAATCTGTGCTTGAAATTCAATACTTGACTGAAGGACATTTACAATTGTGGTAAAGGAAATTTTTACAAATTCAGTCAAAATTAAAAGCTGAAATGTCTTAAGACAGTAAGTATTCAACCCCTTTGTTATAACTTGCCTTAATAACTTCAGGAGTAAAAATGTGCTTAACAAGTCAGCTAATAAGTTGCATGGACTAAATCTGTGCGCAATAATGGTGTTTAACAAGATGTTTTAATGACTACCCCATCTCTGTACCCCACACATACAATTATCTGTAAGGTCTCCCAGTCGAGCAGTGAATCTCAAGTACAGATTCAACGACAAAGACCAGGGAGGTTTTACAATGCCTCGCAAAGAAGGACACCTATTGGTAGATGGGTACAAAAAAATAATAAATTGAATATCCCTTTGAGCATGGTGAAGTTATTAATTACACTTTGGATGGTCAATACACCCAGTCACTACAAAGATATAGCCATCCTTCCAAACTCAGGGAGAGGAAGGAAACCACTCAGGGATTTCACAATGAGGCCAATGGTGATTTTAAACATTTTACATTTACATTTTAGTCATTTAGCAGATGCTCTTATCCAAAGCGACTTACAGTAGTGAGGACATACATTTTCATATTTTTTTCCATACTTAAGAACTTGCAGAGTTAAATGGCTGTTATAGGAGAAACTGAGGATGGATCAACAACATTGTAGTTACTCCACAACACTAACCTAAATGACAGAGTGAAAACAAGGAAGCCTGCAAGGAATACAAATATTCCAAAACATGCATCATGTTTGCAACAAAGCACTAAAGTAATACTGCAAAAAATGTGGCAAAAAAATACACTTCTTTTGTCCTGAATACAAGGCATTTTGTTTGGGGCAAATCCAACACAATACATTACTGAGTACCACTCTTCATATTTTCAAGCATGGTGGAGGCTGCATCATGTTATGGGTATGCTTGTCATCAGCAAGTACAAGGGAGTTTTTTAGGATAAAAAGAAAAGGAATAGAGCTAAGCACAGGCAAAGTCCTAGAGGAAAACCTGGTTCAGTCTGTTTTCCAACAGACACTGGGAGACAAATTCACTTTTCAGTAGGAAAATAACCTAAAAGGCAAGGCCAAATATATACTGGAGTTGCTACCCAAGACGACATTGAATGTTAAAAAGTGGCCTAGTTACAGTTTTGACTTAAATTGTATTGAAAATCTATGGCAAGCCTTGAAAATGGCTGTCTAGCAATGATCATTAACCAACTTGACAGAGCTTGAAGAATTCTTTAAAGAATAATGGGCAAATATTGTACAATCCAGGTTTGCCAAGCTATTAGAGACTTACCCAGAAAGACTCAGTGCTCTAATCACTGCCAAAGGTGATTCTAACATGGGGACTCATGGGGTTGAATACTTATCTAATCAAAATATATTTGTTTTATTTTCCATTAATAAAAAAATATATATATTTCCACTTTGACATTGCAGACAAGAAAAATTACAATTAAATCCATTCCAATCCCACTTTGTAACATAACAAAATGTGGAAAAAGTCAAGGGATATGAATATTTTCTGAGGCCACTGTAGTTATTTAGAGAGAACATGCAATAAGGACTGGACTTGAGAAGACGCACACATACCTTTAGTGACCTGAGGTGATTTGCCGTGTGCTCCATCTCTGGAAGAGAGTCTAGATTGTACTCCGTAAGCTCCATACCGCTGAACTCACTTTCACTCTAAATTAAGACATAGATAAGAGTTATATTGGATGGTCTCAGAACGAGAGTATGTTGACTAGCAATGACTGTGCTGTGCCTACCAAACTATGGTCACTCACCTGTAGATTCCTGGTCAGCATCTGCAGGCTTCTCATTTGCTGGACCATCACTGTCAGATGGGCACAGAGGGGGCGCTGGAGGGTGGTGCGTGACCACGAAAGGACAAGCAGCTGGGCTAATAGCAGCAACAGGAGGAGAGCCTGTGTGGAGTCCAGGCACACTGCAGAGATAAGGAATAAATTAGATGAGGCAGATAGATGAGGCATTGGATCAGGGTTACATTCAAGATCACAGCATTCATCAATGTTTCAAAATAGGTTTGTTATTCAACAATTGCTAAGTGGTGGTACCAGACCACATGGTACCAGACCACATGGTAGGCTTACATTTGAGTGAGTGGACACATGGTTTGGTTACCACGTAACAGGTTTTTGTCTTCCCAGAGAGCAAGAAGCTATTATGGAAACAGATATTTATTTTAATTTGCCCCCCCCCCTCACTTTGGTGCAACTTGCCTTTAACATGAGATGCCATATGCTACCATGAGCGGGAAATACATAGACCTGATAGCTTCCATTTGAAAAAGAGGTTGCGTTTGAAAAAGGGGTCATCCAATCAGCATGGAGTCCAACTGTTTCATCACTGACTCATCAAAGAACCTTTTCTAGACTATGTGGTTATTGCTAGCAAGCATAATGGCTCTGAATCAGTAGGCGAGTGATTCATTTGATGATATCAAATCACGAAATGACAAGCATTGATGCCAACTGCTTTCTTAGCCAGCAGACTGCAACCAAACATTCATATAAATCACCAACCAGAACTCAACAAGTTATTGCAGTTTGAAGCCAAGTCATTGATGATGAATGCTGAGTATGTTGTGGTAGACATCTTACATTCCATGTGAGGATGAAGGAGTGAGATGGAATTTGTCTGAGCTACACGTCGATGATCAGTACAGTACATTGCCAGTAGAATAATACTGTAGCTTATAGATCCCTTATACAATTCTTATAATTGTAATTTTTACCGTTTTTTTTGCCATTAATAAATGTGTTATTCACATGTGTTTCTATGGTTCTATGGGCTATAGTAGTAAAGGCCAAATTCAATATTTTATCAAATAATTGTAAAATTGTAAATAAAAGATACCTAAAGGGGTCCTAAAATTCAAAATCAAATCGCTAACTTATTTATCTTAAAACAATTCCATTAGCTTAGAACCCCAGCTTAGACTTTTAGAGGTTAATCGAGCATAGTCTGACACAGACAAAAACCTAAATCAACACTTGCTTAAGTTTAGAAACAACATTCTGTACTTATATTCATATGTTACATTTAGCCAAGAGAGTTACCTTAGAGGTAACCAAAGAGAGTTAACCATTTCCTGTGCATTCATTTCTTTGAACAATGTATGTCACTTTTGCACTGTCAAAAAGCTATCCCTGACCCAGAATTTATACTGTACAGCTGATTCAGAAAGCGCTGCACTGAAGTTTCCCGTAGCCTTGGGCTGACATAACACCCCCATGTATTTGTGAAATTCTGCACACGTTGCTGCTTGTAAGTGCACAGCTTTGTCTATGTACAGTGGAACAGTATTAGTCGAAGTTCAGTTTCTGGAAACCTATTGTTATAGTGTTTTGGAGCTGCCTATATTACTCTCCTAAGTAGAATAAATTGCTTAAATCAAAATCAAAATCACATTTTATTTGTCATATGCCCCGAATACAACTGGTAGACTTTACCATGAAACGCTTGCTTACGAGCCCTTCCAAACGATGCGGCGTGACTAGCTGACTAGTCAGTAGTTTTATTTATTTGTTTATTTGTTTCCACTTTGTTTGCCCAAATCATATCTTAAATGGATTGTGTTGGTTTCAAACTATTTTGACTATTTTGGTTTTAAACATTTTTTGTGCTAAATGGTGGAGATGATTTGCGTGAGGAATTGGTCCAAAAGTGCTAGTGTGGATTGCAGTCACTCCTTTTCCATAGACTGCTTTCAAGGTAAGGAAACAAATATCTAAATATGCAAAATCGCTGAATTATACCTTTAATCAGAATTGTTGGCAGGTTACAAAATGTATACACCCCACACACACACACAAACACACATTACATCCCCAGTCAATAGTGTAGTATCAGAAATACTTACATTTCATCGTCACCCCAAAATCCAAAAGTTGTAAATAAACTGTAAGCAGCCCCAATCTTTCATCCCCCTAAATGAGTTCACAAATCCAAACGTTCTCTTTTATAGAATGTGTACAGTGACACATCACCTGAGTCACCCTCTCGATTCATAGAAGAACTCCCCCGCAAGCCCCCTCTCTCCCCCTCCCAAAACACGGCTGTTCACTTTCTTTCTTTGTTTTTCATCATACCGTTTTTTTTTTTATATACCAGTTGGTTTCTTTGCACTGGTTGGGTTCATTACACTGGCTGGTTGGGGTCTGGTTGGGTTGGGTTCTTTATACTGGTTGGGTTCTTTATACTGGTTGGTTGGGGTCTTTGTACTGGTTAGGTTCTTTATACTGGTTGGGTTCTTTACACTGGTTGGTTGGGGTCTTTATACTGGTTGGGTTCTTTATACTGGTTGGGTTCTTTACACTGGTTGGTTGGGGTCTTTATACTGGTTGGGTTCTTTATACTGGTTGGGTTCTTTACACTGGTTGGTTGGGGTCTTTGAACGTTTGAACATCTTGGCCATGTTCTGTTATAATCTCCACCCGGCACAGCCAGAAGATGACTGGCCACCCCTCAGAGCCTGGTTCCTCTCTAGGTTTCTTCCTAGGTTCCGGCCTTTCTAGGGAGTTTTTCTAAGCCACCGTGCTTCTACATCTGCATTGCTTGCTGTTTGGGGTTTTTTGATTTATGTTGGTTGGGTTCTTTATACTGGTTGGTTGGGGTCTTTATACTGGTTGGGTTCTTTATACTGGTTGTGTTCTTTTCACCGGTTGAGGTCTTTATACAGGTTAGGTCTTTATACTGGTTGGGTTTCTTTACACTGGTTGGGGTCATGGGTTCGGTTCTGGTTAATTTCTTTATACTAGCTGGGTTCTTTATACTGGTTGGGTACACTGGTTGGGTACTGGTTGGGTTCTTTATACTGTCTGGGTTCTTTATGCCGGTTGGGTTCTTTATACAGTTTTTTATACTGGTTTGGTTCACTGGTTGGGTTCCTAAAACCGGTTGGGTTCTATTGATTGGGTTCTCTTATCAGGAATTATTCTATGGAATAATCTTGGGTTTGAAATAGTGATGCAATCATGATGCAATCAGACGCAAAAAAAAACTGTCCCACTCTAAATCTGATATGATGAGCTACAATCTCTCTATAAGAGATGATTCAAAACTAATATTTATCAGATATGTCTGAAATAGTTGCTAAGTGGTGATTCCTTTTTATCTGAGTTTTATATCATTCTCCTCCTTTAGTGAGTTAGGTAATCCCACAAAAGTAGTGGCACTGACCCTATGTCCCCACTCTGCACCCGACACACCCCCGGCCCAACCCTCTCTGTAGCAAGTACTGTCAGATCTCCCTGCTAGAATTCTGCCTGTTGTTGTTTAACGGACGGACACAAACGGAAAGAGACTCAGACAGCTCAGACAAAGGAGATGAGCATGCCATGATGTCATCAAAGATATGCCACTTCCCCCCTGGTGGGAAATGGGGGGAAGGAAGGGGCCCAGCCAGCACAGAACGTTCTCTAAAGGTTCTCCTTAGGTTCTCTTTCGGTTCTTAGAAAAATTACTTTCACAGAACATTCTGGGAACATTGTGGGAAAGTAATTTTTGTAAGAACGAAAGAATAACCTTTAGGGAACGTCGCTATTTTGGTAAGGTAGAAACACATTGTTCTGAGAAGGTTCAAATAACCTCATAAAATAACGTTATTAGAACTTTCTTTACACTGGTTGGGGTCATGGGTTGGGTTCTGGTTAGGAACTAGAGGAATTATAACTTTTGCGCAGCGTTCCCCTGTGGTTCCCATTTGGATGTTGAAAGAAACAACGTTTCTGGGAACATTCTGGGAACGTTGTATATCTAAGGGCCAGTGTGTGTGGAGGTGAGTGCACATTATTTTGTAAATAGCTAACTATACTGAACAAAAATATAAATGCAGCATGTAAAGTGTTGGTCCCATGTTGCATGAGCTGAAATTAAAGATCCCAGAAATTTTCCATTTGCACAAAAAGCGTATTTCTCTAAAATGTGCACAAATTTGTTTACAGCCCTGTTAGTGAGCATTTCTCATTTTCTAAGATAATCCATCCACTGACAGGTTTGGCATTTCAAGAAGCTGATTAAATAGCATGATCATTACACAGGTGCACACACAGTTGAAGTCGGAAGTTTGCATACACCTTAGCCAAATACATTTAAACTCAGTTTTTAACAATTCCTGACATTTAATCCTAGTAAAAATTCCCTGTCTTAGGTCAGTTAGGATCACCACTGTATTTTAAGAATGTGAAATGTCAGAATAATAGTAGAGAGAATGATTCTTCTTTCATCACATTCCCAGTGGGTTAGAAGTTTACGTACACTCAATTAGTATTTGGTAGCATTGCCTTTAAATTGTTTAACTTGGGTCAAACATTTCAGGTAGCCTTCCACAAGCTTCCCACAATAAGTTGGGTGAACTTTGGCCCATTCCTCCTGACAGAGCTGATGTAACTGAGTCAGGTTTGTAGGCCTTCAAAAAGTACGATCTTTGTCCCCATGTGCAGTTGCAAACCGTAGTCTGGCTTTTTTTTTTTTACAATTTTCAACAATGTTTTTCTGAGGTCTTGGCTGATTTCTTTAGATTTTCCCCTGATGTCAAGCAAAGAGGCACTGAGTTTGAAGACAGGCCTTGAAATACATCCACAGGTACACCTCCAATTGACTCAAATGATGTAAAATAGCCTATCAGAAGCTTCTAAAGCCATGATATCATTTTCTGGAATTGTCCAAGTTGTTTAAAGGCACAGTCAATTTAGTGTATGTAAACTTCTGACCCACTGGAATTGTGATACAGTGAATTATAAGTGAAATAATCTGTCTGTAAACAATTCTTGGAATAATTACTTGTGTCATGCACAAAGTAGATGTCCTAACCGACTTGCCAAAACTATAGTTTGTTAACAAGAAATTTGTGGAGTGGTTGAAAAACGAGTTTTAATGACACCAACCTAAGTGTATGTAAACTTCCGACTTCACCTGTACCTGTCAGCAACCCGGTGTGGCTGAAATAGCCGAATCCACTATTTGAAGGGGTGTCCACATACTTCTGACCATGTAGTGTAGTACTAAATTGTAGTTTAATGTTTTTGGTTTGTGGTTCAGCATCATCAGTGTATTTCTGTCTTCCTCTCTGTAGATTATGTTAAACCATGCAGTGGGTTGTGGGTTGTGTCAGTCAGGATTATAATGGGCATAATCAGTCGAATAAATCTCTCAATGGCATTCTACCGTGCTTTCTCTACTGAAATTCCACACATTCCATGGCCTCCATCAATGAACAGGAAAGAAAGTAGAGCAGTGGGTGGGCGGTGGAGGGGAAATGACGAAGCGGGGTGTGATCTGACATCACTTTTTTGACACCTCCCCCAGATAACACATTTTGGTTCTGGGAATTCCCTGAACGTTGCACCACTGTTCCCTAAAGGTTCAAACAGATGGTTTTCTTAATGTTCTTTGAATGTTCTCTTTTGGTTGTATGACAGTTCTGGGAACATTCGCTGAAGCAAAGTGGTAGGCCACGTTGGAGTGGTGTATAGCTCGCCGCCATTGGACTCTGGAGCAGTGGAATGATGAATCACGCTTCACCATCTGGCCGTCCGACGGACGAATCTGGGTTTGGGGATGCCAGGAGAACGCTACCTGCCCCAATGCATAGTGGCAACTGTACATTTTGGTGGAGGAGGAATAATTGTAATAACTGTTTTTCATGGTTCGGGCTAGGAAATACAACTATCAGTGAATAAACCATTGCATTTATTCAGATGTACATTCTTACACATTGAGGTGAAAATACGTAGCTCACAGGGACAACACAGAGGCATTATGCCCATTGAAAACTGGGGGCAGGCACCCCCTCAGTTTATCCATGTGTACACTGAAACTATAGAACATATGGTTTATTCTACACATCAATCCAAAGATATCCAATTTGGCCATCAGTGGCCCTTAAAATAAATCAGGTGCACGATGCCTCTGGGTCATTTTGAACTCTTTCAGGAGAAAATACACTAGCAGAGGTAATGACATTCAGAAGGCATCAGGTTCAAATATATAATATGATGTATTTTGCAATAGAAATATACAGTATGATCTGAAGAAAAATAACAATATGAACATTTTCCGTACAACAAAGGTAAAATGTAAAAGTCAAATCTGGATCTGTTTTGCCATGTGGTTTCAAGGAGCAGTTCTTTCCCTTCTTCTGCCAGGGTGAGCTTCACCTCGGCCAGCCCTGGTCATCTGTCAGAGGAAGACATTGCAAATGGACACACACACATACATGCGTGCACACACATACACATTGATGATTTTTGACTTTACTCAGGGGTGTAAAGTACTTAGGTAAAAATACTTTCAATTACTACTTAAGTCGTTTTTTGGGGTACCTGTACTTTCTATACTATTTACATTTTTGACAACTTTTACTCCACAACATTCCTAAAGAAAATAATGTACTATTTACTCCATACATTTTCCCTGTCACTCAAAAGTACTCGTTACATTTTGAATGCTTAACAGGACAGGAAAATGGTCCAAATCACACACTTATCAAGAGAACATCCCAGGGGCCTCATTCATAAAAATGTTCTTAGATTTATGCTTGAACTTAGTAAGATCATTTCCGACGGTGTGCTTACGTTCGATTCATAAAAGATACTGAGCATAAAAAACCTTGCTGACGCAGGTTCTAAGAAGCCCATGTGTAACTTACGCACCTGTGATCTATACATCTCAAATTAACTTAAAATTGACGGCACCTGAACGTGCCTTACAATCAGCGATTTCCCCTTATAGAATGCTAGCACAAATGAGGGTTTAGTCAGGAATAGCCATGGACCAAAAGAGAAAAGCAAACTTTTTGGAAGGCGAGATCACGGCGATGGTAGAGGAGATTGAAGACAGGCAACACGTATTATTCGGTGGACTAAATAGTGGGTTGACAAACAAAGCCAAACAGGTAGCTTGGGAGTATGTCGCCGCTGCAGTGAACGAGGAGGGGCAGCAAGACAGAACTGTGGCTGATGTGAAAAAGAAATGGTCTGACCTTAAACTGCAAGGGGAAAACATTATAGCCATACATAACCAGCAGGAAAATCCCTTACGTCACGTCTAGACGTTGCATAGAGATAAGATAATTTCCACGTCAAACTAAGGTTTTTATAAATAACTACTCATACGTGGTTTTCTGCGTAAGTCATACTTAAGATCAAAATTGATCCTAAGTCCGTTTTATAAATGAGTCCCCTGGTCATCCCTACTGCCTCTGATCTGGGAGACTCACAAAACACAAATGCTCTATTTTTAATTGTGTATTTATAATTGTGTTGGGAGTGTTGGAGTGTGCCCTTGACTATTTGTAAATAAAACACTTTTAGACATTTACTCAAGTGGTATTTTACTTGAGTCATTTTCTATTAAGGTATCTTTACTTTCAATTAAGTATGACAATCGGTTACTTTTTCCACCACTGTCTTATTTCAAATTAATGCTCATACATAAAACAGTTAAATACCTACAAACTACAACAGTGTATGTTGTTGTGAGTTTATATTAGACATTTTTCATCATAGTCACCTGGAGTTGGTCATAGTCAGAGCTGATGCTGGCGATCGTTAGGTTAGTGTATGTGTTGTCTCCTTTCTCTGACAGCTCTAGCTGCTGCTGGAATATTGAGGAGAAATAATTGTAATTAAATGGAGGAGTTATATCTTATCCAACAGACTATCAGTCTCAGAGATATCAATACTATATCAAATGTTATATGAAATAGGAGCATTAGTGTTGCACGTTTTATACAAAACCACATTGAATTTGGTCAAAGCTTCAAGATGTGTAATAGTCATACAGAGAATTGTTAAAGCTTTGACCGAGAATCTTGGACGTAGAATCTTTGACGTAGAAAACACTTCTCTGTACCATATCATACCGCGTCATCTACTGCCAATGCCTTAAAATGGCTCAGTTAATTAAACAGAATATTATGAAAATGGTCCTCTTACTTTCAGTCTTCTGGACAGACTTAGGGGAGGAAAAGGGAGGAACTTGGGTTAGAACAACGTGGATCGGAACAGTCCTTCTATAAATGTTTTCTATAAATGTATTCCTAAACTCGATGGGCATGTAAACAATGATACCATTTATATTTATACACATCCACGGTGACGGTTAGAACATAGAGCAACACCATCACTCCACAGATGATGTAGGGGACCATTATGGAACATTGGCCACCTAAAATCAATGGGAATAGAACATGGGTTTTTAAAGTTTACTATTAATTTGTTGTCCATTTGTCTTGAGTGTTAACCATTTAAAATAGAGATTTAATGTTCCCTTTTCAACAACGGCACTTTTCAACAAATAAAATGGCACCCTATTTCATATAGAGCACTATTAGGTCAAATGTTGTGTATTAGTCATAAAGTGAACAAAATGACTTACTTTCGAACTCCAGAGGCATGACCTTTGACCTTTGCGATCCCTTCTCGTTGTGGGCCTCACAGAGGTACAGCCCGCTGTCTGCCTTGCTGATCAGGAGGACCAGTGTCTGCCCATTAGCCTTCCAGGTCACCTGCCCACTGATGTCTTTGTACCAGGAGTAGCGCTCCACCGGTGGGTTGGCATCACTCTGGCAGGTCAGGGTCACTGCCCTCCCGTCGGGCACAGGCCCAGATGGGCTGGACAGGGCTACAGTGTTTTTAGGTGCATCTGAAAGACAGATTCCACACAGTTAAATCAACTTCCTGTGAGGTACGTGAGCTCATTTTGATCTGTGAGATTAAAGGCCTGTTTCCTCAAGGGAACGTTCGTCACGTGCGTGTCAACGGAACGTGCGAACGAAAGAAATAGAACGTATTGGTGTGAATGAGAGAGAAGAAAAAAAAGATGATGATTTGTGTCATTTTGAAGTCTCACAAGTGTGCTGGAACGTTGCCATATTATTGAGAACATGATCCAGAAAGCACTATTGAGAAGGTACACATGCAGTGTATGAGGATGGAAAGAATCATTGCATAGGTATGAATAGCTAACTGGCTGCTTATTCCCTGCTAATTCATGTTTAACCAGTTCGTTTTTTATGCCCTGTGCTCTTTGATACTGTTTAGCACTTAACAGTATCAATTATCTATCAATTAGCTAATCATGTTTACAAACAGAATAAGGAGAGTCCTTCGTTTCATTGTATAACTACACTACTGTTTATAGTTGTGGTCATATGGTTGCGGTATGGTCATATGATTATGGTTGTTGTGGTCTCTCACACAGAACATTGAAGGTCAGGTTCCCCTGAGTCGTCTTGGTGGTGCCCCCTGGCTGAAGTGTGTAGCGGGCAGAACATTTGACCATCAGCCTGTGATGGGGGAGGGAGGCGGTAAAGGTAAGGGTGGAGGTCATGGTCATGAGCCCATCTATACCCTGCTGTAGCTGGCTCTCAACACTGCCACCCAGCTCAGAGGTCCAGGTCAGAGAGGGCGGGAGCGTGGGGCAGGGGGCAGGGGCAGAGCAGCTCAGTCTAACCCGCTCCCCCTCTGTGATGTTGCCCATAGGGGTTAGTTGGGGTTTGGGTGGGGTGTCTGGAAGTAATAAAGATATGTGGGAGAGAGAGAGAGCTAGAATCAATAACAAGACAGAAAGAGGCCTGGGTAAAGCCCAATGACATACCGTATGGGGCAACCAGGTTTAAACCAACTCTGCTTAGAACATCACTCTCTTTTTCATGTTAAACAGTGCCGGCTCCAGGCGTAAGCGATATAAGCGGTCACTTAGGGCCCCCGGCCCAAAAAATTACTTACTGTTGAGAGTTAGAATAGTAGAATAAACAAAGTGCAAAGTTGAAATGTTTTTTTTATTTTTTATTATGCAGTTTTTCTCTTGTTTTTTCAGTCACTGACAGTCACTCAATTAGCCATCTCAGCTAACAATTTTTAGATTGGTAAGTTAGTCTAACCAGTTATCTAAAATGTTTGTAATCTTAGCCGAGCTCAGGGGCCCTGACGTCCAGGGGGCCCCCATTGATTTTGTTTGTCACTCTCACTCAGATATCATTAGCATGGCATAAGTCATGGCAAAATGTGTAAAATTGCATAAAATTTGTTTTAGAATTGCTCTTTGCCCCATGGCAACAATGTGTAGAACTGCTTGGTGAGGGGGCCCCTCAACCAAATCTTGCTTAGGGCAACCAAAAGGCTAGAGCCGGCCCTGGTGTTAAGTATTTAAACCTGTGTTTGCTGTTAGTATTCACAAGAGTTCAATGTAGTCCTTTTGTTCGAATGTTTAGCCCTCAATGTTTGTTTTAATTGGAAATCATAAATATCTTAGGTAAGGTCAAATTCAGTGTACCTGTATGACTGATATGCACTCCTGGGTAGAACATATACTTGAGGCGATTTGCTCCAGCACATTCCAGCCTGAAGATATATGTGTCATCATATCCTGCAGTGAAACTGTTGAAAATGGTGGTGCAGTTCTTGTTCAACAGATTTCCCACCATCACTCCCTTTATGATGTTTTGGGCATCTGTTTTGGCTGAGCTCCATATTATATTTCCGAAAACATTATTTTTATACCAAAGCCCAGTGGGTGTGCAGTTTTTCAAGTCAGCATCATACGCAGCAAGGATCTCAAATCTACATGGGACCAGTAGGCAGGATCCACCAACAGCCACAATGCTTTGGGGTGTCCACAGACTCCACTGTTGGCAGAGTGCACCTGGAGAACACAGCACCATCAAGAAACACTGAACAGCAAAACCATAGCAAGTGTTAATCTGTCTCCCGCCATTTAGTATGATATGTTACGTTTCATGGTGGCAACGTATGGTATGTATTGTGGCTGTCCATTATCCATTTTATATGATACTGTATGTTATGAATTTGCAATACGTATGACATGTTACGAATTCCACTTTGTTGTGGCAAATGTTAGCTAGGTGGCTATGTGGGCTAGGGTGGGGTTAAAGTTAGGGTTAGGAGATATGGTTAGGTTAGGGTTAGGGGAAGGGTTAGCTAACATGCTAAGTAATTGCAAAGTAGCTAAAAAGTAGTAAACAGTTGAAAAGTTGCTAATGAGCTAAAATGCTAAAGTTGTCCTTGATGTGATTGTTCGAACCTTTGGGACGCTAGACATTCGTGTTATAAACCTACCCATCCTCCCCAACCTCCCTCCTTTCGTTTTTGGCGAAAGTAATCTTCTGTCTTACGATACCATACCAAAACGTAACATATCATACTAATTTGAGTGTCACATATTCATGTTTACTATGTTACATTTTCTCTTTGAGGCCAGGCTGAACAGCAAAACACATTTGTCTGCACACACACACACACAAACACACACACACAAAGGTTTATCAATCTCACACCCATTTGTCGAAACACCCAAGCACATATTGAATAGATGTTATCATTGTCATTAAGTCAAAGTGTGTACAAGTCAAGAGGGAAGTACAGTATGCACAATCAGGAAGAAACGGACCTTTCAACAGAAAAGTGATGAAAGTAATAAACCCCCGACACATCTGTGATGTTGTTGAGATGCCTTCCATAGTAAGAATACACCTCAAATAAACAAAGAGATAGAAAAAGTAGATCAGAATTAGACAGCTGTGGATAATCTGTACTGAACAAAAATATAAACGCAACATGCAACAATTTCAATGATTTTACTGAGTTACAGTTCATATAAGGAAATCATTCAATTGAAATAAATAAATGCACATGTTATTGTCCCCAGCACAAGGTGCACCTGTGTAATGATTATGCTGTTTAATCAGCTTCTTGATATGCCACACCTGTCAGGTGGATGGATTATCAATGCTCACTAACAATTATGTAAACAAATATTTGGTACATTTTTGAGAAATAAGCTTTTTGTGCTTATGGAACATTTCTGGGATCTTTTATTTCAGCTCATGAAACATTGGACCATCACTTTACATGTTGCGTTTATATTTTTGTTCAGTGTATATACAAATAGGAAAAAATACTGTAATGTTTAGCATTTGATTCTAATTAGCAATTACCTATGAACACCTTAACTACTGTTTAACTGACATACAATTACATTTTTGCTACAATTGAATTGTTTATCAGTACCATTTTTCCAAAACTCAATTAGAAATTTAAAGAGGTAACACATTTCCACGTCAATACAATTTCTACTTTCTCTACGATTCAAGTCTTTAGTACTGTGATTCAATGTTTGTGAATGAGATTTTGTGGAATAGTGTTTATTGTGTAACGCTTCCGAGATACTCTAAAGGTGTCTTTTAGATGAAATAATGCAAAAGTCTTACCTGTAGCGGAGTAAAAGAGATTATGGATATTGAGATCACCGATATCTCCAAAATGCCATTGGGTGTTTAATCAAGCAGGAAGCTGTATTTTCTTTTATGTGCATTTGGAAATGAAGGGAATTGTCCTCATCACACCAAACCCTGCTTGCTCAATTCTTAACCAAGAACAAACGTCAGAACAAAGAGGATGTTTTCTGCAGTCGATAGAACATTTACAATTGGCTGCAACATTCTGTGGCAGGATATATCTGACTTCTTTATTGTAAAAAGGCACAATGTGACTTGTCACAGTCTGCCACCAGATTGCAGCATCCCCATGTAGGAGTTACCAAAACTATCAGGGGCCAGAGGCATTCTGCAGATAGCTTTTAAAAAGCTCTGTATACAATCATGCAGTACATGCATCAGTAAGACATGTACTGGTAGTTTTGGAAAGTTATATACTCAAACTCTATGTTCTCAAATACTGTATCAAATCTGCAATGAAACTAAAAGATTGACATATTTCATTTCGTAATCAAATAAAAAACTGATTGAATGATGCGTTGAGATGCGTCAGTCAATTCATCATAAGGTCATCACTTTAATATGGTGTAGTTAGTCAAGATAAAGGCGTATTCATGGTGGCATTCCAATCTCATTATGTAAACAACATATCAAATAATACTACTTTTTCCATATTTTGTTGTGTTACAGCCTGAATTTAAAATGTATTCAATTGAGATTTTGTGTCTCTGCCCTACACACAATACTCATAATGTCAAAGCGGAGCTACAAATTAATTAACAATGAAAAGCTGAAATGTCTTGAGTCAATAAGTATTCAACACCTTTGCTATGGCAAGCCTAAATACGTTCAGGAGTAAAAATGTCACAGAGTAAGTTGCATGGACTCCGTTCACAATAATAGTGTTTAACTTGTTTAATCATCTCTGTACCTCACACATACAATTATCTGTAAGGTCCCTCAGCCGAGCAGTGAATTTCAAACACAGATTCAACCACAAAGACCAGGAAGGTTTTCCAATGCAAAAATCAGACATTAAATATCTCTTTGACCAGGGGCGCAACTTTCACCGGGGACATGTCCACCTCACATTCTGAAATTGCATTTTTGTCACCCCCAGTTTTATCATTGGAATGTTTGGAGTGTTTATCCGACTGGATTATTTTTTTTATTTTGTTTGTTTGTCCCCCTCACTTCTAAAACCAAAGTCGAGCCCCTGCCTTTGACCATGGAGAAGTTATTAATTACACTTTGGATAGTGTATCAATACACCCAGTCACTACAAAGATACGGGCACCCTTTCTAACTCAGTTGCCGGAGAGGAAGGAAACCGCTCAGGGATTTCACCCTGAGGCCAATGGTGACTTCAAAACAGTTACAGAGTTTAATGGCTGTGATAGGAGCGTGCTGAGGATGGATCAACAACATCGCAGTTACTCCACAATACTAACCTAAATGACAGAGTGAAAAGAAGGAAGCCTGTACAGAATACAAATATTCAAAAACATGCATCCTGTTTGCAATAAGGCACTAAAGTAAAACTGCAAGAAATGTGGCAAAGAAATTTACTTTATGTCCTGAATACGAAGCTTTATGTTTGGGGCAAACCCAACACAACACATCACTGAGTACCACTCTTCATATTTTCAAGCTTGGGGGTGGCTGCATCACGTTATGGGTATGCTTATCATTGGCAAGGACTAGGAATTTTTTTTAGGATAAAAAGAAACCCTACAGGAAAAATCCTAGAGGAAAACCTGGTTCAGTCTGCTTTCCAACAAGACACAGGGAGATTAGTTCAGCTTTCAGCAGGACAATAACCTAAAACACAAGACCAAATTAACACTGGAGTTGCTTACCAAGATGACATTGAATATTCAGAGAGGCCTAGTTACAATTTTGACTTAAATTGTCTTGAAAATCTATGGGAAGACTTGAAAATTGCTGTCTAGCAATGATAACAACCTTGATAGAGCTTGAAGAATTTTAAGAAGAAGAATGTGCAAATATTGTACAATCCAGGTGTGCAAAGCTCTTAGAGATTTACCCAAGACTCACAGCTGAAACCACTGCCAAAGGTGATTCTAACATGTATTGACTCAGTGATGTGAAAATTAGATATTTCCCTATTTCATTTTCAATAAATGTGCAAAAATTTCTAAAAACATGTTTTCACTTTCTCATTATGGGGTATTGTATGTAGACGCAAAAAAAAAGAGGGAAAGCGGGAAAGCGAGAGAGAGAGAGAGAGAGAGAGAGAGAGAGAGAGAGAGAGAGAGAGAGAGAGAGAGAGAGAGAGAGAGAGAGAGAGAGAGAGAGAGAGAGAGAGAGAGAGAGAGAGAGAGAGAGAGGAAGTTCATAGATCTCATGTATTTTCTCATGTACCAAGTGACACAGTGACTTGGGGTTTGGGCCCACATCATTTAGACTCACTCGCAAAGAGAGGACAGAGAAGACAGTGAGGATTGTAGATACACAGAGACACAACTATCTGCACAGACACACAGCATAGAACTATGCACCTCCACACTCTGTTCAACAATTGAAGCTAAAGTTCTGGTCAGCTACTGCTGGAGCATCTCAACTCATAGGTAAGTTTTATCAGCATAAATAACAACCGTACACAGCATTTTTTGGCTTTACTTCTCTTTGTTTCTTAAATCACTTAATTTGGATAGTTTCAAGTACAGGAGAGAATATTCTGTAGATGTTCTATCAACAGACGACTGGTTTGATTTATTTAGAGACAACGGAAACTCTTTTGACATGCAGCAACTCTGTCTTCTGACTGGCTATACTATACTCAAGCTGTACACGTACAGTAGCAGCATGCTATAGCCTATTCTGGACAAATGATGAGATTCTGTGGATAGTTATCTGATCATCATCTGTCAGGGACTATCCAAAGAAGATGTTACCCTTTATCTGTGTCCATTGCTTTCCAGTGCCATATCACCACATGTCAGCTCAAATTGAGTTGCCAACAAGATTAATAATGATTATCCACTGATATACATTACTACTGCAGATTAAAATATGACATTGAGGTGGTGGTGGGGTGGGTAGAGCAAATGACACCCTGTAATTGAGTAAAGTCTAGGCTAGATATGGCAGGTTTGTTTTGCAGCATTTATTGAAACTTCATTGAAAACAAAAGTCTCTTCTGTGTTCACAAGCAGGGGCAAGCAGCATTTAATCATGTAGGCAAGCATAAATATTGTAGTAGTAACACAAACAGTGCCATAAAATAGGAGGTGTAATAAAATGACTAAATACTCGTAATTTATACACTGTGCTAGTCACAGTGATCATGAAGTCACCAGTACATACAGTACGTCTGTCAATCTAACAATAAGACGTAGTTCTTTATCTTGACAATAAAGAAATCGAACAGAAATAGTATCTCACGTTTGTCAATGACAATGCTTTGGATAAATGATCGGATTTTACTTTGCAAGGTGTATTTCCATGAATGGAATACATCCTCAAACTGATAAAGAACAACCAATGAATGTAGTCTGTCAATATTGACTTTGAACTTGTGCCGGGAGCCAACTTCATGGTAATGAAAGTATTTAGGGGAATGCAAATTGTATATCAAAGAAGAATCTGCTTTTATAAAAGCACAACCACAAAACCGTACAAGAGGTGGAGTGAGTCCTTGGCTCAGGGCACAATAACGCATTCTTAATAATCTTGCTCCTAAGTAAACCCCATCAGTTATATGGACTGGAAGCTTATTGGTTGCCAGACAACAGGAATATGTTTGATTTTCTGTTGGCTCACTGATGGGAATCGGTATATGGCACAGGATACTGTGCCCTAATATACTACCCCAGGCCATAGCCGAAGGAAGATGTTTTGACTAGGGGGTGCTGACTGCGGATTTACCATCTCACCACCAGGGTGTGCTGCAACACCCCCAGCACCCTACTTCCCGCGGCTATGACCCAGGTATCTCTGGTCTGACTTAATGAGAGGGTACCTGGGCAAGAGACTGGCCACATCAGTCATAAGACAAAACCATTACATAGTCCTTGTCTATGTATGCGCCAGGAAAGGACATGGAGATACTGTACACAAAGAGGAACAGGACGGCAATCATGTTCTTACAAGTTCCTTGTTGGACGGATATGTTTTAGGTGGAATGCAGACAGTATGTCAGTATGCGATGAATAGCATAGTATGTGGGTGTGAACCACAGGAGGTTGGTGTCACCTTCATTGGGGAGGACTGGCTCGTGGTAATGTTTGGAGCGGAATTAGTGGAATGGTATCAAATACATCAAACACATGTTTGATACCATTCTATTAACTTCGTTCTGGCCATTATTATGAGCCGTCCTCCCCTCAGCAGCCTCCACTGGTGAGCACAATGGAAAAAGCCCCCCAAAAAAGGGTGCAACTGTGGGTTGTTCAAAGTACCAGACCTCTTCCACATACTCACACAAATACACACACACATTCCCAGACACAGACACAGAATGACTCAGACTGTCATGGACAGATCACATCATGGGCGGCACACAACGTCCCATCTGAAGATTTAGAATACTTCCTAAAAAGCGAAAGATATTTTAATCTTAAAGTCAAGAATTTATAGAGTTCTGTCCATTTGTGACTATGAGTCCTCTTCCTGATAATAACAACTGACTGGCTACTGACTGGACAAAGTTTAAAATCATTAGAGGAAAAAGTGTTCCACTTTATGACTCATCTAGAGGAAAGCCATTAAGTTGTAATGTATAAGTTAGTCATTCTGTATATTCGCCTTCTCACCCTTTTTTACAGAATGACATCCAACGCCACGCTTCCATTCGTCCTCCTTGCCTCAGCCGGCCGAGATGACAAAGCCACGGTGGTGGACATTGACGCCATCATGGACAACTTCATCATTGTCGTCTACACGCTGACCATTGTCCTGGGCATCACGGGCAACTCTGTGGTCATCTGGGTGGCGGGCTTCAAGCTCAAGCCCACCGTCACCAATGTGTGGCTGGTCAACCTTGCCGTGGCCGACCTCATCTTCTGCCTGAGCCGTGTGCTCTCGCTGACCAAGAAGCTCTTCTTCGACTACTGGCCGTTCGGCATCTTCCTGTGCAAGTTCAATGGCTTCTTCAAGTACACCAACATGTTCTGCAGCGTGTTCCTGCTCGCCGTCATCAGCATGGACCGGGCACTGTGTGTCTGGCACCCCGTCTTTACCAAACTCCGCCGGACACTCTGCGCCGCCCGCCTGATGAGCACCGGTGTGTGGGCGGTGGCGGCCATTTTGAGCGCCCCCTACTTTGCCTACCGCCAGGTCTACCTGGGCAAGAACAACCTGAGCAAGTGCTCGCTGGAGGTCAAGGAGCCAACAGAAGGCGACAACAGCGCTAAACTAGCGCTCTACTCCATCCGCTTCCTATGCGGTTTCCTGCTTCCTTTTCTCATCATCCTCTGCTGCTACGTCCTGGCAGGGCTGGGCATCCGACGCACCCGCCTGTCGGGCAAGTCGCGTCCCCTCCGTATCCTGGCATCGCTGGTCTGTGCCTTCTTCCTGTGCTGGGCACCCTACCACTGCCTTCTACTGGCCAAAATGATGTACAGCAAGAGTACAGTGGTGAAGTTGGGGCTGACAGTGGCCAAAGGCTTTGCTTACTTCAACAGTTGTGTGAACCCGCTGCTATACTTCTGTATGGGGTTGGACATGAGAGGGTCAAGGTTCAGGCAGAGCTTAGCGGGGGTGTACCAGAGAGCACTAGCCGATGACAGGGATGGTCGGTCCATGCAGTCCAACGACCGCACAGTGGATGATAGTTCTAGTCCTGCGTCACGACCTGTAATTGTGACCGCTCAGTCTTGAGTGAATGTGGCCAACTTCTGAGGGAAGTCACATTTGTTATGAGGGGTGTCAGTCCTTATTAGTTTACAGGCTAGTTAACACTTAATAGCTGAATAGCTTGTGTAGACAAATATATATATATATTTTTGATCAGTTGTTCAAACCATTCACATTCCATTGACTTTGTTATAGCTAGCTAAGAGAGGTCGAAGCTAGACCACAGGGGATACATAGAGACTGTGAATTTATGTAAATGACTCAATAAATAATTCTCATATTTTGAAAGTGTTAAGTGCTAATGTTTTGATGTATGTGATGAAAATCACAGAAAGAAAGTGGAACTGTGCCTAGAAAACATAAAATAACATAACAGGGGGAAGTGACACAACTTTTGGGGGAAGTCATAGATGACTTCAGTCATGCTATTTCTACTAAAAGTCAACTTCATGTTTCAACAGGGGAAAAACTTTAATTTCCATTTTGAATCATTGTCTTCCACAGGACAGCATCCTTATGTGCCATTGGTGAATGTTACATATCGGTGACACCTCATTCACTCTCATTGATGATTCGAAGGGGGGAAATGAAAGATTTGAGAGAAAATAGAAAGAAAGGGAGAGGGAAGTCAGAAACAGAGGATGTAATCTGGACAGCTGGACTTGTGGAAGTGTGGTGGTCATTTGTTTTTCTCTTAGCTGCCACATTGTTCCTCATAGTTAGACTGTCTCTGTCATGTCTCAGCAGTATGACTGGTCTCTCAGTAGTCTGACTGGCCTCTCCTTCAGACTAACTGTGTCAGTTGTGAACACAGTGGCTCATCTTAAACTCTGTGGTTGCCAGTTTAGAGAGACAGGATGGTTAATTAATTTGCAGTGACAAACACCACACACACTATTCAATTCACACTAGTTATTCAATTTATCTCTTCTGAAACTCAATCTCTCTGCTTATTCAGAACTCTTGTGCTGAAATAAAAAGTATGTGGGAGACAGTTCAGCTAAAGTCTATTTATCTTTTGATGAATAATCTAAATAAGAATCAGAACTGTTTTCCTGTCTTGTCTGAAACTCTGTAGCTAGCTACATCATGTCCTCGGTGTCGTTCATGAAAGACCCAAAGGTCCAGGATGCAGCGAAACAGCAATCTCCCTCAGGACAATAGAGGAGAAGGGATGGGAACAAACAGAACAGTTCAGTTTAATCCAGCAAAAAAGACAGAACAAATATTAGAACAAATATTATGGTTCAAATCAAATATACTCATTGATTATTTTAGGATTTTTTAAAAGTATAATCTTTGTAAATTATATCATAAAAAGGACTGGTGGAGTTATATATATATATATTTTGCTTTATCCAAAATTGCAACCAACTGATTGCATCATTACCGCAAAAATAGAGAAGGCAAGTGGAAAGGGGGAGAAGGTAAGGAACTTGTCTGTTAGCTCTGCATTAAAGACCAACATTGGTTAAAGAAAATTGTGATTAACAAAAAAGTATACCAGTTCCATTTAAGGACCAAAAAATGGACAACTGCGCCATTCAGGTCGCAAAATAGTAGAGAGGATATTTTCAATGTACGTTATTATACAAAATTCTAGCAACCAATACAATGTTATATATATGGGGGATACAACCGTCCCAGCTCTACAGATTTTGCTACGAAGAGACAGAACCATTAGATCATTTGTTTTGGTACTGTCCATATGTAGCTTGATTTTGGTCGCATGTTCAGGAATGGCTAAAAAACTGCAAGGTTTACTTGGCGCTAACTCTGCAAATAGCACTGCTGAGTGATTTGAAAAGTCAGAGTCAATCAATCAATAATATGAAAATACTATTAGCAAAAAATGTTATCTTTCATTTACAATCTGTAGAAACTATGAGAATAGAAAGGTTCAGAACTTTTGTGAAACATCACCCACCTTGTAGTATGTAGAAGCTGGAAGTAGAAGCCTAAGTGTTGTTGTCCATTAGTTTACTCCAATTAGGGGAGGGGTGATAGGCTTAGGGGAAAATAATAAAGAAGGAAAATCTAAAAAAATATATACATTTAAATATATACAGTGAGGGAAAAAAGTATTTGATCCCCTGCTGATTTTGTATGTTTGCCCACTGACAAAGAAATGATCAGTCTATAATTTTAATGGTAGGTTTATTTGAAGAGTGAGAGACAGAATAACAAAAAAAATGTTTCCACCTCCATGTTTGACGGTGGGCATGGTGTTCTTGGGGTCATAGGCAGCATTCCTCCTCCTCCAAACACGGCGAGTTGAGTTGATGCCAAAGAGCTCCATTTTAGTCTCATCTGACCACAACACTTTCACCCAGATGTCCTCTGAATCATTCAGATGTTCATTGGCAAACTTCAGACGGCCATGTATATGTGCTTTCTTGAGCAGGGGGACCTTGCGGGCGCTGCAGGATTTCAGTCCTTCACGGCGTAGTGTGTTACCAATTGTTTTCTTGGTGACTATGGTCCCAGCTGCCTTGAGATCATTGACAAGATCCTCCCGTGTAGTTCTGGTCTGATTCCTCACCATTCTCATGATCATTGCAACTCCACGAGGTGAGATCTTGCATGGAGCCCCAGGCCGAGGGAGATTGACAGTTCTTTTGTGTTTCTTCCATTTGCGAATAATCGCACCAACTGTTGTCACCTTCTCACACACTGAGATTAGGAGCACTCCTTTTAAGAGTGTGCTCCTAATCTCAGCTCGTTACCTGTATAAAAGACACCTGGGAGCCAGAAATCTTTCTGATTGAGAGGGGGTC
Organism: Brachymystax lenok tsinlingensis; assembly: GCA_030435695.1. NCBI lineage: Eukaryota > Metazoa > Chordata > Actinopteri > Salmoniformes > Salmonidae > Brachymystax > Brachymystax lenok. The sequence continues at coordinate 32,461,952 of CM059799.1, forward strand.
AAATACTTATTTCCCTCATTAAAATGGAAATCAATTTATAAAAATTTTCACGTGTTTTTCTGTATTTTTTTGTTGTTATTCTGTCTCTCCCTGTTCAAATAAACCTACCATTAAAATTATAGACTGATCATTTCTTTGTCAGTGGGCAAACGTACAAAATCAGCAGGGGATCAAATACTTTTTTCCCTCACTGTACATCCTGGACAGTGCGTCTGCCTTAGCGTTCTGGGAACCTGGTCTGTAGGACAGGGTGAAAACAAAACGGGTAAAGAACATGGCTGACCTTGCCTGGCGAGGGTTCAGTCTCCTCGCCGCCCGGATGTACTCCAGATTGCGGTGGTCAGTCCAGATGAGAAAAGGGTGTTTAGCCCCCTCAAGCCAATGTCTCCACGCCTTCAGAGCCTTGACTACAGCCAACAACTCCTGAGCCTCTTCGGGGAAAAAAGCACAGGGGCGGAGCTTTGGTGGCGTGCCCGAGCGCTGAGAGAGCACGGCTCCTATCCCAGCCTCGGACGCATCCACCTCTACTATGAACGCCAAAGAGGGATCCGGATGAGCCAGCACGGGAGCCGAGATAAACAGAGCCTTCAGGTGGACCAAAATCCCTGTCCACCTCAGCCGACCACTGCAGTCTCACCGGTCCCCCCTTCAGCAGTGAGGTAATGGGAGCCGCTACCTGACCAAAGCCCCGGATAAACCTCTGGTAGTAGTTGGCAAACCCTAGAAACCGCTGCACTTCCTTTACCATGGTGGGAGTCTGCCAATTACGCACGGCCGAAATGCGGTCTCTCTCCATCTCCACCCCTGAAGTGGAAATGCGATACCCTAGGAAGGAGACGGACTGTTGGAAGAACAGACATTTCTCAGCCTTGACGTACAGGTCATGCTCCAACAATCGACCAAGCACTCTGCGCACCAGGGACAAATGCTCGGCGCGTGCAGCGGAGTATATCAGAATGTCATCAATATACACAACTACACCCTGCCTGTGCAGGTCCCTGAAAATCTCGTCTACAAAAGCCTGCAAAAACTGATGGAGCATTCATTAACCCGTATGGCATGACGAGGTACTCATAGTGCCCTGAGGTGGTACTAAATGCCGTCTTCCACTCGCCCCCCTCCCGGACACGCACCAGGTTGTAAGCGCTCCTGAGGTCCAATTTTGTGAAGAAGAGCGCCCCGTGCATTGACTCTATCGCACTGGCTATGAGAGGCAGCGGGTAGCTATACCTCACAGTGATTTGGTTGATACCTCGATAGTCAATGCACGGGCGCAGACCTCCATCCTTCTTCTTCACAAAAAAGAAACTCGAGGAGGCAGGTGAAGTGGAGGGCCGAATGTACCCCTCCCCCAGGGATTCGGAGAGCGCCTTATGCTACGAGCGCCTCATGCTGGGAATACGGGGAAAACTCAGGAAATTTAATAAACAAAAACATGTGAGCAACAGAGGGCTCTGGGTGAGCCTGGTGCCGACTCACCTGGGGTGACACGAGAGTGCCCTGCCTGCTGCCTCGACTCCCTGAGGAACCCCCCCAGCACCGACCAGCAGTGTGCCCTCTGCGGCCACAGATGGTGCAGGGAATGGCCCCTCCTCCGGTCGCCCTAAGCGCAGCACCTCCCAGCTCCATGGGCGTCGGATCGGAGGTGCTGGGGGATGGAACTGACAGGCCCTGATCCGGACGTCCGCGGGTAGCCAGCAGGTTATCCAGTCGGATGGACATGTCCACCAGCTGGTCAAGCGTGAGGGTGGTGTCTCTGCAGGCCAACTCCCGACGGACATCCTCACGCAGACTGCACCGGTAGTGATCGATCATAGCCCTGTCGTTCCATCCCGCGCTGGCGGCCAGGGTCCGGAAGTCCAAAGCAAAATCCTGTGCGCTCCTCGTCCCCTGCCTCAGGTGGAACAGACGTTCACCCGCCGCTCTACCCTCAGGTGGATGGTCGAACACTGCCTGAAAGCGGCGGGTGAACTCTGCGTAATGGTCCAACACCATCTCTCCTTCCATCCAATTGCCGTTGGCCCACTCCAGGGCTTTGCCTGAGAGGCAGGAGATGAGGGCGGACACGCTCTCACGTCCCGAAGGAGCCGGGTGGACGGTCGCCAGGAAGAGCTCCAGCTCTACCAATCACGCACAACAAACATGGGGAAAACAAAGGGTTAAATAATGAACATATAATTGGGGAATTGATACCAGGTGTGTAAAACAAGACAAAACAAATAGAACATGAAAAGTAGATTGGCAATGGCTAGAAGACCAGTGACATCGACCACCGAACGTCGCCCGAACAAGGAGAGGGACCGACTTCTGTGGAAGTCGTGACAAATACTATATCTCTTGACACATTGATGAAAATAATCATGGCCTCTAAACCTTCAAGCTGCATGCTGGACCCTATTCCAACTAAAGAGGACTGGCCACCCCTCATAGCCTGGTTCCTCTCTAGGTTTCTTCCTAGGTTCTGGCCTTTTTAGGGAGTTTTTCCTAGCCACCGTGCTTCTACATCTGCATTGCTTGCTGTTTGGGGTTTTAGGCTGGGTTTCTGTTCAGCACTTTGTGACATCAGCTGATGCTTTATAAATAAATTTGATTGATTGATGCGGAGATCATCCGTTCACCTAATCTGCGTCTCACAAAGACAAGGAGGTTGGAACCAAAAATATCACATTTGGACTTCCAGATTTCCACCAGTCCATTGTCCATTGCTCGTGTTTCTTGGCCCAAGCAAGAAACAGGCCTGATTAACACAGTCTCCTCTGAACAGTTGATGTTGAGATGTGTCTGTTACTTGAACTCTGTGAAGCATTTATTTGGACTGCAATCTGAGGTGCAGTTAACTCTAATGAACTTATCCTTTGCAGCAGAGGTAACTCTGGGTCTTCCTGTCCAGTGGCGGTCCTCATGCGAGACAGTTTCATCATAGCGCTTGATGGTTTTTGCGACTGCACTTGAAGAAACTTTCAAAGTTCTTGAAATTTTCCAGATTGACTGACCTTCATGTCTTAAAGTAATGACGGACTGTCATTTCTCTTTGATTATTTGAGCTGTTCTTGCCATAATATGGACTTGGTCTTTTACCAAATAGGGATATCTTCTGTATACCACCCCTGATAGTCCCACTATCAGGGGTGGTATAATTCCACAAATTAACTTGGCACACCTGTTAATTGAAATGCATTCCATGTGACTTCCTCATGAAGCTGGTTGAGATAATGCCTTGAGCGTGCAAAGCTGTCATCAAGGCAAAGGGTGTCTACTTTGAAGAATCTCAAATATAAAATATATTTTGATTTGTTTTTTCACTTTTTTTGGTTACTACATGATTCCATATGTGTTATTTCTTAGTTGTGATGTCTTCACTATTATTCTACAATCTAGAAAATAGTAAAAATAAAGAGTAGGTGAGTGAGTAGGTGTGTCCAAACTTTTGACTGGTACTGTATATATTTAAAAAATATATATAGGGGATTATGCAGACAATTACAATGATAGAAGCCACAATCTGTATGCAATATTAAAGGTGATCTACCCCCTTAAAAAAATGACGCTCTTCCCCCTGTATCATCATTGTTCTGCGTCATTGCCTTTGGAACATATGTCAGGTTGAAGGTTGAAATGTCCAATCCAAAAAATAATAACTGTTTGACTGATTTGAATAGTGTAACTGGTGATACGTTAAATATTGTGCTATCTTTTTTTGGGTGATTTTATCTTTTCAATGTATTACACAATGTAGAAGACTTGTCTACATCAATCAGTGTGTAAAGCAAATTGACCAGTTGCCATTGTCAAGAAAGTACCATGCTAACGGATATCACATTCTTCAACCAACACTGTTGACCTATACTACTGTCTGTCTGAATCATTTGATTCGTCATGAGTCAAAAGCGTAAAGGTCGTGAATTGAGCAACAAGTGAAATAATAAAATGGGTGGAAGGCAGTGGGGTGAAGGGTGCTACTGTGCAAGTACACAAGTGATGTTTTTGTGCAAGTGCACAAGTGATGTTTTTCTTTGCTACTATTTCAGCGATACACGTCCTCTACAGTTGTTTTGTCACTGATCAACATGATTACATTCTCAAGATTAGGATTCTCACACTAGCCAAGGAATCAGCATTGCTTAGACACTGTGTCTAAACTGTCCTGACACTTTTAGATTCAAGGCTAGATTCGCGCTAGCCGACTCCTGCATAGCTGTTATTTTGAAGGTGTCGGGGGTGGAATTACACAACCACATTTTTTTAAACCAACAAGGGGAAGTAACAGAAAGCAGAAATACACTGAAAATAATTGTTAATCGGAAACATGGCCTCTGTGATCATCTCGTGACCTTGTGACATGCCAGGGGTGATGGTGTAAGTGTTGTTGGGGGGTGGAGTGGTGGAGGTGGGGTTGGGGCACTAGTTCAGCAGTAGTGAAATGGTGAAAGAGACCAGATGAAACAAAACCCCAAAAGCAGAATTGGATATCAGCCAAAATTAAAAAAAAATTAAAAAAACATTTGTTTTATGTCAAACTTCCATCAGGCAGGGTTTGAGTCTATTTCATTTTAATTAAAGTTGGGGCTGGATTCAATCTGTATCGCGGAAGTACAACGGAAGATCCGCGTTTAAATGTAAAGGTAATTTAGAATTGAGCCAAGATATGCAGCGTTTACCGTGAATGCAGTCTCCACGAACAGTGCCTTTAAATTAAAATTGAGCTATACGCGGATCTTCCACAATATGGATGGTTACACATTACCCAGTGCCCTATTACTTTGTATTTATTCCTGTAATTACAGTGTAACAAGTATTGTCATAACTCATTATTACACTGTACCGAACTGTATTTAGGGTTAGGGCTAGGGTTGGAGTTGAGCCAGGGTGTGGACATGAAACTAGGGTTATGGTTAAACAAACAAAAAACACATTGGGGTCCATATACTTTCTCTCACGCTCTCTCTCTTTCACACAAACACGGTTTCCGGTCAGACACACACAGCAGACAGCTCTCTCATGCTTCCTCTTTCCTTTAAGGTTAAGAATGTGAGATTAGACATGTCAGCAACTAAACTATATCCTCTTCCTAGCATGTCTAAGACAGTGGCGTGTATTCATGGATGCCAAAGGACGCCCAAATATTTGATCAATAGAAAAACACAAAATATACAATTATTTGTATTCTTTGTCTCTGTGTATTCATAGTTTTCAGTCAAATCGCAAGTGGCTGCATCTCACCGGAGAAATCATCAGAGCAAGGGAAACAGCGCCCCTCTGTCTCAGTATGTGTAGCCCATGTATCTGATGCTGTCTGGAACAAAAGAGTATGACATGTTGCCGCAGTAGCATTCGATAGATTGTTTTATTTATTTAATTTTTAATTTCACCTTTATTTAACCAGGTAGGCTAGTTGAGAACAAGTTCTCATTTACAACTGTGACCTGGCCAAGATAGAGCAAAGCAGTGCGACACAAACAACACAGAGTTACACATGGGATAAACAAACATACAGTCAATAACACAATAGAAAGTCTATATACAGTGTGTGCAAATGTAGTAAGATTAGGGAGGTAAGGCAATAAATAGGCCATAGTGGCGAAATAATTACAATTCAGCAATTAAACACTGGAGTGATAGATGTGCAGAAGATGAATGTGCAAGTAGAGATACTGGGGTGCAAAGGAGCAACACAAAAAAATAACAACATGGGGATGAGGTAGTTTGGTGGGCTATTTACAGATGGGCTATGTACAGGTGCAATGATCGGTAAGCTGCTCTGATAGCTTAAAGTTAGTGAGGGAGATATAAGTCTCCAGCTTCAGTGATTTTTGCAATTAGTTCCAGTCATTGGCAGCAGAGAACTGGAAGGAAAGGCGGCCAAAGGAAGAGTTGGCTTTGGGAGTGACCAGTGAAATATACCTGCTGGAGCGCATGCTACGGGTGGGTGCTGCTATGGTGACCAGTGAGCTGAGATATGGCGGGGCTTTACCTAGCAAAGACTTATAGATGACCTGGAGCCAGTGAATTTGACGACGAATATGAAGCGAGGGCCAGCCAACGAGAGCATGCAGGTCGCAGTGGTGGGTAGTATGATTGACGACAGCAAGCATTTGACTTCCCTTGCTAAACAGTTTTATTAAAGAATTAGCCAATCAGTGTAGAGCTGAGCTCAGCTGTGGGTTTTCCTGGCACAGCAAAAACAAAAAATAAGGGAGGCCAGTTTGGATTTGGCTTCACACCAATCAAATCACCTTTGCAAAACATCATTGTCAGAAAAAACATGTCTGTTTCTGGTCTGCTTGCGTTGTTGTCCTGCAGTAGCTAGCTTGCTAAATCAGCCCTTTCCTAAGCCATGGACAGAGATGTGGATTTGGACTTGTGATTTGACTTACAGTGCATTCGGGAAGTTTTCAGACCCCTTGACTTTTTTTTTTTTTTTTTTTGAATTATGTTACTTTACAGCCTTATTCTAAAATTTATTAAATAGTTTTTGTTCCTCATCAATCTACACACAACAGCCCATAATGACAAAGCAAAAACAAGTTTTGAGAAATTTTTGCAAATGTATAAAGAAACAACAACTGAAATATTACATTTACATAAGAATTCAGACCCTTTAATCAGTACTTTCTTGAAGCACCTTTGGCAGCAATTACAGCCTCAAGTCTTATTGGGTATGACGATACAAGCTTGGCACACCTGGTCAGGTTGGATGTGGAGCGTCGCTGTAAAGCTATTTTCAGGTCTCTCCCGAGATTGGAGTTCGATCGGGTTCAAGGCCGGGCTCTGGCTGGGCCACTCAAGGACAGGTTGTGTGCTTAGGGTCATTGTCCTGTTGGAAGGTGAGGTCATAGGCGCTCTGGAGCAGGTTTTAATTAAGGATCTCTCTGTACTCTACACAATGAGGAATTTTTTTACAGCAGATACTGTCTGCTGTGAATTATATGTATCTTTCATACAAATCTTAACCTTGTGACCCATTCCATACATCTGTTGTTTGTCATGTAGACTGAAGGAGGATAGACTTTGCTATAAAATTCTGTGGCTCAAACCAGCTCGTTGAGTTCTCAGTGATCACCACCAGGGGTGATTACCGACCAGCTCCATTACTGCAGTCATTAAATAATAAAGTTTGATTGTTTTGAAAAAATCTAAAAGTCTCTCCTTTTGATTACAATAATTCCACCACAGGGTCCACACAAAACATGAAACATGACATAATACAGAACATCAATAGACAAGAACAGCTATAAGGACAGAACTACATACATTTTTTACAAAGGTACATGTAGCCTACATATCAATGCATACACACAAACTATCTAGGTCAAATAGGGGAGAGTTGTTGTGCTGTGAGGTGTTGCTTTATCTGTTTTTTGAAACCAGGTTTGCTATTTATTTGAGCAATACGAGATGGAAGGAAGTTCCATGCAATAAGGCTCTATATAATACTGTACGCTTTCTTGAATTTGTTCTGGATTTGGGCACTGTGAAAGTTTGTTGTTAATTTGTTTACAGATAAATAGCATTGTATTTGGTCAAAAAAAAATTCCAACAGTTTGCTAAGAGCTGGCAGCAAGCTTAAAGGTCTGCTGTTAGAACCAGTAAAGGCCGCTTTACCACTCTTGGGTAGCGGAATTACTTTGGCTTCCCTCCAGGCCTGATGACACAGACTTTCCTCTAGGCTCAGATAAAAAATGTGACAGATAGGAGTAAAACTCTGAAAAGACTCCTGGCATGTCTGGTAGGGTAAGTGTGTGTGTCAGAGCTGTGTGCAAGACTATGCAAACATTTGGGATTTTCAACACATTTATGTTTCTTATAGAAAGACGAAGTGATGCAGTCAGTCTCTCCTAAACTCTTAACCAAGAGAGACTGGCATGCATAGTATTTATATCAGCCCTCTGATTACAATGAAGAGCAAGACGTGCAGCTCTGTTCTGGGCCAACTGCAGCGTAAGTATTTCCTAATCAAGATAAGACTCAACTAGATAATCAAGATAAGACTCAACTAGAGCCTGCAGGACTTGCTTTTTGGTGTGTGGTGTGAAAAGAGCAGAGCATCTCTTTATTACAGACAGACCTCTCCCCATCTTTACAACCATTGAATCTATATGTTTTGACCATGATAGTTTACAATCTAAGGTAACGCCAAGTAATTTAGTCTCCTCAACTTGTTCAACAGCCACACCATTCACTACCAGATTCAGCTGAGGTCTAGAACTTAGGGAATAATTTGTACCAAATACAATGTTCTTAGTTTTAGAGATGTTCAGGACCAGTTTATTACTGGCCACCCCCATTCCAAAACAGACTGCAACTATTTGTTAAGGGTTTCAGTGACTTCATTAGCTGTGGTTTCTGATGTGTATATGGTTGAGTCATCAGCATACATAGACACACATGCTTTGTTTAATGCCAGTGGCAGGTCATTGGTAAAAAATTGAAAAGAGTAGAGGGCCTAGAGAGCTGCCCTGCAGTACACCACACTTTACATGTTTGACATTAGAGAATCTTCCATTAAAGAAACCCCTTTGAGTTCTATTAGATAGATATATCTGAATCCACGATATGGCAGAGGTTGAAAAGCCATAACGTTTTTTTCAACAACAGGTTGTGGTCAATAATATCAAGACTGCACTGAAATCTTACAGTACAGCTCCCACAATCTTATTATCATCAATTTCTTTCAACCAATCATCAGTCTTGTGTGCCAGTGCAGTACATATTGAGTGCCCTCTCTATAAGCATGCTGAAAGTCTGTTGTTAATTTGTTTACAAAGGAATAGCATTGTATTTGGTTAAACACCATTTTTTCCAACATTTTGCTAAGAGCTAAAGGCTGCTTTACCGCTCTTGGGTTGCGGACTGACTTAGGCTTAGATTAAAGATAGTACAGATAGGAGTGGCTATGGAGTCAGCTTTCCATCTAAGTCGTCAATGCCAGGAGGTTGGTCATTATTGATCGATAACAATCCTTTTTCCACGTCTCCCACACAAACTTTACGAAACTCAAACTTGCAATGCTTTTCTTTCATTATTAGTTTTTTTATGCATGAATACGATGGATCATTGTTCGTTGTTGGCATTTCCTGCCTAAGTTTGCCCACTTTGCCAATTAATCATTCAAATAAATGGCAACATCAGATGAATAATCAATCTGATTCGATGAAAGATGGAGTGGAATTTGTCTTTCTGACCATAATTTCATTTAAAGTACTCCAAAGTTTTTTCCCATAATTTTTTCCATCATTGATCCTGATTTCATAATACTGTTTCTTCTTCTTTCTGTTGAGTTTAGTCATATAATTTCTAAATTTGCATTAAGTCAGCCAGTCAGATGTGCAGCCAGACTAATTAGCCACTCATTTTGCCCCATCTCTTTCAACCATACAGTTTTTTAATTCCTCATCAATCCATGGAGCCTTAACAGTTCTAACAGTCAGTTTCTTAACAGGTGCATGTTTATCAATAATTGGAAGAAGCAATTTCATAAATTCATGGAGTGCAGAGTCTAGATGCTCCTTACTAATCGCATCATACCAACAAATATTTTTAACATTATCCACATAAGAGTATTTTGTATGATCTCTTATACACTATTTTAGGCCCAGCTTTTGGAACTTTGGCTTTCCTGGATGTAGTCACTATATTGTGATCATTGCATCCAATGGGTACGGATACAGATTTCGAACAAAGTTCTACACTATTAGAAAAAATGTGATCAATACATGTGGATGATCTTGTTCCTGTAGTGTTTGTAAATACCCTGGTGGGCTGATTAATAACCTGAACCAGATTACAGGCACTGGTTACAGTGAGAAGCTTCCTCTTGAGCGGACAGTTTAGATGTATGGGAGTGAGAAGAAGAAATATTAAACACCCACGCCACCAGGTGGCACTGCGTAGTTTTGATACCTCCTAGCCATCTTCTCGATTCAGTTTCTGGTACAACACCCAAGGAGAACGAAGACGGGCGAAACGATCAATCCGGAAGCCAAGGAAGGGCCCAATGAGGCCAACAAGCTATCGGCCAATAGCTTTAACATCACATGTATGTAAGATTATGGAACATATAATTACGGAGAGGCTAACTTACTTCCTGGAGAGCAGGGGGATAGTATCGCCACATCAGAGTGGGTTCAGGAAGGATAGGGGAGCTATGGACCCAGTGCTCTGCTTAGAAGCAGAGGTCAGGAAGGCTCAGGTGAACAAGGAGACTGTTGTAGCTGTCTTTTTTGATGTGGAGACGGTATATGATGTGACGTGGAATGAGGGGTTGTTAATCAAGCTTGATATTATGGGGGTAGGAGGAAGAACGTACAACTGGATAAAGGATTTAATGTTTGGAATGTCTATCCAGGTAAGGGTGGGGAAGTCTCTATCAGGCAGCTACCCGGTGGATAAAGATGCACCGCAGGGGAGCATGATTAGTCCTCTGTTGTTCTCACTCATGATTGTTTTGACTTTACTTTCATTAATCTGATGACTGTTATTTATTTAATCCACTAACTATATTTAATTGTTACCCAATTAGATGAATCATGTAACAACTAACTCATTAGGAATTTGAGGCACCACGGAAGAGGTTGTTTAAAGAGTTACCATCTCCCGAATTAAACTCTATAAGATATATATCTATTACATCGATAAACAGTAATCTTATTAATCATAACCTCTTATCATATCATCATTCTAAACAGTTGAGCTCCCAAGTGGCACAGCGGTCTAAGGCACTGCATCTCAGTGCAAGAGGCATCACTACAGTGCCTGGTTTGAATCCAGGCTGCGTCACATCCAGCTGTGATTGGGAGTCCCATAGGGTAGCGCACAATTCACCCAACATCGTCTGGGTTTGGCTGGGGTAGTCTGTCATTGTAATAGGAATTTGGTCTTAACTGACTTGCCTAGTTAAATAAAAAGTTGTAACCTTCTTGGATCTGCAGCCTTACTCACGATTCAGTACTACACAAATTGGTTTAATTATTTATTTACTAGCTAACTAAAAAAACACAAGATAACATATACACTTAATACATGGGACAAAGGTCCCTAGTGGACTTTTAAAATATGGTGGCTCTACACCACGACATGGAAAAGGAGTGAGAGAAAACAAACACTTATCGTCGATACATTTCAGAACTATTCTCACATTAATCATATAGTTTGCACATGACCGCCGCCCGTTTGGAATAAGAAATCATTAATGTATTTACGTGTGGGTGCCTTTGTTCGTTGTGTAGTCCTGAACAGAACTACAGAGTTCACTCTGTTCCATTAGCTCCTGAAGCTGCTTATTTGAAGGTTCCAGTGGGATGAGGAGAGTAGCGTACTACGGTGATTTGAAAAGAGTAGTAGGATGGTTTGAAGAGTTTGAGATATATGATTCAGGACAGCTAATCAGCTGTAACAGTGATTGTATGAGAGATGAGGTCCTCGCCTACACCTCGTGTTGATTATTAAGGGTTCAGGATTCAGACCACTTTACACGCACAGCTGCAACCTGGCAATGTTCTGGTCTGAAATGTTAATTCTTAGCCAGTCCTTTCACTCTGGTCGAAAAGGACAGGTCCATCAGTGCTGACACGCTCTTCTGACCTCACTCAGGGCATGGCTACTTAATGTGCAAAGGATATGATTGGAGGTTATCTCTTATGACTCCTAAAATCACATTCCTATCTTAACAAAATAATGTAATCATTTTTCATATCATATGCACAATGTATTGGATGGAAACTTGACACATAAAAGGGATATACTTTCCAAGTTACAGTATTTCGTCCATACAGTTTTTAATGAGATCACAAAATTAAAAACAATATGACATTTGTTTTCCATAGCTCCCCACTGACCATTCCCTACATTCTTATGTTAGAAATATTGTTCCAGTACTCACTTTTTTGAACGTGTTAGAGTTTCGGCGGGAAACATTCTATTAACAAAGTAAATTCCATTCGCCAAAGCTGGAGGGGAAAAGAAAGAGTCTTCTTCTACCTTAATTTACGATAGGGTGTGGAGGTGTCAATCCCCCCACACCAGTTCCCTCCTCCCCTCTGCGGGTGAGAGGAGGTCTGGTTATTGTCAACCATTGCCAAGCTGATCTAACCCATTGTGATCCTCACAGGACAGTCATGACATGATCAATGATGTTTACTCTCGGGTACAGACGGATATTGGGAGGTCATCATTTTCAGATGATGGGGCCTTATGGAAGAGGGGAAGAAATACATAGTCAGGAAGGTACAGGAAGCAATTGATGAGGTAGAGCGGTGGACATTAATGTGGGGATTCATGTTCTCTGTAGAGAAAACTCAGACAGTGTTCTTTACTAGGAGGAAGGTGGGAGAGGAGGTATGCTTGAGATTATATGGGAGAAACTTGGAGAGGGTGGGGGCCTTCAGGTTCCTTGGGGTATACTTTGACACTAGACTGACCTGGGTAGAACACATTGAGAGAGTGGTGGGAAAGTGTAAGAAGGTGCTAAATGTGATGTGCTGTCTGACGGGGAAGGAGTGGGGGGCTGGGCGTTCCTCATTGAGGACCATGTATGTTGTATTGATCCGATCTGTAATACACTATGGCAGCATAGCGTATGGTTCGGCAGCCCGGGCTTCATTGGAAAGTCTAGATGTCATACAGGGGCAAAAATATGTAGTGGGGCGTTTCGGAACTCCCCAGTGGCTGCACTACAGGTGGAGATGGGGGATAGGCCATTGCAGATTAGGAGACAGCAGCTGGCAATGAAGTAATGGGTTAACCTACAGGGAAATGGGGTGTCTCATCCTGCGAAAGGTATTTTACAGGCATGCTGGTAACATGAGTGAAGACAGAACACAAGCTTTGGGTGGTTGGGTAATCACCAGGCAAAGGAGATGGGACTGTATGGAAGGGAGTTTAGTCCAACGGTAACTATTCCTGTAAATCCACCATGGCTACTCCCACCTCCAGTAGTTGATCTAGAAGTGTTGGAGAGACTACAGAAACGTATTACAGATCATATGGATGTGTATACGGCGGAGCTGATGGCAATACTGTTGGCCTTGCAGTGGGTGGAGGAAGTCAAGCCAGACATAGTAGTTATTTGCTCTGATTCATGTGCAGTGTTGAGTCTCCAGTCCTTTATATCACGTAGCAGACAAGACCTGCTTTATGAGGTACTACAACCCCATGGCAGGATTAGACAGATGGGTATACAGATAAGATTTACTTTGACCCCAGCCTATGTGGGGGTGGAGGGGTGTACTGGCTAAACAAGCACTTAGTAGTGGAGATGTTGATGTAGTAATGCGCAGGGCAGAGGCAAAAAGACTGATTTGGACAGTGATGGTGCAGAGATGGCAGGAGCAGTGGAATAGAGATACCAAGGGCAAGCATTTCTTTCAAGTACAGAGGAAATTCGGAGAGGGGGAGGACAGCAGAAAAGGACAGAAGAAAGGAGGCTATTTTTACAGGATTAAGGGTGTGACACAGCGGGTTGAATAATACCTTAAATGTAATCGGAAAGCATCCAACAGGAAAGTGTGATTATTGCCAGGAAACAGAGACAGTGGAGCATGTATTGCTCCACTGCTTTATCAGAGCGAAAGAGAGAGGCTGAGATCTAGTATGAGGGAGAAGGGGATACAGGAAATTCGTTTAAAGAGTATATTGACAAGAACATTCTTTGATATAGTCTCAAATAGTTTGTTATATTTTTTAAGAGCAACGAGGCTGGCAGGTAGGATTTAGTTTCTCCCTGTCTCTGGTCCACACTCCAGTACAGTAGGTGGCGGTAATGCACCATAACGTTGGATGCCAGCCAGCGATAAACCTCACCGAAGAAGAAGGGCGAAGCAACGCGAAGGTATTTTTTATTATTAACATTTTGTTTATTAGATTAAACAGCACATATATCGGTATGTAGAACTAATATCCAAATAAACACGTCGGTAACGTTCGTTTTGGTTTAGCTATTCAGTTCTGCGATGGCAGCTAAATAGCTAGCCAGCTATGCCACACGTGAAATAGCTGGCTAGCTAACTGATAGCTTAACGTTAGCCATTGTTGTTAGAACTGTCTAACCATGTTGTCTTTTGTTTCAGTTCGCGCCGCAGACATGTTGGTCTTAGCTATTAACATTAAACAACGCCAACTGTTACTAATTAAGTGGCTAGCTTACTAGATAGTTGTGTTGGCTTTGATATATAGCTAGCTCTCTTTGCCAACCGAACTAAAGTTCGCTAGCTACAATGCAAGAGCGAAGTATCAAGACGGGGTATAATCATTAGTGCACGCCGTAGCAAACAGTTGCAAAACGTTTCGCAACGAAAACCAGTTTCTATTGGACACAGGTCACTTCTTTCTATTGAATACACCCCAGCTAGCCACTGCACTGGAATGGCCTATTGTGGTTCTTGTTTTATGCTCATCACATTCTTACCAGAACAGACTTATTTTTAAATATAGTTGGTTTTGTAGCTTAAACTGGGAATTTGATATTTTTGACTGATTATGATTCTGTTTGTGCAAAGTCATTAAGACGATGTCCACTTTAACAACATTTTAGCCATTAAATAATCTAGCATGCCTAAATCTTCAATCAATCAAATGTATTTATAAAGGCCTTCTTACATCAGCTGATGTCAAAGTGCTGTACAGAAACCCAGCCTAAAACCCCAAACAGCAAGCAATGCAGGTGTATAAGCACGGTGGCTTGGAAAAACTCTCTAGAAAGGCCAGAGCCTAGGAAGAAACCTAGAGAGGAACCAGGCTAAGAGGGGTGACCAGTCCTCTTCTGGCTGTGCCGGGTGGAGATTATAACAGAACATGGCCAAGATGTTCAAATGTTCATAGATGACCAGCAGGGTCAAATAATAATAATCACAGTGGTTGTAGAGGGTGCAACAGGTCAGCACCTCAGGAGTAAATGTCAGTTGGCTTTTCATACCTGATCATTCAGAGTATCTCTACCGCTCCTGCTGTCTCTAGAGAGTTGAAAACAGCAGGTCTGGGACAGGTAGCACGTCTGGTGAACAGGTCAGGGCTCCATAGCCACAGGCAGAACAGTTTAAACTGGAGCAGCAGGTGGACTGGGGACAGCAAGGAGTCATCAGGCCAGGTAGTCCTGATGCATGGTCCTCCGAGAGAGAGGGGGAATTAGAGAGAGCATACATAAATTCACACAGGATACCAAATAAGACAGGAGAAATACTCCAGATATAACAGCCCCCCGACACAAACTATTGCAGCATAAATACTGGAGGCTGAGACAGGAGGGGTCGGAAGAGCTATACATCTTATAGCTACGCTGTCACATAAACTAATGTTTACCAAATACAAGCAAGCTAGCTAGCTATATAATCTTACAGAATCTCTTGTTTAGTTGTCAGCTGGCTAGTCACTTGTGTAGCTAAATTCACTTGTAAATTCTCTAAATAGATGGCTAGACTTCTGAAGACTGAGATACTAGTGTCAACAGATAAATACAAATGGGTAGCATTTTTCTACGTCTGTTTCTCTCAGGTAGGCCATGGCTCGCGGTCAACAGAAGATTCAATCCCAGCAAAAGAACGCCAAGGCGGCAGCTGCTAAGAAGAAGGGAGCGGCAGCAGACCAGAAGACTGCAGCCAAGGCAGCACTGGTCCACACCTGTCCCGTCTGTCGGGTGAGTATTTGTGGTTGGTACTGTATGTGCCTTTAGAAGGCAGGGCAAACCCGTTTTGGTGATTTCTAGTATATCATCAAAATAAATAAACTGCAGCACGTTTTTTTATCATTCAGCAGTTTTTACTTGATTAAGTACATAACCACTGGAAATTGATGTTGAAAGTTCAATCTAATATTCCTAAAACTTAAGTTGAAAATGATGCTGGTGCTGCTTCCTGTTGACAATGTGTCCAAATCAATAACCAATATGCAGAAACATTTTGTGTTATACTAAAGACCTAAAATAAAATGTACTATCTGCACATACATGTGCAACAAAATAAATTTTAATAAATTGCACACACACCAAAAATAACTGACAAATAACTGATCAATTAGGGGGGAAATCAGGTTGTATGCGCTCTTGAAACCCACAATACATTTAAAAAAAACATGGAAACTGGAGGTTTTTACATCACTGGTTAGAGAACAACTTGCAGAAGACGGTCAGATAGATTTGAGTAATTCATTTTTATTTGGGGTCGACCAAGACAGGAAGACAAATGCAACACTTATTTGTGAATCACTCGTATCGATATCACATCTAAATCAATTGTGCGAGAGGGGGAGATGAGGTTGAACGTCCTGTTAAACTAGCACAGCTCAAAAACCAAACGGAATCTGGGAATAATGCTTACATCACTGGTTAGAGGACAATTTGTAGAAGACAGCTAGCTAAGCCTACATTTAGAAGTGTTGCATTTTGAATCAAGTGGGTCGCCAACGCGGTAAGTGTATTGCAACACTTTTTTGTGAATCACTTCCATCAATATCACGCTGAAATCAATAGAACGGGGGTGTAGCACTGTTTGAACGAACACTATTCACACTTGGAATAACCTATACATGTTTGGTTAGATCAACTTGTAGCGGGCTTACATCTAGATCTTAGAATGTCAGGTGTTGATTTCGGGAGGAAGCAGACCACTTTTGTTAGTTAACTTAAACGAATCACGACGCGACATAGGATATCAAGTGACAACGGTTGGCTGCTATTTAAGTGATAGTTTGACTGTCAAATCCATGTATTGGTGTGGCCATCGACTTTTATAGAGCGACCGCCTCAAATTGTCTGTGCCATTTCAATAACTTCTGTGGCATTTCTAAGTCCTGCGTATCCCAGCGCGTGTGACAAAATCATCGGTACAAAGCCAAAGATATTGATCTGTTTTAAGCAATCATTCATATGTCATTGTGACAGCTATACACTTTTATACTAGCATCAACAATCTTAGGTAAATGGATGTGTAATTGAATGGGGTTAAAATGCAGGCTTGTGTAAGTTAACACAAACTGTCCGAATATACAATAATGTACTATGGCAAAATAGTTCAACATGTCAATTTAAGATGATAGTATACACTATATACAAAAGTATGTGGACACCCCGTCAAATTAGTGGATTCCGCTATTTCAGCCACACCCGTTGCTGACAGGTGTATAAAATCGAGCACAGAGCCATGTCATCTCCATAGACAGATATTGGCCTTACTGAAGAGCTCAGTGACTTTCAAGTGGCACCACCTTTCCAACAAGTCAGTGAGTCCAATTTCTGCCCTGCTAGAGCTGCCCCGTTCAACTATAAGTGCTGTTATTGTGAATTGGAAACGTCTAGGCGCAACAACGGCTCAGCCGTGAAGTGGTAGGCCACACAAGCTCACAGGAGCTTGTGTCCTCGGTTGCAACACTCACTACCAAGTTCCAAGCTGCCTCTGAAAGCTACGTCACAATAACGGTTTGTCGGGTGCTTTATGAAATGGGTTTGCATGGTCGAGTCGCCGCACACAAGCCTAAGATCACCATTTCCAATGCCAAGTGTTGGCTGGAGTGGTGTAAAGCTTGCCGCCATTGGACTCTGGAGCAATGGAAATGTGTTCTCTGGGGTGATGAATCACGCTTCAAAATCTGCCAATCTGACGGACAAATCTGGTTTTGGCGGATGCCAGGAGAATTCTACCTGCCCCAATGCAGTTTGGTGGAGGAGGAATAATGGGGCTGTTTCATGGTTCGGGATAGGCCCCTTAGTTTCAGTGAAGGGAAATCCTAACGCTACAGCATACAATGTGCGTCCAACTTTGTGGCCACAGTTTGAATGCTTTTTCCTGTTTCAGCATGCACCCATGTGCAAAGCGAGGTCCATACAGAAATGGTTTGTTGAGATTGGTGTGGAAGAACTTGACTGGCCTGCACAGAGCTCTGACCTCAACTACATCGAACACCTTTGGGAGGAATTGGAACGCCGACTGCGAGCCAGGCCTAATTGCCGAAATTCAGTGCCCGACCTCTAATGCTCTTGTGGCTGAATGGAAGCAAGTCCCCGCAGCAAGCCTTCCCAAAAGAGTGGAGGCTATTATAGCAGCAAAGGGGGAACCAACGCCATATGCCCATGATTTTGGAATGAGATGTTCGACGAGCAAGTGTCCACATACTTTTGGTTATGTAATTTTGCTGCCCAATCGCAAACTATTGCAACAATGACATCTCTTTCTCACTCATTTAACCATTTAGAGAGTAAAATAATGCTCTCAAACACAATTTAACCGGGCGCTCTAGACTAGAGCCTCCATAGTCTGTACAGCAGCCTGAACGTTTGACATCCCTACCTTCTAGATTTCTCTTCGTGTCTAGGCCATTGTACTGGCCTGTTATGTGGAGTAGTTTGATGCATCTTATTGCTTTGTTATCGTTTGTCACCTGAAAATTTGGTCTCAGCCAACGATTGTTGACATCCTCCGTTCCTTACCTGACCCTTACAGACGCAGATGCCGGACCCGAAGACGTTCAAGCAGCACTTTGAGAGCAAGCATCCCAAGTCCCCAATGCCCCCAGAGCTGGATGATGTTGAGGCTTAAAAGACCACACAAACAATGGACCGACAGCTGGGTTAAGATGCTCTCTTCATTCAGACTCCCAGTATACACGTTAGAAGCAAACTCTTTCCCTATGCTTCAGTTGTATTTTGTGTGGCTCAATATGTGGAAATGTTGTCACTCATCGCCTTTCATGTTGTGATTCACAGACACATGATGACCACGATTAGAGCGCAGCAACTGGGACTGAATGGCGTCAAGGGACAAAACACTGAGACCCCTGGACATGGGTGGGGAATATTTGGGTGACAATGACCTAAAGGGGGCAGAAGCACACCAGCACCCCATCTTATATGACCAACCACCCTCAACTACAGACTCTATTGAAGCACCCATCTTATTTATATGAGGCCACTCTGCCTGCATCATTTCCCCTGTGCTGCTTCCTTCATTAATACCTGCTTCAATAACATCTAGACTGTTACACGTATAAAAGTATCAGGGTGTTACTGTTTTTGAAACTTTTTCTCACTTGTGTACCGCTGTCTTACTTTTGCCCCCAACTCTTTTCTATACCTCCTCCCATACACTCTTGTGCAAATAATTTCTGCTTTCTTTAAGAATGGTGTCATAGTGGAAAGGATTTGTTAGTTGCCCAAGACTGAGCCTTGTTCTGCCTGTAAAAGGCCCTGGTCGAAACAGTGCCAAAATCACTTTAGATAGTCGCCGGGTCCACGTTGTAACAATTGTATTTTGCATTTGACCATTTCCAAGAATTGTAGCAATATGTATGAAAGCATTCCTCTGCCTATTTGATCCATTCTAAAGGAAAGCAGTGAATATGTTTTGTGTGTGTGAGAGAATATGTATGCCTTGTAATTCTAGCAGAAAAAGTGTTACTTCCAAATGCAAGTTAAACGCCATTCCGTCTATACTGATACCAGACAAATGCATAATCATAAGTATTTTCAAATGTATTTCCAATATACTGCAGTGCTTTGTAGCTGAAGAGGTGTGACACTGTCTAGGATAGGAGTGTCGATCAGTTTCTGGAGGTCTGTGTTCACTGGCATTTACTCTCACTTCTGCATCAAATCATCTTCTGCAATAAATCGAGTTTATTTTATTACAAATATAGCAGTACACAGTCCTCCATAAATATGTTGACAATGACACATTCCTGTTTATTGGATCCTCTGTACATAGAAAAACTGATGATGACATTTGCCATTGCTACTAACTTGTACTGGTTAGAAGTATAATTAAAGAAATGCAAAAAAAGTGTTGTAATTCTTGCCACACACTTATGGTCCATATTTCACTTTTAAATTGAGCAATTGTAGCACATCTAAAAGAGACCATGAGAAACTCATGGTTTAACAAGACAACAGCCATCAAAAGGGTAGAAATTTAGCATTGCACTTATGTCACAGTACTTTACTGGGTGTTACTGTTTTTGAAACTTTATCATTTGTGTACCGCTGCCTCCAACTCTTTTCTATACCTCCTCCCATACACTCTTGTGCAAATAATTTCTGCTTTCTTTGAGAATGGTGTCATAGTGGAAAGCATTTGTTAGTTGCCCAAGACTGAGCCTTGTTCTGCCTGTAAAAGGCCCTGGTCGAAACAGTGCCAAAATCACTTTAGATAGTCGCCGGGTCCACGTCAAAGTCACCATTATTAGTCAGTTGTACAACCGAATGCCTTCAACCGAAATGTGTCTTCCGCATTTAACCCAACCCCTCTGAATCAGAGAGGTGCGGGGGGCTGCCTTAATCGACATCCACGTCTTGGCGCCTGGGAACAGTGGGTTAACTGCCTTGTTCAGGGGCAGAACGACAGATTTGTACCTTGTCAGCTCGGGGATTCGAACTTGCAACCCTCCGGTTACAAGTCCAACACTAACCACTAGGCTACCTGCCGCCCAATTGTATTTTGCATTTGACAATTTCCAAGAAATAGAGCAATATATATGAAAGCATTCCTCTGCCTATTTGATCCATTCTAAAGGAAAGCAGTGAATACGTTTTGTGTGTGTGAGAGAATATGTATGCCTTGTAATTCTAGCAGGAAATCGTTACATCCGAATGCAAGTTAAACGCCATTCCGTCTGTACTGATACCAGACAAGTGCATACTCAAGTAATTTCAAATGTATTTCCAATATACTTCAGTGCTTTGTAGCTGAAGTGGTGACACTGTGTCTAATAAAGGAGTGTCGATCAGTTTCTGGAGGTCTGTGTTCACTGGCATTTACTCTCACTTCTGCAATAAATATTCTAGTTTATTTTGTTACAAATATAGCAGTACACAGTCCTCCATAAATATGTTGACTGACACATTCCGGTGTATTGGATCCTCTGTACATAGAAAAACGGAAGAAAAAAAAATAGAGAATTTGACATTTTCCATTGCTACTAACGTGTACAGGTTAATGGTATAATTAAAGAAATGCACACACTTGTGGTCCATATATTTAGCGTTTTAATTGAACCATGTGTAGCACATCTAAAAGAGACAATGAGAAATGAATGGTTCAACAAGACAACAGCCATCAAAAGGGTAGACATTTAGCATTGCACTTATGTCACAGTACTTTACAGTTTTGATTGGGTACATAGAATATATGACAACGGGTGATGTAATTATCTGAATTACTGTAGATTTGAATAGTTTAATCAAGAGTGAAGTATGGTTATAAGTCAAATGTGAAGATCCTACTTTATGAAGGAGGCAATGGGTGTTATTCATATACCATTCTCTCACTCAAAATCAATATATTATACTGAACAAAAATATAAACGCCACATATAAAGTGTTGGTCCCATGTTTCATGACCTGAAATAAAAGATCCCAGAAATGTTCCATATGAACAAAAAGTGTATTTCTTTCAAATGTTGTGCACCAATTTGTTTACGTCCCTGTTAGTGAGCATTTCTCCTTTTCCAAGATAATCCATCCACCTGCTGACTGCAGGAATGGCCACTAGAGCTGTTTCAAGATAATTGAATATTCCTTTTTCAACCATAAGCCGCCTCCAATGTCATTTTAGAGAATTCGTAGACCACGTGTAACCACGCCAGCCCAGGACCTCCACATCCGGCTTCATCACCTGCGGGATCGTCTGAGATCGGACACCCAGATAGTTTATGAAACTGTGGGATTGCACAACTGAATAATTGCTGCACAAACTGTAAGAAACCGACACAGGGGAGGCCATCTGGGGGCTCGTCATACTCACCAGGGTCTTGATCTGACTGCAGTTCGGCATCGTAACTGACTTCAGTGGGCAAATGCTCATCTTCGATGGCCACTGGCACGCTGAAGAAGTGTGCTCTTCAAGGATGAATCCCGCGTCGGCGAGCAGTTTGCTGATATCAATATTGTGAACAGAATGCACCATGGTGGCAGTGAGGTTATGGTATGGGCAGGCATAATCTACGGACAACGAACACAATTGCATTTTATCGATGGCAATTTGAATGCACAGAGATACCGCTATGAGATCCTGAGGCCCATTGTTGTGCCATTAATCCACCGCCATCACCTTATATTTCGCAAGGATCTGTACACAATTCCTGGTAGCTGAAAATGTCCCAATTCTTCCATGTCCTGTATACTCAGTTCTCGCAACTTAAAAAAAACAACCATTGAAGACGAGTGGGACAACATTCCACAGGCCTCAATCAACAGCCTGATCAACTCTATGCTAAGGAGATGTGGGCTCCCGAATGGCGCAGAGGTCTAAGTTACCCTGGTTCGAATCCAGGCTGCATGACTTCTGGTCATGATTGGGAGTCCCATAGGGCGGCGCACAATTGGCCCAGCGTCGTCGGGTTTGGCCGACATTGTGAATAAGAATCGGTTCTTAACTGACTTGCCTAGTTAAATAAAAAAGAAAAATGTATTAAATTAAATGTGTCCCACTGCATGATACAAATGGTGGTCACACCAGATACTGACTGGTTTTCTGAAATCTTAATTAAAAAAGATATGTGGCCAACATCTGTATTCCCAGTCATGTGAAATCCATTGATTAGGCCCTAAAAAACACATTTTAATTGCCTGATTTCCTTATATGGACTATAACTCAGTAAAATTGTTGCATGTTGCGTTTATATTTTTGTTGCGTGTAGATGCATACTATTTATCCGTATATTGCCAGATTATTGCTATTAACTGCTGGCTGCAAGGTAAATTACCCTGTTTGTATCATTTGAAACAATGGTAGTGAAGTTTAATAAAAGTATGTAGAATAGATGGGCCACCACAGGTGTCACAGGCATCCACAGGTCTTGACCACCATGTTGCGATGCTTCTTCAGGATGACATTGTTGTTGTCGTCGTAGAAGAGTACAGAGATGGGACTGAGCTTGGTGGGTGCGCAGCACGCTTTTGGAACCTCATCTGGCTTCAAAAGGTGAACCTGCCATGAAAAAAGGTCAATCAGACTTATTGACACATATACTTTGATATAACCAATGATAATTTCCTGTTTATAAAAGAGATATGGTTTTATTATGCAGATGCTTCAGTGATCTCCTGCCTCAGTGGGCTGTGGCTTCGCCCCCCTTGTCTGAATTTGGTTGTTTGTGCTCCACAAGACTTTATAGCCCACTGAGCCAAAGCCTAGACTTTCAGAAGTTCAACAACAACTTCCATGAAACAAGCTAAAACATGTCAATCAGCCAATGACCTAGCTAGTGACTTAACATTTTGTATTTTTGTTTTATATTATACACACATAACATCGGAAAGCCCCTGGTGACAAAATAGGGTCAATAGAATTAGAACGATGACCATGAATTTTATAGGATTCTAACGGTAACCATAGAGTATCAAACAAATTTCTATGGCAACACAGTGGTCAATTTTGTAAACAACATTTGTCAAATAAATGTGTTGCCATGAGACATCTAACCGATAGAACATCCCGACGTTCTATTGAACGTTTTCTGTTCGAAAACAAGAATAACTTCAATTTGCTGTTCAACAACAACAAACTTGACTGATTTTTGAGACCTGAGATTGAAACATCGACAGGAAAATGCCTGGGTGCTTTTCAAGATTGACGGAGAGACTGTGTGGACGTCGGCAGCCTACTGCGTCGACAGGTTGTTTAAATTCATTTGTTTTTGTCTTTTTCCGTTTTGCAGGGTTCCCGGTCGTCAGGAGGTGGACAGCGACATCGAAGAGGGTATGTGGAGTTTTAAACTTCTTATGTTACCACATTCAACATTGACAATGTAATTTGTGAAATGTTGTGTATTTCTGTAATTCAGACTTGCGAACCAACGTTAACTTTAGTAATTGTTGCTAGGCGATGCACTTTTGCTAGTAGTACTAGCTAGGGTGCTATGTTTTACATCCTAACAATTGCTCGGTTCCACCCTGAGCAGGAACCATCTGTTTGTGTCAGGAAAGGTCCTAATGGGCGCACTGGTTCAGGCCCACCACATGGTAGCTCACTAACTCATTATTCATTCAAGGGAAAGAGAGCGTCCTCGGTGGGAAATGTGTTCTGTTCACTAACATCAATGCTCTTTGCTTTGTGATAGGACGAGGCCGAATTCATCCGTGCCTATAATGACTTTGTGGCCTACCTGAGTGACCCCTCCAAGAAGATTGACATTGAGAGGGAGCTGGCTGAGGCAAATGTGAGTTCATTAACTCTTTCAAGTCTCACTTTGAGTTTTTCCACATGCATGTCTTTTATACATCACAGTAGCTGATCTATTTGAAATTATTGCTATTTTCTCCAAATGTGTTTTCTTGTCCTAGATCCATCATGTTAACCTGATAGATGTCCTCTTTGAGCTGGTGCTGTTTGGGATGATGACAGCTCAGAAGTCCCTGTTGGTGGTAAGTACCATCTCACTGGTACATGTTTCGATGTCTCTCTATTAGCAATTTCACTTTAATTTCTCTTCTCTCCTCCTCTGTTTCCTTTAGCACCCTGGTGGGTTCATGGAGCGTCTGTACGCTCTCCTGTACTCCTTCCTGCTCTCTCTCTCTCTCTCTCTCTCTCTCTCTCTCTCTCTCTCTCTCTCTCTCTCTCTCTCTCTCTCTCTCTCTCTCTCTCTCTCTCTCTCTCTCTCTCTCTGAGGACTTGAAGTGCTTCGTTGAACCCTGATTAGTTAACACCCATTAAATTAATGTATTCTCTTGTTTTCTCTCCCCACAGGGTTCTTGTGACACTTTGCCACCTAATGCACTACATTACTTTACATTACACTAATGCACTACATTACTTTACATTACACTAATGCACTACATTACTTTACATTACACTAATGCACTACATTACTTTACACTGAATTTTACATTTTTAAATAAAATAACTAGTAGTTCAAAAGCATTTGTCTCTGTCTTTTCATTTCCTTGATTATTTCATTACTATTTCCTCTTCCTGGAGTTATAAGGCTAATATTACATGAATAATTATGCTTTATTCTTTGCATATGTTAATAAACCACAACGTTTAGTTGATTTACAGATACTACAGGCCCACACTTTATGGCATTGTATTGTGATGTGTGATACTGTACTGACTCTACAAGCTGTCGAAAGTGTTCCACAGGGATGCTGGCCCGTGTTGACTCCAATGCTTCCCACAGTTGTGTCAAATTAGTTCGAAGGCACTTAAATACCCCGTTCAAAGGCACTTAAATCTTTTGTCTTGCCCATTCACCTTCTGAGTGGCACACATACACAATCCATGTCTCAATTGTCTCAATGCTTAAACATAATTCTTTAACCTGTCTCCTCCCCTTCATCTACACTAATTGAAGTGGGTTTAGTAAGTGATATCAATAAGGGATCATAGTTTTACCTGGTCAGTCTGTCATTTAAAGAGCAGGCATATAGTATAAAGTCGACCACGTCAGTATTGAATGTAACTTCTCACTATCTGTACTCTACATTAAGAGTCTGCCATTGTAGACTCGGTTCATATTTTACTTTCAATTTGCCATAAATGTCTGAGCCATTTAGCGTCTTTCCCACTGAAACCAATGTTAGCGTTGATGTGAGAGAGGGTGTAGTAGTGCATACTGACCACTAGTTGGATCATAGCGTGGTTGGTGGCATTCATGCAGGAACCCAGAGGGTATAGGCATTCTCCATCACAGTAGAAGGCAGAGTAACCCGTAGGAGCCAGGACCCAGTCCTAATGGAGAGAAATACCATAGAAATAGAATGACAAGATTAGATGAATGACTAGAACAGACTACATTTCTATCAGATATACATCATAAAGCATGCAAAGAACATACACTACAATGCACATACTACACAAATGCCTTGCTTCCCTTAAAATACTAATTGTGTGTTACAGAAAATAAGGTGATACAATGTTAGCTGATGAAATTATCTATTCAGTAGAATGAGTAGTTAAGGGAGACAGAAGCTCACCTTCCAGCCTAGGTCACTGAAGCTCACATATAATTCATGTCTCTTACAAGCTTGACGCCCACTGTTGACGTGGCTGTGATCTGAAAGGGACCAAACAATATGTTATGAGACAGGACAGACTTTAAAGAACACTTTGGATGCATTGGATTTACAATAAAGACACAATTAAACGTAAACGCAACTTAAGTAATTTTGTAATTTGGATGAACTATCCATTTAAACTGTGCATTAAACAAACTTCACAACAAGACCTGAAACCAGTGTTGTCCCCTGACCTTGTAGGACCTCACCATGTATACTAGGCAGGGGCAGGTCATATTTTGGCTTCCTCTTGCGGGGGTTGGGTTTCAGGGCACGTGGGGGGCGACACGGGGCCTGGCTGGCCCTGAAGAAGGTCACCATGAAGGGCTGTTTGGAGCGGGGGCCCCTTCGACCCACCAAGCCTACCCACCCAGCTGATAAGGACCGGTCTGATGGAGAGAAAACAATGTGTGTGTGCGAGATAATATCGTGAGGTAAACCAAAACAGCATCTCCATTTCTATGTATTTACTAAACAATTACTATGACATTACAGTGTTACTGCACAGGTACTGGTGTCGTATTCTGAGTTAACTTGCCTCTTTATTCAAAGGCATAATAATCAGGAAATCCATTTTGTGGGAAATACCCTCCCCATCTGCAGAGCATTTCCTGACCCTGACCATAGTATTAACTCTATGAGGCTCACCCTCCTCTGTCTCCACATAAAGCCGGATTCCCAGGTTGCTGCGGGGGTGCAGGAGCCAACGGTTGCTGGCAGAGGTCACGTCAAAAGCCAGCCAGCCCTCCTGCCCCGCGGGCACTGACTGCATGTCCAGCAGCACTAGCTCTGGCTCTCTGAGGAAAGTAGAGGAGTGGCATGAGATAACCTCTGGAGAGATACGCAAAGCATGTTGTATGGCCATGCAGTAGAGACAAACAAACGGAGAGACAGACACAGCTTCAGCTCTCTCGAGAACCAAGTTT
This sequence comes from Brachymystax lenok tsinlingensis, assembly GCA_030435695.1. Classification (NCBI taxonomy): domain Eukaryota; kingdom Metazoa; phylum Chordata; class Actinopteri; order Salmoniformes; family Salmonidae; genus Brachymystax; species Brachymystax lenok. The sequence goes on from CM059799.1 coordinate 32,488,847, forward strand.
GTACAAGACGTCCTCGCAAGCCACAACGTGGCCAATGAGTTCTATTGCCAGGAGATGTATGAGGTCAGGTTGAATTGCAATTCTTTTTAAACATTGCATTTTGCAGCAGCAACAAACCATGGTGTTTAGAGAGAAGACAGAGAGAGTATTCAATGAGAGTGAGGGGAATATAAAGGGATTCTTTGATATCCTTGATCCTTTTTTCATGCAAAAACCAAACTCGATCCTATAAACATGTCAGGGAGAGAGCGTTAAATAGACATAATATGTCGATCTAGTGGCGGGAACCTGTGTTTGTTCTCCCGTTGGATCTCGTAGACGGAGATGTGCAGGGTGCGGTTGGCCCGCTGGCCCATGGTCAGGGTCTTATAGATGCGGAACTCTGCAGCCGTGACCGTCTCCCCCTGGGGGAGGGGCGTCAGGTCAAAACGGAACTCCTTCCAGTACGGCCGTGGCTGCAGCAGGTCTCGCTCCTGCTCCACTGAGAGAGAGGAGGAGAGAGGAAGGTCGATGTAAGGCCACTGACATTTTCACATGTAAACAGCACAACCCCTCATATTCACATCTACACTACTTCCACTCCCCCCAACAAGCCCTAAAATACTAATACAAACAGAGATATTCTCATTGTATGATGCAGACATTCCCATATGACACAAGAAGGACAGAGAAGAGGACAAGGCCGGGGGAGAGGCGAAAGAGAAATAAATCTAATATTTAAGTGCGCGAATGAGAAGACCGAGGGAAAGAGAAGAGCAACAGAAGTGGGAAGGTGTGGAGGGAGATGGGACACAGCGTGGTACTATTTTGAAGGTGAGTGACTGAGTCATTGGAAATAGGGGGAAAGAGAGGAGCGGAGTAGACGTGTGGCGCGAGATGAGATGAGCAGGCGAGACCAATTGAAGGAGGACTGGACAGCGATAATGTAGAGAGGGGAGAGAAAGAGGCAGAAGGGAAAGACTGAGAAATATAGGGATGGACATGCATATGCCGGTCACTCACCACAGCCGCGTTGTCTCAAGCGAGACTACTACATTCGTACATGAACACACACATACTTGAAGACACACGCTATGCTCTCACACGCACTCTCTATCTCTCTCTCACACACACACACTTCCTCCACAGGGAGCCCTGCAAAGCAGAGTAACAACCCTGGTCGGTCTCTGTAGTGTACAGTAATTAGAGACACTAAGGGCCTTCAACCGCAGCAGCTGCTCAACACACACACCACTAATTACAGGTTGGGCAGTATTTTTAGAGCGGTCTTCTGCAGTATTCTGAGCCTGTTTCTCCATTTCTGTGTCTGTGTCAGTGGGGCCTGTAATTCCTTACAGCTGTGTCCCCTACACACGGTCTTGAGAGGGTTGCATGGCCTTGACTGGTTCGGATTGATGTGATGGGTGATTACATTTGACAGGGCTATAAATGAGAAACTGTCTAGATTAGTTAGATGGCCTTAAAATGGTGGTTCAAGGCATCACACCAGACATTGTCAGAATAAGATCTAGTGAAACATTAAATGAAAGGTATGTACAGTGCCATGCAAAAGTATTCATCCCCCTTGGCGTTTTTCGTATTTTGTTGCATTACAACCTGTAATTTAAATTGATTTTTATTTGGATTATATGTAGTGGGCATACACAAAACAGTCAAAATTGGTGAAGTGAAATTAAAAAACCTTTTTCAAAGAATAAAAAAAAAAAACGGAAAAGTGGTGCGTGCATATGTATTCACCCCTTTTCTATGAAGCCCCTAAATAAGATCTGGTGCAACCAATTATCTTCAGAAGTCACATAATTAATTAAATAAAGTCCACCTGTGTGCAATCTAAGTGCCACATGATCTGTCACATGATCTCAGTATTTATACACTTGTTCTGAAAGGACCCAGAGTCTGCAACACAACTAAGCAAGGGGCACCACCAAGCAAGCGGCACCATGAAGACCAAGGAGCTCTCCAAACAGGTCAAGGACAAAGTTGTGGAGAAGTACAGATCAGAGTTGGGTTATAAAAGAATCTGCGAAACTTTGAACATCCCACGGAGAACCATTAAATCCATTATAAAAAATGGAAAGAATATTGCACCACAACAAACCTGCCAAGAGAGGGCCGCCCACCAAAACTCACGGACCAGGCAAGGAGGGCATTAATCAGAGAGGCAAAGATAACCCTGAAGGAGTTGCAAAGCTCCACAGCGGAGATTGGAGTATCTGTCCATAGGACCGCTTTAATCCGTACACTCCACAGAGCTGGGCTTTACGGAAGACTGGCCAGAAAAAAGCCATTGCTTAAAGAAAAAAATAAGCAAACACGTTTGGTGTTTGCCAAAAGGCATATGGGAGACTCCCCAAACATATGGAAGAAGGTACTCTGGTCAGATGAGACTAAAATGTAGCTTTTTGGTCATCAAGGAAAACGCTATGTCTGGCGCAAACCCAACACCTCACATCACCCCGAGAACACCATCCCAACAGTGAAGCATGATGGTGGCAGCATCATGCTGTGGGTATGTTTTTCATCAGCAGGGACTGGGAACCTGGTCAGAATTGAAGGAATGATGGCACTAAATGGCACTAAATGGATGGATGGCACTAAATACAGGGAAATTCTTGAGGGAAACCTGTTTCAGTCTTCCAGAGATTTGAGACTGGGACAGAGGTTCACCTTCCAGCAAGACAATGACCCTAATACCCTGACTACACTGCTCGTGTCGATGGCACTAAATACAGGGAAAGTCTTGAGGGAAACCTGTTTCAGTCTTCCAGAGATTTGAGACTGGGACAGAGGTTCACCTTCCAGCAAGACAATGACCCTAATACCCTGACTACACTGCTCGTGTCGTGTGCGCGAGCGTTGAAAAATACATTTTGAAATCTATATTATTTAATTATTGCACCCACACTGCTTACGCGCCAACGAGCGTCTGCGTTGCCAAGGGCTAAAATAGAAGTCAGTTCTATTTGTGACGCAGATCGCACTGCAAATCCTGCCTCTCCCATCTCCTCATTGGTTTATAGAAGCAGGTACCCACTTGCCATCTCCTCATTGGTTATACCTACGTGGGTGACTAAGACGAACGAGTCAGTGGCGGTAATACACCTAATTTATGAAAGAAGGAGGAGAGATGACTAGAAACGATTCGGTTGACCGTTTTATTGTGTGGATTAATTGTCGGAGTAGAGGACTTTGTGCATTTCAGGTAAAATAACCACTCAATGTTTATATCCCAGGACAAATTAGCTAGCAAGTGCAAGCTAGCTAGCTAAATCGCCATAAATGTTTAATGCTTTTCGACCTGTCCCAAAATTAATGTAATTGGTTCAGAGTTTGTTTTGATATTTTAACCTGGGTGTCGTGATCACGTTTGGTGTGGGGGGACAAAATAAATGTATGCACGATGGCGCACACACGCAGCCGGTTTGGGTTCTGTGTAAGCATACTGCTAAAGCAACACTCAAGTGGTTTAAGGGGAAACATTTAAATGTCTTGGAATGGCCTAGTCAAAGCCCAGACCTCAATCCAATTGAGAATCTGTGGTTTGACTTACAGGTTACTACACCAGCGGAACCCATCCAACTTGACGGAGCTGGAGCAGTTTTGCCTTAAAGAATGGGCAAAAATCCCAGCGGCTAGATGTGCCAAGCTTATAGAGACATACCCCATGTAACTGACAATTAACCTGTAAGTTTATGTCGTTGTTTTTTGTTTCAATTGTTTACACCCCAAGAGACTTGCAGCTGTAATTGCTGCAAAAGGTGGCTCTACAAAGTATTGCATTTGGGGGGGTGAATAGTTATGAATGCTCAAGTTCTGTTGTTTTTTTGTCTTATTTCTTGTTTGTTTCACAACAAAAAATATTTTGCATCTTCAAAGTGGTAGGCATGTTGTGTAAATCAATTGATCAATAGGAAAAATGCCAAGGGGGTGAATACTTTTGCAAGCCACTGTAATTACACAAAAATATAACAAAAACAGTAATATATGGTACAGTAATAAACATTAATATGTACGTCCATATACTGTAGAAGAACGAAGAGAAACTAGCTAATTAAGTGTTGAAACAATATGCAAAATGTCTATAAAAGTGAGGAGAAATAACATGAAATCACAATTCCTCACAGTAACAAGGTTTCTGATCTCATTCCAGGAGAGATAGCAGAAGGAAACAATTGGGAAAAGGATGTTTAATTTTTATGCCATTTCAGATAAGCATCAGTAGGTCTACTGTCTGGGCTGGTGCAGCACAGGAAAAGTCTCTTATGTGATAACAAGTCTGTCCCTGAGAGGTGAACTGGTTCAACACTGCATAAGGTTGCCAGGTTGGCGTAGTTTCTCATTGAAAAACCTAACTATAAGACCTTTTTCAGTTACTGGGCTCTTTGCAAGACATGTAAAAGATCACAGGAGAAGTTTTGGGCCAGATCAGGCCTTGGGGCCTCTATTTGGAAATCACTACTGGGAGACCATTGGCTGAACAAACAACTCCCAACTAATTGGATAACGAGTCAGAAAGTAATAACCAATTAAAACACAGGAATTTAAAATGACAGGTATCAACGGTCAGTAGCTCACCCAGGTTAACGAAGCTCATGACCGTATCGGCCTCGCTGACCACCGTCCCCAGCGGCGGCGTGTATGTGCTGAGAGTGGGCAGTGCGGCATGGCTGACGTGGCCCGTCAACCCGTCCAGACCTCCGAACCCCAGTCCCCCTACCTCATTCCCTATTCCGTTTCCCTCATCCCCCTCGGCCGACACAGAGTGGTACAGGTCCAGCATGAAGAGGGGGGCTGAGGAGGGCGGTCGGAGGGGAGGATGGGGTCTGGGCCGACCCGGTAGACCCAGGATGGACAGGATCTCCCTCTGCATCTCTTTCTTCTCTCGGCTGCTGAGGCGGCGGAAGCTGGAGTGGACGACTCCTTGGGCCTGGTGGCCCCAGAGACAGAGCAGCAAGGGGACGAGGATCAGAGCCATAGGGAAGAGTGGGAGTTGGAGAGGGTGTCTGTAGGTGCTGTTGTTGTCACGGATGCGTCTTCTTCCTGTGCATGGGCAGGCGTGGGTGTAGATGTACGTTCTGGAGGCGTCCGGTCTGTCCAAGCTCTCTGTGGTTTGAGAGAGATCTTCCAAGGTGTCTGCTGACATAGTGGAAGAAGCTGTACCCGGGTGCTTTTCTATTTTCTCTATTTCTAACTTACAAGTCTTTGGTTTGTCTTTTCTATGTTCTTTTGGCCTTCAATCCACAAAATAGCAGATAATACTCTGCAACGCACACCAAAGTGCACATACACACACCACAGAGGGACTGTTACTGTATGTCTCAGACAATTTGCATGTCCAGTCTGTCTCTGTATGCCAAACTGTCTTACAAGTATCACAGATCCGTCACTAACAAATGTTTACTCCTTTAATTCCCTCTGTTTATCTCTGCTCTTCTCCCTTCCTCTGCCCTTTCTACTACTTTAATCTCCCAACCACTGCTTGCCTTTTCTCTTCTACCGTAACATGACTCTACTCATGCGATACACACAGAAAACAAAAATGAAAGCACGGGTATAATTACAACTTTTTTTATGTTCCGATGAAAAACAAACAATGTTGGTCTTAGAAATTGCTCCCTTTAAAGAAGTACATTGGAAGGAGGTTGAAAGTGGTTAAGTTAAAGGGCAGGTGCTGCCAAGATTTGTAGTTATTGAAATTTGAGAAGAGAACCAAATAATCAGACCTGTTTTCAGTCTAATCTGTCTTCAGAAGGATAAGGAAAAAACGCCACACCTGTCGTGCCTCAAAGTTGGCTGGCAAACATCAACCTGATCCCACGCAAGGAACAAGATCCTCAGTGGAAAAAATATCTGCAGTCCACCTCTCAATCTTTAATTCTTTAATCCACAATTCTGGGGTACTTCTTATCCATCAAACATTCTTTGTTTGTTTGTTTGGCCCACTTCTGTCTAACTCCAGATGTTTCCAGATGTCTTCCTCAAACTTTATGTAGCTCCTACTTAAAATCCTTGGCACGTTGAGTAATTTGTTTTTTTTCCCTTGCTTTTGTATTATCCTTTTGTATTCCCCCCAAAATCCCCTAAACCACCTGTTTAAAGTGGAGAACAATGCCAGTATGTTTGTCAGCGTACTGTAATGTGCCCTCAGAGAGTTTACCTCATGTAAGGGCGCTTCAACACTGCTTGAGTTGTCCATCACCAAGAGGGAGTGTCCCATACAGCCTCCTCCCTTCTCTCTCACCCCACATCCTCTCCCAACTCTTCCTTATTCATCCCTTTGGGCTTTTTAAAATCTCCCTCCCCCCTTTTATCTTCTCACGATCACTAACGTTCATGGGAAAATATAATGGAATCCCTTCAGTGTGATGAAAAATACATGTACTGAATATATTTTATGAGATTAAGAAGAAAAAATATATATATCTAAACTTGGTTTACTGGACACGCTATCCCAACACTAACATTCAAGCTTTGGGCGAACCTCTGACATCACAGCTGAGTGTTATAGCTGTGGTTTGGAATCCTAGGGAACCACAAGGATTGAATGACCTGCCAAAACCTGCCAGAAGAACACGTATATTAGCAATCATACCGTATCTTTAAACCGAATACTAAAAACATAAAAGACTGCTGTAGCTTTAGGTGTACTGTCAAAACGTGTACCCCATGAAATGTTAAGGTATTTTATGAGTTTTCATTTCCTGTTAAACAGATTGCGAGTTCTCTTTACCTCATTCCAGTTTGACTGCAATACTGTGTGTGGTGTGCTAGCAAAGCATTTGAGGGAAGAAATGACAACCGATTCAAATATAGTAGTGAGGGTCAGCTCCATACCAGCTTGTGTTTGTGCATGTTGGACTTCAAAGCACCCTGGGACTTTCGGCCACTTTGAACAGCACGAATACTAACTGACCAAACCAAACCGACCACCATTTCTTCTTAAGCCAGGGAGTCAGAAGAGAGTCAGAAGTGCCATGAGGGAGTATTTTCTGTGGTATTTTGTTTTTCTTTCTCCAGTGTTGAGGGATTTTAGGGCCGGAGAGAAGGATGAAGGGATGGCGAGGATGAGAGAATGATAAGAGGGAGTCCGTCAGTCTGTTGTCGGAGTGAGGATAGGTAGTGAGGACAGACGGGAGGATAGATGGGGATGGTGGGAGAGGATGTGAGTGGGTTTGGAAAGTTCCATGTAAACACAGACACAGCTGCCCAGGGAAGACTAAAGACCAAATCCCATCCGCCTTCAGTGGAACCACCAAATAAACCAAGGTGATTCTCCCACTCACGCACGCACACAGAAACCAAGCAACTCAAGTCTTACACTTAGCTACTGCAGAAGCAGAGAATGAGATAGACCTGAGCTACGTCTCACACAATATAGAATAAGCAGTAGAGGAACACACCCATCCATGGCCACAGAGACCACCCTCCCTCTCTTGAAGATCCTACTATAGGGTGTGTCCTTATCTCTGGAGAGGATAATTGTACCCTAACCTAATTACCAAGCCATTTCCGGTGTGCAGAGAGACCTTGTGGTCTATACTCTCTTCCAGACACACGTAGGCATTGAGACACGCAAGCACACGCATGGAAACAGTGCCTTCAGAAACTATTCACACCCCAAGACTTTTTCCACATTTTGTGTTACAAGGTGGGATTAAAATGGATTTCATTGTCATTTTTTGACAATGGTCTAAACAAAATACTCGAATGTCAAAGTGGAAACACTAACATATCTTGATTACATAAGGATTCAACCCCGAGTCAATACATGTTATAATCACCTTTGCAGAGTGATTATAGCTGTACATCTTTCTGGGTAAGTCTAAGACCTTTTCACACCTGGATTGTACAATATTTGCACATTAGTCTTTCAAAAATGCTTTAAGCTCTGTCAAGTTGGTTGTTGATCCTTGCTAGACAGCCATTTTCAAGTTTTTCCATAGATGTTCAAACCGATTTCAGTCAAAGCCGCAACTAGACCACACAGGAACATTCAATGACGTCTTGGTAAGCAACTGCAGTGTATATTTGGCCTTGTGTTTGAGGTTATTGTCCTGCTGAAAGTTGAATTTGTCTCCCAGTGTCTGTTGGAAAGCAGACTGAACCAGGTTCTCCTCTATTCCGTTTCTTTTTATCCTAAAAAACATCCTAGTCCTTGCCGATGACAAGCATACCCATAACATGATGCAGGTGTCAGGCGCACCGGTTTGTGTCAAGAATTGCAACACTGCTTGGTTTTTCACGCTCAACAGTTTCCCGTGTGTATCAAGAATGGTCCACCACCCAAAGGACATCCAGCCAACGTGACACAAGTGTGGGAAGCATTGGAGTCAACATCCCTGTGGAACACTTTTGACACCTCGTAGAGTACATATCCAACGAATTGAGGCAGTTCTGAGGGCAAAAGGGGGTGAAACTCAATATTAGGACAGTGTTCTTAAATGTTTTGTACACTCAGTGTAAAGTTAACAGGATGCATGTTTTTAAAATATGTTTTTATTCTGTACAGGCTTCCTTCTTTTCACTTTGTCATTTAGGTTAGTATTGTGGAGTAACTACAATGTTGTTGATCCATCCTCAGTTTTCTCCTATCACAGCCATTAAACTGTTTTAAAGTCACCATTGGCCTCATGGTGAAATCCCTGAGCGGTTTCCTTTCTCTCCGGCAACTGAGTTGGGAAGGACGCCTGTATCTTTGTAGTGACTGGGTGTATTGATACACCATCCTAAGTGTAATTAATAACTTCACCATGCTCAAAGGGATATTCAATGTCTGGAAAACCTCTCTGGTCTTTGTGGTTGAATCTGTGTTTGAAATTCCCTACTCAACTGAGAGACATTGAAGATAATTTAATGTGTGGGGTACAGAGATGAGTCATTTAAAAATCATGTTAAACACGATTATTGCACACAGAGTGAGTCCATGCAACTTATTATGTGACTTGTTAAGCACATTTTTACTCCTGAACTTATTTAGGCTTGCTATAAGAAAGGGGTTGAATACTTATTGACAAGACATTTCAGCTTTTCATTTGTAAACATTTCTAAAAACTTTGACATTATGGGTATTGTGACGCAAAATCTAAATCAACATTTAGAAAAAAGTCAAGGGGTGTGAATACTTTCTGAAGGCACTGTACATACACACTTTTGCCCCCGAATGAAATAAAATAAAATTAATCCACAATGACAAATTCATATTTTTTTTTACTGCAAGCATATTTTTAATACAAAAAGAGAACAAAAAAGGTTCATAATCTTAGCTTTTTTATTTTACACAAATGACTTCTAACCCTCTCCCACCGACATATTTCCTCTTCATCACACAGAGAATAACACCGCATCAAAAGGTGGGTTCCTCTTCTGCGCCAGGATCCCCACCCCCAAAGAGACAATAAATAAATAAAATCACCTTAAGATGACATTTGCGTTCATTAAGTTTTCATATACTTCAGCTCTCACATTAAGAAACAGGGGAGCGCATTTGCAGCCATCAAAGACATGACAATTCAAACGCCTGTAAGGAGGGACACTTGGGGAACAGTTCCCTGTCATCCATATTTGTCAACACAATAAGGGCAACCCCCTTTGGTCATGTTCAGGGAGTTGTAGTCATTAGCAAAAAAGGCTGCCATGGAAATCAGTCAGCTTCCAAGTTGAGTAAAGTTATGAAGAAGTAATAACATACAACGTTGAAGAGAGGAGCAGACATTTTCCTTGGTACAAAAGATCATGATTTCATTATATTAATACTAATCATTCTCCAAGGTGATGATACAGAACTGAAAAATAAATATAATTTTTTTCTTAAACTACACAAGAAAAACTAAAACAAATACAACAGGATTATAAATGAACCAGAATGAAAGACATTCACAAATTAAATCTTTGCATACAGTGACGCAAGTCGATGACCTTTGATTTCTGTAGCACGTGACGACGACACGTATACAAAAATGTGTGTTTGCGGCTATGGGGTTTCCAGCGGCAACGTAAGGGGAGGGGCGATGAGGAATTACAGCGATACACTGTCAGTGTGTGCTGGTCTTCAATCTCTAATCTGGAATAAGTCGCTTAAATTGGGTGTCCTTACAAGCCACTTCATTGTTACAAACTGTCATGTTTTTGCTGTTAGTGGGGTCCCCACCAAGAAATAGGCTAAGTGGTTTCATATTATAGGACAACATGAGAAACCCTCCATTCCATCAAACACACACTCACATACACACTTCCAATGTTGCAGTGGTTTGTGAGGACATTGCAGTGCGTTTCCCGCCACTTCCACAGTCTCCTGGGCTTGAGGTTTAGGCAGTTAGCTCAGTGCAGGAAGTGGTCAGAGTGGCGCCGCCCAGACACTGAACAGTAGATCCACGCTAGTCTGGATGTTCCCGACTCACAGACATGCTGAAGTATCTTTCCTCTCAACTTCCCACTCCAGGGGAGGGAAAAAACAAGACGGCCATCATTGCATATTTTCAGTTGAACTCATGGTGAGAAAAAAAATGTCCACAATACCCACAATCCAGTTCTTCTGAATGGATTTTCTCCAGGAAGTTCTTAGTAATTTAATCTCTCCCCTCAATGTGTGTGTGTGTGTGCTTCAGTTCTGTGTGTGTCAGTGTGTACATACACAAAGTAGTTACAAGGCTCTACCTAACGGTCTCTGGAACTCAGATTAGGTAAAAGTAAGGACAGAAATGTGTAACACAGTAAGGCAGCATTATGTTGGTTGGTTGTCGGTTCAAATTGCTGTGGCTTTCTCTACAACAGTCTAGCACAATCCCGTTACGAGAGAGAGCACACAGGAGACTGGAAGGCAAACTGGGATCTGGGTTTTAAAAGGGGAAAGTTCTGTTCCGTCTAAGTGCACGAACCCGGGCCTCGACGCCCCCAGTGAGTTTTTTTGAGTGTGTGTACGAAGGAGGAAAAGAGAGATATCTTCCCCAATCTATCCCTCTCCCTGCCCTCCATACAGTAGTCTTGGTGCATGAATCCCATGCAAGCCCTATGGATGGACATTTGGATCAAATGTGACACCCAATACGGCCACCAGTAGTCTGTTCACTATAAGAGCGTCTCTTTGAAAGGGAGACGGTCCGTTCTACTTGATCTAATTCTATAGTCTGGACATCTTCTTCCCCATTTCATCATGGCTGGTGTTTTGGGGGCTGGGGAAGCCCTTGGAGTCAAACCAGCCCTATAGTTAGATGTATGACGCTGTTATGTTGACGGCTCTATGGTTGGATGTAGGACATTTTTATGATGTCTTTTTGACGTCTCCTTCACTATTTCTTCCCAGAAGCGGGTGTCTTGGGGCTTGGGGCCTTCTTGGAGATTGTAGGGATCTTGGAGGGCTTGGCCGCTCCTGGGCGCCGGGGGGGGTGTCCGAGGTGTCCGAGCGAGTCTCCAGGAGCTCAGAGGCATCCGAAGCGTCGCTGCCTCGCCGGCTGCTGGCCCTGCTGCCCGCCCGGCTGACCGGACCACTGGCCCCCGATGGGGTACGCTTGGGGTCTGAGAGGAGAAGAAGAGGAGAGAGGGAGGAAACAGGGAGGAAGGAGGAGGTTAAGTGTAGGTAATGAGGGATAGAAAGAGAAGAATAGAGAATTTGAATTATGGGAATCATATGTTCCAAGATCACAACAATAGAGGACTGCAAAAAAGAAATCAAAATTGGTATGAAAAATCAGGACTTTGTTCTTACCGGTACGTCCAGGTTTAGTAGAAGTGGGTGTAGCTCCTCCATTCTCTCCAGTCAGAGACCCTCGGCTGGAGTGGAAGGTGGGCCTCTTCAGCTTGGACCCCGACGCTGCTCCCTATATATATATATATATCAGACACAGGGAAGGTCAGGCAGTGGCAGACTGTGGCGCTGAATACATTAAAAGGTTCAATGCAGCCGTTTTCTCTCAATATAGAATTATTTCTGGGGTAACAACTAAGTACCTTTCTGTGATTGTTTTCAATTAAAATGGTCAAAAATAAACAAAAATAGCTTCTTGGCAAAGAGTAATTTCTCAAGCAAGTATTTTGCTAGGACTGTCTGGGAATGGGGAGGGATAACTGAAAATTAGCTGTTATTGGCATAGAGGTTTGGAACTCTCTTATTGGTCTAACTCATTTACCGCATGGAGCTGTCGCCATGGAAGGCCAAAACTCCCTCCCACCAAAACAGGCAGACGTTTCAAACAACTCTTACACTAAAAGGGCATTATCATAATTTTCACAATTTAACAGTTTTCCAACCACAGTGTGGAAATATATATAAAACACAGGAAATCACATTTTTGACTGCACTGGGCCTTCAAAAAGGTAGACTCCACAACATGGCATCATCATACACAACGGGACGACTTCCTCATAACACACATCAACAACCAAACAGAGTAGAAACCCGCCAAGGCTGCCACACTATTGGCTCGTCCCAATTTGAGTCTTGAGGCATGTCGACATTGGGAAGTCAATAGTGAATTTGAATGTTGTTGATGTTTGTAGGCAGGATGTTACCCTGTTGTGTCTGATGATGTCATGTTGAGGCATCTACCTTTAACTAAAGGAGCTGGTACTGGTTTCAAGCATCATCCCATACTAGAATAATACAACAGAGACACCATTTGCAAAATGATCATCAGTCTACCAAACTAAACCCCTAGAACTACCAGTTCAACACAACGTATATAGAGTTCGCTAATAATGATTTGTTTCTCACTACTTCTCCTTTAAGAGGACACTTTGAATCTATTCCCACCAGCCGCTTCTTTCCGGGGGGCTAAAATATTGCGACAATGCACCGAATGACAATTTCGATTGGATATTGAGCAAAAACATGAAAACAAGATATGATGCAAATATATTCCGTCTTAAAGCTGAATTTCAATGTCACGTCACCTATGTATATCCTCATGGTCCCATGGCACAGTGTGCACTATGCAGTGTGTATGGCCACCCGTGAGTGATTGTGTGTGTGAGTTAGTGCGTTATTAGTTCGCTGGGGCTTGGGAGGGGTGGCGGGAGGAGTCAGTGTGTTACCTCATGCCCAGGGGTGGTGTGGTCGTGGTCATGGTCTGGGCAGGACTGGCACTTGGTTGGTGTTGGAGTTTTACTGTGTGCCAGCCAGGGCTTGGCATAGCCACGCGAGTTTGAGGACTGGGATCAGCAAAGGGAAGAGGGGAGGGAAGAAGGCAGCCAGGGGGAATAAAAAAGGAGGAAAAGCAGGAAAGTAGAGCAAAGGAAAATAGGGAAAGGGAGAAAGGGGGAAGGGAGGCAGGTAGTGTAGTGCAGTGTGTTTTTGGTGCGACAGCGAATGGATTTCAAAACGCAGAACGAAAAACAGCGGAGGGAGTACATTTTTCAAGCGAGGTTAGCAGGGGTTGGATGGAGGGATTTAGGAGACAAAAGAAAAATACAAAAAGAACAAAGAAAAATGTTACAGTTAAGGACGTAGGTGATTGCTGTTGACATGCAGAAACAGGGGAATTCCCATTTCGACACAGACACACATACACGATACAAAATTCACACGATAAACAGAGACTACACAACTAATGATCAGTGACAACAAAACAGATGATGGGTGTTCTGGTAATATAGCTTCATGCTTTGTCCTCCAAGACTGGCTGAATAATCTTCTTTAGACAGTCCACTCCTCATTTCATGCACCTTGGCTGGACTGCTACACTAATTGGAGGTGAATATATATACATATACACAGTGCCAGTTAAAAGTTTGAACACTCAAGGGTTTTTCTTTATTTTTACTATTTTCTACATTGTAGAATAATAGGTAAGCCCTCAAAACTATGAAATAACACATATGGAATCATGTAGTAACCAAAAAAAGTGTTAAACAAATATTTTTTACATTTGAGACTCTTCAAAGTAGACACCCTTTGCCTTGATGACAGCTTTGCACACTCTTGGCATTCTCTCAACTAGCTTCATGAGGTAGACACCTGGAATACATTTCAATTAACAGGTGTGCCTTGTTAAAAGTTAATTTGTGGAATTTCTTCCCTTCTTAATGCGTTTGAGCCAATCAGTCGTGTTGTGACAAGGTAGGGGTTGTATACAGAAGCTAGCCCTATTTGGTAAAAGACCAAGTCCATATTATGGCAAGAACAGCTCAAATAAGTAAAGAGAAACGACAGTCCATCATTACTTTAAGACATGAAGGTCAGTCAATACTAAAAACGTCAAGAACTTTGAACGTTTCTTCAAGTACAGTTGCAAAAACCATCAAGCACTATGATGAAACTGGCTCTCATGAGGACCGCCACAGGAATGGAAGACCCAGACGATAAGTTCATTAGTTACCAGCCTCAGAAATTGCAGCCCAAATAAATGCGTTACAGAGTTCAAGTAACAGACACATCTCAACATCAACTGTTCAGAGACTGCGTGAATCACGCTTTCATGGTGGAATTGCTGCAAAGAAACCACTACTAACGGACACCAATAAGAAGAAGCGACTTGATTGGGCCAAGAAACACAAGCAATGGACATTAGATGGGTGGAAATCTGTCCTTTGGTCTGATGAGTCCAAATTTGAGATTTTTGGTTCCAACCGCCGTGTCTTTGTGAGACGCAGAGTAGGTAAACGGATGATCTCCGCATGTGTGGTTCCCACCGTGAAGCATGGAGGAGGAGGTGTGATGGTGCTTTGCTGGTGACACTGTGTGATTTATTTAGAATTCAAGGCACACTTAACCAGCATGGCTACCACAGCATTCTGCAGTAATACGCCATCCCATCTGGTTTGGGCTTAGTGGGACTAATCATTTGTTTTTCAACAGGGCAATGACCCAAAACACACCTCCAGGCAGTGTAAAAGGCTATTTGACCAAGAAGAAAATGTATGGAGTGCTGCATCAGATGACCTGGCCTCCACAATCACCCAACCTCAACCCAATTGAGATGGTTTGGGATGAGTTGGACCGCAGAGTGAAGGAAAAGCAGCCAACAAGTGCTCAGCATAGTCTCCAACAAGTGCTCAACAAGTGTTCCAACAGTCCTTCAAGACTGTTGGAAAAGCATTCCAGGTGAAGCTGGTATAGAGAATGCCAAGAGTGTGCAAAGCTGTCATCAAGGCAAAGGGTGGCTACTCTGAAGAATCTAAAATATATTTTGATTTGTTTAACACTTTTTGGTTATTACATGATTCCCTACGTGTTATTTCATAGTTTTGATGTCTTCACTATTATTCTACAATGTAGAAAATAGTAAAAATAAAGAAAAACCCTTGAATGAGTAGGTGCGTCCCAACTTTTGACTGGTACAGTATGTATGTACCGCATGTATGTATGTATGTATGTATGTATGTATGTATGTACAGTGGGAAGAAAAGGTATGTGAACCCTTTGGAATTACCTGGATTTTTGCATAAATTTGGCATACAATTTGATCTGATCTTCATCTAAGTCACAACAATAGACACAGTGTGATTAAACTAATAACACACAAACTATTTTATTTTTCTGGTTGAATACATCATTTAAACATTCACAGTGTAGGTTGGAAAAAGTATGTGAACCCCAAGGCTAATGACTTCTCCAAAAGCTAATTGGAGTCAGGAGTCAACTAACCTGGAGTCGAGTCAATGAGACGAGATTGGAGATGTTGGTTAGACCTGCCCTGCCCCATAAAAAACACTAAAGGTTTTTGAGTTTGCTAATCACAAGAAGCATTGCCTGATGTGAACCATGCCTTGACCAAAATAGATCTCAGAAGACCTAAGATTAAGAATTGTTGCCTTGCACAAAGCTGGAAAGGGTTACAAATTGTCTATAAATGGAGAAATTTCAGCACTGTTGCTACTCTCCCTAGGAGTGGCTATCCTGCAAAGATGACTGCAAGAGCACAGCGCAGAACACTCAATGAGGTTAAGAAGAATCCTAGAGTGTCAGCTAAAGACTTACTGAAATATCTGGGAGATGCTAGCATCTCTGTTGACGAGTCTACAGTCGTGGCCAAAAGTTTTGAGAATGACACAAATATTAATTTCCACAAAGTTGCTTCAGTGTCTTTAGATATTTTTTTGTCAGATGTTACTATGGTATACTGAAGTATAATTACAAGCATTTCATAAGTGTCAAAGGCTTTTATTGACAATTACATGAAGTTGATGCAAAGAGTCAATATTTGCAGTGTTGACCCTTCTTTTTCAAGACCTCTGCAATCCGCCCTGGCATGCTGTCAATTGACTTCTGGGCCAGATCCTGACTGATGGCAGCCCATTCTTGCATAATCGATGCTTGGAGTTTGTCAGAATTTGTGGGGTTTTGTTTGTTCACCCGCCTCTTGAGGATTGACCACAAGTTCTCAATGGGATTAAGGTCTGGGGAGTTTCCTGGCCATGGAACCAAAATATTGATGTTTTGTTCCCCGAGCCACTTAGTTATCACTTTTGCCTTATGGCAAGGTGCTCCATCATGCTGGAAAAGGCATTGTTAGTCACCAAACTGTTCCTGGATGGTTGGGAGAAGTTGCTCTTGGAGGATGTGTTGGTACCATTCTTTATTCATGGCTGTGTTCTTAGGCAAAATTGTGAGTGAGCCCACTCCCTTGGCTGAGAAGCAACCCCACACATGAAGGGTCTCAGTATGCTTTACTTTTGGCATGACACAGGACTGATGGTAGCTCTCACCTTGTCTTCTCCGGACATGCTTTTTTCCGGATGCCCCAAACAATCGGAAAGGGGATTCATCAGAGAAAATGACTTTACCCAAGTCCTCAGCAGTCCAATCCCTGTACCTTTTGTAGAATATCATTTTTTTCCTGGAGAGAAGTATCTTCTTTGCTGCCCTTCTTGACACCAGGCCATCCTCCAAAAGTCTTCACCTCACTGTGCGTGCAGATGCACTCACATCTGCCTGCTGCCATTCCTGAGCAAGCTCTGTACTGGTGGTGCCCCGATCCTGCAGCTGAATCAACTTTAGGAGACGGTCCTGGCACTTGCTGGACTTTCTTGGGCGCCCTGAAGCCTTCTTCACAACAATTGAACCGCTCTCCTTAAAGTTCTTGATAATCCGATAAATGGTTGATTTAGGTGCAATCTTACTGGCAGCAATATCCTTGCCTGTGAAGCCCTTTTTGTGCAAAGCAATGATGACGGCACGTGTTTCTGGGCCAGATCCTGACTGATGGCAGCCCATTCTTGCATAATCAATGCTTGGAGTAAGGGAGAACAAGGATTCCAAGCATCACCCTCCTTTTGAAGCTTCCAGTCTGTTATTCAAACTCAATCAACATGACAGAGTGACCTCCAGCAATGTCCTCGTCAACACTCACACCTGTCTTAACGAGAAAATCACTGACATGATGTCAGCTGGTCCTTTTGTGGCAGGGCTGAAATGCAGTGGAAATGTTTTTGGGGGATTCAATTCATTTGCAAGGCAAAGAGGGACTTTGCAATTAATTGCAACTGATCAGTCTTCATGACATTCTGGAGTATATGCAAATTGCCATCATACAAACTGAGACAGCAGACTTTGTGAAAATTGGCCAAAACCTTTGGCCACGACTGTACAATATGTAAAACACTAAGCCACTGCTGTCCAAAAAAAACATTGCTGCACGTCTGAAGTTCGCAAAAGAGCACCTGGATGTTCCACAGTGCTACTGGCAAAATATTATGTGGACAGATGAAACTACAGTTGAGTTGTTTGGAAGAAACACACAACACTGTGTGGAGAAAAAAAAGCACAGCCCACCAACATCAAAACCTCATCCCAACTGTAGACTATGGTGGAGGGAACATCATGGTTTGGGGCTGCTTTGCTGCCTCAGGGCCGGGACAGCTTGCTATCAATGAATTCCCAAGTTTATCAAGACATTTTGACATCAGGAGAATGTTAGGCTATCTGTCCGCCAATTGAAGCTCAACAGAAGTTAGGTGATGCAACAGGACAACAACCCAAAAGACATAAGTAAATCAACAACAGAATGGCTTGAACAGAATAAAATATGCCTTCTGGAGTGGCCAAGTCAGTCCTGACCTCAACCCGATTGAGATGCTGTGGCATGACCTCAAGAGAGCGGTTCACACCAGACATCCCAAGAATATTGTGGAACTGAAAAGGTTTTGTAAAGAGGAATGGTCCAAAATTCCTCCTGACCGTTGTGCAGGTCTGATCTGCAACTACAGAAAACATTTGGTTGAGTTTATTGTTGCCAAAGGAAGGTCAACCAGTTATTAAATCCAAGGGTTCACATACTTTCCCCACCCTGCACTGTGAATGTTTACACAGTGTGCTCAATAAAGCCATGAAAAATTTGAATTGTTTGTGAGTTATTAATTAAATCAGACTGTGTTTGTCTAGTGTTGTGACTTAGATGAAGATCAGATACAATTGTATGACCAATTTGTGCAGAAATCCAGGTAGTACTAAAGGGTTCACATACTTTCTTTTCTCACATACTTTCTTCTCCCCCCCCCAGAGCTATTACACTTAGGATTCAGTGGTATATAAGAGAAAGGCCGGAGAGGTGTGTTTCATCTGAACTTAGGTGATCAAAACTCACCCCGACTGTAATAGACACAGAGATGACACATTAATGCAATGAAGAATCAACGTGACAACAGCCATTGTGAGAAAGTGGGTGACAACAAAGTCTCTGACATGTGACTGATACTGTATGTGACAATGACTGACTGTAGTTTGTGAACATGTATTGTAGTATTGTTGTGCATGTGTGTAGTGTGCGCATGCAGGTTCCATTTTAGTCTTGGTTTCCACATTGGGAACACTTAGAGACGCCATGTTCACTTTCCTTTCCCAGGGAGATCAAAGAAGCTTGGGTAATTGCTCAGCCTATATTAAAGACACTACCGATCTTTGTGACAAGAGTTCTACTATAACTAACATGGTAACAGTCATTTTATGTGAAGAGAAGCAGGGAAATGTAGGGGCGATATAGTTCGATCCACTACAGTGCATTCGGGAAGAATTCAGATCCCTTCTCTTTATCCACATTTTGTTAGGTTACAGACTTATTCAAAAATGTATTAAATATAACATTTTCCTTATCAATCTACACACAATACCCGATAATGACAAAGCGAAAAACAGAAATAACTTATTTACATAATTATTCAGACCTTTTGCTATGAGACTCGAAATTGAGCTCAGGTGCATCCTGTTTCCATTGATCATCCTTGATGTTTCTACAACTTGATTGGAGTCCACCTGTGGTAAATTCAATTGATTGGACGTGATTTGGAAAGGCACACACCTGTCTATATAAGGTCCCACAGTTGACAGTGCATGTCAGAGCAAAAACCAAGCCATGAGGTTGAAGGAATTGTGGGCAGAGCTCCGAGAAAGGATTGTGTCGAGGCACAGATCTGGGGAAGGGTACTAAAACATGTCTGCAGCAGTCCCCAAGACCACAGTGGTCTCCATCATTCTTAAATGGAAGAAGTTTGGAACCACCAAGATTCTTCCTAGAGATGGCCGCCTGGCTAAACTGACCAATCGAGGGAGAAGGGCCTTGGTCGGGGAGGTGACCAAGAACCAGATGGTCCCTCTGACAGAGCTCCAGAGTTCCACTGTGGAGATGGGAGAACCTTCTAGAAAGACAACCATCTCTGCAGTACTCCACCCATCAGGCCTTTATGGTAGAGTGGCCAGACGGAAGGCACATGACAGACCGCTTGGAGTGAAGCATGGTGGTGGCAGCATCATGAGACTAGTCAGGATCGAGGGAAAGATGAACGGAGCAAAGTACAGAAAGATCCTTGATAAAAACTTGCTCCAGAGCGCTCAGGACCTCAGACTGAGGCAAAGTTTCACCTTCCAACAGGACAACAACTCTAAGCACACAGCCAAGACAACACAGGAGTGGCCTGAAGACAAGTATTTTAATGTCCTTGAGTAGCCCAGCCAAAGTCCGGACTTGAACCCGATCGAACATCTCTGGAGAGACGTGAAAATAGCTGTGGACCCCATCCAACCTGACAGAACTTGAGAGGATCTGCACAGAAGAATGGGAGAAACTCCCAAAATACAGGTGTATCAAGCTTGTAGCGTCATACCCAAGAAGACTCAAGGCTGTAATTGCTGCCAAAAATGCTTCAACAAAGTACTGAGTAAAGGGTCTGAATACTTGTGATATTGTAAATGTGATATTACAGCTTTAAGTTTTTTATACATTTGCAAAAATGTATAAAAACCTGTTTTTACTTTGTCATTATGCGGTATTGCGTGTAGATTAAAACAATTTAATACATTTTAGAATAAGGTTGGGATTGTAACAAAATGTGGAAAAAGTCAAGGGGTCTGAATACTTTCCGAATGCACTGTAGCTCCCATAGAACATAATACCATATTGGGTCTACCCATGATGAGTACACCGGTTCTGTCAAGTTGTCACGGCCTGAGGAGCTTTTCCCGTTCTAGTAATTGTATTTCTATGGGGGAGAATGGGGTTGAGGGCACTTACCCTAGAGGAGGCGGTGGGGGTTGCGGGAGCAGAGGGCAAGGATGCGCAGCTATGTGCGCTGTGCGAGGCCGAGGAGGAGGAGCGGGTGGGCGAGGCTGTGCGGGAGCCGGGTTTGGAGCGCCGGCCCCGGGAGCGGAACGCCGCCAGGCCGTGGGAAGCACCCTCCGGAAGGATGAACTTCTCACGCAGCTCCAGGTTGGTACGGCCTCGGGCTGGAATGAGGGAAGAAGGGGAGAGAAAGAAAGAGAGAGAGATAGAGGAGAGAAAGACAACAATAATGGTCAAGTCTACTCAACTATGGCTGCAGTACGTATTTAGGAACAGTGCGAGGCAGAGAGTCAGTGCTTCCCCGGGGAGTCACTGCTCTCAGAGTCAGTGCACTGTGTGGTCAAGTCCATGCTAGGTAGAGTGGGGCGAGGGGTGGGTGGGGAATCAGAGGCAGTGAAGTGCACTTCCAGATGGGCTACTTTTAAGTAGTGTTTGTGACGGTACAGAGGAAGGCGGCAAAGCGTCCTCACACAGAGGTCAGAGGTCAGTTTATCCAAACTGACAGAAAGATGTTCAGCAAGAATGGACCTTCCTTTTAATATTGCTATAGCCAAACTATTAGCACAATATTTACATTTGAGTCATTTAGCAGAATAGCTAGAACACAGAGGTATGTCTGTAAGCCAAAGCACAGCCTCTCTTCTCTCACTGAGGGAGTCGCTCTGGTGACTCCTTCCTTCTTTCCCTAATTCATAAACAGTGCATTCGGTGCGAAATATGTGGGGCATGCCTGGTTATGCTTTTGGGGGAGCCCCAATACAGTACCAATGGGGACTCCCCTCCCATAGACACTCATAGCATTCTTTTACAAGATGGTGCAGCAGCCCCAGCACACAACACTCAAGCCCAGAAAAGCCAGCCACAGGGAGAAAGAGAGAGAGAGGGATGAGAGAGCTGCAGTTAGCATTAGCAGCAGGGCACTGGAGCCGTGGTCAGTAGCTATACCCAAGACGGGACACACCCCCTCAGTCATCCACTAGCAACAGCAGCAAGACCAGTCAATAATAATGGGTGCGCGCCCTGTAATTACGGTCCCCCAGCGAGCCAGGTGCACCCTCTAATTCAGTCCCCGCCCGCCATCACATTTAAAGAGCCGCTTCAAGCACTATTAGAAACCCAGGCTGGCCACACCCAGGTCTTAGACAGTCTCTGTTTTTTATGGGACTGGCCCGTCAAACTATGCAGCCATTTTGGATCCACATGGCAACCATCACCACCAAGACCAGGGCTGGCCAAACCCTGTTTTTGAGTGGGAAGCACGATGCGAACTGGCACACGGACAAGACTTGTATACACATACATATGCCCAAACAGACACAAACACAAGGACTAGAATGAGAGATTGAGCTGGATGGCTAGACGGATGGTTGGACGGACAGAGTGAGAGAAATGGAGGGATGGACAGGGGAGCAATGGAAGCGAGAGGGAGTGTAGGTACCTCTGCAGCAGAAATAGCCGGGAGTGACCGTCACTGAGAGACACAAGAGACAACGTGATATAGTGGCGTGCTCACGGTGAGATGGAGATACATAGACACGCACATTCCTTCTAATTAGCATTCGCTCTCGCGTTCACACACACACACACACACACCAACACGCTTCCCTCTCTCACTTCAACACAGAGGTGAAAACAGAAGACAGTGGCAAAGAGAGCAGGAAATACAGGGGAAGTCCCCGAGGTTGAGGGGTTGAGGAGGTGGACACATCAGGGACCAAAGTGACAAGTGGCTAAAACAACTTTAAAAACAAAACAAAGACACAGGTCAATGACTTGGACCTATAACCTGTGAGATGGATCCCCTTGTGCTAGCACTAGCATGTAGCCAGAAAGGGTAGGAACGTTAGTTCAGTGGCACAGACAGCAAAGCACAGCAAAAAGCCCAAACCAACAACAACAAAAAAACAACCAAGAGGGAGTGAGAGAACGGAGAAGAGGCCGAGGGAGAAAAGGGGGAGAAAGAGCGAGAGAGAAACCCAACCTATACGAGATGAAATGGTGCTACTGGAGTCGGAGCGAAGGATCTTAAGTCCAGGATGTTGCACTGGAAGGAGAGAGAAAAGGAGAGGGGGAAGAAGGGAGAGGGCGAAAGGTAAGGGAGGGAGAGAACTGAAGATCATGCAACATGCAATACTACTTTGAAAGAATGATTGTGTAGCAGGAGAAAGAGAAAGGAATGCATATACAAAAAACAAAAGGTGGAGAAAAACTATGAGAAAGGGAGAGATGAATGAAGAGATGGAAGGAGAAGGGATACCAACAGAGAAAAAAAGAGGAACCATAACAGAGGAAGAGAGAGATGGAGACGATTCAAGCCCGTCTTCTCAAAGAACTATCACAGAGAGGGATGAAGAGAAAGAAGGGATGATGATGGAGAGAGAGAGAGAGATTGCTCTGAGGAGCACACCAGACAGACCGTAGACAGCTTTGGAAAAGACAGAACTCTGAAAACTGTAAAACCTGAAAGGTTATATGTACTGTACATATCCAACTATGTCTAGTTTAAACAGTAGACCATTGTACCATATATTTATCTTTTGTCCCTCTCGCAGTGTATCCAGTGGTTCGCATTTTGTACTCTGCATTTGTGTGTGTGTGTGTGTACGTGCATTCTGTTTTTGTATGTGTGCATGTACTCAGTATTTGTTTGTACGTGCGTGTGTCTGTGCATAAATAAACTCACCTCTGCAGGGATCGTTCTTGACCAGGAACTCGTCCAGGGCCATCCAGCCCCCTCCGACCCGCACCATGACCGTACTGCGCAGGATACGCACCAACCGCAACTGCTGCGAGTCACCAAACTAACACCGCAACGGAGAGGAGGAGAGAAGATGAAAAGTAGGAGAAACAGAGAGGGATTCAGTAACAAAGTATGACGATTAAGCATCCAAAGCCATTATACACAGCAGCCCATACTAATCAGAGCAAAAGTACACGCCACTCCATGCAAATTATACTCCACAACCCATGCACTGACGATACCACTAAAATCACCTATTGTCAAAAGCCCAGCTTACCCAACAATTTAAAACTAAACAAATGTGTTCAAATAGTCATCTCTGAAATATTTCATTCTACCTTATACTCAACTTTGTTTCATGCAGAATGACATTTACACTTCAGAGTAAACTGCTCCATCACCCAGCAAGCAGAACTCTATGAAGCAATACCAAGTCAGAACTATCTTTGATTAGCCTGGCTCGGTTTGTGCCATCTAGTCAACTCTTGGGTAATGTATGGTCATTGAGACAATGACCATAGAGTTGGCAAGACAGCACAAAACAGATATGGGACCAAGATTCATTTATAATTACTCTTAGAACAGCATGATTTCGTCAATTGCCCCAGTCCAAAGCCAATAGGATCGGGTAACCCCTGGTTACCATTATAACCCATATCATTATAACCCATTCCAGTTTGCCAAATTGATGTCATTCTCAAAACTAAAGTCTTCCAAATCACACCAAGAGAAACACCTCAACGGCCTATGAAACCCACTTCCATGATTCGCACCAACAGTGTAGTGCTATGTTTGATGGGTCAAACATGAAATGCATTGTCTCCACGGCAGCATTTTTTGAGGCGTCGAATTGAGACCACTGCATTGATGGAGATCCAGGAAGCAGATTTCAAAGGACTGAACACGCGAGTCAACTTTACCTGGTTTCCAAGGAAGAACTACAATAAACCCAGCAGACGTGGAGGAGGAATAAACAAAGAGAAAGAAAAGGAGAAAGAGTGAAATAACATGTAGAGACAAATATTTAAAACTCAACCTGTCATTGGATAGAGGAATAAACTGTAGCTTACCCTATGTTCTATGTACACATACTGTATATCCTTCACTGAGACTTTTTACAATTCATTTTGCAGTTACTTGTCTTCTAGCCATTAAAACCAACCATAAACTTGCCTGCAAAAGCCTAAGGATGCAGTGGAACTTGAATGATGTGGATACTATAGATTATCCTATTTCCTATCTGTTATAGTGCGGTTAAAGTGTCACTAAACTGCCACTCGAAGACAAACCAAGTCAATGAAGAGTGAAGCCAGACAGACAAACATACACAAGAACAGTCAAGACAGACAGAGAGGTGTGATGTCATGTGACAACGTGTCATGACATCACAAAGTGCAGTTAGTTTATTGTTCAGCGTCTTTGGCCATTAACCTATGGACAATGATGATGTAGTTCACACAAAACAGCAATGGTAGTAGTTGCTAATCCTGGAGCCGTGATGGTTTTATAAGTGATATTTATTATGGTTATATTAGTTTGTTGGTGGGAAGCACACACAGCATATCAATCCCATAGTGCTGTGATTAGAGATATGAACAGAGAGATATGATATGTTAAAGAGCATTGGGGTGCAAAACATACGGCCCGCGGGCCAGATGCGCCCCGTGGGACGCTCTTTTTTGGCCCGCCAGTTTCTTAGTAAGTATTAATAATATGTGACCACCTTGTTATATGAGTATATGACAAAGCTTAGAGAAGCTTGCTTACAAAGCCGGTATTTCCATGGATACAGATGAGTGCTACTGCTATAGGCTAACATTTAAATACGTGAGGAATGGAGTGACGTAATTTGTTAGTTCAACCACAGCAGTTATTGGTGCTCAAAGAAGTAGTGACACACAGCCAGCATCAGAACAAAAAAAAAAACTATGGTGTGTCCAAAATGGCAACCTATTCCCTATATAGTGCACTACTTTTGTCCAAGGCCCTGGTCAAAAGTAGCGCACCATGGTCAAAGGTAGTGCACAATATAGGGAATAGGGTGCCATTTTCAGACGCAGCCCTAGACCCACCATGACTGCAAATGCAACAACTTCAAAAAAATACACATTCTTAACATTATCAAGATTCACTCCGTCAAGTAGCATCTGAAAACTGTATTTCGCTAAGTAGAAGCTGTCTAAGCTATTTATTTTTTATAATAATACGTCCACAGCACTGTAGCCTTAGGTGTAACTCACCTTGTAATTGCTCTGGACAATTTGCATTTAAAAAAATACAATATCTCATACCTAATACTAAGTCAAAGTATGCAGACAATATATAATAATGTGTTTATTAACTGTTGGTAAATGTATACAGTCACTGGCTGAAGAGGACTTACTCTGTACTTGTTCTCTCCTATCTGCTCCACCTGGAACCTCTTGGCACATTTACACTGTGCCACCTGTCTGGTCACCTGCACAGAGTGAGAAAGGAGAAGGAGACAAAGTCACAAGGCTGGCTCCACTAACCTCCAATTTATGAATTGCTATTGGACTGGACAAGTCAAAGGCCCAGCTTTGTTGTTCAAAATAAGTGTGTCATTTTTAATATCTGGGTATATATATGTGTGTGTGTGTGTTCCTCACCTCGTCTTCTATCTTGTCAGCGTCGGTGGTGGGCCGGTAGGCGTCCTTGTTGGGATGCAGCGCCGCCACAAACTCATAGTAGTCGATGTAACCGTCTCCGTCCTGGTCAAAGATGTCTGCCACCGCCGTCATCTCCAACCTGCTGGTGGGGAACTCTGCAGAGCACAACCAACAGTCAGGAAAAGATGTCGGACTTACGACCGAGATGTCGGACTTACGACCGAGATGTCGGACTTACGACCGAGATGTCGGACTTACGACCGAGATGTAAGACTTACGACCAAGATGTAAGACTTACGACCAAGATGTAAGACTTACGACCAAGATGTTGATTACAGTTTAAGTTGGAACAGGCTATGGGCAAAGAACAGCACTAACGATGTGTAGCTAGCTCTGAAGAACATACTTGAGGCCAGGATGCCGTCGATGAACTCCTGGCGAGTGATCTTTCCGTCCTGGTCCTTGTCGATGCGTCTGAAGAAGTCCATGACGCGCGACTTCTTGTGGTTCATCCAGCGCATGTACTTCTTCCTCCACACGTCAAAGTCAAAGTTGGCAAACTCTTTCAGCTGGGGACAAAGTCAATGAACATAAATGTGAGACAAACGTGGAAGAGCAATATACTTAGAGGAAATCATGTGTCTGTTTTGACAAGACACTATACAGGAGAACAAACACACCCTGCAAACATACAGACATCCCACTTCTGAAACTAGTGTAGCAAAAATTGACAGCGATGCAGGTCTGAAACTCGCGGCCTCCAAGCCCTCCACGGCTCTAACAGGGGAGATCAAGGGACGCTACAATACAGTACCTCTTCAAGCCTGTCGAGGGCGTCGTTGAGCTTCCGCTGGCGGTCGAGGGCAAGCAGCCACACCTGCTGCCACCTTGAGCATAGCTGGGTCAAGCGGGGGTTGCCCCCGGCGACTTGCATCGCCGCCTGTTGTTGATGCTGTTGTTGCTGCTGGTTTTTACCTGTAGGGCGAGGAGCGAGAGGTGTCATGATCACTGTGCATTACATGGGTTTAAATGTTGAGGACACTTGATGGAACGTTTGACCATATTTTGGTGACTTTTATTGTCTTTCTCCTTCAGTGGTCAGTCAGGATGGATTGTGAATGTTTGGGGGATAGGCACCCACTGTATATCTTCGCTTATGCATTTCTAGGTACACATGTATTCATATGCATTTAGTATAATATAATATCCATGCATCTCTGGGAGGTAAAATAAAGTAACGCACGAGCTCCTCTCCTCTCAGCTAGGCTGCTAGGGGCCTCTGCTGGTTTCCTCTTGTAAGTCTTGGTCACTTTGTCCACGTCAGGCTGCTTCCGGGTCATCTCCTCCATAAACACCTGGGAACAATAGATTGAGGTGAGACACAGCCAATCAGAAAGAGTGATACTTATGATAGCGACTGAGCCAATGAGGGTTTGAGAAAAGTAGGCTCCTCCCACCTGGTGTTCTGTGATGAGTGTTTTGAGCTGAGGGATGTCCTGTGGAAGGGTCTCTCCATCACGCTGGACTAGGGTGGTCTCCGCCCACTGCAGCCATGACAACAGCTCCTCCAATAGCGTGGCATTGTTGAGCAGCTCTGTCAGAGCAGTCTCCAGACGCTGCTCGTGCTGTTTGGCCCATGTGAGGACCTGTAGAAGCCAAATGCAACCAATTAATGGGTGAAATACTTAATATATTTTAAACAATTTCCATGACTATCTGGCCCAGCAGGACTTTAAAATATTTACCCCCCTCTCTTATCTCTCTATTCATCCCACTCTCCTTCGCCGGCCCACCTACCTCTTCAAAGCGGGAGCGGACGATGGTAATCCAGTGTTTGATGGTTGTGATGCAGTCGGCGTGGCACGCGGTGAGGATGGCCTCGCCCTGGCACGCTGCCCGGTTCACGTCGGTCCTCTTCTCCTCCACCGTGGCCATGAAGTTCCGATGGGTGTGGAGCAGCGTCTGCAGAGTCTCCGCCTCCTCGGGCAGCACGCCGCGGAAACGCAGCGTCTGCTCTGCCTCCGACAGCCACTCCAGCAGCAGCTGCACCGCCGTGCGGAACTCTTCCGCCTGAGAGAGAGGGACGACAGAGGAAGGGATCATTAGAAGGAACGAGAAAAAGGTTTTCAGTTTTATTGAGATTTTGCGGTCCAGTTTAAGATATTATATTACACTGCACTGTGCCTGCACAGACACCAGTAATAAAATAAAAGATGGACTGAAATGATTTGTAACTTTACATGAAATTGTCATAAAAACGATATTTTGTAACTTCTAAGTATTGTGTTAATACATAAAAACTATTAAAAATGGCACAACCACTTGGCTTCTTCTTCCTAACTGACCTGTTTGAGGGCCTGCTGGAGGCGGGTCTGCTTGGTGACGGACAGGGCACAGACTGTGTCCCAGCGGTTGCTGAGCTCTTGCAGTTGAACTTTGACCCAGGCGGTGTCGTCGCGGCCCGTCTCCATCAGTTCTCTGGCTGAGCGCTTCAGGGCATGGACACTAGTGGTCCTCTTCCCCAACTCCTTCTGGAAGGCCTGAGGAGACAAAACCAACATGGAAATAGTGTTAACCTAAACATGGAACAGGGCGATCAAATACTATGAATTAATATATACTACATTAGTCCTCAATAGGAAAAAAATTCATTATGTTTGAGAAATAAGTATTCAAATGTAATGTTGCTTGGGCAATGCGGCGCTGGGCAAATAAGTGAATGGCTTTTTTAACCAATAGTCTAACATTAGCTGTTACATAAATAAATAAATACCTTGTGCGAGTCCATGAGGTTGGAGACCAGGTCCAGGTCTCCGTGAACTGGCAGGTCTTCAGCCAGCTGGGGTTCTACACGGTACAGCCAGTCCACCAGGGCTTGCAGGGCCTCAGCAAACTGACCTGAGAACAGCAGGGCCTCCTCTAGCTTGTGTTGCCTGGATGAGAGACGGAGGGAAAAGGCAGTTGTAACATTACATTGAAATTGTAGCTGTCGTTATTTTTACTTTGCTTTTATGGTCCAGTATTCTATATGGCAGAGTCCTAGAGAGCTACTGAGTTTGCAGGCTTTTCTTCCAGCCCTGCTTTAACACGCTTGTTTCAAATAACCAATCAATAATCGTGGGGCTCAATCGAGACCAGAATTAGCCGAATCAGGTGCGTTACCTAGTGCTGGAACAGAAACCTGCACAATCAGTAGCTCCAGGACTGGAGTTGGAAAACCCTCCCATAATACTCATTGTAATAAAGCAATTGGCATCGAGGTTTCCCCTCACCTCTCCACACTCTTCCCACAGACGGTGTCCCACTTGTCCCTGACCTCCCCCAGTAGGTGGTCTAGTTTCTGGGTGTCTTCGGGCAACGTGGCCTTGTCCCTCATGGCCTTACCAGACCTCACTGTGGTGTCATACACTGGCTGCTTAGAGCCCAGAGCCCTCTGAAACTCCTTCACACAAAAGAACAGAGGATCTACATTATGCAGCTTAATCATATATTGTGTTGGTTGTGTGTTATCATATATTGTGTTGGTTGTGTTATTTCCATGCAAGACTCCTACTGTACCTTGTGTTTGGTCAGTTGGACTTTGATCTTGTCTGGCTCGTTGGAGATCTCCAGCTCTGAGTCTAGCCGGCTCTCAGCCTCCTCCAGCCAGTCTGACAGTTTCCTCCAAGCCTCATGGAACTAGAGGGAGGGAGAGAGAAACTAGTTGACCATCTCTAATTGATTTGCAGGGTGTTTCCTGAAACAAAATGGCTGCCTTGTAGCGTCCATTTGGTGAAGGGTAAAGTGAGTTATGTACATATTTCGAAAGCATTTCAAACCCTCTCTCATACCTGCTTGGCCCTCTTGCGGGACTCGTCGAGGTGTCTGCCGCGGTCCAGGGACCTCTGCACCAGCTTGTCCCAGCGGGCCTGAACACTCAGCAGAAGGTTCTTGATCAGAACCACATCCTGCTTCAGACTGGCGAAACGCAGCTGAGAACCGGCCTTCTCCAGAGCCAGAACCTGCTCCCTGTGGGTGTTCACCTCATTCACAAACACCTGGGGGGAACAGAGATAGACAGAGAGTGTGTTAGTTGTTTTAGTCCCTCGTGACAGCCTTAACATTAAATTGATTCGCTGATTTGGTTCTGGGTGCCATGATTTCAGTTGTCAATGCACATGCTCATCAGCACATACCAGCTAACAAAACGGAAGGGAGTGGAGGAAGGGAAAAGTGGAAGGGAAATGTATTAAGTCTGCAAAATGTCTGATGAATATGATGAGTCAACTTATCTTTCACTTATATATTGTTGCCAGATAAACTGCAGTATTACATTTGAATAGATTTGTGAATTACAGTCAAGTATATTCTATCCTTTTTTTCCTCCCGTTTTAATGTTACCCCCTTTTTCTCCCCAATTTTGTGATTTCCAA
This sequence comes from Brachymystax lenok tsinlingensis, assembly GCA_030435695.1. NCBI lineage: Eukaryota > Metazoa > Chordata > Actinopteri > Salmoniformes > Salmonidae > Brachymystax > Brachymystax lenok. The sequence goes on from CM059799.1 coordinate 32,519,112, forward strand.
TTGCGATCCAATTACGATCTTGCCTCATCGCTGCAACTCACCAACAGGCTTGGGAGAGGCGAAGGTCGAGTCATGCGTCTTCCAACACATGACCCGCAAAACTGCGCTTCTTAACACCCACACGCTTAACCAGGCAGCAAGCTGCACCAATGTGTCGGAGGAAACGTCGTTCAACTGACGACCAAAGTCAGCCTGCAGAAGCCCGGCCCGCCACAAGTAGTCGCTAGAGCGGGATGAGCCAAGTAAAGCCCCCCCGGCCAAACCCTCCCCTAACGACGATGGGCCAATTGTGCGCCACCCTATGGGACTCCCGGTCACGGTCGGTTGTGACACCGCCTGGGATCAAACCCGGGTCTGTAGTGACGCCTCAAGCACTGAGATGCAGTACCTTACGAAGGGACACACACACATACCTTAGATGCAGTACCTTCTGTCCTTGTACTCACCAATATAACCCCACCTACCTAAGAAATGAATGTCAATCACACATAGCATAGGATCTCTATACTTCTATGGTGCCTAAATTGCCTACCTTGTGTTCGTCTATCTGAAAGAGGACAGTGTCCAGGATGAGGGAGGGGGCCTGAGCCATGTTGAGGGTCTGCTCAGCCTGGGTCAGCCAGTTGATGGTGTCCTGGAGGGAGGACTGGAACCCTGTGGCCAGCGACACTGCTTCGTCCAGCTTCGCCTAGGGTGGGTGGTCGGGCAAAATGGTCAGTGAAAGGGTTGATGGTAATATTGAAAATCGCTCCTGCAACGATACACCTCCTAAAAGTGTTTTTTATCTGTGAAAATAAACCTATAATGTATACATTTTATTAGGTACCTAATTGCATACATATACAAATACATATGCTCTTATTTATAGCCCTTCATTCATGTCTCAGAACAGAAGCTTCTTCTCTTACCCTGCGGTCATCCATCTTGGTGTTCAGGCTGGCCCACTTGTTCTGCAGCAGGGCCAGGTTCTGTTGGGTCTGGGTCGTGCCAGCCCCGGGGCCGCCCTCCTCCCCCCCGCGGGACAGCAACATGGACTCTCCCGCGTCCAGCAGCCGGTTGTACTGCTCAGCACGCTGGGCCAACTGGGTCTGGAGCTCCTATAGAGAGACAGATGTTTTCAAAGGGTTGAATGGATGAACAATGAATGACCTTCATAATGAATGGTAAATGGTTTGGAATGAGGAATTCAATACTTTGAGGAGCCACCCAATAACAACAGGTGTGAGCTAGTTATGTATTGTGCATGTCTTACACACCTGTTACACATGGGCAAAAACAACATGTATACAGATTAGATAGTAGATTGTACAGTGAATCATATCTACTGTAGAGTATGCATGGGCAGGGTGCAGCGTCATAACATGTATCCCCTTTACCATGCGTTTTCTTCATCACATCATTTCTAGTGTACGTATGGGCAATGTATCCCCAGATTTACCAGGTGCTGCTGCAGCTGCTCCCGGGCCGTCTCAGGCAGGCCACCTGTGGGTTTGGCTGCGGACAGCTGGCTCTCTGTCCTCCTCAGCCACTGCAGGAACTCCTCCAGCTCACCATGGAAACCCTCCGCCTGGGGAACGAGGGACGAGGAGGAGGGGAAGAGGAGAGAGGGAACAAGAGGGGAAGTCATGAGTTGTGTGTTAATGGCAGTGCTACTGTGTCGCTCAATAATTTGCCCCGTGGTTTTAGTTTAGTTAGGATTTAGTACAGTTTTTAAACCTTTAAATAACCTATTTTGCTAGTGCAATGTGATAATCTTATTTGTACAAGTTGGAAACTCATAATATAGAAATATAACTACATGGAAGGGTAAGAAGAAATGGATAGAAATGGTGTCATTCCTTCTTTTCGCTAAGCTCAGTTAGACAGCACTCGTAACTAGGGCCTCTCTTCTCAGCCCAGTCCTCCTCTATCCTTCCTACCTTATGCAGTGCAGCCTCCAGTAGTTTCTGCCGGTCCTGGGTCTTGAGTAGCAGGTTCTCCCAGCCGCGGTTGAGGTGGTCCAGCTGGTCGCGGAGGTGGTTGGCCTCCTCCCCGGGACTGGACTCCAGCAGCTCAGCCCCCGCCGCGTTCACCGTCTCCACAGTGGAGCGATGGGACAGCACGTCGTTCCTCAGCACCTGAAAGAGAGAGAGTCGGAGGGAGGGTGATATGGAGGAGAGATGAGAGGTAGGCTAATAAGACCAATTTCCCAATGGAGAACCTCCATTGAAAGTGATTTTTAGTCCAGGATTGGCTTAATGTGGGTCTGGGAAACTGGTCATCTAGAAATGAAGGCGTAAAGAAGAAACTGAGGATAAGTAAGAGTGTGGGAGGCATAGATGCAGACGTACGTGGTGTTTGGCCAGTTCTATCTCGATGGCCTTGGGGTCAGAGTTGATGGGTCTCTGTGTGTCCAGGGTGGCGTGGGTGTGACTCAGCCAGGACTGCAGCTCAGACAAGGCATGCTGGAACTGACCTAGCGCCAGGAGAGCACCCTCCAACTTATGCTGCAGGAAACAGAATAGGGAAAACAGGGGTTATGCATTGCAATGTGTAATGTACATATCTGAGGTATCAATTCCTTTTAATATCATTACAACAACTTGTAATGGTAGAATCTATTATGCGTGTGTAACCATAAAAAATATAATCCATATTTCTGTGTGTTTAACTGACAAACTTGATTTGACAAATATTGGGTTCACTACAACAGCGTAGTACTACTAGCCAACAGTGAGTCTGAGTTCCAGAGGACCGGAGTTCTGAAGGCATTCTTTTAGACATGGGTCTGGAGAGCTACTGTAGCTACAGCCCCCTACTGTACAATAGTTAGGGAGTCACTGGGTAAAACAGGCCAATGCATAGCTTGTGTACCTGTCTGTGAATGATCTTGTCCCCCAGGTTGTCCCAGAGGTGTCGGAGCTCCGTGAGGGGCTCCTGGATCATGTCTCTGTCGGTCTGGTCTGAGACCTTCTTGAGCAGCAGCTCCCCCTGGTGGCACAGCTTCTCCATGTCTATCTGCTGCTGGTACACCTCCACCTTGTACTGCTGCTCACAGGAGAGGAGTCAAGCAAACTGCTAGTCCAGGCCCATCATTAAAGTGATAGTTAACTTTTCTGACCAAGAGAGTATTTTTGACTTACCGAGGATTTTGTCTTTTCATCAAAACCATTTTTTAATGACAATAAACATTATACATATTTGGAGGATGATAAAAACATATATTGGAATATATTAAGTATACTATTTATATCGAAGCTACATGACAAAAGTCAATGATGATTCAAACCTTGAGCTCTTCAATCTGCTGTTTGACAGTTCCCAGATCAGTGCCCACAGTGGACATGTCACAGAGCTTGATCACTGTGTTGTCCAGGTAGTCAAACATGCCCTGCAACACACACACACACACACGACAAATGAGTCAATTTAACTTCTGAAAACTATAATGCCGATCTATGTCTTGATACGTATAAATGCCTCTACTTCATGACATCATACAGTTCTAAACATCTACTTTCCAAAATAACTTGTGCAATGAATACCAAATGATGTAATTCAAAGGATTTAATTATCTGACACACTGAGCTAAAAGAGTGATGCATTCTGGGACACTGACCTGCAATGCATCCTGGTACTGCACAGAAGCAGTCATGGCCTCCTCCAACCTCTCCGTCCTCTCTCTCCACGTCCGGTTCAGGCCTTCCCAGGCGGCATTCATCTGAGAAACGGATACAGAGAAGAGAGGAAAGATAAAACATATATCGCAATACAAATAAATCAGAGAATGTAGACACAAGAAAGACAACGCAATGAGTCCATTAATGATTATGTTCTTGATTGGTTTGATCCGGTCTTAAGTCTTGAAGTTATCATCCTGTACTCCTCTCACCTCGTCAATGGTCTTCTTGACCTCAGGCTTCTCTGTTTCTCCGCAGGCGAAGATGAGTTCAGCCCCAAGGGTTCGTACAAACTCCAGTTCCTCCCTCAGCCCATCTGTCTCGGCCTTGATGGCCTTATGAGAGAGAGAGAGAGAGACACAGACATCATATTTGGACAGATCAGACAACCCAACAGTAGTCACAATCATCAGTAACTACCTCTGCATATTCTCTCTCCTTCCTACCGTTGAGCTAACTACAGTACAAATACATTGCAAGCTATATAGGCAGTTACATAACTACTAACATGCTGGCACCATCCCTTCATATGTCTCCTCTTTATCTTCACAACTAATTCATATCCTCTCTATTTCTTACCCCACCTCTCTAAGTGTGTTGTTTGGTCCCATATTCATGCCACAGAAGACTATTCCTCCACATTTTAGCGTCTGAATATCTTGCTATGCTTTCCTTGTGTATTCAATATTGGTGCTACAAACATGTGATATGCATCCATATCTTTTTCTCCACATTTCTCCACCTTTTCCCTCCATCCGCCTCTCCACACGTACCTCTGCCCTCCTCTCTCTCAGTAACCCTCCATCCGCCTCTCCACACGTACCTCTGCCCTCCTCTCTCTCAGTAACCCTCCATCCGTCTCTCCACACGTACCTCTGCCCTCCTCTCTCTCAGTAACCCTCCATCCGCCTCTCCACACGCATTCTCTGCCCTCCTCTCTCTCAGTAACCCTCCATCCGCCTCTCCACACGTACCTCTGCCCTCCTCTCTCTCAGTAACCCTCCATCCGTCTCTCCACACGTACCTCTGCCCTCCTCTCTCTCAGTAACCCTCCATCCGTCTCTCCACACGTACCTCTGCCCTCCTCTCTCTCAGTAACCCTCCATCCGTCTCTCCACACGTACCTCTGCCCTCCTCTCTCTCAGTAACCCTCCATCCGCCTCTCCACACATACCTCTGCCCTCCTCTCTCAGAGTAACCCTCCATCCGCCTCTCCACACGTACCTCTGCCGCCTCTATCTGCTGTTTGATGAGTGAGGGGTCCACCCCAGGGTCTTCCAGCTCCTTGACAATGTCCTGCGAGTCACGGAGCGTGCTCAGCAGCGCCGCCATGTCGGCCCAGAACTTCCCAGCCAGATCCAAGACGTCCGTCAGCTTCCCCTCCCGTTCCTCAGCCCTCTGCCGGATCTCATCCCACAGGGAGCGCAGACGCAGGAGACGGGAATGCACGGCTGGGAGGGGGATGGGAGAGTTAGGAATTAATCTGGAAGTGTCGTGTTATTGGTCCATGCTTGAAAGGACAGAGTTGTCACTATTTGCTATTAGCTATGTAAAAATGGATGGAGGAATTTTCTGTAATAACAAGTTATTATTAATTAGTATTATTATGAAGCCCTGAACCTAACCATAACATGACAACAAATAGCAAATGTTCTTGCTTATAATTTCTGATGTTATTGCTGCTTTTGTCCCTTCTAGCATGGCCATCTAGTGACTAGCTCTCAACAGTTGTATTTTACAGAGCCAGTCAGTAGGCTGCACTCCCACTACCACTGCACAGAGCAGTCATTCATAGTTATGAAGTGGTGAACTGAGAAATTCTGGCGGGGGATGGCAGTGTCGCCATGTGTGCTGCGAGTCGTCAAAAGTTCATAAGTGTCTGTGAATCTCCGCCTTTGTGTTTCTGGGTGTCTGTGTTTAAAATAAACTTTGTTGAATAAAAAAAAAAATGAGACAAATCAGGTTTGGCAGTGGGATCATTGTAGTACAGTGGGAGTGTGTGCATGCATTGTTTTGGCCCCTCTTCCTATACTGGGGTCCTGTGTATGAGTCATTGTCTCTACCTAGGGGTGGTTGTGTGTCCCTTCGTGATGTATGTGATGGGTGTATGTCTATGTGTGACACAAGTACAATACCAGTCAAAAGTTTTAGAACACCTACTCACTCAAGGGTTTTTCTTTATTTTTACTATTTTCTACATTGTAGAATAATAGTGAAGACATCGAAACACTGAAATAACAATTATGGAATCAGGTAGTAAACAAAAAAGTGTTAAACAAATCAAAATATATTTTAAGTAGCCACCCTTTGCCTTGATGACAGCATTGAACACTCTTGGCATTCTCTCAACTAGCTTCATGAGGTAGTCATCTGGAATGCATTTCAATTAACAGGTGTGCCTTCTTAAAAGTTAATTTGTGGAATTTCTTTCCTTTTTTAATGTGTTTGAGCCAATCAGTTGTATTGTGACAAGGTAGGGGGGTAAACAGAAGATAGCCCTATTTGGTAAAAGACCAAGTCCATATTATGGCAAGAACAGCTCAAATAAGCAAAGAGAAATGACAGTCCATCATTATATTAAGACATGAAGGTCAGTCAATACAGAAAATGTATACAGAAAATGTCAAGAACTTTGAACGTTTCTGTGCAGTCACAAAAACCATCAAGCGCTATGATGAAACTGGCTCTCATGAGGACCGCCACAGGAATGGAAGACCCAGAGTTACCTCTGCTGCAGAGGATAAGTTCATTAGAGTTACCAGCCTCAGAAATTGCAGCCCAAATAAATGCTTCACAGTGTTCAAGTAACAGACACATCTGAAAATCAACTGTTCAGAGGAGACTGTGTGAATCAGGCCTTCATGGTTGAATTGCTGCAAAGAAACCACTACTAAAGGACACCAATAAGAGAATTGCTTGGGCTAAGAAACACGAGTAATGGATATTAGACCGGTGGAAATTTGTCCTTTGGTCTGATGAGTCTAAATTGGAGATTTTTGGTTCCAACTGCAGTGTCTTTGTGAGACGCGGTGTGGGTGAACGGATGATCTCCGCATGTGTATTTCCCACCGTAAAGCATGGAGGAGGAGGTGTGGTGGTGTTTTGCTGGTGACACTGTCTGTGATTTATTTAGAATTCAAGACACACTTAACCAGCATGGCTACCACAGCATTCTACAGTGATACGCCATCTCATCTGGTTTGGGCTTAGCGGGACTAATCATTTGTTTTTCAACAGGACAATGACCCAACACACCTCCTGGCTGTGTAAGGGCTATTTTACCAAGAAGGGGAGTGATGGAGTGCTGCATCAGATGACCTGGCCTCCACAATCACCCGACCTCAAACCAATTGAGATGGTTTGGGATGAGTCAAACCGCGGAGTGAAGGAAAAGCAGCCAACAAGTGCTCAGCATATGTGGGAACTCCTTCAAGACTGTTGGAAAAGCATTCCAGGTGAAGCTGGTTGAGAGAATGCCAAGAGTGTGCAAAGCTGTAATCAAGGCAAAGGGTGACTATTTGACAAATCACAAATATATTTAGATTTGTTTAACACTTTTTTTATTTACTACAAGATTCCATGTGTTATTTCATAGTTTTAATGTCTTCACTATTATTCAACAATGTAAAAAATAGCAAAAATTAAGAAAAACCCTGGAATTAGTAGGTGTGTCCAAACCTTTGACCGGTAGCGTATGTGTGTGCGTGTGTGTTTATGTGTTCATCTGTGTGTGTGTTTATAAGTGGGTATATGTAAGTGTACCTCTGTGTGTGTTTCAGGCCCTTACCTTCAGCGGCAGGGTCGTCGTGGGCTGCTCTACTGATGAGCTCCTCACCGCGGGCACACAGGGCAGAGAAGGAGGGCAGCAGTTTGTCCAGTTCCAGCCCATTTGCCTTGTGCTCAGCCAGCTGCTCCCGGATCTTATCCGCCTCCGCCGCCACAGGAGAAGGGGAGCGGAGGCGCTGCACAGCCCCTTCCAGGGTCTCCAATAGGGTCCATCTTGTCATGGAACTGGGGGTTTAAGAAGAGAAGGTGGGTTGTGTGACTAATAGCTGCTTTATGTTCGATCCAGCAATGCTGTCCAGAGGCTCCGTATGGAGGGTGTGACGCAAATGCGGAGCCTCCGGAGGCCAAATCGAGCTCCATACAACGATGCCGTGCGCCTCCCCAATTTCTGTAACAACGCGGAGGGCTCCGTATAGCTCCGCATTGACATGATTGGTCGACGGTCGATGGGGGTGGGAGGTCCTGTATTAACACAAGCTCACTTCCTTGACAACGGCTCTTCAAAGCGCAATGATGCAAGAATGGCCTGACTTCTACAGAGACCGCATCGCAGTAAACGCTGTACAGCCACCGTAGACGACAGATTGCCCATGCAGAGCCTTTAAATGGCTTCATTCATATCATTATACATACTTATAGAGGGGTGACATTTTGACGGTGCGCAAAAAGCAGAGATCCTACCGAAAAATACCACGTGATTTTGGATACTTGGAGGGTCATGTGATTCAAGACGTGGGAGTACTATAGATGTATTTACTAGACATTAATAAAGTTGACTTCGTTATAGTTACCACACGCAAAGTATCACCACAGCCTCACTAAGTGATTGGTGATAAAGGTGATATGGAAGGTTTTGGTAAATAACTGCATTTGAGCAATGTCAAAATGGGTAACATGGACTGGAACAGAGAAGAGGACAAGCCTAAAGCTACTAAAAAAGACAGGAATTGCCAATTTACAAAAATATCAAAACACACTAACAGGGAAAGAGGAGAGACATTGGACAAAGTATACTTGGGAGTTATAGTGGGTTGTCTCAGCCTAGACACAAGGTTCACGCAGGAAGGAATTCTAATAACTAAGAACTATGGTTACTGAGTCACGTTGGGGTCGGTTTGCATCAGTAATACAGTACAGGTCAGTCAGTGGTCTTACCTCTACCAGCTGGGTGATTGCAGTGAGCAGTGACGATGGATGGAGGAAATTGTGGGTCAACACACACAGCACATCCACAATGAGTGAGAGGCGGGATGGAGCAAACCAGGGAGGGAGGGATGGACGGGGGAGTGCAAGGAGAGAGGGAAAGGTCAGGCACAAGGGAGGGGGGAGAGAGGTATGGAGGTTGGTCGTTGGAGAGAGAGAGAGAGAGAGAGAGAGAGAGAGAGAGAGAGAGAGAGAGAGAGAGAGAGAGAGAGAGAGAGAGAGAGAGAGAGAGAGAGAGAGAGAGAGAAGGAGTGGGTGATATGGTCCATTAGGGATGGGAGGTGGAGAAACAATACATTGTGTTAGAACAGTGACATGCACACACTCTGGCCAAGCAACATCAACAGCGGCAACAAGCAGCTTAGCACTCCGTGATAATCAACGGAGGCTCATGATTCATGAAACGGCGTGTTATGAGAGAGCATTTGACAAGAGAACTATTGAAATAAAATGGAAATGTTTCTTATGGGAATATTGACTTACTACAAGTGTAGCTTTAGCAAATAGAGTCTACTACTACCACCCCTGTCATATTATGACCAAGACCTTTGAAGATCACAGCAACATTTCTTCGAGTGAAAGAATAAGTTAACATTGTCTAGTTCTCTTCCATTCTGACGGAAATGAGCAAAAAGAGAAAGACAGTTCCAAGTAAGGAGTCCAGTGCACCATCATACTATAGTTTGAGCATAGGTCACATAAATCCCACTACACTTCAATGCCTAATACATTTACACTGCTCTTCCACTAGAGAGTGGTGTGGTAACGTTACAAGGACCTCGTCATGCTATTAGCAGCTAGATGGTATGTACGGCATCCATATTAGGACATCTTGAGACTTCCAAATATGGACACAACAAGGCTTACGGCATCCATATAAGGAAGTCGTCAGATTTCCTCATATGGATGCCGTAAGCTTGGTTGTATTGGGGCAGCAATCGGCAGACACAAGCTTCAACAATTGACACACTTTCGAGCTACAAACCCGATTTCAAATTCACTTTTACGAAACCATACCTGTGCAGACTGAGACACAGCCTCGTCCAGGGTGGTGGCGCGACCCTTGACCTCCTCCTTGATGGCCACATAGCGTTTCTCGGCGTCGCTGTAGCGCTGCCTCACCGTGGCCCCCTCCTGGTGACTCAGAACGGCCAGCTGGGGGCCGATCTTCAGAAGCTTGTCGATGTGGGGCTTGTGCTCCGCTATGGACTCCCTCAAGAGCTGGACGATTGACGGAGGGAGACAGAGTGGAACATAAGTAAAGAGGGAGATGGATAGTGTGATTGAGAGAGTGGTACAGTTGGAGTACCGCAGAGAAAGAGGGAGAAATGAAAAAGACAAAAGAAAGTAGAAGTGTTAGGAACTCATTCGACATGATCCATCTTTCCCCGAGTTAAAATACAGTAATTAGAGCCTCCTCCTCACCCTCATCTGCTCCTGTTGTAGTCGCAGGGCCTCGGTGTCGATGGCGGGTGGAGGCAGCTGGGCGATAAGGGTCTCTGTCTCCCCCAGCCAGGGCTCCAGCTCCTCCTGGGTCTCCCAGAAGCGGGCCACCAGGACCTGGGCCTGCTCCAGGGCTGAGAAACGCTCCTGGTGCCGCTGGCTTACCACTTCGTAGCGGGCAGACAGCGAGTCAGTCTTCACCTGAGGAGAGCGAGGGGAAGAGAAGGGGTTAGAATGGCTCACATTTGGCAACTAGGCAAAAAACACTGGAATTTTTCACATTTTGTGTACTAATGTTGTAGGCTTTTACTTCAAGCATAAAAACCAATATTTCCCTCCTTGTTTATAATATTATAATATGAATAATTAATACATACAGTGGGGCAAAAAAGTATTTAGACAGCCACCAATTGTGCAAGTTCTCCAACTTAAAAAGATGAGAGAGGCCTGTAATTTTCATCATAGGTACACTTCAACTATGACAGACGAAATGAGAAAAAGAAATCCAGAAAATCACATTGTAGGATTTTTTATTTATTTATTTGCAAATTATGGTGGAAAATAAGTATTTGGTCAATAACAAAAGTTTCTCAATACTTTGTTATATACCCTTTGTTGGCAATGACAGAGGTCAAACGTTTTCTGTAAGTCTTCACAAGGTTTTCACACACTGTTGCTGGTATTTTGGCCCATTCCTCCATGCAGATCTCCTCTAGAGCAGTGATGTTTTGGGGCTGTCGCTGGGCAACACGGACTTTCAACTCCCTCCAAAGATTTTCTATGGGGTTGAGATCTGGAGACTGGCTAGGCCACTCCAGGACCTTGAAATGCTTCTTACGAAGCCACTCCTTCAATGCCCGGGCGGTGTGTTTGGGATCATTGTCATGCTGAAAGACCCAGCCACCTTTCATCTTCAATGCCCTTGCTGATGGAAGGAGGTTTTCATTCAAAATCTCACGATACATGGCCCCATTCATTCTTTCCTTTACACGGATCAGTCGTCCTGGTCCCTTTGCAGAAAAACAGCCCCAAAGCATGATGTTTCCACCCCCATGCTTCACAGTAGGTATGGTGTTCTTTGGATGCAACTCAGCATTCTTTGTCCTCCAAACACGATTTAATTGAGTTTTTACCAAAAAGTTCTATTTTGGTTTCATCTGACCATATGACATTCTCCCAATCCTCATCTGGATCATCCAAATGCTCTCTAGCAAACTTCAGACGGGCCTGAACATGTACTGGCTTAAGCAGGGGGACACGTCTGGCACTGCAGGATTTGAGTCCCTGGCGGCGTAGTGTGTTACTGATGGTAGGCTTTGTTACTCTGGTCCCAGCTCTCTGCAGGTCATTCACTAGGTCCCCGTGTGGTTCTGGGATTTTTGCTCACCGTTCTTGTGATCATTTTGACCCCACGGGTGAGATCTTGCGTGGAGCCCCAGATCGAGGAAGATTATCAGTGTTCTTGTATGTCTTCCATTTCCTAATAATTGCTCCCACAGTTGATTTCTTCAAACCAAGCTGCTTACCTATTGCAGATTCAGTCTTCCCAACCTGGTGCAGGTCTACAATTTTGTTTCTGGTGTCCTTTGACAGCTCTTTGGTCTTGGCCATAGTGGAGTTTGGAGTGTGACTGTTTGAGGTTGTGGACAGGTGTCTTTTATACTGATAACAAGTTCAAACAGGTGCCATTAATACAGGTAACGAGTGGAGGACAGAGGAGCCTCTTAAAGAAGAAGTTACAGGTCTGTGAGAGCCAGAAATCTTGCTTGTTTGTATGTGACCAAATACTTATTTTTGCAAATAAATTCATAAAAAATCCTACAATGTGATTTTCTGGATTCTTTTTCCTCATTTTGTCTGTCATAGTTGAAGTGTACCTATGATGGAAATTACAGGCCTCTCTCATCTTTTTAAGTGAGAGAACTTGCACAATTGGTGGCTGACTAAATACTTTTTTGCCCCACTGTAAATCATGTAATTTGATTTTCCTGTGAATGAACTTTTCTTAAATTAGTCATTGTTGACGGTAAGTTACAAAAGTCGTCTTGATCGGTTTGGAAGAGTTTCACCCTTCTCTCTGACTCCCTGCATTTCTCTACCCTCCTTCGCGCTCCCTAAACCCTCTCCTTCGTCCCTCTCTCCTCACCATCAGAGCGTCTCTCTGCTGGTCGCTGCACGTCTCCAGGATGTCTTCCTTGGTGTTGAGTAGCTGGTCCACGGTGTCTTTGTGTCGGATGATGTCAATATTGAAGGCCCTCTGGACCTGGAGCTGGGCCACGGTGACGTCAGGCTCCAGCCTCAGAGGACCCAGGGAGGACAGCTTCCTCTCCGTCTCCCCAGCCCAGGTCAGCTCCGCGTCCACCGCCTCCTCATACTGAGGCACAGAGAGATACACACAGTTAGCCAGGCTCCCCATACTGACAGAGTGAGACGTTATTAGCATTTACAGCAGCGCTAGCTGGGTGACATTACACACAGCCACCTAAATGCTAAGAGAAGACCAGAGGGAAATGCCACAACATTAGCGTCATCCTCTTGTTGACAACGACAGCAGAAACCTCATGGGTTACTTCTACACACCAAGATCGACCCAGAGAATGAAGCTATTCAACTATTCAAATCCTGAACTTGTACAATTTGGCCCACCTTTGACTATCACATTGCAGTACCTGTTGTGACCTCTGGACGGCAGCCTGTACCAACTGTACCCGCTGGGTGATGGTCTCGTCCGCCGTTCGGTAGCGCTGGTTGGCGTCAGCCACCAGACGGTCCAGGCCCTCGCGGGCACGCCAGGGCACCAGGTCTAAGAGGGCACTGCCCACCTCGTTGACTGTGTCCAAAACCAGACGTTTCTCCGCCGACACACACTTCAGCTCCTGGGAGAGAAACACACCCACACAGATTGAGTATCTTCAACTCAAGATATAAGTCCTACTTCGCTACAGTGTTAAAAACGAATAACCGCAAGACAGGAAAAAGGAAGTTATTCTTCAAGAATAATTGGGTAAATCATTAATTGAAATGACCACTGAAAATCTGAAAATATTGCAGACTGTAAATAAATGTACACAATATACGGTATATTCACAGCATATATGTATAATATACTGTTACGAAAACGCAGTGCCTTAGACCACTGCACGGTCTAAGGCACAGCATTGTAGTGTTGCGGCGTCACTACAGCCATGGGTTCGATCCCAGGCTGTGTCATAACTGGCCGTGACCGGGAGTCCCATAGGGCGGCGCACAATTGGCCCAGCGTCGTCCGGGTTAGGGGAGGGTTTGGCCGGCGGTGTTTTACTTGGCTCATCGCGCTTTAGCGACTCCTTGTGGCGGGCCGGGCGCCTGCAGGCTGACTTTGGTCGTCAGTTTAAAGGCGTTTCCTCTGACACATTGAGGCAAGACCATAATCACGAAATTGGAGAGAAAAAAAAGGGGGTAACATTTATGGCCCCTACCTTCTGTCTGTCCTGATAGGCTGGAGTGGCGTCGGGCTCCATGACGTTGAGCTCCGCCTCCACCTTGTCTAACCATTGGTTGAGGTCGTCGTGGGCGCTGGCGAATCGTGTGCTCAGCTGCAGGGCCTGCTCCAGGATGCGGAGGGCTTTGCTACTCCCGGCCGTCAGCTCAGCGTAGCGAGACTTGATACCGTCCAGCTTCTCCTGGATCAGCAGAACCTCCTCACCTGCAGGGGTTAACAACAGACACAGAGTCAGTGGAATACAGGATCTGTGGTTATTATATTCCTTTATAAATGACAGGTCCAGGAACAGTTCTGGCTGTTTGGCTAGTGAGAGATGGTTAGATGTGGGCTAGGGGAGAGCTGGTCCAGAATCAGGGAAGGGAGATTATGTAGTATCCAGAGTTAGAGGTTGTACTTTACCGGTGGTTTGCTTGAGCAGGGCTTGTCCGTTCTTGACGGCCTGGTCAACCTGCTTCTTCCTGCTCACTATCTCTTCATTCAGAGACTGATGGGGGAAGGTGGAGAGAAAGAGAATGAACACCTTATAGAGAAGGGGTGGCAAACTCATGTCCGCAGGTTTTTGGTTTTCCCCTTTTAATTAAGCCCTAGCCTACCAGGTGTGGGGAGTTCCTGACTAATTAGTGACCTTAATTCATCAATCAAGTACAAGGGAGGAGCGGAAACCCGCAGACACTCTGCCCTCGGTGGAACGAGTTTGACATCGGAAGAACGTAATAAGAGTCATTCATATTGCTACTCAATGTCTAGACTGTGCTAGCCAATACAATACTCCCTGCGGTAGTGAGGTAGTATCCTACCACTGTGTGTTAATAAATAGCTAGTCCCTGTCCAAACCATAGTATCGTACCACTGTGTGCTTGTGCTGCTGGGTGAGGACCCCTGGCTGGTAGCTCTGCACAGACACCTGTCCCAGCCTCTGGCCCACCTCAGCCAGCCAGTTGAGCACCTCCACCTCATCCTCCCCAAACAGCTGGGCATTGGCCAGGGCTTGCTCCAGCATGACGGCCCTGTGTTGGCACCAATCACTGAGCTCCGAGTGGCCTAGCCGCACCGCCCCCACGCGCTCCCTCAGCCAATCGCGGTCGGCCGCGCAGCTGAGGGGCGCCAGGGATTGGCCGAGGGCCTCGAGACGGTCGACCTCGGCTCCTCTAGAGGAGACGGACTCTTGGGCGGCCTGGGGTGGTGTGTGTGGAGAGGGGGAGGAGTGAAGGAGAACAGAAGAAAAACATAGGAAACAAATAAAAGATCAAATGAGCATGCAGATGAGAAATCATAATGAATGATGAGAAATCATGAGGAACGAATGAAAGCTAAATATGCATGATAACTTACAAGAACAACATAAAATCATAAACAACAAAAAGATTCAATGAAATATAATATATATTTGATATCAAATCATATCAAAATGTTGAGGGGAAAATGGTTGAGCCTGGGGTTCCCTTTCTCTCATTGGAAAGTAACCGATCATGTAATTCCGGTACCATCCTCTTCTCTCCCTAGTTTCATTCCAGAGACTTAAACCCTCCTTTCTGTCCTTATTCATCTCTTTCCGTCAAAGGAAACCGAAAACACAACCCGTGTTTCGAGGGGGACACGTTAACTTGTGACACCGCCATCCACGCTACCGTCATACACGTTACCTTGTGTTTTGTAATCTGTTGGGTGATCTTGGAAGTCTGGGTTCCCATGGGCTCGGCGGTGCTCAGGCGTCGCTCGGTGGCACTCAGCCACTCTCCAAGAGGCTCCACCGCCTCGTGGAACTGAAGTGCCAGCGTCTGCAGCTCCTCCAACTGGCACTGTCTGCAGAGGGAGAGAGGAGGAGGGAGAGGGGGGTGTGTGGGTTGTGTACTGAAGTAATGGTAACGCATTCTGTAGGTAGGCTAGTGTGTGTGTGTTCACTATGCATGTGTAAGAGTATTTTTGTGGTGTTGAGATGTAGTCGCTGACTGTGGTGCATGTACGTGATGAATGATGACCGGTTATATCAATTCCCTATGTGTAGTGTGTCCATACAATAATGTACGTTACCTTGCCCTGGCTTTCCCCAGCAGCTCGCCCCATCTCTCTCCCAGACTCTCCAGCTGTTTCTGGATCTTGTCTTTGTCCTGTGTCTCGGCCGTGGCTGCGATCCTCTCTCCCTCTCCCTGGATCATCTGAACAGTGGCTCTGCGGTCGTCCAGCAGTCTTTGCAACAGCTGGAAAAGGAGAGACATAGGCGGTACGTTGAACCCCACAAATAATACCAACTCTCATACTGTTTGTTCTGCATGTATATTAGGGTTAGGGGTACATTCAAGACCAGAAGAGTCGCTGCTTCTAGGATTTCGGTGTAAAGTAGTTGGTAAGGTAGCTAGAACATACTTCACATTCAATACCGCAATATTTTGCAGTGTTCCTCAACAATACAGTATCTCAAATATCAGGCCACCCCTGTTTTGAGGACGTTCACTATGAGTAGTAGCTCAATTTGGCAGTACTTTCCTTTCTGAAACCCTTCATACAGTGAGGGGAAAAAAGTATTTGATCCCCTGCTGATTTTGTACGTTTGCCCACTGACAAAGAAATGATCAGTATATAATTTTAATGGTAGGTTTATTTGAACAGTGAGAGACAGAATAACAACAAAAACATCCAGAAAAACGCATGTGAAAAATGTTATAAATTGATTTGCAGTTTAATGAGGGAAATAAGTATTTGACCCCTCTGCAAAACATGACTTAATACTTGATGGCAAAACCCTTGTTGGCAATCACAGAGGTCAGACGTTTCTTGTAGTTGGCCACCAGGTTTGCACACATCTCAGGAGGGATTTTGTCCCACTCCTCTTTGCAGATCTTCTCCAAGTCATTAAAGTTTCGAGGCTGACGTTTGGCAACTCGAACCTTCAGCTCCCTCCACAGATTTTCTATGGGATTTAAGGTCTGGAGACTGGCTAGGCCACTCCAGGACCTAAATGTGCTTCTTCTTGAGCCACTCCTTTGTTGCCTTGGCCGTGTGTTTTGGGTCATTTTCATGCTGGAACACCCATCCACGACCCATTTTCAATGCCCTGGCTGAGGGAAGGAGGTTCTCACCCAAGATCTGACAGTACATGGCCCCGTCTATCGTCCCTTTGATGCGGTGAAGTTGTCCTTTCCCCTTAGCAGAAAAACACCCCCAAAGCATAATGTTTCCACCTCCATGTTTGACGGTGGGGATGGTGTTATTGGGGTCATAGGCAGCATTCCTCCTCCTCCAAACACGGCAAGTTGAGTTGATGCCAAAGAGCTCCATTTTGGTCTCATCTGACCACAACACTTTCACCCAGTTGTCCTCTGAATCATTCAGATGTTCATTGGCAAACTTCTGACGGGCATGTATATGTGCTTTCTTGAGCAGGGGGACCTTGCGGGCGCTGCAGGATTTCAGTCCTTCACGGCGTAGTGTGTTACCAATTGTTTTCTTGGTGACTATGGTCCCAGCTGCCTTGAGATCATTGACAAGAT
The DNA here is from genome assembly GCA_030435695.1 of Brachymystax lenok tsinlingensis. Taxonomy (NCBI): domain Eukaryota; kingdom Metazoa; phylum Chordata; class Actinopteri; order Salmoniformes; family Salmonidae; genus Brachymystax; species Brachymystax lenok. The sequence continues at coordinate 32,536,175 of CM059799.1, forward strand.
CCTCCCGTGTAGTTCTGGGCTGATTCCTCACCGTTCTCATGATCATTGCAACTCCACGAGGGGAGATCTTGCATGGAGCCCCAGGCCGAGGAAGATTGACAGTTCTTTTGTGTTTCTTCCATTTGCGAATAATCGCACCAACTGTTGTCACCTTCTCACCAAGCTGCTTGGCGATGGTCTCTCACTGTTCAAATAAACCTACCATTAAAATTATAGACTGATCATTTCTTTGTCAGTGGGCAAACGTACAAAATCAGCAGGGGATCAAATACTTTTTTCCCCCTCACTGTAACTGTTCAGTGACATTGAACGAGCCTCCGGTAAAATGGCACTTCCCTCCAGTTTCCTCTCCACTGACCCTCAGTGAGGCTCTACACTTTCAGTGGCGGATGTAAACATATATGACTGAGTGGAGGGGCTGAATCCGCCGTGCTCCTCGACACACAAACACGGGAAGTGTTCCAGATAAAGAGGGAGAGCAGACATTGTGTTTTTCCGCCTCCCGGTTTCTCTGAAAAAACATTGTAATCCGACATCTGTGTTAACTGGTGTGTTGAATGCCAACCAGACTGGCAGACTCAATTGAGCTTTTCCTCTGCCAAAACAACCAGATAATTAGGTGTGTGAGTGTGTTTCCCTTTCACGTGTTATTTGTCTCTTGGTGAAAATAAGGACAATTGAATAACATTAATAGCCCATTCTATTATTATCGATGAATAAATAAAGTTCAAATATATGAATAAATTAAGCTTGTTTAGCTTAAGCTTGTTTTTATGCAAATCTAGGTTCCACATGTCTCTAATGGCCAGTAAATTCTTAATGACTGAGTATCTGATATAGGGAAAAGACCTGGTATTGAAATAAAATATTCCTCACTACATGTCTCCATCTAGATACTCATCCCTGACTCCATCTATCCCTTTCTCGCTCACCTTCTGCTCCTGGATCTGGGCCTTGACCACTCTGTACTCGGCTGACGGGGGGCTTCTGATTGGCTACCAGCTCCTCCGTGTCACTCAGCCAGCTCAGAAGAGGCTCCAGGGCATCCTGGAACTTCCCACAATGCAACAGAGCTTCCTGCAACTGGGCGATGCGCTCTGCAACCTGGTCAAGGAACAATGCAGTGAGTGAGGGGGACAATTACTTTATTGACATGGACACAGGTATACATGCACATAGACATAAACCTGATTCCTTACAAACCCATCACTCCATTCGCGCACATCAAACAAACGTAACACATAAATATACATACTCAGTCAGACACAAGCACATGCACGCACACACAAACCATAGCACAAACATACCATTACAGACAGACCGATGGATAGCTGGTCAGACGGACAGATGGACAGACTGACTTACCCTCTTGTTGAGGGAGTTCCATCTGAGGTTGGTGGCCTCTAGGTCGTGCTCCAGGGCCTGGGTGTCTGTGTGTTTGGCTGCACTCTGGATCAGGCCCTGGCCCACCGCGTTCACGCGCTGCAGCTTGGGTTGAATGCTGTCCACCTGCTCCCTCTCCACCGCCTGAGAATGAGAGAGAGAAGAGGGAGTGGGGAGAGAGAGAGAGAGAGAGAGAGATATAAAGAAATGGAGGGAGAGAAGAGAGATATGGAGAGAAAGCGAGAGAAACAGAGGGAGGAGGAGAAAGGGATTATAAGGATTAGAGCGCTGGAAAGTAAGGGTGGCTGGAAAAGAGCGAGAGTTGAACACACCCTTCGCCTGTCTGGCCACATTACTCAAACACACGCCACCATCTAGGGCTGGAGACACAGCATGGTGGCAATGGGCGTCCAACTCTAAAGAAAACCAGCTCAAAGTCCTGAAATCAAATACGGGGCTTAAATGCAAAACGGCTGCTTTCCCATAGAGCAGCACAGAGGTTACAGGGATCTGAAATTAGCCATGGTGGTTCCCAATGGTAGAAATGCCAAACCTCGGGCCACACATACAAACACACACTACAGCCCAGAACTGGCAAACACACACATAGACCAGAACTGGCAAAACCTAGGGGCCGGGACAAAAGAGTTGCTCTGAGAACAGTGGGAGGAGTGACTGGAAGAGAAACAGAAGGACTAGTAGAGTTGTTGACATCGAGCCGACGACGCAGACCCCAGACGCTCACGAAAACTGTGTTCTCTCGCTTCTGTGGCCGACGTCAGTAAGTCATTTAAGCGTGTTAACCCTTGCAAGGCTGCCGGCCCAGACGGCATCCCAACCCGCGTCCGCATCCTCAGATGTGCAGACAAGCTGGCTGGAGTGTTTCTGGACATATTCAATCTCTTATTATCCCAGTCTATTGTCCCCACTTGCTTCAAGATGTCCACTAGTGTTTCTGTACCCAAGAAAGTGAAGGTAACTGAACTAAATTACTATAGCCCCATAGCACTCACTTCTGTCATCATGAAGTGCTTTGAGAAGCTAGTCAAGGACCAAATTACCTCCACCTTACCCGACACCATAGACCCACTGAAATTCGCATATCGCCCCAACAGATCCACGGACGATGCAATCGCCATAGCACTGCACACTGCCTTATCCCACCTGGACAAGAGGAATACCCTATGTAGGAATGATGTTCATTGATTACAGCTCAGCCCTCAACACCATAGTGCCCTGCAAACTCACCCCTAAGCTCAAGGCCCTGGGTCTGAACCCCTCCCTGTGCAACTGGGTCCTGGACTTCCTGATGGGCCAACCCAAAGTGTTGAAGGTAGGCAACAACACCTCCGCCACGCTGATCCTCAACAAGGTGGCGTGCTCAGCCTCCTCCTGTACTCCCTGTTCACCTATGACGGCGTGGACATGCACTTCTCCAACTCAATCATCAAGTTTGCAGACGACAACAGTGGTAGGCCTGATTACCAACAACGAGCCCCGGAGGAGTGGTGCAAGGAATATAACCTCTCCCTCAACAGAAAGGAGCCTGTCATGGACTACAAGAGAAAGCAGAGAGCACGTCCCCATCCACACAGACGGGAGGATGGTCAAAAGCTTCAAGTTCCTTGGCGCCCGGGGAGCAGTTGCTGCCTTGCTCAAGGGCAGAATGACCGATGTTTTGAATGATGATTTGAACCAGCGACCTTTTGTTTACTGGCCCAACACTCTTAACCGCTATCTACCGCCACCTATACAGTGAGGGAAAAAAGTATTTGATCCCCTGCTGATTTTGTACGTTTGCCCACTGACAAAGAAATGATCAGTCTATCATTTTAATGGTAGGTTTATTTGAACAGTGAGAGACAGAATAACAACAAAACAATCCAGAAAAACGCTTGTGAAAAATGTTATAAATGGAATTGCATTTTAATGAGGGAAATAAGTATTTGACCCCCTCTCAATCAGAAAGATTGCTGGCTCCCAGGTGTCTTTTATACAGGTAACAAACTGAGATTAGGAGCACTCCCTTTAAGAGTGTGCTCCTAATCTCAGCTCGTTGCCTGTATAAAAGACACCTGTCCACAGACGCAATCAATCAATCAGATTCCAAACTCTCCACCATGGCCAAGACCAAAGAGCTCTCCATGGATTGTAGACCTACACAAGGCTGGAATGGGCTACAAGACCATCGCCAAGCAGCTTGGTGAGAAGGTGACAACAGTTGGTGCGATTATTCGCAAAAGGAAGAAACACAAAAGAACTGTCAATCTCCCTCGGCCTGGTGCTCCATGCAAGATCTCACCTCGTGGAGTTGCAATGATCATGAGAACGGTGAGGAATCAGCCCAGAACTACACGGGAGGATCTTGTCAATGATCTCAAGGCAGCTGGGACCATAGTCACCAAGAAAACAATTGGTAACACACTACGCCGTGAAGGACTGAAATCCTGCAGCACCCGCAAGGTCCCCCTGCTCAAGAAAGCACATATACATGCCCGTCTGAAGTTTGCCAATGAACATCTGAATGATTCAGAGGACATCTGGGTGAAAGTGTTGTGGTCAGATGAGACCAAAATGGAGCTCTTTGGCATCAACTCAACTCGCCGTGTTTGGAGGAGGAATGCTGCCTATGACACCAATAACACCATGCCCACCGTCAAACATGGAGGTGGAAACATTATGCTTTGGAGGTGTTTTTCTGCTAAGGGGACAGGACAACTTCACCGCATCAAAGGAACGATGGACGGGGCCATGTACCGTCAAATCTTGGGTGAGAACCTCCTTTCCTTCAGCCAGAGCATTGAAAATGGGTCGTGGATGGGTATTCCTGCATGACAATGACCCAAAACACATGGTCAAGGCAACAAAGGAGTGGCTCAAGAAGAAGCACATTCAGGTCCTGGAGTGGCCTAGCCAGTCTCCAGACCTTAATCCCATAGAAAATCTGCGGAGGGAGCTGAAGGTTCGAGTTGCCAAACGTCAGCCTCGAAACCTTAATGACTTGGAGAAGATCTGCAAAGAGGAGTGGGACAAAATCCCTCCTGAGATGTGTGCTAACCTGGTGGCCAACTACAAGAAACGTTTGACCTCTGTGATTGCCATCAAGGGTTTTGCCACCAAGTACTAAGTCAAGTTTTTCAAATACTTATTTCCCTCATTAAAATGCAATTCCATTCATAACATTTTTCACATGCGTTTTTCTGGATTTTTTTGTTGTTATTCTGTCTCTCACTGTTCAAATAAACCTACCATTAAAATTATAGACTGATCATTTCTTTGTCAGTGGGCAAACGTACAAAATCAGCAGGGGATCAAATACTTATTTCCCTCCCTGTATGTGTATATATATTCCTGTCTCTGACATTGCTCGTTCTGATATATCTTTGATTTCTGGATGATGATGTGCATTCTCTTCTATTTTATTGATAGGTATTACTGCACTGCTGGATCTAGAAACAAAAAAGCCCTTTTGATAACATCTGCAAATCTGTGTACGCGACCAATAAACTTTGATTTTGATTACTTTCAAATGAGAGAAATACTAAGACAAAGGAAGTGCTTTGAACTATTGTCTGCCTTATAACGGCAGTGTAGTGCAAAACCGTTGGGTTGCGTTTGTGAGAAGGAACGATGGGGAGGGGGACTTCTACGAGTAAGAGTGTTGTCCTCTTTTGAGCCTGATTGTTTTTCTACACCGTATAATGACCTGGAAGCGGTTGTGTGGAGGTCCGTCTTTGATCTTGTTCTATAATGAACGGTTTTATTGGATTCTACTCATCTGGAGTAAATATTGTGTGAAAGTGCTGCATTTCCACGCCAGGAGATGACGTGTAGGAGTTTGAAAGAGAACAGGGATGCTAAAATAGAACAAGATGTGTCTTGGATTGTGTGTTTGTGTGTGTCACAGCTGTGTTGCGGTGATGGGCCTCCTCCCTGCTTCCAACAGGAAGTCTGACTACCTCGACAACAATGAGCCTCAACCATGACCCCTCCACCCTATCCATATTCCAGACGGTGTGTGTATTCTGTGTGTTTGACTGAATGAACGTGTGTGTGTGTGCGCGCGCACACACACACACACACGACATGTGTCCACTCCTATCCCTCTCTCCCTCCCCTCCCACTCTCTCCCTCTCTCTGGCCAGCTCAAAGCGGTCGACTCTACTAAACCAGAGCTCGGAAAACATCTTGGATGTTTCTCATTCCTCCCCACCTCTTGAACCATGGCAGTGGATCAACAGTCACACACACACACTCCACTCTCTCTCCACCCTCCTTCACATTTCCCTTACTTTCGTCACTCACTCCTAACCCCTCACTTTCGTCACTCACTCCTAACCCCTCACTTTCCCCTCCATCCCCCTCATCCCTTTTCTCTTCATTTGCTCCCCTCGTCTCCCTCTTGGTCAAAAGCCAGACATTGGCTTTCTGACCTTAACCACAGTTCAGTTTTACATGGATTTCTTTTTATTTTATTTTTTACGTTTCTGGCTCAAGCCAGTTCCACCTCCTGGCTCAAAAGGAGAAAACTGTATAAAACTCAGAACCGTTCTACTACTTGTGTGACATCTCACTCAGTCTCTAATACAACGGGTGGGTCTAATCCTGAATGCCGATTGGTTAAAACCGCATTCCAGCTGGTGTCTATTTCACAAGTTACCACCGGCTAAACCAATGACGTTGAAATGCCCATTTACTCTGTTCCATCTCACTGAGCATTCCACTGTCTCATCAGCCCTGCCAGGAAATGTATAACAATCTCCACTATAAAAAGCATCTAGACATTTTCTTCCATTTCTTTTAGACAAGCATTTGGTTAACAACAGCAGAGATTTGTATAAACCTTGTTGTCTGTCTCTCCGACTTTTAAACTTTGTTTCAATATTCAATTGCCATCTCCACCGTCCCATATAAAGTGAATGTGCCCGAAGGAGCCAGACAGCAAATTGAGCTGGTTGTCATAGCAACATACAACACTTGTTTTCAGTTGACTGGCTAAATCGATACTTTGTTTGCAAAGACTAAAACGGATGAGTGGAATTTTTGTTATATTTTCAGGCGGCATGACTATGGATGAACGGGAAAAAAAAAGAGATGGCAATGATACCCAGGCATGCAGATTTGGAAGATACTGCATTGAATGGCACAAGGTAGCCTAGTGGTTAGAGCGTTGGGCCAGTAACCAAAAGGTTGCTGGATCTAATCCCCGAGCTGATGAGGTAAAAATCTGTCGTTCTGTCCCTGAACAAGGCAATTAACCCACTGTTCCCCGGTAGGCCATCACTGTAAATAAGAATTTGTTCTTAACTGACTTTCCTAGTTAAATAAATGTTAAATAAAAAAACAAGAGTTTAACATCCTTCAGTTTTATGGAAGTGGGCTCAACTGGTTTCTAAATGACCCACCCATCGGTCGCAGCTGGTGCTTAATGAAGGACACTGAATTGACCACCAATCAGCTAAGAAGGCAAGGAAAAGTTATCAAACAGCCACCCTCCCATCACCGATAAGGACATGGCCCAGCTCCAAAACTCCCAGGCTCTGAATCGCGGTACACCAAGGGGTCTGGTCCAGAAAGTGTGGTTCGACCTCCAGTTACAACTGGGTCGAAGAGGAAAACAGACAACTAAAGCCCAACTCATTCCTCGTAAAAACAGACGAGAACAGTCTAAGGTATGTTGTTCAAAGCCTGTTTGTGTTATTTCTAAGTTGCACTCGTAATTAGGCTACCGGAAAACATTATTATAATAACACATTCTCTCTCTCAGATACGCCACTCTCGCTTATAACCAGGCCACAAAGAATCATCTGGACCCAAGGGAGAGGGGCAGGGAGTCCAAGATGGGATTCATGTTCGAGCAGCCAGGGAACCCACTATGCCCGGTGGCATCACTGGAGAAATATCTATTGAAATGCCCGGAGAACGCCCTTGCATTTTATCTCCACCCAAGGAGAGGAGAGTATATCGGGGACTCGATCTGGTACACGTTAGAGCCGATGGGCGTGAACTATCTGGCAGCACTTCTACCCAAGATCTGCAGGGCAGCGGGAACAACTACATACATAAATCACAGCATCAGGACCACGACAGTCCAGAAACTGGCCAATGCTGGTTTAGAAGCGAGGGAGCTACTGGCGCCCGTCACTGACAGACAGAAAACGCTGGAGCAGTGTCCTGGCCGAAAAACAAAGAACACTGCAGCACCATCAACACCCAAAAGGCTGAAGCAAGGCAGCAGAAGTAGTAGCACAGACTACGACAGATATTTCAACCAATGCACCATCCAGGGGAATGTACAAATAAATGTGACATACAATAAGTAGCTATAGCTATGTCAGCTGTGGTGGATAGCAAATATAATGTATGGATACATTTATTAAAAACAGCTCAAATGAATGTCATGGACTTTGTCTGAACAGTGTCCTGACAAGACAGCACATTTTCTCTGCCAAGCAAAGTCGCGCATCACAAGCTCACTAGAAAAGAGATTAAACAAATGCAGCTACTTTTCTGTTATTCTGGCTGCACTTTTTGACGTGACTAAGTTAGCCGTAGTTGGCTAGTTAGCAAGCAAGGGATAAGAATGTTGTCAGTCAGTATGGCAATGGAACATTTAGAACGAACGACTGGGTCGCGTCTGTAGATACAGAACACAAAAACTGAGCGACTGGGTCGCGTCTGTAGATACAGAACAAAAAGACTGAAGGACCGGGTCGCGTCTATAGATACAGAACAAAAAGACTGAAGGACCGGGTCGCGTCTATAGATACAGAACAAAAAGACTGAACGACTGGGTCGCGTCTGTAGATACAGAACAAAAAGACTGAACGACTGGGTCGCGTCTATAGATACAGAACACAAAGACTGAACGACTGGGTCGCGTCTATAGATACAGAACACAAAGACTGAACGACTGGGTCGCGTCTATAGATACAGAACACAAAGACTGAACGACTGGGTCGAGTCTGTAGATACAGAACAGAAAGACTGAACGACTGGGTCGCGTCTATAGATACAGAACAAAAAGACTGAACGACTGGGTCGCGTCTGTAGATACAGAACAAAAAGACTGAACGACTGGGTCGCGTCTATAGATACAGAACACAAAGACTGAACGACTGGGTCGCGTCTGTAGATACAGAACAAAAAGACTGAACGACTGGGTCGCGTCTATAGATACAGAACACAAAGACTGAACGACTGGGTCGCGTCTGTAGATACAGAAAGACTGAACGACTGGGTTGCGTCTATAGATACAGAACAAAAAGACTGAACGACTGGGTCGCGTCTATAGATACAGAACACAAAGACTGAACGACTGGGTCGCGTCTGTAGATACAGAACACAAAGACTGAACGACTGGGTCACGTCCATAGATATAGAACACAAAGACTGAACACCAAAAACCACAAGAACTCACTAAACACTGACGTGTTAAACAGCGTGTGTCAGTGTGTGTCTGAGCGCTTGCGTGTGTGTACACGTGTTTGTGTGCGCGTGCATGCATACGTGGGCGCGCTCGAAGACGGTGTGAGTCAAGTCCACGTGTGTGTTTCCATGCGTGTGTACATGGAGCGAACCAGCTAGGGCAGTACAGCAGAGAGGCAGCAGCAGTAGTCCGCATGACTGGTGTTCAGAGCATCACTCAGGAACAATCCCCACCTTAAATCATGACAAACGAACAAGCGCCAGCTAACATAAACAAATTCTGCCTGACTCAACTCCATTCACCTCCAGACTGGAACTAATGTCACGGCCAATCTTGCACGCACACACACCCACACTAGAGACCTTCACAGCATGCTGAAGTTGAAGTATGATTAATCCCACCGACACTGCAACAGCCACATACTTCATTCACAAACCTTATCCACAAAGGGACAGTACAGGGACTGTGAAGAGACACAGCCATTTTACACATCTAGTATTGCAATTTGCACTATATTATGTATTAGATCTATACATTGTGTGTATGTACTGACATGTAGGCTGTGTGTGACGTTTTACGCGTATGTATTTCAGTCCTTGACTAATAATGTTCTGTACTATGTATTATGTCCTGTTTCATGTGGACCCCAGGAAGAGTCGCTGATGCTTTTGCAGCGGCTAATGGGGATCCTAATAAATACCAAATAGGGACAGTGTAACACACTACCGGTAAAGTCCAACACGTGTATACATTCCCTTACTGTATTCAGACAGCATGTCCACATGCTACTGAGAAAGTCACGGTGGGCGTATTGCCTTACATAAATAGAGTGGGACTAATCTGATCACACTTGAGAAAACTACAGTGATACAATATTATTCCATCCAGATCAAGGACAAGGCTAACAGCCCTTTACTCTGTCACCGACTTCCCTATCCTCCCTCGTTCCCGCTCTTCCTGCCTTCGCATTGCCCTCTCACTCTCTTCCTGTCTCTCTCTGTCCCCATCCTTATCCCCCCCCGTTTCCTTTTTAGTAGTAGGATCTATTTTTGCCCTGACCACCATGTTAGAATATTGCAGTAGTTTACGATGGTCAGACCAGGCAGTGCTGAATCAATCAATCAATCATCAAAGTGGTAGAGAAACATCCGTTTTTGAGGATAGATTGCATTTGAAAAGGAACCCAAGCTCATGCTAATTTCTGGCCATTGTGGCCTTAACCTCGCTGCGCTCTCGCTCTCTCCTTCACCCTTTTCTCCTCCCTTTCCCTCATTCTCCTCCTCTCTCGCTCCCTCCCTTTCGGTTTTTCCTCTTTTGCAGGTGCTTCCTGGATGTCTGCTCGTCTTTCAGTGCCATCATTATCATATTAAATATGCCCGTGTTACCGGATCTGAGCTCACCTACAGTACACTCTCTGCGCTCTGTGTTTAAGCATCTCCCCTGTCTGTCAGTCTCTCCTGCCTTTCTGTTCATCTTCCAATGTTAACATATGTTACTCTTCTCTTTCTTCTAAACATGAATGTGCGACAGCGTGCTCATGTTAACGTTCAGGAAATATCAAATACGTTTACCAAACGGAATCACGTGAAATTGAACACCGGACTGTGTATGTGTTATGTAGGGTTGAACCAGACTTAAAATCTTGGTCGACCAAGAGTCGTCTGTTCTTTCGACCAATCGATTGGTAGATATATTTAAACGTGTATTTTTCCATATAGACATGTCCTGTGTGTTTTAATCAAATCAACTATATTCACTGAGATGGTCTGATGCTTTAAGCACACGGTTTGATTAAATAATTAAGACACACAAATGACTAGAGGGAGTCCGACCAGCAATTGATTCGAATGTGCCGGGCCTGGCTCAGTCTGGCTGCGCTGTGTAGAACAATAAATGACAGCGAGTGACTTGCACAGCGAGTGACTTGTGACTTGCACCCGTGGTCTCCCTTTCCTCCCTGCTGCAGCGACCACAACAGAACATCAAGTGTTTATCACTCTGTCCATGTTGCTGAAGCTGTAACATAATCACAGCAATTTCTGACTGAAAAGTTCTGTTACCGAAATCTGAAAAACATTCCCTATACTCTCAACCCCTCCTCTCTTGCACGTAACCAATAGGAAGTGACCTAGAAGCATATCATAATCACATCAATAAATTGGTTATGACAAACTCCGAACACCAGAACAGCAAAATGGATGCAGAGGACAAATAAACTCGAAACGGGGTAATATTTGCTGGTTGCTCTTGAGGTAAAGGGGAAGTCAAATGTGTGGAATAAATTTGAATAGTTACTGCAGATCAATAAAAACAATGTAAGGAGCAAGCGCTGCGTGGATATTATGTGTACCAAACAGGTACTGTATAGATTACAATATCATTTTTCTGACCTTTTGGAACAATGTCAACAACACTAAATACATTATAAGCGTACCAGAGACTCTGTTGTAACGTTTTTTTTTTTTGTTAAGCCTTTATTACAGCGAAGACTAAAAACAGTCGCATTCATTCGTGAATTGGTGCTCATGGAATCAGTAGGCTATTAAACAAACACTCAAACAGTTAACAGAAGCAGGATCTGTCTTATTTCTGTGCATATAGTGCCTTCGGAAAGTATTCAGACCCTGTTAACTTTTTCCACATTGTTACATTAAAGCCTTATTCTAAAATGGATTCAATTGTCCCCCCCCCCTCAATCTACACACAACATCCCATAATAACAAAGTAACATGTTCAGACATTTTTGCAAATGTATCAAAAAAAGTATTCAGACCCTTTACTCAGTACTTTGTTGAAGCACCTTTGGCAGCGATTACAGCCTCGAGTCTTCTTGGGTATGACGCTACAAGCTTGGCACACCTGTATTTGGGGAGTTTCTCCCATTCTTCTCTGCAGATCCTCTCAAGCCCTGTTAGGTTTGATGGGAAGCCTCGCTGCGCGGCTATTTTCAGGTCTCTCCAGAGATGTTTGATCGGGTTCAAGTCCGGGCTCACTCAAGGACATTCAGAGACTTGTCCCGAAGCCACTCCTGCATTGTATTGGCTGTGTGCTTAGGGTCGTTGTCCTGTTGGAAGGTGAACCATCACCCCAGTTTGAGTTCTGAGTGATCTGGAGCAGGTTTTCTGTACTTTGCTCCGTTCATCTTTTCCTCAACTAGTCTCCCAGTCCCTGCCACTGAAAAACATCCCCACAGCATGATGCTGCCACCACCATGCTTCACCATAGGGATGGTGCCAGGTTTCCTCCAGATGTGACGCTTGACATTCAGGCCAAAGAGTTCAGTCTTGGTTTCATCAGAACAGAGAATCTTGTTTTTCATGGTCTGAGAGTCCTTTAGGTGCCTTTTGGCAAACTCCAAGCAGGCTGTCATGTGCCTTTTTACTGAGGAGTGGCTTCCGTCTGGCCACTCTACCATAAAGGCCTGATTGGTGAAGTGCTGCAGAGATGGTTGTCCTTCTAAAAGGTTCTCCCATCGTGTTCTTGGTCAGTTTGGCCGGGCGGCCAGCTCTAGGAAGTCTTGGTGGTTCCAAACGTCTTCCATTTAAGAATGATGGAGGCCACTGTGTGCTTGGCGACCTTCAATGCTGCAGAAATGTTTTGTCTCGGTGCTCTACGTACAATTCCTTCGACCTCTTGGCTTGGTTTTTGTTCTGACATGCACTGTCAACTGTGGGACCTTATATAGACAGGTGTGTGCCTATCCAAATCACGTCCAATCAATTGAATTTACCACAGGTGGACTCCAATCAAGTTGTAGAAACATCTCAAGGATGATCAATGGAAACAGGATGCACCTGAGCTCAATTTGGAGTTTCACAGCAAAGGGTCTGAATACTTATGTAAATAAGGAATTTCTGTTTCTAAAAAACTGTTTTCACTTTGCCATTATGGGGTATTGTGTGTAGATTGATTTTAAAATAAGTCTGTAATGTAACAAAACGTGGAAAAAGGGAAGATATCTGATACTTTCTGATGCACTGTATATGGACGATGTATAAGGCCAGGCACATTTAACAGTTAGGCTATTGATTATAGACTTATAGACTCTCTCCTAACTTAGACAATAAGTCAAGGGCTGTTTTCTCGTCTCCTCATTCTGCTTCTGCCACATTGTTCTCAACACCAATACGCTAGTTAACATTGCTATTACAGAATGCGCATAGCAACATGGGCTACGGGAAGGAGCTAATTCAACAGCTCACTGAAACGCAGGAGAAAGAGCATTTGTTCTAAAATAATATGATTTTTATTAGTGTTGCCTTACGTAATATAATATACAATTTCTGTAACACGTCTTAGAGTGATGGGCTGTGCAATCCCTTCACAATGGATTAGTCCACTCAGACAGGCGCAAATCAGACAGGTGTCTTGGACACCATGATATACATATATATATTTTTTGCTACTGCTCGACTAAAGCCTATCGACTAAAATATTGACCAGTCGACTAAAATGGGGTCAGCTCTAGTGTTATGTACACTACCGGTCAAAGGTTTTAGAACCCCTACTCATTCAATGGTTTTTCTTTATTTTGTACTATTTTCTACATTGTAGAATAATAGTGGAGACATCAAAACTATGAAATAACACATATGGAATCATGTAGTAACCAAAAAAGTGTTAAAACAAATCAAAATATATTTTATATTTGAGATTCTTCAAATAGCCACCCTTTGCCTTGATGACAGCTTTGCACACTCTTCTGATTGGCCGTGCCAGGTTAGCCCTCCTTATCATTTTACCAGGGCCTTATCTTTGAGTACCACCAGGTGTTCAGCCATACAGCTATTTCTTCCCTCACAGAGTGCTCTCTCTTGCACAAAAATGGCCGCCATTTACATAGAAAAAAACATGAATTTCCAAACTTGCAGCTAAAACAATCTACGGTCGCTTGTATATTTGTTTTCCTGTCCAAAGTGGCCTTTGGCTTTGAAGAGGGCGCGACTGGCCATAGCTGAGAGGTCAGCGGCTCAGATAGACCCTGGCACTCCCTTATCTTCTATTTATATTCCCCCCCCGACAACTTCGTACAGTGTTTGTGTGTTACTGGCAACAGCAACTCTCCCTTCATAGATCCCTAGTGTTTACTTCTCACTTCCTTATCTCTAGAACAGTGCCATCGGACTGTGGAGAGGGGAAAGAGAGAGAGAGAGGGTAAGGGTGAGGGGAGAGAGATAAGAGAAAAAGGGTACAGAGAGAAAAAGAGAGAGAAAGAGGGTAAGGGGGAGGGGAGGAAGAGAGAGAAGAGAGGGGGTGAAAGAGTAGAGAGAGGGGGAGGCATGGGGGGGAATTTTATGGTTGGGAGATTGCTACCCTGCCAATGGACAGTGATTTTCTTTTCCCCTCAGAAACCTCCTTGTACTACAGTAGACCGTAACTCTAATCCTCTCCAGTCAAATCCAAGCTGACTGGACAGGGCATCTGATTGCATTTAGGAGGGCTAGAGAGACCGTGACTACGCATAAACCACACATACTAAATTAGATGAAGCCCACAGGCGCACACACCCATAGCAAATGAGATGAGGACGACCAGCCAGCCAGGACCAGGCCACCAGTGTGTGTAACTGATGGAGTCAGTCATTTAATAATAAAAACCCAGAAGTCCATCAGGAGTCCATCAGGCAGACAGGGACAAGGACACCCCAGACAGACAGACAGTGTGAAGCAGAGAAGGGTCTAGTTTAGGCATGACAGCCAGTCAAACAATACATACCCACACAGACATACAGCACAAGGAGAGAACTGAATGGAAGTACAGTATGTGGTGGTGAGGACGTGCAAACACTAAAGCAAGATGTAAGAGACAGTAAGGCTCAAACAAAAACTGGCCGAATACTATAGCAATTTACTCCCACGTACAGAACCACACACACACAAACAAACAAACACAGGGGGAGTCGGAAGAGAATGGAAAAGTACACTGAGGATATGCAGATCCAGAGGAACGGAAGCCACACGACAGAGAGAGACCTTGATCCAGGCAAACAACTACTAGCACAATGTCCGTGAAAGGGTGCAGACTGTGTGCTTAATTGCCAAATTCAGACTTGACTTGCTCAATGAAACCACATGGTGATGAAATATAAATTCCAATTCTCTTATAAACAGCTTAGGATTATACCTAATAAAAGTAATCAAAACCAATGTCTGAAAACGTCAAAGAAGTCAAAAGTCTCACTGCATACACGAATACCGGTCCTTCAAACACTGAATTCATACACAAGTTACATTGAAACAGATGGAAGTGCTTACTTCAAAGCCTGTGATCAATGCGAACGTACACAACCCCATGAGGTGCGTAAACACCCCTACTGTAAGTTGAGCCATTTGAAACAGATCAGTCTAGCTGCTATTTAGAGTCAACGCAAACAACACATAGCGGTTTATAAGCCGTACGCTTAAATAGTGCCAACACCGCACTTTACATCAAAATAGAGGTACATGATATTCTCGAACGCAATGTCCTGTCTCAAGTACATTTCTCGAACATGCTCCCTCGTACACAATCGTATACACACAGACAGCCTGAGGGTACTTTCCATTAAATGGACAGACCCCTCCTTGTGCATCATATTGCAATCATTTACAGTCGAACTACAGCAGCACAACAAGCTGTGTGGCCCCAGCCCCCTTTTCTACTGCATTTTCCATGCAGTGTCTATATCAACCGAATGCCTTCGCAATACAAACACCACCTTACCCTGAAATGTAGCCTACTAAGCTGAGAGACTGACCCACTGACTGAAACACTGACCAGCCATGTCAGTTTCTGTCTGACTGGAGCTTGACCATTGATTATTAACCTCAATTAAAAGATGGATGGAAAACAGTTCTACCTCAGCCTGGGTCTCTATGTCGGGGCAGGGTGAGGGCGCTCCTCCCTGCCCTGTGGTCACTGGCCCTGAGGGGGTCTCACAGTCCGACCCTCCAGTCTCTGTTGTGGCCCCTGGGGCCCTCTGGTTCTCCAACTGGCCCTCCCTGAAAAGCCCCTGGAGTAACCCAGATTCCAGCTCCTCCCACTCCCTGTTGGTACAAGGGGGGTCCAAGGCCGAGCCGTCAGACTCCCAGTCACTGTCCCCGGTCATGGACCCAAGGACGAAGTCCACTCCCGACTGGGTACTCTCAGAGTACGAGTCTCCATAGTCCAGCTCCTGGCCGTCCTCGCATGCGGAACCACCGTCGGACGCCTGGGGGAGCCGCTCCGGGGCGGCCAAGTAAACAAAGCTGTCGGAGCAAAGGAAGGCCCCCTCGTCTGGCTCAAGGCAGGGTTTGGGGACAGGGCTGGGGGGTGTTGAGGATTCCAGCGGGGAAGGGGGGCAGTCCTGAGGGAACGGGGGTGGCACGGACACCGCCAGGTAAACAAAACTGTCAGTGGCCACAAAAGTGTCAGAGTTTTTGCTGTCCAGGCCTGGCCCTCTTGGCTCGTGCTTGACAGGGGACAGTGGTAAGGGTGAAGGGGGGCAGAGTCTCTTTGTTGGGCAGGGGAGTGTGAACGAGGGAGAGAGTCTGCAAGAGCTTTGGGGGTGCTTGTGGACCTCTGGTCCATGTCTTGCCCAGACATGTCCAGAGAAGAAACCTCATCTGCGGGAACAGAGCAGTTCCGAGTGTCTGATGACGCAAGAGTCATGCCCTCAGTGACAGAGGTTGTCTCCTTAGCAACGTCCCTAATCTCTGAAGAGAACAGCTCCTCTTGACAGGAAGTTAGTATATCAACATCCTCTGCAGCACTAACCCTCATTTCTCCATCTGTGTGGGTCGACCCAGGGGATTGGTCCACGCTAGCCTCCTCACTGTCCCAACTAGGCTCAGGTTGCTCACATGCACTCCAGTCTGGCTCCCTCTCCTTTGCCTCCTCCACCTCCTGCTCTTTCCCCTTGGCATAAGGGTTCTGTGGGCTGGGGGATGGAGGAGGTGGGGATGCCGTCAGGAGACACAACCCTGTTTCCTCGCTCACTTCCTCAACCTCTTGAACCGATGACGCCCCGCTGTCCAGTTCCCACTCGGTCTCAGCGGGCGGCTCGTGTTCACAGTCGTTCTGGGTGGTGTCGGACAAAGCAGTTCTGTCCGGCTGGGACATGTGGACCCCGCTTGAGTCGGACTCAGGGTGAGGTCCGCAGACAGAGTCCATCTCAGTAGTCTCGGGACAACTCTGCTCTTCTTCACCTTCATAATCAATTACACATTGCTCTTCTTCATCAATATGATATTGTTCATCTTCAATGAGAACCTGATAGAGTTCATAACAGGGTTGTGCTTCCTCCAGGTCAGTGTGTTCAGTAGTCTGTAGTTGGACCTGGTCCATGTGTTCAGGACTAGGTGGTGGTGAAACTGTGAAGGGGTTTTCCAACCGGGGCTCAGGGCAATCAGTCTCTGTGCTTTGATCGATATCCATAGGGACAGTTTCCACAAAATATATACAGGCATCAGTGGCTTCCTCCTGCTCCTCCTCTTCCTCTACACTGGCTAGGGTGTAGGGATCTGTTGGCTCACTAGATTCAGGGTCCACAGAGCTCTCCCCTCCCTCCTCCTCTAAACATTGTCTCTCCAGCTCTAGGAAAAGGTCATCTGAACCGGCCCCTGAGCTGGGGCAGGGGGAGGCACTGGGAGCCCTAGGCCCACCAAAACCTGTTGGAGGGGTCAGAAGGGGCCAATGTCCAGAAGACTCTGATTGTTGGGGTTCCCAGCCCTCTCCAGAGTCCCCCTCCCAACATTGGTCAATTATCTCCCTATTCTCCAGCTTTAGCATTGCCTCCCACTCCCTCTCCTCTCTCCTAGCCCTCTCCTCCTCTTCTTCAATTTCTCCTTTCTTATCCGCCACTTCTTCCCCCTCTCTTGTCCCTCCTTCCTCCACTTTTCCTTCCTCCTCCATGTACGCTTCTTCCTCCTCCAGCTCCTGTAAGATCCTGCGTTCATCCTCCTCGAATTTGAGCTCAGAGGCAGTTCGTTGCCGGAGCTCACCATTAGGGGGAGCCCAGCCCAAGTGTCCCACTTCACCCCCCTCCTGGCTGAGGCAGGGGGAGTGTGGCAGCCCTCCATGGGCCAGCCCCTCCTCTTCCTGGAGGAAAGGTGAGGGGGGGTCCAGTAGGTAGAATGACTCCTCGTCCAGGTCACTGTCCTCTCCCAGTAAGGGGGGCAGGGGGGGCAGGACAGGGAAGAGGTGGCGCATGCCCCCGTGGGACCTCTTGCCCCCTCTCATGCTGCGGGGCCAGGTGCGTGCTTTGGTCGGGGGGCAGAACACAGGTTTCGGTGGAGCCAACTGGGGTAGGAGAGGGGCTTTGTCCAGGTCTTGTTCTAGGAGAGAGAGAGAGTCAGTCTCTCTTTCAGAGTCAGAAGCCTTGGCCGCTTCAGGGCTCTCCTCTGTTATTATTTTGATACCAGCTTTGGGAGATACAGCCGGGCGCCTATGATGCTTGTCCTTTTTTTTGTCCAGCTGTGCGGTAGCATTGGGACTCTGCTGTGGGGTGCTCCCAGAGCCCTGGTGGGGTTGGGTAGGTAACTGCACCGATGGCTGTTCTTTTGAGGGGGAGGGTAGTGCATGTGTTTGCTTGTGTTGTTTTTGGAGCAGGGGGTGTAGTTGTTTTTGCCTGCTGACAGGGTGCTGTTGGAGGGGGGGAATGGGACTCAGTGTCAACGAAGGGGAGGATGAGACAGGAGGAGTGTGAGGACCCCCGGACGACAAAGTGGAAGGGGAGTAAGGAGGTAAGGGGGGTGTGGAGGTGGGGGTTGGTGGCGGAAGTAGAGAAAGTGGAATCCCAGGACCAGACAGACGCTTCTCAGCACTCTCCCCAGGAGAAAACTCAAGCCTCTCTGCAAACTCTGGGTAACTGGGGGGCATAAACGCCTTCCAGGAACGACGATTGGGGTTGTCTTTCTTATCGCTGCCCTGGTGGCGCCTTTTTACTGCAGCTGCACTACAGGAGGCAGATGACAAGGGTGTGATGGGTAAACCAGAACCACCGCAACTTCCAGGTGGCGACATGCTCTGGGGATCGCCGGTTAGCTTGAGGGCATCAAAGATCACCCTTTCGTCTAGTCTTTTAACTCCGGCATCAGCATGCGCCCTTGACACAAAGATGCTCCCTAAGTCAGCCCCGATGGTGCCGTTGCTGGAGAGGGTGCTGGCCTCTCCGCCGCCGCCAGAGCCCAGGGTGCTGCGCGAGGGCTGGCTGAGCTTGGAGGAGCCCTGGTCGATCTGTTCGTTGATGCGCATGGTGTCGTAGATAGAGCGCTGGGGGACATAGCAGTCCTCGATGTAGGCCTCATCCTCGTCCCCCTTCCCCAGGCATCGTGGGTTTTGCCTCAGGCAGTCCGGCCGGCTCAGGGGCTTTCCCATTCCTCAGCTGCCCCTGGGGGAGATCCCCTGACGGCCTGCAGTGGTCCTTTATAGGGGCAGGGTGGCCCCCCTCGGGGACGGGGCCAATAAGTATTCCACAGAAAACAACGGGGAAAATACCTTAATGGGTGGGTTGAAAATAGTTCAGTTGCTCAACCGTTCCCGGTCCAATCCACAATCCCAAACATGAATCCGCCTCAATGACCAAAATGTCAAAAGGTTTGCACTCTACATTACAAGTCCATAGGTCCACATGTTACTATGTCACCTCAATAGCAGTGCAGCAGAATAGCCCGGCGCTATCTGAAATGCAGGGGAGCATCAGTGAGTGAGTGTCCTGCATGCAGATGCTCCTCTCCTCCGGCAGCATATTAATCAGCACTGCTGGTTTGGAAGGTTATCAGGAAGGAGGCAGGGGCTGTCTCGTAGACGTCCAAAGTCCAGAACGAGGCGAGTGCCGTGGAGATAACATCCCTTTGTTCAGTTTTGTTCCGTTTGACGTCAACTCCCCCTCACACACGCAGTCGTTCAACTCCCTACTCCTGAATCCTTTCCCACTCTTCAACTCCTTCCCTTTCTGCTCTCCTCGCTTTGCCACAACAGGACAAGCAGCAGAGAAGGGTTGAGCAACTGTCTCAGTGAGAAGCAGCCAAAGAAGTGTGTAAAGTCTCCTTTTAAGGTGAGAAATCCACTACTCCCTGATATAAAAAGAGGTTGTGCGGGGGTGAACAAGGAAAAAAGTGCAGTTCCAATGGCTTTGTTGATGTTTTTCTGTCTTAGTTAAAGTTTGTTGCCAACCCAAAACCATGAGAATGACTTAAGAAAAGAGTTGATCCTTTTGAGGGAATCAAAACTGCAGCAAAAAACTCATACAAACTAACCGAGCAGTCACTCATAGCCTGTTTTGGTCCTGTGAGTGTGTCCTTGCAGACAGTCTATATTTTCTCTCTCTTTCTTCTCTCTTCCATTCCCATCACAAAGCATGAGTGATGTGTGTCTGAAGGCAGTGGCCCGCTCTGTGCCTGGAGTGCTTCTTCATCCCTCTTGTTGACATCATCATTATCCTCATCATCAGCGATAAAAAATGAAATCCCATCATCCGCCACTCCGCACAAGTCAGTCTTGCAATTCAAAAACCAGAACAAAGAGATCCAGACCTTTTTTTCTAGCATAGACTAGCCTGTCTATCATCTCCCACCTTCCATCACGCTGCTCATCCACAACTCCAGGCAAGAAGAGACAGTAAATCCAGAGTGGAGGCTGAATCCTGGAGGGGGTGAGAGGGTTCGTTAGGGAGAGAGGGTAGGTGGCTTGGGGGGGGGTTGAGCCCAGTCCAGCCGGGCAGAGTTGCTGTGAGTCGTGGGACTGTATCCAGAGGGCAGAGAACCAGACAGTCCGAGACCCAGTCTGAGCGCTGCCTCTGACTCTGCCTTGCAGGCGTTCTCACTCCCAGACAATCCCCAGACACTCTCCTTTCTTTCTCTCCACTTCTATCTTTTTTAGAGTGCTCCGTTGATGAGAGAAACAACAAAGCGCCACGCAATCCCAGTTCTTCTTCCTCTGTTTTTTTGTTGTTGTTGCATGCAGGCTTCCTTGCTTTCTTTCTGTCGCTCAGACTCTCTGTTCTCAGGCCACTACACAGACTGAAATGGTTTGCAGCTGCTAAGAAAATCTCCCAATTTCTCCTCTCTCCCTCGCTCGCTCACTCAGTCACTCCCCCTTCTCTGTCTCTCTCGCTCGCTCGCTCACTCACTCGCTCGTTCGTTTCTTCTCTGTCTCGCTCTCTCGCTCTCCCCTTCTAACTGTTTTTGTTTAAATCCAGCTCCGTTTGTTCTGTTTCCTGCTCTGGTATTAAAACACAGGAAGTGCTCCAATCATGCTGGTTTCCTCTCCCGAAAAAAAACATGTGAGAGGGGTTGGGGAGTGAGCTACAGATAGGGAGAGGAAGGAGGGGTGCATGGAGCCAAAGAGAGGGGGACGGGGGGGGACGGACGGAGGATTTTGCTTTTTTTAAAGAAATCACGGGATAACGAGAGAAGATTATCCCACGCTAAGCACTCGGCAAATCATCTTTCAAAATTAACGGACAACTAGACTGAGGATAAAATGTAAAAGACTAACACAGGTGAGGGGGTTTGTTGCTAGGCAGGATGGTACTATTACTCAGTGTTCACAACCAGCCACAAGCTCAGGGGGAGTGAAAGAAAGACACTAGTATTGTGCGACTGCTACATTCATCACTGCTTTGTAATCCAGAACTGAATCTCCTGGGCAAATCACCTCCCCCTCAGAGCACAAAAACGCTGTCCGCAGAGAGGGAAATGATACAGAGAAACAGTGAGCGAGAGAAAGGAAGAGGGAAAGAAAGCGGGAGGGATGGAGGGGAGAAGGGGAAGGGAGAGTGATTGAGGGAGGGGAGCTGCTAGCAAGCCAGAAAAAAAAAAAAAAAGAGGCTTATCAATAACGGCTTTTGTATTTTCCAAAATAAACAGCCTATATGCATACAAGGAAGTAGAACCTCTATCTATCCCGTTCCCCCTCTCATTCCTCTTTTTTTCCAGGTTTCCAAGCAGCCGGTTGCTATTCTCCAGCGTAGTTGGTGACAGTGTAAAAACAACATGGAGAAGAGACACAAAAGTCGTCGATATTCACAATCACAGTCTCCACTTCTGCATTCCCGTCCGCCACTCTAGTGTAACCCAATCCAGCAAGGAGAGGAGTGTATGTGTGAGTGTGTATGTGTGTATGTGTGTATGTGTGTGCTGGTGGTGGTGGGGCTCAGGGGCAAAGGAGGTTAGGGGTTACAGAAAAGGGAGCCTCAGGATGCCACACCAAAAATCTACGCAGACACAGTCGGGGGAATCCAGCAAGCATGACAGCAACCCCTGGCACCAGACAAAAGTGGAGTATTTTAACCAATGATGTATATAAACCATGGATTGCTGATGCTATGTATTGGCCATTGAGTCTTTGAAGCCACCGGTCGGCCATATTGGCACTACCGAGTAGGATCAGTTCTCCATTCCGTGAATGGAATTCTACAGTATTTCAATTAAATGTAAGTATTCTTTTGTTGTAGTGGGGACAGTAACATTAGTAATCTAAAATTATACTTCCCCCAAAAATAATTGAACAGTGGGGGAGTGCCAAGATGGAGGCACAGTGGCTTCAACACAGCGCCCCCTATCCGTCATCTAGTGTATATATAAATCATTGATTTTAACCATGTTTGTTTTTCTCCTTGTATCCTTGATACAGTGCCTGTTGTGGTTCAGTTCCTCCTCCTCCACTCGTTCTTCTCTCTTATCCTCCCTTCCCTTTTTCAGTTGCTCTAACTGTTCGTTTAAAGACCTCTGGCAGAGACAGCAGCCGATGTGAACTCAACTAACGCATGCCTGCCTTCTCCCTCTCGCTCGCTCTGTCGCTCTTTAGTCCACACACATTCTTCACTTGATAGGGGGAGGGAGTTCTCTCTCTCTCTTTCCCTCCCCCCTCTCTCTGTCGGCTAACTGTTGCTGCGAGCCGCCCGTGGCCTGCATGTCAAACACGCTAAATACTCCACTCTTCCTTTTTAACTCCCTCTCCCCTTCTTCTCCCCTCCCCTCTCTCACTCCCTCTGTCAGTTGTGGTGCAGCTGTCATGGCTGCGTCCAAGGAAAACGTCTTTATAGAAACAAAAGGGGTTTGTCCCTCCTCTGCTCAGCCTTTTGCCCCCCCAAGCTTCCTCAGTCTCGCGCGACCTACAATGCCCCCACAGCACAAGCCGCTCCAAATTGAAACGCGCACACATGTAGGCCAGCTACCAGGAGAGATGGAAAGCCAGTGAGGGGAAATGAGCGATAGAAAGGAAGAGGGAAAAACACACAAGGGGTGCACAGGAAAGAGAACACATCAATACTATTATTTATTTTTTACGGCCTCTCTGCCGTCTCCATTTTGATTGCGTCGGATTGTGTCATTTTATCATTCATCCTTGACCCCTCTCTTGCAGTCTCTATGTCCATCCCCCACTCCTCTCCTGTAAATTGTCATTCATCCCCAGTTCATTTGGTCTGTCACGGCTGCTTAAAGAGTCACAGTTCTGCCTCAGACAGGAAGAGGGAGGGGCGAGCAGGCCCCCAAATCCCCCAGTGAGCTACACACAGTGGGGACTCAAAGCAATGGAATCCATTAACGTTCAGCCGTCAGCCAAAAGGCCATGCTGTAGGTCTCTAGACTTTATACCATAATGTAGGCCTAGGACCGTCTCTGCAAAGTCAGTAGAGCTGTTTGGTGATATACGCAGGTGTCTAGGCACAGGATACTGACAGTATTGACTTTGCTGTGGCTGGTTTGCTCCTCTCTCTTGCCTCTCCCCCTCTCTCTCCCTCTCAGCAGCAGTTTTATTATTAACTAGCAGCGTTTTACCTGAGCGGCTCAATGCGGCCATTGTCTGCCCCCCCCCCTCCACAGACACAAAGAGAAGCATGGAAAAATCACCCAGCAACTTCAACCATGCTGCCACAGTACATATAGTGAATAACAGGCTTGTCAATCAAATGAATACTGGGGGTACAATACTTTTAGGTGTTACAGATTGTTTAACTAAAGTCATGTGTGGCCAGTGGGCACATATGGTTTCTGAAATGAAGAATTCACACCTTCATACCTGAAAGACTAGCATATTGTTCCTAAGACGTTGCTAACCTACAGTGTTACGCATCATTAGGGTCTGAATATGGGGCCCGTATGTGAATGTTCAAGTTTTTTCCACGTCCTAATCCTGGCCAAATTAGAGGTCACATTTCTGCTTTGTTCCCCGTTTGTGTTTTGCTAATTAAAAATAGACACGCACACACAAGCACGCACACAAACAAACATACACACACACACACACACACTCTTTCTTCCTCTTTCTCTCTCTCCAAACAACACCTGTGCTGGGCCCTGCTGTGGCCAGTGAGAAGTGAGTGAGTGGGCCAACTCTACTCACACACAGCATTCTACTATCCTTGGTATCCCACGTTCCCATCTCTGAGTGTATTCCAACATGACATCAATTCTTCTAGGTATATTATTGGGCTTCTTAATTTGACACATTATTCTAGTTGTGTAGTTTAGGTAAAGAGGCAGCGTATTTGTTATGGTTGGGCTGGTAACAGAGGATGGTGACGATAAGGGACGAGGAGAGATGTGCTGTGGCATGCCCGTCTAATTCACAACAGCTGAGACAATAGGACCCCAACAGCAGGGAGAGTGAGAAAGATGTAACACACACACACACACACACACACACAGAGAGAGTGTGTTCTCACTTAGACAGAGAGCAGGGTAAAGGAAGGGTCAATCTGAAATTAATCTGATATGATTAGTGAAAATTGTGTTAACCTGATCCAATCAACCCCTTAGGATGGAAAATAAACAAAGATGAAAATGAACCAAAGAGTTGATGAACCAAAAGGAGCTAAATCAATAAACAGAAAGTGGAGACCCACACAATCGGGCCAGGTCTTTGAAGATGATAAATGAGGAACGCAACTCCGCAAGTCACGGGGGAAGATCTACTGGAACACCTAATCAACATGACATCATATTACCAGTAAGTCACGTCGCTTTACGAAAAAGAGAGCCAATTTCACATTGGGGTCCCCCCCCCCCCTAATGATTAAGTGAGGGGGGATTAACAAGAATTGAGGGAGTTGTAAAGCTGATCCTAGAGATGTGCCTATGGCCCAATCGTACCCGGAAGCCTGCACATGAGCTACATCAAAAAAAAGGACGCCAGGATCCCTTGCTGCATGTCTCTGAGGATTTGGTTGGAGGGTGGAGGGAGAGATGAGAGATCTGGCTCACACACCATACGGAGGGACGAGGTTCATTCACTATTCAAAATCATTTCAAATACTTTCGCTGGCCTCCATTGAGTTTGCCTGTTGCACTGAACCAATAAGAAGGTCCAAAGTCCCAAACCCTGCTCACTCCAGGCAGGCTACAGCAGACCCTCGGAACTATTTGAACGATTTTAAATAGTATTTGAAACCAGGACGGGGGCCTACGTAGCAGGGAGGGTGGAGAGGGGGGAAGCAGGGGTGAGGACAGCAGAGACGCGAGGGCATGATTTAAAGGGAAGGATTCCTCACCCGTCACCTCTGTCCACCCTTACCAGCCCTACACAGGAATTCCCATTTGTAGTGGGGGACTTAAAGCTTCACCAACACCTCAATTCATCCCTATCCCGCTCCTTAGACTGTCAGCTGCTCTGGGGAAAAGGGACATGCAGTAGAGCCACACCCTGGAGTCTGTGTGTGTGTGTGTGTGTGTGTGTGTGTATCAGAGGATGTTTCTAATTCCAGCCTTTTTCAGGGGGCGTGTCCGGAATCTCAGCTGTCTCCCCACCCTCCACATACATCCTCCCGAGAGAGACACACACACACACACCTACTCGGCACACAAAGCACCCCTAAATACACAAGTGAATTCTGCCGATCACATAAGAGCACATGTACGCAGATTGTATGGCCAGCTATAAAAACATACTTGATAAACAGTCTGACTTGTCCGAACACGGGGCAGCACGCCACATGTACGGAGAGGGACTGAGGACAAATGCCACAGGCCATTTAAAAACAACGCTTCCCTATCCTTCCCCTCCCTCTTTCTCTCATCCGCCCCTCCGTCTCTTTGTGACTCAATACGACTTCACTAATCTGACAATATCCCCTTGCACCTTACCCCCTAATCACCCCCCTAATCTCAGGCATGATGACATCCTCTCTGTGGATTGGTAGTCTTTTTCCTCTGTCTAAATTGGGGTCTGGTGGGGGGATGGGATGGTGGAGCAGACAAGCTAGTCTGCTTTCAGGGCAGACAGACATGTTTAGGTTTGAAATGACCTGGCGAGATCCATTACAGCCCAGAGAGGAGAGGAGTACATAGAGGGAGAGGGGGCTTGAGAGAGAAAGAGAGAGAGAGGGGGAGGAAAGGAGAAGAGGGAGGGATGAAATGTGGCAAGTGGGCTCCCTGAGTGAACGAAAGAGGATCTTAGGGAAAGGGAAGTCTTGCTTGTCCTCATCTGCCCCTCTCTCTTTCTACCTCTCACTCCTCACCACCCCTCCCTCTCTCTTTCTACCTCTCACTCCTCACCACCCCTCTCTCTCTCTTTCTACCTCTCACTCCTCACCACCCCTCCCTCTCTCTTTCTACCTCTCACCCCTCACCACCCCTCCCTCTCTCTTTCTACCTCTCACTCCTCACCACCCCTCCCTCTCTCTTTCTACCTCTCACTCCTCACCACCCCTCTCTCTCTCTTTCTACCTCTCACTCCTCACCACCCCTCCCTCTCTCTTTCTTCCTCTCACTCCTCACCACCCCTCCCTCTCTCTTTCTACCTCTCACTCCTCACCACCCCTCCCTCTCTCTTTCTACCTCTCACCCCTCACCACCCCTCTCTCTCTTTCTACCTCTCACTCCTCACCACCCCTCCCTCTCTCTTTCTACCTCTCACCCCTCACCACCCCTCCCTCTCTCTTTCTACCTCTCACTCCTCACCACCCCTCTCTCTCTCTTTCTACCTCTCACTCCTCACCACCCCTCCCTCTCTCTTTCCACCTCTCACTCCTTACCACCCACCCCTCCCTCTCTCTTTCTACCTCTCACCCCTCACCGCCCCTCTCTCTCTCTCTTTCTACCTCTCACTCCTCACCACCCCTCCCTCTCTCTTTCTTCCTCTCACTCCTCACCACCCCTCCCTCTCTCTTTCTACCTCTCACTCCCTCACCACCCCTCTCTCTCTTTCTACCTCTCCCACTCCTCACCACCCCTCCCTCTCTCTTTCTTCCTCTCACTCCTCACCACCCCTCTCTCTCTCTTTCTACCTCTCACTCCTCACCACCCCTCTCTCTCTCTTTCTACCTCTCACTCCTCACCACCCCTCTCTCTCTTTCTACCTCTCACTCCTCACCACCCCTCCCTCTCTCTTTCTTCCTCTCACTCCTCACCACCCCTCTCTCTCTCTTTCTACCTCTCACTCCTCACCACCCCTCCCTCTCTCTTTCTACCTCTCACTCCTCACCACCCCTCCCTCTCTCTCTCTTCCTCTCACTCCTCACCACCCCTCTCTCTCTCTTCCTCTCACTCCTCACCACCCCTCCCTCTCTCTTTCTACCTCTCACTCCTTACCACCCACCCCTCCCTCTCTCTCGTTCTCTTTTTACCTCTCATTCCTTACCATCCGTCCCTCTCTCTCACTCTCTTTTTACTTCGCTTCTCACCACCCCTCCCCCTTTCCCTGTAGACCCCTTCCTATGCACCCAGACTAACGCTTCATGCTCTAGATACAGCGCCGGCTGTACTTTTACAATGTGCCATTATTGCTGCTCTTACTACTGGACGTAGTCAATGCCAGCAATGCCCAGCTTGTGTCTACATTTACACCGGCGCATTCCATTAAGCTGTCGCCCTTCTCTTTTCCTCTTGCTTGCTAACTGCTATTCAGCTCTTCACCGATTTCTTTCTCTCTCCCCCTCTTTCGCTCCTCTCTCTGCTTGTCGTCTGCCAAAAATCCATCCCGCTTGCTCTCATTAAGAGGGGGAAAGAAAGGGATGAGGGAGAAAGGAGAGAGAGAAAGTAGTTGGGGCCAACCACAATATTAATAGTGTCGATAAATCAAGAGAGTACGGAATAAGAGACAGCACAGGGAGGAAGAAAGAAGAAAACTCACCAAGACACCAGTTGAACCAATCAGAAACCAGTGTCCAGTACGTCTAGCAACACACCTCCAATCAGACACCACTGTCCAGTAAACCTAGCAGCACACCTCCAATCAGAAACCACTGTCCAGTAAACCTAGCAACACACCTCCAATCAGACACCACTGTCCAGGAGGTCTAGCAGCACACCTCCAATCAGAAACCACTGTCCAGGAGTTCTAGCAACACACCTCCAATCAGAAACCACTGTCCAGGAGGTCTAGCAACACACCTCCAGTCAGATAAGGCTTGTCCTATATTTTAACGGGTTTATAATTATATTTGATATAATGACAACATAACCAATCATTAACATCATCTACTTAAAAATTCCACCATCTTCGGGAGATACTCTAACTAGTAAATAAACAGATAGGAAGGGGGGTGTTGGAAACGTACTGACATACCGGTACTTCTAGTGCAGAGGATGTGACATAAAGCACAGGAAAATTAAACATATGTTTAATATCAATGGACTCAGCCAGAAAGAACTGTTTGTGTTGTATAGTACTCATGAAATTAACCTTTCACAATGAATGGAAACCAATGGGAAGTAGTAGTACAACGGAGCGGCCCTGTTTCTGTATCGCTATTTAGCAGGACACAGCAAATTCCTATGGTTAACTCCTTTGGAATGTTCTACAGCAGATTCCTATTGAGGGGAAGGTGTAGGCTAATTCTTGTTGGCTGGGATACCTAGCCTGGGATTTCTCCTAGATGTCTCGGGAGCATAGCTTGAAGAAAAAAACAATACGTATGGTGTGCGAATCGCTCTGGTATCAAATCTAGCCTGGCGTCCATCACCGCTGTGACAGGCCCTTACGAGGTTCCAAGGGCTGGCGCCGGAGCGGCAGGGGGTGGGGGGGTGAGGGAACATTATAAGAACGTTTAGATGCGAGCGAGTCAGCATGGGCGAAGATGTGTGTCAGATACTTGAAGTAGAGCAGTGCTGCTTTGACTAAACTCGTCTCTGCCTGGCTCTAGAACTCAGTCACACCCCCTGCGATGCTCATATCAATTATATATCACCTTTCTTGCATATAAGCTCACTCAAGTCCCCTAAGGTAACACATCTCTAACACATACATACCTCAGTCCCCATACCTCACTTCTGCTCTACAGTGACTTGAATAAAGGGTCAAAGGAGGGAAACTGGATACATCACCCCCCCGAGTTAGGAGAGGGGTCCCACTCCATCACAACACCCCCCTCACAGCCCACTGTAGGAGCGGAGTCAGGAAAGAAACGTCACCTGACCAAAATCCTGTTTCCGCCAGTGATAATAGAACAGCATGAAGAGGGAGGGAAACAGTGCGAGAGAAAAGTTGAAGCCGGGGTTGATTTATAGAAGAGAGGATGCCATGGTACACTTCATACAGTAGGCATAGTCCCACAGACAGAGACACACGTACTCAAAGCATCTGCGCTAGAAGAGGCTTAATCCACAAAGTTCAACAATCAAGAAGGGTCAAGTACTTTCCTCTCAGAACCCTCCCAAGAAATGACTCTTATGTAACTAAAAGGCTTTCAAAAGGATCTGTGTTAGTCAATTGCTTATTTCAATAAGACCCACTAATACTGTTGCAGGTCAGAGTCCAGCACCAGCTGAGAGGTTCTAACAAAATGGCCGCCAGAGGAACAACTGTGCAATACTATATTAAATGTCTGTTATAATTCTATGCACGCTTGTTGAATATAATTCAAAACCAAAGAAACACGTCAAGCTCAATTCTAGAAGAAATATAGCTTCACAACAACCCTGGCTGAACTGGTTGTAATAAATCCGTAATGCAATGTTTCCCAAATGGTGGCTTGTGGCTAGATAATACTGGAGCTGTGGCTAGAAACGTAGTTTTCCATTCTCTGAGGAGTCACAAGAAAATTCAGAAGGCTGTTCATTGATGCCGGCACCAAAAACACTTGGGAAACACATGCCAAGCTCACTTCTAGGAGGGTGTACTACAGTATAACCATAGCTAGCTCTACCCAATTTACCAATCTCTGAAGACATAATGCCCAAAGATGAGACATAATAGCACAAGACAAAACAAAAGCATTACAATAGAGTAGCCATAGAAAGATCATTATTTCCAGGCCTGGATGAACTCAATATAGCTGGCGGCCCACCAATCACGGAACATTGACTTGAACGGGACTGTCCATTCTAGTCAACACATTTCAGTAGTAGCACAATCACATTCCGAACCATAAACATCAAACTTGTTCTTACCTTGAAATCGTGCAGCTGCTGCTTGATGGTCTCCACCTCCGTCCCCACCACGCCCTGCGAGTTCAGCCCTTCCTCTGCCCGTCCCAGTAGCCCTTGCAGCTCCGCCACCTGGGCGTAGAATTCTCCCACCTTCTCGGCAGCCACCTCGATCTGCTCCAGTCTGGCCTGGCCCCTCTCAGCCAGCTTCCCAGCCTGGCGGCTCAGGGCCTCAGTCTCTCTCCTCAGGGCGAGGAGATCGGGGAGACGACCCCTCTCGGCGGAGCATGGCGGTGCAGTCGCCCCCGTGACCTTCAAGCTCCGACCTCAACGTGGCCAGGCGAGCCAGGAAAGTGCGGACGGCATCCGCCTGCGAGGCGAGCGAGTCGGCATCGCGCCCCACGGGGCTCAGCGAGTCCAGCTCGTCGTCCAGGTCGGCCAGGCGGGAGAAGAGGTCGCGTACCGAGGACTGGACTTCCCCCACACCCTGGAGACGGGACTCCAGTGTGGAACAGCACCTTTCAATCTAGAGGGGGGAGGGAGGGGGGGGGTGAGTTAATAATGTCCGCAAGTTGAAAGTGGCATGGTGCCTTGCTGATGTAATAATATGCTATAAATAGTGGGACAAATCATGCTTCATGATTCAGCCTAGTTAATGTATCCTAGCTCTCTGCTGTGATTCCTAACTTTCTCATTAGCAATGTGGAGGAAAGGAATATGATCAGAGCGGTGAGATAAGAGACAAACTTATCTTATCAATAATGGTCAAATGTAAAGACTTCTGACCTTGTATCTGATTGAATGCCATACTGATTTGTAAGTGAAACCAGTCTAGAAGTAACTATCTATGGTACATTTGGGAATTATACATACAGTGCCTTCAGAAAGTATTCATACCCCTTGACTTATTCCACATTTTGTTGTGTTACAGTCTGAATTCAAAATTGATTAAATATATGTTTCTCACCCATCTACACACAATACCCCATAATGACAAAGTGAAAACATGTTTAAAAATGTTAGAAAATGTATTAAAAATTAAATACAGAAATATTTCATTTACTATTGTAATATTTCAAGTATTCACACCCCTTGGCAAATTAAACTCAGGTTCATCCAATTTCCTTTGATCATCCATGATGTCACTTCAACTTGATTGAGTCCACCTGTGGCCAATTCCACTGTTTGGACATGATTTAGAAAGAACCACACCTTTCTATACAAGGTCCAACAGTTGACAGTGTACAGTATGTCAGATGCAGAAACTATACCATGAAGTCCAAGGAACTGTCTGTAGATCACCGTGATAGAATTGTGATGAGGAATATGTCTGGGGAAGGGTATAAAACTATTTGAAGAGTGTTGAAAGTTTCCAAGAGCACAGCGGTCTCCATCATTCGGAAATAAAAAAAAAAATATGTAATTACCCAGACTCTGCCTAGAGCTGGCCGTACGACCAAACTGCGCAACTGGGCAAGAAGGACCTTGGTCAGGAAGGTGACCGAGAACCCAATGACCACTGACAGAACTACTTGGCTGGAGTTTGCAAAAAGGTACGTGAAATATTCCGATTCTAAAGCAAAAGAGTGTGGTCTGATGAGACAAAAATGTAACTAATTTGGCCTGAATGCAAAGCGCAATGTCTGGAGAAAACCAGGCACAGCTCATCACACGTCCAACACCATCCCTACCATGAACATTGGTGGTGACAGCATCATGCTATGGGGATGCTTTTCAGCAGCAGGGACTGGGAGACTGGTAAGGATAGAGGGAACAATGAATGGAGCCAAACACAGGCAAATCCTTGATGAGAACCTGCTTCAGACTGCAAACGACCGTAGAAGGCGGTGAAGATTTACATTCCAACAGGACAATTAGCCAAAACAATGGCTTCAGAACAAAAATGTGAAAGTCCTTGAGTGGCCCAGCCAGAGCCCAGACTTGAATCCCATTGAACATCTGTGGAAAGACTTGAAGATCGCTGTTAAGTTAGATGGGGAGCGGCTGTGAACAGCACTTGAGAGAATCTGCAGGGAAGAATGGGAGAAAATCCCCAAATCCAGATATGCAAAGCTGATACAACATCCCCAGCACGACTCAAAGCTGTAATCGCCACCAAAGGTGCTTCTACAAAGTATTGACTCAGGGGTGTGACTACTTATTTAAATGAGCTATTTCTGTATTTCATCTTCAATAAATTAGCAAACATTTCTAAAAACAGGTTTTCACTTAGTCGTTGTGGGGTATTGTGTGTAGATGGGTGAGACTTTTTTATTTAATCAATTTTTAATTCAGGCTGTAACAACAAAATGTGGAATAAGTCTAGGGTTATGAATACTTTCTGAAGGCACTGTATCAATATACAGAACAATGCTCTTGACTCGTTGGTTTACATTTCAGTAAAGTGCTTAAATGGTCTGAAGTTTTCTATCTGTACAATGACCATATAAGATCACTGGAACTCCGAATACTTGAACTCCTCTGTCAGCTTAAATACGTTCTGTTCTCTATCTCAACTCACACACACATGCACATACATACATGCTCACACAGAACACACAAGCCTTCACACCCTCACACACAATGACCTTTGCTAAAACTAGCTCATCCTTTGAATCAGCCACACTCTAGGCTGAATAGATTGGCTGTGTTACAATACTCATAAATGGCTTCCTTTCATTGTCTCCTTTCCTTATTTGTCCACTAATGTCATTGTAAAGGATGAGTAAAAGTCCAACAAATCCAAAAAAATTGTTTCAAAAGAGGAAAGACTGTTGAAGAGTATTGGGACACCCTTATTGTTTTTGAGTGTATTATATTTTTCAAAACTGCTTCATTTTTGGAACATTATTTTATTGAACAGAATACAGGCCTCCATCTTTCATCTGAGTGTCTTTGAAATATTTCTACTTTTTATATATGAAATACAGTTGATACTAAATTCCTCACTCTTCTCACCTTTTCGCTGACGTCTCCAAACTCTCTGTCCGTGTCTCGGGCCTGCTGCTCCAGCAGTTGTCCTCCCTCTCTGCCGCCCCCTGCTGTGTGGGGTGCGTCCTGCACCAGCCCCTGGGCCAGATCCCTCAGGTAGGCCACTTGTGGCTGCAGCGAGTGCAGCGTCTCCTGCTGGCTCCTCAGCCGCTCCAGGCTCTTGTTGCTGCACGCCTGTGGGCCCAGCGCCTCCTGCACCTCGATCTGATGCCGCGCCGCCTCCAGCCTCCTCTCCACCACCTGCCGCCCGTCCTCGAACTCCTTAAGTCGACCCGCTAACTCTTCCAGTTGGGAAACACAGTTCTGGAGTCTTTCTGCCAGCCCGTCGACTCTACGGTTGAGTTGGGCTTTTTCGTCACGTATGTCTTCCTCTCCGACGCGGCAGTGTTCCAGGAGTTGGTCGGCCGCTGTGTTTAAACCCTCCAGGAGTGGGCGATGGTGCTCCAGGTCTAACCCCAACTGCCTGGCCTTCTGCAAGGCCTCGTCCAGGGCCGCAGGGTCGAGGGAGGGCTGGATGTCAACTTCCCGCTCCTCGCACTCTGCCACCCAGGGCGTGAGCTTGGCGCGGTGCTGCTGGTAACTCTCGGCCTTGGTCAGGGCGGTTTTCAGGCGGTTCTGGCGTTCCACAATGCGCTCATTAAGCTCATCCCAGTCCCGGCGTAGGGTGGCGAGCCGGGTCTGTAAGGCTGATAGTTCTTCGCCGCCGGCGGGTAGCTTGGCGAGCAGGGAGGCCCCCTCGGCCTGGATGAGCTCGTAGGGGCCACGTTGGCTGGCCACCCCGCGAAGAAGCTCTTCTTGCTGCGCAAACAGGGTCCGGATAGCCTCGGGCTGGCAGGGGAGGGAGCCGGCGGTAGAGTCTCTTTGACCACCCTGGTTGTCCAGCCAGCTCCGCAGCTCCTCGAACATCTGCTGGAACTGCTGGGTGCTTGAGAGAGCGGCTTGGAGCTGGGATAGACCGTCAGCTGAGGGAGAGGACAGAGGATTTGAACGCTATTCATTTACAGATGTTTTGATGAAGAACATGTAAGCAGATGGACTAGCTACCTAAGCCTGATAGAGGTTATAGCGCTGGATTCAAAACCTTGACAACTACCCAGAAAGAGACCAAAAACCCCAGAATATACCCTCCACCACATACAAATACTACTGAAGCCAATAGAGATTTATACAAACAGAATTAAGACGAACACCATAGACAAGACAGAAGACTCACCAGCCCTCTCCTCTAGGCTCCTCAGCGGGCTGCTCACGCTCTCCAGCCTCTTCTTCAGCTCGTCTCTCAGGTAAGGTTCAACCACGATGGCGCTCAGCTCGCCGCACAGCTTCTCCGCCTCGCCCAGCTCATCCCTCCTCTGCTCCAGCTCAGAGCGGATCTCGCCTGTCTCCTGCAGACGCCGTTTCAGGGCCTCGGGCTGGGCACTGAGCGAAGCCTGGCCATCCAGTCGCTCGCTTAGCGCCCCCACGCTGACCGAAAGGTCCTTCAGCAGGGCGTGGTATCGCTCGCTTGTGCCCTGGGCCTGGTCGATGTGCTCCGAGCGCTGGGACAGACGTTGAGTGAGGTTGTCCCACTGCTGAGAGATGGAGCCCAGCTCGGACCGGACCTCCGCTAGGTCCTTGGCATCCTGCGGGGAGGAGTCACCACCAGACGGGGAAAGGATGCCCTCGGCCGCCTGGGTGAGTTGGTCGAACTGGGGCCGGCGGGTCTCAAACTCACGCAGCATGAACTGTGGAGGACGGAGGGATAGGAAAGAGGAGGAGTCAGAACATTATCTGTCAATCAGGAATAATCTCTACATTTTGGCTAATACAATTTATCACTATTTCATCAGAATGCTGTTGGTAATCGTTTATGCCGATTCAAGAACAGAATTTTGGGGACAATCTATTATGATATTCTTTTTTATTATTTTGCATGTGTTCAACATAAAGGACCTTCACTGTGTACCTGCGCTTGTTGTTTCTGGGTGTTCAGCATGTTGGGGTCGATGCTCAGGGGTCCCAGCACACTCATCATCAGCTCCTTCTCTCTGAGCCACGGCCCCAACTGACTGGCTGCTGTGGCAAAGCTGCCCAGCCTATCAGCACAGGTCTCCAGTTCCGTCTGCCTCTGTACTGCTGTCTCATTGGCCTTTGCCCAGCGGGAGTCTAAGTAAATAGAAGTGAACGTTGGAGTGAAAATCCATAGCAACTATTACTTATATTCACAAATGACTAACAAATTAGTGGAGAACCATCACAACAGTGAAACTGATGGGTTCATTGAGTGACTCAGCCCGACTGAATAAACAATGATTATAGACCCCGTTATTATTTTGACTTGCTAATGTCCACAAACTATTTTCTATTCTGCCTCTGTACGCTTTCCTCAAGACTCATACACTGGGTATCCAGCAGAGAGAGTGAGTCTTGGATCCACATGGCTTTGAAATAAGGCCCTGCGTGAAATGTGTCGAGAAAGGAACACGGCAGAGCTCCTATCTAAAGATATCAAGTATTTGAAGTATTCGAGTCATCCCATTCATTCACTACCTAAAAAAAGAAAACTGTTGAGGCAACTCATTAAAATCTCAAATAACTACTATACTAGCATGTCTTCTTATCCTCTGAAATGTACAGTACCATATGTTCCTTAAACTGATTCATCTACCAAAATGCCTGGCCTTATTAATTACTTGATTCAGGGCCAAGTCTTACGTAGATGCCCATGCAAATTATATAGGCCTATTGGTTCCTTATGTTAGAACGTGTCCCTTACCCCATAACTATTCAAAATGGCCGACCCTATTCATCCATCCATCCCAGTATCACTCACCGATCTCCTTCATTTGTTGTCTCCAGGTGTCTACCTCTGGGGAGTCTGGGTTGTCTGCTATCAGCTTCTCCAGGGTGCTCTTCAGCTCCTCCACCTTCCCAGAATGCTCTGAAAGCTCAGACAGTAAGGCCTAAAGTATAGAGAAAGAAGAGCATATCAGTATGTCGGCTACAAAAAGACAAGGATAAGCATTTAGAACGTAAGCAATAGAGTGTAAAATGTTTATGTCAGCCAGGGGGGTGATAACACTGATTTTCCAATGTAGCATTGTTGACCAACTAACAGAGACATAATACACCCCAATATTGACTGTGGTTTGACCCGAGTCCAGACACTCACCTTGTTCTCCTGGGCCTGGGCGCGTACCAACTCAGGTTTGGAGGGAGAGGTGGTGGTCTGGCCCAGGTGCAGGCTGTTCTCCCGGTCTCCCAGCCAACGGCTGAGCTCCTCGGTACCCTGGCTGGCCTTCTGTCTGAGCTCCAGAGAAGCCTCCTGGTGCCCCCGCCTGTTCTTCAGTTCCCCTCCCAACTCCTGGTAACGACCGTTCACTTCCGCCACCGCCACCTGCATCTCTGTCAGGTCTGAGAGAAAGAAGGAGGAGGACAATCTATCAAACCAATCCAATCACATTTAATTGGTATGGTGTTTTGGTAATTGGTATGGAGTCACGCGGTGATATGGTGTGTGTGTGGTCCTCCCACTACCACTCAGGAAACCATGCAGTTTATTATGCTACAGATGAAATAAGTGATGAACTTCACATGGTGGTGAAAGTACATGGTGATGAGCTTGATGCTGCTTTCCAATAGATATTGAGGGTCTTGTTCTGGGTGACATGATGATCGATGCTCGGCTGCCGTTTGACAAATGAAAATAATTGTTTTTTTGTCCATTATAATCTCATCATGTAGTCTATACCTGCACTGTATCTATGAGCGGTTGGCTAAAGCGCATGTGCCAATACCACAGTGGGCACATTTGCTATATAACGCAACATTTGTGACAAAACCAGCAGTAGAGATGAAAATCGATTCGGTACATGGGAATTTAACCACAAAAGTTATTATGTGCACTACGTCATCACGCACAGACTATTATCCGCAAGAAGTCAATTTAATGGAAACATCTCTGGTGGGAAAATGCATATTGTATTTATGCTGGTTGCCAGCTGGATGGAAACCTAGCTACTGAAGGACTTTGGTTGATGTTATTATCCAGAGCAACAGAACATTAGTGACAACAAACATTTATAACGGTGTTAAACACTGCAGTAGGACACATACTGTAAGAAGCTCACAGACAGACAGACACACAGACAGAAAATGGATACACAGCAAGCATTTTTGGGGAGGGAGGGAGCGGATAAGGGACTGAGGGTGAGCTCACCTTTGCAAGTGTGAATACCATTGACACTGCTGGGGCTGCCTGCACCATTGATCTGGGGAACACCTGGGAGAGAGACACACACACTACACTCAGACAACTACACACATTGCAACAGACACTAACACACATTCATGGACAGTCCAACACAAATACTGATAAGCATATAACACGCTCAGTCTCCGGGTTTTCACACGCTGTACACATACAGTTTTGCATGGACATGTTTTGCACCTAGAACATAGCATTTCTTCATAGTACGCGCACACATTGATAGCACGCTGATAGCATAGACCAACACACACAATACACACCTCACAAACAGAGCTTGGATGAACTTGGGACATGCAGGTAGCAGGGGACACACACTGGTAGTTGTTTCCCATCCCACTTACCTGTCTTGGCCTGGGGGGCTGTGATGTTGATGATGAGGGTCTCCAGTTCTGATCCGGTCTTGTTCAGCTCCTGAACCCGAACCCCCTGGGCCTCCCAGTCACTCAGTAAGTCCTTAGTAAAATAAATGTCAGAAAGTTATTAATGGCCTTATATAATTCCTCAATGAATAATCACGTGGACATGTCGTTCTGAATCACTATCCCGAAATCTAGCAAAACCTTAGAATCAGTGAAATATGTTTCAGTGATTGAGGATTCTGTTCGTTGCACGAGTGTGATTAAACCAGGTACTAATTAGAAAAAGGGCACACACACCTGGAGCTGCTGAACTCTCCTCTGCAGAGTCTCTGTGTTGACGTTGGGCTCTTTGGGAGGCAGCTGCTCCTGTGTTGTGCGGAGCCACCTGAGGAGGGCGCCGGAGAGAGACCGGAACTGGCCCAACCGCTGCTCACAACTCTGGACGGCGTTGTTCCTGGAGAGGGAAGGAGAAGGGTGGCCATAAATGAGGGGATGGCCGAGAGAGACCAGATTGAAAAAAAGGGGAGACAGAAATCGAGAGACGTAGGGATAAGACATTGAGAAAGCGGGTGAAAAACAAAAGAGGGACGAAGAGAGGAGAAAGAGATAAAAAGCGGGAGAAGGAGTAAAGAGGGAGAGAATTTTTATTCAATCCCACTATCATTTCCATATTAAAACACACAACCATCACATTAAAATCACATGCTTCATGACACAAAGAGAGAGAGTTACGCAGTCAATGATAAACCGCTATCTCGACCGTATTCGCCCAAGGCTATAGTCTCCTTAGCCTTGACCCCTGCTTTGTACTTGTTCTGCCCCAATCGCAGCTGCTTTCAAAACACTGCACTGACTGTGGTGCACACAGACAAAACATTCATGATATAACAGTCTGGGTCCTTGAAAGTGGTTTATTTATGTTCTGCTCACAGTCTAAGTGAGAGCCTCTTTTGTATGTCTGATAAATGGACACTGAACGGTGCCCACCAAGGCTTATTTTAGTCACCGCCGACCACATTCGCTCCTAAGCCATCAGCTAACACTGTCCACCCCCACACCATTGTTGGCGACACGTAGCGTTACGGACATCCTGCACAGGCCCAATCCCTCACTACATGTATAAGCCGCTACATGGGAGCTTTTGCGATCTTTTGCTAGACGAACAGACAGTCCAATGGTATTTAGAAGAGGCCTGACGTAGAAATAGATACACTAGAAGGGGCATTGCCAGTCATTCTATTTCTATGAGGCCTAACTCCCTTGTGGCATGTCACAAGTGTGGCTAGGCTAACCAGCGTGACATGGCAACTGCTGCTAAATTTGTTTTGTCATTTAGCAGACACTCTTACAGGAGCAATTAGGGTTAAGTACCTTGCGCAAGGGCACAGACAGACGTTCCCCCTAGTCGACTATGGGATTCGAACCAGCAACCGTGGTTACAGGCCCAATGCTCTTAACCGCTAAGCTACCTGCCGCCCCAGTGGATGAATTTGGGTGGCATTAGCATGAAGAGAAATGCCACGAGTGTCATATTTCAGACTGTAATGGTGGCAGCAATGTGACTGTGTGGTCTTATTGTGTTGTACCCATCTCCCCCTAGTGGGATTGGTGCAGCACTACAAGCACATGTGCACCTAGAGACCTTTCATCGATTTTGACTTATGGGTCTTTGCTTTGTGTATTCTAGGGCAGGGCTTACCGACAGTGAACTACAAAGCTTATACACAGGGCCTTGCATTGGTTTTGATTTGGATTTGGCTCAGTGTTTTTCTGAGACAGTGCTGCTTACCTTTCAGCGATGTTGGATTCCAGTCGGGCAAACTCATCGGACACCTCTCTGACGTTGTCCAGTAGGGTCTGTGCGCTGGTCAGGGCCTTGGCTTGGCTGAGGTCTGTCCCCAGCTGGCAGAATGACTTCAGTTGACCTGCCTCCTGCTCCTGCTCCGCTCTCACCTCCTGTAGTAGTAAGGTAGATACAAATGTGTTATCTGAAGGTCGCAAACCCTCCCCGAAATCCCTCTGCCTTCTTCCACGTCTCTATTCAAACAGATATCTATGGTTCTGTAATATTATTAATCATCGCCATCCTCTCACCTCTACGGCCTGTAACACTGTCCTCCTACCACCTCTCTGTTTACATTCATATCTATGGTCTGTCGGACTGATATCTATGGTTCTGGAACACTTTAAGGGACCACAATGGAAATAATTAATTGACTATTGAAATATATTATGTACAGTGTGTGTTTTTTTTTTTTAAACTGTCAAATAAAATCAATCAATCGTTACCATCCCACTCCTCTTACCTCAATGGTCTGTCTGTAGTCCTCCACACTGCGGTCAGGCTGTCCCGCGGTGCTCAGAGCACTCCGACTGGTCTGAGTAAAACCCTGCAGGTCCGTACGCAGTCTCTCATAGTTCTCCAGCTTGGGCAGGAGCCCCCGGAGCTCAGCCTCCCTCTCGGCCTGCTTGGCCTGTGCCGTGGCGTAGTGCCGGATCAGGCTCTCTAGTGACCCCTGGAGCTCGGAGGCCGTGGAGGCGTCAGAGCTCTTGAGCAGTTTGGAGACAGAGTCGCAGGTGGCCTCCACACTGCCCTGTCTGGATAACAGCTCCTGGCGTAGTTTCTGGAACAGAGGGGAAGTGGATTAAAAGAAGTTCATGTAACAACTGCAAAGTGGAAGTGTGTATTCGATGTGAAGGCAACATTTTTTTGATAATAGTCTATGTAAGTAAGGTAATTTTTTTTATAAATAAATAAAATCTCTCATAAACAGTATTATAGCAGCTGCAAGCTATTCCATGTTCCATTGTGGACCTGTATTTCTACTACGGTACCTGGTTCTGTGTGAGGGCGTCCTGGACAGCCTGGGCGGTGGGTTGGACGGGCCCGGGGTTCAGCAGTAGGCCGTCCAGCCAGGCCTGCAGGCCCTTCAGCCCCTCCTGGACACTGACCGACTGGGCTACCGACGTCTGGAGCTGCTCAGCCCGCTCCGACACGGACTCAGACAGAGAGCTGAACCTCTTCTCCAGACCATCTGACAGAGAGAGGAAGGATGAGAGAATGCCAGTGTGATTACGTTTCTCCATTCCGATATTGAATCATTTGTTTAGGTGGATGGATTTAAAGACATCAACAGAGATGGGGGTATTTAGTAAGAAAAGTAGATACACTGCAATGATCCATGAGGATGTGGAGGGATGAATGAGATAACAATATAGAAGGTTACGAACAGCAGAACAATAGATATACACTACCGTTCAAACGTTTGGAGTCACCTAGAAATGTCCTTGTTTTCCATGAAAACATACATGAAATGAGTTGCAAAATGAATACAAAATATAGTTAAGACGTTGACAAGGTTTTAAATAATGATTTTTAATTGAAATAATAATTGTGCCTTTCAAACTTTGCTTTCGTCAAAGAATCCTTTATTTGCAGCAATTACAGACTTGCAGGCCTTTGGCATTCTAGTTGTCCATTTGTTGAGGTCATCTGAAGAGATTTCACCCCATGCTTCCTGAAGCACCTCCCACAAGTTGGATTGGCTTGATGGGCACTTCTTACGTACCATACGGTCAAGCTGCTCCCACAACAGCTCAATAGGGTTGAGATCCGGTGACTGTGCTGGCCACTCCATTATAGACAGAATACCAGCTGCCTGCTTCTTCCCTAAATAGTTATTGCATAGTTTGGAGCTGTGCT
The DNA here is from genome assembly GCA_030435695.1 of Brachymystax lenok tsinlingensis. NCBI lineage: Eukaryota > Metazoa > Chordata > Actinopteri > Salmoniformes > Salmonidae > Brachymystax > Brachymystax lenok. Next base: position 32,577,555 of record CM059799.1, read on the forward strand.
TTGGGTCATTGTCCTGTTGTAGGAGGAAATTGGCTCCAATTAAGCGCCGTCCACAGGGTATGGCGTTGCAAAATGGAGTGATAGCCTTCCTTCTTCAAGATCCCTTTTACCCTGTTCAAATCTCCCACTTTACCATCACCAAAGCACCCCCAGGCCATCACATTGCCTCCACCATGCTTGACAGACGGCATCACTCCTCCAGCATCTTTTCATTTTTTTCTGCATCTCACGAATGTTCTTCTTTGTGATCCGAACATCTCAAACTTAGATTTGTCTGTCCATAACACTTTTTTCCAATCTTCCTCTGTCCAGTGTCTGTGTTCTTTTGCCCATCTTAATCTTTTCTTTTTATTGGCCAGACTGAGATATTACTTTTTCTTTGCCTAGAAGGCCAGCATCCCAGAGTCGCCTCTTCACTGTTGACATTGAGACTGGTGTTTTGCAGGTACTATTTAATGAAGCTGCCAGTTGAGGTCTTGTGAGGCGTCTGTTTCTCAAACTAGACACTCTAATGTACTTGTCCTCTTGCTCAGTTGTGCACCGGGGCCTCCCACTCCTCTTTCTATTCTGGTTAGAGCCAGTTTGCGCTGTTTTGTGAAGGGAGTAGTACACAGAGATCTTCAGTTTCTTGGCAATTTCTCGCATGGAATAGCCTTCATTTCTCAGAACAAGAATAGACTGACGAGTTTCAGAAGAAAGTTCTTTGTTTCTGGCCATTTTGAGCCTGTAATCGAACCCACAAATGCTGATGCTCCAGATACTCAACTAGTCTAAAGGCCAGTTTTATTGCTTCTTTAATGAGAACGACAGTTTTCCGCTGTGCTAACATAATTGCAAAAGTGTTTTCTAATGATCAATTAGTCTTTTTAAAATGATAAACATGGATTAGCTAACACAACGTGCCGTTGGAACACAGGAGTGATGGTTGCTGATAATGGGCCTCTGTACTCCTATGTAGATATTCCAATAAAAATCAGCCGTTTCCATCTACAATAGACATTTACAACATTGTATACACTGTATTCCTGATCAATTTGATGTTATTTTGATGGCCAAAAAATGTAGTTGTGAGCTAGTGTACCTGCAGTGCTGATGATCTCGGCAGCTCTGAGAGTGGGGGACTCCTGTGTGTTGGCCAGCTCTCTGCCTGCCCTCCTCACCTTCTCCAACTGGACTGACCGCTCCGCCAGCTCATCCTGCAACAGCTGACCAGAACACAGGGAGAGAGGGGGAAGAAAAAGAATAGACAAAAAGGGGGGAAAAGGAGGAGAAATGTTGAGGTGCAGGGAATGGAAAACAGAGTTGTACCCTCTCTTCACAAAGATTGAGACGCTGATAATGTCGCCTCGTTCAGTCACATGTATATACTGTGTGAAATAATTCAGCACATTTGCATACCCCGTCTACTCCTATGCTCTCTCTCACCTGTACGGCCCGCAGTGTGTTCTGTAGTGTCTGTGTGTCGGTCTCTCCGCCGGGTCCGGCTATACTCTGGTTTTGTTCCTGGGTGCTGAGCCAGCTGTGGAGCGACACAGCCTCGTCCTGGTACTGCTGGTAGCGCTCCAACAGACCCGACAGACGCCCGCCCAGATCTGACGACTGGAAGTGGAAGACAGGGGGGGGGGAGTAAGCATAGATCAAAAAAAGATGAACAGGGCACCATCTCTACTACGAAAGTAGAGCAATGTTGAATATCTCTACATACAGCCTCAATTACAGTTATTGCTGTAATATTGAGTATTAGATATTGTAGCTATACAAAAAGAATGTAAAATAATGAATAAGACTTATATTTCATAGGGACCTTAACTGAATATAGTGAATCTTTCAAAACAATCTCTGCCATTTTGGATATGCTTCTAGTATGTATTGCTACACCAAGCACAGTGGTAATGAAGAATACAATCCCCCTACTCTATATGAGACCCACCTTGGTGTGAAGGGCGCTGTAGCGGTGGTTGGCATCCTGTAGCTTTTCAGTAACCAGCTGTTTGGTCTCCTCCAGGGCTGGGTCAGACCCTCCTACCTTCTCCAGAGCCCCCTGGACAGAGTCCAGCACCTTCTGACCCGAGATGGACACGAAGCGCAGGTCTGCCTTGTGGCAGATCACATCCTCCGCCAGCTGGAAGACAACCGGTTCCAGGTCAGTTTGATATAGTCAAGAATGTGTTCAGTTCCAAAGTTTGAAACAGTAAACTTGGTGTCTTTAGTATCATGACTGTGTGTATACAGCTGACAGTAGGAGTGAATATTGCAACTAACTGCCAATATAAACCCTGAACTAGTGTTCCAGTAAGCCTATATTCTTGCATCTTGCTAATGTAAACAATCTCTCTATGGCTACGTAATGTAGCTTTCTATCTCACACTAGTATAGGAAAATCAAAAAACATGCACCTTCCTGTGCTCTTCCAGTCTCCCCTTCAGGCCCTGTGCGTCCGCCTCTCCTTCCCCTAAGGAACACAGCTCCCCCTCACTCTGTTCCAGCCAGGTCCCCAGGCCTCCGTGCTCCTGGAGGAACTTGGCCAGCTCGTCCTTAAGGGCCTCCGAGCGCCTCAGCCTCTCCTGGCAGGCCTGCAGCTTCTCCTGGTGTTGGGTCTGGAGCTGGTCTAGCTGGTCCCGCAGACGCCGTTTCTCCTCGGCTGGCACGGCCGAGTCGGGCTGGTCCAGGAGGGAGCGAGCGTTCTGGGACACCTGCATCAGCTGGGCCTGCTGGGCCTGGAGCTGCTGGAGCTCTGCCTGTAGAGGGGGTCAAAGATCAAAGATCATAATGGGTCAGAGAGAAAGGTAGGGTTCATGTCAATAGTCTGGAAAGGAGATGAGGAAGCCACCTTAAGACTATTGGAATGCAAGTTGACTGTCATTCAATAACCTCTGCCAAGCACCTAAAAAGGCTGTTTTAGAGCCCTTTTCTGAAGCATTACGTTTCATAGTGCATTTAATTGTGTACCACAAACATGAACAAACATTACTTTTGTAAGTAAACAGCAAGGAGAATGTCTGACCTGGAGCATGTCGCTGTGTGATTGTAGTCCTCCCTCTGGCGAGGAGAGGTGGTCGGTAACAGTCATGCCAGCCCCTCTTTTCCCAGGCTGGTTCAGGGAGGAGAGCTCCTCTAGCAGCGAGTCGATCTGGCCCCGTGTCTCCTGCAGCTCCTCTACAGCCTTCGCCTATAGGGGAAGAAAACACAAGGGAAACATGACCAAACAGCACAGACCGGGGTGAGTGTATATTTCTACCAATGAAAGTGCAGTCAGAAAAAGGCCCGTCACCATAACTGACACAGAAAAGGAAAGAGCTTTTCCTCTGGGTTAATTGCCGCACTGTAGCCATTTCCATAGTATTTTTTCAGTACTCAAAACAGTATCCATAAAGACACACATCCGGGACCTTGGTTCCTTATAGATGACAATAACAACATGGGGAACTAAAGCAGTCTACCACTTGACCCTCCATGCGCTCTGTTAGACAGCAGCGCTGCTACTTTAAGCTTACCCTCTGTGTGTTCTGTTGGACGGTGGTGCAGATGGCTGTGTCCAGCTGGGCCAGGGAGGAGTAGGCCGTGTTGGTCAGGGCACTGTGCTGCTCCTTCATACGGGAGAGTGCCCCCTGGAGGTTGGCCCTGTCCTCTGGACTCAGGCTGTCGCCGTGCTCCGCCAGGAACTCCTCGACCGAGCGGATGGTCTCCGCCACGCCCTCGCCTCTGGTCTGCAGGTCCTTCTGTACTTCCTGGGGGAGGGAGAGAGAGGGACGGAGAGGGTCAGATATAGAGAGGTTTCAGGTAGTGTGGCTGTTCTCCCTGGAGCAGGCTATACAAAATTGCATGTGAAGAGAAAGGAGAATACATGCACAGTGTTAAGACGCTCCGACAGCTTGAATGTAGTCTAGTTCCTATAACTGTGGCTCCTCAACGAGACCTAGCATGGTCAAAACCTGGCTACATTAGAAGTCTGGGAGCAAACTGGACAACCCAGGCGTTCTCTCCTTCCCTGAGACACGGGTGTGAAAGTGTTCCTCGCCTTTAGCTCTCTCCGTTTCTGCTGCAGCACATTCACGTCACCCGACTCGGCTCCCGCTCTTTGATTGGCCAGCACGCTGGCAGCTCCAGCCAACCACATTGTAAGGCCTTCCAATTTTTGGGAGCACTCTGCTTTCTGCTGCTGCACCACCTGAGAGCCACGGGGGAAGGTAGAAAGAGGGAGACGGAAGCAAGAAGAGAGAGTGAGAAAAGTAATATTGCCCGTTTTGCTAACAAACAGTGGTCAGTCCATAACGTTGAATCAGACCCCCATTGTCGTTCTCCACTCAGTTGAGCAGGAGCACACAACAAGCAGATCTTTTTACACTTCTCTTCAATACCCGTTCACACTTCCATTAGGTGCACGCTTGCTTGTTTCTAAACCCGTTTAACGTCATTGGTGCACTGTTTGCCAGACGTTGAGCACGATGTGTCCAGAATTCACACAGCCAGCCAGTCAGACCGATAGACACAGACACAGAAACAGCATCATCAACAGGTCAGTCAAGCCAAAACGACAACGATACACAAAAGACAATCAAACAAATGGCGTCCTCATTGGCCCTTTGTTCCTTCCTCCCCATGTCGTAGAACAGGGGAGAAGAGGACAAAAGGAAAGCGGTCAAGCCACAGCAAGGCTTCTCTGATTGACAAACTCTCTAGCCTTTTCCGTGGAGGCACAAGCGTTTTTCCCTTCGGTGGCAATCTGGAAGAGCAAGGCAGACATGTTAATTCACACAGGTGTTATACAGGGACACATGCAGAGGAGCAAACACACGTTCGTCATAGAAGCCTGTGGTGCGAGTAGTAATACCGGTCACTACACTGTGTCTTAGCCTTCGCAGCAGCAGCGGTTGTTTGCTAATCTGATGTAAGTGATAAACCTCATTTAGACACATGGGTGGTTGTGATAGGGAGGTTGTAAATATGGTAAATAAGTTGGCATATTCGCTTCGATGGACAGGATTAATAATTTGTATGAGGGTTAGCCAGTTACAGAAGGTGATAGAAAGTGAGAATTGAAACAATGATAGCATGACCGCAACCGTATGTCATTACTGATGATTGAATGCATTGAAAATGTATCTGTGAGTACGTTAAGCATTTGAACAACTCCAAATGGGACTGCGCAACATAGCCAGCGGTTTGCAAACCTCTCTCTCCCTTGCACTCCGTCTCTCTCTTTCTCTCTCCTTCTCTCCCTCTTCTTTTTCTTTGTGTCTGCGCTGCCTCTCCTCCTCCCTCTCTCTCTGGGCGGCGAGGGCGTCGGTCTTGGTGTGGGCTTGGCCAGTGGCTCGGTGGAAGCCCCTCTGGAGCTGTTGTAGCTGCCCTAGGAGGTGCCTGCTCTGTTCAGGAGCCAGGTCCTGAGCCCGCTCCGAGATGAACACCTGGATGTCAAAGGCCAGCGCGTTGACGTCATTGGAGCGTGCCGAGAGAGACGACTGCAACTCCTGAGGAAGGGATGATAGAAAGGAGAGATAATGATCTGAGGACTAGCTGGAAATGAAGCAACATGTCGGCTGAATCCGAACTAGGTCGTTAATTGCACACTTGAAAGTGCACAAGAAGAGGGTAACAAGATCAAACTGGACGTGTGGAGTGAGTGCGGTAACCTTGCATAGCTGGAGCTGTTGTGTGCGCTGAGAAGGAGTCTCGCCCTGGGTTTGCCCATCCATTCCAGTAATTTGTGCCTCAGTCTCCTTCAGCCAGAAGAGAAGATCCTCTACTCGCCCTCCAAGTGACTTCTGTTCTCCAGTCACTGCCTCCTGAGAGAGAGAGAAACAAACAGCACTGATTAGCAAAGGGCGCAATAGTGGATTAAACACCAAGAACACACAGATCTCATATTTCAATCCACTGTCCCATTACCTTATGTGCCTCTCTGTGTGCGCGCAGCCCCCTGCAGGATGTTTTCAGAAACCCCTCTGGCAGCTTCGTAACCTCGAGCTAAGCTTCGCCCATCCTTTTCCAAGGCCAATAGTAGCTGAGGTGGTACTTCCTGTGGGCGGGGCTCCAGCAGCTGCCCAGCAGCATCCACTTCCTTTTTGACCTGGGATTCTAAATCCCAAAGTTCTAGATCCAAGGTCTGAGATAAAAGGTTGGTCAATTTTGAAACCTAAGATTTCTTTTGTGGTAACATCATAGATCATACATTTGCAGGTACTACATCTCTTACCTCTGTCTGTTTGATGATGTCATCAAGGGCAATGAGGCTGCGACCAATCGACTGTTGCTGCTGCTGCTTAAGGCGAACCTCGATGTGTCTCACCATAGAGAGCAGAGCCACAATTTGCTGGTCATGTTCCAGGAATTCCTGGCGGAGCAACGAGGACTGACGGAAAGGGAATGTCAGATGAGCATCAGTCTGAATGGCATTTTTCCAATAGAAATGGACATTGGATAGCTTATTACTGGGTTACACAATACAGATAATGTATGATCAAGTAGAGCCAATTTTCTTTTCACCTATTAAATGCATCACTTGCTTACCTTTCCCGTCTTAGCTGGGCTCTTCTCTTTCCTTATCTCCAATTCTTGGATTTCTCCATCCTCCTCCTCCCAGCTCTCTGTACTATCAGATTCAACAATCTCATTTGCATCAGACTGTGGGGTCTCGTCAGACCAGGACTGTCCTGATTCTGTGGACTCCTCAAGGTACTGTTCCTCTTTACACTCAGTTTCAGTGGGACTGTCAAGTTTCTGCTCCTCCTGTTGTTCTTGCTGCTGTTTCGTTTTCTTCTTCTTCCCTTTGCCAGTAGCTTTAGCTGGCTGGGTAGCAGGTGCCAAAGATGCCTCCTCGGGTGTACTAATTCTTAGTTGTTCAATGTCCTTGCCAGGAAGATCAATTTGTTTGCTCAGAAACCTGTCCTCTTCCGTATCTTTCACCAGATGTGCATCAGTTTCCTCTGCGGTCTTAGCAGTCTGGGTACCTGGAGCCACAGAGGCCTTGACCAGATGGGCGCCTGACATGGATACAAGGGCTTCAGGAGAGGCATACACAATGTCAATAACACGATGGGTGTCTGGGTGGACATCCTTCTCAGGTGTACCAATCCTAAATTGTTCAATTTCCTTGCCATGTGGATCAATTTCTTTCCTCAAAGAAATATCCTCCTTAGTTTTCTCCTCAAGAAGTGCATTGATTTGGTATGGTGCAGTGGTGTGGGTTGATCTTTGTTGATTGGTGTCAACTCCACTAAGACTCTTGGTAGAGGCAGCCATTTTGTTCAGCTCCTCACCACTTGCCACTGTTGTTACATCACTGTCTGATGTATTGTCTTGCTGCTTATCAATCTTCTGCTCATCCCTAGAGACTGAGCTCTCTAGATCAGCCGGTGTGGATTTCACTACAGAATCTGCTCTATTGTAGATGGATGGTTTCTTCTCTGTTGTAGGTTCAACTTTTTCGACCACTTTATGCAGCTTAGACTTTTTGTTCTTCTTAATTTTTTTCCCCGGCATCATCTCTTTAAGCTGGTCTGTTTGAGATGGTATAACTTTCTCCTCTTTCTCTCCTTCTTTAGCCTGGTCTGGTAGAAATTTCTCCTCTTTATCTCCTTCTCTAGCCTGGTCTGGTAGAACTTTCTCCTCTTTCTCTCCTCCTTTAGCCTGGTCTGGTAGAACTATCTCCTCTTTCTCTCCTTCTCTAGCCTGGTCTGGTAGAACCTTCTCCTCTTTCTCTCCTTCTTTAGCCTGGTCTGGTAGAACTATCTCCTCTTTCTCTCCTTCTCTAGCCTGGTCTGGTAGAACCTTCTCCTCTTTCTCTCCTTCTCTAGCCTGGTGTGGTCGAACTTTCTCCACTTTCTCTCCTTCTCTAGCCTGGTCTTGTAGAACTTTCTCCTCTTTCCCTCCTTCTTTAGCCTGGTCTGGTAGAACTTTCTCCTCTTTCTCTCCTCCTTTAGCCTGGTCTGGTAGAACGTTCTCCTCTTTCTCTCCTTCTCTAACCTGGTCTGGTAGAACTTTCTCCTCTTTCTCTCCTTCTCTAACCTGGTCTGGTAGAACGTTCTCTTCTTTCTCTCCTTCTCTAACCTGGTCTGGTAGAACTTTCTCCTCTTTCCCTCCTTTAGCCTGGTCTGGTAGAACGTTCTCCTCTTTCTCTCCTTCTCTAACCTGGTCTGGTAGAACTATCTCCTCTTTCTCTCCTTCTCTAGCCTGGTCTGGTAGAACCTTCTCCTCTTTCTCTCCTTCTCTAGCCTGGTGTGGTCGAACTTTCTCCACTTTCTCTCCTTCTTTAGCCTGGTCTGGTAGAACTTTCCCCTCATTCTGTCCTTTAGCCTGGTCTGGTAGAACGTTCTCCTCTTTTACTCCTTCTCTAACCTGGTCTGGTAGAACGTTCTCCTCTTTCTCTCTTTCTCTAGCCTGGTCTGGTAGAACTTTCTCCTCTTTCCCTCCTTTAGCCTGGTGTGGTCGAACTTTCTCTACTTTCTCTCCTTCTTTAGCCTGGTATGGTAGAACTTTCTCCTCTTTCTCTCCTTCTCTAGCCTGGTCTGGTAGAACTTTCTCCTCTTTCCCTCCTTTAGCCTGGTGTGGTCGAACTTTCTCTACTTTCTCTCCTTCTTTAGCCTGGTCTGGTAGAACTTTCTCCTCTTTCTCTCCTTCTCTAGCCTGGTCTGGTAGAACTTTATCCTCTTTCTCTCCTTTAGCCTGGTCTGGTAAAACGTTCTCCTCTTTCCCTCCTTCTTTAACCTGGTATGGCAGAGCTTTCTCCACTTCCTCTGCTGCTACAGGAATCATAGAATGATCAGGCAGAACTTTCTCTCTTTCTCCTTCTTCCTTCTTGTCAATTCCTTTACTCTCTTCTGGTGAAACCTCAGGACTCCCCACAGTCTTAACTTCCTCTACAGACGTCACCAAACTCTCCTTCTTCCCCACTCCCTGACGCAGTGCCTCTAGCTCCTCTGCAGCTTGCTTCTCACTAACACCTCGCCCAAACACCTTCCTCAGGATACTCTCTTTTGCCTTCCGTAAAAGGGCCTCTTTGTCATTTGCTGCTGGGGCGGGTTTCAAAGTGAATTCCACCTCTTTTCTATCCTTATGCTCCTGTTTTCCAGTCTGTTGAGAAACTGTCTCCTCTGAATCACTCTTTCCCACAATCTGCTCCCCCTCCCGCTTTCGCTCATCCTTAGAAACTCTATCATGAATGAATACTCTATCATGGATGGCCGATCTCTCATCTGCCACAGATTCAACCCTTTCTGCTACTATGGGTATCGTAGACTTTTTGTCTAAGCTGTCGAGAACATCCTTCGTTACTGTCACTTCAGAATCTGCTTTATCATGGATGGATGGTATCGCCTCTGTCACAGGTTCAACCTTCTCTGATGCCATAGGTATCTTAGACGTTTTGTTCTTCTCTACCCGTCTTTGGTCCTCGAAGACCTTATATGTACCATCTCTCTCTACCTCAAGAGCATCTTCTATGGCACCTAGTGGAACTGTAAAACCTTCCCTTACTTTGCCAATATCTTCTGGATCTCCAAACATCTCATCAGTCTGTGCCTTGGCACTTTCAAGTGCAGATTGAACATCTTGCACAAGGGACTCATCTTTCTCCTGTGCGGTAACATAGCCTCTGGTGGACTCAACACCCTTATCCTTACCCTCTGATTGTACATTCTGGTCTTTGTTTTCCGTTTTCTGAATATCAGCTTTTTCTGAGGGTCTTTGCTCAATGTCAACCTCCCCTTTTCCTTTCTTCTTATTCTTCCTCTTCTTTTTTGCTCTTACCTTCGGCCTCCTTAGAAGGGGGTGATGCATGCCCAAGATCATCACCGTCTGTGACCTCAACCTTTGTGTCCCTCTCAACTTCCATTCTACCTTGATCCACCACGCTCTCAGTACTGTCTTCTACCACATTTGTCTTCCCTTCATCTCTCTCAACTAGTGTAGAAATGTCTATGCTGCCCTGTTGATCCCTACTTTCTCTGCCAATGGCCCCTGTCGAGTCCATCCGTGGTTCTTTGCCCCTAGCAGACTGCCCCTGCTGCATGACTGAACTACTTTCACCAACAGGTCTAGACTCCTTTTTGTTATCATTTTCTGGTGGTCGAACAGTAACATCTTGCGGAGTCTCCATCTCCTGAAGGGCCTGCTGAACCCTTTTCTCTGCATTGATTGCAAACTGAGCCAACAAATTGATTGACTGGTCTGACTCAATTTCCAATGACTTCCCGGCAATTGAGACCTGTTCATCTTCCATCTCTTTGTCAATGTGTACAGAGCCATGGTGTTGCAGATCTTCTGACTGCTTGAACGTTCCAGCTTCTAGAGTCTTTACAAAGTCCTCTGTGATCATCAAAGGGTTATACCCCTTTTCTGACTCTTCTGGATGTGGGGATGGAGAAATAACTTCAGAGCTTTCAATAATGATTTTGGTTTGGCTGTCTGGACTGGATATTGATAATGTGACTGCAGGACTATAGGTCCCATTTGAAGAGGCAACAGGTGTTGAACTATCCTCATCGTCACGTTCTACTTTCATGGAGCCCAAGTTGGCCTGGAGTTCTGCAGCCATTTCTCTAGATATAAGCCCATCTTTGACAGCTTTTTTCAGGCTAGAGACTCTCTGCCCTGTGGAAGGGTCAAGCAAGCCCCCTTTCAGAACCTGGTTGGTGGCAATGAGCCTGGCCATATGTTCTCCCACCAGTCCTTTCTTAGAGGCTTTAGGCAGAGGGAGCCTAGCTCCATTGGAAATATCAATAATCCCTCCAGTGTCTGCCTGGCTTTGCAACATTCTGAGTGCTGGGACCGGATCAACTTGTTGAGATGCAATTGCTTCAGCTAAATTCAGGATTTCACCTGTTTGCTTATCCTGGATTCCCTTGAAAGGCTTCACTTCCAAGAAGCGCTTTCCACTCTTAATGTCAATCTTGCCTTGGTTTACAAGGTCCGAGTAAGGCACAATTTGGGCACTTTGTGGATCCAACAAACCTTGTGTTACACCAGGAGAAACCATTGCTTTCTTGGCAGTGCTCTCATCGAGCAGACCATCGGAGACAGCCTCTGTCAATGTAAGTCTACACTTTAAATCAGGGTCCAAAATGGCACCTGTGGATGCCTGGAGGATGGCAGCATCTGGGTTTGAAGAGAAGGCGACATCCCCCCTGACATGCTCTCTCTAACTCCCCCCAGTTCTGGGGCTATGGCACAGTCTACCAGACCTCGCTGCAAAGCATCAGCAACTGACAGTCTAACTCCAGAGTTGTGGTGCATGATGCCGCCCTCCGCCACTTGCTGGGACAAGGCTTGATAGACTTCCTCCTGCCCAAGCAAACCTCTTTCAAGGGCCTGCTTTAGGGGAACAGGTGACTTCGTTTTGGGATCGACAACCCCATCCATTTGCAGCTGCAACGTTGCTTTGGTTAGCGCTGCATCTGGGTTTGAGTATTTTCCACGGTATGATTTCTCCAACGCAACTAGCTTCTCTCTTTGGTCCTCCTCTATCAGCCCAAGGTTGGCTGCCAGGGTAACAGACACTTTCTTATCCCTTCGCAGGTCAACCACTCCCCCTGAGACCACCTGGGCCTCCAGAAGCCGAGCAGCTGTGTTGGAGTCTATCAGGCCTGCCTGAGCAGCATCCTTCAGGGTACAAATCTTCCCCTTCTCTACATCCACTACCCCTGCCAGGGTCTTCTCTGATTTCAGCACACTCCACATCAGGTCTTCGTCAAGCAGACCCTCCTGCATCACATCCTCCATGCTCAGAGATTCGCATGCACTGACATCCAGGAAACCTCCGAAAAGTCCTGCCTTGGCCATCAGCTTGACTGCAGTGTGTCCAGGGAGGACCCCCTGAGCCACGGCTTCATCTGGGAGAAGCCGCTGCCCTCCTTCCATCAGTAGACCCCCTTGGTGAAGCTCTGAGGTCAACCTTTCCAGCTCAACATCCTCCTCACTCTTCACTGCTGCTGCCTCTAAACTCATAACCTGGGGTTGGGTCTTCACTGTGACCCTCTGAGCATCCTTCCTAGTATGCTTAACTCCAACACTCACAGGCATGCTCTCATTTTCATTAGTCTCCGATGGTGGAATAGGGTTGGCATCAGATTGGGTTGGCATCAGAGTCTCTGCGCCGGTCTTTAATGGTGTTGAGTACATTTCTGAGGCTTCTACAAGTGCACTGTCAATGTCTTCCATGAGTGAGTCCTTATCCTTTGTGTTTTTGTGACCTCTATCTCCTGTTCTCTCTGATTCAATCTCTACCAGCCCCTCTTCATACGAGTCTGTAATTAATTGCTTTTCTGGTAGTCCAGCTGAGGGCTGGACACTTTCAAAAATAACAATGTCATCCTTTTCACCTTTTACTTCTCTATGTACACCTCCATCTACCTCCTCACTTATTCTCATGGTTGAGTCTACTTGTCCCATCTCCTTAATTCCAGTTTGCTTAGCCTGCAATATGCCAGATGCACCATCCCATCCTTGACTATCAGCTTCTTCTACCATCTTTCTGGAGGAAATATATTTTTCAGACAAGCTGAATTTTGCACTCTTTTCCTGGACGTCTCCAATTTCACTAATCTGCCGATTATCTGCCAAACCTACAATTGGCACTACTTCCATAAACTCCTGTATTTCTGAAGTCAAACTCAACCCTGACACAACCACTCCAGGTTTAGGATCCACATTTATCAGACCAGTAGCAGCCTTGACAAGTTCCACCAGTTCAGGCTCGAGCAACACTAAGCGCTGGCCAGAATGTGCATCCATATAACTGTGGGTCATTAAATGGAAAAGCAGGCGGTGATGTGCCTGCTCCTCAGAGGCCATCTCCTCCAGAAATGAGGGGTCACATGTGCGCCCTGGGGAAGAGGCAGGTGGTGAGGAGGGAGGGGATGACCCAGTGGAGCCCCAGCTTAGGCGATTTAGTTTTGGGGAGCCTGACTGGTTCATGTTGTTTAGCACATCTGGGATCTGAATCTCTTTCAAAATCTCAACCACTTTGGGTTCAAGGACCTCCTTAGCCTGATTCAGGGACACAACCATGGGGGTTTCAGGAAGGTACAGGGCACCTATCGTGTGGCGTTGTCTCAGGATGTTCAGAGCCAGCTCTCCCGAGATGACCCCTTGTTGTAGAGCCTCTGCAATGGGCAGCAGCTCCCCTGACTCAGGCCAGAGCATCCCCATAAAAGCCCAGAGGGATTCGAGCACCAGCAGGGCCAGACGAGGTGAGAGCAGGTCCCTCTGGATTGCTTCCTCCAACCCTAGGCGCTCCCCACTTACAGGGTCTAGTATCCCACCACACTGCAGCTGGCGGGTCAGCATGGCACAAGCCAGGTCCTGGTCCATCAGATTGTGACGCACAGCCTCATCCACAGTCAGGCGGCGTCCCGTACGGGGGTCAGTGATCCCACCAGCAAATAGCTGGGCCTCCAGCAATCTCACCGTAACTTGCCTGTCAATCAGATTCTCTTGGACAGCACGGAAGATCCCAACCTTTGTGCCGGAAGGGAGGCAGACAGTGCCTCCTGGCTGCTGTTTGACTGGCAGCAAATGCAAGCCGGTGTCCTCGCTGAGGACGCAGCGCTGCTGCAATTCAGACAGATTCAGCTTTTCAGCTGTGTTAGGGTCAACGAGCTCCCGCCGATTGACCCGTGACCTGAGCTTGGTGTAGACCCTTGGGGTCAGCAGGCCCATCTCTCCAGCACTATCCAAGGTTAGTCTTCTTCCTCCCAACTCCCTCAGGCCTCCTGTGTTCATCTGCAGCTCCAGGATACGCAGCCCCAACTCCTCTCTGATAAGGCCCTCCTCCATGGCTGCAGCCACTGGAAGGAGCTGGCCCTCCAGTTGTTCTGTCTGGTCGACAAGATGCAAGGCACTCTCCAGCTCTGCTAGGGATTGGCTGATGAGATTATCAATCAGGCCACAGTTGAAGCCCTCTTCCAGTGATAGGCTCACAGGGGAGACAGGCTGAAATAACCCACCCATGGTGAGCTGGGCCTCCAATAAGACACGGCAGGTGTCCTGATCAATGAGGCCACGCTGAGCAGCTTGGAAGACCGGGACGGTTTCCATGGTGCCCAGGTCAATAACTCCGCCAATGGCAGCTTGGCTCTGTGAAGAGAAACAAAGTAAGTGAATATTTGAACTTCCTTCTACTCACACACTTTGCTTAACAGTATGGTGAGTACTTTGTTGAGGAACCCATAGCCCATAAGTATCCAGCAAGAAAAAATAACCCTTTACCCAAGAGTCATAATAATAATTTTGACATAATTACGGTGATAAAAGCATATTTCAATAGATACAATACGATATAGTATTAATCATTGTCCTTTACCCCTTTTTCTCACTAATTTTGTGATATCCAATTGGTAGTTAGTCTTGTCCCATTGCTGCAACTCTCCTACGGACCCGGGAGAGGCGAAGGTCAGGAGCCATTGCGTCCTGCGAAACACGACCCTGCCAAGCCGCACTGCTTCTTGACACACTGCTCGCTTAACCCGGAAGCCAGCCGCACCGATGTGTGAGAGGAAACACTGTACAGCTGACGACCGAAGTCAGCGTGCATGCGCCCGGCCGCCACAAGGAGTTGCTAGAGTCCAATGGGACAAGGACATTCTGACCGGCCAAACCCTCCCCTAACCCGGACGACGCTGGGCCAATTGTGCGGCGCCTCACAGGTCTCCCGGTCGAGGCTGGCTGCGACACAGCCTGGGATCGAACCCGGGTCTGTAGTGACGCCTTTAGCACTGCGATGCAGTGTCTTAGACCGCTGCGCCACTCGGGAGGCAATCTTTTGCACCCACATTATTTCTCTTTCGGCATGGCACAAGAACACTTACCTCTGTTCTACAAAGCACTAAGCATGCTACATAGAGAACAGAACTGCAGAGAACCAATATACCAGGAAACCTCCATAAGGGAGGTAAAGCAAACAGCAAAGGAAGGAGAGAAAGACCGACCAAAGTGAAGATAAAGCTAGAAAAGGCAGGTCAGATTGGAAGCAACGGTAAGAGAAAGCGAGCACTACTTACCGTACGGGTCTGGCCCGTGATGCGCAAACACTAACAGGCCGAGGGCTCGGCAGATTGAAGAGCGACAGATGAGAAGCTTGGTGTTAGGACTCTGCATGCTATATACCTGAGGCGCTGCCTGGATGGCCCTGACTCACACTCCATTTCAATAGACGCACTATACTATAAACTCCATAGGCGTTGGACCATTCACTAGATAAGGCTGAGAGGCACAATTGACTTTGGACTACGGTTCATTGGCGCATTATACATGGATTTTCTCAAATCTGACTTACATTAAATCCACAATGGACTTATCTCACTGATTCTTTGCTCACTGGCTAAGTGGCAGAATACATAGAATAGCTCAACATAGACAGTAGGATTCTGCATCATACTGACTTGGCCTAACTACAGTCCCTCTTATCCTTTGCTCAGAGCTGGATGTCCTTGATTCTCTTCTGGCAGCTGTTAGTGATTTTGAAGCAAAATGCTGATTATTTCACACATTAATGCATTAGACGGCACAAACATATACACACACGCTCACAGACACACTGTGATCTGGACACATCATGCTCAAACAGTGACGTGGGGGTTTGCGTAGCTGGCCTCTGGTGCTCACACTAAGCCGAGACCGGCAGTTAGACCTTCCTCTCTGACAAGTGCTTTGACGCAACGTGTGTACATTTTTCCTGCGTGTATATAACTACCCAGAAAATCACACACCATTCATAGAAAACACACTCGTGGGTGGGAATTTACACGCACACACCAACACACTCTCATACATTATGTCACTGATACACTCACACGCCGCATACCATCACATTTGGACTGATGTATATGGGGGGCATGACAGCGTGGTTGGATTTCGACTATGTGAACGAGTATGCGCACGTGTTTACGAAGAGTAATGGGCTTTTGTAGGTTTATGGATGAAACACAAGGTCATCTACGGAACGTAGTGCGGGGACAGTAAATGGGGACAGTTAATGACCATTGTAATTTAGGGTCACACCTATCGTCTACAAATGAGTGCTCAGAGGTGATGTGGAGCATATGGACGGGTGACTGATTGTGATCTAACATTGTGCTCGGACTTTGAGGGCACAGCTCCTGTCAAAAAGCTACTATCGCTAAATGGTAGCATGACTTCTTCGGCTCTACGACTGCTACACCAATAGGGGGCCATAGACTAGCCATTAAGCAGATGTGTTTGATGGCGATGATGATGGGTGGCAAGGCTGCAAGTGTGGGGGGGTGGGGGGGCTCACTCCATGCAATTATGAAATGGCAAACCAAGTCTATGAGTCGACAACATTCATTATGGGGGATGATGATGATGGTGGTGGTGATGATGGGTGTCAAGAAATGCACACGTGGTGACGGGCGACACACAACATGCGACACACTCTCGCTTGCGCACAAACACAGCTCGCGAGCATATTCCATTTCAGAACCTCAAATTCACAAAAAGGCAGACAGACATTGCCAGTGAGCGACACACCTGAACAGCAACGTCGTAAGCTCGCATTGGGCAACTCGCTAGTGAGTTTATGGTCGTAGGCGCAACCTCCCTTCTCCTCCCTCTTCCCGGTCACCCTCCCTCCATCCGCTCTACCTTTCTCCGCTCCTCTTTGGCCTGCTCTCGCTCCAGCTGTTGCAGTCGGGCGGTGGAACGGTCACACAGCTGGCTGTAGGTGGCCGTCAGCTCATCCAGCTGGGAGGTCACCTGGACACGTTCCTCTGGGGACAACCTAGAGGACAAACGTTTCTGTCATTTTGAACGTGTGTGTGTGTGTGTGTGTGTGTGGTGGGGCTTGCCACGTGCGTGCGGTGTGTGGATAAAGGAGAGATGTTAACGAGTGAGTATACAGTATTTGTGTGTTTATACAGCGGTATGCATGTGTGTATGAGAACTTACTTGCTGGCCTGTTTAGACATCAGGAAGACTTGGGTGTTCCTGATAGCCTGAGCCACCTCCTCCTTCTTAGCCGCTAACTGCTCACTGGCGGCCTATAAACACAACTCAAATGATTAAAACGACGTGATAAAAAAAACCACTGGTATATTCATTTGATAGGCTAAGAGAGTGCGCTATAAGAAAGACTGTGGATGAATAAAATGTAATTCCTCAAGATACTAACTAGATGCGTTTAATGATATTTCTGTACCTGCTGCGCTGCGATGGACGACTCGGCGGAGGCGCCCTGGAGGCCCTTGACCCAGCCCAGCAGCTCTGACACCTGGCCTACCCTCTGCAGCCTCTCCTCCTCCACCTCTTTCTGTATTGGCGGTATAGACAATAAATCCCACGAACACAGAGGAAGGTTGATGAAACCAAAACAGAGAGCGAGGCATACCTCTTCCTCCTCTAGTCTTCTCAGGGCATCGCTGATGTACTTGACGTGTTGCGTCGTCAAGGTAACCAGGGCTGTGTAGCGCGTGCGCAGGTCCATGAACTGGAATGGCAAAGACATATTTTCGCTCTTGGCTTCACACAAAGGCATTGCCACATTTCTCGGTAAAGACATTAGCCACACTGCATTGTGACGATCGTCTCCCTCTCCCTACCTCCTGTGTGATGGCGTCTGATGAGGAGCGGATCCTCCTCCTCTTAGCAGTAGATTTCTGGGTCGACTCCACAAAGGCTTTGAATGTCATCAGCTGCAGCTCGTAGTCCTGATGGACAAATACGGACACGTGTAACTTCGCTACAACGAACTGATTTCAAAACAAAATGTTTTATGTTGTATTGGTGTAGGGCATTTAGTGTGGAAATTGGGTATCCAATCAATCAATCAATCAAATGTAGTTATAATCCAGTATACCGTGTAGCCCACCTCAATTCAAAATGTATGACTTGCGAAAAACACCAATCATCATATTTTTGGACATCAAATGAAATGTTATTTGTCACATGGTTGGTAAAACAATATGTGTAGACTAACATTGAAATGCTTACTTCTGTCTCCTTTACCAATCCTCCAAAAACGTGTATTTACATGACAATGACAAAGTGCTGTGGTACTGTACCCTGACAGAGGTGCAGTACTGGTTGGAGTGGGTTTGGCACTCATCTAGTTTGGTCTGGTTCTTTTCGATCTCAGCTACTAATGCCTGAGGAGGGGGATCGGGTCGAAGAGAATAGACGTCATTTACAGAAGTCACTCAATCACAGTCAGATCATTCCATTCGTCTCAATAGCCTATTTAAACAAAGCTATCGTTCAACCTTTCTCTACGGCTGGGTCAATATCTATCTACTGTGTAGTCCTCCTCTCACTCTCTTTCTGTCGGTCTCCTTGGATCTGTCTTTCTGCCTCTATCGGTCTCCATCCATCCGTCTCACCGTTTGTTGTGCCAGTTGTTCAGACAGGACTTTGCTGTCAGTCTGTCCGGGCTGGGTGTTCTCCTGTCTCTCAGTGGTCTCCTCTATCCAGTGGATCAGAGCAGAGTGGCCATCTCTGTAGCGCTGCAGGACTGAGCGCAGGGCCTCTAGCTCCGCTCGCCTGGAAGGAGGAAATCCACGCACACAAACACACCACAACATTCAATAAAGTACCCAATCAGTGCTATCGGTCAATTCCAGGGTTCCCCAACTGGCGGCCCGCGTGGTGGTATTATTTGGCCACAAGTATTCTGAGCTAAAATAAATAAATACAAATATATGTTACGTTCCGGACCCCCGACCACCCGCTCAAGAAAGAATCTAGTTGATCATCCCTAGTCTATGCTCGTCTCTATTTCACATTTGACCAGAATGGTGATTTTCAAAATCTGTCCCCATCTCAAGAACATACTGTATTCATTTAAGTATAAACCTACAGTACAAATACTGAGTAAGGCTTAAGTTTCACATAAGACTTCCATAAAAACGACTAACACTGACTCCAACCATCCAACCAACCATCCACCACCACCACCACCACTCACCGTGTGTCCATCTGTCTCTTGACTCCGGCCCACCTCTCGGTGAGCTGAGCGGCTTTCTCCTGGTAGCGCTCCAGCTCCGGGCTGCGGTCCGGGTGGAGCCTGTTCAGCTGAGTTCCCGTCTCCCGGGCCTCGTGCGCCCCCGACTGCAGGGAGCTCAACACCCCTCCTGGTCCTCAAGCTCCGACTGCCACGTCTGGGGGGGCAGAGAATCAGCACGCGGACACACTCCTATCACTAACAAACAAATCCTAATCCTGATCCATGCAATGCCTAGGTGGGCATCAATAACTTTGTCATGCGTTTGTACAAGCCAGTATCTGAATTAGTGGGATATTAGTGGAGAGTTTGGTCTTTCATTGTATCTGCCAGTCTCTTACCCCCAGTTGTTCCCGTAGGGCCTGGATGGCGTTGGCGTCTGCAGGAACGATGTCCTCCTCACTCAGCCTGCTCTCGTACCTCTTCACCAGGCTCTCTGCGGCCTGCAAGCTGTGGATCAGCACATCCACTGTCTTCAGCCTGGGCGAAAGGGGGAAGCGCGCGATACTTAGTCAAGTATATTGGTTAAGAGGAGGTACTTTGAGTGTGTGTTTGGCCTACGTACTTGCGCAGGTAGACGGAGGAGAGGTTGTGTAGTCTGTCGATCTTCTCCACAGCCAGGTTGAGTTCAGAGCGCAGCACGGGAACGGTGGACGAGGTGGGCTTCTCCTCAAAGAAACTCACACAGCGCCGCGACACCTCACCAAGACTGGTCCTCAGACCATCCAGGTCCGACTGCAGCTTCTGACACCGGGAATAAGGGTTAGTCTTGATTTGCATATTCATTATGTAGAAATAAGTTGAAACATGAAAAGAAATGAAAGCAACTGAATACAGTTAGTGCTGGTCCCCTTTTCGTTGGTAGATGAATAAGAGTGTTAAGACTCTGGTGACCAGCAGATGGCGCTGTGGCACCATACTGACCTCTTGCTCTGCGATTTGAACAGTGTTGTCGACGCTGTCACCCGATAGGTTGCTAGGGGGCAGAGTCTGAATGCCGCGCATCAGCTTTTGCTCCGCCTCCTCCAGACGCAGTTTAATGTTCTGGAGCTCTGATAGGTAGGACCGAGAGACAGACTCATCCTTCTCCACTAGATGAGAGACAGAGACACAGAGAGAGAGAGAGAGAGAGACAGAGAGAGAGAGACAGAGACAGAGAGACAGAGAGAGAGAGAGAGAGAGAGAGAGACAGAGAGAGAGGAGGAAAGAGGAGAGTAGATGAAAAGAGAGAGAGGAAGGGGTGGAGAAAGGGTAAAGAGAGAGAGGGGAGATAAGACAAGAGAGATAATTGAATTTCCATCCCAATGAATTGGGTCAACGCACCATCACAAAACCCATTCATTAGAATCCCCAATGTTGCCCTCCTTCCCCAAATGTGGATGAAGATGAAGCCAGGACTCTGCACTCTGTCAATCTACCTGTCCCCATGCAAAACAGACACACATCTTTTTAGTGCACTATCAAGAATTTGGATGAATCTCAATACTACCAAGCAAGTAAAGTTAAGTAAATATGTGAGCAAAGTAAGCCAAACCCCCCCACTGTCTCCCAATTCTCCACCCCTGAAACGTGCACTTACCCTCGTGCATTTAAAACCAAAGGATTTGTGTAAGCATGGCCTCCAACACCAATCCTCCGCTTTTAAATCCAAGCACGGGAGTGAACAAGTGCACACTTTAGGGAAAAGGGTGGAGAATTGGGACTGAGACACTATCTGTCCATCTACCTGTCTCCATGTTGACCAGCAGGTCCTGGCAGTGTTCCTGGGCGGTGTGGGCGTCTCTCTCCAGCTCGCGTCTCTCAGTGGGGTTGAAGAGGGCGCTCTCTTTGCTGTCAGAGAGGAAGTCAGCCAGGTGGGCCTCCAAGTGGTCCAGAGCCTGGTCCCTGACCACAGGGGTCTGGGAACGTGCCTGAGGGTCAGGGGGGAGAGAGAGAGAGAGAGAGAGAGAGAGAGAGAGAGAGAGAGAGAGAGAGAGAGAGAGAGAGAGAGAGAGAGAGAGAGAGAGAGAGAGAGTCAGCTAAATTGAAGAGTAGTGATTGATTGATTTGATTCGTAAAGTCAAAAAATATTTTTTTTTTTACGTGACAGGGATAGCAAAGTCAGATACCTATTTCCATTGTGGTCCCTAAAGTGCATGTTGATATGTGTATTAACGAACATGCATTAAGACGTTATTCATAGGTAATAGGTAAGAAGGGGACATGAACATATCAGCAGACGGAGGGGAAAGACAAAGACATAGGACAACAGAGGGACATTACACCATAAAGTAAGTCATATGAGACATCATCTTGAGAGAGAGAGAACGAAAGAGAGAACGAGAGAGAGAGAGAGAGAGAGAACGAAAGAGAGAACGAAAGAGAGAGAGAGAGAACGAAAGAGAACGAAAGAGAGAGAGAGAGAACGAAAGCGAGAGAGAGCGAGAGATAGAGAACGAAAGCGCGAGAGAGAGAGAGAGAGAACGAAAGCACGCGAGAGAGAGAGAATGAAAGCGAGAGAGAACGAAAGCGAGAGAGAGCGAAAGCGAGAGAGAGAACGAAAGCGAGAGAGGAGGAGAGAGAACGAAAGCGAGAGAGGAGGAGAGAACGAATGCGAGAGAGGAGGAGAGAACGAATGCGAGAGAGGGTGAGAGAGAAAGAAAGAGGGTGAGAGAAAGAAAGAGGGTGAGAAAGAAAGAGAACGAAAGCGAGAGACTGAGAGAAAGAGAGCGAGAGAAAGAGAACACGAGAGAGGGTTAGCGAAAGAAAGAGAAAGAAAGAGAGGGCGAGAGACAAAGAGAAAGAAAGCGAGAATTATGCTTGGAAGAAACTATAAGAAATAGAACAATTATGTGAGATAAATGTGGTTGAAGACCGACATGAGAGACGGACAGCAATAGGATATTTCTGTCAACCATAGAGATGTACTGTGACTAGGATACGTTGAGTTAACAGTATGTCTCACCGTGTCTAGGCTCCAGCAGGAGACGGTGCTGATGTCTTTCTGCAGGTAGTGCCAGGAGACCACACTCTTCATGTTGACGTGTAGATTGTGCCATAGGGACATCACGTTCTGGTACAGCTGCTCCATCCTACAACACACGGAAAAACACTTTCAATATACAGCAGGGTTAGGTGTGAGTGTGTATGTGCATCCGTGTGTGTGAAAGTGTGTGTTGATCTGTCCATGTGTGTGCACATGTTTATATGAATATGTGAACTGTGTGTGTGTGTGTGTGTGTGTGTACTATGTGAGTGTGTACTATGTGAGTGTGTACCTGCTGGCGGTGTCCATGGCCTCCTGGTTGGGCGGTGGTACGGTGAAGCAGACTGACGGCACCATGGCCTCATTCCCACTGGGACTGATCACCTTCCATTTAGTCCTCTGAGAGTTGTCCCCCAACACACACTCCTCACCTCGGCTGATGGTGATCTATAGGAGGGAGGGAGAGAGAGAGAGGGAGAGAGAGAGGGCGAGGGAGAGAGGGCGAGGGAAGAAGAGACGTGGAGAGAGAGGGTGTGAAAGAGTGGGGGGAGAGGTGGGGAGAGAGTGGGGGGAGGAGAGTGGGGGGAGAGGTGGGGGATGGGAAGGAAGGAAGATGAAAAAGAGGAATGGATACAGATGGAGAGATGAGGAGAGGATACAGAGATGTGGATGTGAGGGAGGATGGGAGAGATATTGGGAGAGAAGAGATGGGGGGGTCGATGAAGAAAGATAAGGAGAGATGTGGACAGTTGAGGAGGTGAAAAGATTGGGAGAGGATGATATATAGATATAGAGAGAAGGGGAGAGAGAGAATAAAGTTTTACGGCAACAAACAAATAACACAAACCAAAATGGAAATGTTCATGGGTTTAATGTGGTTAGCAAAAGCCCTAACAACTGAAAAAGAAACCAGAATCACTACGGTGCCATATTGAATTGAGCAGCCATTTAAAAACCATTGGACTTTAAGAGTATCCAACGGACGGAAAATGTCTACATGTGCCCACACTCATTAGAAGATTTGTTGACATCTGGCCAACAAATACAGAGAGCCAGGGTTGTGAGAGATTCAATTTGGCATAGTACAGGGTGGTCCTGAAGGGGGAATGATAATGTCTAGCGCAGCAAAGCGAGGTCTGTGCATCCAAAACAAAAGGCCCCCTCTCACCCCCCTCTCACCCCATGCCCTGCACACACACAGAAATACTGCAACGTAAATGTACAGAAAAGCTTACGACTGCAGCTAAAATAGTCTCACTGACTGGGATACTGTGTTCAGTCGTGCGTTTACTTCGTACCCTTACCAACTGATCTGGACCTTTAGCTCATTCAGGTTGTAATTCCAGACCAGATGAAGAAAACAACAGATCCTAAATCAGTTGATAAGAGCGTTGAGTAACCAGGGAGTATTCAGTGTGCCGTGTGAGAGCTGAGCGCTGAGGTGAGAGGAGGAGAACATCGGCAGTAATACCTGAACGTTAGCCTTGACAGCCCGGCGGACACGCGAGAAGGGAGAGAGGGGAGGAGTGAGAGATAAGAGGGTACAGTAGGAAGGGGAAACGGTAGGATGGAGAGAAAGGAGAAGACATAGGAGAGAGATTATTTGGGGATAGCGTCATGTGTGTTTTCTTTAAAGGAGCCCGTAGTTGGTGGCAATATAAAAGTGTGTGTGTGTGTGTGTGTGTGTGTGTTTCTAGTAGGTGCAGATGAAGGAAAAGAGAGTAGAAGAAGCCACTCAAGACTACTGAGACACACCCCTGCAGTAATCACTCCACCTCCACCTGACCAGAATGTAATGGTACCTCACACACGCCTAACTGGTCAAACCGTCCCAGTCCCCGAGAGACTCACACAGCAAGACTAAAATAGCTGTGTCCAAGCCGCCACCTGTCCCTATGCAACATTGCAGGAATGGAAACGCAGATTTTCAGATGTTTGCCCGAGTCTGCACAGGTGGGAGAAATTCATAATTCATAGCTTTTAGCTTCTCTGCTAGCGTCACACAGCACTTTGGGCGGTGGAGAGGCTTCACATGTGATTGTGAGGTGAGTCGGGTGTCAGTGGCCAAATGGAATTCTCTTCTCATGAATCATTACTAGACTTCGGAGCGGCTACCGTGGGCTCTTTCAGGGGGATTTTTAACGAGTGTTGCCTTTCCATTAGGATAGAATGGCATAATCCAATATCGCTGTGTTCTCAGCTGAAAAATAAATGGATGGAAAGTTGAGCCCTTAAAAAAAAAAAAAAAAGCCCACTTGAATGTCCCTATGGAAAATATTGAGTAGAAGACCACAGTCAAAAACATGATTACCAATCCTAAGGATAATGGAGCCCATTCTGTCAAAATCAGACATTTTATCTGTTCTCAAGAAGCATAATGGTATCTAGTGATGTGTAGTGGCACTACTAGGCTGCAACAACAACATTTCAATAGCTCTAACGCAGCAATCTTCCAATCAACACTGGAAATTGTAAAAACCCTATGTGGGGGGTCACAGTTTAAATTCATAGTTGAATAATACATGCTATTGAAGCAACTATTGAAAACGTGTTTTTTTAGCTGACAAACGGACTGGGTCTATATATCAACAATGGCATGGCGAAAGCAGCCAATGATGACAGCTGATTGCTTGAAAACGCACCGAATTGGATTGCTAAGGTGTAGGTGGGGCTGAGAGGGGTTGAGCAGGGTAGAGACGGAACAATTGGCAGAAGGATACGGTCAGGTGAAGTGGGGTAAGGTGACCTGGGTCGTATTCACTAGGGCACATAACAGAAAATGTTTTCACAATGTTCTGCAACAATTTTATTTTATTTCTATTGGACAAATCCACGCAGGCCCTCCCTGTGTGCTTCTGTTTTCCTCCGTTTGGTGCCCAATGAACAGGACCCTGGTATTGTCATGATAGTGTGGGTGTGGTACCTCTATCTGCCGGTAGTCACAGATGGCGCGGATGGGCGTGGTGCTTCCCAGGGTGCTCTCGGCACTGCGGGGGAGGAGCTGCACCACCGTCTTGGCCCGGCCCACCAGGCTGGCCACAGAGCTACGGTACTCAATCAGCTGCTCCTTCTCCTCCTGTAGGGTACAGCCATTGGTCAGTGAGGGTGTCGAACAATCAATTAACCAATCAAATCAGTCAGTCAGTAAAGTGGTACGCTTTTGTAATACTGTATGTGATCTATAGGCATAGTCTTATATGATAACATATCCCTTTCAATCTTTAGTCCATTTCCTATAATTCTACTTTCATTTCCATACATATTGATTCCATTGAACTCCACAGTACCCCATTTATCATGTACAGCAGGGATCTCTCTTCTCAGCTCAACAGAATAGCTATAGGGCCCAGTATCTTAGCTTACAATCGCCAAATTGGTGACACTGGGACAATGTTTTCTAACTAACTCAGCACTAGCATTAGCTTTTAAGCTAGCCATTAAACAATAAAAAAGGCATTAGCTTAACTCCTCATGGTGGCATGTAGAAATACATTCACGTGGACTAACTTCCTGACAGAAAGCTTCATTAAAGTTTAATAGAGGCTTAAGGCACTGGGAGAGTGAGGGAAACACTAATATGCTAATAGAATTACACTTCAGAGATGAATTTCACACAGGCCGAATTAACATTGAACTAGCATTAGCAACGGGTTAGTGCTATTGGAGGTGGACCATGAGTCAAGAGGCCAATAAGGGAAACAAAATGGTGGAGGAGAGAAACAGTCACGTCGGATACATTTTTGGTATATAGCCGTTACTTATCCATTGTATTATTTGAAAGAATGTATTGTGAAATGGAAGAATGAATTGTGAGTATAATGGGTATAGGTACTGTATCTTCATTAGTTAGCCAATCATAAAGCCATTGCATCTGTCTAATGTAGGGCTTTGGTGGTTGTTTTTATGGAATACAGCGAATGAGGCATCTGTCAAAGTCCGTTTTAATCTTCCCCCAGTGAGAACACGCACACACTAGAACACACACGGCACTGGAAATTTAATCAACCGCCCAGCGCTTAACACCCCATTTCACACCAAACACACACATGCTGGCTCCAACTGAGTGCAGTGATGCGCTCATCATTTGGTATCTTGAAATTAGGCTAGCACCCAGACACACAACAAACAAAAACACTCATGACAGCAGCAAAACACATCTACATTTACAGAACCAGTCAAACGTTTGGACACACCTACTCATTCCAGGTTTTTCTTTATTTTAACTATTTTCTACATTAATGAATAATTGTAAAAACAACTATGA
Source organism: Brachymystax lenok tsinlingensis (assembly GCA_030435695.1). NCBI lineage: Eukaryota > Metazoa > Chordata > Actinopteri > Salmoniformes > Salmonidae > Brachymystax > Brachymystax lenok. The sequence goes on from CM059799.1 coordinate 32,603,730, forward strand.
AATAAGACATATGGAATCATGTAGTAACCAAAAGAAGTGCTAAACTAATCAAAATATATTGTATATATTTGAGATTCTTCAAAGTAGTCACCCTTTGCCTTGATGACGTCTTTGCACATGCTTGGCATTCTCTCAACCAGCTTTATGAGGTAGTCACCTGGAATGCATTTCAATTAACAGGTGTGCCTCGGAAAAAAAATTCCACAAATTAACTTAACTTCTTAATGTGTTTGTACAAATCCGTTGTGTTGGGCCAAGGTAGGGATGGTATACATAAGATGGCACTATTTAGTAAAATACCATATTATGGCAAGAACAGCTCATATAAGCAAAGAGAAACGACAGTCCATACGAAAAATTTCAACAACTTTGAATGTTTCTTCAAGTGCAGTCGCAAAAAACCATCAAGCGCTATGATGAAACTGTCTCTTATGAGGACCGCCACAGGAAAGGAAGACCCAGAGTTACCTCTACAATAAGTTCATTAGAGTAAACTGCACCTCAGATTGCAGCCCAAATAAATGCTTCAGAGTTCAATTACCAGACACATCTCAACATCAACTGTTCAGAGGAGACTGCGTGAATCAAGCAATCATGGTCGAATTGCTGCAAAGAAACCCCTACTAAAGGACACCATTATTCAAATTTGAGATTTTTGGTTCCAACCATCGTGTCTTTATGAGACGCGGAGTAGGTGAACGGATGATATCTGCATGTGTAGTTCCCAACAGTGAAGCATGGAGGAGGTGGTGTGATGGTAACTGTCTGTGATTTATTTAGAATTCAAGGCACACATAACCAGCATGGCTACCACAGCATTCTGCAGTGATACGCCATCCCATCTGGTTTGCGCTTAGTGGGACTATAATTTGTTTTTCAACAGGACAATGACCCAACACACCTCCAGGCTGTGTAAGGGCTATTTGACCAAGAAGAAGAGTGATGGAGTGCTATATCAGAAGATCTGGCCTCCACAATCACCCGACCTTGAGATGGTTTGGGATAAGTTGGACCGCAGAGTGAAGGAAAATCAGCCAACAAGTGCTCAGCATACGTGGGAACTCCTTCAAGACTGTTGGAAAAGCATCCCAGGTGAAGCTGGTTGAGAGAATGCCAAGAGTGTGCAAAGCTGTCATCAAGGCAAAGGGTGGCTACTTCGAAGAATCTCAAATATATTTTGATTTGTTTAACACTTCTTTGGTTACTACATGAATCAACATGTGTTATTTCATAGTTTTGATGTCTTCACTATTATTCTACAATGTAGAAAAAATCAAGAAAACCCCTTGAATGAGTAGGTGTGTCCAAACCTTTGACTGGTAGTGTATATATCCTGACAAATCCATTCCCACCTCGATATAAACCACAATCATATTTTGTATCAATGTAAACACGTCTCCCTCTGATAAATGTAAACACGTCTCGCCCAGAGAGGATATGTCCGCTGCTCACACTGCTCAGTCCCGTGGAGCCGTGCCCGCTCCCAGCATGCCATCTGCTGTGTGTCAGGTGGGCATGACGGTGACAGAGTGACCATGCGCCACAGGGGCCGTGAATCAGCAGAGATAAACTAGAGTAGATTAGCGCTCGCTAGACTGCGACTGCCCAAAGCAGCTGTGGGACTAGATGAGGTAGCTAAAGACTTCTAGTATCAACAGCTAGCTAACGGGTACAGTATTAGCATGGCATTAGCCTCATGCGACTGCTGTAGCTGGAGCTATTAGCTAGCAGTGGATACGGTTACTAAATGAGTCAGGAGTGTCAGGGTGACGTACAGTTAACTGCAAGAATAATGGAAACACTTGAGTAAATGAGGGATACAAAGTATAGTGAAAGCCGGTGCTTCCACACGTGTGGTTCCGGAGTTAATTAAGCAATTAAAACATCCCATTATGCTTAGGGTCATGTATAAAAATGCCCAGTTGCCCATTATCTTGGCTACCATGGCTAGAAGAAGAGATCTCAGTGACTTTGAAAGAGGGGTCTCAAAGAAGAATAGAGGGTTTAAAGGGTGTGTGTGTGTGTGTGTGTGTTACTATCCTTGTGGGTACCAGAAATCCCCAAATGTCCCCACAAAGACGGTAAAACAAGAAATTATTCCTCATGGAGACATTTTGCAGGTCCCCACGAGGACAAAGGCTATTTTAGGCTTAGGGGTTAGGTTTAGGGTTACAATTGGGGTTAGGGAAAATAGGATTTTGAATGGAAATATATTTTAGGTCCCCACAAGGATAGTAAAACATATGTTGTGTGTGTGTGTGTGTGTGTGTGTGTCAGTCACCAGATTTCAATCCAATTGAATACTTATAGAAGATTCTGGGGCTTTGCCTGAGACAGCGTTTACCACCACCAACAAAACACCAAATGATGGAATTTCTTGTGGAAGAATGGTGTCTCATCACTTCAATAGAGTTCCAGACAATTGTAGAATCTATTCCAAGGTGCATTGAAGCTGTTCTGTCTCGTGGTGCCCCAACGCCCTGTTAAGACACTTTACGTTGCCGTTTCCTTTATTTTGGCAGTTACCTGTAGCTTATTATCATAAATGTGGATAAGCTATAATCATGTGCCTAAGCTTTTCACTGGCAGATACCTCAATGATTATAGCCAACTCTGTTTGGATAAATAGGTCACATGCAATAGCGGAGCAATTAGCAGGGATGTAGGTGATTTGACGCGTTCGTGGAGGAATTGAGGTGTATTTGATCCGGTTCGGTTGAACAAGTTTGAGTGCGTTTGATCCAACAGCATCATAAGTACCATAGAGACTTGTGAATTATAAATGAAATGTACAGTACCATGGAGTCTTGCAGCAGGTCCTCCAGCTTGCCCAGCCTGCTGCTCTTGTCACAGGTGTACTGTCTCTTTATGGTGTCCTGGAGCTGACGCAGGTACGTCTCACAGTCCCGTGCGTCACTCACAAACTGACAGGTGGCAATAAGAATATAAAAACACAGAGATCAGCATAGGAGCTTATATATAATCCATCCACAGCTGCCCGACCCTAGGAGATATCCAATATTTGATCTAGTATGAAAGCGCTTTTGAAGATAAAATAGCTTTACACTCCCAATTAAGGGCAAGTCAAAACATAGATAGGTAGTAAATAGACAAACTATATGTAGGCAAATAAAGTGCATTCAATTTCATCTTGATATTTTATGTCGCCTCCTACGTGAAAAGCAACAAACAATTGACATTGTCAAGTACCAGATGGATATTACAGGTATAACGTAATAGTATCAGATATAATGTGTAAAAGGGACTTGGGCTAAGCTTTGCTCAAATCTCCTACCTGGAAGTAGGCCGTATTGTCTTTGAGATGCTGCTCCACACACACACACAGCTGGCGCACCCACTGCCACTGGGTCTGCAGTGCTGCACTGTACGCCTTGGGGAAATGGAAGGGCGCAGAGGGGTTAGTCTAGTCCATGTGTTGCTTCCTGAATACGTATTTCTCAAGCTCCTTATCTGAATCACACTCAAGCTCTACAGCCCAAACATTAGGTACAAAATATACTGAGAATCTTATTTTCAGGGGAACATCGATTGCAGCACTGTTTCTAATGACAAGTACCGTAGATGGAAAGCCAATATTTTGAAAGGCCAACGAGCGGCCTTAATGGCTTTTTTTCCCTAGGCAACCTCACCTCCACTGTCTGTTTGGCCGGGTGGTTCTCCTGACAGAGCCGGTCGGCCGTTTCCTGCAGCGAGTGCATCACTTCCTGTTTCTCCCCCAGCTCTGACCTCATTTCCTGAGAGAGGATGACAGAGCATTCAGAAGAGCACCCAGGGGAATATCTGCGTCAAACGGTCCCAAAGATAATTATATTCTCTGTGTGTGTGGTGTGTCTATCCCCGTCTACTCACAGCGTATAGATCTCTCTTGGCGTTGACGTTGGTATTGTTGTGGCTCCAGTCGTAGGCCAGCTCCTCCTCTTCTCGCTCGTTGAGCCAGATCAGCTCCTCTGTACAGCGACACACAAACGCATGCAGGCTCTCCAGGCAGCGCATACGCCACGATGAGTTTTCCTGTGGGATGGGATGAAGTAATGTTTCTAGGTATTAGCGCTATATGTTTACGAGGAGTTTGAGGTTATTTCAGAGGCAAACGCACTCTCTCTCTCACACGCGTGAACTCCCTGCTGTGGAGAATCCAGGTATTTCTTCAGGGCTGATCAAGGGGCTGTGTGGTAGAAGCAGGTGCTTCTGAAGGCCACACTGTCTTGTTTAACGCTCGCTAGCTTCTCTGAGCCTTTCGCTAGTTCATTCACACCCTGATGGGATTAACTGAGAATGTGGGCAGACTGGGATACAATGGGGTGCATACACACACACACACACCCCCACCCTACATACCAGAGAGACACGCACAGACAATCCCAAGGGCACACATTCACAGAGGAAAATAGCCCTCCCACTCACCAGTAGTTTGCAGTACTGCTGCTCCAGCTTGGCCAGAGTGTCAGAATAATTGCTCCTGAAGTTACGAGAGACTTTCGTCTGAGGAGAAAGAGATCACAACGGCTTAAATGAAACCATTATCTGTGTCTGTTCACTAGGTTTGTGAGTGTCATGCTGTTATGTACTGTATATTCACAGGTCTTTTCAGTGCATGTTCATTTGTACTCACAGTTTATGTATTAGCATGTACAGTGGATCTTGAAGTGTCTAAGAGTGTGTGTTTTAGAATGTATTAGTGTGCGTGCGTGTGTGTTTGTATGTATGTTTTCGTGTGTGTGTGTGTGTGTACCTCGTAGTTGCGGGCCTCCTTCAGGCTGTGCAGTAGCTCCTCCACGGCAGTGTGGATGTTCTGGTGGTCCTGGAGGTTCTGCTCTACCGAGGGCAGGTCCGCCCCCGACTCTGCACGCTCCAGCACGTCCTAACACACATACACAATCACTTCTACTCATGCATCCCTTTTCCCGTCCGTCCCTCCCTCCCTCCCTCCCTCCCTCCCTCCACCTATCAATCCCCCTCCCTCCATCTACCTACACACCCTTGTTTCTTACCTGTGTCTCCTCCACCCATCCCAGGAGCTCATAGACGAACCGGAGACTCCCCTCGTCCTCCGAAGATGACATGGCCACCAGCTGAGAGCGGGACATGGGTCTCCTGAGCAGGGCTGCCCCCATCACCCCCACTGCCCCCAGTAGGGTCTTGGCCCCCGTGGATAGGGAGAGACCACTGTCGCTCCCCCGCTGGGCCGTCCGGTCTCCCCCCGTCACCGGGGAGAAGTGTCCCTTCCTGTAGACGCTGGAGCACTGGAGCCGGAGAGAGACCAGCTCCTCGTGCAGACAGGACACTCTGTGGAGGAGGGGAACAAATGTGTTATGATCCCCCCAAAAAAGACTAAAAGGGACACCTTTTTCTCGTGGCCCGCCAAATACACAGAAACAGTCAACCTACTCTTCAGAAGACAACCGGAAGTGAATTAGTCATGACCCAACAGTGGACCTCCACTGTTGCTCCATAAAACATCTACTTTCTCAGAACATCCACTGTTGTGGTGTCCCATCTGCAACACTGATGCTCGTGGTTCATTCAGCATAACCAAGCCTAATAATATAATATACACACTACCGTTCAAACGTTTGGGGTCACATTTTGTCCATTAAAATATCTAATTGATCAGAAATATAGAGTAGACATTGTTAATGTTGTAAATGACTATTGTAGCTGGAAACGGCAGATTTTTTTATGGAATATCTACATAGGCGTGCAGAGGCCCATTACCAGCAACCATCACTCCTGTGTTCCAACGGCACGTTGTGTTAGCTAATCCAAGTTTATCATTTTAAAAGACTAATTGATCATTAGAAAACCCTTTTGAAATGATGTTAGCACAGCTGAAAACGGTTGTCCTGATTAAAGAAGCAATGAAACTAGCCTTCTTTAGACTAGTTGAGTATCTGGAGCATCAGCATTTGTGGGTTCGATTACAGGCTCAAAATGGCCAGAAGCAAAGAACTTTCTTCTGAAACTCAACAGTCTATTCTTGTTCTGAGAAATTAAGAAATTAGAGCCAGTTCTGCGCAAACTGGCTCTAACCAGAATAGAAAGAGGAGTGGGAGGCCCCGGTGCACAACTGAGCAAGAGGACAAGTACATTAGAGTGTCTAGTTTGAGAAAGATGCCTCACAAGTCCTCAACTGGCAGCTTCATTAAATAGTACCCACAAAACACCAGTCTCAACGTCAACAGTGAAGAGGCGACTCCGGGATGCTGGCCTTCTAGGCAGAGTTCCTCTGTCCAGTGTCTGTGTTCTTTTGCCCATTTTAATCTTTTCTTTTTATTGGCCAGTCTGAGATATGGCTTCTTCTTTGCAACTCTGCCTAGAAGGCCAGCATCCCGGAGTCGCCTCTTCACTGTTGACGTTGAGACTGGTGTTTTGCTTTTCTTTCAAAAACAAAATAGTGTATATATATTTTTTCAAAGTTATACATGCCATTTAGCAGACGCTTCTATCCAAAGCGACTTACAGTCATGCGTGCGTACCTTTTACGTACAGGTGGCCGCAGCGGGAATCAAACCCACTATCCTAGCGTTGCAAGCACCATGCTCTATCGACTGAGCTACACAGTATAACCAAGCCTCATTTTCTGCCCGTACACCCCCACCCCCTCTGCTGACCTGAAGGCGAGCTGCTCCACCTGGTAGTACTTCTCGTCTCGGAGGACGTGGAGGTCCAGGTTGAGCTGTCTGATCAGAGCCTCACAGTCCTGCAGGTACAACCCCAGCTCCCGCTCATAGCGCACCGCCTCGCCACTCTCCACCTGGGACATGTCCTGATGGAGGAGTGAGAAGACATGGTGGGAACAGAGAGGACGAAGAGGAGGGAAAAGGGAGAGCGAGGGATGGGGAAGAAATGAGTAAGACACAGTACACCGCAGTGAACAGGGCACGTCGCTCCTACACAATGGACATTCAAATACCGCAGAGAAGTCCTCATTGAGAGAGAGAGAGAGAGAGAGAGAGAGAGAGAGAGAGAGAGAGAGAGAGAGAGAGAGAGAGAAACAGGGATAGCATCACTCACGGCCTGCAGTGTATTCTTGGCCAGGGTGAGTTTCTCCTCACAGTCCAGGGCCATGTTCTGGATCTTATTGGCCATCTGCAGCAATAACTCCAGTCTGGGGGTAGACGCACAGTATCAGCACAGTGTCACAGAGTGTCAACAAGCTCCAAACACTCATTTTGTACGTCCGAAACACTGGCTGCATACGTAATGACATCCTATTTACTATACCGCGCACTACTTTTGACCAGGCCCTGGTTAAAAGTAGTGCACTATATAGGGAATAGGGTGCCATTACGTATGCAGCCAGTGTCTATGGAATGTGTTTACTGTACAACCATAAACAGTTGAAGAGCAACCTAAAAACATCTACCAGGTAATCAAGTTAGGCCTATTGAAGTTGAAGACTGGAGTGCCAAAGTATCAAGATACGGACGACATTTCCACAATACAACAGAGTACAGATACGTGCAAATGAAATCAGTGTGAAAAGGCCTGACGATACTGCGATGTACTGCAGAGATCTGTCGGGGTTCGGGTTAGCGTGCTCCACAGCGAGCCACAGGGCCTCCTCGTTCCATAACTACTGGTATAAACAAACTAGCTTTAAAATAAGTCAATCAGGGTTAACGACGGATTCTGCAGATTGGGGGACCGGTAAACGGTAAACAAACAGAAAACGCTCAACATATTATTCTCTTTTATTGCGTGTGCAATCCATCTTTTTTTGTTTTTAAAACTGCAGACAGACTTGGCTGTTTCACCATTAAGGATTCCAGCTTTAAGGTTCTGGTTCGTTATAGTGTTAAGTATGTCTGAGCTGCTGACCTCTCCACCGCGGGCCGCAGGGCCTTCTCTCTCTCCAGCATCTCCAGGATCAACTTGCCCCACTCCTCCTCCAGGTCGTTGGGGTGCAGGCCCAGGGGCAGCTTGATGCGCCCAAACTCCATCCATACCTGGGGAACACAAACACGCACGTAACTTTAACTTCTAGAACACTTACAGTGCATTCAGGAAGTATTCAGACGCCTTGACTTTTTCCACATTTTGTTACATTACAGCCTTATTCTAAAATGGATTCAATTGTTTTTTTCCCCTCAATCTATACACAATATTCCATAATGATGAAGCAAAAACAGGTTTTTCAAATCTTTTGCAAATGTATAAATGAAATAAAAACTTAAACATCACATTTACATAAGTATTCAGACCCTTTACTTTGTTGAAGCACCTTTGGTAATGATTACAGCCTTCATTCTTCTTGGGTATGACTCTACAAGCTTGGCACACCTGTATTTGGGGAGTTTCTCCCATCCTTCTCTGCAGATCCTCTCAAGCTCTGTCAGGTTGGATGGGGAGTGTCGCTGGACGGGGAGCGTCGCTGGGTTGTCTTGGCTGTGTCGTTGTCCTGTTGGAAGGTGAACCTTCGCCCCCGTCTGAGGTCCTGAGCGCTCTGGAGCAGGTTTTCATCAAGGATCTCTGTACTTTACTCAGTTCATCTTTCCCTCAATCCTGACTAGTGTCCCAGTCCCTGCGGCTGAAAAACATCCCCACAGCGTGATGCTGCCACCACCATGCTTCATCGTAGGGATGGTGCCAGGTTTCTTCCAGACGTGACGCTTGGCATTCAGGCTAAAAGAGTTCAATCTCGGTTTCATCAGACCAGATAATCTTGTTTCTCATGGTCGGAGTCCTTTAGGCGCCCCTTGGCAAACTCCACCGGGCTGTCGTGCATTTTACTGAGGAGTGGCTTCCATCTGGCCACTCTACCATAAAGGCCTGATTCGAGGTCTTGAAGTATAAATGTTTGGGATGCTTGGGGTTGGGAGTCATCATGAGTCATTGATCAGGAGTATCAGCAGGGCAGCGGTGACATTGGGAAAGTAGAACCGAGGGGCAATGAAAGAGGAGTTATAGTTTGTCTCAAGGCAGTGGCATGGGGTTGAAATGGCCTGGTGCAGAGAACAGGGTGTTCGATCACACACACACACACACACACACACTACCCCTGAGGGACTCATGATGCACAGTGTGGCCCGCTCGTGGTGGCAGAAACCAGGTCACCTCTTCAAATCCTCTCCGTCTCTCTCTCTGTCAATCTCCCCATGTTTCTCTCTCTTTTGTTGGTCATTGAGTTTATGAGTTTCAGTTTTCTACAAGACTAATGCCAGCCAAATATGCCATGTTGTTGAAATGAGGCTGTGTTCTCAGGGTAATGATAGCATCTCTGGGTCTCTCGGATGGTAAATCCGTGTTTACCATCAATGTAGTTTTGCGGTTTCTGCTGACATTTTACAACGCTTGTCGTCATTTTGAGTCTCGATAGGTTTTAGGAATCAAAAGTCCCTCCCTCCATGGCTTACCTCCAGCAGTTTGTAGAGGTGTTCAAAAGTCCCTCCCTCCCTCCATGGCTTACCTCCAGCAGTTTGTAGAGGTGCTCAATGCGACTCTTCTCCATCTCCTTGGCAGGGATCTCCGTCTCTTTGAAATGGACGTACTCATTGTAAAGTGCCTGTGGGACAGTGACATGGTGTTGACATAAGGCTAGATGTCAATAAGAGACAAGTAAGAAAAGCGTTCCTAGTTATCAGGGCCCGTGTTCATAAAGCGTCTCAGAGTAGTAATGCTGACCTAGGAACACCCGCCCCCCCGTCTATATAATCATATTCATGATTATCTAAATCACTGAACTGATCCTAGAACAGCATTCCTTTAGCCACATCCTGTCTCCCTCTCCCTCATCCCTTACTGCCTCTCTTTCTACCCATCCTTCCTTCTCCTCCATTCCCTTCTTCCATTCTGCCTATTTTATTCTCTTCATCGCCCGTTCCATCTCCCGGATTCCCTATCTTGACCCTTTCCCTCCCTCCCTGCCTCTTCACCTTGAGCTCCACAGGGTTAAGTGGGAAGTTCTTGTTGGCCATGAGTGCCGTGTGCTGCCGGCTCCACTGGAGCAGCGTGGAGAAACGAGACTGGTACTCTGCCCAGCGGTGATCCACCTCCTGATAGAGAGAGTGAAAGAGGGTAGGAGGAAGGGGGAGAGAGAGAGAAGGGGGAAGGGGGAAGAGAAAGAGAGAGAGACACAGAGAGGGAGTATCTGACTGGTTCATTGACAGTCAGCTATCAATATACTTCAATGGCAGACTGCGATCAATGGAGTCCATTATTGGCTCCACAGCTTTGGCAACATGATGTCCCTTGAGCAGTCATGCCAATAAGAGTACAGATATTCATTCCGAATACATTCGTTCACACAGACGGACCAATTGTACATTAATACAAGCCATTGTTAATGTGAGAGGAGTAGAACCTACATGTGCTGCGATGCCCTCTCCTCCCTCTGGGATCTTGGGGGAAGGCATCGTAGATGGAGGAGACGTACGTGATGACCGACTTCTCATCTGGCGACGGAACGTCCACATCTAGAGAGACGGGGCGCGGTAGGAGGAGACGGGGGGATGAAAGGGGGAGCGGAAAAGGTCAACACGATATAAACGGTAGGGAGACAAAGAAAGAGGCAGACCAACAGAACACAGAGGAACACGGACAGTATCATGATGTGCACTACTCGCATGATACCAGACCTGTCAACATCGTGGAGCGGCTGGAGGCTCGAAGTACAGATAGACAGAAACACAGACGGACAGAAACACAGACAAAGACAGGCAGGCAGGCAGTTACCTTCAGCGTCCAGTAGTCTGGTCACCCCTAGCGACTCGGCGATCTCAAAGGCCTGCTCCAGGTTGTCAAGGTTACTCTGCTGCGCCACCACCTCCATGTCAATCAGGTCTGGCCTGAAGACCACCGGAGAGGGAGACCGGGGGGTCAGAACTGAAAGTGTGTGTGTTTCTGCATGTATCTCAGTATGTGTGTGTGTGTGTGTATGTATGTGTGTTTCTGCATGCATCTCAGTGTGTGTGTGTGTGTGTGTGTGTACCTGAATCGGTGGAGCAGGGCGTTGAACATGCGCCCGTCGCTCCAGGAGGAGGAGAAGTTGGTACAGCGGAGGCCAGGCCAACCCTCTGTGGCCTGCTGGCTCCATAACAACAGCCTCTCCTTGGCCGTCAGGTCCCCTGACTCACCACTCACATAGATCTCCGAGATCTGGAATGCAGAGAGGATGTGGTTCATACAGGAAAACGCTCATTATGAAAACACACACACATAAGTGTCAGATCAGGAGAGACCAGAGGAGAGGGTTAATGAATACAGGACAAACATATTGGGATGGCTTTGCTTGGATCCATCCATACGTATTGGTAGAAGGTTCCAAATATGAACTACGTGATGGTCAAAGGACGCCTGCTCTTACTGTGTAATCATGGTAAGGAAAAAATATATGTGATATGAAAGCCACAACAGCTGGCAGAGATGCATACCCTTTCCCTTTAGGGCAGACATTCATTATTGACTACATTATCCTCTCATATTCATGACATTGTCCTACTATCAGACTGTAACCCACAGTGGGCATTCATTACTCTGTTTCCAACATATGGTCTCTTTAGTGTCATGACTTAAACTAATGAACAATCACTGTACCCATATTTCACACAGGCACAGACGGATGTACGTGACACGCAAACGTACACACACACACACACAATGAGTCAGCAGAAATGCATCAACGTGCTAGTCTTCTATTCACTGTGATTGAACTTGTCATCTTTGTTCCTATCCTTCATCTTCTCTGTCCTTTAACCAATAGGCCTTAAGCCCGAGCCAATGTTCTTTTCTCTTTCGGTCTCTCATTATTCTGGCCAGCTCATTAGCTTGTTTTCTCACCACAATCTCCCCCTCTCCCTCGTTCATCCCTTCATCCATCTACTCCCTTCCCTCCCCCCTCGTTCGGCCTCCTTCCAGCCCACCCCTTCCATCTCTGTCACTTCGGCTTTTCTCCTCATGTGATCTGCTCTTCCTCAGACACTGCCTTGGTTTGAATCGTTCGTCTCTCCTTCGCATCAATCTGCTGTTTCCCTCCTCTTTTCCATCCCTCTCTTTTCTTTTTGAGGTCAAAGGGCTTTATAACCTGCTGACGCCAACCGTCCTCCACCTCAACCCCTCCCCACTCGCTTCCCTTTCTTTCTTTCATCTGTTCATCATGACAAAGGGTGGCTGTTGTAGAGGCAGTATCTGGCAGTGCCTTGTTCTTGTCATCAGTATTCCTCCGTCATCCCTTTTTCTCACTTCCCGTCTTGCCCGCCCTCCCTCCCTCCCTCCGTCCGTCAGTCTGTCTCTCTCGGGCACTAATATAGAACAGAATGAAAGTCCAGTGAGTGCCAGGAGACTGCAGCAACAACCAAAAGAAAAGGAGAGAGAGAGAGGGAGGGAGGGGAGGGGATGAGCGAGGGAGAGGAGGAATGGCATGCAAACGAGAGAGGGGAGAGGAAAACCAGGCCTGCGTAAACTAATAAGGCAAAACATGCACATGACGCGCACATACAGTACAAACCATACACACCGACGGCAAGCACGCAGACTGACACACACCTTGTGTGTACCCCCAAAACACAGCTCCTCCGAGGGGTGAGCCTTTTATAGTAAAGATTATCAAGGCAAGGACGTCCAACTACATGGCCACTCCATCAATTTGACTCTGGCCCTGAGCCCTTCAGTGACTGGCAATAAAGGATAAACAAGTCAAGCACAGCCTCCCGACCATTCTACACCAAGGTACTGTACTATCCTATGTAGCTCAGTTTCCCCTCCTGCAACACATAACCTGCTTAGAATACTGCAGCTGGTGATTGGACCGCATACTACATACTGTATGTTTGCGCTGGCCAATTGAAATCGTCATACATAATTGCCACCTTCTCATAAATTCTGATCCAGGTATTATGAGCAATACGGTTGTTTTGGGTAACATATGGTAGCGATTTTACACTACCAAAACAGGGCACATGGTGTCAATTATCTGGTGACATCGTGCTTAAATCAGACACCGCCAAACACTAACAGACAGACAGCTACACCGTCACACACGCGAGCAGCCAGAGGCCTGCTGCCCACCCAGGAGCCATGACAAGTGCCGGACAGACACATGCTCTGTAAGATGGCGGAACCCTAGGATGCACACATCAAAGTGTGTTCAGTGTGTGCTGTGCTCGGACTCATTCTCTCACCGGCATGCTCACGCACGCACCGCTTCAGAGACAGCAAGGTGGTGCTATCACCATCGACTAGAATGGCTTCTTACTGTACACTGCTATGATACACTTGCCCCCTGGGGCTCAGAATAGGCTCCATTTAAAGAAATTTGAAGTAGGAAAGGGCGACCGGAGAGAGAGAGAGAGAGAGAGAGAGAGAGAAAGATGGATGGAGAGAGAGAGGGATGGATGGAGAGAGGGATGGATGGAGAGAGGGGGGTTGATGGATGGATGGAGAGAGAGAGAGAGAGAGCGAGAGGGATGGATGGAGAGAGAGAGGGATGGATGGAGAGAGAGAGAGAGGGATGGATGGAGAGGGATGGATGGATGGAGAGAGAGAGAGGGGGATGGACGGAGAGAGAGAGAGGGGGATGGACGGAGAGAGAGAGAGGGGGATGGACGTAGAGAGAGAGAGAGAGAGAGAGAGAGAGAGAGAGATGGACGCAGAGAGGGGGAGGGAGAAAGAGAAAATGGAGGACAGGCAGGGAGAGAGACAAGGCAATTAGAGGTCGACCGATTATGATTTTTCAACGCCGATACAGATTATTGGAGGACCAAAAAAAGGCGATACCGATTAATCTGCCGATTTTTATATATATATTTTTAATAATGACAAATACAACAATATTGAATGAACACTTTTATTTTAACTTAATATAATACATAAATAAAATGTTCAATTTGGTTTAAATAATGCAAAAACACAGTGTTGGAGAAGAAAGTCAAAGTGCAATATGTGCCATGTAAAAAAGCTCAAGTTTAAGTTCCTTGCTCAGAACATATGAAAGCTGGTGGTTCCTTTTAACACGAGTCTTCAATATTCCCAGTTAAGAAGTTTTACGTTGTAGTTATTATAGGAATATTTCTCTCTATACCATTTGTATTTCATATACCTTTGACTATTGGATGTTCCTGCAAACGCAGGAAAGTGCTGTTTGAATGAATGCTTACGAGCCTGCTGCTGCCTACCACCGCTCAGTCAGACTGCTCTATCAAATCATAAACTTAATTATAATATAATAAACACACAGAAATACAAGCCTTAGGTCATTAATATGGTCAAATCCAGAAACTATCATTTCGAAAACGAACCGTTTATTCTTTCAGTGAAATACGGAACCGTTTGGGATTTTATCAAACGGGCGGCAACCCCAAGTCTAAATATTGCTGTTACATTGCACAACCTTCAATGTTATGTCATAATTATGTCCAATTCTGGCATATACCCTGACGCGAATGCGCTTTTGTTAAATCATCACCCGTTTGGCGAAGTAGGCTGTGATTTGATGATAAATTAACAGGCACCGCATTGACTACATGCAACGCAGGACAAGCTAGTTAACCTAGTAATATCAACCATGTGTAGGTAACTAGTGATTATGTGAAGATTGATTGTTTTTTATAAGATAAGTTTAATGCTGGCTAGCAACTTACCATGGCTCCTTGCTGCACTCGCGTAACAGGTGGTCACAGCCGGCCACGCAGTCTCCTCGTGGATTGCAATGTAATCGGCCGTAGTCGGCGTCCGGCGTGCAGATTACCGATTGTTATGAAAACTTGAAATCGGATGGATGGAGAGAGAGCGATTAACCGGTCGACCTCTAGAGCCGATATTTAGATAGTTGATGGGGAGAGGGAACGAGACGGACAAAATGCACCAAATACACAAAAAGAGAGGAGAGAGAGAAAGAGAGTGAGTGGGAGGGATATAATGTGTTTGGAATCCCCCTCTGAGGCTAGATGCAGCAGTATAGTGTTGATGAACGCACATCTGAAACCCCTATTTATTCAGATGAGGGCAGGCCAGACATTGCCAAAAAGGCAGCCGTCATGTACGTACACACACACACCACACCCACACACTCGAGAAAGAGACAGAAGTACTGATCGTTACCTGGCTAAAACACTCGTAAACGGGAGCCTTTGTGGAGACCGGGCTCTAAGCAACTGTGTGTGTGTGTGTCGGTCTGGCTTTCCCTGTGACTCAGCACCGCGCATCAAATGAGACACACAGGCCCAAAGAAAACATGACATCATAATATACTGACAGCGGGGCACTACAGGCACTATGTAAAGCACTTTGAGCAAGAAAGGTGCTATATCAACTAACTACCCATTATCAATTGAGGTTCATTATTGATAACAACAGTGAAAGTGTCACCAGAAACTGTGGGGTTAAAGGTCAACACTATAGTAGGCGTAGAAATAGAATTACTAGACCCCCAAGACACACATACACCCAATTGTGTGAGCTGTATGATCTCATAAAACAATACATCGTTGCAAAATAACAAGTTACAAGTATGCTGTCAGGAACCCTGCCATTTAAGGAAACACACAGTCAGAAGTAACAGAGGAAAGAGTGGGTGGTGTGAGGAAAATAATGAGAGAAAGACATCGGGAAAGAAAGAGAAAAGGAGGAGAGATGCAGAGAAGGTCTGGGCTGATTAGGCTCTGGAGAAGATGCAGAGGACCTTCTGCAGGGCTGATAACCAGGACACAGACACACAGACACACACACACACAGACACAGAGAGAGAGAAAAAGACACAAATGATCTCTCTCACACAAAGGTGTGAGACAGTAGTATGCGAGACGCAAAAGGGCAACACACATTCATAAATATGCTCTCTCGGCCTGATCCTGGACAAGCCCCCAAATATGTAGCCTACATTTCTACTTCCGCGAGTAAAAGAGAGTGGAAAAGAGAAGAGAGAAAAATGCCCCTGACCTGAGGGAACTGCTTTGTGGGGACCTGGGGTGGAGATAGAGGACTGTCAGTTGCAGAGTCCAGTCCTTCTCTGGAGCTTTCCCAGTCTATCTGGGTGGCGCCGCCTGCCTCTGGGGAGGTTAGTGGCAGGTCGCTGGCATAGCCCGAGGACAGAGGGTCCTGTTCCGAGGATCCCTCGACTTTTGTAGTTTCCTGGGTCCCCATAAGGTTGGTTGTCATATTGAGACCGGAGGTGTCCATTTTGGCTCTCCTTTGGGTCAAGCCAACCCTGCTTCGCTGGGTGGCTCCCCCAGTCTCTGGGGAGGTGTGGGGCAGATCGCTGGCATAGCCAGAGGAAAGAGGGTTCTGTATTAATAGTCCCTCTTGGACCTGTGCTGGTTTATCCAGACTGAGTTCCTTGACTTTTGTAGTTTCCTGGGTCGCCATCAGGAAAGTGGTCCTGGCATCCATTTTGGCTCTCCTGCTGTCTTCCTCAGAAAGTTGTACTTTGTTTCCAGTGACTGTGCCTTCCTTGACTTTTCTAGTTTCCCGGGTCCCCAGACATTTAGGAGGACTGGAGGAGTTAATTTTGGCTTTCATGATGTCTTCCTCGGAAAGCTGTACTTTGAGGATGTTCCCAGTCACAGGGGACGCGGCTGGAGGTTCGGCACGTACCTCTACTTCTACCTCGTTGTCATGGTAACTGTCCCCTCTCCAAACCGGGGACCCAAAGTCACTGGGGTAGACTGTCCTCACAACACACAGCCGGCCCTCCACCTCGCGAATGTGGACCACCCCTTTGCGCTCCTTTTCCGGAGGGGTGTTAAAAGAAACCCCCAGCGTCCCTGCTAGCCCACCCCCACCCTCCACCTCCTCTTTCTCCTTTTCTCGTTTTTTCCCCCGTTCCCTTTCTTTCTTGGGTCTTAGTATACAAGGCCTCTCCAGGACCCCTTGTTCTCGCCCCCTGACTTTGCAGACCCGACCCCCACCAGGGGTGGTGTGCACCTGGGATGGGACAGCTGAGTCAGGGTTGTCTGGGGTGGGGGTGGGGTCCTCACTGGGTTGCCCTTGGCTGCTTGGGGCCTCTATGGTACTGCTCGTAGCCCCTTCCTCACTCCCAGCTCCGGGGTAGGACACCCTTCTCCACACTGGGCTTGGCTCAGGGGACAGTTCCAGCACTCTGCTACCACCCAACCCCCCCATGCTGTCACTCGTGGAGTCCGTACAGAGCGCACTGGGCAGGGGCAGTCTGGATTGAGTTTGGAGATGAGGCACAGTTAAATTGGTGATTTTGGCTCCGACGTCACTCATAGTGTTGAACGAGGCCGTGGTTGCCTCTGTGACAGTACCTTTGTCCTCTTCCTCTTCATCCTCTTCCTCTGGTATGTTGCTTATCCTTATGCTTTCCACCTCCGAGCCCACCGACGACCCTCCTTTCTGGTGCTTCTTCCCTTTGCGTTTCCGCCGGAAGCGGAGGCGCCGTTTAGGGTTGGGGGACAGTGGGGGGAAGCCGTGGCCTCCCTCCCTAGGAGGCCTCACGCAACCCATAGAGCTTCCCATCTCAGAGTGAATGACGGAGAGAGGGGAAGGACAGAGGAGGCAAAAAGCAGAAACCCTCAGGTGGACAGGCACACCAGAGCAGCAGTGAGTGACGGACGAAAGCGATATCAATGTGACACCTGCTCTCAGTGTGACGTTAGCGACAGCAGGTTTAGCTATGGTTGCTAGCCAGGAGTATAGAAAATGACAATGACGAGACGGGATGTGGGCTCTCGTCACCTTCTCATAGGGTCTGCTTCAGTCCACCCGGCCGAAGGTGCTTGCTGCAGGCTTGCGTGTCACAGCTCTCCTCTGTCCGTAGGTGCTCCTCTCCCCGCCTTCCCTCCCCCTCTCCTCCTACGCCTCCTCTCTTTGCAGCTGTTGCCTCACCTCACCTAGGCAACACCGCGGTCAGCCCTGTCAGCTCTTGCTCGCTCTCCGAGGCCCCCCACTGTCGCTACGCCTCTATGGGCAGGTCACGGACGTCCCAGCAGGGTCCCAACACTAACGTCAAGGACACAGAGGCACTAGCATGTCCGCAGAATCAGCACGGCTTGCGAGAAAATCGATTTGGCTCCAGGCTTTAGTCGTTCATTCATCCAAAGTTTGGCAGGTGAGAAGGAAAGACACTGCGGCTCATACACACCACATGTTGAACGAGGCGAGTCTGATGTAGGAGACGGTGAGTCAGAGCACTGCAGCGTCCTCTTCAGCTCATCAGCCGTTTCATACACACAACGTCGGAGTGTGTGTGAGAGAAGTCCATGGGGTCTCTGGCGTTGCCTGCGATGGAATCAGTGCTCGTCTCGTCTCATAGCTGCAATTCCTCGGAGTGAGAGATACGAGGGGGCTGCAGTGCAGACACACACAAGCACAGTGTCAGACACACACACTCTCACACATGCAACGGGTCTGACTCGGTGCACATCATCGCAGTCACTCGGCAGCGGAATAAAATAAATAAATAA
Source organism: Brachymystax lenok tsinlingensis (assembly GCA_030435695.1). NCBI lineage: Eukaryota > Metazoa > Chordata > Actinopteri > Salmoniformes > Salmonidae > Brachymystax > Brachymystax lenok. The sequence continues at coordinate 32,622,110 of CM059799.1, forward strand.
ATCCCATCATCTGCAATTCCGCTCCGCTTCTGCCATCCTGCACACACGCAGTTTGTTTGTAATTTGTTTCCCCTGTCGTTCCGGGGGGGTTCTGTAATCCAAGTACTTTATCCAGGCTCGCCTCCAGGTATCCACGATCATATATTATTAATGAGTCTCCGCTCTTGCGATAATGTTATTGCTGTCAGCGCCGTAACGGCCAACAACAGTGATCGTAGTAGCGGTGGTGATAGCATTAGCTCTGTTGTAGCCAGCGGTGTCCCATTCTGCCGAGACAGCGTGCTAACATCCACTATCCAGACTGGTGGTGGGTGATAGTGGACAGTCAGCCAATACCCTGACAGCTTGTTAACTCAAATCAGAGCCTCGACGGCGGCGACTCAGACTCCTCGCCATTTCCCACGACCCCCTGTTCATGGAGTCGCTGCGTCATGTGGTGTTAACCATGGGACCAGGAAGAGAGGTGATGAGATCTTGAATGGTAGGTGTCCTGCATTATCCTTCTTCGACAATCCTTCAATGACAACGATCGCACATTGCATTAGGAGTGGTAAGCCAGCAGCGTTGTCTCATAGAAAATCCAGAGATCTGGGGAAACTGGTAGTGGTTCCTGTAGCTTTGTCTCTGGCGCTATATCAGGTTCAAATCCAGAGCACAGCGAGTTAGGGAGTAGATACACCCCCTTTAGCTTTCCAGACGTCACGTGGTTCCCCCATTGATACCGGCCTTGATCTTATCCCCCCTCCAACGGAGGATTGCTGGGAGATCGTGCTGGTGGCTGGTGCTATCCAATCACTAACTCCTCAGTCCATCTACAACCTTATCACTGTCTGTCTGCCAGGCTTTTTCAGTCACCCCTGCTCCAGTACTCCAGTATATAAGCATCCACAATTATCCAGGTCTGTATGTGTTCCCAGAGTCCACAGGCGTGCATTCAAAGAGGGTCTGGTTGCAGACAACCAAGCCGGCAGACAGGCGGTTGGTTAAAAAGGCACTCCCTCTCCACTCGTCTCCTCTGGTCTGGTTAATGGAATTAGCAGTGGTGGCTGGGCTGGGCTACAGGAGGCTGGGCTAAACTGGGTTAGGGAAGATCCAGTATCCCCAGCTTTAGCCGTCCTCCTGACGCTGCCTGCCAACGAACAGCTGACTGGGTAAGGCAGAGGATAAGTCCCGAGCTCCTTGGTTGGTTATAGAGAGAGATGGAGGAGAAGAGGGGGATCCGAATGAAGGGAGAACAAGGTCCCCGTCAGACAGGCATGGTCGGATTGATCCAATTTACACAGTGTTCCCGGGAGAGAAGCAAAATGTGTGTGTGTGCAGCTGAAGAGAGAGCAAGTGTGTGTGTGTGTGTGTGTGTGTGCCTGCAGGGCTGGGCGATCCTCCAATCAGCTGTGTGTGTAAGAATCCTGTGTGTGTGTGTGTGTGTGTGTGTGTGTGTGTGTGTGTGTGAGCCGAGGTCTGTAGATCCAGGGGAAACCGGGAGACACAGTAACAGTAGGCAGCCTGTATTCCTCTCTCTGTCGCTGGCTTCTCTCGTTGGTGCTCTCCCTCGCTCGCAGGCAGAGAAAAACACTCTAGCTTCACAACCTCTGCAGCTCTAGCTCTCTTTCTCCCTCCCTCTTTTCTCCTCCTCCTATTTGCTTCCTCCCTCCCTCCCTCCCTCCCTCCTCTCTCTGGCATACTCTCTACTGCTCGCTTGATGTGAGAGACACACACATACAGGCTCGCTATTTCTTTGAGGTCTGATAGATTTTTTCGGGGGGGGTAACCAGTACATAATAGCAATAAGGCACCTCGGGGGGTTTGTGATATATGACCAATATACCACCGCTAAGGGCTGTATCCAGGCACTCTGTAATGTGTCGTGCATAAGAACAGCCCTTAGCCGTGGTATATTGGCCATATACCACACCCCCTTGTGCCGTATTGCTTAAATAGACTGTTACAGCAGTGACAATGAAAAAGTAAAAATTTTCCACACTGAGTTCTCTTAAATTGTCATCCAAAATAGCAAATGTGTTTCAGATGTTCATTTCTTACATTGTGACAATAATGACATCACGAGAATGGCCACAAATGATCAGATAAGCATTTCATACTACGTATTGAATATGGGTTACTATGTATCCGATACCGATGTATTGGTAAAAAGGCCAATATCAGCTGTTAAGATCGGTGAACCGATATATCGGTCAGGTTCCACACAGACACGACTCAAGAGCTTCCCGAAGTTGGCAAGCTGCTACAGAAAAACAGATCATTGTTGATTCTCTGCAATACCGAGATCATTACAGCAAGTTGAAAAAGAGTGAAGAGGGACGCAGGACAGGAGGGTGGGTGTTAAGGGGCTTCAAGAGGGATGTAATGGCAAGAGAGAGGGGGATACAGAGAGGGATGGGAAAATGAGGGAGAATGCAAGAAAGCCTTTGCACCAGTTAAAGCTTTTTCACACACACACTAAACACTCAAATCTCACTGTGCGTGTGGGTGGTGGTACAACTGTAGGAGCGCGCACACACACACACCTTAAACACTCAAATCTCACTGTGCATGTGGGTGGTGGTACAACTGTACGAGCACACACACACACACACACACACACACACACACACACCTTAAACACTCAAATCTCACTGTGCGTGTGGGTGGTGGTACAACTGTACAAGTGCACACACACACACACACACACCTTAAACACTCAAATCTCACTGTGTGTGTGGGTGGTGGACAACTGTACGAGAGCACACACACACACACAAAGCCCACATCAAGAACACACACACAAGGACCTGAGGCAGTGTATGGCAGCTTAGAGATCTACCCACAGACCCAAAATAAATACCATTAAAACAGTGATGGTAGATAGGCTACTTGTAGGAGTCCAATCCACAGCTCTCCCATTACCCCCACAGTGGAAAACAGACAATACACTCAAATCGGGTTCCTGAGGCCTTCACCATGGATATGATATGACGTGCTGGAAGCCTCCAACTACCAATTAGCTACCTGAAAGCTGTCACATTTACTATGGAATTCTAAATGAGCATTTATAGAGAATGTAGGTGTGTGTTGAAAAGCTGATTTGAGGTGGGTTTTGATGTTTCACCCTCTAAATGATGGAGGTTAGGCGGTCTATACAAATGACCTCGACAAACCTGTAGCCCCGCACATTGACTCGGTACCGGTACCCCCTGTACATAGCCTCATTATTGTTATGTAATTTTCTTCTGTTACTTTTGGATTCCATTTTTTTTTACTTTATTTACTAAATATTTTCTTTACTCTATTTCTTGAATTGCATTTTTGGTTAAGGGCTTGTAAGTAAGCATTTCACGGAACGGTCTACACCTGTTGTATTTGGCGCATGTGACTAATAAAATTTGATTTGCACGAATTAAAGAGCCAGGCCAGAGCGGATTAGCCAATCACATGCAGCCACAGCTCAGGGAGAGGCGGGGTTTGTGAGAGGGATGGGGTGTTGTTGGCTGAGCGCATTGCTAGTGCGCCAGGTCATCTATGAAGCTAGGATAACCGGTGACCCCTAGTGGTGAAAGTGAGGAGCTGCAGCCAACCTTGAACCACTGTTGTCAGGGTAAATATATGCCTACTGAATTTACATGGCACTATACATTTTTCAATGCTGTAGGTAGGTCACAAACATGTGCAATGAACCATATAGTACACTACAAGGCTTGACCCCAGAATATACTGTTGTAAAACAACACTTTATTTAACTAGGCAAGTCAGTTAAGAACAAATTCTTATTTACAATGACAGCCTTTGAGACAACTATTATCCGTTAGGTGAGTGAAACAGCGTCGCCAAACATTGACTTCAACTGATGGATTAAGTACCAAGTAGAGGACAACTGCCAGACATTGCTGCCTTGAGGGCCAGAGCAGGGCGGAGTCTATCTGAAATTGAATTGAAGTGGCTGGTGTTGAGGACCGCTGAGATAGCAACTTGTCTAGCCTGCAGTTGGAGAGAATGCTTCGCTAATGTGACACATCTTTGAAATAATGAAGAACTGGTCTTAACGAGACATGACAGAGTGTGGAGTCATAGGCCTGTGGTTCTACCCCTAACAACAGAGTTTTTTTTTCCAATGACGAATCCTCCTTTTGGCCTGACAGAGTCCTCCAATCAGCAGCGAACTTTATGGGGACAGTTTCCTGGAATAACTTCACACCCTACTTTCTGGCCATGCAGTGATTTCTAACCCTACATTTGACCTACTAAAACCAAACCCAAACATGCCATCTGGTGACTACCAATGACATTGTTGCTCCTTGCAAATCCCAGGTCATAATGTGCTGTTTAGACTTTTTACACGTTCACATATGTAACACCCCTGTGTTACATGAAGTTGATGTACTGTACTCGTCTGTCATTTTCAGTTTCCGTATTTTGTGTTATTATTCAATAAAATCATGTTCATATAGGATTGGTCACCTTTTAGGTTTAGACATTGAAAGTAAACTGATTCTAAGGGCTCTCTATGAAACTGTGCAGTCTGTCTCTGTCCTCTGCCTCACACAGCGATCTGGACTAGCTGTCGCTTAGTCACTTCATCCTCCTTTGGATTTCATCACATTCTATTGGGTTACAAAGTGGGATTAAAATGGATTCAATTGTAATTTGTCAACGATCAACACAAAGCACTAACAGTATTTAAAGAGGAATACAAAATGCAGTAACTCAAATATAGTCGTTGCATAAGTATTCATCTCCCTGTGCCAACACATTTTAGAAACCCCTTTGTCAGCGATTACAGCAGTGAGTCTTTCTGGGTATGTCTCAGAACTTTGCTCACCTGGATTGTACAAAATTCTTTTAGCTCTATCAAGAAGTTGAGGATCATGGCTAGAAAGCAATTTAAATCACATGCCATAGATTTTTAAGCAGATTTAAAGTCAAAACTATAACTGGGCCACTCAGGAACATTCAGTGGCTTCTTGGTAAGCAACTCCAGTGTAGATTTGGACCTTGTGTTGTAGGTTATTGTCCTGCTGAAAGGTGAATTTCTCTCCCAGTCTCTGGTGTAATGCAGCCTGAACCAGGATTACTATTACGTTTACCCTGGAAAACTCCACAATATTTGCTGATGTCAAGCAAACCCATAACATGATGCAGCCACCACCACCATGCTTGAAAATAAAGAGGCAGTTGATCAGTGATGTGTTGGATTTGCCCCAAATATAATGCTTTGCATTTAGGCCAGAAAGTGTATGTACAGTGGGGAAAAAAAGTATTTAGTCAGCCACCAATTGTGCAAGTTCTCTCACTTAAAAAGATGAGAGAGGCCTGTAATTTTCATCATAGGTACACTTCAACTATGACAGACAAAATGAGGAAAGAAAATCCAGAAAATCACATTGTAGGATTTTTAATGAATTTATTTGCAAATTATGGTGGAAAATAAGTATTTGGTCACATACAAACAAGCAAGATTTCTGGCTCTCACAGACCTGTAACTTCTTCTTTAAGAGGCTCCTCTGTCCTCCACTCGTTACCTGTATTAATGGCACCTGTTTGAACTTGTTATCAGTATAAAGACACCTGTCCACAACCTCAAACAGTCACACTCCAAACTCCACTATGGCCAAGACCAAAGAGCTGTCAAAGGACACCAGAAACAAAATTGTAGACCTGCACCAGGTTGGGAAGACTGAATCTGCAATAGGTAAGCAGCTTGGTTTGAAGAAATCAACTGTGGGAGCAATTATTAGGAAATGGAAGACATACAAGACCACTGATAATCTTCCTCGATCTGGGGCTCCACGCAAGATCTCACCCGTGGGGTCAAAATGATCACAAGAACGGTGAGCAAAAATCCCAGAACCACACGGGGACCTAGTGAATGACCTGCAGAGAGCTGGGACCAAAGTAACAAAGCCTACCATCAGTAACACACTACGCCGCCAGGGACTCAAATCCTGCAGTGCCAGGCGTGTCCCCCTGCTTAAGCCAGTACATGTTCAGGCCCATCTGAAGTTTGCTAGAGAGCATTTGGATGATCCAGATGAGGATTGGGAGAATGTCATATGGTCAGATGAAACCAAAATAGAACTTTTTGGTAAAAACTCAACTCGTCATGTTTGGAGGACAAAGAATGCTGAGTTGCATCCAAAGAACACCATACCTACTGTGAAGCATGGGGGTGGAAACATCATGCTTTGGGGCTGTTTTCTGCAAAGGGACCAGGACGACTGATCCGTGTAAAGGAAAGAATGAATGGGGCCACGTATCGTGAGATTTTGAGTGAAAACCTCCTTCCATCAGCAAGGGCATTGAAGATGAAACGTGGCTGGGTCTTTCAGCATGACAATGATCCCAAACACACCGCCCGGGCAACGAAGGAGTGGCCGTAAGAAGCATTTCAAGGTCCTGGAGTGGCCTAGCCAGTCTCCAGATCTCAACCCCATATAAAATCTTTGGAGGGAGTTGAAAGTCCGTGTTGCCCAGCGACAGCCCCAAAACATCACTGCTCTAGAGGAGATCTGCATGGAGGAATGGGCCAAAATACCAGCAACAGTGTGTGAAAACCTTGTGAAGACCTACAGAAAACGTTTGACCTCTGTCATTGCCAACAAAGAGTATATAACAAAGTATTGAGATAAACTTTTGTTATTGACCAAATACTTATTTTCCACCATAATTTGCAAATAAATTCATTAAAAATCCTACAATGTGATTTTCTGGATTTTTTTTCCTCATTTTGTCTGTCATAGTTGAAGTGTACCTATGATGAAAATTATTTTTTTTCCCCACTGTATACCTTGGCTGTTTTGTTCTAATTCTCAGTATTATTTTAGTGCCTAGTTTTCTCCTATCACAGCCATTGAATTCTGTAGCTGTTTTAAAATCACCAATGGCCTCATGATGACATCCCTGAGCAGTGTCCTTCCTGTCCTGCAGCTCAGCTCAGAAGGACGACTGCATCTTTGATGGTTTAATACATCATCCACAGCACAATTATTAACTTGACCATGCTTAAAAAGAGATATTCAATATCTGATTTGTTATTGTTGTTACCCATACACCAATCACTGCCCTTCTTTATGGAGGCTTTCGAAAAGCTCCCTGGTCCTTGTAGTTGAATTTGTGCTTGAAATCCAATTTCACCCAGGCTGTATCACAACCGGCCGTGATTGGGAGTCCCAGTGTGGCGCACAATTGGCCGGGCGTCGTCCGGGTTTGGCCGGTGTAGGCTGTCATTGTAAATAAGAATTTGTTCCTAACTGACTTTTTAAAATGAAACACTTGATTGAGGGACCTTACAGACGTACGGTAGGTTGATTGAGGGACCTTACAGACGTACGGTAGGTTGATTGAGGGACCTTACAGACGTACGGTAGGTTGATTGAGGGACCTTACAGACGTACGGTAGGTTGATTGAGGGACCTTACAGACGTAAAAAAAAAAAGTATGATCTTTGTCCCCATGTGCAGTTGCAAACCAAAGTCTGGCTTTTATATGGCTGTTTTGGAGCAGTGGCTTCTTCCTTGCTGAGCGGCCTTTCAGGTTAGTCGATATAGGACTCGTTTTACTGTGGATATAGATACTTTTGTACCTGTTTCCTCCAGCATCTTCACAAGGTCCTTTGCTGTTGTTCTGGGATTGATTTGCACTTTTCACACCAAAGTACGTTCATCTCTAGGAGACAGAATGCGTCTCCTTCCTGAGCAGTATGACGGCTGCGTGGTCCCATGGTGTTTATACTTGCGTACTATTGTTTGTACAGATGAACGTGGTACCTTCAGGCGTTTGGAAATTGCTCCCAAGGATGAACCAGACTTGTGGAGGTCTACAATCTTTTTTCTTTTCTTGGCTGATTTCTTTTGATTTTCCCATGATGTCAAGCAAGGAGGCACTGAGTTTAAAGGCATGCCTTGAAATACATCCACAGGTACACCTCCAATTGACTCAAATGATGTCAATTAGCCTATCAGAAGCTTCTAAAGCCATGACACCATTTTCTGGAATTTTCCAAGCTGTTTAAAGGCGCAGTCAACTATGTGTATGTAAACTTCTGACCCACTGAAATTGTGATACAGTGAATTATAAGTGAAATAATCTGTCTGTAAACTGTTGGAAAAATACTTGTGTCATGCACAAAGTAGATGTCCTAACAGACTTGCCAAAACTATAGTTTGTTATCAAGAAATTTGTGGAGTGGTTGAAAAACGAGTTTTAATGACTCCCGACTTCAACTGTATACACACACACATAAGTATTTTGTGTAGATTGTTTACAAAAAATGACAATTCAATCCATTTTAATCCCACTAACATAATAAAATCTGAAGAAATCCAAGGTGTCTGAATTATTTTGCAAGACTGTACATATCCACCTCAATGACCTCGTACCGCTGCACAGACTCTGTACTTACCCCATGTACACTGAACAAAAACTAATGTCAAAACGCAACATGCAACAATTTCAAAAATTTTACTAAGTTACAGTTCATATAAGGAAATCAGGCAATTGAAATAAATTCATTAGGCCCTAATCTATGGAATTTACATGACTGGGAATATAGGGCTCCCGAGTGGCGCAGTGGTCTAAGGCACTATCTCAGTGCTAGAGCCGTCACTACAGACCCTGGTTGGATCCCGGGCTGTATCACAACCGGCTGTGATCGGGAGTCCCATAGGGCGGGGCACAAATGGCCCAGTGTCGTCCAGGTTAGGGGAGGGTTTGTCTGGGGTAGGCCGTTATTGTAGAATTTGTTCTTAACTGACTTGCCTAGTTAAATAAAATGGTTAAATAAATAAAAAATACAGATGTGCATCTGTGGTCACAGATCGCTTAAACAAAAGTTGGGCATTTGCCCACTGAAGTTGGTTACGACCACGAACTGCAGTCAGGTCAAGACTGGTGAGGATGACGAGCTCAGCTTCCCTGAGACAATGAGCTTTTGCAGAAATTCTCCAGTTGTGCAAACGCACAGTTTCATCAGCTGTCCAGGTGGCTGGGCTCAGACGATTCTTGCCGTGGTTACACGTGGTCTGCGGTTGTGAGGCCGGTTGAACGTACTGCCAAATTCTCTAAAACGACGGTGGCGGTTTATGGTAGAGAAATGAACATTCAGTTGTCTAGCAACAGCTCTAGTGGACATTCCTGCAGTCAGCACGCCAATTGCACGCTCCCTCAAAACTTGAGATATCTGTGGCATTGTGTTGTGACAAAACTGCACATTTTAGAGTGGCCTTCTATTGCTCCCATCACAAGTTGCACCTGTGTAATGATCATGCTGTTTAATCTGCTTCTTGATATGCCACACCTGTCAGGTGGATGGATTATCGTGGCAAATGAGAAATGCTCACTAACAGGGATGTAAACAAATTTGTGCACAAAATTTGAGAAAAATAATATTTTTGTGCGTATGGAACCTTTCTGGGATCTTGTATTTCAGCTCATGAAACATAGGACCATCACTTTACATGTTGAGTTTATATTTTTGTTCAGTGTATATAGCCAAGATATCGTTACTCATTGCGTATTTATTCCTTATGTTACTATTTTTCAATTATTTCGCAAATGTTTCCCTCTGCATTGTTGGGAAGGGCTGTAAGCATTTCACTGTTGTGAAAAATAACGTTTGGTTTGATTCAATTGATCCTCAACTGCAACTGTAAAATGACTGCGCTATCCTTCCATCTTCTCGTATTCATTTCCTCCTCTTCTATCTCTTTCAGTTTTCAGCCCCCATTCTGTCCGTCAGCACAGGGTTATCCCCCTCTACCTCTATCCCTCATTCTGCATCACTTCACCACCCTCTCTTTCCCTCCCTCCCTCCCTCCCTCCCTCCCTCCCTCCCTCCGGGTTCACACCATACTGCTGAATCATGCTAAAGGAAGTGGCTGCGTAGTCATGTCACCTTGTGAGGTAATACATCATCGCTCTGTTTTGCTCACAGCGCGTCCTAGTGGTTGGGCATGGGAAGTGCAGCTGATTGTAAACCTAATAATAAAGGTTGGTTCCTGAGCTGTCAAAATACTTGCATTGACAAAATGGCACTCTCATTTCTGTCTTTTTCTACCTTCTATAGAGAAGTTTGACGTCTAAAAAGGAGAACATTTAGTTGAAGATCTATGATTTGTGGATACAGGAAGAGTAGCTTTGGGTTTGCTAGACTGATTAGTGTCCAAACATTCACGCCTGGGTTCCTGAGGCCAGCTGTGTGTGTGTCCCCCTCTATGGTGCTAGTGCTTTGGGACCTTGCCTGACCTACTGCAATGCCCTGCCTGTTGGGTATTTCCACAACAGCACAAGGACAAGCCAATGTAAACTCTGTGACACAAACAGCCACTCGTATCTATCTTTTAAACACTGCTATGAGTGTCTTCAAAATAAACGCGTGCACACACACACACACGGGCCAAACACCAAACCAGAGCCTCATGAGGCTTCCCTAGAGCCGTCTCCGTCTCTACAACAAGCAGGTCGGCACGGCATCTACAGACAAAGCAACAAGTCAAGTAAACCCCCACACTGGCAAGGTAGACTAAAGACTCCTAAATCTAGTCTGCTCCTGGCACAGATCTATCTAACACACACACACACACACACACACAATATTACAGTAGAGGACATGGCTGAGAGATCAGCATCCACCATTAGCTCTAAGGATTATCCCCACTTCTGTCTCTAAGTGATTGGAACCAGACTGTAGGCCACAACGGACCAAGGCAGGGAGAACTAGCCTAAATAATACATAAATAAATGACTGTCTTTAGCCCAAAACAGCTGCATCACTAACAAATGTCACGAGGTGGGAATGATCATGATTTGCAGAACTGTAAACTCTATTTGGAAAAAGTGCTGTTATTAAAAACCAACCACAGATTAGCCACAACATATCAATTATGATGTTTTTATTGGTTCATTCTCATTTAACCTTTAACCATTTAACCAGGTAAAGACCCCTGAGGTTAAAAACCTCTTTTGTGAGGTGGACCTGGCAAGAGGTCAACAGGAAGTAGGCAGCGTGCCATGTACACAACCCGAGAACACAACACTAGACAATGTATAGAGCAGGGTGGCATACCACAACATAGAACTAGAACACATAGAGCAGGGGTGGCAAACCACAACGTAGAACTAGAACACATAGAGCAGCACAGACCTGGAAGTGCAGGATGATGGTCCAGATGAGGCCCAGTGTCAGCTTGGGGTTGCCGTCTGTGATGTCATCGTTCCGGATGTTCACCAGTTTGACCTGGAACAAGTAGAATGGCAGGATTTAACGCCAGGCCAAGTGGTGAACTAAAACTTTAACCTGGAACATAAAACTGTAAGAAGACTGGAGCTGGGTAACCACGTGCTCCATGTTATTAACCAGTCATCACATGACTTCTTGCTCACCATTGCAAGATTGAATACTAAAAAGGCTATATTGTTGTGTGAATCCCCTCCTGATTCCATCCTGCTTTCTCACACCAGTGCACATAAAAGCAATGGAACCAGGAGAGGAAGCCACTGAAGGCTACTGAGACAGTCCGTGTCCAGTAAGAGCAGGTGTCTCTAAGACAGAGGTGCAGCATTGGTCAGTGATGCGTGAGGTGTGACTGTGGTCGTCTGGGAGCCCCAGTCATGCAGAGCTGACACATTGGGACAGGGAACCGAGAGAAAGGTCACCTCGATTATTTTATTTATGGATGTGCTTTGTGTGGGGTTTTAAAATGGAAAAATAGACCAAACTAAATAAACAAAAAAAAAACATATTTCCAACAGCAGACGTCTGAGTATGGCTTAGTTTGGCTCAATGTGTATTGCTGAGAGCATGGGTACCTGCTGAAATATTGAGTGGGTTTATGAGCGGCAGGTGTGCGTGTGTGTCAGTTGTACCTGTCTCTGTTTGAGGAAGTCCAGGGCGATCTGGACATTCTGGAGCCGGTGGAATCGCATTCGACCCTTTTCTCTGGGCTGAAGAAGAAAAAGTATGAAAAAGAGAGAGAGAGATGAGTGTATGAAAAACAAATGGGAGATCTTCTCACAACGCTGACCAGTGAGAGAGATATATAAGCAGTGAAAAGTGTCGTTCCCAATTCAAAGTGCAGTGAGGGGAAAACTATGCCTGGGCCGCTGTAAATGGCATGGCATTATCCTAGAGGGCGCTGTCTTCAACTGTTGTCAAAGACATGCCAACAAGCATCCTCACAGCAGAGCAGGAAACAACCCAGGAAAAACATTCTGCAAACCAGAAAAGGTACATCTGCAAACCATGCTGGTTTAGGCAGTCTAATACTTTTCTCAAACACACACACACTTTCCCCTGCCGCTCTCTCAAACACAGTCCTTGGCTGGCTGACTCACACACATTCACTCAGTCAATCACTGACAATCTGACAGAACACACACACACACACACAGAGAAAAGAAAACACACACAGCAAAGCTGCTAGAATTGCAAGATGCAGGAGCGTGTGTGTCACAGTGTGCTGTGCTGGGTATAGTCATCACTGCAGTCAGCAGCAGTACCAGTACTCAAGCAAGGTTATGAGGAGCACTCAGGCCAAACAGAGAAGTCCATTCAGAGGACGAGAGGCGAGGGGAAGGTCAGGGGGAGAAGAGGCCACGGTTACACAGCCCCAGCCAAGATGCTGACAAATAAAACTATTCAAAAGACTACTTAACCTTTGAAGGAATGTCTAAGGAGGTTTTGTTTGGTTACCCTTTTGCATTGCTTGTAGTGGCGATGACGTGCTTGTAATGTTTGTACATGTGTCAAGCAGCTGTCTGCGACTTTGAGAATGTGTGCGTTCGAATGGGAAAACGCTGAGAAAACGCTGTGCGAAACACGTACGTGTGAATATGCTTGTGTGAGACGTGAGCTACGTCAGTGTGTAAATGTGTCTTGGAACATAACTGCACTGCACACGCATGCAGTCCTAAAGCACTGTCTATGGGGTGAGGATCCGGGTGAGGGTTGAGGGGTCAAACGTACTCCCTGAGCTCCATCCTCCACCTCCTCCCCCCCGAGCAAGATGAGCGGGGGAGCTCGGGAGATACACGCCCTCCTCAGCGAGGACCCGCACTTGAGCTGCTGGGGAAGGGGGATGAGGAGAGTGAGAGAAGAGTGGATGGAGGATGAAGATGACGTGATTGTCCGAGAGAGAGAGATCAAAGAGAAAGAGGACGTGAGAAAGAGGTAGAGCAGGAGGAAATGAAAAGTGCAGCTGAGGCAATAATCAAGAAGTAAACTGCTAAGAGGCCAGCTTTCTAAAAAGTACGTTGAAAAGATCCTCCTGTACTCCCTCTCACGCACGCTCCCTCTCACGCACGCTCCCTCTCACGCACGCACGCTCCCTCTCACGCTCCCTCTCACGCCATGCGCTCTCCTCTCCATGCGCTCCCTCTCACTTGCCTTGCATGCGCTCCCTCTCACCATGCGCCTGCGCTCCCTCTCACGCCTTGCGCCTGCTCCGCTCCCTCTCATGCGCTCCCTCTCCTTGCATGCCTGCGCTCCCTCTCACGCCACGCACTCCCATGCGCTCCCTCTCACGCGCCATGCGCGCTCCCTCTCATGCCTTGCACACTCCCATGCGCTCCCTCTCACCTGCACGCTCCCTCTCCCACGCCATGCGCTCCCTCTCACGCCTTGCATGCGCTCCCTCTCACGCCTGCATACGGACGGCTCCCCTGCAACACCTTGCGCTCCCTCTCACGCGCCCTTGCGCTCCCTCATGGCCGCGCCAGCTCCCTCTCACGCGCCATGCGCTCCCATGCGCTCCCTCTCACGCTCCCTCTCACCGCACCTTGCATGCGCTCCCCTGTAAACAGCTCCCTCTCATGCACACTCCCATACGCTCCCTCTCCATGCGCTCCCTCTCACATGCGCTCCCTCTCATGCATGCATGTGCTCCCTCTCCATGGCTCCTCTCACGCCGCTCCCTCTCCATGCATACGCTCCCTCTCCATGCGCTCCCTCTCCGCATGCTCCTCTCCTTGCATGCATGCTCCCTCTCCATGCCGCTCCCTATCCTGCCATGCGCTCCCTCTCTCACTTGCTTGCATGCCGCTCCCTCTCCTTGCATGGCTCCACATGCGCTCCCTCTCTCATGCATGCTCCCTCTCACGCATATGCATGCTCCCTCTCACCTGCATGCGCTCCCTCTCCATGCCTTGGCTCCCTCTCACATACATGCGCTCCCTCTCACTTGCCACGCCACACTCCCTCTCATGCATGCGCTCCCTCTCCACGCCTCCCTCTCTGCCTTGCGCTCCCTCTCTCCTTGCGGACGGCTCCCTCATGGCTCACATGCGCTCCCTCTCACATGTGCCTCATGGCTCCTCTCTGCCATGCCATGCGCTCCTCTCATGCATGCGCTCCCTCTCCATGCGCTCCCTCTCACGCAAGCACTGCAGCTCCCTGCTTGAAGCATGCCGCGCTCCCTCTCCATGCATGCGCTCCCTCTCATGCGCACACTCCCCATACGCTCCCTCTCACGCCATGCGGCTCCCTCTCATGCATGCATGCATGCGCTCCCTCTCCATGCGCTCCCTCTCCAGCTCCCTCTCCATGCCTTGCATGCGCTCCCTGCATGAGCCATGCGCATCACGCTCCCTCTCACGCACACTCCCTCTCACTTGCCATGCGCTCATGCCCTACTTAACATGCATGCCTTGCGCTCCTCTCATGCCTTGCATGCGCTCCCTCTCACATGCATTGCTCCCTCTCCACGCCACTCCCTCTCATGCCATGGCTCCCTACTTGCATGCATGCGCTCCCTCTCCATGCACACTCCCATGCGCTCCCTCTCATGCGCTCCCTCTCCATGCCTTGCGCTCCCTCTCACGCCATGCGCTCCCTCTCATGCGCTCCCTCTCGCATGCATGCCATGCGCTCCCTCTCACTTGGCCTTGCATGCGGCTCCCTGAAACCTTGCCTGCGCTCACGCTCCCTCTCATGCGCTCCCTCTCATGCATGCGGCTCCCTCTCATGCGCTCCCTCTCCATGCGCTCCCTCTCATGCCTTGCATGCCATGCGCTCCCTCTCCCATGCATGCGCTCCCTCTCCATGCGCACACTCCCACCTTGCGCTCCTCTCTCCCATGCATGCGGCTCCCTCTCACGCCATGCGCGCTCCCTCTCACATGCGCTCCCTCTCATGCCATGCATGCGCTCCCTCTCACCTTGCATGCATGCGGCTCCCTGCATGCATGCATGCATACGCCTGCGCTCCCTCTCACGCACCTCCCTCTCACGCCCATGCATGCGCTCCCTCTCTTGCCATACAGACGCTCCCTGCATAAGCTGCACATGCGCTCCCTCTCACAGCGCGCCGCCATGCGGCTCCCTCTCACATGCATACGCTCCCTCTCCTTACGCCATGCGCTCCCTCTCACGCATGCGGCTCCCTCTCCCATGCATGGCTCCCTCTCACCTTGCTCCCTCTCATGCGGCGATGCGCTGTATGCTCAGCTCCCTGTAAACATGCATGCGCTCCCTCTCACGCCATACCCACTCCCCGCTCCCGCGCTCCCTCTCTCATGCGCTCCTCTCTCATGCATACGCTCCCTCTCGCATGCATGCCATGTGCGCTCCTCTCATCAGCTCCCTCTCACATGCGGCGCGCTCCCTCTCAGCGGCGCGCCTCTCATATGGCTCCCTGTAAACATGCCATGCGCTCCCTCTCACATGCGCTCCCTCTCATGCATGCGGCTCCCTCATAAACACGCTCCCTCTCACATGCGCTCCCTCTCATGCCATGCATGCGCTCCTCTCACTCTCATGCGCTCCCTCTCACGCCATGCGGCTCCCTCTCACATGCCACACTCCCTCTCCACGCACCTCCCTCTCACATGCACTTGCACCTCCCTCTCTCCTTGCATGCATGCGCTCCCTCTCACCTTGCAGGACGGCTCCCTCATGGCTGTGCGCTCCTCTCAGCATGCATGCGCTCCTGCATAACCATGCCATGCATGCGCTCCCTCTCACATGCATGCGCTCCCTCTCACGCCATGCGCTCCCTCTCATGCATGCGCTCCTCTCCATGGCATGCGCTCCCTCTCACTTGTGTGCGCCTGCACTCCCTCTCCTTGCATGCGCTCCCTCCCCTCCCTGCATGGCTTACCTTGCGCATGCGCTCCCTGTGAGCACACTCCCTCTCCATGCGCTCCCTCTCACCTTGCGCTGCGCTCCCTCTCCATGCATGGCTCCCTCCCTCTCCATGCCTGCTCCCTCTCCATGCTCCTCTCTCATGCATGTTAGCCTGCTCCCTCTCACACATGCGGCTCCCTCATGCAGCATGCATGCGCTCCCTCTCACATGCGCTCCCTCTCCACGCCATGCAGCTCCTCGCATACGCTCCCTCTCCATACGCTCCCTCTCACGCCATGCGCTCCCTGCAAACACGCTCCCTCTCACATGCGCTCCCTCTCCATGCCGCTCCCTCTCATGCCTTGCATGCCTTGCATGCAGCTCCCTCTCCATGCGCTCCCTCTCACACTGCATACGGACGGCTCCCTGCATGAACCATGCATGCGCTCCCTCTCATGCATGCGGCTCCCATGCGCTCCCTCTCATGCCTTGCGCTCCCTCTCACGCTCCCTCTCATGCCTGCCGCATGCGGCTCCTCCATGCGCTCCCTCTCACATGCGCTCCCTCTCACACTGCGCTCCCTGCAGCTTGCATGCGCTCCTCTCACGCTCCCTCTCCATGCCGCTCCCTCTCCATGCGCTCCCTCTCATGCGCTCCCTCTCCCATGCCATGCATGCGCTCCTTCTCATGCATACATGCGCTCCTTCTCATGCATACCTTGCATGCGCTCCCTCTCATGCCTCGCATACGCTCCCTCTCACATACGCTCCCTCTCACTTGCAGCTCCCTCTCCTTATACATGCGCGCGCTCCCTCTCATGCCTTACGCTCCCTCTCACATGCGCTCCCTCTCACATGCGCTCCCTCTCCATGCGCTCCTCTCACGCACGCACGCTCCCTCTCACGCACGCACGCTCCCTCTCACATGCCGCGCTCCCTCTCCATGCGCTCCCTCTCACATGCGCTCCCTCTCACGCATGCCTTGCGCTCCCTCTCACGCCTTGCGCCGCATGCGCTCCCTCTCATGCCTGCGCTCCCTCTCATGCATGCCGCTCCCTCTCATGCATGCGCTCCCTCTCCGCGCCATGCGCTCCTCTCACGCCCGCGCTCCCTCTCACGCCATACGCCGCGCGCTCCCTCTCACCGCGCCGCGCTCACGCTCCCTCTCACGCGCATGCCTTGCGCCATACGCTCCCTCTCACGCCGCGCCACCCTCTCCATGCGCGCGCTCCCTCTCATGCGCCGCTCTAGAGGCCAATGGGGCCTGGTCAAAAGTATTGCACTATAAGGAATAAAGGGTTTAGATAGGGACAAATGCATTTCCCTCACTGTAATATTGACATTAGACAACGATGTGTTAATGAACCCAAGTTCACTTAAAGAGGTCTTTCTCAATGTGAGGGAGGGTGTCTCTCAGGGTCATGCCCCGGTACACAATGTACCGGGGCATGACAGTGTGTGTGATGGTCGTCGAGGTGTGAGGGTTTGTGACCGGGTGGGTCTTAGTGAGTTTGTTTGTGTGTATATGGGTCTTACCAGGGTGACTCCAGAGAGGACCTCCAGGAGGGAGATCAAGTTGTGCCCATCTCTCAGGTCCTCGTACAGGTCTGTGATGTGCTTCCTCACCTGATGGGGAGAGGGAGAGAGAGATTAAACAATTCAGAGGTTGAATGCCTGCTCTTCCCAGATGACCTATGCCGGTTGTCACCCACAGCACATGGCCTACAGCAGAGCCTGGACCTGCTAGAGCAGTACTGCCAGACCTGGGCCCTGGCAGTAAACCCCCCAAAAAAACTAAAATAATGATTTTCCAGAGAAGATCCAGATCTCAGGGAATTAGACCAAAGTTCTCAATTGGTACAAAATATATAGAGTACTGCACACACTACAACTACTTAGGTTTAAAAATAAGCTCAACTGGACACCTAAATGAGGCAGTGAATGAACTGAGAGAGGAAGCACGCAGGGCATTCTACGTCATTAAAAAACGAATTAAAATACCTATACAAATTTGGCAAAAACTAATTTAAATGTGTCATTGAACACATATCCTGCCTGTTTGACCTTGTCCGGGGGTATCGTCGGACGGGGCCAGTGTCTCCCGACCCCTCCTGTCTCAGCCTCCAGTATTTATGCTGTAGTAGTTTATGTGTCGGGGGGCTAGGGTCAGTCTGTTATATCTGTAGTATTTCTCCTGTCTTATCCGGTGTCTTGTGTGAATTTAAGTATGCTCTCTCTAATTCTCTCTTTCTTTCTCTCTCTCGGAGGACCTGAGCCCGAGGACCATGCCTCAGGACTACCTGGCCTGATGACTCCTTGCTGTCCCCAGTCCACCTGGTCATGCTGCTGCTCCAGTTACAACTGTTCTGCCTGCGGCTATGGAACCCTGACCTGTTCACCGGACGTGCTACCTGTCCCAGACCGGCTGTTTTCAACTCTCTAGAGACAGCAGGAGCGGTAGAGATACTCTGAATGATCAGGTATGAAAAGCCAATTGGCATTTACTCCTGAGTTGCTGACCTGTTGCACCCTCGACAACCACTGTGATTATTATTATTTGACCCTACTGGTCATCTATGAACATTTGAACATCTTGGCCATGTTCTGTTATAATCTCCACCCGGCACAGCCAGAAGAGGACTGGTCACCCCTCAGAGCCTGGTTCCTCTCTAGGTTTCTTCCTAGGTTCTGGCCTTTCTAGGGAGTTTTTCCAAGCCACCGTGCTTCTACACCTGCATTGCTTGCCGTTTGGGGTTTTAGGCTGGGTTTGTGTACAGCACTTTGTGACATCAGCTGATGTAAGAAGGGCTTTATGAATAAATTTGATTGAACCAATTGCACTTTATGGCAGTGAGGAGTTATTTGTCACATACACATGGTTAGCAGATGTTAATGCGAGTGTAGTGAAATGCTTGTGCTTCTAGTTCCGACCATGCAGTAGTATCTAACAATTAATCTAACAAATTCACAACAACGACCTTATACACACAAGTGTAAAGGAATGAATCCGAGTATGTAAATATAAATATATGGATGAGCGATGGCTGACCGGCGTAGGCAAGATGCAGTAGATGGTATAGAGTACAGTATATACATATGAGATGAGTAATGTAGGATATTGTAGGATATTGAAACCAGGGCAGAATTAGGCCAATATCCACTAATAATAAAAACTCAAAAAAGAGCAATTAAGTTTTGGAAACATCTAAATGCTACCAATGCCAAGAGCTGTGTCCCTTCATCCAGCTGGTCCTGGGGCTGAGTTCACAAACCTGTTCTGCTAACACGCTGAAGCCTCAGGACCAGAACATCCAATCAATCAGAATAAACCAAATTACAACAGTCAAAAAAAAAAACATTCCTTATTGGGAAACACAAGCATAAAGCAAAACCTGGCTCCCTGTAGAGGAAAGGCTGTGCAACCACTGCCCAACAGCAGAACCTGAGAACCTTTCACCCTTGGTTATTGTTGTCCCGATGACAATTTTGATTAATATTATTTTAATATTGTAGGGAGGGAGAGAGAAAGACCCTTGGTTATTGTTGTTACGGTTGTCCTGTTGACAATTTTGATTCTTGTTATTTTCATATTGTAAATATCAAAAGTAAGCTTTGGCAATATGTACATTGTTATGTCATGCCAATAAAGCAAATTGAATTGAGAGACAGAGAGAGAGACAGAGACAGAGAGAGAGAGAGAGAGAGATGGGGAAAGAAAGAGAGCGATGGGGAGAGAAAACGAGAAAGGGAGGGAGGGAGAAAGAGGGAGAAAGAGGGAGAGAACGAGAGAGAAAGAAAGACAGAGAAAGAAAGAGAGAAAAAAAGAGGGAAAGATGGAAAGAGAGCGAGAGGAAAAGATAAACAGAGTTAATTACATACCGTACTCATCTTGTTCAAAGCATCTCAGTGTTTACATAGCATTGACATAAGCAACGCTGCTAGGGACCCTAGCTCCCAGGACGACAAACACTGCGCGCCGGCTGTGACCCCATGTGGCGTCTCAGGGCCGAGGTGTTCCGGGGACAACCATTGGCACCTCGACTCAACAGCTTTGGCAGGCCTATTTCGTCACGCTTTGTGTGAAAGTGGGCCGTCTTCTCGGACCCCGCTGATGGACTCCCAATGACAAGGCTAAACAGCTCCGTGCTAAGAACCAGGAATTCAAAACGAGGGAGAGGAAGGAGAGGAGGGACTGGGCATTTAGAGAGAGGAGACAGAGGCTAATTACTGTCTCCTTCACAGCTGACCATGCCTTGGGACTGGGCATTTAGAGAGAGGAGACAGAGGCTAATTACTGTCTCCTTCACAGCTGACCATGCCTTGGGACTGGGCATTTAGAGAGAGGAGACAGAGGCTAATTACTGTCTCCTTCACAGCTGACCATGCCTTGTGGTTTAACCTGAGGCAATGGAGCCATTATAGAGAGGAGAGCAGAGAAATACAGAGAGAGACTCTTTGTCCTACTTTTTAGGAGACATCCCCATTACAAGGATTCTGTACTAGCAATTCCTTAGAAGGAGACGCAGCCACTCTTGCTTGTGTTATTCTCTTGGTCTGCATTGAGTGACTGATAACCTAACAACGTATTGGGAGAGCGAAACAAAAAGGGAGAAAAAGAAAGGCAGTCTTAAAGACAGGAGTCCTCTGTGTGAACTCACAGTGCTAGCCAAAGCAGCCCCATCACAGACCTGAGACAGATTCAGCTCCCACAGTGCTCTTTGGTTACCTTGGTGTGACTGACAGCTGAAGGGCAGGGGCCAGTGGTGGAGTGGTGTGTGTGTGTGTGTGTGTACTGACCCGACTTAAATTCTATATCTTGGGGTTAAGTGTTCGATTAAAACAGTCCTCGTGCCCTGGGTAAAACTGGGTTATGGCTCGAGCCATACTAGGTCTAGACTAATCTCAGCACCCAGAACCTTTTTAAACTGTCACATGAGCCTAGGCCAGGCTTTTAGTGGCTCACATTCACAACACATATATGTTGGAGGACCGCTGTGCTATATTACTTAACACAGCAAAACTGCACAAGCTGTAAAAATACAAAACACTTCACCGCATTTCAATCGTGAGCCGCAATAGCGTAACTTCCACATTCTTCCAGCAGAGGGCGACTTGTGCCTTTTAATCTGAGGATCCGAACGGGCCACAGAAACAACGGGCCTTCTCTATGTCCTGTCAGTCAATGGTCAGCTCTCACCATGGGTGCATCTCAAAAGTCTAGGACTGGAAATAGAGTAAGAGCCTCCTGCTAGGAAGCCCGACCCCACATAAGACCACACACACAAGGAGAGAAGAAGCCATCTAGAACGTTTCCTCACCTCCTTCTGTTGCCCTGCTCGCTTCCTTTATTCTCTCCTTCCTTTGCTTCCGCTCGCAGTCCTCTGTTCACTCTACTGCTCTCCCTCGGTCTCTCAATGCTCTCTGGCTAATGCACACCCTCTATCCATCTACGTGTTGAAGGTTGGCCTGAGGCTAATGCACACCCTCTATCCATCTACGTGTTGAAGGTTGGCCTGAGTGCGTGATGAGAAAGGAGGGGATGTGTTATGCTGGTTGGGGGTGTTGAAGAGTTGATCGTGTGTTAATTAGATAGGTATCATGGGTGGGGGGGTAGTTATTACTTCTGACTGGAAATGACGATCTCTCGTGCGATAACACAGAGTCTGTGTCTGTGTGTGTGTCTGTGTGTGTGTGTGTGTGTGTGTCATCCTCATTCCACTTAACGGAACTATTTCTCTGCCTCTATGATTCAATGTAGGTCTTCCCTATTCAACCAATTTACATTGAATTTTGCCGACACTTCTTGACACGGGGACTTCCGAAGTGTGACACGTCACTCATAACAGGTGTGAATGTAGTTGATTACACAACTAGTGCAGTCATTTCTTTTCTACAGAATTCATTCATCCTAATAATTGCTGAATCACAGTTCAGCTTTGGGATACACGGAGAGAAGCCTGGTCCCAGATCTGTGCATGTTAAGGGTGGCAATGACCAAAGGAGTTGGTTAGAAGGCACAAACAGATCTGGGACCAGGCTACCATAAACTGGGTTTGGGGTTGATAAAATGATGCATGCTGTATCTGGGTGTTGTTCAGTCAGCGGAAACGTCACGGTTGGTTACTCGCAGCAGTCAGCTCCACTGCTGTGCTACAGTTAGAGTGGTGCCACCCAACAAGACCGTGCACCTGTGTCTCTCACACACACACACACACACACACACACACACAAACACACTGGTTAGTACATAAAGTCTCTTTGTATGCAAGGTTGAACTCATGTTTTTGGAATCATCTGCACTGAGTGTACAGAACACCTGCTTTTTCCATGACAGACTGACCAGGTGAATCCAGGTTAAAGTTATGATCCCTTATGTATGTCACTTGTTAAATCCACTTCAATCAGTGTAGATGAAGGGGAGGAGACAGTTTAAAGAAGGATTTTTAAGCCTTGAGACGATTGAGACATGGATTGTGTATGTGTGCTATTCAGAGGGTGAATGGGCAAGACAAAATATTTAAGTGCCTTTGAAAGGAGTATGGTAGTAGACGCCAGGCACAACGGTTTGTGTCAAGAACCGCAACGCTGCTGGGTTTTTTACGCTCAACAGTGTCCCATGCGTATCAAGAACGGTTCACAACCCAAAGGACATCCTGCAAACTTCACACAACCGTGGAAAGCATTGGAGTCAACATGGGCCAGCATCTCTGTGGAACACTTTTGACACCTTGTAGAGTCCATGCCCCCGACGAATTGAGGCTGTTCTGAGGACGAAAGGGGGGGATGCAACTCAATATTAGGAAGGTGTCCTTAATGTTTTGTACACTCAGTGTATATTGGCGCACTGCACACTCTGCTTCTGTCGAGATCCACCAAAAATCACTCGTATCCACGGTCTTTTTTCTGTCCTCTTTTTGAAACTAAATGTCTCCATGCGCCACAGCTCCCTGCCTTGTCTGGTAAAGATCTACTGTGTGTGTGTGTGTGTCTAAAGGCTGGTTTCCCTGACACATATTAAGCAGAGTTCTGAGCGAAAAAGCTTTTGAAATGAAGATTCTCCATCTATACTGAACACAAATATAAAAACGCAACAAATTCAACGTTTTTACTGAGTTACAGTTCATAGAAGGAAATGAGTCAAATGAAATGAATTCAGTAGGCTCTAATCTATGGATTTCACATGGCTGTGCAGGGCGTATGCCCACCCACTGGGAAGCCAGACCCAGCCAATCAGAATGAGTTTTTGCCCACAAAAGGATTTTTATTACAGACACAAATACTCCTGATTCATCAGCTGTCCGGGTGGATGGTCTCAAACCATCCTGCAGGTGGAAAAAGCCGGATGTGGAGGTCCTGGGATGGTGTGGTTACACGTGGTCTGAGGCCGGTTGGGCGCACTGCCAAAATCACTAAAACGACGTTGGAGGCGGCTTATGGTAGAGAAATGAACATTCGATTGCACGCCCCTTCAACAATTGAGACATCTGTGGCATTGTGTAGTGTGACAAAACTGAACTTTTTAGAGTGAGTGGCCTTTTGTCCCCAGCATAAGGTGCACCTGTGCAATGATCATGCTGTTTAATCAGCTTCTTGATATGCCACACCTGTCAGGTGGAAGGATTATCTTGGCAAAGGAGAAATGCTCACTAACAGGGATGTCAATACATTTGTGCACAAAATTTGAGATAAATAAGCTTTTTGTGCATATGAAACATTTCTGGGATCTTTTATTTCAGCTCATGAAACATGGGACCAATACTGTACATCAGAGGTATTCAACTCTGACCCTACGAGGTCCGGAGCCTGCTGGTTTTCTGTTCTACCTCAATTAATTGCGCCTACCTGGTGTCCTAGTTCTAAATCAGTTTCTGATTAGAGGGGAACGATAAAATAAAATAAAAAACAGTGGCACTGGCTTCGAGGTCCAGAGTTGAGTTTGAGGGCTTTACATGTTGCGTTTATATTTTTCTTCAGTATTATGCGTTTTTTTCTTTTGTCCACAACTAGGTTTAAATCGGTGTCTGGAAAACCAGCCCTAGTTATGTCACTGCATTCCTGGCGAGCTGTCAACACAGGTGCGTAAAACCACAGTTTGTGGTGAAGGCAGTGTTTATATGGACGTGTGTGTTTGATCTGTACACACACACACTCCAAGAGGCAGCCATACACCCGGACCTGACCACATGACGGCACACACACAACCCGACCACAGCCACCTGTCTGTCAGCTGATATAAACATGGGTGCAGTCAGGTAGATCGGAGTGATGTCAGCGAATAGCGGGAATCAAGACAAACACAGGAACAGGTAGACTGACTGGCTCATGTCGTCACCTGTACTGTCTGCCAGCCTCTACTGAACAGCCATGAGCTCTGTGCTATGTAAACACCTGCGCTAGGGTGGACTGTCAACAGTATAGATACTAGACTGATAGGACAGGATTATAAAGGAACCTAGATTAATTCTATTCCATCCTGGACTACAATAGAAAGACGTATCGCTTTGGTCTTAGTCAGACTGTACAACATGTCAATTAACTTACAGTGCATTCGGAAAGTATTCAGACCCCTTGACTTTTTCCGTGTGTGTGTGTGTGTGTGTGTGTGTGTGTGTGTGTGTGTGTGTGTGAGAGAGAGAGAGAGAGAGACGAGACCCGAACCTGTATTACAAATGAAAAACTGAAATATCACATTTACATAAGTATTCAGACCCTTTACTCAGTACTTTGTTGAAGCACCTTTGGCAGCGATTACAGCCTTCATTCTTCTTGGGTATGACACTACAAGCTTGGCACACCTGTATTTGGGGAGTTTCTCCCATTCTTCTCTGCAGATCCTCTCAAGCTCTGTCAGGTTGGATGGGGAGTGTTGCTGCAAAGCTATTTTCAGGTCTCTCCAGAGATGTTCGATCAGGTTCAAGTCCGGGCTCTGGCTGGGCCACTCAAGGACATTCAGAGACTTGTCCCTAAGACATTTTGAGTTGTCTTGGCTGACTGTTAGGGTCGTTGTCCTGTTGGAAGGTGAACCTTCGCCCCCAGTCTGAGGTCCTGAATGCTCTGGAGCAGGTTATCAAAAGGATCTCTCTGTACTTTGCTCCGTTCATGTGTTCTTGGGGACCTTCAATGCTGCAGACATTTTTTGGTACCCTTCCCCAGATCTATGCCTCAACACAATCCTGTCTAGGAGCGCTACGGACAATTCCATCGACCTCATGGTTAGGTTTTTGTTAGGTTTTTGCACTGTCAACTGTGTGACCTTACATAGAGAGGTGTGTGCCTTTCCAAGTCATGTCCAATTAATTGAATTTACCACAGGTGGACTCCAATCAAGTTGTAGAAATATCTCAAGGATGATCAATGGAAACAGGATGCACCTGAGCTCAATTTCAGGTCTCACAGCAAAGGGTCTGAATAATGATGTAAATTCGTTATTTATTATTATGGGGTATGTGTGTAGATTGATGAGGAAATACGAGTTCCTCGAGAATCCCAGTGGATATTAATGTATATCAATACCAAATGCAGGTGTCATTAACCCTTTCATTTATTTTAGCGCTGCAAACAATACATCCTTAAGTCCTCTTTCTGCCTCTATCCTTCTCGCTCTCCTTAAGTCCTCTTCCCCTCCCTCCTCCTTCATCTCCACCTCCCTCTGTTTATTTAATGACTTCCCTCCCCTCCCAGACGGTGAAAGGTCACTGCTCCCTCCAGCTCCAGTAAATAAAACTCTCCTTAACGCCAACTGAACATTGTCTAATGTTACAGACAGCGGCGCCGGGCCAGCGGTGTGTGTGTGTCTGTGCCAACGTTGGTGCCCACCCTCAGTACCGTCTGACCGCCATTACAGCGTAGATATACGCAGCGCACTAGAGAGTGGAGTTATGAGGTCAGACGCCCCATTCCACAGTCATGTGGTGGAATGCCCAGTCTACGTGAGCTACGTCTGCGGTGGTTTCAGGTTTCAACGCCATGCACGTGTACAGTGAAATGCCTTTCTTGCAAAATCAAAACACAATGCAGTAATCAATAACAATGTAATAATAGAACAAAAATGAATGAGGAATAAGAATAACAATAAATAAGTAGATAAGGATACTACAAGATCAGTTCCAATGTGCAGGGATACTGGAGTGGAGGTAGATGCATTATATATACAAAAGTATGTTGACACTACTTCAAATGAGTGGATTTGGCTATTTCAGCCACACCCGTTGCTGACAGGTGTATGAAGTCGAGCACACAGCCACGCAATCTCCATAGACCAACACTGGCAGTAGAATGGCCTTACTGAAGAGCTCAGTGACTTTCAACGTGGCACCGCAATAGAATGCCACCTTTCCATCAAGTCAACTTGTAAAATGTCTGGCCTGCTAGAGCTGCCCCGGTCAACTGTTAGTGCTGTTATTGTGAAGTGGAAACGACTATGAGCAACAACGGCTCAGCCGCAAAGTGGTAGGCCACACAAGCTCAGAGAACAGGACTGCCGAGTGCTGAAGCGCGTAACATGTAAAAATAGTATTTCCTCGGTTGCAACGCTCAATACAGAGTTTCAAACTGCCTCTGGATGAAACGTCGGCACAATAACTGTCCGTCGCGAGCTTCATGAAATGGTTTTCCATGGCCGGACAGCCTCACACAAGCCTAAGATCACCATGCGCAATGCCAAGCGTCGGCTGGACTGGTGTAAAGCTCGCCGCCATTGGACTCTGAAGCAGTGGAAACACGTTCTCTGGAGTGATGACGGGCAAATCTGGGTTTGAGAACGCTACCTGCCCCAATGCATAGTGCCAACTGTACATTTTGGTGGAAGAGGAATAATGGTCTGGGGCTGTTTTTCATGGTTCAGGCTATGCAGGTGAAGGGAATTCTTAACGCTACAGCATACAATGACATGTTGGAAAAAGTTGGAAGCACAGAATTGTCTAACTAATCGGCCAACATCAGTACCCGACCTCACTAATGCTCGTGGCTGAATGGAAGCAAGTCCGCACAGCAATGTTCCAACATCGAGTGGAAAGCCTTCCCAGAAGAGTGGATGCTGTTATAGCAGCAAAGGGGGGACCAACTCTATATTAATGCCCATGATTTTGGAATAAGATGTTCGACAACCAGTCGCCCACATACTTTTGGTCATGTAGTGTATGTTTAGGGGTAAGGTGACCAGTGGTGGAAAAAGTACCCAATTGTCCTACTTGAGTAAAAGTAAAATATACCTTAATTGAAAGTACAAGTATAAATCATTTCAAATTCCTTATATTAAGCAAAGCAGACGGCCACATTTTCTAGTTTTTTTTTATTTACGGATAGCCAGGGGCACACTCCATCACTCAGACACCATTTACAAATGAAGCATGTGTTTAGTGAGCCCGCCAGATCAGAGGCAGTAGGGTTGACCAAGGATGTTCTCTTGATAAGTGTGTTAATTAAACAATTTTCCTGTCCTGCTAAGCATTCAAAATGCAATGAGTACTTTTGGGTGTCAGGGAAAATGTATGGAGTAAAAAGTACATTATTTGCTTTAGGAATGTAGTGAAGTAAAAGTTGTCAAAAATATAAATAGTAAAGTAAAGTAGATACCCCAAAAAACGACTTAAGTAGTACTTTAAAGTATTTTTACTTAAGTACTTTCCACCACTGAAGGTGACTATGCATCAGGATATAAGATACATATAAATGTATGTGCATGTGTGAGTGAGCAGATGGAGTGAGTGAGTGAGTGAGTGAGTGAGTGAGTGAGTAGGGCCCTGTGAGTGTGCATGGAGACAGTGCAAAAATAAAAGGTCAATAAAGATACAAGGTTAACTCAGGCAGCCATTTAGTCCGTGTAGCTATTTTGTTAACTATTTATTGCTTGGGGATAGAAGCTGTTCCAGAGCCTGTTGGTGCCAGACTTGATGAACCAGTACCGTTTGCCGTGGGGAAGCAGAGAGAATAGTCTATGGCTTGGGTGGTTGGAGTCTTTAACCATTTTCCAGGCCTTCCTACCACACCTCCTGATATAGAGGTCCTGGATGGCAGGGAGCTCGGCCCCAGTGATGTACTGGGCTGTCCGCACCACCCTCTGTAGAGCCATGCGATCGTGGGCCGTGCTATTGCCATACCAGGCAGTGATGGAGCCAGTCAAGATGCTCAAATGGTACAGCCAATGGTGGTGGGGGGTGGGGGGATTGAACAGTTGGCCACTGGACAGACAGACTTTTTTATAAATATTTGAGATGAGACACACAGAGTGACAGAACCCAGAAAGAAAAAAATAAATAAAGTAAAAACAAGCATCTAGACAGACACAGTGACAGACAGACACAGATAACCCCATACAGACCACAGAGATAACACTTAAACTACTAAATTGATTTAATGCCAGCCAGACAGAAATAACATGCTGTTGCCCTGCTACTACATCTAATCATATTATTAGCTGGTGAGGCAGATAATAACAGGCTGGCCATAACGGAGTCACTGCTGGAGGCAGGGCACGGCTCATTCAGCCCTGTGTGGAATATAACAACTCATCTAGAACTACTATCCTAGCTCATTCATTTCTACGCTGGTCTGAGTCGCGACACCTCTGTACGTGTTCCCCACCGACCCCCAAAATGATACTGCGATGCAGTACCGTACCTTGATGAGATGTTTGTTGACCCATTTCATGAAGGTTTTCTTCTGCACCCTGTCTCGCTCATCTGGAGAAGAGGGAGGGAGAGAAAAAAGAAAAAGAGTTCATTAAATAACAAGTACGGTGCAGCGTCATTCCGCAGAGCTGTATCATTTAGAAGCCCTGAAACATGTCTGTACTGAGGCTGTCTGGGGGTGCGGCGTTCTAACTGGATGTAAGCAGGCTGGCTGTCTGGTGCAGGCAGCGCTCGACTAAATCTATTTGTCTGGAATGGAGGGCTCAACCATAACGTCTGCTGCTTTGGTAGTTTCTGGGAGAATTTTCGCCTCGTCATACCTTTGTTTTGTAAGAGCGCTGCGTTTATTGAGTTTGTGTGACACCGCAGATTGTTTGTGACACTGCGAAAATGTCCATATGGATCCATGGTACACCGCAGGCACACACGCATGAACACCCCCCCACCCCCCCGCACTCAAACAAACAAACACACACACCATGACTCAGTATTTAATAAAGCCGCAGAGACAGGGCCAGGGGTCTTAGCACAATGCAGTAGCCTCCCAGCCTATTTCCTTTGCTGTCTGTTCTGAGCTCAGTCCAGACCACGTCACCTAGAGGAGTGACACGGCAATGCCCAGAACAGAACCTGCTGGCAGGCTTCGCTGCGGTCATCTCCTCCCCTCCCTCCACATGGAGCCACTCCTTCTCCTCTGCTCATATCCGGGTCTCGATGTATGACATGCAGATGGGTAGCTTCCTGTTCCTATCTGACTCACTCCATCGGGGGGCCTCTTCCCGCCTTCCCCTGGTTGTTACTATCAAAAGCCCATCTTCCCCCCTATAATGAGAATGTATCATATCTGGCTATATTCACACTTGTCTTTTCTAGCATGGCCAAATAGTGACTGCTTTCTCCCCTTCCCTGCTCCAACCAATCAGAGAATAGATCCTGCTGGTATTTCCCCTACTTGACCTTGATTGGCTCCACTGTTGATGTGGTTGCCAAGGTGACGCTATAACACAGAGTCGCTATGTGTGTTGGGGGGGAATAGGTTGTCTCACTTCCTCTCGCCAGATAGGCCTACGTACATAACACATCACATTTAAAACTGTGTGAACACACACACACACACACGTTCCCATTACAGTGGTCTCAGTGAGCTTTCATATCAGCATGCAGGCTCTTTGTGATAATGACAGACTGGTATTTTAGTGTGGAAACACAGGTCAAATACCTGGACGTGGTCAGCCCTAGCGGGGCAAGGTGACACACACACACTATATGACTCATTATGACAATTTTACACAGTCTTGTTAAAATGTTTCAACAGAAAAGCATGCCTTAGTTAACAAACCTGCCTGGTAAGCTGGCCTAGCCTGCTCAGTAGTAACGCATGGCTTTCTTTGTGACATTTAGGCTGTCTTCATCAAAATCGGCTATTGGTGACAGTATATTAAACAAGCATGGCGCCCCCTACAGTTTGACATAGGAATTAACATGATACCCCACATTGGCAACTGCCAGTGGAAACACATGTCCATTGCCAAGGGCAGAGCCTATAAACCAACAGGGCTGACTGTGTGCTGTGTTTGTATGTGTGACAGCCACGGAAAGGCACGCATTCCACCACACAGGGAGACATTGTTCAGCAGTATACACCCCTCAACACTATCCAAACACAAAACAAACAACACACACAAATAATGCTCACACGCTACCACTACTAGAGTGAGTCTTCACACGGTTAACATTGGTCGATATAGTGCACAAATAGCTCAAGGAGGTGTAACAGTACACCACACACAAACACGCTACAATATACTGAACAAAAATAAACGCAAAGTAAATTGTTGGTCCCATGTTTCATGAGCTGAAATAAAATATCAGAGAAATGTACAAAAGAGCTTATTTCTCTCAAATTCTGTGCACAAATTTGTTTACATCCCTGTTAGTGAGCATTTACCCTTTGCCAAGATAATCCATCCGCCTGACAGGTTTGGCATATGAAGACGCTGATTAAACAACATGATCATTGCACAGGTTGTTCTGGGGACAATAAAACACCCTTCTAAAATGTGCAGTTTTGCCACACTACCCAATGTCTCAGATGTCTTAAGTTTTGAGGGACCATGCAATTGGTATATAACTACAGGAATGTGCACCAAAGCTGTTACCAGATAATTTAATGTTCATTTCTCTACCATAAGCCGCGTCCGACATTTTGGAGAATTTGACAGAACGTCCAACCGGCCTCCAACCGGCCTCAGACCACGTGTAACCACGCCGTCCCAGGACCTCCACATCCGGCTTCCAACAGCCACCCGGATAGCTGATGAAACTGTGGGTTTGCACAACTGAATAATTTCTGCACAAATTGTCAGAAACCGTCTCAGAGAAGATAATCTCAGTGCTCGTCGTCCTCACCAGGATCTTGACCTGACTGCAGTTTGGCGTTGTAACCGACTCCATTGGCACGCTGGAGAAGTGTGCACTTCACGGATGAATCCCGGTTTCAACTGTTCCAGGCAGACATGGCATTGTGTATGGCATCGTATAGGCAAGCGGTTTGCTGATGTCAACGTTGTGAACAGAAAACCCCACCGCAACAATGGGGCAATGGTATGGGGAGTCATAAGCTACGGACAATGAACACAATTGCATCTTATCGATGGCAATTTGAACGCAGAGAGATATACAGTGACGAGATCCTGAGGCCCATTGTCGTGCCATTCATCAGCTGCCATCACCTCATGTTTCACCATGATAATGCACAGCCCCATGCCGCAAGGATCTGTACACAATTCCTGGAAGCTGAAAATGTCCCAGTTCTTCCATGGCCTGCATACTCAAGACAATTCCCCAATTGAGCATGTTTGGGATGCTCTGGATTGACAGCGTGTTCCAGTTCCAACTTCGCACAGCCATTGAAGAGTGGGACATCATTTCACAGGCCACAATCAAGCAACGTGATCAACTATGTGAAGGAGATGTGTCCCGCTGGATGAGGCATAAGGTGGTCACCAGATATTGACTGGTTTTCTGATCCACGCCCCTACCTATTTTTTTTAAGGTATCTGTGACCAACAGACGCTTATCTGTATTCCCAGTCATGTGAATTCCATTGATTAGGGCCTAATGAATTTATTTCAATTGACTGATTTCCCTATATGAACTGTAACTCAGTAAAATCTTTGAAGTTGTTGCCTGTTGCGTTTATGTTTGTTTTATTTAATGTACAAACACAGGACACACACGGTGACAGCCTACCCGCAGACAAACACACACGGTGACAGCCTACCCGCAGACAAACACACACGGTGACAGCCTACCCGCAGACAAACACACACGGTGACAGCCTACCCGCAGACAAACACACACGGTGACAGCCTACCCGCAGACAAACACACACGGTGACAGCCTACCCGCAGACAAACACACACGGTGACAGCCTACCCGCAGACAAACACACACGGTGACAGCCTACCCGCAGACAAACACACACGGTGACAGCCTACTCGCAGACAAACACACACGGTGACAGCCTACTCGCAGACAAACACACGTTTTATTGAGCCTATGTAAATAACACTTAGCTACTACAGTGCACAACAAATGCATACACTACACATACTGTCTCTCTTACACACACACACACACACACACACACACACACACACACACACACACTGACCTGCACAGCACATGATAGAGTGCAGGTGGGCATTGAGGCTGCACTCGTTATGGTAGTCCCGCCACATCCTTCTTTTTACCGTTCTATCCTTATTTCTTTCCTTCCTTCCTCTTTCCTTCACCTGGCTTCTAAAACCACTTCCTCATTTCTCTCCCAGTGCAAGTCCACATGTCATTCCAAAGTCAGGAAGCATACCAGAGAGAGGCAATGTAAACAAGTAACTATTCCGCAATCCCAGAACAAGAGTAGTCTCTCTCAGAGGAAGTCCATGTGTCCTATTCCAATCAGGAAGCACACCAGGGAGAGGCAAAGTTCACAAATTGCTATTCCAGTTTCCACAATGTCAAAACAAGAGTATTCCAATGAATTTGATTCTCCCAAAAACACTTATTGCAAGGACTAGTCTCCCCGTGTCTCAGGCAAGTAGAGGGACTTATTTCTGGGTCGCCTCTTTCTGCCTGTCGCTCCCTTGTACCCACTCTCTTTCCGCCGGTCTTGCTGTCGCTGCCATTTCAAAACTCCTGGCCAGCTCTCTCGCCGGATCAGTCACACGTGTGTGTCAAAGTCACAGGCTGCCCCTCCCCTCCAGCAAATAAGGACCGCCTCACCAACCCCTCCCTCTGGTTCTTCCACTCTTGTCGTCTCGCACTCCCTCAGTCACTCCTTTCCCCTGCTACCGCACTGGTCTGAGGCACGGTCTTTCGTTCACTCTACTCCTGGTGCAGGACAGACACCTTGTGCTCTAAAATGCAGCTGTTGAGCAGTGGCTCTGCAGACAAAACAGGTTCAGAACTGCGGTTCTCCCTCTCTCAGGCTCTCTCTCCCTCCCGCTCTCTTTAAAAGTATCTTAAGGCTGCAGTCCTCTGGTTGAGATGTGTATGCCGTCTGCCGTTAACAGGTGGAAATAAGAGGGGTTTTACTTCTTCAGTCTTCAAGAGCAAAGGAAGGAAGTACTTGGTTGAGGTAAATAATAAGGAAGTCAAAATGAGAATGTGCTGAAGTGTCCCTTTATGATGATGTCATCCACTCAAGCAATCAAGCAAGCGGCAGACTCCAGTGTTCAGATTCCAGTCTGTTTCCATGTGAACACACACACACACACACTGCTCTCTCTGACTAACAGAAACCAGACACTGCTAGCCCTAGACTGTAACCAACATCAATACAATCTTTTTCATTTTTCTTTCCTCCTTCTAAGCCTGGGAACACACATTTGCCACAATCCCAGAAGAAACCCCATGCCTGTCCATTGTAGAGGCCCCGTTCATGGTGCGATCTGCCAATGAGTGTTTTTAAGACCTCTGATCACAAAACTATCTGCTGAGCTTGTGATGTCATCTGATGAGAGAGAGAGAGAGACACAGAGAGAGACACAGAGAGAAAGACAGAGATAGAGACAGAGAGAGAGACACAGAGAGAGAGAGAGAAAGCTACTTCAGATAATCATAATAATCTGAGTAGCTGCCTTGGTCAGTGAGAAAATGATACAAATATGCTTTGGGTCAGGGCTGTAGTGTGTATGAGGAGGTCTATTGGAGAAATGTCCAGATCAGATTTCCGCAGACTGGCACAATATGCAGACTGGCACAACACCAGCTAGCTACAAGTGAACAAGATGTGTCTTGAGCTGAGAGCCACCCTCCCCTGACACCATACACACCCAATCACAGAACGGGACAAACACACACTTTCGTCTCAGCACTCGAAATCCCCAGCTTGGACTCATCCTCAATTGTAACCCTACTGATAGCTACTTTCTACGCATGTGTTATGTGGTTGTCCCACCTAGCTATCGAAGATGAATGCCCCAACTATAAGTCGCTCTGGATAAGAGTATCTGCTAAACGACCCGAAATGTCCAAATGTAACCCCCTTTCCTATGACTAGGCGTTCCCTTGATACAACAGCATTTTCAGCTAGCCTATTCCTACATCCCTTAAAATCTGTCGCTATAGCATAGAGCGTCTCAAAACCTTTCACAACGCTAGCCCCTAGAATAATTGTCATGTTTCAATTTAAAAAACTGGAACAAAATCAATAGTACAGCTGAAAACGGCGAGTCAGCAAAAAACAGCTACAACAACCTCGCTTCATAGAACAACACCGTGATGGCATATGAACATGTGACCGGAACATTGACATTATCACTGGGAGTCTGGCAGTCAAGGGTGACGTCACAGCAATGGCTGCTCTGGCCAGACGCCGGTTTTAAATCTGTAGTTTCTTATGGAAATACTAAGACCAGGGAAAACCTATAGTTCAGCATACAAAGAGCTGGCACGCAACACGCCTAGACGGCCCCAACAAAAGCAGTGACGCACGCACACTCGTGACACACAATGACAACACGCTCCGCCGGAAGAGTCCGCAACACACAAACGCACACAAACACTCCTCTCCTCCTGTCGACGATGCGTCTCTCTAGTAACCGCGTTTTCCTCCTCCTAGAGTGACCTCTTCACTCTCTCCACATATCCATTCCTCATCTCTCGTTCTTTTTTTTGGTCCTTTGCCTTTTTCCTTCTGCTCACTCCATCCTTGTTTTCAAGAGGACTCTCTCCTCCGTTTTTAGAGTGAGAGCGGTGTTCACTCGCTCCGTTTCTCCCCCGGCCCTCCAGACTATAAATACCAGACAGAGCTTACGCTCTTAATACCACGCAGTATGCTGATCCCTCGCTCCCTCCCTCCCTCTCTTGTTAGCACGTCTAATCTCTCCTCTTCTGTCGCTTCTCTCCCCAGTCTCATTCAATTAAACAGAGGAAGTCCCCGCGCCACCAAGTCTTCTCCTCCTGTTGTCAAATCTTCTTTTCTCCACATTTCAGCGTGTGTTCCCTCGGTTTCCATTTCACTTTCTCCGTCGTCAAATGTCAGAGTTCATCACTCTCCTTCTCCGTCAGCAGTGGCACTCAGAGACGGGTACATCTCCTGCCCTCTTCTCATCTTTCCCCCTCCGTCCACTTTGCTATGAACGTATAGACCTAATAAACAGTAAATTAACTCCTATAGCAAATCTAAATCAACCAGACCAACATTTGAAACGATATTCCCCGAAATATCCAGCTGCAATATTCACAAATATCCAAACCACTCCTGTATCAGGTAACAGGTTTTGAAAGAAAGTGCTGATATTCCACTACTGGCTGCTACATAATCCCTCCCCAATTACCAGGGCCCCCCTGGTAGCCCTCTGGAGGAGCAGTCATCAGATTAGCACATACTGCATTTTTATGCTCCTTGTGACTTATGAGGACTCTTATTGGGCAGTGTAACCCAATATTAGGACCCCAACATCTGGAGGAGATGCTGTGTATCTACGTATGGGATAACCTGCCCAATAGGGACGCAGGTTGTTTGGAGTTATAAGGTTATGTTGTAGGTTGTTTGGGTTCGTAAGGACGGTTATGTCTGCTGTCGATTAGTCAAAACATACACAGGTGTGTTCATTGAACTAAAACAATGTCCTTGTCAATGCCCCTTTTCACAGGTGGGAGGTAATATAATACATAGAGAGATATTTTAGGCGTACTGGAAGGACATTTTCCTTTTTGAAAGAGATGCGATACTCAGAAATCTAGCTGACAGGTACATTTGAAGGCTGAACAGCCCCTGTGCAAAGTAATTTTGATCACATAGGCCAGTGTGTTTTGGTGAGCGGACCTTTAACTTAGAACCTTAGAGCATCTGTCGTAAAACAATCGCCCATGCTCTGGCCGTTGACCAACGGGGTAAGTAAGCCTCAAACAGGAGTGGTGGGAACACTAAGAAGGTACTTAAGACTAAATGTCCATTAGGGCTGACCTGACAATGGTGGTGTGCGATCATTTACTGCCCTTCACAAACTGGCCAGATTATACTTTTAGCTCATAATGGGTTAGGCTGGTGCCTTGTAGGGAGATCTGATCCTACGTCAGTTTTAAGGAGAGGGAAGTGCTACAGGCCAATTAGTTCTTCAAATGGCGAGAATGGCTTGATTGTGGTCTTAGTGAGGTTTGGCACACATAGGTTGTGAGGGACACCATGACACACACATTGTAACTCAGAATTGATGTGATGTCATCTCTATTCAATGCCAAGGTCCTCACAGCGCATATGTGCTTTGACAGGATAGGGATGGTGTGTAGCCTACACCATCATGGTTGATAAAACTGCAGTCAACCACATAGGCTAAGCAGTCTTTCATGTAACCACATACAAATGTAGGCTATTGGCAAATCAAAAAGGTAACGGAATTATGCTTTGACTCAAAGTTTAACCATAAAAATCTATGCACAAGGACTACTTTGAATAATTTCAACTGACAAATGTACCAAACTAATTTAGTGGAAGAACTGTGCAGATGCAAACTTTGGTAACGGAATTACAGTAAAATCTCCCTCGGGTTTTTATGCGACCACGTTTTCCAGAGATCTGTTTATCCAGAGATCTAATATTGAAGATGGAAAATGGTTTAAACATATGCCTTCATTTTCCCCCCCAAAAACACTCTTCGCTTTCATTTGACACCCAATTTAATATGCTCCTACTCTGAGCTTCACGTGTGGGTGCTCATGGGTCCTTTTACATGGAATAGGCCCTATACATACACAATGCACACTCATGCAAGAGCACAAACACACAGCTCCCCACCCTGCCCATCACTGTGCTGTGCCACGTCTAGCTTGCTGCTGCGACTAAAAATAAAGCCGGTGCGCCAGCATCACACACACACACACACACACACAGCCCCAAGAAATGGCACACAGCACAGCTTTCCTATCCAGTCCCTTTAGATAGATAGTGATAGTAGGTTCCTGTATAAATAGGAAGTGGCAGTAGGAAAAGGTCACTGTTTCCAAGGCATCCCTGTAGAACACAGAGCTGGGTTATACCTCACCGTTCCTCCTATCAACCCTATCGATCCAGACAGTCATGTCACGCTAGATATTATACTCCTGTGACTGAATGATATCAATTAAATCTTAAAAAAAAAAATTGCAGAACGCCCTTACCAGCGGCCACTGTGGTCCTTTATGGTTAATGATGAACCTATTCAGGATCGGACCCGTTTTTTCAATTTTTCGCCTAAAATGACATACCCAAATCTAACGGCCTGTACCTCAGGCCCTGAAGCAAGGATGTGCATATTCTCGGTACCATTTGAAAGGAAACACTTTGAAGTTTGTGGAAATGTGAAAGGAATGTAGGAGAATATAAACACAATAGATCTGGTAAAAGATCATACAAAGAAAAGAAAAAAAACTTTAGTTTGTAATTTGTTTTGTACCATCATCTTTGAAATGCAAGAGAAAGGCCATCATGTATTATTCCAGCCCAGGCGCAATTTAGATTCTGGCCACTAGATGGCAGCAGTGATCCATTGCATTTCTGTTGAATGTTGTATCAAGACTGCCCAAATGTGCCTAATTGGTTTATTAAGTAGCCTATTCTAGCCTTAGCCACTATCAAAAGTCACTTATCATTGGGATTATAGATAGTTGGACACAGACAAAATGTGATGTATTCCATATCTTGTATTAGGCTTTACATTAAAGGATGTATGCCTCTTACAGGACTGCAACGGTACAATAAGATCTTTGTCATGGTGTTAACCCTTAGCTCAGCATAAAATCAACCACATAACGGGACCGAGTTGCTTATTGTCACCAAAGTGACTGTCTGTTCACTGCATTAGGTTACACGACATTACAAAAATCTGACTTAAAACAGCCGTAAGAGACTTAGCTGGCCAACTCATACAGTCCGCGACAAACGATAACGTCAACTCCAATTAAATTGATTGGAATCAATGTCACATGACAGGTAGCAGCTACGCTGTGAAAAAGCCAAATAAGGAGAACTGTGCTAGAATGACTCACACCGGTAGAGATCCAATCAGACAAACACTGTCTCAGTTCAAAGAGAATACACAACTAAATTCAGACTAGCTAGCAGATAAAACATTTATTTGCTATCTGAAAAGTAACAGGTTTCACAAACTGTAATCCAACAGAAAGAAGCTACATGCTAACTGTCATCTACATTAAAACCCCCAATACATTGGCTAGAAGGCTACATGCTGATCATCCACTCCTTCCAATTCCAACCAGAAACACAGCAGTGAACAAGCCATCATGCTAACACAAGACATGCTAACATAAGACACACCAAAAAGGGAGAAGTCTAAAGAGGAAGTAGGAAGCCAGGAGTGTCACTCCGAACACCCTCCCTCTCCTTATCTGAGGTGGATAACAGAAGTGACAGAAGGAGATGAGGAGCATCTCTCCTCCCAGTCCTATGTGCTTTAAGGAGTATATACCTGGTATAAAACGAGGGGTACGCCGTCGACGGCATAACCACACCACAGCCGCAGTGAAGAGGTGAGCAGCCACCACCAAGATGGCCGTGATGACCACCGGGTCCATGAGCAGGTCCATTGCTAACCACTTATGTGCTAACAGACCCAAAGTCAGTTTGTTCTTCAAAGAGTTAAACGAGAGTGAGACGGGCAGTCCGTCAGCAACAAGCTACTGCGAAGAGTTTTGACGAGTTCTGCCTCAGCCTGTTAGCATCGTCTCGTTTCTCTCCTTCCTGTTCTCTCTTTTTTTTTGCTGTGGATAATAGTCAGCTGTTGGATAACCTTTTTTCTCCAACTTTTCGTCCTGAGCACGTCGCCTCAATGCTGAGAGACTAATAATCTTTGCCAAGTTGTCCTCTCCATTGGAGCACCCGCCCTCTTTTCTTCAGCCCTCTCTTTTCCGTTAGCCCCTCTCTCGCTCTCTGACACTCAGACACTGAATTCCTTTCCCCTGAAACAAGCGCCCGGCTTTGAGCCGTTGCTCCGACCACAGAGTAATCCAAAAAAAAGTTAGTAGACAGACTAAAAGCGACGAAACCGTTGGGTTCCATCGCTCGCTAGGGAGGAAACCACATGGGAGATAGTCTTTCCTGTCTGCATGTGTCAGAGTGATGAGTGAGATTCAGGTCGCGTGTTGTGGTGGCGTTTGCGTGAGCGTGTGCTCCCGTCTCTGTGTGTGTTTATCTCTGTTGCTATGGGTGAGCCAATGTCACTCGTACCGAAATGTATTAATGGCTATCTTTGAATGGAAGTGTTCAGACTGTGGGTGACTTGATGTTCAGAGGCTGTGGGTGGGCCGACCACATGTGTGTGTGAGAGTGTGTGTGTGTGAGAGTGTGTGTGTGTGAAATTGTGGTCTAAAAGAGTGTGAGAGATCACAACATGAGGGTTGCTAACTACAAGGGTAACTATGCTGTACAGCGTGTGAGTGAGTGAGTGAGTGAGAGAGTGAGAGAGTGAGAGAGTGAGTGTGTGGGTGTTCATGAAGTCACGATATGCGATGCATATGCTCTCAGTGAGTCAGCATGGCAGGGGG
This sequence comes from Brachymystax lenok tsinlingensis, assembly GCA_030435695.1. Lineage (NCBI taxonomy): Eukaryota > Metazoa > Chordata > Actinopteri > Salmoniformes > Salmonidae > Brachymystax > Brachymystax lenok. Next base: position 32,661,831 of record CM059799.1, read on the forward strand.
ACAGGGGGTAGAATAGACAAGACAGAATGGCAGGGGGTCCTTGAGTTACTCACGCTTCACAGAAAACGGACCTATATAGAGTAAAAGTGGGCAGAACATCCCAGTCACCAGTATTTGAGAGACATCTTGATACCCAGTTGTTCAGCTTGTGGTTTTCACTATGACTGTCACATGCCAGTCTGCTCTGGGAACTTCCAGGGTTTAATTACCCACCGTCCTCTCTGCCTAGAGCCAATCACGTCGGAATCCGAGAAACACCACATGTAAATGCCAACGGCTACTACGCTTCAAAATCAAAACCCTGAGATGAAAACGAACAGAGAGAGAGACAAAGAGAGAGAGAAAGACCTAATAAGGTAACGCGTCAATGTTTTAGTAACCGCCACAAATCTGAGGTCAAGAGTGGGAAACCACCACTGTGGGACAGAAGAGGCGGATGCGTGCGAGCGCAGACAGCTGCACAACACTCAAACACAAGATCAGTCACACTAGTTGAATAGGCACACAAAACCCTGTCAAAAACATGCTTCATACTACATATTACAATAGTTGACTAAACGGTAGAGCTACATTGCAAGTAGACATTCATTGATCTTAACTTCATCACTAATAACCGCCGCAATATTTTATTCAGAACTCTCAGAACATTTGGAGCCGACTAAAGACAATCGAAATAAACAGATCTGTGCAAACCCAACTAACTTTGACATCTGCCTTTTCTAGACGTGTGTAATTTGTTTGTTTGTGTGTGTGTGTGTGTGTGTGTGTGTGTGTGTGTATGAAAAGCCAAAAGGTACACACATACAGGAGCAATGTAAACACGCATAGAAGACAGATGTGTGTGATGCAATCACCTCAGCTAACCTCTCTTGGCTTGATTGTCTGCAAGTGCAAGACTGTATCCACTATCAACTGTTTACACTGCCAGATTATCTAAGTGAATAGGTCGACAGCCAAGTTGATGAGTCTGCGAGAACTAAGTGCCCCTGACCTTGCTGAAATATAAAACAACAGAAACACATGGACAGAAACGATAATATGCAGAGGTCAGACGCGCATGCCAAACGTACACACACACACACAGACACACACTTTCTCTCGACAGGCGGATGCACATTGAGTGAATGAGCGGAGCAGTGTGTGCCAAACACTGGATGCCATGAGGTCAGGGCCTCAAACAGGGTCTGTTTCAAAGCCCCCTCCACAGGAAAAGGAAATGTTCAATGCTGTGTGTGTGTGTGTGTGTGTGTGTGTGGCTACATAACACACACACACACACACACACACACACACACACACACACAGGTGACCAATGAATTGAGTGACTCATTGGACAAGGAAGGCATGGAGATGTCAGACTGCTGTACGGGCTTGGCACAGAGAGAGTGACACAGATGGAGAGATGGAAAGAGACAGGAGGAAAGGAAAGAAGGAAATAGAAAGATGGGGAAGAGATAGATGATGTTGATAGAGAGAAGGAGAGCGAGGAGATGGAGGGGGGGTCAGAGAAAGTGAGACACTAGATTGTTATCGTAAGGCTCTGCGCTCCAATGGCTGTTTGTGTTGGGTTGTGAATGACCCATTTCATACAGAAAACATAATTCCCCCTCCCACACACACACCGTTCATTGTGACCAAATAAAATAAAATAAAATGTTATTTGTCACGTACACATGGTTACCAGATGTTAATGCGAGCGTAGCGAAATGCTTGTGCTTCTAGTTCCGACCATGCAGTAGTATCTAACAAGTAATCTAACAATTTCACAACAACTACCTCATACACACAAGTGTAAAGGAATGAATACGAGTATGTACATATAAATATATGGATGAGCGATGGCTGACCGGCGTAGGCAAGATGCAGTAGATGGTATATAGTACAGTATATACATATGAGATGAGTAATGTAGGATATGTAAACATTATATAAGGGGCATCGTTTAAAGTGGCTAGTGATACATTTATTACATCCGCTTTTTAATTATTTAGTGGCTAGAGATTTGAGTCGATGGCCGAACGGCATAGGCAAGATTCAGTAGATGGTTTAGAGTACAGTGTATACATTTGATATGAGTAATGTCGGATATGTAAACATTATATACAAAATTGTTTAAAAATCGCTCTGGCTATCTACTCCGATTTCAGAGCACTTGTCTGAGTGTACCAGAGCGCAGAATAATGAATTTACGAGCGCTCAACACCCATTGAATATGGCCGGGAAAAGTGTAATTAAATTGTTGCCAGCAGCACAGGTACAGTCACCAACACTCTGGAAAATATGAAAACTGTCCAACAAGCTCTGCTAGGGCGAGTAAATGGTCAGAGTGGTCTCATTTGGGTCTGGAAGTAGCTAGCCAGCGTTAGCTTGGGTGCTTGACTGCCGTTGTGAGGTCAGAACGCTCGGATCAACCTCCTCGGGCCGAGCTTGGAGGATCTGAGAGCGAAACGCTCTGAATTTACAAACGGACAATCTGACAACGCTCTGAATTTACGAGCGCACCACTCTGGCACTCCAGATTGAATTTAAGAACACACCCGAAGTCGTAAAATGTCTAACTAGTCATTTGTTACGCTAACTTGCTAGCAAGAGATTGCATAGCAACAGCATCAACTTCCGGTAGACAGACGAAGAGCTCGTACACTCAACTGAAAGGATACTGTTCCTTTACAGTATGCTAAAATGAACTAATAGTATATAGTATGTAGTATATACTCATTAAGTATGTAGTATATAGTATGTTAGTATGGTTATTCGAACACGGCTATGGTCTTCCTTTCCATTCTTTTATTTTCTCTCTCTTTGTCGTCTTCCTTTTCATCTTAAAATATCCGGCGGGAAACATGAGAATGACAGCAGCATGAGGAAGAGGTGGATGAGAGGGAGGAAGACAGACAGCAACAACAGAGCCATGGCTCAACTGGCTTTGACATGTCTTGTCAGAAGCAAAAAAACAAACAGTTACTCTTTCCCTGTCCCACTGTCTTTCGCTCTTCCATTCTTTGGTTCATTCTCTGCTCACCACACCCATCCTCTCTGCTGGCATCCCTCTATCTTCTCCTAGTCTCGTCCTCTGCTTTGTCCCTTGTGCCATAGATGCGGATCAAGCTAGCCCCTGAAATACAAGTCTTCAAATACAGTAAACTAATAGCATTAGAATAGACACACGCAGGCAAACCTAAGCAATATGGTACTAAATGTACTACATGTTCCATTCCGTTGGGCCACGAACCGAAAGGTCGCTGGTTCAAATCCCAGAGCCGGCAAGGTGGAAAAATCTGCCGTTTTAACCCCCAACAACAACCGCTCCCTGGGTGTGGATTAAGGCTGATTGAGAGGGTTGGGTTAAATACACAAGACACATTTAGGTTGAATGCATTCAGTTGAGCAACTGACTAGGTATCCCCTTTCCTACTTCTTGGAATAGATTATATTGTAGTAGTGTCCAGTCCAGTCACCAGCTGTGTGGCCCTGACCCGTCATCACCGGGCGCCCCTGCAGTGCCGCAGTGGCCCGGTGACCACGCGACACCTTCATTGCTGCTATGAGCACACTAACACTTCCTGAAGAGGAAACTGAGCCAGCCAGGGTCTTTCCCGGCTCCACACTGTTCTATTCAATACGCCAGCTTGCAAGTTTTGAAAAATCAAACAAAGTGGGAGAACGGGATCTGAGGAAGGGGGGCAGAGAGTTTGATACAACAGGGGTTATAGAGTTGAGTTGAATATCACTGCTCTCCAAAATTGCAACAACGTATCCGAGTTACGTTACATGGTAGTACAGTAGGACAGTGCCTCAATTTCACTCCAGGTTCATCCAGGACAAGAGGTCCCTGTAATACCACAATCTACAGTTAGGGGGCAACATGGTCCTATTTACAAAAGTGTATACAGGCCTAGACCCACAGTGACAAACACGTAGAGCAGTTAGTCCTTTTTTTTGTTGTTGTTGCTCGTCTCTCAGTTCTCCCTCTTCTAGTAAACTGGGAGCATTACGAGCTACGCGACACAAACTGCAACAGGATCACTTCTAAAAGGGCTAAAGAGTGAACATGAAGCCAATCCACGGCTTTCCTGAGTCAACATGTAGGTCTAGGCGTCCAACACTAACAGCAGACATACAGAAAGAGATAGAGATGGAGTCAGGAGCCGAACACACTCTCCCTCCAGCTAATACAGTGCACTTCTTTTCAGACTGGGAGAGGTTCAAATCCCTGGGTCAACCAGGCAGAAGTAATCGCAGACAGAGTGGGAAGTCTGCATCATTAGAGCATTGTTAAAAATCACACAGAGAGCTAATGAAAACACAGATAGATACTGTAGCCTACAGTTCAGAAAATTGTCTGCCATGTCGGCAACAAACCTTCCATGACAATAAACACTGTCGTTTGCATAATTACTTGAGTGGTCTCGGAAACTTTTTGGGATACCGTTCAAGTTAAGTGGCCTATTTCAAAAGAGGGTTTGCCGAACACACTACGGCAATGAGAATAGTGTTTGCAACATTCATGGCCCACAATCAAAGCAACAGGGAGGAATTTACAAACCAACCCTGTAAGTGATGAGCAGAGTGGGATGAGGGAGTGTGTTTCGACCGGGGTACTAAAAGGCTCTCTCCACCGGTCCTCCAGTGAGACAGCGCAGGCCCTGCGGTGCCATTAAAGAGATTACAGCAGGAGATATGGGCTGCCGATAGTGTAATTACAACTCACACAGGAGTCAGGATTGGCCTGAGACTGGTACTCTATGGAGACTGAAATGAATAGATGGAGTAGATGAGAGGTAAGTTGCCTCTAGGAATACTGACCTATGGCCAGTTGAGGTTTGAGTCCCTACGGGTTAAGGTTAGGATTTGGGGAGGGTAATATGACCCTAGATCTGTGATTGTGACTAACGGCAACTTCAACCTGGTTAGGTGGTGGAGGCTACAGAGAGTAGAACAAAGGCTTTGATACGGATTCCAGTTCATGTCAAAATGAATTTCAGAAAAATATTTTACCTCCTATTCATTGATCATGTAAAACAAGAGTATATATGTACAAACTCAGGAAGTTAACAGAAATTCAGACCCCTGAATAAATTGAGGTCTTGACCTACGTTGACAGACAGAGCCACCATATGAGTGACAATTAGGAACGATAGAGGAGAGGAAATGGAGGCTAAGATAAAGGAGGAAAGGGCATGAGGAGAGCGAGAGAGAACACTGGCTTTGAAGTGAGTGATGATAAACCAGTAGTGAGACTGGCGTGAGGAACACCCACTGAGTCACTAGGATACAGAATGAGATTAGCCATCTGACATTTACTGTACGAGGCACTAGTCTGACAGGCTACAATCCAGTCACACACAATACTCCTCGGGCAACAACTGAGAGAGACAGAGAGAGACAGAGAGACAGAGAGACAGAGAGACAGAGAGACAGAGACAGAGAGAGACAGAGAGAGACAGAGAGAGACAGAGAGAGAGAGAGACAGAGACAGAGACAGACAGAGACAGACAGAGACAGACAGAGACAGACACAGACAGACAGACAGAGACAGACAGACAGAGACAGACAGAGACAGACAGAGACAGACAGAGACAGACAGAGACAGACAGAGACAGACAGAGACAGACAGAGACAGACAGAGACAGACAGAGACAGACAGACACAGACAGACACAGACAGACACACAGACAGACAGAGAGACAGAGACAGAGACAGAGAGACAGAGAGAGAGAGACAGAGAGAGAGAGAGAGAGACAGAGAGACAGAGAGAGAGAGACAGAGAGAGAGAGAGAGAGACAGAGAGACAGAGAGAGAGAGACAGAGAGACAGAGAGAGAGAGACAGAGAGAGAGAGAGACAGAGAGAGAGAGAGAGACAGAGAGAGAGACAGACAGAGAGAGACAGACAGACAGAGAGAGACAGACAGACAGAGAGAGACAGACAGACAGACAGAGACAGAGAGAGAGAGACAGAGAGAGAGAGAGAGAGAGAGAGAGAGACAGAGAGACAGAGAGAGAGAGACAGAGAGACAGAGAGAGAGAGACAGAGAGAGAGAGAGAGACAGAGAGAGAGAGAGAGACAGAGAGAGAGACAGACAGAGAGAGAGACAGACAGAGAGAGACAGACAGACAGAGAGAGACAGACAGACAGAGAGAGACAGACAGACAGACAGAGACAGAGAGAGAGAGACAGACAGAGAGAGACAGACAGAGAGAGACAGACAGACAGAGAGAGAGAGACAGAGAGAGAGAGACAGACAGAGAGAGACAGACAGAGAGAGACAGACAGAGAGAGACAGACAGAGAGAGACAGACAGAGAGAGACAGACAGAGAGAGACAGACAGAGAGACAGAGGTGAGTGAAACACATTTCTTGGCAAGGGCAGAGACAGAAAAGGTGGAGAAAGCAGTCTTGTTTACAAGCAACACCCTTGTAGTTTCACAGTGCTCTCCAGGCAGGCAGCTCTCCAGTGGTGCTTAGCTCAGCCAGGGGAAGAAAACTAATCATCTCATGAGGAAACCCAGTAAAGTTTAATAGTCCTCACCTGGAGGTCAAGCCAGCAGTACTACCAGGGTCATGTTCATTAAGGCACCAACGTTTAAAAAAAAACGTTGCAACTGAAAAATGAAAACGGGTACTTCTCATTGGACAAGCCCAGGTAGTCCCTCTCCCAGTTTGTCTTTTCTGGTCTGTTTGGTGCCTGATGAACAGGACCAGGTCTACTGCCCTGCTGCCTGTCAACCTGATGGAGACCTCAGAGGAAGACAAGTCATAACAGAGTGGGTGAAGTGTCCTAACAGGGGCATATCTGACTGGCAGGACCGTGTCAAAATAGGAGAGATCTCAACAGTGCACCTACTTAATGGTTAGGAGTGGTTTTACTTCATATTATGAGACACGTGTTACCTTGCTTGAAAATCCAACCATAGAAAGGCGGAGGCAAGTGATAGGCAGTGTGCGAGTTTCAAGTTTGGGGGAGCATATAATTGATCCGACCAGTACCAATGCCAGTTTAGATTTTCATGTGTGCATTTTTCGTGGAACAGTTTCATTTCAATAATAACGCTTTTGTTTCTCAAAATCATTCTCAGGTGGTTAATAACAAAGTCTTCATTTAGATGTTTTCTTAATATACTGCTAGAGCACCAGTCTCGGTCATATGAACACATTGATACACTGATCATTGGTGGCTAAACAGCCGAAGTGGAAATGGAACTCGGACGGCCAATGCAGTCGCTGGCCTATAACTTCCATTGTCAACTACAGTAAAAAAATACATAAAGCAGACAAATAAAACAGCGGTTCCAAATATAGCCTACTGATAAATTCCAGTTCTTTCAAATCACATTAATGTCTCTACTCGGCCCGTCTGCCTCCTTTTCCATCAGCCTTGACATTAGCTGCTGCTAGTGAAGTGCAACATTGTATCAAAGCAGTCAACTTGACCCTGGCCCGAAGCCGTTTCTAGCGAACTTGGATCATTGTATCAGCTAGCCTATTCTGGGACTTCGGAGTTTCCAGCGCCAGTGAGCTCGGGACAGACAGCTGTTTTTGCGCAAGGGAAAAGGTATTTTATAACGTTTCCACTGGATATATGGGATCATAAGGTTATATTTTGCCCTTTCACACAGAGACAACTCGCAAATGATGAAATAAACCAAAACCTATTTCTCACAAGTATATATAAATGACTGTAGGCCTGATTGGTAATACAATGCATTAACATAAATGAATGTAACCAAACGACGGGGATTAACTTTACATTGACTACTGGTGAGATACGGAATGGGGGAATTGCTCAAAATAAACAAAAGGGCAAACAATTCACATGAAACAATGAATACGCCAGAATTGGCGGGAGACTAAGCCGAGTGGATTCTGGAGAGCTGAGCCAAACAATTCTGGAGAGAGACAAGCCTAAACTCAAGACACGTCATCTTCACACATATTTTAGATGTTTTTCCACCGATAGCCACAACTCAATAATCAGCTGGGCCTTTTGCCACTCACACTGCCTATGAAACCCGTCCTCATGCCATTTCTCTCCTGTCCTATTGGTTTTCATATCAACTTTCAGAAGCCAAATACACAATCCTAATCATATTACCAAAAATATCCTAGTTGTTGCATCTTTAGATTCCCCCTCTTCCTAAATGTATAACTCTGATTTTCATCATGGACATACAGTGTATTCGGAAAGTATTCAAACCCCTTGACTTTTTCCACATTTTGTTACTTCACAGCCTTATTCTAAAATTGATGAACTTGTTTTTTCCCCCCCCTCATCAATCTACACACAATACACCATAATGACAAAGCAAAATGTATTTGTTTTGCTAATTTATTACAAATAAACTGAAATATCACATTTACATAAGTATTCAGACCCTTTACTCAGTACCTTTGGCAGCTATTACAGCCTCGAGTCTTCTTGGGTATGACGCTTCAAGCCTGGCACACCTGTATTTGGGGAGTTTCTCCCATTCTTCTCTGCAGATCCTCTCAAACGGTCAGGTCGGATGGTTACTATCTGGTTACTAGACCATTAAGCAGCTTTCTTCACAAAACTAGCTCTCAACCTAACTGTTCCTTTCAGTTTGGGTTACCCCCCACCACAGAACGTTGAGCGGCTTATTTTCTATTTTCAGGAATTCTGCTTCACTTTACCCCAGTTAACTTGTAGGCAGTGCTTTTTGTCATCGGCTAGCTACAATAAACCTGTTGCCTGGCCTACACACAGCTAGCTAGCTCCACTGCTTTAGCATCCCGCTAAAAAGCAGGTTCCCACACATTTGAGCTACTTCTACCTGGGGTCTTTAGATCTCCGTCGGTTCCCACCGTTTCCCCCTTGTGTGGCCTACCACTTCGCGGCTGAGCCGTTGTTGCTCCTGGACGTTCCCACTTCACAATAACAGCACTTGCAGTTGACCAGGGCAGCTTAGACGAACTAACTTGTTGGAAAGTCACTGTTGGAAAGGCGGCATCCATTGACGGTGCCACGTTGAAAGTCACTGAGCTCCTCAGTATTTTACTCCCAACCACGGCCGGTTGTGAGTCCCATAGGGTGGCGTACAATTGGGCCCAGCGTCGTCCGGGTTTGACCGGTGTAAGCCATCATTGTACATAGGAATTTGTTCTTAACTGACTTGCCTAGTTAAATAAAGGTTCCATAAAATAAAAATACTTAAGAGCTCACTTTTGTATATATACACTGTATGTGTCGGGTAAATTTCTCAACTGGCCGGTAAACTAATATCTTCCCCGTCACGTTGTCTGGCGCCACATTTTCCTAACGGAAACCCTGCCGGGTCGTCCACTTGCACTGACTTTTCTGATAACTTCTTTATTGAGGAAATATGTTCTCACTACGATTGTGATGTGGTTGTCTCACACATGCACTGAGTCACTCTGCATAAGAGAGTCCGCTATATGTGAGAGTCCGCTATATGTGAGAGTCCGCTATATGTGAGAGTCCGCTATATGTGAGAGTCCGCTATATGTGTTCATTAGGGCACGGCAACACGGTTTAAAACATTTTGCAATGTAAAAGGAAAACAAGTGTTTATTGGACAAGTTACAAATAGTACCCTCCCCATTTCACTCTGCTTAGTGACTACTGAACAACCCTGGGATATAGCCCAGCTGCCCTCGGTTGACCCGACACTCCTGCATTCATTTCTATGGTGCAGTGTCAAAATAGGGTGTGTGTGTGTGACACTGACACCAGTGACTGCGTCAGAGGAGAAGCTGAGGCACCCAGGAGATGGTATAGCTCAGACTCTGACCCAGTACATTTCCTCAGCAGTTCTCACACAGCAGCAGAACCTCTATCTCACTGCTGCCTCCTGCAGTAGCACAGTCACTGGGCACAGAAAGGAGAGGGAGGAGAGGATGGTTTTCATCATGAGATGGCACAGAGAAGGCCTCCATGGATGGTGGGAATGGGGGGAGGAGACCAAAAGAGAGAGATTTATAACCTCCTGAGAACAGAGGGAGCTGTCGGCCCCTTATCCAAACCCCTTTGGTTTTAGAACCCTTACTTAACCACAGGTTAATGAGCGGAGAGGGGGAGAAAGCGAGAGAGCGATCAGAGAGAGAGCGAGAAGAGAGCGAGCGAACAGAGAGAGCGAGCGAGCAGAGAGAGCGAGCAGAGAGAGCGCAAGGGCGAGCCGAGAGAGCGCCGAGAGCGAGCCGACAGAGCGCCGAGAGCGAGCCGACAGAGCGCCGAGAGCGAGCCGACAGAGCGCCGAGAGCGAGCCGACAGAGCGCCGAGAGCGAGCCGACAGAGCGCCGAGAGCGAGCCGACAGAGCGCCGAGAGCGAGCCGACAGAGCGCCGAGAGCGAGCCGACAGCGAGCGAGCCGACAGCGAGCGAGCCGACAGCGAGCGCAGAGCTGAGAGCGAGAGCGCGAGAATGAGCCGACAGAGAGAGACAGAACACTACATAGGGTACAAGATGGTTAAGAGGGTACAAGGGGTGTGTGAGAGTGAAAGAGGGAGAAATAAACAGAATTGAGGGTCGTGAGAAGAAAAAAGCGAGAAAACACTTAGGTCAGAGGATGAGAGGTTGGGAAAAGACGAGGCCGAGAAAAAAGGGAATAAAAGGAAAGGCGTGGAATGTGAAGAGTATACAAAAATACAGGGTGACACTGGAGACAGGCTCATTAACCCAGCTCTTCCCTGTCACCATGGTAACTCTTCAATTACGCCACTGCCCTTTCTAGTCAGGCACTTGACCCGACCTCGTAAAAGTTGTAATTATGGCCTATCAGGGCCTCAGGGGCGTCTACCACAATGCCTGCTGAGAGATGGGTGTCCATGGCACAATGGTAATGTTCACTCTATCGGTTGATTTAGGATCAGCTCTTCCTGAGTTACGCATCATTTTGCCCATTGAGTTTAGCGGCAAAACTGGTCCTAGTCCTGTTGTTAGGATTTATAGAGTGGCGAAAATGGACAATTGCCAGGGTTCAGTGACTCCCACCCTGGGACTGAGTTATATTTTAGTTTTATGAGAGCAAAGGTCAACTGAGTTGTTTAACACCCAAGTGTGTGTGTGTGTGTGTGTGTGTGTGTGTGTCTCTCTCTCTCTCTCTCTCTCTAAAAGTAAGACCATACAGGCCCAGATAAGAATTCAGAGGATTTGCAGTTAGTTCACATTATTAAAGAACTAGCTAGTGCTCATCCCAGGCCTGTGTTATGGTGCGTGAGAGAGTCAGAGGGCATTGTATTGTGTGTGCTCAGTGTATTCGCAGTCACTCAGTCACGCAAATGCAGAGCGATGGGAAAAGACCACCATGAGTGACCATCCAACTGGGGGACAGGGGAAGAATGCCCATGTGTCAATTAGAGTGTGTGAGAAGAGAGTGTGGAAGTCTTGTATAAAATACTGTATGTGGGCACACTGATGAACGCTTGTATTTGCACACGTGAGAGAGAGAGTGCCTACCATCAATAACCATGTGTGTGCTGTGTTTCCGTGTGTCAATTCACATGTGCAGTAGGCTATATGTGCGCGCGGGTGTGTGTGTGTGCGCGCGTCCCCGAGAGATCTCCCACAACCTCCAATGACACTGTGTTGCCTTTCCGCCACAGTCCTTTTCACCCACCAAAACACCAACCAAGCAGCTTCCCTGAAAGACAGAACGGAAGACAAACGGATGTGCCGGGGTGGTCTTGGAAGAGAGGAAGGATAAAGAGGAGTGGAGAGGCAGACCAAGCGATAAACAACGGGATTCTGTCCGGCACGGTCATGTGGAAAACGATCAAATCGCCGCGTTGATTACCGCGTTCGGTCAGGTTCGTTAGGGAGAGGTAATCCCGTTTTAACGAGCTTGTTGACGCACATTGAGGGGTTTAGTTCTGAACCGGCTAGAGGGGTACAGGACCCGGTGGGGCTGGGCTTCGTTTGATGAACGCCGCTGGTATGGAGAGAGAGCTAACGACGTAGGACAGGAGGGAGGGAGGTGTGGAGTAGACTGAGAAAGATGGGAGAGATAGTGGACAACAGCAAGAGAGGAGAAGAGACATAACCTGGGAGGACAGACCGAGAGAGATGCTGAACTAAGAGTACATGACAGATGTTATGGAAAAACAGAGATGAGTACAGAGAGAGGGCAAGAGTGTTAATGGTTCCTGAGAGTGTCACTGTTTCCTATTGATCGCTGGCTCAGTACACAGCGTCCACATTGGCCACAATGCCATGTCAACAAAGCACCTTGAGGCCCAGATCAAATACTGGGAGCGAGGGACGGAGAGTGTGACCGGAGGAGATGGAGGGAGGGTGTGAGAAAGGAAAAAAAGGGAGCGTGAGTGAGTGAGTGAGTGAGAGAGGGAGGAAGGGAGGTTTGGGGCCAGGGGGAAGAGGAGAGAAACAAACAGGAGGCCCCTCCATCCTATGGCCTGATAATGAGTGGGCTTTGATTCTGCCGCCTCACTCAAAGCAAACATACAAGCCTGCACGCAAAAACACACGCACTAGATACACAAACACACAACGACCAACAGATGCACAGTACCAGTCAAAAGTTTGGACACACCTACACATTCAAGGGGTTTTCTTTATTTGTACTATTTTCTACATTGTAGAATAATAGTGAAGACATCACAACTATGAAATAACACATGGAATCATGTAGTAACCCAAAAATAAAATATATTATATTTTTGAGATTCTTCAAAGTAGCCACCCTTTGCCTTGATGACAGCTTTGCACGCTCTTGGCTTTCTTGGTTGCAATTTAAAGATGTATAAAACACCTGTCTCCGGATTACAACAGTCTCTTTTCGACTTCCTCTGCATTTGCAATCCCACTCGGTTTCTACCAGCCATTCCACTGATTTCATAACTCGTTCAACTTCTTCCGTGACAACAACACTGTTGATCGCGTCTCTTCCCCATCACTGTCATCAGAAGACTCTTCAATGAAAATGTTTTTACCTAATTCAATGATTTTCTCATCATCCGAGAGAATCAGAGTGTGTCAGCATGGTAGGATCGTCCTCCAGAAAGGAGGCCATCACAACTTTTGTCCACTGATCTTTGTCGATAGCGCCTGTTAAATTCAGGGCAGCAGTGTTGAGAGCGGTAGCAACACTTTTGCAGTTCTCCATGTTGTCTTTCAAAAAAAGCTGAGGAGGCAAGGATTATCTACACATACTGAGCAGCTCATGTTATAGACAGAAGCATGCTACATGGCAAACCAATCCAAACTCATCTCTCAGCATGTCCAGTCCATCCATTATCTTAGCCAATCATGGCTAGCGGGAAGTTTGTCTTTTTCCCGTAGCTAAACCAACTAGGCTCGTAATTTAACAATTTATTCCGCATTTACAGATGGCACGCAAGTTTGTTACATGAAAGTTCAAGTTCCAGAAGGCATTTCTGCCCAGAAACTTATTTTTAAAGTTTTACGTTCAAATGCCTCTCCTGTGAAGTAGAGACGTGCGACATACCCCTAGCTTCTTGAAACGGGTCACGAATTTACAAAAATGTGTAAATAGCCTACTTTATCGTTAGTTCTGAAGCATGGCCATGTGGGGACCAGAATATAGGCTAGAAAGAAGGGGGCCTCGCAAGCTTAGCTACCAAGACAAGTGCTATAGGATTGTCTGTAGCAGGAACATAGCCAGCCAAATCATTGTCTTCGGTATGGCCCTTTCAGAGAATTGCTATTGTTGGACAATATTGCCCTTGGATCACCTTCAGTTCATTATTATTTGACACACTTTATACGGACTACCACAGATGACACATACAGTACTGTACAGTACAGCAGGTCAAAGTGGGATAGTGTTTTATGGGTCATAATGGATGTTTAATTCACATCGGGAATGTTGAGATGAACTATCATCGACTCAGCGTGTTGGACAGAATGTGTGTGCGCATGTGGGTGTTTATTAGGGCCGGGACAATACCAGTTACTAGTATCGTGGCAAGGGAACAAAAGCACAAAGCAGTTTTAATATCTTTAGGAAAACAATGTTGGAAACAAACATTATGTTGTCATACAGAGTCACATTTATTTTCCAAGCTATAGCACACAATATTTTACATACTGCAGATTTTTTAAATAGGACACGAGTTTTGTCTGCTTCCTGTTTGAATTTTTTGGCATGGAAAAAAATATTGCGATACTGGTATCGTCACAGCCTTTGGCGTGTGTGTTAATGAACTGCAACTGTGTCAGCATGGACAGAATGATGTGTTGTCCTTCAGGTCGATAAAGCAATGGCCTTCAGGTCGATAAAACAAAGTGAATAGGATTTGGGATGGCAACCAGACTGCATTCAGTAGACTAACTGGGCATAAGTAAACAAAACCGAACCAGCATGGAAAGACATCAAGATACATAGACCTACCCTGAACAATGCTAAAATCAAACAAGATCATGTAAACTATAGACTTAAAACCCATTTGAAATGAATCACATCGACAAGAAGTATACTGAACTACAGGAGAACATAGACACAATGAACCAAACCAAAATTAACTAAACAAATGTCCATACTGAACTGACCATATTGAATTACAGTAGAGCGCATTGACAGGAACCACAATGGCGTAAACTGAAATGAACGAACGTGAAACTACTGTAAAAAGAGGAAAAGTGCTAAGGAGGATGTTGACACTGGGTGAAGGTTAAAGGATAGAGTGAAGACACGAAAAAGGAGAGCGACAGAGTGTGGTAAGGAGGAGTGTGTGACGATGACAGTGAGTCAGAGCCAGCTGGGAGGATTTACACTACATTGCGCCATGTCGTGTCGCCGGGCGAGGCTGTGAGGAGAGACCGGGGGAACAGGATCAAGGTGTCAAGGCGAGACTCCTTTTTCATTTCCTCTTCCCGCTCTTCTCGATTTTTCCCATTCTCCATTTATCCTTCAACTGCTGTATTTATCCTTCTCTTCATCTCCTCCTCCCTTTCCTCCAATAGCTCTTCCAAATGCTCCCCATTCTGTGCTCTCCGTCCACAAATCTTGTCTAATGTCTTCCCTATATTTCTCTTCTACTAATCTTCTCCTCCCACTGCTCCTCCTTTTCCCCCGTCTCTTTTCCTCATGTCCCCCACTCAACTTACGTCTCTCTTCTCTTCAGCCCTCTTTCGCTCTCGCCCACACCCTAAGTCGTGGCCACACTGTCTGATAGAGCACACAATAGATCATACCACTGCACTCACACGCGGCCCATAATTACACGCGCTCGGTTCTGTGTGGTTACAGAGCAGAGGGAGGGAGGACCAGAGTTATAAACAGAGAGAGAGAGAGAGAGAGAGAGAGAGAGAGAGAGAGAGAGATGAAAAATCATTGAGCACAGAAAGTACTGAATCTACAGTAGGTACAGTGTTGTGTAGAATAAGTCGAGAAAACACAGAAAGTACTGAATCTACAGTAGGTACAGTGTTATGTAGAATAAGTCGAGAAAACACAGAAAGTACTGAATCTACAGCAGGTACAGTGTTATGTAGAATAAGTCGAGAAAACACAGAAAGTACTGAATCTACAGCAGGTACAGTGTTGTGTAGAATAAGTCGAGAAAACACAGAAAGTACTGAATCTACAGCAGGTACAGTGTTGTGTAGAATAAGTCGAGAAAACACAGAAAGTACTGAATCTACAGCAGGTACAGTGTTGTGTAGAATAAGTCGAGAAAACACAGAAAGTACTGAATATACAGCAGGTACAGTGTTGTGTAGAATAAGTCGAGTTCCAACCTCTCATGCACCAAAGCAGCAGTGAGATCTTTTCATCAGTGGGAGTTAAACAGAAGAGAAAGAATTTCCAGTGTTACACAACGGGAATCTATCCGGCTAAGCTACCAATTGGCAGGTTAGTGTTTTCCATCATGAATCTTGTTCTGGAGTCACTAGCTGGAACAGCCAAAGTCATAAAAGCACATTTAAAACCTAACCACGTGGCTAATCCTAATGCCTAACCCTAACCTTAAATTAAAACCAACTTTCTTTTTTTTCCCCTTATGAATATTTACAATATAGCCCATTTTGACTTTGCAGCTGGCCTATCTTAGGGGAAATCACTCCGTTTAGCCTCTAGGACAAGACATAAAACGTCAACCTGTTACCAGCTGAGGCCAAAGCCAACACATGATCAACACCTTCACAGTGCACACTCTACGTGTAAAACAAAACATAAAAGGAGCAGAGCGACTCAAAATGTCTATACAATATGACCATAGGGGGATATTATGGTCCTGCAGACTAACCCGTGAGCTTTTTGGAGGGGGTTAGCTGCTGGGGTTACCCTCTCGTTGCCTTGTTCATGTTGGCCAAGTCAACCAGTAAGCCTATCATGGAGTGCCACACCTAGGTGGCATGACACACATATACCGAGAAGAGGTCTTATCTTGCCCCTCACATCTGGGTGGGTGACTGGTACTCTGTGTCCGTCTGGGCCGTCAAAGCCTGGAGCAACGTCGTGTCATAACAGTGGTCGATACTGCTGGACTTAGAGAGCGCGGGAGGGCACACATTCAGACCAAAGCACGTGGGCTCACTGTGCACAGACAGGCACAGGCAACCCCAATGGCACTTACACCTTTTCTGATTCTGCGTCTGCGTAGAGGCGGAACTAACGGAAACCGCGTGTCAGGCCGGATGCCCTACCACTACCATCGGTTGTTTTTTTGCCCATCCATCTCTCTTCTAACTTGATTCAGTCCCAGTGAAGGACATCGCTGATATGAAAGGCTCTGTGGATGTGTAACAGGTATTTTGATAATGGGGCCAAAAGTGGGATCCGTGACCATAATTTGCAAATAAATTCATAAAAAATCCTACAATGTGATTTTCTGGATTTCTTTTCCTCATTTTGTCTGTCATAGTTGAAGTGTACCTATGATGAAAATTACAGGCCTCTCTCATCTTTTTAAGTGAGAGAACTTGCACAATTGGTGGCTGACTAAATACTTTTTTTCCCCACTGTATATAAATCAGGTCAGGTCCTGACTGACATCAGAGCAGTGGCAGCTGCACTGGATACTGCTCACAGATGTAGGACACAAAGTAACCACAACTTGTCCAAGATCAGGGTTGGTTGTTCATTTGTTTAGCTCATAGTGGTTATTATTCAGGCTGGGTTAGGGAAAGCTGATCCTGAATCAGTGATTGAGAAAAGTAACAGAATACAATGGCTGAGTGTCCTCTCCTGACTTAAGGTTAAAGCCTTGCTATTGAAATTCAATTCCATGTTCACTTCACATACAAACACCTCCCAGACATGTACGTACATCAAATATGTAGCTTTGCAGCTGAGGAAAGCACGTTGGTCGCCCAACACAGGCTTGAAGCAGTAGTGCTAGGAAGAGTGTAATGTACCAGGGATTGAGGTATTAACCGGTGATGGGAAGTCATTATTGAGTTTAAGGAGTCGGTTTGATAAGATTTAGCGATGTGTGTGGTTTTAGAGAGGTCTCTAGGTCCTTTAGTCGTCGTCAGACCCAACAATGTGAGCTTGAAATGGCCATGGAAATCCCCCAGACTGTCAGCAGATTTCAGAGCTAATTTCAGAGGAGAATTGCTAGCGTCTCGTCAGAAATATGCAGTCTATTTGAGGATAACACGGACTGGCCTTGGATGGAGTGAAGCGTTAGAGTAAGTAACGCTGTGAGGAACGTGCCTGTATTTGTGAGTGTGTGTGTGTGTGTGTGTGTGTGTTCGGGCTTGTGTAAGTTGGCTTGTGTAATAGCGTCTGCCTGTGCGGTGTATTGAGGGGGATTGATTAAGCTAAATCAGGGTTAGTGGATTACAGGACAACAAGTCAAGACCAAGTGGCCACACTGAGACAACCAGACAAACACACACAAGACCGTGTGCACACCTGCTGTGCACTTCACAGATGCAATCCAGGCGCACACAATCACCTCCCAGCTGTCGCACCCCATCTCACAGGTGGATCCACATGGAACACCATCCAAACCACACAATTAACTTCACCACACGCACACACACGGTTATGAGAGCACAAATGCCTCAATACTGTCCTCATAAGGCAAAACAAGAATGTAAGAAACCATGACCCTCACAGAAACCATTAGAACTAAATAAAGACTAATAAAAACACATTTTATGTTAAAACTGATACAAAAAAAAACTCATATGATGGGATTAGAGACCAAACAAGGCACTTTTGACCTCGCTGCTTATTTTAGTCCTGGTCCTTGTATAAGCCAACTGCTGGATCTAGACAATGGACTCCTGTGTCCGATTCCAAATGGGGTACGGAAAGCTCCGTTCCGTCTCGTCCATATGTCAAAACGCACCAGGGTTGGTGCCGTACGCGGAGCACCCGGCGCAAATGGCTGCACCATGATCTGGGATTGAATTACACTGGGTGAAATGGCGCCCGCACCGTTTTAAATTAAAAGGAGTTATATCTCCTGCCAGAAAACTGACAAGGGAAAGACGAAGACACACAAGAGATTCAAAGCAGTACAATCAGTACGTTTACATGCACACTAAATCGGATGTTAAATGGATTAAAAACACCTGATTTTCTCAGCAATCTTTCAAATTATTAGGACATGTAAACGCCTTAACTTGGAGTTACCGCAGTGAATGTGATCCGCGGACGTGCTGGCACAAGCAGCGCGAGCGGGAAAAACTGAAAGGATGCATCTTAGAAATGGCTTTCATACAAACTTCGTATGTCCGAGCACAGAATCAAACATGCCTCACAAAAATAACACTGTCGCCGTGGTAACACGTTTATTTTGATTGCCGATTGTCTGAATTTATCATCAAGTCCCATCAGGTGACCATGTAAAACAGGATAATTAGGGAAATCGTTCTTCTTGCAATACATGAAAAATGTTCAAATCAAAACTATTATATTAATCTGACTATTCACAATAATCCTAGTATTGTGTACATGTAACTGCACTCAATGACAAGAAAACCCAACAATGGCATCATATGTCCCGTAAATTCGTTTCAAAGACAAAGCTCGAAAACAGACAAAAGCTTACAGTATCTTATCTCATCTTTTCTAATGATAGAAGTCACAAACAGTGAACACCGATGAACACAACCTGTGGTAGACTTTCAGAAACACTTAGGCCTATACACTGCATATGGACCTACAAGCACACAGCCAGCCCGGGTCTGCAAGGGCAGGTTGCAGTCAAGTGGACACAGCGAGCAGGCCGGGAAAGAGAGTGCAGCAGATAAGCGAGCTCAGCTACTCCCCTTAAACAAATCATAACCAAACACTGGAGCGGAAGCCGGAATACATTCAACTCGCATCTCTCACACACACACACAACTATTCACTCAGCCATTTGTTTCCTATGACAGCTGATACTGGACAAACCGTGGACTTGGAGGCTCGTGTTGGGGCTAACGTTGCATTGAGCTGACAGGTTTGTTTTTTAAAGGAACAACGCAGGACAGCCATGTTGCATAGCTAACGCCATACTTATGTTGTGTATTTCTGTACAGAATAAATTCAGATTTAGTCTGATTTAGACTTTCTACCCCTGTCCATCAACCTTTAAGAGCTACAGATGTAGGATCTTAATTTGAGCCAGTTTGCTATAGCAGGAAAAGTATCCTGCAGCAACAGGAAATGTGAATTATGTGGATTATAATGAATGGACATTTTTGTAGGGGTTGATACATTTTTCTTTAGAGCAAATCAAGTCTGAAATTTCAAAGCGGAAATTAAACTTTAGAAGCCTTTTTAAAACTCAAATAAACTACAAGTTTGCATTTCCTGCTGTGCATGAAAATTCTCAGCAACAAAAGAGAATTAAGATCCTACATGTGTAAACAGAACTGGTCTGGGTCCAGCTATTGAGAAAATGAAGTGAAAACAAATAGCAGGTGCACAGCGGCTGCAATGTAGAAGAAAGAGAAAAAAAGAAATGGGGGAAGGGACTCCGCTTTCATTTTAATTAAGTCTCGAAATTGACAACTCTAAAGTCCCCTTAAGACCAGCAAAGTGTGACGACAAAAAGACTTGTGAAGCTCGAGGTAGAAGTTACCTTTGGGCAGAACAGACACAGATCAAGTTACCTAATCTAAATCCTAACATATGTATTTTCCATTCATGGTTAACTTAGTTCAGTGTTTGTTCGATAACTTCAACATACTCCCTTCAGGGACAGTTGACGTTGCATGTCAGGGGCTAGGCTAGGCTGTGCTAGCTACTATGACAGCTGCGGCTGAGACGAAGCATCTCTGTCTCTTGCCTTGTCACCGGACACATGGAACAAACAAGTGTCACTCAGTTTGTGGGCAACTTCAACTTAACACACTTCGGGGACAGTTGACATTGGCCTTGTGTTGGGCTGGGTTGGGCTAGGGTAAGGATATATATATGCTAGCTACAATGGCAGCTGGGGCAAAGCATCCCTGCTTCTTGCTGTGTCACCAGACACCGCTTCTACTGTAGCATCCACATGGAACAAGTGTTACTCAGAGAGGACAAAGGAGAGTCACAGAGTAGAGAAGCCTAACCATGTGGGAAATGAGCATCTTATGCTAATTAATACATTGACTGACCAACCACTCAGCTGGCCCCCAGAAAACGCTCTATAGTACTGTGATGTCATCTTCAACCCAAAACTAGGTACAGAAAGAGGTTGAATACAGAAACAAAGGACCACACATTACCCTTCATTCACGCGTTACCCTCTGGGCAAAGATATCAGCTCATCGTCTTCTTTATACCCCAGGTAAATTTGATCAAATCAATCAAGACAAACCGAGCGAAGAATTTACATTTTCCTGTTTTACAATTGGTCGTAACAGATGAAATGATTCACAAGGGCACCGACCTTTCTTCTCATTGAGATCCTGGAGAAACTGCCTGTAAGCAGCTGTGGAGTTCATCGTGCTCTCAGGGAAACAGAGAGAAAACGAAAGAGCGAACAGGACAAAAGAGGAAGAGAAGAATATGGGGAAAGAGGGATGGGAAAAAGGGGGAAGCGAGGAAGAAAGGGGAAAGGAGAGGTATAGACAGAAAAAAAACACTAAGGTAAATGGAAGCAGTGGGAGAGTATGGGTGAGAAAGGAGAGTGCATAAAGAGAGAGAAAGAGGGAGGCTGTAGTTGATCTGGAGGCTCAGAAGATTCCTGGCTGTGAGGGAAGACCCATCCTTAAAATGTGTAGGTAATCCCAGATCTCTTGCTCTTCTCTTCCCTGACTTTTTGAAAACGGTGTGGGGTGTGTGCCAGCCGGCAGCCGCGGTAGCTCTGAGTGAAGCTGTATGCTTAAAGCCGGATAGAGGAACTGGACTTTGACCACAAGACAGGTGATGTCACTGCCAGAGCCAGAACATGTTTCATTTACTGCATCGGATGGAATGTGTGTGTGTGTGTGTGGGGTGTGTGTGTGTGTATTTAAAAAAGGGGAGAGTGGAAAAAAGGAGTGTGCTTTTATTACTCAGCGTTCAGCTGTTCATTATTCAAATATTTACATTACATGACCAAAAGTATGTTGACACCTGCTCGAACATCTCATTCAGAAATCATCCGCATTAATTTGGAGATGGTCCCCCCTTTGCTGCTATAACAGTTGAGGTCAGGGCTCTGTGCAGGCAGGTCAAGTTCTTCCACACCGATCTCAACAAACCATTTCTGTATGGACCTTGCTTTATGCACAGGGGCATTGTCGTGCTGAAACAGGAAAGGGCCTTCCCCAAACTGTTAGAACAAAGTTGGAAAGACAGAATTGTCTACAATGTCATTGTATGCTGTAGGGTTAAGATTTCCCTTCACTGGAACTAAGGGGCCTGGCCCGAACCATGAAAAATGGTCCGCAGAACATTATTCCTCCACCACCAAACTTTACAGTTGCCACTATGCATTGGGGCAGGTAGCATTCTCCTGGCATCCGCCAAACCCAGATTTGTCCGTCGGACTGTCAGATGGTGAAGCGTGATTCATCACTGGGGCGGCAGGTAGCCTAGTGGTTAGAGCGTTGGGCCAGTAACCGAAAGGTTGCTGGATAGAATCCCCGAGTTGAAAAGGTAGAAATTTGTCGTTCTGCCCCTGAACAAGGCAGTTAACCCACTGTTCCCCGGTAGGCCTCGATTTTATACACCTGTCAGCAACAGGTGTGGCTGAAATAGCCAAATCCACTCATTTGAAGGGTATCCACATACTTTTGTGTGTGTGTGTGTGTGTGTGTGTGTGTGTGTGTGTGTGTGTGTGTGTGTGTGTGTGTGTGTGTGTGTGTGTGTGTGTGTGTGAGATTAATGGAAAGAAAGCATTCTCCTCAAACTAGTGTTTGCCCCTGATGTTTGTGATTGAGTGGGATTACATTCCCACAGTGATTTCTGTGACTCCCTCTGCCAGCCCCTTGACTTTCAGCTGGCTGGATCAACATACTGGAGGAGATTACTAAGGGGGAGGTGAAAACACTAAAAACTAAAACCCTTTCTCTTATTCTTTCTGTTTATCTTTCTTTCTCTTTTTCTGTTATTTCCTTCTCTCCCCCTCTCTTTCCTCCTCCTTGATGAAAAGTAAACACAGGGAAGTCAAAGATTACCCCGTGATGTAACCTAAAACAGTACAGTATGACGATAGGCAGAAACTGCTTCTCCAATAAAAATCTGCAATCGCGCTTGTAGGCGTTGTCATGGCGACGTTGGCTAGGTAAGCTCACGTGCAGAAACACGTCATCGGGTCTAACAGTCGTCACGCACCGAGAACTGCGCATGTGCAGGCCGTCGAATCAAAGGCACTCCTTCAATATAAAGTGGTATTTGACGAAAATTGAAACGTGTCAGTTTGTCACTTTCATGAGAATGGAGTAATAACATGTTCAACTACTTTAGGAATTGCTGCAAAGAAACCACTACTAAAGGACACCGATGTGAGATTTTTGGTTCCAACCGCCGTGTCTTTGTGAGACTCAGAGTAGGTGAATGGATGATCTCCGCATGTGTGGTTCCCACCATGAAGCATGGAGGAGGTGGTGTGATGGTGTGGGGGTGCATTGCTGGTGACACTGTCTGTGATTTATTTAGAATTCAAAGCACACTTAACCAGCATGGCTACCACAGCATTCTGCAGCGATACGCAATCCCATCTGGTTTGAACTTGTGGGACTATCATTTGTTTTTCAAAAGGACAATGACCCAACACACCTCCAGGCGGTGTAAGGGCTATTTGACCAAGAAGCAGAGTGATGGAGTGCTGCACCAGATGACCTGGCCTCCACAAATCACCCAACCTCAACCCAACTGAGATGGTTTGGGATGAGTGGAAAAAAAAAGCAGGGCACAAGTGCTCAGCCTATGTGGGAACTCCTTCAAGATTGTTGGAAAAGCAGTCCAGCTGACTACCTCATGAAGCTGATTGAGAGAATGCCAAGAGTGTGTAAAGCTGTCATCAAGGCAAAGGGTGGCTACTTTGAAGAATCTCAAATATTAAAATATATTTTGATTTGTTTAACACTTTTTTGGTTACTACATGATTCCATTTGTGTTATTTCATAGTTTTGATGTCTTCACTATTATTCTACAATGTAGAAAATAGTAAAAATCTAGAAAAACCCTTGAATGAGTAGGTGTGTCCAAACTTTTGACTGGTACTGTATATATTTTTTTGACAAGCTAGCGTCATAATTTTGTCTGACATGCCGAAAATGCAGCAGTGTTGATTAAATGTGACACTTCGAGGCCACTGGAGTATGACACGTGACTAGAGTTTGCATTGAATTGTGGGTCATATCAACCCCACAAGTGATCAAAGTTCTCAAGCTAAATCGAGGGACTAGGGGGCAATGTGAGTGAATTGGACCTCCACTTAAGATGGCAATCAATCAAACTGCCTTCGGTTTCGACTGGTATTCCCCCAAGGGAAAGTGGCTAGCGCGAGGGCTGTGGGGGTAAAAATAACATGTTTGGATTGCAGCTTCACTCTCTCATCATACACACTTAACCTCTTCATTGTTTTCACCCTCATGGAAACACAGTCTTTCAGACCCCTTCCCACCACCGAAAGACTTCGAAAAATGCTTGACGCACACAAACATACTAGTATTTTAGGAAAGTCAACGCTTTTCTCATCTCAATACCTAATAAAGCTCAAAACCTTTGTCCAACAACCCTGAACAAACCTTTTCACACAATGCAGTCCACAACCATCTCTACTTTCAAAGTCACCCCTTATTCCATCAAACACACACAAACCTACCATGCATAAAAACACACAGTAACCCAATCTCCCGAGTCTCCAAGGCCTGTCACAGGAGGGCAAGTTTGAGGAGGTATCGCATGGCAACAGCATGGTAGGTGCGTCAAAGAGCCTGCCTCCCACAGCATGGTTCATGTTTACCACATGTACCCATTCCTCTGAAAAGAGTGAAGCCTGGCAACACCATGTGATCTGACCTGTTACTACGGTAGACTAACACGGACCAGGCTTTCTATGGCTTTTCAACATACTGTGTATACTACCAGTCAAGATAAGGAAGAACTAGGACATGTTGTGCCATTGGACTGAGCCTAAAAGTACAATAATATTGACCATACGGATTATCTATGTCTGTGCAACATACTTATTGCATATTGTAACTGAATTATTGTCATAGGGAGAACTAAAGCTACATAATGACACCGTACGTTTTTTGAAAACAAAGTGTTGGCTAATTCAGAGGATTGACTGTCTTACCTTTGTTGGAAGGACCAAGCAGCAACAGGAGCAGCATCAACATGGAAAAGAAAGAAGAGAGGCTTTGGTTAGCATGGAGAAAGAACAGTAGTACCGAACAACACACTGTATGTGAAGGTACGAGGGTCAGTGCTGAATTGGTACACACAGAGACTCAAGCTGAAAGATTTGATTCAAATTCAGTTGCTAAGAAGAACACCCAACACTGTTGAGATCAGTTATTGTTTGTATCCAAGTGTACTCTTCTAGGGATCTTTGCCTTGCTCATAATCTCCTTGCTACAGTACATATGGCATACAGAGACATAGGACAATTACAAAATGTTCCATTGTATCAGGTTCGCATGTGGTCAATTTCAACTGCATTCTCTGAACATGAAATCAATTGAGAAAACATTTGTTAAAACAATTATAGAAACCAATGGCCAGGGAATAGAAAGTAATTCCAGAAAATGCTTACTGTACTTTTTTCTGAAATTAGAATGTAAGACTTCAACATGCTTTGACCGATGCTTTCTAGCTCTCTGCTGTATGTACTTCCTCATCTGACCTCCCTTCACCCCCACAATCTATAATGGTAATGAGACTTTCCCTTTAAAAAGGCAGGACACAGAAGTTTACACTCATCGGATGCGGCAGAGCTTGCAAACTATCCCAGATTATAAAGGGAAACCCAGCCATGAACTGTCCACTGACAGGAGCCTACCAGATGTGCTAAATCAAAAGTATTCATAAAGCTTTTTTACATCAGCAGATGTCAAAGTGCTATACAGAAACCCAGCCTAAAACCCCAAACAGCAAGCAATGCAGATATAGAAGCACAGTGGCTAGGAACAACTCCCTAGAATGGCAGGAACATAAGAAGAAACCTAGATGGGAACCAGGCTCTGAGGGGTGGCCAGTCCTCTTCTGGCTGTGCCGGGTGGAGGTTCTAAGAGTACATGACCATTAAGGCCAGATTGTTCTTCAAGATGTTTAAATGTTCATAAATGAATGCCTTCTATGCTCGCTTCAAGGCAAGCAACACAACCATGCGTGAGAGCACCAGCTGTTACGGACAACTGTGTGATCGGCTCTCCGTAGCCGATGTGAGTAAGATCTTTAAACAGGTTAACATTCAGAAGGCCACGGGGCTAGATGGATTACCAGGATACGTATTCAGAGCATGCGCTGACCAGCTGGCAAGTGTCTTCACTGACATTTTAAACATCTCCCTCACCAAGTCTGTAATACCTACATGTTTCATGCAGACCACCATAGTCCCAGTGCCCAACAACGCAAGGTAACCTGTCTAAATGACTACCGCTCCGTAGCACTCCCATCTGTAGCCATGAAATGCTTTGAAAGGCTGGCCATAGCTCACATCAACAACCTAGACTCAATGGATCCGTTCCACAACGCCTCTTCCCCCTCAGAAGGCTGAAATGATTTGGCATGGGCCCTCAGATCTAGGGTTGGGCAGTATGCAGATTTTCATATTGCCACCCCGTCCTTCTCTCATACTGGGATATGGTTTTACAGGCTTAGTACACAAGGGGTCAGCAAAAAACAAAAAGCTAAAATTCCCATTGGGTGTGTCTACTAACAGAATGCTAACAAAATTTGCAGAAGTAATAGCGAATTTCAAATGGTGGTTGCTAGTTAAAATGTGTTAACAAGCGAAAACTAAAATAAACTAATTGCAAGTCGCTAGGGCAACAGGCCTGCCTTCTCTGCTCAGAGAAGAGGGGGAGGAGCAGATGGAGAGAAGGAGAAAAAAAAATGGAAATCCTGATAGCGGCAGATATACAAATAACTAATCCAAAGGGCTTTGACTTCTCAAAATACGGTAGAACGCTAACACAGTGAGGATGTGTCATTGCATTAATTCCGGAAAAAAGGATGAAACGCATAAGAAATATTTTGTGTTTTGTAAAGTCAGATGTAAAATGCTTCTTATTGTAATTTCTGCTCGGCATCAGACACATTTTATGCTTCAATTGCAATTGTCACAAACAAAAGGTGTGATGGGTCCGCACTCAAACAGATGTTGCGCGAAGCGAACTTCAATTTTAGATTTCTTTTATTTTCTTCACTACATCAGGGATAGCGTAGACAGACGTTTTGGCTTTGCAGCTTTCTTCAGTGTGTAAGTACAAATCAGTTGCAATTCTCCACTTGGATGAGAATTCACGAACGGGCATTCTATCAGCAGACAGCACTGACTGTGGAGCTACTTTTCTCTGGTACTTTTCGCAGTGTAGCTAGCCTACCTTACTCTGGTAAAATGTGAGATTCGTGTTAAGCAAAACATTAGGAAATGTAGCTGGCTACATTCTTTCAATGATAAACATAAAAAATATGATGGTCATGCATAGTTTTGTGGCTGCCAGCCAAATAGCGTCGCAATTCTGTTGTCACCTTATGAAAATGAAGCTATTTTCTGCCGAATGTGTTGCAACGCACTAATGTAAAACTAAACTTGTGACCGGTAAAATAAAGAGTAGCTACAAATATTAAAATGTATTGAAAATCCATCCTGTGGTTATTTCCAAATACCCCGGTATAAGGTATACCGCCCAAACCTACTCAGATCCTCAAAAAGTTCTACAGCTGCACCAATGCGAGCATCTGGCTGCGTCGCGGCTTGACAACTGCTTGGCATCCAAACGTGAGGCAGAAGGAAAGCCCAAACATTTTTAGAAGACTCCAACCACCCAAGCCAGATTGTTCTCTTTGCTACCGCACAGCAAGCGGAACCAACAGGACCCTGAACAGCTACCCCCAAGCCATGAGACTTCTAAACAAGACTGCTAAATAGCGAATCAAATGGCTACCCAGACTATCTGCAACTCTTGCAGACTCTACCCACACGCATACTGACGCCACACACACACACTTTCACATACGCTGCTACTACTGTCTATCTTGTTGCTTAGTCACTTTACCCCTACCTATATCTACAGTCATAGCTACCTAAATTAACTCATACCCCTGCACATCGACTTGGTACTGGTACTCCCTGTATACAGCCATGTTATTTTCCACTCACTGTATATAACCATGCTATGTTTATTTGTTATTCACTGTGTATTTATTCCTCGTGTCACTATTTCT
Organism: Brachymystax lenok tsinlingensis; assembly: GCA_030435695.1. NCBI lineage: Eukaryota > Metazoa > Chordata > Actinopteri > Salmoniformes > Salmonidae > Brachymystax > Brachymystax lenok. Next base: position 32,689,545 of record CM059799.1, read on the forward strand.
ATCTATATTTTTTTATCTTTAGCTTATCTTACCTCTGCATTGTTGGAAAAGGACCCGTAAGTAAGCATTTCACTGTTAGTCTACACCGGTTGTCTGCAAAGCATGGGGAAAATAATCACAAACCAGACACAGGGACCCATTCTTCTAAAAAAAATAACCCCTAATGTCTGATGTTGATCTCTGCTTTCATAGCAGAACAGTAGACTGAACACGGAGCAGCACACAGAGACAAGGGAATGTCAGCTAGACCCTAACTACTGGTCTCTTCAACGCTCTAGGTAGATGACACTAAAGAGAAGGAGAGAGATGAAGTAGAAACGTCAGCAGACTGGATGGGAGCCAGAGGGATGTGTGTGTGTGTGTGTGTGTGTGCGTGCGTTCCCATGTCAGATAGATACTGCCACATGTGATCAATCGCAACACTAATCAAACATGCAGTTCTCCAATCACAGGCTGACTGTAGACCATGTCTTAAATGGGCTGAGGTGTCATGGAGTGAGCCCGCGGTTTACAAACCCTATCGATTTCCCCCGCGTCATACCAGAGCGTTGCATCGTTAAAACACCACCAGTCTCTCTCACGATCCCACCTTACAAGGCCTGTCCCCTGCAAACTGGCAACCCACTCTGTCTAAGAAGGGAAAGAAACTGCTTTGATGAATAGACAACACATGGACAACTTGGAGTGTGAAAGGGTCACGAGGTGAAACACACAGTCTCGCACACAATGAAGCATTCATCTAGGAGAAGCAGGGAGTCGTTCTGGACACTGTCATGCAAGAGAGCTAGAGCGAGACAGATGACAGACTGCACTAAGGGTGAGGAAAGGGAACAGTTTCTGCAGAGCACAGCTAGTGGTCTCTCCCAGTTGTGGAAGACAGAGGGGGATGGGAGAAAGCGAGATATACAATGCCTTCAAAAAGTATTCACACCCCTGGACTTTGTGTCATAGCCCAAATAAAAAAATGTATTAATGGATTTTGTCACTGGCCAACACACACACAATAACGTCAAAATGGATTCATGTTATTCAAATTGAAAAGCTGAAATGTCTTGAGTCAATAAGTATTCAACCCTTTGTGATGGCTAGCCTAAAAAAAAAGTTTAACAAGTCACATAATATGTTGCATGGACTCACTCTGTGCAATAATAGTGTTTAACATTTTTGGGGAATGACTACCTCATCTCCGTATCCCACACACAAAATGATCTGTATGGTCCCTCAGTCGAGCAGTGAATTTCAAACACAAAGACCTGGGAGATTTTCCAATGACTCACAAAGAGCAGCTATTGGTAGATTGGTATCGTTTTTTAAAAGCAGCCGTTGAATATAGACTTGGGCGGTATACAGTACACCGGGGTACTTGGAAATAATCATGAGATGGGTTTTCAATACAGTTCAAACTATTTCTTTGAAGTATTTCCAACACATGTTTTACTACTTAAGTGAATATCTGCAGTCAACGTTGTGCAATACCTTAGGAGATAAAGCAGATCATGGTGTTCATTTCACAAGATTATTTTACGTAGTTCCCCAGAACAGCTGAGCCACTCACGTGTTTGTTTGCAAATAACACAATGGGAGAAGGTGAGTCTAGCTGTGTATTGACCGGGGTTGTGTTTTATATTGAAAGTCAGTGTTTTATTGCTTCAAATATCGTTTTACTTCACAGAAACTCCATTAGTGCATCACATTAGGTAGAAAATAGCTTCATTTTCAACAAATGCCAACAGAAAGTAAATGAGCTTACAATGACAAAAAGTATTTTTTGCTGAAAGGATGCATGGCCATCATATTTCTAATGTTAATCATAGAAAGAATGGAGCCATTTTACCAGAGAAAAAAGTAGCTCCACATCAGTCAGAGTGCTGTCTGCTGATAGAATGTCTGTTCGTGAATTCTCATCCAAGTGAAGGGCAACTGAAGCATTTTAGTCATGGCTTTACGAAATGCAGCATGATATTAACGCGTTTTTAAAAATGATCCTGCGTGAAAAACGAAGAATTCTGTGTTAACGTGACCCCTAGGTTTAACTTGCTAATTATCTAAGTAAGTGGCTTAATTAATAAGTTGACGGGGCATATTGTATTTGCTTTCTGCCGTGTTTCAGAAACAAAGCCCTTTGGGTGAGTTCTGTACAGCTGCCACTGCAATCTTTTGATTTCCTTGGGTTTTTCTCCTCCTCCCTCTCATCCGAGCAGAGCAGGCAGGCACATTGCTCTATCGACTCCAGACTCCACACAGACACCGGTACTGTTCTTCCTTCAGATATGCATGCATCAAAACTTTTTTCATTTTCACAATGTCTCTCATTCACATGTAAATGTCCAAAATCCCCCAAAAATGTAATTCAGTAGCTCATAACTATATATAATGTCTAACTTTATGAGCTGGATTGCCTGTCTTTGCAATTCGTTTATTTTCGTATGCGTCATTTGCATATTTAGCTAGCAGCCTCAATTGAAATTCGCTATCACATGTGCAAATTTTGTTAGCATTCTGTTAATAGACTCCCAATATGCATTTTATAGAGCCCTCATGTACTAAGCCGGAAATACCGTATATCCTAGTATGAGAGAAGGACGGGATGACGATATGAAAATCTGGATACCGCACAACCCTAATGAATATCCCTTTGAGCATGGTGAAGTTATTAATTACACTTTGGATGGTGTATCAATACACCCAGTCACTACAAAGATACAGGCGTCCTTCCCAACTCAGTTGCCGGAGAGGAAGGAAACCACTCAGGGATTTCACCATGAGGCCAATGGTGACTTTAAAACAGTTTTGGAGTTTAATGGCTGTGATAGGAGAAAACTGAGGATGGATCAACAACATTGTAGTTACTGCACAATACTAACCGAATTGACAGAGTGAAAAGGAAGCCTGTACAGAATAAAACTATTCCAAAACATGCATCCTGTTTGCAACAAGGCACTAAAGTAACACTGCAAAACAATGTGTGTTACAGCCTGAATTCAAAATGGATTAAGGCTAAATCCAATTACTTTGAGTCCTCACAAACATGTCCACTGATTTGAATAAGGAACAGACATAAAAAAAAAAACATAGGTTAACGGAGTTTACGGTCAGCATTCAATAGTGGACATTTACACATGCTCTTTTGTATTAGACAAATGACTGTAGGCATCAATCATACAAGATACTATACACACAAGGCTTGCATGTGGCTACATCCTGACATGTGTATACATTGAATTATATACACATTATGCCATAGATCTCCAGTGTAGCATTGCTATCGCCTCCTACATCTTTATTTATTTATACTATTTATCCTTCCTCCTCTGTATATGAAAACTACACATCATATGACTATCTATTTATTGCGTGTGCACATGCCCGCCTAATAAAAAAAGTTCAGGGGACTACCATTTTTTTAAAGTGTGTGTGTGTGTGTGTGTGTGTGTCACATGCCTGGGATTCCAGGGGTGTCTCGGGAGGCTCCAAATCTATTCTCGCATGGGTGGAGCAAGGTGGTGCAGTGTATAGCCTACACCAGAGGAATATCCTCAACAGGCCTGGAAATGCCCTCACAAACCAATATACATTTCTCCACAAACCACCATGCTGAGAGAGCTGCCTTATACAGGAGGCCAGTGGCCTTCTGAGGAGTAGGAGTGACTTGCAAGGCATGTAGGATTTAAAATACAAAAAGATGTAATCCACTCTTTGGTGGGGAGGAATTGAAAGAGTTAGAGGAGAGAAGAAGAGTTGTAAGGTTGGAGAAGACCGAGGTAAAGAGAGAGACTAAAGAGGTTGAGAGGGCGAGGGAGAAAGAGAGAACAGAGGAAGAGGAGGTAGAGACAGAAAGACTCCCAGCAGTAGGTGAGAGACACAGCATATTGCTCAGCAACAGCCTCCATGTTGAGTTATGGGGCGACACATTCTAGGTGTGGTTGTGGCTCTGGGGGTATTCACATACTCTTGTCTCTGGGAATTTGTGACAGGCACATCTGCGCATACACACCTACGCCCCACACATAGTCTGGACATAGTTTGGCTGCCCAAATGTGGTGTCAGTTCCACAGCTTTCTGAGACAGACAGACAGGAGACGCCTGTCCACCATTAGACACACCTAGCTCTGAGTCATTAGCAGGATAGCGTTTCACTAAAGCGCGGTTGCTACTGCTGTGTCAGGTTCAGCCAGTTCAATAAGAACCAATTTAGCATTGCACTCATATTAAATTGTATTTGTCACATGCTTGGTAATCAACAGGTGTAGACTTCAGTGAAATGCTTACTTACGGGGTCCTTTTCCAACAAAAAGATAGAAATTGTGACACTAGGAATAAATAAATACATGTATTTTGTACCTTATTAGCTATTTAGCAGTCTTGTTCAGCAGCCTCATGGCTTGGGGTTAGAAGCTGTTCGGGGTCCGGTTAGAAGCTGTTCAGGGTTCTATTAGTTCAAGGCACCATTTGCCGTGCGGTAGCAGAAAGAACAGTCTATGGCTTGGGTCGCTGGAGTCTTGACAATTTTTCGCGGCCTTCCTCCGACACCACCTGGTATAGAGGTCCTGGATGGCAGGGAGCTCGGCCCCGGCGATATACTGGGCCGTACTCACCACCCTCTGTAGTGCCTTGTGGTCGGGTGCCTTGCGGTTGCCGTACCAAGCAGTGATGCAGCCAAGATGCTCTCAATGGTGGAGCTGGAGAACATTTTGAAAAGATTGCCTCAGATCTTCAGTCTCCTGAGCGGGAAGGGGCGCCGTCATGCCCTCTTCACAACTCTGTGGATGTGCGTGGACCATGTTAATTCCTTAGGGATGTGCACACCGAGGAACTTGAAGCTCTATACACGCTCCACAACATATAATATTAGCCTCATGACATAACACCTAGGCTATTTCAATGAAGATAAATTTTGCCTTTCGCTAACGCTGCCTAGCATCATAACGCTAACGTAAGCCATTTGTGGGAACCAATATTAATTGTCTAATATTGTGCTAAATGGCTACGCTACTCACTGTGCCTACTTTGTTAAAAATGGGCCGCATCCAACAAACCTGGGAAACAAAATGATTTCATGTTTATGACTTCCCAGGCTTTGAAAAGCGCACTACAAAATAATATATGCGTTCATTCATATTCATGAAGAGCTGAGCGTAGATGGGTCCTATAAAAACAAGTGTGAACCACGGTCAGAATAAATATTTATTTAGCTCAATTACATCAGGCTTTCACATTCTGGTTTTCAAGGCCGTCGTCACGTAAATAAATAGTCAGGTTGGGTTGAGATTCTGGTGGCGACATGTCCCTGGAGCATGAAAGGTCGTGGAGATTTGGAATGTTTAAACTAGCCGAGGCTCAGCTTAGATCAAGGAACATGGTGCTATTGAAACAGTAGACTTTTCAGATAAGGTCTGGGTATAGATTTGAATTCAGAGAGAAAAATAAGTAGAAATCACTGTCTTTTAGAGTGATATCACATGTCAAGGAGAAGGCATGTTCATTGAGATTCCACACAGTGTAGTTCAGTTTGGCCTTCAATGCTTTGCATCCACAGTGAACTGTTAATTGGGGTGACTCTCTACAGTAAGAGAGATAGAAATAGCAGTATTTAAATGCTGTATTTCAAAAATGGTCATTCCCACACATTGAATATTCTATCACTCCAAAGTGCTAGACCAGACAAAACATTTTGTTGAAATGTAGTCAGCTTTTAACACTCCTGGCAAATTAGAAGCAGCATGACTATTTAAAAAATCTCTTCAGACATGAACTAAAACTCAACAAGCTATATCACCACACACTCCAGGCTGCCGCCCACTCTCCAGCGGAAAGACCTTACTTAATTAGTGGTTAACGACCCGGTGTTACCAAACTGGATGGACGGATGAAGGGAGTGACTGAGGGAGGGAGGAAAAGTGGGATGGAGAGATTGGGTACTTCATGACAAAACCCAGGTGGGTGCATTCACTGTGGAGATGGAGGAATGGATGGATGGAAAGATGGGTGACTGAATGGAGGGGGATGAAAATGGAGAGAGTGAGAGGGTTCTCGGGTCCTTAATGGAGACAAGCGAGGGGTGTGTCGCCTCCGACAAACACCACCACTCTGTGCTCCATGCTCCCTCCTGTACTTGACCCTCCGGATCAAGCCACATATCAATCTAGAACAGGCAGGAAGGTAGGACAGGCCAGGCATCATCTATGACCTCATCTTTACTCGCCACGCTTAACCTCGCCACACTACATAATGTGGCCTTCTCAGCTGTGTTTTTACGACTTCCCTCCCATGAAAATCTCAACTAGCTCTCACAGTCTCACATCAGAACTAGATGCTCATCCATGTTTCTGAAACGTTGAATTTCAAAGTGTATAACTTGTTAGGGAGAGGCAGCTGAGGGGTCGGTTTTGGAGAGCCTGGCGTGCCCAAAGTAAAATGCCTCCCATTCAGGCCCAGAAAATAGGATATGCATATATTTGGTACCATTGGATAGGAAACACTCTGAATTTTCCAAAACTGTTAACCATTTGTCTGTGAGTAAAACAGAACGCATATAGCAGGCGAAACCCCGAGGAATTTCTGTCCTGGAAAAAGTGATTGACACATTGCTCATTTGGGAACCCCTCCCTAATGAAAATGACCATATAAGGGCATATGATTGCAGTACCCGTCGCTTCCTTATGATGTCAACAGTCTCGAGACAGTGTCTTTTTTTCATTTTGGATGAGTAAGACCAGAGAAAAAGACCAAACAAGGAAGTCCCCCCTTGATGACAACAGTAGGCTGGGCACGTTCCGTGAAAGCGCAGTGTCTTTTTACCGTCGTTATCGATCAGTTTATATTCGGTTGATTTATAATAGTAAATATACGTAAAAGTGTTCCTAAGGATACATTTAAAACTATGTTTGATTGTTCTTGGACAAGTTTATAGGTATAAGATGAACGAGTTCGCGTCACGTTTCAATGGACTAGTGGAGGCTGTCGTTTCTGATTATAACGCGCAAACCAAATGGAGGATTTATGGATAAAATACGTTACTTTTTCTAACAAAAGAACCATTGATTGTCTTCGTTGGACACTTAGGATGACCTCAGCAGAAGTTCTTCAACAGGTAATTGATTTGTTTTTGCTGTGAAATGTGTTGTGTGTGCCATGATGGCTAATCGATACATGGCTATTGGAAAAATATGTGAGGTGCTACCCTCAAACAATGAAATGTGCTGCTTTTGCCGTAAAGCCTTTTTGAAATCTGACAACACTGTGATATTGCCAAGAAACAGAGATTTGGATGAGTATGGAACACTTGTATATTGGTGGATGTTTAATAATTCAACTTTTGGATTTTGAATTTGGCGCTTTACATTTTACCTGGTAGTGTCGGGAGGAGCCCGCTAGCGCCCCACTGGTCCCCAAGAAGTTAAAAAGATAAGTTTAGGCATTAACTCTGAATGGTTAACTACTTAGGGAGCAGTGGGGCGCTAGCTTCTTGGCAATATCACAGCATTGTCAGATTTCAAAAAGGCTTTACGGCCAAAGCACAACATTTGATTGTTTGAGGAGAGCACCTCCAATATTTTGCCATCAGCATAAATTCATAAACCATCGTGGTTCACACATAACACATTTCACAGCGAAAACAAATCCCTTACCTGTTGAAGAACGTCTGCTGGGGGCTTCCCAAGTGCCCAACGAAGACATCCAATGGTTCTTTTGTTAGAAAAAGTAATTTATTATATCCATAAATCTCAGTTTGGTTGGCGCATTATGTTCATAAAATACAGCGTCCACTCACCCATTGAACCATGAAGAGAACTCGTTAAACCTATACACTTGTCCAAGAACAATCAAACATCATTGATAATGTATCCTTAGGAGCACTTTTATGTATATTTACTATAATATTTCAACCGGATTATAAACTGGACGATAGGAAAGGAAAGAAAACAGTGCGCGCGAGCCCGTGAACGCGCTTCCTCTTCTGTTAACATCGGATGACCACTTCAAAATTCTTCTTCTATTACCATCCAGAGCAACTAAACAATAGGTTGTTGCAACTAAACAATTGGAAGCAATAGTTACTGCAATCTTACTCTATATAAAAATATATATATATTTTCAATAGGGAGGGGTTCAAAATGAGGCAATGTGTCAAAAACACTTTTTCCAGGACAGAAATTCCTTGGGTTTTCGCCTGTTATATCAGTTCTGTTATACTCACAGACAATATTTTAACACTCTTAGAAACTTCAGAGTGTTTCCCATCCAATAGTACTTATGTGCATTTCCTATTCCTATTTTCTGGGCCTGAGTGGGAGGCATTTTACTTTGGGCAGGCCAGACTCTCCAAAACCGTCACCTCGGGAGCCGCTCCCTAAGAAGTTAAGGTAAGGGATAGGCTTAAAGTTGTTTGAGATATCACTGGATTGGAACTTGCAACCTTTGGAATCCGAAACCTACTTGAAGTTAACAGCGCTCACTGTTGCCCCTAGTGGCTAATTTCCACGTAAATCTCCCAATGTCCTCAGACATGGATGGACGTCGAATACTGACTTGTATCACAGGTGACCTGGCTGAGATATCTATCATTCCACCCATCCAACTGGCTATCTAACCACCTATTTAACACACACAACCTATTCATTATTCCATGAATCAATCCATGGGGTAGGGCTGAGCGATTTCGGCCAAAATATAATATCACGGAATTTGAAAATAATTGGGACGGTATTTAATGTTTTTGAATAATACAAATTATAAATTTGATTTATGAGTAGTGTGACCATAGGGTGGCAAGATATACACATAACATACATTCTAAGTCTTTCTCCATTCTGATTGTTTAATTCAACACAAACAATTATTTAGCATTTTTTTCATCAATGTCTGTATTTCCTGCACTCGTTTGAGATCATTTCCACACTGCCACGTAGGGCTGCACGATATGGGCAAACAATCTTACAAACAAGCCTTATTTTTTACCAAAAGTTGCAATAGTGATTTGACTTGTGATTTAGAGCAAAACACGTGAACTGTTGGAATCATGGAAATATAATGATTATTCTAATTATATAGTTAGAATGTAATAGTGGGCACTTTGAATACAGTGTTTGACATGACAATGAATGAAAATGCCAGGAAGGAGTTATTGTGACAGGGTAGGAACCAAAGTGTTGATAGGTGTTTCCTAGGGAACCCTATAATCTTTGGCTACATTGAATGTTCTCTCTTCACTACTTCATGTAGCCAACATATTCATGCTTTGTGTATTAGTCTTTGATTTAGAAGATACTGTTGCACAAACATGCTGATTTAAGTGTACACCATCACTGGCATTATCAGGTTGTATAGCTAATTACGTTTGCTCTGACTCAGTACAGCTATCTAGCCAGCTAACAAGACATTTAGGCCCAACTTGCTAAGAAAAGACAAACTAGTTTGCAGATGTAAGAAACAAACTAATGTAATTATAGAACGCTAGTGGATTTATATTAGGCAGCAAAGTGAAAACAGCATCGTTGTCATCAACATTGTTGCATGAAGGCAAGTGTCTCGTGGTCAAGGAACAAATGCGCTCGAGTGACAGGGGGCGGGGTCTGTGTGGAAATCGGCATGGAGAGCGAGATCGAGAGAGGGATGACTCAAGTAGCGAAGTAAACTATAAAGATGGACGTTACACACGGCATATCACATTTAACAAACCAAACATTCAAATACGGTTATAGAAGGTGAAGTAAAAACCCAAACCGGTCCGTGCATAAATACCGGTATATCGTAAAATACGGTATACCGCCCAGCCCTATGGAGTCAGCTTTCCTTATTACAGTAAGCAAAGGCCGGAGATGTCCACACCTCCTACTGTATCCCTCTTTCCCTCCACCACAACAGTACATTTTACAGTGAGAGCAAGAGGCAGAAGGCTACCGCTCCCCTACAGCAGCAGGTTTGAGCGTACAGTTACAGCATGGAACCCTTCTCTCAGACCATGGTGCTTCTCGGTCTGGTAATACGTCAGCTGTCATTTTTACAGTGAAGAGGAGAGGAAATCGAAGGCTTCCGCAGTCGACACCCTACAGTGGAAGGTTCTAGCGTAGTCAGAATTTGCACGCTCTCTTTCACTCGCATTCTCTCTCTCAATGCCTCACTCGCTCTCTGTCAATATGTCAGCTGTCATTTTTACAGTGAGGAAATAGTCTTCCACACCCTTTGGAAGCAGGTTTCAATGTACAGTCAGAATGTACAGTATGCCCCCCCCACCCTTGTCACAACTCACTCCCTTTCTCTGTCTTCCCCATGTGCACTGTCCTTTTTACAGTGAAGAGACAGAACGCTTCCATACCCTTTGCTCTCCAACATTATCTCTCTACTACATCAGACGTCATTCCTACACTCTTTAGTAGCGGGTATCAGTATCTCTCGAAGGCCCTCTCTCTCCCCCAGTATCTCTCGCAGGCCCTCTCGCCCCCAGTATCTCTCGCAGGCCCTCTCTCTCCCCCAGTATCTCTCGCAGGCCCTCTCTCCCCCAGTATCTCTCGCAGGCCCTCTCTCTCCCCCAGTATCTCTCGCAGGCCCTCTCTCTCCCCCAGTATCTCTCGCAGGCCCTCTCTCCCCCAGTATCTCTCGCAGGCCCTCTCTCCCCCAGTATCTTTCGCAGGCCCTCTCTCTCCCCCCCAGTATCTCTCGCAGGCCCTCTCTCTCCCCCCAGTATCTCTCTGCAAACAGCAGAAGTGAGCCTTGGGCCACCGCATTCCATATTGTCACTTCACCCAATCACCACATTAACCAGTTGCACAATTCAGAACACTGAAAACATGCCACTGTAGCAACGTGGTGAGCCATCAACAGCTATAGTGTCTTTCCTTTGTGTCACCTGATATCATTGGTGGAAGGCAGCATATGACTACAAAATGAACAGTTTAAAAATAGGCCTTTCTTTTTTCACTTGATTCCTGTTCCTCGTGTGTTTTCCTGGACCGTTAAGGCCATTCTAGTTCAGTTAGGTTCTGTAGGCGAAAACACTGCATTCCTCTCGGGGACTTTCTCCTTCTGTCAGCACATCTAAGCACGGTAACGTTTATACACACACACACACACACACACACACACACACACACACTACCCTCCATTTTACCAGCATCTTTCCATTCCTGAAGGAGAAAGAAAGTCAGAGACCTCAGGGCTAGCATTTTCTGAAAAATACAAGATACTGAGAAGAATGTACAAGCTGAAGGTTTCGTTAACAAAGTGTTTTTCACAGACATAACAGCAGGGAAAAACCAAATTGAAATTCTCTCCAGGAGCAGTACATGCGGAAGCGAGAAAAACAAAAACTTCCACCAGATGGCCAAAGCGCAAGAGAGAGCGGCGAGAGAGAGAGCGGCGAGAGAGAGAGCAGAATTAAAGGCCTCGACCCACTGTCAGGGAGAAAGATTTTATTAATCGCCTCCGACAAACACCACCACTCTGTGCACTCTCCACCCACCACCCTTTCTCTCTTGGCCTTTGTTGCGCCCCCTCCTCCTCCTCTTCCTCCCCCATAGCTCCCCGCTATTGATGTGTGTCCCCAGTGAATAAGCAAATAGCAGACCGCATCGCTGTGATCTGCTGGTGCTCACGCCCACCCACTCCACGGCCTAAAGAGGAGCTTGTTGGAGCGAGACCACCGCAGCGCTCAAGCAGCAGAACTAGGGTCTCTGGAGCCATGACGTGCCAGACGGCTCTCCATCACATTGACCAGTTTCCTGATTCACAACAGGGGAAACGTGTTGCTGAAGCACCAAGCCGCCCACCCATTTCCTGAGCCCTGGAGGTGGCGAGGAGCTTACTGGAGCGAGACCACAGCTCTGCGTCAGCCTGAACAAGACAACTTTCCGCCCCTATTAACTGATTTAGGACCTGCTATTCTCACCACCACAGACCCGAGTTAAACCATTGACTTACACAGTAAACTGACCCTGGACCAGTTGTCATGGAAAAATACTAACAAGCTAACCACATGCATTTCAATAGGTCTACCTGTGATCACTTGTGTAAAAGGTGCTATAACAAAATGTGGCTCCCATCTCTTCTACTGTGGAATGTTCCAGAATGCAGACCTTGTTAAGTCATGAACAGGGGAAGGGTGGAGCTCATTAAAACGGACCTCTATTCTCTTCCTCCCCAGATGAAAATAGACCTTGTGTGTCTAACTCCAAAAATAACCTATGCCCGCGGGGGAGTGTTGCGTGTTGAGTATTGGAAACCTTTACCACAATAGACTGTGTAAATAGCAAGACCTATTCAAATGAAGCGTTTTTATTTAGTTGTGTAACATGCTGACAAAACCGGACGTGCGCGTGCACGTTGATTTTGTCCACCCACACCAGAAGCAATCAGGATACGCAGGTTGAAATATCAAAACAAACTCTGAACCAATTATATTAAATTGGTGGACAGGTCAAAAACCATTAACTTCTTAGGGAGCGGCAGCAGAGGTGACGGTTTTGGAGAGTCTGGCGTGCCCAAAGTAAAATGCACATAATTAGTACTATTGGATGGGAAACACTGAAAAAACGTTAAGATAATGTCTGTGAGTATAACAGAACTGAAATAGCAGGCGAAAACCCGAGGAAAATCCATCTGGATTTGCAGTTTTTTTTGTAGATTACCTTTTTCTCCAAGCTGCCTATTGCATACAATGTTATGTAGGACTGAGACTGCAGTACCTATGGCTTCCACTAGATGTCAACAGTCTTTATACAGTGTCTGGAAGGTCTAGCAGTAAGCAGAACGAATAGGAAGAGGAAATAGTCAGGGGACCACTTTTGTTTACAACGTTTGACGGGCACGAGATTGTAAACGCGCACCACTTTATTTTCCTTTCCTATTGTTCACGTTATTGTCCGGTTGAAATATTACAGTAAATATACATAAAAGGATACATTAAAAATGATGTTTGATTTGTTTGTAGAAAGTTTATAGGTATAATTTGAACTTGTTCTCTTCACGTTCAATGGGCGACTCAACGGTGGATTTTCTGATCATAACGCGCCAACCAAACGGAGATTTATGGATATAATAATTTACTTTTTCTAACAAAAGAACCATTGGATGTCTTCGTTGGACACTTGGGAAGCACTCAGCAGAAGTTCTTCGAAAGGTAAGTGACATTTTTTAGCTCTTATATGGGTTTTGTGTGACCCGCTGGATATGAATTTATGCTAATGTGGAAAATATGTGGTGCCATCCTCAAACAATCAAATGTTGTGCTTTCGCCGTAAAGCCTTTTTGAAATCTGACAATGCTGTGATATTGCCAAGAAGCAGAGCTTTTGATGACTATGCAACACTTGTATATTGATGAATGTTTAATAATTCAACTTTTGGATTTTGAATTTGGCGCCTTACATTTCACCAGGTAGTGTCGGGAGTGGCCCGCTAGCGCGCCGCTACTCCCTAAGTAGTTAAACATTTATGGCAATTTAGCTAGCTAGCTTGCCGTTGCTATCTTATTTGTCGTGGGATATAAACATTGGGTTGTTCATTTATCTGAAGTGCACAAGGTCCTCTACTCTGACAATTCATCCACAGATCAAACGGTAAACCGAATTTGTTTCTCGTCATCTCTCCCTTAGGCCTTCTTTTTCTTCTTTGGACTTGATATGGCAGTTGGCAACCATCTTTCAAATCACCCACGTGGATATATGTTCTTAAAAACCAAATAAGGAGATGGGAGAGGCCGGATTTGCAGCGCGTTGAGCGTCACAAATATAACCTATTTCTATTCTAGAGCCAGGCCGCGCGCGAGCAGTGTGGGTGCAATGAATGAATAACATGTACATTTATTTTGTGCGGCGAGCGATGTGGTCAGCATGTTAGTCTTATTGTTTATTTGTTTGTTTTTTGGTGTCATTTTATCCCCCCTTTTTCGTGATTACGATCTTGTCTCATCGCTGCAACTCCCCAACGGGATCGGGAGAGGCGAAGGTCGAGTCGTGCGTCCTCCGAAACATGACCCGCCAAGCCGCGCTTCTTAACACCCACCCGCTTTTAACCAGGCAGCCAGCTGCACCAATGTCTTATTGTTTATACAGAGCTGTAAGAGGGCTATTAAGAGGGGCGAGTAACACTTTGAGCATCGCTCCTGATTTGGATGGGGTGCTTTTTGTTTTTGTGTTTATTTGTGCAATTTAATTTATAGTATAATTATGCACAAGATATTTAGCTCAATGGTAAAATAAGCCTGTAAAGTAAGCAACGTTTGTAAAGCCAGAGTTTGCAGAGAGAGCAATGGAACATGGAGGCTGCTAGAAAAATAGTGGGTACAGAACAGTGCCTTGGTGCACACCTAATATACACTACTTTGTATAGTATATAACAGAGTCATTGCAGGGGAAGATGGCCAAGTGCTAAATAACAATCAATCCCATGATGTAGGGCACAAGAGAATATATTAGTAGTACGGCACTAGGACAGAACGCAGAGCAGTCAGATTAAAGGAGAGATATTGAGGGGATAGATAGACATATAGACATTGAAGGTCAAACTGAATAAGCAATGAGTGTGCAGAGAGAGAGTAGGACTAAAAAGAGGGTGAGTAATGAAAGGCCGTAGTTCTGTCTTCTTGTGCATGCTTAGAAAGAGACCGAAACCCAGACACAGAGGCCGAGAGACAGAGAGACAGAGACCGAGAGACAGACACACACGGGTGGGGGGGTCTAGAAGAAACATTAAAGATCCCAGTATTGACGTAGCATACCAAATCTGAGTTGAAATGCAATTTGGTAAAGAGTTGCCTTCAAATCCTATTTGAATATTTTGAGTAATGTAGATTTAATCCATGGTGACAAAGGCATCCATGGTGACAAAGGCATTTAGCCTACAATCTCTACTATCTCGGTTTCATCTTGTCCTCTGCACTGGTATTGATGTCAGACAGTGTTCTATATCCTGGTCAGTTACTGTATACATACACTAACTGCAGCCAAGAGGTGTGGAGATCACTATGCATGTGGAGATCACTATGCATGTGGAGATCATGTGAGATCTAAAAAGCCTGGCAGGCAATCCCAGGGACGGCTAGAACTATGGTTCACAGCTATATGTCTGTACTCTCTCTCTCTCGCTTCTAATCCGCCTGTGAACTCATACTCTCCAGAAGCACGGTGTGTGTGTGTGTGTGAGCATATTTCCATTGATCTTCAGGAAACAAAATCTAGGTGTGCGTCGTACCAAAGCAGATGTAGTTTCAGCCTCATCTGTCAGGCCACCCCTAACACAGACACACACGCCACAACATGTTCTGCACTATCACGGTCTGTCAGTCTGCCGCAGGTACAAGCAGATGGTGCCTATCATGGCCAGTCAATGCGCGTGCGCACACACACACACAACCAATGCTAACTGACTATCCCTCAATAACATGCGTTAAACATAAACAGGTAAGTTCCAAAATAAAGGATAAACCATCATAGTGTTTTAATAGGGCGTTGCGTCAGAACAGCTTCAATGTGCCTTGGCATAGATTCTACCAGTGTCTGGAACGCTATAAAACGCTGTCTCAGGAGCTGCTCCAGAATCTCCCATAAGTGTACAATTTGGTTGAGATCTGGTTATTGAGACCCTCCCCACCCCTTTTTAAACCCTCTATGCTTCTTTGAGACCCCTCTTCCAAAGCCACGGAGATCTCTTCTTCTAGTCATGGTAGCCAAGATAAATGGGCAATTTTTCATGAGGGGAAAAACCTGTGTGGAAACACCGATTTTAACATACTTTGTATCCCACATTTGCAGTGAGATGTAGGACTACACATAAAAGGTAGGCTATCCCTGAGCCAAAACAAAAGTACACGCCAACCCAATCAGAAGCAATGCTCTAAAATTGGGCAATCACTGACAGGGAAATGTACCCCCATAAACTGGCCTAGTTTTTAGACACCCACATACAGACAGCCACTGAAATAAGGACAGTCTGTTACAGCCAAACTAATTCAATATTCATAACTATTTAAAAATAGCTCCACTTCCAGAGGAGACTGAAGGCCCAGTGGTCTGCGTTAGCCAGAGGTTAGCCTAGCCTAGCAGCTAGCTGTTCGACGCCCAGCCAAGCCAGTTTCTCTGATGAAATTTCCCAGAGGAGCTTCTCTCGTCAACTTTTTTTAGGAAGTAAATAAGATTCCAAATTCGACGCTAGATGGGGATGTTTATGAAACAACCGATGTGGGTGTTGCATTTTTTTTTTTTAAGGCATGAAAAACACAACCAGGTTGCAAAGATCATGAGTGCTTCACGATGCAAACAAATGCACATATTTGAGCACACAGACACACGGTCCGTTTGAATGTTTTTCTCTTTGAAGCCTATGGGGCACATCTGTTATCCTAGCCATCTAGAATGTAAAGGTTGAGTTGAAGGGGTTTCTTCATCAGGGGCATCCATCTTGATTCTCTCTCTCTCTCTCGCTCTACATTATCAGACAACATAAGGCAGCTCTAATCTTACTGTTTCTCAACTTCATCACTCCAGCTTCCGCTTTCTCCTCCTCTTCCAAATATTCCTCTTCATCGCCACCATCACTTTAAATCAGACTATATTATCATACCGTCTTACTGCAAACTTCCTCATTACTTTCGGAAAGTAGTCAATTCTGCCCCAATTTACAATAGAGATAGTACTGTACATGCATTCATTTAGTAATTCACATGCAATGGAGCGGAGGAGGAGAAACCCGGGATATAAACAGAAGCGAAAACAGCCGTTGGTGAAGGTCCGTGATAGTTCTCTCCTTGCAGGAAAGTCTGTCTACCAGAGGTTACACTCATCCGCACTGTAGACAAGGCTGTTGGCAGGACCTACAGTACAGGAGGGCAATGTGACTGAGCTGTGAAGCTGTGTTTCATCATGTTAAGTGATGTGTGTGTGTGTGTGTGTCGAGTGGGTCTGTCTGCCTGTTAGACTGTGTTTTTCAGTTCCACTACAGACACCGCTCCTGTGTCTTTAAGAGCGGTAGAACATGGCTTCCACTTCCTCTCCTCGTTATTTCTGGAATGTTTTCCCAGCCCTGCATCTCGCACTCTGTTCTGCTGTGTCACACTACACTGCTAGCACACTAGTCACTATACTCATGCAGCCATGACACACACACTTTATAGAAGCACTCTAAGACACTACTGGAAATCCCCCATACCGTTCACATATAGAAGGGATGAGGACATGGTTCTAAAATGACTCAATCGCACTTATGCAAAGACATACACTGACTAACAGATTTTTAAAAAGGCATCCTCTATACAGTTCTCTGTCCCTGTACTGACAAGATAAGTTACTGCAGAGCTCATTGATCCTCCTCATGCCTCCTGAGGGGAGCATCGCCAACAGAGGGCTTTACTACACCTCCCCCCTCCCGCTCTCTCTTCATCCCTCCATTCCCACCTCCTCATTCTTTTCTCCACCCCATGCCACATCCTTTACCCTCTCTTGCTCCTTTCATCATTCCATCCCTACAGCCCACATTTGCACTCCTCCTTTTAACCTTCCTCCCATCTTCCCTCATCCCCCTGCCAGCACCTATAAGTGCCGTGTTCCTCCATCCATCCATCCTCTATCCCTCTATCCCTCCTCTAGACATGGCATCGTCTTAGAGTGCTGATTAAAACGCTTGGATTAAGGAGGGAGAGGCAGAGTGAGGGAACGACAGATTAGGAAGGGAGGGAGGAATGGGGAGAGAGGGGGATTACAAAAAGAGGGGTGGCAGACGGGGAGACCAGCTAACTTGGAAGAGAAGGAGTGAAGTGCCCATCCCCCCTTTTCCACTTCTCTTCCCCTGGTTGCAGAAGGGCATTTCCATGTAAAAGGATCCATGTAAAAGGACCCATGAGCACCAACATGTGAAGTGCATAGGAGCATATCAAATTGGGTGTCAAATGAAAGCTACGAGTCTATTTTGGGGAAATGAAGGCATAGCTACTTTTCAAACATTTTCCATTAAAATAAATTGGCATAAGTAAAGGCTTTGATCTGATAAGGTATCAGACATACATTAAAAACTAATAATAAATAGATATTTAGTTTGGGAGAAATTGTTTACCTTCTGCAAGTTTAAGAAATATTGCCTTGTAATTCCTTTAACAAAACCCCACATCTTTCAGACATTTTCAAATCTCTCTCTCTCCTGAAGGAGGACAATTAAAGTTTACAGAAGTAACAAGTAAAGGTAGACCTACCAATAAGTTAGTGATTTTACTGATATCAATTATGTTTATGAATTATTAAGTGATTAAAACTCTTACATTTTGTTACCAAATTGGTAACAGAATTAACCGAGCAAAGAAATCTGTAACGAATTACTGCAATTGAATTGGCTACAATGGGAAATCATAATAGTTACAACCCACAGTTGGGTCACATGCTATTGTCCTCCCTTCCACTGGCATACTGTTATGTTCAGCTCATAGTGTCTCCTGCTACTGTCCTCCGTTCCACTGGCATACTGTTATGCTCAGCTCATAGTGTCTCCTGTTACTGTCCTCCCTTCCACTGACATACTGTTATGCTCAGCTCATAGTGTCTCCTGTTACTGTCCTCCCTTCCACTGACATACTGTTATGTTCAGCTCATAGTGTCTCCTGTTACTGTCCTCCGTTCCACTACCATACTGTTATGTTCAGCTCATAGTGTCTCCTGTTACTGTCCTCCCTTCCACTGGCATACTGTTATGTTCAGCTCATAGTGTCTCCTGTTACTGTCCTCCCTTCCACTGGCATACTGTTATGCTCAGCTCATAGTGTCTCCTGTTACTGTCCTCCCTTCCACTGGCATACTGTTATGTTCAGCTCATAGTGTCTCCTGTTACTGTCCTCCCTTCCACTGGCATACTGTTATGTTCAGCTCATAGTGTCTCCTGCTACTGTCCTCCCTTCCACTGGCATACTGTTATGTTCAGCTCATAGTGTCTCCTGCTACTGTCAGGAGACACTATGAGCCCCCTCTTTATGACACTAAGAGCCCCCTCTTTATGACACTAAGAGCCCCCTCTTTATGACACTAAGAGCCCCCTCTTTCCATTTACTTTAACCGCATCCTCACCCACTGAGCGCCGACCAACACCGGGCGTCCATGGGCGTTGGAAAGTAGTTGAAATTGGTCAGTCCACCCTGGCCTTGATGTTAACGTCCACAGATGGACCAGACCAGACCAAATCTGAACCCGTCATAGACCTTTGTTTATGATGGATATCACAATACAGTAACAAAAAGTAGAGTATAGTACTGAACTATACTCTACTGTGCTGTATTGTACTGCACTCTAATCTGGACCCATTAAGTAATTCTGTTACCGGGTGTAAATACACTTCACTTACTATAGTTCAATCACCAAAATGAAGGGTAAGGTACCATGTCATAGCTGACAGCCCATACTTTCTGCAGACATCATTGAATCTTAATTCAGAGCAGATATGTAACAGAGTTTTTGGAAAACGCGTGTCGCATAAAAACCTGAGGGAGATTTTACTGTAATTTTGTTACCAAAGTTCTTCCACGAAATGCATTATTTCGCTCATTTTCAGTGTAAATTGTTAAAAGTTGTCCTTGTGCATAGACTTACATGGTTTGTTAAACTTTGAAATCCATGGTTATTGTTTGGCATACATTTTAAAACGTTTAAAAATAAAATAGAAAAAAAAAAGAGCACAAAGCAGCCTAAAAGGATTTTAGCTGGCATTGCTTTTAGCCAACGTAGCTATATGCTAATGTTGCTTGAGCTGACATTGTTAATAGCCAAGCGATATAGGTACGTCTCAGTCATCCAAAACACTCTCTCATTCAGCGGGAGCATGCGTGTGTGCCGCTCTGATTCGCTCTGCTCCTCCACCTTCCTCGCTCTATCCAATAGCATCTCATTCATTTTCTCACTCCTTTTAGGCGGGAGGAGGGGGAGCGCGTGCGGGACAGCCTCGTGGGAACCCAGTGTAGAGCTACGCTGCACTCCTGGCTCTGTGGGCAAAGCTGGGTGATTAGAGAAGGGGCAGAGACCCTCCCAACAGATGGACCTGGTCCGCCAGGCTGAGGCGTGTCAGGTCTCTCTGTCGCTAATAACAATTTTGCATGGGCACGCAGTTCTAAGGCCAGGACAATGTAACCTTTATTTAACTAGGCAAGTCGATACCAATAATCGCAATATTTTTGCTATGGCAAAAATGAAAAAACGAAGAAGACCGAATACTGTGGATCTTTATACACCTGCTTTGTTAAAAATAAATGGGTGCTTTAGCTTAGAAAATAAAGTAAATCTGGATGACAACATAATGATGTTTGTTTCCAACATCAGGGTTGTTTTCGTAAAGATGTTAAATCTTCATGTTTTCTTTCCTTGCCACGATAATAACGAGTATCGCGATAGTGGTTTCGTCCCAGCCCTAGCACGCCTAGTCAGAATGCACAGACACGCAAACATTCACTCAAGCAAACACTAACAGATTAGCACAGCACGCACACACACCACCACCCCCCCACCCCCAGAGGATGCACAGCTCTTTTTTAAATTATATATACACACACACACACACTACCGTTCATAAGTTTTGAGTCACTTAGAAATGTCCTTGTTCTTTAAAAGAAAAGCAAATTTTTTTGGCCATTAAAATAACATCAAATTGATCAGAAATACAGTGTAGACATTGTTAATGTTGTAAATGACTATTGTAGCTGGAAACAGCTATGGAATATCTACATAGGCGTACAGAGGCCCATTATCAGCAAACATCACTCCTGTGTTCCAACGGCACGTTGTGTTAGCTAATCCAAGTTTATCATTTTAAAAGACTAATTGATCATTAGAAAACCCTTTTGAAATTATGTTAGCACAGCTGAAAACTGTTGTTCTGATTAAAGCAGCAATAAAACTGGCCTACTTTAGACTAGTTGAGTATCTGGAGCATCAGCATTTGAGGGTTCGATTACAGGCTCAAAATGGCCAGAAACTCATCAGTCTACTCTTGTTGAGAAATGAAGGCTATTCCATGTGAAAAATTGCCAAGAAACTCTGGCCTTAAATCTTCATGTTTTCTCAGACTGGCTAATAAAAATAAATGATGAAGATGGGCAAAAGAACACAGACACTGGACAGAGGAACTCTGCCTAGAAGGCCAGCATCCCGAAGTCGCCTCTTCACTGTTGACGTTGAGACTGGTGTTTTGCAGGTACTATTTAACGAAGCTGCTGATAATGGGCCTCTGTACGCATAGGTAGATATGCCATTAAAAATCTGCCGTTTCCAGCTACAATAGTCATTTACAACATTAACAATGTCTA
This sequence comes from Brachymystax lenok tsinlingensis, assembly GCA_030435695.1. Taxonomy (NCBI): domain Eukaryota; kingdom Metazoa; phylum Chordata; class Actinopteri; order Salmoniformes; family Salmonidae; genus Brachymystax; species Brachymystax lenok. Next base: position 32,710,806 of record CM059799.1, read on the forward strand.
CACAGTATTTCTGATCAATTTGATGTAATTTTAAAATTGACAAAAAAAATGCTTTTCTTTCAAAGACAAGGACATTTCTAAGCGACCCCAAACTTTTGAATGGTAGCATATAAATAAGAGACGGAAGCATTTCACCCAGGCAGTCTGATGAGCTAGCTAGCATTAGCATTTGTGAGGGAAAGGTTGCCTAACATAAAAGGAGATATTTCTGTGCTGGCTTTTAGATGAATCCCTTTCAAAACAGAATGATCACAGTTTCAATTATTTAGTGGCAAATTGTCCTGCAAATGTGCTCATAATGCTAACCTGTGGATTGGAGGTGAGGATTCGGTCCAATCCAAGCTATCTGGGTTGGGCTATTCATGAGATGTACTGCAACTAAATCAATTATTTAAAAAATTGCCTATTCGCTTTAAGCTTTTTCAATTCCTTCCCTGTAACGAGCTAAATTACATTTTCCCCAATTCCCCAAAACTGCAAACTACTCCTCTCAAAATTAGACTTCCTTCACTCCTTCTCCTCCTCTCACATCATTTTCCCTTAATTAGGGAGTCTCGCTAAATCTTCCCTGTCTTCCCCTCCTCCTCGGTAATCTGGAAATGAGCTCCCAATTCAGCTCCTTTCCCTCCTCCTCAGTCAACACTTCTCTCTCTGAACACTGGATTGTCTGGAGTTCACCCTCTCGGACTTCCCAGTGGGAAAGATGACAGTTATATTGCCAAAGGGAAAAGAGCCCAATTAGTATCATCTACAGAACTGGATGAATTATTAGGAGTGTAAACTAAACATATTGTAGCAACTATGCCTTAATGTTTCGTACTTTGCTGCTTTTTATCTCCGGTACATAATCGTAACAATAACATTCCATTATGGTCATAATGATGATTTTACTGTTTATTTGCAAGCCTTGAGCACACTTAGGTTTTGGGCCTAGGCTATCCTAGATTCAAGTTCTATCAACAAACGTCGGCCCAGAGGCGAGCAGACAGCCTTGTTTGGAATGATGGTGCACGTGGGCCACAACAGAATGACAGAGAAGAGAAGTGGGAGATCTTTAAGGCAAACAAAGTCCTCTTGAGGACCTCCCATCACTATGTCTCCCATTTCGATTATGTCATCTGATGCTAAATTAGAGACCAAATGGAATAAAGACTATTTTATAAGACCTAGGCGAACAAAGAAAGGTCAGGATTTAGAGATAAACTTGTGCTTGATACAAATCTAATATCCCGACAACATAAAAATAAGCATTCCATAAATTAATTAGCCGTTTATAAAGCTTGTTTTCAATCTATCAATTTACCATTGATTCATAACAAATGATAGGCCCTAGAAAAGGTTTTGTTCCAATGGAAAATGAGTCACCGGTATTGTACTGACAGTTGCAATTAAATCGACAGGGTATGGCATTTACGAGGGGAGACATGCACGCAGGCACAGGGCGGCAGGTAGTCTAGCATTTAGAGTGTTGGGCCAGTAACCGAAAGGGTGCTAGTTAAATCCTTGATCCGACAAGGTTAAAAATGTGCCCTCGAGCAAGGCACTTAACCCTTACTACTATGGTTGACCCTGTAAAACACCACATTTCACTGCATCCATCTAAATGTTTTTATTTATTTTATCTTTATTTAACTAGGCAAGTCAGTTAAGAACAAATTCTTATCTTCAATGACGGCCTAGGAACAGTGGGTTAACTGCCTTGTTCAGGGGCAGAACGACAGATTTCTACCTTGTCAGCTCGGGGATTCGATCTTGCAAACCTTTCGATTACAAGTCCAACGCTCTAACCACTAGGCTACCTGCTGCCCCAGGTTAATTGCTCCAGGGTCGCCGTTGATAATTGCAGACGCCGTGTCCCAGGGAGAGTTGGGATATGCATAATATTCACTTGTACGTGTGTGAAATAGGACAAATATAGGCAACAACCAAATGAAGACACAAACGCACAGACACACACACACTCTGGCGTAGAAATCATTGCCTGCAGGTTCATCATTTTAGTCTCAATTAGGAGCAAAGCTTGTTAACAAAGCTGGAGCCCACCTCAGATTACCACTACCGGTGACTATTGACCTAGTAAATATATTTTTTGAGTGAGTGAGTGAGTGAGAGAGAGAGAGAGGAGAGAGAAAAAGCGAGAGAGCGAGGAGACCTCGAAAGAATGCCAGACGAGAGACAGCGAGGAGGAAGGGAGGGTGACAAAGAGGGGATGATGAGAGAGGAAAGAGAGGGCCACTAAAAGGTAATCAGACACGACGAGGATGAAGAGGAGTGGACACTGTCTGTGGCCCCTAGCTCACCAAACGGAGAGAGGGAGGGAGGGCAGTTCTCTCATAGGAATGCTACGATGAACGCTTTATCAAGGAGTGAGTGGCGACTACGGTATTCTTCAAACTTGCTCACTGATAGCCTACTACTGTAGGTGTGAAGGGTTTTGTGGTGATACGGCACTGTACAGGTTTTTCTACTACCAAAGCGAATGAAGCTGCAGTCATTCAGTGTCTAATGGGTAATAGAAGGTTTTCTAGTCAATCATCACTAGCTGCGACAATTTCCTGCTACGGCGCTTTTCCATTTAACTATCCTGTGTCGAGCAAAACAGCTGGACGTAATGTCACACAAACAAACCATTCGTGAAAACCTAGTGTGTAACAAATATTTGTCGTTTTTCCATTACCCATTTTAGGCAAATTACGCATGAATAAATTGGCGACAACCTGTATGTTCTCCCACCGATCGGTTTCATGTCACAGTTAGCCCGCGGAAGCCAGCATGGACAGAATGCAATAATTGTCAAATATTTGCCATATTCTAATAATTGTCATGTGCCAACGCGTCGCCACATCCATGCCATGGTTAAACTCCTGTAGATCTGAAATCCTGAAAAGAAATATACATTTTTATAGTTGAATTGTATTTTTTTTTGCAAGCATTAGGCATTTAGAATCAAAATGTGGAGAGGAGCTTTAGTTACGCGGTGACATCATGTGCCCTGCGTACCCTCAAAATGATTTATTCAAAAAAAAAAAAGTTCCTTCCTAATTCAGAAAGTTCCTTCCTAATTTGACGTGATAAAGAACGTTTGACAAAATCCACCCCTCGACGGATAAAAATGGTTGATCTTTAGAACAGCTCTCCTATATCTGCCGTTTTCATTACACATCGCTATGCTTTTGTCGAATAAAGTCGGGCCGATGGAAGCCTGGCTATTGAAGACTACTAACATAGCAAGGGAACCTTGAACACAACTTATGAAACAAGGGGGAGGTGGGGGCACATTTAAACCTCGCACAAAAAGCAGGAAGCTCATACACGACAACCTGATTCGCACATGAGTCAACGGCAGGTACACAAAAGCACTGTAATATAGTGTAGTATGGGCTATTGTCCAAAGTTTACAAGAGGCAAAATGTTCATCATCTCCACGTCAATGGTATAGGCTGCAACACAAGGTGGTCAAAAGGTTCCTATAGCTCATTTGGTTGCATGGTGCATACAACAACTCTAGTTACAGGTTTGAGTCCCACATATAATGAAAATATGTATTAACTATAAGAGGATAATACACTTTGGAAAAAAACATAAATAACCATATTTATTTATTTATATATAAAAATCACCTGCATATTAATTGGGGAAATATCCCCACCCAGTAGGCTGCAAATATGTCCATACAAAGTACCTCACACTATACCTAAGTGATACATCCTTCTCTCGAGCTGACAAGGTAAAAATCAGTCCTTCTGCCCCTGACCAAGGCAGTTAACCCACTGTCTCCGTTGGGATCACCACATATTAAACATTGGGACTGATTTGAATGGCAAATCTACCACACGCCTAAAGCCGTCAGACACACACGGAGTAGAAACAGATCCACACACACACGCACGCTAATAGGAACATAGACTGCAAACAAACTGCAAAGAGAGTAACAGGCAAGAGCAATCAGTGAAGCGCACACACACTTAGGACAGGGGTTAGCCTAATAATGACCTACCATCTCCCGGTTTGTTCAGGGGTCAAATTGAATGCGTTCTTTCTGACTGTGTGTATGACCTAACAACAGTGGGACCTGTGACGGCATAGTAGCCGTGATATCTGTGATCTACTGTCCTATAATGACTGGATCAGCTGAGAGTCACGAGCTGGAGCATTAAGAGTGAGATTCTTCCTGGGAGCGAGCCCTCCAGTCACAGGCCACAGGCCGGCAGGTTCTCACAACTCTTAGCCACACACAGTCACATAGAATGGTAAACAGCAAAACTGGACTGACCCATTGGAATCATACTGACCCTCATGCAATCCTCACCTAATCCATAGCCTGGTGCCAGATCTCAGTTTGTGCTATCACTTCAAATCAATGGGATCAAGACCTACTCAACATGCACAGTCTAGATGCACTTAGTCTCGTGTGATGGAATAGACCTCCCTCTCCTTGGAGAACAATCTAGGCTAGTTAGCAGTCGATTCCTCCAGGATGGAGACGGATGGATAGCATGTCAGGAGGACCAGCGGGATGAAGGGGGGGGTATAGATTTACCATGCGAACCGCCCTACTGTCTCTCCTCGGGATCAGAAATAAAAAGGAAGGAGTAGAGGAAGAGAGATGATGAAATGTAGAGACGGGGGGGTTTTGGTGAGAGGGCCGTAGCATCGTCAGAGCCGCTTTGCAGCACCTCATCTGGCTCCTATCCAAGTCCGAGGGAGAAAAGGAAATGAAAGGGAGGAATATAGGGAGAAACCGGGAGCCCGTTGTGAGATCAGCTTTCTCTTAGCTGCTTTGCAGTACCTGCACCTCTGCAGTGAAAAGTAACAGGCGAGCAAACATAAAGTAATCTCACTATTAAGACCTGCAAAGTGGATCATCATTCACCTATAGCTTCTACTGCACATTGTTACAGTAATGTAATATATAATGAGAGAGAGACAGACACACAGAGAGACAGAGACACACAGAAAGAGACACAGACAAAGAGACAGAGATCTAGGGTCGGGGAAGGGAACACCAGTACTGTTTGTGTGTGTTGCTCTCCTCTGCATCCATCTGAAATCAATGCTCTCCAGGCCACAGTCCCCACGTAGTGCTTTTCCACAGGACTCCATGATTCATTCATTAACAGTTTCTCTCCTCCCCTCTACCTCATTCCATCCTTCCCTCTCTCGCTCTCCACCTCCACTTTGCTGTGATGCGCTTAACCCCCACCCCATCTCCCTTCATCTTGACACATCCCCCTTCTCACACACACACACGTTGGCACAGGGCTGTCATATAGAGGAGTGTGTGGGACAAGAGCGATCCAGAAGTCACAGTAGAGCCCCTCTTTCTGCTTCTATGGCCTGCTACAGCCTCATTATTGATTTTACTCAAGGCACCGCTCCAAGGGCTCTGCAGAGAGCCCTATATAAGTACACATGTGCAGAAGCACGAACCTAGTAAGTGCCTAGATGTATATTGTTGAATACCCTCTTCCCTAAAACACACACACACACACACACAGAGAGAGCATTGATTATGTTTCCAAAAATCAGCTGCAGAGGAGTTATGCAATGAGCCCCGGGGAGGAAAAGCCTGGAGAGACTTCTGAGAACAGGGAGTTTGTTCCACCCATACTCAGAGGAGAGAGGACAGAGAAGGAGAGAGAGGGGGGTATAACTGATATGTGAGGCTGACTAAGAAAATGCACTTAAAGAGCCAGAGAGATGGAATCATAGAGGGAGGAATGAGGGGTTGTGTACACGCATGCCGCATTCTACCGTGTGAGCCGAGGCAAAAAGGCAACCAGGGATTCGGGGAAAGGGAAATGAGGCCAGGTGGAAAAATCCAGCTGTAACAATCCAACCTCCATCCAAATCGTTCATTCTTCTGCCTCAGTTCCCCCTCTCGTTCTCTCTCCAGCACACATTCAGTCAGTCCCAAACCAGGAGAGGTTATAGTTTCAATAACCAAAACCCATTTAGGAACAATTCAGGACTTTCCACACTTACACTACATAAACAAAAGTACGTGGACACCCCTTCAAATGAGTGGATTCGGCTATTTCAGTCACACCCATTGCTGACAGGTGTATAAAACTCGAGCACACAGCCATGCAATCTCCACAGACAAACAATGGCAGTAGAATGGCCTTACTGAAGAGCTCAGTGACATTCAACGTGGCACTGGCATAGGATGACACCTATCCAACAAGTCTGCCCTGCTACAGCTGCCCCGGTCAACTGTAAGTGCTGTTATTGTGAAGTGGCAACGTCTAGGCGCAACAGCGGCTCGGCTGCCAAGTGCTAGAACGGAACCGCTGAGTGCTGAAGCGCGTAAAAATAGTCTGTCCTCGGTTGCAACAGAGTTCCAAACTGCCTCTGGAAGAAACGTCAGCACAAGAACTGTTCGTCGCGAGCTTCATGAAATGTGTTTCCATGGTCGCAATGCCAAGCGTCGGCGGCTGGAGTGGTGTAAAGCTCGCCGCCATTCTACTCTGGAGCAGTGGAAATGCGTTCTCTGGGAGTGATGAATCACGCTTTCACCATCTGGCAGTCTGATGGACCAATCTGGGTTTGGTGGATGTCAGGAGAACACTACCTGCCCCAATGCATAGTGCCAACTGTAAAGTTTGGTGGAGGAGGAATAATGATCTGGGGCTGTTTTTTATGGTTCGGGCTAGGCCCCTTTGTTCTAGTGAAGGGAAATCTTAACGCTACAGCATGCATTGACATTCTAGACAATTCTCTGTTTCCAACTTTGTGGAAGGCCCTTTCCTGTTTCAGCCTGACAATGCCCCTGTGCACAAAGCGAGGTCCATACAGAAATGGTTTGACGAGATCGATGTGGAAGAACTTGACTGGCCTGCATAGAACCCTGACCTCAAACCCATCGAACATCTTTGGGATGAATTGGAACGCTGACTGCGAGCCAGGCCTAAATCGCCCGACCTCACTAATGCTCTTGTGGCTGAATGAAAGCAAGTCCTTGCAGCAATGTTCCAACATCTAGTGGAAAGCCTTCTCAGAAGAGTGGAGGCTGTTATAGCAGCAAAGGAAGGACCAACTCCATATTAATACCCATGATTTTGGAATGAGATTTTCGATGAGCAGGTGTCCACATATCATATATTTTGGTCACGTAGTGTAACTCCAGTCAGTTACAGATCAGATGTTATGCTACAACCTCTTTTCCCGACTATTTCCCCAATTCAACCTTAATTCAAGTCCAGCCAGTTGAACTGACTGAGTGCCCCCAGTTTTCCCCGGCTGCAATACTAGTCAAAGCAGCGTGTAGATAGAGTTTAATGAAGCAGTGGAAAGACACAGGGTACTGTACATGTCTGCGTGTGGCCAATTGGAGAGACCGGAAGAACAGGCCTCGAACGACCTGTCTCTTCCTGTATGCCATAAAAATCAGGGAAACCAGCGTCAGCACAACTCCAGAGGGGAAATACGACCGTTTCCTGACATTCTTCTGTAAGTTTCCGCTCGTTGTCTACATCAGAATATGCACAGTGAGTGTGGGGTCTGGAAAGTCGCATTCTGTGAAGTGTGAGTGTCTGAAACTGTGAATGTGCTGGATGTGTGTGAGACAACAGTGTGTGTGTGTCTGTCAATGCCAGTGTGTGTCAGTGTATGTGCGTGACTGCAGAGCAGAATAATATGAGGACTGTGGGACGAAAAGGCCACAGGGAGGGAGCTCTTAACATCCATCCCGCTCTTCCTGTCCTGCTTAGGGGGTAAACAAGCAACAGAACCTAGCTAGTAGCGGTGGAAACAGACAAAGTCGCAGGACAGAGCTGGCACGAGTTGGCGGTCACATTACACGGGCAAAAACAAGCCTGGATGGATGGAAAGCTCTCAGGTCAGGGAGGTTGTGGATCTGTCTTGTTCAACTGCACATACAGACAGTCTGGAATGTTCTATTTAGGCTATGCAATGTGGGGGAGAAACTAGAAGTGGTGGAACAAGAGGCCTACAGTCAGGTCTTGAACTTCAACTAAATATGACTTTCTCTAGTTTCCTTGTAAGCCTCTCAGCTGAGCTTTCCTCAGTTTGTTTTTCCACAAATTAAAAAATAAATAATATCTTTTTTTTTTTTTTCTATCGGTCAGTCTTATACCCTGAAACTGGTGTCCGTCTTGGGACTGAGCTTTTCCTTGGGCTCAGCCAGTCACTCTTACTGGATATCCTGCCAATTGTTATTGAGAACCTGTCAACTCCCTGAACAACAGACAGTGGAACATACACACACAGAGGGATGCCTTCCTTTGAGACAACACACAGCCTCTCTCCTGAATCATTTAACCAGTATCATATAGCCTCCAATTAGTCAGGCAATGCTGTCAGCACCCGCCAGTTCACATCTCACCCCTTTCTTCATGGAACTGCCACAAGTGACACACACACAAGGAAAGGGGCCGCCGGGTCAAGTTCATTGCATAAAGCACAACTGCAGTCAGCAGGTAGCCTAGTGGTTAGAGCGTTGGACTTGCAACCGAAAGGTTGCAAGATCGAATCCCCGAGCTGACAAGGTAAAAATCTGTCGTTCTGCCCCTGAACCCACTGTTCGTAGGCCATCATTGAAAATAAGAATTTGTTCTTAACTGACTTGCCTAGTTAAATAAAGATAAAATTAAAGTCAGACCCCAAGAGGGAATCTTAGCCACAAACCTATACGACCTCCATGTGTGATCTTTATGCGTGTTTCTGTTGTGTAAACTACCTTTGGAAGGTACAGAAAGGACAAGCTGTGACTCTGTGTTGACAGAACACAAAGTCAGGCATCTACGGTTCTGGGTAGACTGAGGGCCTTGCCCTCCACGCCAATTACTATTTCTAGGGGAAACACCCCTAGAGGGGAGTAGTTAACTACATGTAGTTCAACTAGTAATTGAACTATACTGAACAAACATGCAACAATTTCAAAGATTTTACTGAGTTAGTATCTGTTGGTCACAGATACCTTAAAATAAAAAGCGCAGTGGATAAGAAAACCAGTCAGTATCTGGTGTGACCACCAGGCTGTTGATTGTGGCCTGTTGAATGTTGTCCCACTCCTCTTCAATGGCTTTGCCAAGTTGCTGGATATTGACAGGAACTGGAAGACGCTGTCGTACACGTCGATCCCGAGCATCCCAAACGTGCTCAACTGAAAAGTATGCAGGCCTGGGACATTTTCAGCTTCCAGTAATTGTGTACAGATCCTTGCGATATGGGGCAGTGCATTATCATGCTGAAACCTGAGGTGATGGCGGCAAATGAATGGGACGACATTGAGCCTCAGGATCTCGTCACGGTATCTTCGTGCACTCTAATTGCCATCGATAAAATGCAATTGTGTTCGTTGTCTATAGCTTATGCCTGTCCATACCATAACCCCACCATGCAGCACTCTGTTCATAACGTTGACTTCAGCAAACCGTTCGCCCACACAACGCCATAAATGTGGTTTGCGGTTGTGAGGCCCGTTGGATATACTGCTAGAGAAATTAACATTCAATTCTCTGGCAACAGCTCTGGTGGGCATCCCTGCAGTCAGCATGTCAATTGCACACTCCCTCAAAACTTGAGACATCTGTGGCATTGGGTTGTGTAACAAAACTACACATTTTTAGAGTGGCCTTTTATAGTCCCCAGTACAAGGTGCACCTGTGTAATGGTCATGCTGTTTAAACAGCTTCTTGATATGCCACACCTGGCAGAGGGATGGATTATCTTGGCAAAGGACAATGCTCACAAACATGGATGTAAACAAATTCACGCACAACATTTGAGAGAAATAAGCCTGGAAAATGTCTGGGATCTTTTATTTCAGCTCATGAAACACGGGACCAACACTTTACATGTTGCGTGTATATTTTTGTTCAGTTTACATGTTGCAGCAGCTTGGTTGGTGGTAGTGGAACTAGGTTGTGTTTTCAGTAGTTAATTACTTTGCCATGTAGCTAACAACTGGAATTACACACTACTTTTTCTTTACAAAAGTTAAATATGGGTTAAGTAAGTACTCATTTAGATCTGCCCAATTCTCACTTGAAACATTGTTTTTGTGTTTAATAGGCTAAATTACACATTCTGATAAGGGTCATATGTATGTTAAGTGATCAGTCTTGCAATTTGTAGTTGATGACATTTCAGATTTACATATGATAAGTTAACTACTTCCTGAAAAATGTTTTAAGTATCTTTAGTTAAGTAAACTATATTGTTCTTAAGGGTAGCTTTACAATAGCTTAACTTCTTCCAGTGTGAAGTAATTGGTAGCTTGGTAAACTCTTTTTTCAGAGTAGCTTCCCCAACACTGGTAGTTCTCTTATTGGAAGTAACATGGAAGTTTAACTATGCATCAGTGTGACACAACCATTCCAAGTTTGGTTACAATGTAGGCTAAAACAAGTACATAGTAACATAGTTTAACATAGTAGCCTCAGTTCAGTTCATTGGCTGTGAGATGTAGGACTGTGTCAAAAAAGAACATTCTCTGTGTCAGTTAAGAGTTGAAACAGTATCTAATCTCTATTTCACTGTTACAATTATCAACATGATGTTGCCCAGCCTCACTGATTGTAACAACGTTGCCAAGTACTTATTTATTGAGGCAATGAACAAAACCTAGTGGCTGATATACACTGATATATTAGATGTATTATTGACATAAAACCAGCTATTACTATGTACTGCCACCATACAAGCTTGCCATCAGTGGCAATGAATGAGCAACATGTTGAAAGGACATTCAAAATGGTTGTGTGCGTGTGGAAAAGCATTATGCCGCCTGCACATGTTCAGCTATGTGGTTTTGTGGTTCATTGTCATTACCCATGTCTATACACCTTTCACTCTGTTACAAGAATAATGTAGGTCCTACCCTCCCCACAATACCTCTACACTCCGTTGCCATAGCATAACTGCAACAAACATATTTAAAATAATCTCTTTCCCGCTGTTTGCGGTTATTTCCCAAGTGTTGTTTGACTACCTGAAGTTTCTTAGGAGGATGAAAGAACTACTAATTACTTACGCACTCCCTACCACCCACACACTACCCCAACCCCAAAGAGAGTAGTATTTCATTACAATAATCAATCATTTAAAAGGACTCGCTTTTCATCAAGGCCCAAGCATCACAGATGGGCTCCCGAGTGGCACAGCGGTTTTTACAGACCCTGGTTCTATTCCAGGCTGTATCACAACCAGCCATGATTAGGAATCCCATAGGGCAGCACACACTTTTTTTTTTTTTTTAGACAAATTATTATTTACAATGACGGCCTACCCTTCCCAAACCAATTGTGCGCTGCCCTATGGGACTCCCGATCACGGCCAATTGTGATACAGCCCAGGATTGGCCCAGCCTTGTCCAGTTTAGGGTTTCGCCTGGATAGGCAGTCATTGTAAATACGAATTTGTTCTTAACTGACTTGCCTTGTTAAACATTTTAAAGATGTGACCCACGTCAATTGTCATCACCCCCAACTCTCACCCTTCCCTCCCTGCTTCCATCACGGTCAATTTCAGTAGAGGCATTCATTTTTAAAGCGGCCCCTGTCATCGAGATTATAAAACAGCACGTCTCAATGCTGGTGGTAACGTGGTGGAATAGGTCCAAAAACTGGGTTGGTTTCAGGCTATGTAGCGTTTTAGTTATTAAAAACTAAGAACCATGTTTTAATATGTGCAACCAAAAGGGAGAAATTGTGGAATTAACTATTATGCAATATGTTCGTGTCTTGGGAACACAAACTCAACGCACAACAGTGCATGTCATTTGGGGAAATTCCTTGACGTTAGCTGGCATAGACTTAATAAAACTGCTTCCTTTGGCGTCTGGATGCCACAATTTAATATCAAGATCAGACTTGAAACACACGCAGTTGGTTTCACTCAATGAAACAGAGATGGGACATAAAGTAGTATAGCGAGTGTAGCCTATTTATCCAAAATGTAAACAATCGAGATTATGACATTGTCCCGCTGTCTCTCCGAAGATCAACCCAGGCCAGGGCCCACTCTTTTCTTCTCGTTCCTTACCTTTGTATCTCTCCAGAACATCTTCGTACGCCTGGGCGAATTCCCTCTCCTGGGAATGGTTGGTCGGCTGTAAACCCGGGATGAAGCCGGCCATGGTGCCTCTGTTACCGGTGGCCAGCAGCCGAATGGCCCGCTACCGCAGTAATCCAGGACGGTGGATCCGGGTCCTCTCCTCGCAAACACAGCTGTCAAATCCGCTTTGCGTTGAAAGCCACGGTGAATGTGCTCCTCTCCCTTATTTGCTTGTGAAAGTGGCGATTCGCGAGGCTAATTGGTTGAAGGAAAAAGTGAAGCCGCTCACTTGACAAGTCGAGTCATCCGTAGTTTGAATAAAATATGTGGATCAAATATGCAACAGAAAGCTCCAACCTTCTATCCAATAAAAAAATACGTCTATGAACGTTATAGCCTACCGATATTTAATTGAATATATCGACCCATTATTGTCCAATGTGTTCGTCAAGCCACAATCCCAAGCGCATCACTCGCCTCCAGACCTTCCTACCCGGCGAATGTGTTTTATGTGTGTGCGTGGGCGCCACTGAAGCGTGTCTGCGTAAAGGCAAGGGGGTCGTGGTGGGATGGCTCCTTCCGAAATCAGAAACAAGGCTCCACTGAAATAGTATCCGGATACCGGTTCTTACGTACCCTTTAATCGGTGTCTTCTTGGTTCGATTAAACTGCTTTAGCTCCTCTACATGCTTCTTCCCAGCTCAATGGCCGCTTCTATTAAATACACGGCTTGTGGGCAGCGACTCTCCGCCTGCCTCTCTCTCCCTCTCTCTCTCTCATCTCGCGCTCAGGTTTCTCTATTCTTCCTGCAGTGGCTGCCAACCATCCCTCTCTACCAGCCACGCCAGAAACCTCCAGCAGAGGAAATGTGTCGCTGTAGTTCAATAGATGGCTGCCGTGGCACCAGTGCGTAAAAGTAGGGTTGGAGCGCCCCTCGGTGGTATCCCGACTGGTTTTATGGCGCCACCTCCTTTTACTCAAAAACATGGCGGGTCCAGTAATCTGCTTTGAAGATAGCTGCTTTTGTTTTGGACTGAACCAATGCTGAGCCTGCCATCTAACGGCAATGGAATGGAATGCCATGCCAGTTGAGAACAGAAATGGTCCACTGTTCCAACAACAATCCACACCCATAACAGTTTAAAAGAATCTGCTGTATTTCATGAAGCCTAAAATCAAGATGGAGATTTTGCACACTCCTATCCAGAAAAATATGTGCATACAATAAGGGGGCTGAATAGCTACCACAGCACATTATGTGTCAGAGTGCCACACAAGGACACACTGGTGAAGCCAATCAATAAATACATTTCTGCAGACACAAAAACACCAATAGTGTGGGTTCACAGCTCCAATCCAGATGTGTTGGTCATTACTGAGACGTGGTTAAGGAAGAGTGTTTTGAATACTGATGTTAACCTTTCTGGTTATAACCTTTTTCGGCAAGACAGATTTTCCAACGGTGGGGGAGTGGCAATCTTTACCAAGGATCACCTTTAGTGGTTGGTTGTCTCCACCAAGTCTGTCCCCAAACAATTTGATTTGCTGGTTTTAAGCATTAAACTTTCAAATAGCTCTTTGTTGACTGTTGGTGGGTGCTATCGTCCTCCATCAGCACCTCGGCCTGTACCCTGCCTGCCCTAAGCTCTCTCCTGGCCCGTTACATTAAGTGAATTTGTCCTGCTAGGTGACCTAAACTGGGACATGCTTAAACCACCTGACCAAGTCCTAAAGCAATGGGACTCCCTAAATCTTTCTCAGATTATTACCAAAGCTTTTGATACGGTAGACCATTCCATTCTTGTGGGCCGGCTAAGGAGTATTGGTATCTTTGAGGGGTCTTTGGCCTGGTTTGCTAACTACCTCTCTCAAAGAGTGCAGTGTATATAAATCAGAAAATCTGCTGTCTCAGCCACTGCCCGTCACCAAGGGAGTACCCCAAGGCTCGAGCCTAGGTCCCACGCTCTTCTCAATTTACATCAACAACATAGCTCAGGCAGTAGGATGCTCTCTCGTCCATTTATATGCAGATGATAGTCTTATACTCAGCTGGCCCCTCCCCAGATTTTGTGTTCTACAACAAAGCTTTCTTAGGTTCCAACAAGCTTTCTTTACCCTTAACCTTGTTCTGAACACCTCCAAAACAAAGGTAATGTAGTTTGGTAAGAAGAATGCCCCTCTCCCCACAGGTGTGATTACTACTTCTGAGGGTTTAAAGTTTGAGGTAGTCACCTCGTACAAGTACTTGGGAGTATGGCTAGACACTATCCTTCTCTCAGCACATATAAAAGCTGCAGGCTAAAGTTAAACCTAGACTTGGTTTCCTCTATCGTAATCGCTCCTCTTTCACCACAGCTGCCAAACTAACCCTGATTCAGATGACCATCCTACCCATGCTAAATTACGGAGACATCATTTATAGACCGGCAGGTAAGGGTGCTCTCGAGGGCTAGATGTTCTTTATCATTCGGCCATCAGATTTGCCACCAATGCTCCTTATAGGACACATCACTGCATTCTATACTCCTCTGAAAACTGGTCATCTCTGTATACCTGTCGCAAGACCCACTGGTTGATGCTTATTTATAAAACCCAATTAGGCCTCACTCCCTCCAATCTGAGATATCTACTGCATCCCTCATCCTCCACATACAACACCCATTCTGCCAGTCACATTCTGTTAAAGGTCCCCAAAGCACACACATCCCTGGGTCGCTCCTCTTTTCAGTTCGCTGCAGCGCTCGACTGGAACGAGCTGCAACAAACACTCAAACTGGACAGTTTTATCTCACTGTCTTCATTCAAAGACTCAATTATGGACACTCTTACTGACAGTTGTGTCTGCTTTGTGTGATGTATTGTTGTCTCTACCTTCTTGCCCTTTGTGCTGTTGTCTGTGCCCAATAATGTTTGTACCATGTTTTGTTCTGCTACCATGTTGTGTTGCTACCATGTTGTTATCATGTCGTGTTGCTACCATGCTGTGTTGTCATATGTTGCTGCCTTGCTATGTTGTTGTCTTAGGTCTCTCTTATGTAGTGTTGTCTCTCTTGTCGTGATGTGTGCCCCCTCTTGTCGTGATGTGTGCCCACGTCCCTGCAGGAGGCCTTTTGGTAGGCCGTCACTGTAAATAAGAATTTGTCCTTAACTGACTTGCCTAGTTAAATAAAGGTTAAATAAAAATAACAAAACAGATGTTAGGGCTGACTCCCAATTAGTTGATTGTTTTTGGTCAATAGGATGTTGGTCCCCTGATACATTTTTAGTCGAGCAGTAACAAATATACATATATACAGTACCAGTCAAAAGTTCTGGACACACCTACTCATTCCAGGGTTTTTCTTTACTTTTACTATTTTCTACATTGTAGAATAATAGTGAAGACATCAAAACTATGTAGTAACCAAAAAAGTGTTGAACAAATCAAAACATATTTTATAATTGAGAATCTTCAAAGCGCCTACCTTCTGCCTTGATGACAGCTTTGCACACTTTTGGCATTCTCTCAACCAGCTTCATGAGGTAGTAACCTGGATTGCATTTCAATTAACAGGTGTGCCTTGTTAAAAGTTAAATAGTGGAATTTCTTTCCTTCTTAATGCGTTTGAGCCAATCAGTTGTGTTGTGAAAAGATAGGGGTGGTATAGTTAAATAAAGGTTAAATAAAAAAAATAAACTGAGCACTTGTTGGCTTCTTTTCCATCACTCTGCGGTCCAACTCATCCCAAACCATCTAAATTTGGTTGAGGTCGGGTGATTGTGGAGGCCAGGTCATCTGATGCAGCACTCCACCACTCTCCATCTTGGTAAAATAGCCCTTACACTGCCTGGAGGTGTGTTGGGTCTTTGTCCAGTTGAAAAAGAAATG
This sequence comes from Brachymystax lenok tsinlingensis, assembly GCA_030435695.1. Lineage (NCBI taxonomy): Eukaryota > Metazoa > Chordata > Actinopteri > Salmoniformes > Salmonidae > Brachymystax > Brachymystax lenok. The sequence goes on from CM059799.1 coordinate 32,726,695, forward strand.
GTAGTCCCACTAAGCCCAAACCAGATGGGATGGTGTATCGCTGCAGAATGCTGTGGTAGCCATGCTGGTTAAGTGTGAATTCTAAATAAATCACAGACAGTGTCACCAGCAAAGCACCCCCACACCATAACACCTCCTCCTCCATGCTTCACGGTGAGAACTACACATGCGGAGATCATCTGTTCACCCACACCGCGTCTCTCACAAAGAAACAGCGGTTAAAAATCTCACATTTGGACTCATCAGACCAAAGGACAGATTTCCACCTGTCTAATGTCCATTGCTCATGTTTCTTGGCCCAAGCAAGTCTCTTCTTATTATTGGTGTCCTTTAGTAGTGGTTTCTTTGCAGTAATTCGACCATGAAGGCCTGATTCACACAGTCTCCTCTGAACAGTTGATGTTGAGATTAGGGATGCACGATATATCGTTAAGCATATCGGGAATCGGCCGATATGCTAAAAATGCCAGCATCAGCATCGGCCCGATGTCTAGTTTAACACCGATGTGCAAAACCGTTGTCAAAGCTGACATGCATACCTATATAACATAGGTAGATGACGTAATGACGCCATGGAAAAATACAGCGCTACACAGAACAAAAGCAGAAAGATACTAAGCTAACACTTCCAACAACTAAACAAGTTCAAGTCAGGCAGTCATTTGAAAGAGTAAGAAAATTTCAGCGAAGACAACTCAAAGGCGAAATGCATTAACGCCAAGATAATGGAATTCATTGCCCTTGACAATCAAACGTTCTCTGTCGTGGATGATGTTGGCTTTCGCCGTCTGTTGGCTTTCGTACACACTACCAAGTAAGCGCTAATTTTCAGATGTTGCCCTACCGAAGTTACGCAGTATTGTTGAAACGCACATCCATGAGCTACTTGTTATGGGTGTCACTGCTATTAGCTTCACGACTGACATTTGGACCTGCGATGTCAGCCCCATGAGCATGCTGAGTCTGACAGCACAGTGGGTCGACGAGGACTTCGTACTGAGGAAAGCCATATTGCATGCTCAAGAATGTGCTGGTTCTCATACTGCTGCTGCCATTTCAATGGCTTTTGAGAACATGTTTGAAACTTGGAAACATGAACACACTCCTAGCTCCATTCGAACAACTGACTCGAGAAAATAAGCTAATCAACTGTGTCTGCAGAAGACGTGATACCCTCTATCATGGCATTGAAACGCCTGCTAAAACAAAACTGCAGACACAGACTGTGGGGTTAAAACTTGCAAAAGTACTCGAGCCTGTGAACAAGTGATTCAGTGGCATTCTCTCTGAGCTTCTTTACTTCTTTTTGTATGTTTTGAAATGTTCTTGTCTGTATGCCTAGAACTGTACATGTCAACATGTTTACACAGGGCACAGCCGTAAAAGAGATCCAGGTCTCAGTCTGTTTTCCCTGTTAAAATAAAGATTTTAAAAAAAAAGCTTCTTTACTGTGTCGCCGCCATGCTCGATACTAGGAACAAGGACCGATACTTCGATGCAGACAAGAAACAGGATTTACGTGAAATGTTACAGACACAGCTGGACAAGATGGAAACGGACACAGTGACAGTGTGCACCGAGGAAGAGAGGCCACGGACAGACAGAGCTGAAACTGCTTAACATGTATGATGAAATCCTGGTTGAGAATGAAACGACTCAAGTAAGTGAAAGAAATAGGTTTTGATTATGTTTTACTGGTAACGGGGACATATATAAATGCCAACAAAATAACTTTTTGGTCAGTGTGTGTGCTTCAACTATTTAACTGTACTAGAATGCTTAAAAGGCCACAAAATAAAAATGTGGGCAAGGAAAATATCGGATATCCGTATCGGCCCAAAATTCTATATCGGTGCATCCCTAGTTGAGATGTGTCTGTTACTTGAACTATGTGAAGCATTTATTTGGGCTGCAATTTCTGAGGCTGGTAACTCTAATGAACATTCTCTGCAGCAGAGGTAACTCTGGGTCTTCCATTCCTGTGGCGGTCCTCATGAGAGCTAGTTTCATCATAGCGCTTGATGGGATTTGCGAATTGCACTTGAAGAAACTTTAAAAGTTTTTCCGTAATGACTGACCTTCATGTCTTAAAGTAATGATGGACTGTTGTTTCTCTTTGCTTATTTGAGCTGTTCTTGCCATAATATGGACTTGGTCTTTTACCAAATAGGGCTATCTTCTGTATACCACCCCTACCTTGTCACAACACAACTGATTGGCTCAAACGCATTAAGAAGGAAAGATATTTTCACAAATTAACTTTTAAGAAGGACACAATTCAATGGATATCAATCAACAAAGAGGTAAGAATATGTAGGCTATAAGAATATGTTGACGGCTAGCTGTATTAGGTGCAGATGACTGAACTGCTCACTTGTGTGTCTGTGTCTGCAGGTATACAGACGAGGAGGCATTACAAGGTATGTCAATTGGTACTGGTATGTTATGTAGCTCACATTTACCATCCTCCTCTCTTACCTCTTCAATGAATATCCCATAGGCCTCTACATTATGGACAAGGTATGTGTATGAAAACCATTATCAAAGCACTGCAAAATCATTCTGGCTATGGATACGGAGAACATTAACACAAACAATTTGATACGGAGAACATTTGCCACTAAAATCACAATAAACACTAACAACTAAAATATTGTGTTATTGTTATGCGTATTATTACTAATAATACGAGAAGGGGGGCGGTTCAAAAATTGGGTTTTGGGGTTCTTAAAAAGATTATTCGGCCTCCCGAGTGGTGTAGCGTCTAAGGCACGCTCTAGCGGGTGCCTGCAAGCTGACTTCTGTCGCGTCGGACACATTAGTGCGGCTGGCTTCCGGGTTACGCGAGCAGTGTGTCAAGAAGCAGTGCTGCTGGGCAGGGACGCATGGCTCTAGACCTTCGCCTCTCCCGAGTCCGTAGGGGAGTTGCAGCGATGGGACAAGACTGAAACTACTAATTGGATATCACAACATTTTGTAAAAAAAAGGGGTAAAAGTTAAAAAAATATATATGTATATATATATATAAGGTTCTTTGAGGATCCATTAAAAGGGGTTCTTCAAAGAACTTATAGGGGTTCCCAAACAGTTTCAATTTGAAGAACCCCTAAAGGATACCTTTTATTTTTATTTAGAGTGTACCTGCAGGCTGCAATGATTTTATTTGTTGGCTTAATGTAGGCTTTTTTTACATAGTTGGCAATGGCAATAAAAGTACATTTTTAGGTTTGTACCATTTTCATTTAGATTTGGATAGAAATTTGATTTACCACATGTCAATGACTTTGAGATATGAAGATGTTACAATAAATGAAATGAAACTGTTCCACAATGTACCTATGAAAACCATATCAAACAGTAAGCTTAAAGCATCAGACAAGCTCAATGCATATAGTTGAAAAAATACATGTCTAAAAATGAAAGAACAGATGACTTTTGGTCAACAAAGACAGCCCCGGTAGATATCAATGGGCTGGATCCATAGTCTCATATAATCTCAGGGTGATAAAGATCCATAACATCCATAGCCTAGTATAATCAATGAATGGCATGTTCACAGTAACCTATACCGTCGACAAGAGGATCTAGACAGGTGAGACTGACGTGTGTTGTGTCTGACGTCCATAAGATAGGAGGCTGTGTGTAGTAGGCCTATGGGCGGGGCAGGAGACGTCTGTGTGTAAGAGGATCTCAGAAGTCCAGACAAACGCATGTCAGTAGAGGGATACCTGCCATAGAGGATTCTCCAAGCCCAGCCTTACCCTGACCAATACTGTACTGTCCCAGTGCTTCCTAGCCTGACATCAACCAGACATCATCCATAGCCATCGGCTGTTATGCATCATCAGCATTTCCTCAGTACTGTGAATAATACAGACATGACTAGTAGAAGAAGATAAACTGTATAATCCATCCGCAACTGACTGGTTCAGTCTGAATATTATGGAATACAGGAACATTATGAAATAGATGGGGATAAGAAAATATGACAGTCTTATTTTGTTCCCAAAATGTAGGAAGTGAGGCAAAGAGGGAGTGAGAAATGGAGAGAAAGGCTCAATTATTCAGTGCATCTCCATGGACATATTTTATTTATTCTAAGTCATGTCTGTCCATTTCTTTCTGTCACCCCCTCCCCAACTTCTTCTCTCTTTACCAACACACACACACACACATACAACGATCTACAGTCATGAATGCTTTGTATGAATATGAACATACACACTCACAAAGTGTAGCCTTTCAGCCCTCAAACCTGGCAAGCACACGCACACTGAGTCCAGTCACTCTGACTGTCTCGAGTTTTGGATATTAAAGCAAAGTAGGACAGCAGACATGGTTGTTGGCAGTCCAGTAGCTCCCCCAGCAGTACCCACACACACATACAGGACCCCCAACACAGACATATGATACAGTAGACATAGAGAAGAGAGGAAGAGGTAATAGTGATGGGAATGAACTGAACAAGGGTGATGTGACTCGGATGACATCCGTTTTACGCTATATTGGTAGATTCACTGACAGCTTGACCACTGTTATCAGTTATATAATCTTCCTCTGGCATTGGTTGACAGAGCACACTGGCAGACAAAGACATATAGCATAATCCCTTCTAGTAGCTTTAACATTCCAAGTGAACTTGGATTCACCCCAAATGGTGTAATGAGATTCCCTCCATAAACAGGGCTCTCTTTACCATCAGATAATAAGAACAAACAGTTAAGACAGTCAAGTAGAGCTGGGCGATATAGAAAAAAATTGCTTGAATTGATGCGACAAAGATTAACAGAACAATAAGTTTTAAACATGAATCTAAACTACAGTTTTTGTATTATCCTTTAAACTACAACTACTGGTTTGATTTTTGTAACTACCCATTAACAAGCAAACGTATTTCATTTCAAACGTCACATTTCTCTAGTATAGGCTACTTATCGTAATGAACAATAACAGCAAAATGCCTGCTATAAGTGATCGTAGCCGATAGTTTCCGGTTTATCATCCCAGCTCTATAGTCAAGACACAGGATATGCCACATTTCAAATCTAAGGCAAGTCTGCCAGGATCTTTACAGGGTGACAAAATCATTATATCCCCATCTAGTGGTCATAAGTGCAAACTACAACTTTTTATGTGACCCTGTGTGATAAAAGTAGCACTGATGAAATGTGCTTGAGTCATCTTTGTTGGATCATGCTGAGTCTAGGTGCAGACAGTGAATGTGGCCTTCACACACACACACACACACAAACACACATCAACACACATCAACACACATCAACACCATCATCCCAGACACCCTGGACCCACTCCAATTCGCATACCGCCCCAACAGATCCACAGATGAAGCCATCTCTATTGCACTCCACACTGCCCTCTCCCACCTGTACAAGAGGAACACCTATGTGAGAATGCTGTTCATTGGCTACAGGTCAGCGTTCAACACCATAGTGCCCTCCAAGCTCATGTCTACGCTTAGGACCCTGGGCACGACAAGGCCTCTTGCCCCTCAGGAGACTGAAATGATTTGGTATGGGACCTCAGATCCTCAAAAAGTTCTACAGCTGCACCATTGAGAGCATCTTGACTGGCTGCATCACCAGTGGGTATGGCAACTGCTTGGCATCTGACCACAAGGTATTACAGCGAATAGTGTGTACGGCCCAGTACATCACTGGGGCCAAGCTCCCTGCCATCCAGGACCTCTACACCAGGTGGTGTCAGAGAAAGGTCCTAAAATTTTTCCAAATATCCCAGACACCCAAGTCATAGACAGTTCTCTCAGCTATCGCAGGGCAAGCAGTACCGATGCACCAAGTCTGGAACCAACAGGACCCTGAACAGCTTCTACCACCAAGCCATAAGAATTTGTTCTTAACTGACTTGCTTAGTTAAATAAAGGTTAAATAAAACATATACAAATTTAATAAAAAGAAGACTGCTAAATAATTCAATAGTTAACCAAATAGCTACACGGACTATCTGCATTGACCCTTTATGCACAAACTTTTTTGGACTCAGATACGCTGCGGCTATTGTTTATTATCTATCCTGTTGCCTAGTCACTTTATTCCTAGTTATATAGCTTGGGCTCTCAGGGTGTTCTGAGGTTGTGTATGGGGCCTCTGTTGACGTGTGTTTTAAGTAACAGACATAATTGACTTATACCGTGGCCTTCCAACTCCCCTTTTCCCAGTCCAAATTTCTCACATCCCCTTTCCCAGTTTCTCTGTGTCCCCTCCACGCATACTCTCTCGCCCCTGTCTCTCTTTATATGTCATCATTACTCTTCTTTCCATCCTCCACCTCTTTGAAGCTTGCCCATTTTCTCTGTATGCCCTCCTTCCCTCTTCCTCTTCTCTATCCAATCTCTCTTTTAATTGTGGATTCCTCGTTGGGTTCATTCTATCCCTCACTCGACTTTTCTCTGTGTCCTCCACAAAAATGGTCTTTCTTTTCACAAGCTTAAATTCAAATTCAAACGCTCGCTCTCTCTGTTTCACTTTTTTCTCACTTTTCCAGTGTCTTTCCCGCTCCCTTCATAGCCATGGAAACCGGGAGACTGTGTGCATGCGGGTCCCCATGGCAACAGGGGAATAGGGCCGAGCCAGGCTAAGAGATGTCCTTTGAGCTGCCTGGTGAAATTTTTGTTGAGCAAGAGCTCAGGCAGGCAGTTGCCTAGACGCCTCATTTCCATGCAGGCACCTTATATCTGGGGCCTCAGTACATACTGTATGTAAATACATTTCCCCCACCACATTCACACACCCGGATACACTCTGCCTCCAGCCGACATTTACACATAGGCTATACAAGTCAGCAAATATCCAAATCCCTCAAGGCAAGACAGCTGCCTGAAAAGTATTCCGAACTCGACAAATAATCCACAATAGCAGGAGATCTTGTTTTTGAACTGTTTTTTAAAATAATGTTCCTTCCATGTGACAAATGTAGCCTATGTTCCATGTGACATACAAATGCTCAACCTCAGCTTCTTCTAATGCTTCCAATTTTCACATGCCAATCTGTTGACGAAACCGATTTTGGTCATATTATTGTGGTCAAATTAATTACATTTAACCCAAATAATACAGAGTATTATAATTAGGAAACAGTCACGATATCATGTGGTTTAGTTTATATTGATTCTCACTTCATCCTCATCCTCAGTTGCATCCAAAATGAAAATCCATATGAAATATAAGAGTGCCTTGTCTCCGTGAATAAAAGTGATAGATCTGCATTCTGCACCCACCACACAACAGCTTTGCCTTAACGTTTGAGCCGAGACGTCAGTCAAAGGTCCTGCTACCAACAGCGAGCCAAGAACTCTCTCTCATAATCAAACCCCAACAGTCTGACAGACACAGCCTTTCCTCTAACCACCCACTCAATCACACACGCACACACACACAGTGCCACACACACACAAACACACACACACACATAATCTTGAAAGACTTTTGCACACACACACACAGTGCCACACACACACAAACACACACACACACATAATCTTGAAAGACTTTTGCACACACACACACAGTACCACACACACAGCCCAAACCCTGGCAGGCTGGCACCACAACACATCAGGACAGCTGTGAATTCCAGCTCTTAGAACCAGGAGACGACCACAACTGTCAACTGACCAGTACGGCCCGAAACCTCAAAAACCTTGGTTCAAAAAAGAGAACACAGTGTGTCACCTGAAACAGGCAATAAAATAAAGACCTGTTTGCAGCTTTAGCATGACAGTTTACAACGCGTCACATGTAAACCGTGACGAATGGACTGCCATTTTTTCCCCTCATCAATCAACACACAATACCCCATAATGACGAAGCGAAAACAGGTTTTTAGAAATGTTTGCAAATTTGCTAAAAATAAATAACTACATAATCATTCAGACCTCAGTACTTTGTTGTTGCACCTTTGGCAGCGATTACAGCCTCGAGTCTTCTTGGGGATGACGCTAGAAGCTTCACACACCTGTATTTGGGGAGTTTCTCCCATTCTTCTCTGCAGATCATCTCAAGCTCTGTCAGGTTGGATGGGGAGCGTCACTGCACAGCTATTTTCAGGTCTCTCCAGAGATGGTTAAACGGGTTCAAGTCCAGTTTCTGGCTAGGCCACGTAAGGACATTCAGAGACTTGTCTCGAAGCCACTCCTGCGTTGTCTTGGCTGTGTGCTTAGGGTTGTTGTCCTGTTGGAAGGTGAACCTTCGCCCCAGTCTGAGGTCCTGAGCGCTCTGGAGCAGGTTTTCATCAAGGATCTCTCTGTAATTTGCTCTGTTCATCTTTCCATCGATCCTGACAAGTCTCCCAGTTCCTGCCTCTGAAAAACATCCTCACAGCATGATGCTGCCACCACCATGCTTCACCGTAGGGATGGTGTCAGGTTTCCTCCAGACATGGCGCTTGGCATTCAGGCCAAAGAGTTCAATCTTGGTTTCATCAGAACAGAGAATCTTGTTTCTCATGGTCTGAGAGTTTTTAGGTGCCGTTTGGCAAACTCCAAGTCGGATGTCATGTGCCTTTTACTGAGGAGTGGCTTCCATCTTCCAATGGTGGAGTGCTGCAGAGATGGTGTCCTTCTGGAAGGTTCTCCCATCTCCACAGAGAAACTCTGGAGCTCTGTCAGAGTGACCATCGGGTTCTTGGTCACCTCCCTGACCAAGGCCCTTCTCCCCCAATTGCTCAATTTGGCTGGGCGGCCAGCTTTAGGAAGAGTCTTGGTGGTTCCAAACATTTTCTGTTTGATGCAGGCTACCGTGTTCTTGGGGTCCTTCACTGCTGCAGAAATGTTTTGGTACCCCTCCCAGATCTGTGCCTCGACACAATCCTGTCCCGGAGCTTCCCTCGTCCTCATGGCTTGGTTTCTGCTCTGAAATGCACTGTCAACTGTGGGACCTTATATAGACAGGCCTTTCCAAATCATGCCTAATCAATTGAATTTACCTCAGGTGGACTCCCAATCAAGTTGTAGAAACATCTCAAGGATGATCAGTGGAAACAGGATGCACCTGAGCTCAATTTCGAGTCTCATAGCGAAGGGTCTGAATACATATGTAAATAAGGTATTTCTGTTTTTTACTTGTAATACATTTGCTAAAAAATCTAAAAACCTGTTTTCGCTTTGTCATTATGGGGTATTGTGTGTAGATTGATGAGGAAAAACAATGATTTAATCCATTTTAGAATAAGGCTGTAACGTAACAAAATGTGGAAAAAGTCAAGGGGTCTGAATACTTTCTGAATGCACTGTAAGTGCACGCTGTTTAAGTGTTACCCTGTGTTAATTAAGTGTTCAAATGTTTTGTTTAAGTGGATTGCAGTTCATCAGTCCCAAGTTAAATAAATAAATGTTGATGCCTCAGTCTGGATTTCTGCATGTTCGCTGCTTAAGTGCATGATTCACAACAGTTATCAGGAGTCGACTAGCTTCTGTTACACACCACATCAATCCATCTCTTTGTATGCATCTATTTTAGTGCACGACAACCCCACTGGGCACACACTTGGTGAAAACGTTGTGAAATTACTTTGAACCAATGTGGAATAGACGTTGAATTGAGGTCTGTGCCCAGTGGGACATTGCTTGTGTTTGTAAAGAGCAATGAAGCTAGCAGAAATAGCAGGCAAAGAGCAGCTTGCATGCCTGAGGAAACAACCGCAGCATACATAACCATTCTTTGTTCACTGTATCTCAGTCGCTCATTCCATCACAAACACTTTACTCCCTTATAAAACCCAAGCTGGAACAATGACAGGTTCACTGATGAAAAGTGTTTTTTAAATCCTCAAGCCATAAACCTGACAGATATCTTTGGAGCGGTATCACACGCCTTTAGTGAAAGTATACGGTATTAACAAAATATATATGCCTAGTTGCTGCTAATTGGAGAACTGCTATGATATGATGTGTTTTTTCCACACAAGGCTAGTACAATGCACTCCCAACCCACATCCATGAGGGTAAAGTAGGATGGAGAGATATACATCCTAGCCACATCCTCCAAACTCCTTCCCGTACAGCACAATAATTACAAGGATAGCTAGTTCTTGAATTAGATAAAGATTAAACCTGACAACATTCCCATGTGTAATAAAATGTTGAGGCTATAATGAAAACCATTGCCACGCATTTGTCTCCAGTCTTCCCCCACTGAAGGGGGACTATTATCAGTTCCCATCTCTGCATGTATACCCTGCCTTTTCCAGGTGAGTGTTGTAGTAGTATACATTTACCAAAACGTCTTACCTGCAACACGCACCACCGCCCTCTCCGCCGGGTCCAGGACTGAGTCGTGGGTCTTCCTCTTCCTCCTCTCTCCTCTCTCGTGTCTGGATGGTCGGTTCCAAGGTAGGGTGTCCCCAGGGGGGCCCTGGGGTCCGGACGGGCAGGGCGACAGGGAGCCCCCCGAGCGCTCACTACGCAAAGACCGCTCGCTCCTCTCGCTAATGCAGGAGCGCTCGCTCAGTGTCTCCTCGTCCGAGGACTCCATCACGACGGAGGGCTGGAAAAAGAGAGGGACTGGAGTAAAAGAGGAGGAGAAGAAATGGGGAAGAGTGTAGGGGAGGGGGTATAAATAAGGTCAGGGCAAAAGGGGGGATGAAAGAAGTAAGGAAAGAGGAGGGAAAGAAAGGAAGTATGAGAGATAGGCAATGCTGTATAATTCATCATCCACGGTGTAATCTGCCATAGCTCACAAATAATGCAAGGCTTCTTGTAATTCGTGTAAGTCACCTTGGTTATAACACGATGGTGATGATGATAGGGAGGAGGATGGAGGAAAAACTAGGTCAACAGAACTGCCAGGTCTCAATGACGCTCAACGAGTTTGACGAGTTCTAAGTAATATGACAGAAGACCATTACTCAACTTTCAAGATGGAGATTGACATAAAGGCAAAGAGGTTGGCTAGACATCACAATGTCACTGGAGCTCTGTTGTGAAAACACCTCCAACTTTAATCAATAGTCAATGAAGGACAAGGACAGGAAACTTTGGCGACAATCAAGACTTCAGAGCAGTATGACTTCCATTACTCCACATTCATAATAGATGATTGACAGGTGGGTCTTGGTGTCACGACCGGTGTGAAGAACGGACCAAGGCGCAGGGTGAGTGGAGTTCCACATATTTAATTAAAGAGAACATCCAAATGACAAAATAATAAACAACAGCTCTGACAAGGTGTAGCGCGCACACAGCACATACAACAAAACAATATCCCACAACCCAGGTGGGGGAAAGAACAAACTAAATAGGATCCCCAATTAGAGGCAACGACTATCAGCTGCCTCCAATTGGGAACCACACACAAACACAACATAGAAAATATCCGGCCCCAAAACTGAAACTATATTTGGGGGGGTTTCGAGTGGGACACTAGCGTCGGTGGCGGCTCCGGTTCGGGACGTACCGGGCTGAGAAGGTGCACAGGAGGCCTGGTGCGTGGAGCCGGCACAGGTCTCACCGGACTGATGACACGCACCTCAGGGCGTGTGTGGGGAGCCGGCATAGGAGTCACCGGACTGAGAGGGCGCACTGGACGTACCGGGCTGGGGAGGCGCACCGGAGGCCTGGTGCTGGGAGTCAGCTGGATGTGTATGGGACCCACGGGAACATGGACTACATTTCTGTCAATCGTATTGGGGATCAATACCACTGACCTCAGCGTAGTGGTGTCTGGGGACTTTGAATGGGTTTTACTGCCTAAAGACTGACCCTGGAACAGCCCATTCTATGCTAAATGACTGACACAATTTGATTCTGGTTTTGTTCAGCTATTTTTCAGACTATTCCTTTGCAGTTTTACGTCTCATGGGGGTCCTAGTTGACCACAAAACCACCATGGTTTTCCATCTATCTAAATAAGTAAAAGTATTTTAAAAAGGAGTTTTGGGCTTCCATCCGTAATCAGCCATTTGAAATTCACTGAAATGATACAAACTCCATTACTACGACAGCTGTGGTTAGGTAGTGGAAATATTTAATTGAGATGTGAGTAGTAAGTCAAACAAGCTAGCTACTATTTCCATCTGTGATAACTGTGGTGAATTTCCCTGTACTAGTCTAGCCCTGGGCAGAACGCCTGCCCCACTTCCTCCAGCATGTCTCTTGAGGTACCAGGAAGGGGTTAACCCTTCCCAGCGTCCTCAGCGTTCAGTTGGATCACTCAGTTTCCCTGCTGCTGCCTGACAGAGTGTTGGTTCTGAGGCGACCGGAGTCAGTGGTATTTAAATAGAGACAGAATGGGGGTTCAAAGCCACGCTGTGTCATTATGGCTTCGTGTGGCATCGCGTGAAAGGAAAAGACTGCTTTTGAAAGAAAAACCTGAAAATTTAAAAAAAATAAGTCATATTTCAATAATTTCCTTTCCAATACAGCCTCCCCCCAGTTCTCTCTCGCTCTGTCGCAGTCCTCTTCCCTCTCTCTCTCTTTCAGTCTTCTTCCCTTTCTCTGTCTCAGTTATCTTCTCTCTTCCCTCTCACTCTCTCGCTCTGTCTCTGTCCTCTTCCCTCTCTCTCCCCCTGACAACAGTTGTTGGAGTTGGACCGTGTATGGATGCAGAACAGTTGACTGGGTTCATTTATAACTTGGCCTCCGGATTTGCATGGCCATGGATACAAGGTGTTCCCATCCACAGCCGGGACTGAGTGATTCCAAAACAGCATTCCTTCATCGTCTTTGGACCGACTAAACTATTAACAGCTGTTGAATCCTCATTGATAGTTGAACAGACAGCGGGGTTACCTACAGTTGACGTCGGAAGTTTACATACACTTAGGTTGGAGACATTAAAACTAGTTTTTCAACCACTCCACTAATGTCTTGTTAACAAACTATAGTTTTGGACAGTCAGTTAGGACATCTACTTTGTGCATGACACAAGTCATTTTTCCAACAATTATTTACAGACAGATTATTTCACTTATAATTCACTGTATCACAATTCCAGTGGGTCAGAAGTACATACACAAGGTTGACTGGGCCTTTAAGCAGCTTGGAAAATTCCAGAAAATTACGCGTTCTGTCTCCTAGAGATGAATGTACTTTGGTGCGAAAGGTGCAAATCAATCCCAGAACAACAGCAAAGGACCTTGTGAAGATGCTGGAGGAAACAGGTACAAAAGTATCTATATCCACAGTAAAACGAGTTCTATATCAACATAACCTGAAAGGCCGCTCAGCAAGGAAGAAGCCACTGCTCCAAAACCGCCATATACAGTGGGGGAAAAAAAGTATTTAGTCAGCCACCAATTGTGCAAGTTCTCTCACTTAAAAAGATGAGAGAGGCCTGTAATTTTCATCATAGGTACACTTCAACTATGACAGACAAAATAAGGAAAAAAAAAATCCAGAAAATCACATTGTAGGATTTTTAATGAATTTATTTGCAAATTATGGTGGAAAATAAGTATTTGGTCACATACAAACAAGCAAGATTTCTGGCTCTCACAGACCTGTAACTTCTTCTTTAAGAGGCTCCTCTGTCCTCCACTCATTACCTGTATTAATGGCACCTGTTTGAACTTGTTATCAGTATAAAAGACACCTGTCCACAACCTCAAACAGTCACACTCCAAACTCCACTATGGCCAAGACCAAAGAGCTGTCAAAGGACACCAGAAACAAAATTGTAGACCTGCACCAGGTTGGGAAGACTGAATCTGCAATAGGTAAGCAGCTTGGTTTGAAGAAATCAACTGTGGGAGCAATTATTAGGAAATGGAAGACATACAAGACCACTGATAATCTTCCTCGGTCTGGGGCTCCACGCAAGATCTCACCCGTGGGGTCAAAATGATCACAAGAACGGTGAGCAAAAATCCCAGAACCACACGGGGACATAGTGAATGACCTGCAGAGAGCTGGGACCAAAGTAACAAAGCCTACCATCAGTAACACACTCGCCGCCAGGGACTCAAATCCTGCAGTGCCAGACGTGTCCCCCTGCTTAAGCCAGTACATGTTCAGGCCCGTCTAAAGTTTGCTAGAGAGCATTTGGATGATCCAGATGAGGATTGGGAGAATGTCAGATGAAACCAAAATAGAACTTTTGGTAAAAACTCAACTCGTCGTGTTTGGAGGACAAAGAATGCTGAGTTGCATCCAAAGAACACCATACCTACTGTGAAGCATGGGGGTGGAAACATCATGCTTTGGGGCTGTTTTTCTGCAAAGGGACCAGGACGACTGATCCGTGTAAAGGAAAGAATGAATGGGGCCATGTATCGTGAGATTTTGAGTGAAAACCTCCTTCCATCAGCAAGGGCATTGAAGATGAAACGTGGCTGGGTCTTTCAGCATGACAATGATCCCAAACACACCGCCGGGCAATCTAAGGAGTGGCTTCAGAAGAAGCATTTCAAGGTCCTGGAGTGGCCTAGCCAGTCTCCAGATCTCAACCCCATAGAAAATCTTTGAAAGTCCGTGTTGCCCAGCGACAGCCCCAAAACATCACTGCTCTAGAGGAGATCTGCATGGAGGAATGGGCCAAAATACCAGCAACAGTGTGTGAAAACCTTGTGAAGACTTACAGAAAACGTTTGACCTCTGTCATTGCCAACAAAGGGTATATAACAAAGTATTGAGATAAACTTTGTTATTGACCAAATACTTATTTTCCACCATAATTTGCAAATAAATTCATAAAAATCCTACAATGTGATTTTCTGGATTTTTTCCTCATTTTGTCTGTCATAGTTGAAGTGTACCTATGATGAAAATTACAGGCCTCTCTCATCTTTTTAAGTGAGAGAACTTGCACAATTGGTGGCTGACTAAATACTTTTTTTCCCCACTGTAAAAGTCAGACTAAGGTTTGCAACTGCACATGGGGACAAAGATCGTACGTTTTGGAGAAATGTCCTCTGGTCTGATGAAACACAAATAGAGCTGTTTGGCCATAATGACCATCGTTAAGTTTGGAGGAAAAAGGGGGAGGCTTGCAAGCCGAAGAACACCATCCCAACCGTGAAGCACGGGGGTGGCAGCATCATGTTGTGGGGGTGCTTTGCTGCAGGAGGGACTGGTGCACTTCACAAAATAGATGGCATCATGAGGAACGAAACTGATGTGGATATATTGAAGCAACATCTCAAGACACCAGTCAGGAAGTTAAATCTTGGTCGCAAATGGGTCTTCCAAATGTACAATGACCCCAAGAATACTTCCAAAGTTGTGGCAAAATGGCTTAAGGACAACAAAGGCAAGGTATGGAGTGGCCATCACAAAGCCCTGACCTCAGTTCTATAGAACATTTGTGGGCAGAACTGAAAAAGCGTGTGCGAGCAAGGAGGCCTACGAACCTGACTCAGTTACACCAGCTCTGTCAGAAGGAATGGGCCAAAATTCACCCAATTTATTGTGGGAAGCTTGTGGAAGGCTACCCAAAACGTTTGACCCAAGTTAAACAAAACAATTTGTGTGTGTGTGAAAAATCTATGACAATGAAATCATATGCCATCTTCCAATCGTCTCACCCCAAGCTGTGATCAATATTTCCAGTAGAGCAGACTGTCATATCCCTTTTATCAAGAGGATGCTCTCCTGAAAGAACGCTGGGGGTCAGCGATGGAAGCATGCATTGCTCTCAGGGAAGTACTCCTCTGAGAAATCTGTTTTATCGGTTGTTCAAATTACCTTCAAGAACAGCACTATATTGATTGGTTTATTGTACTGCACACACTGCCTGTTACGTTGTGTAGCTACCGGTATAATGATGTTGAGGGACTATAATGATGATGTCTCTCTGGTGTCCCTGTCCGTCATGACAAGACACACAGTGCATATCAAAGAGCTGTGGGATAAAATGAGGCAATTCAGAGACAAATGGCCAGATCCGATCTTGTAGAGACAGACAGACAGCCGGCAGGAAGATGGACAGACAGGCAGGCAAGTGGACACAGACAGAGGGGCAGGCAGGCAGACAGACCAACAGACAGAGAATGCAGGTGGCAGACAGTTGATGATAGATTGTTAATTGAGACAGATGTCTAGTTGACATAGATTGTTAATTGAGACAGATGTCTAGTTGACACAGTACTGTCTGACATTGCTTTTTGTTTGACTGCAAAGCCAACACATAGTAGTTGATGGGGCAGAGCCTCAGCGATATTTTATTCCATATGGTTTCACAACGGTGGTTCCCGATTCTTGAATATTTCATGTGAAAAGGGGGTGTGTCCATGGGCACTGCAGCTGAAAAGGGCGTGAGAGTAGTAGCCATAATCTTTGGCAATGAGTATGAAGTCTCACACTGGATTAGGAGAAAATATGCCTATGGTTTAAAACGGGATATAAATGACTACTTGACTGTTTACCTCGACTAGAGTGGGGCTAGATTGACAAACTGTCAGAATTTTAGCTAATGATTTATGCTCATCACAAAGCTGCTCACGACAGGGAAATACATATGGCCATCTGGTATGTGAAACGACGGGTGACTCCTGTATCTTGCTTTCACCTCTAGCACAGATTGTTGTTATATTTTCCAGACAGCGTTTAGCGTGAAGATGGCTGAACATAAGACGACTTGTGTAAAAACAGACCGTAGAAGATGAATTGATGCCGCTCTAGGGACGTCTTTAATGAGTGCACGGTCCCAATGGTATTATTACCGATAATTAATGGCCGATCAATAAAATGATCCTATTCAGGGACACCTTCTATTCAGAAATCGAACATAATTACACAATAGCTTGAATAAACAGCTCTTGCACAAGGCTACGGATTTATAGAAATCACAATAGACCTTAGGCATAAGACTGTGTGTTCTGTAGAAGAGTTATGAGGAAAAGCGAGGCAAGGGCTTAAATATGTAGCGGAAACGGTATGCATGAGTGATCATAGATCGATCCTATTTCGAAATGTCGTGGGGAGCGAGGCAAGGAGCATAGTGGGGCTCTTTGTCCACACTGCCTGCATAACGGGCTAATAACATTTATCCATTTGTGATGCCGGTGTTAACAAACTGCGTTTTGTGTCAGTCTCATTAGTAGAATAACATTGTTAGGTTATTCGACCTACACACCCCTTCTAATTTCTCCTTTTCAAGCACAAAGCATCTAAACCTGGAGCAAGCATGGATAAAAATCGATTTTGATAGGCTATAATAAAACGATAGGCCTATCTGACCAAAATAATATTAACTCTCTATACATTAGTATTTATATCCTAATGAATTAACTACACCAATCATTTTATGAATTGCATAAATATAAACTTTTTACTATGCAATTAAGAACAGATATTGGATATCAGGCTATGGGAATAGTTTAACCACATCGGTAATACAAATGCAACTGAACACCAACCATAATACATGTATTATATCATATGTATTTCACAATCTCAGACGTCTGTCAATATGACTCAGACTACACATGGTGTTCCACGACACCGAAACCTTACCGGAGAATAGCGGTCCTCGAGTCGGAATATTTTACAGGGTTACAGAGACAGGGATGCTGTGGCTCTTCGAGTCGCCCTCCTCACGACAAGCGTCTTTCCTCTTTCGGAAGCACGTTTAGGTACAGACGGTCTGATCGGGGCTGCTACTCAGCCGTTCGTACCGACCCGGGACAAGGAAGCGATGAATACCACGACTGTGATTCGGTAATGGCTGTCTATTCCCCTCCTTCCCTCTCCCTCCTTTTCTCCCGTTCTTTCCTGTCTCTACAACCCCCACCTCGCCCTATATCCCTCACTCTCGCTCTACTGACCTCACCAACGGGTAGGCTATATCAAGGGTTTAACATTTAACCCATAGCTATTGGAGAGGAGTTAAGTGTCGCGAAAATGCAATTTCGGTGTGTTCTAACTTCAGCTGCACTATTCCCGCACGGCCAACTGGCACGACGCACGCAATTTTTACGGGAAGAAAGAGGCGTTTACTTTTGGCATATTTGTGGATGGATGCATAGCAACCACGAAATAGCTGTGTTTAGCTACTGCTTTTGCAACAGGTCTTGCTTTGTCTTTGCATGTGATCATATTAATCCTTAGATCTATCGTCCCTATTTCTCCTGACCCCTCCTCCCCCCATCTCCAATATGTATTTATACATCTAAATAACGGAGTTTTGTAGGACCCTCCCAGTCCTACAGGTCGGGCCAATTTGTCCGGCCGGGAGAATAGATTGCAAGAATGGTCCTCCCTGGATAACCATTGGCCACGATATCCACGGACCCTCCCTCCGCGGAGCAGTCAGAGCGCGGCGGAATGCTGTCCGACAGTTCAGGATTAACTAGGCTCGCTGCTGATGTTTCAATCAAACAAAAGGCGACTGGCCAAATGAAAAGCACTGCAATTTTGCAACCTAGACCGGAGACTTGCTTCAGAAGATAAAAGGTAGCATAACGTTTGGCTGTAATATGTAACAGGCTGCTTAACTTTACCGACATAATAAAACAATCTAATTTAAAATCCCCTTTGTTAATCAAAATAAGGGAAGAACGCATTTCTGTAATTGACAATAAATCAGGTCGACTGCAAGGAAATAAAGCAGAACAATAGGCCTATAGTTTTGTAAAAGAAAATGCAGTAACCAGACAGGCCAAAATCCCCTTACCCAAACGCTTTATTAAACCCTTGTGATGACTAGCCTAGACCATACCGTTGCCTTTTCACCTTGTCCCACGGCCTAGATACAATGTCACCACCAGACTGAAATGAATCAGAAAAGTAACGTGCAACACTTTGGCGGGAGTCAGGCCATGAGGCAATCTTTTGGCATTTATGAAAAATCCAGCTCCACACACTTCATCAAAACGGTTTATCGGCTATATTGTGACAGTATTGGTATCTCTTCATTTTTGTAAATAACCCTTGTGATTAAGGCAGAGGCTAAACTCACTCTATAATACTTAATTCTCCACTCTATGTCA
This sequence comes from Brachymystax lenok tsinlingensis, assembly GCA_030435695.1. NCBI lineage: Eukaryota > Metazoa > Chordata > Actinopteri > Salmoniformes > Salmonidae > Brachymystax > Brachymystax lenok. The sequence continues at coordinate 32,745,595 of CM059799.1, forward strand.
GCAAGTAATAAACCCTATTTGTGTTGCCACAAAACACGATGGACATCACTAACGTTTGTCAGGCATTGTAACAGAAGCCTATTTACTTCAAATATGATTTGACACAATTAGGTAGATGGGAGATTGTGTAGTACTTACTTGGCTCTTGGCGCCACCTTGTGGTGACATGGAGGATCTCCTAATTTTATCAGGACTAGTGAAACACTTGGTAATTTAATTGGGATTTCAGAGTGCATCCATTCATATTTAGCTTTCATTGGGAGAAGCTGTCCCTTGGGAGTATTCCTCAACTAATCCAAAACTCTGATATTTACCAGAATTACGTGCCAGGGTTTAGAGTTGAGTGGGGTTCAGATTTCATCAACCCCGCACTTCCAAGCAAGGATGGTTTATAAAAATATCATTAGGATATTTCTGATTGTCATTTCTGGAAGTCTCGTATGTTTAGTTTTTTCAAGGATATTAATTATGCTGGCTATACTGTCTGTAGTGCTGTAATACTTCAACTGTAGCTATTTGTCCTAAAACAAGTTGGCTAATTTGAAATAATTACATTTTTTTTATGAATACATTCACGCTCAAAACATAGTCTGTATTGTGCAGTTAGTATGGTATTACAAATAATTGGATACACATCGGTAGTATTAACACATTCAAAACCAAGATCACAAATATAATGAACAAACTTAAACCCGAGTGCACATATCATAAATCACCTTTACATTTCTGTCCCTTTCTTAAAATCATGTCTCCCTACACTGTACCTAAAAAAGGAGAAAGTGAGAGTCATATACAAGGTTTATGTTCAATAATATTTATTTATTTTTATTTGCAAACTAGGGTTGGACACAAGCAATAAAGTGATATCGGATTAACAATTATTATACACAAGTTAGGGTCAAATGGGTCAAGGCCTGTCATCAGCTTGAGCGCCGGTGTGGTGCGCTGGGGTCTGGTAGGTGCCCTCCTTCACCATCTTGTCCCGCTGCTTACGGATCTCATACAGCCTCTTGTGCTACAGACAGACAGAGAGCGCAATCCACGTCAGACACTTATGTTGTGAGAGAGGCTGTCAAACGTTTTTGGGGGTGCAAGCTCAGAACTTCTTAAGGAGGTATTGGTGTGTTTTTTCAGCTCATTGCTGATCAAAACCACAATTCTCTTCATTCATGTTTTTTAACGACAAAAACTGTCAAAACAAAAGCATTTCCTAAAGTCTTGACACTATTAATTTGGTAATCAACACCAAAGCTTCCTCCATCTGCAACTATCCATTAAGTCAATGGAAAAACAACAGGTAGAGCTGGAAAGGATGGACTTTATTTACATTTATTTCACCTTTATTTAACCATGTAGGCCAGTTGAGAACAAGTTCTCATTTACAACTGCGACCTGGCCAAGATAAAGCAGAGCAGTGCAACAAAAACAACACAGTTACACATGGCATAAACAAACGTACAGTCAATAATACAATACAATACAATAGAAAAGTCTAAATACAGTGTGTGTAAATGAAGTAAGATTAGGGAAGTAAGGCAATAAATAGGACGTAGTGGCGAAATAATTACAATTTAGCAAATAAACACTGGAGTAATAGATGTGCAGAAGATGAAAGTGCAAGTAGAGATACTGAGTGCAAAGGAGCAATTAAAAATAATTTTAAAAAATACCAATATGGGGATGAGGTAGTTGGATGGGCTATTTACAGATGGGCTATGTACAGGTGCAATGATCTGTAAGCTGCTCTGATAGCTGATGCTTAAAGTTAGTGAGGGAGATATAAGTCTCCAGCTTCAGTGATTTTTGCAATTCGTTCCAGTCATTGGCAGCAGAGAACTGGAAGGAAAGGCAGCCAAAGGAGGAATTGGATTTGGGGGTGACCAGTGAAGTATACCTGCTGGAGCGCAATGCTACAGGTGAATGCTGCTATGGTGACCAGTGAGCTGAGATAAGGCGGGGCTTTACCTAGCAAAGACTTCTAGATGACCTGGAGCCAGTGGGTTTGACGACGAATATGAAGCGAGGGCCAGCCAACGAGAGCATACAGGTCGCAGGGGTGGGTAATATATTGGGCTTTGGTGACGAAACGGATGGCACTACTCAGCATCCAATTTGCTGAGTAGAGTGTTGGAGGCTACTTTGTAAATGACATTGCCGAAGTCGAGGATCGGTAGGATAGTCAGTTTTACAAGGGTATGTTTGGCAGCATGAGTGAAGGATGCTTTGTTGCAAAATAGGAAGCCGATTCTAGATTTCATTTTGGATTGGAGATGCTTAATATAAATATGGAAAGAGAGTTTTCGGTCTAACCAGACACCTAGGTATTTGTAGTTGTCCACATATTCTAAGCCAGAACCGTCCAGAGTAGTGATGATAGGAGGGCGGGCAGGTGCGGGCAGTGATCGGTTGAAGAGCATGCATTTAGTTTTACTTGCATTTAAGAGCAGTTGGAGGCCACGGAAGGAGAGTTGTATGGCATTGAAGCTCGTCTGGAGGTTAGTTAACAGTGTCCATAGAAGGGCCAGAAGTATACATAATGGTGTCGTCTGCATAGAGGTGGATCAAAGAATCACCAGCCGCAAGAGTCGGCCCGAGAATTGAACCCTGTGGCACCCTCAGAGACTGCCAGAGGTCCGGACAACAGGCCCTCCGATTTGACACACTGAACTCTGTCTGAGAAGTAGTTGGTGAACCATGCGAGGCAGTCATTTGAGAAACCAAGGCTGTTGAGTCCGCCGAAAAGAATGCGGTGATTGACAGAGTTGAAAGCCTTGGCCAGGTCGATGAACACGGCTGCACAGTATTGTCTTTTGTCGATGGCGGTTATGATATCGTTTAGGACCTTGAGCGTGACTGAGATGCACCCATGACCAGGTCGGAAACCAGATTGCATACAGTTGAAGTCGGAAGTTTATACACACCTTAGCCAAATACATTTAAACTCAGTTTTTCACAATTCCTGACATTTAATCCTCGTAAAATTCCCTGTCTTAGGTCAGTTAGGATCACTACTTTATTTTAAGAATGTGAAATGTCAGAATAATAGTAGAGAGAATTATTTATTTCAGCTTTTATTTCTTTCATCATATTCCCAGTGGGTCAGAAGTTTACATACACTCAATTAGTATTTGGTAGCATTGCCTTTCAATTGTTTAACTTGGGTCAAATGTTTCGGGTAGCCTTCCACAAGCTTCCCACAATAACTTGGGTGAATTTTGGCCCATTCCTCCTGACAGAGCTGTTGTAGCTGAGTCAGGTTTGTAGGCCTCCTTTCTCGCACACGCCTTTTCAGTTCTGCCCACAAATGTTCTATAGGATTGAGGTCAGGGCTTTGTGATGGCCACTCCAATACCTTGCCTTTGTTGTCCTTAAGCCATTTTGCCACAACTTTGGAAGTATGCTTGGGGTCATTGTCCATTTGGAAGACCCATTTGTGACCAAGCTTTAACTTCCTGACTGATGTCTTGAGATGTTGTTTCAATATATCCACATAAATTTCCTGCCGCATGAAGCCATCTATTTTGTGAAGTGCACCAGTCCCTCCTGCAGCAAAGCGACCCCACAACATGATGCTGCCACCCCCGTGCTTCACGGTTGGGATGGTGTTCTTCGGCTTCCAAGCCTCCCTATTTTTCCTCCTAACATAACGATGGTCATTATGGTCAAACAGTTCTATTTTTGTTTCATCAGACCAGAGGACATGTCTCCAAAAACTACTATCTTTGTCCCCATGTGAAGTTGCAAACCGAAGTCTGGCATTTATATGGCGGTTTTGGAGCAGTGGCTTCTTCCTTGCCAAGCGGCCTTTCAGGTTATGTCGATATAGGACTCGTTTTACTGTGGATATGGAAACTTTTGTACCCGTTTCCTCCAGCATCTTCACAAGGCCCTTTGCTGCTGTTCTGGGATTGATTTGCACTTTTCGCACCAAAGTATGTACATCTCTAGGAGACAAAACGCGTTTCCTTCCTGCGCGGTATGACGGCTGCGTGGTCCCATGGTGTTTATACTTGCGTACTATTGTTTGTACAGATGAACGTGGCACCTTCAGGCATTTGGAAATTGCTCCCAAGGATGAACCAGACTTGTTGAGGTCTACAATTTTTTTTCTGAGGTCTTGGCTGATTTCTTTTGATTTTCCCATGATGTCAAGCAAAGAGGCACTGAGTTTGAAAGTAGGCCTTGAAATACATCCACAGGTACACCTCCAATTGACTCAAAGGATGTCACTTTGCCTATCAGAAGCTTCTAATGCCATGACTTAATTTTCTGGAATTTTCCAAGGCACAGTCAACTTAGAGTATGTAAACTTCTGACCCACTGGAATTGTGATACAGTGAATTATAAGTGAAATAATTTTTCTGTAAATAATTGTTGGAAAAATTACTTGTGTCATGCACAAAGTAGATGTCCTAACCGACTTGCCAAAACTATAGTTTGTTAACAAGACATTAGTGGAGTGGTTGAAATTTTTTTTTAATGTCTCCAATCTATGTGTATGTAAACTTCCGACGTCAACTGTAGGTAAACCCGCTGTCTGTTCAACTTTCAATGAGAATTCAACATATGTAAACTTCCGACTTCAACTGTAGCGGAGAAGGTACGGTGGGATTCGAAATGGTCGGTGATCTGTTTGTTAACTTGGCAGTCGAAGACCTTAGAAAGGCAGGGTAGGATAGATATAGGTCTGTAACAGTTTGGGTCTAGAGTGTCTCCCCCTTTGAAGAGGGGGATGACCGTGGCAGCTTTCCAATCTTTGGGGATCTCAGACCATACGAAAGAGAGGTTGAACAGGCTAGTAATAGGGGTTGCAACAATTGCAGCGGATAATTTTAGAAAGAGAGGGTCCAGATTGTCTAGCCCAGCTGATTTGTAGGGGTCCAGATTTTGCATCTCTTTCAGAACATCAGCTATCTGGATTTGGGTGAAGGAGAAATGGGGGAGGCTTGGGCAAGTTACTGTGGGGGGTGCAGAGCTGTTGACCGGGGTAGGGGTAGCCAGGTGGAAAGCATGGCCAGCCGTAGAAAAATGCTTATTGAAATGTTCGATTATCGTAGATTTATCAGTGGTGACAGTGTTTCCTAGTCTCAGTGCAGTGGGCAGCTGGGAGGAGGTGCTCTTATTCTCCATGGACTTTACAGTGTCTCAGAACTTTTTGGAGTTTCTGCTACAGGATGCAAATTTCTGTTTGAAAAAGCTAGCCTTTGCTTTCCTAACTGCCTGTGTATATTAGTTCCTAAGTTCCCTGAAAAGTTGCATATCGCGGGGGCTATTCGATGCTAATGCAGTATGCCACAGGATGTTTTTGTGCTGGTCAAAGGCAGTCAGGTCTGGAGTGAACCAAGGGCTATATCAGTTCCTGGTTCTACATTTTTTGAATGGGGCATGCTTATTTAAGATGGTGAGGAAAGCACTTTTAAAGAATAACCAGGCATCCTCTACTGACGGAATGAGGTCAATATCTTTCCAGGATACCCGGGCCAGGTCGATTAGAAAGGCCTGCTCGCTGAAGTGTTTTAGGGCGCATTTGACTGTGATGGGGGTGGTCGTTTGACCGCGGACCCATTACGGACGCAGGCAATGAGGCAGTGATCGCTGAGATCCTGGTTGAAGACAGCAGAGGTGTATTTAGAGGGCAGGTTGGTCAGGATGATATCTATGAGGGTGCCCGAGTTTACGGATTTGGGGTTGTACCTGGTAGGTTCCATGATAATTTGGGTGAGATTGAGGGCATCTAGCTTAGATTGTAGGACGGCCGGGGTGTTAAGCATGTCCCAGTTTAGGTCACCTAACAGTACAAACTCTGAAGATAAATGGGGGGCAATTAATTCACATATGGTGTCCAGGGCGCAGCTGGGGGGTGAGGGGGGTCTGTAACAAGCGGCAACAGTGAGAGACTTATTTCTGGAAAGGTGGATTGTTAATAGTAGAAGCTTAAACTGTTTGGGCACAGACCTGGATAGCATGACAGAACTCTGCAGGCTGTCTCCGCAGTAGATTGCAACTCCACCCCCTTTGGCAATTCTATCTTGGCGGAAAATGTTATAGTTGGGGATGGAAATTTCAGAATTTTGGTGGCCTTCCTCAGCCAGGATTCAGACACGGCTAGGACATCAGGGTTGGCGGAGTGTGCTAAAGCAGTGAAAAAAGCAAACTTAGGGAAGAGGCTTCTGATGTTAACATGCATTAAACCAAGGCTTTTACGGTTACAGAAGTCAGCAAATGATAGCACCTGGGGAATAGGAGTGGAACTGGGGGCTACAGGGCTTGGGTTAACCTCTACATCACCAGAGGAACAGAGGAGGAGTAGGATAAGGGTACGGCTAAAGGCTTGGGGACAGAGAATAAAAGGAGCAGATTTCTTGGTGTGGTAGAATAGAGTCAGGGCATAATGTACAGACAAGGATATGGTAGGATGTGAGTACAGTGGAGGTAAACCTATGCGTTGCGTGATGATGAGAGGTTTCGTCTCTGGAAGCTTTAATTAACGTAGGTGAGGTCTCCGCATGTGTGTGGGGTGGGATGAAAGAGCTAAGTGTGACTAGGGGTGTGAACGTTTAAACGGTAAAATGTTTCAACGAAATTGGCATCCTTAACGTTAAGAAAAATCCTTAACAGAAAAACAATGTTTTTTTTTTTTTACGTTGATGCAGAAAGTAAACAGCATAATTGGTACATTTCCGCAAAAATAAGAGCATTGAAGCGCGAAGCTCAACTTGTCCGCTGTTTTGGTGCCCGGTTTACCACGCTGTAAACCGCGTGAAGCAAACCAGTGCACGAGCAGATACTTTATATGACTTAAGTGTTGCATCTCACTCGTCTCAACATCTTAGCCTATTCATTGATGATATGCCATGCTTTACTGAAGTTGCGAGACATTGCGTGCCAAGAATTGCAAGATACAGCATTCTATTGCTAGATGCTTTTGATTGCCAATAGATAGGCCTAGTGCACAGTTCTGACTGTCTGCCGACCTGCCTATACTGTGCCCTCCCCTCTCTCTCCGTCCCTTGCTAGCTCGCTATAAAAGACGTAAGTGTAGGGCCGTCCCCGACTAAAAAAAATCTTGGTTGACCGAGAGTCATCTGTTCAATGTGTATTTTTCCATATATACAGAGCATTCCGAAAGTATTCAGACCCCTTGACTTTTTCCACGTTATGTTACAGCCTTAGTCTAAAATTGATTACATAATTTTCCCCCCTCATTAATCTACACACAATACCCCATAATGACAAAGCAAATGGGTATGACGCTACAAGCTTGGCACACCTGTATTTGGGGTGTTTCTTCCATTCTTCTCTGCAGATCATCTCAAGCTCTGTCAAGTTGGATGGGGAGCGTCGCTGCACAGCTATTTTCAGGTCTCTCCTGAGATGTTCGATCGGGTTCAAGTCCGGGCTCTGGCTGGGCCACTCACAGACATTCAGAGACTTGACCCGAAGCCACTCCTGCGTTGTCTTGGCTGTGTGCTTATGGTCGTTGTCCTATTGGAAGGTGAACCTTCGCCCCAGTCTGAGGTCCTGAGCGCTCTTGAGCAGGTTTTCATCAAGGATCTCTCTGTACTTTGCTCCATTCATATTTCCCTCGATCCTGACAAGTCTCCCAGTCCCTGCCACTGAAAAACATCCCCACAGCATGTTGCTGCTACCACCATGCTCTAGCGTAGGGAAGGTGACAGGTTTCCTCTAGACGTGACGCTTGGCATTCCATCCAAAGAGTTCAATCTTGGTAACATCAGACCAGAGAATCTTGTTTCCCATGGTCAGAGTCCTTTAGGTGACTTTTGACAAACTCCAAGTGGGCTGTCGTGCCTTTTACTAAAGGAGTGGCTTCTGCCTGGCCACTCTACCATAAAGGCCTGATTGATGGAGTGTTGCTGAGATGGTTGTCCTTCTGGAAGGTTCTCCCATATCCACAGAGAAACTCTGGAGTTCTGTCAGAGTGACCATCGAGTTCTTGGTCACCTCCCTGACCAAGGCCCTTCTCCCCAGATTGCTCAGTTTGGCCGGGTGGCCAGCTCTAGGAAGAGTCTTGGTGGTTCCAAACCTCTTCCATTTAAGAATGATGGAGGTTGTTCTCAACACCAATATGCTGGTTAACTTTGCTATTACGCAACATGGTCTAGGAAAAAGTGCGAATTCAACAGCGCATTGATGTTTCGGAACAGCGGACAGTGACCGCTATGAAATGCGGGAGAAAGCACATATTATTTTTATGAGTGTTGCACCATTGTCCTTAACCATATACAACTTCAGTAGCACATGCCTGAGAGTGATGGACTGTGCCATCCCGACAGCCTCCACAATGGATTAGTCCACACAGACAGACGTGAATCAGACAGGTGTCTTGTACACCATATTTTGTATTATTGTTTTTGCTACTGCTCGACTAAAGAAATCTCGGTCGACCAACAGCCTATCGACCAGTCGACTAAATGGGGTCAGACCTATGCAAGTGTTTGTGTTCTCGGAAGTACGGCAACTAATCAGTCTATTCCAAAAATACAGAATCTTAGGAGTCGATTCCGCTACGAATATTGACACTGCAAGGAGTCGAGGAATCAATTATTTTAGAGTCGACTCTCCACTACTACGTCATCAACAGTTGGAAAAATAGCAGAGAAAGGATAGAGACATCAAAGTCCCATTTGGCAATACTTTGAGAATTTAAATGAGAAGGAATTGCAAACTTTGCAAGGTGGAATTGAAGTACAATAATGGTAGTACAGGTGCAATGCTTAACCATCTGAAAGGGACGCACCGTGAGACCCAGGCCGTTGCTGGCAGCAGAGCAGCTGCATTATGAATTCCGTACATGTACATTTAAACGTTAAGAACATTTTTCCATTTGTCACATCCCTAGGATGGACACCTATGTAGGATGACAAGCAGTTATTTTATCAGCCATGGATATCAACTGACAACTCTTCAACCAGTCTTGGTTGATGAACTCATAAGTATTTATTGGGAAAGGACATGAAAATCACACACAATCAATATTCACAGTTCACACACACTCTTAAGCTCAGATATCCAACACTCACCGTCTTCTCTCTGTGCATGCACTCATAGAAGTCCTCAAACTCAAGCTTGCATTCCTTCTTGGCACGGGTCTGACCAATGCCATCCGCACACTCGATCCACTCCTTCTCAAAGGCGTGGCAGCGGGGTGCCCGTTTGTATGGCTGCTCTCCACCCTGGATCAACATCCATTTGTCTATGTTGATGCCCAACTTCCCCTGGAGGTCGATGAACGGCATGATGCTGCAGGAAGGGGGAAGAGAAAGAGTGATGCTAAAGGTTTCTGATTAGAAAGGGGTCTTTCTGTGGCATCGTGGTTTTGGAAAGGGGTCTTTCTGTGGCATCGTGGTTTTGGAAAGGGGTCTTTCTGTGGCATCGTGGTTTTGGCAATGCAAGTGTTTTCCTTAAGAGTCATTGCGGCCATAATAACAAGGGGTGCATTCACTAACGTTTGGAACAAAGCGGAAGCAAACAGAATTTGTAGGGTGTTCACCCATAAAATTATTCATGTATTCAAAGTTTATACAAATATGTCCATTATGTCCAAAAACAGCAGTCCAAACCCTGTGTCTCTACCATATCTGGTTAAAAAGTTAGACTATTTACTCTGTTATTTAGCATATTAAGAGTGAATGAAATGTCATCACAGTGGTCACTTCAGCAATAAGGCCCAAGGGGGTGTAGTATATGGCCAATATACCATGGCTAAGGGCTGTTCTTACGCACGACGCAACGCGGAGTGCCTGGATACAGCCCTTAGCCGTGGTATATTGGCCATATACCACCAACCCCCAAGGCACCTTATTGCTATTACAAGCTGGTTACCGATGTAATTACAGCAGTAAAAATAAATGTTTTGTCATACCCGTGGTATACGGTCTGATATACCACGGCTGTCCACCCAGTTTATAATGCTCTGCTTGCATTTGCAACTGCTTGCTACGGTCTTCGTCTAATATATACTGGTACACCCAATGTGTTAGAGGTGGATGAAAGCTAGCTAGTTAACGTTACAGCTTGCCAACCCTAGCTAGTTAATTACCTAACTAACGTTAGTCATCGTAACTTTGCAATTAGACATTCATACAAGCCTATTATCTAGCTAGTATTGTTAACGTTAGTGGTAGCTACCAATAACTAGAACTATTTAGCAGCCATGCGGTGCACTTATTGCACTCGACTGCATTGTCTAGCTAATTGTTTAGCTCGCTAGTTAACTATTGATAAACGGACCGACTGACTGACGTTAGCTACTGTTAACTAACAGGCCACTCGCTGTGTGTGGTGGCTCGCTAAACTGTTTCTCCACATCGTTGTTGTGCAAAAAGATGTTATGGTTGAATAGTTAAACTACTGTATTGTCAAAAGGTATGTAAATATGGTATAACTGCCATTATTTACCGCGTTTCGTTGAAGTCACTTTAACCTTCTGTGTGTATCCCCGTTACTTTACGGTAGAGTGAGCCTAAGCCTGAAATCAGATGGCCGCTTGGCAACCCAGCCTATATTTACGACACTACTGTAAAGAGCCTAGGGGTCTTAACCCCCAACTGGACGATGTTGAGGAAGCTACTCAAATGTTCCGTTTACCAAGCCACCAATTTACTTTGAAAAAGTAGTTCACTACATCCAAACTACTTCGTGATAAATTATATCAAATGTGTTATAGACTACAAAATTGGAAGAACAGATCACGCTGGAGTCAGATGTTAAAATGTGTAATTAAGCCTATTAAACAAAACTGTGTGTAGTTCCAGTAGTTAGTTACACCACTACAGGGCCCCAAAAATTGTAATTAAGTACTGAACATTTTCATTTAGTTTACTACCCCGAAGCTACTGCAAAACGTAGTTAAATTACTAGTTAAACTACAGTTCATACCCTTTGACTTATTCCACTGTTTTTTTTTAACTTATTCCATATGTAGTGTTACAACCTGAATTTGAAGTGGATTAAATTGAATTCTCACACATCTACACACGATACCCATAATGAGTGAAAACATGTTTTTAGAAATGTTTGCACATTTATTGACAATTAAAGCCACACCCCTGAGTCAATACTTTGTAGAAGCACCTTTGGTGGCGATTACAGCTTTGAGTTGTCTTGTGTATGTTGTATCAGCTTTGCACATCTGGATTTGAGGATTTTTTTCCCCATTCATCCTTGCAGATTTTCTCAAGCTTTGTTAAGTTAGATGGGGAGCGGCAGTGAACAGCAATCTTCAAGTCTTTCCACAGATTTTCAATGCGATTCAAGTCTGGGCTTTGGCTGGGCCACTCAAGGACTTTCACATTGTTGTTCTGAAGCCATTCCAGCATTGCTTTGACTGTATGCTTGGGGTCATTGTCCTGTTGGAACGTAAATCTTCGCCCCAGTCTTAGGTCGTTTGCACTCTGAAGCAGCTTCTCATCAAGGATTTGCCTTTATTTGGCTCCATTCATTGTTCCCTCTAGCCTTATCAGTCGTCCCTGTCCCTGCCGCTGAAAAGCGTTCCCATAGCATGATGCTGCCACCATCATGCTTCATGGTGGGGATGGTGTTAGACGGGTGATGAACGATGCCAAAGAGTTACATTTTTGTCTCATCAGACCACATAATCTTTTGCCTTATGATCTCAGAGTCTTTCACATGCCTTTTTGCAAACTCCAGGCGTGCTGTCATGTGCCTTTTTCTCAGGAGTTGCTTCCGTCTGGCAACTATCCCATAAAGTCCAGATTGGCGAAGTACTGTAGAGACTTGTCCTTCTGGCAGGTTCTCCCATCTCAACCAAGACACCCTGTAGTTCGGTCAGAGGTTATTGGGTTCTTGGTCACCTCCCTGACCAAAGTCCTTCTTGACCGGTTGCTCAGTTTGGTCGGACGGCAAGCTCTAGGCAGAGTCTGGGTAGTTCCATATTTTTTTCAATTTCCCAATGATGGAGACTAATGTGCTCTTGGAAACTAAAAACACTCTAGAACTTGTTTTATACCCTTCCCCAGATACAGTGCCTTTAGAAAGTATTCAGACCCCTTGACTTTTTCCACATTTTCTTACATTACAGCCTTATTCTAAAATGTATTCAATTGTTTTTTTCACCACATCAATCTACACACAATACCCCATAATGACAAAGCAAAAACAGCTTTTTGGAAATTGTTGCTAATATCTAATATCACATTTACATAAGTATTCAGACCCTTTCCTCAGTACTTTGTTGAAGCACCTTTGGGAGTGATTACAGCATAGAGTCTTCTTGGGTATGACGCTACAAGCTTGGCACACCTGTATTTGGGGAGTTTCTCCCATTCTTCTCTGCAGATCCTCTCAAGGTCTATCAGGTTGGACGGGGAGCGTTACTGCACAGCTATGTTCAGGTCTCTCCAGAGATGTTTGATCGGGTTCAAGTCCGGGGCTCTGGCTGGGCTACTCAAGGACATGTTACGAAGCCACTCCTGTGTTGTCTTGGCTGTGTGCTCCGTTCATCTTTGCCTTGATCCTGACTAGTCTCCCAGTCCCTGCCGCTGAAAAAGATCAGCACAGCATGATGCTGCCAACACCATTTTATATTTAATTAGGCAAGTAAGTTGAGAACAAATTCTTATTTACAATGACGGCCCACCAGAAAGTGAAAGCCTCTTGCGGGGACAGGGGATTAAAAGAATAAATAAAAAATACAAATATAGGACAAAACACACATCACGACAAGAGAGACAACACTACATAAAGAGACCTAAGACAACAACATAGCATGGCAGCAACACAAGGAGGACTATAGAATGCAGTGATGTGTCCTATAAGGAGCATTGGTGGCAAATCTGATGGCCAAATGGTAAAGAACACCCTTACCTGCCGATCTATAAATTACATCTCTACGTAATCTAGCATTGGTAGGATGGTCATCTGAATCAGGGTTAGTTTGGCAGCTGTGGTGAAAGAGGAGTGATTACGATAAAGGAAACCAAGTCTGTAGGGATGGTGCAAGGTTTCCTCCAGACATTCAGGCCAAAGAGTTCAATCTTGGTTTCATCGGACCAGAGAATCTTGTTTCTCATGGTCAGAGTCCTTTAGGTGCCTTTTGGCAAACTCCAAGCGGGCTGTCATGTGCCTTTTACTGAGGAGGGGCTTCCATCTGGCCACTCTACCATACAGGCCTGATTGGTGGAGTGCTGCAGAGATGGTTGTCCTTCTAGAAGGTTCTCATATCTCCACAGAGGAACTCTAGAGCGCTGTCAGAGTGACCATCGGGTTCCTGGTCACCTCACCTCCCTGACCAAGGTCCTTTTCCCCCGATTGCTCAGTTTGGCCGGGCGGCCAGCTCTAGGAAGTGTCTTGGTGGTTCCAAACATTTTACATTTAAGAATGATGGAGGCCACTGTGTTCTTAGGGACCTTCAATGCTGCAGACATTTTTTGTTATCCTTCCCCAGATCTGTGCCTCAACACAATCCTGTCTCAGAGCTCTACGGACAATTACTTTGACCTCATGGCTTGGTTTTTGTCTGAAATGCACTGTCAACTGTGGGACTTTATATAGAAATCATGTCCAGTCAATTGAATTGACCTCAGGTGGACGCCAATTAAATTGTAGACACGTCTCAAGAACGATCAATGGAAACACGATGCACCTGAGCTCAATTTCAAGTCTCATAGCAAAGGGGCTGAATAGTTATGAAAATAAAGTTTTTCTATTTTTGTATTTTTCAAAATGTTCACAAAAAAATAAAAACCTGTTTTTTCGATTTGTCATTGTTGGGTATTGTGTGTAGATTGCTGAGGAATAACATTTATTTAATCCATTTTAGAATAATGTGGAAAAAGTAAAGGGGACTGAATACTTTCCAAAGGCACTGTTTATCACAATTCTATCTGGGAGATCTACGGATGCCATGCCATGCCCCTTGGACTTCACGGTATAGTTTCTGCTCCAACATCTTACATAGACAGGTGTGTTTCTTTCTAAATCATGTCCAAACAATTGAATTGGCCACAGTTGGACTCCAATTAAGTTGTAGTGACATCTCAAGGATGATCAAAGGAAATTGGATGCACCCGAGCTCAATTAGGAGTGCCATAGCAAAGGGGTGTGAATACTTATGTAAATTAGATAGCTCTGTATTTCATTCTCAATAAATTTGCAAACATTTCTAAAAACATGTTTTCACTTTGTCATTATTGGGTATTGTGTGTAGATGGGTGAGAAATCTATTCTTTTGTATCCATTCTTGAATTCAGGCTGTAACACAACTAAGTGTGGAATAAGTCAAGGGGTATGAATACTTTCTGAAGGCACTGTATATGTACACTGAACAAAAATGTAAACGCAACATGCAACGATTTCTAAGATTTTACTGAGTTACAGTCAATTGAAATAAATTCATTAGGTCCTAATCTATGGATTTCACATGACTGGGAATACAGATATGCATCTGTTGGTTACAGATACCTTAAAAGAAAGTAGGGGCGGCCAATTACTTTGGTAGACATTCCTGCAGTCAGCATGCCAATTGCAAGCTCCCTCAAAACTTGAGACATCTGTGGCATTGTGTTGTGTGACAAAACTGCACATTTTAGAGTGGCCTTTTATTGTCCCCAGCACAAGGTGCACCTGTGTAATGATCCTGCTGTTTAATCAACTACTTGATATGCCACACCTGTCAGGTAGATGGATTATTTTGGCACAAGAGAAATGCTCACTATAGGGGATGTAAACGCTTTTTTCAGCTCATGAAACATGGGATCAACACTTTACATGTTGCATTTATATTTTTGTTCAGTGTTGTTCACTACTCCCCAACACTGACTATGACCATCTATGTATGTTATGCAAAGCTATTTTCTCTCTCTCTGTGTTTGTGTGTGCGTGTTCAATACCCAAAATCCAATATTTCACACACAATAGAACATATAATAATAACACAATATTGTTGCAACAGAAAAATGTGTTTATTTTCCAAATCAAAGTCCACAACCTCTTTCACAGTCCTGTGTGTTTGGCCCCATAAAGGGGCGTCCAAAACAGTGCCAGGAAATACTACACATTTATATACACAACACTTTTATATTGCTATTCATATATTTATAACTCTTCTACCCACATGTACTGTATATGTGTTCTTAAGGGTAAATCCTCCTTTCATATTTAGGAAGTTTCTGTTCCAACCCGTGGTACATTCATGTGGTTTCTCATAGGCAGAAATAAGCGACAACTGAATAACATCAACAGACCATACTAAGCACTGCCCATTAGTATGATCAGAACCCATAAAGCTTATTTGAAATTAAACAATGTTCCCATATAGAGATGTCATGATGTCTATAGTAAATGGGAATATCTTAAACAACTGAAACACATGGTTGGTAAACAGCAAAAACAAGCTCTAGTAATTATTGTAGAAGAAATAAAAATGGGTCTGCACAATGTCGTTACACTGTAAAAAGGTTTCTGATAATCAACATTTGGCTATGATTTTACAAGTATGTAATGGAAGAAAACCCAGACAGTAATTGATGACAACGAATAGCAAAAAAGAATATGAATATTTAGATAAAGTGCACAAGTGCTCATTCATAAATTCACTCGATAGTGGGACAGACAAATACAATCACAAGAAGTCCATCCATTCTACTATTGTTTTCTACTGAAAATGTATATTATGTCTTTGTCTTTATAATTTTCGTGTAGAACGCACACACATAACTAGAGTGGGTCAGACAGCTAGCTTGTCAGAACGCCAGTGTGTTCGTCAGTGTATGTCATCACTGTCTGCTGGTTAAGTACCTGTCTATCTTCCACGACATAGACTCTCGTTAACCCCTACATTGTTCTTCTCTGTGCAGGTGAGATTCAAGTGCAGATCGTCTCTAAAAGTCATGTCTCTGAACAAACTACTGTAAACTCCACCAGTGTAATGGGTACATACTACACTTGAAGGCCTACACAGCCATAGAAAACTCAGTTCACGGAGACTCATGCACACAGCAAATAAAACTACTTCTAAATCATTGAAATTCATTCAGTTTTAACAAAAAAAAGGAGGAAATCAAAGCCAACAAAGTCCAGTACAAATGCCACACTCAAACATCCCTAAAAACATCCTCTTCCATAGTACAAACCCCAGTCCCCACAATCCTTCACTCGTTAGTGTGCTTGGTGACCTTTCACCTTGTTTCCTTTTTTTTTGCAGTATTTCTTGTGGCAAATGTGTACCTCTTGTTTAGCTTTTTTTGTTGTTGCTCAAGTAGCCAAGGCATTTTTGCACCAAGAAGTAAACAGAGAAACCTCAGAGGTAGAACCCTGCCAAGGAGATCGAGATGTTGATAGAAAGACAGACAGACACATGTAGATGGGTGTTGTTTGCAGGTAAGATGTTTTGTTAACAAAAAAGCAGCAAAAGAATTACCGAAAGGCGAAAAAAACATTTTGGGTGGGGGTTGTGGAATCTCTGAGAGCTCACCATCAGTTGGACTCTTAAACATAGAGGATGATGTTATCCGGGGGACAGTGCAGTCTGTCTGAGGTGTGAAGGGGTCTGCAGGTGGCCTGGGGTTGAGGGGGCCGGCAGCTCTTGGGATGAGGTGAGTCACAGTCGTCTGATGTCAGCTCGGCGATGTCGTCTGATTGGGTGTCGGACATCTCCAGGTCGCTGCGGATGCTCTCGGGCTGGGCCAGAGTGACATCGCGAAGCCCCTCCCTGAGCGATGCCCCTGGCGACAGACCTAGTGCTGAGCCAAACAGACCCCCACCCCTTCTGGAGCTGCAGTCCTGAGGCTCCTCTCCCCCTGAGCCAGGGCATGCTGCCATAGCAGCAGGGGGCGTGTTTAGGTCTTCCTCACTGGTCAGGCAGAGGTGGCTGGGTTTGGTCTCGATGTCCACCTGGATCTCCAGGTTAGTACAGTCCCTAGGAGAACAAAGACGTTTAAATTTACTAGTTAGCATATCATCTGCTGTATCCAATGTCACCTTGCCTACCATTATAAGTTTAACGCATAATTGATTTGAAAACATCTGTCGGAAACTAAATCAATGGATAAAATAAATATTTTTGAACCACTAAGTGCTGCCTGCATACCACACAGACTAAAGACAAGTCAGACGCAAGAGAGATTCGAGGAAATTGAGCTGTTGCATCAGAAACAACAACAACATGAGACAGAAACAGAATGAGACTAGATGTCAAATCAAGGAGGAGGAGTAGATTTTTTCAAAATCGTGTGTGTAAAAGAGAGGGATATTGTGACACTCACCTGTCAGGGAGTGTGTAGGAGGAGATAATGGAGCCTGCCATGCCCCGGGTGCTGGCACAGTCACTACCCGCTCCCAGACTACCTGTCTCTCTTTGGGCACCGTCCTTCCCCAGCTCCCCTTCCTGGAGCTCCAACCTGGAACAACACAAAACATGGTTATTATTACATGGTTATACCAACAACAGTTATTACAGTGTTCAACATATGCCACATGACATTTACTCAGCAAAAACATTCACAGCAGCGGTTATGATTCTTAAACGGTCAACAAAAACTGTACTTAGCTCGTTTAAGGCTTACTTGGCCCCTATTTATACCGTGTCTCTGCTTACAATGCACAACATTCCCCTCCATAAGAAGTACAGAACAGGTTTTCTTCCTGGCTGGGCTCCCCTCCATACCTGTTGTATTTGCTAGTCCTGGCTCCAAGGGCGCCCCCGGCCAGAGTGTTGAAGTGGGGGTTGTCTCCCAGGACCCCGGGGGCCACAGAGAGGCCCTCACTGGGGGAGGTGGTGCTAAGGCCGCTGGCTGCCCCCTCCAGGCTGCTCTCACCCAGGCTGGGAGACTTGAGGGCCCGCCACGCATCAGCCACTGGGGGACAATTATTTAATATTTTTATTTCATGAATGATGATGATATACATTTCTTGTCTAAATTAACTTGCAGTTCAATTATGTTTGTAACATAAAAGAGAGACATACATGTAGGTTAGTGTCGTTGTTGTATTTTACAGTATTAGGTCTATTAAGGCAAAAATTATAGCTCTTTAAGTCTTGCTCACCTGTGATTGGGCCGTCATCCTCATCAAAGTCTATCCGCATGCCACGCCCCTTTCCTCGGCTGACACCACAGCCTCCTCCGCGGCACAGAGAGATGGGCACGACTCCATAGACGTACGCCAACATGATGGGCACGCCAATACCCACACTGACGGCCGCGATCACAGGAGCTGTGATGACCGACAGGGCCACTCCTCCTGTGATGGCCAGGTTCCTCCTGTGGCGATTGGTCTTCTTCCCCGCATAATGGGCATGAATCTGTCACAAAAGAAAAAGGTAGATAGTAGTGAAGGTGAATAGCAATAAAGGCTATTGCAGCTGAAACGTCTGTATTGTGGTTTAGGTTGGATTAATATTAAAAGCACCGGGGAGAAGTAGGTCACATGATGTGTGAGGTGATTTCTTTCTTTGTTCACATGCTTATATTAGTATATTAGTACCACCATCAGAGCTACTAGGCCTATTACGGCTTTACATCTCTAGTTGTGATTGGGGTGGTAGGCAGTTGGCTGAGTACAACTGTTAATACTCTGAAAGGTATTTCTACAGCTGGGAAGGCTTAGGGGCCTGGAGCAACACAGGGTGTGTGGGAGGGCAGCATTCAAATGGGCTTTAAGTTCAAGCTCGCAGTTATACTGCATTCAGTTTAGTTTATTAGTTTATAATGACGTGGACAGTCCCTTTTTGATAAAAAGAGCAGCTTTAGCCTCTATGGCTAATTTCCAGCAGTAGTCCCCGGCCAGTTGTCAATAGGCATACATCAAATAAAATACATTACAATTATATTTACAGCAGGACTAAACAAGAGGGAGTAGACATACTAAACGTGTGGCACACAACTGAGGCAAGCAAGAAACAAGCAAGCACAGATTGCAAAGACATAAAAACAGTTCATGCAATAAAACAGTACAAATCAACAAAGAATAATCACATAGAGACCACATTGAAGCACATACAGGACATAACATTGAGGCAGGCAGCAAGGATCAAGTGGCTGCAGCATGACCATGTCACATCAAATACACATCACATCTGTGAAATTAATGTGTGCAGTTATAACATCAAATACACATCACATCTGTGAAATTAATGTGTGCAGTTATAATTGTCGGACAGCCAGTTTTTGAGGTGTATAGTAAAGGTGGAATATGTATGTCTTTAATTGTAGTGGGCAGTGAGTTCCAGTTTTGTATTGCTGTAACAGAAAATGATAATTGACCAAATGTGCTTTTTCTGAATGGAATTAGAAGGTCATCTGCCCGCTATTATTACGTTGGATTATAAATGAATTAAAAGGAGCAGGAGCGGTATTATGCAGAATTTTGTCGACCAAACAGATGTTTTTATATTGCCACCAGGATGCGGTAAAGAGATATCCTTTTGAAATAGGTCATTCTGCAATTCTACCGAGGACAAAAGTGTTTCAAAATGATGTCGTTTCCCGAAGAACAGTTGCAGCATCATACCGAAACTAAAGAAGAGCTTATGGTTTGAAACCATATCTATTTCAGGAATTGGATTTCTCAATTGCTGAAATGCACACAGGAAATGAAAGTGCCACTACGAAAGTCATATTGAAACTAATTCCATTTCTAAGACCAGCACAGCCACATTTAATTTCTACAATTAATAGCTTTTCTGTTAAATATCATAAAAAGTTAATATTTTCATTATTTTCCTTTTAATGTCTTAGTAAGCCACTCCAAATAAGATCCTCTGCTAAATGACTGAGTGTAGGCTAAATGTAAGGGGGGTTTTCAGTAAGGGGTTGCCCATCTGCCAGTGTTTTTGCCTACCTTGCGCCCCACATAGATAGGGATGCCAATAACCATGGCAGGCACAGCGATACCAGCGATTAGGGTGATGCCCACCGGGGCTCCGATCAGAGTGCCCAGCTGCCACAGGATTTTCTTCTTACGAGTCCACGGCTTCTTTCCCCAGAACGTACAACCTGATGGACTGAGAGACCGAAGAAAGAGAGGGATTGATGAAGGGATATGGAGGGAGAGAAAGGGGAGAGCGAACGTAAGAAAAAGGGGAAAGAATGGAATGTGTAGAAAATAGAGAGAGCGAGAGAGGGGGGGGGAGGAGGAGAATGTGAATTGAGAAAATAAAGACAAAATTGTAATGAAAGGGGAAACAGATATAAAAAGAAATGGGGAGAAATATGGTGAAGAGCACGGGAGGTAGACAGAAGACTGATTAGTTCTGGGCCCAAGTTCAGGAAAAACAATCACCGCAGCAACAGAGGAGCGGAGGTGAGGGAAGGATGTGTGATTATGAATTCAGAGCCCTCTGCTTATTGTCACACAGCAGTGAGACCACTGCCTGTTATCCACTTTTACAGTATTGCTCATATGATGTGAGATGTGTTAGACGGAATCTGTGGAAATGTTTTGTCATTTTAACGTAGGAATATATTTGGTGGCTTCTTATCAAAACAATAAAGCCTTTCTTTCAGTTATGTTTTGCGTCAGTTTTTGGTTTTTATCTTAATTCATTCCATAAATGTGTAGGTATTTCTTATTTAAAATCATTTCTGAAGGACTGGGTGGATGTCATCATGTAGGCCTTAACCTAGGGTAGCATGTGTAAATGAAAACGGCTGAGCGGAGTTCCCACATCCAGTTTTCAGCGGAAAAGGATGCCAGGTTGAATGATCTGTATCCCTGAAAACCGGATGCATCCGGTTGTTGGCAACTCCACTAAAGGTGGGTAGACCTATACGTATTTCTGGCACATGGAAAGTCATCTACTAGTTCATTACATAAATCTGTGTTGACGTGAACTGCCATAGTCTTGAGAGTTACCTGAGGTAGTGCAGGTCAGAGATCTCCTTCATGCAGAGCCAGCAGAACTCACAGCCGCACACGGCACACGTCATGTGGTTACAGCTGCCGTCGTTCATCTTGATGATGTAGGCGCCACATCGTGGGCAGGGCTTGATGTCGTCAGCTAGAGACAAGAGAGAGAGTGGGTAGGTTGATTAGTGGGAGCAGGAGTCAAGACGACGTTGATCTGAGGTCAGTTTTATGGCTTGCCGTTAGGGTATGGGGAGGGTAAGCTGATTCTAGATCTGTGCCTAAAAAGGCACTTCTACTTTTACCAGAGACAGAGGAGGATTGGTTTGGAGACATTGTGTGCCGATATAGTTATTTTTGACTGCCAACAGCTAGTGCAAGAGACAGGCTGAGACAGATGAGGTTGTGATAAGGGTTCATTTATACCGACTTACTGTTCTGTCCATCGAGACATTTGGAACACGAAAGGAGGTCTGAAAATGTCTTTATGCGAAGCGGGAGACTAATATACAGACATAATAATAACAGTATGAAGAGTAATCAAAGTACCGTGCCCGTGCTCCTGTGTGTAGCTGGGTGAGTGGTTGCTGTGCATGTGCAGGGAGAGTGCCCTCTGCTGGCGGGCCGAGTCACAGGTCTGGTTGGGGTGCCACGCCTGCTTGCAGTGGTAACAGAACTCAGCCAAGCAGCCCTCTCTACAACACACCAGCCTGGGGCAGCTGGCACAGCCTGAAGCGATCACAGCGAACCTGTCAGAGGGAGAAGGAGGAAGAAGTTTGATTTTTTTAAGAAAACCTTTATAGGCACATATTGTGAAAAAGAAAAAGACATCACTGGAGAGAGAGAGAGAGAGAGAGAGAGAGAGAGAGAGATACTGAGTCAGTGGAGGGGGCACAACAGCCTTGGATGAAATTGTGACTTAAAGAAACTACCAAGCGGTTAAGGTTCAATTTAAATACACTGTAGCTGGACAAATGTTCAGAATTAACTGAGGCGTGGAGAGAGAGAGTTAGAAAAAGGGATAAGAGAGGAAGGAGAAATAGGCTAAATATGATTTCAGGCTGTCTGGAGTGGCCTCAATGAAGGGCATGAGGGGAGAAAGACCAAGAGCTAAACTTCATTGCATATTATCATAATTGTAGAGCTACATGACACCACACACACACATTTCTCAACACAGTAAATACTGTCACATCACCATAAGAGGGGAGGCAGGGTTCTTATCTGATCTTGGATGTAACAAGATCATTAAATACTGTATGTAAAGATGAAATTGTATTTAATCTAATATAACACTATTTGTGAGCGACAGTGCTCAAAGACTGAGAAAAACCGAATTGAATCTCTTTCTCATCAGAAAACAATGCTAAAAATGGACAGGACCCGTCACACAACTATTGCTTTGAATGTAGGCACTGGTATTCAAGCTGAGCACTCAATCCCATTGACCACCACTCTCTTAAAGGCCTCCAGTATTCCGCTGTTGAAAATCCTATTCTGTCTCTTTCAAAACCTCCAACTAAGGGAAATGTTTACACCGTTATGGTTTTTCCCCTTTAACACAGTTCTTAGCAGCACATTAAATCCAGTTTGCGCTGGTTTCTTTCCCAATGACTTTGTTTGTTTGTTCAAACTGGCAGCACGTCTTCAAGCCTGAGCTCAGAGACTTGTTGCAACAGAGCAGAGACACAAGTTGCCAAGGAAGCCTTTCCCCTGTAGGAGCATTCCATGTCAACGCTGCATTTCGCTACACCCGCGATAACATCTGTTAAGTATGTGTATGTGACCAATTAAATGTGATTTGATTGGTCGGTTCTGCTGCGGTGGAGCACGATCATGACTGACATCACGGCTTTGAGCGGTGTGAATCGGAGGAGTCCAATGCTGACAAGCTGCACGTTTGGAGCAAAAGCACTCTGACAGCCACGTCTAAGAATAGCGCAAGCTGTCATTGCTTTTAAATGGTGAGACACTGCTTTGTTTTCAACTAGGCTATCATTACAGTACAAATGTAATACACTGTCTGTGACTCTGTACACACACACACTCAGTCCAGTGAGTGTGTACTTTTTATTTATTTATTTCACCTTTATTTAACCAGGTAGGCCAGTTGAGAACAAGTTCTTATTTACAACTGCGACCTGGCCAAGATAAAGCAAAGCAGTGCGACACAAACAACAACACAGAGTTACACATAAACAAACGTACAGTCAATAACACAATAGAAAAATCTATATACAGTGTGTGCAAATGTAGTAAGATTAGGGAGATAAGGCAATAAATAGGCCATAGTGGCAAAATAATTCAAATGTAGCATTAACACTGGAGTGATAGATGTGCAGATGATGATGTGCAAGTAGAGATACTGGGGTGCAAAAGAGTAAAAAAAGAACAATATGGGGATGAGGTAGTTGGGTGGGCTATTTACAGATGGGCTATGTACAGGTGCAGTGATCGGTAAGCTGCTCTGACAGCTGATGCATAAAGTTAGTGAGGGAGATATAAGTCTCCAGCTTCAGTGATTTTTGAAATTCGTTCCAGTCATTGGCAGCAGAGAGCTGGAAGGAAAGGCGGCCAAAGGATTTGGGGATGACCAGTGAAATATACCTGCTGGAGCGCGTGCTACGGGTGGGTGTTGCTATGGTGACCGGTGAGCTGAGATAAGGCAGGGCTTTACCTAGCAAAAACTTATAGATGACCTGGAGCCAGTGGATTTGGCGACGAATATGTAGCGAGGGCCAGCCAACAAGAGCATACAGGTCACAGTGGTGGGTAGTAATGATCACTTAAATAAATCCCAACCTCTCCGTTACCCCTGGCAACACTGGCTACCTCTATGCCGCATCACGAGTCACCATAGCAATTGACAGCCTGCAGAGCGACCATAGACCTAACCCTGCTCTGATTGGTTGTCTCCCCCTGTCAATCAGTGAGGTCTGATTGAGGAATGGAGAGGGAACTGACCAATGAGACTAAAGAACAATGAAGCTCAAGAGTTAAAACCTTCACAAGAATAATAGATTGTGATGGTGTGTGTGTGTGTGTGTGTGTGTGTGTGTGTGTGTGTGTGTGTCAAGGTTGGGCTCCATCCAGAATGGAATGGAGAATGCCTTGTAAATTCCAATAAAATTGTTACATTTGAATTGTAGTAGTAAACAGGATACATAACTCCAATTCGAAAGGAAATATAATTAAATTCAGTGAAATTAAAATGCCTAATCTATTCTACAGTGGCTTCAGAAAGTATTCATACCCTACCTAGACTTATTCCACATTTTGTTGTATTACTGCCTGAATGGGAGTCAAATCCGAAATTCTAAATTGAGCCAAACCCTGGAGTGTGCGACTGTGTGTGCACGTGTGATCATCGAAGTGAGAAAGAGTTAAGGAGTCTGGGCTTTGTGACTATGATAAACATATATTTTTTTAAAGATAAAAAGTGAAAGACAAATAAAGAAAGAGAGAAAAAGCGATTGAGACAGAGGTCCCCGAGACTCCACAGCCAGAGACAATCCAGGCCACTTTACTATGACCAAGGCCACATTTTCCTTATCTACGACAACGTAGTACCATTATGACATACACAATCTCAAGTGTATGGAATCTGCACTCTTCAAGTAGGTCAATGATGACAAACACACACACACACACACACACACACACACACACACACACACACACACACACACACACACACACACACACACAGAGTACCCCTTTGAAAAACTCCACTCTAGCCCAAACCACACTCGACCTTTCCATGGTAGGGCTGTAGGGAGGGAATGGTTGTGTAGTGAGTCATTCTGGTCTTTTTAGAACGTAGGTCATCTATAGTCCAGCCCACTGTCTAGGTCCTTCCTCTCTGTCTGACAGGATTCACACTACCAAACTGGCATGTTTCCTTTGAATAAAACCAGCACAGATAAACTGTGCTTTCCCTCCCACATACACATGCATGCGTGTGTCACCTACACACAAACACAGACATACATACACACACACAAAATAGGCTCATACCAGTTTATCCGAAATTTCCCCATATCACATTACACGATCAGCCTCCGAGCATTGTCATTCCCCTTGTAGCCACATAACAGTCTGTAACATTCTAACCCACTTAGAGAATTCTAGGCTATAAATCTTTCCTCTCACTTTTGTCACCTCTAAAGCTTGTTATAATACTGGAGGTCATTCCAGTTCACGACAAACAACCTCAGACTTCGTATAACTGACAGGACACTGCTTTGAAAGCATGAAAGGTTATAGTTTGGGTTAATGGTAAGGGTTTGGTAAAGGTAAGGGTTAAGCTCAGGGGTTAAAATCACGTGTGGTCAGAAAGCGCTTTAAGGTACTTCCGCCCCTTCTACCATGGCTAGACAGTGGTGACTCTATAGAGTTAGGGTTAAGGTTCAGGTTCACACTCAGATACCATGAAGGTTCAGGCCAGGCAACAATGGAAGTTGATTCTTACCCGCAGTCGGGCGCAGGACACCAGCGGCAGTCTGGGTCAGAGGCCAGGCAGCGTCGCAGCAGGAACTCCTCATACTTCTCCAGCAGACCTACGTCGTCCAAAATGTTTGCCACCTCATGAGGCGCCAGTCTCTCCGAGCACTCGGGGCAGCTGAGGTGGACACGGCTCTCGGTGATCTCGATGCGCAGGTACTGGCGCAGGCAGCACAGGCAGGAGCGGTGGCTGCAGCCCAGCAGCTCAGGGAGCTGTTCGGGGGGTTGGGGCACCAGGCACAGGGGGCACTCCAGGAAGTCTGCTGGAGGAGAGGCGCTGGAGGTGGTGGAGCTGGAGGACTGGGGCGGACCCAGGGAGATCCGACTGGAAGAGAGGGGCTCTGCTGGGGTGGAGGTGGGGGAGGTGGCTGGGTCCTGGGGGGCGTCCGTGGTGGTGGTAGGGGGGGCTGGATTAGGTGTGGGGGTAGAAGGGACTACAGGGGGGACAAGGTGGGTGAGTTGCTGTTGTTGATGGTTTTGGTTGTGGAGCTGGGATAAAGGTGTGGCCGCCCCTGCATCGGCGCTCCGGGAACCCCGTTTGCTATGGAAAAGGCTGTGGAAGGAGATGCGTCCTTGGCGTTTTCCCGGTGCCCGGCATTTCGGGTTGGGAATGCCGCTCACTGAGGAGTGGGGGGATTCCGAATCCTTTTCCGATCCCATTTTCCCAGAAAGTGACACAGTTGCTTCTTTCCTTTTCCGCTCTTACTATGGTCTTATATCACTGTGAGGAAGCTTTCCTCACACACACACACACACACACACACACGGGGGTACTTGTCCTTGGGTGAAACCAGAATGGAATGTCACTGATAACCCTTTTTCCCCTTCCTCTGACAAGAAACAATGGAACCCACAAATGGAACTATAAACGAGAAGACAAAGGTGAAAGAAACAAATTCCCACTGGCGTTCTCACCTCCACACTCAGTTGTTCCAAATCAAGAATGTGAGAAAAGTAACAGGTGTGCTTCCGTCCAAACAAACATGGGGGTCCAAACTGACAGTAAACTGTTACTGTAAACCACGAAGAGGAGAATGACTACAACAGGAAACGTCAATGTCCCTTCTCAGTAAAGGTTTCTCAATTCAAACGAGGAGCAAAAAAATATTATAGGAACGTTATAGAATTTAAAGAACAACTTCTCAGGAGGTTATTCACATTTTCTTAAATCCTTCTTGGTGGTTGCTCCGGTCAGATTTTCTTCTCTAGTCCTTTTATCTCTCTTTTTCTTCTCCGCTTCTCTTCTGTGTGTGTCTCTTACACTCTCAATCAACCGTCTGTGAGGAAGAAGAAGAAGATAACAGGAAGTTAGCAGTGCAAAGAGCACAGGGAGCATGCTCAGAATGACACACCTCTCTCTCCTTGCTCGTTCGCTCTCTCTCGCTGTTTCAACTTCACAATGAACTCTTGGCGCAGATAGCCAGGAAGAAGAAATTAAATACAGTGCATTCGAAAAGTATTCAGACCCTTTGACTTTTTACACATTTTGTTACGTTATAGCCTTATTCTAACATTTATTAAATAACTTTTTCCCCTCATTAATCAACACACAATACAAAGCAAAAAAAGGTTTTTAGAAATTTTGCAAATGTATTAAAAATAAAAACAAGTATTCAGACCCTTTGCTATGAGACTCGAAATTGAGCTCAGGTGCATCCTGTTTCAATTGGTCATCCGAGAGGTGTTTCTACAACTTGATTGGAGTCCACCTGCGGTAAACTCAATTGATTGGACATGATTTGGAAAGGCACACACCTGTCTATATAAGGTCCCACAGTGGACCAAAAACCAAGTCATGAGGTCGAAAGAATTGAAGGTCCCCAAGAACACAATGGCCTCCATCATTCCTAAAAAGAAGAAGTTTGGAACCACCAACATTCCTCCTAGAGATGGCCGCCTGGCCAAACTGAGCAATCGGGGAAGAAGGGCCTTGGTCAGGGAGGTGACCAAGAACCAGATGGTCACTCTGACAGAGCTCCAGAGTTCCTCTGTGGAGATGGGAGAACCTTCCAGAAGGACAAACATCTCTGCAGCACTCCAATAATTAGGCGTTTATGGTAGAGAGGCCAGATGGAAGCCACTCCTCAGTAAAAGGCACATGACAGCCTGCTTCGAGTTTGCCAAAAGGCACCTAAAGACTCTCAGACCATGAGAAACAAGATTCACTGGTCTGATGAAACCAAGATTGAGCTCTTTAGCCTGAATGCCAAGCGTCACGTCTGGAGGAAACCTGGCACCATCCCTACAGTGAAGCATGCTAATGGCAGCATCATGCTGTGGGGATGTTTTTCAGCGGCAGGGACTTGGAGACTAGACAGGATCGAGGGAACGATGAACAGAGCAAAGTACAGAGAGATCCTTGATGAAAACCTGCTCCAGAGGCGCTCAGGACCTCAGACTAGGGCAAAGGTTCACCTTCCAACAAGACAATGACCCTAAGAACACAGCCAAGACAACGCAGGAGTGGCTTCGGGACAAGTCTGAATGTCCTTGAGAGGCCCAGCCAGAGCCTGGACTTGAACCCGATCGAACATCTCTGGAGAGACCTGAAAATAGCTGTGCAGCGACGCTCCCCATCCAACATGACAGAGCTTGGGAGGAACTGCAGAGAAGAATGGGAGAAACTCCCCAAATACAGGTGTGCCAAGCTTGTAGCGTCATACCCAAGAAGACTCAAGTGCTTCAACAAAGTACTGAGTAAATGTAAATGTGATATTTCCTTTTTTTATGGGGTATTGTGTGTAGATTGATGAGGGGGAAAAAACGATTTAATCAATTTTAGAATAAGGCTGTAACGTAACAAAATGTGCAAAAAGTCAAGGGGTCTGAATACTTTCCGAATGCACTGTACACTATGCACACGTACAGCTAGCATAATCACTGATAAAAACATGCTTATTGACACACACTTACTCATAAGATACAGCCCTTTGGAAAGCAAAATACTAGTTTGTGAACTTACTAATGATAATAACATAATGTATCTTGAAGGGGAAGCAAACATATTCATCAGTCCAATTACCTTCTATATTATTTAACCTCTTATCATTACTTCTCATTCTTTCTCTCATCTGCTCTTCTCTTTTGCCTTGCTCCGTCAATATGAAACCCACTCTCTCTCTCACACACACACAAGCTGCTGTCTCGAGCTGCTCTCCACTTCACACTGCGCTGCTACTGCAGTTGCCATGCCGATGCTCACTATGAGCTGAGCAAACAGCGACCCACTCAGTGACTCTGGCACTTACGTACACAATAACACACTGACACACACACACACATACTCTTGTAATTTATAGATAATGTAGACATAGGTAATTACAGTACTGCTTAATGTATGTGTGTATTTATACAGTGTTATAGGTGAGATTGTGTTTGTATGCAGATAACAATGTTATGCTAAGATAAGGGGAAAGGACGAGAGAATAAGAGTTATGAGGGTTGATATTCAGAATCTGTGCCACTGTCTAAGGTAGCACACCCACCTTCTAAGCACACAAACACACACACTGAGTCATAACAGAGTCCTGGCCTGATTTTCTCCTCCTACAGTATAGTATGTCTGGCCTCTGGACAATTCTTCACCGTTATTTAACCAGGTAGACTGGTTGAGAACAAGTTCTCATTTACTACTGCGACCTGGCCAAGATAAAGCAAAGCAGTGCGACACAAACAACAACACAGAGTTACACATGAAAAAAACAAGCGTACAGTCAATAATACAATAGAAAAGTCTATATACAGTGCAAATGGCGTTAGGAGGTACGGAGGTAAGGCAATAAATAGGCCATAGTAGCGAGGTAATTACAATTTAGCAAATGAACACTGGAGTGATAGATGTGCAGATGATGATGTGGAAGTAGAAGTACTGGTGTGGGCTATGTACAGCAGCAGCGATCGGTTAGCTGCTCAGATAGCGGATGCTTAAAGTTAGTGAGGGAAATATAAGTCTCAGCTTCAGCAATTTTTGCAATTCGTTTCAGTCATTGGCAGCAGAGAACTGGAAGGAAAGGCGGCCAAAGGAGGTGTTGGCTTTGGGGGTGACCAGTGAGATATACCTGCTGGAGCGCGTGCTACAGGTGGGTGTTGTTATCGTGACCAGTGAGCAGAGATAAGGCGGAGCTTTACCTAGCATAGACTTGATGACCTGGAGCCAGTGGGTCTGGCGACGAATATGTTAGGAGGGCCAGCCGACTAGAGCATACAGGTCGCAGTGGTGGGTGGTATATGGGGCTTTGGTGACTGAGTAGAGTGTTGGAGGCTATTTTGTAAATGACATTGAGGATCGGTAGGATAGTCAGTTTTACGAGGGTATGTTTGGCGGCGGGAGTGAGGAGGCTTTGTTGCGAAATAGGACGCCGATTTTAGATTTAATTTTGGATTGGAGATGTTTAATGTGAGTCTGGAAGGAGAGTTTACAGTTCTAGCCAGACACCTAGGTATTTGTAGTTTTCCACATATTCTAAGTCAGAACCGTCCAGAGTAGTGATGCTAGTCGGGCGGGTGCGGGCAGCGAAAGGTTGAAAAGCATGCATTTAGTTTTA
This sequence comes from Brachymystax lenok tsinlingensis, assembly GCA_030435695.1. NCBI lineage: Eukaryota > Metazoa > Chordata > Actinopteri > Salmoniformes > Salmonidae > Brachymystax > Brachymystax lenok. The sequence continues at coordinate 32,775,468 of CM059799.1, forward strand.
CTAGCGTTTAAGAGCAGTTGTATGGCATTGAAGCTCGTTTGGAGGTTTGTTAACACAGTGTCCAAAGAAGGGCCAGATGTATACAGAATGGTGTCGTCTGCGTAGAGGTGGATCAGGGAATAACCCGCAGCAAGAGCGACATCGTTGATATATACAGAGAAAAGAGTTGGCCCGAGAATTGAACCCTGTGGCACCCCCATAGAGACTGCCAGAGGTCCGGACAACAGGCCCTCCGATTTGACACACTGAACTCTGTCTGAGAAGTAGTTGGTGAACCAGGCGAGGCAGTCATTTGAGAAACCAAGGCTGTTGAGTCTGCCGATAAGAATACGGTGATTGACAGAGTAGATAGCCTTGGCCAGGTCGATGAAGACGGCTGCACAGTACTGTCTTTTATCGATGGTGGTTATGATATTGTTTAGTACCTTGAGCGTGGCTGAGGTGCACCCGTGACCAGCTCGGAAACCAGATTGCACAGCGGAGAAGGTACTATGGGATTCGAAATGCTCAGTGATCTGTTTATTAACTTGGCTTTCGAAGACCTTAGAAAGGCAGGGCAGGATGGATATAGGTCTATAACAGTTTGGGTCTAGAGGTCTATGACAAGGCAAATATGATTCTGATTCCAGTAGTAGCCTTTGAGTGCAGGAGGCTGAGACAGACACAGAGAGAGGATCAACCAGTATGTGTACTGACTCATAAAACATTAGACTTCAGCCCTTGTTGACCGAAGGGTATATGGGAAAAGGGCTAACATAGATACTGTATATAGCTAGCCATGATTGATTGATTGAAATACTACTGGTACGTGTAACCACACCAGCCCAGGACCTCCACGTTCGTGTTTTTCACCTGTGGGAACGTCTGAGACCAGCCACCCGGACAGATGATGAAACTGTGGGTTTGGTACAACCAAACGAATTTCTGCACAAACTGTCAGAAACTGTCTCAGGGAAGGTCATCAGTGGGCAAATGCTCACCTTCACTGACCACTGGCACACTGGAGGAGTGTGCTCTTCACAGATGAATCCCGGTTTCAACAGATGGCACACAGCGTGTATGGCGTCATGTGGGCGAGCGGTTTGTTGATGTCAACGTTGTCAACAGAGTGCCCCATGGTGGCAGTGGGGTTATGGTATGGGCAGGCATAAGCTTCGGACAACGAACACAATTGCATTTTATAAATGGCAATTTGAAAGCACATAGATACCGTGACGAGATCCTGAAGCTTATTGTCATGCCATTCATCCGCCGCCATCACCTCATGTTTCAGCATTATAACGCACGACCCCATATCTGTACACATTTCCTGCATACTCAACAGACATGTCACCCATTGAGCATGTTTGGGATGCTCTTGATCGACGTGTACGACAGCGTGTTCCAGTTCCTGGCAATATCCAGACACTTCGCACAGACATTGAAGAGTGGAACATTCCACAGGCCACAATCAACAGCCTAATCAACTCTATGTGAAGGCGATGTGTCATGCTGCATGAGGCAAAATGATGCACATCAGATACTGACTGGTTTTCTGATCCACACCCCTACATTTTTTTAAAGGTATATGTGACCAACAGATGCATAACTGTATTCCCAGTCATGTGAAATCTATAGATTATGGCCTAATGAATTTATTTCAATTGACTGATTTCCTTATTTGAACTGTAATGTTGCATGTTGAGTTTCTAGTTTTGTTCAGTGCAGTATCTAAAGTTTTGTGTGATATAGAGAGAGAGGGGTGTGAGTGAGGAGGTATGGCAGATGGGCATGAACAGGCTGAAGACTCAGTGGTCTGGATTCTGTGATCAGCACACTCTTTGTCCCTCACTTTTCCTCCCACTCGACTGCTGCTCGCTCACACACACACACAATCTCTCACTGTGATGTACAATTACACTAACGAAATTGTTTTCTTTTGCCTCTAAGCAGCTCTCTAGCTTGTCTTCTGCATTAAAAACCTCTCAGACAAGTCAGATATTGTTATCCTTGCTGCTGCACTGAGAGTCAACTGTATGCAGAGCGTCTCATCCTCTTAACAGAGACATTCCTCTTTTTGGACATAAAGTGGGGCCAGTTTGTTCTTTCAGTTTGTTTGGTCTAGTCTAAGAAAATCTATCTGCGGAAGACACTGAAACCGTACAGTCTAAGCACTTTAGGATCCTACATCCTTCCCACATATACACACATTCACACACACAAACTTACTGTAAGTCATTTAGGCGTAGTATACGCTACCGTTCAAAAGTTTGGGGTCACTTAGAAAGGTCCTTGTTTTTGTAAGAAAAACAAATTTTTATCCCATTAAAAGAACATAAAATTGATCAGAAATACAGTGTAGACATTATTAATGTTGTAAATGACTATTACAGCCAGAAACGGCAGATTTTGAATGGAATATCTACATAGGCGCACAGACGCTCATTATCAGCAACCATCCCTCCTGTGTTCCAATGGCACGTTGTGTTAGCTAATCCAAATTTATAATTTGAAAAGGCTAATTGATCATTACAAAACCCAATTATGTTAGCACAGCTGAAAACTGTTGTCCTGATTGAAGAAGCAATAAAACTGGCCTTCTTTAGACTAGTTGAGTATCTGGAGCCTCAGCATTTATGGGTTCGATTACAGGCTCAAAATGGCCAGAAACAAAGACCTTTATTCTGAAACTCGTCAGTCTATTCATGTTCTGAGAAATGAAGGCTATTCCATGCGAGAAATTGTCAAGAAACTGAAGATCTCGTACAACGCTGTGTACTGCTCCCTTCACAGAACAGCACAAACTGGCTCTAACCAGAATAGTAGGGAGTAGTACACAGCGTTGTACGAGATCAAATGCTGAACATTTGATGTTATTTTAATGAACAAAAAATGTGGACATTTCTAAGTGACCCCAAACTTTTGAACGGTAGTGTAGCTGTGCTACCGAAATACCTGATAGTTGTCACACAAGCCGCTGAGTCACTTAGAGCTGAAATGCTGCTGCAGCAGAGCTGTGTTGGGGCTACACTTAACAAGACTCTGCAAATACATGATGCAAAATGATGACAATAAAAGCATGGGTTTCTTTTCTTACATGTATGGGGTGGCAGGTAGCCTAGTGGTTAGAGCGTTGGATCGAATCCCCGAGCTGACAAGGTATAATAATTAGAGAAGCGTTCAGGAGGCAAACTGAACGTTTCATGTGAAGCTGGGAGGCGTCAGAGTGCAGGCCCAGGCCCCAGCCATAGCTCGCTGAGCTCCAATCCATCAGCACAAATCAGGGTCTACCAACTGACCAGTGAGCATGAAAGTCAGGGAGGGGACGGGTAGTTAGAGGGAGGAAGAGAATGGAGAAGGTGGGGAGACAGAGGAGACAGAGATGTCACATAGGGCTAGTATGGCTGACTGTTAGGTTGACTGTTAGGTTGACTGTTAGGTTGACTGTTAGGCTGACTTCCAGAGGACTGTAACCTGAAGCTTGTGGGCCTTAACAAACTATGACTGTGAGAATAGTTCCACTATATGGGACCTCTAACTACAAATGACGTCAGCATTTCTAATAAATAGAGGTCCCTTATGGGAATATAGTTGTGGGGAAGTGAGTATTGTTTTTCCTATTATTTGTTGAGGACAGATGGTAACTAGAGCAAGCAGCTGGATGTCATGCTTTGAGGGTTGCATGTCGTCACCTCTTTTCTCGCTCAACGGAATGATACACTACCACAAATGTATGTGGACACTTGCTCGTTGAACATCTCATTCCAAAATCATTAATATGGAGTTGGTCCCCCCTTTGCTGCTATAACACCCTCCACTCTTCTGGGAAGGCTTTCCACTAGATGTTGGAACATTGCTGCGGGGACTTGCTTCCATTCAGCCACAAGAGCATTAGTGAGATTGGACACTGAAGTTGGACGATTAGGCCTGGCTCGCAGTCGGCGTTCCAATTCATCCCAAAAGGTGTTCGATGGGGTTGTCAGGGCTCTGTGCAGGCCTGTCAAGTTCTTCCACACCGATCTCGACAAACCCTTTCTGTATGGACCTCGCTTTGTGCACGGGGGCATTGTCATGCTGAAACAGGAAAGGGCCTTCCCCAAACTGTTGCCACAAAGTTGGAAGCACAGAATCGTCTAGAATGTCATTTTATGCTGTAGCGTTAAGATTTTCCTTTACTGGAACAAAGGGGCCTAGCCCGAACCATGAAAAACAGCCCAGACCATTATTCCTCCTCCACCAAATTTTACAGTTGGCACTATGCATTGGGGCAAGGAGCATTCTCCTGGCTTTTTAGTATGCCATTCTACTGCCAATGTTTGTCAATGGAGATTGCATGGCGGTGTGCTTTATTTGATACACCTGTCAGCAACGGGTGTGGCTGAAATTGCCACATCCACTCATTTGAAGGAGTGTCAACATACTTTTGTATATATAATGTATTAATATCCTGTCCTCAAATAATGCTTTTGGGACAAACAGGGAAGTGGTGGTACCAGGAATGAATGAGTGAAAGAGTGAGAGGGTGAGAGAGGAGAATATTGAGAATGGGAGGGCATCCGACACAACAGGCACTTTGAAATAGAGATGTCAAAGAATGCTCAGAGGAGCTAAGCAGTAGTTCACCTGACACTACTGTACAAACATGCATGTATACTGAACAAAAATATAAATGCAACAATTTCAGCGATTTTAGTGAGTTACAGTTCATAGAAGGAAATCAGTCAATTGAAATACATTTTTTAGGCCCTAATCTATGGATTGCACATGGCTTGGCATGGTCCCACCCAATGGGGAGCCAAGCCCAGCCAATCAGAATTATTTTTTCCCCACAAAATGAGTTTATTACATACAGAAATACTGGGAAGCCGGATGTGGGGGCCCTGGGCTTACGTGGTTACACGTGGTCTGTCGTCGTAAGGCCGGTTGGACGTACTGCCAAATTCTCTAAAACAACATTGGAGGTGGCATATGTTAGAGAAATTAACATAAAATTATCTGGCAACAGCTCTGGTGGACAGTCCTGTGCCATTGTGTTGTGTGAGAAAACTGCACATTTTAGACTGGCCTGTTATTGTACCCAGCACAAGGTGCACCTGTGTAATGATTATGCTGTTTAATCAGCTTCTTGAAATGCCACAACTGTCAGTGGATGGATTATTTTGGCAAATGAGAAATGCTCAATAACAAATTTGCGCACCACACGCTTTTTGTGCATATGGAACATTTCTGTGATCTTTAATTTAATCTCATGAAACATAGGGCCAAGACTTTACATGTAGCGTTTATATTTTTGTTCAGTGGACATAAACAAACCCAAACGCTTAAGTATGTACTATAGTACACTATCACCAGCCATGACTCACAGTTAGATTACTGTGTGTTTATTACTCAAGAATGAGGAGCAGTCAGAACATGCACAAAAATATGGGATATATACCTTCGGCTGTTCATAGAAACTGACCATGTAACGAACAGTAACACTTCCATTCGAGTTAAGATATCTATATGTTACTTCCCATAATGTAGCCTACCAAGTAAGCAACTGAGCGACATGACATTCCAATCCACAAAAATCGGAATATGTTGGACATGTTGCAATTTGTGTCAAGGCCCAATACGGCAGACTAGTCTTACCTCGAGGGGTGGTACGAAACCGTTTTCTGGGATCCGCTGTGAATTTTCATTCGTCAATGGCGATGGGCTGTGATCGCTTGCTTTGGAATCTTCGTTGTCTAGGCTATTTCATCTCAGCCTCCTATACGGGACCTGACACACTGTTCCTAAAATATCAAATGGAGTATGTATAGATGAAATGCAGCTCGCGCCCTGTCCCGTTTTAGGAGCGCAACAGAAGAATCTTCTCCTCGTCCTCCTCTGCTTCTCATGGAGGAAAGCCCCAGTCCGTGACGCCACAAACAGAGAAAAAGGAAACCCCACCCGTCCGTGGTGACGTCACCTTTGGAAGATCCAAATGCATTTACAGTGCTTGGAAATAACCAGGTAATATCAATATTTTGGTGTTCTGTGGAATGACAACGCCTGGGACTTCATGACCATTGTGTAGTTCCCAGAAATCAAATCATAAACACACTTCTTAGCACAGTCGATTAGATATGGGAAATGTAGCCTATTGAATTTCATCCAACTTTTTAGATATGATTGAGACCAGTTCCTCAAATTACATCTTTCAGTGTCTATAATACTTAGATTTTCCTGACCAGGTCACCTGATGTGGAAAAACCTCTAGCCCTATTACACCTTTGCGAAGTATGAACGTAATATGCAACGTAAACAATGACTCAATTCACATTGAGGTAATTGCAGTTGAGTTATATTAGTAGCAAGGCAATATTATATTAGTAGTATGCAGCACAAAGGGAGGCTACAAAATGATGTCATGATTGTAGAAAAGTGTCTCTTTATTAGAAGGGAAACAATCAAAGTCAATTCCAAGATGGCTCCACTGGTAGATTGCACTGCATGATGCTCACTCATCCTCCAAACATTTCAAAATTAAGTGCTACAATACAACATTTCCTCCTTCCCCTCCCTGCGTGTTTCCATTGCCAGGATTGGAGAAGCAGGGATTCAAACATCTGAAAAAAAATAATAAAGTCTTGGGTGAATTTAAACATTTGAGACAATCGCGCAGAAATTCTAACAAAATACTGAGTTTTGGGTCATTTAAAGCTGCAAGAGGCAGAACATGTACAGACAAGTTGCACCATTGCACATACAGGTCCTTGTATGAGTGCAATTTAACAATCCTGTCCATCTAGTGCAATTAAACAATCAAAAAGTGTCAGCAGTCAGGCTTTACATAAGTTTAAATTAACACTGCACTACAACATGACTTAGCAGCACATTAACAATCATTTGCCAGTATCAAACTTGACTACACGAACTAAAGCAGAATTCAATAGTCATTGTTTTGATACTTAACATTATCTTGTCAAGCTAGGAAAAATTCCCACAGCAAGCCTATGGCCAATAAAGCTTTACACAATACAACTGCTATTGTTTTCGGACTACCCTGAGAACATCATGCATTCACATTCAAAAGAGAAGTCACAGATGCAGATGTTTCAACCAAATGCAGAGATCACAGTTGACTACAGAGAGGGAGAAGGGACAAAAATCAAGAAAGGAAAGGAGAAATGAGTCAACAGGTAGCCTATTCATAGAGTGAGATGGAAATTGTATCAATAGGAACATAAAAATTGTGTTGTTGGTTAACAGGAACTAAATATACATTGGTATGTTAGGTACTTTTTGTTTGGGGCTATGCTCTAGAAAAAAAGGCATGCTTTCACTAACCAAAGAACATCAATGCACACCAAGTGTCAAAGTACAAGAGTCGGTAGATAATTTCTGAGTAGACTGACATTAGCTATCCCGGTCATTCATTTTTCAAACGAATGAGGACACATTAAGACGCATTACATTAACTGTAATACATTTTTAATCACGTCCCTATTCCCTACGGCTTGCTCAATTTAATCCAAGTACAGGGAGCATCACAATGAAGCTACACTTCCAACAATGTATACCTGACCCAAGGGGGATGTTACACTTATCTTATACACTCCATTATAAATCAGCTATTCTCTGTAGGTTTCCAGGAGAAGTCCCAGTAGCGGAGCGCATTCAAATACAAGTACACCCCACCAGAAAGTAGAGAGACGAAGAGCAGGGGGGAAGAGAACGGAGCAGACTAGTCCCGAGGAGGAGAGTTGGAAAGCTAGACGAAAGGAGCACAGACCAGAGTCCTGAGAGTGAAGGAGAGACTGAAGAGGAGAAGTGGAAGGGAGCTTAGACGAAGAGCACCAGGTCTTTACAGGTGGCGGCTGTGGCCGAGGAGAAGGCAGCGAGGATGGAGGCGAAGACGACGTCGGGGGACTGGGCGGCGTCAACGGCCTTGTGCAGGCCGCGGGCGCTGTAGTACTTGACTAGGGGCACCGTCTGCCGGTGGTAGGCCTCCAGCCGCGAGCGCAGCGTCGACGCGTTGTCGTCACTGCGGCGCATCAGCGGCTGCCCTGTCACCTGATGGGGGACAGAGAGAGAAGACATTAGGGTTCATATGACTGAAAAGTGCCATTTTGGTTTCTCTCCCATCATTTATTTTTCTCTTCCTCCCTACACTTTGAGTTCACAGATCTATACGAATCTGATACGTTTAGGAAATATGGTGATGGCTCCCTCTAGCCCTCCAGATGGCCAAGTGCATCTTCTACCATATTAAAATTACCTCCTATAGAGTCCTTTCGGCTCTATGATGAACACAGAAGGGCTTGTGAAGGCCATGAGCGGTGTCAAATAGCTTTCCAAGCCAGTAGCACCGATCTACATCTCTGGGTACCACCCACCCACACACAACAACCCCTTTCGTTTGTGTGTTGAAAGCCATCTCTGTGTGGAGCATCTGAAACAAGAGCTCAAAGCCACTTGCACGGAACAACTCCTAGCCAAGGGATTGTGTGTCACGACACTTGTGAACAAGTCTTTGTTTGCAAATGAGCCACTACAGTGAGAGAAAAAAGTATTTGATCCCCTGCTGATTTTGTACGTTTGCCCACTGACAAAGAAATGATCAGTCTATAATTTTAATGGTAGGTTTATTTGAACAGAGAGACAGAACAAAAAAATCCAGAAAAACGCATGTGAAAAATGATATAAATTGATTTGCATTTTAATGAGGGAAATAAGTATTTGACTTGGTGGATAAAAACTCTTGTTGGCAATCAGAGGTCAGACGTTTCTTGTAGTTGGCCACCAGGTTTGCACACATCTCAGGGGGGATTTTGTCCCACTCCTCTTTGCAGATCTTCTCCAAGTCATTAAGGTTTCGAGGCTGACGTTTGGCAACTCGAACCTTCAGCTCCCTCCACAGATTTTCTATGGGATTAAGGTCTGGAGACTGGCTAGGCCACTCCAGGACCTTAATGTACTTCTTCTTGAGCCACTCCTTTGTTGCCTTGGCCGTGTGTTTTGGGTCCTTGTCATGCTGGAACACCCATCCACGACCCATTTTCAATGCCCTGGCTGAGGGAAGGAGGTTCTCACCCAAGATTTGACGGTACATGGCCCCGTCCATCGTCCCTTTGATGCAGTGAAGTTGTCCTGTCCCCTTAGCAGAACACCCCCAAAGCAATGTTTCCACATCCATGTTTGACGGTGGGCATGGTGTTCTTGGGGTCATAAGCAGCATTCCTCGTCCTCCAAACACGGCAAGTTGAGTTGATGCCAAAGAGCTCCATTTTGGACTCATCTGACCACAACACTTTCACCCAGTTGTCCTCTGAATCATTCAGATGTTCATTGGCAAACTTCAGACGGGCATGTATATGTGCTTTCTTGAGCAGGGGGGACCTTGCAGGAGCTGCAGGATTTCAGTCCTACACAGCGTAGTGTGTTACCAATTGTTTTCTTGGTGACTATGGTCCCAGCTGCCTTGAGATCATTGACAAGATCCTCCCATGTAGTTCTAGGCTGATTCCTCACCATTCTCATGATCATTGCAACTCCACAAGGTGAGATCTTGCATGGAGCCCCAGGCCGAGGGAGATTGACAGTTCTTTTGTGTTTCTTCCATTTGTGAATCATCACACCAACTGTTGTCACCTTCTCACCAAGCTGCTTGGCGATGGTCATGTAGCCCATTCCAGCCTTGTGTAGGTCTACAATCTTGTCCCTGACATCCTTGGAGAGCTCTTTGGTCTTGGCCATGGTGGAGAGTTTGGAATCTGATTGCTTCTGTGGACAGGTGTCTTTTATACAGGTAACAAACTGAGATTAGGAGCAGTCCCTTTAAGAGTGTGCTCCTAATCTCAGCTCGTTACCTGTATAAAAGACACCTGGGAGCCAGAAATCTTTCTGATTGAGAGGGGGTCAAATACTTATTTCCCTCATTAAAATGCAAATCAATTTATAAAATCTTTCACATGCATTTTTCTGGATTTTTTTGTTGTTATTCTGCCTCTCACTGTTCAAATAAACCTACCATTAAAATTGTAGACTGATCATTTCTTTGTCAGTGGGCAAACGTACAAAAACAGCAGGGGATCAAATACTTTTTTCCCCCTCACTGTACATTCTTCATATTACACAGACACACTTCTATAAGAACACACTTGTTAAAAGTGCATATTTTGCTCAAACACTGAGCACACACACTTTTTGAAGTGCAAATTGACCCAGAAACACATTTGAAAACCTGTGATTAGAGGATTATACAACTAGCTTCCTCTGGGTTCTACAATAGAAGTAGGGTTTCCAGACTCAAAAGGGGGATGTTCGTCAAGGTACTTACGTCATCCTTCATCGGCTCTTTGGGTGGGTTGAACTCCTCATGGTAGGAGCGACCGCTAGGCTGGTGAATTAGTCTGAGGGGCGAGAGGAGGTTAGTGGGCCACATGGTTTAACACCATTTCAACAACACTCTCGTCGGCCATCAAGTCCAACCACACTGCCTTTGTCCCACTTCAACATTTTACACCACATCCCATAACGGATACACAAAGAACCTCCTTTTGACATGCGGATGTAAACATTTGGAATGGACTACAGGCACATGATTTCCTCTGTATGAAGGCGTATCCTCAATACAGATCATTGTTTGTTGTGGATGAGGGAGGCATTGCTCTGTTTCATAACAATTTCTCCAATAAATGGTCTATAATAACTGGATCAAACCACAGGTCGCCGCACAACGTCTCCCCCCACTATACAATATTTGGTCCTACCTGCCACAGATCCTGCGCACCAGTAGGGAGTCATCGACAGAGAACTCAATCACAGAGTCCAGCTTCTCGGTGCGCTTCTTCAGCAAGTCATCCAGCTACTCATGAAACATAGGAGCAGGGAGTAAACCGGTTCATATGCTCAGTGATGTAGTCAACGCAGTTTACACATCATTTTCATTTTGCGCAACAGTTAACCCACCCTTTGCAGAAAAATGCATTGAAAGTGTAGGAAGCTTTACTTTTTTTTCCTCCACCGTGACTGGCAATCGGTTTACCCACTACATCACTACATATGCTTGACTAACATCAAGAGACACTTTTGCTCTGGGAATTCACAGCAAAATGGAGTCAGGCACCAACCAATCCTCACCATCTCTGCTTGTTTCACTGTGCGGGGGGAATCCGTCCAATAGGAACCCCTTCTTACAGGGAGGCGTGTCCAGGTTCTTTTCTATGAGTTCTACCACCATCTCGTCACTGACCTATGAGTAAGTTGACAGTGATGAGCAGTGAGACAAAAAAACGGCATGAGAACACACAATTGGGACAGAGGTCCAAGTAAACCGGTCTCAGATTACCACTAAGCTACAGCACCAGTGACACAAAATAGATTCATTCCTATTAAATGAGCACAGAGACACGCTCAGAACTAACATACGAACACACGACACCTCTTACCAGTTTCCCGGCATCCATGGTCTCCTTGAGCCTCTTGCCGAGCTCAGAGCCAGATGCCACCATGGCCCTCAGCATGTCCCCCGTGGCCAGATGACACACACAGTACTGCTCTGCCAACCGAGGAGCCTGGGAGGGAGGGGGGTTGTTGGCATTAGGCCTACTGTTACAAAAGGCAACAAGAGTAGCATTTACAGTGGGGAAAAAAAGTATTTAGTCAGCCACCAATTGTGCAAGTTCTCTCACTTAAAAAGATGAGAGGCCTGTAATTTTCATCATAGGTACACTTCAACTATGACAGACAAAATGAGGAAAAAAAATCCAGAAAAATCACATTGTATGATTTTTTATGAATTTATTTGCAAATTATGGTGGAAAATAAGTATTTGGTCAATAACAAAAGTTTCTCAATACTTTGTTATATACCCTTTGTTGACAATGACAGAGGTCAAACGTTTTCTGTAAGTCTTCACAAGGTTTTCACACACTGTTGCTGGTATTTTGGCCCATTCCTCCATACAGATCTCCTCTAGAGCAGTGATGTTTGGGACTTTTGAAAGGGACTTTCAACTCCCTCCAAAGACTTTCTATGGGGTTGAGATCTGGAGACTGGCTAGGCCACTCCAGGACCTTGAAATGCTTCTTACGAAGCCACTCCTTCGTTGCCCGGGCGGTGTGTTTGGGATCATTGTCATGCTGAAAGACCCAGCCACGTTTCATCTTCAATGCCCTTGCTGATGGAAGGAGGTTTTCACTCAAAATCTCACGATACATGGCCCCATTCATTCTTTCCTTTACACGGATCAGTCGTCCTGGTCCCTTTGCAGAAAAACAGCCCCAAAGCATGATGTTTCCACCCCCATGCTTCACAGTAGGTATGGTGTTCTTTGGATGCAACTCGGCATTCTTTGTCCTCCAAACACGACGAGTTGAGTTTTTACCAAAAAGTTCTATTTTGGTTTCACCTGACATTCTCCCAATCCTCATCTGGATCATCCAAATGCTCTCTAGCAAACTTCAGACGGGCCTGAGCAGGGGGACACGTCTGGCACTGCAGGATTTGAGTCCCTGGTGGCGTAGTGTGTTACTGATGGTAGGCTTTGTTACTTTGGTCCCAGCTCTCTGCAGGTCATTCACTAGGTCCCCCCGTGTGGTTCTGGGATTTTTGCTCACCGTTCTTGTGATCATTTTGACCCCACGGGGTGAGATCTTGCGTGGAGCCCCAGATCGAGGAAGATTATCAGTGGCCTTGTATGTCTTCCATTTCCTAATAATTGCTCCCACAGTTGATTTCTTCAAACCAAGCTGCTTACCTATTGCAGATTCAGTCTTCCCAACCTGGTGCAGGTCTACAATTTTGTTTCTGGTGTCCTTTGACAGCTCTTTGGTCTTGGCCATAGTGGAGTTTGGAGTGTGACTGTTTGAGGTTGTGGACAGGTGTCTTTTATACTGATAACAAGTTCAAACAGGTGCCATTAATACAGGTAATGAGTGGAGGACAGAGGAGCCTCTTAAAGAAGAAGTTACAGGTCTGTGAGAGCCAGAAATCTTGCTTGTTTGTATGTGACCAAATACTTATTTTCCACCATAATTTGCAAATAAATTCCTTAAAAATCCTACAATGTGATTTTCTGGATTTTTTTTCCTCGTTTTGTCTGTCATAGTTGAAGTGTACCTATGATGAAAATGACAGGCCTCTCATCTTTTTAAGTGAGAGAACTTGCACAATTGGTGGCTGACTAAATACTTTTTTCCCCCACTGTATGTAGCCATGTCTCATGTTTCAAAAGTGTAACTTGACAACTCTGAAGAGAACAGTACAGCAAAGCATTTCCGCCCCGCAACATGTCAAACTATTACAACAGGTGGGAGCCCTTCAAGGCATTAAAGTCGTGCTGAATCTTAAATAGTTGATTGCAACATCCCCCCAGCTACAAAATAGCCTCCACCCATGACATGAGACTAATGTCTAGATGTATGTGGGGAGGGCATGGGACACTTCTGGAAAAGCAAAAAAGTGGGTTGAATAATTAAACACCTTAGCACATGCAGAAGAGTTGTTTCAAGGACACAATCGTGTTGCCATTTTGTTTTTACATTTCAACAAAGTTCAAGTTGCTCCACAACAGAGACAAAGACCAAACCCCCATGGGACTAAGTAAATACTTAAGATCTTCCAAGCCAGACCACAAGTACAGTGCTGTCAAATTATTCATACCCCTTGACTTATTCCACATTTTGTTGTGTTACAGCCTGAATTCAAAATGGATTACATATTTTTTAATCTCACCCATCTACACAAAATACCCCATAATGACTACATGAAAACATGCTTTTAATTTGTTTTGCACATTTATGGAACTGAAATATCTAAATGACATAAGTACTCATACCACAGTCAGCACATGTTAGAATCCCCTTCGGCAGCAATTACAGCTGTGAGTCTTTCTGGTTAAGTCTAAGAGCTTTGCACACCTGGATTGTACAATATTTGCCCATTATGCTGATCAACATTATGCAAGCTCTCAAATTGGTTGTTGATCATTGCTAGACAACCATTGTCACGTCTTGCCATAGATTTTCAAGCAGATTTTAGACAAAACTGTAACTCAGCCACTCAGGAACATTCACAGTCTTCTTGATTAACAACTCCAGTGTAGATTTGGCCTTGTTTCAGGTAATGAAAATTCCAGTGTCTGCTGGATTTTCCCTGTGCTTAGCATCATTCCATTAACTTTATTTTTTTTTTATCCAGAAAAACTCCTTAAACCTTAATGATAACAAGCATACCCATAACATGATGCAGCCACCACAATGCTTGAAAATATAGAGAGTGGTACTGTAATGTGTTGTATTGGAATTAACCCAAACGTAACACTTTCTATTCAGGACTAAAAGTGAATTGCTTTGCCACATTTTTTGCAGTATTACTTTAGTGCCTTGTTTCAGAATGTTTTTATTCTGTACAGGCTTCCTTTTCACTGTCAATTAGGTTAGTATTGTGGAGTAACTACAATGTTGATCCATTCTCAGTTTTCCTATCACAGCCATTAAACTATGTAACAGTTTACAAGTCACCATTGGCCTCAAGTTGAAATCCCTGAGCGTCTTCCTTCCTATACAGCAACTGAGTTAGGAAGGACGCCTGTATCTTTGTAGTGACTGGGTGTGTCCAAAGTGTAATTAATAACTTCACCATGCTCAACAGAATATTCAATGTCTTTTTTTCCCTTTATTATTGTTACCCATCTACCAACAGGTGCCCTTCTTTGAGATGCTTTGGAAAACCTCCCTGGTGTTTCTGGTTGAATCTGTGTTTGAAATTCACTCCTCGACTGAGGGACCTTGCAGTATGTGTGGAGTACAGAGATGAGGTAGTCATTTTGAAAGCATGTTAAACACTATTCTTGCACACAGTCCATGCAACTTAAGCACATTTTTACCCCTGAACTTATTTATTCTTGCCATAAAAAGGGGTTGAATACTAAGAATTAAAACATTCCAGCTTCTCATTTAATCAATTTTTTAAGAAAGTCAAATAAAACCAAACAGGCCCCGTCATAAGTTAGTGCGTAGGCCAGTGACCCCCAAATATAAATTTAATCACTTTTAAACTCAGGTTGTAACAACAAAATAGGGGTATGAATACTTTCGGAAAGCACTGTGTCTGAACGCCCTACAGTACTTTTACCAGCCTGTGCAACCACAAATGTGAGTGTTTTATAAGGCAATGCTGTGCAGCTATCCAGCCACTACAGCAAGGAAGTACAGACGTCCCCAACTTCAGTCCTGGGAAGCTGCAAGAGTGCCAGCTCTTGTTCCAGCCCAAACACATCTAACAAAACTCTGCACAACCTATTGCTCTCCCGGACCAGAGACTCCCAGAGGGTAAATAACAATTACATTGAGCTTATTGACAGGGAAGTCAAGAGTCTACACGTTCATTGAACCTGGTTAGATCAAGTGAAAGTAGTTGGCTCTGGCCAGCTGGAGAGTATGACTGGCATACAGTCACCTGATGGGACATTGAACTATAACTTTCAAAGGGCCCTTCATACAATAGGTTGGCATGCGACTCCAGAGACGAGTACAACATTGACCGTATGCCAAGGCGTTGCTAGTTCACAAATCAAACTGGCCAGCGCCCGATAACGTTAGTGCTAAGGGAAATTGCTACATTCAACTTAACAAATGCTCATAACTAGTTAGCTAGGCTAGCTAGCTACAACTTGCATTACACTTCCTTATCCGTCTGATCTAGAAACCCAATTCATTACACGAAACTTGGGAAAGCGAGCCATCTACGCAAGCCAATTCAGAATGAACTTCAGGACAAGGTGCATACAGTCAGGTGGCAGTGTCGGCCATGCGGTCTCCCATTCCTGCACTTCCATAGCAAGTTAGCATAACTCACTCACCTGTGTTCCTTTCCCAGCACCAGGGGGTCCGAGAAGGATTGCTCGAATTCCCTTTTTTACGTCGGACACTGCATCGTTCAATTGCATGCTGGGGGCCATGTTCACTTTAACAGTCCTTGTGCCACTTTCCTTATCTGCCAACTCGACCACGAAAGGAAGTGTCACCGACTTCTCCCTTGCTGTTTAGGATTAAAGCCCGCCCCTTATTAGAAAATACTCCCCTCTCATTGGTCATTAGATGGCTCAGTCAAGCGTCCTACAAGTTGATTTGCACATGCAATTATGGATTTTGTTTGGTGAGGGTCCATAGAAATGTAAATGAACGTTGTTATTAGTTAGACTGTTAGAGAAACCTCTATTATTAATCATATTAATATGAATTGTTTATTATTATTTAATAATTAAGTTATATTATTATTGTTTCATCTGTCGGGAATAATTACAAGTACTGCATGCTGTGTGTAGAGATGTCAGAAGAGGCCCAGGGACTGTTCTTAACCACTGCCAAGATGTGGTCGCTTTTTGTGCGCTTTTCATCAGCCGTGGCATCACCCAGGTGGGTGCTAAATGTTCGCCAATGGAGGACCAGTACCTACGGAGAAGCGGGTCCTATGGAGAATCTGACCGTCGGAGAAGCAGATGTGGTGCACTGATGAAGCGCTCCGTGCCTGTTTGTCAGACTATTTGTTTCTCTCTGGCTCTACCATCGATGCCCCCCCCTGCTGAAGCTACAGTGCCTTTTCAATCCAAACAGCCTCAACTACCAGCCTTTCATTCGAAGCCAAATTGAGACATTCAATCTCCATCAATCAAGCTCCATTTGTTGTTCGTTTAATAAATTGTTAAATAAATAATAATAAGTGTCATTATTAACGTTGTTATTTGTGTCTAAACGGAGAAAAGAGAAGTCTTTGTCATTGCAGAACTCTGCCCCTCAGTCCCCATTATGCAGAAGTGGCTATTTTGGGTCTAGTATGAGTTTTTAGGATCAGTAACCATCTCGACCCACTGAAAGACATACACTTACAATGGCTTACAAAGTATGTCTGGGAGGTGGACAATAATGAGGAAGACACTAACGGGGTAATTGCTGGTTCACTTCAAAAGGCACATTTTTAGCAGTACGAATTTGTATAAGCAGTAATATGTCTAGAGGTAGTATCATCCGCTTTGTCTGATAATGAAAGGGGGGGCATCGCTACCATCGATGCCCCCCCTTTCCTGACACAAACAGATGGTTCCTGCTCAGGGTGGAACCGAGCAGGGTCTAGAGAAGAGGGAAGAGTTAGGGTGAGACACCCATCTTCCTCTAGGAGACAGACAAAACAAGAAGATACAGAGAGAGAAAATAAGTAGGGCCACTCACAGTGAAGGCCTGGCGCAGGGAGACGAGCCTCAGGGTGATGTCCTCCACTCTCTTGTTGGTAAGGTAGAGGCTGTGGGAGGGAGAGAATGAAGCATGTCAACCATTAGAGTCAATGGGGGGATAAGAGCATGGTGACCACTATCCTTCAGCATCTGACAAGCCCAGACTACACAGACATTTAGAGGAACTCACTTTAGCAGAGGAACCTCCCTCTCCTCAGGCAGCAGGTCCTCCTCCCAGCCCTACAACAACAGAACAAACATTCAACATCGGTGACCAATGCAATGACATGACAAACAATAGGTGAATGGAAGGATCTTAATGCTACTAGTCAATAGTATGTGTAGGTGTGTGTCTAACATCTGACCTCATAGCAGTTGTGGCCCTCAGGCTCTGGCTCAGTGAACTGCTGATTGGTGGGCTTGGAGACAGAGGCAGCCTCCGACCATGCCGAGGAGGAGAGCAGCCCATCCAGCCCCATGTGGAGAGTGGCGTACGCCACCGAGACATCAGTCTGCTGCTCCAAAAGCACACACACACACACATCTGTTTACCACACACACACATTATTAGAAAACAGACCATATCTAATGGAAAAACTCTCAGTAATCATATTCTATATACAGTGGGGAAAAAAAGTATTTAGTCAGCCACCAATTGTGCAAGTTCTCTCACTTAAAAAGATGAGAGGCCTGTAATTTTCATCATAGGTACACTTCAACTATGACAGACAAAACGAGGAAAAAAAAATCCAGAAAATCACATTGTAGGATTTTTAATGAATTTATTTGCAAATTATGGTGGAAAATAAGTATTTGGTTACATACAAACAAGCAAGATTTCTGTCTCTCACAGACCTGTAACTTCTTCTTTAAGAGGCTCCTCTGTCCTCCACTCATTACCTGTATTAATGGCACCTGTTTGAACTTGTTATCAGTATAAAAGACACCTGTCCACAACCTCAAACAGTCACACTCCAAACTCCACTATGGCCAAGACCAAAGAGCTGTCGAAGGACACCAGAAACAAAATTGTAGACCTGCACCAGGTTGGGAAGACTGAATCTGCAATAGGTAAGCAGCTTGGTTTGAAGAAATCAACTGTGGGAGCAATTATTAGAAATGGAAGACATACAAGACCACTGATAATCTTCCTTGATCTGGGGCTCCACGCAAGATCTCACCCGTGGGGTCAAAATGATCACAAGAACGGTGAGCAAAAATCCCAGAACCACACGGGGACCTAGTGAATGACCTGCAGAGAGCTGGGACCAAAGTAACAAAGCCTACCATCAGTAACACACTACGCCGCCAGGGACTCAAATCCTGCAGTGCCAGACGTGTCCCCTGCTTAAGCCAGTACATGTTCAGGCCCGTCTGAAGTTTGCTAGAGAGCATTTGGATGATCCAGATGAGGATTGGGAGAATGTCATATGGTCAGATGAAACCAAAATAGAACTTTTTGGTAAAAACTCAACTCGTCGTGTTTGGAGGACAAAGAATGCTGAGTTGCATCCAAAGAACACCATACCTACTGTGAAGCATGGGGTGGAAACATCATGCTTTGGGGCTGTTTTTCTGCAAAGGGACCAGGACGACTGATCCGTGTAAAGGAAAGAATGAATGGGGCCATGTATCATGAGATTTTGAGTGAAAACCTCCTTCCATCAGCAAGGGCATTGAAGATGAAACGTGGCTGGGTCTTTCAGCATGACAATGATCCCAAACACACCGCCTGGGCAACGAAGGAGTGGCTTCAAGAAGCATTTCAAGGTCCTGGAGTGGCCTAGCCAGTCTCCAGATCTCAACCCCATAGAAAATCTTTGGAGGGAGTTGAAAGTCCGTGTTGCCCAGCGACAGCCCCAAAACATCACTGCTCTAGAGGAGATCTGCATGGAGGAATGGGCCAAAATACCAGCAACAGTGTGTGAAAACCTTGTGAAGACTTACAGAAAACGTTTGACCTCTGTTATATACCCTTTGTTGGCAATGACAAAGTATTGAGATAAACTTTTGTTATTGACCAAATACTTATTTTCCACCATAATTTGCAAATAAATAAATTAAAAATCCTACAATGTGATTTTCTGGATTTCTTTTTCTCATTTCGTCTGTCATAGTTGAAGTGTACCTATGATGAAAATTACAGGCCTCATCTTTTTAAGTTGGAGAACTTGCACAATTGGTGGCTGACTAAATACTTTTTTGCCCCACTGTACATAGAAAAAGTTTATTTACCTGGTAGTAGCCAAGTGTCACGTCCACAGACGTCTCGTGGCGGAGGTGAGACACATACTGGGTCATCCTGCCAGCCACATACTGACAGAGAGAGACGACATGTTAAGGCCAAATGGAATATGTGAAGAAAAGCCTTATCTAATACTATTTCAGTAGTATTTACATCTTACCTGGACCCAAGTGACGGACTGCACCTTGGTGGCACTGTAGGGGATGCCCTCTGGACTAAGCCTGGCTGTCTCCTTGGAGATGGCCCACACCAGTTGAGTCTCCAGGCCTCGAACCCTACTCACATGGTGCATCCTCACCACCACCTGCTGTGGAGAGAAACAACAAGACAACATCAACCATCGCTGTAACATTCCATCAAGATCACATGACTGTGACAATGTAGATTAGGACTAGGTAGTTACAAAGACACATACCTGGGATCCCCCACGCATGGAGGTGATAATGGGGCTGATGAACTGGAAGGTTCTCCAAGCTTTAGCCACCGGACCGGCTTTGTTCTGCACAAGAGGGGGGTGACATTACAATACATGCAGGTTAGAAACAGCAAACATTGTAACGGTGTTGTGACTGTGTGTGGTTACCTTACCTTGATCACAACAGGCCCACAGTACAGGAGGCTGAACCTGATCGGTATCAGCTGTCAATTACCAGTGGCCTCCTAAAGCAGACAACAAAGGTTTTTAGAATGAATATCTGGGATACTTTTCAAACATAAAACCAAAAAC
This sequence comes from Brachymystax lenok tsinlingensis, assembly GCA_030435695.1. Lineage (NCBI taxonomy): Eukaryota > Metazoa > Chordata > Actinopteri > Salmoniformes > Salmonidae > Brachymystax > Brachymystax lenok. The sequence goes on from CM059799.1 coordinate 32,795,622, forward strand.
TTTCTGAAAAGTGTACCTCAAGGATAGTCGGCACATCTGGCACATCCTCAAGGATAATAGCAGCATCCTGGACATGAAGGATAACTGGCAGCAGTGGCACATCAACCTGGACCTCATCCAGTACATTTGATTCTAAAATTAGGAAAAGGAATACAAACAAACAATTGTTAGCAAAAGTGCATCGCTTAGCAACAATGACTAAAGTTAACGTTGGTTTGCAAGTCTGGATTACAGAAATACACAACATTTCACAAATTACATTGTCAATGTTGAATGTGGTAACATAAGAAGTTTAAAACTCCACATACCCTCTTCGATGTCGCTGTCCATCTCCCGACGACCGTGAACCCTGTAAAACGGAAAAAGACAAAAACAACCCACAAATGAATTTAAACAACCTGTCGACGCAGTAGGCCGTCGACGTCCACACAGTCTCTCCGTCAATCTTGAAAAGCACCCAGGCATTTTCCTGTCGATGTTTCAATCTCAGGTCTCAAAAATCAGTCAAGTTTGTTGTTGTTGAACAGCAAATTGAAGTTGTTCTTGTTTTCGAACAGTAAACGTTCAATAGAACGCCCAGATGTTCTATCGGTTAGATGTCTCATGGCAACACATTTATTTGACAAATGTTGTTTACAAAATTGACCACTGTGTTGCCATAGAAATGAGTTTGATACTCTATGGTTACCGTTAGAATCCTATAAAATTCATGGTCATCGTTCTAATTCTATTGACCCTATTTTGTCACCAGGGGCTTTCCGATGTTATGTGTGTATAATATAAAACAAAAATACAAAATGTTAAGTCACTAGCTAGGTCATTGGCTGATTGACATGTTTAGCTTGTTTCATGGAAGTTGTTGTTGAACTTCTGAAAGTCTAGGCTTTGGCTCAGTGGGCTATAAAGTCTTGTGGAGCACAAACAACCAAATTCAGACAAGGGGGGCGAAGCCACAGCCCACTGAGGTAGGAGACCACTGAAGCATCTGCATAATAAATCCATATCCTATTTTATAAACAGGATATTATCATTGATTATATCAAAGTGTATGTGTCAATAAGTCTGATTGACCTTTTTTCATGGCAGGTTCACCTTTTGAAGCCAGATGAGGTTCCAAAAGCGTGCTGCGCACCCACCAAGCTCAGTCCCATCTCTGTACTCTTCTACGACGACAACAACGTGATCCTGAAGAAGCATCGCAACATGGTGGTCAAGACCTGTGGATGCCTGTGACACCTGTGGTGGCCCATCTATTCTACATCATGTTATTAAACTTCACTACCATTGTTCCAAAAGATACAAACAGGGTAATTTACCTTGCAGCCAGCAGTTAATAGCAATAATCTGGCAATATGCGGATAAATAGTATGCATCTACACGGAACAAAAATATAAACGCTACATGCAACAATTTCAACAATTTTACTGAGTTATAGTTCATATAAGGAAATCAGTCAATTAAAATATGTTCTTTAGGGCCTAATCTATGGATTTCACATGACTGGGAATACAGATGTGCATCTGTTGGTCACAGATACCTTTTTATATCAAGATCGGGCGTGGATCAGAAAACCAGTCTGTATCTGGTGCGACCACCATTGGTCTCATGCAGCAGTACACATTTAATTACATTTTTTATTTAACTAGGCAAGTCAGTTAAGAACAAATTCTTATTTACAATGACGGCCTACCCCGGCCAAACCCGGACAACGCTGGGCCAATTGTGCGCTGCCCTATAGGACTCCCAATCACGTATGGATGTGATGCAGCCTGGATTTGAACCAGTGACTGCAGCGCCACATCTCCTTAGCATAGAGTTGATCAATCAGACTGTTGATTGAGGCCTGTGGAATATTGTCACACTCCTCTTCAATGGTTTTGTAAAGTTGCTGGATACTGGAACACACTGTCGTGCACTTCGATCCAGAGCATCCCAAAATGCTTACTGGGTTTGCTGTCTTGTGAGTATGCAGGACATGGAAGACTTGGGACATTTTCAGCTGCCAGGAATTGTGTACAGATCCTTGCGAAATGGGACCGTCTGTGCATTATTGTGCTGAAATATGAGGTGATGGCGGCGAAATAATGGCACAACAATGGGCCTCAGGATCTCGTCACGGTCGTCATATGTCTGTGAATCACAACATGAAAGGCAATGAGTGATAACATTTCCACATATTGAGCCATACAAAATACAACTGAAGCATAGGGAAAGAGTTTGCTTCTAACATGTATACTGGGAGTCTGAATGAAGAGAGCATCTTAACCCAGCTGTTGGTCCATTGTTTGTGTGGTCTTTTAAGCCTCAACACCATCCAGCTCTGGGGGCATTGGGGACTTGGGATGCTTGCACTCAAAGTGCTGCTTGAATGTCTTCGGGTCCGGCATCTGCGTCTGTAAGGGTCAGGTAAGGAACGGAGGATATCCACAATCGTTGGCTGAGACCGAATTTTCAGGTGACAAATGATAACAAAGCAATAAGATGCATCAAACTACTCCACATAACAGGCCAGTACAATGGCCTAGACACGAAGAGAAACCTAGAAGGTAGGGATGTCAAACGTTCAGGCTGCTGTACAGACTATGGAGGCTCTAGTCTAGAGCGCCCGGTTAAATTGTGTTTGAGAGCATTATTTTACTCTCTAAATGGTTAAATGAGGGAGAAATAGACATCATTGTTGCAATAGTTTGTGAGTGGGCAACATACTGTATACTATCATATTAAATTGACATGTTCAATTATTTTTCCATAGTAAATTATTATATATTACTCTAATTTCCCACAAGTCTGCATTTTCAATTACACATCCATTTTACCTACAGTTCAAATTCTTTTCTACCGTTCAAAAGTTTGGGGTTACTTAGAAATGTCCTTGTTTTCCATGAAAACAAACATGAAATGAGTTTCAAAATTAATAGGAAATATAGTCAAGACTTTGACAAGGTTATAAATAATGATTTTTAATTGAAATCATAATTGTGTCCTTCAAACTTTGCTTTCGTCAAATAATCATCCATTTGCAGCAATTACAGTCTTGCAGACCTTTGGCATTCTAGTTGAACAGTTTGCGCTGTTCTGTGAAGGGAGTAGTACACAGCATTGTACGAGATCTTCAGTATCTTGGCAATTTCTCGCACGGAATAGCCTTCATTTCTCAGAACAAGAATAGACTGACGAGTTTCAGAAGAAAGTTCTTTGTTTCTAGCTATTATGAGCCTGTAATCGAACCCACAAATGCTGATGCTCCAGATACTCAACTAGTCTAAAGAAGGCCAGTTTTATTGCTTCTTTAAATCAGAACAACAGTTTTTAGCTGTGCTAACAATTGTAAAAGGTGTGATGATCAATTAGTCTTTAAAATGATAAACTTGGATTAGCTAACACAATGTGCCATTGGAACACAGGAGTGATGGTTGCTGATAATGGGCCTCTGTACAACTATGTAGATATTCCATTAAAAGAAATCTGCCGTTTCCAGCTACTAGTCATTTACAACATTAACAATGTCTACACTGTATTTCTGATCAATTTGATGTTATTTTATTAATGAACAAAAAAAAGTACATTTCTAAGTGACTTTTGAACGGTAGTGTATATTGTGATGTGTTTTCCATGACTGACACGACACACAAATACTAGGGAAATCGTGAGGGTTTGTTACCCCACATTTGTATTTATTTATGTGTTACCATCTTTCTACCCTAGCTTCTGGTATGGCAATGAGCCTGATAACTGGCCAGGAGAAAATGTAGAACATCTTAATGCTGAAGACTATGCTAGAATGGGGTACTAAAGACCAAGTCTTTAGTCTCAAGTGCATGAAACAGTATCTTGAATTTTGCTCTGAACACAAGTATTTTACAATATTTTTTACTAGCGTTGATAATGAGTAGAAACTGTATTGGTGAGTGGAATACAGGAGATTCCTTTTTTATTTTACCAACAATAGTTCAGGGACAACAAGCTAGAGATGACTGAATACCTATACAGTACATTTCTGGTGATGTATCAAGAATATTGAAAAGGTAGGAAATTCAATATGTTGAGAGTTGACTCACAGCTTCAAAGTTACAATGTATTGAAGTTTGATTAGTGTGACCTGACCCACTGCATGTGTAATACACGCAGCTTTGCAGTAGACTGAGTGGTCACACTATTCATTGTTAGATTGGTAAGATGGAGTCTCATTCTCAGTCACTGCTAACTTGAAGAACCACTCTTTTCTACACCTATGATGCCTTCAGAAGCTATTCTTACCCCTTTACTTGTTCCACATTTAGTATTACAGCCCGAATTTAAAATTGTAAAATAAAAAAATAATGTCTCACCCAATACCCCATAATGACAGTGAAAACATGTTTTTAGAAATCTTAGCATATTTATAGAAAATTCAATACAGCAATATCTCAATTACATAAGTATTCGCAACCCTGATTCAATACATACAATCAGCTATGGCAGCGATTACAGCTGTGAGTCTTTCTGGGTAAGTCTTTGCACACCTGGATTGCACAATATTTTCTTTTAACTCTGTCAAGTTGATCATTGCTAGACAACGGATGATCTCCGCATGTGTGGTTCCCACCGTGAAGCATGGAGGTGTGATGGTGCTTTGCTGGTGACACTGTCAGTGTTTTATTTAGAATTCAAGGCACACTTAACCAGCATGGCTACCACAGCATTCTGCAGCGATACGCCATCCCATCTGGTTTGCACTTAGTGGGACTATCATTTGTTTTTTTGATGTCTTCACTATTATTCTACAGTGTAGAAAAAAATTCAATAAAAACCCTTGAATGAGTAGCTGTGTCCAAACTTTTGACTGGAACTAAGTATTCACACCCCTGAGTCAATACTTAATAGAATAACATTTTGAAGGCGATTACAGCTGCGAGTCTTTTTGGGTAAGTTGCTAAGAGCATTGCACACCTGGATTGTACAATATTTGCCAAAATTTTTTATTCTTCAAGCTCTGGTAAAGTTTATTGCTGATCATTGCTAGACAACCATTTTCAAGTCTTGCCATATATTAAGCCGATTTAAGTCAAAATCGTAACTAGGCCACTCAGGAACATTCAATGTCATCTTGGTAAGCAACTCTCGTGTAGATTTGGCTTTGTGTTTGACAAGCAGTCCTTGCTGATAACAAGCATACTCATGACATGAAAGCCATCACCATGTTTGAAAATATGAAGTGTTCGGGCTAGGCCCCTTAATTCCAGGGAAGGGAAATCAACGCTACAGCATACAATGACATTCTAGACGATTCTGTGCTTCCAACTTTGTGGCAACAGTTTGGGGAAGGCCTTCTCCTGTTTCAGCATGACAATGCCTCCGTGCACAAAGCAAGGTCCATGCAGAAATAGTTTGTCGGTGTGGAAGAGCTTGACTGGCCTGTACAGAGCCTTGACCTCAACCCCATTGAACACCTTTGGGATGAATTGGATAATCGGCCAAAATCAGTGTCCGATCTCACTAATGCTCGTATGGCTGGGGGCAACTCCAGATTAATGATTTTGAAATGAGATGTTCGACGAGCAGGAGTCCACATACGTTTGGTAATGTGTACCTTTCCCCATCTTCATAACTTTGTCAATATGACTTGACCATGTTAACTGACTATCCAATGTTACTCCTAGGAGTTCAACTTCTTCAATGGTCACAGGTTTAGGTCTAAGAGAATGCTTTGAACCAAATTCAATGATTTAAGTGTTTAGATGTATTTAAAAACAGTTTTGTTAAATTACCCATTCTGACACGGACTAACTGCTGGCTAAGAGTCTCAGTGAGCTCACTGGCTGTAGGTGCTAATGTGTTGAGTGTGCAATCATCAGCATACATAGTCATTTTAGCTTCTTGTAAGACAATTGGCAAATTATTTGTAAAAATAGAGAAGAATAACAGCCCAAGGCAACTGCCCTGTGGGATACCGCACTGTACATATCTGATGTTAGAGTATTCTTCAATGGAAGCTTCCCTGAGTTCTATTGGATAAGTAACTCTCCAACCATGTGATGGCAGGTGAAGTAAAGCCATAAGTTAGTTTTTTCAATAACAAATTATGATCAATAACATCAAGGCTGCACTGAAATCTAACAATACAGCTCCAACTATCATCTTATTATCCATTTATTTTAGCCAACCATCTGAGTCAGTGCAGTGCAAGTTGAGTTCTCCATCAGTTTACTAAGAACAGGCAGCAAACAGATTGGTTGGCTGTTAGAGCCAGGAAAGGGTGTGTGATGCACACAAAATGTATGGTCACGTGTTCATGTATTGTTTCTTTGTATTGGGAAGAATGCTTTTACTGAAATTTCAGTCCTCCAAAGGTTAGCCATTGATGCGTTTGTACTACTGTTGGCCAGTAGGGGGCAGCGAGACGTGTTCGAGTCACACTGGGACTATATGCGATCCTGCACCTGTGTGTTCGCATAATTGAGAGAACCTTTGAAAGAGAAGCCACGTTCTCCTGTTTCATCATTTATCCTGTGTTACAGGAACTATTATCTGCTACACCAGTCCCAAACCTGGGACCTGTAACAGGTGCTTTACTATGTTTAGGTAGTGGAATTACTTTAGCTCTTTTAGGCTTTGGGTAAAGACATCCACATAGGGGTGGTTAATACAGTCTGCTACCATTCTCAATAGTCTTCCATCTGTCTATACCTGATCGGTTATCATTATTGATGGATAACAATAGTTTTTCCACCTCTTCCACACAAACTTAACCAAATTCAAAACAGCAATACTTCTTTCATTATTAGATCTTTTTGTCCACTTCACCAGTGAGATAGTCATTGAAATGATTGGCTATATCAAATGGTTTGTTATAAATGACCCATCAACTTCAATGAACAATGGAGATTAATTGGGTTTTCGGCCCAGAATATATTTTAAGGTGCTCCCAAGTCTTTTTTCATTGTTTGCCATTTATCTTGTTTTGGTAATATAACTTATTTTAAATTTAGTCACACTTTCTCCATTTAGAGCATGTCACCCAATCAGCCTGACTGGTCGCCACCTTTTTTTGCGCCATAAAATGTTTTAATTCATCATCGATTCGAGGGGCACTAACAGCTCTCAGCTTCTTAACGGGTGAATGTTTGTCGACAATTGGCAAGAATCATTTTACAAATACGCTAAGCGTTGCATCTGAATTCTCCTCCTCATTCACACCAGACCAACACGTTTTACATCTTCTACAACACGTATGATCTCATCACTTTAGGCCCTGCATTTGGTACTTTGGCTTTACTGTTATTGCCACAATGTTATGGTCACTACAGCCAACGGGAACTGACATTGCTTTGGAGAAAAGCTCTGCATCATTAGTAAAGGTTATGTTCAATACAAGTGGATGTCACAGATACAACACATTGCATACACTAATTGGTTGAGTGATAACCTGGGTCATGTTACGGGCATTCGTCGCAGTAAGAAGCTTCCTCTTGAGAGGACAATTAGATAACCAGTCAGTGTTCAGGTCAGCAAGAAAATACATTTCTGTTAGTATCAGAGACCTTATCTAAAATCACACATTCTCCAGATACTGAGTTTGCACTTTGTGGACTATAGCAGCACACTAAAAGAAAGAAGAGGCTTCAGATGAGGCAGGTGAACCTGCAACCACAGCACTTCTACTTCATTGGTCATGAGATCCTTTCTGAGCTTTACAGGAATATGACTCAATATATACAGCAAGACCTTCCCGTAGACATTGCTGTCTTTTCTATAGATGTTATATCCTTGTGTTCCTACTGCTGTCATTTAGGTTAGTATTGTGGAGTAACAGATGTTGATCCATCCTCAGTTCTCATAACCATTCAACTTTGTAATCGTTAAAAAAAAAAAAAAAAAGACCATTGGCCTCATGGTGAAATCCCTGAGCAGTTTCCTTCCTCTCCGGCTACTGTTAGGAATGACGCCTGTATCTTTGTAGTGATTGGGTGTTACAAAGCCTAATAAATAACTTCAATGTGCTCAAAGGGATATTCAGCATCTGCTTTTTACTATAGATAGAGAGATATATATATATCTATCTACAGTGGGGAAAAAAAAAGTATTTAGTCAGCCACCAATTGTGCAAGTTCTCTCACTTAAAAAGATGAGAGAGGCCTGTAATTTTCATCATAGATACCACTTCAACTATGACAGACAAAATGAGGAAAAAAAATCCAGAAAATCACATTGTAGGATTTTTTATGAATTTATTTGCAAATTATGGTGGAAAATAAGTATTTGGTCACATACAAACAAGCTAGATTTCTGGCTCTCACAGACCTGTAACTTCTTCTTTAAGAGGCTCCTCTGTCCTCCACTCATTACCTGTATTAATGGCACCTGTTTGAACTTGTTATCAGTATAAAGACACCTGTCCACAACCTCAAACAGTCACACTCCAAACTCCACTATGGCCAAGACCAAAGAGCTGTCAAAGGACACCAGAAACAAAATTGTAGACCTGCACCAGGTTGGGAAGACTGCATCTGCAATAGGTAAGCAGCTTGGTTTGAAGAAATAAACTGTGGGAGCAATTATTAGGAAATGGAAGACATACAAGACCACTGATAATCTTCCTCGATCTGGGGCTCCACGCAAGATCTCACCCGTGGGGTCAAAATGATCACAAGAACGGTGAGCAAAAATCCCAGAACCACACGGGGACCTAGTGAATGACCTGCAGAGAGCTGGGACCAAAGTAACAAAGCCTACCATCAGTAACACACTACGCCGCCAGGACTCAAATCCTGCAGTGCCAGACGTGTCCCCCTGCTTAAGCCAGTACATGTTCAGGCCCGTCTAAAGTTTGCTAGAGAGCATTTGGATGATCCAGATGAGGATTGGGAGAATGTCAGATGAAACCAAAATAGAACTTTTTGGTAAAAACTCAACTCGTCGTGTTTGGAGGACAAAGAATGCTGAGTTGCATCCAAAGAACACCATACCTACTGTGAAGCATGGGGGTGGAAACATCATGCTTTGGGGCTGTTTTTCTGCAAAGGGACCAGGACGACTGATCCGTGTAAAGGAAAGAATGAATGGGGCCATGTATCGTGAGATTTTGAGTGAAAACCTCCTTCCATCAGCAAGGGCATTGAAGATGAAACGTGGCTGGGTCTTTCAGCATGACAATGATCCCAAACACACCGCCGAACCTTGAAGGAGTGGCTTGTAGAAGCATTTCAAGGTCCTGGAGTGGCCTAGCCAGTCTCCAGATCTCAACCCCATAGAAAATCTTTGGAGGGAGTTGAAAGTCCGTGTTGCCCAGCGACAGCCCCAAAACATCACTGCTCTAGAGGAGATCTGCATGGAGGAATGGGCCAAAATACCAGCAACAGTGTGTGAAAACCTTGTGAAGACTTACAGAAAAGCGTTTGACCTCTGTCATTGCCAACAAAGGGTATATAACAAAGTATTGAGATAAACTTTTGTTATTGACCAAATACTTATTTTCCACCATAATTTGCAAATAAATTCATAAAAAATCCTACAATGTGATTTTCTGGATTGTTTTTCCTCATTTTGTCTGTCATAGTTGAAGTGTACCTATGATGAAAATTACAGGCCTCTCTCATCTTTTTAAGTGAGAGAACTTGCACAATTGGTGGCTGACTAAATACTTTTTTCCCCCACTGCATCTATATATTTTACACATCTACCAATTGGTGCCCTTCTTTGCGAGGGATTGAAAAACCTCCCTGGTCTTTGTGGTTGAATCTGTGCTTGAAATTCACTAATCAATTGAGGGACCTTACAAATAATTGTGTGTGTGGTACAGAGAGGTAATTATTCCAAAATCATGTTAAGCACTATTATTGAACACGGGATGAGTCCATGCAACTTAATATTCGATTTGTTATGCACATTTCTAGGCCTGCCATAACAAAGGGGTTGAATACTTGACATTTCAGCTTGACATTTTGTATTGTTCTACAAACAAAATCGCACTGACATTATGGGGTATTGCATGTAGATCAGTGGCACAATCTTCAATTAATCAATTTGAAATTCAGGCTGTAAGACAAAATGTGTAAAAAGCAAAGGGGTGTAAATACCCTCTGAAGGCACTGTATGTGCTGATGGCATTATGGGGGAAAGTATTGTTTATCTAGTAATACACTGACCTGGACTGAGAGTCGGGATGACTGCCTCCATGGGGGGGACACACCTGATCAGCCCAGATGAGCAGGTAGCTTTGACTCTTAACTGACAATGTAATGAATTGCATCTAGAGCAATTCCATTCCTATTAAATTCCTAAGTTGTAAGCAAAATTATACATTTTCTACAATCATTTAAGGGTATTCTACTGTGTTTAACTAATAGTATAGAATTATGGGTGGACAACACCTCTAGGTTCAAATAAAAGGTCAGAATATTAGTTTAAATCTATTTCAAATAGTACATTTCAAGTATCACATTTGCTAGCATTGATGAATGAGTAGTAAAGGGGTTTGTGAGCTGATGACTGACGTTTTACTGTAATACTGCTTTGCTATGTTGTAATTCTAATTGCTTTCTAAAACTGACTGACCAAAAATATATCAGAGATCTTCACTTTGAGCATGCTTCTTCGATTGAGTTCAGGCCTAAATCATAAAAAAAAATATATATAATAATATCTGGAATTCTCTGCATTAAAGTTTCCAAAGTTAAACATTTGTTTTTCAGCATTTATTAAAAAATAAATGATTAAAAAAAGTTTCTCAGAACAAAATCAATGCAATTTTGAACTAGTATGGGGAGCACTTGCAAGGTAAATGCTTGTCTTTCCAAATGAATAAACGATTCTACGTCCTCTTTCCTGAAATCGCAAGTGTTCTACTGATAAGGAAACACAGAATGACATTTCTTTCCTTCAACATTATACATGCATGTAGGAGCACTGATGTGACATCAAGCATTTTGACAAGTTGAAATGACTCAATATAACTCATAGTCAATTCAAGGAATGTCTACCAGCCATCAATGTTAGTAGGCAATGGACAACACCACTGACAGCAAGTTATATCACTCGGTGTTCGTACAATATTATCTCATTCCCAAAACAACAAGGCTAATCCCTTTAACATACAAAATCTCAAACAACTTTGCTGACATGGCTGAATGACATTGTAATCACTGGCATTCTTTTCAATCCATTGTAATTTCTGCAGTGATCCAACACAGAAAGAAAGACAGGGAATATTGAATTCAGCAGTAGAAAGGACCTGGTCAGATATGGGATCCCAAATTCTTAAAAGGTTTTGACCCTTTTCCCAATCGGAGTCCATGTTGAATAGGGCTGGAGAGCATCGTCTCTCTCCTATGGTGAAGTTAAAGAACTTGAAAACAGCTTGTTAACCAGACTTGTTTTTCCTCTACGACCACAATAATGCTGACAAAGGCAGTGTGGCAGTTCTTAAAGTGATTCCTCCTACTTTTTCCCTCTATTTGCCTTGTAGTGACCAGACCGCATGAACAGTGTCTCCATTGAGCAGTTGAGCATCCGTTTATAATTGCATGTTGACACACATCTCCTACACAATGTGTGTACATGACACATTCTCAGTCTAGAACTGTGTGAACCCACTCCTCTTCACACACGGCTGAATGTGGATCCTAGAAGTCCTTACGGATCAACACGTACTGTGTTTGTGTGTATACAAAAGCTTATAATTGTGCGTGTGTGTGTGTGTGTACCAGTCCTCATGGTCAATCAGAGTTGTCGCCGTGTTGGTCGGGGGCCCACTCAGGGTCCTTGGACTTGGGCTTGTTCCTCTGGGGGTCTCCCAGATGGATCTCCCTGACGGTGAGGATGCGTGTCAGCATGGTGTCCAGAGTGTGGTCGTCCAGGCCCTGGGAGGAGAACCACATGGGGCTGTTGGGGACACACGAGCGCTCCGGGAGCAGGAAGAACACGTTGGTGCGCTGCTTTACCGAGTCCGAGCTGGAGGAGAGAAGAGGGTGAGGAGGAGAGCTCTGTGTTAGGGCTCGAGAGGGCTCGATTTCAGTGATGTGAGGAAAGAGCTCAGAAAAGCAGAGTTTTGAAAAGCAACGTCAAGAAGAAGAATTTCAGGTTACACTACTAAATGTTAGACTGGCCTGCAACATGGCGAGATGGTGTGTGTCACTCACCACTTGGAGAGGTAGAACTCGTACAATCGGACAGGACAGCGGAGGGGATTCTCACTGTTCTCCATCATCTCCAGCACCTCCTCTTTCTCCTCGTCATCCCTCTTCCTCTTCGCTGCCACACCATCTACATCTGCCACACACACACACACACACACACACAGGTCCGTGATTACATACAAATTAAATTTGATCTGTCACACTTTTTACAAATGCATGAGTAAAAACAGCAACACACACAAAATCACCTAAAGAGTTCGCCAAGGCAACAGAGGCAAGGGAAGAACTCCCCAAGTAGGAAGAAACCTTGAAGGCAACACTCAGAGATAGTGTTTAATAGTCAGGTACAGGGTTGCAGGTGTGATTGCAGGGCACAGTGAAAATCTTAGGCCGGGAGCTCGAACATATAGGACCAAGTGAAATAAAATGAAAATGGTAATAAAAAAAAAAAAGTGTTTTTATAAGTCTTGCAAATTTATGAAAAACTTTGTTAAAGCACCTTTGGCAGAGATTACAGCCTTGAGTCTTTATCAGTGATTATGCTAGCTGTGCGTGTGCATAGTGTACAGTGCATTCGGAAAGTTTTCAGACCTTGACTTTTCCCACATTTTGTTATGTCACAGCCTTATTCTAAAATTGATTAAATCGTTTTTTCCCCCTCATCAATCTACACACAATATCACATTTACATAAGTATTCAGACCCTTTACTCCGTACTTTGTTGAAGCACCTTTGGCAGTGATTACAGCCTTGGGTCTTCTTGGGTATGACGCTACAAGCTTGGCACACCTGTATTTGGGGAGTTTCTCCCCTTCTCTGCAGATCCTCCCAAGCTCGGTCAGGTTGGATGGGGAGCGTCGCTGTACAGCTATTTTCAGGTCTCTCCAGAGATGTTCGATCGGGTTCAAGTCCGGGCTCTGGCTGGGCAACTCAAGGACATTCAGAGACTTGTCCCGAAGCCACTCCTGCGTTGTCTTGGCTGTGTGTTTGGGGTTGTTGTTCTGTTGGAGGGTGAACTTTCGCCCCAGTCTGAGGTCCTGAGCAGGTTTTCAACAAGGAACTTGATCCTGACTAGTCTCCCAGTCCCTGCCGCTGAAAAACATCCCCACAGCATGATGCTGCTACCGCCATGCTTCACCATAGGGACGGTGCCTGGTTTCCTTCAGCTGTGACGCTTGGCATTCAAAAGAGAATACTTTTATTCATGGTCTTAAGAGTAATTTAGGTGCCTTTTGGCAAACTGTCTCATGGCGACACCGTTGAGGATGGGGGCGTGTCCAGCCTGATTCCTAGTGAAGTCCACAATCACCTCTTTTGTTTCGCTGACGTTGAGGGAGAGATTGTTCACCTGGCACCACGCCGTCAGTGCCAACCTCCTCCCTGTAGGCTGTCTCGTTGTTGTTGGTAATCAGGCCTACTACTGTTGTGTCGTCAGCAAACTTGATGATAGCGTTGGAACTGTGCGAGGCCACGCAGTCATGGGTATACAGGGAATACAGGAGGGGACTAAGGACACACCCTTGTGAGCCCCCTGTGTTGAGAATCTGTGTGGAGGTGGTAATGTTGCCTACCTTCACCACCTGGGGGTAGCCCGTCAAGAAGTCCAGGACCCAGTTGCATAGGGACGAGTTCAGACCCAGGGACGTGAGCTTTATAATGAGCTTATAGGGCACTATGGTATTGAAGGCCGAGCTGTAGTCGAACAGCATCATCACACATGTATTTATTTTGTTGTCCAGGTGGGTAAGGGCAGTGTGCAGTACAATGGCGTTGCCCGTGGATCTGTCAGGACGGTAGGCAAATTGGAAAGGGTTGAGTGTGTTGGGGAGGGAGGAGGTGATATGGTCTTGGACAAGCCTCAAAGCATTTCATGATGACGGAAGTGAGTGCTACTGGTCGGTAGTCATTCAGTTCAGTTACTCTCCCTTTCTTGGGCACAGGGAGGGACATTTTTCTCCGTCGCACCATAGGGTGATAGTCAAAGCAGAGCCCACCACCTTTGCTCTTGCCAGAAAGAGGCTGCTTCCTATCCGCACAAAAAACTGTAAAACCCGCTGGTTGCATATAATCCATTTGGTTGTCGGAGGAAAGCAAAGTCTCAAAAGTATGTCGCAGGATCTGATGTCCCTCTGGAAGGAGATCCTCGCTCTGAGTTCGCCAAGTTTGTTCATTAATGATTGAACATTGATGAGTAGTATACTGGGTAATGGAGGACTGGTGGCCCAGCGTCTTAACCTCACCACGTCGCGTCTGCCTCTCCGTCGGCGTCTTCGCTTCCTACTCTTCGGTAGGACTCCCAAGCAGCTCGGCACCTCGCCAAAGAAGATAGTCCATTATTTTCCAGTCTCATGGAAAAATAAGTAAAAACCTGCAATGTTTTATCGGAGCAGAAACATATGCAAAACACAGTATAGAAAGCACAAAAGATACATGAACAAGACAAGAGCGAAGGGTAGAGAGGTGAGTGAAGGAGGAAACAAAAAGACAAAGCACCTGCTGTCTCCGTAGCCAGGTCCTTCTTGGGGATGGGCGGGTAGAAGCGCAGGAAGTTGGACTTGGTGTTGTCGTGGATGGACTTGGTACAGCGCATAACATGGGCGAAGGAGAGCTGGCAGTGCTGGGCCACTGTCTTGAACTGGAAGAACTTGGTGCAGAAGAAGAGCAGTGTGTTGAGCAGCACGATGGGAGAGTAGGCCCCCAGCTGTTTACAGTCCCACAGGTACTCCTCCTCCACCCGCGAGTGAAGGTAGCCTGGGAGGGAGGGAGGGAGGGAAGGGAGAGATTCCAACATTAAAGACCTTTCAATAAGTATACTAATAACACAACCACAACGCCATCAACCTACCATACATGAACGGAAAGGAAGTGAGAGGGAGGGAGAGAGAGCGGGAGTTAAGATGGAGGAGCGAGATATGGAATGAGAGGTCAAAGCAAAGGCCTTAATACCATTTTTTTGTTATTAAGTTTATTTTCCCCACTGGGTGTGCGAGTGTGTGTATGTGCCGTCTTACCACTGGCCGTTATGGTAGGTTTGAAGCCTTTCAGCAGCTTGGTGATCTCCAGGGTGAACTTGCCATAGAAGAGATCAGTGAATATGTTCTCCATGCGCCCATTCTGAAATAAGTACTGCAGAAAGAGGGGCCATTACACATTACATTTTACAGAATGAGATCATCAGAAGTGAGTTTGTGTGTGTCTGTGTTAATGTGTGTGTCCTACCTGCTGGATGCCGAGGCAGAGATAGAACAGACTGTCCTGGCTGTAGGACTCGCCGTTGGGTCGTTTGACTTCACAGATAAACCGACAGAGACCGTAGCCCAGCTCTGCTGTAGTGCACTTTAAAACATCCTCCTTTATCTCCATTGGTCGAGCTGTGATGGGGGAACAGAACGTCAAGGTTAACTTATTCAGTCTACTGAGATGAATGATTCCCATAGGCAATTAAGAGGTAGGTTTAATTCTATAAGGAGGCAGTAAATGAGGAAGAAGCAAAGCAACAAAATGTGTGATTTTCATAATAGTCAAGTGTATCAGTGAGCAGACCCACAGCCAAATCGAGGCTTCTCCAGGGCAGGCTGGGTCTTGCTCCACTGGACCCATCTCTTCCAGGCGTCCACCCCGTACATGTGCTGCAGTTTAGGGGGCTCGCCGGGCGCCACGTCACTCTGCGCCTCACCCAGTGACGCCACCACTGACGCAGTCTCTGCTGCTTTCGACTTACGCCTCTGTGGGGTCAACAGGGTAGTCACACACACACACCGAATTAGGGAACACTTAACTTGAAGCCCAGTGTCAAGTAAAGTGTTACCCAGAATTACAAAGTAAATTAAAAAAGGAGCACTGCTGGGGCTTTTACCTTTTTCTTCTGTGGCAAGCCATCCCGAGCCTTCCTTCTGGCTCTTCGTCGTGGAGGAGAAGCTGGAGGACTGGGACTTCTATCCCTCTCCTGATCCCTCCAATGGGCCATCAGCTCCAGGGTTTCTGACAAAACGAAAGAGATGTTTGACTACAACGATAATGAGGCCAGAAGAATTGCAGTATCAAAGAAGGGTTTGACTTACTGATGCTTGTTACATGGTTAAAATATAAACAGGGCAGTTGAAAGTTGGAGCTATATAGAGCCATCCTGAGTCAATATGTCAATATGTTTTGACCATATAATTACCCTCATCAAAGATTGACAGTCTTCAACCAAGGTATAAGTAGTTTCAAGTCCCTTGGTGTCCACATCACCAACAAACTATCATGGTCCAAACACACCAAGACAGTTGTGAAGAGGGCACGACAACCCCCCATCCTCTCAGGAGATTGGGCATGTCAAAGTCAGTTGTACAACCGAACGCCTTCAACTGAAATGTGTCTTCCGCATTTAACCCAACCCCTCTGAATCAGAGGTGCGCGGGGGGCTGCCTTAATCGACATCCACGTCTTCGGCGCCCGGGGAACAGTGGGTTAACTGCCTTGTTCAGGGGCAGAACGACAGATTTTTACCTTGTCATCTCGGGGATTCGAACTTGCAACCCTCCGGTTACAAGTCCAAAGCTCTAACCACTAGGCTACCTGCCGCCCCAGATCCTCAAAAAGTTATACAGCTGCACCATCGAGAGCATCCTGACCGGTTGCATCCCCGCCTGGTATGGCAACTGCTCGGCATCTGACCGTAAGGCGCTAGAGGGTAGTGCATACGGCCCAGTACATCACTGGGACCAAGTTTCCTGCCATCCAGGACCAATATAATAGGCGGTGTCAGAGGAAAGCCAATAAAATTGGCAGAGACTCCAGTCACAGAATGTTTTCTCTGCTACCGCATGGCAAGCGGTACCGGAGCGCCAAGAATCTGTTAAGTCTCCTTAACAGATTCTACCCCCAAGCCATAAGACTGCTGAACAATTAATCAAATGGCCACAGGACTATTTACATTGACACACACCCCCCCCCCTCCATTTGTTTTGTACACTGCTGCTACTCCCTGTTTATTATTTATGCATAGTCACTTCACCCCTACCTACATGTACAAATT
This sequence comes from Brachymystax lenok tsinlingensis, assembly GCA_030435695.1. Taxonomy (NCBI): domain Eukaryota; kingdom Metazoa; phylum Chordata; class Actinopteri; order Salmoniformes; family Salmonidae; genus Brachymystax; species Brachymystax lenok. The sequence continues at coordinate 32,812,755 of CM059799.1, forward strand.
ACCTCAACTAACCTGTACCCCCGCACACTGACTCGGTACCGGTACCCCCTGTATATAGCCTCGTTATTGTTATTTTATTGTGTCACTTTAGTTTATTTGGTAAATATTTTCTGAACTCTTCTTGACCTGCACTGTTGGTTAAGGGCTTGTAAGTAAGCACTTCACGTTAAGGTCTACACCTGTTGTACTTGGTGCATGTGACAAATAAAGTTTGATTTGAAGTACTCTACAAGTTATATTGGTAAACTTCAGAAACAAAAAGTCAGACTGAGTCCATGTAAACAATGCTCATATCAGGAATCCCTGAGAACTCTGAGGTGGAAAAGTCCAGCATCACTCACGGACAGGGAAGTCAGCCTCTATGTCCATGATGGGGGGTGGGGGTGTGGTGGGGGTGTGGATGTCCATGATGGGTCGGAGCGTCTCGTGGGCGTAGGGTCGACTGTGGCGCGAGGAGACGCCGGGGGTGGGAGGTGGCTCGTCATGCCAAGAGGTGAGGAAGTTACTCAGTTCTTCTGTGTCCAGGTCTCCACTGTAGGTGCTTCCCTGGTCTGGTCCCCGAAGAGAAAACACAAAAGAATTCAAGTTATGGGACAGCTCTCAACATATTCATTGGTAACCCCTGTTATTTACTTGACAGTTAAGTAGGAACTACTTGTTAAAATGGTCATTTCAATTACACCGTTTCTTTGACATTCATTGATATCACCATGTACCAGGTAGTTACTAGTGTTGAATTATTTGAGGTAAGTAACAGAAACTATTGTTACTACATAGTTTTTGTTAATACTATGTACAGTGCCTTCAGAAAGTATTCACACCCCTTGACTTTCTCCACACTGTTGTTACAAAGTGTGATTAAAATTAATTAAAAAAAAATTTTTTTTAAACGATCTACACATAAATACTCTAATGTCAAAGTGGAAGAGAAATTAACATTAGAAAAAATAAACACGGAAAAATAAAACACTATATCTTGATTAGATACTGTAAGTATTCCACCCCTTGAGTCAACACGTTAGAAACACCTTTGGCAGCGATTACAGCAGAGTCTTTCTGGGTAATTCTATGCTCATTGTTATTTTCAAAATTCTTCAAGCTCAGTCAAATTGGTTGTTGATCATTGCTAAACAACCATGTTCAGGTCTTACAGTAAATCTGCTTGAAAATCTATGGTAAGTCAAAACTGTAACTCGGCCACATTCACTGTGTAGATTTGGCTTTGCGTTTTACGTTACTGTCCTGCTGAAAAGTGAATCCATCCCTGTGTCTGGTGGAAAGCAGACAAACTGGTTTTCGTCTAAGATTTTGCCTATGCTTAGCTCCATTCCATAGTTTTTTATCTTTAAAAACTCCAATCCTTAATGATTACAAGCATACCCACCACTATGCTTAACATGGAGAGGGATACTCAGTTATGTGTTGTATTTGCCCCAAACATAACACTTTGTATCCAGGACAAAAGTGAATTGCTTTGCCACATCTTTTGCAGTATTACTTTAGTGCCATGTTGCAAACCACATGCAGGTTTTGGAATTATTTGTATTATGTACAGGCTTCTATCTTTTCACTCTGTCAATTAGGTTAGTATTGAAAAGTAACTACAATGTAACTAGAATCAATCCTCAGGTTTCTCCTATCAGACATTAAACTCTGTCACCATTGGCCTCATGGTGAAATCCCCTGAGTGGTTTCCTTCCTCTCCGGCAACTGAGTTAGGAAGGACGCCTGTATCTTTGTAGTGACTGGGTGTATTGATACACCATCCAAAGTGTAATTAATAACTTCACCATGCTCAAAGGGATATTCAAATGTTTTTTTTTTTTGTACCAATAGGTGCCTACCTATAGGGGCCTTTCTTTGCTATTGGAAAACCTCCAAGTCTGTGTTTGAATGCGTGTTTTAAATTCATTGCTCGACTAAGCTGCCTTAAAGATCATTTTATGTGTGGGGTACAGAGATGAGGTAGTCATTCAAAAATCACGTTAAACACTATTGCACACAGTGTGAGTCCTTGCAACTTATTATGCGACTTGTTATGCAGATATTTATGCTTACCATAACAAAAGGGGTTGAATACATATTAACTCAAGACATTTCAGCTTTTCATTCAATTAATTTGTTTAAAAAAAAAAATTGAAAAGCATACAGTGCATTCGGAAAGTATTCAGACCCCTTCATTTTTTCCACATTTTGTTACGTTACAGCCTTATTATTCAGCAATCTACACACAATACCCCATAATGACAAAGCAAAATGTATGAAAAAACAAAAAAACGTATTTACGTAAGTATTCAGACCCTTTGCTATGAGACTCGAAATTGAGCTCAATTTTCCATTGATCATCCTTGAGATGTTTCCACAACTTGGAGTTCACCTGTGGTAAATTCAATTGATTGGACATGATTTGGAAAGGCACACACCGGTCTATATAAGTTCCCACAGTTGACAGTGCATGTCAGAGCAAAAAGGCACAGATCTGGGGAAGGGTACCAAAACATTTCTGCAGCATTGAAGGTCCCCAAGAACACAATGGCCTCCATCATTCTTAAATGGAAGAAGTTTTGGAACCAACAAGACTCTTCTTAGAGCTGGCCGCCCGGCCAAACTGAGCAATCAGGGGAGAAGGGCCTTGGTCAGGGAGGTGACCAAGAACCTGATGGTCACTGACAGAGCTCCAGAGTTCCTCTGTGGAGATGGGAGAACCTTCCAGATGGACAACTATCTCTGCACACTAATCAAGCCTTTACGTTAGAGTGGCCAGATGGAAGCCACTCCTCAGTAAAAAAGGCACGGCAGTCCACTTGGAGTTTGCCAAAAGGCACCTAAGGGACTCTCAGACCATGAGAAACAAGATTCTCTGGTCTGAAGAAACCAAGATTGAACTCTTTGGCCTGAATGCCAAGCGTCACGTCTGGAGGAAACCTGGCACCGCTCATAACCTGGCCAATACCATCCCTACGGTGAAGCATGGTGGTGGCAGCATCCCGCTGTGGGGATGTTTTTCAGCGGAAAGGACTGGGAAACTGGTCAGAATCGAGTGAGACCAGAAAATAGCTGTGCAGTGACACTCCCCATCCAACCTGACAGAGCTTGAGAGGATCTGCAGAGAAGAATGGAAGAAACTCCCCAAATACAGGTGTGCCAAGCTTGTAGCGTCAAACCCAAGAAGACTCGAGGCTGTAATAGCTGCCAAAAGGGCTTCAACAAAAGTCCTGAGTAAAGGGTCAGAATACTTAAGTAAAATGTGATATCAGTTATTTTTATAAATTAGCACAAAAAAAAAAGGTTTTGCTTTGTCATTATGGGGTATTGTGTGTAGATTGAGGGGAGGGGGACAATTTAATATATTTCAGAATAAGGCTGTAACGTAACAAAATACTTTCCAAATGCACTGTAAACCCAAGGTAAGTCCGATCTTAAACTGGGCTGTAAAATAAAGCGTTCCCTATCATCTCCCACGTCCCTCAGAGTTTGGTTGTTCTAGACAAAGTCCCAGCCTGACCCACATACCATCAAATCACCCCTAGCTGTCCAATTGGCTCATTCATCCCCTCACCTCTCCCCTAGGTGGTTGCTGCAAAGGAGAATATATCCTTAGTCAACTTACCTACAATAAGGGTTAAAAAAGAGGAATCTACAGTAGAGAGGCGAGGCAAACTTCTCATATCTGAAAAGGGGGAAAATAAGCTCAATGAACCAATACATTACCTGAAAAATTACGCGGAATTCAAATTACCAATAGCTTTTTAGACTCTCGTTCAACTGTGAATTGCTTTTAAAAGAGACTTGGTGGAAGCGCCAAGAAACCCCAGTTATAACACGCATTCACAGCTGTAGCTTGGCCTACGAAGCCATAGAGAGGGACTCACAAGTTCCAACTGGCTCATGTTCATTAGGCCACGCAACAGAAAATGCTGTGCAAGTCCATGTAATCTCACCATGTTGCAGTCTTTCTTCCATTTGGTGCATAATGAACATGACCCAGGTCTCATCCCAATCCCTGACTCCCTCCCCTGGTTACCGTCTGGTACTGCTGGGGCTGGCCTTTCAGGGGGTCGCTGCGGTGACTTTTCCCTCCCCTCCTCGGCTACCATCTCAGCCATGAGGATGAGGTCTGCCTCGAACGGGTCAGAGGGGATCTTCTCTTTGATGTCCTGGATGGTCTCCACGATGCGCTCAGCGTTGTCTAGAGTCACCGGCAGGAACATGGGCACGGGCAGCTGGAAATGGGACGGATAAAGGGTTAGATGTGGAGGCTATGAGGGCTGTAATTCTTTGTTCTATGTTGCGCTTCTGTTCTGCAAGAGCATGTATCAGCCAACCTATAACTGCTATTCAATGTTAGTTGGTTTCAAATTAGTCCAGAGCACACAGCTCTTGTTTGAGAGAATTTGAGGAGAAATCTGTGTGCCTGTGTGACAGACTGAGGTGAAGGCTAGGTAGTGTTTGGTGTTAACATACCGGTATGGGGAGTCCAACAGGCTGGGGGGAGTACTGGGTGTACAGGTTCATGGGGACTGGGACATACACCGGTACTGGGACAGGTACTACGATCACCTTGGGGAAATTATCCTCTGTGGACCAACAATGTCAAGGTAAATAGAAATATAAAAATGTAGATGTATGCGCCTTTGAATATGTACACTACATGACCAAAAGGTATGTGGACACCTGCTCGTAGAACATCTCATTCCTAAATCATGGGCATTAACATGGAGTTGGTCCCCCCCTTAGCTGCTATAACAGCCTCCACTCCTCTGGGAAGGCTTTCCACTAGATGTATAACATTGCTGCGGGGACTTGCATTAGTGGAGGTCGGGTACTGTTGGGCAATTAGTCCTGGCTCGCATTCAGCGTTCCAATTAATCCCAAAAGGTACTAAGGAATATGTGTTCTTGACACTTCTCCCAGTCATATTTAAGGTTAGAACTACCTTTCTAGGTGTTCTGATGCTTCTAGCTTAGAGTTGAATTTTTTGATAACATTGCTACAGTATTTCACTTTGAATGTGTATAGTATAACTTACTAGGTGTGTCCAATCAATTGTGTAACCACTCCCTCGTCAAATTAGGGCTAATTGGAAAAGCTGTTCAAAAGAGGACATTGTACTATTTCCTTGTACACACTGACGAAGGCCATGCAGCCGAAACGTGTCGGATTTTTAAAATGTTGTTTCTATTGAACATGCCATACAAATAAAGGCATTTTAATTAATTATATTAAGAGTGCCTTGGTCCTGTTCGATGGGGTTGAGGTCAGGGCTCTGTGCAGGCCAGTGAAGTTCTTCCACACCGATCTCAACAAACCATTTCTGTATGGACCTCGCTTTGTGCACTGGGGGATTGTCATGCTGAAACAGGCCTTCCCCAAATTGTTGCCACAAAGACTGGAGGCACAGAATCGTCTAGAATGTCATTGTATGCTCTAGAACTAAGATTTCCCTTCACTGGAACTAAGGGGCCTAGCCCGAACCATGAAAAACAGCCCCAGACCATTATTCCACCTCCACCATACCTTACAGAAGGCAATATGCATTCAGGTAGGTAGCGCTCTCCTGGCATCTCCCAAAACCAGATTTGTTCCCGGACTGCCAGATGGTGAAGCGTGATTCATCACTCCAGAGAACGTATTTCCACTGCTCTAGAGTCCAATGGCGGCGAGCATTACATCACCCCAGCCGACGCTCGGCATTGCGCATGGTTATCTGCTCGGCCATGGAACCCATTTCATGAAGCTCCCGACGAACAGTTCTTGTGTTGACGTTGCACCCAGAGGCAGTTTGGAACTCGGTCGTGAGTGTTGCAAGCCACGACAGACGATTTTTACGCGCTTCAGCACTCCTGTTTTGTGAGCATGTTGCCTACCACTTCGCGGCTGAGCCGTTGATGCTGTTAGATGTTTCAACTTCACAACAGCACTTACAGTTGACCGGGGCAGCTCTAGCAGGGCAGACATTTTACGAACAGACTTGATGGAAAGGTGCCACGTTGAAAGTCACTGAGCTCTTGAGTAAGGCCATTTTACTGCCAATGTTTCTCTATGGAGATTACATCGATGTGTGTTCGATGTTATACACCTGTCAGCAACGGGTTTGGATGAAATAGCTCATTTGAAGGGTCCACATACTTTTGTATGTACAGTGTATGTATTCAATGGACTATTATATCCATTTATTTTTTGTTTATGCATTTTACTTGAATGTGTTTTACCCCCTAATTCACAATTTTTCACTTTAAAGGGGGAAGGGCCTTAAGGGCCTCTTGTTTTTTTAAATGTTTTACCTCTCCTGCACATGTTATTTTTGATACCTTTTAAACGTTCATATTGTTTTGTATTTTCTTGAGTGCAAATAAATACAAACAGTGCATGTGGTATATATGCTGTGTGTGTGTGTGGTGTTGCACCTGTCTGGCACCCTGAGGTGGTGAAGTTGGGTTTACACATGATGCCCTTGTTCTGGACCATGGGTTTACAGAGTAGTGCCTTGTTCTTCTGAACCTTGGGTGGAGGGGCCCGAGGGGCCTGTGTCTGTGTGCTGGCCTGCCACACAATGAAGAGACTGTTAGTAACCATGGGACAAACCTAATTCCACTTCAATTTCCAATTGGCATAAATGCAGGAGTTTACACAGTCAGCCAAATCCTGATCTTCTGCCCAATTATTAGCAAAATATCTGATCTGATCGGTCAAAAGCCCAATTAGTGAAAAAATATGCAAATTAGGCTTCCAGTGTAAACGCAGCCTAAGTGAATGTTCGACTTAAGTGCAAGTTCCAATTCAGCCCCAAGTCCATAACACAAACATACAATGGGTATACCAAACATTAGGAACACCTTCCTAATATTGAGTTGCACCCCCCCACTTTGCCCTCAGAACAGCCTCAATTCGTCGGGGCATGGACTCAAGGTGTCGAAAGCATTCCACAGGGATACTGGCCCATGTTGACTCCAATGCTTCCCAAGATTGTGTCAAGTTGGCTGGATGTCCTTTGGGTGGTGGACCATTCTTGATACAAACAGGAAACTGTTGAGTGTGAAAACCCCAGTAGTGTTGCAGTTCTTGACTCAAAAATAACACACATGCACAACTTACATTTCCAACATACTTCACATGTCTTCTTGGAACAGTCCCTGTAACGACACAACAGAACATGAGTTAGTATTTTTTTTTAAACACCAGTCAGTCAGGCCTGCTAACGAGATCATTTGTCAATCTAAAATCATCTGTAATTAACCTGCACCATAATGGGTGTCAAAAGGCTACGCTATTAGCAACAACTCAACCCTATTCAAAGACATTTACTGATGAACACACTGGTTGAACACTCTCCGGTTACACTTAATAGTGTACAACACCTTGTGTGTATACCAGTGTGTATACAGTAAATAGTATTTAACTGGTAACCGACTTTAACTGAGTCTGTGTGTGTGTATACCTTGCAGGGCAGTGGTGTAGTTGGGCTGGCCAATGGGGGAGCTGGCTAGTGAGACTACGTTGGCGATGACTGGATCAGACATGCTCGTAGCAGTGGTAGTATTGGAGGGGGATTGAGCGATTGAGATGGCCACTGGAAGGATGAGTGGAAGAGAAAGAAAGAGAGCATGAGATAAAATGTTGCAGTTATTATACAGTGCTTATGGAACGTGTGATTAAAACGTGTGATTTATGGAACGTGTGATTAAAATGGATGTCTTTTTTTTGTCAACGATTTACACAAAATACTCATTTCAAAGTAGAAGAAAAATACTTAAAATAAAAATAAAAAAAATCAATAATAAGACAAACACTAATATACCTTGATTAGATAAATATTCACCTCCCTGAGTCAATACATATTAGAAACACCTTTGGCAGCGATTACAGCTGTGATTCTTCTTGGGTAAGTCTCATAAGAGCCTTGCACACTTGTATTGACCATTATTTTTTTCAAAATTCTTCAAGCTCTATCACGGTGTTGGGGATCATGGCTATACGGCAATTGTCAAGTCTTTCCATCCATTTTCAAGCAGATTTAGGTCAAAAGTTTAACTTGGCCACTCAGGAACATTCACCGTCTTCTTGATAAGCAACTCCAGTATATATTTTGGCTTTGTGTTGTAGGTTGTTGTCCTGCTGAAAGGTGAATTCCTCTCCCAGTGTCTGGCGTAAATCAGATTTTCCTCTAGGATTTTGCCTGTGCTTAGCTCAACCCCGTTTCTTTTCATCCTGTCAAACATACCCATAACATGATGCAGCCACCACCATCCTTGAAAATAAGGAGGCAGTTACTCAGTGATGTGTTGGATTTACCCCAAACGACGCTTTGCATTTAGGCCAAAAAGTGTATTCCTTTGTAGTCTTTATTTGTTCTACAGCATACATACAGTGCATTAAGAAAGCATTCAGACCTTGACTTTTTCCACATTTTGTTACGTTACAGCTTTATTCTAAAATTGATTACATTTTTCCTCAGAAATCTACACACAATACCCCATAATGACAAAGCAAAAACAGGTTTTTAGAACATACCTTGTTTACATAAGTATTCAGACCCTTTGCTATGAAATTGAGCTGATGTGTATCCTGTTTCCATTGATCATCCTTGAGATGTTTCTACAACTTGACTGGAGTCCACCTGTGGTAAATTCAAATTGATTGGACATGATTTGGAAAAAGGCACACACTGACCTATATAAAGTTCCCACAGTTGACAGTGCATGTCAGAGTAAAAACCAAGCTGAGGTTGAAGAAATTGTCTGTAGAGCTCTGAGACAGGATTGTGTTGAGGGCCAGATCTGGGGCAGGGTACCAAAAAAAAAGGTCCCCAAGAACACAGTGGCCTCCATCATTCTTAAATGGAAGAAGTTTGGAACCACCAAGACTCTTCCTAGAGCTGGCCGCCCGGCCAAACTGAACAATCGGGGGAGAAGGGCCTTGGTCAGGGAGGTGAGGTGACGAGGAACCCGATGGTCACTGACAGAGCTCCATTCCTCTGTGGAGATGGGAGAACGTTCCAGAAGGACAACCATCTCTGCAGCCTCCCACCAAATCAGGCCTTTATGGTAGAGCGGCCAGACAGAAGCCACTCCTCAGTAAAAGGCACATAACAGCCCGGTTGGAGTTTGCCAAAAGGCACCTAAAGGACATGAGAATGAGAAACAAGATTCTCTGGTCTGATGAAACCAAGATTGAACTCTTTGGCCTGAATGCCAAGCATCACGTCTGGAGGAAACCTGTCACCATCCCTAAGTTGAAGCATGGTGGTGGCAGCATCATGCTGTGGGGATGTTTTTCAGTGGCAGGGACTGGGAGACTAGTCACGATCGACGGAAAGATGAGCGGCGCAAAGTACAGAGAAATCCTTGATGAAAACCTGCTCCAGAGCGCTCAGGACCTCAGACTGGGGCGATGGTTCACCTTCCAACAGGACAACAACCTTAAACACACAGCCAAGACAAAGCAGGAGTGGCTTCGTGACAAGTCTCTGAATGTCCTTGGAGTGGCCCAGCCAGAGCCCTGACTTGAACCCGATCGAACATCTCTGGAGAGACCAGAAAATAGCTGTGCAGGGACGCTCCCCATCAAACCGGACAGAACTTGAGAGGATCTACAGAAAAGGGAGAAACTCCCCAAATACAGGTGTGGAAGGCTTGTAGCGTCAACCCAAGAAGACTTGAGGCTGTAATTGCTGCCAAAGGCTCTTCAACAAAATACTGAGTAAAGGGTCTGAATACTTACGTAAATGAGATATTTCATTTCTCTTCATTACATTTGTCAACATTTCTAAAAACCTGTTTTTGTTTTGTCATTATGGAGTATTGCGTAGATTGACGAGGGAAAAATAATTTTATCAATTTTAGAATAAGGCTGTAACGAAACAAAAAACGTGGAAAAAGTCAAGGGGTCTGAATACTTTCCGAATGCACTGTATGCATGTTTTGGGATATTTTATATTCTTCTTTTCACTGTAATTTAGGTCATTATTGTGGAGCCACTACAATGTTGTTGATTCATCCTCAGTTCTCTCCCATCACAGCCATTTAACTCTGTAGCTGTTTTAAAAAACACCAATGGCCTCATGGTGACATCTCTAAGGAGTTGTATTCCTGTCCAGCAGCTCAGAAGGACGACTGCATCTTTGATGTGTCTAGGTGGTTTAATACATCATCAACAGCATAATTATTAACTTGACCATGCTTAAAGATATATTCAATGTCTGATTTGTTATTGTTACCCATATTCCAATCACTACCCTTCTTTATGAGGCTTTCGAAAAGCTGCCTGGTCCCTGTAGTTGTGCTTGAAATTCAATACTTCACTGAGGGATCTTACAGATGTATGTATGGGGGACAGAGGAAGTGGTAGTCACATTCAAAAATCATGTCAAATTTCACTTCTGGAATAATTTTACACTTGCATAAACAAAGGGGGTGAATACTTATGCAATGACAATTTTAGTTATTACATTTTTATTAATTTGTAAAAGAATCTCTCATTTTATTTTCCACTTTGACATTATGGAATATTTTGTGTAGATCCATGACAAAAAATGACAATTAGAACTATTTCAATCGCACTTTGTAAAGCAACAAAATGTGAAAAAGGTTCAAGGACGTGTAGACTTTCTATAGAAAAGGAGTATACCAATCATTAAGAACACCTTCCTAATATTGTCCTCAGAACAGCCTCAATTTGTTGGGGCGTGGACTCTACAAGTTATCAATAGCGTTCCACAGGGATTCTGGCCCATGTTGACTCCAATGCTTCCTACAGTTGTGTCAAGTTGTCTGGATGTCCTTTGGGTGGTGGACCATTCTTGATACACACGGGAAACTGTGGAGCGTGGAAAAACCCAGCAGCGTTGCAGTTCTTGACACCTAATATACCCCGTTCAAAGGCACTTAAATCTTTTGTCTTGCACATTCACCCTCTGAATGGCACACATTCACAAGGTCTCAACTGTTGCAAGGCTTAAACATCCGTCTTTAACCCATCTCCTTCCCTTCATCGACACTGGGGGAGTCCAAGTCTGTATGAATTTATGTGTACCTCTTTTCAAATCATGAGCTGTGACAGCAACACAATGACATCTGATACCCTATGATGAAACATTACAATGTGCTATAACGTAAGTCCTACCCTTTTGGCCCTGGGGCTTGCCCTGGTTCTGGGTCTGCAGGCTGCAGAAGTCGAGCAGACACTGGAGGTTGCAGAAGTGCTTCACCTCGCCCAGCATCGGCAGGGTCTCAATCAGCTTCCCCTGGCGCTCGCACGCGTCACACTTGGCCACCTGAGGCAAAAATCAAGATGTAGAAATAGCAGTTAGAGAGTACCTCAGTAAGATTTCCTTAAGAGTTAGCCCATTCATTTAAGATAGCCAGGTGGGACATCCACATATCACAGTAAGTAAATGTTTCCTCAATAAAGTAGCTATCAGCAAAGTCAGAGCTAGTCATTGGAGGGGGGGGGTGATGATTTGGGATTATTTAAGATATCTGAAACCCTACCTCTTCAGACTGTTTTCAGAAGATGGGCAGGGACTCCGCTGTTTGGATGCCAGGACAAAGGAGTGCATGGAATGGGTTGAGAGGGAGGTGCCCTCCCGTAGGGGTGGGAGGGCCAAGATACCAGAAGTGGCAGAACGCAATGCTCAGGTTGGGGTGAAGGGTTTGAGTATAGCCTGAAGGTAAGGAGGGGCAGTTCCTCTTGCTGCTCCGTAAACAAGTACCATGATCTTGTAATGGATGCAAGTTTCAACCAGAAACCAGTAGTGTGTGCAGAGGAGCAGGGTGGCATGGAAGAACATGGGAAGGTTGAACACCAGGGGGGCTGCAGCGTTCTGGATAAGTTCCAGGGGTTTGATGGCACAAGCGGGGAGCCCAGCCAACAGCGAGTTGCAGTAGTCCAGACGGGAGACGGACTAGGACCTGCGCTGCTTCCTGTGTGAGGTATGGTCGTACTCTACGGATGTTGTAGAGCATGAACGAGTCACTGCTTTGACGTTAGCAGATAAAGACACAGGGTGTTTTTCCTCAATATGCATACTACTGTGATCCACACTCATGCTCTGAGTGAATTCTCTTGAGTGCGTTCGTGAGGACGAGTGTGGAGAAAGCATAAGAGAATACATTCGAGAAGCACTCTCACTCCCCCTACTGTATTACCTCACTCTTCACCTCCCCATTCACTAAACCTTCTTCCAAGTGATACACAAAACACACGTTTTACTTAATTATCAGCTAGATATGTGAATCGTCATAATCAAGCTAGCCAGCTAGTTAAACAGGCTAGTTAGCTAGTTAGCCCTATTGACTTACCCATTCACTGAACCATCTCTCAGCCAGGACAACAATGGCAGTAGAAACTAAACAAGATAAACACAAAGCAACTGTTTTACTTCATAATTATCTGCTAGCTATATGTGAATCGTAATAATGTACGTGGTGCAGAAACAGATCCTCTCCATGTCACCTGGCAGGAGCGCTCTGCCAGGTGGGATGCAATCCAAGAGTGTGCAGAGCCTGAGACGCCCAGCCCTGAGAGGGTGGAAGAAGGATCTGATGATTCATGGTGTCCAAGGCAGTGGATAGATCTAGGAAGATGAGAACAGAGGAGAGAGAGTCAGCGTTGGCAGTGCGGAGAGCCTCCGTGACACAGAGAAGAGCAGTCTCGGTTGAGTGACCCGTCTTGAAGCCTGACTGGTTAGGGTCAAGAAGATCATTCTGAGAGAGATAATGAGATGGTTGGTCAGAGACAGCACGCTCAAGTGTTTTGGAAAGAAAAGGAGGGATACCGGTCTGCAGTTCTTGACGTCAGAGTCGACGAGTGTTTGCTGTTTTAGGAGGGGAGTGAATCTGGCCATTTTGATTTCTGATGGGACGCAGCCAATGATCAGGAATGAGTTCATAAGTGAAGTGAGGAATGGGAGGTCTCCAAAAGATGGTCTGGAGAAGGGTATGGGGTCGAGCAGGCAGGTTGTCGGGCGGCCGGACCTCAATAGTTGTAGGATTTCTAGGCTGAGTGAATGAAGAGCAGATGTCTTCAGCTTTCGTTTCAAAGTTGTTGACAAAGTCGTCCACAGAGAGGGACGAGGGAGGGGGTGGAGGATTAAGGAGGGAGGAGAAGGTGGAAAATAGTTTCCTAGGGTTAGAGACCGAAACTTGACATTTAAAAGGTGGTAGAAAGTGGCTTTAGCAGTGGATACAGAGAAAGAGAAGGTAAAGAGGGAGTGAAATGATGATAGGCCGTCCACAAGTTTAGTTGTCCTCCATTTTCGCTCAGCTGCCCGCAGCCCTGTTCTGTAAGCTTGCAATGAGTCACTCAGCCACGGAGGACGTAGTCAGATGAAGAGAGAGCAGCTGGAGTAGCAGTGCTCTCTGGGGTCCATGTCTCCGTCAGGGCCAAAAAGTCAAAGGACTTAAGGGTAGCATAGGCTGAGACGTACTCTGCAATGTTCCAAACACTGCCAGAGACCAGGAATTCCACATAGGTTAGAAGGGTTGCAGCCAAGGGGTGGGGAGCGTCTGTAAAGCCTACAGCGAGAGGAGCAAACAGGTATAGAAAACACACACACACACACACACACACACACACACACAGATGCCAAAAAGCAAAATGAGATCTGAAAATGTCTAGGCAAGATATTTAAGTGAGAGTGGTGTGGAGCCTTCCTCTCTATCCATCCTCGAATAACTCGGCAGAACAAAAAAAACGTCTTTGACTGCGGTGGCGGCAGTCTTAGTTTGGCAACGAGACTGCTGCTGACATGGATGCCGTTTACAGCTGCCGCTGAGAAAACAGGGGAGACTGACGCACTAACACCAATTGCCCTGTAAACAGCTATTCCAACTTCCATATTGGATATACCATATGGAAAGTCCAATTAATTCAGTCATGTGGTTTCTTATCCCCAACTTCCTCCTTCCACCTGCACTAACATGAGAGAACAAGTCTTCAGGTTCAGTTTTCAGACAAGTCTACAAAAGTTTGTATTTGAGTCATTTCAGATCCATCTAAAATGAAAGAAAAAGGAGATACACAACAGAAGACTCCTAAGTATTGAGCCTCATTGAACCCAAGTTGTTTTGTTCAGTTCCTTAGCGTGGTTCCTTCCTTTACCTGACAGAAGAGCAGGGTGTAGTGGGACTTGCACTCATCCGAGCAGAACTCCTCCATCTTGCCTCCGTACTGGCCTGTGACAGCCTTCTGCGCGGTGGAGGCGCAGTAGGCACAGTTTCTGCAGTGTTTCCCCCAGCGCTTGGTCAGGTCGTGCTTGTAGAGCAGCTTACAGCCTGGATGTGGAGGAGAGAAGAGGGCGAGACGGGGAAATGTGTCTTGATTCACCAAGGTGCGAACTCCTGTAAGTAGCAGGACTATTAAAAGACATGTATGATCTTCATCCTCACCTTCACTGCAGAAGGTGTAGTCCCGGTTGTTGATTTTCTTGACCTCCTTGGCTGGCTTCTCAATCTTGCAATACTCGCAGCGCGCCATCTCATAGTTGATCTTTCTGTACTCCTCAGAGCAATTTACTGAACAGAGGAACACCAGCTTATCCTGTAGGGTTGCAGACATACATTCAATCAATTCTATAGCAGCATTAACAGAGGCTGTCGACATAAATAGAGGAGAGGTGTGTTTGTGAGAGGGCGAGAGAGTTCAACAAAATGGAGGATGACGGAAAAGCAAAGAGAAGAGAGAATGAGAAATGAGGGGGATAAAGAGAGAGAAATTAAATACAATATAGGTACCTTGAACTGAATGACCTCGGGCTTGGAGGAGAAGAGGCGGTGGCACTGGAAGCAGGGCAGTCTGGTCCCTTGGGATCCCCTGTCCCTGGTCTGGCCTGGGGCCGCGGGGGGAGCAGTGGTTCCTGTGCTCGGGGCCACGTTCATCTGGCTCTGGGAGTTGCTCTTGTTGAACTGATCCTACAGGCCACAGAAATATTCTAACATTGTAGTGTCAGTGGAGGACAGCAAACAGTAAAGTACAGCGTACATGGCTATGTTTTATAAACAAAGCGTAAAATATCAAAAGTAAGCATTATTAGAGCCTCAATATCACTGAAGGTCATTAAGTTGCCGTCCTATATTTCTACTCGAATTAACGTTTGAACTGAGCTAATTGATTAACCCAGAGGTGTTACCTGAAAGGTGACGACACAGTCCATGGTGCAGAAGTTCCGGATGGAGCCGTCAGACATGGCTAGGTGGAAGGAGGGCACCGTCTTCTGACCACAGGTGTTGCACTCTACCTGAGCACCTGGGTTGACACGAAAGGAGGAAAGTGAGTGTTATGAATGTATGTATGTGTGTGTGTGAGTGAGTGAGTGAGTGAGTGAGTGAGTGAGTGAGTGAGAGAGAGAGAGATGTATATGTTGCTGAGGTGGATAGCCTAGCTATACCCGAGGAGCTGACAGTCTGTACTTTGTGGGCTGTAACACAGCCAGTAGAGCAGAACATCTCCAGCTTGCCGTCAGAGTCGGCGCTGTCGACCATCTCCACCGGTGCGCGGAAGTTGCGGCACATAGTACATGCCACAGGCTTCTTAGCTTTCTAAAAAACCAGACCGACCACAAAGGAAGAGAGAGTGAGTGACTGCGCTTGCTTGCTTTAACTTACAGGTAGATGGTTCTTACGTACTGGAGGAGGAGGTCCAAGGTCCCGCCCTCGGACCTCCTCCTCCGAAGAGCTTTGAGAAGGGTGGCAGAAGCAAGGATTTGACACACCGTTACGTTTTTAGAAACAGCCCTAGTTACAGTCCACAGGCCAACAGCCTCTTCTGACTGCGTGACCTGCCTCTCAGGGATCAGACTCTTACCTGTTTGAAGGTGGTGACACAGCCGACGCTGCAGAAGGTCTTATTGACGCCCTGCACGACCAGCACGGTGACCTTGCCGTAGCAGTAGTTGTTGCAGCTCTGACAGCTGTTCATGGACAGCTTGTTGGTGGAGCGGAAGCGCGTGAAGCACACCTCGCTGCACAGCCTGTGCATGCTGCCCTGGTAGACCACCTCGTGTTTACTCTGTGGGGGAAGAGAACAAGGAGCTGATGTTGAGACGAGACAATGGAGGTGGTGCAGGAAAAATATTTAAAAAAGGCAAAAGGAGTCCAGTTTTATACTTTAGTATATCCAATCTTCTTGGCATCAACCCACTATAAAAGTCTATCAATCCAAATTGTTCACTTCCCTGTCAGCTCTGACATCCCTTTTCTATTGCCAATTTTGTTACTCCTAGCAACTACCACACTGACACGCTCAGAGTCCCTTACAATGCAGGCCTTCTTGCACATGCTGCACTTGACGGCCCCAGTCGTGGTGGAGAGGGAGGAGGAGAGGGTGGAGACGGCAGAGTTCCTCTTGAAGTTGAAGGAGGAGAGGCAGGTCTGGCTACAGAAGTCCTTCACCGTGCCCATGGTGTCCACAGGAGCTGTGATCACGTCCTTGGGGTTAGCAATCTCCCTGAGGGGGGTGATAAGTTCAGAATTTATATATGAACGTATTTTTCGTTTACATTCAGTTAGCCCACAGTGCTTTACATTAAAATGCATGTGGAAAAAGGTAGCACAGTGGAAGTAAAATGTGAATCATAGTGTAAGGCTAAGTACAAAAGGTAAATAAAAAATATTTTTAATGGTTGTCACCTTGGGAGTTTGGTCCAATCCTTTATCTTTCCTTAAATCATTATCTACATAACTACTCCATTGGCATGACAACAGCAGGACTCACTTGAGGCAGTAGTGGCAGGGTTTCTTGGCCGGGCAGGGGGCAGTCGTCTTGACGGCGGACGGGGGGCTGTAGGAGGTGAGGCAGGACGTGGAGCAGAAGAGGTCCGAGGAGCCCTTCCTCTGGTAGGCTGTCTGGCCTTTCAGCAACACTTTGTTACAGGCCGAGCAGGCCACCCGCATAGCCATGGGCATCAGCGGAGGGATGGAGGCAGCGGCCGGGGTCAAGGGAGGCATTACAGTCTTGGAGAGGGCGGTCACTGACGTGGATGTGGCTGTGAATAATAGAGAGAGGGGGATGGAGAGGATGGGTGGAGATTGAGGGAAGAGAGAAATATATCATCTGAAAGGTGGGAATCAGTCACATTTTGCTCCTTGAGAGCCTGCGGTAGACTATAAATATCCACTCCACAGCCCAGGGATGTTTCTGCCATGAAAATCTTTTTTTTAAATTATTTTTCAGGTTGGGATGTCAATCAAATTTTTGGAATGTTAAAAAATGCTTTCCGGCCTCCCGAGTGGCGCAGCGGTCTAAGGCACTGTGCCGCAGTGCTAGAGGTGTCACTACAGATGCGGATTCGATCCCGGGGCTGTGTCGCAGGCGGCCGCGACCGGGAGACCCATGAGGCAGCGCACAATTGGCCCAACGTCGTCCATGTTAGGGGAGGGTTTGGCCAGCCTGGAAGTCCTTATCCCATCGCACTCTAGCGACTCCTGTGGTGGGCCGGGCACATGCACGCTGACACGGTCGCCAGTTGGACGGTGTTTCCTCCGACACATTGGTGCGGCTGGCTTCCGGGTTAAGCGAGCAGTGTGTCAAAAAGCTGTGCGGCTTGGCGAGGTCGTGCTCCCGACCTTCGACTCTCCAGAGTCCGTACGGGAGTTGCAGCGATGGGACAAAACTAACTACCAATATGATATTACAAAATTGGGGAGAGCAATCGGGGGAGAAGGGCCTTGGTCAGGGGAGGTGACCAAGAACCCGATGGTCACTCTGACAGAGCTCCTCTGTGGAGATGGGCAAACCTTCCAGGCGGACAATCATCTCTGCAGCACTCCACCAATCAGGCCTTTATGGTAGAGTGGCCAGACGGAAACCACTCAGTAAAAAGGCACATGACAGCACGCTTGACAGCCCGAGTTTGCCAAAAGGCACCTAAAGGACTCTGACCACGAGAAACAAGATTCTCTGATCTGATGAAACCAAGACTGAACTCTTTGGCCTGTATACTAAGCTTCACGTCTGGAATAAACCTGGCACTATCCCTATGGTGAAGCATGGTGGTGGCAGCATCATGCTGTGGGGGTGTTTTTCCAGCGGCAGGGACTTGGAGACTAGTCAGAATCGAGCCAAAGACGAACGGAGCAAAGTACAGAGAGATTCTTGAGGAAAACCTGCTCCAGAACGCTCAAGACCTCAGACGGGGATGAAGGTTCACTGCAAGGTTCTGAAAATATCTGTGCAGCAACGCTCCCCATCCAACCTGACAGAGATTGAGAGGATCTGCAGAGAAGAACGGGAGAAACTCCCCAAATACAGGTGTGGAAAGCTTGAAGCGTCATACCCAAGAAGACCAGAGGCTGTAATTGCCGCCAAAGGTGCTTCAAAGTACTGAGTATAGGGTCTGAAAACATATCATATTTACACAAGTTATTTTATAAATTAGCAAAGTCTAAAAACCTGTTTTTTCTTTGTCATTATGGGGTATTGTGTGTAGATTGATGACGGAAAACAACAATTTTATAAATTTTAGAATAAGACTAACGTAACAAAATGTGGAAAAGGGCAAGGGGTTTGCCCACCCAATCTACCTACCTCATCCCCACATTGTTTTTATTTACTTTTCTGCTCTTTTGCACACCAGTATTTCTACTTGCACATCATCATCTGCTCATCTATCACTCCAGTGTTAATTTGCCAAATTGTAATTATTTCGCTACTATGGCCTATTTATTGCCTTACCTCCTCACGCCATCTGCACACACTGTATATAGACTCTTTTTTTTCTCTATTGTGTTATTGACTGTACGCTTGTTTATTATTCCATGTGTAACTCTGTGTTGTTGTTTGTGTCGCACTGCTTTGCTTTATCTTGGCCAGGTCGCAGTTGTAAATGAGAACTTGTTCTCAACTAGCCTACCTGGTTAAATAATAATTAATTTAGCAGTATTAATTGTGTTAGTATGTTTGAGCAAAAGATCACAGCATAAGCCATGGCAAAATGCATAGAATTACAGGAAACCTCAAAAGTTTCTCTCAGCTCCGTGGCAGAATATGTATAATCAAAAGGAAACTTGCATTAAAACTGCACAAATGTATCTCAGCGCTATCTAGAACATTTTAGAATTGCAGGAAATTGGCTTAAAAATGAAACACTACCTCTACCCCGCCAAAATAAGGGCCGTTAAAGTTCTCTGTAAAATTCAGCTGTGTGCCGACAGCACGCCCCCTAAGGCCCTTTTTGATCCAGAAAAAAACCTGCAGCCAGGTTTAGACATTAAGGCAGTTTTTCTTCATCCTGGGTATCCAAATGGGGACACATTTTTGTTTTTGCCCTAGCACTACACTGATTCCACTAATCAGGTTGCTGATGATTTGATTAGTGGAATCACTTGTGTAGTGCTAGGGCTATGCGGGTGGCCTGCTTTTTTTCTTTTATGCAAACATTTGGGTCCCCAGGACCATGATTAAGAAACCCTGCCTCAAGGCTTTGACTGTTGAGTGACCACTAATGTGTCCTGATGTGTTCAAATATCAAAGTGCCCTGCTCACCGATTGGGGTAGGGGCGCCGCCCACAGAGAAGACGTTACTGATTTTCAACTCCTGTAAATAACAAAAGGTGACATACATTTAACATGCACACAGGATTTGGGATTAAATACACACACAGCTTGAACTATATGCATTGATGTCAATAGAAAACCTTCATGTAACTCAGACAACAGAAATGTCCAGTTAGAACTAGGCCAGTGAGTTGAGATGTCGTACCTCTGCTGCGTCTGGTTCATCCTTGACGCCCTCTGTGAGGACTACTGGAGCCAGGGCCTGATCATACTCCTCATCTACTGGCTCATCCTTCACATTCACCATGGAGAGGGTGTCAACGCTGGTGGACACAGGCTCTGCTGTCGGCTGGGCAGACTGGGTTGACTGCAGAGAACACTCAACAGCAGCATGTAACATTCAATAAGAATTGTAGATGGAATCATGCAAGTTAATGTGAATGGTTACAGGACATCTATTTACACAGGTATTCTGACAAAGCCTTCGCAACACCTCAAAATCTTTAATACACATAAGCAGTGGCCACATTTCTGCCAAGCTTAAGCTTGTGTAGTCACTCGGGCGGAAATTAATTCACTCTATTCTATCGGTTGTGACGGAGAGAGGATACTCACATCCACAACTTTGACTAGCTGTCCTGTCACTCCATTCTCCATCCCTGCAGGACTGTCAGAGCCTGCAGAAAAACAAGCAACCGGTCATTCAGCTTGAGAATTATTATTTTTTAAACAGTAAAACCATTATTGAGAAACAGCAGTGTACTCATTAGCATCTGAATATTATGAGGGACCACACTAACATTCAAGTATTCGGGTCATGTCTGAACATCATGCAGCCAAAGACTGTATATTCCAAAGACTGACTATTGTGGCCTCTCACCTTCACTGTTCTGTTGGAGAATAGCTTCGCTGGAGGTGGGACTGGGGTGAAACGGTTTGACATCTTCAGAACGGTCCTCCTCCATAGGTGGAGACGAGCCGCAAGCCTCCTCAAAGCTGGTCTGCTCAGCAGGTTGCTCTGTGTCCTCTGTCATGGAGACAATGTTTGAGAGATGGGATAGTGTGAGTAAGGTGACGTGTTTGAAGCCTGAGGACTTTTGTCACTGGGGCATTCCAGCAGCAATGGAGTGTCAAGCAAGACAGCGAAGTATTTAGGGTAGCATCCCACCTGTAAAAACAAACCACCTGAAGACATTAATTCCGCAAACAACGGAAACAATTGATGATCCTGATACTAAACTTGTATAGCCAAAGAAAAGCTGCAGGCAGCAGTCTTATTACCTGTATCCACGATAGAAGGCATGGAATCAGTGTTGTCCACTTGCCCAGTCTTACTGGGCTTCTCTATTTGCTCCTCTGTCAGTGCATCTGTCCCGGTATCCATCTTCTCCACTTCATCCCCATGATCAAGGGAGTTGCTGCTAAAAGTGTCCATGTCGCTTCCCTTTTCCACAGCAGTTATCACGGACATCCCCTCCAAGTTGTGTTCCTCCTGCATCTGGTCATCCTCCACTTTGATAGCATTGACCTCCATCTCATCATCAGCATCCACTACTCCCATGTCCAGAGGTATGTCTGTAAAGTCTGTTTCACCATTAGTCTGTGAAGCATTTGTATTGCCTGTTTCTTCCACAGTCTGGGGTGCATCTGTATCAACTGTTTCTCCGACTGTCTGCGAAGCATCAGCACTGGCCGTTTCTCTTTCCGTCTGTGAAGCATCAGCACTGGCCGTTTCTCTTTCCGTCTGTGAAGCGTCAGCACTGGCCGTTTCTCTTTCCGTCTGTGAAGCGTCAGCACTGGCCGTTTCTCTTTCCGTCTGTGAAGCGTCAGCACTGGCCGTTTCTCTTTCCGTCTGTGAAGCGTCAGCACTGGCCGTTTCTCTTTCCGTCTGTGAAGCGTCAGCACTGGCCGTTTCTCTTTCCGTCTGTGAAGCGTCAGCACTGGCCGTTTCTCTTTCCGTCTGTGAAGCATCGGCGCTGGGCGTTTCTCTTTCCGTCTGTGAAGCATCTACGCTGGGCGTTTCTCTTTCCGTCTGTGAAGCATCGGCGCTGGGCGTTTCTCTTTCCGTCTGTGAAGCATCTACGCTGGGCGTTTCTCTTTCCGTCTGTGAAGCATCGGCGCTGGGCGTTTCTCTTTCCGTCTGTGAAGCATCTACGCTGGGCGTTTCTCTTTCCGTCTGTGAAGCATCGGCGCTGGGCGTTTCTCTTTCCGTCTGTGAAGCATCTACGCTGGGCGTTTCTCTTTCCGTCTGTGAAGCATCTACGCTGGGCGTTTCTCTTTCCGTCTGTGAAGCATCTACGCTGGGCGTTTCTCTTTCCGTCTGTGAAGCATCTTCGCTGGGCGTTTCCCTTTCCGTCTGTGAAGCATCTAAGCTGGCAGCTTCTCTTTCCGTCTGTGAAGCATCTACGCTGGCCGCTTCTCTTTCCGTCTGTGAAGCATCTACGCTGGCCGCTTCTCTTTCCGTCTGTG
Source organism: Brachymystax lenok tsinlingensis (assembly GCA_030435695.1). NCBI lineage: Eukaryota > Metazoa > Chordata > Actinopteri > Salmoniformes > Salmonidae > Brachymystax > Brachymystax lenok. The sequence goes on from CM059799.1 coordinate 32,834,715, forward strand.
AAGCATCTACGCTGGCCGCTTCTCTTTCCGTCTGTGAAGCCTCTACGCTGGCCGCTTCTCTTTCCGTCTGTGAAGCCTCTACGCTGGCCGCTTCTCTTTCCGTCTGTGAAGCCTCTACGCTGGCCGCTTCTCTTTCCGTCTGTGAAGCCTCTACGCTGGCCGTTTCACCTTCCGTCTGTGAAGCATCTACACTGGCCGTTTCTCCTTCCGTCTGTGAAGCATCTACACTTGCCGTTTCTCCTTCCGTCTGTGAAGCATCTACACTGGCTGTTTCTCCGTCCGTCTGTGAAGCATCTACACTGGCTGTTTCTCTTTCCTTCTGTGAACCATCTACACTGGCTGTTTCTCTTTCGGTCTGTGAATCCTCTTCACTGGCCATTTCTCCCACAGTCAGCGAGGCATCTGTTATCATTTCTTCCACCGTCTTTGAATTCTCTGCATAGGTTTCCTTCACAGTTTCTGAATTACCAGCATCCCCTGCCCCGTCTATAGTTGAGGTACTTGCACTGACTGCATTGGTAGCATCATCCCCACTGTTTCCATCTCCCGAGGCTGTTGGTGCATTGCTGCGTGATGCTCCTGGGTCCACTGATGCTCCAGCTTGAGATGGCTGCTCCATCTCCTTGTTTGGCTCGCCTGTATGCTGAGTTAAGACAATATTCTATTAATAATGGTCCTATTCGTAGGGCCCTGAGTTTTTCCTTACCACGTGACCTGACCAGGACAAAGTCAAGAACCCAGTTAACAGATAGAGCAAGTGTCATGGCTACTGAGGCGAATGTCGAACTCATGCTTACAATCAAATACCAACTTGGTGAGAACCCAATAGAACCAAGTTTGAACGTGCAGTGTTTAAGTTTGTTGATTTTCGATATAACTACCTACCTAGCTTGCAGAAGACATAACTCACTAGCTAGCATTAATTCAAAAACGTAAATTACCTCTGACTGGTCCGCTTTCTGGGATTCAGCCATGACTTGCTTCCAATGGAAAAAGATGACTAACTCTTATTGTCACTCACTCACAATATAGGTCCACCAAAATATACTAAAAACGGTACATAGGCTTGCTAGCCAACATGCATTAGCTACTTCCGCCGTCTCCTTGTTGTGGGGAAAGCTAGCTAGGTAACGTTAGCCAGCTAGCAGCAACGATATGTAGCATCTAAAACGAGTCTTCATTTGAATTACCGAATAAGGTTCTTAAGCTTTGCCATGCATATGACGTTAACTTGGGATATATCAACGCCGGTGAGTTATAACTTTACAGAAGTCAAGTCCTTTGCATTCTCACTCTGCACAGCTCCTGTAAGAAACTAGCGAAACACACATCTGCGTAAACATGGAGGACCTGGCTATGTCATTTCCTGATTCACATCTACATTACTACACCTCAGTTCCGCCAGCAACAAGAATAAAAGCCAATTTATGCTTGATCTGGCAATGCGATTCCGGAGGCTCTGTATAGAGGGTGTGGCATAATTGCCAAATCAAGCTCCACGCTACATCTCTGTGCGCCTCCTAAATGTTGTAATGTAATGCCTGTAATGTTCATGCCTGTAAATGGATGGATGGATGTTGAAACTTCCAAGGAGAAGAGAGGCATTGCTGAAACTCACTCATATGCTTGCAGTGTAAAAAAGGGGGGTGAATGTGATTCATACCCGAATACCCCAACCAAGGAGCAACTTCCAAAGAAACTGAGAAGTGAACCATCACTGAGCCAGCTACAGGACAACATCGTCCGCATCCTCACGGCTAAAATCAAAGAGAGCGCAGATGACATCATGGACTTGGTGAAAAAGAACACTATCAGTATCGTTAACCTGAAGAAAGCGATTGATTTCAATGCTGAGGAAGTAAAAACTCTGAAGCAGCAGAACGCAACATTGAAAATTCAGGTTGCAAAGCAGGAGAAGAAACTCACGGAAATGGAGTCAAAGGTAAACGAGAATGACCGGTATGGTCGGAGATGGAATCTTCGAATTTATGGAATAACAGAAAAATCTGACGAGAACATAAAAGCAAGAGTGAAGGACATTTGCAGGGCAATAGTCCCGGAGGAGGAGCGGGATGTTGTTGCAGGTTCTCTGGATGTAGTGCACCGCCTGGGTAGGCTGAGAGATGGGGGAAACAACCAGCCACCACGACCAGTGATCATGAGATTCATCTCCAGGACAGCGAGGGATATGACGTGGAAAAGTGCAAAGAAAAATGACAATTTAAAGAAGAACAATCTGAGGTTCAAGGAGGATCTGACAGCATTTGACAAAGATGCTCGGAATCGTCTGTGGCCGATGATTGAGAGAGCAAGGAAGGAGGGATAAGTGCATACTTTGTTGGAGCCAAGGTTTTTGTTAATGGAAGGGAAATTCACGCTGACATGTAGCTTGTTGACGGCTGGATTTATCAAGTGAGTTGTGCAGGACTGAGTTTTATTTGCATCTGATAAATCTTAATATTTCTTGAGGAAAGAGCATTGTTTGTGTGAGCCAAGCTTTTTTTTCATATTTTTTTTTATGGCAGGAAATTCGCACTGACACTTAACGTTAGCTTGATGGCTATTCGTTTTACCAATCTATGGTACAATGTTATTTGCAATTGTATATATAAAAAAAGATACAATTTAGGTCAACCACTTGCGTGGTGCAAAGGACTGTTTTATTTGCAACTAGTTAGAACTTTTCTTTTTGTGAGAACCCGATTCATGGGAACGTATACAAGTTTAATATTCTTCATATAGTCACTAAGATAGTAAATGTCAATTTCAGTTTTTTCTATTAATGCCAGAGGAATCCGTAATACTTTGAAAAGGAAATCTTTATTTTTGTATTGTAAGGGTAAAAGTGCCGACTTTTATTTTATTCATGAAACTCATGCCTGTTCCACAGATACTGCGTTTTGGAAGAGTCAATGGGGGAGTGATATTTGGTTTTCATTTGGTACTAATCGGTCAGCAGGTGTCGCTATTTTAAAAGGCAACTTTAAGGGTCATATACTGAGTCATGAAGCAGATAATACAGGGAGATGGATTATACTATTAGTAGATGTCAACCACACTCAATTCATTGTTGTAAATACTTATGCCTCCAATAACAAGTCAAGTAACTGTGTTTTATTTAGAGACATTGAGAGGAAAATAAGTAAAATTATGTCTAAATTTCCATTGGCCAAAGTAATATGGGGTGGAGATTTTAATACAGTATTACATGATAATCTAGATCGATGGCCTCCTAAGGATGGCAATTCTGTTTGTGAGATAAGGAATATATGTCTAAGATTAGGTATTCTAGATATTTGGAGACATAAGAACCCAGATAAGATTATGTTTACATGGAGTACCAAAGATTTATCTACACAATCCCGTATTGATTTCTGGCTGATATCTGAAGATATGGCTGACAAGGTTGATGCTGTCTCGATTGAACCATCGATTTTAACAGACCACAAAGGGATCTCAATAAAGATAAATATGCTTGGTTTGTCAACAAAAAAAGTTAGTAAAGGTTACTGGAAAATGAACAAGACCCTACTAGATAATGAAGTATTTAAGAAGGAAGTAGCAGGAATTATTGATAAATACTGGAATTGTGCCTGTGTTATGAATACGTTTGGAAGTTACTGGGAACTAATGAAATTTGATATAAGGCTTTTGGCTATTTCAATGGGGAAAGAAATTGCTCGTGCCAAGAGAGAGAAAGAATATGACATCATAAAGGGAATAATGGATTATACAAAAAAACCTGAACTAACTAATCAGGAGTTACTGGAGCTATCATCATTGCAAATGCAGTTAGACTGTATCTACGAGGAAAAGGCCCGGGGAGCGTTTGTAAGATCAAGACGAAAATGGATGGAAGAGGGAGAGAAAAATACAAAATATTTCTTTAATTTAGAAAAAAAGGGCAGGCGAAAAAGACTTCCATATGTAAATTAATGATTAATAATACTCCCAATGAAAATCCAAAAGAAATCTCTCAGCATGTTGCTCAGTTTTATCAGAGTCTGTATACATCAGCCCAGTCAACTTACAATATGGACAATATGGATATTTTCTTAGACAATGTAGCAAACATTGCTAAGAAGATAGATAATGATTTCAGGGATTTTTGTGATGATGAGTTATCTGAAATAGAGATAAAAGACTGTATTAAAAGCCTGAAGGACAATAGGTCCCCCTGGAAATGACGGGTTAATAGGCGAGTTTTATAAAGCATTCAATGACAAATTGATTCCCTTCATTCTTGCTATGTTCCAAGAATCAATAGAAAAGGGGGAGTTACCGGCTTCCTTAAAGCAAGGTGTAATTACTTTGATTCCCAAACCTAATAAGGATAGTCTTTATATAGACAACTGGAGGCCCATTAGCCTGTTGAATAATGATGGGAAACTATTTTCCCTTGTATTTGCTAAGAGGTTGAAACAAGGCTTGCATCATATAATTGATGAAGAACAGTCAGGTTTTATGCACGGTCGACACATTAGTAATAACATCAGGTTGATCTTAGATATGATTGACTATAATGACCTCATCCTTGATGATAGTTTTCTTATGTTTGTTGATTTTTATAAAGCTTTTGACACTGTAGAACATGAGTTTATGTTCAAAGCAATACGTTTTTTGGGGTTTGGTGACTTTTTTTTGAAAGCAGTCCAAACTTTATATAGTGGTTGTACTAGCTCTGTAAAATTAGCTCATGGGACATCCCAAAGATTTGATATTGGCTGTGGCATTAGGCAGGGCTGCCCAATTAGTCCATTTTTATTTTTATTGGTTACTCAAATTATGTCTCTTCATATCAAGAAAGGGAATTTTCAAGGTATTTCAGCACTTGGCAAGGAATTTAAACTATGTCAACTGGCTGATGACACCACCATATTTTTGAGAGACAGGAATGAGGTTTCTAAAGCAGTTTCCTGTATTGAAGACTTTTCCTTAGTTTCGGGTTTGAAAATGAATATCAATAAGTCAGTCTTATTTCCACTCAAGGATTGTGTTTTACAGAAAATATATGGTATCCCAATAAAGATAAGGTTACTTATCTTGGAATTGTTATATGCAAGGATGAAAAACAAAGGAGTGAATTAAATTTTAAACCCATTATTGAGAAAACAAAGAAGAAATTAAACCTCTGGTTGCTGAGAGATATTTCGTTATACGGTCGGGTTTTATTGTCCAAAGCTGAAGGGTTATCCAGATAGGTTTATGTCTCGTTATCACTTGAATTATCCACTAACATTGTAAAGGACTTAGATAAGATTCTTTATGATTTTATTTGGAGGAACAAGCCTCACTATCTACGGAAAGATATTCTCACTAATACCCAAGAACAAGGAGGTCTTGAGGTGTTAGATTTCAATACTCTAAATAATACTTTTAAAATAAATTGGATTCTGAAGTATATTAAGAACCAGAACAGTATTTGGAATGTCTTCCCTAAGTATTTATTTGACTCTGTTGGTGGTTTAGAATTTTTGCTTCAATGTAATTTTGATGTTGATAAAATCCCAGTAAAATTGGCCAAATTCCATAAGCAGGCAATTTTAGCTTGGATGTTAGCGTATAAACACAATTTTTCCCCTCACAGATACTTTCTATGGAACAACAAAGATATACGATTTAAAAATAAGTCTCTTTTTTTGTAACTGGTTTGAGAATAAAATTATTTTGGTTGGTCAGTTACTGAATGAGGATGGATATCTACTCTCATATGGGGAATTTATTGATAAGTTTAAAATTCCGATAACCCGAAAAGAATATGCAATTGTTTTTGATGCGATTCCAAGTGGGGTTGTATGTCTTTTAAATTCCTCTGTGGTTGATGTTAGTACCATAGATTTACATGAAAATATATTCATTGGCAATATTAACATCAAAGATAAATGCAGTAATAAACAGATTAGGAATATTGTTTGTGATACTACACTTCCCTCAGCAAGGTTCTTTTGGTCAAATATCTATGGTGATATACAATGGGGGAAAGCATGGAAAATTGCTAACAAATATTGTATCAGTAACAAGGTAAAGGAAGTTTCATTTAAAATGTTACATAGAATTTATCCTGTGAATCTTTCCAATGTTTTGGAAAGATTCAAGCTGAATATTGACTATAAATGTGATTTCTGTGGAATGGAGAAGGAGACCATTTTGCATTTGTTTTTTGCCTGTATTTATAGTAAAATATTTTGGATTGACATACAGAACTTTGTTACAAAAAAAATAGGATCGGTTGTACTATTTAATGGTTTTGATATAATGATTTATTTCAGAAATTCTGACAGATAAAGATGTAGTATATTTAATTCAACTGCTAATAATACTAGGTAAATTTCATATTCACAAATGCAAATGGTCTAATTGGAAACCTAACTTTTTTTCACTTTATAGTTACTACGTTAACTAAAATGAAAAACAAAAAGGCAATTAAAACTTGTTGTATTATTAATGAATATGATTTGTTTGTTTAGGATTCCTGGCAATGTAAATAGTTTATATGTATGCTTGTTTGCATGTGACTATTCCTCTTTTGTTTGTTGATATTTGTTAATAAAAAAATAATAAAAAATAAAAAAAAACGCTCCGCATTGACATGATTGGTTGATGGTAGGTGGGGGGCGGGAGGTCAATAAACACAAACGTACTTCCTTGACAACAGCTTCGCTATGTGAAGCTCAAGAATTATGAACTACCTTACTTCTGCACAGGCCATATCACAGGAAATGCTGTAGTTATCGGATTAACCATTTATAACCTTTAAAAGCCAATGTCTGAACGTGACTTTTATTCTGAAGGATTCCAAAATCCGTGACACAAAAGTACTTAGTTATTCTTGCCTCACAGATATGCTAAGCTGTCAAGAATAAATAAGTACTTCTGGGTCACGGTTTTTATGGAATCCTTCAGAATAAAAGTCCAATCCTGTATTCTTTGTAAATTAGTAATTATGGCCAATTATCAATTTTCTATACTAATTATCATACAAAGAATAATTAAAAGTATTTCAATAAGAGAGTAATTTTCAAGCCTAAATAGTCAATGCTTTTTTGTGTGTCCTCCTGTCATTTAATGCAACGTACAACATTATCTGTACATTGTGTCGGAGGAAAAGGGGTACTCATGAGCATATTCTAATTTCCGTGATGCATACAAGGCTATTCTCCGCCCTCCTTTCGGCAAGTCTGACCATGACTCCATTTTGTTGCTCCCAGCCTACAGACAGAAACTAAAACAGGAAACGCCCGTTCAACGCTGGTCCGACCAATCTGATTCCACGCTGCAAGATTGCTTCGAGCACGTGGACTGGGATATGTTCCGGATAGCATCAGACAACAACATTGATGTATACGCTGATTCGGTGAGCGAATTTATTAGCAAGTGCATCGGTGATGTTGTACCCATAGCAACTATTAAAACCTTTCCCAACCAGAAACCGTGGATTGATGGCAGCATTCGCGCAAAACTGAAAGCGCGAACCACTGCTTTAACCAGGGTAAGGCGACCGGCAACATGACCGAATACAAACAGTGTGGCTATTCCCTCCGCAAGGCAATCAAACAAGCTAAGCGTCAATATAGAGACAAAGTAGAGTCATAATTCAACGGCTCAGACACAAGAGGAATGTGGCAGGGTCTACAGTCAATCACGGACTACAAAAAGAAAACCAGCCCCGTCACGGACCACGACGTCCTGCTCCCAGACAAACTAAACAACTTCTTTGCTCGCTTTGAGGACAATACAGTGCCACCGACACGGCCCGCTACCAAAACCTGCGTGCTCACCTTCACCGCAGCCAATGTGAGTAAAACATTTAATTGTGTTAACCCTCGCAAGGCTGCCGGCCCAGATGGCATCCCTGGCCGTGTCCTCAGAGCATGCGCAGACCAGCTGGCTGGTGTGTTTACGGACATATTCAATCAGTCCCTATCCCAGTCTGCTGTTCCCACATGCTTCAAGAGGGCCACCATTGTTCCTGTTCCCAAGAAAGCTAAGGTAACTGAGCTAAATGACTATCGCCCCGTAGCACTCACTTCCGTCATCATGAAGTACTTTGAGAGACTAGTCAAGGATCATATCACCTCCATCCTGCCAGACACCCTGGACCCACTCCAATTTGCTTACTGTCCCAATAGGTCCACAGACAACGCAATCGCAATCACACTGCATACTGCCCTAACCCATCTGGACAAGAGGAATACCTATGTAAGAATGCTGTTCATCGACTACAGCTCCGCATTTAACACCATAATACCCTCCAAGCTCGTCATTAAGCTCGAGACCCTAGGGCTCGACCCAGCCCTGTGCAACTGGGTCCTGGACTTCCTGACGGGCCGGCCCCAAGTGGTGAGGGTAGGAAACAACATCTCCACCCCGCTGATCCTCAACACTGGGGCCCCACAAGAGTGCGTTCTCAGCCCTCTCCTGTACTCCCTGTTCACCCATGACTGCGTGGCCAAGCAGGCCTCCAACTCAATCATCAAGTTTGCTGACGACACTACAGTGGTAGGCTTGATTACCAACAACGACGAGACGGCCTACAGGGAGGAGGTGAGGGCCCTCGGAGTGTGGTGTCAGGAAAATAACCTCTCACTCAACGTCAACAAAACAGAGATGATCGTGGACTTCAGGAAACAGCAGAGGGAGCACCACCCTATCCACATCGACGGGACAGTAGTGGAAAAGGTGGAAAGTTTTAAGTTCCTCCGCGTACACATCACTGAGAAACTGAAATGGTTCACCCACACAGACAGCGTGGTGAAGAAGGCGCAAACAGCACCTCTTCAACCTCAGGAGGCTGAAGAAATTCGGCTTGTCACCAAAAACCCTCAAACTTCTACAGATGCACAATCGAGAGCATCGTGTCGGGCTGTATCACCGCCTGGTACGGCAACTGCTCCGCCCACAACCGTAAGGCTCTCCAGAGGGTAGTGAGGACTGCACAACGCATCACCGGGGGGTAAACTACCGTCCCTCCAGGACACCTACACCACCCGATGTCACAGGAAGGCCAAAAAGATAATCAAGGACAACAACCACCCGAGCCACTGCCTGTTCACCCCGCTATCATCCAGAAGGCGAGGTCAGTACAGGTGCATCAAAGCTGGGACCAAGAGACTGAAAAACAGCTTCTATCTCAAGGCCATCAGACTGTTAAACAGCCACCACTAACATTGAGTGGCTGCTGCCAACATACTGACTTAAAACTCTAGCCACTTTAAATAATAGGATTGGATGTAACAAATGTATCACTAGCCACTTTAAACAATTTTGTATATAATGTTTACATATCCGACATTACTCATATCAAATGTATACACTGTACTCTAAACCATCTACTGAATCTTGCCTATGCCGTTCGGCCATCGACTCAAATCTCTAGCCACTTTAATAATTAAAAAGCGGATGTAATAAATGTATCACTAGCCACTTTAAACGATGCCATTTATATAATGTTTACATATCCTACATTACTCATCTCATATGTATATACTGTACTCTATACCATCTACTGCATCTTGCCTATGCCGGTCAGCCATCGCTCATCCATATATTTATGTACATACTCATATTCATTCCTTTACTCTTGTGTGTATAAGGTAGTTGTTGTGAATTTGTTAATTACTTGTTAGATACTACTGCATGGTCGGAACTAGAAGCACAAGCATTTCGCTACACTCGCATTAACATCTGCTAACCATGTGTATGTGACAAATAAAATTTGATTTGATTTGACTGTAGTTTCCAAATCCACAGAGTTAACACCCAGATGAGCGTCACTGCTCATTTGCCGGCCCTTACAGAGTGGCCCATGGTCCAGTAGTTTTTTCATATTGGACATACATAAAACTATTACGATCCTCTGGGTGTAAACTCTGTAGATTTGGAAACTATTGTAGAAGTGTTCCTGAGTAGAATGGACCCCCCCTTTTACTGCGACACAATGTAAAGATCATTTTGTACGCCGCAATATGTATGTCCAATATGATAAAACTTTTTAAAATGTACAGAGGCCAAATGATAATGACTATTATGTAGTTAGAGAGGTGAAGGTACCAGCTGAAGGACTGGAAATTTGACTCTGGTAAGCCAAAAGAATGGCATGCAAAATTAATATGCACAGAGCTGTTCTGTGTCAAAATTTAGCATGCCATCATTCAGGGAAAGCTAGTGATTTGAAGTCAGTATTATAAATGGCAGGGTTCCCCAGCTGTTGGCCCGCGAGGCCCGCTGGTGATTTAATTTTGCCCCCCAGGTTTTCTGAGCAAAAAAACAACACCAGGAAATCAGCTCCAAATGATTTCTATTGAAGAAATATGTTCCCAAGCATTCCCACGCATACTAGAGACACGACATGATCGTATCGAAATATAAGCAAGGTTTGAAATTATTATGTTTTAGTCAAACATAACTGTTTGGGTTTCTTGCGGTCAATTTGCAATCTACAAATTATTTGTAATTACGTTCCAGACCCCCGACCATCTGCTCAAGAAAAAAATTGGCCAGTGGCTGAATCTAGTTGATGATCCCTGCTAAATGGGAACATGTTGCTAGAGATGAATGTGACAAAAGAATACAAACAAACTAGATGAATTGTTGTAATGCGCCCTTGTGTGCAGAATAGGAAACGAGTAGGTCATAGGAGAATAACTTTAGTCTAATTATTAGCTTCGGTCGAACCAGGCTGCAAACCGTTCTGCAGCCTTGCGAAGCAGATGTGCATCAAGTTTGGAAAATACGGGCTAGACAGTCGGCAAAAAGTGAGTTAACCTTGTATCCTCATTTACCTTTTTATGTTTATTTTTTCTCTATACACACTCACAGGGTCCTACACACACACACACACACACACACACACACTCCATCATCTGCTCACTCACATAACATGCATACATTTATACTGACTCTACACCCACACACACCCACTCACATACAAGTTGCTGTTATTCTGTTTTATATCCTGATATATCTTATATCCTGATGCCTAGTCACATAACCCTATGCATATCTACCTCCATTACTCCAGTATCCCTGCACATTATAAATATGGTATTGGAACTGACCCTGTATATAGTATGCTTACTTACTTATTGTGTTCTTCATATTTCTTATTTCTCGTGTTATTTTTTTTCTAGTATTACATTGTTATTGATTATTGCATTGTTGGGTTTTGAGTTTGCAAGAAAGGCATTTCATTGTACTTGTGCATGTGCCATTAAAACTTGAAACTTGAAAAACAACATATGGCAAACGCACGTGCACCTGGTGGACATATGACGTGACTGCGGCATTCCCAACTAGCATGGCGGACTGCTCCATTGACAATGAATGACTTCCACCAGAACGCAAATAGTTTGATACATCTGGTGAACATAAGGCCTAAAGCCAATTTATGCTTAATCAGAAAATGTAAAGGTGTCAGCTCAAGATAACGTGCAGGAGCTTGTAGGGATTTGTAGTTTTGCATGATGTTTACTTTGATGTTAATTAGCATTTTCAAATCAGAGTAAATAGAGCCAAATATATTGATAAAAGTCACCTTGTCCCTAGATTTACATAGTAATCAAAATTTCACACCAGTGTAAACCTACACGAAGCACAGCCCTTATTTTAAGTGTTTCTAAAATCCCCTATGGGAAAAATGAACGGTGGAAAAACAATTGGAACCATTTCCCTGTTTGACAGCGAGGTTATGGGTATTATAACACCTCCATTCTGCACTAACTGTAATTTTTATTCAGACATTTGGAACAACACAAATAAATTGTAACATTTAAAAATATAAAAATACATACAAAAAATATATAAATATCAAAAAGAAGTAACAAAGACAAATAGAAACAAACTGTAGTATATAAATACAAATAAAAAAAGAGAATTTAATTATTACACTATTAACCTATTGCTAACAAAAAACACAGTACAGTGTTTCTGTGTGTCCCCTTAGTGCCAGATTTCTAATTGCCAGAGACTGCACAATAGCAGTCAGACGTGTCAACACCTCTCTCCATCTTATCCTCTCAGCATCCTTAAGTACCATCTCATGCTTATCAATTGTTTCCCCTTTTTGATCCTCATTGCCAGTTTTTTCCATGTTTTCATGCAGTTTTGGTGTTCTGGACTGCTGTCGTGTGAAGTCAGCAAAGAACTTGCATGTTTCCAGTCTGTCAGTCCTGAGTTTGCTAAATTAATTTACTTCTTAGAAAATGGATTGTAGCAGAAGAGGCTCTTGATTCTTTCAGAATGCACCAACCAACTTCTAGGGATTCTAGACCAAGGTCTTCCTGAAATACTGGAGGTGGCAGCAGGGTCTGTGGACAGTGGTTCATCCTCAGCAGCAGAATTTGGTGGGGATGCTGCTACAGGCATTTCTAATGGAGAGCACATGGGCATTAGTTTACACACGTTATTCACAGCATTCATAGTAGTGGAACATCCCACATGTTAGAGTTGCGAAAATCAAATCTGGTATCAGGACAAAAGGTGACACAGAGTCACCAAGTAAGTTCTAATTATTTTTATTCACTCAAGCAATAAATGGTAAATGCAATCTTCGTATATACAGGTTCAATGTAGTACCACGCAGGGTTAACAGAGAACTGGCCAACACCTTAAAAGGTCCCTTATAAATACCCCGACAGTGATAGTTCCCGCTTCGTGAGCTGGCCTGTCAGAGTAGAGACTGGGTGTGGTTTATACTTGCTCAGCCTATCGTAGGCGCACAGGCTGGTCCCAGCCTCTTGGCGCTTGTTGTCCGGGGTTACTGAGGCCACAGGCTCAGTCCTGTTTGTGTCTCAACATCTTTCTATTCTCATGTGTTCCTAGCTCAACATACTGTTATCTCCCAAGGTTAAACACAGCCCTTTAGCCAGTCAGACACCAGGTGTTTACAATCCACTGTATTGTTCCACAATTTATCAGCCTTAGCTCAAACATATTCCTGTGTAGCAAAGAAACATATTCTCAAACCTAACACCACATACATACCCAGTAATAATAAAATCATCATTGTTACCTATAATATAGAAACTTAAAACTTTGCAAAAGAGAAATTATTTATTTTGTTTATGTTACACACACACACACACACACACACACACACACACACACACACACACACACACACACACACACACACACACACACACACACACACACACACACACACACACACACACACACACACACACACACACACACACACACACCTGAAGAATCCTGCTGGGGAGAAGTGGAAGCAAATGGGTCTTCATCCTCAGGCTCAGACAACATTTGAGGAGGTGGATGGCTCCTCATCCTGAGGCTCCGAAATCATTTCTGAATAGGCCTGTGTGGCTGAGGAGGTAGATGGCTCCTCATCCTAGCCAGTGCCAGAGGGTGCTCCAAAATATTTCAGAAGGGCCCTGAATTTGCATTGAAATACAACATATGAGTCTGACACCCTAAATATATTTGTTGCACAATTAAATACATGTTATTATGCACAATTTATCAAACTTTCAGAATAGGAACCAAATGAACCATACAACCTCCTTAGCTAATTCTAGGCATAAAACACCCCAAAAGACTCAATATATCACAATATACAAAATATCAGCATAATATAGATATCTTTTAAGTTAGCCTACAGCATTGGAAATTCCTTACTGAGCTCAGGACCCAATCAATACAATCACAGAAAACCTTTATGATGTCACCTCAATGAAAGTTAACCAAATCAATAATGTGCTAGTTAGGTTGTTATCGTTTTGCTGCAGGCTACACACATCATCATGATGAAACAGAAAACGGAATATTGTCGCCCTGTGTAAAACCATAGCAAGCAATATAAGCGAGCAACATAGGCTAACAAACATAAGTGTTATACGAGCCTACTTCATAACATGCATAATATTATACTCATAAAGAGATGACATAGCTGCATACCTTTATCTTTTGCATGTTTCTCCGCTTCTTCATTCCTCTTTTTCCTAAACTGGGCACCTGATGGCTTAGACCTTTTCTTATCCATTTGTGTTGATTTGGCACTCGAGCGTCAATACATTACCCATCCCCCAACACTGTCAACCAAGAGTCAGGACTAAACCAATTCACCTTGGTGGTGTGCACTGGTTTTATATTATTCTTAACGATTTCGCACAAACCAGAAAGAAAATTCAAAAATATGTCTGTGAAACTGTATTCACAGTATTATGAATAAATTGTGGTATATTTGGTAACATTTCGTCGTGTGACTGACTTGACTAATTGCATTAGTACTGTACAAAGTTAGAGGTGCGCTATTTGATAGATTCCCCCACTCCCCTTAACTCAGGCTTCCAGTGGGGAAAACGAGGTCAACCTACCCCCGCCCCATCCCGTACTTCTGAGTGGGAGACCTTCCCAGGCAGGAGCCTGCCTAGCTCACAAACTAGAATCAGGGTGCCCACTCCGACAAGGTTAATTGACCCACAGTCCCACACGGTGACATGAAATCATTGACGTGACGTGCAAATGAGCGATGGAAAACCAATCGAGCAAATCTCACCATTCCATATATTTTTGTGCAGGCACACTGTGCCGACCCCGGCAAGATGCCGCCCTGGGCGGGTGCCCATATACCTAAATCTGCCACTGGATGGGGGTCTTGTGGTGGGCAGAAGGATATCACCACAGCTGGCCTGGAACATGATGAAGGCTGTTCCAGCCAGGTATCCATCCATGCCTGTATGCATTCCCCTCTTCTCCACCCTGATGTGCCCTGTGGTTAGGTGTACTTGCCCTGTGTGGACCCATATTACTGGCCTTACCTCTGCTGGTGATTGACTGGGTACGATGAGAGGAGTAAGTTCGTACCTCGCAATACGTATTTTCCCTGGTCCAAAGATCTTACAGCGTATAAAATATATTGTCCTCCTTAACTCAGACCATTCTCTCTGCTGACAGTGACCGAATACAAAAGATAGTGTAGGCTATTTGGTTACTTGACCAAGAAGGAGAGTGATGGAGTGCTGCATCAGATTACCTGGCTTACACAATCACCCGACCTCAACCCAATTGAGATGGTTTGGGATGAGTTGGACCGCAGAGTGAAGGAAAAGCAGCAAACAAGTGCTCAGCATATGTGGGAACTCCTTCAAAACGGTTGGAAAAGCATTCCAGGTGAAGCTGGTTGAGAGAATCCCAAGAGTGTGCAAAGCTGTCATCAAGGCAAAGGGTGGCTACTTTGATGAATCTCAAATATGAAATATATTTTGATTTGTTTAACACTTTTTGGGTTACTACACGATTCCATGTGTTATTTCATAGTTGTGATGTCTTCACTATTATTTTACAATGTAGAAAATAGTAAAAATAAAGAAAAACCCTGGAACGAGTAGGTGTGTCCAAACCTTTGACTAGTACTGTATATAATCGTCTTTGTATCTATCATCGTAATGTGGTTAACCCTAAAAATCTAAATTTAATCAAATCTAAAAGATGAAATTCACAGAGAGAGCACCCTTAGATCATGGAAATAGCACCCCAATGATCATTGCACTCAAATCATTCCCACGGTGAATGGCTAGGCCCCATATGCTATGAACCAACACACACCATTACAGAGACATTGTTATTACCGTCCGCAATTGATATGGTGAAAACAATGTGCTGGGAGGTAAAGGCACAGAAACTCACATTAATACCTTTGTCAGGTAATATTGTTGAATGAAGAATTTATGCGATTGGTAGCAATCAAGAGGAAACTCTGACTGAACGATTCAAAAACTCCACAGCTTATGCTCTCCAAATGGACGTTAGCAGTGAGGGCCTAGATGCCCATGCATTGACTTTTGTTCTCTATACATGTCGTGGGATGCTATTCACAAGGACATATTGTTCTGTCTCACAATTCCCGAGCATGAAACGGCACAGGGAATGTTCAGTGTGCTGCGTGGCTATATTGACGAAAGGTAACTTCGATTTTAAACTACATCAAACCACATCCACTGCGCACACGCCTGTTGGCAAAACTACATGGAGATATAGGATCAGAGCATGACAATGTTCTATTTCACACCAAGGCTTGGTGGTTATTAAGGGGGAGTGTTGGAAATATTTTTCGCATTGAGCGTGGAACTGTTGTCAATCACAATTGATGTCAACAGAAAAAATACAGACTTGGTTGACTTTCTGCGTAATGAAAATCAAATGTGTCTACTTGCCTATGTAACAGACATATGGGAAAAAAAACATTCTACAGATGAGTGACCGAATCAGTGGATTCAGACTGAAGGATTCTTATTGGGGAGATAGACTTTCAAAAGTGAACCATGCCCACTTCCCTCAGCTGTGCATGTTTCTAACATAAAACAGCATCATTAGGCCTAAGTGTCCCCACACGAGTGATGACTGCTCACCTCCAAGTCTTGGAAGAGTACTTTGGGACCGACTTCCCAATCCGTTTGACTGTGATCCTGGTTCAGTCAACATGCAGGTAAGTGAAATAAACACCTGATCGAGCTGTCGTGCTGCAGACAACACATTCACGGGTCACTACGGAGGAGTTTTGGTCCCTGACTCAAAGGGAATACCCTGCCGTCTCCCTTTTAGCATTAAAACTCATGGTACCCTTCGCCAACTCATCTGTGTAAAGCTGGATTCAGTGCTCTCGTCTGCATTAAAACCAAATATCGATCCAGGTTGGATGTGACAGCAGAGATTAGTACTGTCGAACCACGCCTCTTGACTTTGAGAAACTCCAACGCGACATCCATCAAGCACACCCATCTCATTAGTGGTGGTGAGATAAGAGACATTATGTCAGACTAATTTGTAATTGACAGTCTAGCCCCACGTTATAATAGTTGAGAAGACAATCAGAAATACTGTTAGAATGTTTTTCAATTGACTACCATAGGCCCAAATAAAAAAGTAAACATTGGCCAGTGGAGGCAGGGTGGGAGGAGCTATAGGAGGACGGGCTCATTGTAATGGCTGGAATGGAATTAAAGGAACAGAGTCAAACGTGGTTTCCATGTTTGATACCATTACATTTACTCCATTCCAGCCATTACAATGAGCCCGTCCTCCTATAGCTCCTCCCACCAGCCTCCACTGACACTGGTTGTTAATTACAACAACAAAAACACTGTTGCTGTTGCGAGAATTTTCAGATATCAAAATGGGGTCGTGGGCCAAAAAAGTTTGGGAACCCCTGGTTTAGGTCTACAATCTCAGCAACCTGGGTTGTTGCATTCTAGGCAATTTGAATGGATACTTGTGACACGTTTTTGACACACACACACACACACCTGTCTACCTTATCCTTTCTAAGCCCCTTGAACTTTTTAAACATTTTTCTGCCTTACATTATTATTTTTTTAAAGGGATGAAAAAATAATATATCCCCTACAGATCTATACAACCTACTCCACATTTTTGAAGTGAAAGTAATTATGTCTCCACCCCAATGAGTTAATACTTGGTGGAAGCACCTTTGGCAGCCATTACAGCTGTGAATCATTTTCATTAAGATTCTACCAATTCTGCAGGGCAACAGATATCCATTGTTTTTGTCAATAATGCTCAAGCACATTACATCTACATTACATTAACGTTCTTATAAAATAGTTTAATTGAAGGAACTTGTATTTACAGGTACTGCACATTAAAAAGCTTATTAGTGTTTGGATGTATTTATTATTCTGTGACAAAATACCAGTCCATGCACTTTTGCTCTCTATTCTGAGCCTACACATTCACTTTGCCAAAAGAAACTAGTGATCTAATTTTGAGCCTTTCCAAATTACAGTATTTTCAGGGTAAGAAGATTTGTAACACACTTTGAAAATGTATAACTATCTAAGGCTCTTTTCAGGCTAAATGCCTGGGATGAACTGAAAGACCACCATACAAAGTGGCTTGCATAACTGAGCAGTCTTTAATTAAGACCTGTTTTTCCTAAACATGAAACCCAGTCCACTTCCTTAGTGGGTCGTGGAAAGTCACTTTATTTTTCCAGGGGCCTAATCCGGGTGTATGTGAATCTTGGCCTTCCCCTGCTGGAGTTTTAGGGAAGTGATCTTACTATCCAGCTCATCCATAAACCCTTCATCCACAGATTCACTGTCCCCCTCATCCCCCTCTCCAAATCCTTCCGTGGGCAAGAATATGTGAAGCTGTGTGCGTGCTGGCATAGGAGCGGTGGGAGGCAAAGGTTGGCTGGGGAAGCTCAGGCAGGGCTTTCCTCTCACCGTTAGACCCTCCCCTTGTGACGACTGGCGGTACTGCATCAGAGGACAGCGCTCGCCTTGCTTCGTGTCCAGGGTCAGGCTTTGTGATCTGGGCTTCACCAGCTTTGGGTTGGGTCTGATGGGGTATGAGAAGTGGGTGTACACTGGTCTGCTGCTCTGGCTTAGGTTATTTCCTCCTACTACTGTGTCACAGGACATGCAGAGAGGCAGAGGTCGATTCCGCAGAGGGTGACGGCGGTTGCGGGAAAACCCCTCAAACAAGGCTCGTTCTCCCGGGGTGAAGAGGGAGGGCTTGCTGATGCTGTGAGGAGAGCAGTCAGACAGGTGAAGGTGGGACAGAGGCAAAGAGAAACACTGATCAGCAACTACGGTAAAATAACATACATAAAACACACTGCAAAACTAGACATAATGGCGTAAAAGGTGAAATGTTGACACACTTTAAACATCCTTTAATCATTTGTGTATCAGGGGCCTGAACAGAAACAAACCAATTGCATTCAAACAAGCATTTAAGTCCTACTCTGCCAAAGGGAGCAGTTGACCAGTGTTACATTCATATTGTACATTTGTCGTCTTCATTGAGGAAATACAGTATTGAGTCTTTTTGAGATAGACAGTGTGAATTAAGTTTGTTAGTTATTCAAAACATGCACTCTAGAGATGAGGACATTAACTGACTGCAGCAAGTGTGGTGTCAGGGGATGTGTGCTGCTGGGGAGTGTTTCCATTCGTGAGGTATTTAAGTGCCTCACTCAGGTTTCACCTCCTATCCTCCAAGACACACAAACACAGCATTGTTCCTGCACCACATTGTAGTTACAGTGTCCCAAACAGAAACATATCCTCTTACACCTGAGATTTAAGGAGGAAGGGTTCTGTTGTCAAAGCAAAGCGAAGTGTAAATAGTACCTAATTTGATACTTAATTGCTGGGAACTATACCATTTGCTTTGCTTCTTTCCAACAAAAGTTGGAGCAATTAAAAACAATTTCCATACAAATCAGGAAATAATCACCATTCTTCCTTCCCTCATTATCTAATCAGTTCACTGTATGATAATGTATTATGAATCAATATCACAATATTTTTCAGATACAAAGACAACAGTTTAGATAGGCAATTGTGAAGGATTCTTACACAATGTATCTTTTGAACATTGCACCAATGAGAATACAGCACAAAACTCACATATAAGAGATCCTCCATTATATCTGGTTTGCAATTAAGTCCTCCAATAACAAGAACAATGCATTCAGCAGCCAAGCCATGGGCCCCAGGCTGGTCCTAGAAGTACGGGTATCAGCTTACCTGAGTTGAGTCATGGTGGTCTGCCTTTGCGGGGCTTTAACGGCAGCTAGGGAAGGCAGTCGGACAGTGTCCCTTTGCCGGGTCCCATTTGGCTGAGGCAGAGAGGGCACAGAGTTGGACTGCAGGTAGGTTCGGACAAGAGCTCTGCTCCTCTGCATGGCTCTCTGGTTCCATAGCCCACCGGCGTCCAGGCTAAGGCCAGGACGGGCTCCGACGGTGCTCATGTCTCTAGCAGACTGCACAGGCCCGTCTCGGTGTGTGCACTGGCGCCCCTGGGGGTGCATGCAGCAAGGTGATGCTGATCAATGATTCATACCCATTAAAGATGCATCGATGAGGCAGGCCAGGTGGATGCCAGCTACTTTATATCCTCCTTCCAGAGGTCAACTTACACAGGTAGGGGCAAGTGGCTATTGTGGGACATGACTCACCTCTATTTATTTTTCAAAGTTCAGAAGTAGTCAAATATTGTAGGGCAGAGTGAAAGTTTCACTTTTGATGTTTGGAGTTGAGAGATTTGGAAGCATTCAAGTCAGAGCAAGAACTACTTAAGTCTGCCTCATTTTGAATATGAAGCAGTCAAAACCACTGCGTTCAGGTTCTTTAAAAATGGTTGTATATACCCCACGTTAACATTACTAGTATTTCCCGTTTAGTCTTCAGTTGCTCTGTATGAAAGCAACAACTACAACAGAACAGTAATAAGATGTGAAATATAGATAATTAATTTTAAAAAGTAATGAAAATGTCTACTCCAAGTGACTAGAGCAAGGGCATTGGGGCAGTGTTTCTGCTCAAATAACTAATACCTTAAGAGACTAGTGCCAGGATGCAACACAAGTCAAACAAAACCAACCCACATTCTCCATAACTTAGGTTCCCACCTGGTGTACCTTCAGCTGGACCATCTCCAGCCTTGACAGCCAACCCACAAGATACAAGCGTGATCCAGCACAGGGAAACACTGCACCTTCCCCTTAATTGTAACTGGACCCAAAGAGGCTTCCCAGACACAGGTGAGAATAGGCATGTCGTGTGGTTGCGAGTTTAGATGCTTTGATCTACTGGTAGACAGGGATCACAAGGCCAACCAAAATCTATTTCCATGTAAAACCTGCACATAAGTTCAATCAGTTCTATTCAATTGTTGAATAAGGAAAGTAAATAGACAGTACTTTATTTTACATTATAAATACGACACTTTAAATGGCATTGTAATTACGGTAATTTGACAAGCTTCACTAGGCACAATTTAGTACCAATTGTGTTAAATCAGAAGATGCTATTTTGACTGGTAAATTCCAGTGGAAACAGTGTAAAATAAAGTGCTACCAGTTCTATTAAAATGGCCAAAACATACCTGTGGATATTAGTCATCTCTAGAGACGCACTATAACAATTACAGATGTATTAAAAAAACAGCACAAGTCTCAAAGTTTAACCTTTTATTACAATAGCTTGTAGAAAAAATAAATAATCTCCCATTGAACCTCTAGCTTCTCTGCTGGTTGGATCCTGGTGCGGCGTCAGAATTCTTCCTTTATGGGAGAGAAAAAATAATCTAATGAGTCGTTATAAAATGTGATCTATTGGAAATGTGAATCAAGCAATAACAGCACAACCACACTATTTAGACGAACATGTTTAAGAATAGTTCAACCAACCTGCAGATCCATTTCCTTGCTTTAAGAGAGACCAGAAAGGCCCCTTCTCAGGTTTGTACAGACAGTCTCTTCAGTTAACCTGCAAAAAAATGAAATTAATTAAATATATCACACACACACACACCCACACACCAACAGCTTCCACTAAGAACGAAGCAACATTGTCAAAAACAAAGATTTACATTTGTTTAACAGAAAGTACTTAACCTCTACGGGCTAGGGGGCAGTGTTCAGAGTTGGAGAGTCTGGCGTGGCCAAAGTAAAATGCCTGGTACTCAGGCCCAGAAACTAGGATATGCATATAATTAGTAGTATTAGATAGAAACTGTTAGTTTCTAAAACTTAAAAGAATGTCTGTGCGTATAACAGAACTGATATGGCAGGCGAAAACCCGAGCAAAATCCACCCAAGAAAATTGTGACATGCCTCCTTTTCCAATGGGTTGCTATTGAAAATGCTTTAATTCAGGACCCAGGTTGCAGTACCTATGGCTTCCACTAGATGTCAACCGTTTTTAGACAAGGTTTCAAGCATTTACCTTGAAAAATAGAGGAATACAGGATGTTTTTCCAAGTGGAGTGAGGAAGTAATTTCTATGGCACGCGAGACCTGGGAGCGTCCACCTCGGTTTTTTACTTTTCTATCACCCAGGATATTATCTGTGTGAAATATTATACATAATAGTGTACCTAAGGATCGATTAGAAACATGGTTTGATTTGTTTGGATAAAGTTTATAGGTATATTTTGAACGCTCTATGTCTTGTATAATGGAGTGGACGGTGGATTTTCTGAACAGAACGCGCCAACCAAACAGAGCTTTATGGATATAAAGAGGGACTTTTTCTAAAAAAGGAACATTGATTGTCTTGGACACTTCAGATTGCCATCAGCAGAAGATCTTCAAAGGTAAGCGATTTATTTGAGCTCTTTATGTGTTGTGACACCCGCGCTAGTTTTATTATTATGCTAATGGGGGAAGTACACGGGGTGCTGTCCTCAGACAATCAAATGTTATGCTTTCGCCATAAAGCCTTTTTGAAGTCTGACAACGCTGTGAGATTGCCAAGAGTCTAAGCTTTTGAAGAGTGTGCAACACTTGTATTTTCATGAATGCTTTATATTACTATTTCGTCATTTGAATTTGGCGCTCTCCAGCTTCACCGGATGTTGGCAAAATCGATCCCGTTCACGGGATAGGATCCCTAAGAGGTTAACCCCGTAAGGTTGATGTCCATGCCCCTCGTAAATCTAATTAACATAATTAAAAATCCTCATTAAAATGTCAGTTTAAACTAGAGATTGGATGCGTCTCAATCCACCGCATCAGCTTATGTCGCACGTGCGCCTCTGCAGTGAAAGGTTACAGAGCTAGAACAGTGTTTGTCAGACTATGAGACATTGTGAAAATCTGTAACAAAATCTGTAGCGTCCAAACGGTTTGGCCTATAAACTATTATGACACCTCTAAGGAAAGATGAGCAAAACAGAACACCATCGTGAGAGTGAGAGTCAACGACCGCCACAAGCGTCTTGGGACTCGTCTGAAGTCGGTACAGCGGATATGCCAACTTCTGTCTGTAGCGTGCGAATAGTTTGGGCTATACACTAATTTGACCCTGCTGTGGAAAAGGTGACACTCAGGAACATGGTTGTTTTTGCTGTAGCACGCCCACAGGCCTCAACTGGTTCCCCCCAGTACCAAATTTATGGATGTATATATGGAGACTTTAGTATATCTCTCTTGGACATAGAACACACTTCAGAACAAACTTATTTTAGATTTTTTGGGGGGCATTTGTATGGGCTAATAGCAGTAAGGCTCAAAATACTTTCTAATAATTTCATACTTCAAGTCTTAAAATTCTAAATAAAGTATCTAAATGATCCTTGTTATAACCTTAAATTCCACATAGCTTAGTAGAACCCCCCCCGGCTTAACAAGGGCTTAGAGTTATGGGTTAAGAGACAAATGATTCAAAAAAGGTAGACAATGCCTCTGCAACATTACATCAATTCAGACTAGTATTTGCCCTTTGGTGCAATGACAGTCTTCCACCTAGCCACTCTGGTGGTAGCTTACCATATGTTAGACCAGGAGCAGCTCCTCAGCCTCCTACAGTCACTCCAGGCCCCTGCAGTGAGAGAGAAACAATGAGTTCGAAGCTAGGAACTTGGTAAAGTGATCCAAAGACACTCCTATACAAATAACTGTGGATATGAGTGCTAAACTACATGGATGTAGAGGATGTTTATGGGAATTTTAAAATTACAAAAACTATAGGACAGACATGCACTAGATTTAATTGACTGACATACTGTAAAATGTGAAAGTAAAGAATGTGCCAAAAAGACACAAAAAATAAAGAGCAAACCCAATAATACGGGTGCATTTTGACATGTAGCCTAGGTCACTTTATAGCTAATGTTTTTTTAACTTCTGGGGTAACAGGCAAAATGCGTAAGAGCCATGACACCAATCATGCAAATACGTGAGGACTGGAAACAGTTACAAAGCAAGGTAAGCTTGACTTGGTCGACACTGGAAAAGTATTGTTATAGCAAATCCCCAAAACGTCAGTAGTTGCACCTTTGAAGACGCTTTCACCTTATACATCATGATGGGCATTTGTGACTTCGGTCTTGCAGAGAGAGTTTGGAAAGGGCATAGCCCTTCCAGTAGCAGCCCTAAGGCCCTGGAGGGTAGTTCTGGCATCACACTCTGAAGGGGAGACGGAGAAGCAGACTGACCACTCAAAGAGGAGACCTCCGACGGTAAATGGATCACAGTGCAGACAGACACTCGACAGCCCTAGGGCTGATTTCACTGCTCAAGGTAGTTCTCTACACAAGACGCTTAGTCTGAGATTACCAACACTAAGTTTGCTGCATGAGACACCGTTTACATACAAGCCGCTACACCAAGGTTGGCACAGTCCTTGTGAACTGTACAGAATAAACCTTTATGATCGATTGGCTGGCTGGTCACTGGCTTGAAAATGTCTGATAAAGGACAATTGACGATAAAAAAAAAAAAATAGGCTGCCATTTTTGGACAGTGCCACAGATCGTTTCAAAACACACGAGAGAGAAAGAGAAAGTGCCTTAATGGCAGCTGCCACACTAGAGTAAGTGAAGTGCCAAAGTGCTCTTTATGCATATCTAGGTTGTGATTGACGCAGATAGACCCAAACCCAGTCTCCTGACTGTCCACCCTCCCAAGAACAGCCCAGTGGATTAACACTTGAAATTTACACGTTCTAGTTGAGTTTAGCAATACACCTAAATTATCTTATGTAGAATGTAATCTGTTCCCTAAATCAACAAGGTAATTTTTATAACCACCATTACCTCACAGTAAATAAATTAAAGCTGGGTCTAACAAGTCATGTTAAACTAAAACCTTCCTAATTTACCTAGGGGAGCAAATGAAAGCGTAAGATCCCATGAATAATGATGAGCCATACAACCATGAAAATTGTAGGTTGCCGATCATGTATATGTCCAAAAAAACAAAAAGGCTACTGATATTGGTACGTGACAAGACAGGCAGAAATGCTACGACAAAGACCCCAAATATTAGTACAATTCGCTGCTCTAGTATTTCTACATTGAGAACGCAGTGGACGTGTCCAAATACCCATACTTGCGTCCTAAATAGGCAACAAAAAAATTCAATAGTATGCAACATACCGATAGAGTATATTTTAAAATGCCTGGATGTCATACTCATTTCAGCTGACCAATTACATATGGGGATGTGCTACCGAAATCAAATAGCGGGAAAGAAAACAATCTCGCATGACTCATTCTCAGTATGAGAAAATAGAATGTTATAACATGTTAATTTTTATAAATAGTATAGTTTAAATGCCAGAATGTTATACTAATTTCGGCTCTTCATTTAGTAGAATTGGATGCACACTTTTCCATAAACGCATTGGAACCTGTGGACTGCGAGGGATAGGCCCTAGCTCTCTTTAAGTAGTCAAACACTTAATTCAGAAGACGTTGAATAGCAAAGCTTCTACAGTGGTGTTCAAATGTAGGCCAAGTAGTTTGTTCACCTTAAAATGATCAAGTATCGCATCGTAGGATAAATCTTTGAAACCAAAAGTTGATTTCTGTTCTCATTGAAAAGTGTATTTTGTCCTCTTACTAAATACTAAACCATCTTTTGATTACTGAATGTGTCGGCACCGGGGATACGGGATGTGACTGGGTTGACGTCAGGTTCAAAAAATAAATAAAAAAAATCAGGCCTCTTGATTTTAACATTAAACATTTATGGATCAAGCAGTCGCAGTCACCTCGTTCCCAATGAACAGTGCTTTAGTGTATTACATTGCTGTCCGGCAGTGTCAGAAGACGGCCCAAAAATTGACAGACTTCCCTCTGCTACCGTCCAGGAAATGGTACCGAAGCATCGGCTCTCAGACCAACAGGCTCAGAGACTGCTTTCTAAGACCACTAAATAGTCAACAGTACCCAAACTATCCGCAGTCACATACACTACAGAGTTTCCCAAACACGGTCCTCAGGACACCAACGGGTGCACGTTTCAGTTTCTGCCCCAGCATTACACAGCTGATTGAAATAATCAACTAATCCTCAAGCTTTGAGCCTTTTAAAAATCAGCTGTGTAGTGTTGGGGCACGTTTGTTTTTCTCTCCCCTCTTTGGGGTCCCAAGGACAGAGTTATGGAAATGCAGAGATTTATTATTTAGTCGATTAGTAGCAAAAAAGTTACACCTACTCACTCAAGGGTTTTTCCTTTATTTTGACTATTTTCTACATTGTAGAATAGTGAAGACATCAAAACTATGAAATAACAAAATGGAATCATGTAGTAAGCAAAGTGTTAAATCAAAATGAGATTCTTCAAAGTAACCACCCTTTGCCTTGATGACAGCTTTGCACTCAACCAGTTTCACGAGGTAGTCACCTGGAATGCATTTCAATTAACAGATGTGCCTTGTTAAAAGTTAGTTTGTGGAAATTCTTTCCTTCTTAATGCATTTGAGCCAATCATTTGTGTTGTGACAAGGTAGGGTTTGTATACAGAAGATCGCCCTATTTGGTACAAGACCATATCATGGCAAGAACAGCTCAAATAAGCAGAGAAACAGTCCATAATTACTTTAAGACATGAAGGTCAGTCAATGTGGAAAGTTGCTCAAGTGCAGTCGCAAAAACCATCGAGCGCTATGATGAAACTGGCTCTCATGAGGACTGCCACAGGAAAGAAAGACCCAGAGTTACCTCTGCTGCTATATTGTAATTACTTTGCCACCATGGCCTATTTATTGCTTTACGTTCCTTATCTTACCTCATTTGCACACATTGTATATAGATTTGTTTTTCTACTACATTATTGACTGTTTGTTTACTCCATGTGTAACTCTGTTGTGGTATATGTCGCACTGCTTTGCTTTATCTTGGCCAGGTCGCAGTTGTAAATGAGAACTTGTTCTCAACTTGCCTACCTGGTTAAATAAAAAGGTGAAATAAATAAATAATGAGGATAAGTTCATTAGAGTTACCAGCCTCAAATTGCAGCCCATATAAAATGTGCTAATTTGGGGGATCTGATTGTATTTATAACTGGCTTAACACACCAGCAATGAGCTGTGGAGCTATTCAAAGTAAATGTTTCCTTCAACTCAAAACGGCAAGCAAACAAAGTCATTTTTTACATCCATTGAGAAGGACAATTGTTCCTCAATATATTCAAATATTTCCAGAAATGTCATGCTCTGATCTAGTGGAAACATAAGAATTAAAAATCAGGTAGGTCTGTTTTATCAGTACTTGACTTAGACTGAAATAGGTTCCGGTACTGTTAATTTTTAGGTGCAGGAACGCCACAATACTTTTGAGCTAATATTCTATAAAGAGGAACAGGAGCTTAAGCAGTAGAACATTTGGAGGTGCCTGTACTCAGCTCCAGTGAGCTCCTGCCCAAGTCAAGCATTGCTTCTTCTCGCTTACGCAAATAGCCTACAGCTGTTTGCGCACAGGAAACTGAAGGCCCAGAATATTTTATACAATGTTGCAAGTTCGCAAGTGCAAGTCTCTGGGCCGGACCCAAGTTAAGTTGATAATGTTTCAATCATTGCAGACAGGCCCATAGCCAATGTGCTATCTATCTATCTATATTTTCTACCTGCAGGCTGCAAGAATGTTTTGAGTAAATCATGACAATTATTTTGAAACATGAAGAGAAATGAAACCGCTCCAGGAAAATACGCATATGATAACCATAACTGGCACACAGATCGGTAGAAATATATAGTATTCCACACAAGAAAAAAAAAAAGGTTGCTAATTCCTCATGTAGCCTATTACTGGCAACTTCAGGAGAGTAATGGCAGAATCTGCAAAAGCCAACAGGAGAATCGATAAGGTCTTTTCTGCTGGTTATCTCTGGCTCTCGAGTCATTTGTGTTATATTTCATCAAACAGTAAGATTAAAGCATCCGACAAGCTCAACACATAAAGTTGATTTTATAAAAAAGAAGAACGTAGAAGTGTCAAAAGAACGGACAACTCAGTCAACCAAGATTTAAGTCGGGGACAGCCCTAATTCAGATAAATATATTGAATTGGAAATTATCTATTATCAGGCTGGTTAATTCAATGCATGTCTGTTGAATTTGGAAAAATTCACCCGCCCCACCTACTCAGCCAGTCAGGAGCCTCATGTATCATACTTTTTTCCTAAACGGTACGCGACGATGAGTAAAGTATGTAGTACGCTAGTATGGGTATTCAGACAACCTGAAATCTGATGAAATACATCGACTCGTTAGGGGTCCTTCCAAGTGTTGCCTTAATATTGAAATGGAGAGGGAAAATATCACTAGCCAGTGTTGCATTGCAGACTCTCAAACAAGTCCACGTGGACACAAGTTCAACAAAACAAATACAATGAATTGGCCAACAGGATGATTCTCATATCCCCAGACAACCCCGGAACAAATGTCAAGCTCTGAATATTGTTTACATCAACACTATTGCGAATAACAAGTCCTGTGCTCGAGTACTACGATACACCTTACCGGCAACATTTTGGCCTAGGTCTATATGTAGGCTCCTGTATCAAGGTTTGCAATATAGGCAAAGCAAATGCTGTTTTAATACTAGGGAAACACTGGACAAAGGACAAGCTTCATAAATCACTTCTATTACTTTATGAAATAGGATGTCATCAACAATAAAGCGCCGCCCAACAACAGCGATTTCTTGTGACTACCAATTGGTTACAAGTCCCTTCTACAGTGCCAAGGAAGGAAATAATTCAATGTCAAAATCCTAATGTCAGCTAAATCCAACCCCCCTTCCCCAATACATTTGTGAGGACTTTGCACTTGGTTTCAAAAGGTCATTACAGCTTGAAAGAGAAGTATATGCAAAGGAGTTGTGTTGACTGCACTCACCTAAAGTAGAGTTGTGGGTAGACACCATCATACACTATTCATTGTTGAGCCAGTGACACAGCCAACCATATACAGTTTGTTTCATACAGAGACCAGCTTTGGTCAAAAATGAAAGGAAAAATCAGATACTGCACAGGCTAAAAAACACAAACATTGCCACAAGTTCACATACAGGAGGGAGGAACAAGACTGCACTGCGATTCCATTTTTCAGAAGTGTGATGCCAGAACCCCTGTATTGTCACGTCAGGTGACAGAGGAAGGTAGAGCAGTTAAGTTCGGCATTTAAACAAATCATAAAACAGTAACACTTACCTTTTCAGTGGCTCTGTAAGCATACCTCTCGCTGCACACAAGTCCAGGCTCTACTGTCCACTGACTTCTGCAGAACTACTGATCCTCAACGTAACCAACTGCCGGAGCCTCTACTGTGGAATGGGGCAGGCTGGCTGGCGGACTTTATTGTACAGCTACTGCACCCCCATGCACTCAAGACACTTGAAAAAGACAAGCCTCTCGCTCCTTATAGGTACGCAGGTCTCCTGAGTCTGCTGAAGGGTGACGGGGAATAAGGGGAAGTGCTACCACAGACTTCCATCGGTTATACAAGGTCTTTGATACAAAACTATCTCAGAGTGGAGTATTTCCATAATCCATACAAAGCCAGGACAACACTACTCCAAAATAGATATACTGAACAAAAATATAAAAACGCAACATGTAAAGTGTTGGTCCCATGAGCTGAAATAAAAAGAGCCACATGCACAAAAGGCAAATCTCTACTTTTGTGCACCAATTTGGTTACATCCCTGTTTGTGAGCATTCCTCCTTTGCCAAAACAATCCATCAACCAGGTGTACCATCTATCTCTCTATATATATTTTTTCAAACCTTTATTTAAATAACTGACTTGCCTAAGAACAAATTCTTATTTTCAATGACAGCCTAGGAACAGTGAGTTCTGTCGTTCTGCCCCTGAACAGGCAGTTTTGTACCTTGTCAGCTTGGGGAATTGAACTTGCAACCTTTCAGTTACTAGTCCAACGCTCTAACCACTAGGCTACCCTGCCACCCAAAGTAGCTGATTAAAGTAGCTGTAGCTGATCAAGTAGCTGATTAAACAGCATGATCATTACACAGGTGCACCTTGTACTGGGACAATAAAATATGCAGTTGTCCCACCGGCCTCACAACCGCGTGTAACCATGCCAGCCCAGGATCTCCACATCCGGCTTAGTCACCTGCGGGATCAGAGACCAGCCACCCGGACAGCTGATGAAACTGACAAGTATTTGTCTGTAATAAAGCCCTTTTGTAGGGAAAACTAACTATGCTTGGCTGGGCCTGGCTCCCAAGTGGGTGGGCATACGCCCTCCCAGGCCCACCCATGGCTTTGCCCCTGCCCAGATGTGAAATCCATAGATTAGGGCCTAATGAATTTATTTCAGTTGTCTAATTTCCCCATGTGAACAGTCATTCAGTAAAAATCTTTGAAATTGTTGCATGTTGAGTTTATATTTTGTTCAGTATATACACATTTTAAAAAAAATAAGGTGTGGTCAACATCCCCACTACAGGTGCATATAAACAAAGCTATCTACATTTATTTTAACCATTAGTTTGTCCCCTGATCTGTGATTCCATCTGCAAACATAAGAGTATGATACTATGGCTGCGTTTAGGCAGGCAGCCCAATTCTGATTATTTTCTTTCACTAATTGTTGTTTTGACCAATCAGACCAGCTATGAAAATATCAGATGTCAAAATACCAATTAGTGGGACAAATGTCAGAATTGGTCCGCCTGTAAACGCAGCCCAAGAAGCTAAAATAAAGCAACCCCTGGTAATTCGGTTAACATCAGATCTCCACAGATTCTCCACTTAAGAGGTCTTTCTCAGTATATTGCTACTACTGGGCCTATATCCAACGGAGTTGCCTGTAGGCCTACATCAGTATGGAAAGTTGACCAACTTGGTGAGTAGTCCAGCCAGAGCTGACAGTTCACCTAGAAATATACACCCTAACAAACAGTGCCAGATCCAATCATTGGTCTTGTTATTCAGCCATTCTGGTAAACTGGATCCCATAGTCTTCCAAACCCAGTTAAAATATTAGATGGGGTGTCTGTTCCAATCAGTTAAATCAAAACCATTTCACCAACTGGTACAATACTGAACAGTGACTTGAACCTTAACTGCCAACTCTCCACTAAGGGAAGACGGCCTTCATCAGGTTGGTCTGTTTAAGACAAGTCATAGGAGTAAACTGGATTAAGTGCTACTCAGTTAGGCCTATGATTTCTTGGTTTAGAAAGGTCTCCTTACACACTGAAACCGTTAATAAGGTGGCCAAACCTGTCAAAGAAGAAATGTACAGAAAACATAGAAACATTGAATGGTTTACATTACTTTTGTCAAGGTACTCAATCAGATATTTGTTTAGACAACGGGTTAGATAAACTGAATGTTTATAGTCATTTGATTAACATGCTGCACAACCATGATCAATCTTTTTGCTGAGTTAGAAATTTAGCCAAAATTGTAAGAGCCTATTGAGTTCAAATTCATAGCGACTAGTGCTATTTCCATACAGATGTAAAAAATAAATAAAAAAAGGATGAGAATTTCCTAACTAGGAGCAAGTTATCTTCATTAAAGAAATGTTCCTACACAGAAATTGTAAAAAATGTTTTTGGTAAAAATGCAACATTTTAATTGCTGACATATTTACCCTTTGCGTGTCGCCTTAAGTCACAGTTGGAAAATAGATTTAGCGGTGTAATAAAAGACTTAAAAACAAGAAAATGAGTTGCAAAGGGCTGGCACTTTCATAACACATCTTCATAAATGCGAGAAAAATAATTGGTTAAAAACTGCCAATCTGCCCTAATCCTAGGGAAAGTTTGAGCCCATTATTTAATTCCCAACAGTCTGGTGAACTTGTGGCTACCATTGGTCTCTGCATCCAGTTTGAAGAAAGAGGTAGTTTAGCAAGCCAATGCCAAATAGCTTAGCGCAAAAGACATGAAGTTCTCAGGTACAGCTAACATCCTCAAGACTTCCAGTCTTTGCGCTAAGCTAGCAGTAATGCTAGCATTGGCTCACAAAACTACCTATCATACTGGAAATCCCAAACTACCCCTTTAAGGCTTCAATTATGGTTTCAGACTTAGCTGTCTAATCTGCACATGAAAATTCAAAGTGACAGTGGTACTCGCTGGAATGAATCAGTTCACACCACTTGGTTTATCAGCGCTTCGGCTAGGAGAGCTACTAAAGAAATCCAGGGAAGGATCCATAAATAAAAAGGAAAAAGGAGGCTGAAAAGTTCTATGTTAGCATTGAGGGTAAAAGCACACGCTACCGGTTCCCCTCACAGTTTCAAGTAATATCATAGCCATTTGAATTATGACCTACACACGTCAAGACAGTGGCTGGAACTAGAATTATTTAGGGTAACACTCGTAGATCGTTTTCATACATTCTTTTGTATGAAACATTCATTGGAATGTAACAGATTACATAATGTGATGACAAGACTTATGAATGAAGTGCTGCTTTTAAAACGTTAGCGCTGGTCAAGGAGGACCTTTGACCTTGGTTCAAATATGTAGCCGACTTAAGAACAGTCCAACATAATCCCCTTTAATCAACGCCAAAGAAACAGCAGTTGTCAAAGACCATATCACTTCAATTAGGGCTAGACAAAGTAATACGTTTAAAACAATTGTTAATGAAAGTTGCAAAACTGAACCAAAACTTTCATTTTAACTGAGACTTTCCATGGGCATTACTAAATCCAGATTTTTTTAATATTGTTTTATTATAAACAAAACACTTCTAGAAGCATTAGTCGCGTTTGACACCAGGACTGCTTATTTCCGTTGTCAACATTGGGCCCCACAAGTACAATTTCTACTAGGCCTAACTGTGGTCTAAAATGTCAACTTTCTTGGCTTAAGCAATACTGTCTCAGTATGCATATTTGTTCAATTTCATTCACATGGGAACATTGTGATAACATTTTTAGTCAACCCCCGGGCATTCCAACATACGAAATCCAGGTTATGCTAGACAATATATTAGTCAATAACTGACCCACTTAATAGATGACGGCTAGAGCAAAAGGCTTGAAAACTCTTGCTGGGCTTATTTCGGATAACTCGAAATTGGGCTAAAATAAACTTTAAGAGGGTTTGGAGAGAACCAACTGAAGTCTTTATTGTAAAGTTACAGGTTTTTACTTCAAATCTTAAATGGCACAAAACACAGCCATTGAAAGGTGAGAAAAGTTGACATTTATCACCATTTACGACACGAGTCACAGAGCATGATACAACTGGAAAGAAAGTTATACATAGGTGAGATAGCGCTATGATCACTGAGGGTGACCAATGTATTAATTTCACACTACTCCAAATACAAAATCAAAAAAGAAAAATACCTAACTTGCCATAAAAATGAATGAGTCTTCAGGCTAAAATGCAAGAACACTTTCAACTTAAATACAACAATTATGACTCAATGTGAAGATGTTCAGAGAATCTACACAAAAGCGCTGCTATGAATGACACTGAACAGATTTAAAAGCGTGGCTTCTTGGCAGGCCCATCAAACTCCTCACGGACCCTGCCAAACCCTTGGTTGTTAGGACCCAGTCCCCCCCGGCCTCCCTGAGGGAAGTTTCGCTCATTTCGCTATAGGGATTAACAACCATAACAAGGGGGCAGATTGGAGGGGGTGAGGGGAGGGCAGTGCGATGCACACAGTTCAAGTCCATATTCAGGGGAAGGGGTAGAGAGAATTGGGTTTGTTTGAGAGCCATTTGACAAAATAAACAGCAGGAGACATGTCCAAGGGAAACGTTCGTTGAAATAGTTCCAATACGCAGATCCACAGGTGCCACAGGTAACATACGGAGAAGGAAGAAAGGGTAATGTTTTCGTTAGTTAGGTCCTACCATAGTCTGCTGTGCATGCCAAAGGCTGGGCTACATCATTCACTACTGGCATCATGTGGAGCATTTTGGGGAAGACTGACGGTTTGCTATGGCCCAACGGTTACATTTAATGCCAAAACCTACAGGTAGGCCAGACAAATGCACTTCAGTGCTACAATTCCACTTTCTTAAAATACTTTGTGTAGAACTAGATCAGGCCTGTTTAACACTATAGCTGTAAATCTGTTGCTCGCGTTGCCTCTATTGCTTAAAACACACTAATAGGATATCACTGCATGACTACAGTACTGCCCACCTTTCAAATGGCAATAAAATAAAAATGGGAAAAATATGATTTTTATCAATGAGCCTACATGAAGTCTTACCCATGTTAAACTTGAAGCTTTCATGGCCTTAGTAAAACACTGGGCGGGGGTAAATTTCACATTACAAACTACAAGTCTAAGTGAGTCTACAGGCTTGCCAATAGGCTAGAACTAATTCAAGTAGATGTTCATTAGCCTAATACTGCCATGTTATTTGCAGGGTCTACGCTTTAGAGTGCCATTTCACCAACCAAACCCTCTACAATCTAATACGCATCACATACTTGGAAATATGCCAGTAGTTGGGCAAAATAGGTACATATTGGTTAAGACTCAAAACTGAACTTTCACAGCGGTTGTGGCAAATCCAGATTATCTACTGAAGTTCCTGGACGAAAAAGACCATGTTTCATTTTGCATTCACACAAATTGCCACCCTGCTCCTGTACACTTCTGGTGGCAAAATACAATATTCTGTTTTTTAAAAGGTGAAAGTTCCCATTTCTGAAGTAAATCTAAATGTTTTATGCAAATGGAATGTTTTAGAAGGGTCCTTAAACCTTTTTTGTAATTTAGCTTGATTGAGAAACTTACCCCAGCCGCGATTCACTTCCTCATTGCGCAGCATCAGAGCACGCAAAAGACATGAACAAATGCAACAAAAAACATGTCCCTTTAGAAACAGACACGCTGTCAGTATAGTAACGTAGGTCTTTAGATGTTGTACACATGACATTCCGAACTTTATCCACAACTTTACGTTCCATTTTCTTTGACTCAAGCCATTTCTTCTACCAGCTGTGTTGTGCGGTCTGTGTCCGTGCACTATAGGGACACGCTCAGCCTGCAAAGCTGCGTGGGGTAAACAGCGCAACTCAACCAAAATGGATTACAACATTGCAGGAAAAGTTTTGAGGAAAGAAATGTGTACAACATTAAAGTGTTTGGGTGCTTTTGATCATGTCTTCAGCGTGACCCCAAAAAAGCCAATACCGATTAAAATCTGCCTAATATATATAAAATTACAACAATACTGAATGAACAATGAATTTTAACTTAATACATAAATAACATCTATTTAGTCTCAAATAAATAATGAAACATGTTCAATTTGGTTTAAATAATGCAAAAACAGTGTTGGAGAAGTAAAAGTGCAATATGTGCCATGTAAAAAAAGCTAATGTTTAAGTTCCTTGCTCAGAACATATCAAAGCTGGTGGTTCAATATTCCCAGTTAAGAAGTTTTAGGTTGTAGTTATTATAGGAATTGACGCGTCGACTATTTGTATTTCATATACACCTTTGACTATTGGATGTTCTAATAGGCACTATAATAGTGCCAGCCTAATCTCGGGAATTGATAGTCTTGAAGTCAAACAAGCATTGCTAAGAGTTGCTGGCAAACGCAGTAAAGTGCTGTTTGAATGAATGCTTATGAGCCTGCTGCTGCCTAACACCGCTCAGTCAGACTGCTCTATCAAATCATAGACTTATAATATAGTAAACACAGAAATACGAGCCTTTCTATTGCCTGCAAACATGAATTTATTTGTACTAAATATGCAGGTAAAAAAACAACTATTGATTTTAATAAAGGCATTGACGTTTATGGTTAGGTACATTTGTGCAATGACTGCTTTTTCGTAAATGCGCTTCTGTTAAATCACTAGTGTGACGAAGTAGGCTGTGATTCGATGATAAATTAACAGGCACCGCATTGATTACATGCAACGCAGGACAAACATCAACCATGTGTAGTTAACTTCTTAGGGATGGGCGCATGAGGTGACCGTTTTGGAGAGCCTGGCGTGCCCAAAGTAAAATGCCTCCCATTCAGGCCCAGAAAATAGGATATGCACATATTTGGTACCATTGGATAGGAAACACTGAATTTTCTAAAACTGTTAACCATTTGTCTGTGAGTAAAACAGAACGGATATGGCAGGCGAAAGCCCGAGGAATTTCTGTCCTGGAAAAAGTGGTTTTCACAGAGTGCCTCATTTGGAACCCCTCCCTTATGAAAATGCCCATATACCGATCGCTTCCTCTGGATGTCAACAGTCTCAAGACAGTGTTCATTTTGGTTTTGGATGCATTAGAGCAGAGAATAAGAGGAAACCAGGAAGTGTCCCATTTATGTCAACAGAAGGCAGCGCGCGCTTCCCGACAAAGCGCGCTTTGTGTTTTTTACCGTCTTTATAGCCCAGTTTATATTCCGGTTGATTTATAATAGTAAATATACGTAAAAGTGTTCCTAAGAATACATTTAAAACTATGTTTGATTGTTCTTGGACAAGTTTATAGGTATAAGATGAACGAGTTCGTCACGTTTCAATGGAATAGTGGAAGCTGTCGTTTCTGATTATAACGCGCAAACCAAATGGAGATTTAGGGATAAAATACATTACTTTTTCTAACAAAAGAGCCATGGATTGTCTTCGTTGGACACTTAGGAAGACCTCAGCAGAAGTTCTTCAACAGGTAATTGATTTCACCTGGTAGTGTCGGGATTGGGGCGCTAGCGCCCCACCCATCCCCAAGAAGTTAAACTAGCGATTATGTGAAGATTGATTGTTTTTTTTTTTTAAAGATAAGTTTAATGCTAGCTAGCAACTTATCTTGGCTCTCTGCAGCCACCAGGTCCTTTTGACGCTGCACTCACATAACAGGTGGTCAGCCTGCCACGCAGTTTCCTCGTGGATTCCAATGTAATCGGCCATAATCAGCATCCAAAATGGCCGATTACAGATTGTTATGAAAACTTGAAACCGGCCCTAATTAATCGGTCGACCTCTAGTCTGGACCCTTCTAGAACATTTCTGTTTTACATAAAAAAAAAAATTGATTTACCTCAGATATAGGAATAATGTCCTTTAAGATGTCCTAAACATCTGCAGACCGTTTACATGGAATTAATCCATGTTTTACACTTTAAAAATGCCTAAACTCAAAAAAAAAAAAAAATGATCACCTACAAGTATGTTGATCTAGTCTCATCAAAACTATTAATTGTTGATTCTATTTGGACACAATTTGCCTAACAAAAGCAAGCTTAGGTAAGGTAGGCTTAGCCATATCAGCCATTTTGTTCAAACGAATAAATGCTTGGCCAATTAATGGTAGTTCTAATGTCAACTTCAATAAAAGGCATCCCGATTTGTCATTGTGTCCATGTGTAACAGCCACTACTAGCCATCTTCCCTTCAGAGTAAGAGAATCTATGAAATCACTGTTGGGTTCATTTTACATTGCTTGCACTGAAGAACAGAAAAAAGGACATGTGGCGCTATCAGTAAGACACACACAGATAAGTTGTTGAACTGCACAATCCAGTATTGAAAAGCAACAACTGCTCACATATTGCAAAAGCAGCCGACCTGTTGTGCCGTTTTTCCTGTAAGATTGTTTTTCCACCCGTGCGTCAAAGCGGCCGTGTTCCATTACACGAATTTATAGATCCTTGACAGTATAAAAAAAACTTAACTCATACAAATCGGAAGCTGTATCTATTTTAAAATGGACTTAAAAAACAGCTTTGCGACAGACCATTTAAGGAAGTTAGCAGATATTTAACTGGTCAACTTATTACTTGCATTTAGCCTACAACATACAAAGACATTAACACACCTGCCTGCCATTGGCCTAATGCGGATGCCTTCATCACATTCTGGGCCTTAGAGGGTTTCACCCACAGGGTACAAATAGCACACGTTTCCAAGCAGTCAATGGAATGCCTGTCATCCTCAGTTCTTCATATTCTGTTATGCAAGTTGCACTAAGGAGCCTACCCATTAGCTTAATGGTATGTCAAGAGACATTTGCTTCATAAAGCAACCTGTACTAAAACCCCTCATTTGAATTGCTTGGACAAAGTGGTGGCTGGGGAAATGTTACAACAACTAGGTAGTCAATCCATGCCACAAGAGAACGTTGCATGAAGTTCACTTTTCACACTGAGGCCCCTAAAAATATTTCCAGGTTACACTAAGACAGCAACTGTACCATTTCATGTGATAGCATGAAGTTCAATGAGAGTATGGGAAAGTACGCCAACTAAAGACAAAATCCACAAATTGCCACAAAAAAAACACTGCCGGGTGACATCTTTCCACTTGCCAAGAAAATGTGCCTGTCTGGCTCACACAAGACAGGGCTTGCAATTGGTCCATTACACAAAGTAGGAGCTTTGAGAAAGCACTGGAACGCAATTCACTGGGTTTAGTACAGGTTGATTATTTTCAGCTGAAATACAGGCTGTAAGAGTAGAGGAACTGAGGGAACATGCTGTTGCTGAAAACAGCCGTTGAGCACAAATTTAATCTAGACATGGCAGAGACGCCTCAGAAGATGCAAACAAGCTTCATTTCTGCCACACGCTTCCAAAGTTGGCCGACCGGAGGAAAACCATCCACTTCACTCTCCCCGATGAACCTAACAGCAACCAGTGGAGAAACCCACACCCAACTGGGCCCTATTAGTGATTGAATCCATTTGGAATACATTACCATTTCATTGGGCATCATGGCTCCCCCAGCACTGGGTCCCCCCATGCCTTGGTGTCCCATGGGGAACTTCTGGTTGGGTGAGCCAAATTGATTGTCTAGTAGGGACAACAGTACTACACGTCATACATTAAAATGAGTGTCAGGGCATGTTGTCATATGCTTTTATAAACGCAGTCAAACTTTGTACTCTCGTTTCAAAACACATTTCTGGG
Source organism: Brachymystax lenok tsinlingensis (assembly GCA_030435695.1). Classification (NCBI taxonomy): domain Eukaryota; kingdom Metazoa; phylum Chordata; class Actinopteri; order Salmoniformes; family Salmonidae; genus Brachymystax; species Brachymystax lenok. The sequence continues at coordinate 32,873,319 of CM059799.1, forward strand.
TGAAGCTGAAAATTAAGATATGGGTTGTAAGAACACACAAATTACAATTCATGAAAACAAAGTGTTAAGATATACTACTCACCAGCCATGCCCATGGCGCCACCCTGAGTCATTCTCATATCCCTCTGAAATCAAGACAGAAAGACGTAGCTCAGTTGCAAATGTCAAGATCTGAATGGCTGTATGTTACTCTGCTCAGCTTAACTTACATTGTCCATGAAGTTTCCACTTCTGTAGGCCTCCTCACGCTTGCGGCGCATTTGCTCCTCAATCTCCCTCTGGCGGAGCATCTCCTCCTCGCGTATGCGACGCTCCTCCTCCTGCCTGTTATACACACTGCCAAGTTTCAGTAACATTCCAATTAATAAATTGTGGAACAAACAGTGACTCAAACAAGTTTCAATACCTGAGCTGCATCTCTTTCCTCTTCTGCATCTCTGCACTGTGCATCTCTTCCATTCGTCGTAGTTCCTCCTCACGCCTCAGCAGATCTAAACAGAGTGCAAGAACATACATGTAAGACACTGCTAACACTTTTCTATTCTGAAAAGCGGTCGTCTGTTCCAAGCTAAACTTGCCTTGGCGGATCATGTTGGCCTGGTGCACATGGAACGCATCGTCCATCTCTCCCTCCAGTTTCTCGCGGGCTTCGCGGATGTTCTTCTCCACCTGCTGCCGCTGCTGCTTCTCCATGTCATCCAGGGACTTCCAGCGCTTAGAGTATTCAAACTCAAACGTGCCAGGCCGGGCAAACCTGGGTGGCTCCTCCCGCTCCCTGCAGCCACAAGTTGTTAGAATAGAAAGTTGTAAATAAGACGTACAAAGAGGTGTACTCAACATGGGTAATCACTTTATCAGAAAACAGCGGTGTCATCTGCTAACCCAACATCTGGTAAACACTTTAGCCCAATGAGTCCCACTGTAACACACGCCCTGACCGTTTGAGACCCTGGCGGGCCCAAAGTAAAATGCCTCCCATTCAGGCCCAGAAAATAGGATATGCACATATTTAGTACCATTGGATAGGAAACTCTGAATTTTCTAAAAGTGTTAAGATTTTGTCTGTGAGTATAACAGAACGGATATGGCAGGCAAATACCCGAGGAATTTTTGTCCTGGAAAAAGTGGTTGACAGTGTCTCATTGGGAACCCCTCCCTTATGAAAATGCCCATATAAGGGCATATGAATGCAGTACCTAACATCAAATATTACTTTATGGTATAGCCATAAAGCTTGCTTTGGTCATGCTTATTTTGATTGACATTTGTCAATAATACTCTAAATGTTTAGTTTTCTACCTATAGCCCTTGTTGTCCTGAAAAGAAAATGGTATAAAACATCACTGAGGCTAAATACGGACATGCAGATAAATGAAAAGCAGATTGCTGGAATCTCGGGAATGATCGGGTTAGCAGCGCAATTTGCACGAGAAGATCCACCTGGGCAGCACCTGGTTACAATAGCTATACTTCCAATTCCCACCTCAATTCAAAATGAGCATAACATCACAAAGGTGTGTTGTGGTAATAAGAAAACAAAACATGCACACCAATCAAGCACAAAATTCCATATGCTATTGAATTAAAGCCATTTAGTTATATAAAGTGAGGGTTACTTATGATAGTTGTGGTTCTTCTGTGCCAGTTTCTCTGGTAGACCATCCTCATCATCATATTGTTCAAGGGGTTCAACGACGATTGGACGAGGTGACCTAAGACATAAAGAGTATCAATTACAGCGTAACAGCATGAGCCATTAGGAAAAGCTTCATGTGCATTTCATGTTCTATTGAATATTGCCAAATAAATGCATATAACTTACGTGGTGAGCAAGAAGACTCCATCGTTGCAACGATCCAAGGCCTTTCGTGCAGCAGGCTTCGAGGCAAATTCAACAATGCCCTTGCCAGTTGAGCGCCCACGATCGTCTACAATTACCACAGCTCTCTCTACCACTCCAAACTGGGAGAAGGCCTCTTCCAGTAGCTCATTGGAAACAAAAGGTGACAAGTTCTTCACAGACAGTGCAGCAGAGTGAGTTGCGAAGCGCACCCGAAGCGGTCTGCCTTTCATCGGCACATCATCCAGTTCAGCTTTAGCTATCTCAGCCAATGCACGGGATTCCTGGAATGGTAGAAAGGCATTTTAAATTTTAACTAAAGGGGGCACTAAACATCAAATATTACTTTATGGTATAGCCATCTACCAAAATGACAATGGTTATGCAACTACAGTGTGGTGCACTTACCAGGCGTATGAAGCCAAAGCCTTTGTTTTTGTTGATGAAAATCTCACTGGGCTCGCCATACTTCGCAAACAGCTTCTTGAATGTGTCATCGGAGATATCATTGGGAAGGTTTCCAATGAAAAGGCGGCATCGTTGAGTGTAGGTCTTCTCGCCAGGTCTGCGCAGCGATGACAATGTCGCTCTCAACTCCTACAGACAGAGACAACGTTCAGTTTCCAACACTAAAATGTCAATGATAGTATTACTTGAAAATGACTTGTAATTAACCTTAACCGTAGTTAAGTAACCAAAATGTAAAAGTAGTTGGGATAGGATTAGCTACTTGGTTTGTATGAAACTATCATGGGGACAAAGGATCCAGTTAATACTAGCTAGCTACGGTATATGCATGTTACTCAACCGGTTTACACCCCCCAACCAGTTGAGGAAAAAGGCCCAACTTTTAGTTTGCCTCTTCTCGGTGGCTTTCTTCCATGCGTTTGTAACTGCGTCGTGTGGATGCATATCTAGTAATCCGCTTTCAGTAACATTGTCGAAATGTGCCCGTGGTTTAAAAAAAAAAAAATAATTACACACACTGGCGTCGCTAGATTCTCACACAAAATGGCCGACGTGTCTCCCAAGTAACAGTTAGCCACCTAGCTCAATTAGCTAACGGTCGCAACGTGCTACGTTTTGAATGGAAGGCTTTATTAGCTCAGTGGGCCCACTTTTATTTAACACAGCTGCATATCTGACGTTAGCTAAAAGACAGTAGCTAGTTAACAAGCTAATTACAGAATGATAGTTAGCGTGACTGGCTGACGTCCTTACTAACCTTGGGGTGCTGGTCTTCCTCGGCCTCCATTGAAGTATTCTGAGGTTCAGGTTTTTTGTTCAAGGGTGCAGATTTATGCCCATTTCCATTGGCGTTGCCTGGTCCTGCTCGTTGCTGGTTCCTATTCATTTGGTTTGGTGGGGGAGATGAAAGTGCTGGTTTCTTCATTTGGTTTGGTGGGGGAGAGGAGATTGCGGGTTTCGGAGGAACAGGCTTCGGAGGTTGGGACTGCATTTTTGGTTGACCTGCCGGCGCTGCTGCCGGAGGTGTAGCTGCGGCTTTCGGAGGGGCTGCTGCAGCCATCGGAGGTACTTTAGCGGCCGCCGGTGCTGCTGCGGTCGCCGGAGGTCTTGCGGCGGCCGCCGGAGCTGCGGTCGCCGGAGGTCTTGCGGCGGCCGCCGGAGGTCTTGCGCCGGTCACCGGTGCTGCTGCTGCGGCCACCGGAGGTCTTACTGCGGACGCCGGAGGTGCTGCTGCCGCCGACGCCGGAGGTGCTGCTGCCGACGCCGGAGGTGTTGCTGCAGCCGCCGGAGGTGCTGCTGCGGCCTGTTGTTGCTGTACGGGGCCCTTCATGGTTAGCGCAGGGCCAGGAGTAGGTGGTGGCCGAATCGGTTGAGCGCCTGGCTGGGAAATAGTAGGTGGCAGTGGCTTCTGAGGGGTTATCTGACGTATCTGGTTGGGTGGTTTTCCAAAGTTACCGGGATGAGGCCCTCTTTGAAAGGGGTGTTGGTTTTGTCTGAAATTATTCAGGTTACCCATTCCACCTCGCATCGGACCACCAGGCCCAGCTCCCCGGCGTTGAAATCCACCTCCACGGTTATTTCCTCTAACGTTAATGTTAAATCTGTCCCGAGACATTTCTGCGTTGTAGGATCACTGGATAAAATACGTAATATACCGTTACGCGTAAACAAAACGAAGTATGTCGCTAACTGCTTTTGTTCCGAACAGATCTTCTTCTTTTCTAAAATGGCGATTCAAAAACGTCGTCGTAGTGATTTTGAAAGGAACCCCACTTGCGCCTGCGTATCTCCGCCCAGATGTATTTACATACCGGGCGTCTCCATCTGATGTGATACTTTTTTGGGGGAAAACAAGCCTGTTTCTTTATATGTATATAAAAAATACTATTTTTGATGGAAATCATAATAAGTTCACGGTCCATGTAACGATTATCAGTCTAATAATCTAATACACTTGTTCAAATTGAATAATATAATATTCGTTTTAAGTTCTCAAATGCCTGATCCACTCGTTGAAATTTAAAATGTTTTTCAATTTCTCATTTTTCTACACTGTAAAATTTAGATTTCTATATAGTTTTTCACATGTTTCAAATGTACATTTATTTGTTAAAGTTGAAATATTGGTGTGGCTACGAAATGTGGCTCAAGTGGAAGCTACCACTTCAGTGTAGGGGATTAGCCTATAAATAATGTGGTAAATTAATGTTGTCCTTGGAGGCGAAGTCACAGACAGACAGACACACAGACACACACACACACACACACACACACACACACACACACACACACACACACACACACACACACACACACACACACACACACACACACACACACACACACACACGATATCCCTAAAGCAATGCTATACCAGTCTAACTGAATGGCGTTAACTCTTTTGGTACGGTCACTGCGAAGAGATGAGCTGTGTTCGAATACCCATACTAACATACTGTATACTACATACTTAATGAGTATATACTACATACTATATACTATTAGTTCATTTTAGCATACTGTAAAGGAACAGTATCCTTTCAGTTGAGTGTACGAGCTCTTCATCTGTCTACAGGAAGTTGATGCTGTTGCTATGCAACCTCTTGCTAGCAAGTTAGCGTAACAAATTACTAGTTAGACATTTTACGACTTCGGGTGTGTTCTTAAATTCAATCTGGAGTGCAAGAGTGCGCTCATGAATTCAGAGCGTTGTCAGATTGTCTGTTTGTAAATTCAGCTTCAGTGATTTTTGCAATTCTTTCTAGTCATTGGTAGCAGAGAACTGGAATGAAAGGTGGCCATTGGAAGTGTTGGCTTTGGGGATGACCAGTGAAATATACCTGCTGAGATTAGGAGCACTCCCTTTAAGAGTGTGCTCCTAATCTCAGTTCGTTGCCTGTATAAAAGACACCTGGGAGCCAGAAATCTTTCTGATTGAGAGGGGGTCAAATACTTATTTCCCTCATTAAAATGCTATTCCATTTATAACATTTTTCACATGCGTTTTTCTGGATTTTTTTGTTGTTATTCTGTCTCTCACTGTTCAAATAAACCTACCATTAAAATTATAGACTGATCATTTCTTTGTCAGTGGGCAAACGTACAAAATCAGCAGGGGATCAAATACTTTTTTCCCTCACTGTAGATGACCTGGAGCCAGTGGGTTTGGCGCCGAATATGTAGTGAGTGCCAGCCAACGAGAGCATACAGGTCGCAGTGATGGGTAGTATATGGGGCTTTGTTGACAAAACGGATGGCACTGTGATAGACTGCTGAGTAGAGTGTTGGAGGCTATTTTGTAAATGACATTGCTGAAGTCAAGGATGGGTAGGATAGTCAGTTTTACGAGGGTATGTTTGGCAGCATGAGTGAAGTAGGCTTTGTTGCGAAATAGGAAGCCAATTCTAGATTTAATTTGGGATTGGAGATGCTTGATGTGAGTCTGGAAGGAGAGTTTACAGTCTAACCAGACACCTAGGTATTTGTAGTAGTCCACATATTCTAGGTCAGAACCGTCCAGAGTAGTGATGCTAGTTGGGCGGGAGGGTGCGGGCAGCAATCGGTTGAAGAGCATGGACTTAGTTTTACTAGCATTTAAAAGCAGTTGGAGGCCACGGAAGGAGTGTTGTATGGCGTTGAAGGTAGTTTGGAAGTTTGTTGTCCACAGAAGGGCCAGATGTATACAGAATAGTGTCGTCTGCGTAGAGGTGGATCAGAGAATCACCAGCACTAAGAGCGACATCATTGATATATACAGAGAAAAGAGTCGGCCCGAGAATTGAACCCTGTGGCACCCCCATAGAGACTGCCAGAGGTCCGGACAACAGGCCCTCCGATTTGACACACTGAACTCTATCTGAGAAGTAGTTGGTGAACCAGGCGAAGCAGCCATTTGAGAAGCCAAGGCTATTGAGTCTGCCGATAAGAATGCTGTGATTGACAGAGTCGAAAGCCTTGGCCAGGTCGATGAAGACGGCTGCACAGTACTGTCTTTTATCGATGGCGGTTATGATATATTTCAGGACCTTGAGCGTGGCTGAGGTGCACCCATGACCAGCTCAGAAACCAGATTGCATAGTGGAGAAGGTACGGTGGGATTCTAAATGGTCGGTTATTGTTTGTTAACTTGGCCCTTCGAAGATTTTAGAAAGGCAGGTCAGGATGGATATACAATTGAAGTCTGAGGTTTACATACACTAAGTTGACTGTGTCTTTAAACAGCTTGGAAAATTCCAGAAAATTATGTAATGTCTTTAGAAGCTTCTGATAGGCTTATTGACATAATTTGAGTCAATTGGAGGTGTACCTATGGATTTATTTCAAGGCCTACCTTCAAACTCAGTGCCTCTTTGCTTGACATCATGGGAAAATCAAAAGAAATCAGCCAAGACCTCAAAAAAGAAATTGTAGATCTCCACAAGTCTGGTTCATCCTTGGGAGCAATTTCCAAGAAATGTCCTCTGGTCTGATGAAATTAAAAGATTCTTCTAGAAAAAGGCCTTGGGAAGGGACTATTGTAAACCAAATCAGTCTCCAAATTTCTGTCTTCAAGCTGTGAGGACCTCAGACAATGTCTCTTCCATGCTGGATCTCCAGCGCCTTTCGGGTTTTGTATGTTTTCTTTTCCATGACAGATCAGCCTTCTTGACGTTTAAGCCCAAGTTATGTCTTGAGGACAGAATGGACCATTGTCGTAAATGTTCACGATGTTGGAAAAGATTTTCCACTTGTTTCATCATTTCAAGCACTTTAAAAATAATCTCCCATCTGAAGCTAAAGACAGGCACAAAGTAGTTGACCTCTGTGCATGCTTTGGAAAAGACATACTGTATATAATGAATGAGATGTTGTGTATTGATAAATGTTTTTTAATTTTTATTTAGCGAGAATGGACTAGGCCTAGATGTGTATTTACCCAAAAATGTTTTTACCATACACATTTCAATTTCCATTGTGTTCTAAGACACCCTGAGACATGTAAAGCAAAGCTCTACTCAAGAGTGGAACACTGGTTCCACCTTGTGGATGTTCAGTTACATAACCGCTATTTACAAATTACTAGACATTTTATTATGTGGGTGTGTATGTGTTTGTGTGGACTGTATCTAAAATGTTAGCATAATATTCTACATCTCTCTCAATGTACAATAAAGGTTTTTAAAATATATTTTTATGCAGACATTTTAAGACTGGATGACATACAATTTTCAGGTAATTCATATTATTACTATAGGGTGTTTTATGTAAAATGTATGTATTTATATAAATATTGAGGCACTGAGTTTGAAGGTAGGCCTTGAAATACATCCACAGGTACACCTCCAATTTAAAACGTCTATAGGCTACCCTACATTTACCCAGGTGTTACCCGCAACAATTGATGTGGATCATGAAACAACAGAAGTGATCGTTATAGAGGATAATGATTTTGAGGACCAACAGACAGAAGGTGTATCTTTACTCAGTCCCACGTCATTAATATATTTTAGACGTGAGTGAAAAATAAAATGACTAATAATTTGTATACAATAAGCAATAAACAAATGGTGTACAATTTTTTAAAAACCGAATCTTGTGTTTACAGCTGACATTCCCCATACAAGAGTTCAACACGAGGCCTTATGGACTCACCAATGAATGACTTCGACAACAAACAGCTATTTACCTAAAACCCAGTGAGAAACAGAAACAGTGAGTTAGGATATATTGTTATGTTAATATAATATAAATTTACTGTTTAAAAAAATTAATTAATAAAGCATTTTACTTTTATTATTAATTATTTTTATTTTTTTATTTTTTCAGACTCCTCCAAGGCCTGTACAAACATAGCAGAAACAATACATCAAGAGGAGGAAGAGGAATAAGACGATCATGATATACTGAGAACAACATCTAAACAGGTCGACAATATTTAATGATGACATTGTCAATGATGGTGATGATGAAGATGATGCATGATGCGTCTAATCAGCTTGATACAAGCAATTCGGAGGTAGAGTCTATACTGATTGAAGATCAGCAGCAGTGAATACGAGGATCAGGATATAGATCTCCAAGATAGGTTTCTCACAGCCTTTTACAGGGTTCTTAAAAGCCAGAGATGACCATCTACATAAATTTATGGATGCTTGGCGTCAGTACAGCCAAGACCTCACCTTCTGGAAGAAAAACATGCCGAACTTGATAAGCAGCAATCTGATTAAAAAACAACCAAACAAACAATATAGACGTAAGTAACGTAGATACTTCTAGAATACCCAAATAACCAAATTAACGAGAGATGTCCAACATCTTTCAACAACCCCCATCACACCTCCTTGATGAGGAGATGATGACACATTACATTATCACAGGTACCCCCAGAACTTAGCTCCTTAATTAACCAAATTAACGAGCTAACCCCTCTTTCAACAACACCCCCACACATCAACACCCCCTGCAGGCTATGAAGACAATGTTTTTGATGAATTGGAAAATTGTGTAATAAATCAGATGGGGGACAGTATTGATAGAAGTGCCGTGTTTTGTAACGCAATAAATTTAACAATACAGAGATTCGTCCGTTTTTTTTATTTCACACGTATGAATCAGAGCCATGATTATGCAGTTTTTAGGAGAACTTTTAGAACGTGCACAGATGTTTCATAACTTCGTGATGTCTTACAGCTTGAAACATGTGGTGATAGTCTGCAAAACACAGTATCTCTTGTTTTACCTAATGGCGAAGCGGATCTTAAACAATTTATAGCCCTGCTGGAACATCTTGTTCAATCTAATTTATCCATCATAGCTGATAGGACCTTAGATCTTATTGTACAAATAGTGGTGGTCAAAGAAGGAAACCAGTATTAGAGGTGTGATCAACCAATCTTATAACAATGTAGCGGGGTAACGCGCCTAAAAACAGGTTTTCTTGACTGCAGATTCTACTCCCCACAGGTATGCTGAATGTTTTCATGGTAATTCTTTGGAGAGTGTAAAGGGCATTTCCTTTCATCAAAGCCTGTGAATGACCCAGACGAACTGCTGGAGATAGACACTTTTAAAATATAAAGCCTAGCACCCAACACGTTTAAACTAAAGTCACAGTCTTGGGCAGCCATCAGACAAAACTCATCCTTGGCCCTTGTTAATTTTATCCTTAAATCAACTGAATTTAAGAGAAAACGCTCTTGAAAGCAAATGTCAGAGTGTAAAGGACATAGTAGATGAAACTCTCGAGAGGCTGCACAGTAGAGAGCACAAGCCTCCAGTCCTTTGTTTTCACCAGTAGTGGGGTCTGTGGCTTCCATCGCTGCTCCTGCAGTATCCTTACAAAACAGCCAGGCGCTGAATTGTGTCTTCAAAGTGTTTTCCGAGTAGTTTAGTAAACATTCTAGGATAGCCATATAAGGATAGGTGTCCCTGCTTTGACTGATAAGGCATTCACCCAAAGTCACATCCACTTGGGAGAAGATGGTCGCCAAGGGGTAATTAATGAGGCTCACCTTGGCATCATTTGCAATATTGGTACCATCTCTTTTGGTCACTTTGAGACGTAAATGTAATAAGGTGTTGTTGAGGTCCATGTAGTTGTCACCATGGCCTGGGATGAAAAACTATATAGGTCCAAAGTTTGTAATGGCAGAAAGTGGGGCTATCTCCACATAACAGGACCGATCTATTGACAGTTGGGTTAAGGGGGCCGTGAAAAGATCGAGCTCTGTCTTTATAGCTTCAGAGGACATGCGGTGTAAAAAGAGCCATGTTGCTTGTTTTTTAAGAAAATGCTTCTGAGTATTCTTTTTGCAGTTTTTGGTCGAGACCTCCTCACTTTACGTCGTCTTTGACTTACTGACTTTCTTCTAACATTTAACCTCAGCTTTTTAAGGGCGGTCATATGCCTTATGCTGGTCTTCGAGACAACAGCATAAGACCCGAGCCTTCTTGATGTTCAGGATCTGATGACGCACGTCTAGTCATAGCATTAGCCACCATCTCACTTACTATATCTTTGGCTGCTGATTTTAAATGTGGTTTGGCTATCCTAAGGCCTCTCTTCATAAAGGGTATAACTATCCTAAAAAGGTTGCTAAATATACCACCTATCCCCGAACTATACATGATAGGGGTTCCATGATAACTGGGTAATCCATTACCCACTTGATCAACATAGTATGATACGTAGCGGTTAGGATCGAGATGGTGGTTGTGTACCATAACCATTTTAAATTTTTTAAATTATGTTTATATATATAAAAATAAAGATTTAAACATTTGTTTTTATTATTAGATATGTAGAGAAGCTTTGACAGGTCTAAAGTGGAGTTTTACAATCACTTTACCATAAGTAAAATCTATATTTTGGTTCTGATCCATTTTAAGCTCATCCTGAATGTTTTCAATATATTTCTTGCTTACAGGTACGTAGTGTGGCTTGTCATAGTTAACAGTGACTACATCACCATCCTTTCCATCTAAATGAACTGTTCCAGGAGGGATACATAACTGTCTGCTACCCTTTGATAGGATATGATGTTCGGTATACACAAACATGTTGTAAAACCCTGCATGTATATCTGCAGGGAGTGGGAATAATTTATCTTTCACAGCCACCCATTTATTGGGTTTCATCCACAACATGTAGGCTAAATTACTACTGGTCTGTATAGCTAGCTCATCTTCTCCTGTGATTTGTACACACGTTTCTGAATAGTGTTGTAGTTCAATAGTATTTTCATATGGTTCAGGATTAGGAGGCCGTTCAACTCAAAGATTCTATAAAACAGTTCTATAAAATCCTAAATCTGCAACTACAGTTGAAGTCGGAAGCTTACAAACACATAGGTTGGAGTCATTAAAACTCGTTTTTCAACCACTCCATAAATTTCTTGTTAACAAACTATAGTTTTGTCAAGTCGGTTAGGACATCTACTTTGTGCATGAAACAAGTAATTTTTCCAACAGTTGTTTACAGACAGATTATTTCACTTATAATTCACTGTATCACAATTCCAGTGGGTCAGAAGTTTACATACACTAAGTTTACTGAGCCTTTAAACAGCTTGGAAAATTCCAGAAAATTATTAATTATTAAAATTAAAATAAGCTTCTGATAGGCTAATTGACATCATTTGAGTCAACTGGAGGTGTACCTGTGGATGTATTTCAAGGCCTACCTTCAAACTCAGTACCTCTTTGCTTGACATCATGGGAAAATCTAAAGAAATCAGCCAAGACCTCAGAAAAAACAATTGTAGACCTCCACAAGTCTGGTTCATCCTTGGGAGCAATTTCCAAACGGCTGAAGGTACCACGTTCATCTGTACAAACAATAGTATGCAAGTATAAACACAATGGGACCACGCAGCCGTCATACCGCTCAGGAAGGAGACGCGTTCTGTCTCCTAGAGATTAGCATACTTTGGTGCGAAAAGTGCAAATCAATCCCAGAACAACAGCAAAGGACCTTGTGAAGATGCTGGAGGAAACAGGTACAAAAGTATCTATATCCACAGTTAAACGAGTCCTATATCGACATAACCTGAAAGGCCGCTCAGCAAGGAAGAAGCCACTGCTCCAAAACCGCCATAAAAAAGCCAGACTATGGTTTGCAACTGCACATGGGGACAAAGATCGTACTTTTGGAGAAATGTCCTCTGGTCTGATGAAACAAAAATAGAACTGTTTGGCCATAATGACCATCGTTATGTTTGGAGGGAAAAGGGGGAGGCTTGCAAGCCGAAGAACACCATCCCAACCGTGAAGCACGTGGGTGGCAGCATCATGTTGTGGGGGTGCTTTGCTGCAGGAGGGACTGGTGCACTTCACAAAATAGATGGCATCATGAGGAAAGAAAATTATGTGGATATATTGAAGCAACATCTCAAGACATCAGTCAGGATGTTAAAGCTTGGTCGCAAATGGGTCTTCCAAATGGACAATGACCCCAAGCATACTTCCAAAGTTGTGGCAAAATGGCTTTAGGACAACAAAGTCAAGACATTGGAGTAGCCATCACAAAGCCCTGACCTCAATCCTATAGAAAATTTGTGGGCAGAACTGAAAAAGCGTGTAGGAGCAAGGAGGCCTACAAACCTGACTCAGTTACACCAGCTCTGTCAGGAGGAATGGGACGAAATTCACCCAACTTATTGTGGGAAGCTTGTAGAAGGCTAAGTTAAACAATTTCAAGGCAATGCTACCAAATACTAATTGAGTGTATGTAAACTTCTGTCCCACTGGGAATGTGATGAAAGAAATAAAAGCTGAAATAAATAATTCTCTCTACTATTATTCTGACATTTCACATTCCTAAAATAAAGTGGGCATCCTAACTGACCCAAGACAGGGAGTTTTTACGAGGATTACATTTCAGGAATTGTGAAAAACTGAGTTTAAATGTATTTGGCTAAGGTGTATGTAACCTTCGAACTTCAACTGTATATCTACATATCTTTGGGTGTTTTGAGCCGTAAAGTGTTTCCACATCCTCTCCTTCAAAGTCCTGTTAAAGCATTCAACAACTGAAGCTTTCAAATACGAACCTGTAGCAAAATGTACGATATTGTGCTTCTTCATTCGTTTCTGAATAGTATTATTAAAATAGTATTTACCGCAGTCAGTCTGCACTTTCTTGGGTGCTCCTCCTTCCTCCAAGATAGAATCAAAGGCCCGGGTCACCTCTGCCCCACTCTTATTTTTTAAGACCCTTACAAATGCCATTTTAGAGAAAATGTCTATAACCGGTAGCATGTTTCGATTGCCATCATTTTGATCAGCAAGTGCCTGCATGTCACATAGATCCGCCTGAAACTGGGACATGGGATGAGTAGAAAACTCTATTTGGAGGATTTTTTGTTGCACAGGTTTATGCAGAGTGTAAGCATCCTGCTCTGCTAGCCAATCATTCACTTGGGCATCGCTTCACCTGTTACCTGTTTCTTCAGCTATAGCTCTCTGGAACCTCTCCTTCCCCCCATAAGACCCAGGGTTAGAGGGGGTATAATAAATGTTTTTCATCATCTGCTCAGCCATCCTTCTTGCCTCTTTGATGGACAATAACAATAACGAACCCATTTCATTTTCATTTAGCATTTCATTTTTGCATACATTTTTAAGTATTACGTATCCATACAATTTAGGATGCGTAGCAAGATATGATTACCCTTTTTCTCAATGACCCAGGCATGCAACACATGGTATACTTGGTTTACATTTCCAGGCTTATATCTCTGAATTTTACACATACATCCGTTATATAAGTATATACACAAAAAATATGATACATGTTACAATTAAATGATGGTTCAAACAAATAAACTAAAATCTTAGACAAGGATGTTTCTAGTTCTTCAGAATCCTCCACAAGATGTGATACCAGTTGTGACCATTGTAGAGTCTCCCCCGTATGTCTAGAGCGAGACATTGTCCACTTTATTTTCAAGAATTTGTTGCATAAGAGTTGTAAGTTCTCTCAAGAGAAAAAATGTAGTTATTCTCTCTAACATAGTATGCAAATAGTTACCCATTTCTTTATCTAATTAAAAAATATGTAATAATGTTACTCGTTTTCTTGGGGTTTATTGAGCCAGAAAGTAACCACAGCTTCCTTGTATTTGTTGTCGTCCACCAGTGCTTGCCTGATTTCTTTGAGTTTCTCATGGATGAAGATCGCCTCATTCAGTTCATGTAGGAAAGCCTCTGTTACACCATAAACCTTAGGAATAGATGGCACAAGACCCATAGACTCCAGAGCTCTGACCATTGATGTTATAAAACGGTCGGACAACAGTCTTTTCACCAGTTCATCAAAGTGGTTGAAGAAGAAGTACTTGGGTGGGTCATACAAACAAGGATATCATCGCTGGCTGGGATGATTGATCTCACAACCTTGTCATTTTTCTCTTATATACTCTCCAATCACCACATCTAAAAGTGCAGCTACAGAGGCCTTGATGGTATCCACAGAAATAGTACTGACCACCCCATCAAACACATCCTCATGCTGTGTATATGTAGGGGGTGTCGGAGGGCATGACTGGGGGGAGTAGAAAGGAGGGCTGTGAGGCATAGAGTCCTTAGGGTCTGGTACCCACGACGTATTGGAGTCCTCATATGGCATATGAATATCCATGGTATATGCTGAAATGAAGAACCATAGGAGTTATGGTCACCCCTTTTATTGTTGAACCATTCCTTTGTGATCGGGGCGTGGTTAACGTAACACTAGCATACTTTGTTTTTTTCAGGGGTTGACCCTTCTGGGATGTTCCTTTGAATCAACATCCTTAGTATTCATATGTATAATGCACTGGCTCTGTAAAAAGAGTGCATCCACAAACTCAAACAATTTAAATTCCATTATATCCCAACCTTTATTAAAAGGAATAAGCACAGGTAACCTAAAATCCCCTGTCAGCCCACCATCACGGAAGTTCCTGTTGCGTATTTTCTCGTTGCTGATATAGACTCCACGAGTCCACAAGGAAGTCCATTCTTTCTTTGTATTTTCACTCTTTGAAATATTCTTCCTGAGGCGAGAGGGGCACCTTCCCAACGGGTCTCGTAGCCCGTGTACACGTTATAACCCTTTGAGCTAACTCTCAGTTCAGGACACACGACCTTGCGAAACACATGCCAGTCTTCAATCCTATAGTCCATTCCTAAAGTCTGGTCTGTATATTCTTCTCCTTCGGAGTTTCACTTTACAGGTCGGGTAATTAAACATATACCTCCACAGTTGTCTATTAGACATCAACACTTGATCTTTCAGCACATTTGTAGGTGGTATTTGGGTTCTATACAAATTTAGAAAATGCTTTTTTGGCGCATTATATATTGCTGATTTATACTCAACCCTTTCTCTATGTTTTAGCCGGGGTCCTACTTCCGATGTTAAGGTCGTCACGGACGTGTCAGTACTTAACAACTCCATGTTTTCTTTCTTTTATCTTTAGAGTTTTCTGAAGTTTATCTCTCTTGAGGTTTCTTGTCGCTCGTAGTGTTCACAGGTCTTACTTATACTCAGGCATACCTACCCCGGAAATAACTTTTCTTTTTCATTGTACAGGGGCTCACAAGCTCACTCCATAAGTTCACTACAAAAATTCCCAACTGTTTAAACTTTTCAAACTCAGGCCTCCCCCATTCACTACATAAATTCCCAACTGTTTCAAATGTTCAAACACATTCAACAGTTCAACAAGGCCACTACACATTGTGAGGTTTTATTTTTTCAGAGTAAATAACTCACGGACACTAGGGAAGCTTTAACCAAGTTGAATTCTTCCCAAAGGGTCTCTACAGCTGTAATTCAGACAAAACATTTCTCACCATCACAGGTATATATATCCCACTGAAGACACTCGTCCTTCTCTCCAATCCTTACATCTTATGGTTCCACAGGAAGAGGGTAGTACCCTTGTTACTCCCTTCAGGGGATCTGACATCACCTCCTGACCTCAACCCCTCCTTCGCCTAGTCCACAGATGTCCATCTGCTTCCCCTATAGCAATCCTTGGATCTCCTCCCGTCCACCCAGCACATTCCACAGCCACTCTGTCTTTCTACAGATCTCACTCCTTTATATACTATGTGTCTGATCTATCATGTTTTTAATATCTCAATGCTCAAAATTTTGATCAACATCAATCAACATTAAATTGTTATTGCAAACATATGCTTTACTTCAAAGGAACAGCTGCACTACTGTTACATAAGCACTCACTTGATAGCGTGAGAATATCCAGACAGGATGTCCATAGCGTGAGAACATCCCGACAGGATGTCCATAAAAGCGCATAAACACGTGACACTAAAAATAGATCATAAAGCACTTTTGGACACATGCTGTCTACTATATTCTCTCTGTCATACATAATTCATAGATTCACCAAACATCTATTGTTTCATTATTCCTTGTAGATACTACTCGTTATGATTCATTATTCCTGGTAGATACTACTGGTTATGATTCATTATTCCTGGTAGATACTACTGGTTATGATTGCAGACAGAGCCCAGGGATGGTGATGGTGTAATATTTAATTAGTCATATTTTGATAAGGTGCATGCATGGGGATGTCCACGTCACCCAGAGATATACTCATGATGTAGAGATACACCTAGCAGACTGAAACTTCACTGTTGTAGGCATAATACATCTAGTGCTATCTAGACTTGCGCTGGCAAACGAATCCATTACATTAGCTAACTAAATGTGAAGTTAACTGAACTGAGTAATGGAGACTTTCAACTAGAAAACGTGCAGGATACCGCCAACCACAGGAGGATTCAGGAGCCTGCTCTCAATGAGTGTAGACAGGCTGCTACTGCCTGCTGCTGCTCAGTTAATCATCAGATGGGGAGGAGAAGAGGTGGTAGGCGGCACAAGTGGGTAAATGGAGGGCCCTGCGTTGATTGGGTACACTGAACAAAAATATAAACGCAACATGTAATGAATTGGTCTCATGTTTCATGAGCTGAAATAAAAGATCCCAGAAATTTTCCATACCCACAAAAAGCTTATATCTCAAATTTTATGCACAAATGTGTTTACATCTCTGTTAGTGAGCATTTCTCCTTTGCCAAGATAATCCATCCACCTGACAGGTGTGGCATATCAAGAAGCTGATTAAACAGCGTGATCATTACCCAGGTGCACCTTCTGCTAAGGACAATAAAAGGCCACTCTAAAATGTGTAGTTTTGTCATACAACACGAAGCCACAGATGTCTCAAGTTTTAAGGGAGCGTACAATTGGTTGGCATGCTGACTGCAGGTATGTCGACCAGAGCTGTTGCCGGAGAATTGAATGTTAATTTCTCTACCATAAGATGCCTCCAACGTCGTTTTAGTGAGTTTGGCAGTATGTCCAACCAGCCTCACAACCGCAGACCACGTGTCACCATACCAGCCCAGGACCTCCACATCCTGCGTCTTCATCTGCGGGATCGCGGGACCAGCCACCTGGACAGCTGAGGAAACGTGGGTTTGCACAACCAAAGAATTTCTGCACAAACTATCAGAAACGGTCTCAGGGAAGCTCATCGTCCTCACCAGGGTCTTGACCTGAATGCAGTTCGGCGTCATAACTGACTTCAGTGGGCAAATGCTCACCTCGATGGCCACTGGCACGCTGGAGAATTGTGCTCTTCACAGATTAATCCTCGTTTCAACTGTACCGGGCAGATGACAGAGTGGTACTCGTGTGGGTGAGCGGTTTGCTGATGTTGTGAACAGAGTGCCCCATGGTGGCGACGAGGTTCTGTTATGGGCAGGCATACACTAGGGACAACGAACACAATTGCATTTTATCAATGGCAATTTGAATGCAAAGAGTTAACCTGACGATATCCTGAGGCCCATTGTTGTGCCATTCACTCGCCACCATCACCTCGTGTTTTAGCATGATATTGCACGGCCCCATGTTGCAAGGATCTGTAGACAATTCCTGGAAGCTGAAAATGTCCCAGTTCCTCCATGGCCTGCATACTCAACAGACATGACATTCATTGAGCATGTTTGGGATGCTCTGGATCAATTTGTATGACAGCATCTTCCAGTTCCCGCCAATATCCAGCATATAAAAAATGTTTTTGCAAATACCTTATTTACGTAAGCATTCAGACCCTTTGCTATGAGACTCGAAATTTAGCTCAGGTTCATCTGGTTTCCATTGATCATCATTGAGATGTTTCGACAAATTGATTGGAGTCCCCCTGTGGTAAATTAATTTGATTGGACATGATTGGAAAGGCACACACCTGTCTATATAAGGTCCCATAGTTGACAGTGCATGTTAGAGCAAAAACCAAGCCATGAGGTCGAAGGAATTGTCTGTAGAGCTCTGAGACAGGATTGTGTCGAGGCACAGATCTGGGGAAGGGTACCAAAACATTGCAGCATTGAAGATCCCCAAGAACCCCATGGCCTCCATTATTCGTAAATGGAAGAAGTTTTGAACCACCAAGACACTTTCTAGAGCAGGCCATTCGGCCAAACTGAACAATCAGGGGAGAAGGGCCATGGTCAGGGAGGTGACCAAGAACCTGATGGTCACTCTGACAGAGCTCCAGAGTTCCTCTGTGGAGATGGGAGAACCTTCCAGAAGGACAACCATCTCTGCAGCGCCCCACCAATCAGGCCTTTTGGTAGAGTAGCCAGACGGAAGCCACTCCTCAGTAAAATGCACATGACAGCCCGCTTGGAGTTTGCCAAAAGGCACCTAAAAGGACTCTCAGACCATGAGAAACAAAAAAGCATCACATCTGGAGGAAACCTGGCACCATCCCTACAGTGAAGCGTGGTGGTAGCAGCATCATGCTGTGGGAATGTTTTTCAGCTGCAGGGACTGGGAAACTAGTCAGGATCAAGGGAAAGATGAACGGAGAGATCCTTGATAAAAACCTGCTCCAGAGCACTCAGGACCTCAGACTGGGGCAAAGGTTCAACTTCCAACAGTACAACAACCCTAAGCACACAGCCAAGACAACGCAGGAGTGGCTTCAGGACAAGTCTCTGAATGTCCTTGAGTAGGCCAGACTTGAACCCGATCGAACATCTCTGGAGAGACCTGAAAATAGCTATGCAGCGACACTCTCCACCCAACCTCACAGAGCTTGGGAGGATCTGCAGAGAATAATTGGAGAAACTCCCCAAATACAGGTGTGCCAAGTTTTGAGGCTGTAATCGCTGCCAAAGGTGCTTCAACAAAGTACTGATTAAAGGGTCTGAATACTTATGTAAATGTGATATATATATTTTTTATATATATAAATATATTAGCAAACATTTATAAACCTGTTTTTGCTTTGTTATTATGGGGTATTGTGTGTAGATTGATGAGGGGGGAAAAAAAGGATGGAATACATTTTAAAATAAGGCTGTACATAACAAAATGTGGAATAAGTCAAGAGCTCAGAATTCAAATGCACTGTAAATGTCAATGGAAAACAGCTAAAACAAATTAAAAGGGAATGTTCGCTGTCATTTCAGAGTTTGATGTGACTGGGTTAGCTTTTGTTAGCTATTCTAACATCCCTATTACACTCTGGGGTAGGGATAGAACCATCAAGGTTCTTTGCCTTCACTGGGTATACATAGTATATATAGCCTTTTTTAGTAAAGGGTCCTTCAATCTCGTCCAAAGAACCCAACGATTATATAGAACCCTAAAAGAAATTGTAAACACCTCACACTCAAGGGGCGGCAGGGTAGCCTAGTGGTTAGAGCGTTGGACTACTAACCGAAAGGTTGCAAGTTCAAATCCCCAATGTACAAATCTGTCGTTCTGCCCCTGAACAGGCAGTTAACCCACTGTTCCTAGGCTGTCATTGAAAATAAGAATTTGTTCTTAACTGACTTGCCTAGTAAAATAAAAGGGATACTACAGTGTGGAGTATAGGATACTACAGAATTCTAAACTAGTATTTTTGGGTAGTGATTCAGTTACCTCTGTCCCTTATTTTAATGTCAACCCTGTTACGTGAACTGAACTCTCATTTTAATACGGTGAAACTATTTAAAAATATATTTTAAAGAAACATTGAACATCTATTAGTCAAAATAGTGTAAAAGCAGGTGAGCTGGTTCTAGTATTTTCGGCCATTTTCTGGTGTTTTGTGGTGGAAAACTGAGCAGGTCGAACATAACACGTCAACCCTGGCACCTATAGATGGACAGGCTAGAATGTTTTAACAATACAAATGTTTTGTGAAGATTGCATTCAATTGCCGCTTCCTGTTGCACACAAGTTTCCATTCACCCTGTCACAAGGGGATTTATGGCTGATTTAAGATGAAATTGTCAACCCTGTTACCTTATATGGCACTTAATAGGCACTTGCTATGGTATTTTTTTTATTTAACCTCTTGACATGGGAAAACATGTTTTTTTATGAAGTTGAACATGTGCTTATGACAGAATGTTAAAATCCACCCACCCCCAAACGAATTGGTGGAACGACCCATCACTGGAAGCATTTTCAGGTGTCCTCTATTCATTAATAATAAGTGCTGTATTTCTGCTGAATACCCTTGATAGCATGGCTCAGCTAAAGCTGCTCTACACATTTTATATTTCAACAGTGATACCTGATGATTGGAGTGCCTTACTCAAGAAAGCAAAAAAGAGACCATGTTTGTATGTGGCTTTATTAACTCAATTATATATATTTTTTTTTACATTGTTTGCAAACTGAAATGTGACATGTATTAACGCAAGAATTACATGCAAAACAGGCAACAACAACAAAAAATATGTATATATTATACTTTATTTGAATTTTAATAAATGTATTTATTTTACCCCATTTTTCTCCCCAATTTCATGATTATGATCTTGTCTCATTGGTGCAACTCCCAAACGTGCTCGGGAGAGGCGAAGGTCGAGTCAACCATCCTCCGAAACATGACCCGCCAAGCTGCGCTTCTTAACACCCGCTTGCTTAACCCAGAAACCAGCTGCACCAATGTGTCGGAGGAAACATTGTTCAACTGACAACCGAACCCAGCCTGCAGGCGCCCGGGCCACCACAAGAAGTCGCAGACGACGCTGGACCAATTGTGCGCCCCTATATGGGACTCCTGGTCGATCGAACCCCAGGCTGCAGTGACCCCGAAACACTGTGATGTAGTGCCTTAGACTGCTGTGACACTCGGGAGGCCCAATTATTACTTTTTTTTAAATAGATGAACAGGTGGGGCTCAAAACAGGCTCTGCCCAACCTGCCCTGAATGACGGGTCGCCACTTCCAGGGAGATATGTATACTGTAGCTAAGAAAGTAATACGTTAGTAGTATGTTAGTAGCCCATGAGCCTCACCCTAAAAATGTGGTTCCTTTCCCCTTCATAACATAGCCTAATGTTCTGACTTGGAGGTGCACATGTCGCCTATAGCCTGTTTTAGAGAAATGTCATCATCTAATATATTGTAAGAGCTTTCATTGTCTTCTTATATGCCCCCTTTATTTATCCTACGGTTCAGACTTGGTGTACAGGGAGAATACTGTAAGAATGGCCCATTTTCTGAATTCTGTCGTTGTATATTTAGTTATAGTTGAAGTCGGAGGTTTACATACACCTTAGCCAAAGACACTTAAACTCAGTTTTCACAATTCCTGACATTTAATCATAGTAAACATTCCTTAGGTCAGTTAGGATTACCACTTTATTTTAAGAATGTGAAATGTCAGAATAACAGTAGAGAGAATAATTTATTTAAGCTTTTATTTATTTCATCACATTCCCAGTGGGTCAGAAGTTTACATACACTCAATTAGTATTTGGTAGCGTTGCCTTTAAATTGTTTAACTTGGGTCAAACGTTTCGGGAAGCCTTCTACAAGCTTCCCACCATAAATTGGGTGAATTTTGGCCCTTTCCTCCAGACAGAGCTGGTGTAACTGAGTCAGGTTTGTAGGCCTCCTTGCTCGCACACGCTTTTTCAGTTCTGCCCACACATTTTCTATAGGATTGAGATCAGGGCTTTGTGATGGCCACTCCAATACCTTGACTTTGTTGTCCTTAAGCCATTTTGCCACAACTTTGGAAGTATGCTTGGACTCATTGTCGATTTGGAAGACCCATTTGCGACCAAGCTTTAACTTCCTGACTGATGTCTTGGGATGTTGCTTCAATATATCCACATAATCTTCCTACCTCATGATGCCATCTATTATGTGAAGTGCAACAGTCGCTCCTGCAGCAAAGCACCCGGTTGGGATGGTGTTCTTCGGCTTGCAAGACTCCCCCCTTTTTCCTCCAAACATAATGATGGTCATTATGGCCAAACAGTTCTATTTTTGTTTCATAAGACTAGAGGACATTTCTCCAAAAAGTACAATCTTTGTTCCCATGTGCAGTTGCAAACCGTAGTCTGGCTTTTTTTTTAACGGTTTTAAGTGGCTTCTTCCTTGCTGAGCGGCCTTTCAGGTTATGTCGATATAGGACTCGTTTTACTGTGGATATAGATACTTTTGTACCTGTTTCCTCCAGCATCTTCACAAGGTCCTTTGCTGTTGTTCTGGGATTGATTTGCACTTTTCGCAACAAAATACATTAATCTCTAGGAGACAGAACGTGTCTCCTTCCTGAGCGGTATGACGGCAATGGTGTTTATACTTGCGTACTATTGTTTGTACAGATGAACGTGGTTCCTTCAGGCGTTTGGAAATTGCTCCCAAGGATGAACCAGACTTGTGGAGGTCTACAAGTGTATGTAAACTTCTGACCCATTGGAATTGTGATACAGTGAGTTATAAGTGAAATAATCTGTCTGTAAACAATTGTTGGAAAAATTACTTGTGTCGTGCACAAAGAAATGTCCTAACCGACTTCCCAAAACTATAGTTTGTTAACAAGAAATTTGTGGAGTAGTTGAAAAACTAGTTTTAATAACTTCAACCTACGTGTTTGTAATCTTCCGACTTCAACTGTATGTTTTTTTAAAAGGCAGTAAATGAGGCTGAATTAACTGTTTCGCTACCAGTCAAGGCTCCGCTGATAGCCAGGTGTAGCAATGGTTACGATTGACTCCATTGTGCTGAAAAGAAAGACAGCTTTATGTAGGCCCAACAGTTTGTGTGCACCATTCGTTAGTCACTGTTATTGTGCAATTAATTTAATGTTTAGTGTTGTGGCTTTGCTGGCATGCATCTAAAAAACAAATGTTGAGTTTGTCCCACCAAGATTTACATGCTAAAATCGTCACTGGTGTGTTCACATGATTATTTTGCAAGTTCGGGTTTGGGCACTTCGGGTTGTCTGGCACCATGCCAATCAAAGGGCAGAGATGGACCCCACCCTTATCAGAGAGGGCCAGACTAAGGGCAAAATGCCTATTAAGATATTTTACCACCCCTGTGTAGCCTTTCAACCAATCAAATGGAAGCTCACTTTCTGTTACATTTATCCACCTTCAAATTAAGTGGACACCAATGGTGTGGAAAGAGAAGATATCAAATGTTTGCCTATTTGCTTTCTCTACCTCTGCCTATTTGCTTTCTCTACTGATCTGGTATGACTGCAAAACCTACACCAACACCACATCGGACAAGCAAACGGAATAAATTCTACTCACAGATCGGTGACTACGAAGGTGAGTTGCTGTTTTAATAACTGACGCAGATAAGATACTGTATACTTTATTGGTCCATTCTAGATGTAAATGTGTCTTCTGCTTTTCCCCCAACTCCTCTGATATGACATACTGTAGATTATCTACCAATACACCAATATATTAGATATTATTTTTCTATAAAAAATGTGTACTACAAAAAAAACGGAACCAAAACCTTTATAGGGAAAATTCTGGGACATACTGTAAGGAGGACAGAAATTAGAAAGATGTTCTTTGAAAAAAAAGAAACAGTAGAAAACGCAAGGTCTCTAAAGGTGCTATTTGTTGTAATATCAATATGTTTTGTAAATGTGAAATTTGAAACCTATTTCTCATCTTGTCATGTGATCTTTTTTTGTGGATCATACTCATACTATTTGGTGTGTATGCACGCGCGCACGTGCGCGTGTGCCTGTCTGCGTGCGTGTTCAAATTGAGTTTGATCACGTAAAGCCACCTTATCCATTTCAACCAGGCCAGTGATCTCACGGACAGCAGCCCCCTAAGGAACATTGGAAGAGGCAAACATGGCAAAATCAAGAAACCACGGTACATCTTGCATTCTTCAAAACAGTATATAGCCTTTTGCTCTTCAGAATTTAGTTTTTATTATGATATATATATAAAATAATTCAACCATCATTTTCTAGTGAGTGATAAATTATAGTATTATATATTATTTTCAATTATTAAAAATGAAAGAGAAACTATAATTATATTTTGTGACATCTTTCGATGTGTTTGTGGTTGACAGTTCACTCTTGGTATGTGTGTGCATTGAATCATAAAATAAGAGCAAGTAAAAATTACAATTTATTCAGTTTGTACTTATCCCATGTGCGCTTATCAGGACTCGCCTGTAACTATATAAAATTGTATAGAATCTTACAAAAATCTTAGCCAGTTGTACTTAAAATAAAACTACATGATAATGAATTAATTAATACATTCAGCAACTCATTGAAATTAATGTATTAATTCCTAGTGGGGGACTTCTTGGAGGAATTCAGAGAGCAGATCATAGCACAAGTGAGATTATCTGGGCCCATAGCAGACGCTGTGATCTCACAACATCTTATCCCAGAAGAGCTGGCACACAGCGTCCGTGCAGCCCAGACCACACAAGACCAGACGAGGGCTCTGTTTGAAGCCATAGAGAGAGAGACACCACAAACCAAACTTGCATTCCATCGGATATTGAGACGGATAGAGCCTGAACTCATGGACAGACTAGGTAAGATTAATTCATATTTCTAATCTTCGGTCCACCTTATTATTGTTGGAACATTCGAGGCATGCTTTTCACCATAAATGTATCCACCATAAAGTTGTTATTAAACGAACTACACAGTTTCTTTTATGAAGACGCGAAAATTTTTGTTGACGGCAGAGTTTTTTTAGTTGTAAAGTTAATTTCCTGCAATTCAATTTTTTTATCATGCGATGTAAAGAAAATATTGCTGTTTTATGGAACGTTTCTGAAATTTCGGAAATGTTTATTCAAATTTCATGCAATTCTGCAAAGTGATATTGTGATATCAGTGTTATTGTTTTTTTGCTGTTTTACAGCTAATTTCCTACAATTCTACCCATTTCGCCATGGGGGGTAGAGAAATCTTTGCAGTTTTAAACAGGGGTTGAAACCGGTTCAGGGAAAATAACCTAAAACCGTAAAATAGCAAACATTTTCGAGGAACGGAAAGAGAACCGGGCATGAAAGTGATCTCTAGTGTTCCGGAACAGAAACATTATTTTAAAAGCATAGGAACTGGTTAATAACGTTCCAAGCATTTTTTTTCTGTCCCTCAAAAAACACAATCAAAGCACCTATACAAGCACTCATTCTGTCACTCAGAAAAGTCTCCTTCCATTGTCTGCCTACTAGTTTTCTTTGGTCTAGCCTTAGCGTTGAGCCAACTCTCGGACGTTCAAAGTTCCTCCATATTAGCTGCTCCTCCGTAGGTATCTAGCTAATATATAATTATATAATTATATAATGAAAGGCCTAGTAATATCCTAAACGTATTATAATGCACGTCAAATCATGATGCCCAGCGCTTCAAGCCAAGCCTCAACCATTTCAGTCACATCTCACGCCCTACACTTGTCTGTCCATCAAGCATGTAAAGAACTAGCTTGCCCGTCCATAGAAAGCTGCTATATCTGCACTGATTGGTGGAATAAAATAAATGTTAAAACAATGTCGATTTCACAAATACTGGTTCCTTGTCAGAATGAAACGATAGGAAAATTATTTCGGTTCCAGCCCCTGGAGAATTTCCTGCAGTTCTAACCATTTTTCCATAATTTATGCCATGTAATAACACAATCAATGGGGGACCCCCTGGTCAGTATTCGGCCATGATTACTACAAGTTTCGATAGCTGGCTAGACTAACTTAGGAATCAAAAAATTGTTAGCTGACATGTCTAATTGAGTGACTGTAAGTGACTGATATAACAAGAGATTTTCTATTTGACAAGATGGGAAAACTGCACCGTCCCTCTCTCCAATCTGCATCACTGAGAGGTGTTGGTGGTCATATCGTCCTCGAGCACAACGAACAATGGCAGCCTGGGGAAAGCGGCCAATGTAGAAATAGTTTCCTGGTTGCAAAAATGTCCAGCTTGCTAAAATTCTACACTCTTCACTTAATTTCAGTTTATGTGAGAAAACAATCACTGAATAGTGGGGGGAATCATTGTACCATCTAAATCACTGTGAAATATTGTTTTTACGGCTGTTTGAAGTTGGTGGACAAAACTGAAAGTAAAATAGTCTTCACCATGGCCCATGCTATCTGTAATCCTTGGGATGTTCCAACTCTGATGTTACCCCATTTGAAGTTGACATTTAAAATGGTTAAAGTAAGGTTGGAGATGGGTAAGGGTTATGGTTAGGCATTGGCGACTCATCACATGTTTTGAGACCCACATTTTTAGCAAAAAAATAAATAAAAAATGCACACTGTTCAATACACACCATCCAAGAAGGCTCAAGGTCATTGGTCACTGATAAAATGACATCAAATCACGTTATATCTACAGTAGCTTGATTGGACTCAACATCTTACTTTCAAAATCTTAGCTAGCTGTCATCATCATGAATCAAGCTGACAATCTACTGGCAAATCCTTTTCAATCCTTGTCATATGAAGAGAAGTAATGAATAGAAATTACAGATACAACGTATTCGTGCTCATCGGCTATTGGACATAAACATACACAACAAGTCGGAAATTACAAATTCAACAATGAGGGGTTTGGAAGAAATCAGTGGCTAACTGCAAGCATTGCAATGCAATCACTAGCCTTAACAGTCTCTTTTCCAAGCTTAAATTATAAACATTTAACACTGGCCATGCTCTCAATCCAGCATGATTTCTGCCACGCTGAAAACAACTGTTAACTTGGAACTGGGAAATCTGACTTCAGTGAGTTCAAGACAACTGGGAACTCGGGGAAAAAGAACGCACTCCGACTGGGAAAATACGTTTTGAACGGTTATCCAACTCGGAATTGTAAATCGGGAACTCGGGCCTCTTGTTTTTTTCGCAGTTCCCAGTTGTCTTGAAAGTACCATAAATCCAGAGAATGACAGACAAAATTTGTCCATGAAGGACCTCCGCGCTACCTTCCTTCCTGTTCAAGTGAGTCCAAAATTGAATTGTATGCTGCTGCATAAATTATGTAATATGCCAGGGAGGTATGCATACTGTAGCTAAGAAAGTAATACTAAGTGTATGTTGTGTAATAAGCTGTTAGTAGCCCATGTGCCTCACCCTAATAATTTGGTATATTTTCCACTCTTAATTTCGCCTACTGTTCTGACTTGGTGGTGCACATGTAGCCTATAACCTCTTTTAGATAAATGTAATCATTGAATATTGTAAGAGCTTTCATTGTCTTCTTATATGACCCCTTTATTTACTACTGTTCTGATTTGGTGTACAGGGAGAATACTTTAGGAACGGCCCATGTTCTGAATTCTGTCGCTGTACATTTCAAAAGTGCTGAACAAATAGTTATATTGACTATGTCTGTCCTAGCTTGCTCATTAATGTCTTAATTGAAATTACGGATTGCCTCTTATGCACTTGTCGTCCCCTTATGCCATAGTTTGTACATCCCAATTGTCAGTAGAAACCACATTTGTTGAAACAAGTCAGCCATATCAGCTATGTTTTTTTTAAGGCAGTAAATTAGGCTGGATGAACTGTTTTGCTGCCAGACAAAGCTTGGCTGGTGTAGCAGTGATAAGGTGTTGGGACTGCTGTTGGTACTCTGCGGTTGGGACAGCTTTAGGCCCTAACAGTTTGTGGGCACTGTTTGTCACCGTTATAGTGGAATTAATGTATTGTTTAGTGTTGTGTTGTGTATTGGCTTTGCTGGCATGCATCCCAATTTTTTTGTTTTTGTTTGCCCCACCAAGATTTACATGCTAAAATCGCCACTGTGGTTAGAATAATGGTAGGGATGCCCAAAGGAACCCGGATAGCACTAACCTCTCTACCATGTTACAGGATAACAGTATGCAGGGGGGGATATTTGAAATGCCTAGTTGTTGTTGCAATTCACTTAGCTTCCACATGGGTGAGACATTCTACATGGAGCACCTTTAAGAAAGGCTGCTTTAAAGTATGGCCAAGTGTTCTTTATCTGAAAAAGTGCTCAACTTTTTATAAAGACAATGCTCACTGGTTTGCTTTGAGAAAACTCTGATGTATTTCTCTTCCTCACCCACAACAGAGCAGAGACAACGAAACAGTAAGATGACACAGACAGGATTGGATCAAAGGTATGGAGATACCACAAAATTAGAGGATAAGACAACACCAAAACTTGGCATACAGACAAAAAAGGAATCTCTTAAGAGACGAAGACAAGAAACAATGCAAGCATTTGAGGAGATTGAAAAACTTTGGGAGGGGTCAAGAAGGGATAGAAATGAAACTAGCTACATGAAAGCAAAGATTCAGCAACAACAAGATGAAATAGGAAGGCTGATGGCTGAGAAACAAGATAAAATCACAAAGATGGAGCTGATGAGGATGGAGATACAGAATGTGAATGAAAAACTGAAACAGAACAAGGAGGAAATAAGTATAGAGAAAGACAGAATACGACAAATGTGGGCTGATGTCCAAACAGAAAAAGACATTCTGGAGAGAAGACACAATGAGACCATTAACGAGAGACAGAGTTTGGAATTGATCAAGTATGAGACATTGAGAGCAAAAGAGGAGATGGAGCACTGCAAGGAAACAACAAAACAAGAGCAGGAGAAAATGGAACGGATTAAGGCTGACATTCAGGGACAGATAGAGGACATAGAAATAAGAATTGCAGAAACCAATCAAGTAAAAGAAAAAATGGAAGCGATGAAGGCTGATGTACACAGGGAGCAAGGTCAGCTGGAGATAAAAAGAGATGACATTAAAAGACAGAAAGAACAATTTGAGCAGATTAAATGTGAGATAAACAAAGTAAAAGAAGAGATGGATCGAAGGTGGTATGAAACTGAGAAAGAAGAGCTTGAGCAGAGAGTTAGGATCCAGCAAGAGAAAGAGGAACTTGCGAATGTAAAAGCTGAGCTGCAGAGAGCTAAAGAGGAGGTTGATCAAAGCAGGGAGAAGACAAAGCAAGAGAAGGACCTGGTCAACAAAATGAAAGCAGAGATTCTTCTAGAAAAGGATTCACTTGAGAAGGACAAACAAGAAACATTAAGAAAACAAAAGGAGTTGGAACAGATCAAGTATGCGATTCAAATGGACAAAGAGGAGATTGAGCAAAACAGAGGTGAAGCAAAGAGAGAGAATGATAAGATGGAACAGAGGAAAGCTGAACTGCAGAGACAAGCGGAAAAGATTGAGAGAAAAATGGAGGAAACAAAGGAAGAAAATGACAGAATGGAAAACGTAAAAGCAGAGATACAGAGAACGAAAGAAGCACTGGAGAAACAAAAAGATGACACCAGGAGAGTGAAGGAGGAAATGGAAAAAAGAAGGTATGAGACTGTCAAGGAGGAGCTGGAGCAGAGAGCTGAAATACAGAGACAGAGGGAAGAAGTGGAAATGCTAAAGTCTGAAATGCAGAAAGCCAAGGACGTTGAAAAAATAAGAGAAAATCGAGAGAGAGAGGAAGCCAAAAAGTGGAGTGAAGAAGTAAAGCGACAGAGAGATGGGATCAAACAATTGAGAGCTGAAATTCAGAAGGAAAAAGACAACGTGGAGAGGAAAAAGCAAGAGACAATGAGAGAGAGACAAGAATTGGAGAGGATTCATTTTGAAACACTGAGAATGAAAGAGGAGAATGAGCAAAGCAGGGAGATCACAAAAAGAGAAAAGGAGAAAATGGAGCAGATGAAAGCTAATATACAGAGACAGATAGAAGATATAGAAGATAAAGTTGCAGAGACAAAACAAGCAAAAGACAAAATTGAAGAAATGAAAGCAGAGATACAGAGACAACGGGAAGATTTGGAGAGTAGAAGAAAAAAGACAGAGAAAGAGAGAGAGCATTATGAAGAGGTGAAGTGTGAGATAATTCAATTGAAAGAGGAAATGGAAAGGAAATGGTGTGAAACAGAGAAAGAAGAGGTGGAACAGAGAGCAAGAGCACAGCAAGAGAAGGAAACACTTGAAAGGTTGAAGGAGGAAAAACAGGAAGTGCGAGAAGAAATAGAAAGAAGCAAGGTGGAAACTCAACGAGAAAGAGAAAACCTAGAAACAATTAAAGCCAGTGTAAAAGACAAGAAGAACATTGCCGAGAAAATATCAGAAGAGTGCAAAATAAAGAATGAGGAGTTAATGGAAATGGAGCGTAAACTTCAGGAAGAAAGGGAAGAGATCCAGAGGAGCAAGCAAGTCACAAAGCAAGAGAAGGAAGAGATCATAGAGATGAAGGCTGAACTCCAAAGACAGATGACAGAAATAGAGAACTGTGTGAAGGAGGCAAACAGAGCAAAATATGAGGTGGATCAGGCAAAGGTGGGTGTACAAAAAGTGGAGTCCCAGCTGAAAGAGCAAAGAGATGAGGCTGGAAGAGTAAAAGATGAAATTGAGAAACAGAGATATGAAGCAGTGAAAGAAGAGCTTGAACAACGAGCTGAAATCCAAAGAGAACGAGAAATGTTGGAGAAAATAAGAGATGAGATACAGAGAGCTAAAGAAGATTCCGAAGAAATACAGCATCAGAACGAAAAAGGGGACTTACGAAAGAAGATGGACGAAACAAAGCAAGAGAGGGAGATGCTTGAGCAAATTAAAACGGAGGTTTTGTCAGAAAGGGCCATATTGAAAAGACAAATCTATGAAACCGCAAGAGAAAGAGAGGACTTGCAGTTGCTTCGGTGTGAGACCCTGAAGAAAAAGCAGGAGTTTGAGAAAAAGAAAGATGAAGCTGTCAAGGAAGAGCTTGAACAGAGAGCGGAAATGCAGAGAGATAGGGAGGAGATGGAGCGAACCAAGAAGAAAATCGAGAGGGAGTTAAAACAAGGCAGGGACGCCACAAGTCTAGAGAGAGGCGAAGTCGAACGGATGAAGGTTGAAATACAGAACCAGCACGAGGAAATGACAAGATCCATTGAGAGGACAAAGCAAGCCAGAGACGTGATGGAACAGATGAAAGAGGAAATTCAGAGAGAAAAAGAACTTTTGGAGAGAATAAGGGAAGAAACAATAAGAGAGAAAGAACCCTATGAAAAGGTCAAGTATGAGCTAAACAGAGTAAAAGAAGAGATGGAAAAAATCTGGGATGAGGTACAGAGGGACGAACAGGAAGAGAGAGCCAAACTGCAGAGAGAAAATGTGGAGTTGAATAAGAGAATGGAGGAAATGAAGAAAGAGATTAACCAGATAGAAACAATTAAATTTGACCTAGAGAGACAGAGAGATGAGATTGAAGCAAGGATGGAGAAGACAAAGAGAGAGATGGACAAGCTGGAACAGACGAAGGCTGAAATACAAAGAGAGAAAGAGGACATTGAAAACAAGATGGCAAAAACAAAGAGTGAGAAAGATGAGATGGAAAGGATCAAATCTGAGATACAGAAGCAGAAAGAGGAAATTGAAAACAAAATGCAACAAGCAAAGACAGAAATGGATGAGATGAAAAGTGTGAGGGAAGATATTCAGAGACAGAGACAGGAGATTGAGAACATGATGCAAAAGACCAAGAGAGAGATTGGAGAGATGGAACTAGTGAAGACTGAGATGCAAAGGAAGAAAAAGGACCTTGAACAGAGGATGAGAAAGACTATGAGAAAAAAGGAAGACATTGAAAAGATGAAGGATGAAATAGAGACAGCCAAAGAAGAGATGGAACAAAGAAGGGAAGAGACCAAAAGGGAGAGAGATGCAATTGAACAGGCAAAGGCTGAAATAGAAAGAGCAAAAGAGGAACTGGAGATTCGTCTGGAAGAGAGCTTTAGAGATATTGATGAGAAGGAACAGATGAACGCTGAGATACAGAGATTAATCCAAGAGGTAGAGCGAACCAGAGAAATGGTACGACAAACAAAAGTGGCAATGGAAAGCAGGATGGAAGAAAGCAATATGGAGATGGGTGACAAAGACAGAGTGAATGCTGAAATCCAGAGATTGATTCTAGAGGTGGAACAAACCAGAGAGGTGTTAAGAAGGGTGAAAGAAGAAATGGAACAGAGCAAGAAGGAGTTAAAAGGGGAAAAGGACCAAATCAGACTGATGAAGACAGAGACACAAAAAAGAAAAAAAGAGCTGGAGCAAAGGATGGAGAAGGTCATGCGAGAGAGGGATGAGTTAGAACTGGTGAAGTCAAAGATACAGAGACAAAAGGACGAGCTGAAACAGAAGATGGAAGATGTAAAGACTGAGAGTGAAAAGATGGAACAGATGAAAGATGAAATACAGGGAGCGGTTGCAGAGATAGACCTGGCAAGGGAGGAGATACAAAGAGAAAAAAGGAAGATTGAAGAGGACAATGCAAAGAAAGAGAAGGTATGTACCCGAATTATTGTGTTACACATTTTTTACAAGACCTTTAGTGCCAACATCCTGAAGATTGGTTGTCAAATTTGTTGTGGAATAATCTCTGATTCACATGCAAAAATCTCTAGTTCATTCACAAAAAATACAGGCCTGCTAATTACAGTCCAAACAGTCCAAACTTAAAATAAATCAGCACAGAAATGTAATTAATATAGCCAGTAAACAGAAGCGTGCTAATTTTTTACAATAAAATATACAGAAAAAAAATATGAAAGCAACATGTAAAGTGTTGGTCCAATGTTTCATGAGCTGAAATGAAAGATCCCAGACATTTTCCATACGCACAAAAAACGTATTTCTCTCAAATGTTGTGCACAGATTTGTTTACATCTCTGTTTGTGAGCATTTATCTTTTGCCAAGATAATCCATTCACCTGACAGGTGTCAAATAAAGAAGCTGATTAAACAGCATGATCATTACATAGGTGCACCTTGTGCTGGGGACAATAAAAGGCCACTCTAAAATGTGCAGTTTTGTCACACAAGACAATGCCACAGATGTCTCAAGAGTGCAATTGGCACGCTTGACTGCAGGAATGTCCACCAGAGCTGTTGACAGATAATTGAATGTTAATATCTCATAAGCCGCATCCAACGTCGTTTTAGAGAATTTTAGAGAATGCTCACCGTTGATGGCCACTGGCACGCTGGAGAAGTGTGCTCTTCATGGATTAATCCTGGTTTCAACTGTACCGGGCAGATGGCAGACGGAGTCGTGTGGGTGAGCGATTTGCTGATGTCAATGTTGTGAACAAAGTGGTCCATGGTGGCGATGGGGTTATGGTATGGGCAGGCAAACACAATTGCATTTTATCGATGGCAATTTGAATGCACAGAGATACCGTGACGAAATCCTGAGGCCCATTGTCATGCTATTCATCCGCCATCATCACCTCATGTTTCAGCATGATAATCCATGGCCCCATGTTGCAAGGATCTGTAAAACAAATCCTGGAAGTTGAAAATGTCCCAGTTCTTCCATGGCCTGCATACTCACAAGACATGCCACCCATTGAGCATGTTTGGGATGCTCTGGATAGACGTGTACGACAGCGTTTTCCAGTTTCCGCTAATATCCAGAAACTTTGCACAGCCATTAAAGAGGAGTGGGGGAACATTCCACGGGCCACAATCAACAGCCTGATCAACTCTATGTGAAGGAGATTTTGCGCTGCATGAGGTAAATCGTGGTCACACCAGATACTGACTGGTTTTCTGATCCACACCCCTACTTTTTTAAAGGTATCTGCGACCAACAGATGCAAATCTGTATGCCCAGTCATGTGAAATCCATAGATTAAGACCTAATTTATTTATTTACATTGACAAATTTCCTTACATGAACTGAACTGAATGTTGCTTTTATATTTTTGTTCAATGTATATTTCAAAATGAATCAGAGAAGTAACTTTAAGTAACTATGTGTATGGAACTCTCCATTCTCATGACCATTATCTACAGGGTGAATGTCAAACTGTGAAATTGATTCATTAAGACACAATGTAGTTTCTATGTAAAGTGCCCAGAAGGCAAGTTTCTAAGCTCAAATACATTTTCTGCTTTGGAAAGGATATGATGGAGTCTATGAAAGCTAAGCTTGACAGACAGAAAGAGGAAAAAAATAGAATGAAAAAGAAAATGCCAATGATGAAGACCATGGTCCAGAGACCACAGGATGAAACAGAAAAAACATATCTTGGAGAAATGACAACTGAGACACCATTTGAGTCACAAGAGCTAAGAACCGCCATTGAAAAAGAAAGAAGAGACTTGGAACGCAGAGAGAAAATGATGATTAGAGAGAAGTATGACCTGGAAAAGACAAAAGCCGAGTTTGAGAAGGAAAAGGCTGAGATGGAGAACATGATCACAAAACAACGAGAGGAGGACAAACTAATTATTGAGGACATAGAAAAGAAAAAAGAAAATCTCATGCGAATGGATGCGGAGATACAAAGAAAAAGACTGGTAATCGTTAGGGAAATGCAATATAAAAAACAAAAGATGCAGGACTTTAAAAAAGCTAAAGAAAAGTTTAAACAAACACAAGTTAAATTTAGCAAAGAGAAAATTGAAATGGGAAAAATCAAAAAGGCTACCGTGGCGGAAAGAACTAAATTAGCAGTAGAGCAAGCTTACATAGAAAAACGTAAGGAAGAGATGGAAGCCATCCTTGAAATGACAAAGAAGGAGAATGAAGATCTGCTGAACTTAAAAGCTAAAATAGAGGGACGGAAAGAAGACAAAGATGAATGGGGTGAATGTCTGAATAGGGAAAGAAAGGAACTTGAATGTCTGAAAAGTAAGATGCAAAAAGAAAAAGAGGACATGATAAGAAACAGGAACATTTCGGAAAAAGAGAAAAAAGACTTGGAGCTGATGAGATATGAGACGCAGAAAGAAAAGGGGAAGATGGAACAAGAGAAGCTTAAGGTACAAGTTGAGAGAGAAAAGCTTGAACAAATAAAACTGGAGTTACAGAGCAAGTCCAATGACCTAGATATGATCATAGAAGACACAAAGAGGGAGAAAGTAAGTGCATCACAAATTTCTGTCCGAATACAACAAAATAACGAAGAATTAATGAGCGCTGAAATAAAAAGACAGAAAGAGGAGATAGACAGCAAACAAGACATTCTATCAAAGGAGAGAGAAGATCTAAATAAACTCAGAACAGAGGTAAACATTCAGAGAGAAGAGATTGAAAATATCATGCAAGAGCAAATTAAAGAAACTTGTCTAATTAATCAGATAAAGACAGAGATGGAACAAGAGCGATGTGAGTTGGACAGAAAAAAGAAAATGATAGAGCAAAATATGGATGAGCTAGAGCAGAGAAAGTGTGAGATGAGTAAAGTAGAAAACATGATTGTTGAGCTTAGAAAAGAAGAAGATAGCATAAAGGATGAGATGTACAGGATGAGAAAGAACACAGAGCAGAAAAATGTTGAAATACAGAGACGGTCTGAAGACATGAATCAGGTCATGGATGAGACAAGACGTGAGAGGGGGAAGGTTGAAGAACTGGCTATCCAAATTCAAAAACAAAGAGAAGAAATGGTGGGTTTAATGGAAAAGAACAAACAAAAGCAGAACGAACTGGAATTCATGAATGACAAGATTGAAAGAGAGAAACAAGACATCGAAGAAGGTCGGGATGTGCTAACAAAGGACAGAGAGGAGCTGGAACAAATGAGGAATGAGATACAGCAACAGAGAGAGGATACAGATTCTCACATGGAAGACCAAAGGAAAGAGAAAGAACATTTGGAACAAATGAGGACGGACATGAAAAATCAGTTGCTAGAGATGGATAATGACAAGGAAATGATAGAAAGCTCAATGGGTGACCTGAGATTGAAAGAGGCAGAAATGGTGAGAGAAAAGGAGAACATGGAAAACAAGATGGCTAGACTCAAAGAGGAAGAGGATGGAATGCGGGAAGAAATAGGAAGGAAGATGGACAACTTGAAGCAGGAAAGTTATGAAATCAAAATACTTAGAGATGAAATTGACAGTCAAAAGGACCAGCTGAATGTCAAATTGCTTGAGTTGGAAAAAATGAGTGAAGAACTAAATAGAGAGAAGAAGGAAGTGAAAGACAGGAAGGATGAAACACTGAAAGAGAAAGGTCAGTTGGAAGAGAGGCGAGGTAAGATAAGTAAGGAGAAAGAGGAATTGGATATCAGTCTTGAACTGATGGAGAGACAAAGGGTAGACTTGACGAGCTTGAAGGGTGAAGCAGAAGCACAGATCGAGCCTACGGAATATGACTGGAAGGAAAAGCTCACGAGGGAAAGACAACAACTTGAAGATATAAAGGAGGAGATTCAGAAGGAAAAAGAAGCCTTTGAGAGAAAAAAGGGATTGACAATGAAAGAGAGAGATGAGTTTGAGCTGATGAAGTCTGAAACCCAGCGACAAATGGAGGAAATAGAACACAACAAACAAGACATTCGTGTGGAGAAGGAAAAGCTGGATCAGATCAAAGCTGAGTTAGAAAGACGGTCTGAAGACATAACTCAGGTAATGGATGAGACAAGACGGGAGAGGGGGAAGGTTGAAGAACTGGCTATCCAAATTCAAAAACAAAGAGAAGAAATGGTGGGTTTTATGGAAAAGAACAAACAAAAGCAGAACGAACTGGAACTCATGAATGACAAGATTGAAAGAGAGAAACAAGACATCGAAGAAGGTCGGGATGTGCTAACAAAGGAGAGAGAGGAGCTGGAACAAATGAGGAATGAGATACAGCAACAGAGAGAGGATACAGATTCTCACATGGAAGACCAAAGGAAAGAGAAAGAACATTTGGAACAAATGAGGACGGACATGAAAAATCAGTTGCTAGAGATGGATAATGACAAGGAAATGATAGAAAGCTCAATGGGTGACCTGAGATTGAAAGAGGCAGAAATGGTGAGAGAAAAGGAGAACATGGAAAACAAGATGGCTAGACTCAAAGAGGAAGAGGATGGAATGCGGGAAGAAATAGGAAGGAAGATGGACAACTTGAAGCAGGAAAGTTATGAAATCAAAATACTTAGAGATGAAATTGACAGTCAAAAGGACCAGCTGAATGTCAAATTGCTTGAGTTGGAAAAAATGCGTGAAGAACTAAATAGAGAGAAGAAGGAAGTGAAAGACAGGAAGGATGAAACACTGAAAGAGAAAGGTCAGTTGGAAGAGAGGCGAGGTAAGATAAGTAAGGAGAAAGAGGAATTGGATATCAGTCTTGAACTGATGAAGAGACAAAGGGTAGACTTGACGAGCTTGAAGGGTGAAGCAGAAGCACAGATCGAGCCTACGGAATATGACTGGAAGGAAAAGCTCACGAGGGAAAGACAACAACTTGAAGATATAAAGGAGGAGATTCAGAAGGAAAAAGAGGCCTTTGAGAGAAAAAGGGATTGACCATGAAAGAGAGAGATGAGTTTGAGCTGATGAAGTCTGAAACCCAGCGACAAATGGAGGAAATAGAACAAAACAAACAAGACATTCGTGTGGAGAAGGAAAAGCTGGATCAGATCAAAGCTGAGTTAGAAAGACGGTCTGAAGACATAACTCAGGTAATGGATGAGACAAGACGGGAGAGGGGGAAGGTTGAAGAACTGGCTATCCAAATTCAAAAACAAAGAGAAGAAATGGTGGGTTTTATGGAAAAGAACAAACAAAAGCAGAACGAACTGGAACTCATGAATGACAAGATTGAAAGAGAGAAACAAGACATCGAAGAAGGTCGGGATGTGCTAACAAAGGAGAGAGAGGAGCTGGAACAAATGAGGAATGAGATACAGCAACAGAGAGAGGATACAGATTCTCACATGGAAGACCAAAGGAAAGAGAAAGAACATTTGGAACAAATGAGGACGGACATGAAAAATCAGTTGCTAGAGATGGATAATGACAAGGAAATGATAGAAAGCTCAATGGGTGACCTGAGATTGAAAGAGGCAGAAATGGTGAGAGAAAAGGAGAACATGGAAAACAAGATGGCTAGACTCAAAGAGGAAGAGGATGGAATGCGGGAAGAAATAGGAAGGAAGATGGACAACTTGAAGCAGGAAAGTTATGAAATCAAAATACTTAGAGATGAAATTGACAGTCAAAAGGACCAGCTGAATGTCAAATTGCTTGAGTTGGAAAAAATGCGTGAAGAACTAAATAGAGAGAAGAAGGAAGTGAAAGACAGAAAGGATGAAACACTGAAAGAGAAAGGTCAGTTGGAAGAGAGGCGAGGTAAGATAAGTAAGGAGAAAGAGGAATTGGATATCAGTCTTGAACTGATGAAGAGACAAAGGGTAGACTTGACGAGCTTGAAGGGTGAAGCAGAAGCACAGATCGAGCCTACGGAATATGACTGGAAGGAAAAGCTCACGAGGGAAAGACAACAACTTGAAGATATAAAGGAGGAGATTCAGAAGGAAAAAGAGACCTTTGAGAGAAAAAAGGGATTGACCATGAAAGAGAGAGATGAGTTTGAGCTGATGAAGTCTGAAACCCAGCGACAAATGGAGGAAATAGAACACAACAAACAAGACATTCGTGTGGAGAAGGAAAAGCTGGATCAGATCAAAGCTGAGTTAGAAAGACGGTCTGAAGACATAACTCAGGTAATGGATGAGACAAGACGGGAGAGGGGGAACGTTGAAGAACTGGCTATCCAAATTCAAAAACAAAGAGAAGAAATGGTGGGTTTTATGGAAAAGAACAAACAAAAGCAGAACGAACTGGAACTCATGAATGACAAGATTGAAAGAGAGAAACAAGACATCGAAGAAGGTCGGGATGTGCTAACAAAGGACAGAGAGGAGCTGGAACAAATGAGGAATGAGATACAGCAACAGAGAGAGGATACAGATTCTCACATGGAAGACCAAAGGAAAGAGAAAGAACATTTGGAACAAATGAGGACGGACATGAAAAATCAGTTGCTAGAGATGGATAATGACAAGGAAATGATAGAAAGCTCAATGGGTGACCTGAGATTGAAAGAGGCAGAAATGGTGAGAGAAAAGGAGAACATGGAAAACAAGATGGCTAGACTCAAAGAGGAAGAGGATGGAATGCGGGAAGAAATAGGAAGGAAGATGGACAACTTGAAGCAGGAAAGTTATGAAATCAAAATACTTAGAGATGAAATTGACAGTCAAAAGGACCAGCTGAATGTCAAATTGCTTGAGTTGGAAAAAATGCGTGAAGAACTAAATAGAGAGAAGAAGGAAGTGAAAGACAGAAAGGATGAAACACTGAAAGAGAAAGGTCAGTTGGAAGAGAGGCGAGGTAAGATAAGTAAGGAGAAAGAGGAATTGGATATCAGTCTTGAACTGATGAAGAGACAAAGGGTAGACTTGACGAGCTTGAAGGCTGAAGCAGAAGCACAGATCGAGCCTACGGAATATGACTGGAAGGAAAAAGCTCACGAGGGAAAGACAACAACTTGAAGATATAAAGGAGGAGATTCAGAAGGAAAAAGAGGCCTTTGAGAGAAAAAAGGGATTGACCATGAAAGAGAGAGATGAGTTTGAGCTGATGAAGTCTGAAACCCAGCGACAAATGGAGGAAATAGAACAAAACAAACAAGACATTCGTGTGGAGAAGGAAAAGCTGGATCAGATCAAAGCTGAGTTAGAAAGACGGTCTGAAGACATAACTCAGGTAATGGATGAGACAAGACGGGAGAGGGGGAAGGTTGAAGAACTGGCTATCCAAATTCAAAAACAAAGAGAAGAAATGGTGGGTTTTATGGAAAAGAACAAACAAAAGCAGAACGAACTGGAACTCGTGAATGACAAGATTGAAAGAGAGAAACAAGACATCGAAGAAGGTCGGGATGTGCTAACAAAGGAGAGAGAGGAGCTGGAACAAATGAGGAATGAGATACAGCAACAGAGAGAGGATACAGATTCTCACATGGAAGACCAAAGGAAAGAGAAAGAACATTTGGAACAAATGAGGACGGACATGAAAAATCAGTTGCTAGAGATGGATAATGACAAGGAAATGATAGAAAGCTCAATGGGTGACCTGAGATTGAAAGAGGCAGAAATGGTGAGAGAAAAGGAGAACATGGAAAACAAGATGGCTAGACTCAAAGAGGAAGAGGATGGAATGCGAGAAGAAATAGGAAGGAAGATGGACAACTTGAAGCAGGAAAGTTATGAAATCAAAATACTTAGAGATGAAATTGACAGTCAAAAGGACCAGCTGAATGTCAAATTGCTTGAGTTGGAAAAAATGTGTGAAGAACTAAATAGAGAGAAGAAGGAAGTGAAAGACAGGAAGGATGAAACACTGAAAGAAAAAGGTCAGTTGGAAGAGAGGCGAGGTAAGATAAGTAAGGAGAAAGAGGAATTGGATATCAGTCTTGAACTGATGGAGAGACAAAGGGTAGACTTGACGAGCTTGAAGGCTGAAGCAGAAGCACAGATCGAGAGTATGGAAAATGACTGGAAGGAAAAGCTCACGAGGGAAAGACAACAACTTGAAGATGTAAAGGAGGAGATTCAGGAGGAAAAAGAAGCCTTTGAGAGAAAAAAGGGATTGACCATGAAAGAGAGAGATGAGTTTGAGCTGATGAAGTCTGAAACCCAGCGACAAATGGAGGAAATAGAACAAAACAAACAAGACATTCGTGTGGAGAAGGAAAAGCTGGATCAGATCAAAGCTGAGTTAGAAAGACGGTCTGAAGACATAACTCAGGTAATGGATGAGACAAGACGGGAGAGGGGAACGTTGAAGAACTGGCTATCCAAATTCAAAAACAAAGAGAAGAAATGGTGGGTTTTATGGAAAAGAACAAACAAAAGCAGAACGAACTGGAACTCATGAATGACAAGATTGAAAGAGAGAAA
Source organism: Brachymystax lenok tsinlingensis (assembly GCA_030435695.1). Classification (NCBI taxonomy): domain Eukaryota; kingdom Metazoa; phylum Chordata; class Actinopteri; order Salmoniformes; family Salmonidae; genus Brachymystax; species Brachymystax lenok. Next base: position 32,914,111 of record CM059799.1, read on the forward strand.
CAAGACATCGAAGAAGGTCGGGATGTGCTAACAAAGGAGAGAGAGGAGCTGGAACAAATGAGGAATGAGATACAGCAACAGAGAGAGGATACAGATTCTCACATGGAAGACCAAAGGAAAGAGAAAGAACATTTGGAACAAATGAGGACGGACATGAAAAATCAGTTGCTAGAGATGGATAATGACAAGGAAATGATAGAAAGCTCAATGGGTGACCTGAGATTGAAAGAGGCAGAAATGGTGAGAGAAAAGGAGAACATGGAAAACAAGATGGCTAGACTCAAAGAGGAAGAGGATGGAATGCGGGAAGAAATAGGAAGGAAGATGGACAACTTGAAGCAGGAAAGTTATGAAATCAAAATACTTAGAGATGAAATTGACAGTCAAAAGGACCAGCTGAATGTCAAATTGCTTGAGTTGGAAAAAATGCGTGAAGAACTAAATAGAGAGAAGAAGGAAGTGAAAGACAGGAAGGATGAAACACTGAAAGAGAAAGGTCAGTTGGAAGAGAGGCGAGGTAAGATAAGTAAGGAGAAAGAGGAATTGGATATCAGTCTTGAACTGATGAAGAGACAAAGGGTAGACTTGACGAGCTTGAAGGCTGAAGCAGAAGCACAGATCGAGCCTACGGAATATGACTGGAAGGAAAAGCTCACGAGGGAAAGACAACAACTTGAAGATATAAAGGAGGAGATTCAGAAGGAAAAAGAAGCCTTTGAGAGAAAAAAGGGATTGACCATGAAAGAGAGAGATGAGTTTGAGCTGATGAAGTCTGAAACCCAGCGACAAATGGAGGAAATAGAACACAACAAACAAGACATTCGTGTGGAGAAGGAAAAGCTGGATCAGATCAAAGCTGAGTTAGAAAGACGGTCTGAAGACATAACTCAGGTAATGGATGAGACAAGACGGAGAGGGGAAGGTTGAAGAACTGGCTATCCAAATTCAAAAACAAAGAGAAGAAATGGTGGGTTTTATGGAAAAGAACAAACAAAAGCAGAACGAACTGGAACTCATGAATGACAAGATTGAAAGAGAGAAACAAGACATCGAAGAAGGTCGGGATGTGCTAACAAAGGAGAGAGAGGAGCTGGAACAAATGAGGAATGAGATACAGCAACAGAGAGAGTATACAGATTCTCACATGGAAGACCAAAGGAAAGAGAAAGAACATTTGGAACAAATGAGGACGGACATGAAAAATCAGTTGCTAGAGATGGATAATGACAAGGAAATGATAGAAAGCTCAATGGGTGACCTGAGATTGAAAGAGGCAGAAATGGTGAGAGAAAAGGAGAACATGGAAAACAAGATGGCTAGACTCAAAGAGGAAGAGGATGGAATGCGGGAAGAAATCGGAAGGAAGATGGACAACTTGAAGCAGGAAAGTTATGAAATCAAAATACTTAGAGATGAAATTGACAGTCAAAAGGACCAGCTGAATGTCAAATTGCTTGAGTTGGAAAAAATGCGTGAAGAACTAAATAGAGAGAAGAAGGAAGTGAAAGACAGGAAGGATAAAACACTGAAAGAGAAAGGTCAGTTGGAAGAGAGGCGAGGTAAGATAAGTAAGGAGAAAGAGGAATTGGATATCAGTCTTGAACTGATGGAGAGACAAAGGGTAGACTTGACGAACTTGAAGGCTGAAGCAGAAGCACAGATCGAGCCTACGGAATATGACTGGAAGGAAAAGCTCACGAGGGAAAGACAACAACTTGAAGATATAAAGGAGGAGATTCAGAAGGAAAAAGAGGCCTTTGAGAGAAAAAAGGGATTGACCATGAAAGAGAGAGATGAGTTTGAGCTGATGAAGTCTGAAACCCAGCGACAAATGGAGGAAATAGAACAAAACAAACAAGACATTCGTGTGGAGAAGGAAAAGCTGGATCAGATCAAAGCTGAGTTAGAAAGACGGTCTGAAGACATAACTCAGGTAATGGATGAGACAAGACGGAGAGGGGGAACGTTGAAGAACTGGCTATCCAAATTCAAAAACAAAGAGAAGAAATGGTGGGTTTTATGGAAAAGAACAAACAAAAGCAGAACGAACTGGAACTCATGAATGACAAGATTGAAAGAGAGAAACAAGACATCGAAGAAGGTCGGGATGTGCTAACAAAGGAGAGAGAGGAGCTGGAACAAATGAGGAATGAGATACAGCAACAGAGAGAGGATACAGATTCTCACATGGAAGACCAAAGGAAAGAGAAAGAACATTTGGAACAAATGAGGACGGACATGAAAAATCAGTTGCTAGAGATGGATAATGACAAGGAAATGATAGAAAGCTCAATGGGTGACCTGAGATTGAAAGAGGCAGAAATGGTGAGAGAAAAGGAGAACATGGAAAACAAGATGGCTAGACTCAAAGAGGAAGAGGATGGAATGCGAGAAGAAATAGGAAGGAAGATGGACAACTTGAAGCAGGAAAGTTATGAAATCAAAATACTTAGAGATGAAATTGACAGTCAAAAGGACCAGCTGAATGTCAAATTGCTTGAGTTGGAAAAAATGAGTGAAGAACTAAATAGAGAGAAGAAGGAAGTGAAAGACAGGAAGGATGAAACACTGAAAGAGAAAGGTCAGTTGGAAGAGAGGCGAGGTAAGATAAGTAAGGAGAAAGAGGAATTGGATATCAGTCTTGAACTGATGGAGAGACAAAGGGTAGACTTGACGAGGTTGAAGGCTGAAGCAGAAGCACAGATCGAGAGTATGGAAAATGACTGGAAGGAAAAGCTCACGAGGGAAAGACAACAACTTGAAGATGTAAAGGAGGAGATTCAGAAGGAAAAAGAAGCCTTTGAGAGAAAAAAGGGATTGACCATGAAAGAGAGAGATGAGTTTGAGCTGATGAAGTCTGAAACCCAGCAACAAATGGAGGAAATAGAACAAAACAAACAAGACATTCGTGTGGAGAAGGAAAAGCTGGATCAGATCAAAGCTGAGTTAGAAAGACGGTCTGAAGACATAACTCAGGTAATGGATGAGACAAGACGGGAGAGGGGGAACGTTGAAGAACTGGCTATCCAAATTCAAAAACAAAGAGAAGAAATGGTGGGTTTTATGGAAAAGAACAAACAAAAGCAGAACGAACTGGAACTCATGAATGACAAGATTGAAAGAGAGAAACAAGACATCGAAGAAGGTCGGGATGTGCTAACAAAGGAGAGAGAGGAGCTGGAACAAATTAGGAATGAGATACAGCAACAGAGAGAGGATACAGATTCTCACATGGAAGACCAAAGGAAAGAGAAAGAACATTTGGAACAAATGAGGACGGACATTAAAAATCAGTTGCTAGAGATGGATAATGACAAGGAAATGATAGAAAGCTCAATGGGTGACCTGAGATTGAAAGAGGCAGAAATGGTGAGAGAAAAGGAGAACATGGAAAACAAGATGGCTAGACTCAAAGAGGAAGAGGATGGAATGCGGGAAGAAATAGGAAGGAAGATGGACAACTTGAAGCAGGAAAGTTATGAAATCAAAATACTTAGAGATGAAATTGACAGTCAAAAGGACCAGCTGAATGTCAAATTGCTTGAGTTGGAAAAAATGCGTGAAGAACTAAATAGAGAGAAGAAGGAAGTGAAAGACAGGAAGGATGAAACACTGAAAGAGAAAGGTCAGTTGGAAGAGAGGCGAGGTAAGATAAGTAAGGAGAAAGAGGAATTGGATATCAGTCTTGAACTGATGGAGAGACAAAGGGTAGACTTGACGAGCTTGAAGGCTGAAGCAGAAGCACAGATCGAGAGTATGGAAAATGACTGGAAGGAAAAGCTCACGAGGGAAAGACAACAACTTGAAGATGTAAAGGAGGAGATTCAGAAGGAAAAAGAAGCCTTTGAGAGAAAAAGGGATTGACCATGAAAGAGAGAGATGAGTTTGAGCTGATGAAGTCTGAAACCCAGCAACAAATGGAGGAAATAGAACAAAACAAACAAGACATTCGTGTGGAGAAGGAAAAGCTGGATCAGATCAAAGCTGAGTTAGAAAGACGGTCTGAAGACATAACTCAGGTAATGGATGAGACAAGACGGGAGAGGGGAAGGTTGAAGAACTGGCTATCCAAATTCAAAAACAAAGAGAAGAAATGGTGGGTTTTATGGAAAAGAACAAACAAAAGCAGAACGAACTGGAACTCATGAATGACAAGATTGAAAGAGAGAAACAAGACATCGAAGAAGGTCGGGATGTGCTAACAAAGGAGAGAGAGGAGCTGGAACAAATGAGGAATGAGATACAGCAACAGAGAGAGGATACAGATTCTCACATGGAAGACCAAAGGAAAGAGAAAGAACATTTGGAACAAATGAGGACGGACATGAAAAATCAGTTGCTAGAGATGGATAATGACAAGGAAATGATAGAAAGCTCAATGGGTGACCTGAGATTGAAAGAGGCAGAAATGGTGAGAGAAAAGGAGAACATGGAAAACAAGATGGCTAGACTCAAAGAGGAAGAGGATGGAATGCGGGAAGAAATAGGAAGGAAGATGGACAACTTGAAGCAGGAAAGTTATGAAATCAAAATACTTAGAGATGAAATTGACAGTCAAAAGGACCAGCTGAATGTCAAATTGCTTGAGTTGGAAAAAATGCGTGAAGAACTAAATAGAGAGAAGAAGGAAGTGAAAGACAGGAAGGATGAAACACTGAAAGAGAAAGGTCAGTTGGAAGAGAGGCGAGGTAAGATAAGTAAGGAGAAAGAGGAATTGGATATCAGTCTTGAACTGATGGAGAGACAAAGGGTAGACTTGACGAGCTTGAAGGCTGAAGCAGAAGCACAGATCGAGAGTATGGAAAATGACTGGAAGGAAAAGCTCACGAGGGAAAGACAACAACTTGAAGATGTAAAGGAGGAGATTCAGAAGGAAAAAGAAGCCTTTGAGAGAAAAAGGGATTGACCATGAAAGAGAGAGATGAGTTTGAGCTGATGAAGTCTGAAACCCAGCAACAAATGGAGGAAATAGAACAAAACAAACAAGACATTCGTGTGGAGAAGGAAAAGCTGGATCAGATCAAAGCTGAGTTAGAAAGACGGTCTGAAGACATAACTCAGGTAATGGATGAGACAAGACGGGAGAGGAGGAACGTTGAAGAACTGGCTATCCAAATTCAAAAACAAAGAGAAGAAATGGTGGGTTTTATGGAAAAGAACAAACAAAAGCAGAACGAACTGGAACTCATGAATGACAAGATTGAAAGAGAGAAACAAGACATCGAAGAAGGTCGGGATGTGCTAACAAAGGAGAGAGAGGAGCTGGAACAAATGAGGAATGAGATACAGCAACAGAGAGAGGATACAGATTCTCACATGGAAGACCAAAGGAAAGAGAAAGAACATTTGGAACAAATGAGGACGGACATGAAAAATCAGTTGCTAGAGATGGATAATGACAAGGAAATGATAGAAAGCTCAATGGGTGACCTGAGATTGAAAGAGGCAGAAATGGTGAGAGAAAAGGAGAACATGGAAAACAAGATGGCTAGACTCAAAGAGGAAGAGGATGGAATGCGGGAAGAAATAGGAAGAAAGATGGACAACTTGAAGCAGGAAAGTTATGAAATCAAAATACTTAGAGATGAAATTGACAGTCAAAAGGACCAGCTGAATGTCAAATTGCTTGAGTTGGAAAAAATGCGTGAAGAACTAAATAGAGAGAAGAAGGAAGTGAAAGACAGGAAGGATGAAACACTGAAAGAGAAAGGTCAGTTGGAAGAGAGGCGAGGTAAGATAAGTAAGGAGAAAGAGGAATTGGATATCAGTCTTGAACTGATGGAGAGACAAAGGGTAGACTTGACGAGCTTGAAGGCTGAAGCAGAAGCACAGATCGAGAGTATGGAAAATGACTGGAAGGAAAAGCTCACGAGGGAAAGACAACAACTTGAAGATGTAAAGGAGGAGATTCAGAAGGAAAAAGAAGCCTTTGTGAGAAAAAAGGGATTGACCATGAAAGAGAGAGATGAGTTTGAGCTGATGAAGTCTGAAACCCAGCAACAAATGGAGGAAATAGAACAAAACAAACAAGACATTCGTGTGGAGAAGGAAAAGCTGGATCAGATCAAAGCTGAGTTAGAAAGACGGTCTGAAGACATAACTCAGGTAATGGATGAGACAAGAAGGCGGGAGAGGGGGAACGTTGAAGAACTGGCTATCCAAATTCAAAAACAAAGAGAAGAAATGGTGGGTTTTATGGAAAAGAACAAACAAAAGCAGAACGAACTGGAACTCATGAATGACAAGATTGAAAGAGAGAAACAAGACATCGAAGAAGGTCGGGATGTGCTAACAAAGGAGAGAGAGGAGCTGGAACAAATGAGGAATGAGATACAGCAACAGAGAGAGGATACAGATTCTCACATGGAAGACCAAAGGAAAGAGAAAGAACATTTGGAACAAATGAGGACGGACATGAAAAATCAGTTGCTAGAGATGGATAATGACAAGGAAATGATAGAAAGCTCAATGGGTGACCTGAGATTGAAAGAGGCAGAAATGGTGAGAGAAAAGGAGAACATGGAAAACAAGATGGCTAGACTCAAAGAGGAAGAGGATGGAATGCGGGAAGAAATAGGAAGAAAGATGGACAACTTGAAGCAGGAAAGTTATGAAATCAAAATACTTAGAGATGAAATTGACAGTCAAAAGGACCAGCTGAATGTCAAATTGCTTGAGTTGGAAAAAATGCGTGAAGAACTAAATAGAGAGAAGAAGGAAGTGAAAGACAGAAAGGATGAAACACTGAAAGAGAAAGGTCAGTTGGAAGAGAGGCGAGGTAAGATAAGTAAGGAGAAAGAGGAATTGGATATCAGTCTTGAACTGATGGAGAGACAAAGGGTAGACTTGACGAGCTTGAAGGCTGAAGCAGAAGCACAGATCGAGAGTATGGAAAATGACTGGAAGGAAAAGCTCACGAGGGAAAGACAACAACTTGAAGATGTAAAGGAGGAGATTCAGAAGGAAAAAGAAGCCTTTGAGAGAAAAAGGGATTGACCATGAAAGAGAGAGATGAGTTTGAGCTGATGAAGTCTGAAACCCAGCAACAAATGGAGGAAATAGAACAAAACAAACAAGACATTCGTGTGGAGAAGGAAAAGCTGGATCAGATCAAAGCTGAGTTAGAAAGACGGTCTGAAGACATAACTCAGGTAATGGATGAGACAAGACGGGAGAGGGGGAACGTTGAAGAACTGGCTATCCAAATTCAAAAACAAAGAGAAGAAATGGTGGGTTTTATGGAAAAGAACAAACAAAAGCAGAACGAACTGGAACTCATGAATGACAAGATTGAAAGAGAGAAACAAGACATCAAGAAGGTCGGGATGTGCTAACAAAGGAGAGAGAGGAGCTGGAACAAATGAGGAATGAGATACAGCAACAGAGAGAGGATACAGATTCTCACATGGAAGACCAAAGGAAAGAGAAAGAACATTTGGAACAAATGAGGACGGACATGAAAATCAGTTGCTAGAGATGGATAATGACAAGGAAATGATAGAAAGCTCAATGGGTGACCTGAGATTGAAAGAGGCAGAAATGGTGAGAGAAAAGGAGAACATGGAAAACAAGATGGCTAGACTCAAAGAGGAAGAGGATGGAATGCGGGAAGAAATAGGAAGGAAGATGGACAACTTGAAGCAGGAAAGTTATGAAATCAAAATACTTAGAGATGAAATTGACAGTCAAAAGGACCAGCTGAATGTCAAATTGCTTGAGTTGGAAAAAATGCGTGAAGAACTAAATAGAGAGAAGAAGGAAGTGAAAGACAGAAAGGATGAAACACTGAAAGAGAAAGGTCAGTTGGAAGAGAGGCGAGGTAAGATAAGTAAGGAGAAAGAGGAATTGGATATCAGTCTTGAACTGATGAAGAGACAAAGGGTAGACTTGACGAGCTTGAAGGGTGAAGCAGAAGCACAGATCGAGCCTACGGAATATGACTGGAAGGAAAAGCTCACGAGGGAAAGACAACAACTTGAAGATATAAAGGAGGAGATTCAGAAGGAAAAAGAGGCCTTTGAGAGAAAAAAGGGATTGACCATGAAAGAGAGAGATGAGTTTGAGCTGATGAAGTCTGAAACCCAGCGACAAATGGAGGAAATAGAACAAAACAAACAAGACATTCGTGTGGAGAAGGAAAAGCTGGATCAGATCAAAGCTGAGTTAGAAAGACGGTCTGAAGACATAACTCAGGTAATGGATGAGACAAGACGGGAGAGGGGGAAGGTTGAAGAACTGGCTATCCAAATTCAAAAACAAAGAGAAGAAATGGTGGGTTTTATGGAAAAGAACAAACAAAAGCAGAACGAACTGGAACTCGTGAATGACAAGATTGAAAGAGAGAAACAAGACATCGAAGAAGGTCGGGATGTGCTAACAAAGGAGAGAGAGGAGCTGGAACAAATGAGGAATGAGATACAGCAACAGAGAGAGGATACAGATTCTCACATGGAAGACCAAAGGAAAGAGAAAGAACATTTGGAACAAATGAGGACGGACATGAAAAATCAGTTGCTAGAGATGGATAATGACAAGGAAATGATAGAAAGCTCAATGGGTGACCTGAGATTGAAAGAGGCAGAAATGGTGAGAGAAAAGGAGAACATGGAAAACAAGATGGCTAGACTCAAAGAGGAAGAGGATGGAATGCGAGAAGAAATAGGAAGGAAGATGGACAACTTGAAGCAGGAAAGTTATGAAATCAAAATACTTAGAGATGAAATTGACAGTCAAAAGGACCAGCTGAATGTCAAATTGCTTGAGTTGGAAAAAATGTGTGAAGAACTAAATAGAGAGAAGAAGGAAGTGAAAGACAGGAAGGATGAAACACTGAAAGAAAAAGGTCAGTTGGAAGAGAGGCGAGGTAAGATAAGTAAGGAGAAAGAGGAATTGGATATCAGTCTTGAACTGATGGAGAGACAAAGGAGTAGACTTGACGAGCTTGAAGGCTGAAGCAGAAGCACAGATCGAGAGTATGGAAAATGACTGGAAGGAAAAGCTCACGAGGGAAAGACAACAACTTGAAGATGTAAAGGAGGAGATTCAGGAGGAAAAAGAAGCCTTTGAGAGAAAAAAGGGATTGACCATGAAAGAGAGAGATGAGTTTGAGCTGATGAAGTCTGAAACCCAGCGACAAATGGAGGAAATAGAACAAAACAAACAAGACATTCGTGTGGAGAAGGAAAAGCTGGATCAGATCAAAGCTGAGTTAGAAAGACGGTCTGAAGACATAACTCAGGTAATGGATGAGACAAGACGGGAGAGGGGGAACGTTGAAGAACTGGCTATCCAAATTCAAAAACAAAGAGAAGAAATGGTGGGTTTTATGGAAAAGAACAAACAAAAGCAGAACGAACTGGAACTCATGAATGACAAGATTGAAAGAGAGAAACAAGACATCGAAGAAGGTCGGGATGTGCTAACAAAGGAGAGAGAGGAGCTGGAACAAATGAGGAATGAGATACAGCAACAGAGAGAGGATACAGATTCTCACATGGAAGACCAAAGGAAAGAGAAAGAACATTTGGAACAAATGAGGACGGACATGAAAAATCAGTTGCTAGAGATGGATAATGACAAGGAAATGATAGAAAGCTCAATGGGTGACCTGAGATTGAAAGAGGCAGAAATGGTGAGAGAAAAGGAGAACATGGAAAACAAGATGGCTAGACTCAAAGAGGAAGAGGATGGAATGCGGGAAGAAATAGGAAGGAAGATGGACAACTTGAAGCAGGAAAGTTATGAAATCAAAATACTTAGAGATGAAATTGACAGTCAAAAGGACCAGCTGAATGTCAAATTGCTTGAGTTGGAAAAAATGCGTGAAGAACTAAATAGAGAGAAGAAGGAAGTGAAAGACAGGAAGGATGAAACACTGAAAGAGAAAGGTCAGTTGGAAGAGAGGCGAGGTAAGATAAGTAAGGAGAAAGAGGAATTGGATATCAGTCTTGAACTGATGAAGAGACAAAGGAGTAGACTTGACGAGCTTGAAGGCTGAAGCAGAAGCACAGATCGAGCCTACGGAATATGACTGGAAGGAAAAGCTCACGAGGGAAAGACAACAACTTGAAGATATAAAGGAGGAGATTCAGAAGGAAAAAGAAGCCTTTGAGAGAAAAAGGGATTGACCATGAAAGAGAGAGATGAGTTTGAGCTGATGAAGTCTGAAACCCAGCGACAAATGGAGGAAATAGAACACAACAAACAAGACATTCGTGTGGAGAAGGAAAAGCTGGATCAGATCAAAGCTGAGTTAGAAAGACGGTCTGAAGACATAACTCAGGTAATGGATGAGACAAGACGGGAGAGGGGGAAGGTTGAAGAACTGGCTATCCAAATTCAAAAACAAAGAGAAGAAATGGTGGGTTTTATGGAAAAGAACAAACAAAAGCAGAACGAACTGGAACTCATGAATGACAAGATTGAAAGAGAGAAACAAGACATCGAAGAAGGTCGGGATGTGCTAACAAAGGAGAGAGAGGAGCTGGAACAAATGAGGAATGAGATACAGCAACAGAGAGAGTATACAGATTCTCACATGGAAGACCAAAGGAAAGAGAAAGAACATTTGGAACAAATGAGGACGGACATGAAAAATCAGTTGCTAGAGATGGATAATGACAAGGAAATGATAGAAAGCTCAATGGGTGACCTGAGATTGAAAGAGGCAGAAATGGTGAGAGAAAAGGAGAACATGGAAAACAAGATGGCTAGACTCAAAGAGGAAGAGGATGGAATGCGGGAAGAAATCGGAAGGAAGATGGACAACTTGAAGCAGGAAAGTTATGAAATCAAAATACTTAGAGATGAAATTGACAGTCAAAAGGACCAGCTGAATGTCAAATTGCTTGAGTTGGAAAAAATGCGTGAAGAACTAAATAGAGAGAAGAAGGAAGTGAAAGACAGGAAGGATGAAACACTGAAAGAGAAAGGTCAGTTGGAAGAGAGGCGAGGTAAGATAAGTAAGGAGAAAGAGGAATTGATATCAGTCTTGAACTGATGGAGAGACAAAGGGTAGACTTGACGAGCTTGAAGGGTGAAGCAGAAGCACAGATCGAGCCTCACGGAATATGACTGGAAGGAAAAGCTCACGAGGGAAAGACAACAACTTGAAGATATAAAGGAGGAGATTCAGAAGGAAAAAGAAGCCTTTGAGAGAAAAAAGGGATTGACCATGAAAGAGAGAGATGAGTTTGAGCTGATGAAGTCTGAAACCCAGCGACAAATGGAGGAAATAGAACAAAACAAACAAGACATTCGTGTGGAGAAGGAAAAGCTGGATCAGATCAAAGCTGAGTTAGAAAGACGGTCTGAAGACATAACTCAGGTAATGGATGAGACAAGACGGGAGAGGGGGAACGTTGAAGAACTGGCTATCCAAATTCAAAAACAAAGAGAAGAAATGGTGGGTTTTATGGAAAAGAACAAACAAAAGCAGAACGAACTGGAACTCATGAATGACAAGATTGAAAGAGAGAAACAAGACATCGAAGAAGGTCGGGATGTGCTAACAAAGGAGAGAGAGGAGCTGGAACAAATGAGGAATGAGATACAGCAACAGAGAGAGGATACAGATTCTCACATGGAAGACCAAAGGAAAGAGAAAGAACATTTGGAACAAATGAGGACGGACATGAAAAATCAGTTGCTAGAGATGGATAATGACAAGGAAATGATAGAAAGCTCAATGGGTGACCTGAGATTGAAAGAGGCAGAAATGGTGAGAGAAAAGGAGAACATGGAAAACAAGATGGCTAGACTCAAAGAGGAAGAGGATGGAATGCGAGAAGAAATAGGAAGGAAGATGGACAACTTGAAGCAGGAAAGTTATGAAATCAAAATACTTAGAGATGAAATTGACAGTCAAAAGGACCAGCTGAATGTCAAATTGCTTGAGTTGGAAAAAATGCGTGAAGAACTAAATAGAGAGAAGAAGGAAGTGAAAGACAGGAAGGATGAAACACTGAAAGAGAAAGGTCAGTTGGAAGAGAGGCGAGGTAAGATAAGTAAGGAGAAAGAGGAATTGGATATCAGTCTTGAACTGATGAAGAGACAAAGGAGTAGACTTGACGAGCTTGAAGGGTGAAGCAGAAGCACAGATCGAGCCTCACGGAATATGACTGGAAGGAAAAGCTCACGAGGGAAAGACAACAACTTGAAGATATAAAGGAAGAGATTCAGAAGGAAAAAGAGGCCTTTGAGAGAAAAAAGGGATTGACCATGAAAGAGAGAGATGAGTTTGAGCTGATGAAGTCTGAAACCCAGCGACAAATGGAGGAAATAGAACAAAACAAACAAGACATTCGTGTGGAGAAGGAAAAGCTGGATCAGATCAAAGCTGAGTTAGAAAGACGGTCTGAAGACATAACTCAGGTAATGGATGAGACAAGACGGGAGAGGGGGAACGTTGAAGAACTGGCTATCCAAATTCAAAAACAAAGAGAAGAAATGGTGGGTTTTATGGAAAAGAACAAACAAAAGCAGAACGAACTGGAACTCATGAATGACAAGATTGAAAGAGAGAAACAAGACATCGAAGAAGGTCGGGATGTGCTAACAAAGGAGAGAGAGGAGCTGGAACAAATGAGGAATGAGATACAGCAACAGAGAGAGGATACAGATTCTCACATGGAAGACCAAAGGAAAGAGAAAGAACATTTGGAACAAATGAGGACGGACATGAAAAATCAGTTGCTAGAGATGGATAATGACAAGGAAATGATAGAAAGCTCAATGGGTGACCTGAGATTGAAAGAGGCAGAAATGGTGAGAGAAAAGGAGAACATGGAAAACAAGATGGCTAGACTCAAAGAGGAAGAGGATGGAATGCGAGAAGAAATAGGAAGGAAGATGGACAACTTGAAGCAGGAAAGTTATGAAATCAAAATACTTAGAGATGAAATTGACAGTCAAAAGGACCAGCTGAATGTCAAATTGCTTGAGTTGGAAAAAATGAGTGAAGAACTAAATAGAGAGAAGAAGGAAGTGAAAGACAGGAAGGATGAAACACTGAAAGAGAAAGGTCAGTTGGAAGAGAGGCGAGGTAAGATAAGTAAGGAGAAAGAGGAATTGGATATCAGTCTTGAACTGATGGAGAGACAAAGGGTAGACTTGACGAGGTTGAAGGCTGAAGCAGAAGCACAGATCGAGTATGGAAAATGACTGGAAGGAAAAGCTCACGAGGGAAAGACAACAACTTGAAGATGTAAAGGAGGAGATTCAGAAGGAAAAAGAAGCCTTTGAGAGAAAAAAGGGATTGACCATGAAAGAGAGAGATGAGTTTGAGCTGATGAAGTCTGAAACCCAGCAACAAATGGAGGAAATAGAACAAAACAAACAAGACATTCGTGTGGAGAAGGAAAAGCTGGATCAGATCAAAGCTGAGTTAGAAAGACGGTCTGAAGACATAACTCAGGTAATGGATGAGACAAGACGGGAGAGGGGGAACGTTGAAGAACTGGCTATCCAAATTCAAAAACAAAGAGAAGAAATGGTGGGTTTTATGGAAAAGAACAAACAAAAGCAGAACGAACTGGAACTCATGAATGACAAGATTGAAAGAGAGAAACAAGACATCGAAGAAGGTCGGGATGTGCTAACAAAGGAGAGAGAGGAGCTGGAACAAATGAGGAATGAGATACAGCAACAGAGAGAGGATACAGATTCTCACATGGAAGACCAAAGGAAAGAGAAAGAACATTTGGAACAAATGAGGACGGACATTAAAAATCAGTTGCTAGAGATGGATAATGACAAGGAAATGATAGAAAGCTCAATGGGTGACCTGAGATTGAAAGAGGCAGAAATGGTGAGAGAAAAGGAGAACATGGAAAACAAGATGGCTAGACTCAAAGAGGAAGAGGATGGAATGCGGGAAGAAATAGGAAGGAAGATGGACAACTTGAAGCAGGAAAGTTATGAAATCAAAATACTTAGAGATGAAATTGACAGTCAAAAGGACCAGCTGAATGTCAAATTGCTTGAGTTGGAAAAAATGCGTGAAGAACTAAATAGAGAGAAGAAGGAAGTGAAAGACAGGAAGGATGAAACACTGAAAGAGAAAGGTCAGTTGGAAGAGAGGCGAGGTAAGATAAGTAAGGAGAAAGAGGAATTGGATATCAGTCTTGAACTGATGGAGAGACAAAGGGTAGACTTGACGAGCTTGAAGGCTGAAGCAGAAGCACAGATCGAGAGTATGGAAAATGACTGGAAGGAAAAGCTCACGAGGGAAAGACAACAACTTGAAGATGTAAAGGAGGAGATTCAGAAGGAAAAAGAAGCCTTTGAGAGAAAAAAGGGATTGACCATGAAAGAGAGAGATGAGTTTGAGCTGATGAAGTCTGAAACCCAGCGACAAATGGAGGAAATAGAACAAAACAAACAAGACATTCGTGTGGAGAAGGAAAAGCTGGATCAGATCAAAGCTGAGTTAGAAAGACGGTCTGAAGACATAACTCAGGTAATGGATGAGACAAGACGGGAGAGGGGGAACGTTGAAGAACTGGCTATCCAAATTCAAAAACAAAGAGAAGAAATGGTGGGTTTTATGGAAAAGAACAAACAAAAGCAGAACGAACTGGAACTCATGAATGACAAGATTGAAAGAGAGAAACAAGACATCGAAGAAGGTCGGGATGTGCTAACAAAGGAGAGAGAGGAGCTGGAACAAATGAGGAATGAGATACAGCAACAGAGAGAGGATACAGATTCTCACATGGAAGACCAAAGGAAAGAGAAAGAACATTTGGAACAAATGAGGACGGACATGAAAAATCAGTTGCTAGAGATGGATAATGACAAGGAAATGATAGAAAGCTCAATGGGTGACCTGAGATTGAAAGAGGCAGAAATGGTGAGAGAAAAGGAGAACATGGAAAACAAGATGGCTAGACTCAAAGAGGAAGAGGATGGAATGCGAGAAGAAATAGGAAGGAAGATGGACAACTTGAAGCAGGAAAGTTATGAAATCAAAATACTTAGAGATGAAATTGACAGTCAAAAGGACCAGCTGAATGTCAAATTGCTTGAGTTGGAAAAAATGCGTGAAGAACTAAATAGAGAGAAGAAGGAAGTGAAAGACAGGAAGGATGAAACACTGAAAGAGAAAGGTCAGTTGGAAGAGAGGCGAGGTAAGATAAGTAAGGAGAAAGAGGAATTGGATATCAGTCTTGAACTGATGAAGAGACAAAGGGTAGACTTGACGAGCTTGAAGGGTGAAGCAGAAGCACAGATCGAGCCTACGGAATATGACTGGAAGGAAAAGCTCACGAGGGAAAGACAACAACTTGAAGATATAAAGGAGGAGATTCAGAAGGAAAAAGAGGCCTTTGAGAGAAAAAAGGGATTGACCATGAAAGAGAGAGATGAGTTTGAGCTGATGAAGTCTGAAACCCAGCGACAAATGGAGGAAATAGAACAAAACAAACAAGACATTCGTGTGGAGAAGGAAAAGCTGGATCAGATCAAAGCTGAGTTAGAAAGACGGTCTGAAGACATAACTCAGGTAATGGATGAGACAAGACGGGAGAGGGGGAACGTTGAAGAACTGGCTATCCAAATTCAAAAACAAAGAGAAGAAATGGTGGGTTTTATGGAAAAGAACAAACAAAAGCAGAACGAACTGGAACTCATGAATGACAAGATTGAAAGAGAGAAACAAGACATCGAAGAAGGTCGGGATGTGCTAACAAAGGAGAGAGAGGAGCTGGAACAAATGAGGAATGAGATACAGCAACAGAGAGAGGATACAGATTCTCACATGGAAGACCAAAGGAAAGAGAAAGAACATTTGGAACAAATGAGGACGGACATGAAAAATCAGTTGCTAGAGATGGATAATGACAAGGAAATGATAGAAAGCTCAATGGGTGACCTGAGATTGAAAGAGGCAGAAATGGTGAGAGAAAAGGAGAACATGGAAAACAAGATGGCTAGACTC
Organism: Brachymystax lenok tsinlingensis; assembly: GCA_030435695.1. NCBI lineage: Eukaryota > Metazoa > Chordata > Actinopteri > Salmoniformes > Salmonidae > Brachymystax > Brachymystax lenok. The sequence continues at coordinate 32,930,048 of CM059799.1, forward strand.
AAAGAGGAAGAGGATGGAATGCGAGAAGAAATAGGAAGGAAGATGGACAACTTGAAGCAGGAAAGTTATGAAATCAAAATACTTAGAGATGAAATTGACAGTCAAAGGACCAGCTGAATGTCAAATTGCTTGAGTTGGAAAAAATGAGTGAAGAACTAAATAGAGAGAAGAAGGAAGTGAAAGACAGGAAGGATGAAACACTGAAAGAGAAAGGTCAGTTGGAAGAGAGGCGAGGTAAGATAAGTAAGGAGAAAGAGGAATTGGATATCAGTCTTGAACTGATGGAGAGACAAAGGGTAGACTTGACGAGGTTGAAGGCTGAAGCAGAAGCACAGATCGAGAGTATGGAAAATGACTGGAAGGAAAAGCTCACGAGGGAAAGACAACAACTTGAAGATGTAAAGGAGGAGATTCAGAAGGAAAAAGAAGCCTTTGAGAGAAAAAGGGATTGACCATGAAAGAGAGAGATGAGTTTGAGCTGATGAAGTCTGAAACCCAGCAACAAATGGAGGAAATAGAACAAAACAAACAAGACATTCGTGTGGAGAAGGAAAAGCTGGATCAGATCAAAGCTGAGTTAGAAAGACGGTCTGAAGACATAACTCAGGTAATGGATGAGACAAGACGGGAGAGGGGGAACGTTGAAGAACTGGCTATCCAAATTCAAAAACAAAGAGAAGAAATGGTGGGTTTTATGGAAAAGAACAAACAAAAGCAGAACGAACTGGAACTCATGAATGACAAGATTGAAAGAGAGAAACAAGACATCGAAGAAGGTCGGGATGTGCTAACAAAGGAGAGAGAGGAGCTGGAACAAATGAGGAATGAGATACAGCAACAGAGAGAGGATACAGATTCTCACATGGAAGACCAAAGGAAAGAGAAAGAACATTTGGAACAAATGAGGACGGACATGAAAAATCAGTTGCTAGAGATGGATAATGACAAGGAAATGATAGAAAGCTCAATGGGTGACCTGAGATTGAAAGAGGCAGAAATGGTGAGAGAAAAGGAGAACATGGAAAACAAGATGGCTAGACTCAAAGAGGAAGAGGATGGAATGCGGAAGAAATAGGAAGGAAGATGGACAACTTGAAGCAGGAAAGTTATGAAATCAAAATACTTAGAGATGAAATTGACAGTCAAAAGGACCAGCTGAATGTCAAATTGCTTGAGTTGGAAAAAATGCGTGAAGAACTAAATAGAGAGAAGAAGGAAGTGAAAGACAGGAAGGATGAAACACTGAAAGAGAAAGGTCAGTTGGAAGAGAGGCGAGGTAAGATAAGTAAGGAGAAAGAGGAATTGGATATCAGTCTTGAACTGATGAAGAGACAAAGGGTAGACTTGACGAGCTTGAAGGGTGAAGCAGAAGCACAGATCGAGCCTCACGGAATATGACTGGAAGGAAAAGCTCACGAGGGAAAGACAACAACTTGAAGATATAAAGGAGGAGATTCAGAAGGAAAAAGAGGCCTTTGAGAGAAAAAGGGATTGACCATGAAAGAGAGAGATGAGTTTGAGCTGATGAAGTCTGAAACCCAGCGACAAATGGAGGAAATAGAACAAAACAAACAAGACATTCGTGTGGAGAAGGAAAAGCTGGATCAGATCAAAGCTGAGTTAGAAAGACGGTCTGAAGACATAACTCAGGTAATGGATGAGACAAGACGGGAGAGGGGGAACGTTGAAGAACTGGCTATCCAAATTCAAAAACAAAGAGAAGAAATGGTGGGTTTTATGGAAAAGAACAAACAAAAGCAGAACGAACTGGAACTCATGAATGACAAGATTGAAAGAGAGAAACAAGACATCGAAGAAGGTCGGGATGTGCTAACAAAGGAGAGAGAGGAGCTGGAACAAATGAGGAATGAGATACAGCAACAGAGAGAGGATACAGATTCTCACATGGAAGACCAAAGGAAAGAGAAAGAACATTTGGAACAAATGAGGACGGACATGAAAAATCAGTTGCTAGAGATGGATAATGACAAGGAAATGATAGAAAGCTCAATGGGTGACCTGAGATTGAAAGAGGCAGAAATGGTGAGAGAAAAGGAGAACATGGAAAACAAGATGGCTAGACTCAAAGAGGAAGAGGATGGAATGCGAGAAGAAATAGGAAGGAAGATGGACAACTTGAAGCAGGAAAGTTATGAAATCAAAATACTTAGAGATGAAATTGACAGTCAAAAGGACCAGCTGAATGTCAAATTGCTTGAGTTGGAAAAAATGAGTGAAGAACTAAATAGAGAGAAGAAGGAAGTGAAAGACAGGAAGGATGAAACACTGAAAGAGAAAGGTCAGTTGGAAGAGAGGCGAGGTAAGATAAGTAAGGAGAAAGAGGAATTGGATATCAGTCTTGAACTGATGGAGAGACAAAGGGTAGACTTGACGAGGTTGAAGGCTGAAGCAGAAGCACAGATCGAGAGTATGGAAAATGACTGGAAGGAAAAGCTCACGAGGGAAAGACAACAACTTGAAGATGTAAAGGAGGAGATTCAGAAGGAAAAAGAAGCCTTTGAGAGAAAAAAGGGATTGACCATGAAAGAGAGAGATGAGTTTGAGCTGATGAAGTCTGAAACCCAGCAACAAATGGAGGAAATAGAACAAAACAAACAAGACATTCGTGTGGAGAAGGAAAAGCTGGATCAGATCAAAGCTGAGTTAGAAAGACGGTCTGAAGACATAACTCAGGTAATGGATGAGACAAGACGGGAGAGGGGGAACGTTGAAGAACTGGCTATCCAAATTCAAAACAAAGAGAAGAAATGGTGGGTTTTATGGAAAAGAACAAACAAAAGCAGAACGAACTGGAACTCATGAATGACAAGATTGAAAGAGAGAAACAAGACATCAAGAAGGTCGGGATGTGCTAACAAAGGAGAGAGAGGAGCTGGAACAAATGAGGAATGAGATACAGCAACAGAGAGAGGATACAGATTCTCACATGGAAGACCAAAGGAAAGAGAAAGAACATTTGGAACAAATGAGGACGGACATTAAAAATCAGTTGCTAGAGATGGATAATGACAAGGAAATGATAGAAAGCTCAATGGGTGACCTGAGATTGAAAGAGGCAGAAATGGTGAGAGAAAAGGAGAACATGGAAAACAAGATGGCTAGACTCAAAGAGGAAGAGGATGGAATGCGGGAAGAAATAGGAAGGAAGATGGACAACTTGAAGCAGGAAAGTTATGAAATCAAAATACTTAGAGATGAAATTGACAGTCAAAAGGACCAGCTGAATGTCAAATTGCTTGAGTTGGAAAAAATGCGTGAAGAACTAAATAGAGAGAAGAAGGAAGTGAAAGACAGGAAGGATGAAACACTGAAAGAGAAAGGTCAGTTGGAAGAGAGGCGAGGTAAGATAAGTAAGGAGAAAGAGGAATTGGATATCAGTCTTGAACTGATGGAGAGACAAAGGGTAGACTTGACGAGCTTGAAGGCTGAAGCAGAAGCACAGATCGAGAGTATGGAAAATGACTGGAAGGAAAAGCTCACGAGGGAAAGACAACAACTTGAAGATGTAAAGGAGGAGATTCAGAAGGAAAAAGAAGCCTTTGAGAGAAAAGGGATTGACCATGAAAGAGAGAGATGAGTTTGAGCTGATGAAGTCTGAAACCCAGCAACAAATGGAGGAAATAGAACAAAACAAACAAGACATTCGTGTGGAGAAGGAAAAGCTGGATCAGATCAAAGCTGAGTTAGAAAGACGGTCTGAAGACATAACTCAGGTAATGGATGAGACAAGACGGAGAGGGGGAAGGTTGAAGAACTGGCTATCCAAATTCAAAAACAAAGAGAAGAAATGGTGGGTTTTATGGAAAAGAACAAACAAAAGCAGAACGAACTGGAACTCATGAATGACAAGATTGAAAGAGAGAAACAAGACATCAAGAAGGTCGGGATGTGCTAACAAAGGAGAGAGAGGAGCTGGAACAAATGAGGAATGAGATACAGCAACAGAGAGAGGATACAGATTCTCACATGGAAGACCAAAGGAAAGAGAAAGAACATTTGGAACAAATGAGGACGGACATGAAAAATCAGTTGCTAGAGATGGATAATGACAAGGAAATGATAGAAAGCTCAATGGGTGACCTGAGATTGAAAGAGGCAGAAATGGTGAGAGAAAAGGAGAACATGGAAAACAAGATGGCTAGACTCAAAGAGGAAGAGGATGGAATGCGGGAAGAAATAGGAAGGAAGATGGACAACTTGAAGCAGGAAAGTTATGAAATCAAAATACTTAGAGATGAAATTGACAGTCAAAAGGACCAGCTGAATGTCAAATTGCTTGAGTTGGAAAAAATGTGTGAAGAACTAAATAGAGAGAAGAAGGAAGTGAAAGACAGGAAGGATGAAACACTGAAAGAGAAAGGTCAGTTGGAAGAGAGGCGAGGTAAGATAAGTAAGGAGAAAGAGGAATTGGATATCAGTCTTGAACTGATGGAGAGACAAAGGGTAGACTTGACGAGGTTGAAGGCTGAAGCAGAAGCACAGATCGAGAGTATGGAAAATGACTGGAAGGAAAAGCTCACGAGGGAAAGACAACAACTTGAAGATGTAAAGGAGGAGATTCAGAAGGAAAAGAAGCCTTTGAGAGAAAAAAGGGATTGACCATGAAAGAGAGAGATGAGTTTGAGCTGATGAAGTCTGAAACCCAGCAACAAATGGAGGAAATAGAACAAAACAAACAAGACATTCGTGTGGAGAAGGAAAAGCTGGATCAGATCAAAGCTGAGTTAGAAAGACGGTCTGAAGACATAACTCAGGTAATGGATGAGACAAGACGGGAGAGAGGGGAACGTTGAAGAACTGGCTATCCAAATTCAAAAACAAAGAGAAGAAATGGTGGGTTTTATGGAAAAGAACAAACAAAAGCAGAACGAACTGGAACTCATGAATGACAAGATTGAAAGAGAGAAACAAGACATCGAAGAAGGTCGGGATGTGCTAACAAAGGAGAGAGAGGAGCTGGAACAAATGAGGAATGAGATACAGCAACAGAGAGAGGATACAGATTCTCACATGGAAGACCAAAGGAAAGAGAAAGAACATTTGGAACAAATGAGGACGGACATGAAAAATCAGTTGCTAGAGATGGATAATGACAAGGAAATGATAGAAAGCTCAATGGGTGACCTGAGATTGAAAGAGGCAGAAATGGTGAGAGAAAAGGAGAACATGGAAAACAAGATGGCTAGACTCAAAGAGGAAGAGGATGGAATGCGGGAAGAAATAGGAAGAAAGATGGACAACTTGAAGCAGGAAAGTTATGAAATCAAAATACTTAGAGATGAAATTGACAGTCAAAAGGACCAGCTGAATGTCAAATTGCTTGAGTTGGAAAAAATGCGTGAAGAACTAAATAGAGAGAAGAAGGAAGTGAAAGACAGAAAGGATGAAACACTGAAAGAGAAAGGTCAGTTGGAAGAGAGGCGAGGTAAGATAAGTAAGGAGAAAGAGGAATTGGATATCAGTCTTGAACTGATGGAGAGACAAAGGGTAGACTTGACGAGCTTGAAGGCTGAAGCAGAAGCACAGATCGAGAGTATGGAAAATGACTGGAAGGAAAAGCTCACGAGGGAAAGACAACAACTTGAAGATGTAAAGGAGGAGATTCAGAAGGAAAAAGAAGCCTTTGAGAGAAAAAAGGGATTGACCATGAAAGAGAGAGATGAGTTTGAGCTGATGAAGTCTGAAACCCAGCAACAAATGGAGGAAATAGAACAAAACAAACAAGACATTCGTGTGGAGAAGGAAAAGCTGGATCAGATCAAAGCTGAGTTAGAAAGACGGTCTGAAGACATAACTCAGGTAATGGATGAGACAAGACGGGAGAGGGGGAACGTTGAAGAACTGGCTATCCAAATTCAAAAACAAAGAGAAGAAATGGTGGGTTTTATGGAAAAGAACAAACAAAAGCAGAACGAACTGGAACTCATGAATGACAAGATTGAAAGAGAGAAACAAGACATCGAAGAAGGTCGGGATGTGCTAACAAAGGAGAGAGAGGAGCTGGAACAAATGAGGAATGAGATACAGCAACAGAGAGAGGATACAGATTCTCACATGGAAGACCAAAGGAAAGAGAAAGAACATTTGGAACAAATGAGGACGGACATGAAAAATCAGTTGCTAGAGATGGATAATGACAAGGAAATGATAGAAAGCTCAATGGGTGACCTGAGATTGAAAGAGGCAGAAATGGTGAGAGAAAAGGAGAACATGGAAAACAAGATGGCTAGACTCAAAGAGGAAGAGGATGGAATGCGAGAAGAAATCGGAAGGAAGATGGACAACTTGAAGCAGGAAAGTTATGAAATCAAAATACTTAGAGATGAAATTGACAGTCAAAAGGACCAGCTGAATGTCAAATTGCTTGAGTTGGAAAAAATGCGTGAAGAACTAAATAGAGAGAAGAAGGAAGTGAAAGACAGGAAGGATGAAACACTGAAAGAGAAAGGTCAGTTGGAAGAGAGGCGAGGTAAGATAAGTAAGGAGAAAGAGGAATTGGATATCAGTCTTGAACTGATGGAGAGACAAAGGGTAGACTTGACGAGCTTGAAGGCTGAAGCAGAAGCACAGATCGAGAGTATGGAAAATGACTGGAAGGAAAAGCTCACGAGGGAAAGACAACAACTTGAAGATGTAAAGGAGGAGATTCAGGAGGAAAAAGAAGCCTTTGAGAGAAAAAAGGGATTGACCATGAAAGAGAGAGATGAGTTTGAGCTGATGAAGTCTGAAACCCAGCAACAAATGGAGGAAATAGAACAAAACAAACAAGACATTCGTGTGGAGAAGGAAAAGCTGGATCAGATCAAAGCTGAGTTAGAAAGACGGTCTGAAGACATAACTCAGGTAATGGATGAGACAAGACGGGAGAGGGGAAGGTTGAAGAACTGGCTATCCAAATTCAAAAACAAAGAGAAGAAATGGTGGGTTTTATGGAAAAGAACAAACAAAAGCAGAACGAACTGGAACTCATGAATGACAAGATTGAAAGAGAGAAACAAGACATCAAGAAGGTCGGGATGTGCTAACAAAGGAGAGAGAGGAGCTGGAACAAATGAGGAATGAGATACAGCAACAGAGAGAGGATACAGATTCTCACATGGAAGACCAAAGGAAAGAGAAAGAACATTTGGAACAAATGAGGACGGACATGAAAAATCAGTTGCTAGAGATGGATAATGACAAGGAAATGATAGAAAGCTCAATGGGTGACCTGAGATTGAAAGAGGCAGAAATGGTGAGAGAAAAGGAGAACATGGAAAACAAGATGGCTAGACTCAAAGAGGAAGAGGATGGAATGCGAGAAGAAATCGGAAGGAAGATGGACAACTTGAAGCAGGAAAGTTATGAAATCAAAATACTTAGAGATGAAATTGACAGTCAAAAGGACCAGCTGAATGTCAAATTGCTTGAGTTGGAAAAAATGCGTGAAGAACTAAATAGAGAGAAGAAGGAAGTGAAAGACAGGAAGGATGAAACACTGAAAGAGAAAGGTCAGTTGGAAGAGAGGCGAGGTAAGATAAGTAAGGAGAAAGAGGAATTGGATATCAGTCTTGAACTGATGGAGAGACAAAGGGTAGACTTGACGAGCTTGAAGGCTGAAGCAGAAGCACAGATCGAGAGTATGGAAAATGACTGGAAGGAAAAGCTCACGAGGGAAAGACAACAACTTGAAGATGTAAAGGAGGAGATTCAGAAGGAAAAAGAAGCCTTTGAGAGAAAAAGGGATTGACCATGAAAGAGAGAGATGAGTTTGAGCTGATGAAGTCTGAAACCCAGCAACAAATGGAGGAAATAGAACAAAACAAACAAGACATTCGTGTGGAGAAGGAAAAGCTGGATCAGATCAAAGCTGAGTTAGAAAGACGGTCTGAAGACATAACTCAGGTAATGGATGAGACAAGACGGAGAGAGAGAACGTTGAAGAACTGGCTATCCAAATTCAAAAACAAAGAGAAGAAATGGTGGGTTTTATGGAAAAGAACAAACAAAAGCAGAACGAACTGGAACTCATGAATGACAAGATTGAAAGAGAGAAACAAGACATCAAGAAGGTCGGGATGTGCTAACAAAGGAGAGAGAGGAGCTGGAACAAATGAGGAATGAGATACAGCAACAGAGAGAGGATACAGATTCTCACATGGAAGACCAAAGGAAAGAGAAAGAACATTTGGAACAAATGAGGACGGACATGAAAAATCAGTTGCTAGAGATGGATAATGACAAGGAAATGATAGAAAGCTCAATGGGTGGCCTGAGATTGAAAGAGGCAGAAATGGTGAGAGAAAAGGAGAACATGGAAAACAAGATGGCTAGACTCAAAGAGGAAGAGGATGGAATGCGAGAAGAAATCGGAAGGAAGATGGACAACTTGAAGCAGGAAAGTTATGAAATCAAAATACTTAGAGATGAAATTGACAGTCAAAAGGACCAGCTGAATGTCAAATTGCTTGAGTTGGAAGAAATGCGTGAAGAACTAAATAGAGAGAAGAAGGAAGTGAAAGACAGGAAGGATGAAACACTGAAAGAGAAAGGTCAGTTGGAAGAGAGGCGAGGTAAGATAAGTAAGGAGAAAGAGGAATTGGATATCAGTCTTGAACTGATGGAGAGACAAAGGGTAGACTTGACGAGCTTGAAGGCTGAAGCAGAAGCACAGATCGAGAGTATGGAAAATGACTGGAAGGAAAAGCTCACGAGGGAAAGACAACAACTTGAAGATGTAAAGGAGGAGATTCAGGAGGAAAAAGAAGCCTTTGAGAGAAAAAAGGGATTGACCATGAAAGAGAGAGATGAGTTTGAGCTGATGAAGTCTGAAACCCAGCAACAAATGGAGGAAATAGAACAAAACAAACAAGACATCCGTGTGGAGAAGGAAAAGCTGGATCAGATCAAAGCTGAGTTAGAAAGACGGTCTGAAGACATAACTCAGGAAATGGATGAGACAAGACGGGAGAGGGGGAAGGTTAAAGAACTGGCTATCCAAACTCAAAAACAAAGAGAAGAAATGGTGGGTTTTATGGAAAAGAACAAACAAAAGCAGAACGAACTGGAACTCATGAATGACAAGATTGAAAGAGAGAAACAAGACATCGAAGAAAGCCGTTATGTGCTCACGAAGGAGAGAGAGGAGCTGGAACAAATGAGGAATGAGATACAGCAACAGAGAGAGGAGACAGAATCTCACATGGAAGACCAAAGGAAAGAGAAAGAACATTTGGAACAAATGAGGACGGATATGAAAAAACAGTTGCTAGAGATGGATAATGACAAGGAAATGATAGAAAGCTCAATGGGTGACCTGAGATTGAAAGAGGCAGAAATGGTGAGAGAAAAGGAGAACATGGAAAACAAGATGGCTAGACTCAAAGAGGAAGAGGATGGAATGCGAGAAGAAATAGGAAGGAAGATGGACAACTTGAAGCAGGAAAGTTATGAAATCAAAATACTTAGAGATGAAATTGACAGTCAAAAGGACCAGCTGAATGTCAAATTGCTTGAGTTGGAAGAAATGCGTGAAGAACTAAATAGAGAGAAGAAGGAAGTGAAAGACAGGAAGGATGAAACACTGAAAGAGAAAGGTCAGTTGGAAGAGAGGCGAGGTAAGATAAGTAAGGAGAAAGAGGAATTGGATATCAGTCTTGAACTGATGGAGAGACAAAGGGTAGACTTGACGAGCTTGAAGGCTGAAGCAGAAGCACAGATCGAGCCTACGGAATATGACTGGAAGGAAAAGCTCACGAGGGAAAGACAACAACTTGAAGATATAAAGGAGGAGATTCAGAAGGAAAAAGAGGCCTTTGAGAGAGAAAAGGGATTGACAATGAAAGAGAGAGATGAGTTTGAGCTGATGAAGTCTGAAACCCAGCGACAAATGGAGGAAATAGAACAAATCCAACAGGAAAGGGAGGAAATGAAAAGTGTTATCGAGGATATCAAGAGAACAATAGCTAATCAGGAAGTGATGAAAACTGAGATTGAGACAAAGAAACGAGAAACAGAAAATATAATGGAAATGATCTCAAAAGATAAAGACAACATGGAAAAAATTAAGTTTGAAATGAAAAGAGAGAGGGAAGAAATTGATATCACCAAGGGCAAGATGGTGACTGAGATGGATGAGCTGGAACATAGAAAGGCTGAGATCAAGAATGGAAAATATGAAGCAGAAATGTTGATGGCTTCACTGAAAGAGGAAGAGCAGAGTATGAAAGAGAATATTGGGAAGATGAAAGAACATTTAGAGCAGATTAATGCTGAAATACAACTACAGAGAGATGACATTGCAACCCAAATGGAAGAGCTAAAAGTCAAAAAAGAGGAGTTGGAAAACATTCAAATGGACATCGACAGACAAAAAGAACAGATGGACGGAACACAAAATGCTATAATCATGGAAAAGAATGAACTGGAAGAGAAGCTTGCTGGCATGCAAAAACAAACGGAGGAGGTGGAAGCCATCATTGAAATGACTAAGAGGGAGAAGGAGGATGTGATGAAGATAAAGGCTGAAATAGAGGAACAGAAAGATCAAATGGAAGACAACCTGATGGAAACTCTGAAACAGGACAGAGAAGAACTTGAACGTCTAAAACATAAGATGCAAATTGAAAAAGCAGACCTTGAAATAATTACAAAATTGGCATTGAAAGGTCGGGAAGAGTTGGATTCACTAACGTCTGAAATGCAAACCCAAAGAGAGGGAATAGAAAAAGACAAACAAAAGATACAAGATGAGAAGTATGAGGTGGAACAGATCAAGATGGAGTTATGGAGAAGGTCAGAGAATCTAGACAAAATTATGGAGGAGACCAAGACAGAAAAGGAGAACGTTGACAACATGGCTGTCCAAATCCAGAAGGAGAAAGCGGTCATTGAAAGTATTTCTGAGGATATCAAGACAAAGAAGACTGATATTGAATTGATGAAAGCTGAGATTGAGACAGAGAAACAAGAGACAGAAAACATGAAGGACGTGATATCAAGCGATAAACATTATTTGGAGGAAATGAAGATTGAGATGGAAAGACACTGGGAAGAAATGGAAAAAACCAAGGATAAGATAGCAATCGATGTTGGTGATTTGGAACAGAAAAGGGCTGAGATTGAGAGAGAAAGAGATGAAGCAGACAAGAGGATGGTTGAATTGAAAGAGGAAGAGCAAAGTATGAAGGAGGATATTAGGAAGATGAAAGACAACCTAGAGCAGATCAATTCTGAAATACAATTACAGCGAGAGGACATTGAAGCCCAAATGGAGGAGTTAAATGTCAAAAAGCAGAGTTGGAAAACATCCAAGCTGATCTAGACAGACAGAAAGTAGAACATGATGAGATGGGAAAATATATATTTGTGGAAAAGAATCAACTGGACGAGAGGAATGCTGCCTTGCAAAAACAAAGGGAGGAGGTGTGTAAAATCATGGAACCAACCGCTATTATGAAGAAAGAAGTGATAAAGGCTGAAGTACAAACACAGACAGAGCCCATGGAAGACAGCTTGGAGGAACAGCTCAAAAGGGACATGGAAGAAGTTGAAGGTCATGACATAGATAAAGAGGACCTGGAACAAACCAACAGGCTGACAATGATAGAGAGGGATGAGTTGGAATCCATGAAGTCTGAAATAGTAAAACAAAGACAGGAAATAGAGGAGAACAAACAAAAGATACAGGATGAGAAGGATGAGATTGAAAAGATCAAGAATGATTTACAGAAACGGTCAGAGAATCTAGACAACCTCATGGAAGAGACAAAGAGGGAAAAGAAGAATGTTAAGGACAGAGCTGTTCAAATCCAGAAGGACAAGGAGGACATTGAACTTGTTATTGAGGATACCAAGACAAAGAACGCTGAACTGGAAATGTTGAAAGCTGAGATAAAGACAGAGAAACAAGAAACATTAAACCTGAAGGACATGATATCAAAGGAGAAACGTGACTTGGAACAAATTAAGATGAAGATGGAAAAAGAAATACAAGAACTGGATAACACCAAGGACATGATAGAAAATGATATTAGTCAGCTGGAACAAAGAATGGTTGAGTTAGAAGGAGAAGAAGATGGAGTGAAACATCTGATGGCTTCACTGAAAGAGGAAGAGCAGAGTATGAAAGAGAATATTGGGAAGATGAAAGAACATTTAGAGCAGATTAATGCTGAAATACAACTACAGAGAGATGACATTGCAACCCAAATGGAAGAGCTAAAAGTCAAAAAGAGGAGTTGGAAAACATTCAAATGGACATCGACAGACAAAAAGAACAGATGGACGGAACACAAAATGCTATAATCATGGAAAAGAATGAACTGGAAGAGAAGCTTGCTGGCATGCAAAAACAAACGGAGGAGGTGGAAGCCATCATTGAAATGACTAAGAGGGAGAAGGAGGATGTGATGAAGATAAAGGCTGAAATAGAGGAACAGAAAGATCAAATGGAAGACAACCTGATGGAAACTCTGAAACAGGACAGAGAAGAACTTGAACGTCTAAAACATAAGATGCAAATTGAAAAAGAGGACCTTGAAATAATTACAAAATTGGCATTGAAAGGTCGGGAAGAGTTGGAATCACTAACGTCTGAAATGCAAACCCAAAGAGAGGGAATAGAAAAAGACAAACAAAAGATACAAGATGAGAAGTATGAGGTGGAACAGATCAAGATGGAGTTATGGAGAAGGTCAGAGAATCTAGACAAAATTATGGAGGAGACCAAGACAGAAAAGGAGAACGTTGACAACATGGCTGTCCAAATCCAGAAGGAGAAAGCGGTCATTGAAAGTATTTCTGAGGATATCAAGACAAAGAAGACTGATATTGAATTGATGAAAGCTGAGATTGAGACAGAGAAACAAGAGACAGAAAACATGAAGGACGTGATATCAAGCGATAAACATTATTTGGAGGAAATGAAGATTGAGATGGAAAGACACTGGGAAGAAATGGAAAAAACCAAGGATAAGATAGCAATCGATGTTGGTGATTTGGAACAGAAAAGGGCTGAGATTGAGAGAGAAAGAGATGAAGCAGACAAGAGGATGGTTGAATTGAAAGAGGAAGAGCAAAGTATGAAGGAGGATATTAGGAAGATGAAAGACAACCTAGAGCAGATCAATTCTGAAATACAATTACAGCGAGAGGACATTGAAGCCCAAATGGAGGAGTTAAATGTCAAAAAAGCAGAGTTGGAAAACATCCAAGCTGATCTAGACAGACAGAAAGTAGAACATGATGAGATGGGAAAATATATATTTGTGGAAAAGAATCAACTGGACGAGAGGAATGCTGCCTTGCAAAAACAAAGGGAGGAGGTGTGTAAAATCATGGAACCAACCGCTATTATGAAGAAAGAAGTGATAAAGGCTGAAGTACAAACACAGACAGAGCCCATGGAAGACAGCTTGGAGGAACAGCTCAAAAGGGACATGGAAGAAGTTGAAGGTCATGACATAGATAAAGAGGACCTGGAACAAACCAACAGGCTGACAATGATAGAGAGGGATGAGTTGGAATCCATGAAGTCTGAAATAGTAAAACAAAGACAGGAAATAGAGGAGAACAAACAAAAGATACAGGATGAGAAGGATGAGATTGAAAAGATCAAGAATGATTTACAGAAACGGTCAGAGAATCTAGACAACCTCATGGAAGAGACAAAGAGGGAAAAGAAGAATGTTAAGGACAGAGCTGTTCAAATCCAGAAGGACAAGGAGGACATTGAACTTGTTATTGAGGATACCAAGACAAAGAACGCTGAACTGGAAATGTTGAAAGCTGAGATAAAGACAGAGAAACAAGAAACATTAAACCTGAAGGACATGATATCAAAGGAGAAACGTGACTTGGAACAAATTAAGATGAAGATGGAAAAAGAAATACAAGAACTGGATAACACCAAGGACATGATAGAAAATGATATTAGTCAGCTGGAACAAAGAATGGTTGAGTTAGAAGGAGAAGAAGATGGAGTGAAACATCTGATGGCTTCACTGAAAGAGGAAGAGCAGAGTATGAAAGAGAATATTGGGAAGATGAAAGAACATTTAGAGCAGATTAATGCTGAAATACAACTACAGAGAGATGACATTGCAACCCAAATGGAAGAGCTAAAAGTCAAAAAAGAGGAGTTGGAAAACATTCAAATGGACATCGACAGACAAAAAGAACAGATGGACGGAACACAAAATGCTATAATCATGGAAAAGAATGAACTGGAAGAGAAGCTTGCTGGCATGCAAAAACAAACGGAGGAGGTGGAAGCCATCATTGAAATGACTAAGAGGGAGAAGGAGGATGTGATGAAGATAAAGGCTGAAATAGAGGAACAGAAAGATCAAATGGAAGACAACCTGATGGAAACTCTGAAACAGGACAGAGAAGAACTTGAACGTCTAAAACATAAGATGCAAATTGAAAAAGAGGACCTTGAAATAATTACAAAATTGGCATTGAAAGGTCGGGAAGAGTTGGAATCACTAACGTCTGAAATGCAAACCCAAAGAGAGGGAATAGAAAAAGACAAACAAAAGATACAAGATGAGAAGTATGAGGTGGAACAGATCAAGATGGAGTTATGGAGAAGGTCAGAGAATCTAGACAAAATTATGGAGGAGACCAAGACAGAAAAGGAGAACGTTGACAACATGGCTGTCCAAATCCAGAAGGAGAAAGCGGTCATTGAAAGTATTTCTGAGGATATCAAGACAAAGAAGACTGATATTGAATTGATGAAAGCTGAGATTGAGACAGAGAAACAAGAGACAGAAAACATGAAGGACGTGATATCAAGCGATAAACATTATTTGGAGGAAATGAAGATTGAGATGGAAAGACACTGGGAAGAAATGGAAAAAACCAAGGATAAGATAGCAATCGATGTTGGTGATTTGGAACAGAAAAGGGCTGAGATTGAGAGAGAAAGAGATGAAGCAGACAAGAGGATGGTTGAATTGAAAGAGGAAGAGCAAAGTATGAAGGAGGATATTAGGAAGATGAAAGACAACCTAGAGCAGATCAATTCTGAAATACAATTACAGCGAGAGGACATTGAAGCCCAAATGGAGGAGTTAAATGTCAAAAAAGCAGAGTTGGAAAACATCCAAGCTGATCTAGACAGACAGAAAGTAGAACATGATGAGATGGGAAAATATATATTTGTGGAAAAGAATCAACTGGACGAGAGGAATGCTGCCTTGCAAAAACAAAGGGAGGAGGTGTGTAAAATCATGGAACCAACCGCTATTATGAAGAAAGAAGTGATAAAGGCTGAAGTACAAACACAGACAGAGCCCATGGAAGACAGCTTGGAGGAACAGCTCAAAAGGGACATGGAAGAAGTTGAAGGTCATGACATAGATAAAGAGGACCTGGAACAAACCAACAGGCTGACAATGATAGAGAGGGATGAGTTGGAATCCATGAAGTCTGAAATAGTAAAACAAAGACAGGAAATAGAGGAGAACAAACAAAAGATACAGGATGAGAAGGATGAGATTGAAAAGATCAAGAATGATTTACAGAAACGGTCAGAGAATCTAGACAACCTCATGGAAGAGACAAAGAGGGAAAAGAAGAATGTTAAGGACAGAGCTGTTCAAATCCAGAAGGACAAGGAGGACATTGAACTTGTTATTGAGAATACCAACACAAAGAACGCTGAACTGGAAATGTTGAAAGCTGAGATAAAGACAGAGAAACAAGAAACATTAAACCTGAAGGACATGATATCAAA
Source organism: Brachymystax lenok tsinlingensis (assembly GCA_030435695.1). Classification (NCBI taxonomy): domain Eukaryota; kingdom Metazoa; phylum Chordata; class Actinopteri; order Salmoniformes; family Salmonidae; genus Brachymystax; species Brachymystax lenok. The sequence goes on from CM059799.1 coordinate 32,945,793, forward strand.
GGAGAAACGTGACTTGGAACAAATTAAGATGAAGATGGAAAAAGAAATACAAGAACTGGATAACACCAAGGACATGATAGAAAATGATATTAGTCAGCTGGAACAAAGAATGGTTGAGTTAGAAGGAGAAGAAGATGGAGTGAAACATCTGATGGCTTCACTGAAAGAGGAAGAGCAGAGTATGAAAGAGAATATTGGGAAGATGAAAGAACATTTAGAGCAGATTAATGCTGAAATACAACTACAGAGAGATGACATTGCAACCCAAATGGAAGAGCTAAAAGTCAAAAAAGAGGAGTTGGAAAACATTCAAATGGACATCGACAGACAAAAAGAACAGATGGACGGAACACAAAATGCTATAATCATGGAAAAGAATGAACTGGAAGAGAAGCTTGCTGGCATGCAAAAACAAACGGAGGAGGTGGAAGCCATCATTGAAATGACTAAGAGGGAGAAGGAGGATGTGATGAATATAAAGGCTGAAATAGAGGAACAGAAAGATCGAATGGAAGACAACCTGATGGAAACTCTGAAACAGGACAGAGAAGAACTTGAACGCCTGAAAGAAACAGAAAGAAAGGAGGAAACTAAGGGCATAAAAGAGAAGACAGAGAGGGAGAAGGATGGGTTAGAACGGGTTGACATAGAGTCCCAGAGACTGTTGGAAGATCTGGAGAACGTTGTGGAGGAAACCATGGAGAAAGAGGGTACAGAGGAAATGGCTATCCAAATACAAAAGCAAAAGGAGGACAATGTGAGAATCATTGAGGAGATGGAGCAAAATAAGGCATATTTAGAGCTGATGAATGTTAAGATGCAAAATGAGAGAGAAGAAATAGACTCTATCAAGGCCATGATTGAAAGGGAGAAGGATGACCTGCAACAAATGAAGTCTAAGATTACACAGCAAAGATGCGAAATTGAACAAATTACAGCCGTCTTAAAGGATGAGAAGGACACTCTTGAGCAATTTAAGACTGATATGGAAAGACAGAGACAAGAGATGATGAACAATATGGACTTGGTGGAAAGAGAGAGAGATGAACTGGAAAAGACAAGGTCTGAGATGGATGAGTTGGAACACATGGCAGCTGAAATAGAAAGACTGAAGGATGAAATTGACAAAAGAAAGGGTGCAGCAATGATGGAGGTGCCTCAGCTGGAGGAAAGAGAAGACAGCAATCGGAAGCAGAGTCTTGAAGTTGTCTTCATCTCAGACACAACACAGGCAGAAAAAAGAAAGGATGAACCCGAACAAAGCACGGTTGAGACACTTCAGACAAAGGAAGAAATGATGGACTCAATCAAGAAGGGCAGAGATGATCTACAACAAATGAGAGCTGACATACAAAAACACGCGGAGGTCAGAAATAAAAACAAGAACGTGACAGATTGGGGGAAGTATGAGTTGGAGCAAAGACATTTACTACTAAACCAGCATGAGGAGGAAATACAAAGCTTGAGACAACAGTTACAGAAGGAGAGAGAAACGCTGGATGAGATTATGAATGACGTGCAAAACAAGCAAGACATGTTAAAGAGTGAGAGGGATCATTTGGAAAAGATAAGGGTTGAGATCCAGAGCGAAAAGGATACAGAAGGTTACTGGATTACTCAAAATGAAGATGAGGGGATGAAAATGGAACACCTGGAGCGGTCTTCAGCAGAGACAGACACTCTTAGCTCAGGAGCCGACAATATAATGTCAGCAGGCAGTAGAGAGATGGAGAAGAAGAAAGAAATAACACATACGGCAGAGACAAAACAAGAAAGTGGAGACATGGAGGAAGTCGAACTGGTAAAGCAGGATACAAAAAAAGATGTGAGCAAAAGTGAGCACAAAGACAGAAGGAGCTATATGAATGCTGTGACACAAACGCAAGAGATTGAGGAAGTAGGACAGCTGAAGAATGAGGATGAGGAGGGTGTGCTTGCACTACTGATGGTTGAAATAGACAAACAGAGAAAAGAGATTGAAAACAACATGGTGGAACTAGAGAGACAGAAGAAGGAGCTGCAACAGGTCAGAGCTGAGATACAGACAGCCAAAAAAGAACTGGTGGAGACTGACATGCACGGACAGGTCGAGGATTCCACTGAGATGCAGAGACAGGTTGAAGATTCCACTCAACTTAGAGAAGAAACTGAGGACAACCACAGACAAAAGACAACTACAACACAAGTTGAGTTGGATCTGACAACAGATGAAAGGCTTCCGAAGAGAGATCATTTGGAGAAACTCCGTCAAGAGGCTCAGACAGAAAAGGAGGAGATTGAGAAGATTAAGCACAGAGTTAATGAAATGAAAGAACATCTAGAGGAAAGACTAGTGGTGATTCAGAGGCATGAGTTGGTACAGAGAACAAGAATACAAAGAGAGAAAGAAGAGTTAAAGAAGATGAAGGAAGAGGTGGAGAGAGACAGCCAAGCTCGGCAAAGAGAGTGGGATAGAGGTAGGAGGAAACTTCAGGAGAAGGACCAGGAGCTTGAGATGCTAAAAGTGGAGATGTTCAGAGAGATCGAGAGACTGCAGGTTAATATGGAAAAAGAGATGGAAACACTCAAGACAAGTGACAAAGGTATCCAAACCTCAGACGTGGCATTAACCATAGAAGAAGAGACAATGTGGTTGATGGAGGAATCAACAATGGAGGAGCACAGTATGCTGGCAGAAATAAGTCAAGAAACAGAGCAAACCACAGTGGATATGACATTCGCCAGTTCATCACTGGAGCTCCAGGGTCAATCAGAGGAACACACAGTGATAGAGGATGCTCAGATGAGCGTAGTAGGATCAGAAGCTTCTCCATTCAGCAGGTTGCTACAGAGGCTTCGGCGCTACTGCTGTGGCTGCTGCCGCTGTTGTGCCTGCTGCGGAAGGGAGCATGAAGAAGAGGAGAACATAGTGTAGTCCCAACTCTCAAAGTCAGCCAAATTGTGCTTCATGGAAGCTTGGAGAGTACATGAAGTTCAACAACTTTAATTCAACGTGTATTTCTTTTGTCATAGCTTTTCCAAGTAATTGCATTTCGTGTCAGTGGGGCTCAGAATAAATAAATTGTTATGTAAAGACTGTGTGAAAAGAAATCTGGTTCAGTAATATGCATTGTGAAACAACATAATCAGTTATTATTCATTCAGTTACATCATGTATGATATGTATTCTATTATGCCCAAGTGATAAGAAATCATGTTGAGATGATAATTTACAACAACCTGATTTATATGGCTAAATTGCGGTGTTGTAAGTGTTGTGCAGTATTGCAGTGCTATGTATTTACAATTATGATGAACTGAGTTTGCACTGCATATTAGATCTAGAGAGAGCAAAATGTACCTTTATTTATTCATTATATTTATAATTAAATATTTATTTATTATCTCTTTTTACAGCTTTTGTTAAAGGTGCGCTGGATACTGAATGGACTCTTATCAAGATTTGTCATAATAATTTGTCAAAACAAGTTATTTCTATTACTTTTAGTTTTCTATTTTTATACACACTGAATTTGCTGTTAACAAAGTGCTATTCTATATTTGTCTCAGGGACAATTGTTGTTCTTTAAGCCAGTATTTTGTAAGTGTAAAAGCCTTGTAATTCATTTATAAGCGTGTGATTTAAATTTATTTAATTGGGTTATTTCTGCATCTCTTTCTCTATACATCCACAATTACAACAAACATTTGTTATTATGTTCTCATATGGGATGAATTTACAGTGCAGTAATTGATTCTAGTAGTGACTGAAGAAGTACAAAATACACTTGATTATTTTGATATGAGCAATGGTTCCCCTTATGAACTTCAGTGGGGTCTGTGATTCACTCAGTCAGTCCTAATTTAAAAGAATTTACATTGCAAGGTTGGGTCAATAATCAGCAATGACAGAAACCCAGACACAGAGGGTTAGGTTGGCCTCGTCAGACCTAAACCATTGTTTTTCGGAAGCAGCTGAAAGGGGACACTAATAAAGTAGTCATTACCCAGGTAATTGCTTATGACCTGTTCCTTGTCGTGAATGTCAAGGAAAGTTACTCAAAATTGGCACAAGAACTTGGCAGTGGGGCATACACAACAGTGGTCTGTGAGAGCTGAGTTTGAAGTTTTGTGAAAGCTTCATGTCATGTCAAAATAATCAATGCACTATGGGCCGGTTTCCTGGACTAAAAAGGATACTCTATGGAGACTATCCATACTTTTGCTTTTTAGTTCAGGAATAGGTTTAATTAGATTATTGTCTCAAGTATACAGTTGAAGTCGGACGTTTACATACACCTTAGCCAAATACATTTAAACTCAGTTTTTCACAATTCCTGACATTTAATCCTCGTAAAATTGTCTCCCTGTCTTAGGTCAGTTAGGATCCTAACTTTATTTTAAGAATGTGAAATGTCTGAATAATAGTAGAGAGAATGATTTATTTCAGCTTTTATTTCTTTCATCCCATTCCCAGTGGGTCAGAAGTTTACATACACTCAATTAGAATTTGGTAGCATTGCAATTAAATTGTTTAACTTGGGTCAAACGTTTTGGGTAGCCTTCCACAAGCTTCCCACAATAAGTTGGGTGAATTTGGCCCATTCCTCCTGACAGAGCTGGTGTAACTGAGTCAGGTTTGTAGGCCTCTTTGCTCGCACATGCTTTTTCAGTTCTGCCCACAAATTTTCTATAGGATTGAGGTCAGGGCTTTGTGATGGCCACTCCAATACCTTGACTTTGTTGTCCTTAAGCCATTTTGCCACTACTTTGGAAGTTTGTTTGGGGTCATTGTCCATTTGGAAGACCAATTTGCGACCAAGCTTTAACTTCCTGACTGATGTCTTGAGATGTTGCTTCAATATATCCACATAATTTTCCTACCTCATGATGCCATCTATTTTGTGAAGTGCACCAGTCCCTCCTGCAGCAAATCACCTCCACAACATGATGCTGCCACTCCCGTGCTTCACGGTTGGGATGGTGTTCTTCGGCTTGCAAGCCTCCCCGGTTTTCCTCCAAGCAAAATGATGGTCATTATGGACAAACAGTTATATTTTTGTTTCATCAGACCAGAGGACATTTCTCCAAAAAGTACAATCTTTGTCCCCATGTGCAGTTGCAAACCGTAGTCTGGCTTTTTTATGGAGGTTTTGGAGAAGTGGCTTCTTCCTTGCTGAGTGGCCTTTCAGGTTATGACGATATAGGACTCGTTTTACTGTGGATATAGATACTTTTGTACCTGTTTCCTCCAGCATCTTCACAAGGTCCTTTGCTGTTGTTCTGGGATTGATTTGCACTTTTCGCACCAAAGTATGTTCATCTCTAGGAGACAGAACGCGACTCCTGCCTGAGCGGTATGACGGCTGCGTGGTCCCATGGTGTTTATACTTGCATACTATTGTTTGTACAGATGAACGTGGTACCTTCAGGCGTTTGAAAATTGCGCCCAAGAATGAACCAGACTTGTGGAGGTCTACATTTGTTTCTGAGGTCTTGTCTGATTTCTTTTGATTTTCCCATGATGTCAAGCAAGGAGGCACTGGGTTTGAAGGTAGGCCTTGAAATACATCCACAGGTACACCTCCAATTGACTCAAATTATGTCAAAAAGGCTATCAGAAGCATCTAAAGCCATGACATCATTTTCTGGAAATTTCCAAGCTGTTTCAAGGCACAGTAAACTTAGTGTATGTAAACTTCTGACCCACTGGAATTTGTCATGCATAAAGTAGATGTCCTAACTGACTTGCCAAAACTATAGTTTGTTAACAAGAAATTTGTGGAGTGGTTGAAAAACTAGTTTTAATGACTCCAACCTAAGTGTATGTAAACTTCCGACTTCAACTGTAATTTTGACCCAAAGGTGGAGATACGGGAATAAAAATCAATTATCACACACAATTTGACAGACACTACTAAAAGTGCAAGAATATGCAAATAAAAAAAGGAAGTGGCAGGATTGTGGGTACTGGTGCAGTGAGTCAGGCGCAGGAGAGCAGAGATGTGTGGACCAGGTATTTAATAACAACAGCACCAGTACACTAAACATACAATGTGCGGGAAAAATACCGGTCTCACAAAGTAACAGGCGTAAACACAGAACCCGGCAAACAAAACAACCAGCCGTATCGTAACAAAACTGATGAATGAATATAAACACGCACACAAACATAGGGGAAACAGAGGGTTCAATTATGAATATGTAATTGGGGAATTGAAACCAGGTGTGTAGAAACAAAGACAAAAGAAATGGAAAATGAAAAGTGGATCGGCAATGGCTAGAAGACCGGTGACTAGAAGGAGAGGGACCGACTTCGGCGGAAGTCGTGACAGTAAGTTTATGACATTGGAGGGAACATTGATATTCCAATGGAAAAGTACAGCTGCAATGCCTGGGAAATCCATCAATCACTCATGTGCCTGGATACTATTTACCAATTTTGTCAAATTACTGTTTGCCTATAACCCAATAAAGACACCATTAATAAATGAGTTCTGTTTCTTTTGTCATTCCCTCAAACTGGTCCCTCACATCATTATAGCTTATCTGTGAATTTATTCTTTGCATTATCGAATGTAATAATCACCCCCCATGTCTGGAAAAAGGCCTAACAATTGCATCGGTGGCAAGAATGCATCTATGGTAGGCTATCTCCTAGCCTACATATTATATTTTGAGAGATTTGCAGGCAGTGTTTAACTATATGTGCCTTTTTTACTGAAAATAGGCTTGTGAAATGTGATGAATTATAAGACAATGGTCGACAATGCACTGCTGCAAACAGATGCCATTTCCTGAGTTTCTGAACTCACCTCAGTCCTCTTTTTTATAAAAATAATTATTTCACCTTTATTTTACAAGGTAAGCTAGTTGAGAACAAGTTCTCATTTACAACTGTGACTTGGCCAAGATAAAGCAAAGCAGTGCGACACAAACAACACAGAGTTACACATGGAATAAACAAGCGTACAGTCAATAACACAATAGAAGGAAAAAAAAGTATATTTACAGTGTGTGCAAATGGCGTGAGGAGGTAGGCAATAAATAGGCTATAGTAGCGAAATAAATTACAATTTAGCAGATGATGATGTGCAAGTAGAGATACTGGTGTGCAAAAGAGCAGAAAAGTAAATAAAAACAGTATGGGGATGAGGTAGTTAGATTTGGTGGGCTATTTACCGATGGATTATGTACAGCTGCAGTGATCGGTTAGCTGCTCAGATAACTGGTGTTTAAGTGAGGGAGATATAATAGTGAGGGAGATATAAGTCTCCCGCTTCAGCGATTTTTGCAATTCGTTCCAGTCACTGGCAGCAGAGAACTGGAAGGAAAGGTGGCCAAAGGAGGTGTTGGCTTTGGGGATGACCAGTGAGATATACCTGCTGGAGCGCGTGCTACGGGTGGGTGTTGTTATGGTGACCAGTGAGCTGAGATAAGGCGGAGCTTTACCTAGCATAGACTTATAGATGACCTGGAGCCAGTGGGTCTGGCGACAGATATGTAGCGAGGGCTAGCCGACTAGAGCATACAGGTCGCAGTGGTGGGTGGTATAAGGGGCTTTGGTAACGAAATGGATGGCACTGTGATAGACTGCATCCAGTTTGCTGAGAAGAGTATGGAAGCTATTTTGTAGATGACATCGCCGAAGTCGAGGATCGGTAGGATAGTCAGTTTTACTAGGGTAAGTTTGGCGGCGTGAGTGAAGGAGGCTTTGTTGCGAAATAGGAAGCCGATTCTAGATTTGATTATGGATTGGAGATGTTTAAGATGAGTCTGGAAGGAGAGTTTACTGTCTAGCCAGACACCTAGATATTTGTAGATGTCCACATATTCTAGGTCAGAACTGTCCATGGTAGTGATGCAAGTCGGGCGGGCGGGTTGAAAAGCATGCATTTGGTTTTACTAGCGTTTAGGAGCAGTTGGAGGCCACGGAAGGAGTGCTGTATGGCATTGAAGCTCGTTTGGAGGTTAGTTAACACAGTGTCCAAAGAAGGGCCAGAAGTATACAGAATGGTGTCGTCCGCGTAGAGGTGGATCAGGGAATCACCCGCAGCAAGAGCGACATCATTGATGTATACAGAGAAAAGAGTCGGCCCGAGAATTGAACCCTGTGGTACCCCCATAGAGACTGCCAGAGGTCCGGACAGCAGGCCCTCCAATTTGACACACTGAACTCTGTCTGCAAAGTAGTTGGTGAACAAGGCAAGGCAGTCATTTGAGAAACCAAGGCTATTGAGTCTGCCGATAAGAATACGGTGATTGACAGAGTCAAAAGCCTTGGCCAGGTCGATGAAGACGGCTGCACAGTACTGTCTTTTATCAATGGCGGTTATGATATCGTTTAGTACCTTGAGCGTGGCTGAGGTGCACCCGTGACCAGCTCGGAAACCGGATTGCACAGCAGAGAAGGTACGGTGGGATTCGAAATGGTCAGTGATCTGTTTATTAACTCGAAGACTTTAGAGAGGCAGGGCAGGATGGATATAGGTCTATAGCAGTTTGGGTCTAGAGTGTCACCCCCCTTTGAAGAGGGGGATGACCGTGGCAGCTTTCCAATCTTTGGGGATCTCGGATGATACGAAAGAGAGGTTGAACAGACTGGTAATAGGGGTTGCAACAATGGCAGCGGATAGCTTTAGAAAGAGAGGATCCAGATTGTCAAGCCCAGCTGATTTGTACGGGTCCAGGTTTTGCAGCTCTTTCAGAACATCTGCTATCACCCTCTTAGGGACAGGTCGACTTTTGTTAACATTCTGAAACACAACTCAAAGGCCAAAAAAAAGGTACATTAGAGAAGGTGAAGGAGAAACTATTATAAAGCTAAAAGTCTCAAGAAACATTACGTGTACATTTCTGACACCGTTAAGGTAGATCAATTCATGCATGTCATTAGACTACACTTAAGTGACAGACTCCTTTCAAACAGACTCGATCATTTCAATCCCTGAGATATGTTATATAGCTTGTTCTGTTCATTTAGTATGGTAACTACCACTTAACTACCCAGTTGGCTACTTTAAAAAGGGCAGAAGCATGGCGGAAGCCCTCAATGGCGCTGCCCATGCTAAAACACCCTTTGGGCCACTAGAGGCCTCGATCATTCTCTATGGTCTGCACTGCAGAAGTCTGCGTTAAGGGACATGTGCACATGCACGCTTTGGCTGTCCCTAATTTCTTGAACGATGTGATATACAGTTCACAGACCAGAAATATTACTACCATAACCATTCCACAACAAACAACTCAACTCAAATGCACTGTTGTTATTTGCATCATTTATTCCACACATACAGGTGTCTTGGAAAAATAAAATAACCTGAGGGACCAACAGTCGCTCAACATGTTTTAGCCAGTCAAATTAAGACACAAAGATGAGATGACAAAGTGACCAAACACATTGAGACAAAATGACAAATCAAAATGAGTCACAACCGTAAAAACTCAAACAAAGACAAAGTACAACTCAAGAGAACATATGAGACACTTTATCCAACCTTGTCCCACATGGAATTAGGTGAAAGAATGGGACTAGAAGGCAAAAAGGGATGGAAGACAAATAAAAGAGAAAGTAACAAAGAGAAAAAGCATACAAAATGTAGCCCACTAGTACAAGTGAAAAGTAACAATAGATATGCTGGGTCAAGGAAGATGAAACGGGGAAAGATGTAATAACAGACAAATTAGCGCGTAAGAGACATTCATTAAATAGCGGAACAATCAATACAGATTTTCTATTCTCCAACGTCTACCATTTTAAATGAGGTTTCAGTAACACAGAATAGGGCATCATAAAGAGAGAAAACATTGACAAAAGGAAAATACAGAACACCTTATTTTAGCACACTAACTCAGAGTTAAAGTCATACACCCAAGCGCCGCAAGTTGTTCAAGATTAATGCTTTTTAAAAATCACCCTTCAATTAAAAGGAACAGCTTTTTTTCCTATCAAAGCCTTCCCAGTGTATACCCATTTTAAGAGTTAACTCTGACCTTTTCACACTTTACTAGTGGGTGCCAGTAAGTTGTCAAATGAGTAAATTGTTTTGCTCGACAGTAAAAATGACCTGTCAGCGTGAGAGCTGAAACGGATTTGTGCTGGACACATGGATGGAATGGAACTTGGTTCACTGGTCAAATGCTAGATGCTGAGAGGGAACGGCTAGGAAGAGCTGCAGTCAAATGAGTCAAGTTGTGTCTACTACACTTTATGTTCTGGTCTGGTTCCATCTGGTGTGAGACATTACCAATCTAGGTTTAGCTTTGATGACTATTTATTTAGTGTAATAGACAAACAAGTAGCTAAAATAATTTCTAGGATTTTTTTTAAGCCCTAAGCCATTCAAGGTGTATGAAATTAAACATTTTAATCTTTATCAATCAATAGATTTCTATGAAATCCTGCCACTTCATTTTGGACATGCAATGGAAATTATGTCTGATTTTATACATACATTTTTTTATCATTCCCATTCATGTCAAACAAAATAAATAATAAAATGTACACTTTATCCACATCATCAATAGCCCTAAATTGTGGTAAAGAACAGAAGATGGTGGCAAAAGTAATAATCCATTGGTTTCCTTTATTTCATTTTTTAAATCTTTTTTTTTATAATGTCAGATATTTGAATCAGCAAAAGTAGGGGCACCCAGGAGTAACAGGGGCACCCATGGGTAGCTGGGGTGTGACCACAACCCCACCAGCGGCCGTGAACCCGTTGGGAACAGCATGCAGAGCAGCGTGGCACCAGAATCACTCCAGACGGCACCAGAGTCACTCCAGACGGCACCAGACCTCGGGGCCTGAGGACCAGAAGCACAGGCTGCTGAACCTGAGCCTGGGTCAGGCTCTCTGACACTGGGTGGCATCTAGCAACAGGACCACCTGCACGCTAACTGCTTCACTGACTGACTGACACACACAGCATAGGAGGGAAACAGGAGTGGAGGTTGTGAAAGGAGGAGAGATAGATTGAGATTGAAAGAAAGAGGGGACAATGGCGGGTTGGATAAGAGAGAAAAGAATCCCAGAGGAATGTACTGTGTGAGTGAGTGATTCTCGCTCAAAAAGGTAAGACTTGTTGTGTGAGCACTTCCGTGTGTTAACAAATGTGCGTTTATAAATGATGTGTCCAGTATGATGTGCGTTGGGTTGGAATTTTATGGAATGTATTATGTGTATATGATGATGATATGTGAAAGTGTTACTGTGTATGTATGGGGAGGGAGGGGGCAGTGCTCATGGCTGTTTCCTGTGGGAGAATGGCAGGTCAGAGGTGAGAAGTCAGTGTCTAAGGGTCACAGTGGGGTTGAGGTGAGGTCAGATTCGGGGCAACTGCTTCTCAATGAATTCCTTCACTGCTGCCATCTCCTGCAAAATCAGAATAAAGAGGCTTATAAGAAACCGAACATCATGAATACTTCCACACTGATACTCATAGAAAACCATTAACACACATAGAACATTGATACTCATGCATGTTACAACCAAAATCCCCTTTTACCTGAGGACAGGAGCTGTGCATGAGTCCCGGGTAGGTCCGGAAGGTGATTTTCTGAGGGTTGACGATGACCTTGAGCTTCTCGGACGTCATGGCCCCAAACTGCACTGGGATCATGGGGTCCATCTCCCCATGACACTGCAGTATGGGCATGTCTCTGTTCCCACTGGCGCTCGCCGCCTAATGGGAACAACAGACCATTACATCCAATTAATACAAGCAAAAAGTGAAGACCAGGTTCTAACACCAAATAACATATTCAGTTCATTCATATCTACACAGCAAAATCATCAAGACCAATGGAGAGTACATTTTCCAGTTTGGAATCCAGCCCAGTAATAAAACAAACAGCTCTGTTGAATGTTCAGGGGCTCGAGAGTACCGTACATTTTAGACAAACAAGTAAGCTGTGTAAATGTACCTGTGGGAAACTCTTGTGAAGCGGTAACCAGCAACTGAGAGCAACCACGCCCGCCAATTGCTGCTGACAGGTGAGAGCGGTATACAAGGACAGAGCCCCACCCTGGGAGACGGAACAATAGAGGGAAAGAGAGGTAGAATGTGTTTAGACCTATAGAGATTTAAAGTTTAAACAGCAATGTTGAAAAATCACTGAGAATCAGGAACTTCAAAAAATAGGACTTCCTTTGCACAACACCTCCATAGCGATTCACATTGACTCTTACCTGAGAGAACCCTCCAAGCAGCACACGATTGGCGGGTATCCCATTCTTTGCCTCATGGTCGATTATGGCCTTGACTGTGGAAAAGAGTGAAAACGGAAATTGAACATATACAGTACATAGTGGGGCTGATAATATTCTAGTTATGATGCACACTGTGTTTAAGGTAACATGGTTATGTGAACAGAGGTTGGTATGATATCTATATTCCTCTACAATGCTATATATAACATGTATAGTACTGGTGTTTCACTGAATTACTTACTGTTCTCCGCTGCCCTCTTGATGCCAGCCTCGTCCTCTGGAGAATCTGGGCTGAGACCCATCAGGTCAAACCTACAGATCCATGGTCAGTCGATTTAATACACAGACACAGTGAACTCCGAAAGTATTGGCACAGTGAAATGTTTTGTTGTTTTGGCTTTGTACTCAAGCACTTCGGATTTGAAATGATTCGATGTCTATGAGGTTAAAGTGCAGACTGTCAGCTTTAATTTGGGGTTTTTCCATCCATATCGGATGAACCGTTTCGAAATTACACCACTTTTTGTACATTTTAGGGGACCATTCCCTGAGATTAAAGCTAACAGTCTGCACTTTACCCTCAATCATTGTATCATTTCAAATCCAAAATGCTGGAGCTCACTGTATATCTTGTGTCCCTGGTAGTGTGTGTATCAGTCTTTGAAGGAATTCACCAAATCTCTTACCAACAGGAAATCGATTTTCCACTGAAGTGTAGGTTAGAGTCAAGCTATTAGCCAATGACATGTTTTTTAGATCAGCGCAAACATATGACTCACCATGAGGGCATGGTCATCTTCATATTGAGAGTGACGGGGATTCTGGGCCTGTGGACAAACAAGTGAATCAACGTAAGTACACATGGGTGGAGGAATACAAAGTGGTTGTATAGAAAGATCAGAGATGAGACACTACCAAATATAAGATTCAACTCTCTTATTACATCATACTCTGGAAATTGAGACAGAGGCACTTAAGCAGAGAAATAAACTTGTCCGAAAATATGACATATAATCATACAGACTTACGCGTGGGGGCAGATATACTTTACATGTGGCAGTTGGATAGCCGTCATGGCATCTGCCCAGCCATGCCTGACAACAGGAAGAAAAAGAGCAAGTCAGTGAGAGAACGTTGTACTCTATTCAGATTAGGCTATAAGACGATTTAGCGATTTATACAGAGTATAAAGGCACCGCATTCTAGGTTCGGTTTCCTCATAACAGAACTTGGCTAGGCGAAGTGAATGTCTGTGCCTCGCATACTCCCTTAAAAAGACTGTCGGTTGAAAAACAAGAAAGAAATAAGCAATTTTTACCGTTTGTCCCTCTTGAGACGCCGTAGCAACAACATTGTCAGTATACACCAATGGCAGTATATATGAAGGTGCACACTTTCTCAAAATCTAAAGATAAATCAAGAAATCTGTAATAAATTGACGTTTTTGCAGAGCAGGTCTTAGTCGCGCAATTTTACATCTAACTAAGATGTTTTGTGCAGTATTTCTCAAGTGAAAACTTTTGCATGAAAACTAGTCGTCTCTCGTTCAATGACAAGAAACACTTTAATTGAAGAATCCTGTCCATAGTACCCAATCCTACTAGGAGTAGTACTGTTGATCAATCACTGACAAATGGGGCGCAGACTTCGGCTTACCGAACTTCGACTTGCCTCAAGAAAAAAAAAGATGTGCGCATGAACAGCCGGGAAAAAAACCTGCCGAACACCAAAAAGTCTCAAAATGTTGTTATAATATATGCAAACTGTTGACTGGGAAGCATGCAACAGGTTTCAGACAGAAAACTCACCCTGAGTCACCCAAACCATGAAGGAAGATCACCTGTGGTAGAATTGGGGAGATTGACCGTTTTACATTGGTTAATGGTACATTACGAACAACAAACACCACCAATGAGCATGCCAGTTTACTGGCTACTGCACTGTATTTGCATTAAAACACCATGTACAAGTGAATCAGGCCCAACAGCAACAAAGGTCAAATTCCTACTGTTGCCAGGACTACTCTGTTGAAATTACTGCTTGCCAACTCTAAATAATAGCATTTAATCAGAGGCAGCATAAGAGAAATAAAATGAATTTGGCAAGCCAGATAGAACATACCAAAAGAAATCTGTGAAAATCAAATATGAGCATTCACAAACTAATGAAATTGAGTTGGTTTTGACCTAACAAGTGCTTGTAGACACACATAACTTTGGTGTAATCAGCTTGTTATGCCTTCAAGTGGCAATATTTTAACATAGCACAGTTCTGATAGGGCTGTGCAACCATACCAAATAATTTCCCACAGGGCACAGACGGCAGTTCAACGTTTTTATGTTATTAAATTTGGTTGAGTTGTTAACTAACGTGAATTCAATGTGAAATCAACAACAAAAAATAACCATGTCATTGGATTTTGGTTAAAAGTTGGGTGAAAAAAAAAGACTAAATTCCCTTTAGTTGAGGACGTTTTGCAAATCCAATCAGTTTTCCACGTTGTTTCAACTTCACCACATTGATTATTTTTGTTGAAATTACATGGAAAAAACATTGATTTAACCACTTTTTTGCCCAGTGGGTCCACAGTAGGGCTCGATCACGATACTTGTTGTGTAAACTAGGGCTGGGACGATACAAGTATTGCAATATCTTTTTCCATGGCAAAAATGTAAAACCAAAGTCTTTAGTCCTTTAAAAACCTGCTGTATGTAAAATATTGTGTTCTTTGAATTGGAAAATAAATAAATACTTGTTAGTATTGTGGCAAGTAAACAAAACACAAAGCAGATTTAACTTAAATTTAAATTTTGCACAAACAATCACTGTCATCCAGAATCACATTTATTTATTTTCTAATTCAAATAACATAATATTTCACATACAGCAGGTTTTTAAAGGACTAAAGACTTTGGTTTAACATTTTTGCAATACTGGTATCATCCCAGCCCTAGTTCACAGCACCTCTGAACTACAAATTAGGTTTAGCATGGCAACTCTGGCACTTCCTTTGATACTTTGCAACAAGTGGGCAAATTTGCTGATGGACGACATAAGCTACACTATGGTGTTGGTGTGGTCTCACCGCAGCGGTCTCCTTCTCTGTCCCGGACACCGTCACAGCCTCGGCGAGCAGCGGCAGAGACATGTTGTTGCCACACATACACTGTAAGGGGTGCTAGATAGAGGACGGGGAAAAGGGCATATCAATGACGTTGGCTGGTTATCAACACAGCTATTCAGCATAGGGACAGACATGACAAAAGAACTGAACATCCCACAGATTATGGCTGCTTTGAACCAAAGAGACAGGCTGAGTACTGAGAAGAATCTCTTCAGTCAGCAAGTTTCAAAACTCATTAACTAAATGTACTCCTCCTAACTGTATTTATGTTATTAACCAAGATGCCAATAGGCTAGTACCGGTGCCACTGCCTATCCACTGATAATGGATATCGGCTAGCTAGAGCATATTGTTTTCAAAATCAACGTTTAATACCCTCAGAGTCAGGTTGAGCGACAGATATGACAACAAAAAGAAGAGGCGAGCAAGAGAGAAAGAAACAATGAGAGGATAAAATAAAAGGAAAAGTAAGGTTAATGTATAAACCTTCAGGGAGATTATACACCGAGTTAGTTACAATTCCACCCACCTAATGACCGGCAGTTAGTGAAAGCAAACAGTGAGACAGAAAAAGAGCCAAATCAGGGAAATGATAATGACAGGCTCAATAGGGAGAAAGAACAGTGTCGTGCATCACACATCACAATAACTTTCTGAACTGCAGTGACACGCATGCTCATTGTGCCTTTGCATCATTTCCTTGTGACTGTGTCAGCTATTGCACGCTTTAATAAACCAAGCTATATGATTCCCCCAGGCAGGTAGGACTACAGCGCTCTGTCCTTGCTATCCGGGGTCCTTGGGACATCCCTACCCAACTGAAGTTGACATTTAAAAGGGTTAAGGGTAGGTATAGGTTATGGTAGGGGCTAAGGTAGGGACGTACCAAGGACCCCAGATAGCATTAACCCGATATGATATGCTCTCAGCTAGTAAACCTGTTCTGAAGCAATTGGATAGGTGCATCTAGCATCAATGACACAGACGAGGCTTTGTTCCAGCATGCCAGTGTAATCCTTTGACTTTATACCATCACTTAACGTCAGGCAGCCTTTAATTGTGTTTGCAAGGCAAACATCCTCGATCCCTTCAGAGATAACAGAAATACCACAGATAGCTAATCGGATGGAAATACACCGATTTCACAGTCACCTTTCTCTCCCTCTGCGCAAGGCTTCTGCTGGTGATACAAACGCCGTCCGTGCACGGCTACACCATCAGGGGTTCCCATCTGACTTGCATTAAACTGGCTAGGACAAACTTAACGTTGACTGGTTCAGTGGTTAGCGTAAGAAAATGTCCCGCCTTGGCTCTTTATTCACTTGCATTTACAGCAGCTAATGGCTCGATTTCCTCAGTAGTCAAGAGCAACAATTACTGTAAGGTTTACATGGTGCGTAAATTCGAGGCACCTGGCAAGCATCAAGTCATATGCGGCAGTCAGTATAGCCATCTTGCACCAGCAACACCTGGGGTGTATTCATCCCTCCGATTATGTTGCAAAACGTTTCTTAAACTGAACCATTTTTCCAATAGAAAATCTAGTTTTAGTTGCAAAACCGAACTGTTCGGGACTCATGATTACACCCCTAATTTTAAAAGCCAGCGTATTTATGTAGGCTAGCTAGCTCGTGTGGCTACTTGCAACATAAATCAATTATCTTTTTATATTACTTTATTTCTATCATTTGAAGTAGATATGTGGCAATACATAGACAACCTGCGATTCAGGGTTCGGGTATTGTTCATTAGCTAGCTAAAGGAAGGGGGTGGGGATGGGAAAACAATGGGGCTGAGAAGCAGCTTAGCTCGCTGACCCGGTCGTTGAGCGACCCGGTGGGAGAATCCGGGAGAGGATTAGTGCAAAGCCGCTAGCTAGATTGTTTCAAACATGGAAAAGCTAGTTAGCGACATCCAAGTAGCCAGTTTAATCCTGTTTAGCTGGCTATAAACCCTCACAAATGACTAGTTTAGAAAGCCAAACACACAGCAGCAATCTGTATTGTCTCAGTACACTGCCTTCCGCTCCCATTCGAGCTTGGTTCGATTGACATGTGGCCTAAATTCGACCAGGTATTTGAATACATGCCCTTGAACCCCAGCGGTAACCAAAGGCCCATGTGGGTTCGGTACGGACGGGGTAAAGGAGGATAGTAAAACCGCGGCCCGCTAATACAAATTCATACACTCACCACTTGCTGTCCAAGAATATCAACAGAACTTCCGCTACTGGTGTAGAGGGGCGGGGATTCTTCAAAGTGATGTCACGATGACGTCCACACGCTTTCTCGAGCTCCCACTTTACCGTACACCCTCCCATCAATTGATACTTTGATAGGCAATACATTCTAGTATAGTATACCAAATGCAAAGAGCATCTTTTTACACAAATAACAATACTGCCCTTTATTAATCCCAAATCTACATTTCCATTGCCTATTTATTGCCTTACCTCATTTGCACACATTGTATATATATATATATATTTTTTTTTCCTACTGTATTATTGACTGTATGTTTGTTTATTCCAATGTGTAACTATGTGTTGTTGTATGTGTTGAACTGTTTTGCTTTATCTTGGCCAGGTCGCAGTTGTAAATGAGAACTTGTTCTCAACTGGCCTACCTGGTTAAATAAAGGTGAAATAAAAAAATAAATAAATTAGAAAATATATAATGTAACATCTTTATTCTTATTCAAATAATTACATTACACACAACAGCAGAGGACATTTTCTATTTCTCAGCCTACGCATACAGCAAATTGCCAACTCCAATATGTCGCACCAAGCCATCACATTCAGCCACTGCCGGTCACAGACCGCAATATGACACCACATTAATAATGCAATGAAATCATGAGTTAAATAGCTTGTGTTTGGTGGGTGTCAAAGAATGTTGTGTGGTATAGTAAGAAACTCACCCCTAAAGTAAATGTGTGTATATGGGTCTAATCCAATTAAATGAAAACCTTATGCTGATCTACTTTGGTTGTGTCAAAATGTCTACATAGTCACATTATTGGATGAAAGAATGTGAGTGAGCTCCCACTGCAGGGGACTTGAGTCATTCCAGTTTTGCTGAGACAAGTTGTCATATTACAACAAACCACTAAGTGGCACACAGTGTCCAGATATAGTTTTAGATAAAAGCACCATGATGCTTTATCACAGGGTTACCAGCAACGGACATTAAATGTATTAATTTACCAAACGAAAACTTACTTCTTTCAGCCTCCACTCAGTGGTACAATAAGTGTAACTGAGAAAATCTAGATTAGACACTGATCTTCAGTATTAGACATACCTGACCTCCAATGAGAAAGTTCACCCACCAGGCCTAAGTATCCACCACACTTCCTTTTGACCCATCTCTGTCAATGCAACTATCCCACCCCTCCTTTCTCTCAGGAGATGACATTTGTTTGTGGGATGATGCTGTCGACTTTACGGTCTGCGGGGTTAGCGGACGCCTCGTAGTTGCAGATGGACACTTCATGTCTGTGAGCCAGGTTCTCTGCATGAGTCATCAAAGGACATGTTCTTGTATCTACAGGGACAATGCAACAACAACACATAGTTATCAAAACAACACGCGCTGACAATAAATAAAATGCAGTTCCATGCCGATGTAGCAGAAGCTAGCTAATTTGTCACTAGCTGTCTTGATCTCACGGTGTGAATAATGAGTCAAATGTCACTCACAGAGCAATAAGCTAGCTACAAAACTTGCTCTTTCAGTTTGCACTCTATTACTCACTCTGGCTCAGAGCTGGGGGTGTATTCAATAAGAACCAAACAAAAAAAAACAGAAGCAAACAGAATGAAACAGGGAGGGACCTACCTGAATTTGTCCAAAAGAAACTTGTTGTACATTCTTTTCGTTGCAACCCCTCTTGCACAAATGAATACACACTGGTTGACTTGTTGTGAGTAATAACCATCAAATCTCAAAGAGTTGATACATGCTACACTGGCTCAAGGTGTTTCTGAAAGGCAGAAACAGTACTCACTCAGTCTCATTTCAGCAGGATGCGATTCATCGTCTTCACCGGCGATGACGATCACTTTCAGCTTGACACTTCCCGTGAACCTGAGAAAAATATTATTTGTGAAAGATAACACATAAACATAATATGATGAAACAAGTTTGAAGTTAAAATGACAGGATAAGAAAGGGTGAAAAGGGGGTTGAAGGGGGGGTTCTTAGCAGATGTTGAACAGGAGCTCTTCATTCAGCATCACTCAACAAACTGCAGAAGATAGAGAGCGTTTCAAGATAATTCACTCAAGATAATTAATTCATTAGTATCACATAACAGTTATGAGAAACTTAACCAAACAGTGGCCTTTCATCACATTAGAAATGTTATAAGAAATTGGCCTTCAATGGAAGAAGAGGACATTTGATTTCACCAATGGAAGAGGTCCAGATCAGCTTTAAGGAAAGGCTCATTGACACTAAATGTTCCACCACCTGTGCTGTGTACATATTTCGTTCAGTGTACAAAACAAGTAAACATGGGTGTTCATTTTTTCAATGTTTGATTTAACGCAGAGCCATGTCATTTTAGTGGACAATTCAGGGATTCTACACCAAAATGGTTCATTTAAGATTATGTACTATACGTTCAATGAGTCGATAACATGACCTTCTCCCTGTCTGTCCGTTGATCCCATGGTTTAAATACGAGTTTCCCATCGCCTTCTTGTTTCGTTGAGGCACTGCAGTTTCTCGATGTCAACGCGCTGATACAGTGCATACTCCAGGCCCTGTTCCGCTGGCTTGTGCATCTTCACAGCAGCGGTGGCTGTGCCCACCGTTAAAATTGCGGTGAACAGACATCGCAGGTACTAACTATATATCGCACTTTAGGGAAATGTAAGTCCTAGCTAGTGATGATACAGGCTGTCTAACTAGCTAAGTTATTTGTTTCAGACTGACTTGGCTGGTTTCACATTTCCACAACGTTCTGGAGAGGAAACCTTTTTAAAATGACACTTACGTTAATAGCCAATCAAGATGGACGTACAGACACACAACGTCAAAGTGCTCTCTGATTGGCCTGGCCAACACCAATGAACAAGCACGTTTCACTAGATTTTTGACCAATGAGTTATAATTTTTTTATTTTATATACACTAGAATTACTATTTGATTGGGGACGCGGTGTTGAAGCCACCGTGTTTATATCTTGGCACTACCCAAACATTGTAAAACATAGTTTGGAAGCTATAGAAATTGATTTATTCATGTCAATCTACATTCCTTTTTGCAACGTTTATTCTATTAGAAACCTTAATGCAGGGGTTTCAAACTCATTCCATGGAGAGCCAAGTGTATGCTGGTTTTCGTTATTTCCCGTCAATTTGTGTCGAATTAAGACCTAGATAACCTGGTGAGGGGAGTTTCAATCAAGTACAAGAAAGCAGCGAAAATCCGCAGACACTCGGCCCTCCATGGAATGAGTTTGACACGTGCCTTAATGCATACTTTTAAATTATACATTATACTAGGTGAGTAAACATAAAACATTGAAAAATAGAACATTATTTAAAGTATACGTTTTAGAGATCACTAATGTTACTGTCCCCACTACAACAAGACATTTAATTGAAATACTGTAGAATTCCATTAATTCCTGAGGAGAACTACTCCTACTGGTGTGGCTTCAAAGCCTCTCAATAGCCAATACATAGAATCTGCAATCCAGGGTTTGTATACATAATTGTTTCATACAGTCTGATTGCACAGACACAAAGCCAAAATTGGCTAAGGAAATGTTGGTCTTGATTTAAGGTCAGGGTTAGGCATAAGGTTAACAGTGTGGTTCAAGTTTGGTTTAAAATCACATTTTAAAGATAAATTGTAAAAATGGGCAGGGTTTATGACTTTGTGGGTAAACAAAGTAGTGGCAGCCCAAGCACACAAACCTGTAAAACCCATAACACCCATTGCATATTTATTACAGGGATACAATATAAAGCTTAATAATGACATTCTCTGTTCTCAGTGTGGGGCATACAGAATGTACCCTACTACAGCAACTTATTAAGTGCACTATGGCTTGGTTCAATTGCTAGATTTGAGCTGTGGTTTTCAACATCAACACAGACAGAAGAAAATAGACCATTAACATGAGGGCAAAAAGTCAATTTTATTAAAAATGTCCATATAACATTTATTAAAATCTATTAAAATTACTATTTCATCCACTTCCATTTGGGTCTGGGTTCAGGTTGAGCCAGGGGTCCCAGAGTTTAAAATAAATACATACGAGTGAGGCTGCAGGGTCCTATCACTTGCTCTTTACACTCTCCCTTTTTGTGTTTTCCTCTTCCCGCAGTCACTTCATTACTCACTCATCACAGTGAACCAGATAAAAGTAGGGATGCACATGTGGTTCAACACTGAACACAGTAGGAAAACAAGGTGTGGATGCACTGGAGTAAAAGGATGTCTACTCAATTGTATTTAAAAAAACATGACGACTGACTAACAGCACTATGTAATTTGATGTCTTATGCGTACCATAATAAAGCATAGTTCTGTCCGTCAGAGTCCCTCTGTAGTGTGATACTGCTTGTACGAACTTGTAACAAATGACTAGTTTCACCTTTGAAATGTTATTTTGTCTGTGTGTGTACAAGTGTTTGTTTGCCAGGGTCAAACTTGGAACAGTTAAAAATAGGACACAATTGTGTGTGTATTTAAGAAACGCTAAAATAATGGAGAAAATCTGTGTGTGTGTGTGTGTGTGTGTCTATACACATGTCTGGTCGGGGTTTGGAGATCTTCCATAATTCATTGAATTAAAAAAAAAAGAGCTTAGCTCCTACAATCTCTCTTCCTCTCAATAACTCCATACATTCATCGCTCTCCAACTCTATCGGCGGGAGAATCTGTTCTTGAAAGCTTTGATAGTTTTAGCCATCATAGGGGCGATTTCTGCAAGACAAACAGACGTGACATTGTAACAGCAGAAAGGTTAGCCACGCAGACATGTCCTCTCAACACAGATTTAAGTCCAAATGTTTTAAAATCAGAAAATATATATTTTTACATGAATGTTGAGTCCAATTGTTTTTGAAAGAAAAGCAAATTTATGCCCATTAAAATAACATCAAATTGATCAAATACAGTGTAGACATTGTTAATGTTGTAAATGACTACTGTAGCTGGAAACGGCAGATTTTGAATGGAATATCTACATAGGCGTACAGAGGCCCATTATCAGCAACCATCACTCCTGTGTTCCAATGGCACGTTGTGTTAGCTATTCCAAATTTATCATTTTAAAAGGCTAATTGATCATTAGAAAAGCCGTTTGCAATTATGTTAGCACAGCTGAAAACTGTTCTCATTAAAGAAGCAATAAAACTGGCCTTCTTAGACTAGTTGAGTACATGGAGCGTCATCATTTGTGGGTTCAATTACAGGCTCAAAATGGCAAAAACAAAGAACCTTCTTCTGAAACTCGTCAGTCTTGTTCTGAGAAATTAAGGCTATTCCATGCGAGAAATTGCCAAGAAACTTAAGATCTCGTGCAGCGCTGTGTACTACTCCCTTCACAGAACAGCGCAAACTGCCTCTAACCAGAATAGAAAGAGTGGGAGGCCCCGGTGCACAACTGAGCAAGAGGACAAGTACATTCGTGTCTAGTTTGAGAAACAGACGGCTCACAAGTCCTCAACTGGCAGATTCATTAAATAGTACCCACAAAACACCAATCTCAACAGAAACAGTGAAGAGGTGACTCCGGGATTCTGGCCTTCTAGGCAGAGTTGCAAAGAAAAAGCCATATCTCAGACTGGCCAATAAAAAGAAGATTAAGATGGGCAAAAGAACACAGACACTGGACAGACTCCAGCATTCCGGAGTCGCCTCTTCACTGTTGAGACTGGTGTTTTGCGAGTACTATTTAATGAATCTGCCAGTTGAGGACTTGTCAGGTGTCTGTTTCTCAAACTCAACACTCTAATGCACTTGTCCTCTTGCTCAGTTGTGCACCGGGGCCTCCCACTCTTTCTATTCTGGTTAGAGCCAGTTTGCGCTGTTCTGTGAAGGAAGTAGTCATTTACAACATTAAATGTCTACACTGTATTTTTGTTCAATTTTATGTTATTTTAATAGACAAAAACTGTGCTTTTCTTTAAAAAACAAGGACATTTCTAAGTGACCCCAAACTTCTGAACGTTAGTGTACATTTCTGCACCCATTTTCTCACAAACACACGATACTCACTTTTGACCTGTGGCTTGTTGTCTCTTGCGCTGGGGCAACCCCCACCGCTGGGGCCTGAGGAGCGAGAGGTCTCAGGGGGACTGTCGTGAGAGGAGGAGTAGCTGGGCTCAGCCAAGTGAGAGCTATAAGACATGGCTGGCCTTATTCTGAAGAAAAAAAACAGGAAGGTCCATCCAATCAGTGTACAGGAATATACAAAACAGTATAGTTTCATAATATGTTTTCAAGCCTGGGGGCATTATAATCACCATCTACATCACTTAATAGTTTTCAGAATCAACATTTCAAGAAAGTTTATATTTGCTCTTCTTTACTCATGTAGCCTAGCTGCTATATCCTCAACCTGTCGTCAGATTGAACAACTGTCTCGCTTTCTTTTCCTGTCAGGATTTCACAATGTCTCTGAAGCTTGCCGTCTCCCTGCATGTTTGGAACGGCCAGAAAACGTCAGAATGTCTGTCTCTATTCCATTTCATCCTCCAGTGTCTTGAAACTTTATGATATCTTGTGGCTACTCATTCATTCTTCAAAACAAGACATATTTGCATCAAATTTTGGATACAAATATGCTGAAGTGCATTTTATCTTAAGTTAGCATTCAGCCAAGCATTTTTGTGTACAGTGAGGGGAAAAAAGTATTTGATCCCCTGCTGATTTTGTTTGTTTGCACACTGACAAAGAAATTATCTATAATTTTAGTGGTAGGTTTATTTGAACAGTGAGAGACAGAATAACAACAAAAAAATCCTGAAAAACGCATGTGAAAAATGTTAGAAATTTATTTGCATTTTAATGAGGGAAATAAGTATTTGACCCCCTCTCAATCAGAAAGATTTCTGGCTCCCAGGTGTCTTTTATACAGGTAACGAGCTGAGATTAGGAGTGCTCCTAATCACAGCTTGTTACCTGTATAAAAGACACCTGTCCACAGAAGCAATCAATCAATCAGATTCCAAACTCTCCACCATGGCCAAGACCAAAGAGCTCTCCAAGGATGTCAGGGACAAGATTGTAGACCTACACAAGGCTGGAATGGGCTACAAAACCATCGCCAAGCAGCTTGGTCAGAAGGTGACAACAGTTGGTGTGATTATTCGCAAATGGAAGAAACACAAAAGAACTGTCAATCTCCCTCGGCCTGGGGCTTCATGCAAGATCTCACCTCGTGGAGTTGCAATGATCATGAGAACGGTGAGAAATCAGCCCAGAACTACATGGGAGGATCTTGTCAATGATCTCAAGGCAGCTGGGACCATAGTCACCAAGAAAACAATTGGTAACACACTACGCCGTCAAGGACTGAAATCCTGCAGCGCCCGCAAGGTCCCCCTGCTCAAGAAAGCACATATACATGCCCGTCTGTAGTTTGCCAATGAACATCTGAATGATTCAGAGGACATCTGGGTAAAAGTGTTGTGGTCAGATGAGACCAAAATGGAGCTCTTTGGCATCAACTCAACTCGCCGTGTTTGGAGGAGGAGGAATGCTGCCTATGACCCCAAGAACACCATGCCCACCGTCAAACATGGAGGTGGAAACATTATGCTTTGGGGGTGTTTTTCTGCTAAGGGGACAGGACAACTTCACCGCATCAAAGGGACGATGGACTTGGGCCATGTACCGTCAAATCTTGGGTGAGAACCTCCTTCCCTCAGCCAGGGCATTGAAAATGGGTCGTGGATGGGTATTCCAGCATGACAATGACCCAAAACACACGGCCAAGGCAACAAAGGAGTGGCTCAAGAAGAAGCACATTAAGGTCCTTGAGTGGCCTAGCCAGTCTCCAGACCTTAATCCCATAGAAAATCTGTGGAGGGAGCTGAAGATTCAAGTTGCCAAACGTCAGCCTCGAAACCTTAATGACTTGGAGAAGATCTGCAAAGAGGAGTGGGACAAAATCCCTCCTGAGATGTGTGCTAACCTGGTGGCCAACTGCAAGAAACGTCTGACCTCTGTGATTGCCAACAAGGGTTTTTCCACTAAGTACTAAGTCATGTTTTGCAGAGGGGTCAAATACTTATTTCCCTCATTAAAATGCGATTCCATTGATAACATTTTTCACATGCGTTTTTCTGGATTTTTTTGTTGTTATTCTGTCTCTCATTGTTCAAATAAACCTACCATTAAAATTATAGACTGATCATTTCTTTGTCAGTGAGGAAAAGTACAAAATCAGCAGGGGATCAAATACTTTTTTCCCCTCACTGTATATGAAAATATAAGTGCCAACATAACAAAATGTTTGATGGTGGTGGAGAGATGAAAGGAATTCTGGAATGTTTGTATGCGCTCTTCTCTTTCAGCCTCTCCATCCTCACCCTGACACCAGATTGAACACTGGGAAATCTTTTGCTTTAGTCTCTTGCTTTTCCTGTTTAACATATGGTCCTCTGGCTACTCTGGCATCCCTGAAGCTGTGTGTCTTCCTGCAAGTTCAGAACAGCCAGAAAATGTCAGGGGGAGTTTCAGCATTTTATGTCAATGTAAGGAATCGTAATCCCTCTGCGTGAACTTGATAACCTTTATAACTTCCCATGATGACGTTGCAACAATTCACATAGAAACATAACGGTCGGCCTCCCGAGTGGCACAGCGGTCTAAGGCACTGCATTGCAGTGTTAGAGGCGTCACTACAGACCCGGGTTCAATCCCGGGCTGTATCACAACCGGCCATGATCGGGAGTCCCATAGGGCAGCGCACAATTGGCCCAGCGCCGTCCGGGTTAGGGGAGGGTGTGGCCGGGGGGGCTTTACTTGGCTCATCGCGCTCTAGCGACTCCTTGTGGCAGGCCGGGCGCCTGCAGGCTGACCTCGGTCGTCAGTTGAACTGTGTTTCCTCCAACACATTGGTGCAGCTGGCTTCCAGGTTAAGCGGGCGGGTGTTAAGTAGCACGGTTTGGTGGGTCATGTTTCTGAGGACACATGACTCGACCTTCGCCTCCCGAGCCAGTTGGGGAGTTGCAGAGATGAGACAAGATCAAAATTGGGGTGAAAAACAGGGTAAAATATATATATTTTTATAATAATCATAACGATCAACTTGTTGATGAATATATGATCTAATGAACCTTTGAGAATACGTTTTGAGAGTCTGAATTACCATGTTGGCATACAAAGTTACCATTCGGCCAATCATGTCTTCAGATAAGGAAATGTAAGTAGGAAAAAATAAACATGGAAGTGCCAACATGCAGTACTATGCAGTGTTTGATAGTGGTATGCACACTAGTGTCCACATACTTGATCGGTGCAGCAGCTGCAGTGGAGCTGGCAGTGGAGGTGCTAGTGGTGCCAAACTTCTCCTGTCGCCGGCGGACATCACGTGGAGGTTTTGCGACCGAGTTCACAAATGCCATTTTAACCTGTCGACCTGCGAGGAAAACACACACACACATACAGTACCAGTAAAAAGTTTGGACACACCTTCTCATTCTAGGGTTTTTCTTTATTTTTACAATTTTCTACGTAGGGGAATAATACTGAAGACATCAAAACTATGAAATAACACATATGGAATCATGTAGTAATCAAACAAGAGTCCAACAAATCAAAATATATTTTATATTCTTCAAAGTAGCCACCCTTTGCCTTGATGACAGCTTTGCACACTCTTGGCATTCTCTCAACCAGCTTCACCTGGAGTCCCCACATTTGCTGAGCACTTGTTGGCTGCTTTTTCTTCACTCTGCAGTCCAACCCATCCCAAATCATCTCAATTGGGTTGATGTCAGGTGATGCAGCACTCCATCACTCTCCTTCTTGGTCAAATAGCCCTTACACAGCCTGGAGGAGTGTTGGGTCATTGTCCTGTTGAAAAACAGGGGACTGGCGTATCACTGCAGAATGCTGGCGTACCCATGCTGGTTAAGTGTGCCTTGAATTCTAAATAAATCACAGATAGTGTAACCAGCAAAACACCCCCACACCATCACAACTCCTCCTCCATGCTTCACGGCCGGAACCACACATGCGGAGATTGAAGGTTACGACCTCAAGGCAGCAACACACGTTCTCTAAATAATTTGAGGCGCCTCTAGCACTGTAGAGGATTGGAGTGATCCATATAGCTCAGGTAACCTTCGTTATGTTTCACTATATTGGATCACTCCAATACATTGGTATAACCGTACCAGATTTAGTCGGTGCTAGAGGGACCTGGCCAGCCAGCAGCGAAGTCCCAGCGTGGGACCGAGATGCAGGGTCCGTCAATGTGGAAAGGGGTCCCAGCACAGTCCCCGGAAGGGGAGGCGACGCCCAGGACCGCTGAACCAACCGCAGAGGGAGGTGCCACATTTACCTGATAGCACCTAGCAAAGGTGCAAGAGAAAGCCCAGCTGGCCGCAGCACAGACATCAACGAGGGGCACTCCTCTCAGTAGAGCCCAGGACACAGCCACACCTCGTGTTGAATGTGCCACCACAGATCCCAGCAATGGCCTGCCAGCCAGGCGCTGTGCTGTCGTAATCATGTCCACGATCCAGTGAGAGAGCCTCTGCTTTGAGAGCCCAGCCCCTAGGACTCTCTCACCATAGCAGACAAAGAGCTGTCTGTTGTTCTCACTGATCGTGTCCGCTC
The DNA here is from genome assembly GCA_030435695.1 of Brachymystax lenok tsinlingensis. Taxonomy (NCBI): domain Eukaryota; kingdom Metazoa; phylum Chordata; class Actinopteri; order Salmoniformes; family Salmonidae; genus Brachymystax; species Brachymystax lenok. The sequence continues at coordinate 32,973,925 of CM059799.1, forward strand.
CACATTAGGTAGCCAGTGCCCGCACAGGGCAACGCATGCCAGAGTGAGTCCATCCACCCCACATGGCAGGCAGATATAGCAGCCAAATACCTGTTCAGTGTAGAGGCTGAAAAGCCCTCATCCAAGCGAGACTGCAGGTATTGGAGGACATACTGCACCCCGCATGACTCAGGCACAACCTCAATACCAGTGCACCAAAAGCAGAACAACCGCCAGCGCAACTGGTATGCTGAGGTTGTAGCCGGTGCCCTTGCGCTCTGCGCGGTGTTCATTACGCCCTCCTGTAGTCCTAACATGGACCATTGGTGCCATTCAGTGGCCAAGCCCACAGACTGAGGCGGTGCGGTCTCGGATACCACAGAGTTCCCCCGGCCTGAGACAGCAGGTTGTGTCTCAGGGGCAGTTGCCAAGGTGTCCTAAACAACAGGGACAGGAGAAGGCTGAACAAGAGAAGGAGCTCCCGTGCCATAAGATGGAGGCGGTGGGACCTCAGTCCACCCTGATGGTTGATGTAAGCCACCACTGTGGTGTTGTCCATTCTCACCAGGACCTGTCTTCCCTTCAGATGTGGAAGGAAAGACCACAGGGCCAGCAGTACAGCTGTAGTGTATTGATGTGCCTGCTGCTCCAAGTGGGTAGCCAACAGCTGCACATCCTCAGCATCTCCACCCTACCTGAGAGAAAGGAGCGACAGCGCCACCTCAACAATGCCGAGGCACTGTGCGGTCACCCGCAGCTGGCGGTGATGCTGGCGCTTTGGGTGCAGCCGGTGAGAGTTGAACTATTGTTGAAGAGGCCGGCGATGGAGCAGGCCCAGGGGAATCCGCAACGAGGCCGCCGTCAGCAAGCCCAACAGGCATTGGCAGGTCAGGGTGAATACCACCCGGCCCTGCCGAAAGTGGTCGAGGCAAGATAAGATCACCTGAACCATTCTGGTGGGCAGGAGTGCTCTCATGAGGACTGAGTCCAGTTCCATGCCAATGAAGGCCACCCTCTGGGTGGGCGTCAGACGACTCTTCTTGTTGTTTACAGTAATGATGGGAAGAGTGGCAAACGTGCTCTGGAGAGCAGCTGGCAGATGGGATTGGGCCAGCCAGAGATGGCGACGGGAGGTAACCACTTGCGCCATGGCCCGTCCGTTAGCGCGGGCCACATCCCTCTGGAGTAGGGAAAGCAGGTGAGACACCTCCATCGCTTCCCGGATGAGCTCCTCTGTGCCCTCCTGCAGCCGGGGCAACAGAGTATGCAGGTAGGTCTGCAGCTGCAAAGTAAGGCAGTTGGTAAGGCGGCCAAGAAAGCAGAGGGACCCATATGTGGCTTTCAAGTCTGCATCAAAGACTCTGGGGGGTCCCAGCTTCAGTCGCGGGTTCTGTCCTATAATCTCCCAGTGCGGGAGGACCATGGCAGCTATCATGGTGTCCATGATCGGGTACTCCCGGGGAGACCGAATGACTCTGCGCCTGCAAACATAACTCCATGGTCCAGTCTCTGCTGTGAGTCGGAGGCACCCCCTGACAGAGGCCCAGCTCTCCTGCAAGGCCTCGCAGAACTCAGCAGAGGGAGAGTCATCACTATCCACCAGTTTGATGTCCAGTGCAGTGGCTACCCGAGTGAATAGGCTCCTCATAGCCTCTCGAGACGCTGGGGGAGATGAATCCCCGCTGCCGGCTTCTGATGTCCTGTCAGCCCTGCTCACGGTGGTGAACAGTGCCAGCATCATCCCCCAGGAACAGCCTATCAACCTCCTGACGCAGGGCATGTGCCCTCCGTTCAAGGTAGTCCCAGCGGTCCGACTCCTGCCCCCATCCAGGACTGGCAGCAGATGGGCTCTGCCTGCGGTGGCTCCGGCCACGCTTCCTGGGATGGGTACTGTGCCCAGTAGAGGGACTAACAGCTCGCTAGCGCACCACTCCTGAGGCAGCTTGTCCCCAGCCTGAGCCAGAGCCTGGCTGAACCACTCGCACGTGGCCTCTGAGAACACCACACAAAACAGTCATCCAGTAGGGCACTCCACCACCCTCTCTGCGTGACTCAAACCCAGGCAGTGCATACACGAGGTATGCAGATCCCCAGGGGGGATGCCACCATCACACCTTTTACAAAGGGAAGCCATAAGCTCAGCCAAGCCTACAAGGCCACGGAGCAAGGGTCTGACGCCCTGGGAGAGCTTATGTCATGACACGCTTGAAGGAACAGGAACCCGGTGAGGGATAAATTACCCAGTACCTCTGCAAAAAGAAAAAAAGGGAAGACCAGTGTGGGAAAAACAGGCAGACAAAAAAAAATAACGGATTTGATTTATTTGTTTTACGCCAACTGCAATATTACCTAGCCGGTTTAATATCGAAGCAGTAAAAATAGCACCATATGATGGAGTAACTCCGTTAAGGAACTCCAAAGTTAATGTTTCAACGTAGCGGAAAGCCCACCACAATACTCTTACACTCTGCAGGGGAAAGAACAAGAAAAACTTGCAGGGTAATTAGCAGCTAATCCACGCATACAGCACAGGGAGTAGCATGTTAAAGCAATTCACAACACACACATAGAACAAGCCAGTCGGCAAGTTGTATAAGGTAAATTACAGTTATTGGCAGCAAGAGCCACCATACTAATGGATGCACACGGAATCGTAGTGTAACGCTAACGAAACACAAGTACGACAAACCAGCGGGCGGAAGACACACTCAAGAGGGGCTGTCTATGTGGCCAGCTGCTCCAGACTGCAAACAGCCAGTGAGTATACTTCCATGCAAGATATTACACTTACAAGTGACTTGCCAAGCAAACCTCTGAAAGTTTGTACGTCAAACCACACGGACGTCCACCGAGAAAATGAAAGAGAATGTGTGTCGCGGCCATGGGGACAGATTTCCACCGGTCTCATGTCCATTGCTCGTGTTTCTTGGCCCAATCAAGTCTCTTATTATTATTGGTGTCCTTTAGTAGTGGTTTCTTTGCAGCAATTTGACCATGAAGGCCTGAATAACGCAGTCCCCTCTGAACAGTTGATGTTGAGATGTGAACTCTGTGAAGCATTTATTTGGGCTGCAATTTCTGAGGCTGGTAACTCTAATGAACTTATCCTCCTCAGCAGAGGTAACTCTGAGTCTTCCTTTCCTGTGGCAGTCCTCATGAGCCAGTTTCATCATGGTTTTTGCAAATGCAAAGAAACTATCAAGAGCTATCAAAGTTCTTGCAGTTTTCTGGATTGACTGACCTCCATGTCTTAAAGTAATGATGGACTGTTGTTTCTCTTTGCTTATTTGAGCTGTTCTTGCCATAATATGGACTTGGTCTTTTACCAAATATGGCTATCTTCTGTATACCACCCCTAATGATTGGCTCAAACACATGAACTTCTTAGGGAGCGGCAGCTGAGGTGTCGGTTTTGGAGAGTCTGGCGTGCCCAAAGTAAAAGGCCTGCCACTCAGGCCCAGAAACTAGGATATGCACACAATTAGTATTATTGGATAGGAAACACTCTGAAGTTTCTAAGAGTGTTAAAATATTGTCTGTGAGTATAACAGAACTGATATAGCAGGCGAAAACCCGAGGACTTTCTGTCCTGGAAAAAGGTTTTTTTCTTTTTCTAACAAAAGAACCATTGGATGTCTTCATTGGACACTTGGGAAGCCCTCAGCAGAAGTTCTTCGAAAGGTAAGGGATTTTATGCATTTTATGAGATCTGCTTTGGTTATGGATTTATGCTAATGCATAAAATATGAGAGGGGCTATCCTCAAACAATCAAATGTTGTGCTTTCGCCGCAAAGCCTTTTTGAAATCTGACAACGCTGTGATATTGCCAAGAATGTTTAATAATTCAACTTTTGGATTTTGAATTTGGCGCCTTACATTTCACCAGGTAGTGTCGGGAGTGGGGCGCCCCACTGCTCCCTAAGTAGTTTTAAGAAGGAAAGAAATTCAACAAATTAACAAGGCACACCTGTTAATTGAAATGCGTTCCATGTGACTACCTCATGAAGCTGGTTGAGGGAATGCCAAGTGTGCAAAGCGGTCATCAAGGAAAAGGGTGGCTACTTTGAAAAATCTCAAATGTATTTTGATTTGTTTAACACTTTTTTTGGTTACTACATGATTCCATGTGTTATTTAATAGTTTTGATGTCTTCACTATTATTCTACAATGTAGAAAATAGTAAAAAATAAAAATGGAATGAATAAGTGTCCAAACCTTTGACTGGTACTGTATAGAAACACATGCTCACTCAAAATAAACACCCTTTCACTTTCATGGATGAAATAACTCCTAGTAATAACTACTGTATAGTAGGATCCAGCTCATAGATAGGACATAGAGAACCTTTGGGCTTGTTGGCATGGGCCGAGCTGATGTTCTGGGTGAGCTTGCGCAGGCGCTCCTCCCGCTCGTCGTGTTTCCGCAGGTACATCTCCCGCCACGATTCGTACTCCTGGGGCGTCTCACGCTTGAAGTCCCGCTGGCAGTGGCGATGCCAAAGCTCATCAGAGTCCTCCATAAAACACTGAGAGGAAAAATGTGGGTTAAAACTACAATACAATTTACAAGAGTGTTGACATGAAATACAGTGCCTTCAGAAAGTATTCATATCCCTTGAATTATTCCACATTTTGTTGTGTTAGAGCCTGAATTCAAAATGGATTAAATATATTTTTTCCCTCACCCATCTACACACAATACTCCATCATGACAAAGTGAAAACATGTTTAAACTTTTTGGCAAATTATTGAAAATGAAATACAGAAATATAATTTACATAAGTATTCACATCTTTCAATACATGTTAAGAGTCACCTTTGGCGGTGATTAAAGCTGTGAGTCTTTCTGGGTAAATCTCCAAGAGCTTTGCACACCTGGATCGTACAATATTTGCCCATTATTCTTTAAGAAATTCTTCAAGCTCTATCAAATTAGGTGTTGACGCTTGCTTGACAACCATTTTCAAACAGATTAAAGTCAAAACTAACTCGGGCCCTCAGGAACATTCACTGTCTTCTTGGTAAGCAACTCCAGTATAGATTTGGCCTTGTGTTTTAGGTTATTGTACTGCTGAAAGTGGAATTCAAATCAAATACTATTAGTCACATGTGCCGAATACAACAGGTGTAGACCTTACAATGAAATGCTTCCTTACATGCCCCTAACCCCTAATGCAAATAGTCTGGGTAGCCATTTGATTAGATGTTCAGGAGTCTTATGGCTTGGGGGTAGAAGCTGTTTAGAAGCCTCTTGGACCTAGACTTGGCGCTACGGTACCGCTTGCCATGCAGTAGCAGAGAAAACAGTCTATGACTAGGGTGGCTGGAGACTGACAATTTTTAGGGCCTTCCTCTGGTAGAGGTACTGGATGGCAGGAAGCTTGGCCCCGGTGATGTACTGGACCGTATGCAATACCCTCTGTAGTGCCTTGTGGTCAGAGGCTGAGCAATTGCCGTACCAGGCAGTGATGCAACCAGTCAGGATGCTCTCGATAGTGCAGCTGTAGAACCTGTTGAGGATCTGAGGACCCATGCCAAATCTCCTGAGGGGGAATAGGTTTTGTCGTGCCCTCTTCACGACTGTCTTGGTGTGCTTGGACCATGTTAGTTTGTTGGTGATGTGGACACCAAGGAACTTGAAGCTCTCAGCCTGCTCCACTGCAGCCACGTTGATGAGAATAGCGGTGTGCTCAGTCCTCCTTTTCCTGTCGTCCACAATCATCTCCTTTGTCTTGGATCACGTTGAGGGAGAGGTTGTTGACCTGGCACCACAAAGCCAGGTCTCTGACCTCCTCCCTATAGGCTGTCTCGTCGTTGTCTGTGATCAGGCCTACCACTGTTGTGTCATTGGCAAATTTAATGATGGTGTTGGAGTCATGCCTGGCCGTGCAGTCATGAGTGAACAGGGAGTACAGGAGGGGACTGAGCACGCACCCCTGAGAGGCCCCTGTGTTGAGAATCAGAGTGGCGGATGGGTTGTTACCTACACTTACCACCTGGGGGCCGCCCGTCAGGAAGTCCAGGGATGTGTTAAGTCCCATGGTCCTTATCTTTTTGATGAGCTTTGAGGGCCCTATGGTGTTGAACACTGAGCTGTAGTCAATGAATAGCATTCTCACATAGGTGTTTATTTTGTCCAGGTGGGAAAGGGCAGTGTGGGGTGCAATAGAGATTGCATCATCTGTGGATCTGTTAGGGCCATATGCAAATTGAAGTGGGTCTAGGGTTTCTGGAATACTGGTGTTGATGTGAGTCATGACCAGCCTTTCAAAGCACTTCATGGCTACAGACGTGAGAGCTACAGGTTACCTCAGTGTTCTTGGGCACAGGGACTATGGTGGTCTGCTTAAAACATGTTGGTATTACAGACTGGGACAGGTTGAAAACGTCAGTGAAGACACTTGCCAGTTGGTTAGCGCATGGACACGTCTTGGTAATCCGTCTGGCCCAAGGGCCTTGAATGTTGACCTGTTTAAAAGGTCTTACTCACATCGGCTGCGGAGAGCGTGATCACACAGTCGTCCAGAACAGCTGATGCTCTCATGCATGTTTCAGTGTTATTTGCCTCGAAGCGAGCATAGAAGTAGTTTAACTCGTCTGGTAGGCTCGCGTCACTGGGCAGCGTCGGTTGTGCTGCTCTTTGTACTCTGTAATGGTTTGCAAGCCCTGCCACATACGACGAGCGTCAGAACCGGTGTATTATGATTCAATCTTAGTCCTGTATTGACGCTTTGCTTGTTTGATGGTTCGTCGGAGGGCATAGCGGGATTTCTTATAAGCTTCTGGGTTAGACTCCGCTCCTTGAAAGTGGCAGCTCTACCCTTTAGCTCAGTGCGGATGTTGCCTGTAATCCATGGCTTCTGGTTGGGGTATGTAGGTATACGGTTACTGTGGGGACAACGTCATCGATGCACTTATTGATGAACCCAATGACTGATGTGGTGTACTCATCAATGCCATCAGAAGAATCTGTGTGTGCTAGCAAAATAGTCCTGTAGTTTAGCATCTGCTTCATCTGACCACTTTTTTTTATTGACTGAGTCACTGGTGCTTCCTGCTTTAATGTTTGCTTGTAAGCAGGAATCAGGAGGATAGAATTATGGTCAGATTTTCCAAATGGAGGGCGAGGGAGAGCTTTGTACAAATCTTTGTGTGGAGTAGAGGTGGCGTAGAGTTCTTTCCCCTCTGGTTGCCCATTTAACATGGTGGTAGAAATTAGGTAAAACTGATTTAAGTTTCCCTGCATTAAAGTCCCCCGGCCACTAGGAGCACCACCTCTGTATGAGCGTTTTCTTGTTTGCTTATGGCGGAATACAGCTCATTGGTGGTATGTAGACAGCTACGAAAAATACAGATGAAAACTCAAGGTAGATAGTGTGGTCCACAGCTTATCATGAGATACTCTACCTCAGGCTTGCAAAACCTTGAGACTTCCTTAGATATTGTGCACCAGCTGTTGTTTACAAATATACATAGTCCACCCCCCGTCTTACCCGACACCGCTTTTTAATCCTGCCAATACAGCGTATAACCAGCCAGCTGTATGTTGATAATGTCGTTGTTGAGCCACGACTCCGTGAAACATAAGATATTACAGTTAATGTCCCGTTGGTAGTTTAATCTTCCTCGTAGATTTTATTTTTCAATGATAGCATGTTAGCTAGTAGAACGGAAGGCAGTGGGGGTTTATGTGATCGCCTACGAATTCTCACATGCTGACCACACCGCTCACGTTTTAAACATACATGTTATTCAATTATTGCACCCACACTGCCCGTGTGCGCCAACAAGTGTCTGCGTTGCCAAGCGCTAAAACATAAGTCAGTTCTATTTGTGATGGTGAACACGGTGCAAGTCCTGCCTCTCCCATCTCCTCATTGGTTTATAGAAGCAGATACCCAAGTGTCATCTCCTCATTGGTTATACCCACGTGGGTGATTGAAAGATGAACTGAGTTAGGTCGGTCGTCATAGTAACTATGAAAGTAGGCTGCCAATCGCCATATAAAGTCCAAAGAAGAAAAAGCCTGGATGGAGTAGAGATGACTAGAAATGATTTGGTTGACTGTTTTATGTGTGGATTAATTGTCGGAGTAGAGGACGTTGTGCATTTCAGGTAAAATAACTCAACGTTTATATCCCAGGACAAATTAGCTAGCAACAGCAAGCTAGCTAAATAGGACAAATTCGCTAGCAACTGCAAGCGAGCTAGCTAAATTGCCATAAATGTTTGATGCTTTTGACCTGTCCCCAAATGAATATCATTCGTTCAGAGTTTGTTTTGATATTTAAACCTGCGTGTCGTGATCACGTTTGGTGTGGGGGGGGACAAAATCAATTTGCGCACGATGGCGCACGGCCGGTTTGGGTACGGTGTCAGAAGGCAGCCCGACCTCCATCCTCTTTTTCTCGGTCTTCTCTTCACGCAAATGACGGGGATTTGGGCCTGTTCTCGGGAAAGCAGTATGTCCTTCACGTCGGGCTCGTTAAAAAGGAAGAAAAAAAAAAAGCTTTTGCCAGTTCGTGGGGAGTAATCGCTGTTCTGATGCCCAGAAGTTATTTCAAAGTCAAAGTCACCATTATTAGTCAGTTGTACAACCGAATGCCTTCAACTGAAATGTGTCTTCCGCATTTAACCCAACCCCTCTGAATCAGAGAGGTGCGGGGGGCTGCCTTAATCGACATCCACGTCTTTGGCGCCCGGGGAACAGTGGGTTAACTGCCTTGTCAGCTCGGGGGATTCGAACTTGCAACCCTCCGGTTACAAGTCCAACACTCTAACCACTAGGCTACCTGCCGCCCTTGAGGCGGCGGCCGCTCTTATTTCGGTCATAAGAGACGGTAGCAGCAACATTACGTACAGAATAAGTAAAAAAAAATTTTTTTACAAACAACGCAAAGAAATAAATAATAAAACGTGGTTAGGAGCACGTAAAACATCAGCCATCTTCTCCGGCGCCATGAATTCATCTCCCAGTGGAAAGCAGACAACCAAGTTTTCCTCTTGGATTTTGCCTGTACTTAGTTCCATTCAGTTTCTTTTTTATCCTGAAAAACTTCCCAGTCCCTAACGACTACAAGCATACCCATAACATGACACAGACACCATTATGCTTGAAAATATGAGGAGGTCGATCGATTATGATTTTTCAAAGCAAAACCGATTAGAGGACCAAAAAAAGCAGATACCGATTAATCTGCCAATTTTTATTTTATATATATATTTTATATACTTTAAATATTTTAATGATGACAATTACAACAATACTGAATGAACACTTATTTTAACTTAATATAATACATAAATAAAATTAGTCTCGAATAAATAATGAAACATGTTCAATTTGGTTAAAATAATGCAAAAACAGTGTCGGAGAAGAAAATCTAAGTGCAATATGTGCCATGTAAAAAAGATAACGTTTAACTTCCTTGCTCAGAACATGAGAACATATGAAAGCTGGTGGTTCCTTTTAACATGAGTCTTCAATATTCCCAGTTAAGAAGTTTTAGGTTGTAGTTATTAAAGGACTATTTCTCTCTATACCATTTGTATTTCATATACCTTTGACTATTGGATGTTCTAATAGGCACTATGCCAGCCTAATCTCGGAAGTTGATAGGCTTGAAGTCATAAACAGCGCAATGCTTGAAGCACAGTGAAGAGCTGCTGGCAAACGCAGGAAAGTGCTGTTTGAATGAATGCTTACGAGCCTGCTGCTGCCTACCACCGCTCAGTCAGACTGCTCTATATACACTGCTCAAAAAAATAAAGGGAACACTTAAACAACACAATGTAACTCCAAGTCAATCACACTTCTGTGAAATCAAACTGTCCACTTAGGAAGCAACACTGATTGACAATACATTTCACATGCTGTTGCAAATGGAATAGACAACAGGTGTAAATTATAGGCAATTAGCAAGACACCCCCAATAAAGGAGTGGTTCTGCAGGTGGTGACCACAGACCACTTCTCAGTTCCTATGCTTCCTGGCTGATGTTTTGGTCACTTTTGAATGCTGGCGGTGCTTTCACTCTAGTGGTAGCATGAGACGGAGTCTACAACCCACACAAGTGGCTCAGGTAGTGCAGCTCATCCAGGATGGCACATCAATGCGAGCTGTGGCAAGAAGGTTTGCTGTGTCTGTCAGCGTAGTGTCCAGAGCATGGAGGCGCTAACAGGAGACAGGCCAGTACATCAGGAGACGTGGAGGAGGCCGTAGGAGGGCAACAACCCAGCAGCAGGACCGCTACCTCCGCCTTTGTGCAAGGAGGAGCAGGAGGAGCACTGCCAGAGCCCTGCAAAATGACCTCCAGCAGGCCACAAATGTGCATGTGTCTGCTCAAACGGTCAGAAACAGACTCCATGAGGGTGGTATGAGGGCCCGACGTCCACAGGTGGGGGTTGTGCTTACAGCCCAACACCGTGCAGGACGTTTGGCATTTGCCAGAGAACACCAAGATTGGCAAATTCGCCATTGGCGCCCTGTGCTCTTCACAGATGAAAGCAGGTTCACACTGAGCACATGTGACAGACGTGACAAGAGTCTGGAGACGCCGTGGAGAACGTTCTGCTGCCTGCAACATCCTCCAGCATGACCAGTTTGGCGGTGGGTCAGTCATGGTGTGGGGTGGCATTTCTTTGGGGGGCCGCACAGCCCTCCATGTGCTCGCCAGAGGTAGCCTGACTGCCATTAGGTACCGAGATGAGATCCTCAGATCCCTTGTGAGACCATATGCTGGTGCGGTTGGCCCTGGGTTCCTCCTAATGCAAGACAATGCTAGACCTTATGTGGCTGGAGTGTGTCAGCAGTTCCTGCAAGAGGAAGGCATTGATGCTATGGACTGGCCCGCCCGTTCCCCAGACCTGAATCCAATTGAGCACATCTGGGACATCATGTCTCGCTCCATCCACCAACGCCACGTTGCACCACAGACTGTCCAGGAGTTGGCGGATGATTTAGTCCAGGTCTGGGAGGAGATCCCTCAGGAGACCATCCGCCACCTCATCAGGAGCATGCCCAGGCGTTGTAGGGAGGTCATACAGGCACGTGGAGGCCACACACACACTACTGAGCCTCATTTTGACTTGTTTTAAGGACATTACATCAAAGTTGGATCAGCCTGTAGTGTGGTTTTCCACTTTAATTTTGAGTGTGACTCCAAATCCAGACCTCCATGGGTTGATACATTTGATTTCCATTGATACTTTTTGTGTAATTTTGTTGTCAGCACATTAAACTATGTAAAGAAAAAAGTATTGAATAAGATTATTTCATTCATTCAGATCTAGGATGTGTTATTTTAGTGTTCCCTTTATTTTTTTTGAGCAGTGTATATCAAATATCAAATCATAGACTTAATTATAATATAATAAACACACAGAAATACGATCCTTAGGTCATTAATATGGTAAAATCCGGAAACTATCATTTCGGAAACAAAACATTTATTCTTTCAGGGAAATACGGAACCGTTCCGTATTTATCGAATGGACGGCAACCCTAAGTCTAAATATTGCTGTTACATTGCACAACCTTCAATGTTATGTCATAATTATGTAAAATTCTGGCAAATTAATTCCGGTCTTTGTTAGGAAGAAATGGTCTTCACACAGTTCGCAACGAGCCAGGCGGCCCAAACTGCTGCATATACCCTGACTCGGCTTGCACAGAACGCAAGAGAAGTGACACAATTTCCCTAATTAAAATAAATGTTAGCAGGCAATATTAACTAAATATGCGGGTTTTAAAAAAATGTACTTGTGTGTTGATTTTAAGAAAGGCATTGATGTTTACGGTTAGGTACACATTGGTGCAACGACAGTGCTTTTTTCACAAATGCGCTTGTTAAATCATCGCCCGTTTGGCGAAGTAGGCTGTGATGATGATAAATTAACAGGCACCGCATTGATTATATGCAACGCAGGACAAGCTAGATAAACGAGTAATATCAACAACCATGTGTAGTTAACTAGTGATTATGTGAAGATTGATAGTTTTCTATAAGATAAGTTTAATGCTAGCTAGCAACTTACCTTGGCTCCTTGCACTCGCGTAACAGGTGGTCAGCCTGCCACGCAGTCTCCTCATGGAGTCCAATGTAATCGGCCATAATCGGCATCCAAAAAAGCAGATTACCGATTGTTATGAAAACTTGAAATCGGTCCTAATTAAATCAGCCATGCCGATTAATCGGTCGACCTCTAATGAGTGGTACTCAGTAATGTGTTATATTGGATTTCCCCCAAACATAACAGTTTGTATTCAGGACAAAACGTTAATTGCTTTGCCACATTTTGCAGTATTACTTTAGTGCCTTGTGGCAAACAGGATGCATGTTTTGGAATATTTTTATTCTGTACAGGCTTCCTTCTTTTCACTCTGTCAATTAGATTAGTATTGTGGCATAACAACAATGTTGGTGACCCATCCTCAGTTCTATCACAGCCATTAAACTCTAACTCAAAATCAAATCAAATTTATTTATAAAGCCCTTCTTACATCAGCTGATGTCACAGAGTGCTGTACAGAAATCCAGCCTAAAACCCCAAACAGCAAGCAATGCAGGTGTAAAAGCACGGTGGTTAGTAAAAACTCCCTAGAAAGGCCAAAACATAGGAAGAAACCTAGAGAGGAACCAGGCTGTGAGGGGTGGCCAGTCCTCTTCTGGCTGTGCCAGGTGCAGATTATAACAGAACATGGACAGGATTTTAAAATATTCATAAAACAGGCAGAACAGTTGAAACTGGAGAAGCAGCAGGCCAGGTGGACTGGGGACATCAAGGAGTCATCAGGCCAGGTAGGCCTTGAGGAATGGTCCTAATGCTCAGGTCCTCTGTAACTAAACTCAAACTGTTTTAAAGTCACCATTGACCTCATGGTGAAATCCCTGAGCAGTTTCCTTCCTCTCCAGCAACTGAGTTAAGAAGGACGACTGTATCTTTATACCATCCAGAGTGTAATTCATATATATATATATATATATATCACATCACATCTACCAATAGGTGCCCTTCTTTGCAAGGCATTGGAAAACCTCCCTGGTCTTTGTGGTTGAATCTGTGTTTGAAATTCACTGCTCAACTGAGGGACCTTACAGATAATCGTATGTGTGGGGTACAGAGATGAGGTAGTCTTTCAAAAATCATGTTAAACACTATTATTGCACACAGAGTGTGCAATAATAGTACTCCAGAACTTATTTAGGCTTGCCATAACAAAGGGATTGAATACTTGACATTTCAGCTTTTAAATTTGTAATTAATTTGTGAACATTTCTAAAAACATAATTGCACTTTGACTTCATGGGTATTGTGTGTAGGTCAGTGACAAAAAAAAAATCTAAATTGTATCCATTTTAAATTCAGGCTGTAACACAACTAAATGTGGAAAAAGTCAAGGGGTATGAATACTTTCTGAAGGCACTGGATATTATCTACAATTTAGTAGTGAGTAAATTACAGTTAGGAGTCAAGTTTTTGTTTACACACTTCACCTAGGGTGTTCCTGGTATACAGTATGTCTTGGCAGGGTACGATAGTGGAAGTCGGAAGTCTAAATGTATTTGGCTAAGGTGTATGTAATCTCAGTTTTTCACAATTCCTGACATTTAATCATAGTACAAATTCCCTGTCTTAGGTCAGTTAGGATCACCACTTTATTTTATGTCAGAATAATAGTAGAGAGAAGGATTTATTTCAGCTTTTATTTCTTTCATCACATTCCCAGTGGGTCAGAAGTTTACATACACTCAATTAGTATTTGGTAGCATTGCCTTTAAATTGTTTAACTTGGGTCAAACGTTTTGGGTAGCCTTCCACAAGCTTCCCACAATAAGTTGGGTGAATTTTGGCCCATTCCTCCTGACAGAGCTGGTGTAACTGAGTCAGGTTTGTAGGCCTCCTTGCTCGCACACGTCTTTTCTATAGGATTGAGGTCAGGGCTTTGTGATGGCCACTCCAATACCTTGACTTTGTTGTCCTCAAGCTATTTTGCCACAACTTTGGAAGTATGCTTGGGGTCATTGTCCATTTGGAAGACCCATTTGCGACCAAGCTTTAACTTCCTGACTGTCTTGAGATGTTGCTTCAATATATCCACCAAATTTTCCATCCTCATGATGCCATCTATTTTGTAGAGTGCACCAGTCCCTCCTGCAGCAAAGCACCCCCACAACATGATGCTGCCACCCCCGTGCTTCACGGTTGGGATGGTGTTCTTCGGCTTGCAAGCCTCCCGAATTTTCCTCCAAACATAACGATTGTCATTATGGCCAAACAGTTCTATTTTTGTTTCATCAGACCAGAGGACATTTCTCCAAAAAGTACGATCTTTGTCCCCATGTGCAGTTGCAAACCGTAGTCTGGCTTTTTTTTGGCGGTTTTGGAGCAATGGCTTCTTCCTTGCTGAGCGGCATTTCAGGTTATGTCGATATAGGACTTGTTTTAATGTGGATATAGATACTTTTGTACCGGTTTCCTCCAGCATCTTCACAAGGTCCTTTGCTGTTGTTCTGGGATTGATTTGCCCTTTTCGCACCAAAGTATGTTCATCTCTAGGAGACAGAACGCGTCTCCTTCCTGAGCGGTATGACAGCTGCGTGGTCCCATGGTGTTTATACTTGCGTACTATTGTTTGTACAGATGAACGTGGTATCTTCAGGCGTTTGGAAATTGCTCCCAAGGATGAACAAGACTTGTGGAGGTCTACAATTTTTTTCTGAGGTCTTGGCTGATTTCTTTTTATTTTCCCATGATGTCAAGCAAAGAGGCACTGAGTTTGAAGGTAGTCCTTGAAATACATCCACAGGTACACCTCCAATTGACTCAAATGATGTCAATTAGCCTATCAGAAGCTTCTAAAGCCATGACATCATTTTCTGGAATTTTCCAAGCTGTTTAAAGGCACTTCTGACCCACTGGAATTGTGATACAGTGAATTATAAGTGAAATAATCTGTCTGTAAACAATTGTTGGAAAAATGACTTGTGTCATGCACAAAGTAGATGTCCTAACAGACTTGCCAAAACTATAGTTTGTTAACAAGAAATTTGTGGAGGAGTTGAAAAACAAGTTTTAATGACTCCAACCTAAGTGTATGTAAACTTACGACTTCAACTGTACATGTTCACTGACCATTTCATACTGGGTGAGGGTTTGTGCATTCATACTTGAGTTGAGTTGTGTGTCTGCGTTACCTGATTGCACTGCTCAATGCGGTAAAGCTGTTCTGGGGTGCATCGCTCTAGTACTGGTTCCAGTATCTCAAAAGGCACGCCTCCCACCTCATCAATTGCTGGACAAACATACAATAAGCATCTCATTATACAATGACACAATCAGCAGGGTGTTTAAGTACCTCTAAGATAAACAATGATAGTGTGATTTGAAAAATGTGGCATGAACGGAGCTGTGGTTAGAATATATTTCCTGGATTTAGACAAATATAAAAGTCCTAGGGGAGTAAGACACACTAACAGTCAATGTTCTGTGGGGGTAATGTGTCACGTGTTGCTCTTAGTTTTGGTTAAACGATTTTAAGAGTGTGTACAAGTGGATCTAAGTTGGCCAGCAGGCATAAGAATCCACACAACAATTAAGTTGGTGGTGTTTGAACAATAGCCCATTATAAATAGGGTAAATAATCCATGTCTTTGCCTTTTCCCTTCTGGGAGATGTTAGGTGTAGGACATTAACATGTACACTTGACTAAATGAAGTACATAATGTGATAACAGACACTGAAATCAAAACGAAGCCTTATGATAACGGCACCATTACATGGCATTCACAGTGTCGCTCGGAGACAACACTCACAGTCGATGTTGTTCTGTAGCACCCTGATGCACTGCTCGTACAGACTCATCATCTTGGGCAGATAGGACGTCTTTGAACCCGAGTAGACCGTCATTTTAGAGTTAAAGCGTCTCCCAGTGAAGCCGGTGTCCTCCTCTGCGTCATTTGACACAGGACCTGCCGGAAAGAGGTGAAAAGTTAAACATGAGAAATTGCTGACAATCAGAACTAACTGGTTTAGGCCTAGAGAATAATACATACTGTATCTTAATACACATTTACCCAAATTACAAGTCCAGACAAGTCCAACACATACACAAATTGTACTTCCAATACCCCCGCTAGCATAACACATAGAATTAATCAATGTACTGGGAATGCAATCTGTTGTACAGTAGTATGGATATTGGAACGTACCCATGCACACAGTGTGAAGGAGGAACCAACATTTTTTTTAAGTACCTTTGCGCCGCTGAGGGGACAATGGTGTGAGATCAATGGAAGGCAGAGGTCTGTAGTAAGGCTGGATGGCCGGCAGAGGGATATCAGGGAGTGTGGACACAACCTCGACCACCTGTGGTAAAAGATAGAGTACATTAAAAAAGGAAGAGTTCAGTCAAGAACCTAAGAACAACATCTATGGGAACATCAGGATCGGGGCAACTGGTTTATAAAAACATACATGATCGTAAGGACTTACTGTCCAGCATCAAAAGAATTGACAGCAAATATAACATTCTCCAATTGAACATACACATGATCGAGTGAGAGGAAAAGTTCAGTGAAAGTCTGTTCTTACCCTCCTGCGTTTCTCAGGCACCGGGGTCGTTGCCGTCAGGGTCTGGGCTGGATCAGCCCTCTTGCTGCGGTTCCCGTTTGCCTTGCTGGGCTTGGACTCCTTGGAGGAGGAAGGAGCAGCAGGCGAAGGCTGGACAGGCGGACGAGGAGGTGTGTGGTGGTGGGAGGAAGGCCGACTGCTGCTGCCGGGCTTCTTCTTCTTCTTAGTGGGCGTAGGGGCGTCATATGTGAGGAAGGATTCAAACGACACGGTGGGGGTATCAAATGCCTCTTCTGCCTGCTCCTCAGGCATCTGGGCTAATATAGGAGAGTCCCTAGGCTCACGTGACCTCCCTAGAGAGTAAGGAGAACAAGGAAGGAAGGATGTTATGGAATGTATATATTTTTTTTGGGGGGGGATAAAAGTGTGAGAGACAACCCACATCTTTAAGGGTCAAATGAATGGGGAAATGGTAGCAATCACTACTATCATCGCATCTTTTAATCAACCATAGCAGTACTGTTACAAAGTTCTGATGAAAAAGACCATGGGTAACCATAGCCACAATTCAGTAAAGTTCTTATTATCCCACATGTATAAATATAATATAATACACGATTGGAAAACCATCTATTAACAAACCAATACTGACTCGAAGATTGAAAGAGGCATCTATGGAATATGATGTCATTTGAGAACCAGCCTCTCTGTAAATGTCACATTGACATAGAAGTCACAGCGAACTTCTGTCAGCAAACTCACTCGGCAGCATACTCACCATCACTTCCCCCTCTCTTGTCCTTCTTGCTCTCGTGCTGTGTGGAGTGCCGACTGTGCTTGGATGCCTTGCCACTGTGCTGCGGTTCCTTTCCCACGCTGCTCTTCTTCCCTTCGCCACCACGGCTGCTCGCCTGGGCCTGACGTCGCTGTCTCTCCTCGCCCCGGTCGCCATGGGAACCGTGATGCTCCCTCCCAGGCTCTTTTTGTGGTTTGGCGTGTCGGACCTCTTTGCGAGGGGGGCTGGGCGCGGGCTCTGGCTCTTCCTCCGTGGGGCTCTCGTAGCCCTCCGACTGGTACCCCCCTCGTTGGCCACCGTGGCCAAGCTGTTGGGGGCTGTAGTGGTGCTGAGGGGGGGACGGGGAGTAGTTTGTGCGGTAGCCTCTTTCCTCCTCCATCTCCTCCTCTGCGTCCTCCTCTACATGAGGAGGCTCCTCCGGGGATAGTTCCCGGACACGTTCGCGCATCCCGTCCGTTCCCTCGGAGCTGCGAGGGTGCGCGTGTGTCCGTACATCCTTCGCGTTGCCGGGTCTGTGAGGAAGAAGAAAACCATTAAAGCTACACTTCAGTAGAATTCAGATGAAAATAAGCTAAGACGACAAAGAAAATGAAGACTAAGAATCAGAAGAAATCCCCAAATCCCTCAGTAAAAAGGTACCTTTCAGCAGACGGGGTGGGAACCAGTTTCTTCCACTTGGCCACAAGGCTCTTCACAAGATCTCCAGCAAGATCATGTTTCCGGAACGAATTCACCGTTTTTCCTACTCCAGTTTCCTGCACCGGAGAGAACAAAATATAAGCGGGACATAGATAGTAGTATGGTGTCCTCCTCATCAGTACATTATGTTTTGACACTAGTGTCATTGAGAGCAATGTGGGTGGTTTGTATAGATTCAGAGCTCTAATGGTAAAGTGAGCAGGCCAGCACACTTAGTATTGCACATAAGACAGGCCACATTCGCATTATTGCCCATCGTAAAAGGAAGTGAGCATACTCTGAAGGTTGCTTGACAATACTGAAAAGCACATCAACTCCTAAAGGGAAACTGGCTACACAGGGCCACAACATCCGGTTGCAAAACCAGAGACTGTATTTGGCTTCCTCTTCTAAAGAGCACTTTGCAGTGACTGAGGAACTAGGGCGCAACGCAATCAATGTGGGGCTTTGAGACTAAAGAAAGAGATGCTATCAAAATCGTGACATGACCATTTTTTACATTTTTGGCATTTAGTCAAAGTCAAAGTCAAAAGTCAAAGTCACCATTATTAGTCAGTTGTACAACCAAATGCCTTCAACCGAAATGTGTCTTCCGCATTTAACCCAACCCCTCTGAATCAGAGAGGTGCGGGGGGCTGCCTTAAATCGACATCCACGTCTTCGGCGCCCGGGGAACAGTGGGTTAACTGCCTTGTTCAGGGGCAGAACGACAGATTTATTTCCTTGTCAGCTTGGGGATTCGAAATTGCAACCCTCCGGTTACAAGTCCAACGCTCTAACCACTAGGCTACCTGCCGCAGACGCTCTTATGCTCTTATGCAGAGCGACTTACAGTAGTGAGCCCGCACTGATTATTATTATGTATTACATTTTTGAACCCATTACCCTGGCGTTGCAAGCACCATGCTCTACCAACTGAGCCACACTGTACTGTAAATTAATTCAAAATCTTACCACAAGGATATCCACAGTCATAGGCAGCTCCCCCAGCCGTTTGAGGGTCTTCAGGAGCTAAATGGTGCAAACACAGAAGATTTACACAGTGCTCACTACATCCTCTGTACTGATTGACCTAATGAGCCTGATTCGGAGAAAAACAGAACAGTCTGCACACTAGCAAAGTGCACAAAATGCAGGTATGCCAAAAGGGAGGATATAGCTGGTTAAAGGAAACGGTCAGGTTAATTCAAGGCTGCTGAGCATTGAATGAATGAAAATATAGAGACATCACAATATTTACAAAATCACAGCGTTGATGACAACATGGGTCTACTGTGTGTAAGTGTACGCTAGCGTTATCTGTCTAAAAGTGTAGGCATACTGGTAGTTGGACTTTGTAGGCTATATATGTCAAACTGTGCAGTACTTTCAGGCTGTATTGGAGTCAGAAATTGACAAATGTGCCCGAATTGCGCACTGTCATGGCTCATCAAGATGTGTCCGTTGTCGTGGCCTATGGGGGTTGTGAGGTAGGCTAGTTACGCGTATCCGGAGAGGGTTTGTGTTTACTAAAGTTGATCAGCTGATAAAAATCCACCCCGACACCGCAGTGTGTGCAGGGATTGCGTTGTTCAATGAGACACAATCAAGAAACTGCCGACATCACAATAACGCACCACAACCCAATGTATTGTTGTTGCCCTTAAAATGTGGACTGGTCCATGAGTGAAGAGAAACAATCTAACAACTAGGCCCGTGCTGTTGTTGCGGTCACTTGATCGTGGAGCTTATACAATCGTTTTCGTTTCTTGAACACTAGCTAGACGGCTACATTATTAGCATTTGAAAGTGGCAATGTCCGTTGGCTCCAATGGGTCCAATGCATGAAGTACAGTTCTGCGGACTTGACAGGTAGCTCGAGGACTCGGTTAAACTTAACATGAACTATGGTTAAGAAACCCCAGTTAGTTGGCTAAGTTACGCATCGTGACGTGATCTTACAAAAATCAGTAGCTAGCTACATTCACGGAACTACCTGCCACGCGACAATATTTGAAAACATCCTAGCGAGCGCAAGCCATCCGCTACAGCCTTGCCGTTCCATTCTGGGCCTTACGGTTATTACCTTGCGAGGCTCTAGGTTTTCGGAGAGCCGAGACTGGAGTCTCTCCACCACTTCCAACAGCTCCTCCGCCATGTTGAGTGCTGGTGTCCTGTGCCCCGGAAGCTGCTTCAGTACAGCAGGAACGGGTCAGCGCTGTCCTATCCACTGCTTCATTACAGCAGGAACGGGTCAGCGCTGTCCTATCCACTGCTTCATTACAGCAGGAACGGGTCAGCGCTGTCCTATCCACTGCTTCATTACAGCAGGAACGGGTCAGCGCTGTCCTATCCACTGCTTCATTACAGCAGGAACGGGTCAGCGCTGTCCTATCCACTGCTTCATTACAGCAGGAACGGGTCAGCGCTGCCCTATCCACTGCTTCAGTCAGCCTGCAGTTGACATGGCGATTGACGGAACTACGTAATAAAACCGCTTACAAAGGATAAACCAGACACCTGTTTAACGATGAAAGGTCCAATGCAGCCAGTTTTATCTCAATATAAAATCATTTCTGGGTAACAATTAAGTACATTGCTGTGATTGAGTTCAATTAAAAGGCTCAAAAAGAATAAAATATCCCTTTGGGTCAGGAACCAAAACTCCAACATAGTGGCCCATGATTGTGTTGTCTTCAGCATTTTTATATTTGTATTTTTTATTTCACCTTTATTTAACCAGGTAGGCAAGTTTAGAACAAGTTCTCATTTACAACTGCGTCCTGGCCAAGATAAAGCAAAACAGTTTGACACATACAACAACACATAGTTACACATTGGAATAAACAAACATACAGTCAATAATACAGTAGAGGAAAAAAATATATAATAATCATCTATATACAATGTGTGCAAATGAGGTAAGATAAGGCAATAAATAGGCCATGGTGGCGAAGTAATTACAGTATAGCAATTTAACACTGGAATGGTAAATGTGCAGAAGATGAATGTGCAAAGTACAAATACTGGGGTGCAAAGGAGCAAGATAAATAAATGAATACGGTATGGAATGAGGTAGTTGGTTGGGCTATGTAAAGGTGCAGTGATCTGTGAGCTGCTCTGACAGCTGGTGCTTAAAGCTAGTGAGGGAGATAAGTGTCTCCAGTTTCAGTGATTTTTGTAGTTCGTTCCAGTCATTGGCAGCAGAGAACTGGAAGGAAAGGCGGCCAAAAGACGAAATGGCTTTGGAGGTGACCAGTGAGATATACCTGCTGGAGCGGTGCTACGGGTGGGTGCTGCTATGGTTACCAGCGAGCTGAGATAAGGCGATGCTTTACCAAGCACTTGTAGATGACCTTTCCCACTTGTAGATGACCTGGAGCCAGTGGGTCTGGCGACGAGTATGTAGCGAGGGCCAGCCGACTAGAGCATACAGGTCGCAGTGGTGGTGGTATAAGGGGCTTTGGTGACAAAGCGGATGGTACTGTGATAGACTGCATCCAGTTTGCTGAGTAGAGTATTGGAAGCTGTTTTGTAGATGACATCGCCGAAGTTGAGGATCGGTAGGATAGTCAGTTTTACTAGGGTACGTTTGGCGGCGTGAGTGAAGGAGGCTTTGTTGCGAAATAGGAAGCCGATTCTAGATTTCATTTTGGATTGGAAATGTTTAATGTGAGTCTGGAAGGAGAGTTTACAGTCTAGCCAAACACCTAGGTATGTGTAGTTGTCCAGGTATTCTAGGTCAGAGCCGTCCAGGGTAGTGATGCTAGTCGGGCGGGCGGGTGCAGGCAGCGAACGGTTGAAAAGCATGCATTAAGTTTTACTAGCGTTTAAGAGCAGTTGGAGGCCACGGAAGGAGTGTTGTATGGCATTGTATGGCATTTGATCACATGACAGCTCGATCAGCCGTTTGATTTCACTTACCAGCATGTCAACACAGCCAGGATCATAGTCGAGCGTATTTCGTAGAATTTTTGTTTATTTCCCCTGCATGCTTGCGTTTAGTTCGTTCAGTTTCCCAAATATGTCTGTTACATAGCCAAGGAGCCACATTTTCTTTTATTTCACAGAAAGTCAACAGTCTTTTTTTTGTTTTACATACATTGTGATTGACAGCAGTTTCTCTTGTCAATTAAAACAATATTTCCAACATTCCCCCTCGATAAGCACCAAGCCTCCGTGTGAAATAGAACATTGTCGTGCTCTGATCCCATATCTCCAAATAGTTTTGCCAACAGGCGTGCGCGATTTAGTTTACAATCGAAGTTACCTGCTGCATATCCTCCGAGTTGTGCGCTCAGCTCTTTTGCCGCCAGTTGCTCTCGGTGTATCCATTATAGCTCAGAGGGTGTATCATACAATGCGTCCACGTAGCAGAGGGAGACATATTCATAACTAGATTACAGAGGCTCTGTCGCCCCTTGATAGATGGAGCCCCATCTGTGCAATAGCCCCCCATTCGATCCCATGGAACCTGTTTTTCGTCAATATAGCCACGCTGTGTCATTTCATGCTTGGGAATCGTGAGACGGAACAATATTTACTTGTGAATAGCATCCCCCTAGAAAACAAAAGTCAATGCATGGTCATCTCGGCCCTCACAGCTAACATCAATTGGAGAGCATAAGGTGGGGAGTTTTTGAGTCGTTCAGTCAGAGTTTCCTCTTGATTTTTAGCGATAGCATCAATTCTTAGTTTCAAAGTGTTATCTGACAAAGGTATTGATGTGAGTTTCTGTGCCTCTGCCTCCCCACACAGTTTTTCACTAAATCAATTGTGGATGGTAATATCAAAGTCTCTGGAATAGCGTGTGGTTTCATAGCATAGCAGGCTTACCCATTCACCGTGTGAATGATTCAAGTACAACAGTCAAGTGCGGCCATTCCCACGATCTAAGGGGCTCTCTGGTTGAATTTTAACTTTTAGATTGAAATAATTTTCATTTCGTTTTTTAAGTTAACCACATTACAATGATTTTGAGAGACAAAGACAATATTTCTCAGGGTGGCAGGTAGCCTAGCAGATAAGAGCGTTGGGCCAGTAACCCGAGCCCACTAGGTGAAAAATCTGTCTGTGTGCCCTTGAACAAGGCACTTAACACTAATTGTTCATGTAAGTCACTATGTATAAGAGTGTCTACTATAATGTTACATTATTTTCCAGATTTTGGAAATCCTCCCACGACCACATTTTCATATCAGGCAACCCCACATGGGTTCGAAACCCTAGTTTGGGAACCACTGTCTTACACTAAAAGGGGATTATCATAATTTTCACAATTTCACAGTGTTATTCCAACCTCATAGTGTGGAAATATATATAAAACACCATCATTAGTTATTGCCCTTACAATACTGGTATTCAGATGCTAAGTTATTAATAATCAATACAATTATATTGTTGTCAGTGTCATAGTGCATGCCTCCTTTCTTGTTGATAGAATCTCTACAATGTCTGGTGTGTCAACAACACCATCAAGTTTTTCCACACACGCACCCACACACACACACGCACCCACACACACGCACACACACGCACACGCACACACACACACACACACACACACACACACACACACACACACACACACACACACACACACACACACACACACACACACACACACACACACACACACACACACACACACAACACAGAGAGATAGACTGTGAGACAACAGAAACTTGAGCACAGCATATTGGCACACTCTGCTCAGCCTAGTGGCTGAAGGGGTGGATGGCAGAGGGCTGGCCACATATGGAGTATTTTTGGTGGGGAGGGGGCCTGCATTTGGAGTTGTAGGTGGTGTGAGCTGGAAATTAGGGAGGGAGGGGGTCTCATTTCATAGACTTGGTTGGACCCTGACTCACTCAAACACTGAACCACAGTGCACTGAAAGACAGACAGAGGACGGAGGGACATAGGAAAGAGGAAGAGAGAGCAACCTGTGAGAGAAAATCAACAAAGTGAAAGAAACAAAGAAAGAAAAGGAAGAAGAGTGAGAGGAAAGTGGGTGGAGAGACAGGTAAATCATATTGACTGTATTTTTCTATTTGCTTTGATTCTTCAAGTCATGATTTATCCAACTTGATGAGATATTATATATAAATGCTTTATGATAGGCTAAGTAATATTCTGACATTAGAAGTTGCACTGCTGCGCTCTTGTATTTCACCAGAACCGTACAACTTAACCATCACCAATAATACAAACTACAAGTGTGCAGACAATGGCATGAAAGACATACCCAAATAAGAACCTTTTCAAACATTTCATAATCTAAAATAATGGATGTAATCACATTAATTCTAGCATCAATTACACACTATGTAGAATCTGAAGTTGGATTTTATTTCACTCACACTCAAACAGTTAATGTGAGGCCAAGTTGATAGCAGGATGCATATGAGCTATAGCCTCAAAGGCAAAGTGTTGCTCAGCATCTATAAATAATCTCTGGAGATAGGCAAAGGAATTCTGACACTGGGGGAGGTGGGAGTCGGACTCATGGCATTGTGTACCGCACAGAGCTCCTTCATGCCAGTGAGTTCTGGGCTTATTTAACCAGGCAAGTCAGTTAAGAACAAATTCTTATTTACAATGACAGCCTACCCCGGCCATACACTAACCCGGAGGACGCTGGGCCAAATGTGCAATGGGACTCCCAATCACAGTTGTGATACAGCCCAGGATCGAACCAGGGTCTTTAGTGACACCTCTAGCACTGAGATGCAGTGCCTTAGACCGCTGGACCACTCGGGAGCCCAATTTTCCATCAACACTGGTAAACAACAGGTGGTGTTAGTGCTAATGGTCATTCTTCCAGGCTTTTTGTTTTTGTTTTGTCATGGTGTCACCTACTCAGCTACCTCTACCACGTTCCAATATCTTTCCCATCGATTTTGATCCATCTCCGCTATTTTCCTTATGTTCATGCCCCCTTTTCATTTCTGTCCTCCTTTTTCTTTAGCTTCAGAAGATGTTCTCTCTGTTCCTAACCTCTCCCATATGATGTTTTTCATAGGATCTGGTAGTTCATCTTTCCTTCACATTATTGTCCCGGTTTCCTACCAATTCTGACCCTCATCATCCTAGACAAAGACATATTTTCCATATGGAGGTTATGGCACACTCGGTCACTCCAATACACATTTGAGAAGTACATTCAATCAATCAATCACATTTATTTATAAAGCCATTTTTACATCAGCAGATGTCACAAAGTGCTATAAAGAAACAATGCAATGAAAATGTACACCATAACCTCCCAACATTAAGCTCTGCCTCAGACCTCAACTAGCTTACATCATTTTTACAAAGACTCACATGCATACTGTATTTGATTCTCTGCCGCTCTCCCTCCCCTCCTACTCATTCTTTCTGAACTTGATGTTTTCAAATATCCCCGGTCAGCGCAGTGGACGATGCTTGTGACTGGGCTGTGTTCCCCTCATATGGAGAGCAGGACAGGACAGCAGCTGTTGTTGGTGTCATATGAGAGAGAGCTGACACTGGGAGATAGTTAGTTACATAAAAAAAGGGAGGGTGTGAGTAGCCACCTAGTTGGATGTCGCAACACACCCAAAAGAGATGAAACAGCAGTGACCAGTGATGTACTGTACCACTACTAATATCGTGTGACAGACTTGCCAAAATAGAGTAGATGGCCAGAGGCCACCGCTTACGCAAGTTTTGATCTGGGTGCCGAAATTATAACCTACCATTACTGACCTATAGCTTGTCCGCACCAGAGATCCCACTGGGCACAGACGTCAATTCAACGTCTATTCCACGTTGGTTCCAGTGTGTGCCCAGTGGGATGAGAACTATTGGAATTATGGGGGAAAGTGATCCCTGACAGTTTGACCTAAATTGTTGACTGGCCAGGCATTCTTGAGAAGTGCAAGTGAAGATAAGCATCCTCCTTGAAATGTCAACAGCACAAGTTGAGGCTGCTTATGTAAGAAAGAACCTGATATTTCTGAGACCACTTTCTTAAATCTTCTCTGCTGGTGGGCAAGAACCTGACCACCAAAGGAAGACATTTGCAAAGGTCTTAGAATATTCAGCAAGGTTCTAGCAATGTAGCTAACAATGTGATGTGATTACATCAAATGAAAATAACCTTCACATAGCACATTAACCCTCACAAATATCTGGAACAATGATTGGTAGGAGTCACAGCTGCTGTGTCATCCCCCATACTGGACGCCCCATGTCAAATAGACACAACAGTAGAACAACATCAGACTTTATCACAAGAACCAAAAATATATTTATTCAATTTAATTACTATCTCTTAAAACTGGAACTTATAGAATAGTACATTGTGGAGATGTACACCACTTTGATAGGTCAAGGATGATTGGTGACCCATATCCACTGCTTCTGTGGGTGATCTGTAAACAACAGTCTGGACATAAATAACCTTGGCTGAGGGTCAATCTCCGACAGGATCTCCATGTATGTATTTTCATAACACACGTGGTGGAAAGCACCTGCACTCTGACATGCTGTTATACTCTGGCTCTGGCCATGGAAAGGTATTCTGTTTACTGAGAACATCAGCAGCATGGAGTGGAAAATCTCCATTTAGCCTACCTGATTTGGTTTTTGAGAGAGAACAAATGTCCTTTCACACCAACATATACATATTATCTCCTTTCTTGCAACTTTTTTTTAATTTTTTATTAATCTGCAGAGGAATATCACAAGGTATGTAAAAAGCATGTTGAATATCTGTTTCTATTTGTACAAGTCAAAACAGGCATGAAGCGAAATGAGACTCTTTGCCTGAGTAGAACACCCAGGGGTCAATTCCATTACAACAAATTACAGTGAAATACTTACGAGCCTTTTCCCAACAATGCTAGAGTTAAAAATAAGAACAATTTAAATAATAACAAGAGGATGAAA
Organism: Brachymystax lenok tsinlingensis; assembly: GCA_030435695.1. Lineage (NCBI taxonomy): Eukaryota > Metazoa > Chordata > Actinopteri > Salmoniformes > Salmonidae > Brachymystax > Brachymystax lenok. The sequence goes on from CM059799.1 coordinate 33,000,866, forward strand.
AAATAAACAAGAATGAGGTTATATACAGGCAGTAGCAGTAGCAGATCAATGTGCAGAGGTACTTGAGGTAGATATTTACATGAAGGCAGGGTAAAGGGACTAGGCATCAGGATAGATAATAAGAGTAAAAAAAGAACAGAGTAGCAGCAGTATTTCCAGGTTTTGGTCCTCTAATGTTGATGATAATAACACTGTACCCTTGTAATAAAAGGTTTAGTCATGATTAGGTTGTCCCCCTATGATCCTTTTCATTGCCTGTGATCCTTTGTATTTTATATCTATAAATGCCACAGTCCCTGCTTGTCCTTCTGTGTTTGTTTACAACGTGATAGGCACTGAATGAAAGTAATTTGGGTATAGTGTGTCAAATCACTGGGAGGATATGATGAGGGGCAGGTATGGGGTGTGGAACCAGAGAGGGGGTTTACTGGGTAGTAATCCAAGGGGCAGGGGCACCGCTATGCTCGCTTTGACCTTAGTGTATTTTTAGGTGACATGAGCGCGCCTGTGTATCTGTGATTGAAGTTGCCATGGATGTTGAGCTAGTGAGATGTGTATTTTTCCAAGTATGTGTTCCAAGTGTGTGCTTAGTTTGTCGTAATGATTGAGACACCTTGAAACTCGAATAACCAGCATGTGTATAAGCACATTTTATTTAATTCAAAACTATAGAGTCTATATTTTTAAAATGTCCTTCTAAAACTCGCCTCACGTTTCTCACATTTTTATATAGGGCCATTTAAAACATGAATAGGATTCCCAGTTGTTATTTTGCTGAAATATAGTGGGAGTCTGTATGTGAGTATGAAAACAAGCACATGTCTGGCTGCTATAAACCATAAACCTGACCCGAAGCACCCCCAGAAACCTGCAGCTGTCAATCACACACCCCTCTTTTTTTAGACTCGTCTGTGTCAGAGCGAGATAAAGAGTATATGTCGTTACTGTGTTGCCATGGCCTTTTTCTCTGATGTTGTGGTACTTAGTGCTTCTCTTTTTCAGGTCCTTTGTGCTGTCGCACTGAAACTGACCAACCCCACCTACCCACCACCCTTACACACCGGTGTCTGTCAATCTGTTCCTAGTGTTCCCCTTCTGTTAGCAGTCACTCAGTGTTTCAGTGGTTGTTTATCAATGAAGAAAGTCCACCTTATCACACTAAGTAAAAAGTCTGCTTTGTCAATTTGTTGATTAGTTGGTCTGTTGGAGTCCTCATCCCTCAGTGCTTAAGTCAGAACTCGAGAGCCAAAATCTTTAAACTCAACTGTTAAAGTAGCTGTCGCCATGTCCCCCAAGAAGAAGGTCAATCATACAAAGAAGATTGCCATGGAGCCAGTTGTCACCCAGGTGACCACTGTTACTACTCAGATGGCAGGTGGAGTGGTGGTAGTGGAGGGCGTGAAGAAGATCGAGGAGATGGCTGCACTGGATATTGTGCAGCTCAACCACCTCAACCTCCCCCTGCCCCCTCCCATCATCAAGCCCGGAGAAAAGGGCCTGGGTCTGGGCTGTGAGGTGACCCGCCCCCTCCACGGCAATGCCCTGCTGGAGGAGCTGAGCCGCATGCGCCAGGAGCGCTTCCTCACTGACCTGGAGCTGGCCTGTAAGACCAAGGCCTTCGACGTGCACAAGCTGGTAATTTCTTCCGTCAGCCAGTACTTCCGGGAGATCCTGGCCAAGGACCCCGGAATGAAGCGTCTAGAGCTGTCCTCACTCTCCCCCCTCGGTAGGTTTCAAACTTAACCTCCTAGCATCTATAGCTGATATTTATTAAAGGCAGGAACAGTCTTGTTTGGAAGCATATTTGTCAATGTCCACATTAATAGACAAAAACACATGAATAAAGTGACGATGTTGTCCACCTATTCCCAGGCCTGGCCAACGTGATCACCTTTGCCTACCTGGGCCGCGTCCACATGTCCTTGTACACCATCGGCTGCACTGTGTCAGCTGCTGCCACCCTCCAGATCCCCCAGCTGCTCCAGATGTGCATGGACTTCCTGCTGGCCGAGATGAACGTGCAGACGTGCGTGTACGTGTGGAACATCGCCGCCGCCTACGGCCTGATTCCTGTGCGTGACGCAGCCCGCCGCTTTGTGCTGGAGAACTTTGTCGCGTTCACCGAGACACCCCTGTTCAACCAGCTGACCCTGGAACAGATCACAGCCTTCCTCCAGGAGGACAGCCTGCTTCTGCCATCTGAAGTCACAGCCTTCCAGGTCAGCTCCACTCACCTTGCTTTACCCTACTTTTCTGCATGTAATAACTGACTTAGGATCAGGTCTCCTCATTCCCTACCCCCAACTACAGCCATTTTGAGTGAAACCTAAATCAATCCTCAGACCAGCTGTTAAGGACATGATATAGCCACATGACCCTAGTACACAAACACTTGCCAGGCTATTTGACATCCTACTGTGAATAGAAATACTCAGTCAGTATATCTAACTGTATGTATGGTTATTAATACACAATACCAGTAGTGATGAGAGACTAAGCAAGGAAGCAGAGAGGGAGCGGTATTTATAAGCCAAATCGAATAGGATTCTAAGTATAGTTCTGGTTTCATTCAACCACAGTTGGCCATGAAGTGGCTGGACTTCGACCCCAAGCGTCAGGTGCACGCCGCCGAGCTGCTGTCCCACGTGCGCTTCGAGACCATCCCCGCCAGCGAGCTGGTCAGCGAGATCCAGCCCGTGGCGAGGATGATGATGGACCCTCACTGCCACCGCCTGCTGGTCGACGCCATGAACTACCACCTGCTGCCCCACCAACAGAACACGCTGCAGTCTCGTCGCACGCAGGTGCGTGGAGGACAGGCCACCCTGCTGACTGTTGGGGGGCGTCCCTCCATCACCGAGCGAGCACTGAGCAGAGTGGTGAGTGTGGCGGATCTTGTGTTGGGCTAAACTTTAGGCAGAGGTCAAAGACATGATGAAGAAGTAAACCAACATTTTAGAAAACTACTGTTTCACCAATCACCATGATTCAACAGTATTATCCATGATTCAACAGTATTATCTATGATTCAACAGTATTATCCAAAATGAGAAGTGCTAAGTTGTTGACGTTGGTTCCCTTCCAGGTGCTGTGGAGAGATCCACGTGAGGGTGCGGCCACCTGGCGCAACCTGTCCCAGCTGCCCGCTAAGAGCTTCAACCAGTGTGTGGCTGTGATGGACGGCTTCCTGTACGTGGCAGGAGGAGAGGACCAGAACGATGCACGTAACCAGGCCAAGCACGCTGTCAGCACCCTCAGCAGGTACATGGATACCCTTTATAAAACCAGCAAAAAAAGAAACGTCCTCTCACTGTCAACTGTGTTTATTTTCAGCAAACTTAACATGTGTAAATATTTGTATGAACATAACAAGATTGAACAACTGAGACATAAACTGAATAGGTTCCACAGACATGTGACTAACAGAAATTGAATAATGTGTCTCTGAACAAAGGGGGGGGGTCAGTATCTGGTGTGGCCACCAGCTGCATTAAGTACTACAGTGCATCTCCTCTTCATGGACTGCACCAGATTTGCCAGTTCTTGCTGTGAGATGTTACCCCCCTCTTCCACAAAGGCACCTGCAAGTTCCCTGACATTTCTGTTGGGAATGGCCCTAGCCCTCAACCTCCGATCCAACAGGTCCCAGACGTGCTCAATGGGATTGAGATCCGGGCTCTTCGCTGGCCATGGCAGAACACTGACATTCCTGTCTTGCAGGAAATCACGCACAGAACGAGCAGTATGTCTGGTGGCATTGTCATGCTGGAGGTTCATGTCAGGATGAGTCTGCAGGAAGGGTACCACATGAGGGAGGAGGATGTCTTCCCTGTAACCCACAGAGTTGAGATTGCCTGCAATGACAACAAGCTCAGTCCAATGATGCTGTGACACAACGCACCAGACCATGACGGACCCTCCACCTCCAAATTGATCCCGCTCCAGAGTACAGGCCTCGGGTGTAATGCTCATTCCTTCGACGATAAACCCGAATCTGACCATCACCCCTGGTGAGACAAAATTGCGACTCGTCAGTGAAGAGCACTTTTTGCCAGTCCTGTCTGGTCCGGCGACGGTGGGTTTGTGCTCATAGGCAACGTTGTTGCCAGTGATGTCTGGTGAGGACCTGCCTTACAACAGGCCTACAAGCCCTCAGTCCAGCCTCTCTCAGTCTATTGAGGGAAGTCTGAGCACTAAGCAGGGATTGTGCGTTCCTGGTGTAACTAGGGCAGTTGTTGTTGCCATCCTGTACCTGTCCCGCAGGTGTGATGTTCTGATGTACCAATCCTGTGCAGGTGTTGTTACACGTGGTCCGTCCTGTCTCCCTGTAGCGCTGTCTTAGGCGTCTCACAGTATGGACATTGCAATGTATTGCCCTGGCCACATCTGCAGTCCTCATGCCTCCTTGCAGCATGCCTAAGGCACATTCACGCAGATGAGCAGGGACCCTGGGTATCTTTCTTTTGGTTTTTTTCAGAGTCAGTAGAAAGGCCTCTTTAGTGTCCTAAGTTTTTATAACTGTGACCTTAATTGCCTACCGTCTATAAGCTGTTAGTGTCTTAACGACCGTTCCACAGGTGCATGTTCATTAATTGTTTATGGTTCATTGAACAGACATGGGAAACAGTCTTTAAACCGTTTACAATGAAGATCTGGGAAATAATTTGGATTTCTATAAATTATCTTTGAAAGACAGGGTCCTGTTGCTGAGTTTATGTATTAGCAAACACCCACACATGAGAAAAGTCACTGACAAGGTCCAGCCCTTAACATACAGTAAATATTATAAGGCAGCAAAGTATACTTGAGTGTTCATTGATTATGTGTAGATTTAATTTAAATTTAGACAACTTCATATTCTGACTTATCACTGTTTATCTCTTCCTCCTCAGGTACGACCCTCGCTTCAACACCTGGCTGCATCTGGCTAGCATGCGTCAGCGCCGCACCCACTTCAGCCTGGTAGCCACCGGCGGGCGCCTGTACGCCGTTGGCGGCCGCAACGTGGAGGGCCTGCTGGCCACCACAGAGAGCTACCTGCCCTCCTCCAACACCTGGCAGCTCAAGACACCATTGGAGATGCCACGCTGCTGCCACGCCAGTGCCGTGCTGCCCTCCGGAGACATCCTGGTGACTGGCGGCTACATCAACTGTGCCTATTCGCGCTCTGTGGCCTGCTACAACATTGAGACGGACACCTGGAGTGAGAAGGCAAGCCTGGAGACCCCCCGAGGCTGGCACTGCTCCTCCACCCTGGGAGGGAAGGTGTACGTTGTGGGTGGTAGCCAGCTGGGCCCCAGCGGAGACCGTGTGGATGTCCTGTCCATGGAGGTGTTCTCCCCCAGAGAACGGTGAGTGGAGCCGGGCCTCTCCCCTGCCCCTGGGCGTGAGCACGGCAGGCCTGTCGCCCCTCGGGGAACAGCTGTACCTGATGGGTGGCTGGAACGAAGCCGAGAAGCGCTACAAGGCGGCCGTGCAGAAGTACACCCCGGCAACTGACAGCTGGTCCACGGCGGAGAATCTGCCCGAGGCCACTGTGGGCGTGTCCTGCTGCACCCTGACCCTCCCACCCCGCCACACCCCCCCCGCAGGCAACAGCACCGCAACACCCCAGCAACCAAAGAGGAGCAGCTACTGCTACAGAGCGAGAGCAGTGTGGCCCCACAGCCCATCACTGCCTGAGAGCAACAGAAAAAGGGATAGAGGAAGATGGAAGGGAGGAGTGATAGAGGTGGAGGAGAGAAAAGAGCTGTAGATAGAGGAACAGAGCAGGAAAGAAAATGAAAGAGGAACAGAGCAGGAAAGAAAATGAAAGATGGAAGGCAGAGTGAATAGCTATTAACTCCTATACTGGTATGACAACAGTACATTAGGGAGTTCAATGGAATGGGGCCTATGTGGTTGTTGAATGTGAATATGAGTGTAAAATAAATCAATTTGCAGTATGTGTACAATAAGTATTGCAGTTAGTAAGGTGGAACATGTAAAGAACTGTGGTGATTACATGTGTGTGTGGTTGCAAGTGTGAACATTCTGGAGGGAATGATAGTGTCTGGGTGTTCTACATTAAGCCATACAATCTTATGACAAATATTGCAATTTGATTTTCAGCAAAACTTTAAACATTTCTCATTAAATACAATCACCTAATATATGTACTATATGTATAACAGTACTGTAAAGTATGTTTGTCTAAAGTAGTTTAGCTCAGAAAAGTTTTATACAGTATTTAGAAATGTTTAAGTGCATTGAAGTGAGAGTTGCAGTGACTGCTGAAGTATAGGTGGACAAGGTTAGAGGTCAAAATAACATGATTACAATGTCACCCACTGACAAACACAGGTAGAGAATGTCTGACAGGGCGATAGCCCAGCAAACTGTGACCCTGACCTATTCGCAGGCCTCAGAATTTCCACCTACCAGAAACAAAACAGCAGACCTTTGATTCTGGAATTAAATGGGTGATCGTTTAGAGATTCGGCTCAGGTCATGTTTTGTATCTAGGCCATGGGCTCCAGCTCACCTGTTTGTTATAGAGTTGACCTCCACCATCTCCATCCAGGTGATACAATGACAAGCTACCAGGAATCAGTCAAACTCCCATAGATGGGAACCTGCCTAGCAACAAATAGGAGACAAGTAAATGAGGACTTACCCATAATGTAATTGGATGCTAATTAGGCTTATTTGATTGGAGGACTCCCTCTGGATTAGTCTTACTGAGAGTTGCTGACACAGGGTAAGTGTGTTGGTGCTTTTGGCACTTACATAAGCAGCCCAATTCAGATCTTTTGCCCAATTAGTAGAAAAATATCAGAATTGGGCTGCCTGTGTAAACAGCCATTGTCTGTCCAGACAAGCAATTCCAGAGGCAATGTAACCTTGCGGTTTCACTGAATAAAGCCAAACTGACTTAAGGGGATCCATCTTATTTCAATATACTTCAAACCTCAGAGGTAACTTGTGGTCACATGGTCAAGGAAACGACTTCTGCATTGTCCATTGCCACATTTTTCTATAAAATGGCCAACTGATGGCCACTTACCAAGCTTAAGTGGCATGAAAAACACTGCGTTTGGAAGTATAAATAACCCCCATGCTACACCAACTCGTCTCTGACACCCTCCCAAAGGCATTCTGAAGAGATGAGACAGCTGCTTAAATTCCTGATTTCAAAAGCCATGCGACCTCCAAAAATAGTATCGCCAGGCAACTCTATTTACCCAGACTAGTCATTTTAAGAGCCAATACTGCCATCATGTGGCAGAAGAATGAAACACCAAGTACTACATACTCAAACTGTTCAATACAACTGACTGCATTTAGGAAATTACACTTTGGGCAAATCAAATAGATGGTCTCCATGCATTCTGATTTTATATTAATTTTCCCTTTTATAGCTTCCTATGGTGTAATTACACTTTGAGCTTCAGAGGCAAAAGCTTCACAGACCTAGTATTCTGATTTTGAGAGCAGACTAAGAGAACATACTAATATGTGCTTGTAAGCCGCAAACTCCATTCTTTCCAGAATCTAGACCCATTACTGTAGTCTGTCCTTTGTCAAGTTACTGACAATTTCCTATTATGCAGAATAATTCATGTGGATTACTCAAGAACATAACATTCAGCATATGATTCATATCACTTCAATGACCACAGAACCAAACTGGTATTTTTCCATTTTATTCTAGTTATAACAAAGTCAATGGTCCTTTACTTCCCGGGGAGGATGATACCGTCATACTGAAAGGAAAAAAAAGACAAGAATTAGACGCTCAGCAAGGAAGTCTACTCACAAGCTGCACACAAAAAGCTGTCCATTTTATATTACACAGGTCATTCAGCCTTTCTCAACAATACGAGTTCTTACCAAAAGCATTCAAGCAGCGGTAGGCAATCATACCGGCATGGGGCACTGAGTTCAGGCTTTTATTTCAGCCAAATCAAAATGATCAAGGTCAACATTGATGAAAAAATCGTTGATTAGTAGACTCAAGCGTGCGTTACTGCTGAACTGGAACAAGTGCCGAGTTAATGTGGTCCTCGGAACAGTGGATATAATCCAACTGGAATACTAGCTACAGACAGTGTAAAACTCAATATTTTGGTTGGCAGCACACAGCAAATCCTCCGCATCCACAAGTCATTTGCAGGTATGATTGCCTACCCTGTATAAGAGAGCCCATTCAAAACCATTAGTCAGAGCAGAGCTATATATAGCCACACCTTCTGCTGGAACCAGCGCATGGCTTCCTCTTTGCGGATGCGGTGCCTGAAACCGATGCGGCCTGTTTTCTGCTTCTTGTCAGCAATGCTGAAACCAGGTCTGCCCAGGACCTGAAAACAAAAAGAGAGAAAGAGCATGGTTCAGATTAGAAGACATGTAAACACTATCGTATCCCAACTGGCAGGTAAAATCATAACAAACCTTTTAATTAAAAATATTTCTAAAGTATGTGAAGCCACTCACGACGTAGAAGTCCAGTCCGTAGATACCGATGCTGGGGTCATATTTGATTCCCAGATCAATGTGTTCCTGGATGCCAAAGCCAAAGTTACCAGTGTCTGAGAAGTTGTTCTTCCTCAACTCGTACTCACGCACCTTTGGAAGGAAGAGGTATTCCATTTAGCCGTGGCAACATTAGGCAATATGCCTAAATACATTCCTAACCATGCGGACAACGGTCAAAGTTGACACCTTGCCAAAACACCATTGGCTAAGGTTGAACATGAGTGATACAATTTAACCATAAGTATGCAGACCTCTAGAAAGCCACATCCCAAAACACTTCATGCAGTGGTTGTAATAAACAGGTGTAGTAAATGGACAGTATAAAATATTGAAAACTCACCTTGAGTCCCTTTTCCAGGATCTCCTCAGCCTTAGCTCCACGGACAGTACAGTGGACAGCAATCTTTTCATTTCTGCGGATGCCGAACGAGCGCACAGTGTAGCGGGCTGAAGGGTACAGGGGGGGAGGAATACTCATTAAGCACAAACATTTTCCAATAACAATGTGTCAAAGTGGTAACCATCAAACACCCAGCCACAGATTCTCAAACAAACTAGACATAGGATACCTACCCTTGGAGAAGACCGGGGTCTGGCCTGTGAGCTGCTCAAGCACCTTAGCAGCACGGGTCAGTCTGTCACCACTCTCCCCAACACAGATGTTCATGCAGAGCTTGCGGATGCGAAGCTCACGCATGGGGTTCTCCTTTTTCTCGCTCTGTTCCTGTTGAAATCAAACGTTGGCATTAGGAGGCTGGGAGGTTAAGTTACAAACTCCAATAACGAAACGTATGTTTAGCTAGCTACATCCGCCGTCTGCTATGCAGCCAGGCTGGGTAATGTTGGCTAGCTAGTTGCCAACATAGCAACATGTCGATATTAACTAGCTAATAAATCCTGGTCAATGTCAATAGACACCCAAACTGGCGATCTTTAGGTCGTTTCCAAACAACCACACGTTTAAACTGACAGATCTATTCAAAAACGTGATTCAACGTGTTCAACGTCCTGGCTAGATAACCAGATTCCTGCCACCAGGACATGCCGGTGCATATCCTATGGCTTCTAGCCACCTTGCTAAGGCATGTTTACAATGTCGCAGTCAACGTTACAACTTCGTGACGGTTCATATTTTCACTGTTCGCATGTTAACGTTCTGCCGATGTCGCGTCAACTGTAACAAAGTACTGAGAAAGGTACTCGGGGAGAAAGCTCGACTGCAACAGCCATGTTACTTGCCCTAACAGACGCTTCAATTAAAATCAATGACGCATATTTTGTGCGTAATACAACTTTGTTTCAATAGTGCACATTAACCTACTCATATCTGGTTATACAAACACTGAGTTATTGGCCGTATAACGCCGATGATTGTGGATTTAAAAGGGAAACCGTGAAATCTTGCCTCCTTACGCGTAAAACCTGCACTCACCGCCATGTTTGATCACTTGAAGAGGACCACACATTTCCGGCCCAGCGCATTTATAGGGAAGTGCTTAAATAAATGAGCCCTACGTAAAATCATGCATTTGAAGAAAGGTTCCATAGGCGAACAAATTCAATAATAAAGTACAGTAAAACTGTATATATCATTATTCAATTGCGCTTATATAAGAATATTTAGATTCAAGAACACAATAAAATTGTTTATTTAAAGCAAAATTATAAGTGGAAAATGTAATACGTTTTTGTTGCATGTGTTGCATGTTATTTTGGCATTAATATGTGTCACATATCAGTTTGCAAACAATGTAAAAAAAATAACAAATATTTTTTTAAATAAAGCTGCATGCAAACATGGTCTCTATTTTGGAGTAAGGCAGCTCCAAAATGCAAGTGTTTCAGCCTAGCTCAGTGCTTTCAGTGGTGGTGGGGCAGCAGCGAAAATATGGAGCGTAGGGGTTGGTAATGTCCTCTAGTTGCGCCGTGATTGGCTCAGTGTTCTGTCATTCATGGGGACACTACGTCACCCCAAAATCTATGGGGACAGCTCGAAAATTCAAGCCCTTTGGATGCTGCCATAGAGTTACATTAGAAGTGCCCAACCAAGAAGGATCAAGGTCATTGGCCACAGATAAAATTACATCAAATCACGTTATATCTATCGTGGCTTTGTTTGGACTGATCATCTCAACATCATTCTTTCTAAATCTTAGCTAGCAACTAGACAAGCAGTCATCATCATGAATCCCGTCTACAATCTACTGGCAAATCATTTTCAATCCTTGTCATATGAAGATAAATTATAGATAAAATGTATTGATGCTCATCGGCCATTGGACATAAACATTACACAACAAGTTTGAAATCGCAAATTCAACAATGAGTGGTTTGGACGGAATCAGTGGCTAACTGCAAGCGCTGCAAGCCATCACTAGCCTGCTATTCAGTGGAGTGGGTGTGTGGTCCAAGTCTGGGTTTAAGGGTCTCTTTACCAAGCTTAAAAGGATAAACATTCACGCTGTCAATCCAGCATGTCTTCTACCGCGTTCAAAACAACTGGAAACTCATAACTGGGAAATCTCAGACTTCAGTGAGTTCAAGACAACTGGGAACTCTGAAAAAAAGAGCTCCGACTGGGAAAATAAGTTTTGAACAGTCATCCAACTCGGAATTCCAAGTTGGGAACTCAGGCCTCTTTCTAGAGCTCTAGCCTGAAGATCACTGACGTTGTGATTCTACCTTGTTTTTTTTCCAGAGTTCCCAGTTGTCTTGAAGGCACCATAAATCCAGAGAATGCCATACTTTGATGACACAATTTGCCCACAAGGACCACTGCGCCACCTTCCTTTTCAAGTTAACACAGCACAACAAGGTGTGTCCAAAAATGTATTGTATGCTGCTGTATCAATTATGTAAAATGCCAGGGAGATATGTATACTGTAGCTAAGAACGTCATATCAAATCAAAGTTTATTTGTCACGTGTGCCAAATACAACAGGTGTGGACCTTACAGTGAAATGCTTACTTACAGGCTCTAACTAATAGTGCAAAAAAGGTATTAGGTGAACAATAGGTAAGTAAAGAAATAAAAACAACAGTAAAAAAAGACAGGCTATATACAGTAGCGAGGCTATATACAGTAGCGAGGCTATAAAAGTAGCGAGGCTACATACAGACACCGGTTAGTCAGACTGATTGAAGTAGTATATGTACATGTAGTTATGGTTAAAGTGACTATGCATATATGATGAACAGAGAGTAGCAGTAGCGTAAAAAAGAGGTTGGCGGGTGGTGGGTGGATGGACACAATGCAGATAGATAGCCTGGTTAGCCAATGTGCGGGAGCACTTGAGGTAGTATGTACATGAATGTATAGTTAAAGTGACTATGCATATATGATAAACAGAAAGTAGCAGCAGCCTCACCCTAATAATTTGGTCCCTTTCCCCCTCTTAACTTAGCCTACTGTTCTGACTTGGTGGTGCACATGTAGCCTCAAATCAAATGTTATTGGTCACATACACATATTTAGCAGATGTTATTGCGGGTGTAGTGAAATGCTTGTGTTCCTAGCTCCAACACTGCAGTAGTATCTAACAGTGCAGTAGTATCTAAAACAATTCACAACAATACGCACAAATCTAAAAGTAAAATAATGGAATTAAGAAATATATAAATATTAGATTGAGAAATGTCGGAGTGGCATTGACTACAGTAGAATAGAATACAGTATATACATATGAGATGAGTAAATCAGTATGTAAACATTATTTAAACATTATTAAAGTGACTACTGTTCCATTATTAAAGTGGCCAGTAGCCTGTTTTAGAGAAATGTAAGCAATGAATATTATAAAAGCTTTCATTGTCTGCTTACAGTGCATTCGGAAAATGTATTAAATGGTGCTTTTCCTCATCAATCTACACACAATACCCCATAATGACAAAGCAAAAACAGGTTTTTAGAAATGTTTTCAAATTTATTCAAAATAAAAATGGAAAAACCTGTTTTCGCTTTGTCATTATGGGGTATTGATGAGGACAATTAAAAACAAAATACATTTTAGAAGAAGGCTGTAACGTAACAAAATGTGAAAAAAGGGAAGGGGTCTGAATAGAATTTCAGAATGCACTCTATATGCCCCCTTTATTTATCCTATGGTTCTGACTTGGTGTACAGGGAGAATACTGTAAGAATGGCCCATGTTCTGAATTCTGTTGCTGTACATTTCTAAAGTGCTGAACAAATAGTTATATTGACTATGTCCGTCCTATCTCGCTCATGAATGTCTTAATTGAAATTACAGATTGCCTCGTATCTGCTCGTCGTCCCCTTATGCCATAGTCTGTACATCTCAATTGTCAGTAGAAACCACATTTTTAAGCAAGTCAGCCATATCAGCTATGTTTTTTAAAAAGGCAGTAAATGAGGCTGAATGAACTGTTTCGTTGCCAGACAAGTCTCCGCTGATAGCCAGATAAAATAGTGGTAAGGTTTCACTCCATGGTGCTGAAAAGAAAGCTCTGCTGTTGGATAGCTTTATTTAAACAGTTTGTGGGCACCGTTTGTCACCGTTATAGTGCAATTCATGTATTGTTTAGTGTTGTGTTGTGGCTTTGCTGGCATGTGTTAATTTTTTTATTTATTTTTTGCCCCACCAAGATTTACATGCTAAAATCGCCACTGCAGAACACACTTGAGTTTTGTTGTCCTAGGCTACCTGGCTAAAATGCTTCCTCGCTAGCCTAACTTCCTTTCATGGGCAACAATGCGACAGGCCAGCTTCTTAACATTAGCCTACTACATCTAGCTACATATTGAACTTCCATCCTCTCAGGCCAGGGCCACAACGTATGAATTTATGGTTAGATCAGAATCGCCGTTATAATCATTGGCCAGTACAGATAATTAAGTCCAAATCCCTATCTTCATCCATGGCTAATTTAGGAAAGGGACAATTTTAGCAAGCTAGCTAGCCACTGGAGTACAAAGACACAAGAAGACGCAACACATTTTTTCTGTAAATGATGTTTGGCTTGTGATTGGTGTGAAGCCAAATCCAAACTGGCTTCCTTTGACACTTTGTTTTGGTGCGCCCGGACCATACACAGTTGAGCTCACTCAGTTTAGCTCAATGCTGATTGGCTATTATGTTGTAAAAAAAAAAAATCAATGGAAGCCAAATGCTTGCTGGTATCCCTTGCATTCAATGCTACAGGCTGCAACAATGTCATACTCTTTTTGACCAGACAGTATCAGATAGGTGGCCTACAGATACAGAGGGGCACTGTTTCCCTCGCTCTGATGTTTTCTCTGGTGAAATAGATTCAGCCTCTTGCAAATTGTAGGCAAATAATGAAACACAGAGAGTGTATATTTCTTGGTAAAAGAATTTGGGAAGCCTGGCTGCCCTTGGCATCCATGAATACACGCCACTGAAAATAAATGGTGGAAAGATTATTGGAACCATTTCCTTGTTTGACCGCTAGATTTTATGGGTATTATGACATACTGTGGTACTATGTTCATCAGTTAGTCATCCATCTTAGTTATGCCATTACATTAGTTTTGATTTCAGAAATTGCCATCACCTTTCCCGCCATACATTATTTATATTTATTTTTTAACCGGTTTTGAAAGGGCCTACCGTAAAACAGATTTAAACACTCGACAGACCAGCAAATCTCTTATAGGACTGCAAGGAACAAGGATTTAATTTACACACACCATATGATAAATCATAAGATCATACATGCAGGACAAGTGATGCATAATAATGTTTATTTAAATGTTTGTCATAAAGTACAAGTACGAAGAAAGTATGAAAATGTATGCACTACTGTAAGTCGCTCTGGATAAGAGTGTCTGTTAAAAGACTAAAATGTAAATGTACATTGGAGTAGTGAACAGAAGTAGTTAACAATACATTGCGTAGCTACTATATTCTTAGTAATTTGCATAATTGTCAGTGCATTCGGAAAGTATTCAGACCCTTTGACATTTTCCACAATTTGTTACATTACAGCCTTATTCTAAAATGTATGAAAATTGATTAAAATGACAAAGCAATAAAACAGGTTTGTAGAAATTGTTGTACTTCTTTTTTCTGAATTTAAAAATCAAATTTTATTTGTCACATGCGCCTAACATAACATACCGTGAAAAGCTTAAATACAAGCCTTTAACCAACAATGCAGTTAAGAAAATAGAGTTAAGAAAAGTTTGACTAAATAAGATAAATTTTTTATTTTATTATAACACAATAAAAATAACAATAATGAGGCTATATACAGTGGGTACTGATACCGAGTCAATGTGCAGGGGTACAGGTTAGTCAAGATAATTTGTAGGTAGGGGTAAAGTGACTATGCATAGATAATAAACAGCGAGTAGCAGCAGTGTAAAAACAAAGGGGGGGAGGTCAATGCAAATAGTCCGGTGGCCATTTGATTAATTGTTCAGCAGTCTTATGGCTTGAGGTTGGAAGCTGTTAATGAGCCTTTTGGACCTAAACTTGGCGCTCCAGTACCGCTTGCCTTGCGGTAGCAGAGAGAACAGTCTATGACTTGGGTGACTGGAGTCTTTGACAATTTTTTGGAACTTCCTCTGACACCGCCTAGTATATAGGTCCTATGGCAGGAACCTTGGCCCCAGTAATGTACGGCGCCGAATGCACTACCCTCTGTAGCACCTTACGGTCGGATACCGAGCAGTTGCCATACCAGGCGGTGCTGCAACCGGTCAGGATGCTCTCGAAGGTGTAGAACTTTTTGATGATCTGGGGACCCATGCCAAATCTTTTCAGTCTCTTTCTTGGTGTATTTAGACCATGATAGTTTGTTGGTGATGTGAACACCAAGGAACTTGAAGCTCTCAACCTGCTCCACTACAGCCCTGTCGATGTGGATGGGGGCGTGTTCAGCCATCCTCTTCCTGTAGTCCACGATCATCTCCTTTGTCTTGCTCACGTTGAGGAGAGGTTGTTGTCCTGTCACCACACTGTCAGGTCTCTGACCTCCTCCCTATAGGCTGTCTCATCGTTGTCGGTGATCAGGCCTACCACTGTTGTGTCGTCAACAAACTTAATGATGGTGTTGGAGTCGTGCTTGAACAGGGAGTACAGGAGGGGACTAAGCAAACACCCCTGAGCACGTGTTGAGGATCAGTGTGGCAGATGTGTTGTTGCCTACCCTTACCACGAGGATGGCCCGTCAGGAAGTCCAGGACCCAGTTGCAGAGGGAGGTGTTTGGTCCCAGGGTCCTTAGCTTAGTGATGAGCTTTGTGGGCACTATGGTAGCGAACACTGAGCAGTAGTCAATGAACAGCATTCACACATATGTATTAATTTTGTCCAGGTGGAAAAGGGCAGTGTGGAGTGCGATCTGTGGATCTGTTGGTGTGGTATGCGAATTGGAGTGGGTCTAGGGTTTCCAGGATGATGGTGTTGATGTGAGCCATGACCAGCCTTTCAAAGCACTTCATGGCTACCGATGTGAGTGCTACGGGGCAGTAGTCATTTAGGCAGGTTACCTTCGCTTTCTTGTGCACAGGAACTAAGGTTGTCTGCTTGAAACATGTAGGTTCTACAGACTCGGTCAGGAGTTTGAAAATATCAGTGACGACACTTGCCAGTTGGTCCCGCGCATGCTCTGAGTACACATCCTGGTTATCCGTCTGGCCCCGTGGCCTTGTAAATGTTGACCTGTTTAAAGGTCTTGCTCACACAGTCATCCGGAACAGCTGGTGCTCTCATGCATGCTTCAGTGTTGCTTGCCTAAAAGCGAGCATAACAGGCATTTTGACCATCTGGGCAGCTTGCGGCAGGGTTTCCCTTTGTAGTCCGTAATAGTTTGCCAGCCCTGCCACCTCCGAAGAGCGTCAGAGCCAGTGTGGTAGGATCCAATCTTAGTTCTGTATTAACACCATGCCTGTTTGATGGTTCGTCTGAGGGCATAGCAGGGTGTCTTATACGAGTCCGGGATTAGTGTCCTGCTACTTGAAAGTGGCAGCTCTAGCCTTTAGCTTGTTTGGTACTTAAGTATTCAGACCCTTTACTCAGTACTTTGTTGAAGCACATTTGGCAGCAACTACAGCCTCAAATCTTCTTGGGTATGACGCTACTAGCTGGGCACACCTGTCTTTGGAGAGTTTCTCCCAGATCCTCTTAAGGTCTGTCAGGTTGGATGGGGAGCTTCGTGCACAGCTATTTTCTGGACCTTCAGAGACTTGTCCCAAATCCACCTCTGCGTTGTCTTGGCTGTGTGCTCAGGGTTGTTGTCCTGTTGGAAGCTGAACCTTCGCCCTAGTCAGGTCCTGAGTGCTCTGAAGCAGGTTTTCATCAAGGATCTCTCTGTACTTTGCTCTGTTCATCTTTCCCTCGATCCTGACTAGTCACCCAGTCCCTGGCGCTGAAAAGGGAAGGGAAGGGGCCAAGTTAACTTCCAGATGTGACACAGACTTCAGGCCAAAGAGTTCAATCTTGGTTTCATCAGACCAGAAAATCATGTGCCTTTTACTGAAGAGTGGCTTCCGCCTGGCCACTCTACCATAAAGGCCTGATTGGTGGAGTGCTGCAGAGATTATTGTCCTTCTGGAAGGTTCTCCCATCGGTCTCGGAGCTCTACGGACAATTCCTTCAACCTCATGGCTTGGTTTTTGCTCTAACATGCACTGTCAACTCTTGGACCTTTCCAAATCATGTCCAATCAACTGAATTGACCACAGGTGGACCCCAATCAAGTTGTAGAAACATATAAAGGATGACGAATGAAAACAGGATGCACCTGAGCTCAATTTCGAGAATCATAGCAAAGGGTCTGAATACTTATGTAAATATGGTATTTCTGTTTGTTATTTTTTTAATAAATTTGCTAACATTTCTAAAAACCTGTTTTCGCTATGTCATTGTGGGTTATTGTGTGTAGATTAATGAGGAACATTTTAGAATAAGGCAGCAACATAACAAAATGTGGAAAAGGGGAAGGGGTCTGAAAACTTTCAGAATGCACTGTACATACAAATACAAAAACTAAACTTTTGGGCTAAATGTTTCATTGTGTTTGTCTAGAGCAAAGACATGATTTAGAGAGAAATACAAATCTAGAATCCTATCCTATGTTATACTGTTTGAAAATGGCATACCATTTTCTACAGCTGCATGTCGTTTTACCACCATCTACTGTAGATAGACTGTCTCTGCCACCTTCTTACCACTGATGGGCAGGACAGACACCTCTACAGGAGGTAACAAACAGAGACAAGAGCCACAACCAAAGCCACAACAATTAACATTTGCTTAAAGTATTTCATCTCAATAACTTGGGGTGGCGGGATAACAGGATACTGGATAACAGGAGTCTGCTGTACAACAGGGGATAGCTGGGACTGGGAGTCACTGTGGGAGTGTACTGCCAGTGGGGGGGCAGGAGCCGGGGGCATTAAAAGGGGAAGCCCCTGTCTCCTCTGCTCCTCCAGAGCCTCAGTCAGAAACACCAAAGCTTTGCGCGGGAAGGTCGGTGGGGCAAAGAGGTTGGAGGTGGGGACAAAGAAGTGGGGGAGTAGGCCACTGGTTGCGTGGCCCTCCAGGGCCCTTATTAGGTGCATGAAGCAGGCAGGCAGCTGACGGGGTGTCCACAGGGAGTCCTGGGCCCTGATAGAGAGGGTGTGTAGGAAGGCTGTCTTCCCGTGGTAGGAGCACAGAGCATCCAGCTCTTGAGGGTAGCGTTGCTTCAGTCCCTCGATCAGACACTTAAGGAGCTTGAAGCACTGCTTACTAAAGGAGTGGAGGAGAGAAAGAGAGGTATTGTTCATAATATTGATCACTTCCCATTAAGGTATTTGTTCAGAATTAGGGCTAAATGAGTCACAGGGGATAGTAAACGGTGTGGTAGAGTGAATTCTGACCGGCAGCACTTGGTGGCAGAGCTCTCACAGCAGGTCCTCTTGTTCCCATGAGTCTTGATCAGTTCCTTTTCTATGTGAGAAAAGGAAATCCTCCAACTCTCTGCAGGAGACAAAGCAGCAACATTTCAATCAAAGGGAATATGTCATTCACATTCAGTGTATCGATCATGTATCAGTCACAAAAACTATACACATCCAGTCATGCACCTATGGCTCTGGTACAAAACAGCAATGTTACACACACCTTTAGCTGCCTCACTAAGGTTGCGTCCCGGTGGTTTCTTGGGCACAAAGAAGCAAGTTTGGTGGGTGAGAGAGCGCCGGGTCTTCTTCCCCAGCCAGTTGTCCACATCTGGGCCGGCGCGGGCAGCCAGGGGCCAGCCCTGTGAAGAGGGCACTTCCAGGGCGGGCACCACATCCACAGAAAGTAGTTCCTGTTTCCCATTATCCACCTCCAACAGGGAAAGGGTCACCGCTGGTGAGTTAGGACGCTTCCTATTCACAACCCAACGCCAGCTATTTCCAGGCACTGGTGATCAAAGAACACACAAAAGCATACAGGCAATGTCATGTCATAGTCCACATGTCATGAGATGTGGACTACGACCACTGACCTCTAAGGCTCAAATAATCATATTGACCCCTCAACAACATAGCATCTACAGACAAACCAGTTGTACAAGATATAAAGTATGGGTATGTGAGCATTTGTATGACTCTGCACTCGTATACTCTCAGGTGAATATAGACCAGTTACCACACCTCTGTAGGTGCTGACGAACTTGCGGACCAGACGGTGCATTTCACTTATGATCTTGCTGGCTGAGATGGTGACCCCATCGTCCAATAGGAAAGACCGTATGTGGGAACGGGTTGGTCGGGATAGGGCGACTTCGTAGAAGAGGCCGTGGTATTGGTCCAGCTCTGTCATTTTGAGGCGGGAAGGAGACTGGAGCTTCAGCATCATGTCAAACTCATTTGGGTTGAGTATCTGTTGGCACACAATGGCAATAAGTACTATTTACTATTTATATACTATTTAGTTTCATTCACAGGATTATAATAAAAGTAAAGTACACTCACTGAATGCGAAGGGCAGGGTTGACAGACCCAGATGAACTTACAAACAGCAACACTTGACATTCAACACAAGAAGAACAAGGACCTCCATGTTTGCATGCCATATGTCACAGTATGTGATACTACAGTTGAAGTCGGAAGTTTACGTACACTTTGGTTGGAGTCATTAAAACTCGTTTTCAACCACTCCACAAATTTCTTGTTAACAAACTATAGTTTTGTCAAGTCGGTGCGGACATCTACTTCGTGCATGACACAAGTCATTTTTCCAACAGTTGTTTACAGACAGATTATTTCACTTATAATTCACTGTATCACAATTCCAGTGGGTCAGAAGTTTACATACACTAAATTGACTGTGCCTTTAAACCGCTTGGAAAAATCCAGAAAACAATGTCATGGCTTTAGAAGCTTCTGATAGGCTAATTGACATCATTTGAGTCAATTGCAGGTGTACCTGTGGATGTATTTCAAGGCCAACCTTCAAACTCAGTGCCTCCTTGCTTGACATCATGGGAAAATCGAAAGAAATCAGCCAAGACCTCAGAAAAACAATTGTAGACCTCCACAAGTCTGGTTCATCCTTGGGAGCAATTTACAAACGTCTGAAGGTACCACGTTCATCTATACAAACAATAGTACGCAAGTATAAACACCATGGGACCACACAGCCGTCATACCGCTCAGGAAGGAGACGTAATGTGTCCCTGAACAAAGGGGGGGGGTCAAATTCAAAAGTAACAGTCAGTATCTGGTGTGGCCACCAACTGCATTAAGCACTGCAGTGCATCTCCTCCTCATGGACTGCACCAGATTTGCCAGTTCTTGCTGTGAGATGTTACCCCACTCTTCCACAAAGGCACCTGCAAGATCCCTGACATTTCTGGGGGGAATGGCCCTAGCCCTCACCCTCCGATCCAACAGGTCCCAGACGTCCTCAATGGGATTGAGATCCGGGCTCTTCGCTGGCCATGGCAGAACACTGACATTCCTGTCTTGCAGGAAATCATGCACAGAACGAGCAGTATGTCTGGTGGCATTGTCATACTGGAGGGTCATGTCAGGATGAGCCTGCAGGAAGGGTACCACATGAGGGAGGAGGATGTTTTCCCCTGTAACGCACAACGTTGAGATTGACTGCAATGACAACAAGCTCAGTCCGATGATGCTGTGACACACCGCACCAGACAATGACGGACCCTCTACCTCCAAATCGATCCAGCTCCAGAGTACAGGCCTCGGTGTAAAGCTCATTCCTTCATCGATAAACACGAATCTGACCATCACCCCTGGTGAGACAAAACCGCGACTCGTCAGTGAAGAGCACTTTTTGCCAGTCCTGTCTGGTCCAGCGACGGTGGGTTTGTGCCCATAGGTGACGTTGTTGCCGGTGATGTCTGGTGAGGACCTGCCTTACAACAGGCCTACAAGCCCTCAGTCCAGCCTCTCTCAGCCTATTGCAGACAGTCTGAGCACTGATGGAGGGAATGTGCGTTCCTGGTGTAACTCGGGCAGTTGTTGCTGCCATCCTTTACCTGTCCTGCAGGTGTGATGTTCGGATGTACCAATCCTGTGCAGGTGTTGTTACACGTGGTCTGCCACTGCGAGGACGATCAGCTGTCCTTCCTGTCTCCCTGTAGCGCTGTCTTAGGCGTCTCACAGTACGGACATTGCAATTTATTGCCCTGGCCACATCTGCAGTCCTCATGCCTGTTCATGTTCATTAATTGTTTATGGTTCATTGAACAAGCATGGGAAACCGTGTTTAAACCCTTTACAATAAAGATCTGTGAAGTTATTTGGATTTTTACGAATTATCTTAGAAAGACAGCGTCCTGAAAAAGGGGAAAAGCCACTGCTTCAAAACCGCCATAAAAAAGCCAGACTACGGTTTGCAACTGCACATGGGGTCAAAGATTGTACTTTTTGGAGAAATGTCCACTGGTCTAATGAAACAAAGGCAATGCTACCAAATACTAATTGAGTGTATGTAAACTTCTGACCCACTGGGAATGTGATGAAAGAAATAAAAGCTGAAATAAATCCCTCTCTCTACTATTATTCTGACATTTCAGATTCTTAAAATAAAGTGGTGATCCTAACTGACCAAAGACAGGGAATTTTACAAGGATTAAATGTCAGGAATTTAAAAACTGAATTTAAATATATGTGGCTAAGGTAAACTTCCGACTTCAACTGTATGGGGCGGTTTCCTGGACACAGATTAAGCCTAATCCTGGACTAAATTGCAAGATCAATGGAAAATCTCCATTGAAAGCACTTTTTAGTCCAGGATTAGGCTTAATCTGTGTCCGGGAAACCGCCCCTAAATGTTTGGGGGTGAGGATTTGTTTTAACGGACAGTTAACATTCCTATCAGTGTTAAGGTGGGGCATTGGTGAGGGGGTAAGAGATTTACCGGTAACATAGGACAGGCAGCCATATTGCAGTATTGGCTCATCGATACTGCCTAATCAGTCACTCAAGGTTAATCCATGTTTATCAAAACACACCTTAAGTGAAAATGTGGATAATTTGCTGTTGGTTATTCTCCTGTGTTCATGTGTTTTAAATGAGCTGCCAGCCTGAGACATATCCTGTCTCATGGTGTGAGTTACCTTGACCATCTCGTAGTATGAACCACTGCTGAGCACAGAGGCTGACTGGAAGTAGGGCTGCTCGTCACTGCTCTTGAGGAAGACCAGCAGGCTTTCCCGGAGATGGTTGACCAGGTCCACGGCCCACTGGCGGTCACTCTGGCGGAGCTTGAGGTCCTGGGCCCGAAGCCTGATCCAGCGGGCCAGCTCTGGGGAGATAGGGGCCAGCTCGTCCCCTGGTTTGGGTTTCTCAGCTGTGGGAAGATTGACGTATTGGCTGGACTGTCTCAGATGAGCATAGTATTGAAGCATGAATGGTGCAATTTTCACCCTGTTTTACAGGATTGTGCACTCATGAACTTCATCTACAAAACATATTTCTGTCTCAGGGCAAAAACTCACTCAACTCAGAATATAAATTCTGGCTAGATTAATGAATATAACATGTTCCTGCTTGTCTTAGCATCTTTGGCATACACTGATACACACATCAGATGAGGACAATCAACAATAGCATTGAAGCGAGCAGGTCTACCATGCTATTACCTGCCAGGTGTGGTCTCTGCCTAGGGAGGTGTGAGGTGGGTGTGGCTGGGGTACTGGCATTTCCATCATCCTGATCCAGCAATGCCCCAGTTTGAGAGTCCTCTATAGGGCTTCCTCCATCTCCGTCCAGAAACCCACCCTCCTCTGCCTCTCTGCCCAGGCTAGGTTGGAGGTCGATGGGGGTGGACGGGGTCCTTCTGAGGGCCCGTGATGGAGTTGTCTGGTGCTCTCCAGAGGGTGTGGATGGAACTGAGCTCTGTCTCCTGGAGGATGATCCCCTCTGAGGTGTGCTTCTGTTCATCTTTCTACTTTGATCAACTATGACAAGCACAAATCAATTCAGAGAAACTATATCTGCAAGTATGACATAAATATTATTTGAATATCCTCTTCCTTGGGATAGGACTGCTCAATAATAAAAACTACCTCACCCAGTCTTCAGTGGGTGCTTGTAAACAATGAAAGTAATGCTGAGATCCTGCCATGCTGAGACCCTGAAGTGGTCAGACCATGTCCATATTTGAGGCCAACTCCATTCAGACTAAACCTGAACCATTATCCTCAAAACTCGGCACTTAGAATCCCCTTCCCTTCCCTTCTTTTTATTCAATTTATTTGTGTGATGTCTTTACCTCTTTTTTTGGGGGGGGTTAATGTTTCAAAGAAAAGGGACCGTTTGTCACGCATACAATACACAGCAGTGAAAGGTGTTAGTTCCAATGAGATAGTGTTTTTTTTTGTACTAGCCTACACTCTTGTTTTTAAAGGGACTCCGCTTGACAACACCATCCTGAATGGAACAACAACCCATGCCTTTACTTGAAAGTTTACATAATTATTGTTTCCCAAGACCTTACCCGAACCACAATGACCCCAGCCCAGGCTACATGTTACTCAAGACAACCTCGCTTGTGACATTTTATTCATAATCCCAGACTGATTGTTAAAGAATCCTTCAACCATTGGGAAATGTTACACGGGTTTTGAAGACTTACCTGCTATTGCCGTCTTAGTCTAAAATATCAGCTTGGTAGGATAACAGACTGAGACGTCGCTATTGCTCTTCTCCGTGTCAGCTCGCTTACTGTGTTCCTTCTCTCTGTGATGGCATATTCCTGCCACTATTCCCATTTTCGCTTTCTATTTCCCAAGTATGATGTCACATATGAATCAAAGATAAAAGAGCATTGGCCCCCCTTTGTCTTTTTAGCAGTGGATTACGGGTCGCACAAATGCATTCCAGGTGACGGGTTGACACTGAACGTCAAACTAAGAGGTTTTCACCAGAGGATTGTATAGGTACCGTCATAAAAATGTTAAGCTCTACTAGGTTTGTGAAAGCTTGCCATTTTGTGCGAAAGCTTTAATATGAAGAAAAAAACGCCACTGGTAATTAGTTTATCTTTCTGTCACAACCCCATCACTTAACAGTAGCCGACATTTAACTGGTGTACAATTTCCTACAGGGCAAACACTTCTCTGAAAGTATGCATCTACATTATTGACATGTTCAGCAACAGCACTTGCATTTCTGAAGTAACTCAGAGAAAAACCGAGGCAGTGAATCATATCTATTGAATATTCCACAAAGAAATTTATATTTTCTGTTTGTAGTCAATATTGTAAACCATTGGAGCTTTTTCAGCAAATCAATCCAAAATCTGACAACTAGCTCAATGTTTCACAGCAACAGAAATCAGACTTTATTTTCATATTCTAACACAACATATAATTTCATGATAGATAGCAGTATGTAACAGTAACTGATTCAGCGTTTGGCTTTATGAGAAACAAGAAACAGCAGCGTTTTGGCAGTTAATGTTCATGTTTTTTTTATTTTTGGTTTTATCATAATTTTCCCTAAAGCATTATTCTTCGAACATTTGCTTTCCTTTCCTGCGAAAACTTTTGCGATGGGTTTTTATTAGCATTAGCCAGTCCTTGAGTAGAGAGCTCAGGTTCTGAGACACTGCAGGATGGGATGCCGGGTGACACGCCTTGTTGTTGCTGGATGTCTGGAGCAGGAATTCATTTGGCTTTGGTGGCCTTAATGGCAGACTTGGTCACCTTGCCAGTGCTGGCAGCCTTCTTGTCGACGGCCTTGATGACACCAACGGCAACGGTCTGTCTCATGTCACGCACGGCAAAACGACCTGCAACAGCGAAGAGAAATGGTTACTGGATGGTTCTGAATGATTTTTGTGTGTGGTTTTGCTAAATGGAGTGTCAGCATATTCCATGTTTTTGTAAGTGACATTGTAAGGTTGAGACTAGTATAATCTCTTCACCATCTTACAAGCAATGCAACAGTAAATGTGTGGAGAATTCTTTCAACACCAAAAGGCTGCATTACCCAGATGGGTCCTATACAGAGATGGGAACCCCCCATGTAACATTCAATTTTTCAATAGCACTGTATAAATCAAACTCATAATTGTCATCATTAGGCATTTGTGTGTGACTCACCAAGGGGAGGGTAGGCGGCGAAGCTCTCCACACACATGGGCTTTCCTGGCACCATGACAATGATGGCGGCGTCTCCAGATTTCAGGGCTTTGGGGTTGTCCTCAAGCTTCTTTCCGGAACGACGGTCGATCTTCTCCTTGAGCTCACTGAACTTGCAGGCGATGTGAGCGGTGTGGCAATCCAGCACGGGGGCATAGCCCTGGGAGATCTGGCCAGGGTGGTTCAGGATGATGACCTGAAGATTAGGGTAAAGTTTGGGTAAGGATGGGCTGGACTCTAGAACTACAGTGAAAGGAGGTTGGGACGTGACAAAACTGAATTAAAAAAGTTTACTTTATTTTTTATTTTTGCTAAGTGCTAATTTATGGCAAGAAACGAGACATGTAGTAAAGTAGACTTAGAATATTAGTATTTTGTATCATCTTTACAAAAACTACATTCAAAATCACCTGAGCTGTGAAGTTGCCGGCCTCCATTGGGGGGTCATTCTTGCTGTCTCCAGCCACGTTGCCACGACGAATATCCTTGACGGACACGTTCTTGACGTTGAAGCCGACGTTGTCACCGGGGAGAGCCGCTTCCAGGGTCTCGTGGTGCATCTCCACAGACTTCACCTCAGTGGTGACATTAGCGGGGGCGAAGGTGACGATCATACCGGCCTTCAGGGTGCCAGTCTCCACACGGCCCACAGGTACTGTTCCAATACCTGATGGGAAACAAGTATTTAACCGCAAAACACATACCCATTCATGTCTAAAGAAAATAACCAGTATATCGAAACATACTGATCTATGACTGGTTCTTACCGCCAATTTTGTAGACGTCCTGCAGAGGCAGACGGAGGGGCTTGTCAGTGGGGCGGGGAGGGGGCCAGGATAGAGTCCAGGGCCTCCAGAAGGGTCACACCGCTAGCGCCACCCTCCTTACGTTCAACCTTCCATCCCTTGAACCAGCCCATCTGCAACGGGCAACAGAAGAAACGAGATCAAAATTACACAGACTTGCTTACCTGTTGGGAGTTTATCCTTCTATAAAGTTCCAGCCCTAATCATTTACGCATATAACCACCTAGACCTACTCTGCTGTGGTGTAGTGTACCGTGTGTGGATTGGCTACTCACGTTGGGGCTAGCCTCCAGCATGTTGTCCCCATGCCATCCAGAGATGGGCACAAAGGCAACGGTGGCAGGGTTATAGCCAATCTTCTTGATGTAGGTGCTGACCTCCTTCTGGATCTCCTCAAACCGCTTCTGGCTGTAGGGTGGCTCAGTAGAGTCCATCTTGTTGACTCCAACAATGAGCTGCTTCACTCCCAGAGTGTAGGCGAGGAGAGCGTGCTCACGGGTCTGGCCATTCTTGGAGATGCCAGCCTCAAACTCACCCACACCACCAGCAACAATCAGCACAGCGCAATCAGCCTGAGAAGATGAAGTCATATTGACACTCCAAACCTTGTGGTAAAATGCCACTACTGATAGATCCTTTCAGTTAGGAAACAGAATGGACATTAAATCTAGTCTTTACCTGAGAGGTACCAGTGATCATGTTCTTGATGAAATCTCTGTGTCCAGGGGCATCAATGATGGTGACGTAGTACTTGGCGGTCTCGAATTTCCACAGGGAAATGTCGATGGTGATACCACGCTCCCTCTCAGCCTTCAGCTTGTCCAGCACCCAGGCATACTTGAAAGAGCCCTTGCCCATCTACACAAGCAGAGAAAAGTTTGCTTTTACTGCACTTAAGATGTCTACACAGCTATGTTTTTAGATCAAATCAATCCAATTACACCTACTACAAAAGTATATGATAATTTTGTACTAGTTTGTCAGTTAATGAAATGCAATCACAATTTAAGAATTGTATCTATTTACAACAGTATTACTTGTAATTAGAAAATTGACAATCCATCCCATCAACAAAACTACTCAGAAAATGACTGCCTTATCAGATAAGCTTCTCATGCTAGCTGAGCAATAAATCTGTCCTATCACCAAAATCCATCTTTGACTTAGGTCAAACAGATCACTCAATCCCATTTACCAACATTCATTTGTTGTTTGAGTGTTCCCCAATACTCTCCATAACGCACTTCAACAAAGAAACGTAGATCTAAATAAGATTTTAATCAGTTATCAATAGATATGCCTTTAGTGCACAATGGTCACATCTGACACTACATTTGGTACAGTAGATGGCGCTCGAGTCAAAGCAATCGGTTGAAGGATTTTCTGTTTAACCACACCCGTGATAGAATATCGCAATTCATAGCAACACTAGCCAACTCAGAATCCCTAGAATATGTCAGGGCTCCTAAACCTACCTCAGCAGCTTCCTTCTCGAACTTTTCAATGGTTCTCTTGTCAATGCCTCCGCATTTGTAGATCAGATGGCCGGTGGTGGTTGACTTTCCGGAGTCGACATGGCCAATGACCACGATGTTAATGTGAATCTTTTCCTTTCCCATGATTTACTGATGAAAAGGAAACTGACATAACTACCGATGTACAACATTTATTTACACAAAATACACATGGCCGACATGGCTGCAAGAGTACAAATGAATGATGTAATCAATTGATTAATTCGACAGTTTGCCGATAGGTGCCAGACTCATGCACCATGTGCTATGCACAAGCCATTTCCCTCCCACCGCCCTCCATGTTCAGTCAGAAGACTAGCAAGCCGGCCATGTTGAGGCAAATCAACGACACGCGCTCTATGGACGTGAAGGCAGTCGTGCACAGCCAACTACTCACATTCTTGCTAGGCTATTTTACAGCAATTCAGTTAACTTCGTTTCCCATTAACGAAATTAATTTACCCACTAAACTTGAAGTTGTCTGCAATGAGACTGACCCCCCACACCCAAAAAGCAGTTAGTCATCTTGTACAAATTAGACCGGTCCTAAATCATGCGCCCCATAAAAAGATCGGCTGGCACCTAACACTTCCATAACCATGCCGCAATTTAAGTCTAGCAGTATTGAGGTATTGCGTGTTGCTAAGTAACAATTACATCCTGAAATGAGCATTTTCTTCACTAACCTGGAACAAGACAGATAACGGGTATTCCTGCTTTAGACCGGAGAAAAAGGACAGAATATGAGACCACATCTCTTTTATACCGGTGTAGTGGGAGGAGGGTGCTACAGCCCCGCTGTCACGAAAAATAAAGTGCCATTGGTTGAGCCAGTGTAACCCCACCTAGGTGATTGGCTGGCAAAAACCATCACACTGGGCACAGCCCTGCAGCAGTCAGGGATAGCTTGTGTCAAAACAGCTGCAAAGACCAAGTTAGATACAGTGCTGCTCTTGTTCTACCCTATGGCACAGCTCCCACTCTACAACAAGAACAAGGATTAAGGAAAACGACAGAGCAAGCTTTTTGGTCGACATTTAAAGACCTTTATTAGTTACCAGCAGCTTTCTTCCAATTTAATTGTGGCATTGTGTCAAACAGGTGCAGTTCTAAACCATTAACTCAAAACTGAAAGAGGCACTGTCAGTCATATGACAAAGTGTTTCCGCGTTGGGTTCTTTTCCTGCGAATACTTTTACGATGAGTTTTAATCAGCATTAACCAGTCCTTAAGTATAGAGCTCAGGTTTCGAGACTCTGCAGGATGTAGGGCTGCAGACCCCACCACCCGAGGGATGTCCTGTGGGAGGAGAATTCACTTTTTACCAGCCTTGACGGCGGATTTGGTGACCTTGCCGCTGGAGGCAGCCTTCTTGTCGACGGCCTTGATGACACCGACAGCAACAGTCTGCCTCATGTCACGCACAGCGAAACGACCTGAGGGAGAGGGCAAATTAGAAACGAGGCCTTTTCCAAGCATAGAAGACCTTTAAAAAGGAACATTGTCTTGGGTAAGAGGACTTGTGGATTACTTACCAAGAGGAGGGTATTCCTGGAAGCTCTCCACACACATGGGCTTGCCGGGGATCATGTCAACAATGGCAGCGTCTCCAGACTTAAGGAACTTGGGGGCATCCTCAAGTTTCTTTCCGGAACGACGGTCGATCTTCTCCTTGAGCTCGCTGAACTTGCAGGCGATGTGAGCGGTGTGGCAATCCAGTACAGGGGCATAGCCCTGGGAGATCTGGCCAGGGTGGTTCAGAATGATGACCTGTAAAAACAAGACCCGGTCGATTAGAGCATGAACACAATTAAATTGTCAAGGGAAGACAGCCCACCCAACCAACAACTTTAAACAGCATGCCTACCTGAGCTGTGAAAGTGCCGGCCTCCATTGGGGGGTCATTCTTGCTGTCTCCAGCCACGTTGCCACGACGGATATCTTTGACGGACACGTTCTTGACGTTGAAGCCAACATTGTCACCGGGCATAGCAGATTCCAGGGTCTCGTGGTGCATCTCCACAGACTTCACCTCAGTGGTGACGTTGGCGGGGGGCGAAGGTGACGATCATGCCGGCCTTCAGGGTGCCAGTCTCCACACGGCCCACGGGTACTGTTCCAATACCTGATGGGAAACCAGGGGAGAATAGATTAGCGATCCAGAGAGCAGAAGCAAACCTTTGCATGTATACAAACATGAAGTCTAGGACTGGTTCTTACCGCCGATTTTGTAGACATCCTGGAGGGGCAGACGAAGGGGCTTATCTGTGGGGCGGGAGGGGGGGCAGGATAGAGTCCAGGGCCTCCAGCAGAGTCACACCGTTGGCGTTACCATCCTTACGTTCGACCTTCCATCCCTTGAACCAGCCCATCTAGAATAAGAGAGTGTGTTTATATACAAAGCATGACATCTGCATGTGACAGGGTGAGACTGTCAATGTAGTAGAGTGCACTGAGGATAGGCTACTCACATTGGCGCTGGCTTCCAGCATGTTGTCCCCATGCCAACCAGAGATGGGCACAAAGGCGACAGTGGCAGGGTTGTAGCCAATCTTCTTGATGTAGGTGGTGACCTCTTTCTGGATCTCCTCAAACCGCTTCTGGCTGTAGGGTGGCTCAGTAGAGTCCATCTTGTTGACTCCAACAATGAGCTGCTTCACTCCCAGAGTGTAGGCGAGGAGAGCGTGCTCACGGGTCTGGCCATTCTTGGAGATGCCAGCCTCAAACTCACCCACACCACCAGCAACAATCAGCACAGCGCAATCAGCCTGGGGGGGGACGACGACATGTCAGCCCAACACCCATGTTCATCTACCACCTTAGTTTGTCAGGTTAACAGTATATTCTGATTGCAAAGGGGGGCCCCAATTACCTGAGAGGTACCAGTGATCATGTTCTTGATGAAATCTCTGTGTCCAGGGGCATCAATGATGGTGACGTAGTACCTGCCAGTCTCAAACTTCCACAGGGAAATGTCGATGGTGATACCACGCTCCCTCTCAGCCTTCAGCTTGTCCAGCACCCAGGCATACTTGAAAGAGCCCTTGCCCATCTAAAATTAGAGGAAAGTCAAATTATGTTCAATAATTCATTCTACATGGCAAAAATGTATAGTGAGCAAATAGCTCATTTAGGGATAGGCCTAGATTGGGTTTGGGAAACAAGGCTTCTGTATGCAACAACTGAAATGTAGAGAATGCATTATATTAATGTTGCCTAGACAGGACAGCTTTGTAATACTGTCTGTAGCGGATTATGAGAAGTATGTCAAGGTTAGGAAAAGGGTGAAGTAATTTTTTATTTTTATTATTTGGGATGTAAATGTGTCAAACTGTATCCCTCCATGACCGCTATAAAGTCCTCAGCCGCCATTACACAAAGTGCATCGTCATTACCCGACGCTAGGCCTGCGCAAGCACCATCCCACATGCGCGCACCCGTCACCCACACCCTGCCGGCTTCACCAGTTTAAAAAAAAACATGCTGGCGTCGCCATCTTTCATCCAAAGTAACGTAACCAGAGCAGAAAGCTCAAACAACCAGAAAAAAACGCTTACCTCAGCTGCTTCCTTCTCGAACTTTTCAATGGTTCTCTTGTCAATGCCTCCGCACTTGTAGATCAGATGGCCGGTGGTGGTTGACTTTCCGGAATCGACATGGCCAATGACCACGATGTTAATGTGGATCTTTTCCTTTCCCATGGTTGCTTAATTAGTTTCTGAAATAAAATGAGCATAGATCCCACTTAGCTTGGCAACATTGACGTTAGTGTAATATAATTTGCTTGGGGAACAAGGCTGCAGCATTAAAATGCCGGGTCACCCAGCCTATGCATCCGATCATTTTGGTCGATGGGCCAAACAAAATCAATTTCCACATGCCATAAAAAAAAATATCGAAAGAAAAATCATGAAACCTAACTACTCAACAGTAGTTAATAACTAATCTGACAACGGGTGAGCGAGTTACGATCACGTACTGTTAGGCCTCAGTCGGCCATGGGCCAAAAGCGACACGTGTTACTTCCAGGCCACGTCGTATAGAGTTACAGAAAGAACTCCAAATATCCAGAAGGATCTTATCCCCTACTAGACAACAGTCGTCTGGGTTTTCGTGCAGCTCAGATCATGGAAGACATTCCATTTCGCTACATACTCATCCTCACAGGCCACCACTTTAGTATCCTTTGTCCCCCAGTTCCCCTCCCCAATTGAAAACGTTTCTTTTCCTGGCAAAATATAACTTAAAGTTTAATAAAACCACATCGCCATTTAATAAGGTAACTTAAAGACTAACGTTAAAGCATCCCTACACCATCAAACTCACTTTAAATTTAAACATTGTCTACACCATTAAATACTATCTGAAATAGCTTACGTTTTCGGAATGTGTCTAACAAGTTAGGCCTGTTTTTAAAACCACTAGAGGCTGAAGAAGATAAAAGCTCTTACCGGTGTTACTGTGCGCTCACTCGACCACTGCTGATGCCCCTACCCAGGTAACAAAAAGAGAAAGAATGCTGGTTGAGTTTGAGTTTTTATACACTGGGAGGTGGCTAGACTGGGCTGCGTCCCCGCTTCCCTTCCCCCTCCCTACTCGAACCCTCAAATCATACACAATTCAGCGAAAAACTATGCCCGTCTGTCGAGATACGTCATGATGTTTGAAACATTTTCCAATTTTGAACGAAATCCTTTCTGATTCAATCAAAATATCTAAAAAAGTACACTCTTTATTGGCACGAGATAAAATGTACCAGAGACTCATTCAATAACTCAACTGACAAGAGTTTTAACTAAAATCTGACAGTAGATGTATGTTGAGTGTGATATCTCAACAAACCAATCCCCATTGTCTCATAACCATGAGTGAGATTATTAAAGCCTGCTTTCTGGAAATGAAATTATATTATTTCATCAATTTGGTTTCAACATGAGTACATAGCATTTACAATTGTCATATCATATTTTTCAGTTTACTGTAGACCTACTATATTTAGATTATACATTTTTCTCTGTGGACCAACTGTCTTGGATTATTGCTTTAGGAACAGGCTACACTAGACACAAAGGAAATGCTCGTGGCTTTTCTCATTATCACCATCCACTGGTATTGATTCTAGGTGACCCAATCAGGATAACAAGAGTATTCAAATTCAGAGATTTGCACTCAAATAGTGCACTGAGAAGGGAGACCCAGACTCATTGTTTCAATGACCTGGAGGGCACCTCCACCACATCTCACACACATTCAGGTTCAAAAGAGGTCCAGACCAGGCCAAGGTGAGTGAATACAGTGATCGATGAGTGTGAGGGAGTCCTGATAGATTCTTCACTCACATTGCAATGCTGAGTGCTTTCTCATAATGATCATATCAATCAAATTCTCCAATAAATATAGTAAAAGGCATGCTAAACCTCTCCTTGCTGTAGGCCTATGTGTTGCCCACCCAGTCCAAAAGCAATGTTAAATTCATTGACACTGCATAAAAGTTGGGTGATGTAACTGTGATTTCAATTCTACATTCTACATTTCCTTTTCCCCATACCCTAGTCAGTGAGTGTGTTTTATGACTAGTGATAAAAATGGCTCTGCATGTTTTTTTTTACAACATTTCAGTCAACCTTTTTCAAAAGGACAGTCAACAACAATGTAAACATTGATTTATCTCATCTCCAGCACCACAAAGATGGCGTGATGACGTGCATATTGCTATTTCCCAATATATGATCAATATATTCTAATCTATAGAGCCTATTCCAAAGGATGCTGTGGAAGTCCATTCTGTGTTTTGGGTGCTGTGGAGAGGTCAGACTCAGGGCCTTGCAGGCTCCTTGCTGTGACCATCACTGTTGAATTCCCGATATAGGACAGCTGGCATCCCTTGGCGTGGTGACGGCTCCCCCAGACTATCTCTTCCTCCCTCAGTTCAGGTAACAGCCACTGAGAAGGCAGCTGCTGCTTTCAATCAGCTCACAGCGCAGTGAGTGGGGGAGAGAGAGAGCGGGTGAGAGAGAGAAAGAGAGAGGGGGAGAGAGTGAGTGCGAGAGTGAAGGGTACTCGCAAACCGTGCCACAGATAGTGGGTGAATAATAATAATACATTTTATTTAAATCGCTTTTCACGACACCCAAAGTCACTTTACATACACAAGAAAATCAGCAGGATAAAAAGCTATAAAATCACACATTAAAATAAGTAAGTATGTGAAAGTCCACTAAACATAAGGATAGACTAAGCATGGAGGACACTAACATGATGGCAGACTAACCAAGGAAGTGAGTTAGACAGAGGAGAAAAGCTAAGACAACAGAGAATCCGGGTAAGCCTGTGTGAAGAAGTGTGTTTTATGTGTGGACTTGAATATGTGTATGGAGGTAGGGAGTTCCAGAGTTGGGGAGGAGGCCAGTGTCAGAGTAGGGCAGCGAATTGGTGGGAGTGTAGGGCTGCAGGAGGTCAGTATGAACGCTGCCGCAACTGCACTGTGTCCGAGGAACAGGGGAGATATAGGGTGGGAAGCCAGGAGAGGTTAAAAAAAACAGAAGGGGAAGCAAAGGAGAATAGAAGCGGAGAGGCATTGGCCAGGAACAGGATTTCAGGAGGCCAGAAAAAACATCTTACCCCAGGTTATAAGATGACTATCCCAGAGAAGAAATTAGATATCGACATTGATCTTAAGGTTTATCCAGGGCAAACTAATAGGCTTACAATTCAGCATGTCAGACGCCTTCCTCAGAGCTTCAGAGACTTCTGGAGGGTCTGTTAAAAAGGGTTGGCTTGATACATAGTAAAAATAGGACAAATGGTTTATTCCATAAAGGTTTCCCCATGACATTATATTGGCCCACATATTCGGCTGGGTTTTATGTGGATTTTTTTTTAAAGCACTTATCATAAATACACTAAACACAGGAAATGTGCCCTGGTTGTCCCTAATCCCCAAAGATTATACAGTACTGTATCTTCCTTTTAGAATGAGGAAGGAGCTAGTGTGGTGAAAAGGCCAACACGTAAAGGGTGGGGGCAGCACTAAAACCAGAAGATCAGGCAAATGTAACTGAACTACATAATTCTTTACAAAAGGGCTATTTGTTGAAGCTACAGCCTTGGGTTGTCATTCTGACGTCCAAAACCACCCAAACTTGTATAATTAAACCATTGCTAAACCACACCCAACAATGTTATGAAAAGATATTCTCTCGGGTTCCTAGATACCCTCCTGTTTTGAATAAGGAAGCAGTGACAACAATAGGCATGCAGCTTTAACATTTGACATAACAGTTATGTTAAAAATATGACAAGTTACATATTCCTATGTTGTATTATTAATATTTAGTTAAGTTTAAGAGCAGGTGTAACTGATAAAGAGGGACAGGATAAAACTATGCTGTAATAGACGTCCTCCAGTGATTTTTGAACGTTTCCTGTTGAAAAGCAATTTTCCAAGTATAAATACATTAAAGTACACACATAAAAGGGTAAAAAAGACATGTTTTTAGCAAAACAGTGTTTTTTTAGATACAACTACAAACTTCAAGGAGTAGGGCAGTCAAGGAGTTGGCTTGATGGGAAGTCGTGATGTCATCAGCCTTCCCCCTTGCTTGAGGAACAATAGGGGAGCAATATAGAACAAACGAGGAAAGGCCCACCCCCCGCTTGTGCTATGTCATGATTTACCTGGACCAGCTGTTGCGGTTTGCCTTTGTTAAATGAGGTGAAACGGAGACTGGAGTGCCACTTTAACGACAGGGTTTACCCCAAATAGACTACTTTTAGCTACTGTCATTTTGTCTTAGGGCCTCACTAAACTGACACTAAATTGACATGTTTTGCCTTATTTGTCTAATATATCATGTTGTATTTGTACATCATGTACATCACATTGACAAGGCAGATAACTGTTTAATTGGGGCAGAACCCTACTTTAACTGTTCCCTACAGCAAAAAACAGAAGTTGCCTGTAAGTCCAGTTACCAGTACAGCAGACTCAGAGAGAGAGAGGGAAATGAGTTTTACTGAGGGCTGAGCATTCCAAGTGGCCAGCAGAAGTGCTAGAGAGGTGGAGCGCAGAAATTGGCAGAGACCCAAGTTGAGCTCAAGCGCTCAGTGACACCCAGATAATGAACACGTACACAAACACAGTCACCCACACACCGACACACACACACACACACACACTCACACACACACACAGAAACACACACTGAAGAGCGGTGGATAACTTAACTGAGGGAGATTGGAGGCAGTTGAAGGGAATAACTTCAGCTGTCCATGTGGCTAGCTAGACAACCCACACACCCCTTCCCCATTCCTAGACACATACTTGCGCTCACCAATTAGTCAGGATGTCCTGGAGTGGCTCACAGCAGCATATAAAAATCACACAACCTTTGTTTCCTGTCGGGTGCCACTGTAGATGAGAAACTCATGACTTTCAGGCCTCCTCACACACAGGCAACACTATTATAAGTCAACCTCAGATTTCAATTCAGTGCTGAAGTTCTGATTTGATTAAATGTCAGTAGCACACACAGCTACAACAAACGACAGCTGAGGTCTTATTTCACACACTAACTCAGGAAGAGAGAGTGGACTGTGTCTGGCAGAGTGTCCGTGAGGATGTCATGGTGCTGGCTGTCAGCTAATAGCTGTGCCTTCTTCAGAGTTCCTGCCCATAGCGCAGGGTTGAACCTTCTCTTCCAGATGACTAAACAGGGAGTTGAGATTGTGACTGCTAGCAACAGTCTTGTTTTATAATAGTGTGGCTTATTAAGCAATAGACAGTATATATTCCAATCTTAATGGAAGATAAACATGAGTCATACAGTGACATAAGACTGGGGCATAAAAAAAGTGGGAAACAGTGTCAGCATAGAATGTCAGTGAAATAACAATCATGTTCTTCATACAGCCTACTGACGAAGCCATACACTTAAAGTATTGATATCTGAAATATATGTGTGAGGTACACATGCACATTTTACCTTCAGGGGACTAATTGCTAATGCAAATAGAATGTTTTGCAAGGCAGTGCCCTCCTGTCAATTCATTGGGCTTCGTCGGAAGCTTACGTACACTAGGTTGGAGTCATTAAAACTAGTTTTTCAACCACTCCACAAATTTCTTGTTAACAAACTATAGTTTTGGCAAGTCGGTTAGGACATCTACTTTGTGCATGACACAAGTAATGTTTCCAACAATTGTTTACAGACAGATTATTTCACTATCACAATTCCAGTGGGTCAGAAGTTTACATACACTAAGTTGACTGTGCCTTTAAACAGCTTGGAAAATTCCAGAAAATGATGTCATGGCTTTAGAAGCTTTTGATAGGCTAATTGACATCATTTGAGTGAATTGGAGGTGTACCTGTGGATGTATTTCAAGGCCTATCTTTTTGCTTGACATCATGGGAAAATCAAAAGAAATCAGCCAAGACCTCAGAAAAAGAGTCTGGTTCATCCTTGGGAGCAATTTCCAAACACCTGAAGGTACCACGTTCATCTGTACAAACAATAGTACGCAAGTATAAACACCATGGGACCATGCAGTCGTCATACCGCTCAGGAAGGAGTCAAGTTCTGTCTCCTAGAGATGAACGTACTTTGGTGCGAAAAGTGCAAATCAATCCCAGAACAACAGCAAAGGACCTTGTGAAGATGCTGGAGGAAACAGGTACAAAAATATCTATATCCACAGTAAAACAAGTCCTATATCGACATAACCTGAAAGGCCGCTCAGCAAGGAAGAAGCCACTGCTCAAAAACCACCATAATAAAAGCCAGACTACAGTTTGCAACTGCACATGGGGACAAAGATGGTACTTTTTGGAGAAATGTCCTCTGGTCTGATGGAACAAAAATAGAACTGTTTGGCCATAATGACCATCGTTATGTTTGGAGGAAAAAGGGGGAGGCTTGCAAGCCGAAGAACACCATCCCAACCGTGAAGCACGGGGGTGGCAGCATCATGTTGTGGGGGTGCTTTGATGCAGGAGGGACTGGTGCACTTCACAAAATAGATGGCTTCATGAGGAAAGGAAATTATGTGGATATATTGAAGCAACATCAAGACATCAGTCAGGAAATTAAAGCTTGGTCGCAAATGGGTCTTCCAAATGGACAATGACCCCAAGCATACTTCCATAGTTGTGGTAAAATGGCTTAAGGACAACAAAGTCAAGGTATTGGAGTGGCCATCACAAAGCCCTGACCTCAATCCTATAGAAAATGTGTGGGCAGAACTGAAAAAGCGTGTGCGGTCAAGGAGGCCTACAAACCTGACTCAGTTACACCAGCTCTGTCAGGAGGAATGGGCCAAAATTCACCGAACTTATTGTGGGAAGCTTGTGGAAGGCTACCCAAAACGTTTGACCCAAGTTAAACAATTTAAAGGCAATGCTACCAAATACTAATTGAGTGTATGTAAACTTCTGAACCACTGGGAATGTGATGAAAGAAATAAAAGCTGAAATAAATCCTTCTCTCTACTATTATTCTGACATTTCACATTCTTAAAGTAAAGTGGTGATCCTAACTGACCTAAGACAGGAAATGTTTACTAGGATTAAGTGTCAGGAAGTGTGAAAAACTGAGTTTAAATGTATTTGGCTAAGGTGTATGTAAACTTCCGACTTCAACTGTATTTACAATGGTGTTTGTTCGTCACTGGGTGCCCTTTTCTTGTGGAAACAGGTTACATATCTTGCTGCTGTGATGGCACAATATGGTATTTCACCCAATAGATATCGGAGTTTATCAAAATTAGATTTCTTTAGAATTCTTTGTGGGTCTGTGTAATCCGAGGGAAATATGTGTCTCCAATAGCGATTTTAGCATGTAAATCTTGGTGGGGCAAACTCATTTTTTAATGCATTCCAGCAAAACTACAACACTAAAAAATACATTAATTGAACTATAACGGTAACAAACGGTGCACACAACCTGTTAGGGCCTACATAAAGCTGTCCCAAAAGCATAGCTTTCTTTTCAGCACCTTGGAGTGAATCCTTACCACCGTTACACCTGGCAATCAGCGGAGCCTTGTCTGGCAGCGAAACAGTTCATTCAGCCTCATTTACTACCTTTTTAAAAAACATTGCTGATGTCAAGCAATCAAATGTATTTATAAAGCCCTTTTTACATCAGCAGATGTCACAATGTGCTATACAGAAACCCAGCCTAAAACCACAAACAGCATGCAATGCAGATGTTGAAGCATGGTGGCTAGGAAAAACTCCTTAGAAAGGCAGGAACCTAGGAAGAAACCTAGAGAGGAACCAGGCTCTGAGAGGTGGCCAGTCCTTTTCTGTTTTTGCCGGGTCTAGATTATAACAGTACATGGCCAAGATGTTCAAACGTTAAATAGATGACCAGCAGGGTCAAATAATAATCACAGTGGTTGTAGAGGGTGCAACAGGTCAGTACCCCAGGAGTAAATGTCAGTTGGCTTTTCATAGCCAAGCATTCAGAGGTCGAGGCAGCAGGTGCGGTAGAAAGAGTCGAAAACAGCAGGTCCGGGAAAGGGTATCACGTCCGGTGAACAGGTCAGGGTTCCCTAGCCGCAGGCAGAACAGTTGAAACTGGAGCAGCAGCACGACCAGGTGGACTGGGGACAGGAGTCACCAGGCCAGGTAGTCCTGAGGCATGGTCCCAGGGCTCAGGTCCACCAGGAGGGGAGGGAGAGAGGGAGTGTCATGAAGCAGGTACGGGGAGTAAAACATTTAATAAAGAACAGACATGGAACGAGACAGGAACAGCGCCAGCAAACTAATAATACAGACAAAAAAAAATACAATGCAGCAGCGGGAACAGAGCTGGGGAACTGACAAATATAGGGGAGGAAATAAACAGTTGAGTCCAATATCGCTGATGCGCGTGACGAGGTGTGCATAATGGATGACAGGAGTCAGTGATGCAGGGCAGCCTGATGCCCTCAAGCGCCAGGGGGGGAGAGCGGGAGCAGACGTGACAGAGAGAATTAGAGGGAGCATACTGAAATTCACACAGGACACCAGATAAGACAGGAGAATTACACCAGATATAACAGACGGTGCCTAGCCCCCCGGGCACATAGTATCAGGTATGAAGGTCAGACCCAGATGCAGACAACGTCAAATTAACAAAGGTTTAATAATCCAACAGGGGCAGGCAATAGACAGGTCAAGGTAGGCAGACTCAGGTGGGGCAACAGTAGCGGACGGCAGGCAGGCTTAGGGTCAGGGTAGGCAAGGGTCAAAACCAGGAGGGTGAAAATGAGAGACTGGGAACAGCAGTCGCTGAGCCACAAAAACGCTGGTTGACTTGACAAACAAGACGAACTGACAACAGACAAACAGAGAACACAGGTATAAATACACAGAGGTTAATGGGGAAGATGGGCGACACCTGGAGGGGGGTGGAGACAATCACAAAGACAGGTGAAACAGATCAGGGTGTGACACATAGAATATTGCAGCATAGATACTGGAGACAGGGGTGGGTCAGGGGACACTGTGGCCCCGTCCGACAATACCCCCGGACAGGGCCAACCAGGCAGTATACAACCCCAACCACTTTGCCAAAGTACAGCTCCCACACCACTTGAGGGATATCAACAGACCACCAACTTACTATCCTGAGACAAGGCTGAGTATAACCCACGAAGATCTCCTCCACCGCACGAGCCCAAGGTAGCGCAAAACCGTACAGGAAGATCACGTCTGTGACTCAACCTACTCAACTGACGCACCCCTCCTAGGGACGGCATGGAAGAGCACTAGTATGCCAGTGACTCAGCCCCCGTAAAAGGGTCAGAGGCAGAGAATCCCAGTGGAGAGAGGGGAGAGATAGCAAGGGCAGTTTGTCGCTCCATTGCCTTGCCGTTCACCTTCACACCCCTGGGCCAGACTACACTCAATCATAGGACCTACTGAACAGATGAGTCTTCATTAAAGACTTAAAGGTCGAGACAGAGTCTGCGTCTCTCACATGGATATGCAGATATTTCCATAAAAATTGAGCTCAATAGGAGAAATCCCTGCCTCCAGCTGTTTGATATGGCTGATTTGCTTAAACAAATGTGGTTTCTACTGACAATTGAGATGTACAAACTGTGGCATAAGGGAACGATGAGCGGATAAGAGGCAATCCGACATTTAGATTAAGACATTAATGAGCGAGCTAGGACAAATGTAATCAAAATAATCATTTGTTCAGCACTTATGAAATGTACAGCAACAGAATTCAGAACATGGGCCATACTTACAGTATTCTCTCTGTACACCAAGTCAGAACCGTAGGATATATAAAGCGGGCACATGAGCAGACAATGAAAGCTCTTAAAATATTCAATGATTACATTTCTCTAAAACAGGCTATAGGCTACATGTGCACCACCAAGTCAGAACAGTAGGCTAAGTTATGAAGGGGAAAGGGAACACATTTTTAGGGTGAGGCACATGGCTACTTACAGCTTACTACAAAACATACAGTTAGTATTACTTTCTTAGCAACAGTATATATATCTCCCTGGCTTATTACATAATTTATGCAGCAGCATACATTTTTGGACTCACCTTGTTGTGCTATGCTCACTTGAAAAGGAAGGTGGCGTGGCAATCCTTCTTGTGGGCAAATTTTGTCATCAAACTTTGTCATCAAAGTCTGGCATTCTCTGGATTTATGGTGCTTTCAAGACAACTGGGAACTCTGAAAGAAAAAAAGTCAGATTCATGACGTCAGTGATCTTCCGGTCGGAGCTCTAGAAATTCCCGACTTGGAATTCCCGAGTTGGATGACCGTTTAAAATGTATTTTCCCAGTCGGAGTTTGTTTTTTCCAGAGTTCCCAGTTGTCTTGAACTCACTGAAGTCTGAGATTTCCCAGTTCTGAGTTTTCAGTTGTTTTGAACACGGCAGAAGTCATGCTGGATTGACAGCATTGCCAAGGTATTCAACCTTTTTCTGGCCCATGGTGTTGCATATGAATGTTTATCCTTTTAAGCTTGAAAAAGAGACCTTTAAACCCATACTCCACTGAATCGCAGGCTAGTGATAGCTTTGCAACGCTTGCAGTTAGCCACTGATTCCTTCCAAACCTCTCATTGTTGAATTTGAGATTTCCAACTTGTTTTATAATGTTTGTGTCCAATGGCCAATGAGCATCGATACGTTTTATCTAAAGTTTCTCTTCATGTGACAATTACTGAAAAGGATTTGCCAGTAGACTGTCGACTAGATTCACAATGGTGACTGCTTGTCTAGCTTGCTTGCTAAGATTTTGAAAGTATGATGTTGACATGCTACGGTAGATTTAACGTGATTTTACGTCATTTTATCTGTGGCCAAAGACCTTGAGCTTTCTTGGATGTGCACTTCTAATGTAAATCTATGGCAGCACCCAAGAGGCTTGAATCTTCAAGCTCTCCCCGAATGCACTGTATATGTAGGTAGGGGTAGAAGTGACTAGGCAATCAGGATAGATAACAACAGAGTAGCAGTAGCGTGTGTGGAAAGTGTGTCTATGTGTGAGTGTGTGTGTGCCATCAATATGCATGTGTGTGTGTGTGTGTGTGTGTTGGAGTGTCAGTGTAGTAAGTGTGAGTATGTGGGTAGAGTCCAGTGAGTATGCCAACCGTAGAGCCAGTGCAAGAGAAAAAAGGGGGTCAATGCAAATTGTCCTTGTAGCCATTTGATGAACTGTTCAGCAGTCTTATGGCTTGGGGTAGAAACTGTTCAGGAGCCTTTTGGTCACAGACTTGGTGCTCTGAATAAATCCGCCCAAGCTTCGCCTCTTCCTCTCTGACCAAATGTAAAACGAGGCCAAATTAGGAAGTGCAGTCACCCTTTAAGTTACTATTGATTATGTCCATGTATCCATTTGACTGTAGTGAGAATCAGGTTTTATACAGGTTTTATAAGTGACAGCCAGGTCACAGAACAGTTAGGCCTACTCAAAGGGACAATTTTGGAAATACATTAAGTTGTTGTCTCAGAGCACGAATTACACATTTTCCCCAATGACTTTGTGTCTGCAGACATATCAGAATTATCTAAAAAAAGTATGGGCAGTGGGTGGTGTAGGGT
This sequence comes from Brachymystax lenok tsinlingensis, assembly GCA_030435695.1. Taxonomy (NCBI): domain Eukaryota; kingdom Metazoa; phylum Chordata; class Actinopteri; order Salmoniformes; family Salmonidae; genus Brachymystax; species Brachymystax lenok. Next base: position 33,043,339 of record CM059799.1, read on the forward strand.
CTACTGGTTTGTGTAGTCAGAGAGGAAGAGGCGAATAGAGAGGGTTTTCTCCGCCCAAAATCTGCCCACGATTTAACAAAAATAAGACCCCTTAGGGAGGAATTTTTGTATGGAGGTCAATGAGTGTCCCGGTTGAATAAAAAAAAGGCAGTTGCTACGAGAGGCTTATTTGATCGAGTAGATGTTTCGTAATGGTTAGGTTGTCACAAATGCACTGATGTAAGTGAACAAACGTGGCATTTCGGCAACTTTGGAAAAAAATACTTTATACTGGATTTGTGCCTGTTGGTCACGCTCGTATCTGCCCTCTCATTGGCTACCATTGTCCCCCCTGATCTCGCCTCCTCCCGCCTGCCTTCCATCTTTGAGGACACGGAATTTCCATTGTTAGAACAGTCACTCGAGTATCTTGTCAATATAATATAAAATCTGTGCCATAACGTTTCTCTGCAGTGACGCAAATGAATAGCTTATGCAAGTTGACTTCTTATTATAGCTCAATGACGTTTACGCACGGCCGGGCCAGGCAATGTACATCCGGATCATTCACAAAATCTGAGGCAAGCGCCTGACACACAGAAATAGAAACGTCTTTATTCATTGCCCTCTTGTGGGAGTTTTAGCAACTGTCGCAATCTCAAAATGTTCCTATTTTTGTATTTGGTATTATTTATTGCAACAATAATAACAATATTACAAATCAATACAGGGACATTCCTGTCAATGCAATGAAAAATGTAAACAATAAAACACCCGGCGACCCCCCCCACCAAAAAAAGAAAATAATTCAGGACATAATTTATGTGACAAAGCAATGAGACATTTAAAGACATTATAATTTTTCCAACTTTTAAGTTTTATAAAATTGTAACAGTTTTATGAAAAAAATAACTACAAAATTCCAACTAGTTTACATTTGTGAATATTATATTTTGCCAAGAGAGAGAATAGTAATGTTAACAAAATAGTTACAGTTGAAGTCGGAAGTTTACATACACTTTGGTTGGAGTCATTAAAACTCGTTTTTCAACCACTCCACAAATTTCTTGTTAACAAACTATAGTTTAGGCAAGTCGGTTAGGACATCTACTTTGTGCTTGATAGGCGAATTGACATAATTTGAGTCAATTGGAGGTGTACCTGTGGATGTATGTCAAGGCATACCTTCAAACTCAGTGCCTCTTTGCTTGACATCATGGGAAAATCAAAAGAAATCAGCCAAGACCTCAGAAAAAAAATTGTAGACCTCCACAAGTCTGGTTTATCCTTGGGAGCAATTTCCAAACACCTGAAGGTACCGCGTTCATCTGTACAAACAATAGTACGCAAGTATAAGCACCATGGGACCACGCAGCCATCATACCGCTCAGGAAGGAGACGCGTTGTGGGGGTGCTTTGCTGCAGGAGGGACTGGTGCACTTCACAAAATAGATTGCATCATGAGGCAGGAAAATGATGTGGATATATTGAAGCAACATCTCAAGACATCAATCAGGAAGTTAAAGCTTGGTCACAAATGGGTCTTCCAAATGGACAATGACCCCAAGCATACTACCAAAGTTGTGGCAAAATTGCTTAAGGACAACAAAGTCAAGGTATTGGAGTGGCCATCACAAAGCCCGGACCTCAGTCCCATAGAGCATTTGTGAGCAGAACTAAAAAAGCATGTGCGAGCAAGGAGGCCTACAAACCTGACTCAGTTACACCAGCTCTGTCAGGAGGAATGGGCCAAAATTCACCGAACTTATTGTTGGAAGCTAATACAAATACTTCATTATTTCACATTCTTAAAATAAAGTGGTGATCCTAACTGACCTAAGACAGGGAATTTTTACTAAGATTAAATGTCAGGAATTGTGAAAAACTGAGTTTAAATGTATTTGGCTAAATGTATGTAAACTTCCGACTTCAACTGTATGTTCAGAATTACAAGGATAAGCATAATGCCATTTACCATCATCAAAGGTAAACATAGGTAATTCTGGAGATTTTATACACAACCATTCATGAATTTCAATCTATAGTTTACTAGAATGGTGACATGAAAAAAATAAATGATTCTGAATCAGAGGAACAAAAAACTAAAGGCATCTTGTCAAAATGGAACCTTTTTGTGCAAGAAATCATTAACAGGGTAGATAGAAGAACATATTTTAAAATGAGTTTTTTTAACTTATGGGATAACTGGACAAATAAGGTTAAAAGTTGTCGCTTTTGACCATAGCATGGGTTGGTCACTTCCATAGCAATATATTTAATTATAATCACCAAAAATTACTTCATTAACTGACAATTTAATCCACTTCATTAAACGTGGGAACAACCTCATAATATAGCAAAGTGTTCTCAATAAGTTCAAGTAAAGGAAGTGGAATTGCTTTGCAAACCTTAATATTCTCTCTGAGTAATCTGCTTCATAGTTTGTGCGCCATAGTCCGTCCATGTGGGCTTTGACGCATGCTGCAAACTTGGGGATTTTGAAAGTGTCCTGCTACTAGCATTTGTGGCCGACAATTATTTTCTTCGCTGTCTTCGCGCACTTTCCACAAACATATCTGCTGCATTCCGAACATACCTCAAGAGTTCTGTTCCTACATTTAGTCCTAGCCCCCTGACAATTCTTTATTTTCGCTAACTTGTTGGCAGGACTGGGATCGGGCTCGGGACCGGGCTTTGACTTTATAGTTATTTTTAGCATCACATACACTACATGACCAAAAGCATGTGGATACCTGCTCATCGAACATCTCATTCCAAAATCATGGCCATTAATATGGAGTTGGTCTCCCCTTTGTATCTATAACAGCCTCCACTCTTCTGGGAAGCCTCCACTAGATATTGGAATATTGCTGCGGGGATTTGCTTCTATTCAACCACAAGAGCATTAGTGAGGTCGGGCACTGATGTTGGGCGATTAGGCCTGGCTCTCAGTCAGCGTTCCAATTCATCCCAAATGTTTTCGAATGGGTTGAGGTCAGGGCTCTGTGCAGGCCAGTCAAGTTCTTCCACACCAATCTCGACAAATAATTTCTGTATGGACCTTGCTTTGTGCATTGTCATGCTGAAACAGGAAAGGGGCTTCCCCAAACTGTTGCCACAAAGTTGAAAGCACAGAATCATCTACAATGTCATTGTATGCTGTAGCGTTAGGATTTCCCTTCATTGAAACTAAGGGGCCTAGCCCAAACCATGAAAAACAGCCCCAGACCATTATTCCTCATCCACCAAACGTTACAGTTGGCATTGGGGCAGGTAGCGTTCTCCTGGCGTCCGCCAAACCCAGATTTGTCTGTCGGACTGCCAGATGGTGAAGCGTGTTTCATCACTCCAAAGAATGTGTTTCCACTGCTCCAGAGTCCAATGGCGGCAAGCTTTACATCACTCCAGCCGTCACTTGGCATTGCGCATGTTGATCTTAGACTTGTGTGTGGCTACTCGGCTATTGAAACCCATATAATAAAGCTCCCAACAAACAGTACTTGTGCTTGCGTTGCTTCCAGAGGCAGTTTGGAACTCTGTAGTGAGTGTTGCAACCGAGGACAGACAATTTTTTTCGCGCTGCACGCTTCAGCACTCTGGGGTCCTGTTCTGTGAGCTTGTGTGGCCTACCACTTCGCGTCTGAGCCGTTGTTGCTCCTAGACTTTTCCACTTCAAAATAACAGTACTTACAGTTTACCGGGGCATCTCTAGCAGGGCAGAATTTTTATGAACTGAACTGTTGTAAAGTTGGCACCCTAAGACGGTGACACGTTGAAAGTCACTGAGCTCTTCAGTAAGGCCATTCAACTACCAATGTTTGTCTATGGAGATTGCATGGCTGTCTGCTCAATTTAATACACCAGTTACCAACAGGTGTGGCTAAATTAGCCATTAGATTTGAAGGGGTGTCCACATACTTTTGTATATATAATGTATTTTACCCGAAGCTCTGATGCTAGCTTCAGGATGAACTCTCTCCTGGTATATCACACAGTGTCCCACATGCACTCTTTGTAAAGCACATAGACATTGATGACTGCCAAGTACAGGAATTTGTAGAAGACGGCCATTGGCCACCGCTTGGAGCCCTCCTTCACACTGTACATGTGCACATGTCTGTCCAACACATTCACCCCGACTTGTAGAAAGTCAGAGTTGAGGAGGTTTTCTTTCTGCCGGTACTAGTGCCAACAGACAGGTGCAGGGTGCTGAGACCACTGATGGTCTTCATTGGCTTACACCTGTACACAGTCAGCGTCACGTCATTGTGTTTCAGAACTACACTTGAATAAAGCCCTGTTTCTTTGATTCTGCTGGCAGATGGTGGCAGCTCCCATCGGCGTTTGTCAATCTTTCCAACCAGGGTGGTTTTCTTATGCAGTAACTTATTTTCCAGTTCATGTGAAGTGAAGTGGTCACATTTCTTCTTTAGGGATAGCTCCCTTTTTTATAAATGTTCTCCTAAAATGACATACCAAATCTAACTGCCTGTAGCTCAGGCCCTGAAGCAAGGATATGCATATTCTTGATACCATTTGAAAGGGAACACTTTGAAGTTTGTGGAAATGTGAATTGAATGTAGGAGAATATAACACAATAGATCTGGTAGAAGAAAATACATCTTTGAAATGCAACAGAAAGGTCCCAGTTCTAGCCATCACTATTCCAATGGTGTAATTCCAATGGTGTCCACAAGATGGCAACAGTGTATGTGCAAAGTTTCAGACGGATAACTTAAAGAATGAGCGAACTACATGACATTTAGTGTGAAGTCACCCAGGTACATTTGGGCAAATCGTGAAGGAGACATTGGCATTCATATTACATTTTTCTGCAAGAATATCGTCAAATCTAGTAGTAGCTACATTTTACGACAGGTATGGGGTTTCCGGATACTCCCTTAAAGCCCAGCTCATTGTTTGACCCCAATTGGTGCTTATTTGACAAAGATACAGTCGATCAAATGAAGACCGGCCCGCGTCATCGGCGTGCCGTGAAGGCGGTCTCTCTGACCAAATTTGGTGTCCTATAGGATATATGACACCCCTAATGATATAGTGAAGTCTGGTTACATTCTAGGATATCTGAGGAATACATACCTGTACGAATGTGAATTGACTGGTCGAAACAACGTTTAGGGTTAGATTTTCACAGATTCCTTTCTTTGCAAATTGAACGAGTGGAAATACAAAATCGATCGTGAATGCTATATGGACCTTTTTAGGATATGAAAAAAGGATTTTATCTAACAAAACGGCACTTCATGTTATCTCTGGGACCCTTTGGATGATAAATCAGAGCACTATTTCAGAATGTAAGTACACATTTCACCTTCAGAGGTGAATTTATCAAACCTATCAAACCTAGGAGCTCTCCTCAAACAATTTTTTTGCAGTAATAGCTACTGTAAATTAGACAGTGCAGTTATATTAATAAGAACTTAAGCTTTCAGCCGATATAAGACACTTATACGTACCGACATTGGTTGTTTCTCTCAAATCTGCGATGGTGATATAAGGCGCATGCATGATTTACAACTGTCCCGTTAACGGGATGCCTATCCCTAAGAAGTTTTAATCAAGACAAGGCTCCATCAGCTTCAGCACCACACTGGCACTGTCCAGTTGTCTGGCTGTCATCCACTTTCCCCAAGTCGGGGAAATCATTCACAATGTATTTGGAGTCAGCATCCACTGCCAGCCAGAACTTGATTCCATAATGGTCCAGCTTGTTTCCCATGAAACGTGAGAAAACGGACTACGAATCCACAGCAATATTCGACCCTGGATTGTAGCAGGTGATGCTATTTTTTACAAAAATTTGTCATTTTTGATACTTTGACTCTTTATTTCTTTGTGGTCGAACCATAAATATTGCATGATATCTCTAAATCTGTTCCTTGGAAATGTTTGCCTTTTGCCATTGGTCATTCCAAAAGCTCTCCATCCTCATGCAATTGCCACCGAACGCCCCACGAATGTACAGGAGCGCAATGGAGGCTTGAACCTCATCCAAAGACATGTCCAATGAACTGTCATCAGTGCATCAACATGTTGATGTCAAACAGGCAATGGAAGGCGCTGAGTGGGCTGCTGTCTATGTCACTTTTAGAGCTCTCTTTTGTCCCTGGAGTGAACATGAAAACATGTTGAGTTGCTCTCCTGCATACTGCCTCTCCAATGGGGTTTAACCTTTGCCAAAGGGAGCCATCTTTGCCAGTCTCCTGCACCCCATTTTCAAATAAAATCTAATTGTATTAGTCACATGCACCGAATACAACAGGTGTAGACCTTACAGTGAAATGCTTACTTACGAGCCCCTAACCAACAATGCAGTTTAAAAAAAATACAGAGAAGAATAAGAAATACAAATAAGTAATTCATGAGCAGCAGTAAAATAACAATAGCGAGACTATATACAGGGGGGTACCGGTACAGAGTCAATGTGCGGGGGCACCGTTAGTTTAGGTAATATGTGCATGTAGGTAGAGAATTATTAAAGTGACTATGCATAGATGATAACAACAGAGAGTTGAAAAGGGGGGGTCAACGCAAATAGTCTGGGTAGCCATTTGATTAGGTGTTCAGGAGTCTTATGGCTTTGGGGTAGAAGCTGTTTAGAAGCCTCTTGGACCTAGACTTGGCGCTCCAGTACCGCTTGCCGTGCGGTAGCAGAGAGAACAGTCTATGACTAGGGTGGCTGGAGTCTTTGACAATTTTTAGGGCCTTCCTCTGACACCGCCTGGTATAGAGGTCCTGGATGGCAGGAAGTTTGGCTCCAGTGATGTACTGGGCCGTTCGCACTACCCTCTGTAGTGACTTGTGGTCTGAGGCCAAGCAGCTGCCATACCAGGCAGTGATGCAACCAGTCAGGATGCTCTCGATAGTGCAGCTGTAGAACCTTTTGAGGATCTGAGGACCCATGCCAAATATTTTCAGTCTCCTGAGGGGGAATAGGTTTTGTCGAGCCCTCTTCACGACTGTCTTGGTGTGCTTGGACCATGTTAGTTTGTTGGTGATGTGGACACCAAGGAACTTGAAGCTCTCAACCTGCTCCACTGCAGCCCCGTCGATGAGAATGGGGAAGTGCTCGGTTCTCTTTTTCCTGTAGTCCACAATTATCTCCTTTGTCTTGATCACTTTGAGGGAGAGGTTGTTGTCCTGGCACCACACGGCTAGGTCTCTGAACTCCATGTCTCTGAGTGATGAGCTTTGAGGGCACTATGGTGTTGAACGCTGAGCTGTAGTCAATGAATAGCATTCTCACATAGATGTTCCTTTTGTCCAGGTGGGAAAGGGCAGTGTGGAGTGCAATGGAGATTGCATCATCTGTGGATCTGTTGGGGCGGTATGCAAATTGGAGTGGGTCTAGGGTTTCTGGGATAATGGTGTTGATGTGAGCCATTACCAGCCTTTCGAAGCACTTCATGGCTACAGACGTGAGTGCTACAGATCAGTAGTCGTTTAGGCAGTTTACCTTAGTGTTCTTGGGCACAGGCACTATGGTGGTCTGCTTAAAACATTCTGGTATAACAGACTCGGACAGGGAGAAGTTGAAAATGTCAGTGAAGACACTTGCTAGTTGGTCAGCGCATGCTCGCAGTACACGTCCCGGTGTGTGGAGTAAAGGTGGTCAAGAGTTTTTTTCCTCTGGTTGCACATTTAACATGCTGATAGAAATTTGGTAAAATGTATTTAAGTTTCCCTGCATTAAAGTCCCCGGCTACCAGGAGCGCCGCCATTTTCTTGTTTGCTTATGGCGGAATACGGCTCATTCAATGCTGTCTTAGTGCCAGCCTCTGACTGTGGTGGTATGTAAACAGCTACAAAGGTAGCCATTACAATGAGCCCGTCCTCCTATAGCTCCTCCCACCAGCCTCCACTGGTAGAAATGTCCCAAGGAAACCGGAAAGCATGGAGCGTTTCACACTACCAGTAGCAACTTGAAAACATCCGGGTTGGACATTAAATGGAACCAGGTTATGAGCTTCAAAACTTCAAAATAATTTTTTACGCAATATAAATGGGAATAGAATTGGCACAAATATAACTCTTCAAAAGTACAAAAATGACAACACAAAAATTCACTATGCAAACATTCAACCAGTAGGCTACTTAACAAATCAATGTGAATATTCATAACAGAAATAAATCAGTGAAATCAATATGGTGTGCTATCTATTTCACAGATTGTTTTCTGTTATGAATATTCACATTGATTTCTTTTTACATAACACTTACAGAGAATATAACAAAATGTTCTTGTATGAATGTACATTTCCCAACAAAACATTCTTACATGAATGTACATTTCCTAAATTCACAATTTTGGGTGTCCACATTTCTTTTGTGCAGCAATGTCCTTGAGGGCACAGAACAAATGGTTTGGGGCAGTAATTGTTATATAGCCAACAGACTAGAACATTTCTAATTATAGGCTATGAAATTTTATCAAATGTGGTAGATAAAAGTATAACACTTAAATGATAAATGAAAAATGTATCTAGTTTATTAAGAGTTGTCTGTGTATTTCCTCTTAAGGATCAGACCCTTTTTAAAAATGTTATGCCTAAATCTAACTTCCTGTAGCTCAGGACCTGAAGCAAGGATATGCATACGCTTGATACCATTTGAAAGGAAACACTTTGAAGTTTGTGGAAATGTGAAATTAATGTAGGAGAATATAACATATTAGATCTGGTAAAAGATAATACAAACAAAAAAACGTGCGTTTTCTACTTTTTTGTTTTGTTCCATATACTTTGAAATGCAAGAGAAAGGCCATAATATAATATTGCAGTTTAGCCACAGTTTAGATTTTGGCCACTAGATGGCAGCAGTGTGTGTGCAAAGTTTCAGATTGATCCAGTGAAGCATTAAAATACTGGACAATATTTTGTATTAGGTCTGCCCAAATGTGCCCGAATTGGTCAATTGATACATTTTCAAGTACATACAGTTTACATACACCTTATCCCAATACATTTAAACTCAGTTTTTCACAATTCCTGACATTTAATCCTAGTAAAAATTCCCTGTCTTAGATCGGTTAGGATCACCACTTTATTTTAAGAATGTGAAATGTCAGAATAATAGTAGAGAGAATGATTTATTTCAGCATTTATTTCTTTCATCACATTCCCAGCAGATCAGACGTTTACATACACTCAATTCGTTATTTGGTAGTATTGCCTTTAAATTGTTTAACTTGGGTCAAACGGTTTGGTAGCCTTCCACAAGCTTCCCACAATAAGTTGGGTGAATTTTGGCCCATTCCTCCTGACAGAGCTGGTTGTAACGGAGTCAGATTTGTAGGCCTCCTTGCTCGCACACGCTTTTTCAGTTCTGCCCACAAATGTTCTATGGGATTGAGGTCAGGGTTTTGTGATGGCCACTCCAATACCTTGACTTTGTTGTCCTTAAGCCATTTTGCTACAACTTTGGAAGTATGCTTGGGGTCATTGTCCATTTGGAAGACCCATTTGCGACCAAGCTTTAACTTCCTGACTGATGTCTTGATGTTGCTTCAATATATCCACATAACTTCCCTTCCTCATGATGCCATCTATTTTGTGAAGTGCACCAGTCCCTCCTGCATCAAAACACCCCCACAACATGATGCTGCCACCTCCGTGCTTCACGGTTGGGATGGTGTTCTTCGGCTTGCAAGCCTCCCCCTTTTTCCTCCAAACATAACAATGGTCATTATGGCCAAACAGTTCTATTTTTGTTTAATCAGACCAGAGGATATTTCTCCAAAAAGTATGATCTTTGTCTCCATGTGAAGTTGCAAACCGTAGTCTGTTTTTTTATGGTGGTTTTGGAGCAGTGGCTTCTTCCTTGCTGAGCGGCCTTTCAGGTTACGTCGATATAGGACTAGTTTTACTGTGGATATAGAAACTTTTGTACCTGTTTCCTCCAGCATCTTCACAAGGTCCTTTGCTGTAGTTCTGGGATTGATTTGCACTTTTCGCACCAAAGTACGTTCATCTCTAGGAGACAAAATGCGTCTCCTTCCTGAGTGGTATGACGGCTGCGTGGTCCCATGGTGTTTATACTTGCGTACTATTGTTAGTACAGATGAACGTGGTACCTTCAGGCATTTGGAAATTGCTCCCAAGGATGAACCAGACTTGTGGAGGTCTACCATTTTTTTCTGAGGTCTTGGCTGATTTCTTTTGATTTTCCTATGATGTCAAGCAAAGAGGCACCGAGTTTGAAGGTAGGCCTTGAAATACATTCACAGGTACACCTCCAATTGACTCAAATTATGTCAATTAGCCTATCAGAAGCTTCTAAAGCCATGATATCATTTTCTGGAATTTTCCAAGCTGTTTAAGGGCACAGTCAACTTAGTGTATGTAAACTTCTGACCCACTGGAATTGTGATACAGTGAATTATAAGTGAAATAATCTGTCTGTAAACAATTGTTGGAAAAATTACTTAGTTTGTTAACAAGACATTTGTGGAGTGGTTGAAAACGAGTTTTAATGACTCCAACCTAAGTGTATGTAAACTTCCAACTTCAACTGTAACTATAGAGAACATACAACAATGATATGGTAGTACAAAATTGTAGTTTACACACTCCCAGGAATGTCATACATGATGGATCATTCGCTTATACACTAACCTTCACACATCTAGATGGCCGGACGGGGTGGGTGTGGAGCCAGAGACAGCAGGGGTTCAAACTGTAGAACCCAGTTCCTACATTTGAATATAAAATAGATTTTATCAAACAAAACTATGCTACCTTTTATCTCTGGGACCCTCAGGATGACAAATCAGAGCAAGATTACTGAATGTAAGTACATTATTTACCTTCAGAGGTGAATGTATCAAACCAGTTGTCGTGATAAAAGTTTTTTGTTGTTGTGCACTCTCCTCAAACAATAGCATGGTATTTTGTCACTGTAATAGCTACTGTAAATTGGACAGTGCAGTTAGATTAACAAGAATTGAAGCTTTCTGCCTATATAAGACATGTCTATGTTCTGGAAAGTTTGCTGTTACTTAAAACGTCAGGCTATTCCCATTAGCGTACGTTAGCTCAACAGTCCCGGTATAGGGACACCGATCCCGTAGAGGTTATACCACTTAGGGTTAGTACCATTATTAATACTCCCCCACTTAACATACTGCTAGACTAGTTGGGCCCAAGCTTGCTGTACAACATTAAAACCCATTCAGTCGGTCTACAAACAGGCCCAATAGCCATCATCACTGTTACATCCTCAGAAAGCATGAGCTCCTGAGTTGGGATAATCTTGTGCAATACACAGACGCATTTCTTGTATTCAAAATTCTAAATGGCCCCGCCCCACTTAGTACTCTTGTCAAACAGAAAACCCAAACCCATGGCAGCAGATCCACAAGGTCTGCCATGAGAGGTGACTGTATAGTTCCCTTAAGAAAAAGCACATTTAGTCATTTAGTCACATTAGGTTCTCTGTGAGAGCTTCCCATGTCTGGAACACTGCCATCAGACACACACAACTGCACCACTTATCACACCTTTACAAACTTGTGAAAACAATCCCTAGCTGTGTATTGCCATTTTCCATGTTATCTGTTGTCTGTATCTTGTGAGGTATGGAAACACTTAGTTGCTTTTAGGGATTTTGTTGTGTTGCTTTTTGTGCTGCGTGCTGCTTGTTCTATGTTGCTCTGCATGTGCTCACTGCTCATTGTTTTTCTGTATTGTTATTGGAATTGTTTTTAATAACCTGCCCAGGGACTGCAATTAAAAATTAGCCGGCTGGCTAAAACTGGCACTTTAACTGAAACATTTCATTAATGTCCCTGTAAAAATAAATAGAAACTCAAACTCAAACGAAAAGCTCTTTGATTTGAGTATAAAAGGCATACCAATTCATCCTGTATATACAGTAAATACCAAACATGGTCAGAAACAGATAGTTGTAAACAATACTAAAGAAAGGCATTTGGAAAATAAAGAGGCCATTTTAAAAAGTCCCTTATCCTATCATGAATATCGTATTTGATAAAGGGTCCCATTCCCAACACAGTGTACTAAGAGAATGCACTGGTCCATCCTTTTTAAAACCACCTGATGGTGAGTTAAGTTGACCTGAGGTCAGTTTTTAATCTTACAGTCCTATTCCCTTTAGGTCAGGGATCATCAACTAGATTCAGCCGCGGGCTGATTTTTATTGAGCGAATGGTCAGGGGGCCGGAACATCATTTTAAATCATTTGTACACTGCAAATTGACCGCAAGAAGCCCAAACAGATACTTGACTAAAACATAATAATTTCAAACAATGCTTACATTTGTATATGATCACGTGCCTCTCTATTACGTGCGGAAATACTTGGGAACAGAATTCCAAAATCAAAATGACTCTGAGCTGATTTCCTGGTGTTTTATATTTTTTTTATGTCCAACAATGAAAATAATATAATATTGTTTTATACATTTTCTGCTCAGAAAACATGGGGGGCCAAATAAAATCAGCGTGGGCCAACAGTTGGGGAACCCTGCTTTAGGTCTTGTCTGTCTGTCATGTAGGGATTAACCGGTCTCTCTTTGTTTCTGCCTGCTCCTGATCCTCCTCTACCAGGGCCCATTTCTGGACCTCACCGGACCCAAACAAGGTGAAGATGAAAGCTCCTACGGCGCTGATCCCGGCCGACAGACAGAACACACTCCTCCATCCCGCCAGGGATTGCTGTTCCAGGAGGGAGCGGAGACATGGGTCATAGTCTTATGTATAACAGTCTTCAAGAGTGCAGTAATGTTTTGAAATTAGCCATTGGGAAGATCTCAATTGCATACTCCTCACGTCAAGCAGCCCAATTCTGATGTTTCTTCCACTAATTGGTCTTTTGACCAATCACATCAGATCTTTTCACATCAGATATTTTCCAGAGGTGATCTGATCGGTCAAAATACCAATAATTTTTGGAACTATCAGAATTGTGCTGCCTGTGTCAACGCAGCCATGGTCTAATAATTTTTACAGTATTTAAGTAGATATATTACAAATATTTTATTATTTCTAAAAGTAGTACAGAATGAATACATTTGATTATGAAGGAAATGTCACCAGAAAGCTTACATCTTTGGTGAGGTAACCGGTGACGATTGGCGCGACCACACCTGGGATAGTCCCGAAAGTGTTGGTGATTCCTAAAAGCACCCCCGCATACCTGAGGAAGAGAGAGAGAAAATAGAGGTTCAAATACATGTAAACATCCAAACATCCAAACATCCCAACATCCCAACATCCATATATCCCAACATCCCAACATCCATACATCCATACATCCATACATCCCAACATCCATACATCCATACATCCCAACATCCAAACATCCATACATCCCAACATCCATACATCCCAACATCCAAACATCCATACATCCCAACATCCAAACATCCAAACATCCATACATCCATACATCCCAACATCCAAACATCCATACATCCCAACATCCAAACATCCATACACCCCAACATCCAAACATCCATACATCCAAACATCCAAACATCCATACATCCCAACATCCAAACATCCATACATCCAAACATCCATACATCCAAACATCCAACCATCCATACATCCAAACATCCATACATCCCAACATCCAAACATCCAAAATCAGTGAAAAAGCAGTGAGTACGTGAGTGACTTCTTCAGTCTTCAGTGACTTCGAGTGTGATAGAATGAGTGCAAGAGAGAGAAAGTTCGGTGAAGGTCCAGAATATGCCAGAAAAGACTGGGGAGTAGGGAGAGAAGTGAAGAGAAACAAGTGAAGTGACGACCTCTCAAATCGATAAACACCCACCGTGGAGCAATGTCTATCTGGTTGATGAAGACCCCGGCTGCACTGGTGCCTCCCACAGTTGTAGAGAGGGTGAGGAAGGTCACAGCCAACACCCCACTGCAGCCGGAGTAGCCCACAGCAACCAGGAAGGCTGCAGGCAGCAGCAGACCTGGGGGAGGAGCGGGCAACAATATACATCAATCACAGGAGGTTGATGTCACCTTAATTGGGGAGAACGGGCTCATGGTAATTAGTAGAACGAGCTCAAATACTACATGATTTCCAGGTGTTTAATGCCATTCCATTTGCTCCGTTCCAGCCATTATTATGAGCCGTTCTCCCCTCAGCAGCCTCCTGTGACGTCAATATACATGGTCAATGTACAAACGCTGCACTTAATAGAGACACATAGGTATGGACATTCACACAATTAACAGCAACACACGTATACCGTTTATGTGATACTCTAACTGTAAGTCGGTCCGGATAAGAGCGTCTTCTAAATAACTCAAATGTAATACTCTATTAGTTCATATTTTGTTACAAAACATATTACTACAGACTAAAATATCCACTGCATGAAATAGCATCCAAAGAGTCCCGAAAAAACGGTTGCATGTTTTACCAGTCAATCAATCAAACATCTGTTAAAGTCCATAAGTAACCAAGACCAATTCCTTTCAAAATAAAAGTCCCCTCCTTGCCTGTGATTGTGAAGATCTTGCGGACCGCTGTGACACTCAACAGCTCCTTCTCCAGGAGGCTGTCTGCTACCACACCTGATATCACTGAGAAGGCCCAGCCACCCAGATAGGGCAGAGCTGAGAGAAAGGCATTCTATATAGACAGTCAGAAAGAAATAGGCAATATTAACCGACAACAAAAACAACAACAGAAATGATTGCAACTGCATTGCAGGAGTAAAATATCCCGATAACGTGGCGTCACTTTCACCAATGTTTTATTAAAGCAATGCTACACCAGCACAGTATAGGCCTAGGCTACAACCCAACATGATTCAAGTGTGATATCATTCTCTAGTCCTACCACCTGCCTACAGAGCCTAATACCACCAGGTGGAGCTCTTACCATATTTCTTATACCTATCTGGCCTTTACAGCACTCTGGAATTGAGCATCTCACTCTGTCTCTCTCCTCTTAAGGCGTCATCCATAGAAATCATATGTCCATATATATCAGTGATGTATGACTTAATATATGATTTATTTGGGTCTCACCTGTCGGAGGTCAAAGTGAAGCACCGTGTCCATGTAGGTGGGTAGTGATGTAAGCAGAATGCAGTTACCCCAGTTGGCACACATCTGAGACACTATGATGGCCCACAGGGGAACAGAGAGCATCATGGATAACAAAGGCACTGACCAGCCATGGGCACCACCCTGGGTTAGGAGTCAGAGAGAGAGAGAGAGCGAGAGAAAGAGAAGAGAGAAAGTTAGAGAGATAGAGAGAGGGGGTATGCTAATTTGGTATAGAGCAGACCTAACTCACTCCATTAAATTAGTCAAAACAGGAACATTTTACATTTGTCTAGAAATTCGAAAGGAAATAATCTTAACAGAGAAAAATGTCCTCCTGTGTGCTACCTACAGTATATCCCCCCACTAGAATCCCCATACTTTAATGAAGACAGCTTCTCCATCCTGGAGGGAGAAATCAATCATTTCCAGGCCCAGGGACTAGTCTGTGGCGACCTAAATGCCAGAACCGGACCAGAACCTGACACCCTCAGCACACAGGGGGACAAACACCTGCCTGGAGGTGACAGCATTCCCTCCCCCATATGCCCCCCTAGGCACAACTATGACAACATAACCAATAAAAACGGGTCACAACTCCTGCAGCTCTGTCGCACCCTGGGTATGTACATAGTCAATGGTAGGCTTCGAGGGGACTCCTATGGTAGGTACACCTATAGCTCATCTCTTGGCAGTAGTACTGTAGACTACTTTATCACTGACCTCAACCCAGAGTCTCTCAGAGTGTTTACAGTCAGCCCACTGACACCCCTATCAGATCACAGCAAAATCACAGTCTACTTGAACAGAGCAACTTCACAATATTTGAAACCAAGGACTGATCACCCCAATCCACAAAAGTGGAGTCAAATTTGACCCCAATAACTATCGTGGGATATGCGTTAACAGCAACCTTGGGGAAATCCTCTGCATTATCATTAACAGCAGACTCATCCATTTCTTCAGTGAAAACAATGTACTGAGCAAATGTCAAATTGGCTTTTTACCAAATTATCGTACAACAGACCACGTATTCACCTTGCACACCCTAATTGACAAACAAACCAACCGAAACAAAGGCAAAGTCTTCTTATGCTTTGTTGATTTCAAAAAAGCCTTCAAGTCAATTTGGCATGAGGGTCTGCTATACAAATTGATGGAAAGTGGTGTTGGGGGAAAAACATACGACATTATAAAATGATCTGGTGCTTCTGTCACCAGCCAAGGAGGGCCTACAGCAGCACCTAGATCTTCTGCACAGATTCTGTTTAGACCTGGGCCCTGACAGTAAATCTCAGTAAGACCAAAATAACGGTGTTCCAAAAAAGGTCCAGTCGCCAGGACCACAAATACAAATTCCATCTAGACACTGTTGCCCTAGTGCACACAAAAAACGATATATTACTTGGCCTAAATATCAGCGCCACAGGTAACTTCCACAAAGCTGTGAATGATCTGAGAGACAAGGCAAGAAGGGTATTCTATTCCATCAAAAGGAACATAAAATTCGACATACCAATTAGGATCTGGCAAAAAATACTTGAATCAGTAATAGAACACATTGCTCTTTATGGTTGTGAGGTCTGCGGTCCGCTCACCAACCAAGAATTCACAAAATGGGACAAACACCAAATTGAGACTCTGCATGCAGAATTCTGCAAAAATATCCTCAGTGTACAACGTAAAACACCAAATAATGCATGCAGAGCAGAATTAGGCCGATACCCGCTAATTATCAAAATCCCCAAAAAGAGCCGTTCAATTCTACAACCACCTAAAAGGATTCCCACACCATCTTCCATAACAAATCCATCACCTACTGAGAGATGAACCTGGAGAAGAGTCCCCTAAGCAAGCTGGTCCTGGGGCTCTGTTCACAAACACAAACAGACCCCACAGAGCCCCAGGACATCAACACAATTAGACTCAACCAAATCATGAGAAAACATAAAGATAATTACTAGACACATTGGAAAGAACTAACAAAAAAACTTAAGGAAAGCTTAAGGAAAGCTTTGACTATGTACAGACAGCATAGCCTTGCTATTGAGAAAGGCTGCCGTAGGCAGACCTGGCTCTAAGAGAAAGGCTATGTGCACACTGCCCACAAAATGAGGTGGAAACTGACCATATTAGAGACACATATTTCCCTCAGATTACAGTTCCACAAAGAATTCGAAAACAAACACAATTTTGATAAACTCCCATATTTACTGGGTGATATACCAGAGTGTGCCATCACAGCAGCAAGATTTGTGACCTGTTGCCAGAAGAAAAGGGCAACCAGTGAAGAACAAACACCATTGTAAATACAACCCATATTTATGTTTATTTATTTTCCCTTTTGTACTTTAACCATTTGCACATCGTTACAACACGATATATATACATAATATGACATTTGTAATGTCTTTATTCTTTTGGAACTTCGGTGAGTGTAATGTTTACTGTTCATTTTGATTGTTTATTTCACTTTTGTATATTATCTACTTAACTTGCTTTGGCAATGTTAACATATGTTTCCCATGCCAATAAAGCCCCTTGAATTGAATTGAGAGGAAGGGGATTGACTGTGAACCGATTTACTAAATGTATGACTAAGGGTCATAAAGGACACCACAGATAGACTGTTGTTACCTCTTTTCCTATGGAGTTGATGATGTAATCTTTTTCTCTTGTGCTGATTCGTGGATGAGTGCCAGGCTGGTCAGACACCAGAATGAACCAGAAAACTGCCCAAATGCAACCAGCACCCCCTGGTGATGAGAGAAAGAGGGACAGAGAGAGACAGAGGGACGGAGTGAGAGGAAAAAGCTGATTCTGTTGACATCTTCACAAGGCAAAAGGTTGTGCAGGTACAGTGTTTGTGCTGAACAAGAGAGTGTGCAGAGAAGAATTGTGAACGCTAAAAAAAAATGAAAGTATTATGTGTGTGAAAATTTCACAGGAGAACAAAATAAGAGCTGAAAATGTGGGTATGCAGAGACATGCAGATATGGTGTGTGTAGGGGGGAATGTATATGTTTGAGGGGTGTAATTGCTATCCAACTCTCACCAAACATGTAGAAGACAGCGGGCCAGCCCAGACTGTGACAGATGAAGCCGGTGAGGGGCAGGGCTACAAAGGCCCCAAAGTTGGCCCCTGACCCCGACAGGGTCATAAGCCGAGACCTCTCTAGAGGGGGAGCCCAGTGAGCCCACATGGCCATCATGGCTGGGAACGTCACCCCCTGAGGACATACAAACACAGAGCGATACACACTGATTTAAATGAACCATTCTTATGGAACTGAAATGAACAATATACCTTGGTGTTTTACGGAAAAGAATCAATCAAATGCTAATCCAGATCATTGCTGATGACAGAATGAGATTGACCCCTACTCTGCACACATGAAGCCTCTTACCTCCCCAAATCCCTCCAGTGCCCGTAAGCCAAACAGCCAGTAGGGTCCTAGGTGCGCTGCAAAGGGGGTGAGGAGGGTGAGGGCTGCGGTGCCCAGCACCCCTTCCCCCAGGAAGATACTCCCCCCAAAGTGTCCGGCCAGGTAACCCCCGGGGATCTGCGTCACCAGGTAGCCAAAGAAGAACGCCCCCAGCAGCAGGCCCTGAGTCAGAGAATCCCACGAGTACCTAGGTATCTGAGCAAGAGAGAGAGAGAAAGAGAGAGAGACGTAAATGAGCATTAGTGTTACGTATGAGTTTGTGAGTGTCTTCATCATGTGCAGTATGTCCAGTATGCATGGATCATGTTTGTGTGAAGCCTATTTATGTACTGTAATATATGAGCTATAACTAAGCAATAAGGCTTGAGGGAGGTGTGGTATATGGCCAATATACCACGGCTAAGGGCTGTTCTTATGCGCAACGCAACGAGGAGTGCCTGGACACAGCCTTTAGCTGTGGTATATTGGCCATATATCACAAACCTCTGAGGTGCCTTATTGCTATTATAAACTGGTTACCAACGTAATTAGATAAGTCAAGTAAATGTTTTGCCATACCATTGGCATACGGTCTGATATACCACAGCTGTCAGCCAATCAACATTCAGGTCTCGAACCACCCAGTTTATAATATATGGTACAATATGCATGTACAGTATACTACTATAGGTCTAGTTGTGGATACTTTGGAAGAGCTGGTACTTACCCCATCTGGTTGGTCTGGGGTTTGGCTGCCATTGCTGTGGGAGGAAACTGGGCACTCATGGCCACTTGAGCTGTTGAGAGATGGTTGGCTTTTGGTCCCATTGACCATGGCGACCATGGCAACACTTAGATTGACACGGAGACCGTAGACAACGGAGAATCCAAAGAACATCATGATGGCCAGATTGCAGCGTGCAGAGCAACATTGTGGAGGTACTGTTAGACATGATGACAACATGTGCACAATCACACCTCACAGTCTATCTGAAAACACTTAAAGATGACTATTTAGACAGTGCTAGTAGTAAATCTACTCTAGCTAACGAGGAGCACATGACCCTAAATGACATATTTCACTAGCACAGTGTTAGTTATGATGTAATAAGCAAAATCATAAGGGGCGAATCCAAACTTCCACGTCAGTCAAATGTTCACTTAGTCACCCACTGACATCAATGCCCCATACTGACAAACACTTGATATGACTTCATTCAACTATCAGAAGGTTATCATTACATAATGAAGCACTACTAGCCCATCCATGCTGCTGAGTGCTGACTACGCAAAAGAGCAACCAAAACAAGTTAAGACACCTGAATCATCAACATCCACCACTTCTTTTTTAAGTAGGGTTGCAGTCTCTCCACTCTCGTCCAGTGGGGAGGAGTCGATGGAGTATCCATTTTTCAAAGCCATTGCAACCACCAGTCAGGTGACGGCCAGAGAGAGGAATGAAGTGAGGGGGATCTGAGGTCACCTAACCATAGTGTCCCGAGAAAATCTGCTAGATAGAGAAACAGCAAGAGTCAGCATGAAACATTGCTAGACATTCAGTCTCATGCACGTACGCACACACACGCACACACACAGATGGGTTAAGACTACAGATAGAGGCTGGACAAGCATTTCGCTACACCCGCAATAACATCTGCTAAATATGTGTATGTGAGCAATCAAATTTGATTTGATTTCGATATGAGAATGACCATGACTAGACAGGTCAATGGTCCTTATGGTGTTCAATGTAATTGACCGAGCATGCCAAGACAAAAGTATTTAGTTCCTTAGCTACAATAGCCAAACGACAACAACTTACTGACTTTAAAGAAATCCATAGGAGATTGTGCAACAATTACAAAACACCTGACAAGCCAAAGAGATCCAACATAGACATGTGAATAACATTATGCTTTGCTCTTTATGTCGAGGAATGTTTAGATAGAGAAAAAGGTTTGACCAATTACCACAAATTGGACTGGATGGACCAGATAGTTATTCCCTTGCTGTTATTGAGGTTCTAGACCTAGATCATAGGACTGGAGAGCTTCATATATACATTCTTCTTCTTCAGATGATGATGATGATGATGCTCCAAATAGTTTTACGCAAGCTGGTGGTGTGGATTATCCATGTTGACCCTGCCGAAAAAAACAAGACGGAAAACAAATACCAGACTGTGAGTTATGGCCTATGTAAAGTCAGTCACAGACACACGATTTCAATGATTTTTCATAGCTACTTCTTTTAGTGCTGTACAAGTAGTACGCAATAAATCTGATCTCAGAATATAGGTCTTTCCGCTAAACGAAATAAACTAGTAGCCTTGGCCTCTCCTCCACTCTAACTGTGACTTGTGCAGACTGACCATAAGCAGAACCTAGTGTATCTGCAGACAAACAAAACTTCCCCAGGTTACCATTGGAGGAACAGAGAATGTATGTTAAGCAGGTCAGCTGATGAGGGGGGTGGAATAGAATGACCTAATGTAATACTTCTTGACACGGTGTAGGTGAAATTATATGTGAATAAAGTTTTTATTCAGTTTGGAGTGATTAACACAATGCTTAGCATATTTATGTTTTTCCTTTTCTGTAATACACATTCAGATTCAAATTCAGAAAACTAGAATGTCCTCGAAAAGGCAATTGATCATGACGATTACCAATGTTCTATTTGTGACACATTTGTTCATAAGTTGATGGTCACTAGATTTGTGACTGAATGTTATGGATTCTTCTCACATCGTTTCATAGTGATTGACACCAGAGCTCCTGAAGGTACAAGGACTGAGGACGCATTGATTATTATTGTATTGATGACATTATGCACACTGTATGATTCTGTAGCAGCTGGCAAAGTCACTGTATTTTGTTTTGACATCGTACAAGCCTCTCCGGGCTGATGTTTAGAGAACATTTGGTACTGTCTGATTAGAATATAAAGGGCCTGTCTCCAAGAGGCATGTTAGACGTGTTCTCTGCTTCTGTGCCGGAGGCTTCTCCCTGTTGCAACTTGTAACTAAACCAAAATTATTTTGATTGATGTGATCAACGACTGCTCTCCTTTTTGTTCACCATGAAATTCCCAATACACATGGACAGACTCAAAAATCTATGCGCAAAATCTATGTGCGTGTTTACTGACAAACCGGTAGTCACATGACCAAAAACGTTTTTTTCCTTCGGTGACGCAATTATGAATATGCACCAATAACTGTATATATTAATTTGCACTGAAGTCTACAGCACAAGATAAACGCAGCTAGTTTACACATTGCGCAACAAGCTGCTCCTTATGATTTGGAAATCGATGGTTATTTCCCAAGTTCCTTCCTGGTTGCGTTCGTTTGTAATGTGACAAGTTATTGCGCTCAGTGGGGGTGATTCCTGAACCGTAAGTAGCAGTTTATTGCCCAGCAAATATGTGTAGTTTCCGTTTTTTTTTCTGTGAAACACGACTAGACAGAAATGTAGCTGGTTATGAAAGTACGGTAGCAATTTTTTAAAGAACACATTTTTATTTACAATGACGGCCTAAGAACAGTGGGTTACCTGTCTTGTTCAGGGGCAGAAAGACGGGTTTTTACCTTGTCGTCGATTCAATCTAGCAACGCTTTCGGTTACTGGCCCAACGCTTTCGGTTACTGGCCCAACGCTCTAACCACTAGGCTACCTGCCGCCCCATAGTTACACATGATATGCAAAGATGTCATAGACTCATTCAGACCTTTTTGGAAAATGGGAAATTGTTGTTCACTCTGGCTTTGTTTTATTCTTGTGAAGCTCACACAGCCATATTCCATGATTTGACAACATGCAAAACCCTTACCAAACAAGAATCGCAGCTTTAAAGGCATAATCTGTCAGTCCTTGCATTCATTGCTACGTCTATGCATCTGAGAGAAGATACATTTCCCCAGCCCTATCACTCAGTTTAAAAAACAAAGTGTCAGGGCCAGGCTGTTGAAATAACAGATTTGAACACATGTCCAGCAAATAACATCACACTCACACTGTTTTATCGTTAGTTCACTAACTGTCTGGTCCTCTTCGTTACATTGATTTCAAGGTACAAGATGACCACACTTCTTAGCTTGCTCCTCGGGGCTGGTCCACTACTGTTACTTGCCCTAAACCCAGTGCATGGATCCGACAATTCCACCCTCCCATTGGTTCTGTGGCACGGAATGGGTAAGCACTTGAGATGCATAATACAACAACATCATGTTTCACATACAGCAGTGAGGTGGTGGCCACTTCCTATATTTGCATGTTTGCATAAATCATGATATGACAGTTAGTGTATATGAATCGTTTTTTTCCCCTCCAAAACTCTATATCAACCAATTTTTCAAATGTTGTGTATTTTCATCAAATGGTAGATTTAAAACAAATACATGTCTGTCATTAAACAACACCATGCAATGATTAGATAGTGAATAAACACCAATCTCTTTCATAATTTTGAAACAATAAATGCAAATTTACCAACATTTCTGAAAATGGATATATAGCATTTTGGAATGAAACTCTTCATATAGACTCTGGGTTCTTGTTTCTGTGTGTACATAGGAGACAGCTGTTGCAACCCTCTCAGCATGGGCTCCATAAAGAAGATGATCGAGGAAACCATCCCTGGAATTGACGTCCTGTCACTAATGATTGGCAAGACTGTCAGTCAGGTACTTTCCAATCTGTGGTGGACAGCCATAGCCTGTGGTGACCGGTGTGAATGCTTGCCTTTGCTCCAGCCAAGCAGTAACACACTTGATTCTACTAATGAAAGTTTTGATTGAATTTCATAAGTAGAGTCAGGTGTATTACTGCAAATAGCTTAGCGGTTAAGAGTGTTGGGCCAGTAATTTAAAGGTTGCTGGTTTGAATCCCCGAGCCAGCAAGGTGGAAAAATCTGCCGTTCTGCAGATTTGATGTCGATTAAGGCACCCCCGCACATCTCTGATTCAGAGATTAAATGCGGAAGACACATTTCAGTTGAATGCATTCAACTGACTAGGTATCCTATTTCCCTACTGTGTGGCTGGAGCAAAAGCCTGCATCCACGCCAGCCCTTGCAGGCTAAAATCACTCACCCCTGACCTTTTTGAGATGTGGTGATTCTGTTTGTCAACATTGTTACTGTCCCAACATGAACATCCTTGCCTCATATCTACCCTTCAGGACACAGAGAATGGTTTCTTCATGGATGTCAATGAGCAGGTGTCCATGGTGTGCAGCCAGCTGGCCCAGGATCCCAAACTGAAGGATGGCTACAATGCCATGGGCTTCTCCCAGGGAGGACAGTTCCTGTAAGTAGTGTCTCTGGGCCCATACTCACAGCCTCTCAGGATGCTTTTTTACATGAATTAGAGCTGCGGTATATGCCGATTCCAGCCCAACACTTGCACACTTATTCAACCAATGTAGTTAAATCAGGTGTCTTAAAGCTGAGGTGGACCAAAAGCCTGCAGAAGCTGCAGACTGTAGTTGCCCATCCCTGGTAAAAGTACTTTATACATGAGACAAGAAGCTGTAAAATTCTCAGTTCTTCGCCCTTTTCACCCCCCACACACACACCCAGGAGGGCAGTGGCGCAGCGCTGTCCATCTCCTCCAATGAAAACCCTGATCTCTGTTGGGGGACAACAACAAGGTAACGGCACCATGGCAACAGTGACATAATCCCTTGCTTTGTCTCTTTTCATTGTCTTTCATTCACTTCCTGGCAGTTTTGAAATGATCCTATTCTCCACATCCGCAGGGGTATATGGTCTCCCTAAATGCCCCGGTGAGAGCTCCCATATCTGTGACTGGATTCGCAAGAAACTAAACTCAGGAGTCTACACCGATATTGTGCAAAAACAGTGAGTGTAGAATTTATTTACAACTCAAAAACAGTGAGTGTAGACTATATTTCAACTCATTCAGAGTGCAATTCTTATGTTTTTAGAAGAATCAGCAATATCCAGATCAACAGTATGCTATGACATAGTTACTGTACGTTTTGAGACGAGGTACAAAGAGAAAGTGCTTTGTGTATTGTGTGGTTGTTATCCAGTGAGTCATTTGGAGTCCTTGTGTCTTTATCAGCTTGGTGCAGGCTCAGTACTGGCACGACCCCCTGAACGACGACCTGTACAAAAAACACAGCCTCTTTCTGGCTGATATCAATCAGGAGCGGGTTAGTATGGCGCTTGTATGGTGTTAGTATATATTTTTTGATTGCTCATACAGTGCTGTTTATATTCAATATTCTCCTGAGAACTCTCCGTCACTGTATTCCAATTCAATTCCATTAAATTCATCTGCTGCCTTTCACCTCCACAGGTGGTGAACGAGACTTACAAGAAGAACCTCCAGCTGCTGGACAAGTTTGTGATGGTCAAGTTCTTGCAGGACAGTATTGTGGATCCAGCTGACACTGAGGTAAATACTGGACACATTGTGACAACCTCTCTTGATGTACTGTCCTCCTCCTACACTGTAATTACTGATGCTAAAAGGCTATATGTACTTTGTATGCAATCTATTTGTTATAGTGGTTTGGTTTTCTGAAAACGGGTCAGGCAAAAGAGACCGAGACCCTTCAGGAGAGTGTTCTCTATAAAGAGGTAAAACCCCCATCATGTTTACTCATCTTCAAACACAGACATGTACACTATACAGTATATATTCAAAAGTATGTGGACAGCCCTTCAAATTAATGGATTCGGCTATTTCAGCCACATCTGTTGCTGACCCCAAAAAATCAAGCACACCGCCATGCAATCTCCATAGACAAACATTGGCAGTAGAATGGTCTTCCTGAAGAGCTGTGACTTTCAACGTGGCACCGTCATAGGATGCCACCTTTCCAACGAGTCAGGTCGTCAAATTTCTGCCCTGCTAGAGCTGCCCCGGCCAACTGGAAGTGCTGTTATTGTAAAGTGGAAATGTCTAGGAACAACAACGGTTCAGCCGCGAAGTGGTAGGCCACACAAGCTCACAGAACAGGACCGCCGAGTGCTGAAGCACGTAGTGTGTAACAATCGTCTGTTCTCGGTTGCAACACTCGCTACAGAATTCCCAAACTGCCTCTGGAAGCAACGTCAGCACAATAACTGTTTGTCGCGAACTTCATGAAATGGGTTTCCATGGCCGAGCAGCCTCACACAAGCCTAAGATCACCATGCACAATACCAAGCGTCGGCTGGAGTGGTGTAAAGCTCGCCGCCATTGAACTCTGGAGCAGTGGAAACGCATTCTCTGGAGTGATGAATCATGCTTCACCATCTGGCAGTCCGATGGACGAATCTGGGTTTGGCGGATGCCAGGAGAACGCTACCTGCCCCAATGTATAGTGCCAACTATAATGTTTGGTGAAGGAGGAATAATGTTCTGGGACTGTTTTTCATGGTTCAGGCTAGGCCCCTTAGTTCCAGTGAAGGGAAATCTTAACACTACAGCATGCAATGACATTCTAGATGATTATGTGCTTTCAACTTTGTGGCAACAGTTTTGGGAAGGCCATCTCCTGTTTCAGCATGACAATGCCCCCGTGCAGAAAGCGAGGTCCATACAGAAATGTTTTGTTGAGATCGGTGTGGAAGAACTTGACTGCCCTGCACAGAGCCCTGACCTCAACCCCATCGAACACCTTTGGGATGAATTGGAACGCCGACTGCGGGCCTGGCCTAATCTCCCAACCTCACTAATGTGCTTGTGGCCGAATGGAGTCCCCGCAGTAATGTTCCAACATCTAGTAGAAAGCCTTCCAGAAGAGTGGAGGCTGTTATAGCAGCAAATGGGGGACCAACTCCATATTAATGCCCATGATTTTGGAATGAGATGTACGACGAGCAGGTGTCAACATACTTTTGGTTATGTAGAGTATTTTCATGTATTTGACTCATATTGTAATGTATGTGATATTGTATTGATAAATGGAATCTCTTTTCAGGATCGTCTGGGACTGGCAGCGATGGATGCAGCTGGAAAGCTGGATACAGAAGGAGATCACCTCCAGTTCACCAGGGAGTGGTTCAATGCCAAACTAGTGCCTTACCTGCGCTAAATACACCTAGCTACCTACTCCGACGCACAACTATTGCACTGATCATTCCTATCATATCGATACCATCCTGTTGATACATCTAATGCACAACTTATGATTTTAAAAACCCTGATTTTACCCAGTTAATGTACTAGCACAGAAAATAAAGTTAAGTCTTAGTTGGTTCCCAGAGATGCATGGTGGTCTAATTGGGATGTGTATTAAAGTTAAAATTTGAGTATAATTTTTGCTTAGCACTATTTTGGAATAAAAATGTAAGTTATAAAACTTAACGGGTAGTGTGTGTGTGTGTGTGTGTAATGGTAAATAACGTAGAACTAATGAGGTTAGGAAGTCACTGGTTCTGGACTGGGCTAATTATCATCATCATTAGTGTTTGTTTACAACTTCTCACAAGGAGAGCTGGGTAAACCATGGCTCTCTGGGAAAATTAGCCAAACATAAGGGCACAAATCCCCCCTCATTCCATATTTAGCCTGCTCTTACAGTCCATGAAGCAGATTAAGAAAAATCACCCAAGACTGATTTCTTAATTATTTTATTGCAACATTTGTCTTCCTCCAAAATGTTGATTCTTGACCCAAATAAAGAGGCAAAAGAAACTCCACAGAACATGACATCTACAACATGATAACCACAGATGTCGTAGACTAGACAAGAGTGGATAGGTGGGTTGACGTGTAGGTGATGGCGACAGTGGAGTTAAGACAACTCTAGCATTAAAAAGCAATGTCTATACAGATCATTACAAGTCCAATAATCATTCAGAGCTTAAGGGAAGTAACCCCAAACTTAGCCAATAATGATTCCTCAAGAGTATGTTTGTCTTGTCAATCTCTAGAACCACTCACCTCATTCTCCCTCTTTCTTTGCCACCGTTCACCTCCATATGTGTCTCAATAATATGGAATGTTCATTTAAAATGCTAAAGGGAATGTCTTGGGAACTAAACTTTTTATTTTTTAATATTTTTTCAGCATTTGATTGTATTTTTTTTTATATTATATTTAAAGACAGTGATCCTGCACGTAACTCGTCATTTCACCGATTTAAGAGCGATGACGTGTCATAGTTAATCAATCCCTATGAAATGTTAATAACATCGTCACAGGTGGAAGTGATAGCATTGTCGTCTGTAAAGAGGGTTGGTTGTACATGTGCTTCATGGCTGAATTGCATAAATGAAACAAACCGTCGACCCCTAAACACCTGCCCCCCCCCGACCAGAGGGGAAACGGAAACCCTATTAATGATTGGTTGAAGGAAACAGGAAGCATAGCCTGATTGGCTTAAGAGTTAAAACCACAGAGAAGGTGTGATAAAGATAATAGCGGGAGCAAGGCTTTTATCATTTTCTGGAATGTACAGATCAAATCAGAAATGATCCTGGTTGTTGGCAAACTCATTTGAATGTGCTCACTGGCCTTGAGGATAACCAAATCAAATAACAAGCTGCTCCCTGCAATTGGCTGAAGGAATGCTCCAGATAAAGCAAGCAGTCCTCTCATTGGCTGAAGGAAGAAACAGCTAAAGCTGTGATTGGCGGATAGGAAAAAATATGGGCGAGGTTGGCATCTCAGTGTACTTTGTGGTTTGGTTAGCTGGTTGGTCGGTCGATCAGTCAGGTAGGCATTTGCAAAGGGGAGGCTGTTTCGAGTGGTGGCTGCCCCTCTATCCAGCGATCTCTGTACAAGTGGTGACAAGCTTCTTGCCATCCCAGACAGTCTTGAACTGCTCAGGAACAGGGATCTCAGTCTAACAGAGACAGACAAAGGAGAAATATTAGTTCATCATCAACATTTCCACATAACACGTATTACCATGTCATAGAATGCCACTAGACGCCCCAAATTCCCCCATAGATGTACTCACATAGTCTCCGTCTTTACCAGGTACCAGCACGTTCATCTCTGAGCTCTTGGCGCTGACGATCTCACACTCCAGCGAATCTTTGCTCAGGTACACGTGGCAACCGTCAGTCTTGTTGATGGAGATGGTGGGCACCTTGCCCAAGACCTGAACACACCAGATAGGGTTAAAGCTGCAATATGTCATTTCTTGGGCAACCAAATTCACATAGAAATGCGAGTTATAGATCTGTCATTCGCAATGAAAGAGTCTAAGAAGCTGTTCTATGTATATCTGTTCTATGTACGCAATTTCTATGCCACCCGTTAAGTTATATTTGTGTCTTTCGGGTTTGTACACCAGCGGTTTAGATGGTACAATGATTCTTTACACTTTACTTGCTTGTTTTGTCAAACTGAAATTAGAATTTTAACCAGGAAATGGCAGAGCGATGTCTGCATAGTGCATCTTTAAGAGAATCAACTATGATTAAATCATCTGTTGGGTACTGTGCAGAGACAAAACAGCCACAACAGTTTGGAAAACATGCTAAGTCATCTGTAAAATGTCACATCCACATAGCCACATTGGAGACTTCTCATATGTAAATTAGACAAAAGCTGACATGATCTTCTGTTGTCACCGTCGTGTGATATCGCCATGTCCCATTGCCTTTGAATGACCAGGCCTTTTCACACAGTGTCCATTTTCGCTTTAATCCATTTTAGAAATACACACCTGGACCTTGACGTCCCTGCAGTTGATAACCTCTATAATGCCCACAACATCGTCAAAGACCAGGCCCAGCTTCTTACAGTTGTCTGCAAGAAAGGAATCATATTAACAAATGCCCTTTGTTGACCTTTTACTTGAATTTGTTCACGCGCGCACACAGGAACATGGGTCTGCCCTTACCTAAAGTGATGGAGTTTATCTTGCCCTTGATCTGCAGGGTGCTGTTGTTACACTTGAAGGCGTAAACCACTTGCTTGAGCTCTGTGTCGCTGATCACCAGGCCCTGGGCACCCTCCTGGTTCTCCTATAGGTCATCACACAGGAGGGAGAGCAGTTAGGGAGGAAATATACCGGCTTGGGGCTGTCGTGATCAGTGCGTGCTAAACCCGTGCATTAAGTTTTCAGCAGCAAACCAACAGCCCACTTATCTGAACTGCACCCATCATGAGTTCACTGTAGTGGAAACTGCGTATATAGTAGATATTCTGATAGAACAAATATTTATAAACCACTGGGTTTACGATGACCCATATAAAGCCTTTAAAATTGGGTGCACCAAGTAAACCAAAAGTAGTCATGCACACCACTGTTTGGAAACACTTCCATGTTTCGGGAAACACAACTAAGTCCTTAAAGTAACTGTCCATTGTTTCCAGATTTGTATGAAAAATGACCAATCGTTTATAAAAATACAAGTCAAAGTGTCTTCCAAACAATAGTAATTAAGTACGTTAAAAAGCACCTTACGGTGTTGGAATGGTGTGGGCGTACCCCAAAAACAGAATGGTGTGGGCGTATAACGGTGATAAAAATATGAATGCGAGTAGACCGCTGATTGATCATCCTCTATGAGGAAATAAAATAAAACAAATTATGCTTTGGCCACAAATACAAGTATAGGATGAGTCAACAACATTATTTGGATATGAATTAACAAAATAAGAACTTTTAAAAGTGAGATTTTCACTGGACAGTTACTTTAAGGGGCTGTGGAGAGAGAACATTGCCTAGAGGAACCTTTTTCCTATAGGAGGAACTGACAGTCAGAGAAGCAGATGTGGTGCACTGATGAAGCTCTCCAGGCCTGTTTGTCAGTCTGTTTCTCTCTGGCTCTACCATCCATGCCCCCTCTGCTGAAGCTACACTACTATTCAAATCCAGCTCACCACTTTCCACTTTTTGCCGTCTAGCTCCAGAACGGGGGGCAGCTTGCGAGAGGGGGCGGCGGTGACAGCTGGCTTGGAGGTGGTGAAGGGCTTGGGCCCTGTGCGCACCGGGCCGGTCTGAGTCCTCAGGTTGGGGTTCTTGTGAGTCATCTGGTCTTTGGGCACATGCTTCAGGCCTTGGAACATAAAGAAATAAGGTACAAGAGGGGGAACACAAATATTTACATTTTAGTAATTTACCAGACGCTATTATCAAAGAACATACAGTAAGATGGGTGAGACACATTGTGGTACTGTGCTGGTAGACAAGGAGAAATGCCCTCCTGTACTCCCTGTTCACCCACGATGTGGCCCTGGACAATGAATGTAAGGGCTGGGGTCAATTTGCTTCTCACATTTTCGTTATCCTTTATTTAACCAAGTTAGTCACAGTGAGATTGACATCTTTTTCAAGTGAGCCCTAGGTACTTCTTAATCAATTGAGCTTTTGATTCTTGAGAACCTCTGAGGATTCATTATTCGACACGTACCCTTGGTGACGTCAGCTCCCTTGTTGAGGGAAGCGAAGAGGGCGTTACGGGTGTCTGGTCCCTGGTCTCCGCTGCCGCCAGACGACCCGCTGAAGTCCATGGGAGGGGGAGGAGGTCCGGGGGGAGGAGGACCGGCACGGGGAGGAGGAGCTGCAGAGGCCGAGGCTACTGGACCCTGGGATGGACAAAACACACAGCACATTGGTTATACACATGCCTGGACATGGTCATTTCCTGCTCTTAACAACTTGGTCTAATTCAATAAGGCACAACTGTTTGAATTGTGCAGATAGGAAAGGGCTGACGAGTAACAAACACATCGGTGGTTTTACCTTTGCCCTCTTATCGCACAGAGCCTTCTTGTTGCACATAAATCCAAAGACATCACTTGACAACCGAGTGTGACGTTTAGTACTGAGCTGATAGAAAAGTCAAACAGCCCAGTCTGACGATTCCATATTCCACATGACAGATCTTCATGCATGTTTCGATAAACATCATTAGAACGTTTCTATTCTGAAACGTTCCACTTTCCTAAATAAGCCCATGTCATTATTTTACTCATGTGGTAACGGTTAGGATCACCCCCCAGCACTAAGTCTGTTGAAGCCGATAAAGTGTATCCGTCCTGTACTGACATGAGTAAAGAGACAGTAAAGTTGAAGGACTTACACTCTTGCTCCAGGTCAGTCCAGTGGTGTGGTGCTGTTTGATGTAGTTCTGCAGCTCAGTCCAGATAGACAGGTAGGCCTTCACCCAGTCCACATGCTTCTGGTCCCTAAGGTGTAGGCCACAAGGCAATTGAATTTAACACCACAGGAGGGAGGCCAAAGGATGTAGAAAATATACAGTATCCAACTATGAGAGTGTGGAGCTCAACTACATAGGGGACTTGGCAGTCAGGAAAAAAAGGACAGACAGCAGACTCCTTACTTCTCCTTGTAGTCCTTGAGAACCCGGTTGGTGTAGAACTGGGCAGCATCCTGCATCTCCTTCACATAGGGACCTGGCTTAGGAGCCTGGAAGAGCAAGCACATCAGAAGAACATTCGCAGGAGATTTCCTGCTCTTCAAACAGAGCTTGTGTGGACACAGCTGGTATGATGGCTTACAATGGATATTAGTGTTGCTTCCACTGGTATACCAAAGCCTAGGTTTGCCTTTGTTCATTATTCATCAGATTACAATGCAGAAGTTCTCATTAATATTCATTCATCAAACTGATAATCATAATTCCAGAGTTTTAACAATGATGCACTGTTGCTACATGAACTGTTACAATTTCACTGCCAAACAACCGTCTCAGACTTCTACAGAATGAAAGACGTGTTTGTTTCCGGCAATTACACACGGCCCACACACACACTCTGGTGGCGGTGGCAATGTCAAGCCCCTCCTCTCCCTTCCCTCACCATGGCGACCCAGCCGAGGGCAGGCACGCTCTCGCTGACGGCCGAGAGGTGGTTGAAGAGGGGTGAGGAGCGGTTCTGCTCGCGGAACGTCTGCACCTGCTGGATCACTTTAGAGACAGGGGCCAGGAGAGCAGTCAAGGATGCCTATAGAGGGAAAATAACCATGACTTAAAATCATAACATCCTAGAGATGCAAAGAAACAAATGTGTTTGTGCCCGATGACAAAATATGATATAATCTAAGTGTCAACCAGGGTGGAATAGCATGAGTAAAAAGGCAATTAATTACATGAGATAATATGTGGCAAGAAAAATGCAGGAAAACCATGCTATGGCATTGGAATTAGCTGACCCAATTGCTACACTGCTGATTCATTGCCAATACATCCGTTAATGAGACAATTGAAGTATATCCACTGTTCTGTTGATCTAAATAATGACTTATTCTGCTGAAAACTGTCATGTTGAGGGTCAAGGGGCTTGATGATGGATGATGGATGAAAGAACTCACATCAGAGGGTTTCTGAGAGCAGGAGGAGGTGACCAGGAGCTGTCTCTGACAGGAGAATGCCTGCTTCATCATGTCCGCCTGAGAGAGGGGGGGAGAAATTAGAAAAGGTCCAGGTTTGGTTAATTGTATCATACACATCCACTGATAACCTCTTAGCGCAAGGGTCTAGTTTCCTGAATTTCCGCCTGTCGGACGTGCCCAAAGTAAACTGCCTGTTACTCAGGCCCAGATGCTAGAATATGCACATAATTCATAGTATTGGATAGAAAACACTCAAGTTTCTAAAACTGTTAAAATAATGTCTGAGTATAACAGAACTGATATGGCAGGCGAAAACCAGAGGGAAATCCATCCTAGAAAAATGTGTTTCTGTGAGCAGGCTCATTTTCCAATGGGTTGCTATAGGACATGCTTAAATCCAGCTCCTGGGTTGCAGTACCTATGGCTTCCACTAGATGTCAACCGTCTTTAGACAAGGTTTCATGCGTTTACCTTAAACTAGAGGAGTACAGGAAGTTTATCCAAGTGGAGTGAGGAAGTAATTTCTGTCTGTGACGCGCAGGACCCGGGAGCGCACGCCTCGATTTTTTCCTTTTCTATTGTCGAAGATATTATCAGTGTGAAATATTATAGTTAATATACATAAGTGTACCTAAGAATCGATTAGAAACGTTGTTTGATTTGTTTGGACAAAGTTTATAGGTATATTTTGAACGCTCTATATGTCTTGTATAATGGGACGAGTGGACAGTGGATTTTCTGAACAGAACGCGCCAACCAAACTGAGCTTTATAGATATAAAAAGAGGGACTTTTTCGAACAAAAGGAACATTGATTGTCTTGCTTGGACACTTCGGATTGCCATCAGCAGAAGATCTTCAAAGGTAAGCAATTTATTTGAGCTCTTTTTATGTTTTGTGACACCCACGCTAGTTTTATTATTATGCTAATGGAGGAAGTACACGGGGCGCTGTCCTCAGACAATCAAATATTATGCTTTCGCCTAAACTTTTATAAATCTGACAACGCTGTGAGATTGCCAAGAGTCTAAGCTTTTGAAGAGTGTGCAACACCTGTATTTTCATGATTGTTTATATTCCTATTTTGTCAGTTGAATTTGGCGCTCTCCAACTTCACCGGATGTTGTCGACTTTGATCCCGTTCACGGGATCCGTGCTCTAAGAGGATAAGCATGACAGGAGACGTGATGTGCATTCCTAGCCAACTTTTCCCTCTAGTGCAATTCAACTTACATGCTTCTGGACGTCGCCCCCTATCTGCTGGCTGAGGGTCATGTACTGGGCAACAGATCCGGTGATGATGCCATCATAGGCCTCCACGTACGCTGCCACAACTGCAAGGAATGGGTGGCAACAGAGAAAAGTCAGAGATAACCCATAAACGTTGGTATGTTTGTTCTGCTTGTGAGTCATGTTTTAATTTTACCTCCATTATCTAAGACAAAACAAACTATGACAACTGGTACTGTGGACATTTCTTTAGCATTATTAGGACCTGGACTCACAATTCTCTCAGTCTTTCCATGATTTCTATCATTCATGATTGTGTGAAACGGGCAAAAATATGGAAAAGTCTAGGTTACCTCCAGAGCCTCCAGCAGAGCCACCTCCATCGCCCGACACAGCCTCCAGACGACCCACAGCCACCTCCAGCCGCTGCACCAGACTTGCCAACTCTGCCATTCCTGGGGAGAGGGAAGGGGAGAGACACGACACATCAGCTGAGGGGTTCAGTGACTGCAGAATTAATGACGGGGACATTCTCCCCACCCCCCATTATTTTGGCTGCTCATTTAAAAAGTTTAATTTGCATTAGTAGGCCTACTTGTCTCGGCATGTTAGCCTATATCTTGTCATTCCGTCAAGTCATACACTGTCTATTAAAAATAGGCAGCCTACTGCAATGTCGCCAATAAAATAGGAGATTGTGGCCATAGATACAACTGGACCGACAACAACAAAAAGGGGGGAGACTATTTTTTACTTTAACCCAACTTGTGGTTAAAGAATGAGGGCTGGAATGGGTTTGGGGACATGTCAAGACCTGCCGAGTACAGGTATGCAGGTAATAAGACAGCCCTTCCCTCCCTGATATTCCCATTTCCCAATACCCGGCCCATATTACATCAAAGTAGCCACTCATAACTACACAGGCTTAGTGCACACAGCTAAATCTATATATTCTCAACAACAGTCCTCTGTGTTGACAAAGTGGTAAGTGTTAGATCTCTACTGTTGTGAACTGCCCTTGCACGAGTGCACACACACCCCTAGGCCTAGAGGCTGACATTGCATAACAGAAACCAGATCCCCTGTCAGGTACTGTCACCTGAGTGGAAACACAAAGACCTCATCCCATTAATGACAGTGGATCCATGTCGCTCTATTCTGCTGGCATAATCCCCTCACCATTCACTTTCCAGAGAAATGTATTGCTTGTGACATTGGGCGAGGTATGCTAAACGCTACCAAATGATTCAATGGCTTTTGATTTGGTTGGAGATGAACCTTTCAGCCTCTAATTCAAGGCTTTGTTCATGTTTGAGAAAAACATGTAAGCCCACTTGTTTTATGGAGAGCAGATGACAATGGCAATAAGCAAACACCATGACATTAACCATTAAGAGAGACCAGCAATAATCAGCCATCTGGGTTTCCCATCCGGTTACTTGCTTGTCACTTTGCAAATGTTTGCGGTGCCAAGCCAGGCAGAGATGCAGCCTTGCTTCGGCATCTTCATTTTAGATGTCAAGAACATTTTACTGCCTCAAGAGACACTTTGGAAATATGTTAAGAAAATGGTTGGCTCTACTAGTAAGGTGCTAGGGGTCAAGCAGACCGGTCTGGAGGTAATTTATGATATATTATGTGTTGTTTTTATGTATGCAGTCACAGTCAAAATATCCCCATGGGGATAGACATCTGTGGACACCCTACCTATCCTTGACCTACATGTATGGGCTAGGCCTGTGCTTGGGTCCACCAGCCCTTGTATAGCCCGAGTTCAACTTTTATTTTACTTCCTTGTTGCCATGTCAGTGCCATGACTCAACCTAGGCCTGCTCCTTTTGTTAAAGCAGGGTGGGTCAACTTTGGTTGCTTATATGGACCGTTAAAAAAAAACAGCGCTTAGAGTGCACTTGGAAAGTAGGAAGAAGTCTTATTGCGAACTGCAGCTAAACATCTGTTTTCCAAAGGCTGTGCACGTTTCAAGCGCATTGTATTATTCAAGGGCTCTCTAAGCGCATTGGCAATGCCACATTGTTTCCATTTCCAGCATGGACATCAGGACCTATGAATGATGGATTGAAGTAGGTTAGCTGCACATTTCGCCAACAGTCTCGGGGTCGACAACAGCCTCGGGGTCGACAACAGCCTCGGGGTCGACAACAGCCTCGGGGTCGACAACAGCCTCGGGGTCGACGTGCAGTAGAGCGCGCTTAAGGCGCGTTCAGACATATAGGGAAAAGACACTTAGGCGCAGTCTACTGTGTGTTCTAGTCTGGGATAAAAATAAATAATAATAATAAAAAAAAAAAAAAAAACAGGTCATTTCTGCTTTAGTAAGGAATAAGTAGGGCAAATATACCCCGGCGTCTTGCGCCTACCGGTATCCAGAGTCATACAGTTTTTGGGATGCCCAATGTTCCATCTAGTTATCATGGCTATGTGGCTAGCGAAGCACCGCTCATCTTCACAGGCCGATGTAGTTAACAATAGCCAGCAAGCAACGATGACACAGCTAGGGTTAGTTGTAGCGTATTCATTATGCCGATTCTGTTGCGAAACGTTTCTTAAACGGAAGCAAACGAAACGGGGATGAACCTACCTGAATTTGTCAAATAGAAACTCCCGCTTTGTTTCGTTCGGTTCTTAAACGGTAACGGGTTGTGTAATGAATACACCCCTTAACATACAAAAGGTTGGTTAGCAAAGTTAACTACCAGTGAACGAGTTCTCCAAGCAGCTAGAGTCCCGAACTCGACCAAAATACTAAATGGGCAAAAATACACCCCTCCCTGTGTTTCGGCATTTCCTGTATTTTCTTGCATACCCCTCCCTTGTTGCACGAGTCTGCAAAAATGAAATCACTTCACAGTTGGATGGAAATATGAAATGCATCAAAAATATTGCAACCATGGAATAATGTCTAGTTACTACAAATTGACATCAGCCAGCAATCTACCTAGCATCACGCTAAAATCATTTCTCAATGATCAATGGAGTCGGAGGCGCATTATGACACGGACTAGTGTGCACTTCTAAGACCATTTAGGAGGAGTACTATAAGGTAGCATAGGCCCAAAGAGTTATAAAGACGTCATCCTTACCTGCTAACTTGGACAAGCAGCACTGATTCGGTATTTAATCGCCGTCAAGTGTCTATGGGAGAGTTCCGAGCGAGCGGACTGACTGCTCTGCCTAGTCTTCCTGTATGAGTGGAGCAGTTCCCAGCTGTCACCGCGCGGCGTTTCCGCCCTTATTCGCCCAACCATTCCTTTCCCTTATAAGGAGAAGAGCGTGAAGATAAATGAAAGACAACACACAAACATCTTCCTTCCTCTTCTTCTGAAATAAACATTTCCTCCCACTTTCTGGTCTCAGTTGCAATGCACGAGATCTGTCGTTGTTCCAAACACAGTATGTCCCGATGCCCTATAACTGTGATAAATTGGGCACCAGATCATACTGTATATCGGCGTCTACTGATGTGACGTCCATACTCACTCTACCCCTCGCCCTCACCACAACTTGACAGTCAGCACAATCCGGGGCCAGTTTTGACTACCTATATAATGGAGGTGGTTCAGTCAACCACACATACTTGATTACTGATCTTGCCAGTGAGACCCGAAGGCTTGCACCAGCTCCCTGGCAGGAAGCAACACCTAGGCTTTATATCAGCGGGCTAACACAGTCTTGTGGTGTACAGACAACCGAGTTGAAACCCAGGCGGTCACATTGGTGCTGTGACCTGGATTGAGTCAGTTGATGGCAAAGATCACAGGTCATTGTGGAGAGGAGACCTGCAGAGTGAGGACCGACCTTGTCTTTAACCTGAAGAGGTCAGATCTATTTTGAAATGTTTTTTATTGGCCAACAGTCTCGTTGAACCCGGTTTCAAACCCAGTCAACCAGAAACACACATCCAGCCTATAAATCCCTACTACCCTTCTCAACATGGGCTGCCATTAGTAATGGCCATCAAATGTATTTATTCAGTGTCACAGCCAGTCACCTGACAGTGAAAGGCTGCCATTAATGAACTGATTTTCTTGGTGTTTGCAAGCAATTGGTTAATAAACATTGGTTGCAAGTGGTGTGTGTTAAATAGTTAAACACAGAGTACCCCTAATTCTGGTCTGAACACGTCCCTGTTGAGTTTCTGTTTCAGGTGATTGGATCACAACACACAGCTGAAATAATGGCAGTGTTTGAGAGCATTAGCCAGTGGTGGGAAAAGTACCCAATTGTCATAGTTAAAGTAAAGACACCTTAATAGAAAGTTACTCAAGTAAGTCAGCCAGTAAAATACTACTTGAGTAAGTCTAAAAGTATTTGGTTTTAAATATACTTAAGTATCAAAGTAAATGTAATTGCTAAAATATACTTAAAAAAGTAAAATAAATAATTTAAAATTCCTTATATTAAGCAAAGCAGACAGCACAATTTTCTTGTTTTTAAAATGTATGGATAGCCAGGGGCACACACTAAAACACATATTAATTTGTGTTTAGTGAGTCCGCTAGGCCAGATGCAGTAGGGATGACCATGTGTTCTCTTGATTAGTGCTTGAATTTGACCATTTTCCTGTCCTGCTAAGCATTCAAAATGTAACGAGTACTTTTGGGTGTCAGGGAAAATGTATGTGGTAAAAAATACATTATTTTCTTTAGGAATTCTTATTTTATTTAACTAGGCAAGTCAGTTAAGAACAAATTCTTATTTACAATGACGGCCTACCCCGGCCAAACCCGACGAAGCTGGGCCAGTTTTGCGCCGTCCTATGGGACTTCCAATTCACGGAGGATGTGATGCACCCTGGATGTAGCGAAGTAAAAGTAAAGGTTGTCAAAAATATATAGTAAAGTACAGATACCCCTAAAAAACAACTTAAGTAGTACTTTAAAGTATTTTTACACCATTGGCATTAGTGACTGTGCAGACTGACTGATCTACAAATCCCCTTGCATCCAAATAACTCATTGTACGTCAGTCAGTCCATCCATCCATTTAGTCAGTGATCAGACTGTGGCATTGATACTCTCAAGCACCAATGTTTGTTAGTCCGCCATTCAATCTCTGATGTGAGTTAGATTTAAAGACATGCGTGCTCTGGAACTTTGGCGGCGGCTACTTATCATTTTTTCTCTCTTTGACCCCTGGGCTGAATGTGTCAATGTGTAGTTGACACATGCATAATCTCTGAGCAGAATTACTGTCTTACCTCAATTTGCCAAGAAATCCCTAGTTTGAAAGCAAATGTTTTTCTGGAAGCTGTTTCCCCCACGTGGACCAGCCCCCTAGCAATTTGAGTTCTAGCTAATGAGCTTCAGCCTCTCACCATTTGAGTGACAGCTAGCAAGATGCAGCAGAGTGAGTGAGAGTGAGCAATGTTGTGGTGCACATACTGTACGTCACATAGTACATTTTCGGGGACCACTTTTGGCTCGTGAGCGCTACTTTCAGAACTACTGGCTAAAAAGTATAAGATCATCTCTTTAACTCTCAATCTCATTACTGACTGGGTATTCCAAGCCATTAAGTCAACACTTAGTGGTGAGGTGATTAAACAGACTTCCACATTGCACCCGGTCTAGTCTATAGAGAGATCAAAGTCAAGCAGGCGGAATAACATTAATGAGACCAAAGGCGGCCATCATCATCTAAGACGGCTTCATCTCATCAATTAGTGTTATGGAGCACTAAAGGGGAACCCCAGTCCATAATGGTCAGCCATAAAAGAGAATGAAATCTGTAAGTGGCAACAGAATAGATAGCTGTGCAGTAGTGTATGCCATTACAGCAGTGTTTCCCAAACTCGGTCCTCGGGACCCCAAGGGATGCACGTTTTGATTATTTGAATCAGCCGTGTAGTGCAAGGGCAAAAACCAAACTGTGCACCGAGTTTGGGGAACCCTGCATTACAGTGTGGTTTTCTCAATGGGTCACAGTTGGTCTCACCTGAGTCAGAGAGCTAAAGACTTATTTAGACATGTTGAGACTGGAATAAACAGGATTTGTTTAGGGTAGGTCACAAGACCTTTGCAGATGTTTTAGGTTCGCCATAACCTAAAAGACTTTGGGAGTCTTGACAAAAAAAAAAATAAAGGTGGACAAATTAAAACATTTGATTTTAATTTACAGATAATCCAGTTTCATCAGGTCTGGTCACATAGAGGGGAATCCTTCACAAAAAATATTGTTATTGAACAATTAAATTAACACAGAATCCCTTCATTTTGTTGCTGATCCCTGTCTGCCTTCACAGTGGACTCCATGTCCCAGAATGCACGCTACCAATCTTTTATAAAATGTGCTCGACTAGTGCACAGAGCGTTCCTCTGATTAGATGGGGGTTTTCCTCTTAAACATTAGACTGAAGGGTCAGGTTCACCGTAATTCACCATCAAATTTGGAGGCGGCACATGCTGGACAATGGAGTCCCAATCTGAACTGAATGAATTCCCAATCTGATCAATGTGTGGATCAGCACTAGCTCAGTTACCAGCCTGTGAGAGCAGTGAAGATGCAGACAGAGCCAGTGAGCATGAACAACAAAGTGCATCAGAATCTAAATAAATCGGTCAAAAGAAATCTTAAAACAGACAAGATGTTTAGTGGTCTTCCAGGTTGGAACAGTCGTCTGAGGTGAGTGAGTAGGAAGCATTGCTATTTTCTTCCCCGTGTGTCATTGGTGTCATCTTCATCATTTCCAACTCCCAGGAACACAGTCATAGGGGTAGGGGCGTCAATGTTGTGTAGTCCAGTGTGTCAAAATGGCCAAAAGCACACATATTCTGATATTAGACACAGTCGGGCACACACAACATGGATAACTCATGCAGACCTAACCACCATTCAAACATGAATACATACGACTGCAGCCGTACTGTCTCATGCACAGATCTCTAGATTTGTTTTCATCTAGACAAGTCACTTGTCAATCCTATTGTAACCTAAGTCAGAGTGGAGTTGGCCAGCATTGGGTTTTGCCTAACAGTACTTGGAATTGGAAGTGTGTTGTGTCAAGCATCCTGGGAAGAGGTGTGTGTCTTAGAGGAGGTCTCTGTGTGTGTGTGTGTGTGTGACGGGCTCAGTTTCCATGTGGTTCACATGACATTGGAATGGAGTAAAGTTCCTGTCTGAAGGGAACAGGATCGTCTTGACTAGCAGTCTATCGTTTTTTTCCTTCTAGATGTGACGGGGGTACATTCTTCATGTCTCAGGGGTGAACAGCACTCAACTTGACATTCTGACCATTCGTTACCCTATCAACTCCCCCATTTTCCCATTAAATTGAGTGTCCTTCTCAAAAGTTAAACCTCATCTCCTTCGTCTTGGCTCAGTGTGGGCGCAGGGAAGTTTCAATACGGGGGTGTGTAGCTTGATCCAGTGTCCAACAGAGTTCTCACTCATTCTCCAGGAACCATGTGTCTTAAGTGTCCTATGGGTGGAGAGGTGTACGGTTTGTGTGGTGGAGAAGAGCGAGAGAGAGGGGGTGGGGAGGGTTTACGGGTGGGAGGGCCGTTCCCCCACCCTCTGTTGCTATAGCTGCTCCTCTCTTTGCTTTTTACTCCTGGGGGGACCCTGGCCGTTTCTCAGGGTTCCGTTCTGGGGTCGGAGGAGGTGTCCTCGTTCCCGGTCCGTCCACGGGACCCCTCCCTGCCCGTCGTCACTGTCCAGGTCAGAGTCAGAGTGCATGAGGGCCGAGGAGGAGGGAGCGGGGGCTGGCTTCATTCTGCCTGGTGGTGGGGGGGAAGGGAGGGAGGAGGGATTTGCGGTGTTCGACTTATTCAAAGATAACAAGGCACAGAGAATAGGTAGTGTGTGTGTGTGTTACCAGCTCGGGGTGGGTGTAGCTCCAGGCTGTCCTGCTCTTCGCCATTAAGCATCTTATAGCGGCTTTTGCTCTTGTGGCGTATTTTACCCCTACGCCTGTTCAAAACACACAGCCCTGTCAGACTGCTTATTCCACATTACTGGATGGACAATAAGTATGTATTTAAACAGAGTAGTACGCCATGCCATGTAAAAGAAGCAAGATAATATTACTACGCAATAGGTAAATCTCTTACCTGCGGTAACAACATACCATACCCCAGACAACGGTCGCGATGACAACCACAATCATGAAGGACGCTATGGTTACGTACAGCACACTCCATTCTGAAAGAGAGAGAATCAATATAAGTCGAAGGTTGTCAGAATGAGAGAGCTTTCCGCACTAGATATTTCCACGACAACGCTCTCTACCGTGTGTCATACTCTGAAGTCGGGCAGTGACATGACTCCTCACAGTATCCTAAATGTATAATGTCATAATCTTCAAATTCCATGAGTGTCCACTCCGCTCCTCACCACAGTTGCTCTCTTGGTCCCACAACTGTGCTTTGATGAAATTCTCCATCCAGAAGGGGTGGCAGACACAGGTCCGCGTGAATGAGTCGCAATCCCCGTGACTAGAGCAGTTCAGCTGGCAGACTGCAGGGGGAGAGAGACGTTAGAGACGTGAATTCCGTCAGGCCCCAGGTTTTCTAGTGTCTTCCTTGACATCTTCTTGGTCAAAGACAACAAACCTATCCTAACTGTCTAAGATTAGTCTCTCTCGCCTGGGGAACAATACGACGGCAAAAATATTCAACTTGAAGTTGCAAGTTAGAAAAGGAGGAAAGGTCAAAAGAAACTAAAATGCCCATATACTTTACATATCACAAATGTAAACACGAAACAAATCATTTCATTCAGAGAATGTTTAACTTCCCAGCAAACTTTCGAAGTGCTTTTTATGTAAATCAACTCAGTTTCAATTCATTAGTCCTAATGAGTTACTCCATCCATGGATTCCTTTCCCTTCTCTCGTGTCTTAATACTCACTGACTGTGTCCACCCGCCGTGCCTTGAAGATGAGGAAGTCGTTCTTCTGTTTGCGTAGTTTGTTGCGCAGCCCCAGAGCCACACTGTGACCGGACAGAGGGGGGCGACCCGGACCCCCAGACACCAAGAACACCAGACGAGTACTGAGAGGTGAGGAATGAAGACGGGAAGACATGAACAGATTCGCTCAAGCTGAGGGCAAATCAATAGATTCACTCAACCAGCCTAATTATGACAAATTCTTAGTAATTCTAACTATTGCCTCTTATTTGTTACAAAAACACTCATGTTCATACCCTGTAAGTGTTGTAACAAAGTTGCACATTGTAAGTGTGGTTAAAAAAAAAAAAAGAATTACATTGTCCATACAACCCCAAATAGCGTTAAAAACTGATTTCAAATCAGAGTCAGATGGCCCAAAACAAAACATGCTAAAATATGATGAGCATGTCAGAGAAAATGTATTCCTGTGCTCTTGCACTCACATTGCAATATAATAACTTATTGTGCCAATAAAGTTGACCGAGTTGAATTGAAGAGACCG
The DNA here is from genome assembly GCA_030435695.1 of Brachymystax lenok tsinlingensis. NCBI lineage: Eukaryota > Metazoa > Chordata > Actinopteri > Salmoniformes > Salmonidae > Brachymystax > Brachymystax lenok. Next base: position 33,086,710 of record CM059799.1, read on the forward strand.
TATATAGTGGAAAGGAGCTGACCTGTGCTCGTTGAAGGCGCTGACCTCCCGTACGATGATGTCACTGTCGAGCACGCCCAGCAGCACGCCCACCTGCCTGAGCAGCATGTCTCTCTGGCGGTGGGACACCTGGGACACAGACACCTCCAGCACCAGCTCCACCAGGTCACGCTGCCACACGTCTGACAGGAGAGAGAGAGGGAGGAGGAGACATTGAGTGAGAGAAGACATTGGGATAATGATTTCTGCTGTATGGTGGAAATATAACGCAATTGTACCGAAAAGCTAGCTGTAGCTATTTGATTCTTTCAGACCAAGTGTCTAGGGGTTGATTTTGCACTTGGCATGTGTGTTCGTGTGTATGTAGACCATGAGGAGCCCACTGACCTGGTTTGACCTCTACAGTCCCTCTGTCTGAGCTGCTCTGGCCCTTGCTGTCTGTCACAGTCAAAGTGAAGCTGTACTTGCCCTCCACCAGGTTAGTGAGAAACAGCACCGCCTGGTGGTCAGAGTTGTTCAGTACATCCTGGAGGATGGAACACAATTCATTCTTCAGACAAGATGCATTTTATTTGCATTTGACCAATTACAATGATATTTTGTCTTGTGCTGAAGTCTGATTAAGAAATTGAATAATGTGATAATTGCAGAATGTATTTTCTAGCTGCATCCAATGACCAACACTACTGAAAAAATAAATGTCTGAGCAGAACACATTCTTATTCCAAATATTTCCAGTAGTAGGTCATTGTGCGCAAATATTACTAAGCAGAATGTTAATCATTACTTTACTTAAAACAACCTGAAGAGAGAAATGTTTGCTAGATTGTATTTGTTTGTTTACTTACTATGGGCTCATTGTATTTGCCTGCCACAGTTCACCTACGACTTCATAATATTTTCTCTAAATATTTCTGTTATTCGTTATAGCGCCACGGAGTGGGCTCGGTCTCTCACCCCTGCTGCAGGGCTACTGTCGTCACGGGTCCACAAGTAGCCGACTCCGCCCTTGTCGTCTGTGGAATGGGAGCCGTCCAGGGCTGCAGTCCGCAGGGGCAGAGAGATGGCCGGCCTGGACTGGACATGGGCTACTGGGGGCTGGTCTAACTCTGGTAGAGAGCAGACAAAACACATTTAAGGACATTGCAGTGTCAAAGAGTATTCTGAAATTCTACACGGTTTGCACCTGGTAAAACTATAGGTGTGGGAGTTCTACTTAGGTTATACTTCAAAGAGTACGGACATACAGCTCAGCTTCAGTTGACAGTTGGTGAAATATTTGAGTGCATCTCGTGTGAGACCATTACCTTGTCTAGCCTGTTTCTGAAAGGTTCATACAGTTCCGACTCTGATACATTTCCTTGTAGGCAATTCCATATTAAAAACTGTGTTTGTCTGCTAAAACTAATCTCAGCACCAAGGAAAAGGAAACTGAATTTAAACAAAAACACACACACACACACACACACACACACACACACACAGAGGACAGTTACCCTCTCGGACGATGACTGTGACCGTTTCGGTGCTCGCCAGATTCCTCTCGTCCGTCACGGTCAGGCTGAACTCGTACTCGCCCACCTGCAGCCCCGTCACCGTGGCAACGGCGCCATCGGCGTTCTCGATCTTCACTCCATCCGGGCCCCTGAGAGGAGAGCGACGACCATCACAGAGTCAGACAGGTGGAGAAACAGCAGTTCCACCATCACAGAGCACTGAACTGCGCCACGTAACAAGAGAGCTCCAAAGTGTAATCTCCACTCACCATATTGCCTCCGGTAGTTGAACTAAGTGTCACTCAAGCACAGAGAACAGGGAGTGTGTAATTTGCCAAAGTGTGGTGTGTGTGTGTGTATTTGGGAATGTGTTTATTTGGGAATGTGTGCGTATGTGTGTGTGAGAGAACGTGAGTGTGTGAGCTCAAAAGTGAGCATGCATGTAGTTGAGTGTGTCTGTGTGCGTCTATGTTGTGTACGTCTGTGCATACGTGTGTGAATACTGACTTAATCTGTTTCCAGTGGTAGGTGGAGATATTCTGGTCGTCCGTGCTCTTGCTGCCGTCCAGAGTGGTGCGGTCCACAGGTAGGGTCAGCTCCTTCTCTGGGCCGGGGTCTGCTACTGGGGGCTTATTGTTCTCTGAGGAGGATGGAACACAAGCAGGCTCGGGAAAACATAGATTTTGGTGACATGAGGACAATATCCGTATATAACTGTTCATTTACAGAATCGTGCCAGTCGTTTGTCTCTGTTCATGAAGGTTAAACCAACATCCATTCAGATATGTTATATAATAGCAATGAATGAGAGAAAATGTGTGGCTTATTTCTTGTAAATCAGGCATGATATTCAAGCAATTACCACTGCAGTGGTGTTGACATTAGCCATAGATACACATGATCTATACGCTGCTGGTTTACCTGGCTGGACGATAACAGTGACCTGTGCCGTGTCGTGCTGTCCGGCTGTGTCTGTGACAGTGAGCTGGAAGGTGTAGTCCCCTTCCTGCATGGCAGATAGCTGCAGAGTGGGAGTCCGCACGCCCTATAAGACGAAGAAAATAACTGTCAACACGGGAGAGAAGAATTTCCCTTTTCTTGTTGGTGTCGAAATGAAGAATTTCCATTTTAAAACTAGTGGGTTAACTTCATTTCCAGAAAACACAATCCCCTTGATTTCTAGGTAAGACATGTGCATGGTCCCTGACAAACGGATGCTCCTCGCTCACCTGCATCTCCACCACCTTGCCCTTGCTCTCGGGGCTGAGCGACCACTCGTAGGCCAGCGGCTCGTGGTCGTCCGCGCTCTGGTTGCCGTGCAGCGTGACGGCGTTGCGCGGTAGCGTGATGACCTGGTTGGGCCCGGCGTTGGCCACCGGCCGGTAGTCCATGGCTTTGCTGACCGACAGCGTGGCCTGGGTGGAGCTCTGGGCCCCGTCTGAGTCCGTAACCGTCAGACTGAAGGGGAGGAAATAGGAGGAACAATGTGTGATATACAAATTCCTAACGTCCATGCTTTTGTCTAAGACCTAGCCTTCACCTATTGGCTGAAATGGGGAGAGGGGGTGAGCCAATGCTTGTGAAATGGTATGAGGAAAAGAGCTGAACAAAGAGATACATGGGGAATACAAGGAGAATACAAAATGACATGCCCATAGAAAAAACAAGGTATAATTAAGCAATATGGCCCGAGGGAGGGGGTGTGGTAAATGGCCAATATACCACGGCTAAGGGCTGTTCTTACACGCAACGCGGATACAGCCATTAGCCGTGGTATATTGGCCGTATGCCACAAACCCAGAGGTGCCTTATTGCTATTATAAACTAGTTACCAATCCAGGTAATTCCAAAGGGTTCACATACCTTTTCTTTCCACTGTATATTGACCATATACCACACCCCCTTGTGTTTTATTGCTTAAATATGTAGAGAAAATACAAGACAATGAATGCCCATGGAAAAGACAAGGTGACAGCGCCTGAAGGTGTACAAAGGTAATGAAAGTGTAGGCACCAGGTAGAGAAACTACAAACTAGCGCCACATACCCATTGAGAAGGGATCAGTACCTGAATGTGTAGTTCCCTGGGACCAGGCCGGTGAGGGTGAGGATTTGGGTGTCTGCCGAGACCTTCTCCTCCCTCAGCGGGCCCTTCACCTCCTCCCAATGCCACGCCACCACCTTGTCATCGTCTGTGCTCTCTGAGAGGCCGCACACAGGGAGAGGAGGAAGACAGGACAGGAAGAAGAGGGGGAAAAGAACCAGTTAAAAACAAAAACATAAATGTATAGGCCACCCTGCCTATACTTTTGCCCCTGTCTCAACCCTGACTACAAACGTTTTTCTTCCCATTGTTTTAAGGAAGCGGATTATGGAAGAACTGCCCAGGGTGTTGATGGAGGGCCTTTGCGCCAAGCCAAAGATAAACATCTAGGGTAAATACCGGTTCTTGACCTAAAATGGTCTAGCTACAATTTCAACGTACGGCAGTAGAGGTATAATCTAAATAAAGACACCCCTGACAAAATCTGTCTTTTTAGTAAGCAAAGAACTAGACAGGATGCTACATAAAATCCCCTTTGACATCCACAGATGGTGCAATTCCAGTTTATCTGATTTGATTGTGACCAACGAGCCAGGTGAACTCACGGCTGCCGTCGATCACCGTGGAGCTGGTTGGCAAGGATATCTCCTGGAACTTTGGGGAAACCACAGCGACGGGGAGCTTGTTTATCCGTGGCTCTGTGAAGTGGAAGAGGTTAGCTAATTGGCTGAACGGTACAGTTGGGTCGTGTTCATTAGGGCACGAGTAGCAAAACGAAAATGTGCATTTCTTATTGGACAACTCCAGGTAATCCATCCCCGTTTCAGTCTGCTATCTTCCGTTTGGTTCTAACGAACACAATCCAGGTATGCGTCATTGTCGACGTTTCAGTACAAGCCCATTTAATGGGAGAGTGGAGGTGGAGGGGAGGTGACCTTTAATATGTTTCAGTTTACACAGGTTCCTACTAAAGAGAATATCAAACCCAGTCAATACGAGTCATGTTAGTTTAACCCTCACCTGGTTTGACGGTAACGTTGACAAAGCCCTCTCCGTGTGCTCCGTCACCGTCCACTGTCACCTCAAACTCATACAGCCCCACCGTCAGCTGAACACAGGAACAAGAGAGAGGTTGAATTGGAGTGAATACAATAAGAATTGTTTCTCATAGTATTACAGTACTGTATAAATGGTTCTAGTCACAAATTCAATCTCAGGTGAGCGGCCTGGGTTTGAACAGAGAGAAAGAGATATGAGAGAGGTCGTGGTTGAACTAATTCGAGGAGCTGTACCTTGCTGAGTTTGAGTGTCTTGCTGTGTTTCCCCTCCATCTCTCCACTGTAGTCTTTGGGATGAGTTCTCAAGAGCCAGTCAAATGCATAGCTGGTCCCTTTCGAGAAGTGAGAAAGAGATAAATCAAAGCCGAGGATGTAAGCTATGACTAATGACATGGGATGGATACAGAGCTTGCCTTAGTGCCAGTCTGTTTGCTACGTTGGCTCACTCCTTTGTCGTTGTCATGCCAAATGAAACGGATAAGCTTACACAGAATTTCGGGTGAGACGTGGACTACACGGGGTGTGTATAATACAGGTGTATGATACAGTATAACAAAGTAATAACACAGGCAGGTTGAGTAGTAGTACCTCGCTGGGGCGCTGGCACCACAAAGGCGTTGAGTTCCACCTCGTTGCGCGGCAGCGTGACCTCCACACTCTCGCCTGCCGACACTGCCAATTCCCGCACTGTCATGGAAACCACAGGATTTGCATGGGTTGAAACGGAGGGCGGAACACTGAAACAGAAGTTCTTTCAAAGTGCAAACAGTAGACATACATCTGCAGGAGGTGCCAGTTTATGAATGGGAGTAGATGTTTAGAGCTACAGGGATACTAGGTCAGAGTTCAGCGTCCACTGCCTTACCAGCCTGCGTTGGTGATGTAGTGATTGTAAGAGCAGTAGTGGGAAGCACAGAGCTGCTGTTGGAAGACGCTGTGTCTCTGGTGTCCTCTGACGTAGAGTTCTGCTGTGAGGGTGATGGAGCTTCTCCACTCCCATTGGTTAACTGACTGTGATTCTTATCAGACGTTTGAGGGAAAGCTACTCCGCCGGTGTTGCCGACTGTTGGGGCCGGATGCTCTGCATCCTTGGAAACCCGCTGCCAAGATATGGATGAACTTCAGATGAGAATGGAAAGATGACTAACGACATTGGCTACACTGTACAGTCTTCAATAGCCTTCATGAAGTAACCACGGCAGTTACAGTGCATTCGGAAGGTATTCAGACTTTTCAAAAAATCCTCATCAATCTACACACAATACCCCATAATGACAAAGTGAAAACAGGTTTTTTAGAAATGTTTGAACAAAAAAAAAAATACAGGTTTTAGAACACCACTCATTCAAGGGTTTTTATTTGTACTATTTTCTACATTGTAGAATAGTAATGAATACATCAAAACTATGAATTAACACACATGGAATCATGTAGTAATCAAAAAGGTGTTAAACAAATTCTTCAAATAGCCACTCTTTGCCTTGATGACAGCTTTGCACACTCTTGGCATTCTCTCAACCAGCTTCATGAGGTAGTCACCTGGAATGCTTTTCAATTAACAGGTGTGCCTTCTTAAAAGTTCATTTGTGGAATTTCTTTCCTTCTTAATGCGTTTGAGCCAATCAGTTGTGTTGTGTCAAGGTAGGGGGGTATACAGAAGATAGCCCTATTTGGTAAAAGACCAAGTCCATATTATGGCAAGAACAGCTCAAATAATTAAAGAGAACAGTCCATCATTACTTTAAGACATGAAGGTCAGTCAATACGGAACATTTCAATAACTTTGAAAGTTTCTTCAAGTGCAGTCGCATAAACCATCAAGCGCTATGATGAAACTGGCTCTCACGAGGACCGCCACAGGAATGGAAGACCCAGAGTTACCTCTGCTGCAGAGGATAAGTTCATTAGAGTTACCAGCCTCAGAAACTGCAGCCCAAATAAATACTTCAGAGTTCAAGTAACAGACACATCAACATCAACTGTTCAGAGGAGACTGTGTGAATCAGGCCTTCATGGTCAAATTGCTCCAAAGAAACCACTACTAAAGGACACCAATAAGAAGAAGAGACTTGCTTGGGCCAAGAAACACGAGCAAATGGACATTAGACCAGTGGAAATGTCAAGATTTTGGTACCAACCTCCTTGTTTTTGTGAGAGGTGGTGTGGGTGAACGGATGATCTCCGCATGTGTATTTCCCACCGTAAAGCATGGAGGAGGAGGTGTTATGGTGTGATGGTGCTTTGCTGGTGACACTGTCTGATTTATTAATAATTCAAGGCACACTTAACCAGCATGGCTACGACAGCATTCTGCAGCGATACGCCATCCCATCTGGTTTGGGTTTGGTCTATCATTTGTTTTTCCAAAGGACAATGACCCAACACACCTCCAGGCTGTGTAATGGTTATTTTACCAAGAAGGAGCGTAATGGAGTGCTGCATCAGATGACCTGGCCTCCACAATCACCCAACCAATTGAGATGGTTTGGGATGAGTCGGACCGCAGAGTGAAGGAAAAGCAGCCAGCAAGTGCTCAGCATACATGGGAACTCCTGCTGGAGTTTGGAAAAGCATTCCAGGTGAAGCTAGTTGAGAGAATGCCAAGAGTGTGCAAAGCTGTCAGAGGCAAAGGGCAGCTATCTGAAGAATCTCAAATATTAAATATTTTGATTTGTTTAACACTTTTCGATTACTACATGATTCCATGTGTGTTATTTCAGAGTTTTGATGTCTTCACTATTATTCTACAATGTAGACAATAGTAAAAATTAAGAAAAACTCTTGAATGAGTAAGTGTCCTAAAACTTTTGACCGATAGTGTACCTTATTTACATAAGTATTCAGACCCTTTGCTATGGGACTCGAAATTGAGCTCAGGTGCATCCTGTTTCCATTGATCATCCTCGATGTTTCTACAACTTGATTGGAGTCCATCTGTGGTAAATTCAATTGATTGGACATGATTTGGAAAGGCACACACCTGTCTATATAAAATGCCACAGATCAAAAACCAAGCCATGAGGTCGAAGGAATTGTCTGTAGAGCTCCGAGACAGGATTGTGTCGAGGCACAGATCTGGGGAAAGGTACCAAAAAATGTCTGCAGCATTGAAGGTCTCCAAGAACACAGTGGCCTCCATCATTCTTAAAACGGAAGAAGTTAGGAACCACCAAGACTCTTCCTAGAGCTGGCCGCCCGGCCAAACTGAGCAATCGGGGGAGAAGGGCCTTGGCCAAGGAGATGACCAAGAACCCGATGGTCACTGACTGAGCTCCAGAGTTCCTCTGTGGAGATGGGAGAACCTTCTAGAACAGGGGTTCTTAAACTTTTTAAGCCTGGGACCCAAATGAGAAATTCAGTGTTTCCTGGGACCCAAGCTTATGAAAACATGCAACTATACGTAAATATTGGTACATTTCATTGACCTTATACCTAAAACAAATGCAATATAGACAAATAACAATGAAATACCCATTTAAATAGCTATTCATGTTTCCTTTTCCCCATTTAAAAACACTTACAGCCTCCTGAGTGGCGCAGCGGTCTAAGGCACTACATCGCAGTGCTAGCTGCGTTACTACCGATCCTGGTTCAATACCGGGCTGTGTCGCAGTCGGCCGTGCCCGGGAGACCCATGAGGCGACGCACAATTGTCCCAGCGTCGTCTGGGTTAGGGAAGGGTTTGCCCGGGCGGATGTCCTTGTCCCACCGCGCTCTAGCGACTCCTGTTGCAGGCCGGGCGCATGCACGTCGCCAGGTGTACGGTGTTTCCTGTTTCCTCGTGTTTCCTTAAGCGAGCAGTGTGTCAAAAAGCAGTGCGGCTTGGCAGGGTCAGCATTGAGACCGTTTCTGTACTTGTTTTTGAAGTAATCCAGAGTTGAGAACCCTGGCTGACATAGGTATGTGGTGCCAAAGTGGATCAGAACATCTTCTGCTTTCTCAGTCAGTCTGGAGACCGCTTCCTGCTGTAGATGAGCAACCCAGAACTGTATGGGCGTGTTTGCCTCAAAAAGCATCTTGCATCAATCCCTTTTTTGGTTACTACATGATTCCATGTGTTATTTCATAGTTGATGTCTTCACTATTATTCTCCAATGTAGAAAATAGTTACAAATAAAGAAAAACCCTTGAATTAGTTGGTGTGTCCAAACTTGACTGAGACTGTATGTATCAATTTTTTGTCATTATGGGGTATTGTGTGTAGATTGATGAGGGGGGGGAATATTTTATACATTTTAGAATAAGACAGTAACATAAGAAAATGTGGAAAAAATCAAGGGGATACTTTCTGAATACACTGTAAGAGATTGCATAGCTTACATTAACACATAAGTTAGGAAAATATGGTTGTCATCCATGTAGAACTTTATAGGAGGGTATTTAGTCCTTTATCTACTCCGTCCCAGTGATCCCAGAAGGAAGGGTAAACAGGCATTTATGACTCAACTACAATACTAGAACTTTCCGTTGACTCACAGTGCGAGAAAGTTGGTCCGACCCACTTCCCTTTCCTGTTGGTGCCCGCCTCTGCCTTCTCCTTCGAGCTGTGGTGGTGTCCTTTGAAAGCTGTTGCAGGAGCCCCAGGGACTCGATGTGGGGCTGGGGTAGAGACGTAACTTGACAGAGCCCTCTGTTGGAGCAGCTCAGTAGCACACAGCGACCCCCCAGGCTCCACACGGCGCTGCAGGCGGGCTCCAGGCAGCATGATTCCCAGCAGCTGGCGCTGTTCCTCCCCACGGCCAGGGGGCGCCAGCCTAAACCGACCACACTGCTCCAGTGGATCCCCAACACTCCCCCTGTCACCCGGCAGATCTCGGCAGATACACCTGGAGAGGGAAGGAGGATGAAAGAGAGTTGTTATAGAGAGTGTGTGTATATATTTTTTTATTTAACTAGGCAAGTCAGTTAAGAACTAATTATTATTTACAATGACGGCCTACCCCGGCCAAACCCGGACGACGCTGGGCCAATTGTGCGCCGCCCTATGGGATATAAAGAGGATGTGATCAGTGACTTTGCCATCTGGGCCAAGGATGGGTATTTCCTGTGGGTACTTGGGGCCAATGTTCCCTCTAAGCTGGGTGCTTGCGAGCAGTAGCCCCGAGACTGCCGCGCAGCTCCCCCGTGACTGCTGTGTAGAAATACCAGCCCACAGAGAGAAGCACGAGATTGAACTTCACTCAACTTTCTAGAGCAGTGGTCACCAACCGGTCGATCTCCAAGGCATTCCTAGTCAAACATTTCTGTAAAAACCAATGATGAAGCCTTGTGTTCCTATTTTGTTATATTCGTCTCAGGCGGTTGGCGGTAGGTGCACCTGATTCACCGGCCCTGCACGCCGGGTAGGTGAACTGTTGCCATTCTGAACATGCATCTGAAGGTAAAACCTCTGCCTTCCCGGCTGGCCCTGAGAACAAATCAAGTGCACCATAGGCCTACCGCTGGTCAAACGGACGGCTCAGATGAGCGTGTCTGCAGTAACGTAGCAGACATAAAAGAAAGCTACAGCAAAGTTTATACTGTGAGATTTCAAAACGTTTAAAACCATGACTAGAGAGAGACTGTCAACGAATACAGCAAAGAGCTGCTGTTTTTATGACTGAGTTCCTGTTCTTCCTCAGCACTGTCAACACTTTTACAAGCCATAAAATGCGCGTTCTTCCTATTTACACAGCACTACAACAAGCAGTGCAGCAGTAATGAATGAGTAGGAAAGGGTATCTATAGGCTTGTGTTGTTTTTTCTCTTCTTCATATTAGCGGCTTGGGTCTTTTTTTCCCCCACTTTCTCTGTTCATAGGAGTAACAACATGAATTTGTGCATGAGGCAGAAATAATGCGGTGAGACTCGAGTCGCCCCATCAGCTGGAAGACGGTGTCCCTTTTGGTCAGTGGAGGGAAGGGATAGCTGAGTGATTGAGAGGCGGACCCTCAGTCTGCTGCTCTCTCCCTCCGCTGAGACTGACCATCAGATGCAGGCACCATCAGCCCAGTAAAATACAAATAAAAATAAAATGATTTAAATGTATGCTCACTCAGCTGTGCCTCACAAGTAATACAACTGATCTATTAACGGTGTGAAAATACAGCCTACCTCAAATTTTGAAATGCAATTAAACAAAATGGCCAACAATGCATTGACAGGGCAATTCAAGCAAAGCCAATGTGCGGTGATAATGTATTGGGCCTATAGCTTACTGCACAAACCTCATTGCTACAGTACTGTTTTTAATTGGTTACTGTTGCATAGGCTTACGTTTTTTAAGTCATGTAAAAAAAATCTGAACGGTAGATCCCGGCTTGCATGTTGACACAGTGATTTTGACTCAGAAAAGGATGGTGACCACTGTTCTATAGTTTTCCCTGTTAACACTATCAACATTTCCCTTTACTGTGGCAACTGTGATCGAATTAACGTAATATTTGCCACTTTCAATGCAACATACTGAAATAAAACTAACTATGGAAGAGATTTTGTTGTAGGCAGAACGCATCGGAGTAGGAGTCTATTGCATTGACACGCACCACTCAGCCCGTACTTTATACAGACCGGTGAGGCATAAACAATCAGAGTTGCAGTAGGCCTATATGCAAATAGACCATTGCCATATATGGATCTGTGCCATTTACTTTCAACTGGACTGTGTTTACAGCATGAGCGGTCGTGAGTAGATGTGCTTGTTTTGATATCAAAGCGAGAGCTGCATGTACCGATGTGTGCACATTTTGTTCATATCCTTTGCTAGTTATTGAGTTATTAGCCCAGTTATAGATTATTTGTAGTCAGAAATAGGGGTATGATTGCTTTCTACAAGACCACAAAACATGTACATTTCTAGCCATCTTTGAAAAGCGAGTCAGGTAAACAGCTTTTTTTTTGTCTTAAAGGGGCATTGTTGTATTTTGAGTAGTCAATAGGCAGAAGGTAGCATAATTTGTCTGATTCTCTATAATAATGGTATAGGAATAATAATACATTTTATTTTGTAAAGTGGTTTCTTGCATCAAACACATCAACATTTTCAGTCACATTGTCTGAAGGACAAGCGGATAAACAGGTTAATGTCAAACCCTGGATGTTTCATGGTCTCATGGAATGTAGGCTTACATTGAACACCATATATTGGCTGCTGGCTGCTACTGTAGACTGAATGATAGAATAGCCATTTCCATGTTAAAACGTTATGGGATGCATTTTCTCCATTGTTTTTGATGGTAGGCCACTCTGGTAAGTCTACATTATGATCAAATAGCCACAGTAGCCTACTTGGCCACTGGCAAAACTAACTTAAAGTGGGTACGGCCTCAGTGTTCAAAGTAAACGTGCGCTGGAAGTTGCACTGAATTTTCACAATGTTCAAGCTCGCGCTCAGCAGAGCTGGAATTTGCTCAGTGCCAAAAGAAATGAGGGAACATTGCTTAGGGTCCTGAATGTTTAGGTTTAAGTCCCTTCTTTCTTAGCTCTGGGAAGCCAGGTGTGCAGTCAGAGCAAGCAGACATGAATGTGCTAGTCAGATGAGAAAAGCAGCCGACACTAGTTTTGCACACCACTGATTTAGGGCATGGATGTTGTGTCATTGACATGAATGACCCTTTTCAACTTGTAACAAGCTTTAGCCTTCTAGGTCATCTCTCTATAGCCATATGTACCTCGCAAATGCAATCTCTTAACACACAGTAACACTCCAGACATGCATGAAGCTCAACTTCTCAATCAAGTCACAGCGGTAAAGGGAAATTAGGCCTTTCCCTGACAAAACAAGACGGTGATTAGGCTTTATTATCACCAAGGTCAAAAGTCCTATCACCAGGGCTTCAAGAACATAAACAAAAAAGGCAGGATGAGTGTGTCTCTAGACAAGACATGGCACCAACTCAGACACTCACTGACAGCGCAGCTTTCCCATGGCTATTGTTGCCATAGCTCCAGAGCTGAATATTATGGGATGTGGGTGTAACCTAAACTCTAACGCTGCTTGAGGCGATTGGGCCCCTTTGCTTTCTTTTAGAGAATGGAGCCTTTCGCCTCTGTTTAGTCATTCCCCTCCTACCCGAGCGCCCCTGACTCACAGAGGCCCAATTGTCCGGCCTACATTGTAACTCACAATGCCTTGTGGCATCCACACTGTAAAAACAGCCATTCGGAGAGGAGCATACACACGCCTCAGAACCAACAGGCAGTATAAAAAATGACTAACAACCCGATAAACACCCAAAGTAAAAAGGCAAGCATCTATTGTTAGACAATGGTATTCATGTTGTAATGTCTTAGATTCAATAAAGTGTATGGTAAGTACAACAAAACAATCAAATCAATGAATATATTCATTCTTACATCCTGGACAACCATGACACCGTGAATATTTGCAGAGAAATGTATTGGTGCATTTTACCTGTGGGAGGAACTAAGTAGCACAAGAAGCCCAGTGATAGGAAAAGGAGATGATGTGGTCGTGTCAATCGAGGTTGACTCCAGCTGAACAGGTTCTGATATGCATAGGACATTCTCCAAGAGGACCAAAGACCTGGACAGAACAGAAACAGTTGTCAGGATTGTGTAACATTACTAGCCTGAAAATCCAGACGGAATTCCGCTCAACAGTGAAACAGTCAAGTGTAGCATGCTTCAGTCTTGATTTCCAGGCTATAACATTACACTACCTTGACGTAATTCAACACCAGCACAGAGAAGGCGCTATGAAGGGATTGACGTTTAAAGTCTGAACGGCACTTTGCCCATCGGGCAAGTCGGAAGTATTTTTGGGTTGCCCCGAAGATTATGATAATTTGCACGAAATTATGGCACTTCTGCTATTTCCGAGCAGAAGTGCCATACATTGCCTGCCTTTCACCTAAACATAGGGGAGGAATCAGAAAGATCACTACTGAAATTCTTCATTTTTGGTTTTCAGTAAACAGAATCTCAGAGCAGGCTCCGCTGGCATAAATTGTCTGTCTTTTACTTAAACAATGGGAAGGAAACAGAAAGATGAGTTTAAGCTACTGGAATTCTTGGTAGGTGGTTTCCACATTTCTTTTTTTTACCACCTGCTCAAGCTCAGCTCACTTACCCCAGGCAATACCACAACCCTTAATGTCAATCCTAGCTAAGGCTATCGTACACATCATTTCCGGACATTAACGAGTCAGACAATTGGGTGCGTTAAGGTCACATAAGATTTTATAGTACAGCATATTTACCTTTCTCCGGGCCAAGTGGTGGAAGAGGGTGGAGCCTGAGAGCAGCTGGAGTTTGCTTATGTAGGAAGGGAGGTACAGTGAGGTGAATGGTGAAGACAGGTCAACACCAGCACTTTGTGGAAGAGCAGCTTCAACATGACACTCCCCCTGGCCCTGGTAGACTAGAGAGCAACCTGGCGGAGGAAGGGGTGGGAGGGGGGGAGAAAAAGGTTTCACCCGAGATGTTTTAGAATGTAGTAAGGAGCGGCTGTTCTATAAGCACTTGTAACAGGCTTTGGTTTCACAGAAATTCTGTTTAAGAGACTAATGAGCATTGTTAAGTATGTCAACTGTTCACCCACTGGCATAAGCTTTCACTTTCATGCACCCTTCTTCCGAACATTGTTTATTGTAAAGGGCGAGGTGGCCTGCATTTTATAATGGTTATTAGTACTTAAGCTGAAAACAATTAAACTCAGCAAAAAAAGAAATTGTCCCTTTTTCAGGACCCTGTCTTTCAAAGATATTTGGATTTTTACGAATTAACTTCACAGATCTTCATTGTAAAGGGTTTAAACACTGTTTCCCATGCTTGTTCAATGAACCATAAACAATTAATGAACATGCACCTGTGGAACAGTCGTTAAGACACTAACAGCTTACAGACGGTAGGCAATTAAGGTCACAGTTATGAAAACTTAGGACACTAAAGAGGCCTTTCTACTGACTCTGAAAAACACCAAAAGAAAGATGCCCAGGGTCCCTGCTCATCTGCGTGAATGTGCCTTAGGCATGCTGCAAGGAGGCATGAGGACTGCAGATGTGGCCAGGGCAATAAATTGCAATGTCCGTACTGTGAGATGCCTAAGACAGCGCTACAGGGAGACAGGACGGACAGCTGATTGTCCTCGCAGTGGCAGACCACGTGTAACAACACCTGCACATGATTGGTACATCCGAACATCACACCTGCGGGACAGGTACAGGATGGCAACAACTGCCAGGAACGCACAATCCCTCCATCAGTGCTCAGACCTTCCTCAATAGGCTGAGAGAGGCTGGACTGTGGGTTTGTAGGTCTGTTTTAAGGCAGGTCCTCACCAGACATCACTGGCAAAAAAAGTCACCTATGGGCACCAACCCACCGTCGCTGGACCAGACAGGACTGGCAAAAAGTGCTCTTCACTGACGAGTCGAGGTTGTCTCACCTGGGGTGGTGGTCGGATTCGCATTTATCGACGAAGGAATGAGCGTTACACTGAGGCCTGTACTCTGGAGCGGGATCGATTTGGAGGTGGAGGGTCCGTCATGAACTGGGGCGGTGTGTCACAGCATCATCGGACTGAGCTTGTTGTCATTGCAGGCAATCTCAACGCTGTGCGCTACAGGGAAGACATCCTCCTCCCTCATGTGGTACCCTCCCTGCAGGCTCATCCTAACATGACCCTCCAGCATGACAATGCCACCAGACATACTGCTCGTTCTGTGAGTGATTTCCTGCAAGACAGGAATGTCAGTGTTCTGCCATGGCCAGCGAAGAGCCCAGACCTCAATCCCATTGAGCACGTCTGGAACCTGTTGGATCGGAGGGTGAGGGCTAGGGCCATTATCCCCAGTAACATCTCACAGCAAGAACTGGCAAATCTGGTGCAGTCCATGAGGAGGAGATGCAATTTCAGATGCAGTACTTGGCCACACCAGATACTGACTTACTTTTGATTTTGACCCCCCCTTTGTTCAGGGACACATTATTCAATTTCTGTAAGTCACATGTCTGTGGAACTTGTTCAGTTTATGTCTCAGTTGTTGAATCTTGTTATGTTCATACGAATATTTACACATGTTAAGTTTGCTGAAAATTTACGTAGTTGACAGTGAGAGGACGTTTCTTTTTTTGCTGAGATTATTGCATCTTGCCTATGCCGCTCGGTCATCCATATATTTACACGTACATATTCTTATTCCATCCCTTTAGATGTGTGTATTAGGTAGTGGTTGTGTTATTGTTAGATTACTTGTTAGATATTACTTCACTGTTGGGAATTAGAAGCATAAGCATTTCGCTACACTCGCATTAACATCTGCTAACCATGTGTATGTGACCAATAACATTTGAATTGATTCGATTTTTGTAACTGGTCATTTCCATGTAAAAAGGACCCATGAGCACCAACATGTTAAGTTCATAGGAGCATATCAAAATGAAAGCTAAGAGTCTATATTTTTTTGAAATTAAGGCATATATACACTTCTTAACCATTTCCCATCTTAAAAATGTGCAATATGCAATGGCTTTGATTTAACCAGAAAAAGTCTTATAGGGCTTAAATATGCAGTTGCTACGTATCATTTTGGATTTCTAAATAAATTATATGTACCCTTTGATTCTTAAAGAATATATCATAAATGCCTCATGAGCTTTGTTCAACTGCACTCCATCAGAACCCAAAATATAAGCTTGTTTAACAAAATATATTTGTCACATGCAGTGAATAAAACAGGTGTAGACTTTACCGTGAAATGCTAGCTTATGAGCCCTTTCCAACGACGCAGACTTAGATAATTTTAAACACGAGGAATAAAATACACAAGAATGAAGCTATATACAGGGAGTACCAGATCAATGTGATGGGGTACGAGCTGTTTATAATCAAAGTAAATGTAAGCAAACACTGACTCAAAACAAAGTTAAAACTATAATTTTGATAGCATGGATGGTCAGTCCTTACCTCTGCATCCATACCTCTGTCTATGAATTTGAGAGTGGTTACATTTCTCCAGCCCCACCCCTCAACTTTTTACAGAAACAGGGGCGTGGAAAACGCTTTGTTGTTTCAACTGCTGATTGCCGCTTTAAAAAAGGTAATAGAAATACATCAAAACACATAAAATGTTGAAGTAAAGACCACCATCAAAACGTATATTTAAAAGACATTGCTCTGTGCCTTGAAATTCAGTTACCAAAAACTGTACTCTACTGCAGGGTTATTCAACCGGGGTTCCATGGCACCCTAGGGGTTTCGCAGAGGGACTGCAGTGGGTCTGCAAAAATATATTTTTGCAATGTTTTTATGAATATCACTAGCAACAGAATAAACAGATATTTAATTACATTGTTGTGTTAATTCAGGACTGAGGGAGATTTGGTCATTTCTTCAAACAATAATCTTTATTTAATATCGATGAACTATTGCAATATTGAGGCTGGTCGACACCCCACCCTTGAGTGTTGGACCGAGTAACCTAACCTGTACACAAATGCAGAGTACTTTATATAGCTGACACTAACAATGCTCAGTCATGGTTGGTTCAACCCCTCTCGTGCAGACCAAGGAGCATCATAAGCCACTCTGGGTTCATCCTGTTGTTATCTGCACGTGGGTTGTTGTCTAAACCCCACCCTGGCTTAGTTTCCCAGACGCAAGGATGATTTAGAGACAATGAGGAATTGTTCTGAACTGCTCCTGGCTATCTCTATCTTGGTTACACCCACCACATCTTATCTATGTAATGCAGTCTAACTCATTTGTCAGCTCAAGCCTTCTCTAGTGACCATATGCCCAGATTAGCTGCAGGGAGCTCGAGTGGAGACCATAAAACACAGCATTAGCAGGACAAAAATATGCTACTGTTTGTTAAGTAAATAATAATTTACCATTAATATCAAACAAATCAGGTAAGTATGTAATTTTTCTATCACAACATACCTACAGCAGAAGAGGAGAATCTTATTTATAATGATGTCAACTTTATTTCTCAACTCCTAATACTGAGCAAATTACACTCACTGGATTATCTGACATAGGTTTTGAAAAAGCACCCAGTGTGGCAAGTTCTACTGGCTGCCGATACGTTTTCTTGACTTAAACATGAATTTGACAACATGTGGCTAACCTAAACAGCTGTTCTTAAAATGTGAAAATGTGTTTGGAGTAACCTTCTAGCTAATAGGCTGTTAGAGTTTACACGTTCTCTTCCAATCATAATGTGGGGAGGTCAAAATAATAAAAAATGATCTAACAAATCTATATATTTTCAATTGTTGATTACTTCTCCTTGCCATTATCATTCACCTGCTAAAAATTATTTTTCTAACGTATGATGGAGGTCCCTGGGTTGCCGGTTTGCCTGGGAGGGGGTTCCTGGGCAAGAAAAGGTTGAAGACCCCTGCTCTATATTCTACCGAGCTGTACTTTGATGTCCAAACTTGAAAAAACATAGACGTCTATGATCATTAAAATAACAGCCAGTGGTAGAATAATACTCAAATATGCAAAGGAGGATATTTCATATTTATACCTTTGTGTACCTATTCAGGATACGTCGCCATGAAGAGAATGACATTCACATCCATAATTATGCATTTCTGTGTATCCCAGATCTGGGACCCATGATGAAATTCTGTTACCACAATTCTGTTACCGAGTGTAAATCCACATCACTTAATGTGGTCACATAAAAAAACAGGAAGATTTTATTGAAATTCTGTTAACAAACTTTGCATCTGCACAGTTCTTCCAGTCAATGTGTTTTTGTAAAATGTTCTGTGTAAATTGATAAAAGTTGTCCTTGTGCATAGAGTTGTACAGTTTGTTAAACTTTGAAATCAATGGTTTTGGCTTGGCATACATTTTAAGTGAAAAATCTTAGTCTCAGCGAGACTATCGTGGAATTGCCCAACTACAGTAGGCAGTCTTTCTGGAGTCTACAGAACTTCAAATGAGCTGACAGGAAAGTGCATTTCAGATAAGTTAAGATAGACAACGACTTACCGGTAGTTGACACAAAAGTACGAGCATCCTCAAAATGTTCAGCTGCCACTTTAAGACGGCGCTGGCTTATCTGACCAAAATAACACAGCATTTTCATACCCATCTTTTTGCTATGGAAGTGAGTTCCAGCACTTATTGTGGCCTTCTCCTAGTAAGTACAAAGCTTAGCTTGAGACACAATATCAAGTATATCAGAATAACATGGCAGCAGCAGTTGGTCCCACAGGTTTGCCTGGTGGGACTGAAAACGTTTGCCTTATGAGAATGGATTTATTCCAGCAACTGAAAGCTATGTAGAATTATATAATTATCTATTATCCTGCTATAGAATTATATAAGGTGGAATGCTTGCCACATGCTGAAAATCTACCCCAAGGAGAATCCTTCACAATTCCTCTGAAAGTTCTTGAAGGAGGTCCAGGGGGAAAAACTAAACAGATGAGCATGAGAACATTTTGTTCAGGTTGGAGTAGAGTGCATTGCCATGGCATTTGCCATAGGCTCTCTCACATTCACAGCAGTTTCTGACTGATTAACTAACGGAGAGTATGTGGCAACTGCTGAGCTATTAAGTCATTTAATATTAACAGTCCACTTACTAAGCACGACAAACAAACCTGCATGATATAGGTCAATTCCTAGTCGGATCCGCATTCCAGCACGCAGATCATGCCACACTTCCATCCGCCTCAGTTGTATCAACAGCTGTAACGTTATCCTGATAAAGAAGCCGACTGCAATGACGGATGTCACAGAAGCCTAGCTTTTATTAGTTGTTTACGGCTTTTAGAAGTCCAATTGGCTTTGTTTCCATTTAATTTAAGTTCCTTTCATATAAGACAAACAAGTGAAAGCAAAAAAAAAAAAAAACTTGTCTGTCTGTTATTCTAAATTATAACTACATTTGCATTTTGGCAGCGCAGTGGTTTGAGACCAGTCGTGACAGGGTGCCCGCACAAGCGCGCTCGCATGTGAGGCGGTCACTGGGATGCCACCACCGTCCCCGTTTTTTAGAAGCAAGTTCCAATGAGAAAAGATGCAGACAAGGATCTCTGCGATGGTAAACTTCAGATCCGAGAAAGGTTTCCCCGGCTTTTCCTTCCTCTTCCACCTCCCCTTCTCACAGCAAGGCTAATCAAAAACACACCAGTAAATCCTCTGTTGGCTGCAGTAGACAGACAGTTCAGAGGAGCACTTTCTCGGATTACTGAATGCCCCCCAGTCTTTGGCACTGCCTCGTTTCAAACGAAGACAGCCAGATATTTAATTGACATTTCCATTTGAAACCCTGCAAATGAAAAACAAATTATAATAAATCATGAAGACGCACGAGTAGTCTTGATTTATGGCCCATAAGAAAAGGTAGCCAAATTAGATTTGTTTTCACAAGCTGAACATAGCCACAGGCTAAGCAAGCTAACATTAATCATCTCTAAAAACCCTCTTCACAGTCGACATCAGTAGGTAAGGTTGCGCAGTGGACACACTGGCAATGATTTATGCCTGAATAAAGACGACGTTCTGCCATTATAATCATACTTAGATACATATGTTATTGATATTCAACACGACAGGTGTAACAATTCCATATATCTCGGTATAATCCTGGAATGATCACCGCGTCCAGGCACCAGCTGTTTATTCTGGTGTGGTTTTGGAACCTGGTATCATTAGCCCACTGATCGAATGCTGTCACGCCACTGTATTATCGCATGACAGCCGACAAAATCGCATGACAAAATCCTACACTCACCAGTCGTCGTATTAAATGTTCCGGTATCTGTGTTTGAGCTAGGATATGCCGTCGTTGCTCGCTGTTCACTATTTGGGTCAGCGCTTCCTTACACCGCTGTCAAGCAGGCAAGAATAACTAAGTACTTCCGGGTCGCGGATCTTTGGACTCGTTCAGAATAAGATACTCTTCCTTAGTAAGTGAATAATTATGGCGAAAATAATAGAACATTGGTTATTGTGGCAAATCACCTTAAATCCAATATTTTTTTCATATTGGACATACATATTACACCTTACACAATTGGTGTGTAGCCTGTTGTGTCGCAATAAAAGGGGCGTCCATTCTACTCATGAGCACTTCTAGTTTCCAAATCTACAGAGTTACACCCAGAGGAGCATGTCTGCTAATTTTGCAGCCAGTTCACCCGTGATACAAGTCAGTATTAGACTTCCATCATCCATGTCTG
This sequence comes from Brachymystax lenok tsinlingensis, assembly GCA_030435695.1. NCBI lineage: Eukaryota > Metazoa > Chordata > Actinopteri > Salmoniformes > Salmonidae > Brachymystax > Brachymystax lenok. The sequence continues at coordinate 33,107,459 of CM059799.1, forward strand.
ACATCAGAGATGACGTAGATTCGGCCAATAGGGGCAACAGTGAGCGCTCGTCAGACCGTTGTTTTTGATATTTTTGTATTAAGCCTATTACAAACCTTAACCGTAATCTCAAATATCTCTAACGGTCACCCCAGCATTCGTTTTTTTATGCATGTGATGTCAGAATGCACTCACTGTTCCAAAATGTGATTGTTATGCAACAGGACAGTTAACCTGTGCTGCCCTCAAACCAAACTTGTGAATTTCGAATTATTTTCTAACAAGTTTTATTTTCTTACAACAGTTTGAATTGAGCTGTGTTCGGCCTCATTAATTCACATAAGAAGTAGCCCTTTTCACTGTTGTGGACAGTTTATGTTTGAGGCTTAACTGAACCAGACGAACTTCCCTCTTTGACGAGAGCCTAAGCACTTCCCCAGTGTTTCCCGGATCGAGTATGCAGACATTTGCGCATCTCTAGTCAGAACAGGCCTTGTACTAACTTTTTCCCCCTAGCACATTTTCTGGCTGGCGCCTGCATTGCCTTCATTGTTGTTTTCCTTACAAATAATAAGTGCCTTATTTTCTGTATATCGTGTTGTCGTTTCTACTGTAGCATACAGTATGTGATGCATGTATGTTCGTACAGTACCAGTCAAAAGTTTGGACACACCTCATTCAAGGGGTTCTTTATTTGTACTATTTTCTTTCATAGTAAAAACTATGAAACCAACAAAGCACCCCCACACCATCACACCTCCTCCCCCATGTTTCACGGTGGGAACCACACATGCAGAGATCATCCGTTCACCTACTCTGCGTCTCACAAAGACACAGCGGTTGCAACCAAAAATAAAAAATGTGGACTCATCAGATCAAAGGACAGATTTCCACCGGTCTAATGTCCATTGCTTGTGTTTCTTGGCCCAAGCAAGTCTCTTCTTCGTGTCCGTTAGTAGTGGTTTTTTTGCAACAATTCGACCATGAGTCTCCTCTCAACAGTTGATGCTGAGATGTGTCTGTTACCTGAACTCTGTGAAGCATTTATTTGGGTTGCAATCTGAGGTGCAGTTTACTAATGAACTTATCCTCTCACGCGACTGACTAATGGTGTGAAATTAATGCTAGTATAAACTCGGACCCAGGCGCAGAGAAACACAGCAGGCAGAGGTAAGGGTAAATCCAGAATATTTACTTAAGGTCTTCATCACAAACCAACAAAGCAAGGGCACACTGACCAAAACATGAGACCTGAGCAACTGGCCCAGTCCACAGAGGAACCTAAATAGTCATCCAGCAGGTGCATTAAAGTATCCCAAGTGTAATGAAAACGATGGGAGACTGAGTGCTGGTTTCAAGTGCAGGGCGCAGCAGAGTTTACTAGCATTTTCTTGCAAACTTATTGAAAATAAAATACAGAAATATCAAATTTTACATAATTATTCACACCCGAGTCAATACAATACATGGCAGCGATTGCAGCTGTGAGTCTTTCTGGGTAAGTCTCTAAGAGCTTTGCACACCTTTATTGTACAATATTTGCACATTATTCTTTAAAAAAATTCAAGCGCTGTCAAGTTGGTTGTTGATCTTAGCTAGACAGCCATTTTCAAGTATTGCCTTAGATTTTCAAGCCAATTTAAGTCAAAACTGTAACAAGGCCACTCAGGAACATTCAATGTCATCTTGGTAGGCAACTCCAGTGTGTGTGTATATATGTAGATAGATAGTGTTTTAGGTTATTGTCCTGCTGAAAGGTAAGTTTGTCTCCCAGTGTCTGTTGGAAAGCAGACTGAACCAGGTTTTCCTATAGGATTTTGACTGTGCTTAGCTCTATTCTGTCTCTTTTTATCCCCCCAAAACTCCCTAGTCCTTGCCGATGACAAGCATACCCATAACATGATGCAGCCACCACCATGCTTGAAATTATGAAGAGTGGTACTCAGTGATGTGTTGTGTTTTTCCCCAAACATAACGCTTTGTATTCAGGACATAAAGTTCATAATTTCTTTGACACATTTTTGCAGTTTTACTTTAGTTCTTCATTGCAAACAGAATGCATGTTGGGAATGTTATTATTCTGTACAAGCATCCTTTTCACTCTGTCATTTAGGTTAGTGTTTTGCAGTAACTACCATGTTGATCCATCCTCCGTTTTCTCCTATCGCAGCCATTAAACTCTGTAACTGTTTTAAAGTCACCATTGGCATGGTGAAACCCCTGAGCGGCTGCCTGTATCTTTATAGTGATTGGGTGTATTGATACACCATCCAAAGTGCAATTAATAACTTCACCATGCTCAAAGGGATATTCATATTCAATGTCTGCTTTTTTTAAAACCGATCTATCAATAGGTGCCCTTCTTTGCGAGGCATTGGTTGAATCTGTGTTTGAAATTCACTACTCGACTGAGGGACCTTCCAGATAATTGTACATGTGGGGTACAGAGATAGTCATTCAAAAATTATGTTAAACACTATTATTGCACACAGAGTGAGTCCATGCAAGTTATGTGACTTGTTAAGCACATTTTTACTCCAAACTTATTTAGGCTTTACACAACAAAGGGGTTGAATAATTACTGACTCAAGACATTTCAGCTTTTCATTTTTAATTCAGTTGTAAAAATGTCTAAAAACATAATTCAACTTTGACATTAGGGGGTATTGTGTGACAAAGTCTAAATTTAAAATGGATGAAATTGAGATTAACAACTATACGTAACAGTATGTAAACATTATTAAAGTGACCAGTTTTCAATGACTATGTAGATAAGTAAAATAGTCAACGTAAATCTGGGACACTGAAATTAGTATGATATGTTAAGTTTGGTATGGTTACATAAGAAAGATGGCTACTTGAGGCAAAAATTAATATAGGGTGGTTGGTCGGGTTGGATGAGTGGGCGTATAACGCCAATGTCTAGCAACTCAAAGGTTGCGAGTTCGAATCTAAATCACCTCAACCTTAGCATTTTAGCTAATTCGAAACTTTAAGTAATTACTTTTTAGCTACTTTGCTACTACTTAGCATATTAGCTAACCCTTCCCTAACCCTTTTAGCTAACCCTTCACCTAAGCCTAAACGTTTTAACCTAACTCCTAAACTTAACCCTAACCCTAACACCTAGCCTAGCTAACGTTAACCACCTAGCTAGAACTCATAACATATCATACGTTTCGCAAATTCGTAACATATAGTACATTTAGCAAATTCCATTTATAATACGAATTGTAATTCGTAACATTTCATTCTAAATAGGTGATGGACAATCACAAATTAGTACATACCATACGAAACGTAACGTAATGCTCTGAGACCAGGTCGGTCTCTAAGGTTCAGGGTTAAGTACCTGGTGGTAGCCGGCTAGTAACAGTGGCTAAATTTCAGGGCAGGGTACTGGGCGGAGGCCGGCTAGTGGTGACTATTTAACTTCTTAGGGAGCGGCTGCATAGGTGACGGTTTTGGAGAGTCTGGCGTGCCCAAAGTAAAATGCCTGCCACTCAGGCCCAGAAAATAGGATATGCACATAATTAGTACTATTGGATAGGAAACACTGAAGTTTCTAAGAGTGTTAAAATAATGTATGTGAGTATAACAGAACTGATATAGCAGGCGAAAACCATAGGAAAATTCATACGGATTTGCAGTTTTTTTTGTACATTACCTTTTTGCCCAGGCTGCCTATTGATTTTAACTAGGACTGAGACTGCAGTACCTTTGGCTTCCACTAGATGTCAGTCTTTACACAGTGTCTGGAAGCTCTAGCACTAAGCAGAACAGATAGGAAGAGGAAGTAGTGAAGGGATCACATTTGTCAACAATGTTTGACGGGCGCGAGATTGTGAGCGCGCCTCACTTTATTTTCCTTTCCTATTGTTCACGTTATCGTCCGGTTGAAATATTACATTAAATATACACAAAAGGATACATTAAAAATGATGTTTGATTTGTTTGTAGAAAGTATAGGTATAATTTGAACGTGTTCTCTTCACGGTTCAATGGGCGACTCAACGGTGGATTTTATGATCATAACGCGCCAACCAAACAGAGATTTATGGATATAATAATTGACTTTTTCTAACAAAAGAACCATTGGATGTCTTCGTTGGACACTTGGGAAGCCCTCAGAAGTTCTTCGAAAGGTAAGGTATTTTTTAGCTCTTATATGGGTTTTGTGTGACCCGAGCTGGATATGAATTTATGCTAATGTGGAAAATATATGAGGTGCTATCCTCAAACAATGTTGTGCTTTCGCCGTGAAGCCTTTTTGAAATATGACAACGCTGTGATATTGCCAAGAAGCAGAGCTTTTGATGACTATGCAACACTTGTATATTGATGAATGTTTAATAATTCAACTTTTGGATTTTGAATTTGGCGCCTTACGTTTCACCGGGTAGTGTTGGGAGCTGCCCGCTAGCGCGCCACTACTCCCTAAGTAGTTTTAACAGTCTGAAGGCCGGGAGATAGAAGCTGTTCAGTCTCTCGGTCCCAGCTTTAATGCACCTGTATTGTCTCTGCCTTTTAGATGGTAGCGGGGTGAACAGGCCATAGCTCTGGTGGCTGAGGTCCTTGATGATCTTCTTGGCCTTCCTGTGACACTGGGTGCTGTATATTTTGTACCATATAGGTGTCCAGGCACCCAAATTGAACCTGTTTGACCACAGTAAGGGCTCTTTTCAATCAGTGTCGCAGAAGTGTTACAGCGTGATTGAAATGTAATGACGCTTCAGCGACAGATTGAATAGAGCCCTAAAGGTCCAGAAGCATTTCCTATTACCTAGCTTTTTGTTTAAAGTAATCTGTTTTGTACAGATAATTGTGTATGGTGCAATATGTAGACCTATGTCCAATATGAAAACTAGAAGTGCTGCTTAGTAGAATGGACCCCCTTTTACAGCAACACAATGTACAGGAAATTATGTAAGGTGCAATAGGCATGTCCAATATGAAAAAACATTGTCCAATTTGAATGTGCTAAATAACCATGTAACAAATAAAAGTAACAAATTGTTAAATAGCAGCTGTAAAATAACAATAGAGAGGCTATATACAGGGGGTACCACTTAGTTGAGGTAATATGTACATGTAGGTCGAGTTATTCAAGGGACTATGCATAGATGATAACAGAGTAGCAGCAGCGTGGAAGGAGCAATGAAAATAGTCTGGGTAGAGTTACTGGATGGCAGGAAGCTTGGCCCTGGTGATGGACTGGGCCGTACGCACTACCCTCTGTAGCGCCTTGCGGTCGGAGGCCGAGCAGTTGCCATACCAGGCAGTGATGCAACCTGTCAGGATGCTCTCGATGGTGCAGCTGTAGAAGCTTTTCAGGATCTGAGGGCCCATGCCAAAGCTTTTCAGTCTCCTGAGGGGGAATAGGTTGTTGTGCCTTCTTCTCGACTGTCTTGGTGTGCTTAGACTATGTTAGTTGGTTGGTGATGTGGACGCCAAGAAACTTGAAGCTCTCAACCTGCTCCACTGCAGCCCCGTCGATGAGAATGGAGGCCTGCTCGGTCCTCCTTTTCCTGTAGTCCACAATCATCTCCTTTGTCTTGATCACATTGAGGGAGAGGTTGATGTCCTTGCACCATACGGTTAGGTCTCTGACCTCCTCCCTATAGGCTGTCTTGTCATTGTCGGTGATCAGGCCTACCACTGTTGTGTCATCGGCAAACGAGTGAACAGGGAGAACAGGAGGGGACTGAGCACGCACCCCTGAGGGGCCCCCGTGTTGAGGATCAGTGTAGCATATGTGTTGTTACCCGTACCACCTGGAGGCGGCCTGTCAGGAAGTCCAGGATCCAGTTGCAGAGGGAGGTATTTAGTCCCCAGGGTCCTTAGATTAGTGATGAGCTTTGAAGGCACTATGGTGTTGAACGATGAGCTGTAGTCAATGAACAGCATTCTACAATAGGTGTTCCTTTTGTCCAGGTGTGAAAGGGCAGTGTGGAGTGCAAGAGATATTATCATCTGTGGATCAGTATGCAAATTGGAGTGGGTCTAGGGTTTCTGGGATAATGGTGTTGATGTGAGCCATGATCAGCCTTTCAAAGCACTTCATGGCTACAGACGTGAGTGCTACGGGTCGGTAGTCATTTAGGCAGGTTACCTCAGTGTTCTTGGGCACAAGGACTATGGTGGTCTGCTTGAAACATGTTGGTATTACAGACTCGGACAGGGAGAGGTTGAAAATATCAGTGAAGACACTTTCCAGTTGGTCAGCGCATGCTTGGAGTATACGTCCTGGTAATCAGTTTGGCCCTGCGGCCTTGTGAATGTTGACCTGTTTAAAGGTCTTACTCACATCGGCTGCGGAGAGCGTGATCACACAGTCGTCCGGAACAGCTGATGCTCGTCTGGTAGGCTCGAGTCACTGGGCAGCTCTCGGCTGTGCTTCCCTTTGTAGTCTGTAATAGTTTGCAAGCCCTGCACATCCAATGAACGTCGGAGCCGGTGGAGTACGAGTCGACGCTTCGCCTGTGATGGTTCGTCAGAGGGCATAGCGGGATTGCACCAGCTGTTGTTTACAAACATACATAGACCTCCGCCTCGTCTTACCAGAGGCTGCTGTTCTATCCTGCCGAAAGAGTGTATAACCCGCCAGCTGTATGTGTATTAATGTCGTCGTTCAGCCACAACTCGGTGAAACATAATACATTCCAGTTTTTAATGTCCCGTTGGTAGGATATACGTGCTTTTAGTTCGTCCCATTTATTTTCCAGCGATTGTACGTTGGCTAAAAGTACAGATGGCAAAGGCAGACTAGCCACTCATCGCCTGATTCTCACAAGGCACCCCGATCTCCTTGCGAAATCTCAGTCCCTTTCTCTTGCGAATGACGGGGATGAGGGCCTCCTGTGTGTCTGGAGTAAATTCCTCTCCTTCGACTCATTAAAGAAAAATTCTTCATCCAATTCAAGGTGAGTAATCGCTGTTCTGATGTCCAGAAGCTCTTTTCGGTCATAAGAGACGTGTTTTCTAAAGTGTATTATTATGATAATATTAATATTGTTTTTACATTAAAATGTTTTTAATGACCTTAAGCCTACTATATTATTATTAATAGTAGCATTATAAATAATGTTTTGTTATTTGTATTACTTTTGTTACCATAGTAGCCTAATCATTACTTTTAATGCTAGTAACAATATTGTCAATGCTATTATATCATTTGTTCTTTTTTGATATTGGTTAAAAAAAATCTAACTGCCAACATTTGCTAATTTTAGGAATTTCGACAATTGTTTTTACCATCTTCATTGCGGGACTTTTATTGTGAAGGGAAATCGCTGAGGTCACATCCTTATTTGTGCTGCTTGGTCTTGCTGGCTTCTCAGAGGTAATTTATTTATATATTTTATTTCTTAAACAATAGCAACATTCAAAACACAAAAGACTGGCTGTTCTGAGGGATTACATAAAGAAGAAATTACAGAGGAAAAAATAAAAATATATATAAATAAATAAAAACAAAATTCCAATACAGACATGTAGCGAATACATTTCAGACATTTTGTTTTGCATACATTTGAATGATTCTAAATAATTTTCCAAATCAGTTAAATATTAAATGGGGCTTTTTCTTCAGAAATGTTGATTTGTGTACAAAATAAAAAGATTAATGACATACTGACATTCAATTGTAGAATCAGTGTAGTAAAATAATGTCAAACTTAGATATTTCTATGGTTTTATGCATTTTCTTGCCAAGCTTTAACTTCACATCAGTCTAGAACACCTCACTATGCAAACAATTACAAAATAAGTGTTCAATAGATAGTTTTGATAGTAAAATATAAATGCAACATGTAAAGTGTTGGTCCCATGTTTCATGAGCTGAAATAAAACATCCCAGAAATGTTCTATACACACAAAAAGCTTATTTCTCTCAAATGTTGTGCACACATTTGTTTACATCCTTGTTAGTGAGCCTTTCTTCTTTGCCAAGATAATCCATCCACCTGACAGGTGTGGCATATTTATTTTACTAGGCAAGTCAGTTAAGAACAAATTCTTATTTACAATGACGGCCTACACGGACGACGCTGGGCCAATTGTGCGCCGCCCTATTGGACTCCCAATCACGACCGGATGTGATGCAGCCTGGATCCGAACCAGGGACTGCAGTGACGCCTCTTGCACGGAGATGCAGTTCCTTAGACCGCTGTGCCACTCGGGAAAATATCAAGGAGCTGATCATTACACAGGCGCACCTTGTGCTGGAGACAATAAAAGGCCACTCAAAAATGTTCAGTTTTGTCACACAATTGCACTCTCTTTAGGGAGAGTGCAATTGGAATGCTGACTGCAGTAATGTTCACCAGAGCTGTTGCCAGAGAATTGAATGTTAATTTCTCTACCATATGCCACCTCCAACGTAGTTTTAGAGAATTTGTCAGTACGTTCAACCGGCTTCAAAACTACAGACCACTTGTAACCAATGTTCCCTCAAAACATTTTGGGCACTGAGCAAATTTCAGGTCTGCTGAGCGCAAACTTTAACATTGTGAAAATTATGTGCAACTTCCAGTGCGTGTTTACTGTGAACACTGAGGCTGTACCCGCTTTAAGTTACAGTTTTAACAGTGGCTACTGTAGGCTACTGTGGCTACTTGATCATAATGTAGACCTACCAGAGTGGCCTACCAGAGTGGTCTACCATCAAAAACAATGGAGAAAATGCATCCCATAACATTTTGACATGGGAATAGCTGTTCTATCATTCAGCCTGCAGTAGCAGCCAATGTGTGGAGTTCAATGTAGTCCAGTTCAAAGGAAATGGCACTGATCAATTTGCATATAGGCCTACTGCAGCTCTGATTACATAGGCCGGTGTGGCATAAACAAAGTGTGGGCTGAGTAATGTGTGTCAATGCAATAGAATCCTACTCCGATGTGTTCTGCCTACAACAAAATCTCTTGCACAGTTAGTTTTGTTATGTTGCATTGAAAGTGGCTAATACTGCATTGATTCAATCACAATTGCCACAGTAAAAGGGAAACATTGATAGTGTTAACAGGGAAAACTATAGAACAGTGGTCACCAACATTTTCTGAGTTAAAATCACTTTGTGTCAATGTGCAAGCCGAGATCTACAACTCAGATATTTTTTTAACATGACTTAAAAAACGTAAGCCTATTGAACATTACCAAATTAAAAACAGTACTGTAGCAATTAGGTTTTTGCAGTAAGCTATTGGCCCAATACATTATCACTGCATATTGGCTTTGCTTCAATTTCCCTGCCAATGAATGCATTGTTGTTCAGACCATTTTAGGAACTTTTATTTTAAAAATGAAGGTAGGCTATATGATCACACCGATAATAGGTTTGTTGTTGTATTACTTGTGAAGCACAGCTGAGTGAGCATACATTTAAATAATTCGCTTTTTATTTTACTGGGCTGATTTTATTTTACCTTTATTTACCCAGGTAGGCCAGTTGAGAACAAGTTCTCATTTACAACTGCAACCTGGCCAAGATAAAGTAAAGCAGTGCGACACAAACAACAGAGTGACACATGGAATAAACAAACGTACAGTCAATAGCACAATAGAAAAGTCTATATACAGTGAGATTAGGGAGGTAAGGCAATAAATATGCCATAGTGGCGAAATAATTACAATTTAGCAATTAAAACACGAGTGATAGATGTGCAGATGATGAATGTGCAAGTAGAGATACTGGGATGCAAAAGAGCAACAGAAAAAATAATAATATGGGGACGAGGTAGTTGGGTGGGCTATTTACAGGATGGGCTATGTGCAGGTGCAATGATCTGTAAGCTGCTCTGATGCTTAAAGTTAGTGAGGGAGATATGAGTCTCCAGCTTCAGTGACTTTTGCAGTTCGTTCCAGTCATTGGCAGCAGAGAACTTGAAGGAAAGGCGGCAAAAGGAGGAATTGGCTTTGGGGGTGACCAGTGAAATAGACCTGCTGGAGCACGTGCTACGGGTGGGTGCTGCTATGGTGACCAGTGAGCTGAGATATGGCGGGGCTTTACCTAGCAAATACTTATAGATGACCTGGAGCCAGTGGGTTTGGCGACAATTATGAAGTGATGGCCAGCCAAAGAGATTGAGTAGAGTGTTGGAGGCCATTTTATAAATGACATCGCCGAAGTCAAGGATCGGTAGGACAGTCAGTTTTACGAGGGCATGTTTGGCAGCATGAGTGAAGGACGCTTGTTGCGAAATAAGAATCCGATTCTAGATTTAATTTTGGATTGGAGATGCTTAATGTGAGTCTGGAAGGAGAGTTTACAGTCTAACCAGACACCTAGGTATTTGTAGTTGTCCACATATTGTAAGTCAGAACCAGAGTAGTGATGCTAGACGGGCGGGCAGGTGCGGGCAGCAGGTGCGGGCAGTGATCGGTTGAAGAGCATGCATTTAGTTTTACTTGCATTTAAGAGCAGTTGGAGGCCACGGAAGGAGTGTTATGGCATTGAAGCTCGTCTGGAGGTTAGTTAACAGTGTCCAAAGAAGGGCCAGAAGTATACAAAATGGTGTCGTCTGCGTAGAGGTGGATCAGAGACTCACCTGCAGCAAGAGCGACCTCATTGATGTATACAGAGAAAAGAGTCGGCCCGAGAATTGAACCCTGTGGCACCCCCATAGAGACTGCCAGAGGTCCGGACAACAGGCCTTCCGATTTGACACACTGAACTCTGAGAAGTAGTTGGTGAACCAGGCGAGGCAAACAAAGGCTGTTGAGTCTGCCAATAAGGATGAGGTGATTGACAGAGTCGAAAGCCTTGGCCAGGTCGATGAATACGGCTGCACAGTATTGTCTTTTATCGATGGCGGTTATGTCGTTTAGGACCTTGAGCATGGCTGAGGTGCACCCATGACCAGCTCGGAAACCGGATTTGTCACGAGAATTGTGTTTTATCTCAGAACTATTATATCAAATCAGACTATAACTCAAACGGTTTCCTGGAGTTTGTAAAGCTCCGGTTTTAAGAAACAAACAGAGTCCCGAACTGCAATGGTCAATATCTTATTCAGGGAACGTTCCCTTTCAAAATGGGAACACAGTCTTTTTATATTGTACATAAAAAGCTCCACCCCTCTCTAGGTGGCTGTATTTTTCCACAGTATACATTCATGGCTTATCACTTTCTGCAACATAATTCATCAGACAGTTCCTACCAGTTCCTCCCGTCCCAAGGACAGGGAGGCCTTTCTTATCTAGTTGTTCTCACAAGAAGTATTTTGTTCTCTCAAATACACCATGTCATAGTCTCTAAAAAGTTCTAGACACACACATGATTGGATTCTTTTGTTATAACTCTAACCCCATTGCATACATTTTCAGACTGAGAATATTCTTAGAGGAATTTGTATGTAAGTAATGACTATCAAGATTGCATAGCGGAGAAGGTACGGTGGGATTCGAAATGGTCGGTGATCTGTTTGTTAACTTGGCTTTCGAAGACCTTAGAAAGGCAGGGTAGGATAGATAAAGGTCTGTAACAGTTTGGGTCTAGGGTGACTCCCACTTTGAAAAGGGGGATGACCGCGGCAGCTTTCCAATCTTTGGGGATCTCAGACGATGCGAAAGAGAGGTTGAACAGGCTAGTAATAGAGGTTGCAACAATTGCGGCAGATAATTTTAGAAAGAAAGGATCCAGATTTTCTAGCCCAGCTGATTTGTAGGGGTCCAGATTTTGCAGCTCTTTCAGAACATCAGATATCTGGATTTGGGTGAAGGAGAAATGGGGGAGGCTTGGGCAAGTTGCTATGGGGGGTGCAGAGCTGTTGACCAGGGTAGGGGTAGCCAGGTGGAAAGCATGGCCAGCCATAGAAAAATGCTTATTGAAGCATTGAGGGCTCTACAGTGAAATAAAACAATAAAAACTAGCCAAGACAGCAGTAGACAAGGCATATTGACATTAGAGAGAGGCATAAAGCAATCACAGGTGTTGATCAGGAGAGCTAAGACAACAACAGGTAAATGGCGATGAATGGGCAGAGCGGGTCAGTTAGGTACATTGAGGACCGGAGTTCGAGGCTGGGGCCAACAGGTAAACAAAATGAGGTACTGTGTTATTGAAACAGTCCAGGGGGCATCAGCTGTGTAGTCGAGTGATCATAGGATCAAAAGAGCAGAAATAGGTGAGTCAGGGTGCTGTTCGGTAGTCACTATTACGTTGGGCGAGCAGAGGACACAGCGTTCAGAAAAGCTAGCGGGCCGGGGCTAGTAGATGGTTCTGCTGCGATATCGTAACAGAATAGCCTGTTGAGACCACATCGGGCGATCACGTCGGCAGTCCAGTCGTGATGGATCGGCGGGGCTCCGTGTCGACAATAAAGGGCCCAGGCCAATTGTCAAAGGAGGTATTGTACCCCTAGAATTAGCATGGGCCTAGCTCGAGGCTAGCTTTGGGACAGTAGCCACTGTTTGCAGCTACCTAGCTGCGATGATCCAGAGTAATGATCTGGTGTAATGATCCAGAGCGCCAGAAATCCGGTGATATGGTAGAGAGAAGCAGTCCGATATACTGATGGTCAGTCTCAGCGGAGGGAGAGAGCAGCAGACTGAGGGTCCGCCTCTCAATCACTCAGCTCTCCCTTCCCTCCACTGACACTGACCAAAATGGGACACAGAGTCTTCCAGCTGATGGCGAAACTCGAGTCACACCGCATTATTTCTGCCTCATGCACAAATTCATGTTGTTACCCCTATGAACAGCAAAAGTGAAATATTCCTCGATATTAACTAAACCCCAAGTCACTAATAATAACAACACAAGCCTATAGATACACTTTCCTACTCATTCATTACTGCTGCAATGCTTGTTGTAGTGCTGTGTAAATAGGAAGAATGTGCATTTTATGGCTTGTAAAAGTGTTGACAGTGCTGAGTAAGAACTTAAACAGGAACTCAGTCATAAAAACAGCAGCTCTTTGCTGTATTCGTTGACAGTCTCTCTCTAGTCATGGTTTTAAATATTTTGAAATCTCACAGTATCAACTTTGCTGTAGCTTTCTTTTATGTCTGCTACGTTACTGCAGACACGGTCATCTGAGCCACTATAGGCCAGTGGTAGGCCTATAGTGCACTTGATTTGCTCTCAGGGACGAGAAAGGCAGAGTTTTTATCTTCAGATACATGAAATTGTGTAAAATGGCAACAGTTCGCCTACCAGGCACACAGGGCAGCTATATCGGGTGCACCTACCGCCAACAGCCCGTGACGAATAAAAATAAATAGGAATACAAAACTTTATCGTTGGGGGTTTTACAGAAATGTTTGGCGATTGACTAGGAATACCTTGGAGATCGACCGGTTGGTGACCACTGCTCTAGAAAGTTGAGTGAAGTTCAATCTCGTCCTTCTCTCTGTGGCAGTCCTGGGTGGCAGTCTTGGGCTACTGTGCATGCAGCTTAGAGGAAACACTGCTTGTAACCACAGCAGCCCAGGACCTCCACATTTGGCTTCTTCACCTTCTAGGGAGTATTTCTGTCTGTAATAAAGCCCTTTTGTAAGGAAAAACTCATTCTGATTGGCTGGGCCAGGCACACCCATGGCTGCGCCCCTGCCCAGTCATGTGAAATCTATAGATTAGAGCCAAATTTATTTATTTCAATTGACTGATTTCCTTATATGAACTGTAACAAATTAAAATCTTTGAAATTGTTGCGTTTGTATTTTTGTTCAATATAGTTCACAAAAACTGGCTTCTAAAGAGGTCTTGCTTGCGCAGTTTGCGACTTAATGTAAACCTAAACACGATTAATCCAATCACTCCCGTCCCACGCAGCCAAGTCATTGCAAACTTTTGGAGTAACTTTTATTACTATGACAAAACACAACATTATCAAAGAGCATTGAAATAAAACATATAAACGTTCCCCAAGAACGGAACACCAACCAAAATGGCGTCCGTACATGTCAAAGAACCTCCTCATGATTGGCCGATTATAATTTGTTGATCACGTTGATTGGCTGTTGTAACCATCTCTTGTTTTGACAGACGCTTGCGTGGATCTCATTCTCTTGTGCAGCGCTGAAAGTTGAATGAACAAATAAAGAACGCAGCTAGCCTAAATGTGAGTATGTTTGTAGCTACTTCCACAAATTATGTTACCACGGTAGTGTTCAATGTATGCCAAAGAAAATGCTAAAAGATATGTACGCTGAACGTAGACGATACGAGTTCATTAGCCACAACACTTTGGAAAGCGTACTAATTTGAGTTGGCCTAGCCCTTGAGCATGACTCTCAGTTCCACAAGAGCCATTGGATGAAGGTCTCCTGGACGGTGGAGTTTTGATAAGATCCCCCGACGCTCGGTCTGAACATTAACATTCATCGCATACGGTACGGTTTAGGAAGCAATAAGGACCTTATCTTTCATATCAGCGAGAAATATTTTCCTTAAAATAAAACGTTCAATTGGCGCTCACCTTTTTTTTTTTTTATATGGTTTAGGCCAGGTTCGTGTTCCCACATGGCCATATGTCTATGTTACTGCGGCTCTGAACACCTGTGTGTAGAAGGCCACCAGAAACGTGTTGTCACTTTAAAAAAATACTGTCAGCTGCAACTGATAAAGCCGGTTAAAACGGTGTATTTTGCTTTGTTGAAATCTTTTTGGTGTGATATGAAAAGGGCTTTGTTTTTAGAACCGTATCGTAATTGAGAATCGATTCATGTTTAGATGGTGTATTTGGCTGCTAGAGCCAGTCTACCTCTGCAAATAACAAGGCTCCTTAAGAGTAGGGATGTCAAACTTTCAGGCTGCTACACAGACACTGTGGAGGCTTTAGTCTAGAGCAGGGTTTCCCAAACTCGGTCCTGGGGCACCCCCTGGGTGCACGGTTTGGTTTTTGCCCAAGCAATACCCAGCTGATTCCAGGACCAAGTTTGGGAAACTCTGGGCTAAATAGTTTGAGAGCTTTTTAAAACTCTTAATTGGTTAACTTCTTAGGGAGCGGCTGCACAGGTGACGGTTTTGGAGAGTCTGGCGTGCCCAAAGTAAAATGCCTGCCACTCAGGCCCAGAAAATAGGATATGCACATAATTAGTACTATTGGATAGGAAACACTCTGAAGTTTCTACAAGTGTTAAAATAATGTATGTGAGTATAACAGAACTGATATAGCAGGCGAAAACCATAGGAAAATCCATACAGATTCTTTTTTTTTTTTGTACATTACCTTTTTGTCCAGGCTGCCTATTGATTTTAACTAGGACTGAGACTGCAGTACCTATGGCTTCCACTAGATGTCAACAGTCTTTATACACTGTCTGGAAGCTCTAGCACTAAGCAGAACAGATAGGAAGAGGTAGTAGTGAAGGGATCACATTTGTCAACAACGTTTGACGGGCGCGAGATCGTGAGCGCGCCCCACTTTATTTTCCTTTCCTATTGTTCACGTTATCGTCCGGTTGAAATATTACATTAAATATACACAAAAGGATACATTAAAAATGATGTTTGATTTGTTTGTAGAAAGTATAGGCATAATTTGAACGTGTTCTCTTCACGGTTCAATGGGCGACTCAACGGTGGATTTTATGATCATAACGCGCCAACCAAACTGAGATTTATGGATATAATAAATTACTTTTTCTAACAAAAGAACCATTGGATGTCTTCGTTGGACACTTGGGAAGCCCTCAGCAGAAGTTCTTCGAAAGGTAAGGGATTTTATATCAGCTTTCACCGTAAAGCCTTTTTGAAATCTGACAACGCTGTGATATTGCCAAGAATCAGAGCTTTTGATGAATGACTATGCAACACTTGTATATTGATGAATGTTTAATAATTCAACTTTTGGATTTTGAATTTGGCGCCTCATATTTCACCGGGTAGTGTTGGGAGTGGGTGCCCCACTGCTCCCTAAGTAGTTAAATGAGTGAGAAATATGTCATTGTTGCAGTATGTTGCCCACTCAAACTATTATCACCTTAAATTGACATGTAGATTTATTTTTGCCATATTATATAATTCTATATTGCTCTAATTTCCCTAATGTGGACAGTTTGTTACTAATTTACACAAGCTTGCATTTTTCTCCCTGTAAGATTTTAGTGGAATTACGCATCCTTTATACCTCAGATTGGTGATATTAGTATAAAAGTGTATAGCCATCACGTTGACATGAGATCGATTGCTTAAAACAGATGAACATCTTTGGTTTTGTACTGTTGATTTTTGTCACGTGCTGGGATGCGCAGGTCTTTGAATGCGGAGTTAAGAAAATGGCACGGAATATTTGGGGCGGTTTCTATAAAAGTCGCTTGCCACACACCAATACATGAATTTGACTGTCAAGCTATCACTTAAATAGCAGCCAACCGTTGTCACTTTTATCCTATCCTGTGTCGTGATTTGTTTAATTTAACTAACAGAAATGGGTCTGTTTCTTTTCTGTGATGGCAGCCTCCCGAAATCAATATCCGACATTCAAAAATATAGATAAGCCTTCTACAAGTTCTCATCTAACCAACCATGTATAGTTTGTTCCAAGTTTCGGTGTGGCCTTTGAATAGTGTTCGTTTAAACAGTGCTACATCCAAAGCGTTTTCCCTCTTCTATTGATTTCTGCGTGATATCGAAGTGCTTAACAAAAATCAAGACCCACTTGATTCAAAATGTCTTCTACAAATTGTCCTCTAACCAATGATGTACACATTATTCCAAGTTTCCATTGGTTTTGGACTCCACAAAGGAAGTACTGCATGCCCTAGTTTTATCTGGTCTTGATTATTGTCCAGTCACATGGGCAAGTGCTGCAAATAAGGACCTAGTTAAGCTGCAGCTGGCCCAGAACAAAGCAGCATGTTTTGCTATTCACTGTAATCAGAGGGCTAATATTAATCATGTGCATGCCAGTCTCTTGGCTAAGAGTTGAAGAAAGACTGACTGGGTTCTTGTTTGATAAGAAACATTGTGTTGGAAATTCCAAGTTGTTTGCATAGTCAACTTACACAGAACCCTAACACATACTTACTCCACCAGACATGCCACCAGGGGTCTTTTCAGTCCCCAGGCCCAGAACAAATTCAAGGTAATGTACAGTTTATTGCATGAAACTCTCTGCCATCTCATAGAGTGCAAGTGAACAGCAAACCTGGTTTAAAGAAAAATAATACAGCAACACCTCACGGCACAACGCCCCCGCTTGACCTACTTTTTGTGTGTATGTACTGACATGTATGTGTAACTGATCAATGCAAACACACACTACGTTTTAATGTGTTTTAATGTGAAGTCCTTTTGGTTATGTGTAAGACTAGTTGTTGGCTAACGGGGTTCCTAATAAAGAATGTTTTTTTTTTTTTTTTAGGTGTTAGTTTCATCAGCGCGTACAACCTGATTTCCCCCTAATCGATAAGTGGTTTATTGCCACAGGGTTTTTTGGTGCATGTGCAGTTTATAAAAACTACAAGTAATATGATGAATATTGTTGCACATGTATGTGCAGATAGTACATTTTATGTTAAGGTCTTCAATATATCACAAACTGTTGGTTACTGATTTGGACACGTTAAAATTGTGTTTTGACAGTGGGCTATTTTATCAAAATGTCTTGTCAACAGGAAGCAGTGACAGCATCATTTTCAACTTACGTTTTAGGGATATAAATTGAACTTGAAACATGATTTTCCAATGGTATTGTACTTAATCAGGTAAAAACTGATGAATGAGTCAAAATGTATTGATTTATTTTGATGAAATACCAAAAATCACTAAAACTGGTTTGGTCTACCTAATTAAGAGTACATCTTGGGATAGTTATTCTAGCTAGCTACACAGCTAACATAGTACAATGCACAACAATACTTATTTCATAATGTAAGAGTTCAAGTGAGCCTTCGCACTTCAGCAAACCAAAGAAAGGAGTGTTGCTCCACAACAATGACAAAAATCATGAGAATGGTTACCAAGGAAAAACTTCCAAAAGGACTAATTTGAGGTAAAAAAGGGGTTGGGGCGCTCTACAATAAAGGCAGTGATTTTATTTTTTCTCACTTATCCAATGTACAGGATGCGAACAGATGATTGCTGTTTCGACGTCAGGCTGACGTCTTCCTCATCTGTTCGCATCCTGTACAATGGATTAAAATAGATCAATCTCTGCCTTTTGTAGAGTGCTCTAACTTATGTCATAATGTGTTGACTGTTGGTGAGTTTAGGCAAACTTGCCTGCAATCAATCTGATCAAACCTGTATCAATACTCAGTTCAGAACATAGGCCTGGCTATAACTACGTCAAATTTGTTGTGAGGATGGGGCATTGTCTGGATCTCTATCGCACTCATTTTCACCGCTGATATGTATATTGTGTTTACAGGATGGCATTAGCAATGGCTGAGGGTACATTTATTGTGAGCTCTGAGAGTGATTCCAGTGGCGAACACACAGGCAGTGAGGAAGGAGAGGGAGCTCAGCTGGCGATAGATGGCTTGTCTGCTGCCCAGCGCGAGGTCCTGGAGCGCTGTCTACACACACTCACCCACGCCAAAAACGACAGCCACACACTCGCTGCACTCCTCCTGGTAAGAGTGTCACCAGTCTACCTTATCTCTGACCCTTAGTATTTCTATTTAATCTGGTATGGTGGGTAAAAAAAAATATTTCACCCTTACATTCTCCATCCTTCACTTTCTGTTCTGTAGATTACACGATTGTGTCCAGCAGGCCAGCTTGACAGTGCGACGCTGCGGCGCATCTTTGAGGCGGTGGGGCTGAGTCTTCCAGCTCGCCTGCTGGTGACTGCGGTCCGGGGGAGTGACGCCTCCGGCTTGCCCCCAGAGGAGCTTCTGTCTCTGGGCACAGCTCTGCTGGCTGCCCTCAGCACAGACCCAGACATGGCCGCTCACCCACAGCTCCTTACCACCATCCCTCTACTGCTAGGGCTGCTGGCCGATGGGCCCAAATGGAGCCCGCAGAAACAAGCCCAGCACCAGGCTAGACAAGGGATGGAACCAGACCAGCCAAGCCAGGCTGAAGATGAACAGTCATCACCGAGCACAAACACTACCAAAGAGCCTGTCCAGGACACTGCAGGAGTCAAAGCACAATCTCAGGATGCGAAGAGCCCTACAGGCTCTGAGGAAGGTACTGCAGAAAATGGAGCTCCAACTTCCCATTCAACAGTCAAACTGGATGAGGCCTTGGCTACAGACTGTTACCAGGTTCTGATTACAGTGTGTGCTTTACCCCGGGGCCCAGATCAGCTCCTGGCCAGGGGTGTCGTCCCAGCTCTTTGTCGGGCCTTGGAGCAGAAACAGACACTGAGCCATGAAAAAGGACTACCCCTTCTTGGTGCCCTGCTCTCAGGCAAAACTAAAGAGAGAGCCTGGAGTAAGCACCCAGCCGAACTCCTCTCTCTCCTGGCCAGAGTCTCCCAAGACTTCTGCCAAGCCACTGGCCTCACCCAGCTTGATATGTGTGCCCTGGTGCCGCAGTTCCTCCCCTCGCCAGGTGGAACACCAAAGGACACTGACCTAACGCCAACCATGGTCAGTCTGTGGGCGGCCCTGAGGCCCATGCTTCAGGCCAAGCTGACCCCAAGTCAGTTAGGCCCTGTGTTAGTCCTCTCCGCCTGCCTGTTGGACCTGTGCGGCTGGGAGCCTGTGGGGCCACCTAAGTTCTGTTGCCTGCTGGTGAACCGGGCCTGTGTGGAGGTGAGGATGGGCCTGGAGGAGCCCCCCGATACAGAGCTTAGCCCCCAACTGCAACAGACACTCACCGCCTGCTACCGCGTCATGGAGGCGGCCATGGAGCAGGCCTGCAGCAGCCAGGGAGTCGCCCAGCAGAGCGATGCCCAGCCACAGACTGCCATCACTGGGCTCAGTCTGCAGCAGAGCAGGCAGGTTCTCCGGGTTCTGGAGGAGGCCTTCTCGGCAGTAATCTATCACCTGCAGCAGGTAAGAGAACGAGACAAAGAAGATGCATTCATACTCATTATCCACACCAGCCAGAGTGTCTGTAAGAAAGTGTAGGTGGAGTTAAATTGTGTTTCCCATAAGATAACTGTGTGTCGTGGACAGTACTAAGCACAGACACACAAAATTCACAATAGGGTAAAACCATTTGAATTCAAGTGCTTTTTGACAACATCCATTTTGATTTAAACATAACTTTCAATACATTTTTGCCCATAGAAGAAGTGGTCAGGAAGTGATTTCTTTGGTCCTGAATGCCAAACCTTTCTGAAGATAGAGGCGCTCAAAGTCGACCATTCTGCGTACCCCACCATTACACGTCTTCATCACTGGAAAGTTAAACGGTTGAGTTTGATATCATTTAAAAAAAAAAAAAATTATTAAGATGTATTTTTTAAACATTTATGTCAATTATCAAAATATAGGTGAACTCCGATTTAAAAAAAAAATATATTAAAAATGTATACTCCCGTTGTAGCTTAGACCCTGCTTTAAATATGTATTGGGATAATTTACATTTTAAGTTAACTTTTATTTATTTTTATTTATGATTAAAAAAAATCCCTCTTACACTATGGATAGGGTTAAACTGAAATGTTTCTTACAGAAGAAATATAGAAAGCATATTCATACTGATGGTAGCAATTAAAAGGAACAGTTTTGAGATTATGGGAAAAGTATTAGACAGAAGGTGAGGACACAACAGTTCACCTGACACGAGTGAATCCAAACATTACACTGTTGATTTTATTTGCATTTTACTGTACTTCGCCTCTTTTCTTTAAAATCGGAATAATACATTCAATAACATAATATTCTTTGGGATAGGTGCAACCTAAGACATGACTGTGGTTTGAGTGAGAGGTCTAACTGGTGTTTTCAAGTGGCCACACACCTAAGTGTGCCTAGTTCCTAAGTCATGTCAGTGCGTTTCTATGACTCGAAGAGTCTTCAACTATAAGGTGTTTCTTTGTAGCTCTCCTAGCTGTGCCGTTGAGGAACTAGAGCAAGTACACTTGTAGTTGATTTGTTTGGGACCCCCTGCCTTTACACAAATACTGTTTACGCAATCCAGAAACGGTCCATAATCAATCTCATTCTGGGTCAAGTGGGCATAATTTGAAAGCTTGTTCTATTTCCAACATGACTAGCTAAATTGTATTTTGTAATCTTACAGTATCAGGCTTTCACGAGGCAATTCAGCGAAGCAGATGGTAATTTTGGTGTGCATAGAATGGAAAGATGAGTGCATTCTGATGCGTGGGCCGCGGCAAATTTTCTTCACAATACAACAAACAGGCTCATTGTGTTCAGGACAACCCAGGGTATGACGCCATGTCATCTTGTAGCTGTACATCAAACTTAGTGATCAGAAACGTTGACACTCTCTGACATGAGTTATATGATATGGAAATGTGAAGTGCACATTTGGACTCACTGGTGGTTGGCTTGCTTGTATGACATCAAAGCAATATTTGTTCTAATCCTCAACGTCTCATTTTTCACAGTACATTGAGTCCTTGTAATTTGCAGCATTTCCTTCACTCGGACAACAAAACTTGCCAAATTAGCAGAAGGGATGTGGCCAACTTTTTGTTGCACGCAGTGGTTAAGTTCAGAACGACTGTCAGTCAAAACCCATACAGAGCTGTGAAGCGGAGACCCTGAGCTCTGATACTCATGTATAGCATTTAACTGTACAGCCACTACGTTCCAATTTAGGCGCTTATCAGTCTCCAAAATCTTCAATTTTCAACCTGTTTACGGGTAGAAGTGCAAAGGGCTGTATTTTCCAGTGATGAAGACATGGATGTCTTACGGTATGGTGGGGGATGCAAAATAGGTTAACTTTGAGCATCTTGAATGTTTTGACATTCAGGTCCAAAAAGTCACTTTCTGAGCCCTTCTACAATGGGAAAATATACTGAAGGCTTCGTTCAAATCAAAAGGGGTGCTGTCAAAAAGTGATTGAATTCAAATGGATTTACCCAATGCAGTAGTGTTTAACTTATATCACACTTCCAGCTTTGCTCAAAGAGTACTCCTGTAAGAGAAGGCTAACTCTGATTCCGGAAACTAACTTTTTCAGTATTTTTCACCAGGTCGATCCGAGTCGTTACGGCGACCCCTTCATTTTCGCCACATTCCGTTCCCTCTGCGCCTGGCTCGCCGAAGAGACTTCCTGTCTCAAGGAGGAGGTGACTGCCCTCTTGCCCTTCCTTATGGGCTACGCCAGAAGCCATCTACAGGGAGAGAGTCAGGACCAGGGTCTTTCCAATTGGATGTCGGAGATGTCTGTAGGTGACTGCTCACAGGGAGGGGCTTGGACAGGCAAAGATGCTGTAAGGTAGGTTGACTCTGATTCTAGTCCCAATTGAACTCTTTAAAAAAAAAATGCTCCTGCTAACTGCATGCTGGGTTTAGTGCAGGTTGTGCTGACAGTCCCAAGCTGTGTGCAGTTATCAGGAGTTGACTGCATTTGGGAAACAGGATTTGATGGCACCTGCGCTCTTTTTTTCCCCCCTCTAGGTATCTCCTCCCAGCTCTGTGCCACCTCTCTGCAGAGGACGCCCCAAGAAAGGTGTTACTCACCCTGGACACCCCAGCTCTCCTCGTGACCTTCCTAACCCAGGGATGGGGCGACCTGCGGGGGAAAGGAGGGGCAGCATTAGCACGGGACCCCAGTATGGAGACAGCCTGCTCGGCCCTGCTCAACTTTGCTGTCACGGAGCCGGAGCGAGTCAGGTACAAAATAAGTACTACACACAGCTGCCCTTGCAGATACCCAAATACACACCTATATGTTGTATAACAAATGTTTTGTAGAGACTGAAATGCACACACATATGCTATACAACACACATAGCATAGTTTAATTTACAGATACTGGTGACTAGTTGGGATGGATTTTTATACAGCAAAATGGGGTTGTTGATTTATGAAGGAAATTAAAATGAATCTCCCCCTCAACAGTAAATAGTTCACTAACTGCAAGTTCACATTGGGGATGCATAATATTACAGTATAACCTGTGACAAAATCTGTTATTTATGCACAATCTTGTCTCTCAGAAAGGACCCTTGTTTCAGAAGCCTTGAGTCACTGTTGAGTGAAGCACTTCCTGTTCTCCTGCACAAACCCCGCCTCTTGGTCCTGGCTGCCAATCTTTGTACTCTGGGGCTCATGATTGGCAGGCTTAACCCGGCTCCTAAAGGTGAGTTAACATGGCTTTGTTTTTAGATGAGTGAATGTGTCAATTTCTGTCTTAATAGATTTGTAGAAATGTATGCTTAATACATTCCCTCTAAATTCATTGAAGCCTGTCTTTGTATTTCTTCTACCATGTTCCAGCTCCGGTTGAAGCAGGCCAGAGGCGGTTCTTCTCCGCAGCCCTGCGGTTCCTCCGTGGTGCCCTGGACTCCAGCTCGGGCCCGGGCCCAGTTAGGGTGAGCCCTGCCTGGGAGGAGTGGTGGGAGGAGGCTGGGGAGCTGTGGAGGCTGGGTCTGCAGGCCCTGGGAGGTTGTGTTAAGGCCCAGCCCTGGATCATCACCCTGGTCAGGGAGGAGGGTTGGCTCAACCACACCCTCGCCATGCTGGGCTCCTGTAGCACCCTGCCTGACCCCCACACCCAGGGGGCACTAGAGGAGGCCCTCTGCGCAGTGGCACTCCAGTGCCCGTTCTGTCGACAGGAGATCAGTGTCCTCCTGAAGAGCAGTGCCACAGGAGCCTTGGGTAGCATGGGCAGTCTGAGGAAATCCCTTACCACAAACTGAAGCACTTGTGTATTGATCATGAAGATGAGGGCCAGGAGTTTTTCCTGAGCAGACACGTAACATGATCAGGAAAAACTTCAGCCTCGAGAGTAAGACAAAATGGCTTAATATATCATTGTGTTTAGTAACAGGCTATATTTGCTTTGTCATACGCTTCCTGATAAACATTTCAGTTGCTTGTAAGATGGTATGACTGTATATAAGCAGTCTGTTACATGTATGGAAGTGAAGAATGAATAAAATAAATAATTATTTTGATAAAGATTTCATCTTAAGTGTTTTCATTTTGAAGCAGAATGTTCCTTCAACAGAGAAGAGCGCTGGTATCCACACTCAAAGCTGTCCTGCTTACTACTGAAATTTAAAACACTTACAGGATGTATAAATCCAATGTTCCTGTTTTCTGAAAGGAGTGATGTGGTTTATGAACATAGATTTTAGACTAATATAATTGGTATAGTAACTATGTGGTACTGTAGTTAGAGTGAACCAATATCTTTCCATGTCTCTATGCATGTTGCTTTTTTTACCGCTAGGTGGCATTCTGACAGCAGTGTGGCACTTTGGGTCATGGTAAATCCCAGAATTATGCATGGTTTACGCGTTGGAAGTTATTTTGAAGATATACCTGATATATCAGTGAAACAACTTAATTTATTCTTTGTTTGGCAGATATTCTCAATCCATAAAACTGAAATGTTTTAACTTAACATTTCAGAGAAAATAAGTCAATGTCGGTCTTTAGATTTTAACGCTGCATTTTACTTAATTTCTTTCTTACAAAAAGAGAATCACTGCATGACGATGTTTACTTTCCGATACATTTATTGATAAAATCTGCAGGGTTTCAAGTCTGGACGAACTTTTCAAATGATACAGTAGCAAGAACAGACACCATTAGCCAGGAGTCCAGTGTACGGGTATAATTCCGTTTTAAATATAATTATTTGCCTGTAATTAATAAAAATCTGGTCTATACAGTTTACTTAAAATAACTTGGTCATGCGTAATAGTATAATTGCACGTTACAGTACAACTTAATGCATTCGACTTAGTAAACGTGATTGTGTTATCCATACAAATGTTTCCTTTTTGCATGAAACTCTAACCCTCTTTTTGCCCTTATTTAGCTTCCCTCTTGATTCCGCTCACCTCCCGCCCTCACACCCCTCCCCAAACTTCCGTCCATGTCTCTGTGTGACTCATACAAAACTCCTGCGTCGCTACTCCAACTAACTCACTCATCAGTCTACCTTCAGCTCGTCTTTATCCATCCTCCTGTTGCCCGCTGTAACCCCCTGTCCAGACGTAGTTCCAATCTCCACAACCCGGCCACCCTTCACAACGTCATCATGCTTTGGAAATCTCGAACGAAGACTGAGCCCTACTGTCAGGTAACACATTATTTGGCTATGCTTGAATTGATAAACGTTTATAAAATGGCTAATGAATTTTGAAAATTGTTTTCTCTCATGCTGTTACTGAGAGGGCTAGATAGGGCTTATAATGAATATATATTTTTTAAATAGTTTTTGTAAAGTGGCTAGAACTAGTGACAGAACTTGTTTGATGTTAATAATGGGTTTAGGGATCGATATTGCAAATGTTTTCCAATTTGGGTGCCTGAAATGCTATAGATAACATTCCCTCATTGTCATGGTGAGCATTCTCAAATGATTCCAAATTATGTAAATATATTTCAAAAACACTTAAAAGGTTGTTTTGAGTTATCTGTATCTCACAAAAAGTTGAGCGAGGTGGATAGCGTGCGTAATGCTTTGATTACGCGGAAGTTTAAACAGAAGGCTAGATATTGATCCATATAGCCTAATAGGCTATTTGATGCATACTCTGTGCCAAAATCATTTTGGGTTGTCTGGGGAGGAGACCTCTCATTTGGCGTTTAAAACAGGAGGCACATAATATGGGATGTCTGGTTAGTTCAATAACTTCGAATCTAAAAAGAAAGTAAAGGTAGGCAAATTATCAAACATAAATGTGGGGAACTGTATGAACGTCTGGATGAATATCTCTTTAAGACCCCCACACACACACCCCCTCCCCTCATTCTGTGGAGCGCGTTCAGAAAACCTATAAGTAGCGCATGCATGGAGAAAATTTAGGACACTTTCTGACAGAAGCATCCGTAACAGCACGTGGTTGAGGATTGAGGCATTTCTAAAAGCAAGAAGAAGAAAAGCGTTAGCTATTTCCTGCATGGATCTTGTAGACACATGAAAGTATCTTGGATTATAACTATTTGGTGACATCGATAAGACATCCATATCCTAGACCGTGAATTTGGGTAACCAGAAGAGATGTTAGTCCACACATATTCGGCTATGGTGAGTCCCTGTAATTCAATACTACGCGCTAGTCTGCAGACCAGAATAGGTCCGATATGGTTGTGTCATTTTCCATTACTACAACTTTGTCTTGACTCGAGTGGGCACAGATATGTGACGTTAACTTCGCACTAGCGAGCTGTCAGCTGTCCGAATAGATCGGCGGAATGTCGGACCGCATCAAAGTGTCCGTAGAAATATGAATTTAAAGAGAGCCGACTAAACAATTATGGCACTTGGAGATGGAAGATAATCCTTTTGTAAAAGTACCATTGCGTTTTGCTGTGGTGAGCATAGTGAAAAGTGAAACTGCTAAAGGGGTGTGAAATGTATAACGCATACATGTTCAGATGGTAACCTATATATTAGTCTAGGGGTTATTGGTTTTATATTGGCATTTATTATTTTATACATATTTTAAATGAACTTTTTCCTTTGCTTTTAAATCCCCCATTGTTAGTTTCTAATAATGGACATTGTTCCAACAAAACAAAATCGATCGGAGGGACCCAGCTTTAGAAAAATCGATTTTAACCAGGAAGTGCATGCATATGCGAAGGCTACAGGACAGTTGGAGAACATGATTGCATTTATGATAGTATGCTATTGCAATATTACATGATGACTCCCAAATTAATTCAGACAAAATGGCTAAAGTTATGTTTAGGCTATATTGCTTTACATTTACCTTGAAAATATTAGCAATATTTTATAAGCCCCTGTAGTCATAAATGTGTTCACATATTTTATATGATTGAGTATTGTATTTCCTGGGGCAACATGATGCTATTGCGCATTAGATACCTGTCCTTTGTTCTGTTGGGGTTCTCATTGGCCATGACCTTTGACACTGTCATGCAGTGATGCCAGAGGCACCTGCTGCCTGTCTGCATGCAAATCAAACACTTAGTTTGAGTTTTTTGGACATTTTATAATTAAATAGTTGAATATTAAGCTACTTTTGTAATTTTTTTTGTGGTCAAGACAGACTGAGTTTTGTGCAGATCTGTATAGGCTATCGAAGTGATTTAAATCATGTTATTTGTATGTTGTATTTCAATTTTATTGCAGTTCAGTTAATCACTTGACACAATAACGAACTGTAATGTGCTTATGATAACGCTTAGGCTACTATTTATAGTTTCGCAAAGATTATTTGAATCGAGAGAAAAAAAGCATTTCATTATAGGTATTATATTTTGTGCAGTAAATCGACGCATTTGCATGTAATCAAAAAATAGTTTGATTTAGAAGCCTAAGGTACTTTTTTGTATTTTATGCACAGGACCGCGCGGACGGACTGACCGGCTCCTCGCCCAGCGGGCGACTGTCCCAACTCTCCTCGTTGAACCAGGCAGCTTACTCCTCCGCTCCCCCGCTCTGCCACACACCGGCCTCTGACTTCCAGCCTCCGTACTTCCCCCCTCCATACCCACAGTCTTCGCTCTCATACTCTCAGAGCCAGGACTCTGCATACTCTCACTTATCGGACCCCTACACCTCCATCAACTCCATCCATCAGCATCAGCAAGCGGCATGGCACTCGCAAAGATCGCGGGCGGACGAGGGGGGGCTATTGTCACAGTCACACCGGGCTTTAAGCCTCGACCACCGTCGGGAGTATCCCGGTGTACCCCGGCTTCTCCACGGACTTGGGGAGGGTGCCGCAGCGCTAGGGGATGGGCCTCTTGGAATGCACATTGGACATCACGGACTGGAGGACATGCAGGTGGGTTTATTTGTGCGTGGACCTTTTTATTATTCCTTCTCCCGTTCACAAACACTATATTGGTTGTGCGTAAAAGTCACCTTCCAGCGCATAGCCTAACCCATGCACCCATTACGTAGATAATTGCTGCATTAGTTTACTATTTTTTTGTGGAAGAATTTATAAGAACTAGGCGAATAATTGTGTGTATGGCAAGGATTATTTCTGTCACTTTTCTTTTGTTACTGTGACAGTCATCTTCTTTTGATGCGTATTTTACACACTCGCTTTTTTCTCCCAAAGGGTCCACCTTAGAAAAATACCTAATTGTAAATGCAATTCATATAACATTTGGTAAAATATTGCATATTTACCAACTGTTACACTAATAATTGTCTCGAAGTGACAACCTGTCAAATTAAATTACCTTGCTCTTCGCCCTGATCTTATTGTGAGAGTATACGCACAGTTTTAAAACTTTATTTAGAGACCAAGGGCATCTTTTCCCGGTGGCAGTGTAAATAGACTAGAGACTTGTCTAAGTGGTGATGATTGCGTTGATGGATACATGTAGGCCTAATCATGTTAAACGGAATTGGTCCACTAATTGCAGGGGCTCGCTTGTCTCGTTAGCTTAAAAATTATATTAGTTCAACCTAATCCCCAAAGTGTTGTTATGTTAAATATAGCGGGCAGAGATCAAACAAATACATATGAAAACAACTATCATTTACATTCTTAGACCTTGAATACATTTGAGTGATATGTTTTACTATATTAGCCTATTTTGTGGACGCAGTTCTTAAATAGATTATTTGGAAAAGCCATTTCTTTCAGGTAAATTGAAATAGACATGGATATTTGAAATATCAACAAAATAATACTATATCAATAAAATAATAGGCGCATTTATACTATTACCTTATATATAACTAATTTGTTTCTAATTTCAATGACATTGACAATGTATGAATTGCAGCGGGAAAATTAACAAAATTGATGTTAATCTCCTGAAAAATGTACATAATAATATTAAATAATTATTTCCTTCCTGAATAGTTTAGTTGTTCTTTGTGTGTCTAAATTCAAGGCTGACTTATTAGGCCTATAGGCTATCCTCTAACACATGAAGCAAGTCAACATTTCGTCGATGGCTTTAGCCGATATCCATTGAAGTCATAGGGAGAAGTGTTCAACATATTATGGTATGCATGCAATTTAGCAAGAATAATAGTTTAAACGTTGCTATGGATTTATTGAGTAGTCAACCACACACAAGCAGGTGCAGATTCAGATGCATTTGTTCAAAGCATCCTGCATCTCTGACACAATTCGGCGCAACCAATTGATTCCCGTGGTCATTAATACAAAGAAACACTTACTCAAGCGGAAGGCATGGAGTCATCCAGAGCATGTTTGTGTTAAACGCTCTCTCTTGACATAACCTTAATTTGATTCATGGATTAAATTCGCAAATTTCAGCCCCATATAAATCCGAGACGAAGAGCACCTCTCCCTGCAATTTATTTTATCACTCCTCATGACACATGTAGAATAACATAGAAATACGCCACAAATGGCAAACACTTCAAAGTTTAAAATGTTGAAATGTTTGTTGAATTTGTTATAGCGAATTAAATTGGTCACTTTATTTTTGCAGTTAAATGATCCCCCCAATAAAAAGAAATGTCAATCAAGTTTCTTTGCTGAATAGACAAGTAGACCTGATCTATACATATAAAAATATGTAGGCTTGAGATAGATAATTAAACAAATATTTAGTAACTTGAAAATTGGGCACTATGATGACATTTTTGAAAACGTCCGATGTGCATGAATTCACATCGAAAAGGAGTGCG
Source organism: Brachymystax lenok tsinlingensis (assembly GCA_030435695.1). NCBI lineage: Eukaryota > Metazoa > Chordata > Actinopteri > Salmoniformes > Salmonidae > Brachymystax > Brachymystax lenok. Next base: position 33,137,035 of record CM059799.1, read on the forward strand.
ATCGCAGGGTTTATCTCACGATTAGCCTCTGTCATTAAAGTGAAAAACATACCCTACTTAGGCTATAGTTTTTTTTATTTGCAACTTAATGTAAAAAAATGCAAAACATAAAATGTGTAAAAGAGATATGGAATTGACAAAGTGATTATCATGCCAATAGCCCTCCCATTAAGACCCGCCCTCAACTCACAAACACAAAATGTCAGTTCTTTGTCTAGGTTTTCATAGAGTGAAGACAATGTTAAATAGGGCCAACTTTTGTCTTCTTCTTTGTTCTCTGACCACACAACATTGTATATTTGCACAGCCAATTTCAACAAATAGCGCAATTCTGTTTACTACTTTTTCTTCCACCCCGTTTATAGAGATCACATACACTGTAAATGTATCAACTTGGCCTTGAATAAAAACGTCTGCTAAGTCACATACACTGTATTATGATAAGGGCCCGACAATAACCACCTCAACATAGAATTAACACCGGCTTCTCATTAAACTGCCCTTGTCTGAGTCTAGTTTCCAACACTGATGTCCTAACAAACCACAATACACTAGCAAATCTGCCAATCAACTGTTATAATTTTCATACACTGTGATAAGAGCTAAATTATAGATTGCACTTGGCCCAGACTGGTTTTGGATTGGCTGGTGGGGGTAGTGAATAAATGATCCTGACTGCCCACTGTATCTACCCAACACAGGGAATGGAGGAGGGATCAGCCTTGGGCATCCTGGACCACTCCGTCATTAAGAAAGGTAAGGGAGGCAGAGCTCTGTGTGTGTGCGCGCACCCTTCCCTATAAACACCAACCACCCCTCCAGCATAAACACACACACACACACACACACACTATAAATAATTCTGTTTTGCTATTTCATTTGAAGTCAAAAAGTTCTCTAATACTCGGCTGCAGACTTCACCCTAAAGGCAGTCATTCTTAATGAACTGTTCATGGTCATATGAGAGGAAGAGGGAGAGAGAGAGAGCAGGATTAGAGCAAGGAGGAGAGAAGAGAAGTGGGGCAAGGAAAAGGGAGGGGAAGGAAAGAAGTGATAAAAGAGGAGTTCTGGGGAAATTCACAGCCGTATGATCACTCTAATATTACCAATAGTAAGAACTAGGATTTTTCACAAGACACAGGGGCACGATTAACCAATTCAAGTTGAATTTCAAACAGCTTGAAATACTTAAATTCCAAATCAGCTTTAGTGACTACACCGGAGACATGACGTCTTTGCATGAGCGATGCTTAACAATTTGCAACCAACACTCATTTTCAAGAGGAAAGACTATCATTCCAGTGATTTGCCGAGGTTGAGAATGTATCAATTACAGCGCGTACTGATGGACACGGATTTAAGAGCATAGAACAAACCCAAAGCCCACATTAATAAGCGGATCTGAGAGAGAGAGAGCGAAACAGAACACAGAGAGACCTTAAAGACCTCTACACTGCTCCGCGGCCGGGCCTGGCTGGCTCTGAATGGGGGATAGAGAGAGCTGCCTTCTGTCCGGGAATCTGTGCCGCACAGTGGGGCGTCGCAAAGAGACGCACGCCGCCCACGGAGAGAGAGTGGAGAGAAAGCATCACAGCGGCATCACTAGCACAGCTGACAGTAGGCACAGAGATAAGAAGTCCGCAACAGTATAGCTAGTCACTGGGAGGATGTACTGAGCCAAAGGGATAAGGGGGAGATGCAGAAACCCACATGCACACACACACTGGGTCAGGAGAGGATACTAAGATACCATAGAAACACAGCAATGACACTCATACATAACAACACACACACGCTCACCTAGGGAAAGGGTTAATTCAATCCTCTCAATTCAGCCCGTAGGAGCCACACAGCCTTTAGATCCCAGCCCACAGTCCTGGCATGACAAGATGTGTGATTAGTGGGTTACATCAGCTAATTTCAAGAAAACAAATTAACGGTTTAAAATATGATGTAACACATTTTTTTAACGTAAACATAAATTATTAGTGACTGAATGGCCGTTTAAATTGTAATACCTTTTTCGAATACTCCTCTCAAGTAACGACAAATATTACCACGATGCTTATATTTTAACGGTTCAAAAGCTTTCTTAGCCACAATTCTATAATTGGCATTCATATGGTAGTTCTGCTTTGTCCCCAGTTTCTCCCAGTTTTTAAACCTGTAAAGAGGCAACTTAAATTCTAGCAACATTCAATACTTGCGAATGAAGGTCTTTTTAAGCTTAGCAGTCAGAGAAAAGTGACTGTGAAAGTAGTGAGGCGTGAATAAGATCTAAATGAGATGTGTTACTTAAAGAAACACGGAACCCACCTGCTGTGACCAAAACAACAGCAATAGTGGTGCCAGAATTAGAGCTGTCAACACATGGGGAAAACGAGCCACTGGATTTATTATCCATGTAATAAACACATTACTTACATTACTTGTATATTAGAAAGGATTGTAGAAATATGATTTTTATTCACCTTTAGTCTTATTTTCTCCCTTCCTCAATACCCATCTTTATCTATCATCTCGCTTCCTATCTTTCTCTCTCTCTCTCTCTCTCTCTCTCTCTCTCTCTCTCTCTCTCTCTCTCTCTCTCTCTCTCTCTCAACAGTTCCCATCCCCTCCAAGCTGAACGGCTCAGCCCTGTCGGCCCTCCACCTTAGTAAGGATGGTCTAGGGATGGGTTCCGTGTCCAACCCAGGGGAGGTGTTCTGCTCCGTCCCCGGCCGTCTCTCCCTCCTCAGCTCCACCTCCAAGTACAAGGTCACCGTGGGGGAGGTGCAGCGACGGCTGGCCCCGCCCGAGTGCCTCAATGCTTCCCTGTTGGGCGGAGTCCTGCGCAGGTGAGAGGGTCGGAGTTTGGAGTAAGAGGTGGGGAGAGAGAAACAGTGGAGAGACACACAGCTTCAAGGCTTCACACATGATAATAAAGAAAATAAGACAATTCTGAACAACAGATGTATTCATGTATTCTGAACAATAGAATACAATATTTGTCACCCCTTGATTGCTTAATGTATCCAGTGGCAAAAGTTCTTCTCCTCCATAGAGAATGTAATAATGGACATATTTGGACATACATTGAATTACAGTAGTGCATATTTCAAATCATTATCCTTCTATGAAGTGCTTTGGCACCTTATCTAACAAAAATGGAAGGCAAAAGCAAAGGACCAAATGAAACCACCAAGTGGCAGCAGTACTAGACTATGGCCATGGGGAGTTTTGTGTGAAAGCAGCCCAGACAGACAAACAGGCCTAGGAGTGGGCAGAAAGAGCCAAGGACTAGGCTCAGTGGTTTGTTACGTGGCCACACAGACAGGTCTCAAGCTGCTCTCTCTGTCTCCTCTCTCCTCCCTCAGGGCAAAGTCAAAGAATGGTGGGCGCTGTCTGAGAGAGCGTCTGGAGAAGATTGGGCTCAATCTCCCCGCTGGGCGACGCAAGGCAGCCAACGTCACCCTCCTGACGGCTCTAGTGGAGGGTAAGAGGCCCACAGTAACTTGTACACATGCTGACAGACACTCCTGGGTGAACACAACTCTCTAGGTAGAGGACATATTTCCCAGTTATCGCTTAGTCGAATCTCTATTAAAATCTACTGCCACTGTAATTAACTTTTCAATCAAAATGTATTTGCACAATTAAATTGAATGAAAATTGGTAATACATGAATAATAACATAAAAGACCCTGCACTACCATAAATCAATGGTAAATCCAAACAAGAGCATCACATAAAAAAACGGAGCTTTGCCTTATTTCTTGCCCAACCCTCCACATTGACATCCGGCCATTCACTAGTCTTTTCTATCTCTTCCCAGGTGAGGCGGTCCACTTGGCCCGTGACTTTGGGTATGTGTGTGAGACGGAGTTCCCTGCCAGAGCGACAGCAGAGTATCTGTGTAGGCAGAGTGACCCTGAGCAGCTTCCCACACGACGCAGTATGCTGCTGGCCACCAAGTGAGTGTCTCGTGGTCCATGTCTGGGCCTAATACAATCTTACAGTAGATACAGTCTCACTAATACTGAACCATCTCAAGTATTTCATATACATGCAGATACACATAGTGTGTGTGAAGGGCAGACGCCAACAAACCAAATATCTTCAGCTTAACTGAAGCAGACGAAGCTATTTAGGAAATATGTGTATAGTTTTAATGAGTGTGATTATCGTCCCATTACATTGTTAAATGCTGACCTGAAAAGGTTGACGGGTATAATGAAGAAATTGTAATTAAAAACCAACGTTGGTTGAAAAATTCGAACCCTTCTCCTACTTTTTCTCCTCAGGGAGATCTGCAAGGAGTTTGTAGACCTGATGTCCCAAGACCGCTCTCCTCTGGGGGCGAGTCGTCCCAACCCCTGTCTGGAGCCCGGGGTCCAGAGCAACCTCACCCACTTTAGCCTGCTCACCCACGGCTTCGGCACCCCCGCTATCTGCGCCGCCCTCTCCGCCTTCCAGAGCTACCTGGTGGAGGCCATCAAAATGCTGGATAAGGACCACGGGGGTGGCAAGGGCCACCACGAGAAGGAGATGAAGCACCGCAAATAGGTGGACGCCTTCTGACGCGATTGGAGATTGACGGACTGACTGATTTCCATATTCCATCCTTTCTTAGCCTCCTTTAAGAGGACAAAGACATGTTTCTTCCCCAAATTCTTACTGCGGCCCAATCCCTCACAGGGAAGGGTATGGTGATGTTTGTACTGTATATGTGTCGGCCACTTCACTCAAAGGCGCATGGACTTCTTCTGGGCTGCTGGTTTTCTAGGCAGTGTTCATTCCTAACTGCCAATGACATTTTCTGGATGAGTTCTGACTTCATGTCCCTGTATGTCTGTCAAGATGATACCCCAACCTGCATTCATAGGATCCCCCCTCTACTTCCCATAGAGATACAACTATTTATCTCTATGCTACTTACCTTCAAAATCTGTTTGACTCTCTGGACTTGGACCCACTTTGAAAACATCTCGTCACAAGAGATGAGCCATATCCAGGACAGACAACTTTCTTAGTTTTTATCATTCCTCATCTGGACATTGGATACCGTCCAACTCCACCCCATAGGATGGGCAGTTTGTGTACTACGATTCTATGTGGGTGCTGCTGGGTAATTGAGTTCTTGGGGGTGGGCATGGGGGGGCATGGTGTCACAGGCAGCTATGGGATTTTTTTTTTGTGAAGGGGAGGGTGGGTATGTGTGGGTAAATTAATAAAAAAAAAACCACATCATTTTGTACTTACTGTGTATGTTTAATATTAATGTTATTACTGTTATTGTATTACGGCATAAATGTAATATATTATTAAAGAATAATTGATGCGGACTGTCTGGGTATCATGTTTTATCATTCACTGTCGATAATTGTGGAAGGATGCTTTCAAGGTTTATTCTAATACGTTAATACCTACAAACCACTGGCCATGAAATAGATCCCTCAAAATATGAATGGTTAAAGTAGAATTTTTTTGTTTTTATCTCAAAAATAGTTTCTAAAGATAGACAATTAAAAATATTTACTAAAACGTTTTTGATAGAGAAAATATCTGTTGCTAATTTAAAAAACAGAATATTCAAAAAAATAAGCAATTCACCACTTATGATTAACCATTGACACACTACCCACCTCCCTTTCTCACATACACAAATTAATAATTACTGATGCGAACGTGCACCCCAGGGGCCACAAAAAAATCAGAGAGCCCATTTACGGCAGAGCGATGAAGTGAAAACGATCCCTCACCATCACAGCGGTAACTGTCACCGTGCCAGGCAGTAGCCAACCCCACCGGTACCTGAGAGACCACCGCGACACCAGTGCACAACACCGCACCTCAGCTTCCGTCCCTCTACCCCATCTGTTGTTAAACTACCTCTCTTATCTGCTTGTTCTCTCCATTCTCTACACCTCCTTACCTGCCCCCTCCCTCCACATTACCCCAAGTGTCAATTCCCCCATCCTATCTCCCTGTGACCTGCCCCTCCCCCTCCTTTCCTATATCTGACACTCAGCAGGGTTGTTCTCCATCTCGCTGTGCCTCCAGGCAAACATATGCTGCTCTTCCCGTCAGATTCCGGTGTGTTTGGGAGAGAAGGGATTCTTTAATGTTTATTAATCACCTGTCTGCGGTATAGGAAGAGAGAGGAGTTGGAGACACACTGGCTTGATATTCACTATTCTGGCTGTTTTCCCATCCGGCTGTAAAGCAGTTTCATTTTTCCAGAATGTAGAGGAACATTTGGATTTTAAGTGTTGTGAAAGCTAGGTAATAGGAGTTTATATTCTATGTATTTATCAACCATATACTTAAATATACTGTGCGCGCAATACAAGTAATATTTGGTCCTTAACTGGAGTTCCAAGTCTTATGAAACGACCCACATTGTACTGAGGTACATTACTTAAATAGCAATAAACCCAAATCCATATTATATGGCTTTTCACTTTCCCTCATGGTTGACTATGCATGTACACGACACATACAGAGGCACACAGACAGACTACGGTGTACACAGCAGAGTACACAGCCAGGAGGCTGTTCTCTTTATAGGGGACACGGAGGAAAGCACCACGAGGACAAAGATATCTCAACAGTGTGTCACGTTTTATTGGAACAAAAAGAGCGAGGTCTACGGTACAAAACAAACGTGGGCATTAGGGGGTAAGCAGTGTGAGTGGTCACTTGGCGCCCGCGGGCATAAGCTTCTCCAAGTCATGGATGCCTTCCTTGTCAATCAAACGGACGCTGAAGGAGGGCAGGTTGAGGATGAAGCGCTTGTTCAGCTGGAGGAGACAGAGAGAGGAGAGTTAGGTCATGAGTCTTTTCACACCAATGCACGTGGCGGCACTAGAATATAGGCGAAAACAAAGCTACGTTCCTGTTATAGGTGACATTTTCAGTTCATTGAACAGTTCTTCCTAAATTAAAAGACTCAATTTGATCAATTCAAGTAACTTGCACCCGACTGCTGTGTGGGAAATTATTCAATTACAACGTGCATCACAGCGATATCTCCAAACGTGATGAACTTAAAACCAACTAATGAGAAGGTGGTGATGAAGCACACCGCCGTCATTCAGTTCGCTGTAAAACAGAAGAAAAAACGAGCTCACCTCCTCAATGCACTTCTTCAGTAGGTCCACGGCTTCATCGCGAGTCAGATCTGAAGCACGAGAGAGAGGGAGACAGGAATAAAGAGAGAGTAATACAACTCGCTTCACATCCTGATGAAGTTTAACTTCAATACAAGAACTCTTCCATCATTTACTATTTAATTCTGTTAAGTGTTGAGAGAGCGCGAAGAACACAGCGAAAGGAACAGGGGGAAACAGACAAGAGGATAAGAACAGAAGATCGGGACAGACGGAGGCAGAAAGAGGAGATGGAGGGCAATAAAATAGAGGAAGAGTAAAAGACTGGTGGAGAAAGAGAGAGATCCCACCTGGTCTGTAGTAGCGGTCGAGGATAGACAGGGTGAGGTAGGCTCCGTAGCCGTGGGCAGCGAAGGGGGCTTTGGCCAGAGCAGACAGGTGGTCCATGTAGTAGAGCCCTGGGCCGTCTGTCTCGTCAAACCCAGCCAGCAACAGGTTCACATGATACGGAGTCTGGTGAGAGAGCAGAGAGGCATTGGTCAGCGAAGACATGGAAAGCAATTGTGATTATTATTGCGATATTATGGTATAATCGCAAAATGAAGACATCGTGTTATGACAATGTTCTCAAGATGGAGATGTAAGGAAGGACGATGAACAAATTGATCACGCGCACAATACAATTCTTCGTCCACATCCGAACAACAACGTCCAGTTTTCCTTTCCTTCGTTATTACCGTCCAAGGCTGATTCTCCGTCAGCGACCAATAGTCAGTACCATAGAGACTAATCGATTTAATATTGCACGCCAACTACTTCTCTGTATGGTGAGCACATTAAACTATCATTGCATGGGTGCCAGACACTTTGAAGCGGCAGCGTATGATTAAGAGCGCAACAGAACGCAAATAAAAAGCAGTTTATTTTCAGCCCGTTCAAACGTTGCCGCTCCTAATTATCGGCTGTGATTCGGAAGTTAACAAAATAGGAGATTAAACAACAGCGGCGCAAGAGTATGGGGAGGGGTGTGAAACTGTCGTGACATGGAGGGGGTTAGGTGGGTTGGGTGTTGGCGAGGACTGGGGGGTCATGGTGTCATCAGCAGTGTGACATCTGCTGGGAGACGGCACCCCGCTGCTCCCTCCATCACCCCCCCACACACACACTCCTCCACCCCTCGCCTTGGAGTAACGCCAGGGCTCATTAAAAACTTCTGAAGTAGTCTCGCTCTCCTTCCCTCTCCCTTAAATTACTTATTTTATCCTTCTAGCCACTCTGTTTCAATGAGCTCTTCTTTCGCTATCCTCCCTCCTTGCTATAATCACTCTATAATCAGGACAAATTTAAGTTTCAGATACCAGTCATGGCGTGCGTGCCCTGGATTGACGTTTGACAATTGTAGTTACCGTTTTAAAAACGAGTCGAACCTACCGATGCTATGAAGTGAACGCTACAAATCAACAGCTAAGCTTTGCACATGAACCCAGTCCTAAAACAGAGAGAGAGAGAGAGAGAGAGTGGATGTCTAATGTGACATCCCCTGAGCTGCAGTAACCTACTGTAATCTGAACACCTGCCCCTGGTATCAATGTGTGTTAAGACACCTGCCACAGGGGAAAGAAAAGCTGACTCGCCATGCTCCCTGTGGAGACGGGTTGTGTGTGTGTGTGTGGAACACCCCAGTGGCATCCCCCCCACCCACCCGAGCGACACCTGTCTCACAGGTTACAACGTAACAATACAGCGCTGGAGATGGCATCAAAATAACCCTTCCTCCCCATGTCACCTCAGAGGGCACCAACAACCAGGCAGCAGGCTCATTAAATCCTGCACCTGACCTCGCGCCAAGTCGCAAACACACAACACATACATGTTCAAAAGAACCTCATAAAACAAACTAACAGTCATTCAACTAAAAGGATGTACGGTTGGTTCTGGTGATGAAAGAAGTGAACCGTAGTAAAATCAACCCAACCCCGCTCACTCTCCCGCTCCTCTTCCACGTGCCAGCGCTCGCTCCCCCTTTCCTTCCTGCCCTCCCTCCCCCTCTCTTTGCACCGTGCCCCAGGACATGTTCTCTTTATTGGCATTTCTCCTCAATGTGCTGTATTAATTGTTCATCTGTGCTGGAACAGGGGAGTCGTGTGCAATATGGCACAAGTAATTATTTGTGCCCATGCTGTACTAAAAAAAGAAAACCCCATATGTGACACTAGCATCAGAAACTGTTGCTGTGGCCTTTTTGCTAAATCTTTAAATAAGCAAGAGGGCTTACTTGTTCTTTTGGATAAAACCCAAGAGGCTACATATGACTGAGGTAATGGTTTAGAAACCCTGTAAAGACCATTGCTACTGAAATGTGCTGTCCATTTTACAAACACAGTTTTGAAATACATAATGCAGTTAGTTGATTTCAGGTTTCTTTACAGTTGCTTGCCAGTGTTCTCCATCTTCCCTTCTCTCACACCATCTCTCTGAAGCTTGGCGCTTACTCCTGGGGGTTTATCGAGAGGCCCAGTTGTTGTTCTGGATCCCTGGTAGGTACACAGTGCATGATCCCCCCCAATGCCAAGCTCCATCGCTACCACTTATCCCCCGAGGGTTCGAACCACGAGAGACATCCTCTTCGCTTAACAGCTTAGCTCACCTCCATTCAGGTAGACAAGAGAAAAAACATGAAATGCTCAGGAAGGAGTGGAAAACATGTTTATGTAACATATTTGCATGTCCATATATTCTGGGGTGGGTGGGAATTGGGGAGCACAGCTGAAGGAAGTTGTGGGATGTCGACGAGAAATTGCTTTAACTAAGAAAAAAATCTCAATACTTTTGGGAACCCTGCGAGAACTGCGTACGAAAATTCTAAATACATAAAAAATGATATTTTTAACCACAGGATAAAAAAAATATATATATATATATATAAATATAAATATATATAGTATTACTGCCTCTGGGCAGGCATGAATTTCAGAATATTTTGTAATGTTATCCAATATCTAAAGCACATATTGAACCAGCAGCAGCCTAACTAACACAGACGCTTGCTCGCACTCTCTTCTGTACCGTGTTGACTTCTGGGTCTAGCTCAAAGCCCTCGGGACTGGCCCCCTCTCTCCCCTCCATATCCCACTCCCTCGGCTCCCACCTCCTTGTGTCCCACATTCCCTTCTCAGCCTCACTAATTGTTTTTTGTAATTATTTTCATCCTTCTGCTATTGTGACAGGCAGCGGCTGCACTCTTCTTAACATATTAACCTCGCCACAACCAGATGAGATTTAGAGGGACGGATACAAGGAGACTTGACTCCTGTGTTCTTTTCACACACACTTCACTCCAAGGAGTGGTAGGACAGGTACCCGGTAGGTTGCATTACGTTTCTGCCGCAGGTGTTGCGCACCGCTGAGACAAGAACAACACTTATGCCAATTCACAACATATTGACAAATGTCTCTGGATCAGTCAAAATAAACTCGCTGCCCACATCTCAAACTGATATAATAGAGGTACACAGAGACAAAATGGGTGGAACATGTGTGCTACACTAGCATGTCATGAAAGCAGTAGGTTTTTTAGTTGCTACACTGGAAGTGGCCGACATGCTTGTGCCAAATTTTAATCTAAAACAATGGGAATTTCTCATGCTCTGCAAAGGTGAAGTGTCCAGTTTAGTAGGCTCGTTAGACTGAATTCCCACCTGAATATGTGACAAAGGCTAAGCGGCAAAAGCACAGAGCAACTTAGTAGTAACATAGTATAGTAGCTACGCTACATTGGAGAGAAACACAAGCATTGGTCCCCATTAAATAACGACATTGTCCCGCTGTGGCATTGCTGTAACTTTACAGCACAGCCATGCACAATTACATAGGGGAAAAAACATAGGGTAAGCGTACTTATTAAACCCACTCCCATCATTGGACTTAAACAGCGATTTTTATTTTTAATGCTTCAACCAATTCATCTGGTTATATCCTTAACAGTTTTTATTCTAAACCAATCAGATGTTTTATTATTACGTTATTGACAGTTGTGCAAGTTCCAGATTTCAAAGCTGCGAAGCAAACTTTGGTGTTGAGGGGACCCTCAGATAACATCTTCAGAAATTTTTTGTACTTTCTCAGATAAGTGATCATGCTTTATGCAAAATGAATATGCTGATGATGCACATGACAGCATATTTCATGGGCATTAATACATTTCTTGACAATTTAAAACATGGGTTTTTCATGCTAGCAGTCGTGACTGCATGTCCCAGTCTCACAGTAGCAACATAACTTGAACTACACAATAATACATTTCAGCTTACATTATTAAATGGCATTGTCTTATTTGTCTGTTAAATTAACCTTGCATTGTTATTCCCAGATGCCATCTTTGTAAATTTGAGATTTATCTTAGGTGGACTTAAAGGGTACAGTAGAACAAAAAGCACTCCCTCTATTTAGAATGGAAAAAATATATATCGTATGGTGTCTAATCAAAAACGCATATTTTGACCAATGGGGAAATAATATGTTAATTGTGTAGATACTCCTCTAAGAAAACCAATGGTGCAAACTAGGGATGCACGATATATCGGTGAACATATCGGAATCGGACGATAGCAAAAAATGCCAACATCGGTATCGGCCCGATGTCTAGTTTAACATCGATGTTAAAAACCGATGTCAACGCTACCGTTGAAGTCGGAAGTTTACATACACCATAGCCAAATACATTTAAACTCAGATTTTCACAATTCCTGACATTTACTCCTAGTAAGAATTTCCTGTCTTAGGTCAGTTGGGATCACCACCTTATTTTAAGAATGTGAAATGTCAGAATAATAGTAGAGACAATGATTTATTTCAGCTTTTATTTCTTTCATCGCATTCCCAGTGGGTCAGAAGTTTACATACACTCAATTAGTATTTGGTAGCATTGCCTTTAAATTGTTTAACTTGGGTCAAACGTTTTGGTAGCCTTCCACAAGCTTCCCACAATAAGTTGGGTGAATTTTGGCCCATTCCTCCTGACAGAGCTGGTGTAACTGAGTCAGGTTTGTAGGCCTCCTTGCTCGCACACACTTTTTCAGTTCTGCCCACAAATTCTCTATAGGATTGAGGTCAAGGCTTTGTGATGGCCACTCCAATACCTTGACTTTGTTGTCCTTAAGTCATTTTGCCACAACTTTGGAAGTATGCTTGGGGTCATGGTCCACTTGGAAGACCCATTTGCGACCAAGCGTTAACTTCCTGACTAATGTCTTGAGATGTTGCTTCAATATATCCACATAATTTTCTTTCCTCATGATGCCATCTATTTGTGAAGTGCACCAGTCCCTCCTGCAGCAAAGCACCCCCACAACATGATGCTGCCACCCCTGTGCTTCAGGGTTAGGATGGTGTTCTTCGGCTTGCAAGCCTCCCCCTTTTTCCTCCAAACATAACGATGGTCATTATGGCCATTAGGGCTCTATTTTTGTTTCATCAGACCAGAGGACATTTCTCCAAAAGTATGATCTTTGTCCCCATGTGCAATTGCAAACGGTAATCTGGCTTGGGGTTTGGAGCAGTGGCTTCTTCCTTGCTGAGCGGCCTTTCACGTTATGTCGATATAGGACTCGTTTAACTGTGGCTATAAATACTTTTGTGCCCGTTTCCTCCAGCATCTTCACAAGGTCCTTTGCTGTTGTTCTGGGATTGATATGCACTTTTCGCACCACAGTACGTTCATCTCTAGGAGACAGAACGCGTCTCCTTCCTGAGCGGTATGACGGCTGCGTGGTCCCATGGTGTTTATACTTGCGTACTATTGTTTGTACAGATGAACATGGTACGTTCAGGCTTTGGAAATTGCTCCCAAGGATGAACCAGACTTGGAGGTCTACAATTGTTTTGGCTGATTTCTTTTGATTTTCCCATGATGTCAAGCAAAGAGGCACTGGGTTTGAAGATAGTCCTTGAAATATATCTACAGGTACACCTCCAATTGACTCAAATGATGTCAATATGCCTATCAGAAGCTTCTAAAGCCATGACATCATTTTCTTTAATTTTCTAAGCTGTTTAAAGGCACAGTCAACTTAGTGTATGTAAACCTCCGACCAACTGGAATTGTGATACAGTGAACTATAAGTGAAATAATCTGTCTGTAAATAATTGTTGGAAAAATTACTTGTGTCATGCAAAGTAGATGTCCTAACAGACTTGCCAAAACTATAGTTTGTTAACAAGAAATGTGTGGAGTGGTTGAAAAACAAGTTTTAATGACTCCACCCTAAGTGTATGCAAACTTCTGACTTCAACTGTATGTTGTGTCGGCCTCCCACTTTGACTCGGGATAGCATGCAGTTTATTAGGCTGCAGGTTAAATAAGTTACTGTGAAATTCACAGGGTGGTGAAAGTGCATGGTAATGAGCTTGATACTCCTTTCCAATAAATATCAAGGGTGTTATTCTGGTGACACGATGATCGATGCTTGGCTGCTGTTTGACAAATGAAAATAATCTTGCTTTTATCCATAATAACCTTCTTATGTAGGCTTTCCTACACGCACTGTATCTGCGAGCTGTTGACTACAGCGCACATGCCAAAACCAGAGTGGGCACATTTGCTATATAGCACAACAGTTTGTGACAAAACCATCAGTAGAGTTGAAAATGTGATGGGAACACATTTAACTTTTATTTTTTATTCTGTACATTGGAAAGTAATCGCAAAAGGTATTTTTTGTGCACTTCGTCATCACGCATAACCTTTTATCCACAACAAGTCTGTTTGATGGAAACATCTCTGGTGGGAAAACATGCATATCGTTTTATGAAGATTTTAGAATATTTGCATAAAAATCTGTTGCCAATTGGAAGTAATCTTCGCTAGTGTCTGATTTATTAGGCAAAATTTTACCCTGCTTCGAAGGTAGTCTGCAAGGTTCTTGCGGGTGAAGTTGGCTGCCGCTTTTGGACTGAGTTCATAACCTGAAAGACAAGAGAGGAATGCCCATTACAAGTCACACGTAACCATGGAAACTCCGTAACCCAAATGTTCCATCTATATTTTCAATCAAGATTAGAAGCGTAGTGGTGCCATGAATAATAGGGCTACTAGGCCATCTTTATTTTGACACCAGAGAAACACAAGAAAGAGAACTTACCGTTTCTCATTTTGTAGAGCTGAATATTCTTCTGTATGTACTCTGCAAACTGCACTGTGTCACCTGCCTCTCCCACACATAGCAATAGAATCTTGTCACTCAGCTTGAACATCTTGTCTTGGTCTGAGGGCGATAGAAAAGGTGTTAGTTATTCAATCACACTCACCAGTGATATGTTTAACATGATGCATGGAAATACTAAGGAAAAGAATACACCATTTTCCTAAAATTTGTTTGATTACAAATAGCTTTCAGATTTTTTGACAGAGGAAAATATTGCAAGTCATTTTGATGGTAATCTGGGCCTACTTGTGTATGCACTCCTTGCCGACTTCCACTTTCACAATTCGAAGAATCAAACTACCTAGCTGGCTGGCTAACACACTGGCTAGCCTTTTTAACCTACCTAACAAGTCTGTAACCCACCGTTTTGAGTTTGTGAACATGCATGTTAGCAAGCTAGGTACACAGTCCAACACGATTGTTCCCTACATACTTAGTCGCGTGAACGGCTACAATCGTGCAAGATAGACAGATAGCGAACGTTAGATGAGAACTGAAAGCAGGGATACTGCTCTAACATTTCTGCTGGAAGCCACATCACTTAGCTAAGTGTGTGCTTTTCCGATCTCGACTCATTAGCAAGTGAGAAAGGAAGCTCGCTAGTTAGCGAACTAACTAGTTAGCTAGTTAGGTTAGAATGCTTAACTAACAATTCTAAATAGTAAGTTAGCATACGACTCAAAATGTATGAGACAAATATGTTGGACCTTTTAGTAATTTTAAACATGTTATGAATTAGTTAATGGCCAACAAAAGCGGGTTAAATAGCTAGTTGGCTAACTTCAGCTAACTGCAAACGAGCGCTGTCATAATCATACCCTGCTTCATCTGAATGATGCTGTTGGCGGCAATATTATCAGCAGCAACCAGGACAAAGTCTTGTCCCTGAATCCCGATCAAATATTCCATCCTGTAATTGATGGGTAACAACTGTAAAGAAGTTTTGCCTGAGCAACAACTCAACCTCGTTCGCACACTCAGATTACGCAGCAAAACTGTAATAACTGGCGCAAGATGTTGACGTCGTGATATGTGAAGCTTTTCTCCTTCTCACGTGACCCAGGTCTGACGCCACTGGAAGCCAACGGCAAATCAGAGCCCTCTGCTGAAAATGAGTACTGTACCTCGGTCTATCTATGGAATATACAGACTACTGTCTTTTAATTGAAGTGGGGTGTTTCATAGCTTAAAGCAAGATTTTTTTTAAACAAAGAAACACCAACAAAATTTGAACACATTTTAGTCATTTAGCAGACGCTTTTATCCAGAGCGACTTACAGGAGCCATTATGGTTAAGTGCGTTGCTCAAGGGCACATCGACAAATGTTCCACCTAGTCGGACAGGGATTTGAACCGGAGACCTTTCGGTTACTGGCCCAACGCTCTTAACCGCTAGGATACTGCTAGGCTTAACACAGACACACACACCCAGATTAAAAGCATTTTCGTATTATTCAACGCATCCTTTTACTTGAGTATGAAATCACTTTGCTCTGTTTTTCAAGCGGGATTGCTCTTTCAGTTTGTTCTTTCCAACCCTCAAAACCTCCCAACTCTGTAGCCTGCTGAAGGCAGGTTAGAAAATGATCAACAGTCAGGTTAGAAAGCCATAAACACACAATTTGCAAATGGATTTAAACTGTGTGCAGAAATCTCAGCATTACTCATCATTAGTTTTCTGTCTTTGTGTCTCTGTGGGCTCTGTAAACCTCCAGTTGCAGCTCTCTGAAATGCACCTTTTGGAACATTGGAAATTGCTATGCAGTTGCTCGAGCTCCGACTGTCAGGCACCCTTTGTAGGCTTGTGTATTTTTAACAAGTTATTCATATCTACTTGTCACAATGAGTGAGTTATAGATGTAGAGATGTGAGGAGTTTTTTGTGCACAAGCTACACTCAAACTGGGTGCTAGAGTTATTGATTTTCAATTCTGATGTGTTTTGGGTTTGTGTGTTGGCAGGCTGACTTTGGAAGCTTGATACTTTATACTCATTTTCATATTTCTCTCTCTCTCCTCTCCTATTTCACTCTCGGCAGTTGTCGCTGGTTCAGCTTGACTGCTTCGTTAGGGCTCATCATTTGCATTCAGATTAATTATCTAATTACCGACAAATGTCCGGCGGCCACCCCACACTCCGGCTCGTCAGCTCTGAGCCTGTAATTATTTTAATCATTTACTTTCATCTGGAGCGTTCCTGCCATACTCCTGTGTTTAGAGGCCATTCTTAATTACCCTGCCCAGACACTCTTCTCCTCTTTTCGTGAAAAAGAGGGGGAAGGAGGGAGAGAAGGAAAGAAAGAGAGATGGAAAGAAAGAGAGAGAGAGATAGAGAGAGAGAGCGGGAAAGAGAGCCCAGTGGGGACATGATCCAGGAGCATTGACAGCACAGAGGAAGCTCTCTCAGCTCTTCTGGTTGTTCATCCCCTTCTTCATACTCTCTCTTTCTTTATATCTCTACCCCCCTTTCTCTCTGCACAACCTTCCCAACTTCCTCCTCTCTTTCTTTCCTCTCCACATTCCCCCCACCCCACACACACACACACACACACACACACACACACACACACACACACACACACAATCGCACCCCTTCCCCCCTATACTTCCTCCCTTTTCCCTTTATCGCAAGCACACACAGGAATCGCCCCTGGGCTTCAGTGCTCTGACTGCTAATACACTGACACACTCACAGAAAGCGAGAGAGTAGAGAGAGAAAGAGAGAGAGAGAGCGAGAGAGAGCGACTAGATCAGAGTGGCACGCACACTGTTTATGGCACACATCACAATGCACACATCTTTCCACTCTCCGCCCTGAAAATCTATACACCTCTCTGTCTCTCTATACTTTATTTAGACAGCCATCAGCCAGCCTGTTCCATCTCTCAGTCTGGTTCCTGCCCAGCACATGAGAGATGGGTCAACTCCCCCGTGGCCACTCAGTAATGATGCTCTCCCTGAACCCTTAAGCGAGATACACTCACCCTGACTGCTCTTGTTAAAGAAAAAAGATACAAGCTGTGTAATTGGGCTCTTGAATATTTAAGTTAGCCCGGGATGAAAGTTTAATGAAAAGATGATTATCTACCAGTTTATCACACTATTTAATCTTTCATGTTATTCACTGGCTGCTGCAGCACACACTGTCCGTTTGGCAGCCGTGGATACAGCAGAGGCTCACGGGTTGAAACCGCACGAGACAGCAAGTAGAATATTATGAATTATATTAGTGAACTGAGCAGATGTGTTTATTTTTTATATGTATCTTCACAAACCACTGAATCGAACCTTCTAACAAACACACAGACACAAACACACACACACACTTGTGTTTGATAATACATGTTGCTGTTATTTAGTCTTATTGTTTGTATCTATAGGGGGAATTAATCATTTTTGCCAGAAATGGTGTGAAAAGCAGACAATGTTGTGCTTTGACAGACATGGCACTTTAGCCAAACCCCAGTGGGATACGTGACGGAGTTTGGGAGGATTATGTATGGACCCAAGTTGCCCTAAGGGGAGAGCTGCTGGAATGGGACATGGATTCAACGACAGAGATTAGCGATCAATGTGTACGGTGCAAACAATTTGAGGGAATATCCTACACGGGCTAAAGCCCCCGTTTCAATTTACAAAAAATATATATGCTTGTCTTTTTCTAAACACTAAAAAGATCAAAACCGCCTGTAAATTTAGGTTGTGGCTGTGAGGCTCAAGCATTTTGACATGGTTCAATTTACAGAGATAAGATTCTTGACCTTCACACAGACTTTCCTTTGTGAATTTAGACAAGGTCAGCATAGATTTGTGCGCTATCCTAATTGACTGAGTAGGCTAAACTGTAACCTGTTTTATTTGATAAGTTACCGCAATATTGCAAGACCAATTTCACACCAACCAACAGACTGGCCTATGACGTGGTGGATCATGATTTACAAATCTGGGGTTTGAATAGAAGTGTCGAGGGAATAGACAGAGTTATTGTGTTAAGACTTTGTTTAACCTTGCCTTCTTAGATTTTGGCATTCAATTATACGTCCTGAAGAAATGCGAGGTCGATATCAGTGGCACCGTTTATCGGTTTAATCCACAATTTCACGGTGCTGAGGCGGGATGTCACCGTTTAGCGGTCCCCTTTCGTCTCCAAACCGGGAGAGGACGTCGAGGGAACCTGGGCACGAGAGACCACTTCATCTCAAGGGGGTGAAAAAGAGCAAGTTAAATGGAAGTGACAATCTCTGAAAAAATTCCTGCTGGCAGCTGCGCGCATTCGACATAGTCAGCTCCCCTATATGGTCGTCGACCACACGACCCCCGTGTCTGGCACACGCACCTGCCGCTCCCAGAAGCGCTTTCACCAACAACCACATAATCCATGGGCGTGTCGCGGAGGGGCTTCTCTCAATGTGCTCTTGTGAAACCCCCTTATGCGTGAAAAAGCCCCCTTTCTCTCTCTATTGTCCAACACAGTTTTATGGGACAACATTGGGCATTATGAGGTTTCGGGATTTACATGGGACTCTATAGAAGGGTATAATCCTTTCAAGCAGAGAACGAATACAAGTTTTAACCCGCTGTTTTCATATTTATTAGCTGGTTAAAGCAGCCGAGGCAGCTGAACCTTATACCCCAGACCCCACCAACAGGCTCTCAGACCCCCACATTCAGAAAGTCCCGGCGAACCCCCAGAGAACCCTCAGACTTGGACAAGCAGGCATGCAAATGATCAGCGATATACAGGACTTCAGAAGGCCTAATATTTCTACAACCATGACAGCAAATTGAAATATAGGCCTATAGGCTCACTGTATAGGCATAGGCTAACTTGGTGTGGTCATATACAGGGTCATCATTTTATGTCAGCCAACAGGTTTCTGAAATCTTATCAATTAAGATAGGCCCACAATGACATGAATTAACAAGATGATGATGCATTAGTCAGGATGAATGATGACTTAATTGAATTCGTCCATTTTATGTTCAAAATAAAAACAAATACAGGCCTCTATGAGAATAGTATCATTATTGGGCCTAACCTACATTTCAATAATAACTTTACAATACGTTTGACCTCGAACATTTTCAACATCCTATTAAAATTAAATAAAAAATGTGTGGATGAATTAATTTTCATGTGACGCAACGAGCACTTCACATTTATACATAAGGACATATCTTGCCCATCCCCGACTCTCCTTGGCCTTTATAAAGAACTCTATGAACACTTTTTTTTTAAGGCTCTGTGCACAATTTCTATCCTCACAGCACTTGTAAAGGTTATGATGATATAGTCTACTTGTGCTTTCTGTTGTAGACTACAGCCCTCCAGTTGTACTGAAGGTAGTTTGAGCATTTGCTAACCCTTTCCAATTCAGGCAATTCAGGAAGTGGTTTGAAATTCAGTTCATTAATTAAAATGTGGCTAGTATTTCTGAGGATCTTTTCCATTCATTAATTTAATTATAATTCACTGCTGTTGATACTGATATAAAAAATACAATGATTAAAAGCCTGGCTGGAAATGAACCAATAAAAGCAAGACATTTTTTATTTTCAATGTGAACAAAAAAAAAAAGCACAGTACTCACAAACCACCCACACAATTTCATACTCAAGAAGGACATATATACTGTCTGAATGGCTCATGGCAAATATTAGTTCGTTTTCAATTTGTTATGTAGATCATTGGTAAAAAGTGAAGAGATACTTAACTACATATATCTATCTATCTATCCTGCTGTATGTTTGCTCTTTCTCTTTTGGCGACAGGTCTTTCTATCCAGTTCATCATACACAGGCCGCAGGCCGCAGCCCCCCTGCCCTCCTGCCCCCCAATCCCCCAACACCCCCTTTCTGTCAAAGCTGATTGTTTCCACGCCAACAGAGTGCTGGGGGCTAGCACACTGTCACACTACATCAGGCAGAGGGAAGACAGGGAGAGAAAGAAGAGAGGGGGGAGAGAGAGAGTCTGCTCGATGGACTCATCAGACAGCACTGGGTAGTAGGGGCCTATATGTCCAACTCACAAAACACGGGCTGAACTGAAGCTACTTCATTGGATCATGCAGAAGAGTGCCCCTTGTGTTCTTAACACGCAATTGGATTACAATTTTTAAGTGACAAAAGGAGCTATGTGATGAAGAGTCGCCCTCTCCTGGACAAAAATATAGTTCTTATTTCACTCCGTTTTATAGGCCAACTGTAGGATATTGTGTCATGCTGGGTTCGGCTTGTTGTCATCGTCGTGTGAAAAAGACATGACCGAGTGATGGGAAATAAAACACGTCAACAATATGCAAATCATTGAAAATGACCATCATGCGTTATGGCACCATTACGCATGGGATGGACTAGCCTGACCTTGACTACGATGATCAATTCATGATTTTCAGAAATACAAGGGGTAGGCTAAATCAAGGCAATATCATTGATATAAAATATAGCCTAATTCATGATAATAGTTAGCGTTTTAGGCAGAACACCACTGCTATCGAAATCAAAGTTACGCACGAATGCGCGCAAAGTTGACAGTTTATCTCTACACAATGGCCCCAACAGTCTGAAACGTAAATTCCATACATTCAATTGTTGGAGTGTAAAGAGCAGGTGAATCGTTATTTCGCGAATATCGCAGGGTCACACGTACTTGGAAACACTTGACACCGACTTGGATGACACGAGGCACAGCTGTGTGCACCTCTCTCTCCTCCGCAATAATGTGGGAGAAAACGCCTCAAACTGCGTTGCTAACGTTATCTTCGCTCGTTTTTAGCAGTTCTGCTCAAGGAGAGAGACGGTGGCGCGTCCCGCAGCTCTCCCGTGCGTGTGCTTCTCCCCGGGCGGGGTGCTCTTTCGCCTGTGCCGCTGTTCGCGCCCAGCAGGACTTCCATAACACATGCCTCGTGTCCCGCCGTGTGGTGAACCTATTATACAGTGTCGCTGAGACGAAGAGATGTGTTCAGGGTGAGGTCACGGTGTTTAACGTTAGACAGAATCCCAAATTGAGATACAATGTGCATCCAAGAACACTTGATTCCTTACAGACACAAAATATACATTTTCTTGAATTGGCCCTTCGTGGAGTTGAGGCCAATAGCTAACAAGACAGAATAACAACCCCATCCCATCTCATTTTATAGGCTACAGGCCTATAGGTAAAATGTCCTTTTGCATTTTAACTTCACTGCCTGCCTAACTACATCATGGGGATTTTATGTCCTCAAGATGTTTTGTTTCTCTGCGCTTTTAGAAACGGTATTTGTACACAGGCAGGACAATAACAGAACAAACGTGTTATCCCAGCCGCTTCCCCTTTTGATGCCCTAAATACACACATCTTAAAAACCAATAAACAACAGATAAATATGTTAATTCTCTAACATGTTCACTGTCATGCCTGCGTCCAGGAGAGGCGATAAGCTTTAGAACATAAGCCTGAGCGCCCGGAGTTCGGAGGTATAACCGAGGATTATCCCAAACTTGCCCCGGGGTTTGGCTCATATTGCGGGACTGGACCGGTGGCTGCTCACCCGGCCGGATAGGACCGCCGGGCCCCGAGGCGCAAACTGACAGATTCCCCGGGGGACCGTACCCTGCAGAACCAGCTCAACTCAGACTGCAGATTAGTTGGCGAAGGCTGGTATCTCTGGAAGCACTCACACAGACACACACAGCACTGCTAGACGTTCCCTGCCCGCAGCGACGAGAGACGCAGTAACCATGCCTATAAAGATTGATGCGTGGTCCTCACAGGGCTATCACACCACCAACAGAACACAGTCATGATGAGGCGATACAAACGAACTTTGTGCTGCTGATAAATAGAAGCTTGTACTGAAAGGTCATGGACCAGAGGCTGCAATTTATATATTTCAACAACGAATACAAAGAGGCTTTAACTGTTCTATTAGTGCTTTATGAATAGGATCAATTCCTTAATCTCAAATTGAAGATCATAATAACACGAAAATAGTTCCACCATATATACAGAAAAGTATGTGGACACCCCTTGAAATTGGTGGATTCGGCTATTTCAGCCAACCCGTTGCTGACAGGTGTATAAAATAGAGCACACAGCCATGCAATCTCCATAGACAAACATTAGCAGTAGAATGATCTTACTGAAGAGCTCAGTGACTTTCAATGTGGCACCATCATAGGATGCCAACTTTCCAACCTTTCCTCAAATTTCTGCCCTGCTAGAGCTGCCCCGGTCAACTGTAAGTGATGTTATTGTGAAGTGGAAATGTCTAGGAGCAACAACGGCTCAACCGCGCAGTGGTAGGCCACACAGGCTCACCGAACGGGACTAACGAGTGCTGAAGCCTAAAAATCGTCTGTCCTCGGTTGCAACACTCACTACCGAGTTCTAAACTGCCTCTGGAAGCCACGTCAGCACAATAACTGTTCGTCGGGAGTTTAATGAAATGGGTTTCCATGGCCGAGCAGCTGCACACAAGCCTAAGATCGCCATGCGCAATGCCAAGCGTCGGCTGGAGTGGTGTAAAGTGCGCCGCCATTGGACTCTGGAGCAGTGGAAATGTGTTCTCTTGAGTGATAAATCACGCTTCACCACCTGGCAGTCCGACAGACAAATCTGAGTTTGGCGGATGCCAGGAGAATGCTACCTGCCGAATGCATAGTGCCAACTGTAAAGTTTGATGGAGGAGGAATAATGGTCTGGGGCTGTTTATCATGGTTCTAGCTAGGCCCCTTAGTTCCAGTGAAGGGAAATCTTAACGCTACAGCATATGACATTCTAGACAATTCTGTTTCCAACTTTGTGGCAACAGTTTGGGGAAGGCCCGTTCCTGTTTCTGCATGACAATGCCCCCATGCACCAAGCGAGGTCCATACAGAAATGGTTTGTCAAGATCGGTGTGGAAGAACTTGACTGGCCTGCACAGAGCCCTGACCTCAACCCCATCGAACACCTTTGAGATTAATTAGAACGGCGACTGTGAGCCAGGCCCAACATCAGTGCCCAACCTCACTACTTGTGGCTGAATGGACACACGTCCCTGCAACATCTTCCCAGAAGAGTGGAGGGTGTTACAGCAGCAAAGGGGGACCAATTCCACATTAATGCCCATGATTTTGGAATGAGATGTTCGGCGAGCAGGTGTCCACATACTTTTGTGATGTAGTGTATCTTAAACGAATGGCCTATAGCTTAGGTTTAGCATGTGTTCAATATAAGCTATCTGACATAGCCTACTTGTTCTCATATGCTGCTAATCCACACTTTTCTTTGTATGCTGACCTAACATTGATGTGGGGTTTATACTGTGCAAGCAGTGCAAATAGACTAGTAAAATCCCAACATCTTCCTAACCTTATAAATGATCAACTATTGAGACACAAATAACTCTAAAACAATTGTCTTATGCCACTGGAGAAGAAACATTTCACCTCATATGTTGTACTTTGAATATTTTTTGGGATGGATTATATCACAGTTATAGAAACAAATAAAATAGCACAGTCTACACATATATAGAACATTTTAAGATACAAGCATTTATTCAACTCCTAATAAACTTGTAATCTCATATAATATGTTGTATATTTCGATAGATTGGCGGGGTTAGGGTGAAAAAAAGGTATCCTGGCTCTCAAGAAGAAAGGTGACTTGGATATATTTGAAAAATCGACACAGGGTAGGACGACAATAAATTATTAAAACACCACAACAGAGTAAAATCTCAGGAGGCTTGGAGATTGTCTAGTTCCGGGAAAGTTAAGCCTGGGACAAAATAAGCACAATAACCATCGCCAATGGCAACAATACCTTTTTGTATTCCCCTTCAAAGATTGTCCTGTCTCTGCTAGTGACCACTTCCTGTTATGGCCTCCGCTCTTCCTTCTTGCTCTACGATTGGCTGGCAGTGGCAGTTTCAGTGGTGCCAGCGCCCATGCGCAGCAGCTCCTTCCTGTGGTCGAGGATGACGTCAAAGCTGGACTGGAGGCGGTTCTGCTGCTCCTGGACGCGGCCCTGCAGGGTGCGAACCCAGCGGATCAGAGCCAGCCTGCGGTACATGGTCAGCTGGACCTGGTGCTTCTCCATCTCCTGGGCCTTAAAGCGCGCTCGCGGTCCCTCAGGGTCCACACGGCTTCCTCCAGCTCAGGCAGCTCACCGCAGTCTGTGTCCGAGTCCGACAACGGTCCCCCGTCAAGCAGGCTGTTCCCCGTTCTCAGAGGCTTACTGCTCCTTGTCCTCTCCGTCTTGTCGTCCCACTTCCTGGTCAAAGAGGGGGTAAGGGGGTCTGCAGGGGTACACTGGTCGATCCCCTGGTGGTGGTCGGCCATGGGCTCCCCCACTCCAATGCGGTCCCACCCCCCCATCCCAGCACCCTCGCCTCCACTCTCCATATTGAGAGAGGACAGGCTGCCGCTGGACCTGTAGCTGAACTCAAACTCTGAGTCGCTGTTGCCCCATTCCTCCGGATCCTCCACTTCCACCACCACTCCCTGTTTCATGCTGCCTCCCCCCAGCTCTTGTTTCTCCTTCTCGTCATCGCTCATCCTCCCCATCTCCTCCTGCATCTTGCCCTCCTCTGCGCCGTCGGGGGGGACTCTTCTGTACCCATTGTCCCCACTCTCAATCTCAGGCAGGGGCCCCTGGGGGCTATAGCATGGAAGGAGGGAGAGTGGGGACAGGGGCCCCAGAGCGTAGTGGTTGGAAGAGGATGAGGGAGGGTGGGGCTGGTCGCGGGCCCAACGGGCCCAGGTTACGAGGACGCACCTGGTTGCGGTTCTCGTCCCCTCCCATCATGATGTCATCGTCTTGACCCAGGAAGTTGAAGTTACCGTCCTTCTTGCCTTGCTTCCTGTTGCCCTCCTGATGCTGGCTGTTGTTGCTGAGTATCCGCAGTGAGAAGGAGCCGCCTCCCTGGCCTCCGTACCTGGGATTCACGGGTAGTTTCTGGTGAAGCATTTTCCTTGGCTGACTCTCACTTCTTCTTCACCGAGAATCACTTCTTTCTTGACCTTGACTGAGATTCACTGTTTAGAAAAGGAGAGGGAAAAGGGAATATTTTATTTGTCACATGTTACAAGCCCTTAACCAACAAAAAATAGAGTTAAGAAAATATAAATAAAAAATGTAATGAAATAACGAGGGGGTACCAGTACCGAGTCAGTGTGCGGGGGTACAGGTTAGTTGAGGTAATTTGTACATGTAGGTAGGGGTGAAGTGACTATGCATAAATAATAAACAGCAAGTAGCAGCAGTGTAAAAACAAAGGGTGGGTGGAGGGGGGGTGTCAATGTAAATAGTCTGGGTGGCCATTTGATTAATTGTTCAGCAGACTTATGGCTTGGGGGTAGAAGCTGTTAAGGAGCCTTTTGGACCTAGACTGGGCGCTCCGGTACCACTTGCCGTGCGGTTGCAGAGAGAACAGTCTATGACTTGGGTGACTGGAGTCTTTGACAATTTTGACACCGCCTAGTATATAGGTCCTGGATGGCAGGAAGCTTGGCCCCAGTGATGTACAGGTCATGCACACTACCCTCTGTAGCGCCTTACGGTCGGATGCCGAGCAGTTGCCATACCAGGTGGTGATGCAACCGGTAAGGATGCTCTCGATGGTGCAGCTGTAGAACTTTTTGAGGATCTGGGGACCCATGCCAAATCTTTTCAGTCTCCTGAGGGGGAAAAGGTGTTGTCGTGCCCTCTTCACGACGGTCTTGATATGTTTGGACCAAGATAGTTTATTGGTGATGTGGACACAAAGGAACTTGAAACTCTCAACCCTATCCACTACACCCCCGTCAATGTTAGATTGGGGCCTGTTCGGCCCTCCTTTTCCTGTAATCCACGATCAGCTCATTTATCTTGCTCACATTGAGGGAGAGGTTGTTGTCCTGCCACCACACTGCCAGGTCTCTGACCTCCTCCCTATGTCTCATCATTGTCGGTGATCAGGCCTACCACTGTTGTGTCGTCAGCAAACTTAATGATGGTGTTGGCCACGCAGTCGTGGGTGAACAGAGAGTACAGGAGGTGACTGAGCACGCACCCCTGAGGGGCCCCAGTGTTGAGGATCAGCGTGGCAGATGTGTTGTTGCCTACCCTTACAACCTGGGGGCTGCCCGTCAGGAAGTCCAGGATCCAGTTGCAGAGGGAGGTGTTTAGTCCCAGGGTCCTTAGCTTAGTGATGAGCTTTGTGGGCACTATGGTGTTGAACGCTGAGCTGTAGTCAATGAACAGCATTCTCATATAGGTGTTCCTTTTGTCCAGGTGGGAAAGTGCCGTGTGGAGTGCAATTGAGATTGCGTCATCTGTGGATCTGTTGTGGCGGTATGTGAATTGGAGTGGGTCTAGGGTTTCCGGGATGAAGGTGTTGACATGAGTCATAACCAGCCTTTCAAAGCACTTCATGGCTACAGACGTGAGTGCTACGGGTCGGTAGTCATTTAGGCAGGTTAACTTCGCTTTCTTGGGCACAGGGACTATGGTGGTCTGCTTGAAACATGTAGGTATTACAGACTCGGTCAGGGAGAGGTTTAAAATGTCAGTGAAGACACTTGTCGGTTGATCTGGGCATGCTCTGAGTACACGTCCTGGTAATCCGTCTAGCCCCGCGGCCTTGTGAATGTTGACCTGTTTAAAGTTCTTGCTCACATTGGCTACGGAGAGCGGAACAGCTGGTGCTCTCATGCATGCTTCAGTGTTGCTTGCCTCGAAGCGAGCATAAAAGGCATTTATCTCATCTGGTGAAAGTTAGTTAAAGTAATTGTGTCAAGGCTAATCCCTGAGTTGGCCTACAATTTAGGTAAATCTGCATGCTAGAATTTGATAACTCCAGCCTAATTTCTCTGATTCAGTCCTGTATGCTGCTGAATAACTCACAATATGTTTGATATTAGCCTAATACCAGTTAATCTTCTAGCCATCACTCCCATTCCTTATTTTTCTAATATGGTAAAGAGGAGCTGCTCAGTGCGTCCAATTGCACTCCACTTATATTACCATCAAATATTTACATGTCTCCTCTGAATGGAAATTTCTCTAATCCTGACTTCGGGGTACTGTCACTCATTCTCCGCTCTGTCTCATGATGCGCAGGCACGTTGTGCTGAAGGACAGCAACTAACGTTCCAGGGTCGCGCGCGCCACTGGCATCTATGTAAATATTGACGCTCGATTTGTGAGCACGAAGTTATCAAATAAAATCGGCATTTAGGTGATGAGATAGAACATGTTAATCTATGTTTTCTATTCGTTTGTGGTTCCTGCAATAGCCCAACAATAAAACGCATTTCCATCCTTTTTTTTTTTTTAAGCTTATGTTAACTACACAGTATAAACGCTGTCAACTACAGTATGCACCATTAGTCTAAAGCGTCCGTTAGTTCTCAATACACCACATGCTTTGAAGCTAAACAGCATAATGCTTGAACGTTCCTTTAGATTAATTCGTTTAGCAGAATACAAACTGAAATAGATTTGAAATGTTATGAATGAACGACGATGCTCAATGAAAGCGTATAGACTATTATAGGTTATAGATCTCACGACATAAAGCGTCGAGATGTAATATTATCCTACATAGGCCACATAATATGGTTTGAGAAAAACAAATGTCGTAAAAAACGCGGTTTTATGAAGATGATATAAAGATGAATGAATCTCCATTGTGCGTTACGTAATAGCATAGCCCTATAGCGTAATAGCATAGCCCTATAGCAGCAGCGCTATCAGCTCCCCCCATATCAGAGTTCTCCTCTCTCGGCCGTAGCGATAACCTCTCTCCCACTCATACAAAACAACCTTACCATTCCTTATTTCATTCGCCGGTTACATAATAATTCTGATGAACAAATTTGTGAATTGATTCATAGGAGGGCCTTGTCTTACCGTTTGGTAGACAAGTGATTAGTAGAGGAACTAGATTCGGCGCCCTCCGTATTTCACCTCCTCCGGTCGACCCTCTTATGTGATGTTTATCAGTGACTACCTCCGCTCTATCCAGAATCTCTACCCATCCCATCCACTCTCTCTAGCGCTCTGATAGAATGGACTGCTAGCCTACCCAATGACTCACTTCTTAAACTGGGCAGGTAAGGTAGAAGGGAAACTTCAGAAAGATGCGAGCGGAAAGAGTGCTGCAGATATTACATTGGAATGTCTCATCATATCCTTGTTTTTTAAAGGGGAGGTGCGACCAGAAAAGTATATGCCACGAACGAACAGTTGTTTATAGGCTCCTCAAATGGTACCGATAATAAATGCTCACACTGTAGTCAAGGGAGACATACTGCTATTTGTTGCATTGTGTCGCTTTAAACTGACGACTGTGTATATGTCGGTATTAGATCATAGAGAACGCCTGTGTTGAGTGTGAGTTTGTTTTCGGGTGGGAGGTGTGATACATCAGACAGACTTTGGAAGTATACTCCCTCCCCATTCCCTGACATGCAGTCGCTGGCGGCAGAAGAGCGAAAGTCCCCCTCGCCCCCCTTCACCCCATCTCCCCCTCAATCCCTTTCCACTTCAACAACATCCCCATTCAAGTGTCGCACCTCCAGGCTGTCCCCCTCCTCCCCATCGTTCAATAGTAGCCTAAGCACATGAAAAATACATCAAACACATCGGCCGCCCGCGGCCTCGTCACATGCAAAACCATCTCTATCTTCCAAAACTGAACACAGAACCGTGGAGCAGGACACCGACATAGAGAAACAGATAGCTACAAGGCCGGAAAATAGAAACATTGCGAGACATACAAAAAGAAACAATGAGAGCGCGTGCTGCGTGCATGTGAACCAAATGTTGAGACGCATGGTCATCCGCGAGGTCCCTTGGGGCGGTATATACATATTGTGCTTCGGTTTCAGAGCAACAGAGGCAACTCATAACCACCCATCTCACACGCCAGCATTTAATAAAAAGAGCATGACTTACCTAGCGAATAAGACCTTGTTAGATTTTTACACCGCCCCGAGTAATGACCCACTTCCCTCAGTTCAGCTTCATCTTCAGCAACACCAGTCCTTACTGTGACAGTGGCCGAGGGGAGCGACCAATGGCTATACTGTCAGCTCACAACACCACAATGCATAACGGCAGATACTGTACAGAGAACCAGAGTTGAGAGGACCCCCAGCTTTCTCTTCTCTAACAGAGATAGTCAAATCGACCAAGACACGCTAAATAAAACGAACCCCCTTATATTTAGTTAGACGTTCCACCCCTTGGAATGCATCACGGAGAGTGAAAGAGTGCATATTTCTGGTCAATTATTCTAGCCTCTTCTCGGTTGGCAGTAAAATAAAACGGCTTTGTCCTCTAGATTTTGTGGTCGGTCAGGCCGATTAATATAATTCACATAACCTTCCCCCGTCTTTCAAATGTTATGATTGAATAAACAAAACCAGGATTAAGTCTCAGCCTAAAGCTAAGAGGGTATCCATGGGGTTCATTCCAGACCCTGTGCCTGCTCCTAATGGTGTGTAATGAGCTTTCCTGCAGCCCCTAACCCCGAGACCTGCTGCTAAATCACCATGGACTAATGAGATGGAGAGATAAAAGCGGTCATTAAAAGTACTCCTAATGGGGCCTTATTATTAGCCACTTATCATAATCATTAGATTATAAACTGCAATTATCTTAACTCTGGACCAAGAGTGGTCCTCTCTGAGCCTAGAGGTCAACAGAGGATGGGTGGAACTTCTAAGGGACTGAGGTCTATAGGCATCGGTAACAGTCTTGATTCAGTCAGGCTGTGGTCAGAGTCAACTGATATTCTATTGTTTGTATTCTGAATCTAAGGCAAGACTGATCAAAATGAAGTTGCAGAGAGAGAGAGAGAGACAGTGACATTAGGGACACATTTAAGTATGTGATAAGTATGTTACTTACATTTTCACACAACTCTATTGACATCGATGCAAAATTTGCACAAAACTTAGAGTTGAGTGGACATTTCCCCAACTAGGATTCAGCCCTTCAAAGTCAGATACAGTGTCTTCAGAAAGTGTTCACACCCCTTGACTTTTTCCACATTTTGTTGCGTTACAGCCTGAATTTAAAATGTATTAAATGTAGATTTTTTTTGTCACTGGCCTAAACACAATACCCTGTAGTATTGTACTGCCACCACATAGTTCAGGCGGGGTATGGCAGGCTCAGATTGAGGGGTTAACTTGGCTTTTTGCAAAACAAAGCCCACTTCACTTTGTCCATCTTCATCAGTGGCTCTGATGTATGTCACTTCACCAATGGCTTTGTTGGAAGCATCTGAAAACCCAAAGAAACCTTTTCAGGACCCTGTCTTTCAAAGACAATTCATAAAAATCCAAATAACTTCCCAGATCTTCATTGTAAAGGGTTTAAACACTGTTTCCCATGCTTGTTCAATGAATTAATGAACATGCACCTGTGGAACGGTCGTTAAGACACTAACAGCTTACAGACGGTAGGCAATTAAGGTCACAGTTATGGAAACTTAGGACACTAAAGAGGCCTTTCTACTGACTCTGAAAAACACCAAAAGAAAAATACCCAGGGTCCCTGCTCATCTGCGTGAACGTGCCTTAGGCATGCTGCAAGGAGGCATGAGGACTGCAGATGTGGCCAGGGGAATAAATTGCAATGTCCGTACTGTGAGACGCCTAAGACAGCGCTACAGGGAAACAGGACGGACAGCTGATCGTCCTCGCAGTGGCACACCACGTGTAACAACACCTGCACAGGATAAGTACATCCGAACATCACACCTGCGGGACAGGTACAGGATGGCAACAACAACTGCCTGAGTTACACCAGGAACGCACAATCCCTCCATCAGTGCTCAGACTGTCTGCAAAAGCTGAGAGAGGCTGGACTGAGGGCTTGTAGGCCTGTTGTAAGGCAGGTCCTCACCTGTTGGATCGGAGAGTGAGGGCTATGGCCGTTCCCCCCAGAAATGTCTGGGAACTTGCAGGTGCCTTGGTGGAAGAGTGGGGTAACATCTCACAGCAAGAACTGGAAAATCTGGTGCAGTCCATGAGGAGGAGATGCACTGCAGTACTTAATGCAGCTGGTGGCCACACCAGATACTGACTGTTACTTTTGATTTTGAACCCCTCTTGTTCAGGGACACATTATTCCATTTCTGTTAGTCACATGGTTGTGGAACTTGTTCAGTTTATGTCTCAGTTGTTGAGTCTTCTTATGTTCATTCAAATATTTACACATGTTAAGTTTGCTGAAAATAAGTTGACAGTGAAAGGACGTTTCTTTTTTTTGCTGAGTTTAGCTCTGTGCATTTTGCCTTTGAGAGGGTGTTCTTAGTCTCTTAGTGCATGGGATATGGAGCTGCTTCAGATCCTGTAGTGAGTCCATGCTTCCCAATCTTTCTGCTTTTTTTCAGGGAGTGGTAAATCCCAATCACAAGTGTCTGAGGAGAGTTACCGCAGTATGGCTCTGCCCTGTATGGTTACTTGAGCTACCAGGCCGAGAGGGTCGAAGAGGCTGTTTACCATTGACAGGACTCCACGTCGTGTGAATGGTTTACTGCTGACTGATACTCCGAAGGTGAAGGTGTCTGTTTCTTTTCCCCATAAACCAAGACTGTGCTGCATGAATAGAAAATGTCTCTCCACAAACTGTCGAGTGTCTGCTCCGTGTTCTTGCTCACCATCTTGAGCGGCTCGCCTGAGCCCGTAGATGGCGACAGCAGGAGACGGTCTGTTGCCGAAGACATGGCCCTAAATCATGTACTCGATGATGTCTTTTGTGACGTCAATGACTCTGTACCATAATAATCTCAGGTAGTTTCTGTGATCTTCTCTCACAACGAAACATCTGTTTGATACCAACATGTTTCAAGCACACCACAATAGTCCCTGTCCCTGTGCCTAAGAACACTAAGGAAACCCACTCACATCTGTAGCCATGGAGTGCTTTGAAAGGCTGGTCATGGCTCACATCAACACCATTATCCCAGAAACCCTAGACCCACTAAAATTTGCATACTGCCCCAACAGATCCACAGATGTTGCAATCTCGATTGCACTCCACACTGCCCTTACCCACCTGGAAAAAAGGAACACCTATGTGAGAATGCTATTCATTTACTACAGCTCAGCGTTCAACACCATAGGGCCCTCAAAGCTCATCACTAAGCTAAGGACCCTGGGACTTAAGCTAAGCTAAGGACCTCTGCAACTGGATCCTGGACTTCCTGACGGCAGCCCCAGGTTGTAAGGGTAGGCAACAACACATCCGCCACGCTGATCCTCAACACGTGGGCCCCTCAGTGGTGCGTGCTCAGTCCCCTCCTGTACTCCCTGTTCACTCATGGATGCATAGCCAGGCACGACTCCAACACCATCATTACAGTGGTAGGCCTGATCACCGACAACGACGAGACAGCCTATTGGGAGGAGGTCGGAGACCTGGCCGTGTGGTGCCAGGACAACAACCTCTCTCTCAACGTGATCAAGACAAAGGAGATGATTCTGGATTACAGGAAAAGGAGGACCGAGCACGCCCCCATTCTCATCGACGGGGCTGTAGTGGAGCAGGTTGAGAGCTTCAAGTTCCTTGTTGTCCACATCACCAACAAACTATCATGGTCCAAGCACACCAAGACAGTCGTGAAGAGGGCACGACAACACCTATTCCCCCTCAGGAGATTTCGCATGGATCCTCAGATCCTCAAAAGGTTCTACAGCTGCACCATCGAGAGCAACCCTTCTACGCTGCTGCTACTCTCTGTTATTATCTATGCATAGTCACTTTAATAACTCTACCTTCATGTATATTACCTAAATTACCTAATCTAACCGGTGCCCCCGCACATTGACTCTGTACCGGTACCCCCTGTATATAGCCTCGCTATTGTTATTTTACTGCTGCTCCTCAATTATTTGTTACTTTAATTTCTTATTTTTTAAAATGGCATTGTTGGTTAAGTAAGCATTTCACTGTAAGGTCTACACCTGTTGTATTCGGAGCATGTGACAAATTTGATTTGAACTGAATCATTTTGTATTTAACCAATAAGGGCCGAGGGTGTGTGGTATATGACCAATATACCATGGCTAAGGGATGTTTTTATGCACGAAGCAACGCGGAGTGCCTGGACACAGCACGGTATATTGACCATATACCATAAACCCCAGGAGGTGCCTTACTGCTATTATAAACTGGTTACCAAAGTAATTAGAGCAGTAAAAATAAATGTTTTTCCATACCCGTTGTACACATATTTGTTTACATCCCTGTTCGTGAACATTTCTCCTTTGCCAAGATAATCCATCCACCTGACAGCTTCTGGATGGTGTCCATCCATCAAGAAGCTTAGGTAGGGGCGGCAGGTAGCCTAGTGGTTAGAGCTTTGGTTAAATAAAGGTTAAATAAAATAAAAAATACATTTAACAGCATGATAATTACACAGGTGCTGGGGACAATAAAAGGCCACTCTAAAATGTTCCGTTTTGTTACACAACACAATGCCACAAATGTCTCAAGTTTTGAAGGATCGAGCAATTGGCATGCTGACTGCAGGAATGTCCAACAGAGCTGTTGCCAGATAATTTAATGTTGTTTTTCTCTATCATAAACCGCCTCCAACGTCGTTATAATTTGGCAGTACGTCCAACCAGCCACCCGGACAGCTGATGAAACTGTGGGTTCGCACAACCAAAGAATTTCTGCACAAACTGTCAGAAACCATCTCAGGGAAGCTCATCTGCGTGCTCATCGTCCTCACCAGGGTCTTGACCTGACTGCAGTTCGGCGTCGTAACCAACTTCAGTGAGCAAATGCTCACATTCAATGGCCACTGGCATGCTGGAGAAGTGTGCTCTTCACGGATGAATCCCGGTTTCAACTGTACCGGGCAGATGGCAGATAGAGTGTATGGCGTTCTGTGGGCGAGCGGTTCTATGATGTCAAAGTTGTGAACAGAGTGCCCCATGGTGCCGGTGGGGTTATGGTATGGGCAGGCATAAGCTACGGACAACGAACACAATAGCATTTTATCGATGGCAATTTGAATGCACATAGATACCGTGACGAGATCCTGAGGCCCGTTGTCGTGCCATTCATCTGCCGCAATCACCTCATGTTTCAGCATGATAATTGCACAGTCCCATGTCACAAGGATCTGTAAACAATTCCTGGAAGCTGAAAATGTCCCAGTTCTTCCATAGCCTGCATACTCACCAGACGTCAACCACTGAGCCTGTTTGGGATGCTCTGGCTCGATGTGTACCACAGAGTGTTCAAGTTCCCGCCAATATCCAGGAACATTGAAGAGTGGGGCAACATTCCACAGGCCACAATCGGCCTGATTGATCAACTCTATGCGAAGGAGATGTGTCACGCTGCATGAGGCAAACGGTGATCAAGTTTCAAGTTAATGTCACATGCACAAGTACAGTAAAATGCCTTTCTTGCAAACTCAAAACCCAAGAATACAAATATCAATAACAATGTAATATCAGAAAAAGCACACGAGAAATAAGAATAAGAAATACACAATGAAGTAAGCATACTATATACAGGAAATATTTATTAAGTCAGTTCCAATAGCATATTTACATGTGCAGAGGTACATGTGTAGGGAAAAGGTGACTAGGCAACATGATATAAGATAAACAGAGCAGATTGTATGTGATTCTATTTTATTAGGATCCCCATTAGCTGTTGCAAAACCAGCAGCTACTCTTCCTGGGGTCCACACAAAACACAATACAGATCATCATTAGACAAGAACAGCTCAAGGACAGAACTACATACATTTATACGGACTACACATTCACACAAAATGTGCATATTTTGTTTGAGTGAGCAAATGATTGAGTGTTTGTGTGCGTGTTGGAGGGAGTGTGTGTGTGTAGGGCCCTGGGAGTATGCATAGAAATAAAAGGTCAACAAAGATACAAGGTAAACTCCGTGTAGCTATTTATCAGTTGTGTTGCTTGAGGATAGAAGCTGTTCAAGAGCCCGTTGGTGTCACACTTGATGCAGCGGTACCTCTTCCCGTGCGGCAGCAGAGAAAAATAGTCTATGGCTTGGGTGGGTGGGGGTCTTGGACGATTTTCCCAGGCCTTCTTTTCACACCGCCTGATAGAGGTTCTGGTTAGGAGGGAGCTCGGCCCCAGTGATGTACTGGGCTGTCCACACAACCCTCTGTAGCGCCATGCGACGAGGGCGGTGCTATTGCCATACCAAATCAGTGTTGCAGCCAAGCATACTAGACACTGAATGGTTCTGATCCACACCCCTACTTTTATTTATATATATATATATATATATATATATTTTTTAAAAAGGTATCTGTAACCAACATATGCATATCTGTATTCCCAGTCATGTAAAATCTATAGATTAGGGGCTGATTAACTTATTTCAATTGACTGATTTCCTTACAGTTCATATAAGTCAGTTAAAGCATCAAAATAGTTGCATTTATATTTTTGTTCTTTACTTTTACACCACTGTACCCCAATGTCAGCATGGAATTGTTTATAAAAAAAAAAAATGTAAAGCTGAAATGTCTTGAGCCAATAAGTATTCAATCCCTTTGTTACGGCAAGCCTTGCATTCAGAAGTAAATGTTTTCTTCGCAGTCACATAAGTCCCATGGACCCACTGTGTGCAGGCAGTGTTTAACATGGTTGTTGAATCACCTCGTCCCTGAAATCCACTGCTCGGCTGGGGTACAAACAGATTCAGCCATAAAGACCAGTATGGTTTTCCAATGACTTGCAAAAAAGTCATTGGAAAACAGACACTGAATAGCTGTTTGAGCATGGTGAAGTTATTAACTACACGTTGGATGGTGTATCAACACACCCAGTCACTACAAAGATACAGGCGTCCTTCCCAACTCAATTGCCGGAGAGGAAGGATAACGTTTAAGGATTTCACCATGAGGCCAAAACAATTAATGGCTGTGATAAGAGAAAACTAAGGATGGATCAACATTGTAGTTAAGCCACAACATTAACCTGAAAGACAGAGTGAAAAGGAAACCTGTACGGAATAAACAAATACAAAACATGCATCCTGTTTGCAACAATGCAATATAGCAAAATTTATGCAAAGCAATAAGCATTTTTTTCCTGAAAAAAAAAGTGTTTTGGAATTGCCCAAAACATTAGAGTACCACTCTATATCTTCAAGCATAGTGGTGGCTGCATCATGTTATGGTTATGCTTGTAAATCGTTAAGGACTGGGGTGTTTTCCAGGCATAATGGGAGCTAAGCACAGGAAAAATCCTAGAGGAAAACCTGGTTCAGTCTGCTTACACCAGACACTGGGAGATGAATTCACCTTTCAGTAGGATAACCTAAAACAAGGCCAAATCTACACTGGAATGTTCCCGATGGACCGATCTACAGTTTTTACTTAAATCTGCTTGACAATCTTGGGCAAGACACGAAAACGGTTGTCTAGTTATGATCCACAACCAATTTGACAGAGCTTGAAGAATTTTGAAAATAATACATTGGCAAATACAATCCAGGTGTAGAAAGCTCTTAAACTTACCCAGAAAGACAGTTACACTATAATTGCTGCCAAAGTGATTCTAACATGTATTGACTCAGGGGTGTGAAAATGTCATTTTCTAATAAATTAGCAAACACCGTTTTCACTTTGTCATTATGGAATATTGTGTGTAGAGGGGTGAGATAAATATATATATATATATTTTTTTTACATCCATTTTGATTTCAGACTAAAAACAAAATGTGGAATAAGTCAAGTGTGAATACTTTCTGAAGGCACTTTACTTCTATACACCTACAAGAAACCTGCCTGTCTGAGTTAAAGAGGGGGAACAAACAAAAGCATGTGTTAAAATATGATTTAATTTACAAAGTTAAAATACATGATCGACCCCCAAAAAAAAAAAAAAAACATTAACCCATTCTATTTACATGATAAAAAAAAAAAAATCAGGACACAAATTAAGTAGTCAAGTGTTGTCCAAAAGAGCCATTGTGGCCCTGGGAGAAAGTGTGAATGTTGTGGTAGCACACACTCTGGATGTTGTGAGTGGGATTGGCACAACGTCGGGCACCTCAGTTCTCCAGGTAACAGAAGATACTTCTTTGGGGTCCTTTGGCTGCTGGTGTGTTGTTTTCCCGACGTGGCCGCTTAGCAGCCGGGGCCAAAACCTCTATTTGTCCCCGCTTCTTCATCTGCAAAATAAAGAGATATTCAGAGTGAAATATGAGAAATGACTCCTGTTGCTAAAATAATAGACCAGAACCAGTCAGAGATACACGAAGCTAGTCAACAAACTCTCCACCACGTTAGCAGCAAATGTCCCATTACGATAACATTCCGATTTAGGCACTTAATTTCTTACTGGAATGTAATTATTTTGGTGCCGGCATGGAGTCCCATTACAATTCTACACACCCAGCTGTGTTTGTTGAGGTCTGTAGATCTACTGTACGGCTCTGAGAAGTACTACAGCTATTTAAAGATCAATTAGGCCTCAGTTTAAAACAGAACTCCCCAACAGAGTCTTAACACGGTTAGCAGGAGCTGTCACATTTTAATGTAATTATCATTAAATGTCATTATGACTAATAAAAATTAGAGCCAATTTAAAAAAAGACAATGTCCTGAGACAAATTGGAATTTCATGTTTCATGCTGCTTCCCTGATCGGTTCAGAGATTAGACACATAGAATGTACAAAACATTAAGAACACGAATCCTAATATTAAAGTTTCACCCCATTTTGCCCTCAGAACAGCCTCAATTCGTCAGGGCATGGACTTTACAAGGTGTCGAAAGTGTTCCACAGGGATGTTGACTCCAATTGCTTCCCACAGTTGTGTCAAGTTGATACACACAGGAAACTGTTGAGCAAGCAGCGTTGCAGTTCTTGACACACTCAAACCGGCACCTACTACCATACCCTGTTCAAAGGCACTTAAATATTTAGCATTGCCCAGTCACACTCTGAATGACACACATACACAAGCCATGTCTCAATTGTATTCACTTGTCTCCTCCCCTTCATCTACACTGACTGAAGTAGACTTAACAAATAAGGGATCATAGCTTTCACCTGGATTCACCTGGTCAGTCTACGTCATGGACACTCACTGCATACAATCATATGAAAATTCATATTCCACACAGATCTAGTTTGGATTATGTAACGCTGTACACATTCAGCTAAAAGCTGAGTTGAAGTACATGCAAACATTTTGAAAAAGTATGGACAAGAGCGAGCAGTGAAACATTGACAGCTATGGCCTTTGTCGCCACCCTATGGTCTAATATCAGTACTACACTACAGGGTCCAACATGACAACTAGCACAGCAATGACTAGACTGGCACAAGTTCTACAGAAGAAACCAGGTGTTCTTAAAATATGAAATGGATAGGGAGGCTTTCGAAAGAGAAATTATAATACATTTACAACACTGACCAACAAGCACCCTCATCCTCTTATGTGTGTTGGGCCCACAGGATTACATAGAAAAACCATTATATTGTAACTATGATCGGACCTACCTGTTTTTTGGGGGCCTCCGCAGCAGAGGCCTCTTTCTCTGGCGACAGGCTTTGGAAGACGAACCCCCGGGTGTTGCGGGGGGCTAGAGGGTTCCCCTCGGAGATGCAGGCCAGCTTCTGCAGCACGGAGCGGGGCTGGCTGAGCAACGAGCCCCTCTTCACCTGAGGTCGGGGTCAAAGGTTGAATAGAGGTCAAACGGTCCGAGTCATCTAGTAAAGATTCTTAGAAGGAGCAGATTACACAACAGTGAAAATCACAAGTGTCACACTAGAGGGAGTGATTACTAGTATGAGGAAGGTACTGACCATGGTGGGTTGAGAGGGTCTCGGGAAGGGGTTCTGAGCTGGGGCTTTCTCCGCCTGGGGCGCAAGAGGCAGCTCTGGAAAACAGATGGAGGGATTGTGATGGAGGGTTAAAACAGGAGTACCTCAAAAAGGAGAAATTTGCAGTCATCTTCCGAATATCTCTCATTCCAAAACAGCTCACCTTTCTTCTGTAGTTTCTTGGCAGTCAGTTTCTTGGCCAGCTTCATGAACTGGCTGTCCTCCTCTCCAATTTGGTCCTCCTCTTCCTCGTCCACGTCCTCCTCTTTCTTGGCCTTAGCGTCGGACTAGAAGGACAGTGGGGAGTTCGACACATGATACACCACACATAAACGCACACTACATAGAAGACAGACCAGGGGTGTAATCATTAGTACAAATCTTAGCAAACTGAAAAAGTTGAGCAACGAATACGAGAGTTTCTATTGGACAAATTCAGCTCGGTCCCGCCTCGTTTGGTTCCTAGTGAATACACCCGTTTCCCCTGACAGAACAGAATGACACACACCAAGTGTTCGATACACTCCCATATGCTATACAAACCTGTTCTCGTAGCCACTGCTCCCTTTCCAGCCTCTCTCTCCTCCTCTGCAGCTCAGCCTGGTCTAGCTCTTCCTCCTCCTCCTCCTCTTCCTCCCCCTCCACCCCCATGCCATCCATGTCAAAGCCATCGTCTATGGAAGAAAAGCACCACACACAATCTCAAAATTTATTTAACCTTTATTTTGACAGAGTCAATGTTGTTACCAAGGTCTCTTTTCCAGATGAGCCCTGTTCAGCGCAATATCAAAATACACATCCATTTTAAAATACACAATATAAAAATACAAATCAGTAAAAAGACACCTTAACAGCAGTCTGAAATGCCCTAGAGGCACCAATTATGAAGTGCATCGAGATCATATCCTTCCAACACGTAAGGTGGAAAAAACTGAACACTACAAGCCGATCTCCCCAACTCAGTGGATATGGAATGGATCTCCAGAGTCAGCCATCCCTGAGACTGGGTCTAGTATCTTGTACATCTAGAAGTTAACAATAAAGTAAGGTACTGAGGAAGTTTACGCAGGAGGGCTTTAGAATAAAAAAATAAAATAAAAAAAAGCAGTGCAATGAATCGATCTACAAGACTTCAAAGAGATCCAGTCTACTTTCTCATCTGTGTTGCCTGCTGTTTGGTGTTTAAGGCTGGGTTTCTGTACAGCACTTTGTGACATCGGCTGATGTAAAAAGGGCTTTATAAATACATTTGATTCATTTCTGACAGAATGCAGTGAAGTGTACTGAACCATCACTTGTAACACCATCCATCACATCATCCATCACTTGTAATAAAGTTGTTGACAAAGTCAGCACTGGGTTATACCGACTGTTGATTAAATCTTGTGGAATAGGAAAGTATTATATTCAGTCTTAGACGAACACACACTCACCGATGTTCTTCCAGCGGAAGCGGCGAGCTCGGCCCGGGCCGTCTGAGTGCAGGTCCCCGTCGGCGAGGTAACGCTCCTGGTACAGCCGCAGTCGCCGCTTGTCGTCGTCAAGGACCTGTTTCCTGTAGACGAGCGGATTCAAGCAAGCTTTAGGTTAAACATTTCACACAGACATCCGATGATTTGATTGCTCCCCAAAAAAACTACTACTAAACATTACCTGTAAAGGTAACGCACATTGTGCATGGTTTTGGTTCTTAACCAAATAGGAGAAATAGTGACATTTTTCTTTGATTGTTTTCGTTGAGGGATTTAGAATGTCCTGTTTCAACACTTACATGTGGATCTTGTTGACCTGGTCCTGCAGCTCTTCATCAGAAGGGAGTTCGTCCAGCAGCTCCTCTTCCTCATATTCATTCTCACCGTCATCCTCATCCTCACTGCCCACGTCACTACCTGAGAGCTCAGCCTCAGAGTCCACAAACTCTGCCATGCGCCTGGAGGCGGGGGGGGGGAGACAACCGGACATGAATCCAAAGTGGGCTTGAACTATCCTTCTGGAAACAACATTTTAACCTGATGGAGAGTGGACGGACAGTCGGCTAACGGATGCCTAAAGCTAACGGCTGGCTGATCAAAGTTCTCACGTCATATTGGATGGAGCAGTCTTTCTGATATGACACCGCGGTCTGAACTCTGATATTCTCATTGTAGGACGCCTAGGGATGCATTCTGGGACCAGGCAATCATTTCAATATTAGAAACACCTCCCCACCCCAAACGTTCCCCCCTTGGCATCTACACGATTGACGTGGATGCCCCATTTTTAAATCAAAATGGTTAATAGTGAGGAGTGTGCATCACAGATAAGGCATGGACACCTACTCAGACCTAAAAGCTATAGACTAAGACAGTAGACTACTGAAACTTTTTCAGTGGGCAGAATCTCACAACACCCACCCCGCATCGAA
The DNA here is from genome assembly GCA_030435695.1 of Brachymystax lenok tsinlingensis. Taxonomy (NCBI): domain Eukaryota; kingdom Metazoa; phylum Chordata; class Actinopteri; order Salmoniformes; family Salmonidae; genus Brachymystax; species Brachymystax lenok. The sequence goes on from CM059799.1 coordinate 33,178,539, forward strand.
TAGCTACCAACTTTTACATCAACAAATAGATAATTGAATTTTCAATCTCTTATCAAAATGAAAAGAAACCAATACATTTAACCAATAAAATGTAATTTGTCAGTTTATAGATGGGGCAATATACACTCTTAATTTCTGTAAAAAAAAAATATAAAAAAATGGGGTGACCCCACTGCAGTTCCCCGACTGAATACCATTGGACTAAGGTATAGGTGAATGTAGAACCAAAAAGACAGATGTGTATGCAGCTTGGTGTTTACTGCCTTCTCTGTTTAAAAAGAGAATCAATGCTGTACCCTCATCGACCAAAGCAAACAGTCCTAAATGACTGGTTTATGCAGTGTCCGTTTTAATGCCTTCTCTGGGCAATGCTGCCTTGACTGAGCTCACATCCTTTAAGAGGCTCTATCATCAAGGAAACCCAACAGCTGTGTGTTGGTAAGTTCATGATTCAGGAACAGTTCTGCCTCTACTTACATTTTCTTCTTTCCTTGACGGGGTGCAAACACAGCCTCCCTCTCCTCCTCTTCTACCTCGTTCTCTCCATCCGACTCCTCGTCCTCCTGGAAGGAAAGGAAGGAAAAGAAGGAGGAGTTAGTTCACCGGTTCGGGCTATACGTCGTTGACGCACGCGAACGCACACGCTAAAGTGTCTTACATGCTCACTCTGGCTCTCCACGTCTGACAGAAGTCGAAACTCGCAATCCTCTTCTTCCTCCTCCAACCGCTTCTTACTGAAACACCACGTAAATTTCATTTAGCCTTTACAGTGATCAAAATGTGAATCTACAGCCTGAGAATATCATAGTGGTTAGTAGAAGTGTGAGATGGTACTCCGTTACACCCAGAAAGGAAATTCGTTCTGAGATATTAGGCTTGCGCTTTTTACCGGTCTTCAGCGGTTGAAGAGTGTAGGGTGGGGCTCGAGTTGGATCGCAAGGGGGAGACACCTATATGGACAGAAAGATTGAGAAATGGAACCAAAACATTACACCTGTATACTACCACCTTATACCAAATCGCCCAGACACACCCGCTTACCTTGAGTAGTAAACTTCCCAGAGCAGAGGCCGAGCAGCTGATCCAGGTCATCGTCTCGGTCCATTTCTAACTCCATCTTCTCCTCCTCCCTTTTCCTCCCTTCCGCTCCTTCCTTCTCCCTTTCTGCCTGTGTGGTGGGGAACACTCCCGAACAGAGCACCAGCAGCTCATCCTCTTGTGTTGCCCCTAGACCTCCCTCTCGCTTCCTCTCCTTCGCTCCCCCCCTTCTGTGTGGTAGGGAACACTCCCGAACACAGTCCTAACAATTCCTGCGAGGCCCCAAGCCCCCCCACGCCGCCCTCTTTGGCCGTCCCGAACCCCCCAGAGCACATTCCTAACAGCTCCCCCATGTTAGCGTCCATAGCGTTCTCATCCAGGCTGTCCAGTAGGAGCTGTCTCTTATGGGAGCGCGGGGGGCCGGTGCGGGGCCCCACGTTGAGGAAGCCGTCGGCATCCAGGAGCTGGGAGTCCTCCTCCACAGAGAAGCATCCCTGGGACGGGGCCCCCATGGGGCCAGAAGACTCGCCGGGGGAGTGGAGAGCGTACAGGTCCTGGGAGTCCTCCACGGGCAGCGAGAGGGAGGGCTCGGAGAGTTTGCCTGAACTCTGTGGGATGGAGAGAGAGGGATGAGACGCTGGGGACGAATCTCAGCAAAGGAGTCTTCCTTTCTTCCTCAAGGGTTAAATTCTAACTGGAGATAAGCATGTCTGTGCAACTTGAATTCAGAGACTTGCGGAAGTATGGGAGCGGCAGCACCCCCTGATGGCGCTCCTCAGAACCAAAAATGTATGTTTTGACAGAGAACTTTTAGCCTAATGTAGTAATTGAAATACAGACAATGACTGTAGGCCTATAACTCACAGGTAGCCTAACAATAGTATTTCTTGCAGTAAAATGATACAATTAACACATGGTGTGTCTCTGGGAATAGGAGTGGAGAAATATGTATCTTGAGAGAATGTGTATGCACGGTTAGGGACTGTGCAAATGTGCAGTCTGTCAGCTGACAATAGGCTATTTCAACCACATAAAATAGGCATCCAAGACGAACTGAAATCTTAGATTCATGGATATAGTTTTAACTTCCTTGAAACTAATGATGTCATATGGACATTATGCAGGGGTAAAACAATGTCTCTGCTGTTTTAGAGTTTTGCATTTTCGCTCCGGTCCCTACATGTCCACTATGAAAACAGTGTTGTTTGACATGACAACGAATGTAAATGCCAGGGAAGGGTTATTGTGATTGGTTCCTACCTTAAGTGTTGATAAGTGATTCCTAGGGGACCCTATCATCTTTGGCTACATTGAATGTTCTCTTAGTAGCTAACATTCATGCGCCGCGTATTCCTCTATGATTTAAAAATACACTGTTGCACAAACATGCTGATTCAGGTCTACACCATCACTGGTATTAATCAGGCTGTATAGCTAGTTACGTTTGCTTTGACTCAGCCAGCTAACTAACTAACAATTAGCGGCTAACACGTTTTGCACACAACTTGCTAAGACAGATGTAACTAGTTTGCAGATGTAAGAAACAAACTAATGTAATTATAGAACGCTAGTGGATTTATATTAAGCAGCAAAGTGAAAACAGCATTGTTGTCATCAACATTGTTGCATGTGCTTCCTTGACCATGCAGACTGAACGCAAGTGTCTCGTGGTCGAGGAACAACAAATGAGCTCCTTGAGTGATGGGGCGGGGCTAGGTCTGTGTGGAAAGCGGCATGGAGTGAGAGCAGAGAGATGACTTAAGTAGCGAAGTAAATTATAAAAATTGACGTTACACACGGGATATCACATTCAAAAAACAAACATTCAAATACGGTTATAGAAGGTGAAGTAAAAACCCAAACCGGTCCGTGCATAAATACCGGTATATCGTAAAATACGGTATACCGCCCAGTCCTACATTACACTTGGGTGTTTTAATAGATGTCGCTTTCCATTCATCAAATGGCGGGGCGGGCACTGTTTTAGATGCTGGAATCCTTGTAGAGTGGATCAAACGGGCGCAGGTAGGCTACTTGTTGTAGTGATTTGTTTGACAGTAGCTAGGTTTGATTCCAATTGGCGACAGATTTTCATGCAAATATTCTCCAATTTTGTATAAAGAATATGCAAATTTTCCCACTAGTGGCGTTTCCACCAAACGGACTTGTTGCAGATAAAAATCTGTGCGTCACGTAGCGCACACAAAATGTTTTTTTTTCTAAAATAGTTAGATCCAATTTCAGTTTGTGTGACAAATAAAGCAAGTATAGTGTAGAGAATCATTGTACCATCTAAACCGCTGTGAAATATCTTCTCAATAACCAAAAATATTGTATTTTCAGCTGGTGTACAAAAGTAAGATACAAAAACTAAACTTGACAATGGGAAACATAGGACAGAGCTACCACTTAGACTTGCTTTCAGTGAGAATGACAGATCTAGAACTCACTTCTATGTGAATTTGGTCAAGTCGCCCCAAAGTGATATATTGCAGCTTTAAGTTCTCATGTACAGAATAAAAATCTATAGTTCAATGTGTTTACATCACATTTTCAACACGACTGAGTTGCTTTAAATAGCGAAATGTGTTTCCTCTGGTCTTGGCACGTGCGCTCTAGCCAATCTCTCACAGATACAGTGCGGGTAGGCTAGTCTACGTGATGAGATTAGCCTATTACGGATAATGATTTGGATTTGTCAAAACAGCAGTCAAGCATCGATCACGTCACCAGAATAAGACCCTCGATATTTATTGGAAAGCAGCATCAAGCTCATAGTGCACTTTCATAACAGTTCATAACATTACATCTGTAGCTGAATAAGCTGCACGGTTTCCTGAGTTGTAGTGGGAGGACCACACACACACACACACAATATCATCGTGTGACTCCCAAGTTTAAGTCAATATGATGGTTATTATATCAATATATGCGCATAAAAGCATTTCCACCGCCATTTCTCGCATTTTACAGACACAAAAAGTTGGCAACATCTCAAACAAATTATCTGTCGGCATTTATATGTACCGAAACGTCCATTTTCCATCACAGCTGTTGTGATTTGTTTATTTTTATACACAGGGTTCATCCATTTTTGACAAATGGAATTTAATATTTTTCATACCTTTTAACCAAATTTCCATGACCAACGGTTGGCGGCATGACCACAACAATTGGCGCTTACTTCTTATACGTACATAAAATACGTAATGTGGTATGGACACTGGGATGCTGCTCTCTGATCCCATGTACCACCTCCTGTCGTTGTGCAAGGTACTTAACCCACCCAAAGTAGAATACCTGTTAGGCAAGAGTTTAAAACAGACGTGGTCAACCCTTAGTCTGGAGAGCTACTGGGTGTGCAGGCTTTTGATCAAGCCCTGCTCAAAACAGTTTATCAAGGTCCAGTTGAGCAGCTCATTTCTTACGTGGTTTGTTATAGAGGGACTGGAATAAAAGCCTGCACAACCATTAGCTCTCCTGGGGGACGGTAGACCACCCTTAATGTATAACATTGCAACCAAACACGTTTAATGCCTTTTGAAATAATTGGCTCATTCAATATATCAAAGATCAAATGGCTCTGGTACTCTAGAAATGTTTTTATTCTGCTGAAGCAAGCCCACACATTTTCTTCAGGAAATGTACCTTTTCGAGTTTAGTCATATTCATCTTAGCTACCTCAGAAGTGTTTACATTGCAGGCTGATTAGCATTTATTGAGTTAAAGTATCTACAAAACCAGTTGAAGCCACATAATCCAAAAGGCTACATCAATTATGTTTTCTTAAAATAAACTGTTTGTGACACACAAATTAATCACAAGTGTTGGTGGAAAGTTTTTGGGGACATGACTCAAACATTAATACATGCAAATAATAGCTAAGCAGTTAACTAGAGGGTACAAGATGTCCTTGAATAGGCTACTTAGTTATTAGTCTGTCCTCTATCATATTTTATAGGCTAGGCCTACCTGCTGCTGCAGGAATGCCCGACTGTCTCTCGCTCCTTGATAAACAGCCCTATCGTCTCGCACACATGCAGGTGACAGCCGCAAACAAGACGCGCTTAAGTGTCATGCTGATATGTAGATATTTATTTGATTGACAAAATATTTAAACTGTGCCTAAATAATGTACATTATCAGAAATTAAATGAAATGAATACTCCAAAACTTTTTGGATTTGATCATTTTCCAAAACTTTTCCAGGACTGGAAACCATCATTTTAAAACTCCACAACCATACGAACTCTACGCGGTATGACTTTACTCACATAAAAACATGGTTGATCATCACGCCTGGTTGTGTTCATGCCACATTAAAAGGGTAATTCATTTTTACAGGGAAATGGCACGACTTTACTATTATGCTCATAAAAAAAAAACAATGCATGCGCATAAGAGGTCCCGCACCCCCTGTCAAAACAGTTCCCTCGCGCCTGCTTGAATTGTCACATAAAGTATGCATTACTGGGAGACATGCATACTGGGGTCTGTGTGGTTATGACTGGCTCTCTCCTGACACTGTTATACTGTCATACAGCGGAACGGAAAAGACTGGGTCCTAGTCATACAGGCCATTAACTCTTCTAAACTGGCAGTGTCGTACCTTGGAGGCAGATCCCAGGAAACTGGGTCGGAAGAAGCAGGGTGAGGGGGAGCGGAGGGCGCTGGCTGACAGGCCCCTGCCTCCTGTGGTGCTGCGGTTGATAGGCTGGTAGGACGGCAGCATGGAGCCCAGTAGCTCAAAACTACTGTTGTGACTGTTGTCCTTGGCCAGGGACAGAGAATCTTCCTCCTCTGTAGCGGGAAAGAGACATAGAATGTAAATTAAATTTAACTAGGGAAACTTCAAATGTTCATAATCAAGATGGTAAGTCGTTTAAAAAAAAATGTTTAACCTACACTGGAAAAAAACAAGATTCCATCAAGGATGAGAGTATTTTCTGAAGTAGCATAGTTGTGACAATTCACTTGAAAGATGTTCAGTCGCTACTCACCCATCTTTGTGTAACTGTCTTGACCACCAGGATCTGTCCTCTTCACACCATCTCTGTCAGAGACTCAAATGTCAACAACTTGGGACAGATAACAGATACTAACTTAATGAGCACATACACCAGTGTTCATTTTGGCACTCTTTTTCCCCACATGTAGTCTAGTCTTAGTCATTTTGACTACAATTATAACAGTCTTAGTCACATTTGTAATAATGATTTAGTATAGTTATTATTCTAGTATTACTTCATTAACCTATAGTAAACATAAAATCAGACTTCCATGTGCGTAAACATACATAGCCTTGTCCTACCAAAATATTTTCCTGCGTTACATCCTATTCTCTGCCAACAGCAGAAATATGACAAACATAAGAATATCATAATTATCTGGCCATGGAATAATTAATCAGGCGCGGAGAGCGAAAGAGCAGCACGTATCTCCAGAAGGTTCCGCAAATAGTATGGCATGTATCCCACACGGTCGCTTCATTGCCATTTTTATTAACGTTTAACAGCCACACATTGTTTCGCCCAGGGAAACAAAAACTTGAGTCTGAATCTAGTCACAAGTCCCTATGGCTTCGTTCAAGTCCCAGTGCTCAAGTCGGAGTCACTGGGTCCATATTAACTAAAAAATAAAAAGTTATTTACCCAGTCAGTGTAGTGGCAAGAGGAATTTAGTCAAAATTGTTTGCTATCCCTTTCTGTGCCACCAAATGCTTGCATATAGGCTACTGGTAATGTTATCCCAATTAATATAATTGCAAAGTGAGTAGTTCATTTCATCCAAAAGAATTGTTTAAATTAATCATATAAATCGTTCAAAAAAAAGTTTATGGCCTTATTCGCAAGACTGCAAAACATTTTTTTTGGGGGGGGGACGAAAACATGAATACATACTAATAACAGCTAAACAGTAAACTAGAGGGTACAATACAGTGAGGGAAAAAAGTATTTGATCCCCTGCTGATTTTGTACGTTTGCCCACTGACAAAGAAATGATCAGTCTATAATTTTTATGGTAGGTTTATTTGAACAGTAAGAGACAGAATAACAAAAAAATCCAGAAAAACACATGTGAAAAACGTTATCAATGGAATTGCATTTTAATGAGGGAAATAAGTATGACCCCCTCTCAAATCAGAAAGATTTCTGGCTCCCAGGTGTCTTTTATACAGGTAACGATCTGAGATTAGGAGCACACTCTTAAAGGGAGTGCTCCTAATCTCATCTTGTTACCTGTATAAAAGACACCTGTCCACAGAAGCAATCAATCAGATTCCAAACTCTCCACCATGGCCAAGACCAAAGAGCTCTCCAAGGATGTCAGGGACAAGATTGTAGACCTACACAAGGCTGGAATGGGCTACAAGACCATCGCCAAGCAGCTTGGTGAGAAGGTGACAACAATGGAAGAAACACAAAAGAACTGTCAATCTCCCTCGGCCTGGGGCTCCATGCAAAATCTCACCTCGTGAAGTTGCAATGATCATGAGAATGGTGAGAAATCAGCCCAGAACTGGAGGATCTTGTCAATGATCTCAAGGCAGCTGGGACCGTAGTCACCAAGAAAACAATTGGTAACACACTACGCCGTGAAGGACTGAAATCCTGCAGCGCCCGCAAGGTCCCCCTGCTCAAGAAAGCACATATACATGCCCGTCTGAAGTTTGCCAATGAACATCTGAATGATTCAGAGGACAACTGGGTGAAAGTGTTGTGGTCAGATGAGACCAAGGTCTCTTTGGCATCAACTCAACTCGCCGTGTTTGGAGGAGGAGGAATGCTGCCTATGACCCCAACAACACCATCCCCACCGTCAAACATGGAGGTGGAAACATTATGCTTTGGGGGTGTTTTTCTGCTAAGGGGACAGGACAACTTCACCGCATCAAAGGGACGATGGACGGGGCCATGTACCGTCAAATCTTGGGTGAGAACCTCCTTCCCTCAGCCAGGGTATTGAAAATGGGTCGTGGATGGGTATTCCAGCATGACAATGACCCAAAACACACGGCCAAGGCAACAAAGGAGTGGCTCAAGAAGAAGCACATTAAGGTCCTGGAGTGGCCTAGCCAGTCTCCAGACCTTAATCCCATAGAAAAATCTGTGGAGGGAGTTGAAGGTTCGAGTTGCCAAATGTCAGCCTCGAAACCTTAATGACGTGGAGAAGATCTGCAAAGAGGAGTGGGACAAAATCCCTCCTGAGATGTGTGCAAACCTGGTGGCCAACTACAAGAAACGTCTGACCTCTGTGATTGCCAACAAGGGTTTTGCCACCAAGTACTAAGTCATGTTTTGCAGAGGGGTCAAATACTTATTTCCCTCATTAAAATGCAAATCAATTGATAATTTTTCACATGCGTTTTTCTGGATTTTTGTTGTTGTTATTCGGTCTCTCAATGTTCAAATAAACCTACCATAAAAATTATAGACTGCCCACTGACAAAGAAATGATCAAACGTACAAAATCAGCAGGGGATCAAATACTTTTTCCCCCCTCACTGTATAGGTTTTGAACTTGCTACAGAGTTATTAGCCTGTTCTCTATTGTATTTTATAGGCTAGGCCTCTGACCCTCCCGCTCTCCTTGAACGACACACTCGTCTCGCACACATACAGACACGCTAAAGCGGGGGTGTCAAACTCATTCCATGGAGGGCCTAGTGTCTGCAGGTTTTTCCCTTTCAATTAAGTCCTAGACTACCAGGTGAGGGGAGTTCCTTACTAATTAGTGACATCAATCAAGTACAAGAGAGGAGCGAAAACCCGCAGACACTGTGCCCTCCGTGGAGTTAAACAGCTGTGTGCTAAAGAGGCATTCCGATCAGGGATGATATGTTGATTTTTATTTGACCAATAAAATATTTAAAAACGGTGCCTTAATAAATTACATTAACCGAAATGAAATTAATTTCCATTACATTTCAGAGGCTCTCTTTTTCCAATATTTTTCCAGGCCTGGAAAATACCATTAAAATAATTACATGACTTTCATGACAGTACAAACCCAGATACTCCTTTGAGAGAAAAGCATAGCTAGAATGTTGTTTTACTGTTGAACTCAACGCTGCAAATTGTTTCGATTTTTCGTAAAGCAGCTTGTGTTTCTTAACCAGGCAAAGGGTAGATAGAAGGTCGCCTGCACAATATGAATAATCGGAGGTGAAGCCTGTCTGCCCATGCGCATCGTTTGCAGCCCTGCAGCTAACCAACTGATGTAAGCTGTTTGTGCCAGGTGTGGCACGTCCTTCCCACTGCTGAACAGAACTGCGCATCTGTGCAGCTAATAGTGTTCACCACTGAAAAGCTCTCAAACTCTAAAGACTCTTATCCAGTCCATTTACTACGCAGATTAGTCAAAGATAATTTCATCTCGTTTTCATGAAAATAAATGAAAAATCGAGTCAATTGCCACAGATAAATAGGTGTTTGACAAATATTTGTCACATTTTTGCTGACGAAATTAACACTGGCTTACACACATTTACATTATTTGAATCCACCAATCACGTTTGAGAAGGATTCAGATATCTGGCACCTTGCTCTCCACACAGCAAGGCTCCCCATGACCGCTGACATGGAGCAGTACCTCGCTAGTTACTTTGCCTTTGTCTTATACAGGCCTGCGATCTGAAGGCCATACTGTTAGCCCATGTACATGGCTCAGACTCCCAAATATCAGCACCACACACACACGTACCCGGTGCGCGAGCAGGAGCTGTTGGCAAACAGCATGAGGGTTCCGTCTGTGTTGAGCAGATCTGGTGGGGGAGAGGGACCCTTTAACCTTAACGGGGAGGGGCTCCTTACACTCCTCTGGGCCACACTGCCCTCATCTTCATCCTGATCCTCTTCCTCACCACCCCCCAGTAGCTCATCTACACCCTGTGGAATGACAAACATGTTTTGAAAAACTCTGAACCACACCTACTTCATGTTTCCTTTACAATTCATTGGACAAGACATGCCCGGCTCCCCTCTCCTGGTCCATTAACCCTAGTTAAATGTTTCACTTAAAGGTTTTGGTCTTGAATGTTTTGGTTCCCATCGTCAAAGCACCACCATGAAAAGTCTACGGAAAGCACACTGACTGGCACACAATCAAAGAAGAAGGTGCGGTGGGTGGGTGTAGAACGTCGACGCAGACGATCCACTCTTACCTCTTCCCCCTCGGAATCCGTCATTTCCTCTTCCTCCTCTTCCTCGCCACAGTCCTCGTTGTCTAGGCGATGGAGGGCGGCCTTCCGCTCTCTATCCTCCTGTCTCTTTACGGCCATGGCTTGCTGCAGACGGGTCTTCAGGTTGGTCAGCTTCTCACCTGAGGACAGAGGGAACACAGGACTGGTAAGGAAAGATTCATGTAGCTAGAGGACAGAAACCTGTTTTTCAGGAACCTGGTTAACTATGTATCATATGGGATGCAGTGCAGTTCTCTCTTTAGAGTGTGTGTGTGTGTGTGTGTGTGTGTGGAAGTTTAGAGAGAATGTGTGTGTGAGATGGTGTGATGAACTGTACTATGCCCATACCAGGTGCGGTGTGTGCAGCCTCCTCCTCCCCCCTTCCTTGATGGTGGTGGTGACAAAGTCTTGGTGGAGCTCCTCGCCGCCGTCTTTACAGATGACGCTGAGCTGCACAGTGCGTTCCCCTCTGGGCCGGGCCACGGGCTGGACGTGACGTAGGTAGCGCTCCTTCAGCGCCTCCACACCTAAGGGGGAAACAAACCGTTGAACTACAGATCCATTATAACCAACTTGACTGGGTTACTTCTCACCTCAATTCATTCAAGCTCACCCCTTTTGCCACAATACAGTGTGCTAGAGAAGTGGCTTGAGTTGTCCCACCAAAATCCTTTTGTCCAGCACATACAATTGACAACAGCATGCATCTAAACACAAGGAGTCAAACCGCAACCCACCATATGGGAAATATTGTGCTAGAGAGCTGACATTACAGAGGTGAATATTTTTTCTTGTGCTCTCACCTGGGTTAACCTGAGGGGGCTCCAGATCAAAGGACCCATCGTCAGCACACAGTTTGGAGACTGGCGGGGGCTCTACCCCCAACTTCCTCAGTCTGGCAAGCCTGTCCTTCTTGGGTTTGGGGACTGGTGGTGCTACGGGCGCCACACTGGCCGGAGCTGGTAGGGGCTGAGATACATCCAAATACCCTGCTTTCGCCTCCGTCTCCTGGGCTTGGGAGTCGGAGGCCTCTGCCTGGTTCCGCTCTAGTGGTTCAGCCTCCATAGACTCTGGTGGTGTCATTTCAGCACTATCCAAACCTGAAATATTGGCCCCCCTGCATAATGGCGGCCAGTTCAGGTAGTGGGGATTCATCGTCGTCGGAATCCGGGGTTGGAGAGGTCTCACCTGCCCTGCTGTGGTTCTCCTGGTGTGTGGAGGAGGTGGCCGTTAGCTGGGGAAGAGCCTGGGTCGAGTGTGGGTCCAGGGAGTCTGGGGGCTGTTGGGGCTCCTTGGGTGGGTCGGGGGGAGGTGGTGCTGGGGTTGCCTCCTTTATTAAGTCATGATACTTGGCAGACCTTTGAGGGGGAAAAAATAAAAAAACAGGTTTAAATCCTTAAAAAAAAAAAAAAAAAAATCTGCTGTTCAAACAATAACAAAGCGGAAATCGCATCAGTTTTGGTAAAAGGTTGAGGGATTGGGTTTAAAGTGATGCAACAACTAAAATACAAAGAGAGCTATGGATGCAAGGACTGGCCACCTATTAGGACGGGGGAATTGCCAGGGACCTCACGATACAATATTATCACGATACTTACTGTTGGTGCCGTTAAGATATGTATTGCGATTTGATACTGGGATTTTATTGCGATTTGATGATCCAAACATCATTGCTCACTACATGTCTGCTGCAGAGAGACAAGAGAGCACATGAGGAAATAAGTTTTGATAAGTGCTGAAAACATGTTGGCTAACAATTTAAAAAGTAGATAGAGAAAAAGCTGTAGGATGAAAAATACAGGCGTTTAGGCGCAACTACAGCCGACAAGCGCTAGCAAACACTACCTAGCAAAATAAAATATATTATTTTGCAAATCGACACTTGGAGTCAAAGTATCGATACAATATCCAAAATAATATTGCAATATACAACAGTATCAATCCCCCCCACCATCACAACCACCTATATAAACATGGCTGAAACTATACAGAGATTTGGGGTTCTGATAGGGTATGACAGTTAAACTAAGCTCATGAGGCCCTCAATCTACACACAATCCCCATAATGACCAAGCAAAAACAAGCTTAAGTTTTTGCAAATGTATAACAAATAAAAAAACTTTAATATCACATTTACATAAGTATTCAGACCCTTCCCCCATTACTTTGTTGAAGCACCTTTGACAGCCATTACAGCCAAGAGTCTTCTTGGATAAGACCCTACAAGCTTGGCACACCTGTATTTGGAGAGTTTCTCCCATTCTTCTCTGCAGATCCTCTCAAGCTCTGTCACATTGGATGGGGAGCGTTGCTGCAAGTTCTTCTGGAAGTTCCTCCCATCTCCACAGAGGAACTCTGGAGCTCTGTCAGAGTGACCATCAGGTTCTTGGTCACCTCCCTGACCAAGGCCGGCCCTTGTCCCCCGATGTATCAGTTTGGCCAGGCGGCCAGCCTCTAGGAAGTCTTGGTGGTTCCAAACTTCTTCCATTTAAGAAGGCCACTGTGTTCTTGGGGACATTCAATGATGCAGAAAGGTTTTGGTACTCTTCCCCAGATCTGTGCCTCGACACAATCATGTCTCGAGCTCTACGGACAATTCCTTCGACCTAACGGCTTGGTTTTTGCTCTGACATGCACTGTCAACTGTGGGACCTTATATAGACAGGTGTGTGCATTTCCAAATCACGTCCAATCAATTGAAATAACGACAGGTGGACTCCAATCAAGTTGTAGAAACGTCAAAAGGATGATCACTGGAAACAGGATGCACCTGAGCTCAATTTCGAGTCGCATAGCAAAGTTTTTTTTTTTTTTTATACATTTGCTAAAATAAAAAAAATTAAAAAAACTTTTCACTGTCATTATGGGATTGCTGAGGATTATTTAATCCATTTTAGAATAAGGCTGTAATGTAACAAAATGTGGAACTAGTCAAAGGGTATGAATACTTTCCGAAGGCACTGTGTGTACACACATAAAAAGAAAGAAATGGAGATTCTGTACATCACAACAGCGATTACTCACCTAGAACTAGACAAAGATTTTTTCTTTATGAGTGCGATGTGAAGGATATACTGCTTTGTCAAGACAAGGCCCAAATCTCTGTCATTCGCGTGAAGAAAATATGGAAATACAGAGGGCGGAGGTCTGGGTGCCGTGTGAGAATTTGTCAGTGAGTGAGTAAACCACCACTACCCTTCGTATTATTGGGCAACGTGCAATCATTGGAAAACAAACTGGACGATCTACGATTAAGACTATTCTACCAACGGGACATTAAAAACTGTAATATCTTATGTTACTCTGAGACTTGGCTGAACGACGACACGGATAATATAGAGCTGACTAGCTTCTCCGTTTTTCGGCAGGACATAACAGCTACGTCTGGTAAGACGAGGGGCGGGGTATGATTCCATTTGTCATTAACTGCTGTGTCTAATATTAAATAAGACTCAAGGTATTATAGCTCATGATAAGCTGTAGACCACATTATCTACCAAGAGATTCACATCTATATTATTCGTAGCCATCTATTTACCACCACAAACCGATGCTGGCACTAAGACCACACTCAACCAACTCTATAAGGCCATAAGGAAACAAGAAAACTCACAGAAGCGGCACCCCTAGTGGCCAGGGACTTTAATGCAGGGAAACGCATGCAACCGGAGGGAGAAAAACCAAACAAAAAAAACCTCTAGACCACCTTTACTCCACACACAGAGACACATACAATGCACTCCCTCGCCCTCCATTTGGCAAATCTGACCATAATTCTATCCTCCTGATTCCTGCTTACAAGCAAAATCTAAAGCAGGAAGCCCTGGTGACTCCCTCAATACAGAAGTGGTCAGACAACGCAGATGCTACTCTACAGGACTGTTTTGCTAGCACAGACTGGAGTATGTTCCCGGATTCATCCAATGGCATTGAGGAGTATACTACCTCAGTCACCGGCTTCATCAATAAGTGCATCGATGACATCATCCCCACAGTGACCGTACATACCTTTCCCAATCAGAAACCATGGACAACAGGCAACATCCGCACTGAGCTAAAGGCCAGAGTTTCCACTTTCAAGGAGCAGGACACTAATCCGGACGTTTATAAGAAATCCCTCTATGCCCTCTGACGAACCATCAAACAGGCAAAGCATCAATACAGGACTAAGATCGAATCCTACTACACCGGCTGAGTTGCTCGTTGGATGTGGCAGTGCTTAAACTATTACGGACTACAAAAAGGAAAACCCAGCCGCAAGCTGTCCTGTGACACGAGCATACCAGACAACCTAAATGCCTTTTATGCATGCTTTGAGGAAAGCAACACTGAAGCGTGCATGAGAGCACCAGCTGTTCCGGACGACTGAGTGATCACGCTCTCCGTAGCCGATGTGAGCAAGACCTTTAAACAGGTAAACATTCAAAGCCGCAGGGCCAGACAGATTACCAGGACGTGTACTCAAAGCATACGCAGACCAACTGGCAAGTGTCTACACCGAAATTTTCAACATGTCCCTGATTAAGTCTGTAATACCAACATATTTCAAGCAGACCACCAGTCCCTGTGCCCAAGATAGCAAAGGTAACCTGCCTAAATGACTACCGCCCCCGTAGCACTCACGTCAGTAGCCATGAAGTGCTTTGAAAGGCTGGTCGTGGCTCACAACAACATCATCCCAGAAACCCTATACCCACTCCAATTCGCATACCGCCCCAACAGATGATGCAATCTCTATTGCACCCCACACTGCCCTTTCCCACCTGGACAAAAGGAATACCTATGTGAGAATGATATTCATTGACTACAGCTCAGCGTTCAACACCATAGTGCCAACAAAGCTCATCACTAAGCTAAGGACCCTGGGACTAAACACCTCCCTCTGCAACTGGATCCTGGACTTCCTGACAGGCCACCCCAGGTGGTAAGGGTAGGCAACACATCTGCTATGTTGATCCTCAACACTTGGGCCCCTCAGGGGTGCGTGCTTAATCCACGCCTGTACTCCCTGTTCACCCACGACCGCGTGGCCAAGCACGACTCCAACACCATCATTAAGTTTGCCGACGACACAACAGTGGTAGGCCTGATCACCGACAAAGATGAGACAGCCTATAGGGAGGAGGTCAGAGACCTGACAGTGTGGTGCCAGGACAACAACCTCTCTCTCTCCTAATGTGAGCAAGACAAAGGAGCTGATTGTGGACTATAGAAAAAGGAGGGTTGAGAGAATGCCAAGAGTGTGCAAAGCTGTCATCAAGGCAAAGGGTGGCTACTTGGAAGAACCTCAAAAATATTTTGATTTGTTTTTACACTTTTTGGGTTACTAAATGATTCAATGTGTTATTTCATAGTTTTGATGTCTTCACTATTATTCTACAATGTAGAAAACAGTAAAAATAAAGAAAAACCCTGGAATTAGGTTTCCAAACCTTTGACTGGTACTGTATGTATGCATGTATGTATATAATTAATGTAATCGCAGATTGCCACTTTAAATGCGTCGGACAAAACCAGATGAGCATAGTTCAGTAATTTCAGCGAAAAACTGGTAGAAGTAAAAAGAAATCCAGGTAAAAAAAAAAAAAAATCTACTTACTTGAGTAGTGCCATAGCAGAACCTTCAGGTCGGGCTCTCCTCTTGAAGAACTGGTCGATGCTCTTGGGCTCAGGCATATGATAGGGCAGCCCGCATGTGGATTCTGCAAAGGAATTAATAGAAGGACAAGTGTGTAGCAAGTCATGTAGAGGCAAAGCATTGTGGAACACGGGCAATACACAACATATAGACACACCATTGTAAAATGAACATAAAAACAAACGGACCTCGGACAAGCCTCTGGGTCTCGCTGTGCAGCTGCTTCATGGCCTCCTTGCCGGCTCGAGCTGCCTTTCTTTCCTGGGGACGCTGTTTTGGTCCAGCCTCTTCATCTCCCTCCTCATCGTCAAATAAAGGCTCCTTAGGGAAAGATAGAGCGTAGTTCTGACACACAGAATATAGTGCATCGTCTACCTGCATAGCACACAAACCACCATGACTTAATATACAGAGAAAGCTAAGTAAGACTAGCCATAAACTCAAATGAACTCAAACCACTTCACATTCAAAAAGTTATCCTTGGGGATTTCTTTTGGGCATACGTTCGCTTTTTAGTGACCTCACACATACAGATACTGAGATGACTTAAATGTTGCTCTTACTTTGTACTTCTTGGCTTTCTGCTTTACTGCTGCTCTGATGGCATCCAGAGACTCTTCCTCTTCATCATCCTCATCCAGACCAGCATCATACAGGTCATTGTTACCAAGGAGACAACCGCTGTCATTCAGAGTACGGGGCAAAGGGGTCTCCTACAAAACAGAGAGTGATGGGGAAAACAAGTCTTTAATTTGTCTCAAAACTCTTCATTTTACATTTAAAACTCACTCGCTAACTCTTACCTCCTCAGGTCTCGCTCTCCTCTTCCACCGCTCCAGACCCTTGCTGTTCTTTTCTTTCTTCTCTTGGTGTCGCTGGCTCTTCTCCCTTTTCTTCCCTTCCTTCTTCGGTTTCACAACCTTCCGTACCAGCTCTTCATCATCCTCTGGCACGCTCTCATCACTGTCGATAGGGGCTATCCGGGATATCTTCTTGCTCTCTAATTTAGCCTTTTTGACCTCTTCCGCAGCAGTCTCTATCTCATCTCCACTGGATGCTGATAGGACGAGAGCCTCTGCCATCTCATGCACCTCCTCCTCGCAGTCACTGTCTCTCAAGGCCTTCCGACAACGGGACCGCCTGCTTACTGTGATGTCATCATCCGAATCTGGGGAAAATATTACAAGTCATCTTAACGACTAATGCGGTAAAAATGGTATTCCATTTGCATCACAATGCAAACCATTTCCTATTAAAGTAAGTAGGTTAGTTTGCATTGGTGGTTGAATTGTCAAGTACTGCAGTTTGCATTGATGGTTGAATAGTCTAAAGTCCAAGACGATTCATTGTTTCTCATCACAGAGCAAATGGCCCAGAGCTGTCTATTTACATTAACAGGGGGCTCTGGTCAGGTGGTCAGTTTAGGTACTGATCAATCTTCTTTGTTGTGTCACTGTACCTTGCTGGTCGACAGTATTGCTAATCATCTCAGAAGCCATCTGCATCTCCACCACTGGTGAGCCCATCCCACTGTCTGAATCACTCTCAGCTACTGAGACCTCAGCAGGGAGCTCTACTGCCTGGATTGGGGGGGGAAAAACGACAAATTCACCTCATGCTGATGTTGTTAGAGGGAACCATGCCAGTCTTTTCCCTACAAAATCATAGTCTGTCTTCTTCATGCCCAATGACAAGACATACGTTTGACTGATTTAAACGTTGACAACTTAAATATGAAAGTAAAAAAAAAACGATTGGTAAATGATCTTGCATAAATGTGATGACTGTCTCTGTTCAATGTTGGGTCTCCGAAATGGCTGTTGAGCTTGTGGCGCCTTCTCTCTCAGCTGCCACAAAGAGCATACGGTTACGTTTGCCTGCCGGACATTCCACGGTTAATGTTACACCTAGCCTAGGAAACGGTCTAGAAGAGTCAACATTAACACCGGCATGTTCATTACTCACAGTCAGTGTTACCCTGTGCAAACGTCTAACAAACAAATCTAGCCAGAGCCGGACAATGGTTGTTCGCCAGTTAACAGTAACGTTAGCTAGCTAATCCAACTCAACTCAGCAACAACCCAGGAAGCTAGCTAGCTTCTTAGCGAGCTAACTAGCATGGCATGGGTTATGGCGGACTCAATCAACAAAATAAATTAACGTAGCTAGCTAAACGTTTAACTAATTACACAATGTATTGGTAGGCAGTTAGCGAAAGTAGTTAACTTAGCTGCTTGTCAATTAGAAAACATAAATGATTACCTGTTGTTGATGGACCACCAGACTCATCTCGACTTTATCGCCTTTTATGTGTATTCGCAGTGAACCTTCATTAAAATCGAGAAACCAAGACTTCCGTACCGTTTTCAATTATTTCCAACCATAAGGCACGAATATCGGTGTAAAATGTTGTTATTGATCCGCATTTATCTAGCTAGCTACCTTTCTCTCCCTCCCGCTTGTTCTTAACTAATACTTTTTTGTATCTTTCGCGCTGACAAGGAAAGTCTAACCTTACATCTGTCAGTCATTGTCGTTGTGCTTTTCTATTGGATGATACTCAAAATGGATGTCCACCATCACCCAATCGTTGGATGGTGGGTATGGCAATGACAGAGGGAACGCCTTTTATTGGTAAATCTATGTGCCACAGCTGACCAGACATGTCCACCCACTCCACTACAAAATCAAGGAAGGCCAGTTCATGCGAATATTATATAATCCGAATAAAGAAAATATGTGAATTTTCCCACCAGTGGTGTGTTTCCACCAAGTTGACTTGTTGCAGATAAAAATCAGTACCTGATGATGTAGTGCACACAAAATGTACTATTTCGCTTAAGTTTTCATGTACCGAATAAACATCTAAAGTTCAGTATGTTTCCATTGCATTTGTCACAATGTGCCTATTCTGGTCATGAGATTATTATGGTTAAAAGCAACAATATTTGTATTTGTCAAAAGGCAGGCAAGCAACGATCATCATGTCACCAGAATAAGGCCCCATATATCCATTGGAAAGCAGCGTCAAACTCATCACTGTTCACTTTCACCATCCTGTGAAGTTCATCATAATGTATTTCATCTGTAGTTTAATAAACTGTATGGTTTCCCGAGTCGTAGTGGGAGGACCACACACCATATTATCGCGTGACTCCATGTGTACTTCGACATGATGGTTATTATATACATATCTGCGCATAAAGGCGTTTTCACCGTTTTTTCGTGGATAATTCATTTTACCCTCACCAAACGATCCCACCATGTCGAACGTAAAATGATCTCTCGGTATTTATACAATTGTACCGAAACTTCCTGTTTCCATCACAGCTGTCATGATTTTTTAAATAAGGTATTACTTTACTCGCATAAAAACTGTGAATGGAAACGTGGTTAATGGTGACAATTTACATTTTGTTTTCAATTTCAAGGAAATATTATCAGCTGAGTTGGCAAGATGAATCAAAACAACAATTATTGTTTAACTGAGTAAGGGGAAATGTAGCAAGATTATCTGGAGATAGGGGATGACATGATCATTTATAGTCTAATGACATACAAGTAAAATACAGCTACTACGTAAGTACTGTACTATGATGTGGTAGCCTATTGTATGAATGACTCACATTTACAGTAAAAGGTATGAGTAGTGTACTAACCATAAGTGCACATGGGTGGTGCTCTTTTGCGTCTGCTGTAATTCACTTTGCGCAAGCGCAGAGTTCATTTATAGCACCTCCTCGCGCATGCTCCTTTCCAAATCCACAGGATATGTGTTAAATCACTCAGAAGACAACGCATCCACAACACCTCTGGACATCTACGCATTATATTCCCTTTCTTAAATTAGCCCCCCCTCAGCGTCGCAATACCGCCCCCAATTTCAGTGTCGGTACGGAGCCGCCAGGCCGGGACAGAGACGGAGAGAGAGCCCTCGGCCATGGAAGCGCTCGGACCCGGTAAGAGGATGATATGAGAAGCCCATATCGGGAGTGTGTGCGCCTATTCATTGCGCAACTGGGAACCGTGGTTGTAGTTAGGCCTCCGCGACAGAGAAAAACAAACAAGCATATCAGGCCCAACGTGTGTAGCATATTAATACAACGGAGATAAGGTTCTGTCCGTGACTTCTACAGCCCGATAAGCACCTGTTATATAAGACAAAACGAGTGGTTTGTTTTTGTTTCTCGGCTGCTGCTTTTATACGTGAAGCCCGCAGCTCCAGACGATGGTTGGACGGCATTGTGTGTTTGTGGGGGGGATTTAACCAAGACCTTCCTTCCGTGTCGTGTGTTTACGATGTCTGTTGTTATCTAGCCCATCGTTTCGGCATCAAACACGCCATTTATTCAGCATCGTGATACGTTTAAAATGATTCCAGTTGAAATAGGTATGCCTTCAAGCCAATATAGCAATAGAAAATGTTAAAATATGAAGCCTAGTAATAAGTAATTGTACAATCGACTGGAGAGGAGGGACCTCTGGCGTCTCGTCGTACTGTTCTCCTTTTTTTACCTATTGAACGCAACGAGAGACTGTAGCTAACATTACAACACTGTCATAATGTCTTTGTTCACGCAGAAATATTTAAATATTATCGACTATTTGGTGGCAATAATACATTTTAAATGTGTCTTATATGCTCTCTAGCATTTCTGTCAGTACTCGGCGGTTTGCGCGCCACCGTCGCCTGCCCGTGCCTGGGAGGAAATCAACGCGCACTCGTGCATGCATGGAATGAAGCCTGCCTTGAGTAGATCGCGTACTACTCTTTATCGATCGAACTTGCAAGCCATCGCCATACTCCATGACCATAGTTGATATCACACACACGAGATGCCTTAAAATGCTGCATTGACAGTTGATCTATGAATCTTTCACACCTGATATACAACTAACTTTCATGCAGCTGGTGAGAATTCCTGTCTTTATTATAAAGGATTACCAAGTTATCACCACTTTGTCGCCTGATATAGAAACAATTGTCACCAGCAATGCAGCACTCATGCCATCAGTTTACTGCCACATGCCTATAAATTCTTCTAATTTCCCTGTGTTTTAACCATTGCCATGTTAAGGTATAATGTCACTTTAGGCAGTAGCAGTGTGTGGGGAAATTCACGAGGGAAACCAATATATATTTAAAAAAAAATGCCATATTACTACCGATGTTGTGATAATTGCATTTTTGCTCAAAACCCATTCGTTCATACGTCACCGTAATATACAATAAGGCCGAGATAACAAAAATAGTGGCAGAATAAATTCAACTACACATACGTTTGTTTCATCACAAAACCGTAGAGCAACATCTGTCCAGTGAAGTCCACCAAGAAAATATTGCATGTAACAAACAGCATGGTCATGACCTACAGCATGGTCAAGCAAATTAATGTTTTCAACAGTTTACTAAACAACTACTGATTTAAAATCACAGAGTTACTGCAAGTCAGCACAAAGACAACAAGAGCACTGCCTCAGCTATTGCAGCACCATTTTAACTTACATTTAAACATAATCAAATCAACTAGCCTATATATGCTAATTGAAAATATACTTAAAGATACCAAAAACAATTAAAACCAATCAATGTTCCTAAATATCGTGGCTGTGCATAGTACTGATTCTGTGTGCGTGCGCGCCCAATTAAAACCTTTTTTTTTTTTTTTTTACTTGGCCTACTTGTAGTCTTGTTGAACGCCAATGCCATCCTCCTCTCTTTCATGTTGGCAAAACGGTCTATGGCTCTGTCATACAGTATGCTTTTAGTTTTTGTCATAAGGCTACCTAGCTAAGATGCTTGCTAGCCTTACTTCCTCACATGGGCAACTATGAACCAGCTAAGTTGGTTAAAGGATCGAACCCTTTTTTTTAATTTTCACATAAAATGACATACCCAAATCTAACTGCCTGTAGCTCAGGACCTGAAGCAAGGCGATGCATATTCTTGATACCATTTGAAAGGTAACACTGACATTTGTGGAAATGTGAAATTAATGTAGGAGAATATAACATAAGATCTGGTAAAAGATGATAATACAAAGAAAAAAATGTTTTTTTTGTATTTTTCTTGTACCGTCTTTGAAATGCAGGAGAGAGGCTGAAATGTATTATTCCAGGACAGGTGCAATTTAGATGTTGGTCTCTAGATGGCAGCAGTGTTTGTGCAAAGTTTTAGACTGATCCAATGAACCATTGCATTTCTGTTCAAAATGTTGCACCAAGTCTGCCCAAATGTGCCTAATTGGTTTATTAATCCATTTTCAAGTGGATTAACTGTGCACTCTCCTCAAACAATAGCATGGTATTCTTTCACTGTAATAGCTACTGTAAATTGGACAGTGTAGTTAGATTAACACGAATTTAAGCTTTCTGCCCAAATCAGATATGTCTATGTCCTGGGAAATGATCTTGTTACTTTCAACCTCATGCTAATTGCATTAGCCTACGTTAGCTACCAATCCTGTAGAGGCTAGCTAGTTAAAGTGCGCCTACAAGGCTACATATTGAACTTCAATTGTCTCAGGCCAGTGGCACAATAAATGCATTTATGGTAAGACAAAATAACTGTCATAATAATTTGCCTGTACAGAGAATTAAGTCAAAACCACAAGTCCAAATCCCCATCTCATCCATGGCTTAGGAAAGGGTTGATTTAGCAAGCTATCTACTACAGGAAAACTACCCAAGCAGACCTGAAACAGATGTTTTTTCTGACAATGACATTTTGCTTTTGATTGGTGTGAAGCCAAATCCAAACCTGCTCCGTTGAGGGGCGTTTTGCTGTACCAGGACACAATCCACACTTGAGCTCAGCTCAATACTGATTTGCTAATTATTTTATGATTTTTTTAAATCAAGGGAGGCCAGATGCTTGCTGGCATCAATCAATCAAATGCTAAGTCGGTAACATGGGGTGGCAGGTAGCCTAGTGGTTAGAGCGTTGGGCCAGTAACCGAAAGGTTTCTGTATCGAATCCCCGAGCTGACAAGGTAGAAATCTGTCGTTCTGAACAAGGCAGTTAACCCACTGTTCCTCGGAGGGCTGTCATTGTAAAAAATAATTTGTTCTTAACTGACTTGCCTAGTTAAATAAAGGTTACAGCATGCCATACTCTTTTGGTCCAGACAGCATCAGATACATGGGCTACACATACTGAGACAGAGGGGCGCTGTTTCCCTTGCTCTGATGATTTCTCCTGTGAGATTCAGCCACTTGTGAATTGAAGGAACATTATGAAAACAGAGAAGATAAGTTATTTTATGTATTTTTTATTATTGGTCAAATATTTGGGGAAACCTGGCTTTTGGCGACCCTGAATACAGGCCACTGACCTTAGGTGGAATTGATCGACCATTGGCTGTGCCCATGCACAAACACAAGCTTGGGCAATTTATCCGTAGGCAAATATAATGGGCTAATTTGCATTTTATGGTATTATGGAAGGCTTCAATGGTTGTTTTAACCTCAGTTCTAGCCATGTAATCTTCCTCCCTGTATATAGAGCCTACTAGTTTAGTATGCAACCCAGTGGCGGTCTGTGCCGTTTTAAGATGAGGAAAGACAATTTTTTACTGAGCTTGACCTTATTTCTATTATACCATATTGGATGGCTGTCATTCATATTCCATTCACACAGTTAAATGTTACAGCGATAGGTTGAAGCTACTACATGATACTCAAATTTTCCCTTTACCCATCATGATGTTTCTACAACCTAGCCTATAAATGAAAGTTTACAATGTAGGTGCACACAGGTCGAGAGACAAATTTGACATTGCTCATGGACACAGTGACACATTCAATACTGCCTTTCACATGGGTGAACATTAGTCCAACAGTTGCAAACGAGTTTCTATTGGACAAATTCATGTGTGTTTATCCCGTTTAATTTGCTTCCATTTAAGAAATGTTTTCAGCAGAATCGGTGGAATCAATATACCCCTCATCATGCATAAACACAGTTCACTTTCATAGCAGCCACATTGCATTCCTTCTAGCATCTATGTGCTCTTCTCCTCACCTTTTCCCTTCGCTTATGGACTTCAAAGCACAACACATAAGCTGTATGTGACCAGGCGAGAACCTTTCTAAGCCCAACCATATCATAACTGCTACACACAGTCTACATCATTGTCACCATATTAGCTAAAGTAATGAAATAGTCAACATAGCTAATCCAGCGAAGCTAACATAGTAGCCCTCTGTTTGAGTAGGCTAAACTAGCTAGATGCATTTGCTAGCTAAGGGAAACTGAAAGTGATGTTATGCAGTTCTAGCTAGCTGTAGCTTATGCTTTCAGTACTATATTAATTATCTGATACTTTGATTGGGTGGACAACATGTCAGTTCATGCTGCAAGAGCTCTGATAGGTTGGAGGACATCCTCTGGAAGTTGTCATAATTACTGTGTAAGTCTTTGGAAGGGGGTGAGAACCATGAGCCTCTTAGGTTTTGTATTGAAGTCAGTGTACCCGGAGGAGGACGGAAGCTAGCTGTCCTCCTGCTACACCATGGTGCTACCTCAGAGTGCTGTTGAGGCTACTGTAGACCTTCTTTGCAGAATGGTGTATTTTAATCAATTATTTGGTGACGTGAATATATTTAGTATAGTTTTATCTAAAAAAGGAAAACCTTTTTTTGTTTTGCATTGACATTTTTAATGACATTCTGTTAAGAGGATGGTCCTCCCCTTCCTCCACTAATGCAAACCCATGGCTTTTTGTTCACAGCTGGCATTCTGCTTACTGTTGTCTATGACAAATCATCAACAATACCAAGTGATGGTCTTTCTAGAAATCATTGCAACACAGTCCACCCAAATAATCTCTTCATCAGCTGTATCTCCATTAGCTGCAGCATCCCATACAGTACATGAAAGCTTTTATAGGTAGAAAATGTAATTGTCCTCCCAGCGGAATTTAGTTTTGCTGCCGAATGATCCATAAAAAATGACCATAAACGAAGGAATGCAGGACATAAAATATGCATTTCACAAGGTTGCTGAAGCAGCAATAAGGACAGCAGATGGGTGTGTTCAGTAGACTAACTAAGTTGACTCATAGTATGGGCCTAGGCAGTTTAATCTACAAGACACACAGGCCTAGCTGGCCACTAGCTATCACCTGTGTCTTGTGGTTGTGAATGGCTGATGTGCCCCCAGCAGTCTCCAGGCCCCTCACCACTGGCCCCTCTACTTTCCACTGTGTAGTCCAGGTGGTTTACAGGTGACTGCATGTCCCTCACAGTCAATGTCATTACTGACTCATCAGCACAGTGCATCCTGTCCGCAGGTTAAGCCCCATTCTCACGTCACACACTACACAAGCTAGAGGCCTTGGTAAACACACAATGACCTCCCCTCAATATCACCCATGCTGTATTTCTTGTCAAATACACCCCCCCGCCATCTCTTACTTGCACTAGAGTAAAAAACAAAAATGTATGCTTTATGGTAGTAGGTCTATATGTTGACCGGTGGCCTGTAGCAGCTTTGCCTAGCCAGTAAATATAAACATGACTGAAGAAGGTTTTGTATCTGTTACGACCATGAACCTAAGCCTAGTGCCTTTTCCTGGGTCTCCCAACCGCTAGGCACTATTGGCCAGACTGTTAGACTCTTCTGAATTTTACTACCACACCTTTCCATTACTACATAAATCACCTTAAAATGTGAATGATACAGTTAATAGACCAACAACCAGTGCTCCTCATTTTTAAGTCAGTTATGCTCAGTAATTTAATCAAATAACCAGCGGAAAAATCATTATTTCCCCGCAAATGTAATTGTGGTGGTCTGCTTTATCTGATAGCGTTCTCCTTTGGTGCAGTGCAGCCACGGTAACCAATTGGCTTGGCTTTGTGATTGGCTTTAATCGCCTAAGAATCACCGTGAAGCCGCATGCTCACATCGTGGCCATGTACACTGCATTCATTTGCGTGGACAGTGGGCTTGATTGTCACATGCACTACATATATTACAATCAGCCAGGCCCTTCAGGTTGCTGCCGCAGGCTTGAACCCAAAATTGAGGTACCAGTGAGACACCCCCAGTCGGGGGGGATGTACGTGGTGTAGGTTTGGGGAGGGGTCCAAGCATTCCACACACTGACAACCCCTCTCAACCGCCCTGAAGCAGCAGCTGAGGGGGCTATATATAGAGCCGGTGCTGTTTTTGGTGAAAGTGGGAGAGTCAGGGTGACCCAACCTGACTGTTACACCCGCTGGGATCCCTCTTTCTGAACCTCACCTACAGTACACACGTATAAACACACGCACACCATGCAGCCCCGTGGCTGTTGTTGCTCCCATCGCGGTAATTTACTGGGATATGGAGGATTAGGGAGGGGGGTGTTTAGGGGGGATGAGGGCATGCAGGGAGCGTGTTTTTTTTTAGGAAGCACAGAGAGGGTCCTGATTGCTCCCCCTTAGGCTTCACTTGCTAACTGGAGCGTGGTGGTGCATCAGGTTCAGGACCCCCGCAGCCCCCTTGTTGTCAGTTGACAAAAGCCGTAAGCATCCCATTCCCTCTTACACTCAGCCTTCATTCGTGAGAAACTCAACTCTTCCCTTTCCCTCTCTACATGCACTGCATCTTAAATGTGTAGGCCTATGAAAAAAACACAATTTTTTTGTACGTACAGAGTAGTTAGTTTAAATTGGATAGTTCCACCTATTTTATCATCTATTATTTTAACCCAAAGGCCAATTAAATGTCAGACACAAGTATACAATACAGTGGTGGTTCCCACTTCCAAACATCCACTCAAATAATTGTTGTATTTTCATTGGCTGGATGAATTGCTCAGGACACATGCCTGTGAGTCAGTATTGAGGCTTGGTACATTAGGCCTACACATTTAACATTGGGATTTACACAAAATGTATGAGCACATCTTGTATCAGACAGGAGTGCCGAGGCAGTGTTTTGTTGAGTGTGTAACTGTAATCCCGACGGTCTCTGCGGACCCCCATCTGGCCCTGCTGCCGTCTGTCTCAGACACGCTGCTCTTTGTCTGGGTCGGGCCCTGTGTGTCAGTCTATGGTCTAGCTGTAGTGGGGTGGGGGCTGGGGTGGTCCGGCACGTAATTGCGGGTCATTGTTTTGTCCTCCTCTGTTGACCTATCTGGGTTGGAGGCCAGAGTGATGGATCAATCATGGTGTGGTTGTGGGTGGGTAGTCGCGACCTGTTGGAGGGAGTTCACGCAGGAAACTGTGGCCAGGAGGCGATTGAACAGATTTCAGAAATTGATTGTGCAAATTGACCAACAATTCTACAATAAGGGCAAAAAAGAAACTGCAAACACATGCAGCAATTTGTTGTTCAGTTTGTATTCGTTTCTGAGTGTCCAAATAGCTTAGCTACCAACCAATAATTACACCTACGGTGGTCAACGTGCTGCTTAGCCTCATTGCCAAAACAAACACATTAATCTGAGAGCAAAAAGCTCCTTAACTACTTGTCCTTTCCTCTTAAAGAGTCATTTTAGGATCTTATTCATTAGAGCACATCGTAGAAAAAGATTTTGCACCACAAACCAAAAACGAGCATTTCAGGATCAGGTAGCCCCTCACTGTTTGTTTTCTTCCGTTTGGTACCTAGTGAATACGAACCAGCTGAAATGAATGTATCAATTAACAAATGTGTGTGTTTCTGTGTTTGGACCCCCCTATAGGCCCGTCGGCCCCCACCTCCCTCTTCCAGCCCCCACGGAGGCCTGGCATGGGCACCGTGGGGAAGCCCATCCGCCTGCTGGCAAACCACTTCCAGGTGCAGATTCCCAAGATTGACGTCTATCATTACGATATCGACATCAAGCCTGAGAAACGGCCTCGGAGGGTCAACCGGTAAATACAACTGGACATAGAGGGCGAAAGAGAGACATTTCTCTCTTGAGGGGAGCTAGAAGGTGGACATGAATTTTCGTTGGAAGGAAGAAAGAGCAAGGTCTTAAGTTGATCATTTGAGGGTTTAGGTGTTTGTAGGCTTTTAGGGGAGTTGAGGGAATGGAAGTGTGTACTTGTTAGCAAAACAAGTCAAACTCAAGTGAGAGTTGTACGTGTGAAAGTAAAAATGGGTCTTTAACGACGGGGCGGGTGGGAAGTTGTTTATTTGAAAAATGTAATGTATTGGGAGGGACAGTGAAGACCAGAACATAGTGCAGTACTGTGTGTGAATGCATTATCTGGCCAGCTCATGAGTCTCCTGTCTCACAGGGAGGTGGTGGACACCATGGTTCGGCACTTCAAGATGCAGATCTTTGGTGATCGACAACCAGGCTATGACGGGAAGAGGAACATGTACACGGCCCATCCACTACCCATCGGGAGAGACAGGGTAAGCAATCGTCTTGACCACAATTGTACCTCTATTTTTAGTGACTGTGTAATGGGTTGTATCTCCATCCCAGCACCTCAGTCAGTTCTTGAAAGATGTTTGGGGATTTTCCTGCCGCCTCGAGAACCACTGGATCGATTTGCCCAAAACGCAATGTGCATCTGTTTATTCTAGGCCTTGACCAGTTTCTTTAGATAT
The DNA here is from genome assembly GCA_030435695.1 of Brachymystax lenok tsinlingensis. NCBI lineage: Eukaryota > Metazoa > Chordata > Actinopteri > Salmoniformes > Salmonidae > Brachymystax > Brachymystax lenok. Next base: position 33,206,931 of record CM059799.1, read on the forward strand.
ACTGTCAGGTCCACAATTATTAAAGAATGGTTTAAAAGACTGTATAAAATAAATGTATTGTATGCTCCAAGACGTGTTAGATCCGGTTTCCTGGACTTACGAAATGTGTCCAGCAGGGGGCGATTCTGGGTCCTGTACTTTTTACTGTTTACATTAACAGTATTGAAAAATGTATGCCGATAATACTGTTGTGTATATGCTATTTCCCCCGGGGTTTACCAGGCTTTATCTGAACTAAAGTCTGCCTTCATTGTATTACAGAAACTTTATTGACTTGAAATTAGTACTGAATGCAGGTAAAGCACCTAAAAAAATTAATAAAAAAAGGTCTGATTTAAGGATATGTACTTTGGATGGTGTCCATATTGATTGTGTTCCTGCTTACAAATATCTGGATAGATGAAAGCTGTCTTTTTAAAAAGCATATTGATGGGTTGGTTAAGATGCTGAGAATAAAAAAAAATGGGATCCATAGAAATAGGTCCGGCCTCTTGCTAAATAGTAGAAAGCCGATTTAATCAGTAGACGTTCCTATCGGTCCTGGACTATGACAGTATATTAATGCAGCTGCCACTTCCTTAAAGCCGTCAGATGCAGTTTATTATAGCGCACTGCACTTTATTATGGGTGCTAATTTTAGTACTCATCACTGCATTCTATACCAGAAAGTTGGTTGGCTCTCTTTGTCACGTAGGTTGGTAGTTTTTTTTTAGTTTATGAAGCCCTTTTACAAAAAGTCCCACTGTACCTAACATCATTACTAAACTTTAGACATACGAGTTACCACACCCAGTCTCTTTGGCTTCTACTGCGTTTTCTTTCCCCTTTGTTCCAAAAAAAGAAAAAATCTTCAAAATGTTTTGAAATGTGATGTTCTTTTGCATCTAGGGTTATTCAGATAGCCGAAGACCATATTATTGATGAATGCATTTTTTTTTTTCTGCTATTTCTATTTTGATATGTGTGTTTTCTCTAACGTGTGTAATTCAGGGCCCGTCTGTAAAAGAGACCTTGGTCTCAGTATGACACCCTGAGTAAAGGGTAAATAAAAATACAAATGAAAAGGTGAGGTATTGAAAACAGGGGTGCCAATAGTTTTGACCCCTATCTTTCTGAGAGAAAAAAAGTACTTAAATAAAATCTGTTTCTGAGCAATTGTAATAATATAAAATAAAACTTTTCAAAAAAAAATTGAATAAAAAAAAAGCTCAGTATTTGTATTTATTTGATAGTCTTTGTTGCTCCTCTTTATCGAGGGTGGCATTAATTTTGGACCTGATGGTATAGTTCAGAGCATATCACAAATGTCTTTATTTGGGGCTTTCCTTGCCTTTCAACCATTCCCTAACACCCTGCCCTCTTTCTCTCTCGTCTAGGTGGATCTGGAGGTGACTCTACCGGGGGAAGGGAAGGACCAGACCTTCAAGGTGTCGCTGCAGTGGGTGTCGGTGGTGAGCCTGCAGATGCTCCTGGAGGCCCTGTCAGGCCACAATGAGGTCCCCGAGGACTCTGTTCAGGCCTTGGACGTCATCACCCGCCACCTGCCTTCCATGAGGTACATGTTCCCACTATATGGCTAACCTGCGATGTCGAAATTGGCTACTATGTGAACATTTATGGACACACATTTGCTTTTTGGTTTAATGTAAGTTTAGGGTTAGGCATATGAGGTACATGGCTTCTATAACTTGGCCCCATAACACATCTCTCTTCCTGTGGCAAAATACCAGTTGTTCATGGGTTCATTGCATTGTTATAGCTTGGTATCCTATATCAAATAGTCTTGCCCATATAAACAGTGAATAACTTTATGGCCAGTTTCCACACACAGTTCCAAATAAATTACTCTATGCCTATGACTTCAAGGAGACACTTTTAGAGGTGTAGAATAGTTTAACGGTATTTTTCCCAGAGGGAATTTCTGTTGTCAGTCTGAGGGGTGAAGAGTGATCTCTTACAAAATCTTGTCTGTCATTTTTTGCTCTATTGTGACCCCTCTAACTGAACCAGTTCTCTAATTAACTCTCCATGTGGATGTTTCCAGGTACACTCCAGTGGGGCGCTCCTTCTTCTCCCCTCCGGAGGGATACTACCACCCACTGGGCGGAGGGAGGGAGGTATGGTTCGGCTTCCATCAGTCGGTCCGTCCTGCCATGTGGAACATGATGCTCAACATCGATGGTAAGAGCCCTTTGTGTGTCTTTAGGTTAGCCTTAATTATCTTCTGACTGTAGTCAATACAGTGACTCAATAATGTAAACATCCCAGGCTGTGTGTGTGCTTGTGTATTTCTGTTGGAGTAATATAACGTGGATTGATGTTTGCTTTGGTCGTGAACCTTACATCTGTCTGCCTTTGTCCCCCCACAGTCTCCGCCACCGCTTTCTACCGTGCCCAGCCCGTGATCGAGTTCATGTGCGAGGTGCTCGACATTCAGAACATCAACGAGCAGACCAAGCCACTCACCGACTCCCAACGCGTGAAGTTCACCAAGGAGATCCGAGGTGGGTGGGGACCTGCAGGTCAGACCAATGTTTTTACCATGTTTCTACACACCAAGGCTGCATCTGAAATGGCACCCTATAGACGTGTTAGCTGACAACGTCACGAAACCAATGCGCACGCTTCAATGGGGCAGAAGTCTGTGTTGTGATTATGGATGGCCAGAAGGCTAGCTGGCTAGCTGTTTTGCCCCATAGTTGCGCACGTGTTGATTTTGTTGCTAAACAACCCACCATTCTATTCACTATATAATGCACTACTTTTGAGCCCTGGTCAAAAGTAGTACACTACGTAGGAAATAGGGTGACATTTCTGAGCCTTATTAGACGGCATCCACCCACCCAGACAACTGAACTGTACTACACTGTAGTGTACCTCAGGGTCTCGTGTCAAGTCCATTCCAATGCATGAAGTTAATTGAGAAACCAGTTTGAGAATTGTGAAAAGTCTTTACTGACAATAAATGACCCATTAACTGGTATCTCCTTGACTTGAATTTCAATGTATATGAATTGAAATGGAATTGACACCCATCTGTGCTGTACACCCATAATCTGCACTATGGGCTGAATCCTAACGTGAGATATGCGTGCTTGACCTGAACTTTGTGTAAATTAGGGATGGGCAACTTTGATGGGGGTGGGGGCCACAAAGAAACAGAACTCATCATGAGGGGCCGCAGTGGCTCGTGGGTCTGCGTATCCACCTCATACTCACAGCACACACCATGCGAGCAAAACGTTCTAGCAGCCCCCTTCGTGACAGCGAAGAGAAGAAAAAAAACATGTTTTAAAGTTAATTTCCTGCAATTCTATTAGGGCTGTGTGGTATACCATATTTTACAATATACCGGTATTTGAATGTTTGGTTTGTTAAATGTGATACGCAGTGTGTAACATCCATTTCTATAGTTTACTTCGCTACTTGAGTCATCTTTCTCCTCTTTCACTCCATGCCACTTTCCGCGCAGACCTAGCCCCGCCAAGGAGCGCATTTGTTGTTCCTCGACCACGAGACACTTTGCGTTCAGTCTGCATGGTCAATGAAGCACATGCAACAATGTTGATGACAACAATGCGGTTTTCACTTTGCTGCTTAATATAAATCCACTAGCGTTCTATAATTACATTATTAGTTTGTTTCTTACATCTGCAAACTGCTAGTTTGTCTAAGCAAGTTGGGCCTAAAGTGGGTTAGCCGCTCATGCTAATCTCTAGTTAGTTAGCTGGCTGAGTCAGAGGAAACGTACTTAGATATACAGCCTGATAATACCAGTGACTGTGTAGACCTGAATCAGCATGCTTGTGCAACATTATCTTAGAGGAATACGCAAAGAATTAATGTTAGTTTCATGAAGTAGCGAAGAGAGAACATTAAATGTAGCCAAAGATTATAGGGTCCCCTAGGAAACACTTATCAACACTTTGGTTCTTACCTTGTCACAATAACTCCTCCCTGGCATTTTAATTCAATGTCATGTGAAAAAACACTGTTCAAAGTGCCCATATGATATTCTAACTAAGTAGAATTTGTATAATCATTGTATTTCCATGATTTGAACAGTTCACCCAAGTGTTTTGCTCGAAATCGCAAGTTAATTTGCAATTGCAACAATTGGTTAAAAATAAGGCCAAGATTGTTTGCCCATGTTGTGCAGCCCTACGTGGAAATGATGCTAAATTATTTTTTTGTTGAATTAAACAATCAGAATGGATAAAGACCCACTGAACTCACTTAAAATGTATGTGTTGCCACCCTAAGGTCACGCACTACTCATAAAGCAAATGTATAACTTGTATAATTTTTTTTAAATTTGACCTCTACGGGATCGGTGTCATTTTGAACAGAAATGCTATGGTTCATTGGATCAGTCTAAAACTTTGCACATACACTGCTGCCATCTAGTGGCCAAAATCGAAATTCATCCTAAACTGGAATAATACATTTTGTTTTTTACCAGATCTAATGTATTATATTCTCCTACATTTCACATTTCCACAAACTTCAAAGTGTTACCTTTTCAAATGTTATCAAGAATATGCATATCCTTGTTTCAGGTCCTGAACTATAGGCAGTTTGAGTATGTCATTATAGACGAAGATTGGGAAAAAAAGGGTCTAATCCTTATGCCGTGATATCATATTTTTGCCATATCGCCCAGCCCTAAATTCTATACATTTTGGCATGGGACGGACATGGGCTAATTGAGAGACTGCTGATGCACAACCACATTTCTAAGTTGCATCTTGTCTATTCTATTCTATTATTTTGTCAATAGTAAGTTGAGACCCCGACAGTACCAATTAAAAGTTGGGACACACCTACTCATTCAAGGGTTTTTCTTGAGGAATAATAGTGAAGAAATCAAAACTATGAAATAACACAAGGAATCATGTAGTAACTAAAAAAGTGTTAAACAAAAAAAAATATTTTTGAGATTCTTCAAAGTAGCCACCCTTTGCCTTGATGACAGCTTTGCACACTCTTGGCATTCTCTCAACCAGTGCTTTTACACCTGCATTGCTTGCTGTTTGGGGTTTTAGGCTGGGTTTCTGTACAGCACTCTGACATCAGCTGATGTAAGAAGGGCTTTATAAATACATTTGATTTGATTAAAGGTCACCAAGACCACAGTGGCCTACATCTTTCTTAAATGTAAGAAGTTTGGATCCACCAAGAACCTTCCTATTTTTTTTTTTATGTAACTAGGCAAGGCAGTTAAGAACAAATTCTTATTTACGATGGCCACTGGTCTTAGGGGCCACTGTGGTCTTGGGGTACCCTTCCCCAGATCTGTGCCTCAACACAATCCCGTCTCGGAGCTCTGCAGACAATTCCTTCGACCTCATGGTTTGGTTTTTGCTTGGACATGCACTGTCAACTGTGGGGCCTTATATAGACAGGGGTGTTCATGGGGTATTGTGTGTAGATTGATGAACATATTTTATTTTAGAATAAAGGTGGAATGTAACAAAGTGGAAAACGTCAAGGGGTCTGAATACTTTCTGAATTAACTGTGTATATATATCTTTATATTGTGAAATTGGTCCACAGACCTAAAAGGTTGCCAGTTGCCCATTCCTGGTGTAAATCATGCATTGCTGTGAATGGGTTTTGACTAATGCACAGCCATCTCAAGTAAGAGTTAGGCAATGTGAGAAGGCAAACCGTCACCTCATATAAGAGCAAACCACAGTCTTGTCCAACAGTCAAATATGAAACTGTCTAAAATGATCTGCTAAAATGTTTTGAATTACAAAGATTTTCAATGATGCCCCGAAATGTCCGTTTCAAACTCCACTCGTTATGTCTCCCTTCTCTTCTTCTGTCTCTGGCCCTATTTGTGATGTGCTCTTCTGGGTGTTTCTATGCGTATGTTTTTCGCTCTCAGGTCTGAAAGTCGAGGTCACCCACTGTGGTCAGATGAAGAGGAAATATCGCGTATGCAATGTCACACGCCGCCCCGCCAGCCACCAAACGTAAGTGCTGCGCTAGTTGCTACACATTCCAGTTAGCGTCTTCCACATGTCCCTGCTGCCCTAGCCGCCCTACGCAAAGTTTCTCTTATGTATTTTTAATCAACCTATCCAAACATACAAACCGTATCTATCTCTTGATACAAGATCATGTTGATGCAAAACCGAAGACGAGATGCAGTGCTCTTTCCTTTTGTTTTGCTCTTTTGTTTTATTAATACGGTGGATGAATATGTATTATGTCCTTGTCTGCCCATTGCTCAGGTTCCCCTTACAGCTGGAGAATGGCCAGGCCATGGAGTGTACAGTGGCTCAGTACTTCAAACAGAAGTACAGCCTACAGCTAAAATACCCCCACCTGCCCTGCCTACAAGTGGGGCAGGAACAGAAGCACACCTACCTACCCCTGGAGGTAAGAGGGTGGCTCTAAAACACGCAAACACACGCACACCACAAATTAAACCCCACTGTATGTATAGAATGCACTCAAGATATTGCTGCAAGTGATGTTTCTCTCACTGTGGTCTTCCAAGCCTTCGTGGCTTTGACGGAATTGCTTGAAGGCAACACTCATTGCAACTATGCATTGTTGACCTGATGGGTAGGGGGAAAATAAGGGTTTTGGACCTGGGCATGATCAGACTTTAGTTTCCACCTTACTTCAGGTCATTAGGCACCAAATGGAAGAAAAGGGGCTGAAACGGTAACGAGTACCTGGACTTGTCCAATAAGACACAATCCTTTTCATGTTTCTCCATTACTTGACTACCTTGATAGTTACTGACTAACTATTCTCTGTCCGTATACAGGTTTGCAACATTGTGGCCGGGCAGCGCTGCATCAAGAAGCTGACAGATAACCAGACCTCCACCATGATCAAAGCTACAGCACGTTCTGCACCCGACAGGCAGGAAGAGATCAGCCGACTGGTGAGTCATTACTGCCCCCTCGGTGGTGGGAGTGTGAACTGCAACATAAGTGGCGCGACGTAGACAATAGAAATCCCCAATCACACTTGTAGTCGACGTCACGGCGATGTTGGCCAGTTAAGCTCTTGCCCAGAAACACGTCATCGGTGTAATGGTTTTCTCGTGCCTGAACTGTGCCTGTGCAGGCCGTCAAATCAAAGGCACTCCTTCGATATAAAGTAGATTTTTGACGAAAATGAAAACCTGTCAGTTTGTCACTTTTCATGAGGTTGGAGTAATAACATGTTCAACTACTTGAGGTATTGGCTCAAATCTAGGTTTTGCCTTTTAAGTTTCGAGAAATTATTCCTTAGTTGTTCATGTTCAGTTCTCTCATTGACTTCTCAAACACCAAACCCTGGCCTGGTCTGTTTCTCAAGCGTTCCCGGAAGTCTCGCGACGTTGTGCCTTTGGGGTTTAGAAACTTTGTGCCGTACTCTGAGGCAGCCATTTGTTTTTTTTGCAAGGAAATGCACTGTTGGGTCTTTTGAGTGCTTACAATATCAGTGTTACTGTTTTCTAAGGAAGTGTGGTTGTTCAGAAACAGTCTGCAGTCTTGAAACCTCAACCTCAATGCACATATCTCTTGCTGCATATGGCTTCCTTACTGAGTATTTCATGTCCACCCCCCCAAATATAATCTGGACCGGGTTACTGTAAAGTAACTTTGTGCAAAAAGTGCATTATGAATTAATTGATGATCTGGTATTGGTAACGGTTCATTGCGTTAGGAATCTAAATGATAGATTCACAACAACAAAAATACTCTAGACACTAGCAGGAAAGCAAAGGTCTTCTGCCTGCCTAACCCCTTTCTTCCTTTCACACCACCTTTTCTCACATCCCCCCCAGGTCAAAAGCAACAGCATGGTGGGCGGTCCCGACCCCTACCTGAAGGAGTTTGGCATTGTGGTTCATAACGACATGACTGAGGTGACGGGCCGAGTCCTCCCAGCTCCCATGCTGCAGTATGGGGGCCGTGTGAGTACCGACACTGGGCGGGACTGTGGCAGGGTGAGTACTGGGGCACTGGGCTGGGCCAATGTTTCATGGGCGGGATGGGCCATATATGTGTGTGAATGAAAAGGCTGAGTAGACTACTCAAGAGGAGGAGGATGAGACTTCATGCCACACAGCACGTTTAATTAAATTCAATAACCCTTACTGAAAAAACTGTCTTCTGGCAAACAGTTGTCAAAACTTTGGCCAATTTGCCGCAAATATGCACCAAGCTCGTATTTTCACATGCAAATTAGTTTTGTGGCAAACAGTTGCAACCTTTTGGCAAACATCTCTAGGAAACTTGTGGCGAACATTCTACTTTTTGCTACAAACTTGGTATGCAAATTAGATCCGGTTTTTGGTTACTGTGTTAACATTGAACTGTATCTACATAAACCAAATCACATATACGTCTAACTTTAAATGAACTTGCTTCTCACAGAGAACTAAACTAAATATACCTGACATGTATTCAATGTCTTAAGAGATCATTAGCATGATGATGATTTATTTTGAAGAAAAGAGAAAATGGTTTAATCTTTTTATGTAGCTACATTTATATGAGAGATGTGAACACCGGGGATGTTGACCATAGGATTTTCAAAGGGGCAACTACAGAATTTACATGAGACAAGTGATAACTGAGCAATATCTTTCAACCAATGCAAGTTTAAATGATAAATGGATTTAAATTGTGTTCATTGAGGAACTAAATCAAAACCAGTTCAGAACTATTGCCTTTTGGAGATGGCTGCTCTGTCAAAGTCCTTTGTCCAAAGCTTGTTGAATGCATGAACTGAAACAATCAAACACAACAAAATTAGGATACTAAAAAAACTATTACTGAAAACATTTTCTATTTTGGCATCTTAAGGTAGACTCAGCGGCTAATGGTCGGGTTTGGCTTTGGAAAAACGGGGTCAGCTGTGACAAAATTGGCTTGATGTTGCAATGCTTCTCAACAATGTTTCTGCCTTGTATAAATGCTATAAAAAGAAACGTTGTAACTAGCATAAACTGGGACTTAGGCCTACTAAATCTACCTTTAAATCTGTGGCCAACTGTTTCTCGAGAGCCACAGTGTATAAGATTTTTCTCCAGCCAAGCCTCAACACAACTGATTAATTATGATATTCAATCTAGACTGGGGACTTCATCATTAAGAGAAAGTTGTCTCTTCTTCCTGACTCTTTTGGGAGGTGGACCATTCTTGATACACACGGGAAACTGTTGAGTGTGAAAAACCCAGCAGCGTTGCAGTTCTTGACACACACCGGTGCTCCTGGCATGTGCTACCATTCAATATTATGTCTTGCCATGTCTCAATTGCCTTGAGGATTAAAAATCCTTATTTAACCTGCCTCATCCCCATCACTCTACCCCATAAAACATGACACTGATAACTAGGCATCAATTAGCTAACACATTTTAAGTTTAATGAAGTTGGACTCATTCCAGACAACTTTGGTAGGTAGCTAGATAGCTTGGTTTCCATTTTCCAGCAGATTTTCCTAATCCCCCTGATTGGTCGTCAACAGTTACTGGTCTTGGAACTCGTGTTCCCCAGAAATGGCTTCTGGTGAACTATTTTCAACTAGCAGCAATAGATACATTGTTGCCACAGGTTTGCCACTGATTCAAATAGAATCTTGAGAGAATTGTTTGCCAGAAAAAAATACTCTGGCGAACTGTTTGCCAATAGTGGCAGTAAATATTATTATTGCCAGAGGTTTGCTGCAGATTTACCGCTAGTTGCAAACTTGGCAACATTATGTGGCACACTATTTAGTTTGCCTCAAATTTGCCACCAACTTCTGTGAAGTTTGCCGCAACAAATTCCTTTTTGTTTAGGTTAACTTCCTTCATCCCTCAAGGGCATTTATTATTTTGTGTGTGTGTGGTACCAGTCATAAGTTTGGACATACAGTTGAAGTTGGAAGTTTACATACACCTTAGCCAAAATACATTTAAACTCCGTTCTCACAATTCCTGACATTTAATCCTAGTAAAAATGTCCTGTTTTAAGTCAGTTAGGATTAGGGTTAGGGTAAGGAATGTGAAATGTCAGAATAATAGTAGAGTGATTTATTTCAGCTTTTATTTCTTTCATCACATTCCCAGTGGGTCAGAAGTTTACATGCACTCAATTAGTATTTGGTAGCATTGCCTTTAAATTGTTTAACTTGGGTCAAACGTTTCAGGTAGCCTTTCACAAGCTTCCCACAATAAGTTGGGTGAATTTTGGCCCATTCCTTATGACAGAGCTGGTGTTACTGAGTCAGGTTTGTAGGCCTCCTTGCTCGCACACACTTTTTCAGGTCTGCACACAAATGTTATATAGGATTGAGGTCAGGGCTTTGTGATGGCCACTCCAATACCTTGACTTTGTTGTCCTTAAGCCATTTTGCCACAACTTTGGAAGTATGCTTGGGGTGATTGTCCATTTGGAAGACCCATTTGCGACCAAGCTTTAACATCCTGACAGATGTCTTGAGATGTTGCATCAATATATCCTCATAATTGTCCTTCCTCATGATGCCATCTATTTTGTGAAGTGCACCAGTCCCTCCTGCAGCAAAGCACCCCCACAACATGATGCTGCCACCCCCGTGCCTTACGGTTGGGATGGTGTTCTTCAGCTTGCAAGCCTCCCCCGTTTTCTTTGCAAACATAACGATGGCCATTATGGCCAAACAGTTCTATTTTTGTTTCATCAGACCAGAGGACATTTCTCCAAAAAGTACGATCTTTGTTCCCATGTGCAGTTGCAAACTGTAGTCTGGTTTTTATATGGCTGTTTTGGAGCAGTGGCTTCTTCCTTGCTGAGCGGCCTTTCACGTTATGTCGATATAGGACTCGTTTTACTGTGGATATAGATACTTTTGTACCTGTTTCCTCCAGCATCTTCACAAGGTCCTTGGCTGTTGTTCTGGGATTGATTTGCACTTTTCGCACCACAGTACGTTCATCTCTAGGAGACCTTCCTGAGCGGTATGATGGCTGCATGGTCTTGTGGTGTTTATACTTGCGTACTATTGTTTGTACAGATGAACGTGGTACCTTCAGGCGTTTGGAAATTGCTCCCAAGGATGAACCAGACTTGTGGAGACTACAATTCTTTTTCTGAGGTCTTGGCTGATTTCCCCTTGAAGTCAAGCAAAGAGGCACGGAGTTTGAAGGTAGGCCTTGAAATCCATCCACAGGTACACCTCCAATTGACTCAAATGATGTCAATTAGCCTATCAGAAGCTTCTAAAGCCATGACATTTTCTGGAATTTTCCAAGCTGTTTAAAGGCACAGTCAACTTAGTGTATGTAAACTTCTGACCCACTGGAATTGTGATACAGTGAATTATAAGTGAAATAATCTGTAAACAATTGTTGGAAAAATGACTTGTGTCATGCACAAAGTAGATGTCCTAACCGACTTGCCAAAACTATAGCTTGTTAACAAGAAATTTGTGGGGTGGTTGAAAACGAGTTTTAATGATTCCAACCTAAGTGTATGTAAACTTCCGACTTCAACTGTACCTACTCAGTCAAGGATTTCTTTATTTTTACTATTTTCTACATTGTAGAATAATAGTGAAGACGTCAACTATGTAGTAACCAATAAAGTGTTAAACAAATCAAAATATATTAGATTCTTCAAAATGTTTTATTTAACCTTTATTTAACTAAGCAGTCCGTTAAGAACAAATTCTTATTTACAATGATGGCCTAGGAACAGTGGGTTTACTGCCTTGTTCAGGGCCAGAATGACAGATTTTTACCTTGTCAGCTCGGGGGATTCGATCTAAGACACAAAGATCAGTCAACACAGAGAATTTAAAAACTTTAAACGTTTCTTCAAGTGCAGTCCAAAAAACAATCAAGCGCTATGATGAAACTGGCTCTCACGAGGACTGCCACAAGAAAGGAAGAGCCAGAGTTACCTCTGCTGCAGAGGATACGTTCATTAGAGTTACCAGCCTCAGAAATTGCAGCCCAAATAAATGCTTCAGAGTTCAAGTAACAGACACATCTCAACATCAACTGTTCAGAGGAGACTACGTCAATCAGGCCCTCATGGTCAAACCACTACTAAAAGGACGCCAATGAGAAAAGCGACTTGCTTGGGCCACGAGCACTGGACATTGGACCGGTGGAAATCTGCCCTTTGGTGTGAGTCCACATTTGACATGTTTGGTTCCAATCACCGTGTCTTTGTGAGACGCAGAGTACGTGAACGGATGATCTCTGCATGTGTGGTTCCCACTGTGAAGCATGGAGGAGGAGGTGTGATGGTTTGGGGGTGCTTTGCTGTTGACACTGTCGTGATTTATTTATAATTCAAGGCACTCTTAACCAGCATGGCTACCACAGAATTCTGCAGCGATACGCCATCCCCTCTGGTTTGCCCTTAGTGGGACTATCATTTGTTTTTCAACAGGACAATGACCCAACACACCTCCAGGCTGTGTAAGGGCTATTTGATCAAGAAGGAGAGTAATGGAGTGCTGCGTCAGATTACCTGGCCTCCACAATCACCCGACCTCAATCCAATTGAGAGGGTTTGTGATGAGTTAAACTGCAGAATGAAGGAAAAACAGTCAACAAGTGCTCAGCATATGAGGGAACTCAAAGACTGTTGGAAAAGCATTCCAGGTTCAGCTGGTTGAGAGAATGCCAAGTGTGTGCAAAGCTGTCATCAAGTCAAAGAGTGGCTACTTTGAAGAATATAAAATATATTTTGATTAGTTGGACTCTTGTTTGGTTACTACATGATTCCATATGTGTTGTTTCATAGTTTTCATGTCTTCACTATTTTTTACTATTTTCTACATTGAAAAAAGTCCAGACTTTTGTGTGTGTGTGTGTGTGTGTGTCATATGAAGGCTATATACATGGTTTCTACATAATGAGTTCCGTCCAGTCTTTATATAATGTTTCTTAAGGGTAGACCTCTTCCACAGACCTTCTTGTAGGCCCCATGTGGACTGTAAAACATTTGGTCACAGAAATGGCTTTAATAGAGATGTACTAAAAGTTTTGGCACAGTATTGCTGGTTTCTATGCATTTTATTGGGCCCATTTACAGTCTCCTCTTGAGTGTTTTGGACTGCTGGGTAATTGAGTCTTATCGTCCTCTGAAATGTGGACTGATTTGTTTTTCTCATAACTATTCATTTGTATGACTGGCACATCTTTCAGCCATTTTAACTGCCATGGTTATATTGTTGTAGCTGTAATGGGTTTGTGTTTTATCATGCTGATGTTTATAATAAACAGTATGTTGCTGTAATTACAGTGGAAATCTGTGATTCAATGCTGGATCAGCACCTCAGTCTTCAGGTCTTTTTTTTGAACTGTACATTTTTATATGTATAGCTTGCTGGAGAATCGCATATGGTTGCCCAATAGTTACAAGAGAGAGTAGCCTAACTCGACAAAATGCAGAGATGCTGAGGGCCCTGAACACTGAAGGAACTTATATTCATAGCTAGAATGATCTGATAACATCTGTGTCCGTATCCACGGAGCGTATCGGAGTAGGAGTGCTGATCTAGGATCTGTCCATATATTCATTATGCAATAAAAAGCAGAACTTACCCTAGATCAGCAGTGACACTCCTACTCTGAGTAACTGCTTGGTGGATACGGACGGACAGAGGGAGAGGGAGAGATTAGCTTTAGTAGTGAGTGATTGATTGAATAACACATGGCACCTAGGTGTGTATCAGCAAAATGTGTTGTTGATATAACTGGAAGGGTGGTAGCCTGCAGTCTTATCACAGTGTAAAGTATTTGCTCATCTGTAGAATAGACAATTCTAGGTATGTCTTATATTGTACAGTAGTAACCATGATGGTCATGTCTATTCCATATGTGAACATTCTGCCCTGTTGAATAAGCTTCTGGTGCGGTCTAGTATGTGGAGGTTTTGCCTGCAGGCTACTTGCAATGGGATGGACTGTGTGTGTGTAATAGGAGCTTACGGTAGAAGTTGCCTCGAACCACAGATCTAGGGTCAGATTCTCCTACCCCCCACAATCCTAATCAGCCCCATTAGTCGTATGTAAAAAGATCTGACCCTGTATCAGTGGTAAGGGGCAACTTCTTCTACCCGTACCATGTTTGTGGTACAGGCAGGGAGCTGGGGAGTTGTATCTGCTGTGTCGGCTGGTTAAACCGGGGGGTTCACTAAGAGCGTAGGGACTCTCTCCGCAGAATAAGACTGTGGCCACGCCCAACCAGGGCGTGTGGGACATGCGGGGGAAGCAGTTCTACGCTGGGATAGAGATCAAGGTGTGGGCTGTGGCCTGCTTCGCCCCACAGAAACAGTGCAGAGAGGACCTGCTCAAGTGAGTTATCTGCCCGTCAACATGGTAGACACACCACCACCCCTTCTCTTTTCCTATTCCCACAAGTCTCCATTGCCCTCCTTAGTCTGTGTGGTGATCATTACTCATTTAGGGCAAAATCCAAACTTAAGATATGTGGGTTGATGTATGCATACTAGTTACGCAAATAGATCTTAATTTTGACCACAAAACGTCTACTTATTGTTCAACAGTCTGAATGCAGTATTCTGGCTCTAGTCTAGACTACATTCCCTAAAGGTTTGTTCGTGGTTTTCTAGGAGCTTTACAGACCAGCTGAGGAAGATCTCGAAGGATGCAGGAATGCCCATCCAGGGCCAGCCATGTTTCTGTAAATACGCCCAGGGAGCAGACAGCGTGGAGCCCATGTTCAAGCACCTCAAGATGTCCTATGTGGGACTGCAGCTCATCGTGGTCATCCTGCCCGGCAAAACCCCTGTCTACGGTAACAACCATTTTGATACAACTTTAGTTGGGAAATCTATTATGTTGAAAGAAGGGCAAACTAACTTCAACTAGGTTGTCTGTCTCTTCCTAGTGTCTTTTTTATGCATTTCCTCTTGTGGATTTGCATAAGATATTTGGTAAAATATAATTGGAAGGCTTGAAAATGGTGGTGGGGAGCAAACCCCCCTCAATTTCCACTAGTGACTTGAGGAACTCATCCTCATGCTTAAAATGTTAAGAGAACCAATCTGCTAGCTACTCTTTTTACCTTGCTTTTGAGAATATTAGAGCTCATTGATTTTTCTGTGTCCCTGTGGTCCTGGTGCCACAGCGGAGGTGAAGCGGGTAGGAGACACTCTCCTGGGCATGGCCACTCAGTGTGTCCAGGTGAAGAACGTGGTGAAGACGTCCCCCCAGACCCTCTCCAACCTCTGCCTCAAGATCAACGCCAAACTGGGTGGCATCAACAACGTCCTGGTGCCCCATCAGAGGTGGCAACCACACACACACACACTCATTAAAGCTCAGGTTGAACCTCACTCACACATATACTGACAAAATATAAACACAACATGCAATTTTAAAGAGTTACAATTTATATAAGGAAATCAGTAAATTTAACTAAATTCATTAGGCCCTAATCTATGGATTTCACATGACTGGGCAGGGGTGCAGCCATGGGGAGCCAATCCGAATGAGTTTTTCTCCACAGAAGGGCTTTATTACAGACAAATACTCCTCAGCACCCCCACCCCCCTCAGACAATCCTGCAGGTGAAGAAGCTGGATGTGGAGGTCCTGGGCTGGTGTGGTTACAAGTGGTCTGTGGTTGTGAGACTGGTTGGACATACTGCCAAATTCTCTAACATGACAGATGCAGCTTATGGTTGAGAAATGAACATTAAATTCTCTGGCAACAGCTCTGGTAGACATTCCTGCAGTCAGCATGCCCATTGCACACTCCCTCAACTTGAGACATCTTTTATTGTCCCAGCACAAGGTGCACCTGTGTAATGATCATGCTGTTTAATCAGCTTCTTGATATCCCACACCTGTCAGGTGGCTGGATTATCTTGGCAAAGGAGAAATGCTCAGGAAAAGGGATATAAACAAATCTGTGCACAATATTTGAGAGAAATAAGCTTTTTGTGTGTATGGAAAAGGTCAGATTTTTTTTTTTTCAGCACATGAAACCAATACTTTACATGTTGCGTTTATATGTTTGCTCAATGTGGTATACTCAAGATTGTGTCTTGCTGCAAGTGATGATGTTCTCACGATGGTCTTCCAAGCCTAAAGGCAACACTGATGCAGTACAACTGGGAATAAAACAGCCCACTGCTTAGTCATCAATGAAAGCGCAATACACCCACACAACATACAGTTGCCTATCCACATTCTGTTATGTCCATAACATGTCAATCAATTCTCAAATGTATTGTGCCGAAGACCTATACCTCGGCTCTGAGAGCAAAGAAACACACACACACACAACTGTACGTTTATTTTATTGCCATATCTTTAAAAAATGTAAGTAATGTAAACCTCTCCCCACCTCCAGACCCTCTGTGTTCCAGCAACCTGTCATCTTCCTGGGGGCGGACGTCACTCACCCTCCAGCCGGCGACGGCAAGAAGCCCTCCATCGCGGCGGTGGTGGGCAGCATGGACGGCCACCCCAGCCGCTACTGTGCCACGGTGCGCGTGCAGACGTCGCGCCAGGACCTGTCCCAGGAGCAGCTGTACAGCCAGGAGGTCATCCAGGACCTGACCAACATGGTGCGCGAGCTGCTTATCCAGTTCTACAAGTCCACGCGCTTCAAGCCCACACGCATCATCTACTACCGCGGCGGCGTGTCCGAGGGCCAAATGAAACAGGTGAGGGGGTGACTGGGAGGGTGATGCGTGTCGTTTCGGTTTGTAGGTTTTCAGTTTTGACTCTGTTCTGAATTTACCATTGAATTACATGACATGATGATTTATCATTTTGAGTCGTGGCTGCTTATCCCTTTAAAAGGTGCGATCCCTTGCACCCCAGCAAAACCATGGTCTCCTATCAGTGTTGGCCATGGGCATTGACGGTTCAAGACTGACTCAAAGTATATCCAGATGGATCTCCCTCTCCAATTGGTGCCTGTCTCTACAACTTGAGATATAAAAAAGGAAAGAAGAGAACAAGTTTGGTCCCTAGTGATTTGTGCCACAGTCCCCTGGATATAGCATCTCACTGCATTTACACAGACAGGCAGCCCAATTCTGATCTTTAGCTCAATTATTGGTCTTTTGACCAATCGGATCAGATCTTTGGCCAATAATTGGGCAAAAGATCAGAATTAGGCTACCTGTGTAAACGCAGCCAACTTTGCCTCAATCAGAGAATCATATCAATGCATTTTCCATGCAATGTGAAGCTCACTGTTTCTATGTCTGTGTGGGTGGCTGTGTGTGTAGGTGGCGTGGCCGGAGCTGATAGCCATCAGGAAGGCCTGTATCAGCTTGGAGGAGGACTACCGACCGGGCATCACCTACATCGTGGTTCAGAAACGCCACCACACCCGCCTCTTCTGCTCAGACAAGGCCGAGAGGGTGAGTGGAGCCCCATGTAGATTAGGGGTGTCAAACTCAATTCCTGGAGGGTTGTCTGGTTTTTGAGGAAACTTCCTAAGCAATTACTTTTTTAAATTATCGATCAAGTATACGGGAGGAGTGAAGACGCTCAGCCCTCCGGGAATTGAGTTTGACACCCCTGATGTAGAGGGTGCAATTAACCGCAGGTATAGGATCTGATTACCCATCTGTAAACCATTTGGGAATGAAGGGCAGTGTTCCAATACTTTTTGAATGCATCTCTCAAAACTCCTATCTTTGGAGTAATATCTGAGCTGACATTTCACTAGATTCATGATTTAGACACAGCCGAAGTTACATGCGGGTTTAAAAGCGAGTTAGTCCCTTTTCAGCTTGCACCCCAGCATGTCCTGTGTCTTTAATCGCAACTATCTCCCCCTACAGGTTGGTAAGAGTGGCAACGTCCCAGCCGGAACCACTGTGGACAGCACAATCACCCACCCCTCCGAGTTTGACTTCTACCTGTGCAGCCATGCTGGGATCCAGGGCACCAGCCGGCCCTCTCACTACCACGTCCTGTGGGACGACAACTGCTTCACGGCCGACGAACTCCAGCTGCTCACCTACCAGCTCTGCCACACCTACGTCCGCTGCACCCGCTCAGTCTCCATCCCTGCGCCAGCCTACTACGCCAGGCTGGTGGCCTTCCGCGCCCGCTACCACCTGGTGGACAAAGACCACGACAGGTACTGATGAAAGTGGCAAGGCACAAGTTGTGAATACTGAGGGGTATCACAGATATACAGTGCCCTCTGTAGTTATTGGAAAGTTTTATTTTGGCTCTGTACTTCAGCACTTTGGATTTGAAATGATACAATGACTGAGGTTGAAGTGCCGACTGATAGCTTTAATTTGAGATTATTTTCATCCATATCGGGTGAACCATTTACAAATTGCACTACTTTTTGTACATACAGTCGTGGCCAAAAGTTTTGAGAATGACACAAATATTAATATTAAAGTTGGCTGCTTCAATGTCTTTAGATATTTTTGTCAGATGTTACTATGGAATACTGAAGTATAATTACAAGCATTTCATAAGTGTCAAAGGCTTTTATTGACAATTACATGAAGTTGATGCAAAAAGTCAATATTTGCAGTGTTGACCCTTCTTTTTCAAGACCTCTGCAATCCACTCTGGCATGCTGTCAATTAACTTCTGGGCCACATCCTGACTGATGGCAGCCCATTCTTACATAATCAATGCTTGGAGTTTGTCAGAATTTGTGGGTTTTTGTTTGTCCAACTGCCTCTTCAGGATTGACCACAAGTTCTCAATGGGATTAAGGTCTGGGGAGTTTCCTGGCCATGGACCCAAAATATCGATGTTTTGTTCCTAGAGCCACTTATCACTTTTGCCTTATGGCAAGGTGCTCCATCATGCTGGAAAAGGCATTGTTCGTCACCAAACCGTTCCTGGATGGTTGGGAGAAGTTGCTCTCGGAGGATGTGTTGGTACCATTCTTTATTCATGGCTGTGTTCTTAGGCAAAATTGTGAGTGAACCCACTCCCATGGCTGAGAAGCAACCCCACACATGAATGGTCTTAGGATGCTTTACTGTTGGCATGACACAGGACTGATGGTAGCGCTCACCTTGTCTTTTTTCCGGATGTCCCAAACATTTTCTCATCAGAGAAAATTACTTTACCCCAGTCCTCTGCAGTCCAATCCCTGTACCTTTTGCAGATTATCAGTCTGTCCCTGATGCTTTTCCTGGAGAGAAGTGGCTTCTTTGCTGCCCTTCTTGACACCAGGCCATCCTCCAAGTCTTCGCCTCACTGTGCATACAGATGCACTCACACCTGCCTACTGCCATTCCTGAGCAAGCTCTGTACTGGTGGTGCCCCGATCCTGCAGCTGAATCAACTTTAGGAGATGGTCCTGGCGCTTGCTGGACTTTCTTGGGCGCCCTGAAGCCGCCTTCACAACAATTGAATCGCTCTCCTTGAAGATCTTGATGGTCCGATAAATGGTTGATTTAGGTGCAATCTTACTGGCAGCAAGATCCTTGCCTGTGAAGCCATTTTTGTGCAAAGCAATGATGACGGCATGTGTTTCCTTGCAGGTAACCATGTTTGACAGAGGAAGAACAATTATTCCAAGCACCACCCTCCTTTTTGAAGCTTCCAGTCTGTTATTCGAACTCAATCAGCATGACAGAGTGATCTCCAGCATTGTCCTCGTCAACACTCACACCTGTGTTAACGAGAGAATCACTGACATGATGTCAGCTGGTCCTTTTGTGGCAGAGCTGAAATGCAGTGGAAATGTTTTTTGTGGATTCGGTTCATTTGCATGGCAAAGAGGGACTTTGCAATTAATTGCAATTCATCTGATCACTCTTCATGACATTCTGGAGTATATGCAAATTGCCATCATACAAACTGAAAATTAATATTTGTGTCATTCTCAAAACTTTAGGCCATGACTGTAGTCCCCCCATTTTAGGGGACCAATAGTATTGAAACAAACTCAACAAATTTGTTTGATGCACTTGCTGTTTGTTTTGGATGTGTTTCAGATTATTTTGTGCCCAATATAAATGAATGGTAAATAATGTATTGTCATTTTGGAGTCACTTTTATTGTAAATAAGAATAGAATGTTTCTAAACACTTGTACATTAATGTGGATGCTACCGTGATTAATAAAGTTAGACACACAAATGTCATACCCCCAAGACATGTTAACTTCTCACCATTACAATAACGGGAGTTTAGCATTTTGGGGGTATGATAATTAATTATTCACGATGTATTCAGGATTATCTGTAATCACGGTAGTATCCACATTAATGTACAAGTGTTTAGAAACATTCTATTCTTATTTACAATAGTAACTCCAAAATGTATTTACCATTCATTTATATTGGGAACAAAATAATCTGAAACGAATCCAAAACAAACAGCAAGCCCATCCAACAAATTTGTTGAGTCTGTCCCAGTACTTTTGGTATCCTAAAATGGGGGGACTACGTACAAAAGGTGCTGTAATTTCTAAATGGTTCACCCAATGTGGATGAAAATACCCTCAAATTAAAGCTGTCAGTCTGTACGTTAACCTCAGTCATTGTATCATTTCAAATCCGAAGTGCTGAAGTACAAAGCCAAAAGAAAACAAACATGCTTCACTGTCCCAGTAATTACAGAGGGGACTGTATATGAAATGTTATTTTAGCCTGCAGACACTAATAGGCTGAATTAGCTGCCCTATATGTTAGATTTATATCTGCAACATATTATGCGTCTAGCTGTATTGAATATACCATTTTTGTTTGGCATGTTGATGCAAATACATTCTGGTCGATTTTGTTCAATATGACTGTAGTTGTAATGGTGGAACCAAACAGTTTGGGTTTTGTGCTCTTGCTTCTGTTACTTTATCATGTATCTGACCACTTTCTCTTGTCCTGTCCTGCAGTGCGGAGGGCAGCCACGTGTCGGGCCAGAGTAACGGTCGGGACCCCCTGGCTCTGGCCAAGGCAGTCCAGATCCACTATGATACCCAGCACACCATGTACTTCGCCTGAGCCACGCCAGCAATGGGCGCAATTCTGTCCCTTCTCTCCTCTGTATCTCTCTCTTTTTGCCAGTCTCTCTATCTTTCTCTCTCTCTTGCGTCTTGATCTGCACCAAAGCGGTTCGAAGCCAGTGAAGTGTGCCAATGGAGTATTTTCCTTTTCGGGAAAAACGACATCCGGCGTTCCCGATCGAGCCGCCTTCTACCAGCAATCCGGCACTGAGAGACCGTGGGGTTTCCAATGTACAGAGAAAGCAAAATACACGCATACACAAGTTGAGCCATTTTATTTTTTTGGTTTTGAATGTCTCTTTTGTTTTTGTAACACTGAGCAATGGAGCGGACTGACGCCAATCGTCAGTGGCAGCTCTTCTAGCTAAGCAGGACTCTGTCTACTTTTTACCTCAAAGCCCCTTTGGGTGAAAATCTGTCATAAGGTCTTGGGTGGGGGTCATGGGGAGTATGCATGGAAACATGGGTGGGGTAGACCTTTTTGAGAATATATTATTTTCCTTTTATGATCATGTTTTTCCTTTCTCATTTTCTTCAGTCTTTTACAAGCGAGGTCACCTGGGTATCCATACCCATTTCTCTTTCTTCTCCCATTTTAGCGAAGAATAAGTGTGTTTGTGTATATACGTGTGCGTGTGTGTGTCTTTGCGTGTGTGTGTTTCATGGCAGGCCACTGAATTGTAAAGGGAAAATCAAGGAGATAACTGCTGTAAATGCCTCAGATTTGATGTTTTTATATTCACACATTACATATAAATATTTACATCTATAGAACAGATTGAACTATACAGGCTTCACAGAGGCCGGTGGGTATATGTGTAGCAGTAGCAACCGTGGTTTAGCCAGTGTGGCTGACTGGGCATTGGGACCTATTGAATGGTTGAGAGCTTCGTGAGGGGTTACGGCATTGGGCTAAGCCGCCTCAGTTGGTGCCCCGTGTGAGGAAGGGGATCCATCCCTTAAACTAGTCTGCCTCAACGGTTATGACATTGGGGTGGAGCATGTTTTTTTAGCAAGGCGCTAGTCGTCTGAATTTTTCAGAGCAGGAAACACATTCACTTAACTTTTGGGGTCTCCTTTGCTACCGGCCAATTCGTTGCACTGACCGGGGACGCTAGGTAAGCAACAGAGGGCACTCTCTCTTACCTTTTATGCATTTATACATACAAATCAAAAAGCAGAATTTGTAAGAGTTTAATATAAAACCGTTTTTGTGGCTAATCTTAACTATTGTTCAGACATAGTTGGTATATTTGATGTTGTTCTTATTGCTGTTGTTAATGTTCTTATCTACGATTATGATAATTATCAGACCGGCAGCATCCAGATGTGTAGTTAGGAGATCAGTGGCTGGGTTTAGAGTTGGACACTTTGTAGCATTCTGGCCTCCGGTGTGGGGAGGCCCAAAGTGTATCAGTTTATGCACCCTTCTGCTCCTCAGTTATGTGGTAGTTTATGGTAGTAGGGAAGGGTTTGGCTGTGTTCTCCAGTAGGAAAGATCTGTGTTGATCTATCACCGTTACTCCTGACTGGTAAAACAGGAGGCTACCGCCAGTGCTCATCTGGTGAGTACTGTTGGCAGCAGGGGGTTTCGGTTCGAATGGATGAAAGGTGACAATCAGAGCTGGCATTAGGAAGAAACTGGGACAGACAGTGGTGAGAAGAGGTATGCAATAGGCAATGAGTTACATTTTTAGAACTTCATAATGTGTTTCTATGACAGTTTGTGTGTATTTGAACAAGTATATCTATCCAAGTCTAAACTTATGGTGTTTTGAATTTTTTTTTTTATGAAGTAATGTTTTGAACACCAGATATGAATTGACATATAGCATAAGCACTGCCCTTGGATCTAATGACACCTGACTAATCACGACCGCGGTTAAAGATCCTATTTAACCACAGTCGTGGTTATGGTTGTGCACAACTCGCGGTGAGGATAGGGGGGTTGACGGCGGCGTGCACGCCTCGTCAGGGGGGGTCGGCTCAGCGAAAAACCCTTTTGTAATAAACCATATGTTAAGCAGCAGGTTTGCTATGAATGAGTTTGAGCGCCTACCTGTCGAGGGCGTGTGCGCTGGCCTATGGGAGGGGAGCATGGTGGCGGTCCTGGCGTTGCACGCAATAAGTTTGCGGGGCGGGGCTAAGCTGTTGCGGAGACGTGCACTATTTTTTCCCACGCGGCAAGGCTGCTGCGGTGATTCAGCCTGGTGTTGTAGTCTGCAGAGTGTGTTCCTGTGGGTGTGACCAGACAGGATGTGGGTGTGGTCTCCTAGCAAGGGATCCAAAGGCGGTGATTACTCCCCAGTTTTGAACATATTATCATTGCAAAGCAATATTAACCCGAAATACAGTTTTTGAATGAGGAAAAAGCTATAATTCTTCTTGTTGACATGGCTGTTTGTGTTTCTGTAACTTGTTTTTTGCCTGTATCAATCAGTGGGAATGTGCATTCAATGGACTAGCTCTTTAGGCTCTGAGAATAAAAATAAAAGGTAACATTTAGATTTTGCTTGCCTGCATGCCAGAGTATTGTCCCTAAAAAATCTCTTTTGAATTATATTTATTAAGAGACAGGAGAAAAAAAATATGGTAAATGTTTATGAATTTAGTGAGACTGTTATAGGCTAGCAATATTGTCCACTCTCCTCAAGACGTATTTTAAAGATTCCTACACAAATGTCAGTAAAAAATGGAGGCACAGGCCGCTAGAGGCTGAGCGTTCGAGCCTTTGTGTCGTGGCCCGAAGACAAATGAGGTACTTTCTTCAAAAGTGGGCCCGGTAAAGACTTGAACTCTCGCCCCCGCACAGGCCCCAGTGTAGCGTCCATTTAGGCCTCCACTTCCTGGTTTGTGCCCCTGCCACGCCTCTTGGGGCTGTCCTGTCTCGTGGCGCCACCCTGCTGGCCACCCACACAAGCGCACTTCCTCTCTGTGGGGGGGGCCTCGGCCCAAGGCGTCCACGGCCACAGGAATACCTCCTTTTTAACCTTTTTAACGAACCATTCATTCTGTGCCCCGTTTGAAAGAGAGCATGATTTTATTTTTTAATTCCTCTTTGATATAATGACTACAGGTTTGTTATTTGACATTGTGTACGTGTAATTTAATTTTCTTCTTTATTCTGGTGTGTAGCTCTGCTGTTTTTTCTGCTAGTGGTCTGAGCTGTGTGACTGTCCAATAGCAATAGAAAGGTACCCTGTCTGACCTGCTGTGGAGGGGGTGGAGCTTCCTCAGGCCCCTCCCACAAGGGTGCCTAATCACTCGCTGTATTGCTATGTGACATGTTTAATTTTTTTTTTTTTTTTTAGCCTGCAGGGAATATGTGTTTTTGTGCAAAGTAATAAATTGGTATTTTATGCCTATATCATATGCTGGTATTTCCTCTCTTCATTCCTTTATTCATTTTTACCCCAACACCACACATGACACAAAGGGCAAATGCTAGTCTTCTGCTCCGTTTACAATGTATAATAAATGAGTTGTGTGATTACAGGGCTGCCACTCTAGAGAATTTCATGTACAGTATAATAGAACTAGTCCACAATCACCACTGTCTGTCAGTAGATGGCATCCTTCTCTCAATGAGCAGAACAGGTCACTTACCAGCTTATTGGTTGAGCAATAGCAGTCTGAGGAGGGGACTCCTGAAAAAACCCTCTTACTCAGTTTAGGTTAAAAGATAAGACACTGTCATTTTATGATAACGCACCAAATATAAATTTTAAATCTGGAGTCTAAAAGCAGCATTTGTTGACATGGACAATGTAGTCAGCTGTAATAACTATCTTGGAGATGATTACATTAAATCAGGGATGTCCATCTTGAACAATTTACTGCTATTGTGTGTGTTAGGGCGTGCACTGCCTGTTCCGTCAAACATGTTCTGTGTGTGTGTGAAGCACCAACTAGACAAATCAATTAGAAACCTGGTGATTTATATTTGGGTTTCGAACATTTTATTTAGACTTTAGTGTGTGCTAATGATTCCAGTGGATTTCCCCTATAGCCTTCTCTTACGCTGTGGTATTCATCATATGATGAATACCATATCTCCTCTTTCCCCCTCTCTTGTATCACTACCCCTCCTATTCCATTTCCTGTGACCCGTGCTGTTGTCATGACCACCGTTGCCAAGGAGAGGTCACACTCACACGAGAAAGGAAACTCGAACCGCAGATCTTGTTACCGTACTACTTAATTAATCAGCACCCCAAGGTTCAATGAGATGTGGTGAGCAGGAGATTAGAAACAAACAGCTGATAAGCAAAATATAGAATTTGTTCTCCATCAGTCACGCAGTTAACTGATGTCTGCACTGGTCAGCAGTAAACAATGTAAATCCAGTGATATAATCCATTGGTGGGATATCAGCCCTTGATATGTAAGACCAGTGCTTTGTGACCATAGACATTGATTCAATCTCTCTTGAATGAAAAGAAACAAACTATCTCAATGGATAAATCACACTCAATACACTTTTTTTGTGAGTAAATTTAAACAGACTTGTTTAGGTAACAGCACTTTTCTCCATCCCTTAGATGGAGAGTGAATGCTTACACCTGACCTGTATTTCTCACATGGGTGTTCTGCTTTGTAGTCAGATTCATTCTGCTCGCAAACAAGTCACTCCACCTAGCCGCCTTTTTTTTTTTTTTAGCCATTTCTCCCTTTCACTGCAGCCCTCCAGACAAAAAGCAGAGTTGTAAAAGCTAATTTAGCCACGTTGTGCAAAGCAGAGCATTTAAGCCCCATTGTAGAGGCCCCCTTGATTATCTTTGTATTAATTGATCCACCTACAGGCAACACTCTCCCCCTCTCCCTGTACTGTCTAGTTCCCTTTCCAGGCACGGTGTTGCTCCCACAGGTTGACGGTAAACTGAGGTTGTTCTGAAGATGGGAGGGACGGACCTACTATTCCACTTACCTGGCAGTTTGACTAAGTGGTCTTGCCTGCTATCTATACCCTAACACCCAGACTGGACTGACCCATTTGGGTTTGCATGCGTGGGGGGAAGGGCAGCAAGCTGAACCTGCGTCGAGTCTGAAGTGGCTCGGCAGACTGAGCCCTTTGTGAGCATTGTGACGAAGACACTTCAACAGGCGCCAGCGGCAGACGCCTCTTCACGCTCCAAGGCTGTGTTCTTTAAGACATAGACAAAGGCCTGAAATAGACAAAGGCCTGTTTGTGTTTTATCAAGACACCTGTTAATGTTTTGTTTATCTTCTGTGGACCTTTTTGCTCATAGAGGACTATCAGTTGTTTTTTACTTCCAGCGATAGCATACGTGACGTCAGATTTGATCAGCCTGACGTATCTAGGTAAGGCTACACCTAGATCAGCTCAGCACTTGGGTGAGGTTAGAGGGCCAGAGCTGCTGACAGAAGTGGATGACATCAATTATACCCTACCCACAAACCCACTGGGCCTGATGGTGCCGTTCCTGAAGCTCGATCAATCAAAAATAGGTGAGCTGACACTAGTGGCTGCACAGCTATTGACTCTTCAATAATTCATCAGTTCGAAAGAGGGGGACAGTAAGAGAGCTAGGAGTGACGGATGGTGGTGGAGGAAGAGAAGACGATCACCGGGGGGAAAAAGT
The DNA here is from genome assembly GCA_030435695.1 of Brachymystax lenok tsinlingensis. Classification (NCBI taxonomy): domain Eukaryota; kingdom Metazoa; phylum Chordata; class Actinopteri; order Salmoniformes; family Salmonidae; genus Brachymystax; species Brachymystax lenok. The sequence continues at coordinate 33,233,449 of CM059799.1, forward strand.
TGAAAAATGCAGAGTTGAAGACATCTGACTAGATGTTGAAAAGAAACACAGAGACATAAAGCAGCTTGCGAAGGGAAAGCAGTTTAAGACAGGACAGTGAGGGACTCAAATTCAGGATTGGGAAAGGCCCAGACAGAAAGGGCAGGAGTAGCACAGGAGTGGGCCTTGAAGTGAGAAAGAGGACATAGACAAGTGTATTAAAGGTCAGTTTCAGGTGGTTAGAAGACATCGAGAGCAGCCATCATGGTCAACACAGGCATGCAGCTGATCAGCTTCACCTGCGCGGTGACCGGTTGGGTTATGGCCATCGCTGTGACGGCCTTGCCTCAGTGGAAGGTGTCAGCCTTCATTGGGAGCAACATCCTCACCTCCGAGATCAAGTGGGAGGGCATCTGGATGAGCTGCATCTACCAGACCACGGGCCACATGCAGTGCAAGACCTACGACTCCATGCTGGCTCTGCCCCCGGACCTCCAGGCAGCTCGTGCCCTCATGTGTGTGGCCATCTTCCTGGGCTGGCTGTCCTGCACCGTGTCCTGCTGTGGCATGAAGTGCACCACGTGCGCTGGGGACGACCGTCGCGCCAAGGCGGGCATCGCCCTCTCCGGCGGCGTGCTATTCATCCTGACGGGTCTGTGCGTGCTGGTGCCCGTCTCCTGGACCGCCAACACGGTGGTCCAAGACTTCTACAACCCCAAAGTGCCTGTCATGTACAAGCGAGAGCTGGGCCAGGCTATCTACCTGGGTTGGGCATCTGCGGTTATTCTGATAATCAGCGGGGCCGTGCTGAGCAGCACCTGCCCCCATATCGAGAGGGGAGGAGGGGAGTACCACCGGGGATACATGGGCCGGAGCTTTCCTAACTTGCGCCCCTCCCCCCTCGCACCTGATCCTCCGAAACCTATCACCTCTAACAGCGTGCCCCTAAAAGAATATGTGTAGTCAGAGAAAATATGTGAATATAATCGCATGAATTGGAGTTTGGGAAGGAGCAAGGTTGAGAAGAGGAAGTAGAAGGCAGCCGAAGGAAAACAAATTGACTGTGAGTGGTGGTGAGGAGTGACTTGGAAGGTTTTGAAGATGGGAAGCATTGGATTTGAAGCTCTACTCTGCAGTAATCTTTCACTCTTTTACTGTGAACCTGATGCATTTTTCTTTATTGTAACTAATATTTTTATTGTAACTAATATTTTTTACATATTCATCTCTACATTTTGTTTGAGACTTTCCATTATGCCTATCATTATTCGCCTCGTTTGTATTCTAACGTATTTATTGACTTCATTACACATTTATTAACACTGTGATATATAGTATTAGTGCACGGACAGCTCACAATACTCCAGTGAATGCCTGGAAGACGCATTAATCACCATAAACATCTTTAAGATATTCGTTTTGTGTGACTTGTGTTGTGAAGATTGGAGTGATTTCTTTCACAATTATTCTCAGATGTCTGTTAAATTACTTCACAGATTTTGTCTCATAACTATTTAATGGAGTTTTGAATAAGTCAAAATTGTAAAAGAATAAAACAGATATTTCCAAGGGTGTTTTAATGTTATTACATATGTTTAGTTCATGACAAACTGATGTTTTTTCCATTGTTTGCCCAGAGTATTGGGGGCCTCATATCTGTGCTAAATGTTCAGCTGTGCACAACTCCAAATGTGTTCCTGTTGCACTGACCTTGGGTAATATAGTGATGGCTCAATCTAGCCCCCCTATAGGCTATTGGAGTTCCTGTCAAACTAATGTTATCTTTCAGGTTAGCAAGGGCCAACTGTTTGATCTGAGGAAAGGGGAGAAGAAGGCAGCCATCCTGAATAAAACAGATAGTTGGAGCAAGAGAGGTGTAACAAAGTTTTCTATTTATAATTGTTCATATTATACTCCATGACATTTCAACTGTTTGTCCAATTTACATTTTTAGCTTAGAAGGTCAACAGTGATACTATTCTAGCTCAGGTCTTTGCTGTTGTAACAGAGCTCTGTGACAATTCTGACGCTCTGCCCTCTCCTTTGTTCACGTCCAGTCCAGTCAGGTGCTCTGCACCGATCAGGGCTGACACATCCAAGTCAAGATCAACCTGAACCCAGTTTGTTCCTTTACTCTTCAACCCATTACGGAGTCTTGTTATTGTAGACAATCACATCCACCGGGTAGTCCTCTTGCAAACATCTTGCAGTTCTCTTTCACTGTGACTCAATGAAAAAGGACACTTTAAACAGTGTATCTGAAAGAGGATGCAAAATAACTACATGAGTTTATTACATTCGGTGAGGGGAATTACAGTGCCTTCAGAAAGTATTCACAATCCTAGACTTTTTCCACATTTCGTTGTGTTACAGCCTGAATTTAAAATGGATTAAATTGAGATTGTGTCACTAATACCCAATAATGTCAAAATGGAATTGTTTTTAGAAATGTTTACAAATGAAAAGCTGAAATGTCTTGAGTCAATAAGTATTCAACCCTTTTGTGATCGCAAACCTTAACTGTAGAAGTAAAAATGTGCTTAACAAGTCACATAAGTTGCATGGACTCTGTGCGCAATAATAGTGTTTAACATGATTTTTAAACGACTATCCCATCTCTGTACCTCACACATACGATTATATGTAAGGTCCCTCTGTCGTGCATGGAATTTCAAGCACAGATTCAACCACAGTCCAGGGAGATTTTCCAATGCCTCGCAAAGAAGGGCACCTATTGGTAGATTGGTAAAAAAAAACATTGAATATCCCATTGAGCATGATGAAGTTATTAACTACACTTTGGATGGTATATCAATACACCCAGTCACTACAAAGATACAGGCGTTCTTCCTAACTCAGTTGCCGAAGAGGAAGGAAACCACTCAGGGATTTCCCCATGAGGCCAATGGTGATTTTAAAACAGTTACAGAATTGAATGGCTGTGATAGGGGATAACTGAGGATGGATCAACCACATTGTAGTTACTCCACACTACTAACATAAATGACAGAGTGAAAAGAAGGAAGCCTATACAGAATACAAAACATGCATCCTGTTTGCAATAAGGCACTAAAGTAATACTGCAAAAACTGTGGCAAAGAAATAAAGTTTTGGTCCTGAATAGAAAGCGTTATGTTTGGGTGGGGCAGTGAGTACCACTCTCCATATTTTCAAGCATGTTGGTGGCTGCATCATGTTATGATATGCTTGTCAGCGGCATGGACTAGGGAGTTTTTTTTAGGATAAATCCTAGATAAAACAATGTGTTCAGTCTGTTTTCCAACAGACACTGGGAGACAAATTCCCCTTTCAGCAGGACAATAACCTAAATCACAAGGCCAAATATACACTGGAGTTGCTTACCAAGATGATATTGAATGTTCCTGAATGGTCTATTTACAGTTTTGACTTAAAATCGGATTGAAAATCTATGGCAAGACTTGAAAATGACTGTCTAGCAATGATCAACAACCAACATGACAGAGCTTGAAGAATTTTTTAAAGAATAATGTAGCAAAATGTTACAATCCAGGTGTGCAAAGCTCTTAGAGACTTACCCAGAAAGACTCACATCTGTAATTGCTGCCTAAGGGGATTCTAAAATGTATTGACACAGGGGGTTGAATACTTATCTAATGAAGATATATTAGCGTTTTATTTTCCATAAAGTCTTTTTTTAAATTGTATAATTTCTTTGTCCTTGACAGAGTATTTTGTGTAGACCGTTGACAATTTTTTTTTACAATTACATCAATTTTTATCCCACATTGTATCACAACAAAATGTCTAAAAAGTCAAGAGGTGTGAATACTTTCTGAAAGCACTGTATGTACAGAAAACAGAGCACCATATATAGGTTTACCTGATATTACACTGTATGTACAGAAAACAGAGCACCATATATAGGTTTACCTGATATTACACTGTATGTACAGAAAACAGAGCACCATATATAGGTTTACCTGATATTACACTGTATGTACAGAAACCAGAGCACTATAGATAGGTTTACCTGATATTACACTGTATGTACAGAAAACAGAGCACCATATATAGGTTTACCTGATATTACACTGTATGTACAGAAAACAGAGCACTATAGATAGGTTTACCTGATATTACACTGTATGTACAGAAAACAGAGCACCATATATAGGTTTACCTGATATGCTCTCCTCTCCACTGAGTGTTTCCAGGGACTCCCATCTCTTGGGAGCACTTTCCAGAAGGGAGAGGTCATCAGCCCTCAGTGTCAGCAGCAAGTTCTTTCTCCTCAGAAACCTGTGCATGTAGATGAGGAAAACTATCTTTCTCACACAAATCAACAATAAGACAACCTTTTCCAAATGGTAGATTTCAGGATTTATAATGCCACACACTGAATTGATGCATTTCAGCTCCAAGCCTTCCTCAGCAGTATGCAGTTGAGAGGCATGACCACAATAGATCACTCACAATGAAAATGTATTGCGCCGGTACAGTAATACAGTGACACGGAAAGGATACTGTTGGCGATAGTAACGCTCCGCATCCTGAAGCCACTCCAACATGTCAGCGATGGATGGAGCGACTGCAGATCTCTGGGTGCAGGTAGCTAGGTCAAGGGTGCCTATATTCTGCTCATACAACTGGAACGCACCAGACACCTGATTACTGATAGCATCTCGCACAGACTGAAGAGAACACCTATAAGAAATAAGAGGGTCATTTGTGGTTTCAAAAATGTGTTCAAGCTTCCTCTGCACTATTTTCAAGAGTGTATGGAGTGAGCTACCATTTATCTTACATTTTGTCCGTGAGTTTACCCAAAACTATGTCCACTGCCTGTAGGAGCTTGAAGTGAAGACGCTGGTGCAGATCAGGAAAGTTGTGAAGAGGGGTGTTGGCGATTTGGACCTTTTGAAACGCCCTCAACTGCTCTTCGAGGTTTCCAAGTGAAACCATTAAAGGCTTGCATTCAGCCAAAACTGAATTCCAAACTTTCTGATTGTTCTCCAAGCTTTGAAAACATTTTTTTAATATTTGGTCAAACGAAAATAACACAGACTTCGACATTTGGCTAGCTAGTTTAGTTAACACACCTTACAAGTCAGAACTGCGAAACCCATGTGGCCGATGAAAAAAAGACAGCGAAATTATTTGCTGGAATAAATATGATGCAAAGCGAAATAAATAAAACATTCAACTTATTCTAAAAACGGACGATACCCTTTTAAAAAAAGACCAACATGACTGTCACTTAAGTTTCCCAGTCAAAATCTGACCTCACGTTATTTTAGCACATTTCCGGTCAAGTGATCTAAACATGGACGTTCTTCGACATGATAGGTTAAAAATGGTTCCAAAATGACGTCAGGTAAAAGCGCATCCTTATTGGCTGATCCACGGCACATTCTGCGCCTGCGTGGACATGTTTTAATTTGGACATGCGTGGACATGCTTTCTAACTAGGAAAGAACAAAACCCATCACCGGGTAAATCAGAATATGTCAAACAGCTAACCTCAATGTTTAGAATACCATTGCATTTGATGTATTTCAAAACGGTAACTTTTGAAACAGAGCAGTTTTAATCTGGCTAAATAATGTAATAATGTAACGCTCATGATGCCTGAATAGTTAACGTAGCTAACAACATTCCCTGAAAAGGGCTAACTAACATTAATTACTACTAGCAACATGTTAGCTGCTTGACTAGCCCAACACCAATTTACTGTTGGTACCAATGTACAGAGTCACAATGGGACGACCAAAGAGGATGACCAAACAATGTAAAAACCCCAAGTTGGACAAATTGGAGGCTTTTCTCGAAGATTTCGACAGTGAGGGTATGGAACAATGACAAAGAGCATGTAACGTTATATGCAAGTTGGCTGTTAGCCTTTATGTGAATGTTAACGTGGGGTTGGAAAAGTTACACTAAAGTTTTCTTTTCAGTGAAAACTGTAGTTGAAAGACTGAAGGAGAGGACAAACAGCCTCCTGAAAGATGCAGACAACTTCTTCAACATGGCTGTGATCAAGCTGCCAAAAGCAGTGAGACAGATGAACTGGCTTGAGCATTGTGGTAAGTTAGGTGAAGACTCATGTACCTGACGACAATCACAAGGGAAAGGTTGGTTAGAGATACGTGTGTATATATATACATACATACACATACACACACACACACACACACACACAGTCAGAAGTTGACACACACCTTAGCCAAATACATTTAAACTCAGTTTTTCACAATCCTGACATTTAATCCTAGTAAAAATTCCCTGTCTTAGGTCAGTTAGGAACACCACTTTATTTTAAGAATGTTAAATGTCAGAATAATAGTAGAGAGAATGATATATTTCAGCTTTTATTTCTTTCATCACATTCCCAGTGGGTCAGAAGTTTACATACACTCAATTAGTATTTGGTAGCATTGCCTTTAAATTGTTTAACTTGGGTCAAATGTTTCGGGTAGCCTTCCACAAGCTTCCCACAATAAGTTGGGTGAATATTGGCCCATTCCTCCTGACAGAGCTGGTGTTACTGAGTCAGGTTTGTAGGCCTCCTTTTTCAGTTCTGCCCATACATTTTCTATGGGATTGAGGTCAGGGCTTTGTGATGGCCACTCCAATACCTTGACTTTGTTGTCCTTAAGCCATTTTGCCACAAATTTGGAAGTATGCTTGGGGTCATTGTCCATTTGGAAGACCCATTTGCGACCAAGCTTTAACTTCCTGACTGATGTCTTGAGATGTTGCTTCAATATATCCACATAATTTTCCTGCCTCATGATGCCATCCATTTTGTGAAGTGCACCAGTCCCTCCTGCAGCAAAGCACCCCCACAACATGATGATGCCACCCCCGTGCTTCGCGGTTGGGATGGTGTTCTTCAGGTTGCGAGCATCCCCCTTTTTCCTCCAAACATAACGATGGTAATTATGGCCAAACAGTTCTATTTTTGTTTAATCAGACCCGAGGACATTTCTCCAAAAAGTACAATCTTTGTCCCCATGTGCAGTTGCAAACCGTAGTCTGACTTTTTTATGGCGGTTTTGGAGCAGTGGCTTCTTCCTTGCTGAGCGGCCTTTCAGGTTATGTCGATATAGGACTCGCTTTACTGTGGATATAGATACTTTTGTACCTGTTTCCTCCAGCATCTTCACAAGGCCCTTTGCTGCTGTTCTGGGATTGATTTGCACTTTTCGCACCAAGGTACGTTCATCTCTAACTTCCGACTTCAACTGTGTGTGTGTGTGTGTGTGTGTGTGTGTGTGTGTGTGTGTGTGTGTGTGTATAGTGTGTGTGGACACCCCTTCAAATCAGTGGATTTGGCTATTTCAGCCACACCAGTTGCTGACAGGTGTATAAAATCAAGCACACAGCCATGCAATCTCCATTGACAAACATTGGCAGTAGAATGGCCTTACTGAAGAGCTCAGTGACTTTCAACGTGGCAGCGTCATAAGATGCCACCTTTCCAACAAGTCAGTTTGTCAAAATTCTACCCTGGTAAAGCTGCCCCGGTCAACTGTAAGTGTTGTTATTGTGAAGTTGAAATGTCTAGGAGCAACAACAGCTCAGCTGCGCAGTGGTAGGCCACACAAGCTCACAGAAAAGGCCCGCTGAAGCGTGTAAAAATCGTCTGTCCTCGGTTGCAACACTCACTACCGAGTTCCAAACTGCCTCTGGACGCAACATCCGCACAAAAACTGTTAGTCGGGAGCTTCGTGGAATGGGTTTCCATGGCCGAGCAGCCGCACATAAGCCTAAGATCACCATGCGCAATGCCAAGCGTCGGCTGGAGTGGTGTAAAGCCTGCCGCCTATTTAACTCTGGAGCAGTGGAAACACATTCTCTGGAGTGATGAATCACGCTTCAGAATCTGGCAGTCCGATGGACGAATCTGGGTTTGGCGGATGCCAGGAGAATGCAACCTGCCTGAATGCATAGTGCCAACTGTAAAGTTTGGTGGAGGAATAATGGTCTGGGGATGTTTTTAATGGTTTGGGCTATGTCCCTTAGTTCCAGTGAAGGGAAATCTTAACGCTACAGCATACTGACATTCTAGATGATTCTGTCCTTCCAACTTTGTGGCAACAGTTTGGGGAAGGCGCTTTTCTGTTTCAGCATGACAATGCCCCTGTGCACAAAGCGAGGTGCATACAGAAATGGTTTGTTGAGACCGGTGTGGAAGAACTTGACTGGCCTGCACAGAGCCCTGACCTCAACCACATCAAACACCTTTGGGATAAAATATTGGGAATAATCACCCAACATCAGTGCCCGACCTCACTAATTCTCTTGTGGCTGAATGGAAGCAAGTTCCCGCAGCAATGTTCCAACATCTAGTGGAAAGCCTTCCCAGAAGAGTGGAGGCTATTATTGCAGCAAAGGGGAGACCAACTCCGTATTAATGCCCATGATTTTGGAATGAGATGTTCAACGAGTATGTGTCCACATACTTTTGGTCATGTAGCGTATGTTGTTTTATCTGACAAACGGACACGTCTGCTTTATCCCCTCAGGGTCAGAGAAACCAAAGTCACCAGTGGAGGATGCCAAGGTGAGTTTTCTACACTGAACAAAAATAAATGCAACATGCAACTATTTTGGAAGGTTTTACTGAGTTACAGATCATATAAGAAAATCAGTCAATTGAAATAAATTCATTAGGCCTTAATCAATGGAGTTCACATGACTGGGAATACAAATATGCATCTGTTGGTCACAGATGCCTTTTTAAAGGGTAGGGGTGTAAGAATATTTAGGAGATTACTAACGTCAAGAGGTTACTAACGGTATCAATGGAAAGTTTTTTTTTTTTTTTCTGTAATAGGGAATTAATGATCAACGGATCAGAGACATGGGAGGAATTTGTCTAGTCATTGAGCCTGAAACATGATATTTGGTCATTGGCCCAGTTTTATTGCAAGGAATTCTAATTGGTCAACCACAGGCTAGGGTTATACAACTACATCCTGTCCCTTTGTTCTGTGGAGAGAATCACAGAGGACAGGGGAGAATGAACATCTACTTCTCAGCATAACATATATGATTTGTCGTTTTTGAATAAACCTATTTTTTTTCCCCCTGATTTGCCTTGGGGTCTGTGTTATTGAAGAGTAACATCAACTGCTAACACTTGGTGCCATGATCTGTATGAATATGTCTTGAACAATAACAAGGAAAAACTCATCACCTGTGTGTTGATCCAGGGAAAAGAGAGCGGGCTGACCCCAAACCACCACCGGAGTCAACTCTTAATCTCCTGATTGACTGCTAACAAGGGCGTGGATCAGAAAACCAGTCAGTATCTAGTGTGACCACCATTTGCCTCGTGCAGCAGGACACATCTCCTTTGCATATAGTTAATCAAGCTGTTGATTGTGGAATGTTGTCTTACACCTCTTCAATGGCTGTGCGAAGTTAATGAATATTGGCGGCCATGGAAGAATTGGGACGACAATGGGCCCTAGGATTTCGTCATAGTATCTCTATGCATTCAAATTGCCATCGATAAAATGCAATTGTGTTCGTTGTCCGTAGCTTACGCCTGCCCATACCATAACCCCACCGACACCATGGGACACTTTGTTCACAACGTTGACATTAGCAAACCGCTCGCCCACACGTCTGCCATCTTCCCGGTACAGTTGAAACCGGAATTAATCCGTGAAGAGCACACACTCCAGCGCGCCAGTGGCCATCGAAGGTTAGCATTTGCCCACTGAAGTTGTTTATGTTGCCGAACTGCAGTCAGGTCAAGACCCTGGTGAGGATGACGAGCACGCAGATGAGCTTCACTGAGAATGTTTCTGACAGTTTTGCAGAAAATCTTTGGTTGTGTAAACCCACAGTTTAATCCGCAGGTGAAGAAGCCAGATGTGGAGGTCCTGGGCTAGCGTGGTTACTCATGGTCTGCGGTTGTGAGGCCGGTTGGACGTATTGCTAAATTATTTAAAACATTGGAGGCGGCTTATGGTAGAGAAATGAACGTAAAATTATCTGGCAACAGCTCTGGTGGACATTCCTGCAGTCAGCATGCCAATTGCACGCTTCCCAAACTTGAGACATCTGTACACAACTTCACGTTTTAGTGGATTTTTATAGTCCCCAGCACAAGGTGCACATGTGTAATTATCATGCTGTTTAATCAGCATCTTGATATGCCATACCTATCAGGTGGCTAGATTATCTTGGCAAGTAGAAATGCTCACTAATGGATGTAAACATTCGTGTACAAAATTCAAGAAGCCTTTTGTGTGTATGGAACATTTCTCTGATCTTTTTTTCATTTCAGCTCATGGAACATGGGAACAACTTCACGTTGCGTTTTTATATATTTGTTCAGTATAAATTAAAATGGAATATTTCATAAACTGTCAGTTAATTCTGGCCATGGTTTTGACACAACATCAAGTGCCACCCACGCAGTCTCTGTTCACTCTATTTGTCTACTTCCAGAAAGTAGAGGAGGCTGCCCAAGTAGAGAGCATCATGGCTGAAGTCCATACTATTCCCCCCAAGACCGCTAAAAACGGTAAGTCTCTTTGCTATACTGTATACCAGTTATGTGTCTTTGACTCCTTAGAATCCCACTGGATGGCCTCCCGAGTGGCGCAGCGGTCAAAGGCACTACATCTCAGTGCTAGAGGCGTCACTACAGACCCTAGTTTGATCCCAGGCTGTATCACAACCGGCCGTGACCGGGAGTCCCATAGGGCGGCGCAACAATTGGCCCAGCGTCGTCCGGGTTAGGTCGTCAGTTAAACTGTGTTTCCTCCGGCACATTGATGCGGCTGACTTCCATGTTAAGTGGGCGGGTGTTAAGAAGCGCGCTTAGGTGGGTCATGTTTCGGAGGACGCATGACTCGGCCTTCGCCTTGGGGACAAAAAGGGGGTAAAATACAACAGAAAAGGATCCCACTGGATGTTAAAGTTACTCTGCTCCCCTTCTGCAGCAACGTCGAAAAGTGGTGAAGCCAGGACAAGTTCAGAGGATGAGGAGAACACTATTATGGCCAGAGGGAAGAAGGTTAGTGCTGTTTAGTTTCAGAAGACTCAATGTAGTCCTCAAAAGCCTCCTTTCTTTAGGTTTTCACGTTTTATACCAAATTATAGCAATAGCCCATATCATTATTAGTACCGCACCATGTTTAACTCAAACTTGCACTGTGGCCTCAGGGTAAATCAACTAGGAAACCTCCGTCAAAGAGGGCCAGAGTACAGTCAGTCAGCAAGCAGAACACCTCCGTCAATAAGTAAGACCCTTTCTTCAGCTGAAATCTGCTAATATTTTTTGAATGTGTTGGTGTGTGTTTTTATAGATGTACGCAGATAACTTTCTGATATTAATTTGCCACTGGTCACTCCTGCCAGGAACATGCTGGACAGTTCCCTGATGGGCCCTACCCCTCTCATCACACCACGCTTCGACTCCCGGTAAAGTGGCAGTGGGTAATGTTCTGAGGTTTTTAATAAGATGAGTCAGGTTTGCTGCTGCTTGTCCATAAAGAGTGTTGCCTAAAGCTGGTTTTGTGGTTAGAGAATGGTCTATCCAGCCTTTCCCCTAGTTACATTTTCCAGGCAGGACACAAAGGCCCCCAAAGCAACATTGGGCACCACTGTGCTAGGGGACACTGCTTCACTTGTTGTCGTATATCCCAGGCTTCCCAAGACCCCAGCGACGAGGATTCCCCGCCACAAGGAGAGGGTGTACAGCATCTCGGTCAACGGCTCCCCCATCTCGGAAGGCAGTAATGACATCGTTATCAATGTCCCTGTGGGGAATGGAGAAGTAAGCAGGCTGCCGTCAGCCTTCCAGTTTTAGACTGATCCTTTCTGAACAGTATGTCAATAAACAGTAAAGACCTTCACCAACCCCCTCTAACTGTTTGCATGCTCATGTTACTTGTGTATCTGTGTGTAAAATGTGTCAACATAATTTAGTATTGTTTTATTGTCACACACCGGATAGGTGCAGTGAAATTGACCCGTTTCCTGTGTGTTGAGATAAGGTTAATTCTGCTGACCTAGTGAGTTTTTGGTTCCAGAGCATTCAGCTACTGGCCAGTCAGATGGACACGGTGGACCTGGGACAGCTGGATGAGACAGCCGTAATGAGCATTCGTCTGCTACAGGTATGGTCTTCATTAGGGCTGTTGCGGTCATCGTATTAACCACCACACCGGCAGTCATGAAAGCAGTAAAATTTGCACGTGACTGAGTCACGGTAATATCCTCTTATGCACTCAGGACATGTTGGTAAGTACCCTAATAAACATCGGGTCGTTAATGGCCTGCTACTCAGGCCTCTGTTGTCCCTCTAACCGCTCTGACATCAATGCAAATGAAATTTTAAATCACATCAAACGGTTTACTCCGCTCACTGTGATGATACATTTTGAAGAAAGAAGTTGAAAAGCAGGGTTGAAACAGTGTAAAACATGGTCATTTGTGGATGTTTCAAAGCCTAACACAAGGAAATGGACAACGCTTTCTACAGTGATAATTCATTCAAAACAACCATGCATATTAGAGCTTATGCATAGACTTATGAGCCCAGGCCCAAAAACTCGGAATAAAAATGCCGATTGCGCTTTTATACAATACATAGCCTACTGCATATTATGCATGGCAGAAAAACAAACATGAAACAAAACTGATTTAAGATGTCTTTGGCACATAATTGGTCTAGCATCCAAAATGAAACACATTTGAGTAATGGCCTTTGACTGGACTGTATTATTGTACATACTGGATGGACTGATTATCTTATGCTACACTCAAATGTCTATCCATGAGTCTGGTAGAGAATGTATAGCACTAGTTGGTTCATTGATTGTGCAGGGCGGATTACAGTTAGCCTACAATTGATTTTGAATAGCCTAGTAATAGGGATTTCTTTTTATATTTTCATAATATGCTGACACATTACCTTATAACTTAATATCTCACCTCCTTTCTCTCCTTCATTCCTTTATCAAGCGTGCAGATGGGGTGTCAACAGTTTAGTGAAATAGGTTTCGTTGCGAAAACATGTTACTATCGATGTTCCCGAACCGATTTCACAAATGAAGCTCTGTGTAGCTACAGGAACCGGGTTGGTGAGCCCATGGCTCAGCGTTTGGGTGGAATATCACCTGTTGCGTAGCGAAAGCATGCTCCTCAAACAATGGTGTGCCGTGAAAGTGTGATTTTATTTCTCAGCTGCTCCTATTAAGCACAGCTCCCCTATAAAACCCAAGTAGCCTATCCGGCATCATTGAAAAACAGACCCGCGGGAAAGCGCGCTGCCTCCATTCACTATTCGAGCGCGGATGACGTCTGTGTTCTTCCCTTGCTCATTTGATTACGGGCCATTCTAAATCGAAACTAATTAGACATATTAAAGACTAGATTAAATGGAGAAGTCTGGGGGGGGAGGGGCACCACGCAGCCCATATTTGTTTTGAATGCATCATTTTTTTGCCAGGCGTAATGGAACCCATCTGTCCATAGAACATTCTTCCAAAAGTCTTGATGATCATCCAGGTGCGTTTTGACTCCAGATGTAACTGGAGTCAACTTTTTGGATGAGATGGGTCCCATTTGTGTCTGGTGAAAACCAAACACTGCATTCCACAGTATGAACCTCATACCAATGGTCAAGCATGGTGGTGGTAGTGTGATGGTTTGGGGATGCTTTGCTGCCTCAGGACCTGGACAATTTGCCTTAATAGAAGGAACTGGGATTTCTGAAGGAGAATATCAGACTGAGCTGATGTTAAATAAGTGTACTTTTTAAAATGTATTTGTAAGCTCAGGTTCCCTTAACCTAATATTTGATATTCGTTGAAGATCTGTTAACATTCAGTAAACAATATGCAAAAATAGAGAATCAGAAAGGGGGCAAATACTTTTTCACAGCACTTTATATGTATGTATGATTGCCTAACATTAACCATGTGTATTTAGCTGTTTTGAAATGGGCACAGACCAGTTTGTACGAACTGAAAAGAGTAGCTGTTATATCAAACTCATGTTCACTTTTCTCTCCACAGAACCGTCTCACAACACTGTGTGGAACATCCTCGTGAACTCTGCACCTTCAGTCCCAGCATTTTTCTACCCTATTTCGATCTCATCGCTGCAACTCCACAACAGTCTCAGGAGAGGCGAAGGTCGTGTCATGCGTCCTCCGAAACATGACCCGCACTTCTTAACACCCGCCCACTTAACCCGGAAGCCAGCTGCGCCAATGTGTCGAAGGAAACACTGTTCAACTTATGACCGAGGTCAGCCTGCAGGCGCCCGGCCCACCACAAGGAGTCGCTAGAGCGGGATGAGCCAAGTAAAGCCCCCCGACCAAAGCTGTCTGTATATATTTATTCTATTTTAATACATAGTTATCTTTATCTGTCAAGTCTGCATCATGGCATTTATCTTTGCATTCTTTTCGTTTAAATCTTTGGTTCTTAAATCTGTCGGACATTACTTTATTTGAGACGCTATTTTTCAGGGATGCTCAATGCATGTAGTAAGGGAATGTCCTAGTCTTCCATGATAGCGATCTATATAATGCCAAGGTTGTAAATATGAATAAACCCTAACTACACTCTTCCCCTCATAGTCTAGCATAACATGTTTGAAACTCATTTGTGAGCCTGTTATTGTCAATGTTCTATCTATTGGCCTGTGGCATCGATACAGCTTTGTCTGCACTATAGTGGTGGTTGTGCCAGTTGAACGTGTGATGTAACTAAGGTCCATGTATTTTAGATTATTTTGTGGGATTTGGACAATTCTCTGTTTTTAAAGTAATATGCTGTTTTGTTCATTTTAATTTTCTCTTTAAATGTCATCTCTTAATGGGGAATGTCTTAGTTTGTGATGGAAGTTGGGACCGCTGTTTGGGGGAGGGGGTTGTGGCTCTGTAGGCTTTCAGATCTAGGCCTACATGAAGCTCTGGGGTCGTACTAGTAATAAAGTACCGAAATACAAGTGTCTCTTTTCATGTTCTCTCGTTGCCATAATATGCTGTAGTCCGAGACAACTAGACATTACTGTTTGCCTGCATTGATTCCGTGAGACAGCCTGCTCATTTTCATTTCTGGAAGAGCATTATTCATAAAGACTCCCCTGGAATTCAATTTGTGTCACTGATACCCATTTCAGACAGGTGTGGTTTATAATCTCTACAATATAAGGCAATTGGGTTTGAACTGTAGATGAGAGACAATCCCAAAATATATCCTCTTGGGAAAAAAGAGACCAATAGCCTAGTCAATGTCAAAGCAGTAACGGACGAAACGTCGCAATCTAGAGTGCGTCATAGCTATGTTTTAGGCTCAGTTGCAAGATGGTTCATGATAAATGTCTAAATTAATAGATAAATTATCTATTCAAACCACTTTCCCTGTAACTGTGTGACATTTTGGCACTACAATTAAACATATTGTAACACCCCTTTGTTAGTGTTTGGATTGCTTGTTGTATGTTCATAATTACGAACTGGGTGGTTAGTGCCCTGAATGCTGATTGGCTGAAAGCCGTGGTATATCAGACCGTGGTATATACCATGGATATGGCAAAACATTTCTTTTTACTGCTCTAATTACGTTGGTAACCAGTTTCTAATAGAAATAAGGCACCTCAGGTGTTTGGTATATTTACAGTATACCACAGCTAAGGGCTGTATCCAGACACTGTGTTACGTCACGCTTAAGAACAGCCTTTAGCCTGGTATGTTGGTCATATACCACGCCCCTTCGGGCCTTATTGCTTACTTTTACTTTAAGTACATGCTGTAGGCACTTCAGTACATTGCTCTTTGACTTTTTCCACAGTTTGTTACGTTACAGCCTTATTCTAAAATCAATCTACACACAATACCCCATAATGACAAAGCAAAAACAGTCTTTTAGATTTTTTTGCAAATGTATAACAATAAAAACACTTTGTTGAAGCACCCTTGGCAGCGATTACAGCCCCGAGTCTTCTTGGGAATGAAGCTACAAGCTTGGCACACCTGTATTTGGGGAGTTTCTCTCATTCTTCTCTGCAGATCCTCTCAAGCTCTGTCAGGTTGGATGGGGGAGCGTTGCTGCACAGCTATTTTCAGGTCTCTCCAGAGATGTTTGATCGGGTTCAAATCCAGGCTCTGGCTGGGCCACTCAAGGACATTCAGAGACTTGTTCCTAAGCCACTCCAGGGTTGTCTTGGCTGTGTGTTTAGGGTCGTTGTCCTGTTGGAAGGTGAACCTTCGCCCCAGTCTGAGGTCCTGAGCGCTCTGGAGCAGGTTTTGATCAAGGATCTCTCCGTTCATCTTTGCCTCGATCCTGACTAGTCTCCAAGTCCCTGCCGCTGAAAAACATCCCCACAGCATGATGCTGCCACAGCCATGCTTCACCATAGGGATAGTAACAGGTTTCCTCCAGACGTGACGTTTGAACTCTTTGGCCTGAATGCCAATCTTGGTTTCATCAGACCAGAGAATCTTGTTTCTCATGGTCTGAGAGTCTTTAGGTGCCTTTTGGCAAACTCCAAGCGGGCTGTCATGTGCCTTTTACTGAGGAGTGACTTCCGTCTGGCCACTCTACCATAAAGGACTGATTGGTGGCATGCTGCAGAGATGGTTGTCCTTCTGGAAGATTCTCTCATCTCCCTGACCAAGGCTCTTCTCCCCCGATTGCTCAGTTTGGCCGGGCGGCCATCTCTAGGCAGAGTCTTGCTGGTTCCAAACTTCTTCCATTTAGGAATGATGGAGGCTACTGTGGTCTTGGGGACCATCAATGCTGCAGACATTTTTTGGTACCCCTGACATGCACCATCAACTGTGGGACCTTATATAGACAGGTGTGTGCCTTTCCAAATCATGTCCAATCAATTGAATTTACCACAGGTGGACTCCAATCAAGTTGTAGAAACATCTCAAGGATGACCAATGGGAACAGCTCAATTTCGGGTCTCATAGGAAAGGGTCTGAATACTTAGGTTAATAAGGTATTTCTGTTTTTTATTCTTAACAAATGTCAAAATAACTGTTTTTTCTTTGTCATTATGTGTACATGAGGATTTATTTTTATTCAATCAATTTTAGAATAAGGCTGTAATGTAACAAAATGTGGAAAAAGTCAAGGGGTCTGAATACTTTCCTAATGTACTGTACAGGGCATGCAGAAAATATTATTTTTGCAATGTGAGTAATACACAATTCCACCACCAAGAGGCAGTGTCCGACTGCTATATAACACCTTTCTAAACATGATCTTAGTGTTCTATCATCTATGGTGTTTTAAGCCCAGCCATAACTCCCTCCTGTCAATCAAACAAATACCCTCTCTGACCAAAGGGTCAAATGACACGTCAGTTTAATGTAATTCTCCACTGCGGTTTCACTGAGTGAGATTGAGCACAAAAACACTGTAGGATGGCCCTTCTTTAAATCCCATATCTGTCAGGATGAGACACGGATCACCCAATGAAGAGGAAGTAAAGCTGATAGAGTAGAGAGAATGAAAGGATTGTTGGCTCTGTGGTTGTTTCCTGGTACTGGGAGAGAGGGATGGAATGAGGAAGGGAGAGATGAAGCATGGAGCCAAAGACATGGAGATGTTGACTGAGATGAGTGTAGGGAGTAAAATAAAGCAATTACTACACAAGCATAGATCCAAGAAGATCCACAGATGGAAAGACACTGACTGACTGACCAAATGACAGACAGACAGAGAGTGAGTGATAACTGTATTACAAGGAGAGAGAGGGAGAGTGGGAGCTCCCAGCCACATGGCTGTCACACAGAGTTTAATCTGAGCTCACTGGAAAGTTGTGATTTAGCAGGACTGAACTTGTGCCCTCTAAGAGGATGGATAAAGAGGGGTGAGTGAGTGTGAGAGAGAGAGAGAGAGAGAGAGAGAGAGAGAGAGAGAGAGAGAGAGGATTTGATGAGAATGGTGTCTCTTCCATCAGGAAAAGTGAGTGCATGAGGAGGGCTTCATGATCATATGAAGGCGTTACAGGCCATAATGCGTGTTGGTTATTCGCTTTACCTGTGCAAAAGAGAGCAAGAAGTCAAAGAGATGTGAAAGGAATACAGTGTTCTAGGAATAAGTGAAGTTCTTGCTCTTTTCTCCCTGGAAATACAGGAGGGCAGTTCAGTCTTTTCTCTGTCTCATTTCCTTCATTTTTCACATCTATCCAACCAATAACCATACTTTAGCATTCTCTCTCTTAAACACACACACACACACACTTTCTTCAAAGCCTCAACGTCTCTATCCTCCCCAGTGAGCGAGTGTGTGCGCACATTTTCACCTAGAATAGCCACGGTGGCCCTTAGCTCACTGTACACACACACACACTCCCAGGTCCCCACACTGTCTCCTGTTTGTTTATGCCCAGCCACAATACAGGGATTAATTTCTCAAAGTCGATTTGAGCTCCGGCGCACTTTCTTTCAACCATTGAACTGCAAGTGGACTCTTCTCTCTCCTTTATGTGGACTCTTTAATCTTCTGAGTGAGAGAAGAGGAGGAGAGCGAGGCGTCCTTTATCGACGCACAGCTGGGAGTCACTCAAGACTTTACGTCACTTCCTCTCTCGCCCTCTCTTTTTTGTTCACTCGCTCTTACTTTAAATCTCTCTGTGGCTCTTTCTCTCTTTCCTTCCAAGGCTCTTTCTTTGTTCTCTCGCCTTACTCGTTGACTTTTCCTGGCAAATCAGTGGATAGGGATTGAGGTTGAGAATACACTAAATAATACACTATATAAATAAACAGTGTGAAAAACTGTATACAAGAAACAAAGTGTCCAGTGTTTAATGTCTCTATATAAACTTAGCAAAAAAAAGAAACGTCCTCTCACTGTCAACTGCGTTTATTTTCAGCAAACTTAACATGTGTAAACATGTGCATGAACAAGACATAAACTGAACAAGTTCCACAGACATGTGACTAACAGAAATGGAATAATGTGTCCCTGAACAAAGGAGGGGTCAAAAATAACAATTAACAGTCAGTATCTGGTGTGGCCACCAGCTGCATTAAGTACTGCAGTGCATCTCCTCCTCATGGACTGCACCAGATTTGCCAGTTCTTGCTGTGAGATGTTACCCCACTCTTCCACCAAGGCACCTGCAAGTTCCCGGACATTTCTAGGGGGGAATGGCCCTAGCCCTCACCTTCCGATCCAACAGGTCCCAGTCGTGCTCAACGGGATTGAGATCCGGGCTCTTCGCTGGCCATGGCAGAACACTGACATTCCTGTCTTGCAGGAAATCCCTCACAGAACGAGCAGTATGGCTGGTGGCATTGTCATGCTGGAGGGTCATGTCAGGATGAGCCTGCAGGGAGGGTACCACATGAGAGAGGAGGATGTCTTCCCTGTAACACACAGCGTTGAGATTGACTGCAATGACAACTTGCTCAGTCCGATAATGCTGTGACACACCGCCCCAGACCATGACGGACCTCCAAATCGATCCCGCTCCAGAGTACAGGCCTCGGTGTAACGCTCATTCCTTCGACGATAAACGCAAATCCGACCACCACCCCTGGTTAGACAAAGTGAAGAGCACTTTTTGCCAGTCCTGTCTGGTCCAGCGACGGTGGGTTTGTGCCCATAGGTGACATTGTTGCCGGTGATGTCTGGTGAGGACCTGCCTTACAACAGGCCTACAAACCCTCAGTCCAGCCTCTCTCAGCCTATTGCGGACAGTCTGAGCACTGATGGAGGGATTGTGCGTTCCTGGTGTAACTCGGGCTGTTGTTGTTGCCATCCTGTACCTGTCCCGCAGGTGTGCCACTGCGAGGACGATCAGCTGTCCGTCCTGTCTCCGTGTAGCTCTGTCTTAGGCGTCTCACAGTACGGACATTGCAATTTATTCCCCGGGCCACATCTGCAGTCCTCATGCCTCCTTGCAGAATGCTTAAGGCACGTTCACGCAGATGAGCAGGGACCCTGGGCATCTTTCGTTTGGTGTTTTTCAGAGTCAGTAGAAAGGCCTCTTTAGTGTCCTAAGTTTTCATAACTGTGACCTTAATTGCCTACCGTCTGTAAGCTTAATGACTGTTCCACAGGTGCATGTTCATTCATTGTTTATGGTTCATTGAACAAGCATGGGAAACAGTGTTTAAACCCTTTACAATGAAGATCTGTGAAGTTATTTGGATTTTTACGAATTATCTTTGAAAGACAAGGTCCTGAAAAAGGGACGTTTCTTTTTTTGCTGAGTTTACATGGGACAGCAGCGTTGGCTGTGTGTGTATGTGCGTGAGTATGGGTGAATACGTGTGTGTGAGTGTATATGTGTGTGAGCATGTCTGTGCATTTTGTGTGAGTGAGTGTGTGGGAGTATGTGTGCCAAAAAGTCTCTAATGTGCAGGACAGAGTACCGGGCAGGTAGATGGCTAGCAATGGCTGTTCAACAGTCTGATGACCTGGTGATAGAAGCGGTTTCCAAGCCTCTAGGTCACGGCTCTGATGCACCTGTATCGTCTGCCAGACAGCAGCAGAGTGAACAGTCTGTGGCCTGGGTGGCTGAGCTCCGTAATGATCTTCTTGGCCTTTCTTCGACACAGAGTGCTGCAAATGTCCTGGGCAGGCAGAATGCCCACGGTGGCGCGTTAAGCTGACCGCACCACCCCCTGAAGAGCTATGTGGTTGAGGACGGTGCAGTTGCCGTACCAGGCAGTGATGTAACCCAACAGAATGTTCTCAATGGTGCATCTGTGGAGGTTTGTGAGGTTCTTAGGGGCCATGCCGAATTCTTTCAGCCGCCCTGAGGTTTAAGAGGCACTGTTGTGTATTCTACACCGCGGTATTGATGTGATGGGACCATTTCAGGTCCTCAGTGATGTGCGTGCAGAGAAACCTGAAGCTTTTAACTATCCCCACTATGGCCCTGTCTATGTGGTTAGGGCGTGCTCTCTGATAGGTCTCCTGTAGTCCACATTCAGCTCTTGGTTTTGTTGATGTTGAGGGAAAGGTTATTGTCCTGGAACCACTCGGCCAGGGCTCTAACCTCCTCCCTGTATGCTGTCTCGTTGTTGTTGGTGATAAGGCCTATCCCTGTTGTGTCGTCAGAAAACTTGATTATTGTTGGAGTCATGAGTGGCCACTCAGTCATTGGTAAACAGGGAGTAGAGGAGGGTGCTAAGAACACACCCCTAGCTCTGGGTTGAGGGTCACTGCGGCGGAGGTGTTGTTGCCTACCCTCACCACCTGGGGTCAGCCCGTCATGAAGTCCAGGACCCAGTTGCACAGGGATGAGTTCCGACCCATGGCCCAGAGCTTAGTGATGAGCTTGGGGGGGGGCACTATGGTGTTGAAAGCTTAGCTGTATAGTCACATAGGTATTCCTCTTGTCCAGGTGGGATAGGGTGGTGTGTTGTGAAATGGCGATTGCGTAGTTCATGGATCTGTTGGGGGCGGTATGCTAATTGTAGGAGGTCTAAGGTGTCCGGTAAGATGGATATGGTCCTTGACTAGTCTCTCCAAACACTTAATGATGATAGAAGTGAGTGCTACTGGGTGGTAGTCATTTGGGTACAGGAACAATGGTAGACATCTTGAAACATGCGGGGACAACAGACTGGGATGGACTGGGATAGGGAGAGATTGAATATGTCCGTAAACGCTCCAGCCAACTGGTCTGTGCATGCTCTGAGGACGCGGCTAGGGATCTTGCAAGAGTTAACGCGCTTGAAAGTCTTACTCACATTGGCTACAGAGTTCGAGAGCCCACAATTCTCCTGAACAGCGGGAGAATTGTGTGTCTGTGTTTTTCTCGCAACGGGCAAAAAAGGTGTTCAGCTTGTCTGGAAGTGAGGAGTCGGTGTCCGCGATGCAGCTGGTTTTTCTTTTAAAATCTGGGATTTGTTGAAGTCCTTGCCACATGCGTCTCCTGCCTTTGAATTGCGATTTTATCCCTGTACTGTTTTTTTCCCCCCTTTGATTGCCTTTCTAAGGTCGTAGCTGGACTGTTCATACTTTTCCATATTTCCGGTCACCTTAACCGGAAATGCGGTGGTTTGCGCTTTCAGTTTTGGGCGAATAATCTATCCACGGTTTTTGGTTGGGGTATGTTCGAATCATCACTGTTGGAAGAACATCCTCTATAAACTTCCTAATGAACCCAGTGACAGAGTCAGTGTACTCGTCTATGTTATTCTCGGAACGCGACCCAGAACATTTCCCAGTCCACAGAAGCGAAACAGTCCTGAAGCATATTCCGATTGGTCAGACCAGCATTGAACAGTCACAGGCACTTTCTGCGTCAGCTTCTACCTATAGTTGGGTAGGAGCAGGGTGGAGAGACGCAGTGATCAAAATTCTGGTCTGAGCATTTGTGTAATTTGATGTGCTGCTGACGTTTTGGTAAAACGGTCCTTAAATTTGTTCTGTTCAAATCCCCAGTCACAATGAACTCTTCCAAGTTATTAAAAGTCCCATATAAATCCTTAAGAGCTCGAGTGGTGTCGGCCCATTGTGGAATGTTTACAGATGTGAGGATAAAGGAAGATCATTCCTTCAGGGGGTAATCATTTTATCATGCGGAACTCCTGATCGGGTGAACAGGAAAAACGAGAGCTTTTTGACATTGCTGTGGTCACACCAAGAGTTGTTGATCATGAAACATACCCCTCCTATCATGAAACATACCCCTCCTCTTTTGCTATTCCTGGCACCTTTATCCTATCCCCTGTTCGATGGAAAGCCCAGTGGGTCGAATGGCTGGGTCGAGTACCGATGTTGTAAGGTAAGAATCTCTGGATTAACTATCTAATGTTAGCAAAATGTAGTAATTAATACATTTGCTACATTTCTGTAAATGGACAATTCTGTGAACTGTCTTGTGCAAGTTTTAAATTTACACAATACCTGTTAGCAAAGGTGTCAGCTAGAGATGACATGCAGGAGCTTGCAGGGATTTGTAGTCTTGCATGATGTCTATTTTGATGCTAATTAGCCTTTTCAAATCAGAGTAAATAGAGCCAAATATATTGATAAAAGTAATCTTGTCCGAGAGAAATGTACATGCCAGGGTATACCTACACAAAACACAGCCCTTAAGTGTTTCTACAATTCCCTAGGGGGAAAATGAATGGTGGAAAAACGATTGGAACGGCTCAGCTGCGAATAGTCTAGAAGGTAATTGTATGCTGTAACGTTAACATTCCCTTCAATGGAACTAAGGGGCATAGCCTGAACCATGAAAAACCGCCCCAGACCATTATTCCTCCACCAAACTTTACAGTTGGCACTATGCATTCGAGAGCCAGCGTTCACTTGACATCAGCCAAACCCTGATTTGTCCGTTGGACTGCCAGATGTGAGCTTGTGTGGCCTACCACTTTGCAGCTGAGCCGTTGTTGCTCCTAGATGCTTCACAATAACAGCTCTTACAGTTGACCGGGGCAGCTTTGACTTGTTGAAAAGGTGGTATCCTATGAAGGTGCGATGTTAAAAGTCACTGAGCTCACTTCAGCTCTCCACTAATTTGAAGCGGTGTCCACATACTTTTGTATATATAGAGTAAATATACCTCTTTTGAGAAAGGGTATCTGCAAGACTTTAACCTGCGACCTTCTGGTCCCTATCCCGGTGCATAGTCCACTACCCTAGCAGGGGGGAGAGCACCACTAAATGTATTTACATACTTAAAGCTGTTCAGTCAGAAATGTATAAACTTAGAAAGTTAGATGAGAAATGTAATTTAAGAATGTTGGAAAAGAAAAGTCGCTCGATACTTTTATAAATATAAATTACTTAATGTGTACCTGTGCTTGTCCTGATTGTTATAGTTGTCAGTTGGATTTGGAATCCATAGTTTATAAAGAATAGCATTATGAGTCCCTTGCCAAAACAAAAAAAAATTGTCCATGCAATGACAGGCTGCTTCTTCTCTATTAACAAACAACTGACCCATTGGCAGAGGTCGCGTAAAATGCTGCCTTCATAAAAAACTACAGCACCCAAAGAAAAAAATGCAGTTACAAAGGACAAACATAGGTACTGTACAAGGTAGGCAGACATGAAGAACGGACATTTTTACATGTATTAACTGACAATGACTGGTTGTAGTCGGAGGTGCAGTCCGCCCACATTAGTCGGCGCTCAACTCCATCGTAAATCCTGGAGTTGAATCACAGATTATCCATTATATTGACCAGATCCTCTAATGGCCACTCTAACAATGAAAATACATGTCTTAATAAATGTAAGGCAGTCGGGACCATTTTAGCCAACGAGGGCAGATACGTGTGTTAACAGGCACAACGGTTTACAC
Organism: Brachymystax lenok tsinlingensis; assembly: GCA_030435695.1. NCBI lineage: Eukaryota > Metazoa > Chordata > Actinopteri > Salmoniformes > Salmonidae > Brachymystax > Brachymystax lenok. Next base: position 33,257,680 of record CM059799.1, read on the forward strand.
TAGTTACCACAACAACAAAGGCAAAATTGGTTTAGCAGTGTGGTTAAGGTTTAAAATCATATTTTCAGAAGATACATTGTAGAAATATGCAGGGTTTATGACTTTGCGGCTGTCGTAACTAATGACGACCAGGCACAACTCCTACAGAAAGTGACTTTTCTCAAAGTTTGCCCGGCATGTACCGGTACCCCCTGATACAGCCTCGTTATTGTTATTTTACTGCTGTTGTTTAATTATTTGTTACTTTCATTTTCGATTTTTTACTTATCTATTTTTTACTTACAGTTTTTGACAATTGCTTCCACATGATTTCTGAAACTATGGCTCCTTTTCTCTAGACTCCACACACAAAAACCCCAAACACACACACACAACATACAAAACGTCACACATTTCCTGCAAAACCAAACACTTTATTCAAAACTAACTCTTATCAAAATTCTACACACAAACCATCAAATGATTAGCTCTTATACACGCCAACTACACAAGGATGTGAAAAATGTAAAACCCTACTAAACAAAAAAAGAAACGTCCCTTTTTCAGCACCCTGTCTTTCAAAGATAATTCGTAAAAATCCAAATAACTTCACAGATCTTCATTGTAAAGGGTTTAAACACTGTTTCCCATGCTTGTTCAATGAAGCATAAACAATTAATGAACATGCACCTGTGGGAAGGTCGTTAAGACACTAACAGCTTACAGACAGTAGGCAATTAAGGTCACAGTTATGAATACTTATGACACTAAAGAGGCCTTTCTACTGACTCTGAAAAACATCAAAAGAAAGATTCCCAGGGTCCCTGTTCATCTGCGTGAACGTGTCTTAAGCATGCTGCAAGGAGGCATGAGGACTGCAGATGTGGCCAGGGCAATAAATTGCAATGTCCGTACTGTGAGACGCCTAAGACAGCGCTACAGGGAAACAGGACGGACAGCTGATTGTCCTCGCAGTAGCAGACCACGTGTAACAACACCTGCACAGGATCGGTACATCTGAACATCACACCTGCGGGACAGGTACAGGATGGCAACAACAACTTCCTGAGTTACACCAGGAACGCACAATCCCTCCATCAGTGCTTAGACTGTCCACAATAGGCTGAGATAGGCTGGACTGAGGTTTTGTAGGCCTTTTGTAAGGCAGGTCCTCACCAGACATCACCGGCAACTACGTCGCCTATGGGCTCAAACCCACCGTCGCTGGACCAAAAAGGACTGGCGAGTCGTGGTTTTAACTGACGAGTCGTGGTTTTGTCTCACCTGGGGTGATTGTCGGATTCGCGTTTATTGTCGAAGAAATGAGCATTACACAGAGGCCTGTACTCTGGAGCGGGATCGATTTGGAGGTGGAGGGTCCGTCATGGTCTGGGGCGGTATGTCACAGCATCATCGGACTGAGCTTGTTGTCATTGCAGTTAATCTCAACGCTGTGCGTTACAGGGAAGACATCCTCCTCCCTCATGTGGTACCCTTCCTGCAGGCTCATCCTGACATGACCCTCCAGCATGACAATGCCACCAGCCATACTGCTCGTTCTGTGTGTGATTTCCTGCAAGACAGGAATGTCAGTGTTCTGCCATGGTCAGCAAAGAGCCCAGATCTCAATCCCATTGAGGACGTCTGGGACCTGTTGGATCGGAGGGTAAGGGCTAGGGCCATTCCCCCCCAGAAATGTCCGAGACCTTGCAGGTGCCTTGGTGGAAGAGTGGGGTAACATCTCACAGCAAGAACTGGAAAATCTGGTGCAGTCCATGAGGAGGAGATGCACTGCAGTACTTAATGCAACTGGTGGCCACACCAGATACTGACTGTTACTTTTTATTTTTGACCTTTGTTCAACGACACATTATTCCATTTCTGTTAGTCACATCTGTGGAACTTGTTCAGTTTATGTCTATTGTTGAATCTTATGTTCATACAAATATTTACACGTTACGTTTTCTGAAAATAGTGATGTGTCTAATGTAGAGAACTGCAAAACTTTTTTCTTCTTAAAGCATTGTTTGTTAAGGGCTTGTAAGTAAGAATTTCACTGCAAGATCTTTTTAAAACTTGATTTGATGTCAAGTGTCCTACATATCAGTACACTTCTAACAACCTAATAATTACAAAACTTCTATTCAATCAAATAAGCAACATGTAGCAAATAAGCCATTACAAGAAGAAGACAGAGTTTGGGCCAAGTTATCCCTCTTGCCACACCTCTTCCTCTCTGGTTGAGTTCTTGGCAACCACCCCGAAGGCCTTTTTTTAAATTTAACTCACCTGTAAACTCCACCCACTGACCTGTCACTTCAAGCTGTGCCCATAGCTTTCATTCAACCAATCACATTAGTTCTGCCCTTGAAGTGGAGCCAGAGAAGGAAGAGGAAGTGAGACATTCCACTCCCAAATTTTTTCTGGTTCATATACAGTCAATGAACAAAGCAGACCAGACCCAGCTGATATCGCATTGGTGCCTATGGGAGAACCACCCCTTAAGCCAGGGATGGGCAATTCCAGTCCTCGGGGGCTTGATTGGTGTCACCGTAGACTGGAACTGAGACCAATTTTGTCAATCGTAAACTGCCTGAGTAAGACATCTTCATTTATCCACCATCTTTAGTGGAGCTTCCTTTAGAACAAGATTGAGGCCAGGATTCACATCTGAGCACAATTCCAGGGCTCTTTCTCAATGAAGGCCTTGATTCAATCCGGGGAGTTATTGTCCGAGGTTGTGAACAGAATGTTTGCTGAGAAGAACAGAACAAAACTGAAAGAGTTGAGTTTTCTTTGAGCTGATTGACTGCATCTTTTCACAAGGGGAATGAAGCAGAATTGCACATGCGTAAGGATGAACAGATGATCAAGCTCAGAGCCTGAAGCACGCCAAATACACAGACAATGTTTGCTCTTATTGGAGATTTTTTAATAACACATTTCAATATTGCAACAGCCATCTGTTTTTCTAACAGGTAAAAATCATCAAAAAACTAAAAAAAAAAAAGGTTTTAAAATTCCAAACACCCAAGTTTATTGGCAATGGCCCTAAATTCAAACAATAAAACCCCTACACAGTGAGCAGATATTTTCAACACATTGTTCTTCAAACAAATTATAAAAATAGATTGCATTTTCAAATACATATTTACAGTAAACATATTTTGTAATGGTAGAGTAAACACAGAGAGAGAGAGAGCGAGAGAGTGAGTGAGTGAGGGGGACAACGACTGATTTGCTGTAGTGAAAAGGTCCAGTTTGGTGTCTGTGTATACAGGGGTGTTGAGACTGTTTCTCTATGTGTGTGAGAGTCTATTGGAGTATCTTTTTAGAACATGATATGGGTTTATATACGGTGTTGAGGAAAAACAGGTACAGAGAGAGGGGGAGAGAGAAAGAAATTATACATGGGGAAGAAAAGAGAACATGTACTGGTAGTCCTTTCATACCAGATACCTCCCTATTACAAGAATCAATTTATGAACCACACTGAACCAATAAAACCTCTATTGTATACAGTGCATTCAGAAAGTATTCAGACCCCTTCACTTTTTCCAAACTTTGTTACGTTAAAGCCTTATTCTAAAATGGATTTAAAAAAAATCTATCTACACACAATACCCCATAATGACAAAGGAAAAAACATTTTTTTTTGTTGCAAATGTATTAAAAATTTAAAACTGAAATATCACATTTACATAAGTTTTCAGACCCTTTACTCAGCACCTTTGGCAGCGATTACAGCCTCAAGTCTTCTTGGGTATGACGCTACAAGCTTGGCACACCTGTATTTGGGGAGTTTCTCCCATTCTTCTCTGCAGATCCTCTCAAGCTCTGTCAGGTTGGATGGGGAGTGTCGCTGCACAGCTATTTTCAGGTCTCTCCAGAGATGCTCGTTCGGGCTCAAGTCCGGGGCTCTGGCTGGGCCACTCAAGGACATTCAGAGACTTGTCCTAAAGCCACTCCTGCGTTGTCTTGGCTGTGTACTTAGGGTCATTGTCCTGTTGAAAGGTGAACTTTCACCCCAGTCTGAGGTCCTGAGCACTTTGGAGCAGGTTTTCAAGGACCTCTCTGTACTTTGCTCCGCTCATCTTGTCATGGAAATTCTACACAGAGACACTGAAAGTCAATCTTAAACGAATCATTGTTTATTAACAGCAAGCTGGAGAGGTCACAGTCAAACTGAGATGCATAAAGTCAAAGTCAAAGTCACCATTATTAGTCAGTTGTACAACCGAATGCCTTCAACCGAAATGTTTCTTCCGCATTTAACCCAACCCCTCTGAATCAGAGAGGTGCGGGGGGGCTGCCTTAATCGACATCCACGTCTTCGGCGCCCGGGGCGCCGAATCCAATCAATTGAATCCAATCAATTGAATTTACCACAGGTGGACTCCAATCAAGTTGTAGAAACATCAAGGATGATCAATGGAAACAGGATGCACCTGAGCTCAGTTTTGAGTCTCTTAGAAAAGGGTTTGTATACTTATGTAAATAAGGAACCTTTTCATTTTTTATAAATTTGCTAAAAAAACAACTGTTTTCGCTTTGTTATTTTGGGGTAATGTGTGTAGATTGATGAGGGGAAAAAAGTATTTTATCCATTTTAAAATAAGGCTGTAACGTAACAAAATGTGGAGGGATCTGAACACTTTCCGAATGCCCTGTTGCTAGGTACAAGAGTATGATAGAAATCAAAAAATGCCCCAAAACATGTTACCTACGATTAAATGTTACCTGTTTTGAAAAATGCATAAAACTGACAAATGGGAGTGGCTTATGACTGCACAGTGGGGGGTTGTGGGATTTGTAGGAACATTTAGAATATGGTAAGTGTGCAACCATGTTGTATAGCTAGGGCCCTGTGTTTTGGTTTATCACTTAACCTATATTTTAAGCATTTTCCAGAAATGAGAATTAGACTAAAAATGAAAGCAATTGTCTGAGGATGGTGCTGGACCATCTGACATAAAAAGAAAGGGGGGACAGTTTGATGAAAAAGCTTTAAACAAAAGGTTAAAATCCAGGTCATGTGACATGATTAACCAAAACACAGTTCCCTATGCATGACAGCTTGAATTGCTGGCCCGATAAAAAAACTAATGATCACTCTACGACATTCTGAAATACTGCAATACTGCATATATAATGCAACACATCGATACCATACACCCAGCGACACTGGACTCAAAATGTATAAGTCCTATATCAACTACTGTAGATGTGTTGACAGTATCAAAATGATTCAATACCCTTGTCTATGAGAATAAAACAGTCAACATACTATAGTGTAAGTCCTCTTCATGATATCTTCTTCAGTACAGAACACCTTTATTCAGTAACAGAATCCCTCTTTAACTATTAAAAAAAAGAACACTTTATGATACACACTGTAATAAAAACAAACAGAACTGCTGGGAAGGGATATGCTTGACACCAAAGGACATGTGCTTTGCAGCATCCTTAAACACAAAATTACATAAATTATTATTATTATTATTTTAAATCAAGTATGACCCTCGTAACCTCATCCCGTCAGGTTGTGAGAGTCTGAAACTGTAAACGCATAGAAATATGAATAAATATTAGATACGTCAGCTTGAGACTTGACCTTTATTCTTAACAGTGCAATATACCCATGTAGTGAAAATGCTTTTTAGACAGGAGAAATATATTAGCGAGACGCTACATGATACCACTGACATCCCGGCTAAGGGACGTTAGCCATTCCACACACTGAGAAAACACCGGGAGAGCAGAGCAGAGACGGTTAACGGAAAAACCTTAAAAAGAGAAATTGTGTAACAGACGAAATAGAAATTAACTATCAAACACACGGAAATCCTTTGTTTCGATTTACAGTTTTAGTTTTTTAATCAGTAGTTTCCTTCTGAAGGTAAGTCTTTTTCCAGCCTCGTGATTGGTCGGGCTACAGACGGCATGACACGGCCTGGGCTCCGCCCACACTGTGGGAACCAGTCACTTGATCGCACCTCAGCGGCCGGAATAGTAATGTTTTAACCATTGAACTGAGACCAGTTTTACAATTTCAGCCCTGTTCGACAGACAGCACTTTCGCCATTAGTGCCTTATCCCACTGTTCTGAGACCAGTGGTAGATGGGCAGCCCTGTAATGGACAGTACTTCTCAACCAGGGTGGTTGTAACCTCCGTTCTGAGACAAGTGGTTCAGTAGAGTAGAGTATCACTCTGCTTGAGGGGACAGTTCTTCTCCATCAAGGAAATGTTATTACCCCATATTTTGAGAGCAGTGACAGACGTTTTAGATGGACAGTACTTCTCTATCAGGGTAGTTTTAAGTCTCTTTAACTACTGATCCAGGGCCAGTTGTCAGAGTGGACATCTAGTCAATTTGGGTCAGCGTGCAGACAAAAGTCATATGACTTTCAACAAAGTACGTTGATCACATGACTGGAAGATGCCTCACTCCCAAGGACTTAAAGAGAGGGAGGAGGAGGAAGGAAGAGTGAGTGGGTGGGTGCAGTGTGGCGATATCTCTGCCGATCTCTCCATCCACTTCCTTTTGTCCATCTGGATGAGACGAGTCTTTCCTCTGTGAAAATCCTTCTATCCGTCCGTCTGCACGCGTGTGTATCTGTGTGTGTGTCAGACCTGCACCCCTCTGCCGTGCATCTGGATGACCTGGGCTCTAAGGGTCTGGATGGCAGACAGGATCTGTTTCTGGTGCTCCAGAGAGGTGATGCCTAGACTCAATACATCTCTGTGGAGAAAGACCACAGCACAAAGACATCAGTTAGACTATACCAACTCGTGATATTCAGATGCACCAGCAACATACTTGTTTATGCATCAACGCTCTCTCTCTCTCGCCCGCCCGCACATGCGCGCGCACACACACACACACTTAGAGCCACTCACTGGACTGTCATACGGGCCACAGACTCCAGGTAGCAGTATCCTGCCGCGGTGAAGTTGTCCTTGTAGCGCCCCATGTCCACCGCATCCAACCACTCCCCTACCGAGTTAAACGAGGGGAACGAAGGAAGAGCCCGCTCTGCCAGGGAGATGGAGGAGCCTAGAGGGAGGGTTCCTAGCTGAGGGAGGGTTCTACGGATAGAAGAAGAGAGAGAGAGAGAAAGAGATCAGAGAGAGAGAGAGCGATAGATAGACTTCAGGAAGGGATGCATGAGTCTATTGTTATCATAAGCGGTAGTATTTCTATGATATCAAAACTGAGTGGGAAGTGGGAGACCTGCTTGGACGACATAAACAAAGCATTTCGATGCCAGTCCATGTTGGCTAGTAAAGTCTGTTACCTGTTAGCCTGTATGTTAACCCATGTTTAGCCCATGTTAAGCATGGTTTGCAGGGGCCTATGTCCTACCTGCGTGCCAGTGTGGAGGAGCCGATGCCGTCAGGGCTGCGGATGCTCTTGCTGAGAGCAGAGTGGATCTGGCTGAAGGTGGGTCTCTCGGTCCTCTCCTTCTGCCAACAGTCCAACATCAGCTGGTGGAGGTGGGGTGGACATTTCATAGGGGCGGGCAGGCGGAAGCCATCCTCTATCGCTTTGATCACCTAGGACGAGACGAGAGGAAAGAAGTGTTAACTTACAGGGGAAAATGTTGATAGTGAACGATGACTCCGTCTTGGTCTGCATTGGCTTCAGGAGATCTCAGACAACAAAACGACACTCAAACAATCTCTTTACACAAGGTTCTCTGGAAGAGCTAATCAATCAAACAGATTTATCCCCCAGAAAGACTTCTAAATACAACACTTCAAAAAATATATTTCCCCCTTTAAATCACCGTTTTCTAACACTGTGCTCCTTAGAAAAAGCTATTAGAAAAAAAAAAAAAACTTTGAAAATGTTCCACATCCACTAAAAACACTGTCCTCTTCAGTTCTGTCCTGACCTCCAATTTAACCAAACGGTGTTCATGAAGTGTTTCTTCATTGGCTGACATTTTCCATTTAATCAGAGCTAAAAAGCAAAGGGCATGTTAGGGCAGCGTGTGGGCTGGGTGAGATAATGCTGATATTATGTATTTGTTTAATGCATTAATATCTCAAGCGCTCAGCCAGCTTGGCCTTTGACATTTCTTTTGGAGAGTTTAGTACTGTGAACATAGAGGCAGACACAAAGTCTGGATATTGAATGAGTAAGCTAGTAATAAACCGTCGCGGTTCATGTCCTAGCTGAGGGAGGGTTCATAGTAATTAATTTCAACATTTCATGGTCGTCTATTTTGTCGTTTTTATTGTTCGGATTAGCGGAACGATTTAGACAGCGTATTAGCATGAACTGGCTCAAATGTGAACTTCGTGAACTCTGATTAACCCTCCATCTACTCTAATACCTTTGAATGCCATTCACGATGCCGCCTTGGATCAAAGGCACTTTGAAATCCCATTCTCTCACTTTTCTCTTCAACAAAGTCTTACGCAACACTTTCTGCACTCTTCTGAAGTTTGGGGTTTTCTTCAAAAGAAAAAAAAAAAGCGATCCCTCTGAAAAAGAGGGAGGGAGGGAGAAGGGAACCAAAACACACGCACTTATCGACACAAACTGGTGGCGGCAGGGTCCTAGCGATTGGACAAATCTTCTCACCCTCCTAAAATAGCTATATTTCACATTTCCTTAAAAGAGAGCGCCGCTTCCTGCCGGGTATTTAGGCTTCCTCTAAGAGCGGAGTTCGTGGTGGCACTTTGGGACCGCCACTAAAAAGCGACATGGTGTCCTTAAGAGAAACAGGATTGGTCACGGAGAGGACTTATGCCGGAGACTTAGAGCTCAAAGAGTCTTTTAGAGAAGCACCCGTGGCTTTCCCTCTAATAAGATCTGAGCTAGCCCAAGTCAAACAGTTCGCACAGTTTTAGAGGGGACAGAGAGGGGAGAGAGAGAGAGCTAGCACAAGAGAAGAGAAAGTATAGGAGAGAGATGATTAGGTAGAAAAGGAAACAGCATAGCGAATGGGGTGAGGGAGGGGACAGAGATGTACATGTGGATAAAGAGCAAAGGGAATGAGAGAGAGAAAGAGAGAGAGAAAGAGAAAAGTTACACAGATGAGATGGATATAGAGACTAGAAGGTAGAGTATAGAGCGAGAGAGAGCCAGTCACTCTACTCACGTCCTGGTTGCCCATGTCCCAGTAGGGTCTCTCGCCGTAGGACATGACCTCCCACATGACGATGCCAAAGCTCCACACGTCAGACGCTGAACTGTAGCGGTGGTACTGGATGGCCTCTGGGGCTGTCCACAACACGACACTCTTCCCCGCATGCTGAGAGAGAGAGAGAGAGACAGTCAGAAACAGAGAGAGAGAGATATTTTCAATTCACATGTTCAACTTCACACTCAGCTTGACACTGGACATCTTGTATGAGTACGTTTCATGTAGCCTATGTTAGAATCTACATTTAAACATCCTACTACACTATGATTATTATATATTTGCTATTTATTTATTTGTATTATTGTGTCATGCCCAGCCCACATGGGCTTATAAGACACTGTATATGTTGTATACAAATAAAATGATCATACGTATATATGCAAACACGTACACAGCACCAGTCCAAAGTTTGGACACAACTACTCATTCAAGGGTTTTTCTTTATTTGTACTATTCTCTCAACCAGCTTCATGAGGTCACCTGGAATGCATTTCAATTAACAGGTGTGCCTTGTTAATTTGTGGAATTTCTTTCCTTCTTAATGTGTTTGAGCCAATCAGTTGTGTTGTGACAAGGTAGGGGTGGTATACAGAAGATAGCCCTATTTGGTAAAAGACCAAGTCCATATTATGGCAAGAACAGCTCAAATGTAAATAAGAATTTGTTCTTAACTGACTTACCTAGTTAAATAAAGGTTAAATAAAATAAAATTCTAATATAAATATGCATACAGAAACGACAGTCCATCATTACTTTAAGACATGAAGGTCAGTCAATCCGGAAAATGTCAAGCACTTTAAACGTTTCTTCAAGTGCAGTTGCAAAAACCATCAAGCGCTATGATGAAACTGGCTCTCATGAGGACCGCCACAGGAAAGGAAGACCCAGAGTTACCTCTGCTGCAGAGGATAAGTTCATTAGAGTTAACTGCTTCAGAGTTCAAGTAACAAACACATCTCAACATCAACTGTTCAGAGGAGACTGCGTCAATCAGGCCTTCATGGTCGAATTGCTAAAATCTTTTGAAAAAAATACTAAAGGACGCCAATAAGAAGAGACTTGCTTGGGCCAAGAAACACAAGCAATGGACATTAGACTGGTGGAAATCTGTCCTTTGGTCTGATGAGTCCAAAGTTGCGATTTTTTGTTCCAACCACCGTGTCTTTGTGAGACGCAGAGTATGTGAATGGATGATCTCCGCATGTGTGGTTCCCACCGTGAAGCATGGAGGTGGTGGTTTGATGGTGTGGGGGTGCTTTGCTGGTGACACTGTCTGTGATATATTTAGAATTCATGGAACACTTAACCAGCATGGCTACCACAGCATTCTGCAGCGATACGCCATCCCATTTGGTTTGCGTTTAGTGGGACTATAATTTGTTTTTAACAAGGCATTGACCCAAAACACACTTCCAGGCTGTGCTGCATCAGTTGACCTGGCTTCCACAATCACCCGACCTCAACCCAATTGAGATGGTTTGGGATGAGTTGAACCGCAGAGTGAAGGAGAAGCAGCCAGAAAGAGTGCTCAGTATATGTGGGAACTCCTTCAAGACTGTTGGAAAAGCATTCCTCATGAAGCTGGTTGAGAGAATGCCTTGAGTGTGCAAAGCTTTCAAGGCAAGGGGTGGGTACTTTGAAGAATCTCAAATATAAAATGTAATTTGATTTGTTATAACACTGTTTTGGTTACTACATGATTCCATATATGTTATTTACTTTTCTACAATGTAGAAAATAGTAAAACTAAAGAAAAACTCTTGAATGAGTAGGCGTGTCCAAACTTTTGACTGGTGCTGTATGTACACCATATCAAAGTTAATTTGTCACGTGCACCGAATACAACAGGTGTAGACCTTACAGTGAAATGCTTACTTACAAGCCCTTAACCAACAGTGCAGTTAAGTAAAAAATAGGTATTAGGTAAACAATAGATAAGTAAATAAAAACAGTAAAAAATAACAGTAGCGAGGCCATGTACAGGTGGTGGTACCGGTACAGAGTCAACGTGTGGGTGCACCGGTTAGTCGTGCTATTTGAGGTAATATGTACATGTAGGATTAGTTAAAGTGACTATGCATAGATGATAAACAGAGAGTAGCAGCGGCGTAAAGAGGGGTTGGCGGGGGCATAGTCTGGGTAGCCATTTGATTAGCTGTTCAGGAGTCTTATGGCTTGGGGGTAAAAGCTGTTGAGAAGCCTTTTGGTCCTAGACTTGGCTCTCCGGTACAGAGAGAACAGTCTATGACTGGGGTGGCTGGAGTCTGACAATTTTTGGGGCCTTCCTCTGACACCGCCTGGTGTAGAGGTCCTGGATGGCAGGCAGCTTAGCCCCAGTGATGTACTGGGCCGTACGCACTACCCTCTGTAGTGTCTTGCGGTCGGAGGCCAAGCAGTTGCCGTACCAGGTAGTGATGCAACCAGTCAGGATGCGCCCAATGTTCTGAGGATCTGAGGACCCATGCCAAATCTTTTTAGTTTCCTGAGGGGGAATAGGCTTTGTCCTGCCCTCTTCACGACTGTCTTGGTGTGTTTGGACCATTCTAGTTTGTTGGGGATGTGGACACCAAGGAACTTGAAGCTCTCAACCTGCTCCACTACAGCCCCGTCGATGAGAATGGGGGCGTGCTCGGTCCTCCTTTTCCTGTAGTCCACAATCATCTCCTTTGTCTTGATTACGTTGAGGGATAGGTTGTTATTCTGGCACCACCCGGCCAGTTCTCTGACCTTCTCCTATAGGCTGCCCCGTCGTTGTCAGTGATCAGGCCTACCACTGTTGTGTCGTCTGCAAACTTAATGATGGTGTTGGAGTCGTGCCTGGCCATGCAGTCGTGGGTGAACAGGGAGTACAGGAGGGGACTGAGCACGCACCCCTGAGGGGCTCCAGTGTTGAGGATCAGCGTGGCGGATGTGTTGTTACCTACCCTTACCACCTGGGGGCGGCCCGTCAGGAAGTCCAGGATCCAGTTGCAGAGGGAGGTGTTTAGTCCCAGGGTCCTTAGCTTAGTGATGAGCTTTGATGGCACTATGGTGTTGAACGCTGAGCTGTAGTTAATGAATATCATTCTCACGTAGGTGTTCCTTTTGTCCAGGTGGGAAAGTGGAATAGATATTGCATCACCTGTGGATCTGTTTGAGCGGTATGCAAATTGGAGTGGGTATAGGGTTTCTGGGATAACGGTGTTAATGTGAGCCATGACCAGCCTTTCAAAGTACTTCATGGCTACAGACGTGAGTGCTACGGGTCTGTTGTCTTTTAGGGACATGGGCAACCAGGACGAGAGTAGAGTAGTCATTCTTACTGAAATGAATACAATTGAAACACAAAAAACAAAAACCGTTCAGTTATACAACTTATCTTGTCACGACTTCCACGCTTTGGAAATAAAACGTGCCACAAGGAACACTTATTTTCTGAAAAGCCATTCAAGTTTTTCTTCATCACTACTCCAGAGTAGTTCTGGTTTCTGTTGTTGCATTGTTTGAAACACAGTTACTCTTAAATCATCATATAAAGTACAGTCAAATAAAATGCATCCTATACACTGCCTCATCTAAATCTAATCTAATCAACCACTGTCAACCAAAAGAGAGTGAAAACAGTGAGTCAGACAAAGAGAGCGAGAAGGAGAAACCACAGGGAAACACTGATTCATTACAGGAAGTATTTTAAATCAAAGTCTGCACTGCACACATCAGATTCAACACAAAGGGGAAATACAAACATAAGCGAACCTCTCCCACCGGCTTCAATGGGCTTCTTTAAAGATGTCATTGTCATTTGAATGTATGATTTTTATAGCTTTTTTTACCAGATGGGATTTTTATATTTATTAGGAGTAATATATTTAATAGGAGAAGATATCAGCCAGTTCTCTCACCAGTGTGGTCTATATGGGTAAAGACTAAACAAGGTAGTAAACAACGTAGATAATCTAGTACATATCCCAGTACATACAGTATGTAGTACCTATCACAGTGAGTAGTCTCACCAGTGGTGAAGATGGCCTCTATAACTATGCTGGAAGACTCAAGAAGCTAGTAAACATACGTTTTTCAACAATGTAAATCAGAGTACATATTAGTCAGTAGTCTCACCAGTGTAGATGGCCTCTATGGGTAAAGAGTAAAGACTATAGGCAGTAATAGAATATTGGTCAGTAGCCTCACCATTGCGCTGTAGATGGCCTCTATCTTGTCCTCTTGGAGGGGTCTGAAGCCGGACACCTTGCAGCCCAGGCTGGCGTTGACCAGTACCTTGTGTGCGGCCAGGCGGCGGTGGACGAAGCCCATCTCTGTCAGGTACTTCATCCCAGAGGCCACGCTCCCCAGCATGTCCATCAACTGGAGCACAGAGAGCTGGCCCTCGTGCTTCTAGAGAGGGGGAGGAGGGCAGGGAGGGAGACAGTGGGTTAGGACCATAGAGATACAATATAATACATTGCTGTAATGGAGAACAAACTCCGTTATGAAGGATTAAACAACATGATGGTTAGTTATGTGGCTTATAAGCCCAAGGATACGCAATATGGGATTTATTTCATACCAACATCTTTCGGAACGTTTGGAAACTAGACCAGAAGTTATGCTGAGGTAAACACTGTTACAAGAGCACACAAAGACACAGTACGCACACACACTTACCCTGAGGAAGGAGTCCAGGGCCCCGTTGGACATGCTCTCCAACACAATCATCATGGTGTTACCTACACACACAAACACACACACAAACACACACAAACACATTATTATAGTCCAGCTGGCTTGGGGGCAGCAGTGGTTATGCACAGCCATTCTTCACCTACTAAGCTGGAGAGGAGCAGGATGGCCTGTGTGCTGCTCTCTCAGTCACACCAAGTTGAATGACCCCCCACACACACACACACACACACACACACACACTTCTCACACTCGCTGAGCGCAGGTGGCCAGAGTGTATCAAAATAGTGAAGGGAGAGAAGGCAGAAACCTGAGAGGGGGGAAAAGAGAGGACAGCAGGAGTAGGCACTGGGGTAGGAAGGAGTGAATGGGAGAGGGGAAAGAACACACAAAAAGTAGAAGAGGGGACAGAAAGAGCGGTGGGATAAGGAGGGAGAGATGGTGAGGGAGAGAGAGAGAGAGAGAGAGAGAGAGAGAGAGAGTGTGTGTGTGTGGCGTCAGCCAGAGATGTAGCAGAGTAACATGGAAACCGAGCACACACACACACACACACACACACACCTCTTGCTGGCTGTGATCCAAGTGCCTTAGAAAAGGACACTATCAGCCTCCCTCAGGCCCCCTCTGTCCCAAACAGACAGACTGGAGGAGAGGCAGACAGGACTACAACTATTACATTACCCCATCACTCTGTTCTACCACATCACACGTCCATGTTATCATGCAACACTAACACACAGAACTACCGCTTCACTAAATCACTATCTAACTAACCTATCATTACTCTGGCTCACTACTCTATCACGCTTCACTACATGACAATCTGCCTCTTCTTTTCTACTAGACCAACTATCCTGCTGATCCACCCCCTAACATACTACACCACTCCCCTATCATGTCCCACCACCTCCCCCTGGTGACCCCTGCTGGACGTTTAGCTAGCAGCACTTCTCTGTCTCTCTAATGACCCTCCCTGTAGCGCTGGAGCCCTCTGATGGAGGGCTGGAGGGAGAAAGGAGGAGGGAGAGGTGGTGGGGGCTGACAGGTGGGCTGTGGGGGTGGAAGGGGTCGAATGGCGGGCTAGTGGGGGGTAAGCAATGCAATGCAGGTGATTTGTAATCCAAGGGCGGTGTGTGTGGTGTGCGTGTGACAGTTTGAATGAGTGTGTATGCACGGCTGTGTGTGAGCATGCACACGTGCGAGTGTGTGTGAGATGGCGGGGAAGATTAGAGTGGGTTTCAGAGTCCTGCTGTGTCTCTAGCACCAATTACCGTACCCAACACATCTGCTGCAGTCGTCCGGTGCACAGTGTGTGTTCAGGCAGGCAGGCGCCAGTCCCATCCAATCCCATTCCTTCCAACCCTGGTTCTACCTCATCTGCCCCTCTGAAACTCTCCTCACCTACCTTTCTCCATTCACCTGTACTTCCTCCTGTCTTTCCCCCCCTCTCCCTTCTCTGCTGGACTTCTACTGCTGTCGGTCTGGGGGGTTTGTGCGGTCTGTTAAGTGGGGAGGGGATCTCTTAATCCCCCCCTGCCCCCCAGACAGTTGCCCCCTACAAAGCATAGTAAATAGGAGCTAGGTGTAAATGCATAGGGGCTAAGGGTTCATTTAAGATTTCGGTAACTAGCTCACCGCTGGTGATGACCCCCTCCAGACGGACGATGTTGGAGTGGTCAAACTGTCCCAGTATCCCGGCCTCGCTGAGGAAGGAGCGCCTCTGTTTCTCTGAGCAGCCGGCCCTCAGCGTTTTGATGGCCACCGGAAGCTCCCGCTTACTGGGCAGCTTGAGACAGCCACGACACACCTCCCCAAAGTCACCTGCAGGTGGAGACACCGAGAGAGGGTTAGATAGCGGACTGCAGTACTGGTTTATCAGAGAGAGGTGGGGGTGAGTAAGAGATGAGAGAGAGAGAGAGAGAGAGAGAGAGAGAGAGAGAGAGAGAGAGAGAGAGAGAGAGAGAGAGAGAGAGAGAGAGAGAGAGAGAGAGAGAGAAAGGAGATAAAAACAGGGCAAACAGGGAGGGGAGCTAGAGGTGTGAAAATTGGCAAAGAAAAAGACAGAAGCACAAAGAAAGAGAATATGAGAGTTTACGAAAGCCAAAGCACTGTCTCAGTACCTGTGTGGACAATTCTCTCTATCTTGATGCTGGAGTTGTCGAGCTCTTTGGCAAAGGCGAGGACAGCCTGCACCAGGTCCTCACACGTCTCTGGGTCTATGTAGGTCCTCCGAGTCGGGATCTTAACTATGGGACATGGACAGTCACACAAGATCACAACCTCCACAATCTACCACAACACCACAGAAACTACAAGCTAGTTCTCTTTGTGAATCACAAAACCATATTTAAAGGCACACAAAATACATCATGACATAAGTGGTAATCCGGTGTAGTCTTTCGTTTGACAACTACTGTATGGATGGCGTTTTAAAATCTGAATCCATCGTTTGTCCCGTCACCACCTTCTCACCTATTGTGCTCCTTGAAAAAAGGGAATCAACCACATCACTGCAATTGCATGTCTTATTTGTGCAGCTCACATTTCCTCGAGACAGTAGCTCAGCTCAAGGGGTTTGTCTCCTATGACTTCAGAACTGTTGAGAAAAACGAGAATAATATTCACTAGGAACTAGGGCAGGGAATAATTGGCAGGAAAGAGAAAATCCTGAGGTAAAAGCCTTTGAGTGTCACTTTGTTATCGGTTTCTTTCCTCACAAGGCAACCTAAAAACTCTACCTGCAACAAAGGAAGTGATATTCAGTTCCTATCCCACAAGTATCTGTGAACCCACTAAATGTCTGTCCTGTGAACTCTTGCTTTCTAACCTGTAATGAAAGGTGTAAAGTTAAAAGGATTCGATCTGAACATGCTCCCTTGTAGGGCAAAGCACCTTGTGTAAATGGCTCAGTGACTTTTTGTCACTAGTGATCAATGACGTTCTCTACTCGAAGTCCATTACTAGTCACTAAACCCTATTCAACCCAGACTAGCCCCTCAGCCTTTAACTACTATGTGGCCCATGACAAATGCCCAATAAATGTACACTCTAGCCAATACACGGTTATCACTAGTAATAGACCTTTCAATACATATACCTAACCTTTGACCTCTTACGCAGTCACCCCCGCAGTACGAGACTAGTTCTGGGTTGAAGTTACCCTTAGAAACAGATCTAGGATCAGGATAAACCTCAAATTGGACTTCTACTCACTACTTAATTATTCGGAGGATTCAAAACCAGTGGTACTTAGGCCCTACTTCTACCTAAGAAGCCGGGGCTTCCCAGAAGCCTTTGGGCCAGACTGGTTCTGAAATGTGATTACAACTCTAAATCGACCAGGTCTCGACTCACTGTCTCATAACAGCTTATTGAACGCACACACACACACACACACACACACGCACACACACGCACGCACACACAGTCTGATTGCAGAGAAAATTAAAGCTTCTCCATTCCAGCTGGCCAGTGTTAAGTGGAAGGATTGAATATCCTCTTTTCCAGAGCAATGGGTTTTTAACCACAAAACGGCCCTGTGGAGGAGTTGTTACTTTTATTTAACACCAGTTTTGATTCATTTTTCTCCCTCTCCCTCCCTCCCTCTCCCTCCCTGCTTGGGCTTTTTGTGTGGCTGATTCGTTTCAGGGTTAACCGTGTCTTTGCCACAAGCGATTGTGGGGAAATTAACGGCTATTAACACTGCATGATTGCACGAGAGACACACACGCATGAAGGCATGCACACACACACACACAGATGTAAGTAGACCCACCGATGGGGGAGGAAACAGCTTCATGTCATACCTGATGGGTTAGATGGGCGGCAACATACAGTACCGCATGCTAGAACAGTGTTGTCCAGGGCTACAGTGCTGTTGGGGGTACTCGAGGTCCAGGGTAGGGAAACACTGTGCTAGAGGGGCCCCCGAGAGACGGCAAATGTATTGTTATCAATGGGGGAGGTGGAGGAGTGAGTATGTGTCTCAGTGTGTGTGTGTGTTTACGCTTTCAGTGTGTGTAGATGTCTGTCTGCATTTGTTCACGTCTGAGAGAAAGTGTGTGTGAGCTCGTCAGCTGCCGGCGTGTCGTTTTTTTGGGGCATATTTAATTCCCAGCGCGCACTCACACACACACAGACAGACAGACAGACAGACAGACAGACACACAGACAGACACACAGAAAATGTAAAATCGCCCACAATCTGTCAAACAAAGCCCTTCAAAAAGGTTGATGGAAAAACAGAGACACGGGCAACTCTAAAAGTTTGCTACACACATTCAAATCCTTCCTACTCGGGGGACGGCAAATCATCTGACTGGCCCACTCTTCTTATTCCTCCTTCGCTGCCTTTGTTCCATCTATCAATTCCCTTCTCCCCATTCCCCCTCTCATCCTCCTCCCTCCCTCTTTATTTCCATCTCTCTCCATCACATTCCGCCTCACACACCATCTAATGGACTGTATCAGTGTGTTCAGTGTAGCCTAAACACGCAGACGGAATGAAGCATTAATGGCCATGCACCAGTTAATACTTCTCTCTCTGTCACATGCATGCAGGCAACACACACTAACAGATCCCTCCTCCATCCATAGAGTGCAGACTCGACACACACTAACAGATCCCTCCTCCATCCATAGAGTGCAGACTCGACACACACTAACAGATCCCTCCTCCATCCATAGAGTGCAGACTCGACACACACTAACAGATCCCTCCTCCATCCATAGAGTGCAGACTCAACACACACACAGAGGGAGAGTGTGTCGCCACAGTTACTCACATTGGAAGTAGAGTTCTTCATCTCCCTCTTGACTGGCCTTGCTGTATCCACATTGTCTGCAGGGAGGGTACAAACAAAGCCACACAGACGTAAAACATCACTAACTATACAAAAATCGATAGATACAAGTCTTCAATTCCACCTGGAAATAAGAATAGGTTTCTGGACATCAGTGAATTGGAACTTGGATCAATGGTAGAGCCCCCTGTTGTACAGTGGAACTGGCTGGACAAAACTCACTTCTGAAACTGGGCATCTACTGTGGAAATCAAACCTGCTTTGTTTGAGTGGACACACATGGGCAAACACTCATAGTTTGCACATTTCCACAGGCACACACTCCTGCATGAATACACCCCCCCCACCCAAACAAACGCTCTTCCTGTTCTAATGAGCTGTACACACTCACATAGCTCATCCTGTGCCTCCACAGGGGGTCCTAAAGTAGTAAAGTAGAGAGGATGTCTAATTGGTGGGGCTTTCCAACTGGAGAGAGAGAGAGAGTTCAGGGCCTTCCTCTTAACCCTCCTGTTGTGTTCCGGTCGAATTGGACCGATTTACAAGTTCTCTCTCGGAAGAACGTAGTCCATTTCATCTGATTGTCATAAGGTTCCATGACTTTGTCCACACAGGGCATCTGAACACACAAAATACATTTTGATGATTTTCATTACATTTTGAGTGTTTTATTTAACTTTTGTACACCTGTGGTGTTCCCGGTAAAAAATGACCGGTCATTAGAAATGAATGGGTGAGACTACAATTAGTGTATAAAATTTAATTCAGGCACATGCCCATTCATCAGATGGACACACTTCCTCTCCCAGACCCCCACATGCATGTGTGTTTGAGCACACACACACACACACACACACCTCACTCCCCTTCTTGGCTTCCATGGCAACCCCCAAGGGAACCTTTCCCCCACGGCAACCAGACCTGTTGGCATTCTCACAAACAATCGCAACATTGTTTCAATAACATACACATTCTAATAACATAAACATTCTCACAGCCCTTGTATATAAAGCTTTTTTGAGGCCTTGCTCAAAATTCATTCTGTGGCAGCACAATGACCAAACGATATACTGCATGTGAGGCTCTTGATCATATCTTTGATCATGACACTGGTGAGGAGGAGAGAGGCCAGGACACTGACAGTGAAGTAGTGTGTGATAAATATATATATGTTTCATCTGAGTATTTGTTATAGTCAAACTAATCCATACATTATGCTTTTCTTTACTCAAATGAACATGAAACGAACACAACAGGAGGGTTAAGACCACAAGAGTGAGACATTAATAACTGAATGGGGACAGCCAGAGCCAGGCATTCTGTTTGGCCACCATGCACGCAGGCATAATAAGGGATTAAGATGAGGACAGAGGCCTTGATGAAGTTACACTTCGAGTCTAAGGGAAGCATTCAGAGATTGAGTGGTCCATAATTCACAACCAGTTTGACACAAAAGAAAGACACCCGGCCAGACAGAGCTAAAGGCTAAATATGTGCGTACATATATAATAAACACAGGAGGCTGGTGAAGGGAGGACATCTCATAATAATGCCTTGAATGGAGTAAATGGAATGGTGTCCAACACATCGAAACCATGTGTTTAATACCATTCCATTCATTCCGTTCCAGTCATTACTACGAGCCCGCCCTCCCCATTTAAGGTACCACCAGCCGCCCGTGATGTACAATATACAAGAGTCTGTGAGTGCACGTCATTGTTTTTGTGTAATCGCAACTGTGCATTAGTGTGTACAATATGTCTGTAGCGTGTGAATGCATGTCTGTGTAAGTGTGTCTGGCTGTCTGCCGTGTGTGTGTGCTTGTTAATGCGTGCGTCTGTCCATGTGTGTGTGCATGCCTAGTCTGTGTGAGCGTCCTTGTTCAAGTGTGTTAATGCGCACGTCAAGTCGTATCACCAGTGCATGCACACAGTGTGATGGGAAAGACAGATTTGGTGGTGGCGGGGACCTGACACATACAGTCTTAACCAGCAGGGCCAGAGAGAGAGGAGTGGGGAAAATAAGGCAAGCCTATAGGGCCAATCTGTCAGGACCAACCAGCAGACACATGCAGAGAGAGATCGGGCAAGAGAGCAAAAAGGCATACAACAGCCTGGTTCCATTTGAGCCCCTACACCTGCAGCGTTCACAGGACTGAAAGCACAGACAGGTGTAAGCTCCACCTTGCCCTCCAACAGGTCAAGTGGAGCCTCCACTGTAGTGTATACATTTCTATCTGGGAACTCCAAATGGGAAGGAATCCGAATGGAACCAGGCCCAAAGGTCCTTTTTATTTGATTATTTAACCTTGATGTTGACAGGGAGTCAAGGCCCGAGACCAAGGTCTCTTTTCCAGATGAGCCCTGTCCAGCACCACGATACACATCAACATAGAATGCACGTTAAAGAACACACTCGAGGAGAGGAGGGGGCAGGTTGATTGTGTCGTCCTCTCTCTGTCTAGACTGGGGCGGGGAGGTTGGACTGGGTCAGGCAGGAAAAGAATGAGGGTGAAAGAGGAAGAATGGTCCAAAAAAGGGATGACAGGAAGGAGGGAGGAGCGGGGAGGAGTGCAGACATGCCTGTACCTGGGGGTTGACAGCTGACAGTAGGGAGGAAGAGGAGGAAGAGGAGGAGGAGGAAGAGTGGAGAAGGAGGTGGAGAGCAGCACCACGCTAGTAGGAGCTATGTTGGAGGAGCTGGACGAGAGACTGCTGGGTAGAAGAGAAGAAGGGGAGGGGGCAGGGCTAAGTCACATCCTCTCTCCTCATTGGCTACAGGACAGGTGTAAATGATGTAATAGGACAGGCTGGATGTAAACCAGAAGGTATGCATGGTGCTTTCCCCCAGAGACTAGATATACCGAAGAGTTTGGCAAACTAGGCTTGAGATTCAGAATTTAATTGGCAAAAATACCGTATTTATCTCTTCCAGTGAGTAGCACATTAGACTGCTATGTAGTCTGCCAACATATGGGAAATTCTGCTGAACTCTGCTGGCCATTTTAGAGTACTGGGATTGACCTTGTGAAGAGCATAGAGAGCCTCACATGTACTGATATGAAAGGGAAAGGGGGGAGCTAGGCTGAGGGAGTGAGGGACATAGGGCACTATAGGTCAGGTGTGCAAGGAGGAAGTGAGCAAATCAAAAAGGGGAAATAGAAAAGTAGTGGAGCACAGGGGGCAGATCCAAAATGGAGATTGCTGTCCATTGGAGGAGAACACTGACTGGACCACTGGTGTGTACCAGGCGTGCAAGCAAGCGAGACAAGGGATTCTTTCCTTCCTTCTTTCCTTCTTTCCTTCCCTTCCTTCCTTCCTCTCTTTCCGTCTCATACACCCCTCCTACAGTCCGTGCACCTATGCAATGGCCTTCCACTTACATCTTTTTTTATTTTCTTCATATTACTTTTCTTTCTTTTTCTCCCTCGATCCCCCTCTCAACTGACCGGGTGACCAACGGTGTCTGTCCGGAGGCAGCAGAGGGTAAACAATCAGTGCTCTGACCAGCCAAGCCTGAACTTCCTGGAGAGATTAGGGGCTGCTGCTGCCCTGAAACATTGGCACTATCAAACTCTGTCAAGCAAGAACGAACTGTGTGTGTGTGTGATGCATCGGTCTGTTCATGCTTATCTAAACTAAAGTAGGAAACTATTTGTTTTTATATGCAGTATGGCAATAACTGTGCGTGTCGGTGTGTGTATGACTATGACGAAAAATCGCCCTCTCACACTGTGTGTGTGTGTTCCAGTAATGTATCCATAACTTGTCTCTAAGAGGAAGGGGGAGGAGGGAGTGTCTGGAGGAGGGATGGAGGATATTCATGTATATACCATATGACCCCTAGGCAAAACATCTAGCCGACTCCAAACACAATTTAAAACCGCTTGATTTGACAGGGCCATTTCATTCAAGTGGACATAATCTATGTGGACAGACAGTGTGTGTGTGTATGTGTGTGTACGTGTGCCCGTCTCAGTGAACAGATCATCTGTAACTGTAGCCCCGTGGGGATATCGGGGGTCAGACATACTTGCAAACGAGGAAGCATGGTAATTGAGGTATCAACCCATTTGTCTTTGCCTGAGGTCGAGACATAAAGAGACAGCTAATAACCATATTCTCATAGACTGATGAATGACGCAAGCGTAGATCCATTCTCAATGAAGGACAATTGGTTCACGCTGGTAGGGATTCGGGACGGGGCGTCGTGTCCGCAGGATTGTGTCCTTGAACGCGTCTGTAGGCACGTGTCCATAAAGTACAGTATGCATCTAGGTGAGTGTGCACGGGATTCAGAAAGCATGTCGGTGGGAGGGTGTAATTGCGCCCGTGAGGTGCAACCTATCCCTGTGTGTGAGTGTGTGCATGGGTAATGCGAATGGGCGTGTGCTCGCGCGTGATTGACAGTTCCTCCTCAACGTATCGTGTCGTGTTGGTGTGACTGAAGAAACGGAAGACATTTCCCACTCCCTCTATCTAATCCATTTCCATGTCCCAGAGCAATGTGGAGCAGGAGAAAAATAAAGGAAAATAGATGGTTGGTATAATCAGAGATCTCCTCTCCTCAAATATACTGTCTGAAAGGAGCCATGCCATCAGATCAGGGTGATAGATCTGCTGTGTGTGTGTGTGTGTGTGTGTGTAGCGTGGGTGTGTGTGTGAGGGAGAGCGAGCGCAGTAAGTGTGTGTGTGTGTGCATCACGTGTTCCTATCTTATTGAGAAGACTAACATTTTCTGATGGTTCAGGGGACATGTCAAACACACCGACTGTGAATGGCTCTGTATAAGAGAGTCAACCAAATGGGTCAAATCTGATTGCGGCCGTGTGTGTTTCGTGTAATTGTGTGCGACTGTGTGGGAGTGTGGTTCTGCATGCCAACACGCTGGAGCATGTGTGTGAGAGTGCGGGGGAGTGTGTGTGGGCGTGAGTTGTTTTTTTTCCCCAATAGACTTGAACAGATGTGAAAGTGCACAGAGATGGAACGGCAAGCAGAAAACCCACTTTCCATCTCTCCACCGACCTGAATAAAACACACGTGTGCTTTATGTCACATAGCTACTACATTGGTAACCAAAGTCCTCAATTGTGCATGACAACTGTAAATAATGTACAGAAAACTATGAATTACAAAGTAAAAGCCCAAGCCAAATTCTATGGAAATGGCTCAGCTGTATACTGTAAGTTACCCTAAGAGGATAGGTCGAATTGAAACCATGTTTAACGATGCAACCGTTTAGCATGGCTGCCCCAGCATTGACAATAGCCCGTCTAATGTTGCTTGTTAATGCTCTATGTTACAATGGCTCCGAGCACAGCTGATTGAACATGCATTAAAGCTCTTCTCAATGTGATTACATGCTTTGAGGCAGAGTGCTTCTAGTCATTGGATTATTGTACTCAGGATTATGATGGAGTGGCATGAGCAGAGACAGAGTGTCTGTGTGTTTAGAAGTATGTGTGTGTGTGTGTGTGTGTGCATATTATGTGTGTTTGTGTACCTTCTTCATATGTAATTGTTTGTGTGTGCGTGTGTGTGTGCGCGCACGTGCATGTTGTGTATACCAGTATGAGTGTGTTTGTACTGTGTGTGTGTGTTGTGTGTGCGTGTACTTTCTTCAGATTGTTTGTTTGTGTGTGTGTGTGCACGTGCATGTTGTGTATATCTGTATGAGTGTGCCTATATGTGTGTGTGTGTGTGTGAGTGCGTACCTTCTCCAGAGGAGCAGGCCCACTCCCATAGAGAGCAGCATGATGAGGGCGGCCACAGACACCACCACGATGATGATTACTGGGTTCTGCTCACTGGACGCCAGCGCCACTGTGGATTGGAACGGACATATTAAGAGCAGGCACATGGGAGAATACACACACACACAAATGATGACAATAAAGGGACACCCTATCACAGAGCAAAAAGAAGAGCCATTTCACGGCTTGATTTCAAAATCCTGGAGCCTTGCACGTACCCTCCACACACACACACCTCAGTCTTTAGCAAACACAAGGCCATCATTGTGTGGGCTGGCCGGACGCCGACACAACCATATCCTAAGCTGCCTCGCGGCGTTGGAACGAGATAGTCGAGGAAAAGGAGGGAGGAATGGCCATACTCACATTCACCAAGCGTCTGCAGCTCCAAGGGAGCACTGTAGCCTCCGTAGTCGATGGGAGAGGGAGAGGAGGAAGAGGAGGAGGAAGAGGCGGAGAGGAGGGAGGAGGAGGGGGCCGGGGTGGAGAAGGGGCGGATGAGGAAGACGTAGGTGGTGCCAGGCTTGAGGTTGTTGACGCTGATGCGGGTGGCGGCCGTCTTGACCGTTGAGTAGCTCTTGTCCTTCTGTTCCTGAATGAGGAAGAAGAGAGAGTGGCAAGAAAGAAAGATGAACTATGAGAGCAGCAAGCGGGTATACTCTCTGTTGCAAGACACTTTTTTTTAGATTTTTTACATTGTCCTTTGGAGCTCGGTGGGTAGAGCAAGGAGCTTGCTAAGCCAGGATAGTGGGTTAGATTCCCAGGACCACATGTACGTAAAATGTACGCACGCAAACATGGCTAAGTCGCTTTGGATAAAATGGCATATACTATTATATTTTAATCATGATCTTTTCCTCCCTTTGTTGATTCTGAGTGGGGTCTATACATGTCATAAGATCACTCAGAGAGCATTGGGCCAGTGCCCTTGAGCAAGGCACTTAATCCTAATTTGCTCCAGGGGCGCTGTACTATTATGGCTGACCCTGTCAAACAACACGTTTCACTGCACCTATCCGGTGTATGTAGCAAAACATATACAGTACCAGTCAAAGGTTTGGACACACCAACTCATTCCAGAGTTTTCTTTATTTTTACGATTTTCTACAATGTAGAATAATAGTGAAGACATCAAAACTATGAAATAACACATCATGTAGTAACCAGAAAAGTGTAGTAATCAAAATACATTTTATATTTGAGATTCTTCAAAGTAGCCACCCTTTGACTTGACAGCTTTGCACATTCTTGGCATTCTCTCAACCAGCTTCATGAGGTAGTCACCTGGAATGCATTTCAATTAACAGGTGTGCCTTGTTAAAAGTTAATTTGTGGAATTTCTTTCCTTCTTAATGTGTTTGAGCCAATCAGTTGTTTTGTGACAAAGTAGGGGTGGTATACAGAAGATAGCCCTTGGTGAAAGACCAAGTCCATATTATGGCAAGAACAGCTCAAATAAGCAAAGAGAAACGACAGTCCATCATTGCTTTAAGACGTGATGCTCAGTCACTCAAGACCTTTGAAAGTTTCATGAAGTGCAGTCGCAAAAACCATCAAGCGCTATGATGAAACTGGCTCTCATGAGAACCACCACAGGAAACGAAGACCCAGAGTTACCTCTGCTGCAGAGGATAAGTTAATTAGAGATAACGGCACCTCAGATTGCAGTCCAAAGAAATGCTTCACAGAGTTCAAGTAACAGACACATCTCAACATCAACTGTTCAGAGGAGTCTGTGTGAATAAGGCGTTCATGGTCGAATTGCTGCAAAGAAACCACTACTAAAGGACACCAATAATAATAAGAAGAGACTTGCTTGGGCCAAGATACACGAGCAATGGGCATTAGACCAGTGGAAATCTGTCCTTTGGTCTGATGAGTTCCAGCCGCCGTGTCTTTGTGGACTGGACTCAGAGTAGGTGAACGGATGATCTCTGCATGTGTAGTTCCCACCGTGAAGCAAGGAGGTGGTGTGATGGTGCTTTGCTGGTGACACTGTCAGTGATTTATTTGGAAAACAAGGCACACTGCATTCTGCAGCGATACGCCATCCCATCTGGTTTGGGCTTAGTGGGACTATCATTTGTTTTTCAACAGGACAATGAACCAGCACACCACCAGGCTGTGTAAGAGCTATTTGACCAAGAAGGAGAGTGATGGAATGCTGCATCAGATGACATGGCCTCCACAATCACCCGACCTCAACCCAATTGAGATGGTTTGGGATGAGTTGGACCGCAGAGTGAAGGAAAAGCAGCCAGCAGGTGCTCAGCATATGTGGGAACTCCTTCAAGACTGTTGGAAAAGCATTTAAGATAATTCCAGGTGAAGCTGGTTGAGAGAATGCCAAGAGTGTGCAAAGCTGTCATCAAGGCAAAGGGTGGCTATTTGAAGAAGCTAAAATATATTTTGATTGATTGAACACTTTTTGGGTTGCTACATGATTCCATATGTGTTATTTCATAGTTTTTGATGTCTTCACTATTATTCTACAATGTAGAAAATAGTAAAAATAAAGAAAAACTCTTGAATGAGTAGGTGTGTCCAAACTTTTGACTGGTACTGTGTGTGTATATATATATATATATTATATCATATTTTTATTTTTTTATTTTTACATAGGCTCTATTTTAAAGCAGACTTGTGTGATTTAAAATGGCTTTGATTCTAATGGTTAACGCGTGGCAGTGAAATGACACTCATAAACCTCAATGCAACATATGGAGAGAACTCACCAATCACCATCATGAAGCTTTAAGGCAGCCAAAGCCCTATGATTTGCATGCATGTCTTTGAATGTGTGTGAGTGAGTGTGTGTGTGGGTGTGTGTGCTCCCCTGTTTGCTTGTCAACGTGCGGTACCGAGGATTTGGAGGTGCGAGCTCTTTAATGCCGTCATACGCGTGGAGAGAAGAGAAGAGAGAAAAGTGCACACAGAGATAGATTGACAGGCGTAATGAGAGTCCCTGTGGAGACCATTAATAGTGGACATGGCGGAATTGAGCGATGGATGGTGCTCCAAGAGTGGGATGTGATGGAGGGAGATAATAATGTAACAGAAAGAAGGAAGACTTAAAAGAAGGAGTGGGCCAAGAGATGAGTTGAGAGTGTGACCGAGTTTAACTGAGAGGGAGTGCGACGGAGTAGGAATGCGCGAAAGAGTGGACTTGAGATGAAATGTAACGCGACGTGTGACGGAGTAACGTTTTTGCAAGTGCCGTTTGTGACGGAGTTGACCCGATGTGACGGAGTCGACAGTTGAAATGTGACCGTATATATGACGGAGTTACCTTTTCGTAGTACTTGATCTCGTACTCGGCGCGGCTGCTGTTGGGGTGGCTGGGCTCCCTCCACACCAGGGTGAGGCTGCGCTGCTCAATCTTCTCCGCACGCAACTCACTCACCAGAGAGGGCGCTAGTGAGAGAAAGAAAGAAGGGGAAAGGACAGAGAGCGGAGGGGAAAAAAAAGAGGGTGAAAGGGAGAGAAGAAAATAAATAATGAGATGCATTTATCAAAGTCCTGTCTGAGACGACTTCATCCAAGTCGTAAAAGTGTTATGATGTTAGCAGTGAGTGGAGTGGGTCTCCATACACATCTGGATGAAGATACTTCTTTGTATTTATTTATTGGCTGGAGGGTGGGTGGAGATGTTCTCTCCCTCTCAGACTCTGCCCTGCTCAGAACTTTTGCTTCGGACTCAATTTTATCCAGTACATGTACTGTTGGAACACTGACCATGAACACTGTAAAAATATATTTCCACATTCTATAAGACAGTCTATGAGAAATACTTTACCACATGACCTGAAGAGACCAGAAAAACGCCCCTTGTTACCGCTGATGCTCTGAAAGCTCCGCCCACTCGGCAAGCTATAATTAAGGAGTCATTAACGAGGGAAGGAACTCAAACCTCTAAAGGAACACTTAGGGCTCCAGAGTGGTACAGCGGTCTAAGGCACTGCATCTCAGTGCAAGAGGCGTCACTACAGTCCCTGGTTCGAATCCAGGATGTATCACATCCGGCCGTGATTGGGAGTCCCATAGGGCGGCGCACAATTGGGCCCAGCGTCGTCCGGGTTTGGCCGGTGTAGGCCGTCATTGTAAATAAGAATTTGTTCTTAACTGACTTGCCTAGTTAAATAAAGGTACAATTAGAAATTAAAACGTGCAGCTCATTGTCAGTCAGAGACCATTATGGTTGAAGCCTTATTTCATTACCACAATCAATATTTTGCTAATGAGCAGCAAATAGTCAGTAGACATTCATTTTATTTTCATTGCCATGTATTTTCAGTCCATCAGTTGAGCCATGTTTCAATACGTGCAATTCTCTTCCTTTCTAAACCTCTCTTTCACTCTCACCCATGTAGATCCACGTCAATTCTGACAAGTCTGAATTTCTGTCCTCATTCCTTATTGCTACACTTCTATTATCTTCCGAGATCTGTTCGTCGCACATCTCGTTCCAAAATCATGTGACCGTTCCAAAATCATGTGACCGTGCCCCTTAGTCTCGTCTTTCTGAGTATCCCTCCCTTCTTTCATTTGACCTCTCCTCTTTAGAAACAAAAGAAGGATCTGTTATTGATATCGGTCTGTGTCTTACTGGCAGCTAATGAGGTTGTAGTTGAACACAGCCTGTTCAACTACAACTACAGGCAGCAACTCAATCATGAGACAATAGAGTGAAATGGACTGGTAAAAGACAGAAAGCCATCGGATAGAAAACATCTGAGTGTGTATGTGTGTGTGTGTGTATTTGTAATGTATGTGCCATCACGACTGCATTGCCATGTGTTTGTGCATTTGTACAGTGTGTGCAAGCATACATTGTCGTGTTTGCGTGTGTATCCATCTCCACCTACTCTCATCTCAGTGCCTCAACAGATTACAGTACAATCATTTAACATATTACCTTAACGTAAAGAACTTTAGACACAGGAACATACTCACTGAGTGTACAAAACATTCCTAATATTGAGTTGTACCCCCTTTGGCCTTCAGAACAGCCTCAATTAATTGGGGCATGGACTCTACAAGGTATCAAAAGCGTTCCACAGGGATGCTGGCCTATGTTGACTCCAATGCTTCCAACAGTTGTGTCAAGTTGGCTGGATGTCTTTTGGGTGGTGGACCATTCTTGATACACGCAGGAAACGTTGAGTGTGAAAAACCCAGCAGCGTTGCAGTTCTTGACACACTCAAACCGGTGGGCCTGACACCTACTACCATACCCCGTTCAAAGGCACTCAAATGTTTTGTCTTTCCCATTCACCCTCTGAATGGCACACACACACAATTCATGTCTCAATCGTCTCAAGGCTTAAAAATCATTTTCAACACGTCTCCTCCTCTTCCTCTACACTGATTGAAGTGGATTTAACAAGTGACATCAATAAGGGATCATAGCTTTCACCTGGATTCACCTGGTCAGTCTGTCATGGAAAGAGCAGGTGTTCCTAATGTTTTGTACACTCAGTGTATACTGTATTGTAAACAAGCAAACACACACACACACCGGCATACATGATATGGTGAGACACACACACAGATAAGCATAGGCAGGCATACAGACAGAGAGACGGGCACAATCACACAGATGGACAAACACGTTACACACACATCCCCATGTAAAAAAAGACCAGTGAAGACCAATAGTACCAGTGAAGAGAGAGAAAGAGTGAGAGGCACTACTGTAAGCAGGAAGTGCTGTATTAGATACACTAAGAACACAGTGTCAACTTGCTCCACCTTCTAAATCGCTAGGCTATTGCTTGCTATTCTTTTGTGATGAATTATGCATTGAGACTGACTGCTTTAAAACTCTGGCTCACATGAGGTCGGGCTCACAGCGTAACTCCATCTGACAGAATCCTAGCTGCGGACACATACCCAAACGCGGTGGTAGTACCGGTTGGTCTTGAGTCTCAAAAACAATAACCCACTCCAAGGGAGAACATTAAAACAATAACCCATTCCAAGGGAGAACATTAAAACAATAACCCATTCCAAGGGAGAACATTAAAACACTAACCCACTCCAAGGGAGAACATTAAAACAATAACCCATTCCAAGGGAGAACATTACAACACTAACCCACTCCAAGGGAGAACATTAAAACACTACACACTCCATGGGAGAGCATTAAAACACCAACACACTCCAAGGGAGAACATTAAAACACTACACACTCCAAAGGAGAACATTAAAACACTACATAACCTAGTTGCAAAAACAGAAATATAGAGTGTGAAGAACACACACACTTGGAAAGGACAGGGGTTTAGTTACATAGACCAACGTAGTAATGCACATACCAAACACACAAAACAACGCGCACATTCCATCTTGCACCGGGACACACACACTGACCCCCCACACACACACCTAAACACAAACACACTCTAATATCTAGTTTCCCGTCCAGTCTGAAAGCAGCTGGTGTGTGTCCATGGGGTTGACCCTGTTTGAATGAAAGGAAATTGATGCTGAGAGGAGACTGTGTGTGTGTGTGTGTGTCTCTGAATGGGAGATGGATGCTGACAGGAGACCGAATTGGCTGCGGCAGACCAAGCCTCATTTCCACAGGCAATAGACTGAGGTTACGGCCTTCAGGGCTCCACTGTAATCAAGGCCCGGACCCCATGGCTAGCCAGACAGATGAGCAACACCACAGCCTTAACAGCCTCATCATAGATCGCATCCACAAAATGACATGGAGGGAAAGACAGACAAACAGATCCAATCCCTTTCATTTTAACAAAGATTTTTTTCATGGTTTGGAAGATAATGAAGCTACGTGGTGTGGTGGCTCAGTTCTGGCAGGTGTCTACGCAGGTGGTGTACACAAAGGTGCAGTATAAATATGGCAAATAAAAAGACAGCTATGCGACAAGTAGGTAGTGGCACAAAATGGCCCCCGCCTCCACAGTTGCACATGGATTCTATACTCACGTAGCCAACCAAGGTGCAGTATAAAAATTTGACATTGTGCAAACAAAGAAGACAATGTGGTGGCAGCGGCTCTATTGCAGGTAATTAATACAATTTGGCACAAAATGGCCTCCGTGTTCCACAGTTGCACGTGCCTTCCATCTTGATGCAGCAAACAAACGTGAATAAGATGGCGCCGATAGAGATGGCAGCTTCGCTTCAAGTCCTTAGGAAACTGTGCAGTATTTCGGTTTTTTTTAATGTATTATATCTTACATTGTTAGCCCAGAAAACCTTAAGTGTTATTACATACAGCTGGGAAGAACTATTGGATATCCGAGAGATGTCTATTTACCAGCACAACCAGCACTACGAACAGGAATACGACTTTCCCAAAGCGGATCCTTTGTCTGCACCTCCAGGGCGTTTGAACTGATTCCAGAGGCCGACCCAAAACAACGCCGTCGTAGCAGAGGGTGCCGGAGCGGTCTTCTAGTGAGGCTTCGGATCCACCCACCGCTTCCAAGTATATTACTCGCTAATGTCTAGTCCCTAGTTAACAAAGTCGACGAAATTAGGGCAAAAGTTGCTTTCCAAAGAGATATCCGGGATTGAAACATACTTTGTTTCACGGAGACATGGCTAGCTGGGGACATGCTGTCGGAGTCCGTACAGCCAACGGGGTTTTCAGTGCATTGCGCCGACAGGAACAAACATCTCTCCGGTAAGAAGAAGGGTGGGGGTGTATGTTTCATGATTAACGACTCATGGTGTAATTGTAACAACATACAAGAACTCAAATCCTTTTGTTCACCTGACCTAGAATTCCTCACAATCAAATGCCGACCGTATTATCTCCCAAGAGAACTCTCCTCGGTTATCGTCACAGCTGTGTATACAAGGGTGCGTTCTCAGCCCTCTCCTGTGCTCCCTGTTCACCCATGACTGCGTGGCCATGCACGCCTCAAACTCAATCATCAGGTTTGCAGACGACACTACAGTGGTAGGCTTGATTACCAACAACGACGAGACGGCATACAGGGAGGAGGTGAGGGCCCTCGGAGTATGGTGTCAGGAAAATAACCTCTCTTTACATATCTCGCATTACTCATCTCATATGTATATAATGTATACTGTATCCTTCACTATCTATTCTTCACTATCTGTTGCATCTTAGCCGCTCTGTCACTGCTCATCCATATATTTTATATTTATATATTCTTATCCCATTCCTTTACTAGATTGTGTGTATTAGGTTTTGTTGTGAAATTTGTTAGATATTGTAATGCATCTCCGGCACTGCCTAATGCATCACCGGCTCTGCCTAATGCATCTCCGGCTCTGCCTAATGCATCTCCGGCTCTGCCTAATGCATCTCCGGCTCTGCCTAATGCATCTCCGGCTCTGCCTAATGCATCTCCGGCTCTGCCTAATGCATCTCCGGCACTGCCTAATGCATCTCCGGCACTGCCTAATGCATCTCCGGCACTGCCTAATGCATCTCCGGCACTGCCTAATGCATCTCCGGCACTGCCTAATGCATCTCCGGCACTGCCTAATGCATCTCCGGCACTGCCTAATGCATCTCCGGCACTGCCTATGTGTTTATGTATGTTTGTGTGTATGTCTCCCGGAGGCTTGACATAGGCAAATGAGCTCAGAACAATGGCACTATAAACACTAAGATACTGGAGGACAGTAATACATCTTTGGGGTGAGGGTAGAATAAAAACATTCTGAGATCTGAATGCCACTACATTGTGTGTGTGTGTGTGTGTGTGTGTGTGTGTGTGTGTGTCCGCAAGTGTATACCCACCCGTAGTGTGTCAATTCCCCTACATCTAAAATGCCTCTCTGTGACAGTCACGACAGTCACCAAATCCAACACAACCTTTTAAATCATTCAAGCCCCCGCCATCAAAATAGCCCTCTCCCTTTGCCTTAAATCAGAATCTGTGTGAGCCACAAAGACAGACCCGCGATAATGATGTTGTGTTGTGGCCCAGCATCACCCCTCCCAGGGCTCACTATCTGGCAGTGGCCCCCACTTTTAATCTGGGTCTATCAGCCAGACCAGCGGAGGCACGCTATCTGGCAGGATGTCCCCCGCTCCCTGTCTAATCTGCTCTATCAGCATTCTGTCTGCAGGCCCCATGCCGGCCCAGATAAAAAAAACAGTACTATGGCTACCCAACAGTACTATGGCTACTATTACAACAGTACTATGGCTACCCAAAATAGGAAAAGGAAGAAAGAGAGGGAGGGAGGAGGAGAAAGAGGGAGGAAGGAGGAGAAAGAGGGAGGAAGGGTAGGAAAGAGAGGGAGGGAGGAGGAGAAAGAGGGAGGAAGGGTAGGAAAGAGAGGGAGGGAGGAGGAGAAAGAGAGGGAGGAAGGAGGAGAAAGGGAGGAAGGAGGAGAAAGGGAAGAAGGAGGAGAAAGAGGGAGGAAGGGTAGGAAAGAGGGAGGAAGGAGGAGAAAGAGGGAGGAAGGAGGAGAAAGAGGGAGGAAGGAGGAGAAAGAGGTGGAGGAAGGGTAAGAAAGAGAGGGAGGAAGGGTAAGAAAGAGAGGGAGGAAGGAGGAGAAAGAGGGAGGAAGGAGGAGAAAGAGGGAGGAAGGAGGAGAAAGAGAGGGAGGATGGGTAAGAAAGAGAGGGAGGAAGGAGGAGAAAGAGGGAGGAAGGAGGAGAAAGAGAGGGAGGATGGGTAAGAAAGAGGGAGGAAGGAGGAGAAAGAGGGAGGAAGGAGGAGAAAGAGAGGGAGGATGGAGGAGAAAGAGGGAGGAAGGAGGAGAAAGAGAGGGAGGAAGGGGAAGAAAGAGAGGGAGGAAGAAGAAGAGGGAGGAAGGAGGAGGGGATATTGCAGAGGATTCAGGCGGCCGAATAGATGCAGCTATTATCGTTGGCCATTTTCATTCATTTGAACCTCTGTGTGTGTGTGTGTGTGTGTGTGTGTGTGTGTGTGTGTGTGTGTGTGTGTGTGTGTGTGTGTGTGTGTGTGTGTGTGTGTGTGTGTGTCTATGTCAGTGTGAGTGACGCGTGTTCGGAGAGAAAACACACACCTGAGATAGGATTCTGCTATTCGTGAAGAGAGTGGGAGAGAGTGGAGAGTAGACACCTGCCACAGATACATTTCCATCTAAAGTGCATGATTATGGACTGTGTGGGCTCATTATGTGTGTGCTTGCATGTGTCTGTGTTTGCATGTGTGTGTACACTGAGAATCAGGGGAGAGTGACAGAGTGATTGAACGTGTCAGCCTGTGGGTGGATTGACAGGTGGCAGAAAAGTGAGAGGCACATGAAGTTCAGTCCCCCCCCACCACCAAAATTTATCCAAAACACACGTTTCCAAAATCATTCTCAAATGTGTCGGTCTCAAACCAGATTCCCAGTACGTGATTTGGACAGACTAGCTCCTGAATAATCGAACAGCTCAGTCCTCCAGTAACTGGATCTCTTAATGTAGCTGTGTGCAAGGCTATACTACTCCTGTGCTTTTTGGATGAGTGTATGCTTCTCCGTCTTCGTTCATATCTTGCATTATGACACGTGCTGTAAGCCAGGCAGCCTGTGGTGGGGCTCACATCCAAACATACTGGGAGAGGCAGACCTGCCGCCACGGTTTGGCAGAGGAGACGGCGAGAGCTCAACACAGCCTGACAGAACACACAGTCAGGGGAAACGCCACACACACACACACACACACACACACACACACACACACACACACACACACACACACACACACACACACACACACAGACGGAAGCAAGCCCACAAACAGCAAACAGACACAAAATACGTTTAGAGAGGGGATGAGTTCACGGGGAGTGCAGAGTGAAGTTTGAGAGAATAAAGTGCTGATTGTAGGAGAAAGACAGCCACACAGCGATGGATACGCTTACGGTATATTGCGAACACACTCTGCACAATGCTCAAAGTAGACCTCGATGTGACAGGGGGATGTGGAGGCTAAGTGGGGAGGTGTGTGTGTGTGTGTTCCATCTGTGCTGTATTAGACCTTGGTGGGTGTGAGCTAAGTGATGAGAGGCAGCTGTCTGGTAGGCCTGTCACTGTTGTGTCTGACAGACCAGCAGGAGGGTGACAGACAGTTGAGCTCATCAACAAACCACCGGAGATACACACACACACACACACACCCTGACAGCTAGCTGCACAATGAAGATCTCAACAGTTGTGAAGAGGAGAACACGAAAGAGAGGAGAGAGGAGGAGGGATAGAGAGAAACAGGTCTTCACATTTCCTTTCCTTTTATGCAGATGAAAGACGTGTTTTCACCTCTCTCGCTCTGAGACACTTTTCTGTGGAGACTTCTGTTCAAAATGAACCCCCCCGATTAACCAAGGGTGTCTGCGTCTTCGCGTACTTGTCGTGTGTGTTTGTCTTCTATGTGTGTGTGTGTCGGTTTTGCGATGGCGTGTACGTGACTGTATGTTGTCTAAACACCAAAACATCAATTCAAAGCACTATACCGGCGAATAATAAAAGATGTCCTCATAGACCCCAATGATAAGCCAGCCAGGCTAACCAATTAAAATTCTCATCACTGACTGACAAAGTGTCTTATGTGGCAGGGCATCAGCCATGAAAAGCCACTTGATGACTCAATTCATTTGGCGGTCGCTGAAGCCTCACCCAGCCCATAACTTCTCATTAGGGGATCCAAAAGACTTGGCTGGCATACACAGACAGGCAGACAGACACTTATCAAAGGGAGAGAGAGGAGTTACAAAGAAATAGCAATTTTTTTTTTTGAAATTCTGTGACCAGGAAATGAGTTAGCAGTTCTCTGTCTGGAGGTTGAGGAGGTGAAGCCATTCACAAGAAAGTAACACAAAACCTCTGTCTTTCTCCCACACGAAGAGGTGCAAATGCACTGTGCCCACACACACACTCCAAAATTAATTAACACGTCACACTAGAATACAACTGCAGCTCAAACTTAAATGGAAATGCGATTACACTTCGACGTGCTACCTGCCTCCTCTCCTTCCCTCTGATATCCCGCCTGTCCTTCGCACCCAGTCTTACACCACCCTCTTTTCTCTCCTTTCCTCATTCAACTGTTCTCTGTTCTGCACTTTGTCATGTATTTGTACGTTCTGTGCGGACTCCAGGGAGAGTAGCTGCTGCATGTGCAGGAGCGAATGGGGATCCTGATGAACTAAACGAAACCCCCTGTTCTCCCCATCTCTTTTCCACCTCCTGCCTAACCTCCTGTCCCCTCTCTTCTCCTGTGATCTAGCCCCCTCCCCTTTCCACCCCCCTCCCTCCCTCAGTAGGATGCCCAGAGAGCTGCGCTGAGCGCCCATGCCTCTCCACAGGGACCAGGGCATCTAAAGCAGGCCAAATCAATCCTCTGAAGATATTGAAAATGTCAATCCCTCCCCGACCCCCACTCTCCTCTTCCTCACCCCCTCATCTAAAGGGCTTTAAACATGCCACTGGGGGGGCTCAACAACTGGAGATGCCACCGCTCTGGCGCTGGGGGATTGGGGCTTATGTGGCTTTTCGGTTCCAGCAAAACGAGTCTGCGAGTGTACAGCGCTGCATACAGAGCCCTCAGCGCACTCGCTCTCTGTGCACTGTAGGCTACAATACCTCGTATTTGGGAGCGAAACAACTGATCTGTAGTGTTTGTGTTTATGAGTCTGATCAGAGTGATCAAATGTTGTGTAGGACAGTTTATTTTTAGACTACGGGCTAAAATACATTCGTTCAAATGGGCAGGATATTGTATATATAGCCTACAGAAATGTGATCAGTCAGAGATCATAGGGATATATTCGGATCTGGTTAAAGGCCGACAAATTGGTAGTTTCAATGAAAATACTCTTTGTAACAGGACTATAGGTACGGAACCACTGTGATTTTAGATAGACAATAGCCTATCATTAAAGGGACTGCAGTCAATCTATTACTGGGCTCTCAGTATCAAGTCACATGCACAATGATCAGCTTTCGTAGGAGTTTCCATCGCCCATTTATTCATTGACATCATTGAGGACAGACACATCAGGGTCTAACATCAACATAGGCTTTATGACTGAACAGTTTATTTCAGGTGAAACATAAGCCCTAGTTGGACGGGATTCGTTTTACTGGGGAGGTCAGGTGATGTAATTGTGTGCACGAGCACAAAACATCTGTAATTTTAGTCTGGTACAAATCTGCCATGTCAGTCATTTTTTACATGGCGGTAGATGAACAATTCCAGCCAGAATAACCTATAGTTTTTTGGGGCAAATTCCAAGATCCTCTGATAATAGCCGTCTCATCCCATGCGTAACGACATCCCTGTGTTTTCCCGAGACAGTACAGAGTTTTACAGGCGCTGCTTGCTCGCAGTTAGAGCAAGAAAACTAACTGATTTAATCAATTGATGTTTAAAAACAAAGTTCTGCACACATATTTCATATGAATGACCTACATTTAAAACTTTTCGGAAAAGGCAAGTTCACTTTCTCATCCATAACTGCATCTCAAGTGCAAGACATCTACCGTGATCACATTTCCTAAATGTAAATATTATGGAGAAACCTATACGTTTGTGATAGGGAAATGTGTATGTTGATGTAGTGACTAGAATATTCCAACTTGAAGATGTTTGTAATGGCGTTAGAGTTATAAGACAATAATCCAATAATGTGTGTGTCTAGAACTTTTTAGAGACTAGAACATGGTGTTACTATCTTGCAATGTAAGCAGGGTGTATTTGAGAGAACAAAGGAATCCTTGTGAAACCAAACTACAGAAAAGAGGCCTTCCCACCCTCGGGAGGGGAGGAACTGTTAGAAACTGTCCAGCTTAAAGAAATATGTTGCAGAAAGTGATAAGCCATTAATGTATTCTGTGGAAGAATACAGCCGCCTAAAGCGGGTGGAGTTTGTTTGTATGTACAATATAAAAGACTGTGTTCCCATTTTGAGAACAGAGCTCTCATGAATAAAACCAGACCTATTGCAGATTGGGACTTTGTTTAATTCTTTTAAACTGAAGCCTTACAACCTTCAGGAATTAGACAGCTTTGAGTAGTGGTTGATTTCAACCATTGAGATAGCAACATTCTCGTGACAGTTTGGCAGCCAAGCACGAGGTTTCAGTGAAGCCTTTCATCGTCTAGTCATGTTGAAATATCTTCACGCCTGAAATAAAAATCTCCAGGCTTCCTTCATGAAACTCAATTAAATGAAAAGAATTTAGAATTACAAGGGGCAATTTGAAAAAACTAATACCGCTCAAATAGTCATCTGGAATAAGGCACATGCTGGGATGATAATTACAGTGCATTCAGAAAGTATTCAGACCCCTTGACCTTTTCCACATTTAGTTACGTTACAGCCTTATTCTAAAATGGATTAAATAATTGTTTTTTCTCATCATTCTACACACAACACCACATAATGACAAAGCGAAAACAGGTTTTTAGAAATGTTTGCCCCCCCCCCCCAAAAAAAATAATTAAATACCTTATTTACATAAGTATTCAGACCCTTTGCTATAAGACATTCAAAATTGAGCTCATGTGCATCCTGTACCAAAACATTTCTGCAGCATGGAAGGTCCCCAAGAACACAGTGGCCTCCATCATTCTTAAATAGAAGAAGTTGAGAGCTGTCCGCTCGACCAAATTTAGCAATCGGGGGAGAAGGGCCTTGTTCAGGGAGGTGACCAAGAACCTGATGGTCACTCTGACAGAGCTCCAGAGTTCCTCTGTGGCGATGGGAGAACCTTCCAGAAGGACAACCATCTCTGCAGCACTACACCAATCAGACCTTTTTGGTAGTGGCCAGACGGAAGCCACTCCTCAGTAAAAAGGCACATGACAGCCCGCTTGGAGTTTGCCAAAAGGCACCTAAATGACACTGACCATGAGAAACAAGATTCTCTGGTCTGATGAAACCAAGATGTACTCTTTGGCCTGAATTGCCAAGCGTCACGTCTGGAGAAAACCTGGCCCCATCCCTACGGTGAAGCATGGCGGTGGCAGCATCATGCTGTGGGGGATGTTTTTCATTGGCAGGGACTGGGAGACTTCTCAGGATCGAGGAAAAGATGAATGGAGCAAAGTACAGAGAGATCCTTGATGAAAACCTGCTCAAGATCGCTCAGAATCTCAGCCTGGGGCGAAGGTTCACCTTCCAACAAGACAACGACCCTATGAGAGGGTCTACAGAGAAGAATGGGAGAAACTCCCCAAAATACAGGTGTGCCAAGTTTGTAGCTTTATACCCAAGAAGACTTGAGGCTGTAATCGCTGCCAAAGGTGCTTCAACAAAGTACTGAGAAAAGGGTCTGAATACTTATGTAAATGTGATATTTCAGTTTTCTTTTTTTATAAAAACCTTTTGTTTTGTCATTATGGGGTATTGTGCATGGATTAATTAGGTTTTTTTCTCATCAATTTTAGAATAAGGCTGTAACATAACAAAATGTGGAAAAAGTCAAGGGGTCTGAATACTTTCCAAATGCTCTGTACATAACCAACGTCTCTAATAACCCTTTCTAATCCTGTCCAAATAGGCATGATATTCTCTCACTCTCATACAGAAACAACACACGCACAATTAAAGCATGATAAGACACACACACACACACACACACACACACACACACCCTCGCTCTCTCCATTCAGGGGAAATCTTTTCGGTCAGGGTGTGTGTGTGTGTGTGTGTGTGTGTACGTCCGGCCGCCTGCCTTTGGGGCTTTTCAGGGGACATACCACCTTCCACCTATCCCCAGTTCTTAGCTAGTCCATAGACTCTACTTTCACTGACACACACACACACACGCACGCACGCACACAGTCTCACTAGGAGCTGTAGCCTGCAGGCTAAATTACCCCTCTTTTAGATTAGAGGAGCGGCGGAGGCCAAAGCGTGGTGCCCCCACCTCCAGCTAACAGGCTTAGCCAGCACAAGCAGCCCCAATACGCTACAGTTGCACGTGAGAGAGAGAGAGAGCGACAGAGAGAGAGAAAGACAGCGAGTGAAAAAACAAGTAGAGGCCTGTGCTCAAAGTCACTAATGCAGTATTCATAAAGGTCAGTGGGCTTTTTATAAGGTATTGTTTCAGGATGCACCAAGGGCGATGGCACGCTTAACCTTCCAAGGGAGCTGAGTGTACCGGGGGTTTGGTCATGCTTTGTTGGGGATCTGAGGCTAGGTGTGCCAACGATGTGTATAATGCACGTGCCAAACAGAACCCAACCGCCATTTTGCAAATATTCACATATTCACTCACACAAGCAGACAACGTACACGTGTGTAAACAGTAATATCATCACGCTACCTGCTCGTAACATCCTTAGTAGCCACACACACACACACACAATTTACAGGATGCTTGATCATATAAACACGCATGCACCTCTCGCAAAAATGGCCCACACACAGTCGCATTTCAATAGAAAATCTCTCCAATTTGTTAAGCCTCATCTCTCTTTCTCAGGAATATGCCACTCTCCAACCCATTCAATCCCCGCGACAACAAACAGAAGACATGGCTTCTAACAGCCCATAATAGCCATGCATCAACTAAGTCGTGACAGCCATTTATAGAGAGAGAGAGAGAGAGAGAGAGAGAGAGAGAGAGAGAGAGAGAGAGAGAGAGAGAGAGAGAGAGAGAGAGAGAGAGAGAGAGAGAGAGAGAGAGAGTCTACACACGGCTTGCCGAGAATGTTCGTCTCTAACCTTGAAGGGAGTGCAGCAGTTTGCTGGCTAAGGATTTATAGTTCATTGGCTGGGTGGGGACTAGTGGAAGCAGCTTTATGCAGAGTGGATTAGCCTAAAATATGCACAGGGCATAAACTGGCAGTCTCTCCTTCTTAATGTATAAAGGCCCCAGGCAGGCAGCACTCAGAGAAGCACACAATGAGGCCCCCGTTCCACTCTCTGGACCAGGGAGATTTATGTCTAAATTAGTAGGGTTGGTTAGAGGGAGAGGGGGGGTATGACACGGGAAAAAGAACAAAGAGAGAAAGCGACAGAGATGGAGGGAGATCGACTAAGAGAAAGAGAGAGGGGGAAAAAAAGAAAAAGCAAGAAAACAGTACAGATAATGGGAGAGAAGGAAAACAAGAGATAAGGAGGTAGAAAACAGGAAGAGAAAGAGGAAAAAGAAGACATGTTGTAGTTGGAGGTGTGGCACAGAAGACTGATGAGATGGGAGCATTTGGGAGTGCCGGCGGCCTACGTCTTTAGTACTCACGTTAGGTGAGAGGTTAAGGTGTTCAGGTGCTCCTCCTGAATACTGCCTGGAATTGACGACTTGGTCTTCATCTCTAAACTCTGATCTAAGAACGCAAAGGTGGTCCTGAGACCTTCAGGCCTCCATTCGCTCAGCATTTGTGCACTTGTCAGTGTGTATCCCTCCCTGGGCGACATTACGAACGCATGCTTTCCCTTCCTGTGTGTGTGTGTGTGTGTGTGTGTGTTTGTGTCTGCACTTGCCAACCGGGTCCTTTGTGCTCTTGTCGAGCTCTCTGACTGTGTGTAGAGTTATGAGGGCGACTGAGTGAATGTTCATAAGAATGCAGCCAAAACATACCTCCTCCTTTACCAAATCATGACTCTATTGGAGTAAAACATTTGGTGTGATAAAGCCATCGTGATAACTCTCCTGTGTGTGTGTGTGTGTGTGTGTGTGTGTGTGTGTGTGTGTGTGTGTGTGTGTGTGTGTGCCTGACGTCACTTTACCCCAACCGTGGATCATCCAAAGTGCTGGCGATCCATTTCCAAATGTGCATTAATACAAACTCCATTCATAATGCATTGCATTTGCTTCCACTAATTAACAATTAGAGTACAACACACGCTCGCACTTCGAGGGCTTCCATTGCCTCTCTTCTCTGCATATGCAAACAAGAAATTACACATGTCATTTCTTTCCCCACAGCAGGTCGATGTTTTGTGAAATATCAGCCGGCGGATTCAGACAAGTTGAACAAACAAGAGTCATCAAATGTGTAGATTGAGTAAGAAGTAGGAGAGAATGTATGGAGTCTGGGTCGATGGTGGTGTTGAGTCTTTTCACAGTCGAGCTAACTCCATATCATAAGGGGGGGGTTGCTGGGTGTTTTGCGTGTGTCGCAGTTGACAGGAACACTTTGCTGAGTGCTTTTTTAAAGCCTCAGGCTAATGGCTTTGTGAAGGGTGCTGATGAAAATGAGATGGCTCCACCGTGATGATGGGAGTCTTTTAGCTAGTGCCGAGAGGAGAGGGGCGCTGAGCCCGATGGTGTGAGCATGTGTGTGTGTGTGTAATCAGTTCAGAGTTAGTGTATAGTGTGCTTTTGGGCACTCCTTTGTTCTCATACGTTGGTGGTGTTACTGATTTGAGGGTAAAGTACGAGAATCAGTGTGATGATGTGTGTGTGTGTGCGCGCTCCTCTCTGTGTGTGTGTGAACACAGCTTCCACTAACCTGGCACGCTAGTTGACACGTTGACCTGTGTGTAGAACCTCTTGTTGGGCAGAAGCTCTGACACTCCGTTGAGGGCCTCGACCATAAACGTGTAGTTGGAGTTGGCCATGAGGTTGACCACGGTCACCGTGCGCTCGGTCACCCCGCTCTGCTGGGGCATGAAGCCCACGCTGGCACCGCATGGCTCACACTGCAGCCCCACGCACCGGCGGCAGCCCACGCTGTAGGTCAGGTCCCCCCTGCCGCCCGTGTCCGTTGGTGCGTCCCACTCCAGGATCAGGGTGGACTGCTTGAGGGTGTAGACCAAGTCTTTGGGAGGAGAGGGGGGGCCTGGGAGGGAGTAATAAGTAGATCTATAA
This sequence comes from Brachymystax lenok tsinlingensis, assembly GCA_030435695.1. NCBI lineage: Eukaryota > Metazoa > Chordata > Actinopteri > Salmoniformes > Salmonidae > Brachymystax > Brachymystax lenok. The sequence goes on from CM059799.1 coordinate 33,300,764, forward strand.
ATGTAATTCGTAGTTAAATATACATGATTCATGTTCTAGCCCCTTTTAGTGCCTCTGTATGATGTATGAAAGTGTTTGACGTACTTACTACCTACAGTGCTACAGTAGGTGTTAATTCTTTTATTTTGTCTTTATTTAACCAGGTTAGACATTGAGAACACATTCTCTTTTACAAGAACGACCTGACCAAGATAACAGCGGTATACCGTGCAGCAAAGCGACAACGTTACAGTCAAAAGCAGACTGGGTACGATACCAGTACATTAGACAGCTGCATGACTGAGTTGACTATGGACGGGTGTGCCTTCCATTGCACTGATTTAGACCCGATTGCTCAGTAAATTAAATTCAGCATGTTCACCATTAAAACCAGTGCCAACCAATTCCTATAGAACCCTTCACCCTGTAGTCCATTCTCAAAGTGTGGTCCGCCACACTATGCTAGTGACATGGTGTGATTGTGCTAGCACACATCTGGCTCGGATTGAATGTGTAATACTTTGATAGGATCGAGATGAGGAAGGGATTAGGGATGGTGCACGGAGCAGTGGGGAAACAGAGAGAAAACAAGTCTTTAACCAAAGCAAAGAAAAACAGCTTGCCTGCTCTAGATGAAATATGAGTGTGTTTATGACGACAGGACAAAGGAGCCGTACGTGAGAGACTGCCGCTCGCAGACTATCTTTATTTACTAGTGATTTCTAGACAGTCCCTGAACTACTAACCATCTCGTCTTACGGTGGATTGAGAAGGAAAACCCAAAACAAAACACGTATGCGATTGTCTTTCTATCAGTGATGGTGAAGTGTCACGCTGTGTGTGTACACTGTATGCGGTTGTGTGTGCGTGTGTGCGTGTGCAGAGAGAAGGTACCGCCTGTTCCTTATGTCAACAGTCGTGGCTGGAACAAATGCCCTGCTCACAAACGGCAAATAAGAGTCACCATAGAAAAGGTGGTTAGTGCTCGCGGGCGCATCTCAATAGTCCTACGTAGCTTCCTCTCTTCATCTCCTCACTACATTTTTGACAATGGTCAACCATTCACGTAGACACTCACGAACACAGGCCTTGCACTACACAACTAAAATCATTTATATGACGCAGTGCTGTAACCGTGCATGTTTGAACAGATGGACGTAACATGGAGGTATCGGTCCATTAAATGATAGTGGTGGTGTGTGTGTGTGTGGGGGGGGTAATTGACAGTGCATGCTGTATCTCTGCGGTAATGTGTATGTGTAGAGAGGGGTGATTAACGTGCGGGGGTGACAGGGAAGGGTAGTGTGTGTGTGTTGGTGTGTGTCAAATCAAACGGTTCGTAAACAACCGGTGTCGACTAACAGTGACATGCTTACATAAGCGCCCTTCCCAGCATGCAGAGAGAAAAAAAATAGTAGATAAATAGAAAAATAATAACAAGTAATAAATACACAATGAGTAGTAATAACTTTATACAAGGTGTACTGAGTCAATGTGCAGGGGTTCGAGGTAATTGAGGTATATCTGTACTATAGGTAGGGATAAAGTGACTAGGCAATGGACAGATAATAAACTGTAACATGTGATGAGTCAAACAATTTAGTGCAAAAAGGGTGGGTCAATGCAGATATTCCGGGTAGCTATTGGTTAACTATTTAACTAACTATTTAGCAGTCTTATAGCTTGGGGGTAGAAGCTGTTCAGGGTCCTGTTGGTTCCAGACTTGCTGTGTGGTAGCAAAGAGAACAGTTTATGACTTGGGTGGCTGAAGTCTTGGACAATTTTTAGGGCCATCCTCTGACACCGCCTAGTATAGAGGTCCTGGTTGGCAGGGAGGTCGGCCCCGGTGATGTACTGGGCCGTACGCACTACCTTCTGTAGAGCCTTGCAGTCGGATGCCAAGCAGTTTCCATACCAAGCGGTGATGCACAGTCAAAATGCTCTCAATGGTGCAGCTGTAGAACTTTTTGAGGATCTGAGGGCCCATACCAAATCATTTCAGTCTCCTGAGGGGGAAGAGGTGTTGTTGTGCCCTCTTCACGACGGTGTTGATGTGTGTGGACTAGAGGTTGACACGGGAACAATTGACACGGGAACAGGACGAATCCCGCAAGACCCGCAGGATTTTGACAGGAATGGGAGTGTTCTAGAGTCATGTTCGGGACAGAATCAACAGTCTACAGGAATAGTTATAAACAGTTTTTGGGGCGTAAATATGTAATGTGTGGAGCATTTCATAAAAACAACAAATGCCCAATATAGTTTACTTAATAAGAATAAATCAATACTCCTTCCGTGGCCTCCAACTGCTCTTAAACGCTAGTAAAATCAAATGCATGCTTTTCAACAGTTCGCTGCCTGCACCTGCCCGCCCGACTAGCATCACTACCCTGGACAGCTCGGACCTAGAATATGTGGACAACTACAAATACCTAGGTGTCTGGCTAGACTGTAAACTCTCCTTCCAGACTCACAATTAACATCTCCATTTCAAAATCAAATCTAGAATCGTCTTTCTATTTCGCAACAAAGCCTCCTTCACTCATGCTGCCAAACTTGCACTAGTAAAACTGACTATCCTACCGATCCTCGACTTCGGCGATGTCATCTACAAAACAGCTTCCAACACTCTACTCAGCAAACTGGATGCAGTCTATCACAGTGCCATCCGCTTTGTCACCAAAGCCCCTTATACCACCCACCACTGCGACCTGTATGCTCTAGCCGGCTGGCCCTCGTTACATACTCGTCGTCAGACCCACTGGCTCCAGGTCATCTACAAGTTCCTGCTAGGTAAAGCCCTGTCTTATCTCAGCTCGCTGGTAACCATAGCAGCACCCACCCGTAGCATGCGCTCCAGCAGGTATATCTCAATGGTCACCCCCAAAGTCAATTCCTCCTTTGGCCGCCTTTCCTTCCAGTTCTCTGCTGCCAATGACTGGAACAAACTACAAAAAACTGGAGACACTTATCTCCCTCACTAGCTTTAAGCACCAGCTGTCAGAGCAGCTCACAGATCACTGCACCTGTACATAGCCCATGTGTTAATAGCCCAACCAACTACCTCTTCCCCTACCGTATTCATTTATTTATCTTGCTCCTTTGCACCTAAGTATTTTCACTTTGCACATTCATCTACCATTCAAGTGTTAAATTGCTATACTGTAATTACTTCGCCACCATGGCCTATTTATTGCTGGCAGGTAGCCTAGTGGTTAGAGCGTCTGATTTGTAACCGGAGGGTTGCAAGTTCAAATCCCTGAGCTGACAAGGTAAAAATCTGTCGTTCTGACAGGCGCCGAATACGTGGATGTCGATTTAAGGCAGCCCCCCGCACCTCTCTGATTCAGAGGGGTTGGGTTAAATGCGGAAGACACATTTCAGTTGAAGGCATTCGGTTGTACAACTGACTAATAATGGTGACTTTGACTTTTGACTTATCTTAGCTCATTTGCACACATTGTATATAGATTTGTTTTTTTTCTACTGTATTATTGACTATGTTTGTTTACTCCATTGTGAAACTCTGTTGTTGTATGTGTCGAACTGCTTTGCTTTATCTTGGTCAGGTCACAGTTGTAAATGAGAACTTGTTCTCAACTTGCCAACCTGGTTAAATAAAGGTGAAATTAAAAAAGAAAAAATCCTCCCTCCCGTCAGCTCACTCGCGTCTCGCTACAGTTGTTGCCAGTCACTAGGCTACCTCAGGGTCAGATGTCAACCTACGTCAGTAGGCTAAATGATGAAGCCTTCAATGAATTGCAATGTCTTGTTACAGCCAAGGACACATCACAAACATTAACATTAGAACCAAGGAAAGAGCGTTGTTTAAGCTACATTTGATGGAGTTGTCTTTGACAAGGAAGGAACCGAGTACACGGCTTGTAAAGATGCTGTGGTTTAATCAAATAGGCCACCAACCGGAGAACTTTACTGTCAAGCCCAATTGTTCGCGTATTTAACTAAGCCCGTGCCATCTGTGGTGAAGAGTGAAATAAAAATAGATTGACTTATGCGGTACTGCGGCTCAGGTTTTGAAAAACTGTTTTTTTATGTTTATGTTGTAAATGTTCATATGTGCTCAGCTATAGGCTATAGATTTATGCTGGTGCTTGTGCTGAGCAGACCGTCCTGCTGGGTCTCTGGCCTCATCCTCCAGCCTTAATCCATCTACATTTAGGTCATTTAGAATACGCTCTTATCCAGAGAGACTTAGGCCTACAGTCAGTGCATTTAACAAAAATAGGTAAGACAACCACTTATCACAGTCGCATATTGCATTACTGAAATTATTCTCAATTCATCCTAAACAAACAATAGCCAGGAATGAATTTTCACAACTTTGTCAACCTCTAGTGTGGAACATGATAGTTCCTTAGTGATGTGGACACAGAGGAACTTGAAGCTCTCGAACCTGCTCCACAACAGCCCTGTCGATGTGGATGGGGGCATGCTCAGCCCGCCATTTCCTGATCAGCTCCTTTGTCCTGCTGACGTTGAGGGAGAGATTGTTGTCCTGGCATCACACTGCCAGGTCTCTGACCTCCTCCCTGAAGGCGGTCTTATCGTCGATGGTGACCAGGGCTAGCTCCGTCGTGTCGTCTACAAAACCTAACGATGGTGTTGGAGTCGTGTGCGCGGCCGCGCAGTGAACAGGGGGTACAGGAGGGGACTAAGCACGCACCCCTCAGGAAAGAGAAAGGGAATACTTAGTCAGTTGCACAACAATGCATTCAACCAAAATGTTTCTTCCACATTTAACCCAACTCCTCTGGGGCCCCCGTGTTGAGGGTCATCAAGGCGGTTGCGTTGTTGCCTACCCTTACCACTTGGGTGCGGTCCGTCAGGAAGTCCAGGATCCAGTTGCAGAGGGAGGTGTTTAGTCCCAGGGTCCTTAGTTTAGTGATGAGCTTGGAGGGCACAATGGTGTTGAACGCTGAGCTGTAGTCAATGAACAGCATTCTCACGTAGGTGTTCCTTTTGTCCAGGTGGGAAAGGGCAGTGTGGAGTGCAATAGAGATTGCATTATCTGTGGATCTGTTGGGGCGGTATGCGAATTGGAGTGGGTCCAGGGTGTCTGGGATGATGGTGTTGACGTGAGCCATGACCAGCCTTTCAAGGCATTTCATGGCTACAGATGCGAGTGCTACGGGCGGTAGTCATTTAGACAGGTTATCTTAGTGTTCCTGGGCACAGGGACTATGGTGGTTTACTTGAAACATGTAGGTTTTACAGACTGGGTCAGGGAGATGTTGAAAATGTCAGTGAAGACACTTGCCAGCTGGTCAGGGCATGCTCTGAGTACATGTACTGGTAATCAGTCTGACCGTGCAGCCTTGTGAATGTTAACCGGTTTAAAGCTCTAAGTCACATCGGCTACGGAGAGCATGATCACACAGTGCTCTCATGCATAGTTCAGTGTTGCTAGCCTCGAAGCGCATAGAAGGTATTTAGTTAATCTGGTAGGCTTGCGTCACTGGATAGCTCGCAGCTGGGTTTCCCTTTGTAATCTGTGATAGTTGCAAGGCCTGCCACATTCAACAAGTGTCAGAGCCGGTGTAGTAGGATTTGATCTTGGTCCTGTTTGGCGCTTTGCCTTTTTGATGGTTTTTCGGAGGGCGTAGCGGGATTTCTTATAAGCTTCCAGATTAGTGTCCCGCTCCTTGAAAGCAGCAGCTATGCCTTCAGCTCAGTGAAGATGTTACCTGTTATCCATGGCTTCTGGTTGGGATATGTACGTACTGTCACTGTGGGGATGACGTAGTTGATGCACTTATTAATGTAGCCGGTGACTGATGTGGTAAACTCCTAAATGCCATTGGATGAATCCCGGAACATATTCCAGTCTATGCTAGCGAAACAGTCCTGTAGCTTAGCATCCGCTTCATCGGACCACTTCCGTATTGAGCGCGTCACTGGTACTTCCCGTTAGAGTTTTTGCTTGTATGCAGGAATCAGGAGCATAGCGTTATGGTCAGATTTGCCAAATGGAGGGCGAGCATTGTATGAGTCTCTGTGTGTGGAGGAAAGGAATTCTAACTCAGGCGAGTAGAACCTAGAGAATATTAGAGGCCGCACCAGTTGTTATTAAGCAGCTGTTCTGTCCAGCCGATGTACAGAAAAACAAGCTAGATTTATATTTAACATGTCCTTGTTCAGCCACGAGTCAGAGAAACATAGGATATTACAGTTCTTCAGATCACGTTGATAGGAGTCTCGAACGGCACTCACCCAGATTAGTCTCCAGGGATTGCACGTTCGCCAACAGAACGGAGGGTAGAGGCGATTTACCCACTCTCCAACGTAGTCTGGTCAGGTATCGCCGCACATCGGCCTCTATAGCACCGTCTCCTCCTCCTTTGAGTGGCGGGGATTTGGGCCTGATCCGCGATAATCGATATGTCTTTTGCCTCCAACTCATTGAAGTAGAAGTACTCGTCCAAATCGACGTTAGTGATAGCTGTTGATGCCTAGAAGTTTTTCCGGTCTTAGGAAACGATGGCGGATGTACCCCCAAAAAGTTACGATTAGAGCCCCCGAAAAATACACAAAATAACACAACTGGTCAGGAGCCCATAAAAGGGCCACTATTCTTTCCCGGGGCCATCCTGATACTGAGTGTGTGTCTCTCTCTCTCGGTGAGGTTTACGTAACATGGTAAAAGGGGCGTGTGGCCAGAAGCGGGGCACAGCTGTGGTGTGTGACGTGTTCATCCGCACGCAGAGAGCGGCCCACCTTCACTTATTCAATAACACACACGCGCACGCATGAGAACGCACATACGTGTACACACAGCTGGGCCTGTATATTCCTTATTTTCCATACTCTGTCTCCCTCTCAACTCTTACGTTCTCCTCCCCCTCTCCTTCAGTCCCTCTCTCTCCGTCCATCTGTCTGTCTCCCTCCCGGCACACAATAGCTTGGTGGTATCAGGAGATGATCGCAATTACTGAATCAATACTGTAATTCATGTGGTAATTACAGAGCTATAAATGTTATCGCAGGCTGCCCCTTGTAGATATAAAAGCACCGGGAATCAATATCGTGATTAAACCTTCTAATTACAGAGCTATAAAAGCTAGAGCTGATCTGGGCCTAGAGAATGAATACAGTCCCTTGCTGACCTCTGAGTTTTATTGTCTGGTATACTGTAGCGCTATAGAGAACATTCTAGGTGGATTCAATCAGGTGGCGTGGGTGTGTTTAACCATCAACACTACAGAGGCTTAGTTCTTCGATCGGGCCGGTATGGAATTGTGGTGTGTGTATGTGTGCGTGGAGGGGTGAAGGATGGAGGTCTTGGGGTTACTAAAGTGATGGAAGGGCGAAGAGGGAAGATGCAGGTTTAGTAGAGGATTGATGGGTGAAGTATGAAGGGAATAGGGGAACGGTAGAGGGGTAGGGTTAAGGACGGGTGAAGGACAGCGGGATTGGGTTACCTGATGGATGGATGGAGGGATGGGTTAGAGGGAGAGGGAATACTGAAGTGATGCGGTTCGGGAGAGGGGAGGGGGTGTGGGCTGAAGGGAAAGGGTGGATAGAGGGAGAGACTGAAAAGAGGAGTGACCGGGTGAAATGACTAGAGAAGAGGCGATATGATAGAGTGATATAATCAGCTGAGGAGTTGCATAGGGACGGGTGCTTGTCTTACGGGTGCAGGGGGCCGAGGGGTTGTCCAGGGGCGTTCTGAAGTGGTCCTCCTCACACACACACACCACTGAGCCTTCCTCCTCCGCCACACTGTTGGCCGGGCACGGAAAACACTCCTGCTGTCTGGAAGACATCTTGTACGAGCCAGGGGGACACGCTGAGAACAGAGAGAGAGCGAGGGGGAGAGAGAAACAAATATGCATTAAAAACTCATTACATGTTATTATTATTTCAGTTGGTGTATGTTTAAAACTGCTGTAAAATACTGATAATGGTTTAGCGACATGGGGTAAGTACTTTCAAGCTAATTATGCCTTATGAGAGAGAGAGAGAGAGAGAGAGAGAGAGAGAGAGAGAGAGAGAGAGAGAGAGAGAGAGAGAGAGAGAGAGAGAGAGAGAGAGAGAGAGAGAGAGAGAGAGAGAGAGAGAGAGAGAGCGGATGAAAGGGCTAGACCAAGTTAGAGAAAGCGAAAGGGAGAAAGAGAAACTGATTTAGAAGAAAAGCTGAACATCAGTCTAACTAAGACACGACGTTGAGCCTCTAAGCCTAACATATGGTCAACAGAACTGGACCAGCTAGTCAGTACAGAACCAACACATGCTGTCCAATCACTCTTCAGGCACCGAGCTGCTTCACTACTTCACCCTCGTCCTCTCCTTCTGTAACTCATTCTGTCATCCTGAGAACTCCTTATTACACAACTCTGTTTCCTCTGGGGCTGAGGGTGGAGCGAGAGAGCGAGAGAGAGAGAGAGAGAGAAAGATTACGTGGTGTATAGGTATTGCACACGCGCACACACACACACACACACACACACACACAGACACTCTTTTCCACTCTCTCTCACTGGGGTTCATTTTCCGCTTGCCGTGCCAGTGCTCCGGGTGGTAATGTGTGTGAAATCAGTTGAGCGCTGCTCCCCTCTCTGTCACCGGGTCCCCAACAGCATTCCTACATTAAAACCTCAAGCACGCCCTCTCTTCCCATTACGATCACCATCATCATCACTGCTGTTCCCTATCCTACTGCACTGGGATGATATAATCCATGTACGTGGCTGTGAAGACAACCGGCCCCAACCTCAACAATGTTACAGTGTGAGTGGAGGGTAACGCCAATAATGATAGGGTGAATGGTGAAGAGATGGTGGGTTTGGGTGTGTCACACACAGCCTCAAAGTCACACTGATTAGGCCCCTTCAAACTCCCCGAGCAAAGAGTGATGTGAGTGAGTGTGTATGGCTGTGGCTGTGAGAACCTTGTTATTGTCTGTCTAATGTCGGCCATTACACCAACACAGAACAGCTTGCTTTGTAGGGAACCACTCTTTGGCTACAGTGTTGCAGAGCGTGAAGAAAAAGCTAGCTTCTGAAATGGCTGGATTCAGATGCTCTCTTTTTAGCGGTGGTGACCCTTTAAATCAGTACAGTATACCTACACTATGTGGTTTGAACGGCAGGAAGGCAAGAGAAAATGTGGTATTTAAATAACAAACGTGACCGTCTTCGCTGGTACCGGGCTCTAAACCAAGGCCCAAATCAAAGCTGGCTGGATTGCGCTCCCCCAGACGGGCCCGAAAAGGGACAGAGGGGGGTTGGACAGAAACCACCTTGGCAATCTGGGAGCGTGTTCACTGCATGGTTGCATTGCCCTCCACATTTAGATGAGTGCCATGGCGTTTCAGATGAATAGCAGACGAGGGAAAGAGGGAGAGAGAACGCGAGAGAGTGCACACAGCTTGGCCAGGACAGCTGGCTGCCCCACTGATCAATTTGTCCTGGGTGCCGTGCGAGAGGCTTGATTAAACAGGACGTGGAAAGTCTACCCCCCCCCACACACACACACACACAAACACACAAACATGGGTCGTGACAAGTTCCTCTAGGAGAGATAAAAAGACTCAACAGCAGACAGGGTGGAGGGACAGTAAGTCCTAACAGGGCTAACAGCAAATAAGCAAAGGGAAATATAGTACACATATAGTACACTGCTCAAGCAGAGAGAGAGAGAGAGAGAGAGAGAGAGAGAGAGAGTTTGAGAGAGAAAGGGTGAGGGAGTCAGTGCTCTATGATAAAGAGAGACAGGTCATATAATAAGTTTGAGTAAAACAAGAAATATAAAGCTGAGCTACGCCAACTGCCTGATGGCTACCTATGAACCACGTAACACCTATACACCACGTAATACCTATACACCACGTAACACCTATACACCACGTAACACCTATACACCATGTAACACCTATACACCATGTAACACCTATACACCACGTAACACCTATACACCATGTAACACCTATACACCATGTAATACCTATACACCACGTAACACCTATACACCACGTAACACCTATACACCACGTAACACCTATACACCATGTAACACCTATACACCACGCAATACCTATACACCACGTAATACCTATACACCACGTAATACCTATACACCATGTAACACCTATACACCACGCAATACCTATACACCAAGTAATACCTATACACCACGCAATACCTACACACCAAGTAATACCTATACACCACGTAATACCTATACACCATGTAATACACCACGTAATACCTATACACCACGTAATACCTATACACCACGTAATACAACACGTAATACCTATACGCCATGTAACACCTATACGCCATGTAACACCTATACACCACGTAATACACCATGTAACACCTATACGCCATGTAACACCTATACGCCATGTAACACCAATACCTATACACCACGTAATACAACACGTAATACCAATACACCACGTAATACCTATACACCACGTAATACCTATACACCACGTAATACAACACGTAATACCTATACACCACGTAATACCTATACACCACGTAACACCTATACACCATGTAACACCTATACGCCACGTAATACCTATACACCATGTAACACCTATGCACCATGTAACACCTATACACCACGTAATACCTATACACCATGTAACACCTATACGCCATGTAACACCTATACGCCATGTAACACCTATATGCCATGTAACACCTATACACCACGTAATACCTATATGCCATGTAACACCTATACACCACGTAATACAACACGTAATACCTATACACCACGTAATACCACACGTAATACCTATACACCACGTAATACAACACGTAATACCTATACCCCATGTAATACCTATACACCACGTAATACCTATACCCCATGTAATACCTATACACCATGTAATACCTATACCCCATGTAATACCTATACACCATGTAATACTGTATGGTGAAAAAAAGAGAGATGCTAAGCAGCATCTACATTGCCAGTGGTGGAGGCAAACAGGATGTTACGGAGGAGGCAGTCACACAGAGGGAGCGCTAGACAGGTCAAACGCACACCCACACACCACTGTATGCCCGTTGTTGTCAATACTCTCATACTAGTTGGCACCGGATACCGTTAGCTAGGTCAAAGTTTAGATTTGTCAAGCTAGGCCTATATATATATGTTTGCTAATTAGTCTCTCTCTCTCTCTCTCTCTCTCTCTCTCTCTCTCTCTCTCTCTCTCTCTCTCTCTCTCTCTCTCTCTCTCTCTCTCTCTCTCTCTCTCTCTCTCTCTCTCTCTCTCTCTCTCTCTCTCTCTCTCTCTCTCTCTCTCTCTCTCTCTCTCTCTCTCTCTCTCTCTCTCTCTCTCTCTCTCTCTCTCTCTCTCTCTCTCTCTCTCTCTCTCTCTCTCTCTCTCTCTCTCTCTCTCTCTCTCTCTCTCTCTCTCTCTCTCTCTCTCTCTCTCTCTCTCTCTCTCTCTCTCTCTCTCTCTCTGCATACAATAGAGGACATGTGGAGGTTGATTGGTCTGTCAGACACTGTCCCTCATCTTGTCAGGAAATGCAGCACTGTCTCCGGTTCTGCTGTGGTGCAGTGGTTGCACAGCCTTTCCTCTACGGGGAGCCAGGTTTTCCTGTGTCTACCCTTCTCAATGGCAAGGTTTTTCTAAGGTTTTGATCAGTAACCATGGTCAAATAGTTAGCCACGGAGGTTAACGCGAGTGTTTCCGACCGTGCAGTAATATCTAACAAGTACACGAACAATTTCACAACAACTACCTTATACACACAAGTGTAAGGGAATGATTAAGAATATGTACATATAAATATATGAGCGACAGCCGGACGGCATAGGCAAGATGCAGTAGATGGTATAGAGTACAGTATATGCATATGAGATTAGTAATGTAAACATTATATAAAGTGGCATTGTTAAGTGACTAGTGATACATTTATTACATCCAATTATTAATTATAAAAGTGGCTAGAGATTGAGTCTGTATGTTGGCAGCAGCCACTCAATGTTAGTGATGGCTGTTTAACAGTCTGATGGCCTTGAGATAGATGTTTTTCAGTCTCTCGGTCGCAGCTTTGATGCATCTGTACTGACCTTGCCTTCTGGATGATAGCAGGGTAAACAAGCAGTGGCTCGGGTGGTTGCTGTCCTTGATAATCTTTTTGGCCTTCCTGTGACATCGGGTGGTGTAGGTGTCCTGGAAGGCAGGTAGTTTGCCCCCGGTGATGCGTTGTGCAGACCGCACTACCCTCTGGAGAGCCTTACGGTCGTGGGCGGAGCAGTTGTCGTACCAGGCGGTGAGGCGTACCAGGCGATTTCTTCAGCCTCCTGTTGCGCCTTCTTCACCATGCTGTTTGTGTGGGTGGACCATTTCAGTTTGTCCGTGATGTGTACGCCGGGGAACTTAAAACTTTCCATCTTCTCCACTACTGTCCCGTCAATGTGGATAGGGGGGTGCTCCCTCTGCTGTTTCCTGAAGTCCACGATCATCTCCTTTGTTTTGTTGACGTTGAGTGTGAGGTTATTTTCCTGACACCACATTCCGAGGGCTCTCACCTCCTCCCTATAGGCCGTCTCGTCGTTGTTGGTAATCAAGACTACCACTAGTGTCGTCTGCAAACTTGATGATTGAGTTGGAGGCGTGCATGGCCACGCAGTCATGGGTGAACAGGGAGTACAGAAGAGGGCTGAGAACGCACCCTTGTGGGGCTCCAGTGTTGAGGATCAGTGGGGTGGAGATGTTGTTTCCTACCCTCACCACCTGGGGGCGGCCCGTCAGAAAGTCCAGGACCCAGTTGCACAGGGTTGTTTGATTGCCTTGCGGAGCGAATAGCTACACTGTTTGTATTCGGTCATGTTTCCGGTCGCCTTTCCATGATTAAAAGCAGTGGTTCGCGCTTTCAGTTTTGCACGAATGCTGCCATCAATCCACGGTTTCTGGTTGGGGAATGTTTTAATAGTCATCGTGGGTACCACATCACAGATGCACTGGCTAATAAACTCGCTCACCGAATCAGCATATACATCAATGTTATTGTCCGATGCTATCCGGAACATATCCCAGTCCACGTGATCGAAGCAATCTTGAAGCGTGGAATCAGATTGGTCGGACCAGCATTGAACAGACCTGAGCACGGGCGTTTCCTGTTTTAGTTTCTGTCTATAGGCTGGGAGCAACAAAATGGAGTCGTGGTCAGATTTGCCGAAAGGAGGGCGAGGGAGGGCTTTGTATGCGTCGCGGAAATTAGAGTAGCAGTGATCCAGGGTTTTACCAACCCGGGTCGCGCATTCGATATGCTGATAAAATTTAGGGAGCCTTGTTTTCAGATTAGCCTTGTTAAAATCCCCAGCTACAATAAATGCAGCCTCAGGATATGTGGTTTCCAGTTTACATAGAGTCCAATGCGGTCGGCATTTGATCGTAAGGAATTCTAGGTCAGGTGAACAAAAGGACATGAGTTCCTGTATGTTGTTATGATCACACCACGAATAATCATAAGGCATACACCCCCGCCCTTCTTCTTACCAGAGAGATGTTTGTTTCTGTCGGCGCGATGCGTGAAGAAAACGGGTGGCTGTACTGACTCTGATAACGTATCCCGAGTGAGCCATGTTTCTGTGAAACAAAGAACGTTACAATCTCTGATGTCTCTCTGGAAGGCAACCCTTGCTCGAATTTCGTATACCTTGTTGTCAAGAGACTGGACATTGGCGAGTAGTATACTCGGGAGCGGTGGGAGATTTGCCCGTCTACGGAGCCTGACCAAAAGACCGCTCCGTCTGCCCCTTCTGCGGCGCCGTTGTTTTGGGTCGGTCCATTGTCCTGGGTGGCGGTCCAAACAGAGGATCCGCTTCGGGAAAGTCGTATTCCTGGTCGTAATGTTGGTAAGTTGACGTTGCTCCTATATCCAAAAGTTCTTCCCGGCTGTATGTAATAAGACTTAAGATTTCCTGGGGTAACAGGGTAAGAAATAATACGTAAAAAAACTAAATACGGCATAGTTTCCTAAGAACGCGAAGCGAGGCGTCCATCTCTGTCGGCGCCAAGCACAAGCTTTGTGCTTATGTTTCCCAATAAGCAATGTAGTTTTGTTTTGATTGTGTTGTAATTTGTTTTATTCTGATTGATTGGATGTTCTGGTCCTAAGGCTTCAGTGTGTTAGTAGAACAGGTTTGTGAACTCAGCCCCAGGACCAGCTGGATGAGGGGACTCTTTTCTTTGCTCAGCTCTTGGCATTGCAGGCCTTGGTAATGATATGTGAGTGGGGTCACAGTATTTTAGATGTTTCCAAAACTGAATTGCTCTTTTTTGAGTTATTAGTGGATATTGGCCTAATTCCGCCCTGCATGCATTGCTTGTAGTTTTCATCTGGACATGTAGGAGAATCTTACAGAACTCTGCATGCAGGGTTTCAATGGGGTGTCCCATTTGGTGAAATCTTGTTTTGCAAGTGGACCCCACACCTCGCTGGCATAAAGTTCAATTGGTTCAATGACACATTCTCTCTCCCTCTCTCTCAGGATGTATTAACGAATATTAATAAGGCTAAAAGAGGCTTGCTTTGCACACACACAACAGCTAAGGACACACACACACAACAGCTAAGGACACACACACACCAACACATATACAAAAAGCTAAAACACACACACTCGCACCCAGGTGACACACACACACACACACACACCGAGTGACACCCTCTTTCCCCCCGATCGACACAAACCACCACACACACCCCCAAATGGCCGTCATTATTTCAGGCCGTCATGTTTCTCTGTCTCATATCCAAATGTCAGGGTTAGATTTGCGGGCGGAGGGATGGATGGAGGGAGGGGGGGTGGTGAAATCAATAATGTATGGCCCCATATTCAGATCACTGGCTCTCTGCTGTTAATGCTAATTGATGAAAGACGGGCTAACCAATGGAATAAATCCCCATTCCAGAGGGAGGAAGAGGACCGTTTTAAAGGTCCTGGGGATCAGACAGACAGACGGCTGGGGAGGAATGACTGATCACAGTAACACCTAGTGCTAATGGAGGGGACATGCTAGATGTAGCACAACAATGATCGCAGCAGTCTAGTCTAGTATGGTCTGCTTTTATCCAAAGCGGCTAACAGCTTATGCGTGCATACATTTGACATCAAATCACATAGTATTGGTCACATACACATGGTTAGCTGATGTTATTGCGAGTGTAGCAAAATGCTTCTGCTTCTAGATCCGACAGTACAGGTAATATCTAACAATTCCACAACAAAACCTAATATCTAACAAATTCCACAACAAAACCTAATACACACAATCTAGTAAAGGAATGGGATGAGAATATATAAGTATAAAATATATGGATGAGCAGTGACAGAGCGGCTAAGATGCAATAGATAGTAAAGAATAGATCGAAGGATAACATTATACAGTATATACATATGAGATGAGTAATGCAAGATATGTAAATATTCTTAAAGTGGCATTATTAAAGTGGCCAATAATATCAAGTCCGTAGGTAGGCAGCCGCCTCTCTGTGCTAATGGTGGCTGTTTAACAATCTGATGGCCTTGAGATAGAAGCTGTTTTTCAATCTCTCTGTCCCAGCTCTGATGTACCTGTACTGACCTCGCCTTCTGGATGAAGGTGGAGTGAACAGGTAGTGGCTCAGGTGGTTATTGTCCTTGATGATCTTTTTTGCCTTCCTGTGACATCGGGTGGTCCCGGGAATTGAACCCGCTACCCTGGTGTTGCAAGCACTATGCACTACCGACTGAGCTACAGGACCACTCCTTTTAAATGTGGGTTAATGCCAGTGTTTCCATAACTGTCCCTGCAACCGTGAAACAGAGAGACAAAACAAGTAAAAGTCTGTGTTCTCAGCACAATCTGGGGGTTAAAACACAACACAGAAAGTAACTAAAGCCGCAGCGACGACGTCGCAAACAATGGTTGCGTCATCCACACAAACAGCACCTTACGTCACAATCAAAGACGAAGACTGCTGCTGAGAGATGTAGAAAGACGCGCACACAGGTGTTGAGAGGAGACGCTGTTTCCAAAGCTTTATTTTCTCCCCCGCTCCCTCATTTATACTCCCCCTACTCATGCTTGCCTTGTCAACCCCATAACCTCTCTTCCTCCGCTCTAACTCCCTCCTGCCACCTCTCATCTCCTCCTTTACACTACACTACTTTGAAGACACAAACTAGGTCAAGGAGAGATGGCTGTGTCGTAAAAAGAGGACCGATTTAGATTAAAATCTCTCTTTGACCGTATACCCACCCTCTGAGTGATACCGTGTAACGACAACGGCTCCTCCACACCACATATCCCTGCAAGAATTACCTTAATACCAGTAGACAGCATTTTTGCTGTTAGCCAAATTTAAAATGAAAGGCTTTTAGAACAAGCGCACAATTGTGAATCCTTGCATTATTCAAGTGTCTATATACTAAGGTATTTACGGTATGCTAATAGCTGAAGTCATGCGTGAAACATCCAAGGCTAGTGTAAACACTGAGAAAAGTTGCAAGTCTGATGTTGAAGCCATCCACCCCCTCCCTTTCTCACAACCCCCCTTCTATACCTCTACACTTTTCCCCCTCCCTAATTTCCCTGGGCTTATCGGTGTGTGCTGGAACAATGGAAGACGAGGGCTTCAATTACTGGATATTACACCGCTCCTCTCATCCCCCTCTCCATCCTAATCACACTAGACAATTACCGGGGAGTTCAGCCTAAAGAGTGAGTCCCTCTCTCTCCCTCCCTCCCTCCCTCCCTCCCGCTCTCGCTCTCCCAGCCCCTCTCCCAGCCGTCCCTGCTCAATGAATGGCTCTGTGTTATCCCTCTCTCTCTCTCTCTCTCTCTCTCTCCCCCTCTCACTCCACTTCGTTCAGCGTTCTAGTCATCCATTGCTTTTCCTTTCTTCTAGTCCTCTCTCCCTCTGTCTAACTCAGTCCCTTCATTGGATTAGAGAACACCAAGAGAGCCCCATGTTCGTGTGGACAGGGCTCTGGACTCACCTCTTAGCTAAATGGCTGCCCTTCTTTCCCCTCTACGCTCCATTCATTTGTTAATTCATTCCCTCCCTCATCTTCCAATCCATCTCTCCGTCTCCCCTTCTAAAGCATCTTTTCATTTGATAAGTGTTATCTAATGCTCTTATCTAACCATATTCGAGTGGTCCATGCAGTCTTTGGGCCGAGTCAAAGTGTGTGTGTGTGTCATTCAATCTTTTCCTACATTCACCTGTTCTGTCTTCTCTCCCTCTCTCTTGCTCTCTCTGTCCTCCCCTCTCCCTCCATCTTATCCCTCTGCATCAGATCTAGCCTTGTGTCTGAGGAGGGATTGGCTATGACAACTCCGGGGTGTGTTTGTGTCCCTCTGACGGATGACATCCATTTAACCCGGGCCGCCCAGCCATTTGTTCACATCCCCAACCAGGTCAGATCACGGACGAGCGAACGCACACACCCTCGCTACCTACCTTCTTACGCCATTCCTACACATACACGTGAGTACAAACACACCCACACGTCTCACTCGACCCCCAAACACACACACAAACACCAGCACATACATATACAGTTCTCTACCTTTGACACCCTTCACCCCTGTGCAACATGCGTGCCTAACCAGCCTCCCATTGTTTTGCTGAAGTCTGGAGACTGGAGATAAGTGTCTGTCTGTGTGTCTGTTCGAATGCATGTGTGTACTAGAGACAGGGTGACACCGCAGGAGGGCTGGGTCAGTATCACTGTCGTGTGTGTGTCTGCAGTCATCCGTGGTGTCCAAGGATGAGTGATCTCATTCCACTGATGATCACCATCATCATCATCATCACGCTCCGGCACACACATCCCCACAGTTGTCACTCCTCACAGGAGACAGAGGGCAAGATGGGCACAGCGTGCAGCGGCAAACAACCCCATAACCCTGTGTGTGTCTGAGAATGCACCTGCCTGCCTGTATGTGTGTACACTGTACCTCTGTGTGTGTGTACCTTTGTGTGGGTGTGACTGTCGCTCTGTGTGTGTGTGTGTGTGTGAGTGTGAGAGAGTCACATTGGGGAGGCGGGTCCCAGCCATTTGCATGGTAACCACATCAGAAGCACGTCAGTGCACATGTTCGCGTGTGAATGTCAAAGCAATTTCAGGTTGAGCGCCTGCGAAATGAGATCCGAATCTGAGCTGTTCCTTTTTGACAGACGCGCTGTCATGTGTGCGAGTGCGTGTGTGTGTATGTATGGCTTTAGCTCCAGCCAGTCAAATATCTTGACAAAAAAATACTATTTCTGCTAGCGATTGAGATTGAAGATGGGCCGGGCAAAGAGAAGGCACACGGATTTGTCTCACAGAGGAACATTGGGCACACGTAGTCTTGCTTTAAGCGACACACCATGTCATCCACCGGTCTTGTTGTTGCACATGTATGAAGATGTAGCATGTGTACGCCTTGAGCAATACGAAAAAAAAAACATGGAGTCATAGGGGGAATGTCTGCTTCGAGGAAGAGCTGACAGAAAATACATACGGAAGAAAGGAAATCGTAAAAACTGAAAACCCTGCAAAACATGCCTCAGACCTCAGCCATAATACGCTTTGACGTGCTTCCACCGAATTCCCATTCTCAGAATATTCAATAATATATGCAAATGACGTCGATTCCATTCACGCTGGGGGATTATGAAAAAGTGTGCGTGTTTGTGTGTGCGTACACACTCGTCTCGCTTTCTCGCGCACTAACCCCGTTCCAACAGATGTGCTTCAAAACTGCCGATTCGTATTAAGCTCGAGGGAAGCGGATAAAACAAAGGCTAAAATGTATCATTACTACATTTCATTTCAAACGGGCCAGTTTCATTAAGCTGGTGACCTAGATTACGGCCCCAAACACTGACAAATGGATTCCATGACAATGATGAGAATGGGAGATGTCAGCATCTGAACCTGATTGGACAGACTCCCAGGCCAGGGTAATTGATTCGAAGAGGAAGGGGATAGAGTTGGATGCGAGTAGTGACGCTTTCCCAGTTCCAAGAGTTCAGACAACCATTATACCCATCAAATCCTCTAGAGAAGAAATACAATACAAAAAAAAAATGGAAATGAAATAGTGTATGTCTGATCTAAGTATGTTGGTTAACTGACACTGTTTACCAAGGACCGGGGAAGAAAACGGCGCAGGCAGCTTTACATTTCTTCTTTGATGGAATAACCAGACATGTCTTTGGCAGTAGAAGTAGTCACTCTACAGTGTATAGCTGTGGGCCCAGTGTTCTGTCTGATAGTTAGTCTTTGTGAAGATCAATGGTGAGGAGGTCAGGGATTTGCACAGCTCTGGAGCTGAGGGAGAGATCCGTGAATAAGTCATTTAGAGTGTGTGTGTGTCTCAGTTTATGTGTGTGTGTGTGTGTGTGTGTGTGTGTGTGTGTAAAGGCTTACGGTAAAAGGTCAAAAGCCTAATAGCACAGACAGGGCCCAGGCGAACACATGGACCGAGGTCTTCCCCCTCTGCATGATGCTACCGTCTCCCCTGAGTGCACTCAAGTTCACCTTTGACCTACGTAGACCAGGGGTGTAAGTTCGCCCACAGTGGGCCCTGTTCCCAAGGGAGAAACTAAAAACAATTCCCCCTTTTCAGATCAAATGTCTTAACGGAGCAAGATCCATGAAACAGTGTAATGGATGGATGGATAGATGAGGCTGTAGGAGGCCGGTCGTGATATTGTTAAACGTTTTGATGGGGGGTGTAAGAGTGACCCTGTCTGTCTGATGAGGGACAGTTGCTCCATTAGAGAGATGGATGAGTTTAGAGCAGAGTCTGCATCCGCGGCCCCTCGCTGGGTTTAATGGCTCATTGTTGTATCACACTCCATCACGCACACACAGTTGACTCACACTGTGTGTAATGTGTCATTACGACTTCACCGACCAACTCCCCAACAAACACTTTGCTCACCCTGTCAGCATGGCAACACCCCATCATGAATGAGCCCTTGGTCTGTCCGTCCCTCCCTCTCGCACTCAGCGGTGACAATTCTTGTGGTTTGTCAGGCCCGCTGTTTGAAAAGAAAAATTAAGCCTAAAACGTAATCAGGGGCTGCAATTAAGCTGTGACGGTAAAACTACGCTGACCTTGTGGGTAATTAACACAGTCTTCTTTCATTAATTTCCTCTCTCCCTCTTTTTTCCTTTTCTTCCTTAGCAGCCTGTCTGCGTTTTAATTAAGACACACAAGATGGCGTCGGGAAGAGTGCACAGAGAAGTCAAGCGATTAAGAAAAAGAGAACAAGAAAAAGGGAGGGGAAAAGAAAAGAGGGGACGAGGAAAAGGATGTCAGGAAAAAGTTAGTGGAGAGAGGGAGTTGGAGGGAGGAAGGGGGGAGTTGGAGGGAGGAAGGGGGAGTTGGAGGGAGGAAGGGGGGAGTTGGAGGGAGGAGAGGGGAGTTGGAGGGAGGAGAGGGGACAATAGAGAGGTAGGAAATGAGAAGACTAGGAGGGATAAAACAGGGGAGGAGGGGGAAGCTCTCTTTAATCAATCTTCTCTCTTTAAAAAAAACAGGTGTTTTATCAGCAAACTCTTATTCGGAAAATGGGAATAGTATGGCTTGTCAGATCGGGTGTTCATTAGGCCTGGGAATTGCCAGGGACCTCACGCTACTATATTATCATGATACTTAGGTGCCGATACGATATGCATTGCGATTCTCACAATCCTGTTTGTATTGCGATTCGATACTGTGATTTCATTGCGATTCAATATTCCAAACATACACTACACCCCATCAAATTAGTGGATTCGGCCATTTCAGTCAGTGTATAAAATCGAGCACACCACCATGCAATCTCTATAGACAAACATTGGCAGTAGAATGGCCGTACTGAAGATCTTAGTGATTTCAACGTGGCACCGTCATAGGATGCCACCATTCCAACTAGTTAGTTTGTCAAATTTCTGCCCTGCTAGAGCTGCCCTGGTCAACTGTAAGTGCTGTTATTGTGAAGTGGAAACGTCTAGGAGCAACAATGGCTCAGCCGCGAAGTGGTAGGCCACACAAGCTCACAGAAAGGGACCGGCGAGTGGTGAAGCACGTAAAAATAGTTTGTCCTCGGTTGCAACACACACTACCGAGTTCCAAACAGCCTCTGGAAGCAACGTCAGCACAATAACTGTTTGTCAGGAGCTTCATGAAATGGGTTTCCATGGCCGAGCAGCCACACACAAGCCATGCGCAATACCAAGCGTTGCCTGGAGTGGTGTAAAGCTCACCGCCATTGGGCTCTGGAGCAGTGGATACGCATTTGCTGGAGTGATGAATCACGCTTCACCATCTGGCAGTGCGATGGACAAATCTGGGTTTGGTGGATGCTAGGAGAAAATTAACTGCCCGAATGCATAGTGCCAACTGTAAAGTTTGGTGGAGGAGGAATAATGGTCTGGGGCTGTTTTTCATGGTTCGGGCTAGGCCCCTTAGTTCCAGTGAAGGGAAATCTTAACGCTACAGCATACAATGACATTCTAGACGAGTCTGTGCTTTCAACTTTGTGGTAACAGTTTGGGGATGGGCCTTTCCTGTTTCAGCATGACGATGCCCCCGTGCACAAAGCGAGGTCCATACAGAAATTGGTTGTCGACATTGTTGTGGAATAACTTGACTGACCTGCACAGAGCCCTGACCACAACCCCATTGAACACCTTTGGGATGAATTGGAACGCCGACTGCGAGCCAGGCCTAGTCGCCCCAACATCAGTGCCCGACCTCACTAATGCTCTTGTGGCTGAATGGAAGCAAGTCCCTGCAGCAATGTTCCAACATCTAGTGGAAAGCCTTCCCAGAAGAGTGGAGGCTGTTGTAGCAGCAAAGGGGGGGACCAACTCCATATTAGTGCCCATGATTTTGGAATGAGATGTTTGACGAGCAGGTGTCCACATACTTGTAGTGTATTTCTCATCATATGTCTGTCTGCTGAAGAAAAACCAATTGGCTCCCTCTTTAAAAAGAAGATGGAGAACAAGCTATACGTTTTGGTGCAGGTACGGCCAACTAGCATAAAAATAATATTGTGATAGTCAAAACGATACCATACATTTTCAAAAATAATAATATCCCGATATAACTGTATCGATTTTTGCCCCCCATCACTAGTGTTCATGGGTCCCCTCTCACGTTCTATCCTCCATTAGGCCTACGGTCCAGACGTTGTAGCCTGGAGTCAAGTGATTCACTCATGTTGTAAGTGATTACATGCAGCACTATTCAGACCAGAGCAGACACTCCCAGACAGACACACCGTGGTAGTCACAGACCTGCCAGACAGGCTTTAATAAAACCACGTAAGCTAGAACAGCACGTACCAGGGGAGTGAAACTGTCAGTGCTCGACGTTGACTGGTGCCAGTACTGTTTGTAATTAGTTATGCGATACTGTTGAGCTAATATTCTATAAGAGGTGCAGGAACACAAGCAGTACAACATTTGAGGTGCCAGTACGCAGTTCCGATGAGTTTCTGCCTAAGTCTAGCACTGAGTGAAACTATTCTGAATCCGGCTGTACAAATACTTTGACCACATTGTCACTAGTCACAGTTAGCACACACTGTCATCAAGGACGGACTGTAGAAAAAAACACCAGAATTACCAGAATGTACGATCAAAAACTACAACCAAAGTCAAAGAAAAATATGCACACTTTTTCAAACCGTGCAGTCTCCAAACCAACTCCTCGCACAATGTATAAAGACCGTAGAGGTCAGCAGCGGTTTACACCCTCTACCCATGTTCTAGTTGTGTGGGCGTTTGCGTCGATTTCTTTCTCCCCCGGAGCGGTTTCCCGAATCTCTCAATTCACCTCAGTCTCTCACTCCCTCTGGGCTGACCTCCACTCCTCTTTGAGCACTCTATCGCTCCGAGCAAGGCTGCTTAGTACTTCATTAAAAAACCCTCTCTCTTTACTTTTCAATCCACATCGGGAGGATCCCTCTGTCAAGAAAACAGTAATTATGCAGATGTCGTACTCAACTTCTGTACACTACATGGAGTATTGATCGCAGCTGGTTCAACATAGGTTATTGTACTTTTCCAAAACTTCCACTAGTTGGGAATACTTGAGAAAATGTTTGGGTATTGTAGCAGTCTCTCTGGTTAGAGAAGCTGTTCGATGAACTCATCACCCATAACTGGTGTTTGAGAAACTGTCATTCCGGTGAGAATGATATATATACACACACATTATAAATGATCATTGATTTATTCTGCAACATGCAGGGATCTCCTTTTGTAATTGTATCGGTCTCCTTCCCTTAAAGCTGGAATCCGTAACTGGTGAAACTGCCACGTCCGCCCGTTTGGTATATTTGAACCACAATAAATTACTTCAACCAACAAACACTCCCCCTTGTTTGCCACGATGCTGGACGTTTCCTTTCTTCTGTTTTGTCAACAAAACAAAAAGAATAACAAAGCCGCTGGGGTTGCGAACAGTGGCGCTGTTACACCTTAATGCGGATTCCAGCTTCGACTGTTCAGCGGACTCACCTGTGACTGAACATGTGTCCGTGCTAGAAGTGATGAGCTTGTGTTCCAGCTCTGTAGCCTCACTGTCCTGGTTCGTCCATCCCTGTCCTGTTCTAGCCTCCGCTATGTACTATCCCTATGGCGGTGACGGCACGTCCGCCCCTGTTCTTACGGACTAGGTCATCACGTGGGACTAAAGCCTCAAGTATTTTTGGGGTCAAATTTAGGAATGAGAAACACTGCTATCATTCATACACAAACAGATTGTGGACTCACACGGTTCCACACACACACACACGGGACGACACATGAACGTGCGCCGCGCACCCACCCACACATCCAGAGAAGAAGCTATGACTGGCTTCTCTCCAAGCCAGACAGAGGTTATTATAGGCAAGTCGGTAGATTGTAAAAAAATCCCATCAATTGTCCTTCGCCTCTCTACTTCTCCTTCTGCATCTTGTCCTCCCCGGGTCTCCCTCCTTCCTCTCCCTTCATTCTTGTCCTTCGACCCTCATGTTCCCTCTAACCCCCCTTTCCCGTCTCACACTCTACATCCGCCCTCCCTTGCCCTCTCACTACGTTCCTCCATCCCTCTCTCTCAAACCATCTTCATCTTTCGATCTATCCGTACCCCGAGGATACATAGAACCCAACGAAGGAGACAGCTCTCTGACACGCAGTATCAGTCAGTCAGCCAGTCAGTATTCACACAGACCCACCACTGGGGCCAGAGACTCCGACAGAGCCAACCTGCCCAGCTCAAAATCAATAAGTATACCAAAGAGCTCCTGGCTAAATCCACAACGAGAGCCAGAAAACATGTTGTGCTGTTCGCCCTGCTGCTACAGCTACTGACGGCAGCTGTGTTTCAGATATTTCCGTTTCCCCTACGTTAGAGTCGGTTCCTGCCAGAGATTCGACGGTTAGCGGTTTGCGGCTTGATCTTATGTTAATGAACGTCACTGTTGGGAACTAGGTTTGTTTTGGAACTCCTCGCTGCGTTTCTGCGAGGTAGACGCATTTGGTTACAGTTATGGGGAGCGAGCCATGGGATGTGTGCCATGAGTATCGGGATGTTTAGCTCAGTTTTGTCCCTTTTAAAAAAGGGGCTCATAACAGTTATTATACACTGACAGACACTCACGCACACCGCACACACAGTCGCACAATGAAAAGGTATAGAGCTCTAGCCCTGCTGTGTGTGTTTGTATGAGCGGGTTGTCTTAACGCACACGTTTCTCTCAGTCAATTATTCATGGTGGTGCTGGCGTCCTGACAAGAGAGCTGAAATAGCAGCAGAGTAGTGAGAACAGGGAAAGGACGGCGGGACAGAAATATAGCTGAGGCAGTCAGTCAGTCACACAGAGACGCACTAGCAGCTGGCCCTGCTCGACCCTGGAACACACAGCACAGGCCTGTCTGTCACTAGCTAATGATAGATAGACACACACACACACATAGACACAAGTACACACACTTCTACACACACACCAAATCCACACTGAATTTCAGCTTTTTTCCCCGGAAATAGCATTAAAGAGGAACTCTGTTGGTCTCTGTGAAGGAGAAAGGGATTAGACAGTCTAGACCACGGATGGGCAACTTTGATGGGGGTGGGGGCCACAAATAAATCTGAACTCATCTTGAGGAGCAGCAGAACGCCTTCGAGTACTACCTTCAGGCACGGACTGAGAAGGATGTTTTTTTTTTGAGCAGGTAAAAATGATGGGCCGCTGTTCATTTATTTTATAACACCGCACTAATCCATCACATTTTCTCACTGTAACGTGTAACCGGTGTGTTTGCTTGTTTCCGTCTCGGTCCCCCCCCCCGTTCCCTTTAACTCTGCTCCTGTTCTCCAGGACCTAGGGGTTCTGCCCAACACCCAGACCTGGATCCACCTGATGTGCTCCATTACCAACCACCCTCCAGCTTTTCATTACATCATCTACAGCTACTGGTGTTGTCATGTTGTAGTTATCTGCTAAGGAAGTTCTCTTGCTCCACCGTACATCTTGCACATAATGAGTGAGATGTGAGGGGCGGAAGGTAGCCTAGTGGTTAGAGCGTTGGGCCAGTGACCGAAAGGTTGCTAGATCGAATCCCCGGGGCTGACAAGGTAAAAATCTGTCGTTCTGCCCCTGAACAAGGCAGTTTAACCCACTGTTCCTAGGCCGTCATTGTAAATAAAATGTAAAAAAAAGATACAACAGATGAACACACTAGCACCGCAAACAAAGAGAACAGCAGTGCCTGGACTTCAGTCTCCCTGTTCAAGTCCCCCCTTTTGAGACTGGCTGCCTGTTGAGAAAAAGTGACAGGCAGAATTCCACAGACCAGAATTCAGGATTTGAGTCTATGATTGCCATGTGAGTGTACAAAAGAAATCGGTGAAAATAAATTAATGACACAGCTGTACCAAAACCTATCAAAGTTGATGTATTAAAATCTGAAATATTGCAAGGTGTTCATTACTGGAAGCTGTAAGGTATCCGTTGATGGTATGTATTTGTTCCACATTATTCATTGTTGTATCCTAGGACCTACAACAGATACATATACGAGCTATGCCAGATAGAACAAATTATAATAGCGGACTACTGCAATGTGATTATTTCAGTGTAGATAAGGGAAGGGCTGGTTCAAATAAAAACAGCCAGACAAGCCGGTGTATGAATCCAACGGATTTGGATATGAATGGAGTGGAAATCTGTAAGGTAAGTAACTGTAATGTGTCAAGCAGATGACACGTTTTCTTTGCCATTTCCAAAACGTAGCACCGTTTAAGACATGGATGTCATGTCATGTTAACAAGGCACCCAAAAGTAGTTCAAATTATTGTTTTCATTTTATTAGCTAAACAAAGCTTGTTTAAACAGCGACATTGTCAACGGAAATCAGCCTTGTTTGCATAGCGATGATAAAAAGAACGTCTGTAATCTCCAAAATTCTAAATCATTAGGTCAGCACACCGTTACATAGCAACGGACGCTAATTGTTTATCGAATCCCATTGTGATGCAGAGGGGGACACTTTTGGCCGGGGGACATTATTTGGCGTGACAGGCCCCACCCCCATCAAAGTTGCCCGCCGCCGGTCTACTGTCTAATCCCTTTCTCCTTCACAGAGACCAACAGAGTTCCTCTGTTTAATAGGATATGGGTTCAGTGTACCTAGAGCTTGAACGACAGCGGTGCACATTCTGTTGGTGGGTTGTTTACTTGAAGGGCAGCGATCTATTCTGTCCTCTGTATCGCTACCTCTCAGCACTGCTCCCTGCACCCTTTACCGATCCCCTCTCTTACTCCCCCTCGGGTTTCTTATTGGGATGGGGCAGCGATCTCTTTCTCCACAGCCCTGACAACGCTGACACAGGGCAGCATGCATGTCAGCTGACGTGATCTCTCTCACACACAAGTGTGTGTGTATTTCAGCCGTCACCACCGTGTGTGTGTGTGTCTCAGGGGGGGTAACAGTGCAGGGTCAGCAGTGACAGTCTGACACTGACAGCACATCTCTCATCTGACTCAGTGGTCAGATGAGGGAGAAACATGACCTTGAGAGAGAGTGGGTGGAAGCGAGAGAGAGGGTGGGAGGAAGCGTGCGAGAGAGAGAGAGGGAGGAAGCCAGAGAAAGAGAGTGGGAGGAAGTGCGCGCGAGAGAGAGAGAGGGAGTGGGTGGAATCAAGAGAGAGAGTGAGTGGGTGGAAGCGAGAGAGAGAGAGAGAGAGTGGGTGGAATCAAGAGAGAGAGTGAGTGGGTGGAATCAAGAGAGAGAGAGTGGGTGGAATCAAGAGAGAGAGTGAGTGGGTGGAAGCGAGAGAGAGAGAGAGTGGGTGGAATCAAGAGAGAGAGGGAGTGGGTGGAATCAAGAGAGAGAGAGAGTGGGTGGAATCGAGAGAGAGAGAAAGAGAGTGGGAGGAAGCGAGAGAGAGAGAGAGAGAGAGAGAGAGAGAGTGGGAGGAAGCGCGAGAGAGAGAGAGAGAGAGAGAGAGAGAGAGAGAGTGGGAGGAAGCGCGAGAGAGAGAGAGAAAGAGTGGGAGGAAGCGAGAGAGAGTGGAGAGAGAGTATGACCTTTGTAATGTCTTTATTCTTTTGGAACTTCTATGAGTATAATGTTTACTGTTCATTTTTATTGTTTATTTCACTTTTGTTTATTATCTACTTCACTTGCTTTAGCAATGTTAACATAGGTTTCCCATGCCAATAAAGCCCCTTGAATTGGAGGGAGAGAGAGAGAGAGAGAGAGAGAGAGAGAGAGAGAGAGAGAGAGAGAGAGAGAGAGAGAGAGAGAGAGAGAGAGAGAAAACGAGAGAGAGGATAGGGGAGGGAGAAAGAGAAAGAGCGAGAGGGAGGGAGGGAGGGAGGGAGAGAGAGAGAGAGAGGATAGGGGGAGGGAGAAAGAGCGAGAGGGAGGGAAAGAGAATGAGAAATGTGAGTGATCCAATCCCAATAAGAAACCTGAGGGGGAGTAAGAGAGGGGAACGGTAAAGGGTACATGGAGCAGTGCTGAGAGGCAGGGTTGGTCTTGGTTGGTCCCTGGAGGGGAGACCAGATGCTGCTGGAAGTGGTGTTGGAGGGTCAGGAGGCACTCTTTCCTCTGGTCTAAAAAAATATCCCAATGCCCCAGGGAAGTGATTGGGGACATTGCCCTGTGTAGGGTGCCGTCTTTCGGATGGGACGTTAAACAGGTGTCCTGACGGCCTGAGGTCACTAAAGATCCCATGGCACTTATCGTAAGAGTAGGGGTGTTAACCCCGCTAAATTCTGGCCCTCATACCATCATGGCCACCTAATCCTCCCCAGCTTCCAGTTGGCTCATTCATCCCCCTGTAACTATTCCCCAGGTGGTTGCTGCTAATGAGAATGTGTTCTGTCAACTCCTGGTAAATTAAATGAAATAAATAAATATAAATAAAAACAGAGGGCAGAATAGATCGCTGCCCTTAAAGCAAACAACCCACCAACAGAATGTGTACTGCCGTTGTTCTAGCTCTGTGACTTCGTAGGTACACTGGACCCTCTTAAAAGACATCTCCTATAGAAAGACGACCCATAGATCAGTATTATGCGTGTTTTTGATTCCAGACAGAGCCTGATAGGTGAGCGTCACATCTTAATAAAAAACCCTGCTCAATCCTGCCGATCTAACCTTCACTGTGATCGCCATCAGGACACACGCAACCTGGCATTGTTACAGAGACAATCCCACACACAAACATAACTACACACTCCCATTTCCTGTCAGACGGGTGCTCCTGACAGGGCCAGCTGGGCATATTAGACGTCCTGACAGTTTATTCGAGGGGAAGTGTCAAGACAGAGACAAGAAGCAGCGGTGACATCACAGCCAGCTCTGACCACGTCTCTATATACGAGGAGAGAGCTGAGAGACACACATTCCGAAACAGACAGATGGCAACTCCGTCATAAGATGTCAACAACACAGTCAAGACGTGCTTGGGAGATGAATTCATCCGAGAGAAATCCCCATGAAGAGGCCAAGAGTCACTATAAAAGGGATTGTTATCTGTGAACCCTCCAGTGAGGCCGTCACAATTTACCACAGCCAGAAAGTCATAAACCATGACTACTTCTACTTATTAATCTTCTTAAAATGTGATTTTAACCACAATGCTAACTTTTAACTTTAACCACAATGCTAACCTTATGCCTAAACCTAACCTTAAATTAAAACCAAAAAGCACATTTTTGGTTTTCATGATTTTCTACTATATAGCCAATTGACTTTGTGGCTGTGGTAACCAGTGACAATCATATTCTATAGAGGGCCATTTCAGCCATTTACACTTCTCTGCGATTTGCGATGCTCCAGATGGCATTAGCTACATGTCATTTGAAGCCTATTCACTCATGCCCTCTCACTACTGTAGATTCAAGGCAAAGTGGCTTGAGGTGGTCCTCTGTAGCTCAGTGGGTAGAGAAAGGCGCTTGCAACGCCAGGGTAGTGGGTTTGATTCCCGGGACCACATGTACGTAAATGTAGCTTTGGATAAAAACGTCTGCTAAATGGCATAATATCATCATAGTATAAAAGTATTTCTCAAGGTCTTCTGTAGCAGGGAAAGGCAAGCTATGGTTTCCATCCTCCGAAGACCGCGGAGATTAAAACGAGTACTTGAGAACTGACAAAAATGAATGTCAGCTCAACATGTGACGAAGTCATCAGCAACCTCAAGTGTAGCAACACTGTAGTAATGTTGGTTTTGATTCATTACAGGGCCATCTCTCTCATTAGGTTAAAGGATGATTACGGTTGAAGGATTGTTATTACAGCAACAAAAACTAACCAATTAGGCTTTCTTTACCATGAACGTGTTTCCTGGAAAACACATTGAAGGATGCCTCATTTGCATAAAGGATTGGCAAAAAACGGGGGGAATGTTCCCTCAAATCACGTTAGACAGCACGATTGAGGTCCTCTGATTAGGAGAGCACTTCAAAACCAACCCGCCTTTTTACAAATGACATTGTTTCGGTGAACTCATTGTTCTTTCATTGGAATGAATAAATGCATAATTGCTCGTTCCGTTTAATTGATCCGTTAGTCGGGAGCTAATTTAATTTGATACATTAGGAAGCGTTGCCTTCAGATTGTTGTTTATGCTTCGTTTGCTCGTGTCTGGCATCATGCTTTTCTTTTTCCTTCCTCAGATAGATATGCGTCATTTGAATTGCCTGGAAAAGCTCAAATGTTGCATCAAAACGTGATTAGTAAGTGTATATGTTATCCATAGGGACTTCTGGGTCAACTATGGTAGTTGTTATGTTTAAGTTGGTTGGTAAACTTGGTGCTGGCAACCCCAGAGTTGTGGGTTTAACTTTCACATGGACCACATACCACACGGAGCCGAGTCACCTGTGGGTAGTTTAGGATAAAAAGCATCAAAATGAGAATGTATTGTTCTAGAAGGCGGAAACATGAAGGATCTGGAGGAGTCACGGTTCACTGACTCAAATGGGAAGCAGCAGTGCCTTCTGGGTAGTTCCCACACAAAGACGGGAGAGGGTCTTTCTGTCTGCATGTCTAGAGGTAGCCTGCACCACATTAGTGTGATTGTCTACTATCTGATAGAGCAGATGCCCTCTCGCACACGCGCACACAAACAAAGGGAGGGAGGGAGGGAGAGAGAAAGGGAGGAAAAGAGAATGAGCAGCAGGTAGAAATGTGAGTGGACCAATCCCAATAAGAAACCTGAGGGGGAGTAAGAGAGGGGAACGGTAAAGGGCACATGGAGCAGTGCTGAGAGGTAGCGATACTGCCAGCAGCATACCACCCTGCATCCCACTGCTGGCCTGCCTCTGAAGATAAGCAGGGTTGGTCCTGGTTGGTCCCTGGATGGGAGACCAAGATGCTGCTGTAAATAGTGTGGGAGGGTAAGGAGGAGGCACTCTTTCCTCTGGTCTAAAAAAATATCCCAATGCCCCAGGGCAGTGATTGGGGACATTGCCCTGTGTAGGGTGCCGTCTTCGGGTGGGACGTTAAACGGGTGTCCTGACGGTCTGTGGTTACTAAAGATCCCATGGCACTTATTGTAAGAGTAGGGGGTGTTAACCCCGGTGTCCTGGCTAAATTCCCAATCTGGCCCTCATACCGTCACGGCCACCTAATCATCCCCAGCTTCCAATTGGCTCATTCATCCCCCCTCCTCTCCCCTGTAACTATTCCCCAGGTGGTTGCTGTTGACAAAGACATACATGGACAGACACACACAGAGCGAGCGGACACATACACACACGCAATTACCTTTCCGGTCTTACACAAAAGCCCTATACACACACACACACACACACACACACCGAGACATGCATATAAAAACACACACACACCAGACAATAGGCTTCTAACATGCGGGAGATAACACACAGCGGTCAATAAAACGACAAGGGGCATTTATTCAGCCATCCATCCATTCCTTTATTTATACCTGCTCTCCATCCAGTGATTTTGATTGGCTCTGGGGACAGGCAGCCGACTGGTAAATGGGGAGCCAGCCAATTAGATTGATCTTGGAGTAGGCGTACACAAAGGTATCCAGGGCAACAGTTGACAGGGGTATGGGATGGCAGGGTTGGAGAGTGCCGTTGTAATCTACTGTAGGAGTCTGAATGGGCCTGTGTTACCTATAAACACACTGCCTGGGGTTAACTAGTGACTGGAGATCGATGGAGCGTGGAGGACGTCACTGATCAATACGCATGCAGGTACACACACACACACACACACACACACACACACACACACACCGGAAGTAGAACTGAAATAGTGCCGCAGCAGCAGATGTATTGGATTAGAGTTGCAGTGACTAGCTCTGCTCAGGCCTTAAAAACAATGGTGTCCGACTCTCTACTGTGGAGATACCAGTCTTGCTGTGTCTGTGGAGAGAAAGGCGCTACAGCAGTCACATCCTGAAATCCACAGAGACATCTGTGTATGTTCTCCACTTTACTCTCGATCTACCTGGAGCTGGGAACGTAAATCAATTAGGTCTGTCAAAGTTAACGCATTAATGACACGCTCGCGTGACATGTTTTGACGCCGTTAATCGAGTCTCCATTTCTTCACCGATATTAAGCGCACGCGTTTTTCGCACGGACCCTTTTAAAACGCAGAACACAACATGGAACAAAGCTACCGTCAATGCTTGCCGTCTTTAGCTACAGCGCTGAAGACCGACCCGTGTGCCTCTAGACAAAATCATGTCAAAGTGAAGCCCAATATTACCGGAGCTATGTTCTTTATATTTCTGCCACGGGTTCGTGCAAATGTCGCGAGACCAAACACTTTTCGTTTGAAAAAAAAACTAAATAGTTTAGCTAGCTAGTCATGTTACCTAGCAACCTGATGACTTGACCACTGACTAGGCCTTGCGCACATTTGAAGAACGGAAAAGGAATAGGCTACTCAAAGAGACGCTTCAAAGTTAGGCTGCATCTGTAAGTGCGGGCTGTGTATGACTGTGGGTGTGAGAGAGGAGTATAGTGAGAGAGAGACGTGTGGGAGGGAGAGAGGAGTATAGTGAGAGAGAGACGGTGTGGGAGGGAAAGAGGAGTATAGTGAGAGAGAGACGGTGTGGGTGTGAGAGAGGAGTATAGTGAGAGAGAGACGGTGTGGGAGGGAGAGAGGAGTATAGTGAGAGAGAGACGGTGTGGGTGTGAGAGAGGAGTATAGTGAGAGAGAGACGGTGTGGGTGTGAGAGAGGAGTATAGTGAGAGAGAGACTGTGTGGGAGGGAGAGAGGAGTATAGTGAGAGAGACGGTGTGGGTGTGAGAGAGGAGTATAGTGAGAGAGAGAGACGGTGTGGGTGTGAGAGAGGAGTATAGTGAGAGAGAGACTGTGTGGGAGGGAGAGAGGAGTATAGTGAGAGAGAGACTGTGTGGGA
Source organism: Brachymystax lenok tsinlingensis (assembly GCA_030435695.1). Classification (NCBI taxonomy): domain Eukaryota; kingdom Metazoa; phylum Chordata; class Actinopteri; order Salmoniformes; family Salmonidae; genus Brachymystax; species Brachymystax lenok. Next base: position 33,333,627 of record CM059799.1, read on the forward strand.
GGGAGAGAGGAGTATAGTGAGAGAGAGACGGTGTGGGTGTGAGAGAGGAGTATAGTGAGAGAGACTGTGTGGGAGGGAGAGTGTGTAAAGTCATCTGAACAGTACAGATGGTTTGTGTTTTCAGAACATTGTTGGACAAGTTTAAAAGCTCTTTGTATATATACATAGTGTAAGGTATGTTCTCTTATAGTCACACTCATTTAGAATGCCTGAAGCTTGAATTGTACTTAAAGCTGTGTGAGTGTGTGCTGTATGCAAGTGTTAAACTTCAAGAACATTGATAAGATAGGCCTAATAAAACATTGGGAACATTAATAGCTGTAGGTTACAGTGACCTTCGTGTTGTTTATGGTGAAAATGACATTAAAAACATTCTGATGTAGGAAATTGTGTGTTTCCGTCCATTACAATCAAAGCATAGAAAGCCTGTAACTCAATGCGCTGATTTTACATGGGAAAATCTTTCTATAGGGACAAATTTGAGTACATTCAAAAATTGACATTATTGGCGATTAACTAATGGCATTAACTCAATTATTTGGATCTTTGACAGCCCTAAAAGTAATACATACATAACCACAGCAATTAACGATGTGTTAGCTCAGGAGCAGCCAACTACAGTCTGCCAGCATCTCATCTTGGATCTGTAGCAATTCTATCTATTTAGTGGAACACACACACACACACACACTAGGAGTGAAAAAGAGAGAGACTAAAACAGGAAACGATAGCGAGGAAAACGAGGGAATGAGAACAATTTGGACTAAGAGAGATTTCAGACTCATCCTAGCAAGTCCAGACTTGGTGTCTGTCGGACTCTGGACATTAATACCTCATTCTGACTCAGTTAGCATTAGTGCTACATGAGCTAAGCTAGCTAGCGCCTCTGTTCTGAAGACTTCCCTATGCTAACAGTTAGGATGTAAAGGTGACGTGACATGTGTACATACAGTTGACATGCCATACTGTTGGAAGTGTGCCAGGCGTGTGTAGACGTGGCGTAAGTCCGTCTGACAGTTTGCTGGCTGTAGGAACACACACACTTGCCCCAGACCCTGAACTATGACAGAAGGGTCAGCTCAGGCGAAAGGGGGGATGGAGAGAAGGAAGGAGAGAGAGAGCATGCTTCATGAATAATGCAATATAGGCCAGGGCCCTGGAGACAACCACTCGCTCTCTCTCACACACACACAGTCAGGACAGACCCACAGAAGGGCCTCTGGTGGAGCAAAAGAGAGAGAGAACTAGAGAAAGAGGGAGATGGGAAGAAACCGCTTCGAGGGGGAATTGTGGAGCGGGGACCAGTCGTGTTAAAACTAATATCTCCTTCCTCCCTCCTGCTGTCTCCTCTGTCAGTCTCTCACTTTTCATCTCTCTTCCTCTGTCCATATGCAGGCCTTCCTCTCGGTCGATGTCTTTGTGTCTCTCTTTCCCTCTTTCAGTCTTTCTCGCTCTCTTTCTTCCCTTTATCTGGTCCAAAGGAGCATGTGGTGTTTGTTCTAATTAGAGTGAGTTTAGTAGGATCCGCATTGGCTACTCCACATGCAGCAGCTACTCCCCATGGGGTCCACGTATATATGACAAGGTATAGAACAGTTATAGACAAGACCAACATAAGATATTACATTCAATAAAAAATGAGTTATATTAAGTTATTGGGAAAAAAAACAGGAGACTATTTAATAATACTATTCATATTGTGACAAACCTCTTCAAGGTTAGGAGCGTTTGTAACAATTTAAGTGGGAAACAGTCACCAAAATCACACCAAACTGAGAGTTATGTAGAACAGGACAGTACCTGTGTGCTTGTTCCTCCGTTCTGGTGCACCCAGGCCACTGGCAAGGTCAAGGATAGCAGGGTTCGGTACACAAATCAGGTTCTCAGTCGGTCCAGGTCCAAACGCCGACAGGTAAGTCCAAAACAGTCCAGTTCATACACGGTATATCCAGCCAATATCTTGTTTCTACCTCTAAGCTTCATAGATCCTTCCAGCACTCTCTCTCCCTTCCTGGTTTGTCTTGACCTCTTATATGTGGGTTGGCCCCACCTTCTGAGGGTTCCCCTTGCTTCTGGGAATTGTAGTTTTGGCGGTCGGCCATTTTGTGATCTGTAGTTCTGATCAGGGTTGCCATTTTAGTGATAGGGCAGAGCCCGTTTATTAGTTCTGCTCTCACATATCTGCCATTTATCACTCGACCCCTTCTTTGCCACACATCTCCCCCTAGATCCGACCCCTAGGTCGGGCTACATAACAAAATATGCGTGCATGGGATAACCCATCCACATTTCCCATTTCCTTCCCTGCTCTGTGTTTTAAGTCAAAGTGGAATGGTTGGAGACTCAAAAACCACCGCATCACCCGAGCATTCTTCTCTTTAGCCCTATGCATCCAGGTGAGTGGGGCATGGTCACTGATGAGGGTGAAGTGGCGCCCTAGCAGGTAGTATTTCAGGCTTTCTAAAGCCCACTTTACTGCCAGAGCCTCTTTCTCAACGACTGAGTAGTTGGTCTCCCGTGGTTCCAGCTTCCTGCTTAAAAACAGGATGGGGTGTTCCACCCCTTCTACCTCTTGGGATAGCACTGCTCCTAAGCCGACCTCTGAGGCATCCGTCTGAACCACGAACTCTCTATCAAAGTCTGGTACCACCAACACTGGATTACAGCAGAGAGCCTCCTGTAATGTTCTAAATGCTTTGGTGGCCACTTCATCCCATTGGACCATGTTTGGCCCTCTGGCTCTAGTCATGTCGGTGAGTGGGCGGCCACTGTGGCATAATTTGGGATGAACTTCCGGTAGTAACCGGTCAACCCTAGGAAGGCTCGAACCTGCTTCTTATTCACTGGTTTTGGCCATTCTCTGATTGCCTCCACCTTCTTACGTTGGGGTTTGATTAACCCTCTTCCCACGGTGTATCCCAGATACTCTGTTTCCTCTAACCCCACGTAACACTTGGCAGGGTTCGCTGTGAGCCCTGCCTTTCTAAGGGCATCTAATACTGCCTGTACCGGGGTAAGTGGGATTCCCAATCTGGGCTGTAGATCCCCACATCATCTAGATAGGCTGCGGCGTGCAGCAGTGCGGTTTCAGGACCTTGTCCATTAGCCGTTGAAAGGTGGCTGGGGCCCGTGTAAGCCGAATGGCATAACAGTGTATTGAAACAAACCGTCAGGGGTTGCAAAGGCTGTCTTTTCTTTGGCTCTGGGGGTCAGAGGAATTTGCCAGTACCCTTTGGTTAGGTCCAGGGTCGTAATGTACCGAGCTTTACCAATTTTTCAAGTAGATCATCTACTCGGGGCATGGGGTAGGCATCAAACTTGGAGATCTCATTTACCTTCCGAAAGTCGTTACAGAACCACGCAAAGACCCATCAGGTTTGGAGACCATCACAATTGGGCTAGACCACTCACTATGTGACTCTTCGATCACTCCCACTGCTAACATTTTCTCTGTCTCTGCTCTAATCGCAGCCTTTCGAGCCTCAGGTACCCGATATGGCCTCATGTTCACTTTTCTCCCTGGTAGGGAGGCGATATCATGAGCCGTAACTTCAGTTCGGCCGGGTACCTCTGAAAACACATCTCGGTTTTTCTGGATCAGGGTCTTTACTTCCTGTACTTGTGCTGGGGACAAAGTAGGTGAGATATTTACTTCGGCTGTTTCCTGAGTGTGTGTGGGGTACGTGACCATTAGTGTTTCTCTCTCTCTCCATGCTTTTAACAGGTTTATGTGGTAGATCTGTTCCTGGGGCCGTCGACCTGGCTGTCGGATGCGATAATTCACTTCTCCTATCTTCTCCAGTACTTCATATGGTCCTTTCCATGTGGCTAGTAGTTTGCACTCTACCGTGGGGATCAGCACTAACACCTTATCTCCCGGTTGAAATTCCCTCAGGGTAGCCTGCCGATTATAAGTGTGCCGCTGGTGCTCTTGTGCTTGTCTCATGTGCTCTCTGACGATGGGCATGACTGTGGCTATCCTGTCTTGCATTGCCGTGACGTGCTCTATGACACTAGTATACGGGGTGGATTGGTGCTCCCAGGTTTCCCGGGCGATGTCTAAGATTCCCCGGGGTGCCTCCCATATACCAACTCAAGGGGAAAACCCCAGAGAGGCTTGGGAACCTCTCTAATGGCAAACATCAGATACGGCAACATGAAATCCCAGTTTTTCCCATCCTTATCGATTACCTTCCTGAGCATCGATTTCAGGGTGCGGTTGAATCTCTCAACCAACCCGTCTGTCTGAGGATGGTAAACCGATGTCCTCAACTGTTTCACCTGCCACAATTTACAAAGGTCGGCCATAAGGCGGGACATAAAGGGGTCCCTGGTCAGTAAGGATCTCCTTTGGAACCCCTACTCTGGTGAACAGGAGCACTAATTCCTTGGCAATATTTTTGGAAGCCATCGTCCTAAGGGGAATGGCTTCTGGGTAGCAGTGGCATAATCTAGAATAACCAGAATGTATTGGTGCCCTCTGGCGGATTTGGGTAGCGGGCCCACTATATCCATTGCTATCCTCTCAAAAGGTGTTTCGATTATGGGGAGTGGCACTAATGGGCTTCTAACAGCTGGTCGGGGAGCTGTTAACTGGCACTCCGGGCACCCTCCACAATGCCGAGCCACTTCAGCCTGAATTCCTGGCCAGTAAAACCTCCTTACGATCCGGTCTCGGGTTTTATCAATACCCAGGTGTCCACCCAGAATGTGCCCATGGCGAGATCCAGTACTGTCTTCCGGTACCGGGTGGGGACCAACAATTGTTCCACCACATCAACCCCTATTTTGAGACTCTGTACAACAAACCCTTTTTCATGATGAAGTGGGGAAAACTAGTAGGCATCATCCCATCATTTATGGGAGTACCATCCACGACCTGCACATCTGCTCTGGCTTGCTGCAGAGTAGGATCCTGGTTTTGGGCCGTCCCGAAATTAGTCAGGGACCCTGCCAGGTCTGTTGGTTCTAGATCGTCATCCTCTGGATTCAGATCGACCCCAGCCCCACTAGTACTGGGCTGCTCGTTATCAACGAGGTCTGCCACTTCTTCTTCATCCTCCCCTACTAGCACCTGTGAGATTGGCCCTGGGAGACCTCCTTTCTTGTCTTTGGTTGAAGGCTACATGTTACTACTGGCTTGGTCAGGGTTGTTGGCTTCTCAAATATGCCATTCTTTTGGCCTAACTTAAAGTTAGGAAAGTTTCTACCCAGTATTACATCATATGGCATCTTTGGGACCACGCCAACCTCATAATCCAGCAGCCCTTCCTCGGTTTGGATGCTCACTACGGCTGTGGGAATGCGGACGGGTATCCCCATGAATGCACGTAACACTGATATCCTGACTTGTATCCAGTTTATGAGTTGGCACTAGGTTTGCAACGACCAGGGTTAGCATACTGCCGGAATCCAGAAGGGCTTCAACCTCTTTTCCTTCAACATTCACCCGGCACATATGTTTATTTCTTGATTTTTCAAGTACTGTGGTGACCACAGGACATGCATACCACATATCAGCTTCTTCTTTTTCACCGAGGTTACATTGCATTGGCTCTTCTTTAATAGGGCAGTAGGCTGCAATATGTCCTGGTCGATTACAATTGTAACAGATAACAGGGTTTCGGGGGGGAGACCCCCTCAACCCCTGGTCCCGGTTTCTAGCTTTTTCCGTAGTGGCTTGGCCTGATTCTGATTCTTTCCTCACGGCCCCTCCAAATGTTGGGACAGTCTTACCCAGTCCGCTGATTCGCCCAGGCCTGGGGAATGGGAATCTTTCCTCCCCAGCTGTTCCTGCCGTACAATACCGTTCAACCAGACCCACAAGATGGTCAGCGGAAAGTACCTCGTTCTGGCCAACCCATCGTCGAACTTCTTGGGGTAGACCTCGTTGAAACTGGTCAAGTACAATGGTCTCGGCGATCTCGGCGGATGAGCGGGTTTCGGTTGCAACCATTTCCGTGCCAGGTGAATCAAGTCAAACATCTGTGTTCGGGGCGGTTTTCCAGGTTGGTACGACCACAGGTGGAAGCGATGTGCCCTCACAGTATCGGTCACTCCCAGTCTAGTCAGAATCTCCCCCTTTAGTTTATCGTAATCCTGTGCATCTTTCAACTCCAGGTGAAATCGCTTTTTGGCGTCCCCTGCCAGGTATGGTGCCAGAAGCCCTGCCCATTCTTCTTTCGGCCACTTCTCTCGCTCTGCCGTCCTTTCAAAGGTGGTGAGATATGCTTCCACATCATCCTGCTTTGTCATTTTTTGAAGAAAATGATTGGCCCGCCTCTGGGTATTTGTAGCTGGTAACTGAGCCCCAATTTGGTCCGCTAGCCCCTTTAGGCCTTCTCTTAACTCCCGGGTGTTTCTCTCTTGCTCTTCTCTGAGCAACTGATTGGTGCGGAGCTGGACCTGTAACGTGTCCTGATACATTCGCATTGCATCCTGATGAGCTATTTGTTGAGCTCTAGTTGCTTCTTGTTGGCGACGCCGCTGTAACAGGGCCTGTATGGCTCCCTCCATACTCATTTTCCCGAAAAACTACCCTAACCAAACAAGCCACCAAAAAAAAAACCTAACTCCCCTTTGGAGTGCTAACTAAACTTTTTTTTTTTTCTATCTAACCACAGGTATGATGCCGTTTCTATACTGCCCGCATCCTCCTCCACGTGTGACAAACCTCTTCAAGGTTAGGAGCGTTTGTAACAATTTAAGTGAAACAGTCACCAAAATCACACCAAACTGAGAGTTATGTAGAACAGGACAGTACCTGTGTGCTTGTTCCTCCGTTCTGGTGCACCCAGGCCACTGGCAAGGTCAAGGATAGCAGGGTTCGGTACACAAATCAGGTTCTCCAGTCGGTCCAGGTCCAAACGCCGACAGGTAAGTCCCAAAACAGTCCAGTTCATACACGGTATATCCAGCCAATATCTTGTTTCTACCTCTAAGCTTCATAGATCCTTCCAGCACTCTCTCTCCCTTCCTGGTTTGTCTTGACCTCTTATATGTGGGTTGGCCCCACCTTCTGAGGGTTCCCCTTGCTTCTGGGAATTGTAGTTTTGGCGGTCGGCCATTTTGTGATCTGTAGTTCTGATCAGGGTTGCCATTTTAGTGATAGGGCAGAGCCCGTTTATTAGTTCTGCTCTCACATATCTGCCATTTATCACTCGACCCCCTTCTTTGCCACAATATATACACTACCGTTCAAAAGTTTGGGGTCACTTAGAAATGTCCTTGTTTTTGAAAGAAAAGCAGCTAACATAATTGCAAAATGGGTTTCTATTGATCAATTAGCATTTTTAAATGATAAACTTGGATTAGCTAACACAACGTGCCATTGGAACACAGGAGTGATGGTTGCTGATAATGGGCCTCTGTACGCCTATGTAGATATTCCATAAAGAAATTGTCAGTTTCCAGCTACAATAGTCATTTACAACATTAACAATGTCTACACTGTATTTCTGATCAATTTATGTTATATTAATGGAAGAGGCGCTATGATACAAAATCCTTTTTATCTGTTTTTTAAAGCTAAACTTGCTTTTTGCCTGAGTGACCTCTGGTGGCAGAGCATTCCACGATGACATGGCCCTATACAGTACCAGTCAAAAGTTTGGACACACTATCCCATCTGGCAAAGGGTGGCTACTTTGAACAATCTCAAATATAAAATATTTTACATTTGTTAAAAAAAGAATTGGTTGCTACATGATTCCATATGTGTTATTTCATAGTTTTGATGTCTTCACTATTATTCTAAAGTGTAGAAAATAGTAAAAATAAATAAAAACCCTTGAATGAGTAGGTGTGTCCAAACTTTTGACTGGTACTGTACATAACTGAGAGATGCATTAAATCTGTTTTTGGTTTGGGCACAGTAAAGAGACCCCATAGTGGCGTGTCTGCTGGGATATGTACAGTGCATTCGGAAAGAATTCAAAACCCCTCGACTTTTTCTACATTGTGTTACGTTACAGCCTTATTATGAAATTGATTAAATAATTTTTTTCCCTTGAACAATCTACACCTCATAATGAGAAAGCAAAAACAGGTTTATCACAGATACATAAGTATTCAAACCCTTTATTCAGTACTTTGTTGAAGTACCTTTGGCTGTGATTACAGTCAAGTTTTCTTGGGTATGACGCTACAAGCTTGGCACACCTGTATTTGGGGAGTTTCTCCCATTCTTCTCTGCAGATCCTCTCAAGCTCTGTCAGGTTGGATGGGGAGTGTCGCTGCACAGCTATTTTCAGGTCTCTCCAGAGATGTTGGATCGGGTTCAAGTCCGGGCTCCGGCTGGGCCACTCAAAGACATTCAGAGACTTGTCCCGAAGCCGCTCCTGGGTTGTCTAGGCTGTGTGCTTAGGGTCGTTGTCCTGTTGGAAGGTGTCCTGTCTGGAGAAGGTTTTTATCAAGGATCTCTCTGTACTTTGCTCCGTTCATCTTTCCCTTGATCCTGACTAGTCTCCCAGTCCCTGCCACTGAAAAACATCCCCACAGCATGATGCTGCCACCAGCATGATGCTGCCACCAGCATGATGCTGCCACCACCATGCTTCACCATAGGGATGGTGCCAGGTTTCCTCCAGACGTGACGCTTGGCATTCAGGCTAAAGAGTTCAATCTTGGTTTCATCAGACCAGAGAATCTTGTTTCTCATGGTCTGAGAGTCCTTTAAGTACCTTTTGGCAAACTCCAAGCAGGCTGTCATGTACCTTTTACTGAGGAGTGGCTTCTGTCTGGCCACTCTACCATAAAGGCCTGATTGGTGGAGTGCTGCAGAGATGGTTGTTTGGGTTCTTGGTCACCTTCCTTACCAAGGCCCTTCTCCTCTGATTGCTCAGTTTGGCCGGGCGGACAGCTATAGGAAGTGTCTTGGTGGTTCCAAACTTCTTACGTTTAAGAATGATGAAGGCCACTGTGTTCTTGGGGACCTTCAATGCTGCAGAAATGTTTTGGGTACCCTTCCCCAGATCTGTGCCTCGACACAATCCTGTCTCGGAGCTCTATGGACAATTCCTTTGACCTCATGGCTTGTTTTTTTCCTCTGACATGCACCGTCAACTGTGGGATCTTATATAGACAGGTGTTTTTTTATTTAATCAAATTTAGAATAAGGCTGTAACGTAACACAATGTGGAAAAAGGGAAGTGTGTGCAGTTAAGGGCAAGGCGTGCTGCGAGGTAGAGGGGGAGATGGGAAGTGAGGAGGACACGAGTCCTGGAGAGCCCTGATGCTGAGAGATGGCTTTCTAAAAGAGAGAGAAAGAGAGGTACAGAGAGAGAGAGGTACAGAGAGAGAGAGGTACAGAGAGAGAGAGGTACAGAGAGAGAGAGGTACAGAGAGAGAGAGGTACAGAGAGAGAGAGGTACAGAGAAAGAGAGGTACAGAGAAAGAGAGGTACAGAGAGAGAGAGGTACAGAGAGAGAGGTACAGAGAGAGAGAGGTACAGAGAAAGAGAGGTACAGAGAGAGAGAGGTACAGAGAGAGAGAGGTACAGAGAGAGAGAGGTACAGAGAGAGAGAGGTACAGAGAAAGAGAGGTACAGAGAGAGAGAGGTACAGAGAGAGAGGTACAGAGAGAGAGAGGTACAGAGAGAGAGAGGTACAGAGAGAGAGGTACAGAGAGAGAGGTACAGAGAGAGAGAGGTACAGAGAGAGAGAGGTACAGAGAGAGAGAGGTACAGAGAGAGAGAGGTACAGAGAAAGAGAGGTACAGAGAAAGAGAGGTACAGAGAGAGAGAGGTACAGAGAGAGAGGTACAGAGAAAGAGAGGTACAGAGAAAGAGAGGTACAGAGAGAGAGGTACAGAGAGAGGTACAGAGAAAGAGAGGTACAGAGAGAGAGAGGTACAGAGAGAGAGAGGTACAGAGAAAGAGAGGTACAGAGAAAGAGAGGTACAGAGAAAGAGAGGTACAGAGAAAGAGAGGTACAGAGAAAGAGAGGTACAGAGAAAGAGAGGTACAGAGAGAGAGAGGTACAGAGAAAGAGAGGTACAGAGAAAGAGAGGTACAGAGAAAGAGAGTCTTTTTTGGAGGCATGATAGGAGCCATTTCCTGTTGTGATTATCTGAGGTCTATGCTTGTAAACGTTGTGAAAAGCAATTTGACATCAACAGTTTGCTTCAGTTCAGTTCTCGAACGCTAGCTGAAGCATGAGTCAAATCTCGACTACCTCCTTCACCGAGGTTATATGCCTACATGAAGATGTTTCTTCTAGTATGTATGTAGTTTGTAAGTAACCATAGTTGCTGTTCTTTGCACAAGAGGAAACGCAAGATCCTGACCAAGAAGCCCCTCAGACATGTTGAACTCATCCCTCCATCCTGGGCTGAAACCCTCTATTCAGTCTTTCATTCCTCCCTCCATCTCTTTTAATCCCCTGTATTCAGGGCTAAGGAGTAATAAATTAGGAGGCACAGAGTGAGCGAGCGAGAGATAGAGGGGGGAGAGAGAGAAACAGAGAAGGGGGAAAGCAGAGAGAGAGTGAGGGGAGAGAGAGCGAGAGGAGGTGGAGAGAGAGGGTGGAGGGAGAGAGGGGTGGAGAGAGGGGTGGAGAGAGCGAGAGGAGGGAGAGAGGGGTGGAGAGAGAGAGAGAAAGAGAGAGAGAAAGAGAGAGAAAGAGAGAGTGGGGAGAGAAAGAGAGAGTGGGGAGAGATCAAGAGAGTGGGGAGAGATCGAGAGAGAGCGAAAGGGGAGAGAGAGGGGTGGGGGAGAGCGAGGGGTGGAGAGAGAGCGAGGGGTGGAAAGAGCGAGAGGGGAGAGTGAGGGTGGAGAGAGAGGGGAGAGAGAGAGGGGTGGAGAGAGAGAAGGGGAGCGAGGGGAGAGAGAGAAAGAGAGAGAGTGGGGAGAGAAAGAGAGAGTGGGGGAGAGAAGAGAGAGAGTGGGGGAGAGAAAGAGAGAGAGAGAGCGAAAGAGGGAGAGCGAGGGGTGGAGAGAGGGGGAGAGCGAGGGGTGGAGAGAGAGAGGGGGGAGAGAGCAAGAGGGGAGAGAAAGTGGGGGAGGAGAGTGAGAGCGAGAGGGGGGAGAGAGAGGGGCGGAGAGAGAGAGCGACAGATAGAGGGGTTTAGAAAGGGGCGGAAGGAGAGAGAGAGCGACGGATAGAGAGGGGTTTAGACGGGAGCAGCTGGGTGCTTGTCCCTCTCAGTGGGAAAGATAGAGCTCCTATAGCGAGAGAGAGAGCTAGAGCTCCTATAGTGAGAGAGAGAGCTAGAGCTCCTATAGCGAGAGAGAGAGCTAGAGCTCCTATAGCGAGAGAGAGAGCTAGAGCTCCTATAGCGAGAGAGAGAGCTAGAGCTCCTATAGCGAGAGAGAGAGCTAGAGCTCCTATAGCGAGAGAGAGAGCTAGAGCTCCTATAGCGAGAGAGAGAGCTACTATAGCGAGAGAGCACTCCTATAGCGAGAGAGCTAGAGCTCCTATAGCGAGAGAGAGAGAGCTAGAGCTCCTATAGCGAGAGAGAGAGAGCTAGAGCTCCTATAGTGAGAGAGAGAGAGCTAGAGCTGCTATAGCGAGAGAGAGAGCTAGAGCTGCTATAGCGAGAGAGAGAGCTAGTGCTGCTATAGCGAGAGAGAGAGCTAGTGCTCCTATAGCGAGAGAGAGAGCTAGAGCTCCTATAGCGAGAGAGAGAGCTAGAGCTCCTATAGCGAGAGAGAGAGAGAAGGGGGAGAGAGAGCTAGAGAAAGAGGGGGGAGAGAGGGAAAGAGAGAGGGATAGGGGAGCGAGAGAAAGACTGTTGAAAACACGCACACATACACAGCAAAGCCGTGCACGGCCTTGGAGGGATGTAAGTAAGCTAGAGAGTGAAAGTGTGCATCCTGATGTGACTGCACATGCCTGGTTGTCCCGCCACCGAGGCAGAATGAGAAGGCAACACACACAACCTTTAGGGAGAGGCAGAGATCACAGTGAGACGGCCTCTGTGTTGCTGCTGGCCCGTTCTCCTTCCGGTGACCTGGATGTGTCCATCTACTATCACTGATTGCCGGTTCCTAAGGCTGGGGTTTGACAGCGCTGCTGCATTCTGGGACAGTGGCAGAGGACGCACACATGCACCGAATGTAAACGCACATGCGCGCACGCACACACACGACCGAGGCGTGCATTCACTCACACATCTGCTGCTCGTCTTCTCCCGTTCCCTACCTCCTCCAGTTCTCCCAGTGGTGTGTACGGGGTAGTGTGACAAAGCTGCGGTGTGTGCGCATGTCGAACGAAGCGCGTGTGTGAAACAGAGAGAGAAAGAGAGAGTTCTGCTCTGCTGCCCTCTGGACAAATGAACAGGGGAGAGAAGGAACAGGAACTCCTCTGTCAGATAACCCTGTCTGCCAGCCTGGCCGTTCATCTGTCTAGAGAGAGGATTTAACCACGGCTACGGGGCATCTGGACCCCACCTGGAGGGAGGGTGGAATGGTTGAGGTGGCATGGGAGGAGGAGAAAGTGTATGGCAAAACACGAGAGAGAGAGAGAGAGAGAGAGAGAGAGAGCGAAGGCCTGTATGAAGTAGTACCAGATATTATATGCCATTATACAACAGGTGGGTCGAATCCTGAATGCAGATTGGTTTTAACCAATCAAACTGCACAAGCACACACTCAGACTTCAGAAAAACTCCTCCACATAGCGAGGGTCTTCAGCGCGTGTCAGAGCAGTCCGATATAGACTGACCGGACGCGTCACCGTGAGTCAGACGAGTCAATCTGTTCACAGGCTTTATAGAAGAGGCGGTCTGGTTTCTTCCTAGGTTCCTGCCTCCAAGGGGATTTTGTCCTGGCCCCTGTGCTTCTGCATTGCTTGCTCTTTGGGGTTTTAAGCTGGTTTCTGTTAACCACTTTATGACAACTGCTTATGTAGGCCCCATATTTGAAATTTGACCACACAGCTCTAGTCTATAACCAGACCAACCAAATAGGCAGTAGCACTCAATTAGCCTGGTCCCAGATCTTTTCTGCTACAGTGCATTCGGAAAGTATTCAGACCCCTTCACTTTTTCCACATTTTGTTACGTTACAGCCTTATTTTAAAATGGATTCCAAAACTGTTCTCTCATCAATCTACACACAATAACCCATAATGACAAAGCAAAAACAGGTTTAGAAATTTTGGCAAGTTCATTAAAATAACTGAAATGTCTTATTTACACAAGTATTCAGACCCTGTGCGCTTTGAGACTCGTAATTGAGCTCAGGTGCATCCTGTTTCCATTGATCATCTTTGAGATGTTTCTATACCTTGATTGGAGTCCACCCGTTGTACATTCAATTGATTGGACGTGATTTGGAAAGGCACACACCTGTCTATATAAGGTCCCACAGTTGACAGTGCATGTCAGAGCAAAAACCAAGCCGTGAGGTCGAAGGAATTGTCCGTAGAGCCCCGAGACAGGATTGTGTCGAGGCACAGATCAGGGGAAGGGTACCAAAGCATTTCTGCAGCATTGAAGGTCACCAAGAACACAGTGGCCTCCATCATTCTTAAATGGAAGAAGTTTAGAACCACCAAGACTCTTCCTAGAGCTGACCGCCCAGCCAAACTGAGCAATTGGAGGAGAGGAACCTTCCAGAAGGACAACCATCTCTGCAGCACTCCACCAATCAGGCCTTTATGGTAGAGTGGCCAGACAGAAGCCACTCCTCAGTAAAATGCACGACAGCCCACTTGGAGTTTGCCAAAAGGTACTTAAAGGACTCTCAGACCATGAAAAACAAGATTCTCTGGTCTGATGAAACCAAGATTGAACTCTTTATAGGGACCACCCTTGTGAAGGGAAACACAGCATACAGCATACAATGACATTCTAGACGATTCAGTGCTTCCAACTTTGTGGCAAGTTTGGGGATGGCCCTTTCCTGTTTCAGCATGACAATGTCCCCGTGCACAAAGCGAGGTCCATACAGAAATGGTTTGTCGAGATCGGTGTGGAAGAACTTGACTGGCCTGCACAAACCCTGACCTCAACCCCATCGAACACCTTTTCGGGTTGAATTGGACCGCCGACTGCGAGCCAGGCCTAATCGCCCAAAAGCAGCGCCCGACCTCACTAATGCTCGTGGCTGAATGAAAGCAAGTCCCCGCAGCAATGTTCCAACATCTAGTGGAAAGCCTTCCCAGAAGAGTAGAGGCTGTTATAGCAGCAAAGGGGGACCAACTCTATATTAATGCCCATGCTTTTGGAATGAGATGTACGACGAGCTGGTGTCCACATACTTGTGTATGTAATGTGTGGAGCAAATAATAATAAAAAAAAAGAATTTAATAAAATAAAAATAAATTGTCATTTCAACCGTCCCTACCCCTTCTGTTGGCTCACTCACGGCTGCTGTAGCAACACTACTTTACCTCAGATGCACTCGCAGACATACACAATTACACATGTCCATATACATGAGTTGATCCGACCCTGGGTAAATTGAATGGCTGCCCAACATCTCGTTATGTGGTTGTTATCAGCTGTGTGTGCAGGCAACTGTCTTGTGTGCACTGAGCAGCAGCCGAACGGAGCAGTTGCTATGGCTACTCAAACGTAGAGCGGGGGACAGAGGAGCAGCTAACGGAGGAAGTTCTTTATGCGCGTGAAAATAAGCACGGGACAGGAGGGATTTTTTTTTTATCGGGACAGGACCGGAACATTCCCGGGGTTAAAGAATGGTTGCGGGATCAGGACAGTATTGGAAAAATGTTGAGTCCTCTACCCTATGTAGCCTGTAGAAAACCCCCAATATTTATATTAGGTATTTACTTTTATTTAGTTGTGCTTTCAAAATCATTTTACATTCACCTGCACTCATTCAGTAACATACACGCGAAATCGAAAATGTATGAGAATCAATTACACGGTCATTCCATTTTCTTGTTTTGTTGCATTTTAAAACATTCCACACCTGAAGTGAAGGCTGTCCTGAGCCCCCACTATAATTCTTACAGTACCATAACCCCCTCAAACTTCCCCATGATAAACCCACACACACGGACTGGATGTTACATGATCTCGGAGTGTTCCTTGATCGCTCACTGAGCGTTTAAAACAATGACTCACGTCAGTGGTGCATTCAATGAGTGAGTGTGAGAGTGAGAGAGAGTGAGAGACGTGCCCCTGCTCTTCCATGAGTTTACGCGACACGCTTCGCATACCTAGTCACTTAACGTGCCACATAAAACCCCCTTACGTCACAAACACACGGTGGTTATAAATGTTTAGAACCATCACAAATGTCCCGGGTGTAATCACGACAGCTTGATATTGATGAGGGAGATTGGGTGATAAAATGCATGGCGGATTCACAATAAAAGCCTTCAAATGCGCTTGGACGATAAGTTAGTTATTGTTGGCGTATCTTTTGCATTTGGTTAGCAGGGTTGAGGTCAAATGGCCTTCCTAGAGCAATAAATGAAAGGACATGATCGAAAATTGGATTGACGATTTGGTCTAACAGTCTTCTGTGAGTGTTCCCATTACGCAGGTCAATTCATTCCTTAAATCAACGGATAAAACCAACCATATTACTAAAACTCACCTCGACCTCCAAATAACTCAATAATAAATGGCCTTTAGAAGATGTTTTTATCCAAAGCGACTTAGTCATGCGTGCATTCATTTTACATATAGGGGGTCCTGGGAATCAAAGCCTCCTTCCTTGTGCCACCAAGTGCCATGCTCTACCAACTGAGGTACAGAGGACCACAACATCACAAAACACCCACTACAGCTAAATGACTTATTTTATTACTTCATATACAGTCGTTTCCTAAAATCCTCAACTGTGTAGGAACTGGAAGGTTTCTGACGGCTACCAACTTCCGACATGTATTTCCTCACCCATTTACACACTATACCCCATAATGACAAAAATATGTTTTTAGGAAGACTGACAGCTGTAACCGTATTTCTACAAAGTATTGACTCAGGGGTGTAAATGGGAAATTGATGAAAAACATGTCTTCACTTTGTCATTATGGGGTATTGTGTGCAGATGGGTGAGGATTGTATTTATTGAATACATTTTGTGGAATACTAGTGCGTAACATACGAGTCGTGCGCGTGCGTGAATACAGTCTGCACAAGGGTGTGTTCATAGTTAGGGTCCTGGAGAGTATTTGGGGGGAATTTCCTCCATGAGGAAATGGGGGCCTATTCCCCTCCATGTTCCCCTCACTTCCATTCCCATTAGCCCAGAGGAGAATCATACAGGAGAGAACCCTCTGATCTCACACACACACACTTTCTGATCAGACACATTGGGTGTGAGTACACACCCACACCCAATGATGAATTAAACATGCCACACACTGGGGGGGGGGGGATTGAATGGAGACTCATAAATTAGCGTTAGCCCAGGACTTGGCAACCAAAGGCACAAACCAACGTAACGTAATAAAGACAAGAGATATGGCAAGAGTCAGAGAGAAGGATGAGACAAAATAAAGAGGGGGAGGAACGAGTGAGAGTTTGTGTGGGACGGATACGAATGGAGGGGTCCAACCCACTCCTTCTCTTCCTCCCTTCCCCACTCCTCCTCTTTTCTTAAACACGTTGGACAAACTGACGCAGCTTCCAGTGCAGTTTAGTCAAACTGGGTTCAACAAGTGGTTGTGTGTTCGGTGGTGGAGAGAGAGGGGCTAGGGTAGTCCAAGATGTCTTCAGTCTGCAGGGAGCGTGGAGTAATGAGGACAGAATGGGGGCTACAGCTGTGGAATAACCACACCACACACAGTCAATGTGCTGTGGGGCCTACAGAATGACAAAGTGACAAATGTGTTTAAGGGGAGAAGCTGAGCCTCCAGCATCTGTAGGCTAGTAAGTGTGTGTCTTTCTGTGAATCTGTGTGTTTGGACGCCTGCCTGGGCCTGTTTGTCATCCATTTGAGGGCTCGTGATTGAGGGCTGACAGCCCGTGCCACTGAATCCAGATTCCGCTGGACAGGCCCAGCTCCCTCTCTGAAAGTACCACACCTCTTCTCTGACAGACTCTTCCAACCCGCTGAGTGTTCTCTCTCATCGATTCCTCACTTTGTTTGTTTGTTTGTTCCTCTAAACGTGCGTTATAGGGGGCCCTTTCGGAGTCAAGGACTCAAGAAGTGGGAAGAAAAGAGCGGGGTAGAAGGAGAGAACAACAGATTTGCCACCGGGAGTTATTTGGTTTCTCATGCTGAGGGTATTGACTGACCCAATAGGAAGTATGTTCACACACACGCACACACACATCTAATTGGCATTATCCTCCAGAAGGACAGCAGTGCTGGCACACACACCATGGAGCTAGTTATGGCTGGGAAGGACAGGGGCATGGGAGAGAACCAGACAGGAAGGACAGGGGCATGGGAGAGAACCAGACAGGAAGGACAGGGGGTTATTGATCAGGGATAAGGGAGGAGAGATATTAGCAGAGATAACAGTTGTGAAACAAGGGTGGTCCCTATATGGAACAGTTCTCGTGAGGACAAATACAAGACAATACAAGAGGACAGACCCACTATGGGAATAGAGAGAGGACAAGGGGCGTAATCCCCCCATGTGGAGTTTAATGGTTTAGCCCAGCGGTCGAAAGGCAATGGCAGGAGGGCTGAAGATGGATCGATCTAATCCCTCAGACTGGGGGGAGGGGGAGTTTAACTTTGAGAAGAAGAACGGCTGAAGGGTGGAAAAGAGTGGAAGAAAGCAGAGAGAGGAGGAACTGTCGGAAAGAGCAACGATGAGTGGAATCAGCAGTAATGGTGTTTATCCCTGTAGTGCCCTGTGTGTGTATGTGTTCATGCCATGCCCAGAGCGGAAGTCAACCTTTAAAAGTGCAGAGTCACCTAGCATGCACCTGACAGACTTCACAACCAATGGGAGAGAGTGATGACATAAACAAACAATACACACTATACATCACAGTCAATCACACGCTCAAATAACCTAATAAGGGCATTAGTAACATACAGACATAAACCTGTATAATCATATTCTGCATAACAATATTATTCTGTTCTCCATCACGTAAGAGGAAGGTTTGTCTGGCTTGCTGTCCAACCCCCTCGGGTCTAAATCAGTGCCGAGCGGAGGAGAGTAGCGAGAGAAATCCCTTCTTTTCAAGGGAAAAGATTAGGAGGCAGACACACAGACCAGCGGATTTAAATGAAGATCACCTTCCCCATGGGGTACCCACTCGCTCATCCCCAAACTGTGATGAGGGACAGAGGCTGTGTGTGTGTGTGCGCCATACAGTTGCTGTGTGCACATTTGTGCATGCGCGTGTGTATGTGGGTGCGTACGTCATGTGTGTTTGCCTGGGTGTGTATGTCGTGTGTGTATGCAGGTGCGTATGTCGTGTGTGTATGTGGGTGCGTATGTCGTGTGTGTATGTGGGTGCGTATGTCGTGTGTGTTTGCCTGGGTGCGTATGTCGTGTGTGTTTGCCTGGGTGTGTATGACATACACACCCAGGCAAAGACACACATGCAAACACACACGACATACACACCCAGGTACGGCATGTGTGTTTTCCTGGGTGTGTATGTCGTGTGTGTTTGCCTGGGTGTGTATGTAGTGTGTGTTTGTGGGTGTGTATGTCGTGTGTGTTTTCCTGGGTGTGTATGTCGTGTGTGTTTTCCTGGGTGTGTATGTCGTGTGTGTTTGCCTGGGTGTGTATGTCGTGTGTGTTTGTGGGTGTGTATGTCGTGTGTGTTTGTGGGTGTGTATGTCGTGTGTGTTTGCCTGGGTGTGTATGTCGTGTGTGTTTGCCTGGGTGTGTATGTCGTTTGTGTTTGCCTGGGTGTGTATGTCGTGTGTGTTGGCCTGGGTGTGTATGTCGTGTGTGTATGTAGTGTGTGTTGGCCTGGGTGTGTATGTCGTTTGTGTTTGCCTGGGTGTGTATGTCGTGTGTGTTTGCCTGGGTGTGTATGTCGTGTGTGTTGGCCTGGGTGTGTATGTCGTGTGTGTTGGCCTGGGTGTGTATGTCGTGTGTGTTGGCCTGGGTGTGTATGTCGTGTGTGTTGGCCTGGGTGTGTATATCGTGTGTGTTGGCCTGGGTGTGTATGTCGTGTGTGTTGGCCTGGGTGTGTATGTCGTGTGTGTTGGCCTGGGTGTGTATGTCGTGTGTGTTGGCCTGGGTGTGTATGTCGTGTGTGTTGGCCTGGGTGTGTATGTCGTGTGTGTTGGCCTGGGTGTGTATGTCGTGTGTGTTGGCCTGGGTGTGTATGTCGTTTGTGTTTGCCTGGGTGTGAATGTCGTGTGTGTTTGCCTGGGTGTGAATGTCGTGTGTGTTTGCCTGGGTGTGTATGTTGTTTGTGTTTGCCTGGGTGTGTATGTCGTGTGTGTGTATGTCATGTGTGTTTGCTTGGGTGTGTATGTCATGTGTGTTTGCTTGGGTGTGTATGTCATGTGTGTTGGCCTGGGTGTGTATGTAGTGTGTGTTTGCCTGGGTGTGTATGTCGTGTGTGTATGTGGGTGTGTATGTCGTGTGTGTTGGCCTGGGTGTGTATGTCGTTTGTGTTTGCCTGGGTGTGTATGTCGTGTGTGTATGTCGTGTGTGTTTGCCTGGGTGTGTATGTCATGTGTGTTTGCCTGGGTGTGTATGTCATGTGTGTTTGCCTGGGTGTGTATGTCGTTTGTGTTTGCCTGGGTATGTATGTCGTGTGTGTATGTCGTGTGTGTTTGCCTGGGTGTGTATGTCGTGTGTGTTTGCCTGGGTGTGTATGTCGTGTGTGTTTGCCTGGGTGTGTGTGTCGTGTGTGTTGGCCTGGGTGTGTGTGTCGTGTGTGTATGTGGGTGTGTATGTCGTGTGTGTTTGCCTGGATGTGTATGTAGGTGTGTATGTCATGTGTGTTTGCCTGGGTGTGTGTATGTGGGTGTGTGTTTGCCTGGGTGTGTGTTTGGCTGGGTGTGTATGTGGGTGTGTATGTAGTGTGTATATGTGGGTGTGTATGTAGTGTGTATGTGGGTGTGTACGTGTCTCAGAGAGAACTGCATTATAAAAGGCATCTGCATCAGAGAGTCTCTCCAGGAACTTAAAATTAGGTTTTGGAGTTGGTTGGTTGCAGAGTCATCACACACACACCTCATTTCCTGATATGTAAATGGTGACACCTGAAGATCAGTGATTGGGCCGTCTCCTGGTGTAAATGCATTCTGGGATGGGGCGGCGAGAATTTACCGTTTGTTCTCTGAGCCGCCCTCATCTGAGGTGTCCCAGATAAATTTACCCACCCCACCCCCCCTTCCTGCTCACTGGTTGTCACCATGAATTTATTCCCCCACTCTGACCTGTGTCGGCCACATGGGGGTGCTAGTAAGGGGGATATTGGACAGTTTTATGGAAACATAAAACGGGCGGCGGGGGGGATTTATGGGCACACGGTTCAATGTCTTATGAGAATTGACCGTCGCCCTCATCACCCTCATCACACAGTCAAGATAGCATGTAGAGGCAGATTGAAAACGGTCTGCTATCTGGGCCGGGCAACCTGAAGCGCTGCCAGTAAATAGGAGGTATATTGCCAGGCATCATTGTGGAGAATAAAAGTAGTCTAAGGTATAGAGGCGGATGGGTTGCTCTCCTCGGAGGGAGACAGTGTCGTTATCCAGCGCTAGGTTCTGATCTGGAGTCAGTTCATCACCACACTGGCTGGCAGGGGTCACTAAAGATAAAAACGGACACACTGATAATACATACTGCAGAAACACACTACAGATGCAGACAATCAAAATACACAGCCCTCGGCCTAGACAACAATACACAAACTCGGACCAATTTGAAAAGGAGCAGCCAGAAAACACTATGCAAACAAACACACAAGTTGAACAGCATTGTTCTTTATGTATTTCTAGCACTATATGGCAAATCCTTCGCTCTGTTTATTTGGGCCTGTTGGTGTGTAATCTGCAAGTACAGTACAAAGCAAGTGTCCTAGTTTGCCCAGAAAAAGAAAGTGTTTTTCCATAACTTTTTATTTGCCCCCTTTTGTCTTTTAAATGATTTCAACATTTCCAAAGAATGCCTATTCATCTACTACTGGCTGCATAATAAAGCCTTTAACTTTCTCTGCCACTACAAAAATGTTCTCCCCCTAGCAAGGGAAGTCCCCAAAATCCATCCCTTCTGACGTACAGGCTGTGCTGCTCTCTTTGTGAGGAAACATCCTTCTTTCTTCCCTTGGCGTTGTGTAAAGCTTTCAGTGGCTGGTGATGCTGCTGCAGGGATGTAGCAAGTGATGCTGCTGCAGGGATGTGGCAAGTGATGCTGCTGGCTCATAAAAACAGTGTGTGTCAACACTTGATCGGGCATTATCCTTGTTTAACAGAGCTGGTCCAGAGAGTGTCTCTCCTCTTCACCAAGGTTTGCCTTGGTGAAGAGGAGAGCAGGAAAATGGGGTAGTCCTGACAAATACGACGACGTACAACAGATGACTCATTAACTTGAATTACTGTAGGGCCTGGTTGTTCCTCTGCATGTGAACAAAAAGACAAACTCCAGGTCTTAAGAAAATCCCATTCACTAGTTAATATAGGCTATAAGTACAGCCTGGATTTTCCTGGTACCGCCACTGGTGGGGCTGAGGGTGGTCTGTGAATACCTAACGACCACCGTGGAGCACCCTGGGAACTGGGAGGGCGGTAAAACCCAACATTCCACCACATCGGCACCAGACAGTAAACGGGTCTGTTCCTGCCCGGGAATATTATCACGACACGAGAAGAAACCAAGTACGGTGCAAAAGTGTTTATGTTTGGGAACAGGGGATAACTTAGAGGAAGGAGAGAAGGAGAGAGAGAGAGAGTGATCGAGAGCTTGGTGAGAGAGAGAGCGAGAGCTTGGAAAGAGAGAGCAGGAGCTTGGAAAGAGAGAGCAGGAGCTTGGAAAGAGAGAGCAGGAGCTTGGAAAGAGAGAGCAGGAGCTTGGAAAGAGAGAGCAGGAGCTTGGAAAGAGAGAGCAGGAGCTTGGAAAGAGAGCAGGAGCTTGGAAAGAGAGAGCGAGTGCTTGGAGAGAGAGAGAGAGAGCAAGTGCTTGGAGAGAGAGAGAGAGAGAGAGCGAGTGCTTGGAGAGAGAGAGAGCTTGGTGAGAGAGAGAGCGAGAGCTTGGAAAGAGAGAGAGCTTGGTGAGAGAGAGAGCTTGGTGAGAGAGAGAGCGAGAGCTTGGAAAGAGAGAGCAGGAGCTTGGAAAGAGAGAGCAGGAGCTTGGAAAGAGAGAGCAGGAGCTTGGAAAGAGAGAGCAGGAGCTTGGAAAGAGAGAGCAGGAGCTTGGAAAGAGAGAGCGAGTGCTTGGAGAGAGAGAGAGAGAGAGAGCAAGTGCTTGGAGAGAGAGAGAGAGAGCGAGTGCTTGGAGAGAGAGAGAGAGAGAGAGAGCAAGTGCTTGGAGAGAGAGAGAGCGAGAGCGTGGAGAGAGAGAGAGAGAGCGAGTGCTTGGAGAGAGAGAGAGAGAGCAAGTGCTTGGAGAGAGAGAGAGAGAGAGCGAGAGCGTGGAGAGAGAGAGAGAGAGCGAGGAGAGAGAAAGAGAGCGAGAGCTTGGAGAGAAAGAGAGAGCATGGAGAGAGAGGGAGCGAGCGAGAGCTTGAGAGAGAGGGAGCGAACGAGAGCTTGGAGAGAGAGAGAGCGAACGAGAGCTTGGAGAGAGAGGGAGCGAACGAGAGCTTGGAGAGAGAGGGAGCGAACGAGAGCTTGGAGAGAGAGGGAGCGAGCGAGAGCTTGGAGAGTGAGAGCGAGCGAGAGCTTGGAGAGAGAGGGCGCGAGCGAGAGCTTGGAGAGAGAGGGCGAGCGAGAGCTTGGAGAGGAGCGAAGCGAGAGCTTAGAGAGAGAGAGGGAGCGAGCGAGAGCTTAGAGAGAGAGCGATCGAGCGAGAGAGAGAGCGAGCGAGAGCTTGGAGAGAGAGAGAGCACTCGCTCTCTCTCTCTCTCTCTCCAAGCTCTTGCTCGCTCTCTCTCTCGCTCCCTCTCTCTAAGCTCTCGTTCGCTCCCTCTCCAAGAGAGAGAGCGAGCGAGAGCTTGGAGAGAGAGAGAGCGAGAGAGCGAGTGCTTGGAGAGAGAGAGCGAGAGAGCGAGTGCTTGGAGAGAGAGAGAGCGAGAGAGCGAGTGCTTGGAGAGAGAGAGAGCGAGAGGCGAGTGCTTGGAGAGAGAGAGAGAGAGCGAGAGCTTGGAGAGAGAGAGAGAGAGAGAGAGAGAGTGCTTGGAGAGAGAGAGAGAGAGAGCGAGTGCTTGGAGAGAGAGAAGAGAGCGAGTGCTTGGAGAGAGAGAGAGAGAGCGAGAGGTTGGAGAGAGAGAGAGAGAGCGAAAGCTTGGAGAGCGAGAGCTTAGAGAGAGAGAGCGATCGAGTGAGAGCTTGGAGAGAGAGAGCGAGCGAGAGCTTGCAGAGAGAGAGAGCGAGCGAGAGCTTGCAGAGAGAGAGAGCGAGCGAGAGCTTGCAGAGAGAGAGAGCGAGCGAGAGCTTGGAGAGAGAGAGAGCGGCCTTGAGTGCTTGGAGAGAGAGAGAGAGAGAGCGAGTGCTTGGAGAGAGAGAGAGAGAGAGAGAGCGAGAGAGAGGCGAGTGCTTGGAGAGAGAGAGAGAGAGAGAGCGAGTGCTTGGAGAGAGAGAGAGAGAGAGAGCGAGTGCTTGGAGAGAGAGAAGAGAGAGAGCGAGTGCTTGGAGAGAGAGAGAAAGAGAGAGAGCGAGTGCTTGGAGAGAGAGAGAGAGAGAGAGCGAGTGCTTGGAGAGAGAGAGAGAGAGAGCGAGGTGCTTGGAGAGAGAGAGAGAGAGAGAGAGAGAGAGCGAGCGCTTGGAGAGAGAGAGAGAGAGAGAGTGCTTGGAGAGAGAGAGAGAGCGAGCGCTTGGAGAGAGAGAGAGAGAGCGAGCGCTTGGAGAGAGAGAGCGAGCGCTTGGAGAGAGAGAGAGAGCGAGAGCTTGGAGAGAGAGAGAAGCGAGCGCTTGGAGAGAGAGAGAGAGAGCGAGCGCTTGGAGAGAGAGAGAGCGAGCGCTTGGAGAGAGAGAGAGAAGCGAGTGCTTGGACAGAGAGAGAGAGCTTGGACAGAGAGAGAGAGCGAGTGCTTGGACAGAGAGAGAGAGCGAGTGCTTGGACAGAGAGAGAGAGCGAGTGCTTGGAGAGAGAGAGAGAGCGAGTGCTTGGACAGAAGCGGCGAGGTGCTTGGACAAGAGAGAAGCGGCCAGGTCTTGGAGAGAGAGAAGCGGCGGAAAGCTTGGAGAGAGAGAGCGAGAACTTTGAGAGAGAAAGAGGCGAGAGCTTGGAGAGAGAGAGCGAGAACTTTGAGAGAGAGAGAGAGGCGAGAGCTTGGAGAGAGAGAGAGAGCTTGGAGAGAGAGAGCTTGGAGAGAGAGAAGCGAGAGCTTGGAGAGAGCGAGAGAGAGAGAGCGAGAGCTTAGAGAGCGAGAGAGAGAAAGCGAGAGCTTGGAGAGAGAGCGCGAGCGAGAGCTTGGAGAGAGAGAGAAAGCGAGAGCTTGGAGAGAGAGAAGCGACGCTTGGAGAGAGAGAAGCGGCGCTTGGAGAGAGAGAGAAAGCGGCGCTTGGAGAGAGAGAGAGAGAAAGCGGCGCTTGGAGAGAGAGAGAAGGCGCTTGGAGAGAGAGAGAAGCGAGCTTGGAGAGAGAGAAGCGGCGCTTGGAGAGAGAGAAGCGAGCACTTGGAGAAGAGAAGCGGCGCTTGGAAGAGAGAGAAGCGGCTTGGAGAGAGAGAGAAGCGGCGCTTGGAGAGAGAGAGAAGCGGCGCTTGGGAGAGAGAGAAGCGAGTGCTTGGAGAGAGAGAGAGAGCTTGGAGAGAGCGAGAGCTTGGAGAGAAGCGAGAGCTTGGAGAGAGAGAGAAAGCGAGAGCTTGGAGAGAGAGAGAGAGGCGAGAGCTTGGAGAGAGAGAGAGAGAGAGAGGCGAGAGCTTGGAGAGAGAGAGAGAGAGAGGCGAGGCTTGGAGAGAGAGAGAGAGAGAGAGAGCGAGAGCTTAGCGAGAGAGAGAGAGGCGAGCTTGGAGAGAGAGAGAGAGAGAAGGCGAGCTTGGAGAGAGAGAGAGAAAGCGAAGCGGAGCTTGGAGAGAGATCGCGAGCTTGGAGAGAGAGAGAGAGAGAAAGCGGCGCTTGGAGAGAGAGAGAAAGCGGCGCTTGGAGAGAAAGCGGCGCTTGGAGAGAGAGAAGCGGCGCTTGGAGAGAGAGAGAAGCGCTTGGAGAAGGAAGGAAGCGGCGCTTGGAGAGAGAAGCGGCGGCTTGGAGAGGAAGCGAGAGAGAGGTTGGAGAAGCGAGAGCTTGGAGAGAGAAGCGAGAGCTTGGAGAGAGAGAGAGAGAGGCGGAGCTTGGAGAGAGAGAGAGCGAGAGCTTGGAGAGAGAGAGAGAGAGAGAGAGAGCGAGAGCGAGAGAGAGAGAGAGAGAGAAGCGAGAGCTTGGAGAGAGAGAGAGCGAGAGCTTGGAGAGAGAGGCGAGAGCTTGGAGAGAGAGAGAGAGCGAGAGCTTGGAGAGAGAGAGGCGAGGCTTAGAGAGAGAGGCGAGCTTGGAAGAGAGAGAGAAGCGAGAGCTTGGAGAGAGAGAGAGAGAAGCGGCGCTTGGAGAGAGAGCGGCTTGGAGAGAGAAGCGGCGCTTGGAGAGAAAGAAAGCGTCTGGCGCTTGGAGAGAGAAGCGGCGAGCACTTGGAGAAGCGGCGGAGAAGAAGAAAGCGGCGAGGCTTACAGAAGAGAAAGGCGAGAGAGGCTTCATAGAAGCCAGCGGCCGAGAGCTTGGAAGAGAGAAGCGGCGGAGCTTGGAGAGAGAGAAGCGGCGCGCTTGGAGAGAAGAAGAGCGAGCGGCTGAGTGCTTGGAGAGAGAGAGCTTGGAGAGAGAAGGCTTGGAGAGAGAGAGAGAGAGACAGCTTGGAGAGAGAGAGAGAGAGAGAGAGCTTAGAGAGAGAGCTTGGACAGAGAGAGAAGCTTGGAGAGAGGCGAGAGCTTGGAGAGAGAGAAAGCGGCCTTCGGAGAGAGAAGCCAGCGCGCTTGGAGAGAAGCGGCGCTTGGAGAGAAGAAAGCGGCGCTTGGAGAGAGAGAGAGAGCTGGCGAAGAGAGAGAAGGCGAGCGCTTGGAGAGAAGAGAAGCGGCGCTTGGAGAGGCGAGTGCTTGGAGAGAGAGAGAGAGGTTGGAGAGAGGCGAGAGGTTGGAGAGAGAAGCGAGAGCTTGGAAGGCGAAAGGCTTGGAAGAGCGGAGCTTGGAGAGAGAAGCGATCAAGCGAGGGCTTGGAGAGAGAGAGAGAGAGAGAGAGCGAGGCTTGGAGAGAGAGAGAGAGAGAGAGAGCGAGGCTTGGAGAGAGAGAGAGAGAGAGAGAGAGGCGAGAGCTTAGCGAGAGAGAGAGGCGAAGAGCTTGAGAGAGAGAGAGAGAGAAGCGAGAGCTTGGAGAGAGAGAGAGAGAGGCGAGAGCTTGGAGAGAGAGAGAGCGAGGCTTGGAGAGAGAAGAGGCGAAACTTAGAAGAGAAGCGAGAGCTTGGAGAGAGAGAAAGCGGCGCTTGGAGAGAGAGAGAGAAAGCGGCGCTTGGAGAGAGAGAGCTTGGAAAGCGGCGGCGCTTGGAGAGAAGGCGGCGAGCAGCTTAGAAGAAGAAAGCGGCGAGCACTTGGAAGAGAAGAGAAGCGCTTGGAGAGAAGAGAGAGAGATCGGCGGCGAGGCTTACAGAGAGAAGGCGAGAGGCTTCATAAGAAGCGGCGGTAGCGGAAGAAGCGGCGGCGAAACTGGAGAAGCGAGAGAGGAAAGCGGCGCTTGGAGAAAGAGAGAGAGAAAGCGGCGCTTGGAAGAAGAAGAAAGCGGCGCGGGGTGCTAGAGAGAGAGAGGCTTGGAGAGAGAGCTTGGAGAGAGAGAGAGAGAGGCTTGGAGAGAGAAGCTTAGAGAGAGAGCTTGGACAGAGAGAAGCTTGGAGGAAGGCGAGGCTTGGAGAGACAGAGAAGGCGAGGCTTGGAGAGAGAGAGGCGAGATCTTGGAGAGAGAGAGAGAGAGGCGAGGCTTAGAGAGGCGAGCTTGGAGAGAGAATCGAGCTTGGAGAGAGAGATCGAGAAGCTTGGAGAGAGAAGCGAGAGCTGGAAGAGAGAAGGCGAGAGCTTGGAGAGAGAGAGAAGCGAGAGCTTGGAGAGAGAGAAGCGAGAGCTTGGAGAGAGACAGAGGCGAGGCTTGGAGAGAGAAGCGAGGCTTGGAGAGAGAGAGAGGCGAGCTTGGAGAGAGAGGCGAGAGCTTGGAGAGAGGCGAGCTTGGAGAGAGGCGAGCTTGGAGAGAAGGCGAGCTTGGAGGAGAGAGGCGGGAGCTTGGAGAGAAAGCGAGCTTGGAGAGAGGCGAGCTGGGAAAGCGAGCTGGAGAGAGAGGCGGAGCTTGGAGAGAGAGGCGAAACTTGGAGAGAAGAGAGAAAGCGAGCTTGGAGAGAGAGAGCGAGAGGCTTGGAGAGAGCTTGCGAAGCTTGGAGGAAGAGAGAGGAAGCTTGGAGAGAGAGAGAGAGGCGAGAAGCTTGGAGAGAGAGAGCGAAAGCTTGGAGAGAGAGAGGCGAGGCTTGGAGAGAGAGAAGCGAGAACTTGGAGAGAGAAGCGAGGCTTGGAGAGAGAGAGAAGCGAGAGAGAGGCGAGAACTTGGAGAGAGAGGCGCTTGGAGCTTGGAGAGAGAGAGAGGCGAGGCTTGGAGAGAGAGAGAGCGAGAGCTTGGAGAGAGCGAGGCTTGGAGGGAGAGCTTGGAGAGAGAGAGAGGCCGAGGCTTGGAGAGAGAGAGAGAGAGAGAGAGAGAGAGAGAGAGAGAGAGAAGCGAGCTTGGAGAGAGAGAGCGAGGCTTGGAGAGAGAGAGAGAAGCGGAGGCTTGGAGAGAGAGAGGCGAGAGCTTGGAGAGAGAGAAGGCAGAGCTTGGAGAGAGAGAGAGAGAGCGAGCTTGGAGAGAGAGAGGCGAGAGCTTGGAGAGAGAGAAGCGAGCTTGGAGAAGAGAGAAGCGAGAAGCGAGCGAGAGAGAGGCCGAGGCTTGGAGAGAGAAGGCGAGGCTTGGAGAGAGAGAGAAGCGAGCTTGGAGAAGAGAGCGAAGCTTGAGAGAGAGGCGAGGCTTGGAGAGAGAGAAGCGAGCTTGGAGAGAGAGAGAGGCGAGAGCTTGGAGAGAAGGCGAGGCTTGGAGAGAGAGGCGAGAGCTTGGAGAGAGAGAGAAGCGAGCTTGGAGAGGAAGGCGGAGCTTGGAGAGAGAGAAGCGAGGCTTGGAGAGAGAGGCGGAGCTTGGAGAGAAAGAGAGAGAGAGAGCTTGGAGAGAGAGGCGAGGCTTGAGAGAGAGAAAGCGAGAGCTTGGAGAGAGAGAGCAAGCGAGAGCTTGGAGAGAGAGAGCGAGGCAGAGAGAGCGAGAGCTTGGAGAGAGGCTGGCGAGGCTGGCGGACTTGGAGGAAGAAGCGGAGCGAGGCTGGAGAGAGAGAGGCCCAGGAGGCTTGGAGAGAGAGGCGAGGCTTGGAGAGAGAGGAAGCGGGGCTTAAGGAGAGAGAGAGGCGGAGCTGGAGAGAGAGAGGAAGCGGGGCTTGGAGGCGAGCGAGCTTGGAGAGAGAGCGAGGAGCTTGGAGGAGTCTGAAAGAACTTGGAGGAGAGAGGCGAGGAACTTGGAGAGAGAGGCGGGAGAAGCTTGGAGGAGAGAGGCTGGAGAACAGAGAGAGAGAGGCGAGAACTTGGAGAGAGAGAAGCGGAACTTGGAGGAGAGAGAGAGGCGAGGAACTTGGAGAGAGAGAGAGGCGAGAACTTGGAGAGAAGGCTGAGGAACTTGGAGAGAGGCGAGAACTTGGAGAGAAGAAAGCGAGAGCTTGGAGAGAGAGCCAGAGCTTGGAGGCGGAAGGCTTGGAGGAGAGCGAAGCTTGGAGAGAGAGGCGAGCTTGGAGAAGAGGCGAGCTTGGAGGAGAGAGAGAGGCGAGGCTTGGAGAGAGAGAGGAAGAGGCTTGGAGAGAGAGAGGAAGAGCTTGGAGAGGCGGAGCTTGGAGACAGAGGAGGAGAAGCGAGAAGCTTGGAGAGAGGGAGACAGAGAGAAGAAGCGAGAGCTTGGAGAGAGAGAAGCGGAGAGAGAGGCGAGGCTTGGAGGAGGCGAGAGCTTGGAGAGAGACAGAGGCAGAGCTTGGAGAAGCGAGAGCTTGGAGAGGCGAGCTTGGAAGAGCAGAGCTGGAGAAGAGAGGCGGAAAGCTTGGAGGAGAGAGGCGGAAGCTTGGAGAAGGCCTTAATGAGCTTGGAGAGAAGGCGAGGAGCTTGGAGAACGCGACGAAGCTTGGAGAGAAGGCGAAGCTTGGAGAGGGCGAGCTTGGAGAGAGGCGAGGAAGCAGGAAAGCGGCGGCCGGAGCTTGGAGGAGAGAGAAGGCCGAGGGGAGGCTTGGAGAGGCGGCGGAGCTTGGAGAAGCGGCGGAGCTTGGAGAGAAGGCCCAGCGGCCGAGGCTTGGAGGCGAGCTTGGAGAGAGAGAAGGCCCGAGCTTGGAGAGAGAGCGAGCGAGGCTTGGAGAGAGAGAGAGGCGAGCTTGGAGAGAGAGAGGCGAGAGCTTGGAGGAGAGAGAGGCGGAGCCAGCTTGGAAAGCTTGGAGAGAGGCGAGCTTGGAGAGGAGAGCGAGGCTTGGAGAGTGGCGAGCTTGGAGAGAAGGCTGACGAGAGCTTGGAGAGAGAAAGCGAGAAGCTTAAGAGAGGAGAAGCGAGCGGAGAAGGCAGAGAAGCTTGGGCCTTGTAGCGGGAAAGCTTGGAAGCCATGACGAAGCACTGGAGAAAGCTAGACGAGAGCTTGGAGAAGAGAAGCGGCGAGAAGCTTGGAGAGAGGAAAGCGGAGCTTGGAGAGAGGCGAGCAGGCTGGAGGAAGAAGGCGGAGCTTGGGAGAGAGAGAAGCGAGGCTTGGAGAGAAGCGGAGAGGAGAAGCGAGGCTGGAGAGAGAAAGCGAGGCTTGGAGAGAGAGGCAAGCGGAGCTTAGGAAGGCCAGGCCAGTAGCTTGGAGAGAGAGAGGAGAGAGCGAGGCGGCTTGGAGAGCCGAAAGGCGAGGATGAGGCTTGGAGGGAGAGAGAGCCGGAGCTTGGAGAGAAGCGAGAACTTGGAGAGAGAGAGAGAGGCGGAAAGCTTAGAGAGAGAAGGCGAGGCTTGGAGAGAGAAGCGAGAGCTTGGAGAGAGAAGGCCTTGAGAACTTGGAGAGAGAGAGAGAGAGAGAGATGAGCTACTTGAGCTGGAAGAGAGAGAAGCGAGAGCTTGGAGAGAGAGGCGAGAGCTTGGAGAGAGAGAGAGAGCGAGAGCTTGGAGAGAGAAGAAGGCGGGCTTGGAAGAGAAGGCAAACTTGGAGAGAGAGAGAAAGGCGAGAGCTTAAGAGAGAGAAGAGGCAGGCCTGGAGCAGAGAGAGAGGCGGGCTTGGAGAGGAGAGAGGCGAGGCTTGGAGGAGCAGGAAGGCCGAGAAACTTGGAGAGGAAGGCCAGGAGCGAGAGCTTGGAGAGAGAGGCGAGAGCTTGGAGAGAGGCGGAGCTTGGAGAGAGAGGCGGAGCTTGGAGAGAGGAGTCACGAGAACGGAGAGTCTGAGAACTTGGAGAGAGAGAAGCGAGAACTTGGAGGCGAGAACTTGGAGAGAGGCGGAGACTTGGAGAGGCGGGAACTTGGAGAGAGAGAGAGCGAGAACTTGGAGAGAGAGAGGCGAGAACTTGGGAGAGAGGCGAGAACTTGGAAGAGAGAGAGAGCGGGGGAACTGGAGAGAGGCGGAGAACTTGGAGAAGAAGGCGAGAACTTGGAGAGAGAAGGCGGAGCTTAGGAAGGAGCGGGCCGAGAGCTTGGAAGGCCGGAAGCTTGGAGAAGCGAGAGCTTGGAAGGCGGAGGCTTGGAAGGCGAGAGCTGGAGAGAAGCGGGAGCTTGGAGGAGAAGGCGGCGAGCTTGGAGAGAGAGGAGAAGCGGGCTTGGAGAAGGCGAGAGCTGGAGAGAAGGCGAAGGCTTGGAGGCGAGCTTGGAGAGAGAGAGAGCGGAGCTTAGGCGAGGCAGAAAGGTGAGACAGAGAAGGCGAGAGGCTTGGAGAGAGAGACAAGAGGAAGGCGAGAGCTTGGAAGGCGGAGCGAGGGCTTGGAGAGAGAAGCGAGAGAAGCGAGGAGCTTGGAGAGAGAGAGAGAGGCTTGGAGAGAGAGGCTTGGAGAGACAGAGAGGCGAGGCAGGAGAGAAGCGAGCTTGGAGGTGAGCTTGGAGGCGAGCTTGGAGAGGCTGAGCTGGAGAGAGAGAGCGAGAGCTTGGAGAGGCGAGCGCAGAGAGAGAGAGAGGCGGAAGCTTGGAGAGAGAGAGCGAGGCTTGGAGAGGCGAGCTTGGAGAGAAGGCGAGAGCAGAGAAGGCGGAAGCACGGAGAAGGCGAGCTTGGAGAGAAGGCGAGAGCTTGGGTGCGACCAGCGGAGAAACTTGGAGAGAAGCGAGGGGAGCTTGGAGAGGCTGTGACGAGGCTTGGAGAAGGCGGCGAGTGAGCTTGGAGAAAGGCGGCGAGGCTTGGAGAGAGAGAAAGCGAGAGCTTAGAGAGAGAAAAGCGGGAGCTTGGAGAGAGAGAGAGAGAGCGGAGCTTGGAGAGAGGCTGGCCAGAGCTTGGAGAAAGCCTTGACCTCTGGAGCGGCGAGCTGGCTGGAAACACTGGAGAGAGGCGGAGCTTGGAGAGGAGAGGCAGAGCTGGAGAGAGAGCGAGGCTTAGAGAGGCGAGAGGCTTGGAGAGAGAGCGAGAGGCTTGGAGGAGGCGAGCTTGGAGGTAGCGAGCCGGAGCGAGCAGGCTTGGAGAGGTAGGCGCTTGGCCGATGAAGCTTGGAGAGAGGGAGTATGCACGTGAGGCGGAGAGAGAGGCTGGCGAGAAAGCGGAGAGAAGGCGGCGAGCTTGGAGGAGAAGGCGCTGTGGCGAGAGCTTGGAGAGAGAGAAGCGAGAGCTTGGAGAGAGAGGCGAGCTTGGAGAGAGAGCGAGGCTGGAGGGAGAGAGGCGGGAGCTTGGAGAGAGAGAGAGAGAAGCGAGCTTGGAGAGAGAGGCGAGAGCTTGGAGAGAGAGGGAGGAGGCGGGAAGCTTGGAGGAGAGAAGGCAGGAAAGCTTGGAGAGAGGAAGCTGAGAGCCTGGAGAGAGAAAGCGAGAGCTTGGAGAGAGAAGCGATCAAGCGAGCAGAGAGAGAGAGGAGAGCAAGAGCTTGGAGGAGAGGAGAGAGGCGAGAGGGGCGAGCTTAGGCGGAGAGAGAGAGAGAGAGAGAGAGCGCGGGCTTAGCGGGGAGAGAGAGAGGCGAGAGCTTGGAGAGAGAGAGAGGCTTGGAGAGAGAGAGAGAGGAAGCGAGAGAGGCGGAGCTTAGAGGGAGAGAGGAAGCGAGCGCTTGGAGAGAGAGAGAGAAGCGAGGCGCTTGGAGAGGAAGAGAAGCGGCCGAGCGCTTGGAGAAGAAGAGAGGAAGCTGACAGCGCTTAGAGAGAAGAGAGAAGCCAGCAGCTGGAGAGAGAGAAAAGCGGCGGCGCGTGGAGAAGAGAAGCGAGCGCTTGGAGGAGAGAGAGAGAGAGAGAGAGGCTGACGGAACTTGGAGAGAAGAGAGAGAGAGAAAGCGGCAAGCGCTGGAGAGAGAAAGGCTTAGAGAGAGGCTTAGAGAGAGAGAGAGAGAGAGCTTGGAGAGAGAGAGAGAGAGAGAGAGAGCTTGGAGAGAGAGAGCTTAGAGAGAGAGGCTTGGACAGAGAGAGAGGAAGCTTGGAGAGGCGGAGCTTGGAGACAGAGAGGCTGAGCTTGGAGAGAAGGCCGAGATCTTGGAGAGAGAGAGAGAGGCGAGAAGGCGAGGAAAAGCTTGGAGAGAGAGAAGGCGGAGCTTGGAGAGACAGAGGCCAGAGCTTGGAGAAGCGAGCAGGAAGCTTGGAGAGAGAAAGCGAGAGCTTGGGAGAAGCGGAGCTTGGAGAGAGGCGAGGCTTGGAGAGAGGCGAGAGCTTAGAGAGGAAAGGCGAGAGCTTGGAGAGAGAAGGCCATGGCCGAGAAGCTTAAGAGAAGCCGCGGCGAGAAGCTTGGAGCGGAAGCCCATGGCTTGGAGAGAGAAGAGGAAAGCGAGCTTGGAGAGAGGAAGCGAAAGGCTTGGAGAAAGCGGCGAAGCTTTCTGGAGAAGGCGAGCGAGAGCTTGGAAGAAAGGCCTTGGCGAAGCAGGAGAGAAGCGACGAAGCTTGGAGAGAGCGCGAGCGAAGCTTATGGAGAGAAAGCGGCGAAGCTGGAGAGAGAGAGGCGGCTTGGAGAGAGAGAGAGGCGAAACTGGAGAGAGAGAGAGGCCCAGGCTTGGAGAGGAGAAGGCGAGGCTTGGAGAGCTTAGAGAAAGCGGAGAGCTTGAGAGAGAGAAGCGGGAAGCTTGGAGAGGAGAGAGGCGGGAGCTTGGAGAGAAGAGAGGCGAGGCTTGGAGAGAGAGAGGGCAAGGAGCTTAGGAGAGAGAGAGAGGAAGCGAGGCTTAGGAGAGAAGAGAGAGAGAGCCGGAGGCTTGGAGAGAGAGAGAGAGAGAGGCAAAGGCTTGGAGAGAGAGAGCGGAGCTTAGGAGAGGCGAGAGCTTGGAGAAGCGGGAGCTTGGAGAGAAGCGAGAGCTGGGTATGGCAGAGGCTGGAGCTTAGACCGAGACTGGAGGAAGAAGGCCTTGACGAGAAAACGGAGAGAGAGGCGTGACGAGAGCTTGGAGAAAGAGAGGCCAGTGAGCTTAGAGGAAAATGGCAGCGAGAGCTTGGAGAGAAGGCGTGAGAGCTTAGAAGAGAAGCGAGCTTGGAGAGAGAGAGAGCGAGAGCTTGGAGAGAGAGAGAGCGAGCTTGGAGAGAGAGAGAGAGAGAAGCGAGAGCTTGGAGAGAGAGAGAGAGGCGAGAAGCTTGGAGAGAGAGAGGCGAGGCTTGGAGAGAAGGCGAGCTTGGAGAGAGAAGCGAGCTTGGAGAGAGAAAGCGAGCAGGCTTAGGAGAGAGAGAGAGAGCGGGGCTTGGAGAGAGAGGCGATCAAGCGAGCAGAAACGGGCAAGGCTTGGAGAGAGAGACAGGCTTGGAGAGGGCGAGAGGCCGAAAAGCTTAGGCGAGAGAGAGAGAGAGAGAGAGAGAGAGGCGAGCTTAGGCGAGAGAGAAAGCGAGCTTAGAGAGAGAGAGCTTGGAGAGAGAGAGAAGAGCGAGAAAGCGGGAGGGTGAGCTTAGAAGAGAGAAGAAAGCAGAGCGCTTGGAGATGACGGAGCGGCTTGGAAGGGGAAGCGTGGCGCTTATGGAAGAAAGCGGCGGCAGAAGAAGAAAGCGGCCCAGCGCTGACGGAAGGCGGCTTAGGTAACGGTAAGCAGAGGAGAGGCAGCGGCAGGAAGAAGAGAAGCGGCAGCGAGCGCTTGGAGAGAGAGAGAGAAAGCGAATGGCGGTGACGCAGAAGAAGAGAGAAGAGAGAGCGAAGAAAACGGCCAGCGGCTTGGAGAGGAGAGGAGCTTAGAGAGAGGGAGAGAGAGAGAGAGAGGCTTGGAGAGAGAGAGAGAGAGGCTTGGAGGAGAGAGCTTAGAGAGAGGGCTTGGACAGAGAGAGAAAGCTTGGAGGAAAGGCGAGCTTGGAGAGACAGAGACGAAAGCGAGGCTTGGAGAGAGAGGCGAGATCTTGGAGAGAGAGAGAGAGAGAGAGGCGGAGGCAGAGCGAGAGCAGAGAAGAATGAGGCGAGCTTGGAGAGAGACAGAGGCGAGAGCTTGGAGAAGGCGGAGCTTGGAGAAGGCGAGAGCTTGGAGAGAGGGCGAGGGCTTGGGAGGCGGAAGCTTGGAGGAGGGGAGCTTGGAGAGAAGCGAGAGCTTGGAGAGAGGCGCGGCCCGAGCTTGCCCAGAAGAGAGCGAGGCGAAGCTTGGAGAGAAGGCCTTGGCGAGAAAGCGGAGAGAGAGAGGCGAGCTTGGAGAGAGAGAGAAGCGAGGAGCTTGGAAGAGCGGCTGGAGCTTAGAGAGAGCGCGGCGAGAAAACCGCTGGAGAGAAGGCGAGCGAGGCTTGGAGAAGGCTGCGGCGAAAGCTTGGAGGAGAGGCCCAGCGGCGAGAGCTTGGAGAGGCGCGGCGAGAAGCTTGGAGAGAGCTGAGAGCTTGGCGGAAGCTTGGAGGAGAGAAGAGAAGGCGAAAGCTTGGAGAGAGGCTGGCTTGGAAGAGAGAGAGCGAGAGCTTGGAGAGAAGCGACGAGGCTTGGAGCTTGGAAGGCGAAACTTGGAGAGAGAGAAGGCGAAAGCTTGGAGAGAGAGAGAGAAGCGAGGCTTGGAGAGAGAGAAATGAGAGCTTGGAGAGGAGAGAGGCGAGCTTGGAGAGAGAGAGAGAGAGAGAGGCGAGAGCTTGGAGAGAAGAGAGAGGCGAGGGGCTTGGAGAGAGAGAGAGAGAGAGAGAGAGAGAGAGAGAGAGAGAGAGAGAGAAGCGAGCGAGCGCTTAGGAAGCGAGCGAGGCTTATGGAAGAGAAGGCGAGCTTGGGAGGAGAAGGCGAAAGGCTTGGAGAGAGAGGCGAAAGCTTGGAGAGGAGAGAGCGAAAAGCTTAGGAGAGAGAGGAAGGCGGAGCTTGGAGAGAGAGAGGCGCGAGGCTTGGAGGGAGAGAGAGGCCTTGAGTGAGCTTGGAGAGAGAGGCAGGAGCTTGGAGAGAGAGGAGAGCGGAGCTTGGAGAGAGAGGCGAGGCTTGGAGAGTCACGAGAACGGAGAGAGAGTCAGGGAACTTGGAGGAAAGTCAGGAGAACTTGGAGAGAGAGGCGAGAGCTTGGAAGGCGAGGCTTGGAGAAGGCAGGCAGAGCTTGGAGAGGCGAGGCGAAAGGCTTGGAAGGCAGAGGCAGGAGGCTTGGAGAGGAAGCGAGCGAGGCTGGAAGGAGCGAGGCCGAGAAAGCTTGGAGAGAGAGGCGAGAGCTTGGAGAGAGAGAGAGAGGCCGGAGAGCTTGGAGAGAGACAGAAGAGAAGGCGAGCTTGGAGAGAGAGACAGAGAGGCGAGGAAGCTTGGAGAGAGAAGGCGAGACGAGAGAGAAGCGAGAGCTTGGAGAGAGAGAAAGCTTGGAGAGAAAGCTTGAGGGAGAGAGACAGAGAGCTTGGAGAGAGAGACAGAGAAGCGAGAGCTTGGAGAGAGAGACAGAGAGAGCGAGAGCTTGGAGAGAGAGAAGCGCAAGGAGCTTAGAGAGAGAGAAGAAGGCAAGAGAGGCTTGGAGAAGCGGGAGAGCTTGGAGAGGCCGAGAGAGCTTAAGGCTCATTGGCGAGAAAGGCTAGGCCCAGACGAAAGCTTGATGAAGCCCATGTGGCCGAGCTTAGGCCTTGGCCAGAAACTTAGATAGGCCATGGCGGAAAGCAGAGGAGAAGGCTTTGGCGAGAGCGGAGCTTAGAGAAAGGCCTGGCGAAACTTGGAGCGGCGAGCAAGCTGGCGAAGGCAGAAAGCTTGACGAGAAACTTGGAAAATGTGAGCTTGGAGAAAAGCGGCTGAAAGCTGGAAAGCGCGAACTTAGAAGAGAAGCGAGCTTAGAGGAAGAGAAAGCGAAAACTTGGAAGAGAGAAAGCGGGGCTTGGAGGCGGGAGCTTGGAGAGAGGCGAAGCTTAGAGAAAGCGGGAAAACTTGGAGAGAGAGAGGCGAAGCGAAAAGCGAGGCGAAGCAAGCGAAAGCAAGCAGAAGAAAGCCGAGAACTTAGAGAGAGAGCCAGAGCTTGGAGAGAGAGAGAGAGAGCTTGGAGAGAGAAGGCGAAGCTTGAAGAGAAGCGGAAAGCGAGCGGAGCTTGGAGAAAGGAGAGAAGAAAGAGAAAGCGGGCGAGCTTTTTGGAAGCGGGAGAGAGAGAAGAGCGAGAGCTTAGAGGGAGAGAGAGAAGAGAAGCGGAAACTTGGAGAGAGGCGAGGCGGAGAGCTTGGAGAGAGAGAGAGCGAGAGCTTGGAGAGGCGGCGAGCTTGGAGAGAGACAAGCGAGAGCTTAGAGAGACAGAGAGGCGAGAGCTTGGAGCGAAGAAGCGAGCTTCGGAGAGAAGAAGAAGGCTCGGAGAAAGCTGGAGAGAGAAGAGAGCTTCGGAGAGAGAAGGCGAGAATGAGAAAGCGAAGCTTAGAAGAAAGCGAACTTCGGAGAGAAGCGAAGCTTCGGAGAAGAAAGCGAAGCTCAGAGAGAAAGCGAGCTTCGGAGAAGAAGGCGAAACTTCGGAGAGAGCGAAGAAGAGAAAGCGAGCTTCGGAGAGAAGAGCGAGGCTTCGGAGAGCGAAGCTTGAGAGAGAAAGCGAAGCTTCAGGAGAGAAGCGAGCTGAGAAGCGAGCTTCGGAGAAGAGAAGCGAGAGCTTCGGAGAAGAAGAAAGCGAAACTTCGGAGAGAGAAAGCGAGCTTCGGAGAAGAGAAAGCGAGCTTCGGAGAGAGAGAAGAAGCGGAGAGAGAGAAGGCGAGAGCTTCGGAGAGAGAGAGAGAGCGAGAGCTCGGAGAGAGAGAGAGAAGCGAGAGCTCGGAGAGAGAGAGAGCGAGAGCTCGGAGAGAGAGAGAGAGAGCGAGAGTTCGGAGAGAGAGCGAGAGAGAGAGAGAGCGAGAGCTCGGAGAGAGAGAGAGAAACTATTTGACCACGGTTACTGATCAAAACCTTAGAAAAACCTTGACAAAGTACAGGCTCAGTGAGCACAGCCTTGCCATTGAGAAGGAGTAGACACAGGAAAACCTGGCTGCCTGTAGAGGAAGGCTGTGCAACCACTGCACCACAGCAGAACCTGAGACAGAGCTGCATTTCCTGACAAAATGTCAAAAATATAAAACAATTAGAGAGTGTCATTTCCCCAAATTTGAAACCCATATTCAAGGTTTCAAAGACCTCTCTGATGAGAATAGGCTACCCATCCTGTTGGGGAGGAAACAGAAAGCTGTGGGCTGGCAGCGCACTACATCACTGCCTGCCATAAGATGAGGGACAGTGTCTGACAGACCAATCAACCTGCACATGTCTTCTACTGTATGCTTATTGTTGTTGTTCAATGTAGTTATTGTTGTTACTGTTGTCCTGTTGACAATTTTGATTATTAATTATGTTCATATTATAAATATCAAATGTAAGCTTTGGCAATATGTACATTGTTACGTCATGCCAATAAAGCAAATTGAATTGAATTGAATTGAATTGAGAGAGAGAGAGCGAGAGCTCGGAGAGAGAGAGGCGAGGCTTCGGAGAGAGAGAGAGAGGCGAGAGCTTGGAAGCGAGAGCTTGGAGAGGAGCGAGGCGAGCTTGGAGAGAGAGAGCTTAGAGAGGAGAGAGAGGCGAGGCTTGGAGAGAAGGCGAGAGCTTGGAGAGAGAGAGAGCTTGGAGAGAGAGAGAGAGGCGAGAGAGGCGAGAGCTTGGAGAGGCGAGCTTGGAGAGCGAGAGCTTGGAGAGGCGAGCTTGGAGAAGCGAGGCGAGCTTGGAGAGAGAGACAGAGAGAGAGCGAGAGCTTGGAGAGAGAGACCGAGAGAGAGACAGAGAGAGAGCGAGTGCTTGGAGAGAGAGAGCGAGGCTTAGAGAGAGAGGAGAGCTTGGAGAGAGAGAGAGAGAGAGAGAGAGGCGAGCTTGGAGAGAGAGACAGAGAGAGAGAGAGAGAGAGCTTGGAGAGAGAGAGAGAGCAAGGCTTGGAGAGAGAGAGAGAGAGAGAGAGAGAGGCGAGAGCTTAGAGAGAGAGAGAGAGAGAGAGAGAGAGAGAGAGAGGCGAGAGCTTGGAGAGAGGCGAGAGGCAGAGCTTGGAGAGAGAGAGAGAGGCGAGAGCTTGGATTGAGAGAGAGGCGAGGCTTGGAGAGAGAGAGAGGCGAGAGCTTGGAGAGAGAGAGAGAGAGGCGAGAGCTTGGAGAGAGAGAGAGAGAGGAGAGAGAGAGAGGCGAGCTTGGAGAGAGAGAGAGAGAGAGGCGAGAGCTTGGAGAGAGGCGAGAGAGAGAGAGGCGAGGCTTGGAGAGAGAGAGAGAGAGAGAGAGAGAGAGCTTGGAGAGAGAGAGCTTGGAGAGAGAGAGAGAGAGAGAGGCTTGGAGAGAGAGAGAGAGAGGCGAGAGCTTGGAGAGAGAGAGAGAGCGAGCTTGGAGAGAGAGAGAGAGAGAGCTTGGAGAGAGAGAGAGAGAGAGAGAGAGAGCTGAGAGAGAGCTTGAGAGAGAGAGAGAGAGAGAGAGAGAGAGAGAGCTTGGAGAGAGAGAGAGAGAGAGAGAGAGAGAGCTTGGAGAGAGAGAGAGAGAGAGCTGAGAGAGAGAGAGAGAGAGAGAGCGAGAGAGCGAGAGAGCGAGAGAGCGAGAGAGAGAGCGCGCTTGGAGAGAGAGAGAGAGCGAGAGCTTGGAGAGAGAGAGAGAGGGGTACATTGTTGTGCTCCTCGGCCGGGTCCTACGCAAGCCCATGATTCATTGCAAATGAAATGTCAACCTGGTATGCTGTAATGCGGGGCGGCCCGCTCCCCTGCTGTGTAATTGAATTTTACAGCCGTATAAACAACAGTCAGTGGGGAGTGTGTGTGTGTGTTATTAACGCTGGTGTTTATGTGCGGAGGCCTCTGATTGGCCATCAGAGAGAGTAGAGGCCCCAGGGGGACAGCAGCAGAAACACACAGACGGGTTGGTACGGCGGAGATGTCACCTACTAGCAACTGCACTGACACCGACGGTCACACACACACACACTAACGGCCTACACATACTTCAATGCCCCACACACACACACACAGCAGCCCACGGTGCCCTTCCCCCACACACAGACTGAAACTAATGTAACATGTATACGAGGGCCCGAGGCAAAAATGAAAACACCAAGCTCCGTGGTCCATTAAAGACCTGGTGTATGTAAAATATAGTGTGCCATCAACGTGACTGGACGACAACAACGATGGTTTCCAACACCAGGGCTGTTTTTCTTAAAGAAGTTAAAAACCGCTTCCTGTTTTGTTTCCTTGTCACGATACTAACGAGTATCGCAAACACTGGTATCGTCCCAGCCCTAATACACACATTCACGCACCTTACATCACATAGCCATCAAAATAACTGAATTGTTCATAAAAGACTTAACCGCCCTACTCTGGACCCATATGAACGAGGCGGAAACCAGGGGTCTGTGATGATCCAACAGACGGCTCGTATTCCATCACAGGTGGCGTGTGGAGGGGAACTGTGTCCCTCCTGGCAGCCCTGGGGACAGTCTACCCACCCTAACTAACCCCTCCAGATGACATCACCCCGCCCTCAGCTATCCCCTCCCCCAGGGACGGATAGTGGGCTCTCGCAAACCACCAACCACAGCTGAAGTCCCCAATACAACCCGCCGTCCCTAACGTCCCCACACATCCACCCTGGGACTTTTGATCTCAAAGGGACTCCAGCGTCTGCATCTAGAGCTGGGATAGGATGCCCAGTCACCACAGGGATGGCTCTTCCGGGGTCAGTTTTATCCCCCAGGGGGTGTGTGTGACTGTGTGTGTGTTAGGAGGGGGGGGCAATGGGAGCATACAACAGTTTTATCACCAGTTACAGCTCAGCGGTTTACCAGCCCGCCTGCCCGCCCGCCTGCCCGCTCGTAAAACCACCAGGGATTTATAGACTACGCTATGGGGGGTTTAGAGCTGGATGGGCAGTGGTGTGTGTGTGTCTGGGTGCTTGTCTGTCTGTCAGAGGGCGGTGGGCTACTGGAACAGTAAATCAAGCGAACGCATGGCCTGTCACAGCTCTGTGTGTTGGGACTGTACCTGTCTACAGTCATGTCTGTCGTCAGTGTTAAGTGTGTGTGGATTTACAGTGGTGACAGAAAATCAATTGGTCAAGTGTGTGTGTGTGTGTGTAAATGAATGTGTCCGGGAGTCCTTGTGTTTTTCAAACCAAAATGACAAACCGAGTTCATCACTGTGTGTGCGTCCCTGGCACAGCATGGGGGACAGTGTGTGTGTCCCTGGCACAACATGGGGGACAGCGTGTGTGTCCCTGGCACAACATGGGGGACAGCGTGTGTGTCCCTGGCACAGCATGGGGGACAGCGTGTGTGTCCCTGGCACAGCATGGGGGACAGCGTGTGTGTCCCTGGCACAGCATGGGGGACAGTGTGTGTGTCCCTGGCACAGCATGGGGGACAGTGTGTGTGTCCCTGGCACAGCATGGGGGACAGTGTGTGTGTCCCTGGCACAGCATGGGGGACAGTGTGTGTGTCCCTGGCACAGCATGGGGGACAGTGTGTGTGTCCCTGGCACAGCATGGGGACAGTGTGTGTGTCCCTGGCACAGCATGGGGACAGTGTGTGTGTCCCTGGCACAGCATGGGGACAGTGTGTGTGTCCCTGGCACAGCATGGGGACAGTGTGTGTGTCCCTGGTACAGCATGGGGGACAGTGTGTGTGTCCCTGGCACAGCATGGGGGACAGTGTGTGTGTCCCTGGCACAGCATGGGGGACAGTGTGTGTGTCCCTGGCACAGCATGGGGGACAGCGTGTGTGTCCCTGGCACAGCATGGGGGACAGCGTGTGTGTCCCTGGCACAGCATGGGGACAGCGTGTGTGTCCCTGGCACAGCATGGGGAACAGCGTGTGTGTCCCTGGCACAGCATGGGGGACAGCGTGTGTGTCCCTGGCACAGCATGGGGGACAGCGTGTGTGTCCCTGGCACAGCATGGGGGACAGCGTGTGTGTCCCTGGCACAGCATGGGGACAGTGTGTGTGTCCCTGGTACAGCATGGGGACAGTGTGTGTGTCCCTGGCACAGCATGGGGACAGTGTGTGTGTCCCTGGCACAGCATGGGGGACAGTGTGTGTGTCCCTGGCACAGCATGGGGGACAGTGTGTGTGTCCCTGGCACAGCATGAGGGACAGTGTGTGTGTCCCTGGTACAGCATGAGGGACAGTGTGTGTGTCCCTGGCACAGCATGGGGGACAGTGTGTGTGTCCCTGGCACAGCATGGGGGACAGTGTGTGTGTCC
The DNA here is from genome assembly GCA_030435695.1 of Brachymystax lenok tsinlingensis. Taxonomy (NCBI): domain Eukaryota; kingdom Metazoa; phylum Chordata; class Actinopteri; order Salmoniformes; family Salmonidae; genus Brachymystax; species Brachymystax lenok. The sequence goes on from CM059799.1 coordinate 33,375,290, forward strand.
CTGGCACAGCATGGGGGACAGTGTGTGTGTCCCTGGCACAGCATGAGGGACAGTGTGTGTGTCCCTGGTACAGCATGAGGGACAGTGTGTGTGTCCCTGGCACAGCATGGGGGACAGTGTGTGTGTCCCTGGCACAGCATGGGGGACAGTGTGTGTGTCCCTGGCACAGCATGGGGGACAGTGTGCGTCCGACTCTCCCCACTGACTATGACCTTCCCTCTGAGCAGGGGGTCCTTTCTCCATCGCTCTCCCTCCCTCTACCCCCCTCTATCCTTCATCGGAGGGCCCTTGATCTCGGGAGGAGTGTGGAGTTCATGAACACACCATCCATCCATCACCCAGTTCAAACCTCGACACACTACATACAGCCGCAAGAAGGAACTGGGCTGTTAGTGTGTGTGTGTTTTTGCAATTCATCCGTGTGTGTGCGTGTTTAATTTGTCTGTGTACTGTATGTATGCGTTTCATCCCTGTGTGTGTGTATAAACATAGAAACAGTTCACTGCTCAGAGCGACCCATTCCCAGCTCAACTGAGGCACACACCCAGCCCAATACGCTGGATGATACCGAGTGGAAATAACTCATTCAACAGTAGATTACCTGTCATCCATTACAATGTCATTCTGTGTCAGCCTTCACAACAGTGGACAGAGATAAACAAAGACAGACAGGGTGTCATACATTTGCATGTGAGAGTGTGTGGGGCTGATACCAACGCTCTGCTGAGCCATCGGAGAGAGGACGTGCCTTTGAGCATGTAGACATGCGGGTGCATTTGTCGTGTGTGTATGGGGGGTGCGTATGTCGTGTGTGTGTGTACGTGGGTGTGTATGTAGTGTGTGTTTGCCCGGGTGTGTACGTGGGTGTGTATGTAGTGTGTGTTTGCCTGGGTGTGTACGAGGGTGGATGTAGTGTCTGTTTGCCTGGGTGTGTATGTGGGTGTGTTTGCCCGGGTGTGTACGTGGGTGTGTATGTAGTGTGTGTTTGCCTGGGTGTGTACGTGGGTGGATGTAGTGTCTGTTTGCCTGGGTGTGTATGTGGGTGTGTTTGCCTGGGTGTGTACGTGGGTGTGTATGTAGTGTGTGTATGTGGGTGTGTGTGTGTGTGTGTGTGTATGTATGTGAGTGTATGTATGTATGTATGTGAGTGTGTGTGTGTGTATGTAGTGTGTGTATGTGGGTGTGTGTGTATGTGGGTGTGCATGTAGTGTGTGTATGTGTGTATGTAGTCTGTATATGTGGGTGTGTATGTGGGTGTGTATGTAGTGTGTATATGTGGGTGTGTATGTAGTGTGTATGTAGTGTGTATATGTGGGTGTGTATGTAGTGTGTGTATGTGGGTATGTATGTAGTGTGTGTATGTGGGTATGTATGTAGTGTGTGTATGTGGGTGTGTATGTAGTGTGTATATGTGGGTGTGTATGTAGTGTGTGTATGTGGGTGTGTACAGTATATCACAAAAGTGAGTACACCCCTCACATTTTTGTAAATATTTGAGTATATCTTTTCATGTGACAACACTGAAGAAATGACACTTTGCTACAATGTAAAGTAGTGAGTGTACAGCTTGTATAACAGTGTAAATTTGCTGTCCCCTCAAAATAACTCAACACACAGCCATTAATGTCTAAACCGCTGGCAACAAAAGTGAGTACACCCCTAAGTGAAAATGTCCAAATTGGGCCCAATTAGCCATTTTCCCTTCCCGGTGTCATGTGACTCTTTAGTGTTACAAGGTCTCAGGTGTGAATGGGGAGCAGGTGTGTTAAATTTGGTGTCATCGCTCTCACACTTCCTCATACTGACTGGTCACTGGAAGTTCAACATGGCACCTCATGGCAAAGAACTCTCTGAGGATCTGAAAAAAAGAATTATTGCTGTACATAAAGATGGCCTGGGCTATAAGAAGATTGCCAAGACCCTGAAACTGAGCTGCAGCACGGTGGCCAAGACCATACAGCGGTTTAACTGGATAGGTTCCACTCAGAACAGGCCTCGCCATGGTCGACCAAAGAAGTTGAGTGCACGTGTTTAGCGTTATATCCAGAGGTTGTCTTTGGGAAATAGACGTATGAGTGCTGCCAGCATTGCTGCAGAGGTTGAAGGGGTGGGGGGGTCAGCCTGTCAGTGCTCAGACCATACGCCGTACACTGCATCAAATTGGTCTGCATGGCTGTTGTCCCAGAAGGAAGCCTCTTCTAAAGATGATGCACAAGAAAGCCCACAAACAGTTTGCTGAAGACAAGCAGACTAAGGACATGGATTACTGGAACCATGTCCTGTGGTCTGATGAGACCAAGATAAACTTATTTGGTTCAGATGGTGCAAGCGTGTGTGGCGGCAACCAGGTGAGGAGTACAAAGACAAGTGTGTCTTGCCTACAGTCAAGCATGGTGGTGGGAGTGTCATGGTCTGGGGCTGCATCAGTGCTGCCGGCACTGGGGAGCTACAGTTCATTGAGGGAACCATGAATGCCAACATGTACTGTGACATACTGAAGCAGAGCATGATCCCCTCCCTTCGGAGACTGGGCCGCAGGGCAGTATTCCAACATGATAATGACCCCAAACACACCTCCAAGACGACCACTGCCTTGCTAAAGAAGCTGAGGGTAAAGGTGATGGACTGGCCAAGCATGTCTCCAGACCTAAACCCTATGGAGCATCTGTGGGGCATCCTCAAACGGAAGCTAGAGGAGTGCAAGGTCTCTAACATCCACCAGCTCCGTGATGTTGTCATGGAGGAGTGGAAGAGGACTCCAGTGGCAACCTGTGAAGCTCTGGTGAACTCCATGCCCAAGAGGGTTAAGGCAGTCCTGGAAAATGATGGTGGCCACACCAATTTGGACATTTTCACTTAGGGGTGTACTCACTTTTGTTGCCAGCGGTTTAGACATTAATGGCTGTGTGTTGAGTTATTTTGAGGGGACAGCAAATTTACACTGTTATACAAGCTGTACACTGACTACTTTACATTGTAGCAAAGTGTCATTTCTTCAGTGTTGTCACATGAAAAGATATACTCAAATATTTACAAAAATGTGAGGGGTGTACTCACTTTTGTGATATACTGTATGTAGTGTGTGTGTGTGGGTGTGTACGTGTCTCAGAGAGAACTGCATTATAAAAGTTATCTGCATCAGAGAGTCTCTCCAGGAACTTAAAATTAGGTTTTGGAGTTGGTGGGTTGGTGAGTCATCACACACACACACACACTTGAATTACCCCATTCCCTCTCGAGGCTAGCTGAATCAGACTGTATGTGAGACTAGGCTGCCAGGGGCTCTGAGGGGACATTGATAGTGTACACTCTGTAGGGAGGGAGGAGACATTTAACCCCCCCTCCTGGCTGTGTATGCCCCTCTAGCCCCTTGAGGGAGGTGCCCTTCTGGGACTGGCTGCTGACTGGAGTCAACACTAGACACAGGGGGCACCAGGAGGAAGGAGAGGGGGACAAGGAAGTGATAGAGAGGAGGAAAAGAGGGGAGGAGAATGTACAAGTAGAGGAAAGAAAGAGGCGCAAGCGATATGAAAGAGGAGGCAGGATAAAAGAAAGAGAACGACAAGAGGGAGAGAAGGAAGACTTGAGTAGAGGGGGCTTCTCTATTCCATCACATGGGTAGTATAGCACCGAAGGTGTTCAGCTTCTCGCTTTCCTCCCTCCCTCCCCTCTCCCTTCCCATTTCTCAGTGTGAAAGCCAACCCACATTAACCCTAGGGCTCAGTAGGAGCTCCTTATACCACGCCGGCACTGGAAATGTCACTGATAACATTCCCCTCAGGGTGTCAATCATGACACACACACACACACCGCTGCATACTGTGTGTGTCAGGCTATAGATGACAGAGAGAGACAGATGGAGTGAGTTAAGGACAGCTTGTGCATGTTAGTCAGTGTGGTAGTAAGCCAGAGTCTGTGCACGCATATGTGCCATTGTGTTTGTGCGTACGTATGTGTGTAATGTGTATGTGTGCGAGTCGTCCATCTCTGTGTGTGTGTGTGAGTAAATGTGTGTGCCATAGGAGAGACGCAGGTGTCTGTGGAAATGTCATTCATTTTCTTCGGGTTGGGGACAAATGACGACAAAATGAGGCGTCAGAGTGGTGCCAAGGCAAGCTGGCCGAGCAGCCTTCCTACACAGTGAGGGGGCTGGGGGAGAAAACCCACTGCGGCCTAGCAGAGTTGTGAATACAGAGACCCAGACGCAGCCTGGTGACACACACGCACGCGCGTACAGATACATTACGCACACACACGCACAAACTCACAAAACACACAGGCACACACTCCCACACACATTGTATGCATGTGTTTGTGCATACTAACAGTCCATTTCAATACTTCTGCTCTCTACTGTTGGTTACTTAGAAGCAGGGGAGTGCCAGGTTAGCACAACGGGATTGATTTGACATGCACAGGCCACAGCTGTTTTGAGTTATATGCAATCTGATTCTAGACCAGTGTTAACCAACTGATATTGTTGAGTCGGGACACAGCTAAGGTGACTCTGGGTCAGTTATTAGGCGTCCTCGGCTCACTTCTCACTGCGGTGCGTGGGAGGGTTGTGTGTGATGTGTGTGTCGGACCGACGTCTCTCAGAACAGCGTGCTCAAAGAGTCATGATACAGAGAACACGCCACGCTGGCACACGCGCGCAAAATCCCGACATTTATCTAGTGATTTAACGTATCGAACACCTGGGTCATCTCTTTCCATTGAAATCGTTTCAGGGGGCGAAAGAAAACATGGGAGATAAACTTTAAAACTGCAACGAACGTTCTTCTTACAATACATTGTAGCCCATTTTCTGATCATTAGCGAAATGGAACCTGTAAATATGTCCTAAATCAGGATAGAATTGTTCAATTTATGAAACTATAGTCTACCCTGAGTGTACAAAACATTAGGAACGTGCTTCTACACCTGCGTTGCTTGCTGTTTGGGGTTTTAGGCTGGGTTTCTGTATAGTACTTTGTGATGTCGGCTGATGTAAGAAGGGCTTTATAAATACATTTGATTAATTGATTGATAGGAACTCCTGCTCTTTCCATGACAGACTGACCAGGTGAGTCCAGGTGAACGCTATGATCCCTTATTGATGTCACTTGTTAAATCCACTTCAATCAGTGTAGATGAAGGGGAGGAGACAGGTTAAAGAAGGATTTTTAAGCCTTGAGACGATTGAGACATGGATTGTGTATGTGTGCCATTCAGAGGGTGAATGGGCAAGACAAGTGATTTAAGTGCCTTTGAACGGGGTATGGTAGTAGGTGCCAGGCGCACCGGTTTGTGTCAAGAACTGCAACGCTGCTGGGTTTTTCACGCTCAACAGTTTTCTGTGTGTATTGAGAACGGTCCATCATCCAAAGGACGTCCAGCCAACTTGACACAACTGTGGGAAGCATTGGAGTCAACTACCACTTTCTGTAGTGGAAACAAAAGGCATTTCCCGCTCCGATTCCTTCTCAAATAAAAATAGAATCAAATCTCTCCCCCCTCCCTCCTCTATATTATCTACTTCCCTGATTCCTAGCCCCTTTGTTCTCTCCCTCTATCTTCTTCATATCCCCTTCTCTCCTTCCGTGTTCCTTTCTTCCCTCCCTTCCTCTCCCTCTTCTTCCTCCCGGGTGAAGGAAGGCAAAGGAGGGCTGAGGGTAAAACCTTGGTTGGGTCTGTTCCAACTCTATTTTATTCTGCGCCACCTGCCAAGCCATTTCAAGGCCCTCCGTGTGCGCGTCCGTGCGCGTGTTACCGGCAGGCCGTCTTCATGGCCCGGCTAATTAAATAAATCAGATGCTGGACTAAAAAGCGTGGGTTTGTCTTTCTCCCGGCAGTGTGTGAATTAATGAAACTGAGCGCAGAGACAGTGAACATTAGTGGGAGGGAGGCTCCACCCGCTTCTGACTTCCAACAGATGGGCAAGGGTGGCGTCATGCCAGGGGAGGCCCAGAGAGCGAAAGACTGAGGGGGTTAGGGAAAAAAAGCGAAAGATGGAGAAAGAGGTGGAGGGAGAGCAGAGAAAGTGCCCAAGACAGCGAGAGAGGTAAAGAGAGGACAAGTCGGAGGGAGAGTGACAGAGGGCCAGCCCTAACAAACACACGACCACTCACCAGTGCGTGGCCTCCCAAAATCCAAGCCCGTTAACCTGTCTCACCCGGGTCTCACCCTGCAATACGGACCCAGCAGAGGAAAGAGGGAGAGAGAAGGAGGAAAGAGGATGGCGCTAAGAGTGAAGCGAGAGTGAGACCAGCGGAGGGGACAGATGGGATGTGAGAGAGGGACCCAGGGGGAAGATGAAGGAGGTGTGGGGGGACTAGGATAGGGTCTCTGTAACCCAGAGGTGTTTGAGGAAGTCAGCGGTACACTAGATATGAAGTGGGAACTCTTAGGGAGTACTCTGGGGAGTGTGTAAGTAAATAGGCCTCAAGCTGTAGGGCAGAGTACGGGGCATAGAGATCGCGACAAGAGGAGCCGCTTCAGGCACCGTCTCTGTAATTATATCCAAGTCAGTTACAGCACCTAGCCTTGATTAAAACAGGAAAACCACAAGAGCACACACACACACACAGGCATGCTAGCGCACACACACACACACACACTTGTGTGCCGAGGCAGACTGTAGGGGGCGAGGGAGGGTTTACAGTAGGCTGGGAGCTTAGACAGACGGCTTCCCAACACAGACAAAGGAAACAAGGTGTGTGTACGAGTAGGTACGTGTGTCATGTCCTCATAAGTCCTTCCCTCTCACACACACACGAAACTCACTAAAACACACGCACAGTTGAACACACACGAAACTCGCTAAACTCCCTCTCTCTTTCTGTACCCCATGCACACACACACCTACCTACTTAATCACCGATGGGCCGCTCTAGCCAGCGTATTAGCACTCTGCTAGACTCCACAGAACAAGGTCTCTCTCTTCACACCCCTTCAGTACCTCTTCAGCACTCTACTCAATACTACTGAGTGGCTCAAACACACCAGGACACGCAATTACTCCCACATGTAAATAAGCGATACAGGACACGAGCAAGTACTCAAAACACACTGCTAAAACATTTTTTTTTAAACACAGTAGTCAAGCAAAAAAAGTATTGTAAAGAAGCCCAGTCTCTCACCTAGAACGTCTATATCTAGAACCCCCCCCCCTCCACACAAAATAAAACACAAGAGGCTGCTGTGTGTCTGTGTATGCGCCAGTGCGTGTGGATTCCCAGCCTAATTCCTCAGTTTAGTGGAGCATTACGGTTGATCAATAGTGCTGGGGGGGGGGGGGCTGTGGGAGTGCAGTCTCTGCATATTCATGCCATTAACACTGAATAGAGCAGTACTCCACTGGGGTTGCCGCTGATGGGGACTGACAAGGCCAATCGCCCACTACAGTCCCAACGAGGCTACAGCTCTCGCTCTACCACTATGCTATTCCCTCTCTCTGTCTGTACTGCTAGCCTCTCTCTCTCTCCTACTAGCCTCTCTCTCTCTGTGCATCTCTGTATGTACTGCTAGCCTGTCTCTCTCTCTCTGTCTGTACTGCTAGCCTCTCTCTCTGTGCGTCTCTGTCTGTACTGCTCTCTCTCTGTGCGGCTCTGTCTGTACTGCTCTCTCTTTTTGTGCGTCTTTGCCTGTACTGCTCTCTCTCTGTCTGTACTGCTCTCTCTCTCTGTGCGTCTCTGTCTGTACTGCTCTCTTTCTGTGCGTCTCTGCCTGTACTGCTCTCTCTCTCTGTGCGTCGCTGTCTGTACTGCTCTCTTTCTGTGCGTCTCTGTCTGTACTGCTCTCTCTCTCTGTGCGTCTGTCTGTACTGCTCTCTTTCTGTGCGTCTCTGTTTGTACTGCTCTCTCGCGCTCTCTGTCTGTGTAAGTTCACACAGTCACAAGCACTCATATATTCTACCAGGAAAATCCAAGCCAGTCAGCCCTGAGGGACTCTTCTCAGTAAAGCAGTAACATTTCTCTCTCTCTCTCTCTCTCTCTCTCTCTCTCTCTCTCTCTCTCTCTCTCTCTCTCTCTCTCTCTCTCTCTCTCTCTCTCTCTCTCTCTCTCTCTCTCTCTCTCTCTCTCTCTCTCTCTCTCTCTCTCTCTCTCTCTCTCTCTCTCTCTCTCTCTCTCTCTCTCTCTCTCTCTCTCTCTCTCTCTCTCTCTCTCTCTCTCTCTCTCTCTCTGCCCCCTCTCAGCCCCCTCTCAGCCCCCTCTCAGCCCCCCTCTGCCTCTCTCTCAATTCAATTCGCTTTATTGGCATGACGTAACAATGTACATATTGCCAAAGCTTACTTTTCATATTTACAATATGAAAATAACAAGAATCAAAATTGTCAACGGGACAACCGTAACAACAATAACCAAGGGTCAAAATAACCATACATTGAACAATAACACTAAGCATACAGTAGAGGACATGTGCAGGTTGATTGGTCTGTCAGACACTGTCCCTCATCTTATGACAGGCAGCAATGTAGTGCGCTGCCAACCCACAACTCTCTGCGTCCTCCCCCAAAAGGATGGGTAGCCTATTCTCATCAGAGAGGTCTTTGAAACCTTGAATAAGGATTTCAAATTTGGGGAAATGACAGTCTAATTGTTTTATATTTTGTCAGGAAATGCAGCTCTGTCTCAGGTTCTGCTGTTGTGCAGTGGTTGCACAGCCTTTCCTCTACAGGGAGCCAGGTTTTCCTGTGTCTACCCTTAATGGCAAGGCTGTTCTCTCTTTTTCTCTCTCACACTCGCTCTCTCGCTCTCTCAGCCTCTCTCGCTCGCTCGCTCTCTCAGCCGCTCTCGCTCGCTCGCTCTCTCAGCCGCTCTCGCTCGCTCGCTCTCTCAGCCGCTCTCGCTCGCTCGCTCTCTCAGCCGCTCTCGCTCGCTCGCCCTCTCAGCCGCTCTCGCTCGCTCGCCCTCTCAGCCTCTCTCCCTCTCCCTCTCAGCCTCTCTCCCTCTCAGCCTCTCTCCCTCTCTCTCTCTCTCAGCCTCTCTCTCTCTCTCTCTCTCAGCCTCTCTCTCTCTCTCTCTCGCTCGCTCTCTCAGCCTCTCTCCCGCTCGCTCTCTCAGCCTCTCTCCCGCTCGCTCTCTCAGCCTCTCTCCCGCTCAGCCTCTCTCTCTCCCTCGCTCAGCCTCTCTCTCTCCCTCGCTCAGCCTCTCTCTCTCCCTCGCTCAGCCTCTCTCTCTCCCTCGCTCAGCCTCTCTCCCTCTCAGCCTCTCTCCCTCTCAGCCTCTCTCCCTCTCAGCCTCTCTCCCTCTCAGCCTCTCTCCCTCTCAGCCTCTCTCCCTCTCAGCCTCTCTCCCTCTCAGCCTCTCTCCCTCTCAGCCTCTCTCCCTCTCAGCCTCTCTCCCTCTCAGCCTCTCTCCCTCTCAGCCTCCCTCTCTCTCTCAGCCTCCCTCTCTCTCTCAGCCTCCCTCTCTCTCTCAGCCTCCCTCTCTCTCTCAGCCTCCCTCTCTCTCTCAGCCTCCCTCTCTCTCTCAGCCTCCCTCTCTCTCTCAGCCCCTCTCAGCCTCTGTCTCTCTCAGCCTCTGTCTCTCTCTCGGTCTCTCTCTTCCTCTCAGCCCCTCTCTCTCTCTCCCTCTCAGCCTCTCTCTCTCAGCCACTCTCCCTCTCTCTCAGCCACTCTCCCTCTCTCTCAGCCACTCTCCCTCTCAGCCCCTCTCAGCCTCTCAGCCTCTCTCTCTCTCTCTCTCTCTCTCAGCCCCTCTCTCTCTCTCTCAGCCTCTCTCTCTCTCTCTCTCAGCCCCTCTCTCTCTCTCTCTCTCTCTCTCTCTCAGCCTCTCTCTCAGCCCCTCTCTCTCAGCCCCTCTCTCTCTCTCTCTGCCTCTCTCTCAGCCTCTCTCTCTCAGCCTCTCTCTCTCAGCCTCTCTCTCTCAGCCTCTCTCTCTCAGCCTCTCTCTCTCAGCCTCTCTCTCTCAGCCTCTCTCTCTCAGCCTCTCTCTCTCAGCCTCTCTCTCTCAGCCTCTCTCTCTCAGCCTCTCTCTCTGCAGACTATTTGAACAAAGACACAAGATGGGATGTGAAAGTTGATGGCAGACACCAGTCGCTCTCTCTGCTATGGCCATCTGAGCCACTGGGTGTGAGGATGAGCCAGCATGTCTACTCCTGCGTCAGAGCGCTCACATCACCCACTGCCTTTACACTGGCCCGAGGGCGTGTTTGGGTGTGTGTTAGTTGGCCGTGAACTGCCCACGTGCCACATTCTTAAAGCAATTCGCTACAGTCATCAATATTACAAATGCTGTCTTGTTGAATACAAGGACTACCTGAGGACAGTGCAGTACATGACTCATCCTACTCATAACATTGTTCCACCCACTTACCTTCACAATATAAGAATGTTGTCTGCCTCAAACATGATTGCATGATGAAATGTCTCAAACAGCCAGACAGAACTGCTTGAGGTCAGAAACGGAATACTTCTACCCAGTGATTACTTACTTCCAGTAAATACCTTATTTAACTAGGCAAGAACAATGTCCCCTGCCATTCATTTGTTTCCAGCTTCCCCTTCCTCCTTCCTTCTCTCATTCCCTCACTCCTTCCATCCCTCTTTTCTTTCTTACCTTCACAGCTGCTGTGGCCCTCCTCGTAACCCGCTGAACAGCTGCACTTCCCGATGGGCACCAGCCACTCCCCCTCGGCGCTGCAATGCATCCTGGGAGGGCTGTCTGTGTCCACCTCGGAATTGTTGACGCAGGCCCCCCTGACTTCCACCAGCGTAGCGAACGCCGCCTCGGCAACCGTATCAGAAAACACAGCCAGGTTCTGGACCGTGGCCAGGCAGCGCTTGTAGTACACCCGCACCGCCACCAGGGCCACGCACGCCCCCACGTCCTGGAACGCCAAGTGGAACCCTTTCCGGTTCAGGTGTCCGATCTCCCGCACCTCCGTGTTGAGCTTCATCTTTCTCTCGCCCAGGTCGCCCTGCGTGAAGCTCTCGTCGGCCGCGATGGTGTCGATCTTGGTGTAGCGTTCCTCGCGGGTCACCCGGCCCAGGTCTTTGTCCGACTCCACGTAGAGCAGGTTGAAGGTCTCCTTGCAGGTGCCCGCCACGCCCGGGATGCTGTTGCAGTCGCGCAGTGTGAACTGCAGCTCCACGAAGATGCGCTGGCCGCCGCGCCGCGCCACCCAGCCCGTCTGCAGCCAGTTGTTTTGCAGCGCCGGCTCCATCACGTTACACACCTGGTAGGTCCTGATGGGCTTGTACTTCTCATCCACGCCACTGATCTCCTCCCACTGGGGAGATGGTGAGGAAAGGGAGAGGTATGAGAGAGGGAGAGAGTAATGGATAGTGGGTGTGACAGAGAAGGGAAGAGGGACAGACAAACATGGCAGTCGGTGAGGGTCAATTGAATGACATTACAACCCAGACAGGGTACATGTAAATATCATGTGTGGGTTTGTGTCTGGTACCAGGGTTCCGTCCAAGTGAAGTAAGGAGTAAACGAGCCACAGAGTGTGGTGTGTTAATGTGTCTCCACAGACACAAACCCACACATGATATTGAGAAGGAGCAAAGTGTGTGTGTGTGTTTGTGTCTCCATCTCCACAACAGAGAGACTAATTACAGTGGCGGGGCCTCCACAGAGACTATAGAGCTGTAAGCAGTTTACAGCCGCCCACTGACACTATGGGGAGGGAAAATGCAAATGGCTGCCACGTCCAGAATTAACTGGGTAAATAAAGAACAGATTGCGGGGAGACGTGCCCACATGGCCGTCGTTAGTTTGGACTGCAGGTGAAATTGACTCACCGTGCGTGCTGGATGAGCGCTGGAGAAGTTCTGCTGAATACCTAGTGGGACTGCATTAGCTAGCCAAACAAATGAACACGTTGAAATCTATTATCGTGATTCTGCATTGTGTATTGTTTTAATTGACATCAATGGCCAGGAGATGTTCCTGGTTAGAGCACACGGTCAGACAAAATCCTGTCTACGGCCATTCCTCCTAACTAGGGGCGAGGGTCTATATTCATGAAGCCTCAAGGGTAGGAACGCTGATCTCGGATCAGTTTGGATGTGTCAATCATAACGAATAAGAGGGGAGATGCTTTGTGACCGTGGGCCTGTGCCGAAGCGCTAGGCTCCTCCCGCCATTTCAGGCGCAATTCATCGTTTCACTGCACAGGAACACGCAGCCTGTAGGAAAAATACGAAGTCCTCAATTTGTGAGTGGTGAGGAAATATTAAGTCTGACGCACACATTTACCAACGTCAGGATTGATACGGAGATCGCCTTTTACATTGAAGAACCAGTTGAAGAAGCAGTTGATTGGTTATAATTGCCTATTTGGTCACGGTGTGGTCCTGGGTGCTGCTAAGTCTATGTGGTGACACAGCCACAACATGTCTCCGATACGCTTTCATTCAAAAAGGGTAGCTGGCTTCAGTGGTGCTGTATCGATCCACAGGACACATTTAGCGATCTAGCTTGTAACGCTAGGATAGTGGGTTTGATTCCCGGGACCACCCATATGAAAAATACCTGCATGACTGTGAATCTTCTAAACGGTATACATTATATGAACATATTGTGGTTATAGCAGCAACTTTGGACTGGGTAGTTTATCTAAGGTTACGTCTTGTGGTTTGGTGACAGACATATGGATGACTTTCTAATGTATGCTTCATCCTAAGCAGTCTGGCTGTGGTATATGAAGTGGACAAGTCCATTCATCTCCGCTTCATAACTTAGCAGGTGGCCTCTTAACAAGCCCCATCGATTCATTAAGAGCATAATAAATCCGCCATAGTCTTGTATTTTAGTGATAGAACTTATGAGTGGAAGATAAATGATAGCCGGTGACTTCAAAAACCACTTCATCTTCAGTGATTCTTAAAAACGTCCCGCCACTGGCTATTATCCATCATTCATAAGTTAGCGTGTGGTTTTTACAAGCCAAAATCGATAGCGGAAGGGACAATTTATGTGGCTGTGTGTGTCTGGACGGTGGGTGCGGGGACGTCCTGTTCAGGATTAGGCCATTGATTAGTGTGTAGTGATGAGCTCTGCTCTGTTTTTCTTTCAGGGAGGGACAGAGAGAGGCAGAATGAATGGATGGGGAGGGAGGGAGGAGGAGCGCAAAGGGGGCAGAGAGGTGGGGCCAGCTGTCCCACTAACAGTCCATTTGGGCAGCGTGCTCCCTGGAACTATGCCCACTGAGCAGAGGGGGGCCCGCTCTCAGTTAGAAGCAAGCTGGACTACTCCATGGCACAAAGGGTGTAGATGTACACTGACACACACACCTATTTACATATGCAAACATGCACTTGCACACACACTCACAGAAACACGCACGTAAAACATGTATATTCAAAGTGCACAACGGACTGGTACACTCACTCCATTGGAGGGGTACGACGTCCAACCAAGCTCGGCCTGAGTTTCTTTAGAGTTCAGCAGGACCACTGAAAGAGACAGAGTGGAAAAGAGACAGAGAAAGAGGGAAAAGAAAGAGGGAGAACAGCATTAGGTCAGTGGAAGAACAGCACGCATGTCGTTACATGTTGTCAAGTCTGAGGCACTTCAGGCAGCAAGCAGACGCTCTTATCCAGAGTCACTCCTATTAGCAACCACATATCACAGTCATAAGAATCCAACAAGGTGACATTCTGTCGATGTGCCCTTGAGCAAGGCACTTAACCCCAATTTGCTCCAGGGGCACCGTAATATTATAGCTGATTCTTGTAAAACAACATTTCACTGCACCTATCCGGTGTATGTGACGATAAAACGTTTATTTTCTAAATGTTTCCTCAATAAAGTAGATCAGCTTAATCACTAGTCTCGAATACACGTATTACATCCCCAGTGGATATTATAGAGCGTTTACACAAATCCAGAGGATGCCCAGTGCCCACCATCTCTCCATGAAATAAGGAGGGCAATAGCTACCGTAGTTGAGATTGACTCTCGGACATAACTTTAGAACGTACATGAAAATGAGGTGATGACACAATAGCTACACTTAAACTAATAACACCCTACATACAGTTTGAGGATTTGGCTAATCCCAAAAGTGCCATCGCGGCATAATATTTCCAAGTGATACAAATATATTTTCATAAGTGCATTGATAGCATCTGTTCAGGAATTAAGCTTGTAGGACAACATGTTTTTATCCTGTAACTTTGAACTACAAGCCAGGGCATGAAGGACACAAAAGGATATCCAGAGTCTAGACTCCGTTCAGCACCATGGACAGCAAACAGCTAGAGCCGTGGTTCAGCACACTAGACAGCAACACAACCACTGCTTGCAGCTTCAGGACCTTGGACAGCACATTGTCAGCCATGACAACCTACATACAGAACTGATTTTCAGGACCTTGGACAGCCCTCCAGTACCCATCCAACATTTAGGTAGCCTGACTACAGCAACTTCAGTTTCTTTCTGATTCTACAGAACCTTGCACAGTGCATCTATAATATTAATACCGGATGACACATAGCAACCATAGCAAGTCTTCACTGATGCTTCAGAATCTTGGACAGCAGCGCTTCCATAAAAACCCACTGATATTTAGCAACCTTTGAAGGGGGGTACTTGCATAATGTGCCATGTCAGCACCTTGGACAGTGCTCAGAAAATGTTCCTGGACCCCACATCCTTGGAGAGAACCCTTTTCCAAAACTGGCATTGTTCTCCCCTTTACACCCTGGGCCTGGCTCTGTGTATCACTGATAACAGACACAATTTTAGAGTGGTATTAGAGAAGAGAGTAAGGGAGAGAGAGAGAGAGAGAGAAAGAAAGAGTAAAGGGATCAGAATGACCGTTGCCAGAGAGCGTGAGAGAAAGCGACTAAATAAAGAAGGCAAAGGGATCTGAAAGCCCCAGTCAGCACTGCGTATGGACAGTCAGTGTTCTGATCACACAATGACTAATCAGAATAATCACACCCTAGTTAGACGTGCTAATGGGCCTGAGAGAGAGAGAGAGAGAGAGAGAGAGAGAGAGAGAGAGAGAGAGAGAGAGACTAATGAAATGGCCGTGACCAATATCAACAGCTAAACACAGATTTCCAGGGGATCATTTTATAAATAATTGTCTATAATTTAGTTGATGACAATGTGGATATCAGAGTCAAGCCATGAATCTTAATTTTGTGGTTTTGATTCAGTTTCAACGGGGCTGGCTAGTGTCCTTCAAAGAGGACATGATGAAAGTGAACAGTGTATCAGTCAACGCAGAGTTATGACACCATGTCAGGTGTACAAAGTCATTTGATCAGAAGATTTATGACAGGTAGTACAAAACAATCTTTTGAAACAGTGGAAAATACTGCTAATCTCACTTTGATGGCAATTGTACTAAGCAGCAAACCAAGGAAACATACAGCTGTCAGCCTAACTTTTTATTCCACACTGTTCATTTCAAAGAGAGGGCACTGACGTCTATGACACCAACAGAAGTCCTTTGTTGAAGGCCTATATGTCTCAGGTACAAAGCGAAGGGGAATTGTCCTTTCCTCCAGCAGTAGCAGTGACGAGCCAGGCATCCCTGGCATTCAACAGAAGGGCATTTAGTGCTAAACACACAAATGAACTGGAGAGAGTCCTTGTTCCATCTAACCAGTAAGTGCCTCTCTTTCGTCATCCTGAAAAGGCACTTGTCCATCGTTTACTCATCTGCGATTCAATTGAGTTATTCGGCCTTGCTGACACCGAATTCATATCCCTACATTGCTAACAAGCAACGGGATGGAATGAGGGAAGAGACAGCTGTATGGAAGGATTATACTAATAGACCACTGTTCAATGAATACACCGAAGGCACATATTCTCCCAGAATGGTTCCTAGAGCATGCGGAGGCAGGGATTGTTAGCATGGCAGTATGTGCGTAAAAGGGGGAAAGGTAAAAGGTTTCTTTGTGTTGCCATTTACTTAGCGATTAGTGTGTCCGTTGCTCGCCTTTCAAATACATTTCACTACAGTGGTGAGAGCCACAGACCGAAGAGTGTACGACAGCATGTTTTATCTGAAAGGAGTGAGAACAGCAACAACGAAGCAGACAGCAAGCTGGTGCCAGTGCTAATCTCCTTACACACACACACACACACACACACACACACATAATTCCCTTCCTGAGTCCCAGTGAAAGGGAGAATTATGAAATGAGACCCATAAAGTTCAATAGAGAGGATTATCCACATGTTGTTCCAGTGTCCTCCCTGCAACCCCCAAGCAACGTATCAGGCTGCATCCACACCAGCAGGCCTGAGGCTCAGCCAGAGAGGAGACTGGGATAGGCAGGCCACTGACCCAGGGGGAGATCTATTATCCAAACATTATCCCTCTAATAGGACAACACTAAGAAGTAGAGGGAGGGAGGGAGATACACAGAGAACAAAAATATGAACACAACATGTAAAGTGTTGGTCCCATGTTTCATGAGACGAAAATAAAAGATCCCAGGATTTTTCCATATTGCACAAAAAGCTTATTTCATCCATCTGACAGGTGTGGCATTTCAAGAAGCTGATTAAACAGCATGAACATTACACCGACGCACCTTGTGCTGGAGACAATAAAAGGCCACTTTAAAATGTACAGTTTCTCACACAACACAATGCCACAGGTGTCTCAATTATTTAGAGAATTTAGCAGTACGTCCAACCGGCCTCACAACCACAGACCACGTGTAACCACGCCAGCCCAGGACCTCCACATCTAGCTTCTTCACCTGCGGGATTGTCTGATACCACTCACCAGAACAGCTGGTGAAACAGTGGGTTTGCACAACCAAAGAATTTCTGCACAAACTGTCAGAAACCGTTTCAGGGAAGCTCATCTGCGTGCTTGTCGTTCTCGCCAGGGTCTAACCTGACTGCAGTTCGGCGGTGTAACTGACTTCACTGGGCAAATGCTCACCTTCAATGGCCACTGGAATGCTGGAGAAGTGTGCCCTTCAAGGATGAATCCCGGTTTCAACTGTGTTGGGCAGATGGCAGAAAGCGTGAATGGCGTCGTGTGGGCGAGCGGTTCTATGATGTCAACGTTGAGAACAGAGTGCCCCATGGTGACGGTGGGGTTATGGTATGGGCAGGCATAAGCTACGGACAATGAACACAATTGCATTTTATCGATGGCAATTTGAATGCACATAGATACCGTGACGAGATCCTGAGGCCCGTTGCCATTCATCTGCCGCAATCACCTCATGTTTCAGCATGATAATTGCACAGCCCCATGTCACAAGGATCTGTAAACAATTCCTGGAAGCTGAAAATGTCCCAGTTCTTCCGAGGCCTGCATACTCACCTAACATGTCAGCCATTGAGCATGTTTGGGATGCTCTGGATCAACGTTTAACAGCGTGTTACAGTTCCCGCCAATATCCAGCAACTACGCACAGCCATTGAAGAGGAGTGGGACAACATTCCACAGGCCACAATCAACAGCCTGATCAACTATGTGAAGGAGATGTGTCACGCTGCATGAGGCAAATGGTGGTCACACCAGATACTGACTGGTTTTCTGGTCCACGCCCCTACCTTCTTTTCAAGGTATCTGTGACCAACAGATGTATATCTGTATTCCCAGTCATGTGAAATCCATAGATTAGGGCCTAACGAATTCACTTCAATTGACTGATTTCCTTATACAAACTGTAAGTCAGTATTTATGTTCAGTGTACAAACTCACATACAGTGACATCAAAAAATGCAGTTGAACATGAACGGCTACATGAGCGTAGACAAAAACGGATGAGTGTAAAATACACAGAAGACACACACAAAATATTTCCACTCCCCGAGTCCCAGTGAAAGGCAAAAAAAAGTCAACCTTGTAACTACAAAAAGCGTAAAAAATAAGAGATTTTTATTTTTAAAGATAATGGACCTATATATTTTCTAAGCTGCAATGTGTTGTTCTTTAGGCAACCTGACCAAATTAACAGACATTTGAGGTCTATATCTGTCATTCTCATTGAAAGAAAGTCAAAGAAGCAGTAGAGCTGTTCTATGCGCACTATTTCTATGCTTCCCGTGCTTAAGTTTAGTTTTTGCTACTTTTACTTTTGGTTTTGTACACCAGATTCAAACAGCTGAAAAAAATAAATGTTTGTTTATGGGAAATATTTTTCACAGCGGTTTAGATGGTACAATGATGCTCTACACCAGTGGTCACTAACCTTTTCTGATTCACGATCCCTTTCTCAGTCAAGATGCAAGCTGAGATCTACCTCAGATAAAAAGATATACGCAACATTAACCAATTAAAAACAGTTATGTAGCAATGAGATTTGTGCAGTAGACTATAGACCCAATACATTATCACTACATACTGGCTATGCTTGAATTGCTCTGCCAATGTTGTTGAGAAATCATATTACAAATATTTAGGTATTTGATCACACTGGTAATATATAATTTATTGTACTAATTGTTAGGCAGAGTTAAGTGAGCATAATATATCACACACACAGTTGAAGTCGGAAGTTTACATACACTTAGGTTGGAGTCATTAAAACTCGTTTTTCAACTACTCCACAAATGTCGTGTTAACAAACTATAGTTTTGGCAAGTCGGTTAGGACATCTACTTTGTGCATGACAAGTAATTCCCCAAGAATTGTTTACAGACAGATTGTTTCACTTATTATTCACTGTATCACAATTCCAGTGGGTCAGAAGTTTACATACACTAAGTTGACTGTGCCTTTAAACAGCTTGGAAAATTCCAGAAAATGAGCTTTAGCTTTAGAAGCTTCTGATAGGCTAATTGACATCATTTGAGTCAATTGGAGGTGTACCTGGGATGTATTTCAAGGCCTACCTTCAAAGCAGTGCCTCTTTCCTTGACATCATAGGAAAATCTAAAGAAATCAGCCAAGACCTCCACTTTTGGGTCATCCTTGGAAGCAATTACCAAACGCCTGAAGGTACCACGTTCATCTGTACAAACAATAGTACGCAAGAATAAACAGCATGGGACCACGCAGCCGTCATACCGCTCAGGAAGGAGACGCGTTCTGTCTCCTAGAGATGAACGTACTTTGGTGCGAAGTGCAAATCAATCCCAGAACAACATCAGAGGCCCTTGTGAAGATGCTGGAGGAAACAGGTACCATATCTATATCCACAGTAAAACAAGTCCTATATCGACATAACCTGAAAAGCCGCTGAACAAGGAAGAAGCCACTGCTTCAAAACCGGCATAAAAAAGCCAGACTACAGTTTGCAACTGCACATGGGGACAAAGATCGTACTTTTTGGAGAAATGTCCTCTGGTCTGATGAAACAAAAATAGAACTGTTTGGCCATAATGACCGTCGTAATGTTTGGAGGAAAAAGGGGGAGGGTTGCAAGCTGAAGAACACCATCCCAACCGTGACGCATGGGGGTGGCAGCATCATGTTGTGGGGGTGCTTTGCTGCAGGAGGGACTGGTGCACTTCACAAAATAGATGGCATCATGAGGAAGGAAAAATAGGTGGATGTATTGAAGCAACATCTCAAGACATCAGTCAGGAAGTTAAAGCTTGGTCGCAAATGAGTCTTCCAAATGGACAATGACCCCAAGCATACTTCCAAAATTTGGGAAAATGGCTTAAGGACCACAAAGTCAAGGTATTGAAGTGGCCATCACAAAGCCCTGACCTCATCCTATAGAACATTTGTGGGCAGAACTGAAAAAGCGTGTGCGAGCAAAGAGGCCTTACAAACCTGACTCAGTTACACCAGCTCTGTCAGGAGGAATGGGACAAAATTCACCCAACTTATTATGGGAAGCTTGTGGAAGGCTACCCGAAACGCATGACCCAAGTTAAACAATTTAAAGGCAATGCTAACAAATACTAATTAAGTGTATGTAAACTTCTGACCCACTGGGAATGTGATGAAAGACATAAAAGCTGAAATAAATCTTTCTCTCTACTATTATTCTGACATTTCACATTCTTAAAATAAAGTGGTGATCTCAACTGACCTAAGACAGGGAATTTTTACTAGGATTAAATGTCAGGAATTGTGAAAAACTGAGTTTAAATGTATTTGGCTGAGGTGTATGTAAACTTCAGACTTCAACTGTACACACACACACTACCATTCAAAAGTTTGGGATCACTTTGAAATGTCCTTGTTTTTGAAAGAAAAGCAAAAAAAATTGTCAATTAAAATAACATCAAATTGATCAGAAATACAGTGTAGACATTGTTAATGTTGTAAATGACTATTGTAGCTGGAAACGGCAGATTTTTTTATGGAATATCTACGTAGGCGTACAGAGGCCCATTATCAGCAACCATCACTCCTGTGTTCCAATGGCACGTTGTGTTAGCTAATCCAAGTTTATCATTTTAAAAGGCAAATTGATCATTAGAAAACCCTTTTGCAATTATGTTAGCACAGCTGAAAACGGTTGTCCTGATTAAAGAAGCAATAAAACTGGCCTTCTTTAGACTAGTTGAGTATTTGGAGCATCAGCATCTGTGGATTCGATTACAAGCTCAAAATGGCCAGAAAAAAAGAAAAAAACTCAGTCTATTCCTGTGAATGAAGGCTATTCCATGCGAGAAATTACCAAGAAACTGTAGATCTCATACAATGCTGTGTACTACTCCCTTCAGAGAACAGCGCAAACTGGCTCTAACCAGAATAGAAAGAGGAGTGGAGGACCCGGTGCAGAACTGAGCAAGAGGACAAGTACATTATTATTGTCTAGTTTGAGAAACAGACGCCTCACAAGCCCTCAACTGGCAGCTTCATTAAATAGTACCTGCAAAACACCAGTCTCATCATCAACAGTGAAGAGGCGACTCTGGGATGCTGGCATTCTAGGCAGTTGCAAAGAAAAAGCCATATCTCAGACTGTCCAATAAAAAGAAAAGATTAAGATGGGCAAAAGAACAAAGACACTGGACAGAGGAAGATTAGAAAAAAGTGATATGGACAGACAAATCTAAGTTTGAGATGTTCGGATCACAAAGAAGAACATTCTTGAGAAGCAGAAGCAACTGTCAAGTATGGCGGAGGCAATGTGATGGTCTGGGGTGCTTTGGTGGTGGTAAAGTAAGAGATTTGTACAGGGTAAAAAGGGATCTTGAAGAAGGAAGGCTATCACTCCATTTTGCAACGACCATTCCATACCCTGTGGACGGTGCTTAATTGGAGCCAATTTCCTCCTACAACAGGACATTGACCCAAAGCACAGCTCCAAACTATGCAAGAACTATTTAGCTGTTGTGGGAGCAGCTTGACCGTATTTCCTATACATTTTGCAACATTTGGATGAGCGACAGCCCCAAAACATCACTGCTCTAGAGGAGATCTGCATGGAGGTATGGGCCAAAATACCAGCAACAGTGTGTGAAAACCTTGTGAAGACTTACAGAAAACGTTTGACCTCTGTCATTGCCAACAAAGGGTATATAACAAAGTATTGAGATAAACTTTCTTTCCTCATTTTGTCTGTCATAGTTGAAGTGTACCTATGATGAAAATTACAGGCCTCTCTCATCTTTTTAAGTGAGAGAACTTGCACAATTGGTGGCTGACTAAATACTTTTTTCCCCACTGTATGTTTTCATGGAAGGACAAGGACATTTCTAAGTGACCCCAAACTTTGAACGGTAGTGTATACAGTATCAGTCAAAGGTTTGGACACCTACTCATTCAAGGGTTTTTCTTTATTTTTACTATTTTATACATTGTAGAATAATAGTGAAGGCATCAAAACTATGAAATAACACATGTGGAATCATGTAGTAACCAAAAAGTTAAACAAATCAGAATATATTTTATATTTGAGATTCTTCAAAGTAGCCACCATTTGCCTTGATGACAGCTTTGCACACTATTGGCATTCTCTCAACCAGCTTCATGAGATAGTCACCTGGAATGCATTTCAATTAGCCTCTACTGGATCAAGTCCCAAAATCGGGACAGTTGTTGCTCAATATGCAATGTGACTAGAATGACGTTGTAAACAACAGCCAACTTTCCCGGGACATAGACATGTCTTATAGGGGCAGAAAGATAAAATTATTGTTAATCTAACTGCAGTGTCTAATTTACAGTAGCTATTACAGCAAAAAAAGACCATGCTATTTTTTGAGGAGAGTGCACAACAACAAAACACTTATCACGACAACTGGTTTGATACACTCACCTCTGAAGGTAAATAATGTACTTCCATTCAGTAATCTTGTTCTGATTTGTCATCCTGAGGGTCCCAATGTACCGTAGTTTTGGTTGATAAAATCTATTTTTATATCCTAACACGATCCATGTTGTATACAGCGTTTCTCATGAACTTGCAACAAAACAATTGATGTAATATAAACTGCTAAACCTTGTTTCACCCAGTCAAGTTCGGTTTCTGTGCAATCCTTAAACACTTTAGAAGGCAACCAAACTTTGCTTCATCATTCTGTATTACGTATTGGCTACACAACACCTCTTTTAGCCCACGAAGGACAGACATTATTACGCACCAATGAGACGGGCGGTATTCACTTGATTGACTGTATCTTGGTCCAATGACCACCTATCGTTTTGAAACATAGCTAGCTAGATAGCCAATGAGCGGGGCTTTACATGAGTATGGTCCTTTGTATGAGTAAAACCCATTGTGCTAAGCCCGCGTGCAACGAGATTCATTCTCTATTAAAAATCGAGAGGATGAAGAGGAGTTTGCATTACGCACAGCTTGAAGTTTTCTGCAAATTTAAGAAGTATAACATGGCTACTAAGAGTGTAAACGCTAAATCGAAGTATACACATTTGGATGAAATTAAGGGAGAAATTGACATTGAGAGTGACACGAGGAGTCCTGCACGCAAGAAAGGAGAAGGTAACGTGACTTTTTTAGATCAGTAAGTAAAATACATTTTTGCTTCTTGTGCTAATCCAGTTGTTTACATGGTTGCATATTCATTTAAGATATGTCTTTGATTTCTATATGTGTGTATATAATATATAGACCTTAGGCATACAATATATTAGTCTGTGTGTGTGTGTGCTTTATCCTTAACTTGTTAGGGAGTGGCAGCTGAGGGGTCGGTTTTGGAGAGCCTGGCGTGCCCAAAGTAAAATGCCTCCCATTCAGGCCCAGAAAATAGGATATGCATATATTTGGTACCATTGGATAGGAAACACTGAATTTTCCAAAACTGTTAACCATTTGTCTCTGAGTAAAACAGAACGCATATAGCAGGCGAAACCCCAAGGAATTTCTGTCCTGGAAAAAGTGATTTTGACACATTGCTCATTTGGGCACCCCTCCCTCATGAAAATGACCATATAAGGGCATATGAATGCAGTACCCATCGCTTCCTTTAGATGTCAACAGTCTCGAGACAGTGTATTTTTTTCCAGAGAAGACCAGAGAAGAAGAGCAAACAAGGAAGTCACTCTGTCATGTAAACAGTACCCAGTGCGCGCGCCCGACACAGCACGCAGTGTCTTTTTACCGTCGTTATCGATCAGTTTATATTCCGGTTGATTTATAATAGTAAATATACGTAAAAGTGTTCCTAAGGATACATTTAAAACTATGTTTGATTGTTCTTGGACAAGTTTATAGGTATAAGATGAACGAGTTCGCGTCACGTTTTAATGGACTAGTGGAGGCTGTCGCTTTCTGATTATAACGCTACAACCAAATGGAGGATTTATGGATAAAATACATTACTTTTTCTAACAAAAGAACCATGGATTGTCTTCGTTGGACACTTAGGATGACCTCAGCAGAAGTTCTTCAACAGGTAATTGATTTGTTTTTGCTGTGAAATGTGTTATGTGTGTGCCATGATGGCTAATCGATACATGGCTATGGGAAAAATATGTGAGGTGCTACTCTCAAACAATCAAATGTGCTGCTTTCGCCGTAAAGTATTTTTGAAATCTGACAACGCTGTGATATTGCCAAGAAACAGAGCTTTTGATGAGTATGGAACACAACTTTTGGATTTTGAATTTGGCACCTTACATTTTACCTGGTAGTGTCGGGAGCAGCCCGCTAGCGCCCCGGTGATCCCTGAGAAGTTAAGAGGTTAACAGGTGTGCCTTGTTAAAAGTTAATTTGTGGAATTTCTTTCCTTCAAAATGAGTTACCTCTGCTGCAGAGGATAAGTTCATTTGAGTTACCAGCCTCAGAAATTGCAGCCTAAATAAATGCTTCACAGAGTTCAAGTAACAGACACATCTCAACATCAACTGTTCAGAGGAGACTGTGTGAATCAGGCCTTCATGGTCGAATTGCTGCAAATAAATCACTACTAAAGGACACCAATAAGAAGAGACTTGCTTGGGCCAAGAAACTCGAACAATGGACATTAAACTGGTGGAAATCTGTCCTTTGGTCTAGAGTCCAAATTGGAGATTTTTGGTTCCAACCGTCATGTCTTTGTGAGACGCAGAGTAGGCGAACGGATGATCTCCGCATGTGTGGTTCCCACCGTGAAGCATGGAGGAGGTGGTGTTATGGTGCTTTGCTGGTGACACTGTGATTTATTTAGAATTCAAGGCACACTTAACCAGCATGGCTACCACAGCATCCTGCAGCAATACACCATCCCATCTGATTTGAGCTAAGTGGGACTATCATTTGTTTTTCAGCAGGACAATGACCCAATACACCTCCAGGCTGTACATAGACATGGAATCACTGGCCACTTTAAAAATGGAACACTAGTCACTTTAATAATGTTTACATACTGCTTTACTCATCTCATACATATATACTGTATTCTATTCTACTATATTTTAGTCAATGCCACTCCGACATTGCTCAATCTAATATTTATATATTTCTTAATTCCATTCTTTTAGATGTGTGTATTGTTGTGAATTGTTAGATAAAACTGCACTGTTGGAGCTAGGAACACAAGCATTTCACTAGACCCGCAATAACATCTGCTAGATATGTGTATGTGACCAATACAATTTGATTTGAAGGGCTTTTTGACCAAGAAGGAGAGTGATTGAGAAATAAATCAATTTGTTTCTGGCCATTTTGAGCTTGTAATCGAACCCACAAATGCTGATGCTCCAGACACTCAACTAGTCTAAAGAAGGCCAGTTTTATTGCTTCTTTAATCAGGACTACAGTTTTCAGCTGTGCTAACAATTGCAAAAGGGTTTTCTAATGATCAATTAGCCTTTTAAAATGATAAACTTGGATAAGCTAACACAACATGCAATTGGAACACAGGAGTGATGGTTGCTAATAATGGGCCTCTCTACGCCTATGTAGATATTCCATTAAAAAAATTAGCCATTTTCAGCTACAATAGTCATTTACAACATTAACAATGTCTACACTGTATTTCTGATCCATTTGATGTTATTTTCATGGACAGAAAAGCTGCTTTTCTTTCAAAAACAAGGACATTTCTAAGTGACCCCAAACTTTTGAACTTTGGTGTATACAGTGGGGCAAAAAAGTATTTAGTCAGCCACCAATTGTGCAAGTTCTCTCACTTAAAAAGATGAGAGAGGCCTGTAATTTTCATCATAGGCCTCTCTCATCTTTTTAAGTTGGAGAACTTGCACAATTGGTGGCTGACTAAATACTTTTTTGCCCCACTGTGTGTGTGTGTGTGTGTGTGTGTGTGTGTGTGTGTGTGTGTGTGTGTGTGTGTGTGTGTGTATATATATAATGTTTTGTAATATGTATTATTGGACTGAAGGCCTGCATCCGATTGTCCGTCTGATGTGAGGGAGCAGCTGAGAAAAGCGGACAGTCTCCTGACGGCAAAACTCAAGTCGCAATGCATTACTTCTGCCTCACGCACCAATTCATGTTGCTACTCCTGTGACCCGAGAAAGTGAAATATTCCTTGATATTAGAAAAGACAACAAGCCGCTAATAATAACAACGCAAGCTTATCGGAACACTTTGCTCTACTCATTCATTGCAGCTGCAGTGCTGGTGGTTTATAAAGGTATTGAACAAAGTGTTGACAATGCTGAATAACAACTTAAACACACAAACAGCAGCTCTTTGCTGTATTAGTTGAGTCTCTAGTTGTGGTTTTAAAAGTTTTGTCATCTCACCGTATGAACTTTGCTGTGCGCTCGAGGCTTCTTTTTACAGTCTATGGCTCCAGGAAAGTGTGCAGACACGGTGATCTGAGCCATCTGATTGGCCAGCGGTAGGATTATAGGTGCCCTTGATTTGCTCTCTGGGCCCGCCGGGTAGACAGAGTTCTACCTTCAGACACATGGAATGGTTCAAACTGGAAACACTTTGCCTTCCCGGCGCTAAAGCTACTGAATTAACTGCATCTACCACCAACAGAGCGAAACGCATTAAAAAGAAATTAGGAACGCAAGGATTTATCGTTGGATTTTTTTACAGAAATGTTTGGGGATCGATTAGGAATGCCTTGGAGATTGACCAGTCGGTTGGTGACCACTGCTCTACACTAGACTTGCTTGGTTTGTCCCAAACTGAAATTAGGCGAACTATTAGAATTTTAACAACCAGGAAATGGCGGAGCGATGTCTACATAGTGCATGTTTAAATAACAATGGTTGAGAACTAACAATCAACAAAATAAAAGCTACACAGTCAGGGAGAATAGAAATTTCACCAAAAAAATCTATTTTGCAGTATTGATTTTGTTATTATGTTATAGCAAAAGAACACACAGCATTAGCCATGTCAAAATTAACATATACATTTAATTTTTTGTTTAAATATATATATATATCATGAAACTTTCATCTCCAATAATGGGGTCTAAGGAGCGCTGCCTTTTCTCTGATGCTTCTTACACACTTACACACACACACCTCAGTGTGTTAACTCTAAAATGAGCGCAAGTGCTATGTGGCTAGGAGGCTTTGTCATGGCAACACACGTGGGTTCCGTCGAGTTGCTGCTATGTTAATTGTGTCCCGGCTCTTTTTCATCATTCATTCCCTTACTCACCGAGTCTCAGACCATCTCTCCATCCCTCGGTCTCGCTCAGCCCTTTCTCTCTGGACTGTTTTCCACATGACGGTGACAGGTGTTTGGGTGGCTGGTAGCAGCCTTGAATGTGAATGACCACCTGTTCAGAGGCACCGTCTGTGGCTCTCCCCATCAGAGAGAGAATAGAAAGTCTATCATCACAGCCTCACCTGACCAGCCAGCTCTGAATGCAGCCCTGGGCCTGTATTCATAAAGTGTCTCTGAGGATCAGCCCCCCCCCTCCATAGAATCATATTCATTATGATCTAAAAGGTGAAGAACTGATCCTGAATCAGCACGACAACTCTGCTCTTATGATGTCAGCTGAGGACTGGGGGAAAATGCAGCAAGTGCCTAAGCGAAAATAGTCTCTTTTCCCTTTTTGAAAGACAGACGCTTTATTTTTGTTCATTTAGGAGGGGAATTCTTAAAGGGGAGTAATTGTGTGTCTGGAGGTGATGCAGTCAGAGGAGCATTGAGGAGAGGGGTGCCAGGTTTCATTCCTGGGAGAACCTATAGGAAACGCTGAGGCAGCCTGCCAGGTTCATTATAAACCAGAGCTGTGCCAGCCTGTGCCAGGGTGCCAGGGTGCCCGGGACTAATGTGGTCGGAGACTACGAGGAGTCCAGTATGGTCCCTATCTAAACAAACAAGAGTTTAAAACGGCAAATAGGTGTACAATTCCACAAAGTCAGCTGAGGCTCAGTCAGTATGGGAGAGATCTAGACAGCGATGTCTCCCTGTGTAGTGTGGTAATGGCCTTGCTTCAGAGCGAGGACAGGAAAGGACAGGGAGACCCAGAGGGGAGGAAAACCTCTGGCTTCAGCTCTGGCTCTGTCTAGACCCTCTGAGGCACTGGATGCGCTTACATAACCAAGAGAAAGGGAGAGAGAGAAAGAGCGAGAGAGAAAGAGCAGGACTTTGAGTACTGCTGGGGTAATGGCTAGACATGGGAGAAATAAAGTGCAGAGGCAAAGGTTGACCTATAAAATAATGCATATTTGATGCATGGCATGCGTATGAAGAGATGCATTCTGACAAGTCTGCAGTGCAGTGGGCACAGACACATACAACCACGTAAAGCCACGGCACATTTGAGCACACACGTGGGTCGATGCATGGAAGCACCCATATGCAAACAGTTAATAATTACTACCCTTATATTAGCTATAATAAAGGGGAGTATTTACCTATCCAACCCCCTACTGTGTAAAGGGATAATGAGAGAAGAGATGGCGAAAGGTTGAATCTCCCACACACACACACAATTAGGCTCATTTGTCGCAGTGCCAACCGGGAGACTTAACCTTTTTGTTCTGGGTGTCCCGTTTCAAATGTCAGCAACAAAGCAGAAGCATAGCGGTGCGGTGGCGCGTGTTGGGGCAGCTTTTTCTGTGTGAGAGGACCTGATAACCCTTTCAGATGACTGCTGCATTATGGAGGCTGTATCGCTGTTGTGGGGCCTTCCATTTCCTACAGGCCCAGTCAAGCAGAATGATGCATTATTTAACCGGACGGAGAAGTACTATTGGAGGAGGAGCGGTAGCGTCAGAGAGAGAGCGCAAGAGTCAGTTTGTCTTTTAGGGTCGGGTGTGTGACACTCGTACTCTCTCAATCGCTCCCTCGTTCTCATGCGTCTCTCCTTCGCCCCTCACTTTTTCTCCTTTCCCTCTGCACCACTCCCTCGTTCTCCATTTTCCCTCTCCTCTTGCTACCCCCCCACCCCTTACTCCTCCTCTAACTTTCCCGCTCTCTTATGAATACGGAGCAATGAGAAGGCTGAGTGGTTACATAAGTGAAACCAGCTCCAAGGCTTGTGCTAACTTTGTTTTCCATCTAGTTCAATTAGAGAATCTGCTTTAGATTAAACTCGACTGTCTCCACCTCCTTCACCCCACACTATTTCTCCCTCTTCCTCAGTCTCCCCCTCCTCTGCTCACTGACAGCTGCCTGAATAGTACCTGCGGTCCTGCTCAAGTCAAGGTTGACACGGGGTTGAAACACACGCACACGGCAGGGAAGACAGTGAATTCAAATAAAAAGCTTTGTACAACTTCCCTGCTTATTCGGAGCAGCCAGCGATTCTGTATCCGAGGCGTCATTGGGATACAATCCACCCACAGGGCCTACTTATTAAAACTAATGCACACACACACACGCACACACACACACACACACACACCTCTCAGAGCAGCCTACAGGGTCAGTATAAGCTGACTGTTGCTTCTATGATGTGCTGTGCCAACACAACCAGCAGGTTGGTCTGCTCTGCAAGAGTGAACAAAGACACCAGCCAATACAGAGCTTCTACAACCCATAGAGGGAGGATGAGCAGGAGGAGAGAAAAGGGAGGAGAACGAATGAACAAAATAACACAAAATAAGGTAAACGATGTCCACAAATGGATTGGGACAAGCCGGCCGGTCCCTGGCCAGAAAGACCAGTCCTGAGGGGGACACATCGATCTCCATTCCACTGATGAACGATGGCAGGGGGACGAACACCGATAGGAAGTGCAAAGAGGGAGTTATCAATCAATACGCAGCCCCGCGACCTGGCCGGTCGATAGGGCTGACAGCCAATCAATCAATAGGAAATATAACTAGCACTGGTGTAGGAAGACGTCTGGGCGAGTCGATAGGCTAGAAATATCATCTGTCTGCGCTACAAGTCTGTGTAAATGACAATGATGGGAACGGGACTCTAAATGCCACACACACACACACACACACACACACACACACACACACACACACACACACACACGCGATGCTCAGGTCCAGAGACGGAACAAAATCTGATGAGCTCCGCAGTGTAATGGGTAGATGTCGAGGGTGTGTGTGTGTGTATATACACGTGTTTGACTGTATGCGAGTTCACACTGTGAGTGCATACATGCATTGTTTCAGAATCCCACAACACCCCAGGTGCTGCTGGCCAGATGGACGTATTGACCCCTCAGTCACAGGAGACTCCATAAGCTCCACTGAGCAGCCATGCAGGTGGACTGACTCAACGAGACCAGAGTGAGCCTCATCAGCACAAATGATCCGGGAGAAGAGACTAGAGACAGTCCCTCCAGGACAGGACTGCGTGCACTCCACAAGAACCACATGTAAAAGGGAAGGCTGGGAAACTACAACAAGGGTGTGTCCAAAGACCAAATAGAATCAACACAACACACAAACCAACTGTAGATGCCTACCACTCAAACAACTGCATGGAAACACACACACACCAAGGAGTGTCCTTGGGCAACCATCATTAATTGTTGAGGCGGAAAATAAATAATTTGCGCGACTCAATTTCAGTTTGGGTAATGGAATTAAAGTGCTTGTCTAATGACAGATAAAGCACTCTCACACCACCTGACGTCTCTCTGCCTCCCTCCGCACAAACACACACGTATGCACCACACACACACAATCCCCAGGGAGACACTGAACTTTTGCTTTGCATTTTGCACCAATGACTGTCAACACCCACAAATCCTTGTCGTGACGATGGTCTCATTTCATCAGTTGTTTATTTGCTAATCTGGGGCCAGATAATGGAATGGTATTAATCCAGTAATATTTCTTAAAACAGTATATTTATCCTACTTATAGAAACGGGGTCGTAAAATGTACGCATGCATTACTAATCCTTACAAAGTGTCTGCTAAATTGCATATAATTATTATATATTAAAAGGTACTTGTGTATACCTTTTAGCTAGGGATGCATGATATATTGGTGAACATATCGGAATCGGACGATATTAGCTAAAAATGCCAACATCGGTATCGGCCCAATGTCTAGTTTAACACCGATGTGCAAAACCGATGTCAAAGCTGATGTGCATACCTATATAACGTAGGTACATGAAGTAATGGCGCCACGTACAATTTTGCTCTACACGTGCAACACAGCATTCCTAACCTAGCCCACAATAAGTCTGCTGTGTGGATCGAGCAGTCAACAAGTCCAGCAGTCACTTGAAAAAGTAAGAAAGTTTCAGCGAGACAACTCAAAGCCGAAATCCATTAAACGCCAAGAAAATGGAATTCATTGGCCTTGAGAATCAACCGTTCTCTGTCATGGGTGATGTTGGCTTTCGCCGACTGGTCGAGCACGGGTACACTTTTATTCATTTTTTTTGTACTATTTTTCAGATGTTGCCCTACCGGAGTTACACAGTAACAGCGTCCCTGTGATTAGCTTCACGACTGACATTTGGACCAGCGATATCAGCCCCATGAGCATGCTCAGTCTGACAGCACAGTGGGTCGTCGAGGATTTCGTACTAAGGAAAGTCGTACTGCATGCTCACGAATATGCTGGTTGTCATTCCGCTGCCGCCATTTCAATGGCATTTGATAACATGTTTGAAACATGAACACGCTAGCTAGCTCCATTCAAACAACTGACTGGAGAAATAAGCTCATCAACTGCGCCTGCAGCAGACGTGCTACCCTCTGTCATGGCACAGAAACGCCTGCTCAACAAAACTGGCAGGGATGTAAACAAATGTGCACAACATTTGAGTTCAGATTTATGTGCGTATGGAACATTTCTGGGATCTTTTTTAGCTCATGAAAACATGGGACAAACACTTTACAACCCCCCAAAAACGTTGTGTTTATATTTTTGTTCAGTGTAGTATTCGTATTCTAATTCCTAATTCTAACGCTACCGATTCTGTCACAAGACAGTGGAGTGCGCATGCTCATTCTGACTTCGCCAAATGCTAAGCTAACCAGTTAGCTAGCAGCTAGTGTGCGACGTTAGTGCTGACTAATTTCTATGGAGTGAAGATGGCCCCTTTTCCCGACGAGGTGGATGTTGTTACTGGCCCACACTGGCGAATGAAACAGTTGCCCTTGACAACAGTTTGCCCCGGCAACAAAACTGCCCACACAGGCGGTGAACAAGCGATTCGGTGGCATTCTCTCTTTACTGTGTCACCACCATGCTCGATGCTATGTACAAGGACTGCTACTTCGATGCAGACAAGAAACAGGGTTCATGTGAAATGTTACATACACAGCTGGACAAGATGGAAACAGACAGTGACAGTGCGCACCGAGGAAGAGAGGCCACGGACAGACAGAGCTGAAACTTCACTGCTTGACATGTTTGATGAAATCCTGGTTGAGTCTGAAACGATTGAATAAATTAACAACGAAACAGCACAGCAAATAAGTGAAAGAAATAGGTTTTGATTATGTTTTACTGGTAATGGGGACATACGTAAATGCCAACAAAATAACTTTTGGTCAGTGTGGTGTGTGTGACCTTTATTTAACTAGGCAAGTCAGTTAAGAACAAATTCTTATTGGAACAAATTCTTATTGGGAGTGCCCTATGGCACTCCCAATCACGGCCGAATGTGATACAGCCTGGATTCGTACCAGGGACTGTGGTGACGCCTCTTGCACTGAGTTGCAGTTCCTTAGACCTCTGTGTCCATGTGTGTGTGCTAACTATTTAACTGTACTAGAATGCTTAAAAGGCCGCAATTTTTTTTATTATCAGTTATCGGTATTAGGTTTTTTTTGGCACGGAAAATATCGGATATCGGTATCGGCCAAAACTGTCATATCGGTGTATCACTATTTTTAGCCAGTAGTTCTGAAAGTAGCGCTCACAATATAAAAGTGGTCCCCAAAAACTGCGTACTACGTCACACGTGAGAGATATGTGCACCACATCAATGCGCACTCTCTCGCTTCGCTGTGTGCATCTTGCTAGCTTTCGCTCAAATGCTGAGTGGCTGAAGCTCATTGGCTTGAACTTAAATTGCTAAGGGGCTGGCCCACGTGGAGGAAAATGGCGCAGCACGGCTTCAAGAAAAACAGCCGCATTCAAGGGAGGGATTTCATGGCTAATTGAGGCAATACAGCAATTATGCTCATAGATTATGCATGCAACTACACATTGACACATCCAGCGCAAGCGGGAGGTTTAAAAAATGATTAGTTGGCAAAGTTCCGGAGCATGTCTTTAAGGTTGGCTCAAGGGAAGTTTTCAATAGAGGCACCAATAGCTCAGTTGGTTGGAGCGTGGTGCTGGTAACACCCACATGGGCCACAAATACTATACTGACTAGCCTATGTGTTCATAGTGAGATGCTTTAGATCAAATTAACTGCCAAATGACCACAACACCTTCCACGGAATCAGTGACACACACATCGTCACTCTCATACATTCCTACTTGTCACTTGTGAAATGCCTGCGCACCCCTAGTGACACACATTAACACAACGGCTCAGATGACAGCAATTAGTCGACTCTGTTACCGCCGCGGGAGAAAAGTCCACCACCATTCATTCACAAACTGTCATAACTGCTCCAGATGGCCTGGATAATTATAACCCTGTCGACATGCTTGTTTTCTGATCACTTGTACAGTAGATTGTCATATGAGGCAAGTAACAGCAGACAAATATCATTGCTGCCGTTCCATTCAAGCTACAGCATACAAGCCAAATCAACAGACATTTGTATCATGTACTCGGCGGCTACGCCTAAGGAGCCTCTACTAGTCGACTCTACTAGTCGAAACATGTTGCAGTTGCGTGTCCCGATGTACAATGCTGATTGCGCCTATATGTATTCCTTTGTAAACATATTAGGTTATTAGTTCACTAAGGTTTACTGCAACGTATTGGCCGCCTAATCGTCTTCTTTCGGAAGAACTGTACATGCGACCTGTCGTTATATTCCTATACGGCAAACAGAATGGCCCTAGTGTTTGACGTTCCTATGGCTCCTTTATGTTCCGATCCACTAGCTCTGGATCACACCACCTCTCCCCTCTGTGTAAATCAACTTCCTCTATAGGCCATGGGGTCAGTCCCAACATCCTAATAGTTTCAAGTGCACTTGTTGACTTCCTGGGGGTTAATGGTCAGATGTGGCTGCCCTCCAATACCCTCCTGACACCTATCGGCCCATCGTTACACAGGGGTCAGAGGTCAACCCCTCGAGGGGCTCTACCATAGACCCAGGGTTTGTATCGACCAATCAACAAAAGGGGTATGCATAGGAACCAATGAGAACATCTGAAAGGGACGTAGGGGCTTTGGTGAAGCATGTATGCACCTCAGAATGCAGCTCATTAACATAAGCACCAGCTTGTTTTCGGCCTAGTAGAGAACGACATGGTTCTCTGCCTAAGGCTCTTACACCAATCTCCATCGCTGAGCCAAATGGATTGATTGGGCCATTTGAATAAGCCTCTTATGTAGGTTCCTATTACAGTATACATTGACATGAGAGGATGACTAAGACCAGGCCAGGCCTGCCAGGTGGCTATGTGTGTGGCGTCGGGCACATCGCCAGTCAAAGATGCTTTCAAATATCAACCTTGTCATTTAGAGTCAGTGACCTATAGGCTGGGGGGAGAGACCAAATTGACGACAGATGTTAGAGGGGTCATTCTATCTCTAGGCTTCAATACAGCCCTCCAATGTTTTGAGGAGGGAGGGACTCTTGGGGGACTTTTGTCCAATCACGGCAGGCTAAAACATGACTCCCTTACAGATCTGCCAATCAGATGCAGACGATTAGCGGTGTAGGGCCAGTAACAGAAAGGTTTCTGGTTAGAATACCAAAGCCGTCAAGGTTAAAAAAAATCTGCCGATGTGTCCTTTAGCAAGGATCTTAACCCTATTTTTCTCCAGGGACGCTGTACTACTATGGCTGACCCTGTAAAACAATGCACCTATCCGGTGTGTGACAATAAAACTATTTTTACAAAATATTTTTATGAAAATGGAACTGGGAATGAACATTGTACATTCTAAGCGTTCCAACAAAGTAAAAACAAATATAGAAAAAAACAGCCTGACCCAAAGTCTATGTGGCTTAGCCAGTAGAGCATGGCACATAAAGCCAATGATCGTGGGTTTGATTCCCGCTGAGGCCACCCATACGAAAAATGGATACTCGCATGACTGAGTTGATTTGGATAAAAAGGGAGGGTCCGTGACTCTAGTGGCTATCCAAAGGCTTCGGGGCTCATTCTGTGGCAATACGGCATCACTAATGAAATGTGTGCCTTTTAATTCCCCGGGCGCCCATGAACAAGGGGACCGATGGAGAGAGACGGGGGGATGAGCTGAAAAGAGAGAGAGAAAGGGAAAGGGATATGCCAGGAGGAGAAAGGAAAAGAGCGAGACCGAGGGAGAAAGAGAGGGGGTGGGACAGAGAGAAGGGCCAGGAGAAAGAGAGAGGTAGAGCGATAGAGAGGCCTAATCTCCATATACTGTCGAAACAGGCAGATTGGAATTTAAGGCTAGCCTCAGAGAGCCTCTATAAATACAGAAGAGGGGAAAACAGGAGGCAATTTCAGACAACACCAAACACGCGTGATTGAGGGCGAATTAAAATGCAAATGCAACACTCCAATTTTTTCAGATTTCAGCCTGCAGATAAGAAGACCTGTTTTCTTGTTTTTGCAAAGTGGAGGTGCGTGTGCTTGCAGCCTCACGCACAGGTTTGAAATAAACAAAACAAGAAAGAGGGCGACGGGGGACAGATGAGGGTTCAGTAGACTTCTGGGCTGGATTCCAATCAAAATCATCCCTGGCTGCTACAACTTCCTCACAGATCTGCAAGCCAGGACAGGATGCTTCAAGCGATAAGGCAATGTTTGAGAGCAGTGGGAGAAGTACCAGTCCTTCAGCCTGGAATCCAGCCCTGAACATTAACTAAGCACTGCGTCACAGTTTGAGTTGGACGAAACAGCACCGTTGGTTTATGCTGCTAAAGTGTTTCTTGCGGAGGGAGTGTGGTTTTGTGGCCGGCGTGA
The DNA here is from genome assembly GCA_030435695.1 of Brachymystax lenok tsinlingensis. Taxonomy (NCBI): domain Eukaryota; kingdom Metazoa; phylum Chordata; class Actinopteri; order Salmoniformes; family Salmonidae; genus Brachymystax; species Brachymystax lenok. The sequence goes on from CM059799.1 coordinate 33,410,969, forward strand.
TGACAAGAGAGGAGTCATGTTCTCTGTTCCGCCCAGCGGACACGTTTCAGAGCGCATTGTGCACTCTTCTGTGGCTGATAAAGAAAAGACTGACAAACTGTTCTCTACTCTTTCAGAGCGCAGGGCTCTGACCAACCGGTAGGAGGTTACACAGGGGAAATATACTCACTATAATCGTTTAAACCCTCGTTACTGCTTCTTTTTTGAGCTTTTGGCTATTTTTCCTTCTCCCACGGCAGAACTGGTGTAACAAAGAGAGGGAGAGAGGAACGGAGCTGGAGGGGGTCTGGAGGTAATGAATGGACGTGGATGGTACTGGTGTGTGTGTGTGTGTGTGTCCCACACTAAAACACTGATCATTCACACACAAAACAGGATGCTACACAAGCATCACAGGCTGCTGGATATGAAAACGTGGGGCTACTGAACATCTCTACTCTGGAACAGTGTGGGGCAGTGTGAGGAAACACAATGTACAGCCGACGTTCTCTCAAACACACAGACACGCCGGGAAGCGCGCACACACACACACAGACACACTATTTCTACTCTGAAGCCTGCCTGCCTGCCAGCCTGGCAGCATGGCTCCTCTCTGAGTGTGCGGTCTGGCATTGGGCATGGGGTGGAGGAGTGGGCCTAGTTAATGTTGAATTACTACTCCACTCCTGTCTTTGTGACGGGCTAATGGGCTGTGGCTCTCTGAAGGTCAACTCAAGGAGACTTACAAAAGGAAGGAAAAACGATTCACTAGGCAGAAGAGGTGTGGGTTGGTGTTAAAGGGATACTTAGGGATTTTGGAAATAAGGCTCTTTATCTACTTCAACCAGGGTCAGTTGAACTCGTGGATACTATTTTTATGTCTCTGCGTACAGTTTGAAGGCAGTTGCTAACTAGCTTCAGCACAATGACTGGAAGTCTATGGTAACAGCTTTGCACGGAATCCATGAGTTCAGGGCCTTATTTCCAAAACCCCAAAGTATCCCTTTAACACCAACCCACACCTCGTTGCTTAACTCTGCATGTGCATTTTGTGTCCAGTGAGAGTGTGTGTGTGTACCGAGAGCTCTTTCTCCTCCCCTCCTGGCTGTGGTGGTCATGGCAGTAGTATTGGTGACTGAGGGGAGGAGAAGAGCTGGCTACTGGCGCTTCCTGTGTTGGCCCCATCTGCCCCAAAGAGACCAGCCACCTCACCATCTGACCATACATTACATCCTTACCCCTCAGCGCATCTCTCACCTCGCACGCCATCATTAGACTACATTACTACCTCATACACAGTAGCTCCACAGAATATATAGAACGCTATAACGCGAGTACGACCAAAGACTCTAGAAATCAAAAGATGCACCTAGACAACACTGAACATGCCACAAACACCGCCATCTCTTACAAGAGCCCTCACGAACATGGACCTCCCTAATAATATATACCATTTAGCAGACACTTCTGTCCAAAGCCACTTAGTCATGTGTGCGTAAATGTTTCGTAGGAGTGGTCCTGGGAATCGAACCAACAATCCTGGCGTTGCAAGACTGGGTAAAAAACAAACAAAAAAAACACTCACAGAGACCGCAAACAGAACGAAAACCCAGAGCAGACACAGAGGCAAACACACTAAGCCAACACATTACACGGCAGGGAGCGTCAATAATTACACACCATTCTATTCAGAGACATGCCTTGCTCTTGCAGCTTCAGGAGAGTTGGGGACATGCATGTGACCTACTTTGTACAGTACCCGTCACTGCAACCTTAAAGGTCCTAAATGGTGTCACCATTGCCCTTGATTCTAAGCAGTGTTGTGCTGCTATTTTTATTGACTTGGCCAAAGCTTTTGATACAGTATGCTAGACCATTCCATTCTTGTGGGCCGGCTAAGGAGTATTGGTGTCTCTGAGGGGTCTTTGGCCTGGTTTGCTAACTACCTCTCTCAATGAGTGCAGTGTATAAAGTCAGAAAATCTGCCATCTCAGCCACTGCCTGTCACCAAGGGAGTACCCCAAGGCTCGATCCTAGGCCCCACGCTCTTTACAATTTACATCAACAACATAGCTCAGACAGTAGGAAGCTCTCTCATCCATTTATATGGAGGTTATACTCAGCTGGCCCCTCCCCGGATTTTGTGTTAAATGCTCTATAACAAAGCTTTCTTAGTGTCCAACAAGCTTTCTCTGCCCTTAACCTTGTTCTGAACACCTTCAAAACAAAGGTCATGTGGTTTGGTAAAAAAAATGCCCCTCTCCCCACAGGTGTGATTACTACCTCTGAGGGTTTAGAGCTTGAGGTAGTCACCTCATACAAGTACTTGGAAGTATAGCTAGACGGTACACAGTCCATCTCTCAGCTCATATCAAAGCTGCAGGCTAAGGTTAAATCTAGACTTGGTTTCCTCTATCGTAATCGCTCCTCTTTCACCCCAGCTGCCAAACTAACCCTGATTCCGATGACCATCCTACCCATGCTAGATTACGGAGACATCATTTATAGATCGGCAGGTAAGGGTGCTCTCGAGGGCTAGATGTTCTTTATCAATCGGCCGTCAGATTTGCCACCAATGCTCCTTATAGGACATATCACTGCACTCTATACTCCTCTGTAAACTGGTCATCTCTGTATACCCGTCGCAAGACCCACTGGTTGATGCTTATTTATAAAACCCTCTTAGGCCTCACTCCCCCCTATCTGAGATACCTACTGCAGCCCTCATTCTCCACATACAACACCCGTTCTGCCAGTCACATTCTGTTAAAGGTCCCCAAAGCGCACACATCCCTGGGTCGCTCCTCTTTTCAGTTTGCTGCAGCTAGCGACTGGAACGAGCTGCAAAAAACACAAACTGGACAGTTTTATCTCCATCTCTTCATTCAAAGACTCAATCATGGACACTCTTACTGACAGTTGTGGCTGCTTCGCCTGATGTATTGTTGTCTCTACCTTCTTGCCCTTTGTGCTGTTGTCTTTGCCCAATAATGTTTATACCATGCTTTGTGCTGCTACCATGTTGTTGTCATGTTGTGTTGCTGCCTTGCGATGTTGTTTTCTTAGGTCTCACTTTATGTTGTGTCTCTCGTGTCGAGATGTGTGTTTTGTTCTTTTTTAATATTTTTTTTATCCCAGGCCCCCGTCCTCGCAGGAGGCCTTTTGCCTTTTGGTAGGCCGTCATTGTAAATAAGAATTTGTTCTTAACTGACTTGCCTAGTTAAACAAAAGTTTAAATAAAATAAATAAATGCCAAAGTGAACACAGTATATATTTATTAAATCCGCCATGGTTTCAATACATTTCAATACAGTGTAGTTCCACGCAAGCAGCATTGAAACACACAATGACCTTCTTTACCCTTCAGCTATATCATCCAGTGTGTGTACAGTCACCCTCCTCCCCTCTCTATCCTCCCTCCCCTTCTCCTGTCCTCCCTCTCTGCTGAACAACTGAATACTAAGGGGCCCATGCTGGCAGGTTACAGCACACTGCCACTTAGCCCATTACAGGCATCCACCACCTACACCGCTCTCGCCAAGGACCCCACGGCTAAGACCCTTTCATTGTGAACAGCCGTCTCCAGGGGGGGTAGCCACTTCAGAGGAACCTACTCTGCTCGTCGGCGGGGTGTGGGTGGGACAGGGGTGAGGGAGGGAGGCAGGTTGTAAAAGCGACCGAGCCGGATCCGTGTGATTTATGTATTTATTCATCGCAGAGGAAACCGGGCATTAAAAAGGTCGGGCAATATTCCAGGTCACTGGTCAAACCCACACTGCTGAGGAGGGGAAAGGGCATGGGGAACGGCAGTCCCATTGTAACACTGAGATGGTGAGGTGGAGAGGGACTGAGCCTCTCCAAAAGATGAATGGGGTGTTATGGGCATTGGGGGGGTAATGCTTTATGTGCCCCTGCCAGCTGAATTTCCTACATGACCGTCATTACTAGAAGGGGATGGAGAAGGGGGCAGGATTGCACACAAAGACACGTCGGGTGTGTGTGTGTGTGTGTGAATGAACTGTATGTGAGTATATATGTGTGTATACACAGTGCATATAATTGAAGCAAGTGGTACTTGTGTCTAAAAGCCTAATCAGTAAGCACGCTGTTTAACTGAGGAGTTGACAGTGCTGATAAGCGAGTGATTAGGAGCGACAATATTTTCTCTGATTGCACCAAACCTTTCCTTTGTCACTGGATGGGACTCCTGTTATGTTGGCGTCAAGTGTGATCAATCTCTTTACAAACGTGCCTTTCAAAACACAAGAACCTTGTTTTGTATCAATTCGACCCAGGAGGCCTTCCAATCAAACATGTATTGGTTGCTTTAAAGCCCAGCCCATATGCTCGAAAAAAATGCAATCACTCACATGCGAAGTGTCTGACCTCCTATGGCTAACACAGCGATTTTCCCCTTTAAAATGTGGATGAAATCAGTGCATTACAGAGATGTCTGCTCTGACGCATTGTACACGTCATATTCGCAGCAGAGTATGTTGACGAGGAGGAGGAACGCAATGGCATAAATATGATATGAGGCGTGGATTTGAGTGAGATTGGAACCACTACAGAAGTGGCCCTGCACACAGAGAGTAGCCTACAGGCCTGTCAAATGCTTTAGGGGGCGAGAGAAATGTAACTGTGAAAAATGTAATTGTGAGAAATGTAATTGTCAGAAGTCACCTTTACTTTACACGGGTGCGGGTCGTTTGGACGTCGCCGCAGCATAGGACTAGCGGGCGGACATGAAAAGCCCATTAGGAGCACTCTCAGGCTGACGAATGCCCCCCCCCCCCCCCAGAGTCAGGCCCGGCGAGGCGAGCACTGACACAGGACAGCGTGGATGAGGAGACGGGAGGCTCATGTGATGGGAACAGACATTAGCAGGGGTGGACAGTGGACACGACATTCTGTTTCACATCTCGTTTGTCGTTAATGTCCTGTCCAATATGGAATCCCTGGATAGATGGGAACATGACACAGACCTCATGTCATGTTCTACAAGCTGCAGAACTCAAACCTCACAGAGATTGACATTCTAGTGGATGGCTCAACAGTGGCAGCGAGATACAGTACTTCCATGTTAGGATACAACAAAATACCTCTGAAGTACACTGTACACCCTGCAAAACCAACACATGGATATTCTGATCATTTGCTGTGTAATGGAGACATTGAGGAGTAGTCATTGTGTGTGTGTGTGTGTGTGTGTGTGTGTGTTCCTCTAAGCCCTTACCCTGACCTGTGATACAGTAGGTAATGCTGCAGTCTAAACGAGGCTAGATTGAGGCTGAAAGTCTCAAAGCCAACAGCTGTGAGAAAAGGACCAGCACATTTAACCGTTGGGGTAATAGGAAAAGGCACATTCGGCCACAAGCATGTACTATATAACCTGGGTACCAGTCTCTATAGCTAATCCACTCCCTGTACTCCATGTCATGTGCCAAAGAGACTTTCTGCCATCTTCAAATAGGAACATTCTATCATTAATGAGCTTGAGGAGTACAGCATCTTTGGCAGTGGCAAGAAGTGGCAAGGAGTAGAATGTTAGCTAGAGACTGGTGCTCAGACTAGGTACTATAGGCCGATGGAAGAAGTCGGTTTTACCTCTACCACTCATCTTGTATGACAAAAGCATAAAAGTTTAGTACTGTCAGGGTCGGTTTCTAAGCATCAGATTAAGCCTATTTCTGGACTACAAACCACTTTCAAATGGACGAAAGTGGTCAGTTCAATTCCCACTTGGACTACATAATACACTGTATTGAATATGTTGAGGAGCTAAGTCCCTTTGGATGAAATAGTCTCCCAGACAACCACTCAATTATTATCACTGTACAGTATACACAGAGGAGCGAATACATTCGCCAAGGCAACGTGGTAAACCAAAGGAAAACCAAGCAGCAGCACTCCCTCCCTTTCCCAAAGGTAAAATGTGTTCTATATTAATGAGGCCTTTTATACTTTAAACCTGAATAGAACCTTTACAAAACAACATGCCTTGTAATGGGGAGGGGGCGGGGGGTCTGGAGAGTGTGTGTATTAATGTATGTGTTTGCATTCATGTGAGGTGTTTATGTGTGTGTTGCTAGTGGAGGGGCACACATTTCGGTTGTTTTTAAAAAGCTTCTCCCCGACGCCTGCTACTGTATTTGTTGTGTGAAGCATAAGGCGTTCCGCATGCGTCGCCTCATTAGCTAGCTTTTGAGGTGGCACGATCGGGGAAGACGCTTGAAGGAGGACAGTCACGCGTTTGTGAAGAAGAGGTACTGAGTTCGCGCCAAGTATGGCCCGAATCTGAAGTGGTACGCACTAAGCAAGCAGCGTGACGTCCTCTAAAATGACACGCACACTATTGTTCTTTATTCCTAAGTCAGAATCTGCCATTGAGACCCATCTATCCCAAATACCCCCTTCTCAATTAGAACCAGTATAACGTCCCTTAATCATTCCTCTCTATCCAATAGGGCTAAAGCTAAGCTAAAAAAAACATCCATCTTACCTATAACGTCTCCATCGAGACACACACACACACACACACACACACACACACACACACACACACACACACACACACAGCGTTACTGCAGAATAGAGTCCATCCTTACAGGGGAACAAAGGAAAATCAAGTGACCCTCTGGGAGGCTTTAAAGACAGACCGACACATTCAATCAATTCATCACAAAGTCAATGTTAGCCTTTGGTAAGTAAGCAAATGCTTTAGAGAGAAGTGAATCATTGTGGGAACTGTTGGTCTTTATTAGGCTATATATCCCTTACTGGAGAGCTGCTGTATGTACCAAAGGAAAGGTGACAGGTTTGGATGCTCCCTTTTCCTCTCATCCCAGTGTCCCTCACCCCCACCTCCCCTTCGGTTTCTCCCTCCTTTCGCTCACCATGTACCTGGCTAATTTCCTCTCCTCCTTTCCTCTCTCGCGCGCTCTGCCATCAAAATGACATGGCACCAAAAAGCCCAGAGGGAGAATGTCACGGACACGCCTGCCAACTTCACAAATCACTGCGACCTTTCGCACACAGCGAGGTCGCCACTATCAGCTCCAGAACCCCTCTGCCTCAGCCAACAGAGAAGGACCGGGGATCTGATCCCACACGTTGACACTCACAAAAAAAGGGGTTTGCACCAATCACGGCAAATTTGTCAAGTTAGACGCAATGGAAGGTGACTACTTTGGGCCATCTGCATTCGGAGGTCGTACCACAATTAATTTCAGAGAGTTCAGGATAGCATAATGAAGCATAGAATCAAAATGAGCTGACTGTGTGTCATGGGGCCACTGCTTTCAGTTGGTTAAAGCCTGCAGATAAATAAAGGCAGGTTGACATTTGTCATAAAAAACCTTAATTTGCTATATTGAAGAAATTCATGAAAACTGAAATGTCCTTTTTGGTGTTAATTTAAGGTTAGGGTTGGGCATTATGGTTTGCAGTGTGGTTAAGGTTAGGTTTAAAATCAGATTGTATGACTTTGTGGCTGTGCCAGCTAGTGATCACTCTGCAGAGCTGCCTCCAGAACAAGATTCATGACGATATAGGTGTGTATGCAAACAATGGACTACTAGTATTACACATTTTTCCAATATCAGAGCTTGCAATTTTTGGTTACATGAGCTTATGTTGCACATTTTGAAGTTAAATATAACCACTTTTGCAGTAAAATATTTTTTTCACAACCATCCATTCCATAAATGGGAGAAATTAGAGAAAAAACATGTTTTGTTCTACCTCGGGGTAGGGGCATCTCAAAAACTGAACCCCTATTTAAGGATTGGCCACTAGCCTACTAAACCCCTATTTGAAGATTGGCCACTAGCCTACAACACACAGCACTACAGAGTTACGCTGGTACCAAACACGATGAACCCGGAGGCTACGCTGCAGTTTTAACCCCGGCTGCAACTCCCCATCTTCTCCCCGCTGCAGAATGGGTGGATACGGAGGGGAGGAGGGAGAGAAGTAAATGAGATCCCGATGAGATGCCAAGGTATGTTAGCGTCAAGGCGTGGGGAATGAGAGAGCGGCCACGAGCTCTAGATTGACTGTGTGAGGAGGGGAAGACACCCCGCACTGCCTACAGGGCCCCAGTCGTATTAGTGCTCGTTAACTCAGCATGGGATGTGAGACGCATGGTAATGTAGGGATGCACACACACACACACACACCTAGCCTATAGGTGCATGCAGAAATCCGAGGAGAGACAAGAAACGCAAATTGACAGAGACAAACACAGAATTACACAACATGATTTTAAAAACATGAACACACTACCAGGCATACATTATGAAGATCCACTTAAAGGCAGTCAGAAAAAGACATTCACACAGACGTACACAATATCCTCTGAGAAGCTGTGCGTGACAACCCACACAATGGCTGCATTCATACAATTCTGATTGTTTGCCCAATTATTGACGTATAAGATCAGAGTGGCTAACCTTACAATGACCCTTGAAGTAAAAAAAATAAATAAAATGCAATTGTGTAAATCGGGCATTTCATTCTTATTAGGACAGGTACGTGTATGAAAGTGGCAAACGATCTCTAATAATACAGATTGGATGGAGAGGAAGCAGAACAAGAGACCGAGGCAAATTCTCCTCCTGTTGCGAGCCCCACTTACAGGGCTGCCAAACCCAGCCTTCAGAAACACATTGCTTTCACAGCAATTCATTGCTGTCACAACATCAAATTAGAACAGAACTTCCAAGCCAACAGGCCAGCATTCAGGGGAAACGACTCAAGCCACCGACGCAGAGCTGTGTGTGTAAAGCGCTCTACAGTATTATAGTACTCTCAACGTGTTTGTGTGTACACTGCGTGTGTATGTGTGCATATGCATGCAGAAAGACTGTGTTCGTGTGTGTGTGCAATAATGACATGTGCATCTGTGTTTAAGTGAGATTGCTGTGTTTAAACCTGCACAGCGTAACTACACTGAACAAAAATATACAAAACGCAACATGTATTGGTCCCATGTTCCATGAGCTGAAATACATTCCTTATTTCTCTCAAATGTTGTATACAAATTTGTTAAATTCCCTGTTAGTGAGCATTTCTCCTTTACCAAGATAATCCATCCACCTGACAGGTGTGGCATAACTAGAAGCTGATTAAACAGCACGATAATTACACAGGTGCACCATGTGCTGGGGACAATAAAAAGGCCACTGTAAAATGTGCAGTTGTGTCACACAACACAATGCCACAGATGTCTCAGGTATTGAGGGAGCATGCATGAATGTCAGCCAGAGCTGTTGCCAGATATTTTCTATATTCATTTCTCTAACATAAGATGCCTCCAATGTTGTTTTAGAGAATTTGGCAGTTCGTCCAACCGGCCTCACAACCGCAGACCACGTGTAACTTCTTCAGCTGCTGAATCGTCTGAGACCAGTCACCAGGACAGCTGATTAAACTGTGGGTTCGCACAACCAAAACATTTCCGCACAAACTGTCAGAAACCGTCTAGGGGAAGCTCATCCGCGTGCTCGTTGTCCTCACCAGGGTCTAACCTGACTGCAGTTCAGCGTCGTAACCGACTTCCGTGGGCAAACGCTCACCTTGGCACGCTGGAGAAGTGTGCTCTTCACGAAAGAATCCCGGTTTCAACTGTACCGGGTAGATGGCAGCTAGCGTGTATGGCGTTGTGTGGTCGAGTTGTTTTCTGATGTCAACATTTCGAATAGTGCCCCATGGTGGTGGTGGGGCTATGGCATAAGCTACAGACAGTGAACACAATTGCATTTTATCAATGGCAACTTGAATGCTCAGAGATACCTTGATGATATCCTGAGGCACACTGTTGTGCCATACATCTGCCACCATCAGATCATGCTTCAGCATGATAATGCGCGGCCCCATGTCGCAAGGATCTGTACACAATTCCTGGATGCAGAAAATGTCCCAGTTCTTCCATGGCCTGCGTACTCACCTGGATCGACGTGTACGACAGCGTGTTCCAGTTCCTGCCAATATCCAGCAACTTCGCAAAGCCATTAAAGAGGAGTAGGACAATTCCACGATCAACAGCCTGATCAACTCAATGCGAAGGAACCATCTGAATCTGTAACCAACATATGCATATCTGTATTCCCAGTCATGTGAAATCCATAGATTAGGGCCTAATGAATTTACTTCAATTGACTGATTCCCTTATATGTACTGTAAAATCTTTAAAATTGTTGCATGTACAGTTTATATTTTGTTTAGTGTATGTGTGTACAGGTGTTTTTGGAGAACCCTCCAGCAAGAATGCAGTATTTCTTCTAGATTTGATTAAGATATACCAGAAACCCCAGCTCTCATTGTATGTCGCCGCTGGGATGACGTAGCATCAACATCCGCTGTGATGTCTGGTGGAAACCTAGGGTAGCAAAGTTTGACTTTCTGGCTGTGGTAACAAGCCAACAGAGTCGAGAAATTTGAGACTGTGGATGCCGATGCAGTTATGGGCAAGATTGAAGACAACTCTATAACATTTGAGCAACAATGTCTTCAGAACAGGTACAATTTGTTTTATACGCATTATTATATTCACGTTGTCAGCCAGAAAGGTTGCTAATGTCAGCTAGCTAACGAGAGCTATGGCTATGAAGATGTGTATGGATTGTAGAAGTGATATACATGACTCTTCTGCGTGAACATCCTTATCGTATATACACTACCGTTCAAAAGTTTGGGGTCATTTAGAAATGTCCTTGTTTTTGAAAAGCAAAGCACATTTTTTACCATTAAAATAAGATCAAATTGATCAGAAATACAGTGTAGACATTGCCAAGAAACTGAAGATCTCGTACAATGCTGTGTACTACTTCCTTCACAGAACAGTGCAAACTGGGTCTAATCAGAATAAAAAGAGTGGGTGGCCCCCGGTGCACAACTGATCAAGAGGACAAGTACATTAGTGTGTCTAGTTTGAGAAACAGGTGCCTCACAAGTCCTCAACTGGCAGCTTCATTAAATAGTACCCGCAAAACACCAGTCTCAACGTCAACAGTGGAGGCGACTCTGGGATGCTGGCCTTTGCATCATGTCTCATCTTATGCATCTGAACTGGGCATTGTGGCTATTCCGTGTGAACTGAAGTAGCTAGCTAGCCAATATCAGAGTTGTTTTCAGACCACATACATCAGAAAAGTAACACAAGGTCATTTTATATTCAAATGAAACAAACCAATGTCGCAGTCTGCTAACAAGCTAACTTTCTAGCTAAAGTCAGCCAACTAGCTAATACAAATGATTGTTTTCAAGCCAGTGTCCAATTAAAAACAATTAATCAAAATTATTACTTGCATACATATTTACATCTAAATAGCAACATTTCACTTTATGTCTAGCAAGATGTATTATCTAGCTAGCTACCTCTTACCTTTTCAGCAGAAAAAATACAATTCTGGGTCGGTTTTGAATCTCTTCAACTCCCTTTGTTCTCTCCAGTGTGAACGCAAATCCAAGGTTTACTCTCGTCTTGGCCCGGGCTTTATCGCTTTCCCTTTCTGCTCTCCAAATTTCACTGTTTCTTTGTCTCAGATGGAGTTGTTACTGCAAGGTCAGGTTGTTTGCCACTCGCGTCTGCCAAGTCTGTAAGCTTGCCATCTCTGCCAGCTATTAGCCAAGTGTTGGCCATGGGCTCAGCTAGCTAACTATAACACCGCCTCCTCACTGATGGAAAAAACGTAACAAAATCTGGTGGGAAAATACATCTTGGCTGGGAAAATGAATACCAGTGAATACAGCGATTCTCAGGCAGACTTGGGGCACACTATTGTTACTGTTGCATCACATTGGATGACCACTAGCGACTTATTGGAGCTTTTGAACATAAAGAAATCTATACAAAAAGTTACATATTGCAGCTTTAAGCGAGATTGAGAGTGTGTGCGCGTGCAAGTAACAAAGCTATATGTGCGTATGAGCAGCATGTGTGTGTGTTCGTCTGTTTGTATACTGAACAAAAATATTAACTCAATCTGCAACAATTTCAAAGATTTTACTGAGTTACAGTTCATTTAAGGAAATCAGTACATTTTCTTAAAATCATTAGGCCCTAATCTATGGATTTCACATTACTGGGAACACAGTTAGGCATCGGTCTGTCACAGATACCTTAAAATCAGGTAGGGGCGTGGACCAGAAAACCAGTCAGTATCTGGTGTGACCACCATTTACCTCATACAGCGCGACATCTCCTTCACATAGAGTTGATCAGGCTGTTGATTGTGGCCTGTGGAATATTGTCCCACTCCTCTATCAACGGCTGTGCGAAGTTGATTGATATTGGCGGGAACTGGAACACGATGTTGTACACTTCGATCCAGAACATCCCAAACATGCTCAATGGCTGACATGTCTGGTGAGTATGCAGGTCATGGAAGAACTGGGACATTGTCAGCTTCCACGAATTGTGTTACAGATCCTTGCGGCATGGGTCCGTGCATTATCATGGTGAAACATGAGGTGATGGCGGCGGATGAATGGCACGACAATGGGCCTCAGGATCTCGTCACGTGCATTCAAATTGCCATAGATAAAAAATGTAATTGTGTTCGTTGTCCGTAGCTTATGCCTACCCAAACCATAACAACACCGTCACCATGGGGCACTTTGTTCACAAAGTTGACATCAGCAAACTGCTCACCCACATGAGGCTATACACGTGGTCTGCGATTGTGAGGTAGAGAAATAAACATTACATTCTCTGGCAACAGCTCTGGTGGACATTCCTGCAGTCAGGATGCCAATTGCACACTACCTCAACTTGAGACATCTATGGCATTGTGTTCTGTGACAAAACTGCAAATTTTACAGTGGCATTTTATTGTCCCTAGCACAAGGTGCACCTGTGGAATGCTGTTTAATCAGCTTCTTGATATGCCACACCTGTCTGTTGGATGCATTATCTTGGCAAAGGAGAAATGCTGACTAACAGAGATGTAAACAAATGTGTGCACAAAATCTGAGAGAAATAAGCTTTTTGTGCATATGGAACATTTCTGGGATCTTTTATTGCGTTTATATATTTGTTCAGTGTATATGCAATGTGTGTTTGTGCAGCCTGGCTCAGCTGTGCTTAGCCACTTCCAGAACTAACCCTCGCCAGGGGGACGTAGGCGATTATGTGTTCTTCCTCCTCTGAATCCCAGCACTGATTAGGACGCTTTAGTGGACTCACCTGAGCCAGCCCTGCCTGCATCAGAGCCAGACTCAATACCTCACAACCAGAGAGAGAGAGCCCACTGGCTGGACTACTTTACTGGGTAGAAAGAGAGAGGGCATCAATAAGCCAGCGTTCTCATTTTGCCCTCAGTGTTGAAGTATGAGAGATTGTAAGGGAATGAGAGATAGGAAACCAGTTACTCTATGCAAGTGTTAGCCAGAATAGATTCCCGACCCTACGCTTGCTTACTTATCTTCTAAGTCTTTCCAAATAGATTATCAACCAATTAGTAGGCAATTCCAACTCATAATTGGTTATAATCACATGATGCACACCGATGATGTCATTGGAAACGCTTATCTTCCTCAATTTTCTACTACAAAACATCGAAACATGCCATTGGGCTGGTGCTGGAGATTATGAATATTAAGTAGAATATTTTAGAAATATCTTTTAAACCGAAATGTGTCCCACTCAAACAGCTGAAAATGTCACGTGCTTCAGTCGACAACGCTACCGACACTTTTTGCATCATGTGCAATGTCTCAGTAGAATGAATAAACAATGACAGATCCTACAGGTGCCGCAAAAAGATATTTGTATCTCCACTTCCTACCGTCAAAAGGACCAACAGTACGGACAACCGGTGAAGTGTAAATATCATTTTAATTAACATTCTGGCTTGTAGAGACTCTTGCGTCTGTTTTAGAGCTTTCAGACTGATAATTCAACCATGGTAACAATCTGATGTGTAGGCAAGTCGACGTTGGGTCGGAATCTATTCTGGCTGTACAAGTGTCAGAGCAGAGGACAACAATGTTTCCTTTTCAATCGGGTTAACAATGTAAATGCTGAGATGTAGCTTTGTGCTGAAATATGTTTTGTTGACAGTAGCCTATCACTTCCTGACATTTAAGCAATGCTTTTTATGCTTTCCAGACTTTAATATTTTATAAACAGTGGGCTACTTTCAACAGCATGCTCATACAAACAACATCATTAATGTTGATGCAAGACTACTACTGACTGTCCAAATGTAACGGTTTCCGTTCAAAGTCAAAATAATAAATGGACGCAGTTTGTAACAATACGATTGTAAGATTGGGATATTCATTTTCTACAATAACAGTTTTGTGAATCCTTGTCCGAAGTCGGTAAACAGTACTTGACAACACCTCGCTTTTATTTTTTACTTACATATCCCACCATTTTATATCTTTTGTCCACATGTTTAACTGTCACTTGGCTACTGAAAAGAGATGCGTAAAGCTAGCAGCTGTTTGAAATGTAGGCTAATGTTCGGCCACAAATCTATCTAAGGAGGCTTTCATACCAAATTGGTTTGGAGAGGTTTTTCCGAACTCTGGCGCGTTTGTTAGAAACTCCTGAGATTTACTTAACAGATGCCTATTTGTACACATTAGGCTACAACGTCGTCCGCATCACTGAACTTCGGCATCACGGTGCAGACACCTGCAACCGGACTGGCAATTCCGCTGGGCTGGAGTCTGTACATTAATGAATTCATCCACTTGCTATGAGCCGTCCGGTGGGGAAAAACATATAATAGGTTTCACATACCTTCCTCCGCGTGACAGCCCTTGTTTCCATTCAGCAATAACATCCAAAGCACCGAAATGAGCGTTTTAAAAAGCTCCATGTTTGACTGTCCAGCTTGGCGAAGCTCTTGTCATGTCTCTCCCGCTCGCAACACACCACTTGGATGGTAGAGCGGTCCGGGCTAGTGCGAACTCCACTCACTACGCCGCTTATTTGATATCTCGGGGGAGGGTGTTGTGCATCAGATTGACATCATGCAAGTGCAATGAAGGAAGATTTCGAAACGAGGGTACAAGAAAGTCGCCTATCAAAGCGCACTGAAATGAATCGCACTGCCAGATGTTTTCACTAGTCGAATCGTCCCCGTTTTGTGAAAAATGTAGATATTTTTACCTATAATTTTTGCCTTTAATAAAACTAAAGTAATGGCAGTGTTGGCTTGGCCGGTCGAACCTTCAGCTTTCAATGTTGGATAGGTGAGCGAAAGGCTAGCCATACTATTTATGAATATTTCATTTATTGATTGGATTATATACATTTAGATGAAATTAATAGACTAATTAGAACTAGATAATGAAGGGAAGGAAGCGAGGGGAACGCAACATCGAATGGCTAGTAAAGATGGCTTCAAATGTTGAATAATTAATTAATGGAATAATTGTTCAACACTTAGCTGACAATGGTAATTTTCTATTGTCCAATTCTGAAAAATCAAATGAAAGACTAATCCTTTTATTATTCAGTAGTATGTTGAGATATTGTAGTAGCCTATAGACTATGTTAAGCCTACACTGTGTTTACTGCAGCCTGTGAATACTTTTGGAGTAATGATTGCCAAAGGAAAGAGCGAGAATGAAGGAAATTGGATACAGTTTCACTGATTTGCATCCTGTACAAAGAAATACTGATGCTGCAAATAATTTGAGTTTATTGTATTGACATGTGTGGGCCAAATTGAGCATGTTATCTTTTCAGCTGAGGAGGCAAAACAGTTCATTGGTCTTAGTCAACAGTAACATTTTTGCAAACAGACCAAACTGATGAGGTGAAACAGGTTGTATCTCACAATTTAAAATCAGTTTATCTGCATGACAGCTAAAGGCAGACGTTGTGGACTTCTAAACCTTTTCATTTTTTTATGTAATCCTCTACAGTGTGATGGTAAAGCACGCCCTCCAGCTCAATAGCATTGGTACAAAGAGTTTTTCTAAAACCTGATAACATAAAAGACAGTACAACTAGTCCATCGTCCCTTTGATGCAGTGAAGTTGTCCTGTCCCCTTAGCATAAACCCCCCCCCCAAAGCATAATATTTCCACCTCCATGTTTGACGGTGGGGATGGTGTTCTTGGGGTCATAGGCAGCATTCCTCCTCCTCCCAACACGGCAAGTTGAGTTGATGCCAAAGAGCTCCATTTTGGTCTCATCTGACCACAACACAGACCACGTGTATAGCCTCCTTGAATAGCATTCTCACATAGGTGTTCCTTTTGTCCAGGTGGGAATTGGCAGTGTGGAGTGCAATAGAGATTGCATCATCTGTTAGGGCGGTATGGAAATTGGGTCTAGGGTTTCTGGGATAATGGTGTTGATGTGAGCCATGACCAGCCTTTCAAAGCACTTCATGGCTACAGACATGAGTGCTACGGGTCGGTAGTTATTTAGGCAGGTTACCTTAGTGTTCTTGGGCTCAGGGACTATGGTGGTCTGCTTAAAACATGTTGGTATTACAGACTCGGACAGGGAGAGGTTGAAAATGTCAGTGAAGACACTTGCCAGTTGGTCAGCGTGTGCTCTCAGTACACGTCCTGATAATCCCTGCGGTCTTGTGAATGTTGACCTGTTTTAAAGGTCTTACTCACATCGGCTGCGGAGAGCGTGGTCATGCAGTTTTCTGGAACAGCTGGTGCTCTCATGCATGTTTCAGTGTTTTTTGCCTCGAAGCGAGCATAGAAGTAGTTTAGCTCGTCTGGTAGGCTTGTGTCACTGGGCAGCTCTCGGCTGTGTTTCCTTTTGTAGTCTAATGGTTTGCAAGCAGCAGCTGTAGCCTTTAGCTCAGTGTGGATGTTGCCTGTAATCCATGGCTTCTGTTTGGGGTATGTACATATGGTCACTGTGGGGATGATGTCATCGATGCACTTATTGATGAAGCCAATTACTTATGTGGTGTACTCCTCAATGCCATTGGAGGAATCACGGAACATATTCCAGTCTGTGCTAGCAAAACAGTCCTGTAGCTTAGCATCTGCTTCATCTGACCACTTTTTCATTGATCGAGTCACTACTGCTTCCTGCTCTAATTTCTGCTTGTAAGCAGGAATCAGGAGGTAAGAATGATGGTCAGATTTGCCAAATGGAGTGTGAGGGAGAGCTTTGTATGCGTCTCTGTGTGTGGAGTAAAGGTGGTCCAGCGTTATTTTTCCCTCTGGTTGCACGTTTAACATGCTGATAGAAATTTGGTAAGACCGATTTAAGTTTCTTTACATTAAAGTCCTCGGGCCACTAGGAGGGCCGCCTCTGGGTGACCGTTTTCCTGTTTGCTTATGGCAGAATACAGCTCATTGAGTGCGGTCTTAGTGCCAGCCTCAGCCTGTGGTTTTACAGTATGTAGACAGCTTCGAAAAGTACAGATAAGAACTTTCTAGGTAGATGGTGTGGTCATCATGAGATACTCTACCTCAGGCAAGCAAAACCTCGAGACTTCCTTAGATATTGTGCGCCAGCTGTTATTTACAAATATACATAGTCCGTCGCCCCCGTCTTACCAGACGCCGCTGTTCTATCCTGCCAATACAGCGTATAACCAGCCAGCTGTATGTTGATAATGTCGTTGTTCAGCCACAACTCCGTGAAGCATAAGATATTACAGTTAATGTCCCGTTGGTAGTTTAATCTTCCTCGTAGGTCATTGATTTTATTTTCCAAAGATTGCACGTTTACTAGCAGAATGGAAGGCAGTGGGAGTTTATTTCGATCGCCTATAAATTCTCAGAAGGCAGCCTGCCCTCCGGCCCCTTTTTCTCCGCCTTCTCTTCACACAAATGACAGGGATCTGGGCCTGTTCCCGGGGTAGCAGTATGTCGGGCGCGTCGGACTCGTTAAAGGAACAAAAGGATTCTGCCAGTTTGTGGTGAGTAATCCCAGTTCTGATGTCCAGAAGTTATTTTCGGTCATAAGAGACGGTTACAAACAACGCAAAGAAACAAACCAAAAAACACGTAAAACGTCAGTCTTCTTCTCCGGCGCCATCTTAATCCATCTTAAACATACAAATGCACTGTAATAAATGTAGTAAGTCGTCCGCACCACTCACATCCTTTCCCCATACACACACACACACACACACACACACACACACACACACACACACACACACACACCCTTCTCAGCACAAAGATGATCACCCACAGACTGATCCCCTCAGCAGGGGGGCAAGCCAGACCTCCAGACCTGATGAACTTGTCCACTCTGGTCATAAGCCAGGCTGCACAGACACCAACCTCTACCCCCAACCACACTTCCACCACTAACACAAAACCAGAAAACCCCCTCTCATCACTTGAGATGGCTCTAGGCATACAGCATATACAACAATCGATGCATATCTCTACCTTTGTGTGTGCATGCGTGGTGTAACTAGATGTCAGCCCTCCCCCCTTACTCTTTCTAGAAAAACAGAGGGAGGCGGCATAGAGAAAGTCACTTGACCTTTTTTGTTCTATAGTTTTTTCCCCCCCAGTCATTCAAGCGGAAGAGGAAAGAGAGGAGAAAGAAATATAGTTTAAGACGCTATTAGGAGGGGAAGAGATTTTAATGTGACACTGGAACCCCTGCTTTGTAATGTTCCGCTAATCTCTTAACAACCTCTGGGGGATGAACATGGCACAGGGGAGGAGGAGGGGGTAGGGTTATGAGTCCCTGTTGTATTTTACGACTCAATGTGTTATTCCCAAACCACAGCCCTGGAAGTGGTGTCAGCTGAAAGACATTAATGTGGTGTGCTGAGAGTCCTTGCCTGCACACCGATTGACTGGCGACAATAAATATAGACTAGTCCAGGGCTCTCCGACCCTGGAGCGCTACCGTCCTGTAGGTTTTCACTCCAACCCTAATGTAGCGCGCCTGATTCTAAATATTAGCTGGTTGATAAGCTGAATCAGGTTAGTTACAACTGGGGTTGAAACGAAAACCTACAGGAGGGTAGCTCTCTAGGAACAAGGTTGGAGAGCCCTGGACTAGTCATTTAAACGGACACTGGGGAGCCTCCGACATTGTCTAATACTTTCTTCTGACTGGTGTTTAATGAATGGCCATTCAGCTGTGTGATGATAAGTCAAGGACGATTCATCTCAGAGCCAGTTTATAATGGAATCAGATGGTAGATAGGATTTCAGTATCGCTGGCCAGATTTGTTTTTATAGCCATCATTGTTATTACAAGAACACTAGAGTATGTTATGATTTATTGAAATGCTTAATAGGAAATGAATATTTCATGCAAATTGGACTATAATCATTGTAAAACAAATCGTTAGCACTGTAGTAGGCCTAGTACATTGTATGCTAGCCAAGTTTGAAGAAAAACTTATGCTCGTCCAAAGGAGCATCATGGGAGATTGGACAACCCATGGGAGGGTGACAGTCACTGGCTAATGAGTACTTCCTGTTCTATTTCGCAGCGGGTTCCACAGCTGAAATGTCCCTCAAGGTCGTCCTTCCTGTTGGTGGCACATCGGGGGTTTCAGGACACAGTTGGTTTTCTACCGCGGGTTGTCTACTTTCTACACCAGCACAGCAATTAGGCTTGACACATTTGTCACACGTTTTTAATAATGCATTCCAGTTCTGTTGTAACTTTAGCTGTGGTCCTCTCGCCAAAGGTTCATCTTTAATCTAATCAGCACAGAAGGATATAGGTCAGAGAGAAGGCCTTAAAGAGGGACTGGAAGAGCAGGAAAGGAGAGAGAGAATTGCAACACGATGCCAAAGTAGAAGTAGTATCCATGTGGCAGTTTGCAGATAAGAGCCATGACTAAGTAATCGGGAATAATGGTGTGATCCACACGGACACATTCCGAGATGCTTCGTCCGACCAGACCTCAGAGCATGCCAGGTCCGAGGCAACTCAGTGGGAAACGTAAGCCTCTCCGATATCCCGTTACCACAGGGTCTTATTCCTACCACCCCCACCTCTATAAATATCAATAAAGATAGCGATGTCTGTTTTAAATAACGATATACAGACAGGCAAGGCAGTTAGTCTCGGGGCTATGTGAAATGTGTGTCTTCCTGACTGTCCCTTTTGTATTTAAATGTGAGTGTATATCTGGGGTTCTGGGGATGTTTATCGCCGTGATGACGCTCCGTGTAGGTGATGGAAGATTAGGGCCCGCCGCTGTTTCCAATTTATGGAGCTGACTTCAGACGGGCAGGGAGATGGAACAACAGTGCCTTCCCCTCCTTCGTCGCTCCTCCTTATTAGATTTCACTGGTTATCAATGAGAGGTCCGACATTTCCAATGTGTCCGAAGTGAAAGCATTTCCTTTCTGTCCATTGAGACGTCGACCACTATAACACGATTAAAGATTGCCAATAGGGTTTGAGTTGATGTTAAGGTGAAATCTTAGAGCCTACTTGTTTATCTTCATACTTTGCCAAAGAGCAATATACTGCGGAATCATTATTGCAAAAAATAGGTCTCTGATTCAGAGGTCTCTGAATAGGAAACTAAAGTGTGAACTTTAACACTGGTGAAGAGCAGGCCAACTTTATTGGCACTGATACAGTATGTGGCCTGCAGTGTCTAACATGTTAACTGCTAGTTTTCATCTTAATGATGCTGAGCCTTGCAGCCTTTGAAACCACATTTTAGAGGAATGTGCAATTTTTCTCCAGAGCAGGGACAGGAAGGGAGAAAGAAGGGCAGGAAAAATCAATTGCAGGGAATATGAGAAAGAGAGGGGGCGAGAGTGAAAAATGTGTTGATTTGTCAGCATGGGCTGGATGTCTCTGGACACGCCAATGAGAATTTATCATGAAAGACAAATTGCCTTGGTTGCAGTGGTATTCTCCCTGTGTGTGTGTACTGTACTTGAGAAATAATATATTTTTTTGCATTCTAGACTTGGTCATACATGATTACCTCCAAGGCCAAGTTGACCAATGACAATAATTACATTATTGGTCGTTTAACTTATACCTTCCTGATAGCAACACAAGAGAAACTACTACCTCAAAGCATACAGTGCATTCGGAAAGTATTCAGACCCCTTGACTTTTTCCTCATTTTGTCACGTTACAGCCTTATTCTAAAATGGATTCAATTGTTTTTTCCCCCCTCTCATCAATGTACACCCATAATTACAAAGCAAAAAACGTTTAAAAAAAATGTTTTTGCTAAAAAATAAACCGAAATATTACATTTACATGAGTATTCAGACCTTCTACTCAGTACTTTGTTGAAGCACCTTTGGCAGTGATTACAGCCTTGAGTCTTCTTGGGTATGGTGCTACAAGCTTGGCACACTTGTATTTGGGGAGTTTCTCCCATTCTTCTCTGCAGATCCTCACAAGCTCTGTCAGGTTAGATGGGGAGCGTTGCTGCACAGCTATTTTCAGGTCTCTCCAGAGATGTTCGATTGGGTTCAAGTCCGGGCTCCGGCTGGGCCACTCAAGGGCATTCAGAGACTTGTCCCGAAGCCACTTCTGTGTTGTTGTTTTGGCTGTGGGCTTAGGGTCATAGTCTTGTTGGAAGGTGAACCTTCGTTCCAGTCTGAGGTCCTGAGCACTCTGAAGCAGGTTTTCATCAAGGATCTCTCTGTACGTTGCTCTGTTCATCTTTGTTTCGATCCTTCCTCCAGACATGACTCTTGGCATTTAGGCCAAAGAGTTCAATTGTGACTCAGTAATCTTGGTTTCATCAGACCAGAGAATCTTGTTTCTCATGCTCTTGGAGTCCTTTAGGTGCCTTTTGGCAAAAGCGGGCTGTCATGTGCCTGTACTGAGGAGTGGCTTCTGTCTGGGCACTCTACCATAAAGCCCTGATTGGTGGAGTGCTGCAGAGATGGTTGTCCTTCTGGAAGGTTCTCCCATCTCTATTCTATTACTAAGGTATAAAATAATATAATTTTAAAATAACAATTAGCATTCAAAATAGCTTAGTATTTGTTTTTTATATAATATAGATGCCGTATCTTAATTCGATCATCCTGTTGTTGCAGGAATTGTCCTGCTCAGCAGGAAATGCAAACTTGTAGTGCATTCAAGGTTTAAAAAGTCTTCTGGAGTTTGTAATTTCCACTTAAAAATGTAAGACTTGATTTGCCCTAACGAAAAATGTATCAACACCTACATTTTTTTGATTAATTGTACACTGAACAAAAATATAAATAAAACATGTAACAATTTCAAAGATTTTACTTAGTTACAATTCATATAAGGAAATCCGACAATTGACAAATTCATTAGGCCCTAATCTATGGATTTCACATAACTGGTAATACAGGTATACATCTGTTGGTTACAGATACCTTTAAAAAAAAAAGTAGGGGGTCGTGGACCAGAACCATTTGCCTCATGCAGAGTGACACATCTCCTTTGCATAGAGTTGATCAGGCTGTTGATTGTGGAATGTTGTCCCACTCCTCTTCATTGGCATTGCGAATTTGCTGGATATTGACTGGAATTGGAACACGCCGATCCAGAGCATCCCAAACATGTTCGATGGGTGTCATGTCTGGAGTATGCAGGCAATGGAAGAACTGGACATTTTCAGCTTCCAGGAATTTTGTACAGGTCCTTGCGACACGGGGCCGTGCATTATCATGCTGAAACACGAGGTGACGGCAGTGGATGAATGGCGCGACAATGGGCCACAGGATCTCATCACGGTATCTCTGTGCATTCAAATTGCCATCAATAAAATGCATTTGTGCTTGTTGTCCGTAGCTTATGCCTGCCCATACCATAACCCCTCCACCACCGTGAGTCACTCTGTTCACAACATTGCAATCAGCAAGCCACACACTCACACAACGCCATACTCGCTGTCTGCCATCTGCCTGGTGCAATTGTAACTGGGATTAATCTGTGAAGAGCACACTTCTCCAGTGTGCCAGTGGCCATTGAAGCTGAGCATTTGCCCACTGAAGTCGGTTACGACGCCGAACTACAGTCAGGTCAAGACCCTGGTGAGGACGACGAGCACGCAGATGAGCTTCCCTGAGACGGTTTATGACAGTTTGTGCAGAAATTCTTCACTTGTGCAAACCCACAGTTTCATCAGCTGTCCGGGTGAGTGGTCTCAGACGATCCCGCAGGTGAAGAAGCCGGATGCTGAGGTCCTGGGCTGGCGTGGTTAAACGTAGTCTGCGGTTGTGAGGCCGGTTAAACGTACTGCCAAATTCTCTAAAACGACATTGGAGGCGGCTTATGGTAGAGAAATCAACATTAAATTCTCTGGCAACAGCTCTGGTGGACCTTCTTGCAGTCAGCATGCCAATTGCACAAAACTTGAGACATCAAACTAGCTTCATAACATCGATGATCCACCACAATATTTTGCAGTAGGTAAAATAACTTTCTGTGTATGCTTACATTTTTTTGATTCCAAAGAGCTCTATTTTCATGTCATCTGAGCATAGCACCGGTTCCAATCTAAGTGCCAATGCACTTTAGAAAACTCCAGGCGGTGCTGTGGCATGAAAATAGAGTTCTTCAAGGCACGCCAGTGGTGGCCAAAGAGCCAGGAGGCTGAAACTTGGCCGCAATCTTCCAGCAAGACAATAACTCCAAGCACACATCTAAATCCACAAAGAAATGATTAAATTGACCACAGAATCTATATTTTGCAATGGCCATCTCAGTCTCTGGACTTGAACCCCATTGAAAACCTATGGTTTGAATTGAAGAGTACAGTCCATAAGCGCAGATGAAGGATATCAATGATCTGGAAAGAACCTGTTCGGATAAATGGTCTAAGATCCCTCCCAATGTGTTCTCCAATCTCATAAAATCTTTTTTTATTAAGGCTCTGTGTAATTATCCTTACAAGGGGAAGGTACTGTAGTATTGTAAACAGGTGTGACAATAACTTTGACCCCTATCTTTTTTATATTTATTTGTATTACTTGTTAACTTTCTCTGTGCAATTTGACTGTATGTACCTAACAGTACCCGCCTCAAGCAGGTTGACGTTTATTGTCATGAGTCTTGACCTGGAGGCAAAGCTGAGCGATTTTCCCCTTAGATAGGCTGTCTGCAAAGTCAAAATTGTCATATAATGTAAAAATGTATGAAAACAAAAAATGTGGTCTTAATTTAAGGTTTAGGCATTAGTGTTAGCAGTAGAGAGAGAGAGAGAGAGAGAGAGACTAAGTCAGATCTTTTCACAACCTTTGTTTACACATTTATGCTAGATGATAGTCTCAGAATTGCAGGTAAGATTGGGTCTCCCGATCTGAATATGATGGCCGAAGAATAACCTTTGCCAAGCCCAATAGACAGCACTGGATAGGACTGATGTGAGATTTTCTTTGCAGAATCTTGAAGTATCAGATAGCAGGTAATTTTCACCTCAAAGCACTCTTAAAGCTACTGGAGGTAGATTGTGGTTGATAGCTGGCAGCAGGATTGAAAAAGCTATTCAGACACCTTGGAAACTTGAACAGACACCTTGGAAAGCTTACCTGTATATTGTCCACTGCACTCCCAAACCTCATCTCAAACCACTTTTGGTGGAGGAAAAAAAGCTTCTGACTGTAGTGTCACCTTTTTGTCTTACTTATGATGTACCGGGAGTTCACTGTAACAGTTGATACGTTGCATTTTGAAAAAGACAGAAATAATGTCTGCTATATTTGAGTTTCATTGTGCATTTAATGTTGTTTGAGCTACTCTCCCTCTCCCCCCCAGAACCCATGTCTACTTTTGAACTACCTGTCAATCATAAATTACAAATTGATGAGTCATAATGCACACTATGTCAACATTAGTCCGCCGCATCCGAACACAGACAGCTACTTGAAGAGCGCTTTATTTACACAGCACGATAAGAGGGAGTGTCAACATCTCCATTCCTCTCCCAAACCCGAGTCTGCGCTGCTGTTCAATTTCCTGCGACAACAGAGATATTTACATAATTGATTACATTCAAAGCAAATGAAGCATCAGACAAACAGGATGTAGCTTCAGGTTGATGACATATGCTCAGAGAGGGACGGAACGCTGAAAGATTAATGCATCACAAAAGGTGAGCGGGCCAAAGGCAGATGAGAAGCTAAGAGCATGCAAATTCAAAGTGAATATTCATGCCATCCGATTGGGGTCCTCCCTGGGATTTCCGGAGATGTGTGAATGAAAAATATTGTTCTTAAACTTTGGCTGAACTTTCTTTCTCCACCACCTCGTCATTAAATATGGAACAGTGTGTGAAGATTAAATAAAAAAATAAATAAATTGCGAGTAGACAAATTTCGCAGTTTTGTTAAGTATGCAGCTCCGTCGAGGGCAGCTGAAAATTCAAATAGTATGTGTTTATGGCTGCCTGCGTCTCATTTTTGTAGCCATTTTTTACAATTACCCGAAGACTTTGTTGAAGTCACCTCTACAAAGTTTGACTTCAATGTGAAGACAGTGAGGTAGTTTGGATGCATAGCAGAAATACATTTTCACCAATATCAGCTCAAATTAGCTAATATGCGCACCTGAGGCCCAAAGAAATTAGATTGCACTGTGGGGAGTGGCCATTTCAAAGTAACTGGATCAAGAGCAAAATATGTAATATTCTACTGCTGCCTCCCAATCCAAGTAACTCAAAATATGTAATATTCTACTGCTGCCTCCCAATCCAAGTAACACAAAATAAAGCAAAAAACTGGAGCTAGAAAACATTCAGCTATTATTGGAGGAAAATGGAAGTTAGATTTGCAAGATAATCCTAAATTATCAAAGAAGCATAGTGTTTCAGCTAAAAAGCTTTTATCAGCCCACATAAGAAGCAGATCATTTGTAAAGCTAGTGAGAATAAGATGATTAGTTTTCAGCCCCCACTGCTGGGATGCTTACTGTACGGTCTGAGCAGATTGTGATTCTAAGATTATCAGTGTCCATTGCTGCACTGTAACTGCAGTGCTTTCATTTTCAGACGACATTTTGACAACAGAGCAATAAACATATTCTTATGGACATAACACAACAATCTGAAGGTTTGTTTATTTGATCCATCTTACTAATTATACCCTAGCATGGACACACACACACTGTGCATGCCCAATCCCTCTCTCTGTGGCTGACTGGTGTTAGGACATCAGAAGGAAATTAAACCTCATCGAGCGTGGTCTCCTAATGCCCAGAGCACTGTCAAGCTGTCATGCCTCTCTATCTCGCCATCCTTCCATCTCTCTGTGGTCTCTCTCACGCTAACAAACAAACGCCTTCTGCACTGTACATTACCACGCACTGGGTTGTGTGTATGCTTTGTTTTCTCTCCTGAAGTGCTGAAATAAACAATGACCTAAGTGGCTTGAAAAAGGACCCTCAAAGTAAAAATACACAACCTGCGTACAGATTGTGTGTGGCAGTGATTGGCTATGTTTGAGCTTGTGGGTATACGCGCTTGTCCTATATTGACTTCACTGTACGTGTTTTGTGTTCTATATTGACTTCCCATGTAGGGATCTGAAAGGATCTGTGGGTGTCCCGCTGTTGGTAATGGTAACACCGATCAATGAGCTGAAGAACACACCAAGGTAAGGCAATCCCATCACTATGGATGAGAGGAAGGAGGAGGGGAGGAGGGGGGGTTGTGAGGCAAGATAAGCTATACGTTAGCACCCGTTAGAATATCAGAGAGCTTATTTCTGTTCTAGGATCAGAGACAACAGCTTAGTGTGATGAATAGCATGAAAAGGAGAAGGCAATATACTCTTTAGGGTAAGGCAACCCCAGTATTTTTGTTAAATGCTACCGAAATCTCTCTCTTCCTGGAAAAATGTAATATGGACCCATGGCTAGAAAATAATGTTATAATTTTCTAAATGTCACTTTCAAATGATCTCACCTCCCTCCCTACCTACCTACCGCTGGTCTAAATTATAATTATGTAAATTGCATAGAAAAGGTATTTCTAAGCAGCCTCATTGTTCCATGAAGGGGTGCTGCTATTCCTCACTTGTACCTCATAAGCATAAACATTTGGGTAATTATGTGTAGGAGACACCAGCACTAATGGGGCTAACCATTAACATGGTAATTTACATTTAATTGGATGCAACCTGTTTCACACACGTAGGGCTGCCACTCAAATAATCATACCATTGCACATGCTCCTCCCTATGCCCTTTAATTTAGCCAAACATGAAATTGATTCGACTGGGTGGCTTATCTGTCTGTGTTTGTCTGTCCACTAGCTCAACACAATCCAATCCATCTTTTTGCAACAACCTGTTAAGTTGAGATGACCACTATGGCAATCTTTGCATTAATACGACACATGTAAGATGTAGGCTTGAGTGTTGTATTATATTTCTTGAGCCTGACACGGTGTTTCCCTGTAGGCTTGCCGATTCAGCGACGAGTCCAGCAGTACTTCTACGACTGTGCTTTCCAAAGTTTTGGAACTAGCCAAATTGTTACGGTGTGTAAAGAGAGCCTATCACCGTTGATTCCAGCCTCTTCAACACTCACCATGAGGCAGGCATTGGTCAGAAAGCCCACACAGACACCACACACTGACTACGTATGAGAAAGAGGCAAAAAGCGAGGGGTGACGTCACCCTCTGCGGCATGCTGAATGAACAAGCTGGACAGCAACTGTGTTCTGTCCCTCGAGCCAGCAGCAGCACAGTCCCTGGCCGCTTATCACATTACTTCTCTCACAGCAAAACATGAATCTTCATTGAGGGAAATAAATAAGAGACCGGCTTCATAAAAACAGACCGAGTCTGCGTCTGTAACGAGATTTGTCACTCTCTCTTCCCCCTATTACAGCTGCTGATGTGATTATGCGGCGAGCTTGGCGGGCAGCGATGGTGTCCGTATGATGGGCAGACGCAGGAAGTTACCATGCTGTGCTCTGTCACGTTGGGCCAGAGCTGCTGCTGCCCAGACCTGACAGTTTCCTGTCTGAAGAGATGCTTGGCAGGCGCGTCATTCACCATTCACACAGACTGAAGCAGACACAGCCGCACACTGGGAAAATTAAATGCTCTCAAACACTGACCAGCTGCACATTAATTCCCAGTTTTTTGCCCGTGAGTGAACACCCGCACGCGCGCACACACACACACACACACACACACACAGTTGAGTACAGTGCAGTGTCTGTATCAGACACCATCATTAGACCACATTATCCCAGTGCCTTACTCCAAGTACTGTGTGTATGTACATGTGAATGCATGCATACAGTGTGTGTGTGTGTGTGTGTGTGTGACGGCTGAGGGGGTAGGGGGATGGTAGCTCCGTTTAACCTCTGTCTTAACAGTAGGGCTCTTTGCCCCTGAAAACAGCAGCAGCAGTTCTGTCCACTCCGCTAGACCAACCACAGAGATCAGAGATCTATAGATCCACAGACTACATATGATTTCATATATTAACGCTGAGCCGCTGCATGTGTGTTAGTGGGGTTATTTGCCTCCTGAGTTAGATGAGCTTGGGCGCACAGATGGGATGGGTCTTTTGACCAACAGATACACTAGGAAATATGGGTCACAGCTGGAGGGTCAAATGATGAGAGGAGACTCCTGGGGGGAGAGGAGACAAGTGGCTTGCTGGTCTAGGCAAGAGCTACTCTACTGTACAATGGCAATAAGCTACATTGTCATAATATTATGCCCACGTCTAGTCGGTTTATTGGGAATTTAAGAGAATTTGTGTTGAGCAATATGCGCGTGCAACTATGCGGCAAAACAGGCACGTTTGTCTTAGATTGTTGACATGTCTTTTTAGTCTCCAATGTTTTATTGAAAGCATAAATACATTTGCACAATGAGGACTTGTTGTCTCAAATGCATTGGTACAGTTTTTGGGAACAAGAAAAAACAAGCTGAAACGAGCCACCTACGATTCCCCACATGGCAGCTTCTTGTCATTGTCGCTAGCTATCTGGCCATCCAGAATCACAACATACAGACTTCTGCCCCATTGAAGCGTGTACATCATTTGTGACTTGCTAACCTGTCTATGTTTAAACGTAAGTGGTAGTCTCTGGTTATTATGATTCATCTATGGACACATACTCTAGTCTGAAAAGTTTTTTTTTTTTTTTTTTATGGCAGAGAGGAGATTACTCAAATCTCTTTTCTAGCGTTGAGAAATAAGCATTTATAGAAAGTGGTTTGGATCCGTGCAGTTTTGAACGGTCTGTGTTTTTTGGGGGGGATGCCTGGCCTATGGTTCTTTTTGAGTCTGAGTATTTCCTGGCTCACCTACTGCGGATCGTGACTGGTGGTGTAATTGTTAGGGTTATTATTTGGCTTCAGTGTTTTGGCTGACAATTGGCTGCTACACTTAACCGTAGCCCAGCCTAGTTGTGGTTGCCAATGAGACACAATCATGAGAAGGCCCTGCATGCATACTTACCAGGGTGTTACTGATGCTGCATACATTTCCCTTTCTCCACTCTTTTCTCTTTTTCTCTCTCTCTCTAATTCTGATCTCACTGTTTAAATCCCCATTTTCTATTACTCTCTCCCCCTCTCTCTTTAGCTCTCTCTCTCTCTCCCCCTCTTGCTGGCTTAGACACTCTGGCAGCTGGATTCAGAGTAAATTGGGTAGGTGGAGGAGAAGAGGGGGAGGGTGCAGCCTCTCTCTGGCACAGCTCCCCTCCTGGCAGGCATGACTAGGGGTAAACTAGGAAGGTTACCCTTGCCCAGCACCGATGCCCAGTGTCAGGTTGGCACTGTGTCCGTCTGTCCCTATGGCATCTGTTCATGTGGGTGAGATGAACCCACCTCGGCCGCCAATACACAACCCGACCGGGAGGATGATGTACAAACACTATCACACACAGCACTCACGCATAAACACTCTCTCTCACACACACACACACACACACACACACACACACACACATCTAATCACATGCTTACACTGCCACACGAAATCCCCCACTGACACAAATCCACACAAAGGCACAGGCCTACTGTCTCTATCCCTTCTCACACACACCCAATATCATCATGCATACACTCTCATCACCAACTAGCTTCCCTGTGAAAACGTTCCCATCACTTCATTTAGTTAACACGTTATTTTTAAATAAAGAAAACCGCACAAAAAAACAAAGTGATGATCTCGGCACTAAATCCATTATTTATCATCTATTTGGATGCATACGGTGTACATACAGTACTTCATCCCAGTTCACCTCCACTCACCTTTATCCCCAAGTAAGGGAGCGTTTGGATCAAATGTCAGAGTGCTCCGTCACTAGAGACTTGGGTAACTGGCGTGGTGCGTTTCGTGGTGGGCGGGATGAATAAATCATGTATCAAACCTCAACGGTAGCTTGAATCCATCCGCCTTGCCGGGCCCCCTGTGAGCTGACCTGAGGAGGTGAAACACGCAGAGGGCTAAGCATATACTGTACATTCTCCCTGGCCCGTCCGCCCACACCCCACCCCAGGCTTGCTGGCCGTCTCTCACATACACATAGATCAACACGCACAGACGGATCTGAGCATGCAACATTTTTGGAGTGGGCATTGATGCCCAAATGTGATATCGTTGGTGTATCTTGTACATTTTTATCCTACAAAATTGAGGATGCTCATGCCTCCTTAGTTTCAATTGGCATGCATGACACCTCTGGTCACGGACACACACACACGCACACAATCACACACACCTGGAGAGCAAAGCTACTCCTATGATGACCTTTTCAACAAGTGTGTCCTGTTGTCTTGGTCCTGCTAACGTGGAGCTAATATCCTTGCTGGATGTCTAGCACTCGGTGGTGGTGAGATAACGTTGCTTAAACGTTACCGTAACCGAATCAAGGAGGTTACGCCCTTACCTGGAATCTCTCTACATCAGTATGTATGTCACCCTCTTCCTTCTCCTCCCTGTTTTTCCATCTCTCCGCTGATCTCCGTGAACGCACAAGAAGATTATTCCCATTCCACGTCTTCTGAAATGGGGGGGAGCAGCGAGCAGGAATTCCATTTCCCCCCCACTATTCTCCAGCGATAATAACAGCAATCTCAGTGTTGGGATAACAAACAGCTCCATCTGCTTCTTATCCTCTGGAATCTCTCTCACAAAAATACTATTCCATTAGGCTTTGGAAGGAGTCTATCTGCTCAGGAATGGGCTAGCTAGTCATTTAAATCTGGCTATAGGAAAACAGAGAGAGGGTAGGTGCTACATGGCCCCTAAAAATCGACATGGAAAAAGACTGATCTGGAAACCAAAATGGGTGTCAGTTTCGTGTGCACAGACCTCAAATGATCTCCATTGACTTATACCTGTTTCCATGTCTGGCTAAGAAGAAGATAAATAAAACATATTAAAAAGTAAGTTTGAATGACACTGAGGGGCAGTGATTTTACAGCTAATGCCGGTTTGCCTGAGGCTGATGCCTTGCAGGTGTTTGTACACATGCATATACACACACTCTCATTCAAATACACACATACACTGGCACACACACACATGTAAAAGTGCCAGACATGCACTCAAACATATACAGTTGGCATTGCTGTTATGATTTTAGTTGTCCTTGATGTCCTTGTTTGCTGTTTTCTTTTGTATTTTTTCTTTATTCTCTGTAGTTCATTTTCTTGGTTGTTGGGCATTGGGGGGTGCTTGGGAGTGGGGAATTGAATTAATTGTGTGTGTGTGTGTGTGTGTGTGTGTGTGTGTGTAATGTAATATATATATATATATATATATTTCTTCTTCTTGGGGACTGTGGGAGGGTCTCGGATGGTTGAGGGACAGCTATTGGGGAACTGTGGGGGATCTTGGTTAGGGTCCCCGTTTTTTTGGCCTGGTGGGAGATCTGCCGACGTGCCCTTGAGCAGGGCGTTGACCCTGGATGTTTCTGTCTGTTGCTCTGAATGGATGACTGGTGTGGTGTAGTTATTGAGCGGCTTCACTGCAAGTATGTTTTGGATATTCAATAAAATAATAAGAATACAAAATTAAATAAAAGTTTTGGCAGTTTTGATGGGGCAAAACTGGCTCGGAATGTCTTTTAAATTGTCTGAAAAAAGAGCAGGACTATTTTGGCTCCGTTATGAGGACTCTGGGCACATGGTGTGATACGATTATTCTCCAGTCTGCCAGAGGAGAAAATGGTAATAAAATTCTCTTAACAAGGCTCTTTTATTGCCTTCCTGCTGTTTTCATCTCTTCTCAGCTGCTCGTTCTGCGTTTTTTAACAGCTCCCAATCTAATGCCCCCAAATTAGTCAGGGAGCCAAGCTGAGGGGAGGAATGGCTAGACTAGTTAGGCCCATTCATGTTTTACCAAAGCGTTCTCTTTTTAGGTCAAACCTGCTGTTAACCCGCTGAGCTAAAGCTCTAGGCATTGACTTAACACAAGACAACACACGTTTTCAGATCTTAGGCAAGGTTACTCTTCAAGCTAGGTTAGTCATCACCACCCTCTGTTACACACACACACACACACACACACACACGAGATGGTGGGATACAGATGCGGAGGGGACACAGATGGACACGGACACTGGCTGTTTGTCAACTGAAGTCGACAGGCGTCTGGCATTCCTCCTATTTAATTATATTTCTGTTGTGTAAAGTCAAGTGTTGATGACTTTACACAACAGGAAGCAAGAAGGGCCCTATAAGGCAGAGGGACACACATATTTGCTCATACGGCACGGAACACACACGCACGTCACAGAACACACACACACACAACTAGTAATACACATACAGAGAAAAACACCCACAGTCAGAGACTCACAAAAAACATGATGTTTAAGGGTGGAGGTAATCTCCCATGAATATTCCATCTCAGCAGTGGGCTTCCATTTTAATTATCAGCCCCCTCCCTGGCCCTCCGTGACGCCAAGGCCAGGTAAATGAAGCACAGCAAAACCCCTTTTTCAACCCCACAAAATGCTATTTTATGTCAAAAAGAGCACAGCGGTCTCTGAGCCCACATGCTATGTGGTGTGTGTGTGTGTGTGCCGTGTGTATGCGAGAATGTGTGTGTGCGGTGTACATTTGAAGAGACGTTGGTATATGCACTGAAAAGCACCCGCCCACACACGCGTAAATGTTCACATATTACCGCCATTGGTAGAATGTTGATCTCACCTCATATGATCAAAGGCTTATACTTGAATTTATTATATATGCAATGATCTATTCCACACAGTACTCCCCCGATTACTTCATGTCAAAACTAGAATAAGCTCGTAATTCAATTCTATACAGGTACACACTGACATTCACAGTAATACTTGTCCAAAGTTGTCCAACTCACCTTCCTAGAGTATACTTTCCTATGACCTTGGTCAGTTGCAGGTCGTCGCTAACCTGTGCCTCTTCACTCTACGAGGCTCAAGTGAGGACTTTATCAGCTGTACCGTAAACCAGTGAGCTGTGTGCTACCTCTGCCGCTCTCTGAGCCTCCACAGCAATCGTAATCACAAGGACATCCACGGGCTGCACTGTGGGGACCTATTACCATAATCAGGCCACATAAGACAGGTATTCAATTAGCTGCAGGGAGAGCCCATAAATACGCACAGGGCCTGCTAATGCTAAACCCTCTGCCAGGACCTCATGGGGAGATTTAGTAGGCCTGAATTGGATTGTCTCTGGGTTTCTCTGTTCGTTATTGTCTTCTGGTAGGTATTCATTCTATTTAAGCTTATGTTTTTTTTAAGTAAGACTGGTAGATAGACTATGAAAAATGTCCATATTTCAACTTCAGTTAAAGCATGATACTAGGATTTACATAAAAAAAAACACATTTTAATATCCCAATTGCATTTAACCAGTTTCCTTTTTTCTTTTCAAACTCTATATATACTGAAAAAATATATAAATGCCACATGCAACAATTTCAAAGATTTTACTGAGCTACAGTTCATATAAGGAAATCAGTAAATTGAACTAAATTCATTAGGCCCTAATCTATGTATTTCACATGACTGGGCAGGGGTGCAGCCATGGGGAGCCAGGCCCAGAATGAGTTTTTCCCAACAAAAGGTATTTATTATAGACAGAAATACTCCTCAGCAACCCCCAGACGATCCCGCAGGTGAAGAAGCCGGATGTGGAGGTCCTGGGCTGGCGTGGTGACACATGGTCTGTGGTTGTGAGGCCGGTTGGACGTACTTCCAAATTCTCTAAAACGACATTGGAGGCAGCTTATGGTAGAGAAATGAACATCCTCTGGCAACAGCTCTGGTGGACAGTCCTGCAGTCAACACGCCCGTTGCACGTTCCCTCAAAACTTGAGATATCTGTGGCATTGTGTTGTGGCATTGTGTTGTGTTGTGTCAAAACTGCACATTTTAGAGTGGCCTTTTATTGTACTCAGCACAAGGCGCACCTGTGTAATGATCGTGCTGGCTGGCTAGATTATCTTGGCAAAGGAGAAATGCTCACTAACAGGGATGTAAACACATTTTTGCACAACATTTGAGAGAAATAAGCTTTTGGGGTATATGGAACATTTCTGGGATTTTTTATTTCAGCTCATGAAACATGGGACCAACACTTTACATCCTTTTGTTTCGTGTAGTTACTACCGTCTTTTTAAGGCACGAAAAGACAAGCCTATTTGGAACCTGTACATTTCTCCATTGTGGTGAGTACATGTGTGTAATAACGGGTGCTTACACATCTATTAGCAGGCTCAGAGGCAGATAGACAGGTGACCTCTGATGCTTTTAGCCGGTTCTGCTCGTTGTTGATGGGAGTGTTGAGCATGCCACAGAGGAGAGCCAGAAGACGGCAACCTATAGAGTATCGCGAACACAAAGTGCCACACCACCATGAATATTCAAACATGATGCATGGTGACACAACTCTCTCCGCACCCCTGGCACTCCCCTGTGCCCTATACGTTACCTTATCTACCTACCCCCTATATACAGGAGAAATCCCTCCAGAGCTCCTGAATAAATCACTTTGCTGCAGGAAACTAGAGAGTGCTAACATGTAAAGTCCCCAAAAGAGGGGGTCTTTGTGTGTGTGTGTGTGAGTGTAATTGAAAGTGCCTACAGCATATGTGGCTCTTTAGACAGTATGTGTGTGTGTGTGTGTGTGTGTGTGCGCTCGGGTATGTATGTGTGTTTGAGTGCGTAAAGGATCTATGCGGAAACCATTTACATATGCGTGTGTCCGTGGCATAGTGTGCCGTGCATGTGTGTGGCATGTGAAGTGTATGTGGCATGTAAAATGTATGTGGCGCGTGTCTTCAATATTGCAGTAAACCTTTTACAGATCACTATTCTAACACCACCCCCACACACATATGGTGAGACCCAGATCTCTAGCAAAGGAGACAGATTGTTCTGCCGCTCCAATTCCCCAGCTGCCCTCACGCCCGCTATCACTCTTATCATAATGCAGTACTGTACACCTAGCTCTGAGCTCAATCACGGACAGGTGTCCAAATGCTACTCAAATTGAAGTTTGGGTTGTCAAAATCAGTTTGTAAAACTACAAAAAAATCTGATGGGAAATAGTTAACAGCTAGTAGTTACTGTTTGTAGGCTGTATCTAAAAGCATAATCAAAATGATTTCACGATAACGTGTAAGGATACTGCTACTAAGTATTAACATTGTCCAGACAAGGGGGAGGGTAAATCAAAGGTTTAGGCTTCAGGGGTAAACTAGAAGTCAAGGAGGAGAAGAAGACAGGGAAATGTGGGATTGGAAAACTTTGGCAAGGCTGTTTGAGAAGTGAGAAAAATAGAACAAGGAAGATGACTTCCCAGCAGTTCAGATTGGGACAACTCTCAGCACTGAAACACTGCCACCATAATCAGTCTAATATTCCCTAAACCTTACAACGACCCCACAATGGGAATACAAACTTGACTACTCTTTTATTAATACAAGTTCAATACAAAACTTAATCCATAGATTTGACTAGGATAGATGCACTCTTTACAACTTTTAAAGGGAATTAAAGCAGATCAAGCGGGATTTAAGGAGAGACGATACTTCAATAGAAAATGGAGTTGATTGATTAGAGGGCTCCCACCGGCAAGAGTGGTAAAAGCGGTAAAGTAAAGAGCAACGGAACACCTACTGGGAGAGACTAAACGGACCCTCCCTTTAGAACAGCTGAAGAGAAGGACAGCCTCTCATCTTTGAGAGAGAGAGAGATTCCACAGGATTATTCCATTGGACCTGAGAGAGCAGAGATGATGAGGGAGAGGGGAAGCTAGAGAGAGAGCAAAATAGAGAGTTGTCCTTCATCTTCACACAGAGACTTTAAAGACAAAGTAGTAGATTCCCTCTCAAAGTAGTGACCTCTCCAGATGTATCCTCTCTGCTGTGAGATCCAGGGCGTGATGTCTCTCTCTGCAGGGGGACACTGAGATTGGAGTGGGCAGAGGAAGAAGAGAGAATTGATGTAGGTGATTCATTCTCATTTGTTTCCAGTTTAATTTACAGACCTACTTTGTCTCACTAGTGCCTACCACCCTTGCACCAGCCCATACATCCACACATAGGCAGTACTGTACTGCACTGCACAGACACACACAAGTACACACTGTAGACTTTAACTCCCTCGGTCCCCACAAACAACACAAAAACACACACAGACACACACACACACACACACACACTCTCTCACTCCCCACCTCGCCGGCGCCTTGCCTTCCCAGACCTGGGGTGGGATTAAATCGCCTCTGTGCTCCGTATTTAATGCTGAAACAGATTTCCATGTGAGATTAAGAGCTGGACTCATTAGTGGCTCATTAACACATCACAAACCAGGCTTATCAGAGCATGAGCGAGGCAGAAGTTAAGGAGAAAGAGAACGTCTCTTTCGATAAATAAATCCTCGGCTGCATCCTTAATGGGAGTTTTAGACAGAATTTACAGCTTCAAACAACGTCTGGTGGAAAGCTGCTATGAGAGACATGAAAACGATTAGGAGCTACTGTACTGATGATAGTGGAAATGTTCTTTATTTGTGTGGCCACTTTTCACAGACTCAAAGGTACTCTACATATCCCAGATAAAACATGGACCAGAGAGAGTCCGTGTGTCACGCCTGCTCCCGCTCTTCCCCGGTGGCGCCCGTGGGCGACAGGCTGCTCTGCATTACACACTCCTGCCACCATCATTTACGCACTCCTGCCTTCCCTCGTCACGCGCTTCAGCGATATTGGACTCACCTGGACTCACTCAATCACCTGTTTATTACCTCCCCTATATTTGTCAGTTCCCCTGCTCTGTTCCCCGCTGCTGCATTGGTTGTCATATGTCCGTGTGACCCGTGTGCTGACGCTGTTCCTGTTCTGTTCTATGTCTGTTCCTGAATAAATGTCTGACTCCACGTACCTGCTTCTCCTGTCCGGCGTCGGTCCTTACACCGGGATAAGGAGAGGGAACAAGGAGAGGGAACAGAGCACGGGTCTGTCTGCTTGAAGATACCCCTTGAGTGCAGGCACGTGAATATAGGCACACATGCATACACATTCAAGTATATATGGACAAACGCATGCATAAAGCAACACGCACACACACACAACCCAACAGACGTTCCAACGAGACACCACTCCTTGTGATCGACGAGGACATCTACTTTGTCATACCAAATTATGTTTTCCTCAATTATCCTCATCACCAAAACATCCACTTCTTAGGTTTAACACCAAAGACTCAACTCATCCCCAGGCTGCACCACCAGGGAACCTGCCGGA
Organism: Brachymystax lenok tsinlingensis; assembly: GCA_030435695.1. Taxonomy (NCBI): domain Eukaryota; kingdom Metazoa; phylum Chordata; class Actinopteri; order Salmoniformes; family Salmonidae; genus Brachymystax; species Brachymystax lenok. The sequence continues at coordinate 33,448,553 of CM059799.1, forward strand.
ATAGCACGGCTAGCACTCCTTACAGACTTCAACCCCCCTATTTGGGAACTAATCCCCCATAGCAATCAGAGCATTGAGTCTTGAGTCCCCACCTCAACCCCATTAACCCCACAGGCCTGCAATGTGTCTGCCTGCAGGCTTAAGACAAATCCCCCATGTACATTTATGCTGGGCACATCTCTACCACAGCAGTGGGTGTTCATGGACTAGGATGCCAGCTGTGACGCTACCACCACTGCTAATGCATCCTTTCCCCCCCATCACCCAACACAGACGTTATAAATCTAAAGCTACATTGTATAGTGGTTGTTGTACTGGTGTTGTATTGGCTTAGGCAATATAGTTGTCTAAACTGGAGCCTATAAATACATGAGCGTTGGGCCAGTGACCGAAAGGTCGTTGGTTCAAATCCCTGAGCCGACTAGGTGAAAAATGTATCTGTGCCCTTGAGCCCTAATTGCTCCTGTAAGTCGCTCTGGACAAGAGCGTCAGCTAAATGACTCAAATGTAAATGATATTGGGTTTTGTAAGGCTATTTCAGGCCTAGGATGAGTGGGGAGGGATATACAGAAGGCATAGTAAGGAGTATTTGTTCCGAGCTGTGCTTGTCTATGTGAAAAGATAATGCAAGATGGTATTATTGAACAGCTGGTTGCTATTGTGTTGTAAGCCTGAAATGGCAATTGAAATGCCATGCTCTTTGCTTGATAATAATGGTGGCCATTTTGTCATTATCGACACAACCAAACACTTTCCTTATAAAGTTACCTGCTGTAAAGGACAGCGATACAGTAGTTGTCCTCAAGAAACGAAGAGGCTGATGGTAGACAACCATGTACGGGAAATCATCACATTGCGAGAGCAGAAGTACAATAACTGCCAGGCATTTGATTTCGGTTGGACACTGTTACTGAAATAATGACAGAGCAAAAGCAGGTTCCAAACTACATGCAATTCATCATCGCTTATCGACAGCCAACTGCAAGACTGAGGGAGGGAAGGGGAAAAGAGAGAGAGAGAGAGAGAGAGAGAGAGAGAGTAGAGAAATGCATGGCCATGAATAATGGAGGGGGTGCAGCAGTGTGTGTTCCCAGGGCTGGAAGAATTACTCACACTTTTCAGCATTTAATCAATTCAACCTCTTGTATATTTTAAAGCTCCCTCCCTCTCTCTCTCTCCCACGTCTCTGTTTTGCTGTGTGGTCGAGCGGTGCATTTTGTAAAGAGACACGACTGCAAAACACCGGCCGAGTTGCCCCTCTGGGAGAATTCCAGCTTTCTCTGAACACTTTTAACTTCTTTTAAACCCAGAATAATGTCCAATGCTGTTTAAAGACACTAAAACCAGTCTTTCTTAGGCGATTTTCACTGGCTAATCCTCGGTTTGTTTTCTAAAGTGACTCAAGAGGCCTCTGCTGTGACATAAGGATATCTGGAAAGCGTATGATGCAGAAACCGGGACGGTTACAGCCTGAGGGTAAGAAGATGGAACATGGAAGTCTGTCTTTATTTTGGGGTGTGTTGGCTGGCGGTCTGGGAGGCACCTTGGCACTGATTAACTGGGAGAGCTGGGTTCACTGGGGCAGGGCTGGGGGGAGTTCAGCGAGGAGTCAGCAGCGCTCCCTGGCAAAGATTCCCTCTGATATAGTCGGGCACGGGACTTAATTAACTAGGCCCCTCCTAATTAAGGGAGTTTATTGGCCCCCAAGGAGGGCTCTCCTTTCTCTGCCCGCTTTCCTCATGGGAGGCGGGGAGTGTGTAATCTTTATCATGATTATGCATAAATAAGTACACACACAGATAGACAGACAGACAGACAGACAGACAGACAGACTGAACATACACATCTCTCTCACATATATGCATTAACAAACACACACTCAGGGGCTTACAATCAATCAATCACATTTATTTTTAAAGTCCTTTTTACAGCAGATGTCACAAAATGCTTATACAGAAACCCAGTCTAAAACCCCAAAGAGCAAGCAATGCAGATGTAGAGGTACAGTGGCTTGGAAAGAATCCCTAGAAAGGCAGGAACCTAGGAAGCAGTCCTCTTCTGGCTTTCCCGGTGGAGATTATAAGAGTACATGGACATTGACGCTAGAATTCGTTCTTCAAGATGTTCAAACGTTCATAGATGACCAGCAGGGTCAAATAATAATCACAGTGGTTATAAAGGGTGGAACAGGTCAACAGAGAGAGAGGGAGGGAGAGGGAGAGAGAGGTTCTTAACAGTAGGTCTGAGATAAGGTAGCAGGTCCGGTGAACAGGTCAGGGTTCCATAGTCATAGGCAGAACAGCAGAAACTGGATCAGCTGCATGACCAGGTGGACTGGGGACTGGGACAGCCAGGAGTCATCAGGCAAGGTAGTCCTGAGACATGGTCCTAGGGCTCAGGTCCTCCGGGAGGGCAGAGCGGTACAGGGTCAACCAGGCAGGATATAACCCCACCCACTTTGCCAAAGCACAGCCCCCACACCACCAGAGAGATACCAACTTACTACCCTGAGACAAGGTGACGTATAGCCCACAAAGATCTCCCACACCACCGAGGGGGCACAAGACCAGACAGGAAGGAAGATAACGTCAGTGACTCAACCCACTCATGTCGAGTATAGCGAAACATGCATGGCAAGACGTGATTCACTCCTCCTAGGAACGGAATGGAATAGCACTAGCAAGCCAGTGACTCAGCCCTCATAAAAGGGTCAGAGGCAGAGAATCCCAGCGGAGAAAGGGGAGCCGGCCAGGCAGAGACAGCAAGGGTGGTTCGTCACTCCAGTGTCTTGCCTTTCACCTTCACACCTGCCGTGCGTTTGGCATCATTAAAGTAACATTACTGGCTCTATGCCCTTGCTCTAGAAATTAATATTGACCGACAGAAATCGTGCCGTTTGGCCTAATGGACTAAATCTGGAATTTACAACTCATTGCTCTGACTATCGACACACGACCGGTTGGCACTTCTAAATAGCTTGTTCAAATGGAAACACACAACCAATATCTTTCTCTATTCGCATACAACCGTCTGTTTGCACAATTCTGTTTGCACAATTGATATATATAATTCAACAGCAAAGTCCAATTCTATCTTAGATTCCCTGCACAGGGCGTCATAATACGTTGTGTCTTTGGCATCATTAAAGTGAAGACTGTAATTTTATCAAATCAAAGCTCTGTAATTGTAATTACATGATTAAACGAATCATGTAAATGTAATTAACTAGGAACTCGGGGAACCAAGGAAAATCTTCAGATTAAAGTTATAAATTTACACTAATATAACTCTTCAGATATTTTAATATCTGATCAATTAGTCTTCTAATTAATTAATTATTCTTTACCTCATGTTAGTCTCATTCCACACGTCATAAATTGTTGGTTATCTGCACGAACCCAGCCTTTACTATGAATCATCCAAACATCAATTGTCTTAATAATTTATTTACTAACTAACTAAATAATCACAGAAATGCAAAAACAAACAAACAGTAGATATGGTTACAAGGAAATGATAGGGGAGGTTCTCTAGTGGGCTAAGCCAATATGACGGCTTGGTGGACAAAGGGAAGTGGGTGTGGACTGAGAAGGGCGGGAAAGACAAAAGAGACACTACACAGTTGATAATTATATTAATTGAAATGCTAATCCTTTGCACATGAACACTCACTCATTCGGGAATAATTTCAATCAATATATATTTACGCCCAGTGTGTCGCCGTGATCTCTGTTGGAATCGTCAGTCCTTCTGCTGTAAAGTTCATCCGAGCGTCTCTCTGCTTCCCTGAAGTTTTTTGTGTGGCTAGAATGGATACTTCAGAGTGCTATTCAGAAATGTTCTTATAGAATAGCTGTTTTGGTGGTTGTCGATCTTTGCATCCCAGGTTGACATAATTTCTAGCTGCAGACTAGTAATTAGTATCTAAGATTTGCTCTGTATTCATTTTATACAAGAATTAGATGCAAACCCCATAATTGAGAAATACCTATTCAGAGTTATAGTCATGTGTGTTTCTTGTCCTCTCTGAGGTCACGAAATGAAACACACTCGTCATACCTGTCCCTTAAGTGTCCACGGACCATTCCCATCTTCTCACAAGTGGACATTTTGTATCAAATCCTCATTTTGGGGATTTAGGAGTTCGCCATGTGAACTCCTTTGTTCTCTATATGTGTCTCTTTCTGCATGGCCAGGGAGAGAGAGAGTCTCCTCCAGGAATTTACGACCTGAGATAACAGAACCTGAGTGTAGGAGAGAGGGGGAAGCCACTAGCTATGCCCAAAAAGGGCCACGTCATGACAAACCCCTGGCCCAGACTACACTCAATCATAGGAGCTTGTCACGAACTGATCTGTTTCCTGGTCCTTGTCTGTTTCCTTGTCCTGTCCTTGTCTCCACCCCCTCCAGGTGTCGCCCATCTTCCCCACTCATCCTCTGAGTATTTATACCTCTGTTTTCTGTCTGTCTGTCCCAGTTCGTCTTGTTTGTCAAGCTTACCAGCGTTTGTCCTGTTAGGGCCTGTCTTTTCCCAGACGCTCTTTTTCTCGTCCTCCTAGTTTTTGGCCCTTGCCTGTCCTGACCCTGACCACTGTCCCTGAGCCTGCCTGCTGTCCTGTACCTTTGCTACACCTCTGGATTACTGAACTCTGCCTGTCGCCCTGTACCTTTGCCCCTACTCTGGATTATCGACCCCTGCCTGCCTTGACCTGTCGTTTGCCTGCCCTTGTTACAATAAACATTGTTATTTCACACAGTCTGCACTTGGGTCTTATCTTGATACCTGACAGTACGAACTGGCCATGACTGACCCAGCAGACTTGGACCACTCCTCCCAAGGAGCCACCATTGGTTGGCACGGGGAGTTTCTTCGCGGTCTGATGGAAGGGTTCCAGGCCGTGGCCGAATGTCACAACCTATCCTTGGACGCATTGCGGGAGCAATTCCGTGGGTTGCCTACTAGGCAGCCTACCACGATGGTAACCTCCCAGCCCCACTGTAACCCAGCTGGTAACCCAACATAGACAATATAAAGCCCCAATGTACATTGCGAATGCACGCACAACACTTCTAAAATAAACATTTAAAACTCATTCACCAGCCAAACTTGTGTCTTCTGTCAACAACTAAAAACACTCTGAACTAGAGTAGGCGGAGCCAGAGACCAAGTGTCCATTCAAACCTGCTAATTTGCTGAAAGGAGGGCCTTTTTTTACATGGGCTATACTCCGCCCTGTCTCAGGGTAGTAAGCTGGTCGTCTGTTGATATCCCTCTGGTGGTGTGAGGGCTGTGCTTTGGAAAAGTGTGTGATGTTATATCCTGCCTGGTTGGCCCTGTCCTAAGGTTATGTCCCTGTCCCCAGTCCATCTGGTCGTGCTGCTGATCCAGTTTCTGCTGTTCTGCCTGCGGCTATGGAACCCTGACTTGTTCACCGGACCTGCTTCCTTATCCCGGACCTGCTGTTTAGACCCTCTCTCTCCCTCTCTCGCTCCTGCACCTGCTGTCTCGACCTCTGAATGCTCAGCTATGAAAAGGGAGCTGAGTTTTTTACAACCGTGCGTTTACATCCGCATTGCTTGCTCTTAGGTGTTTTAAGCTGGGTTTCTTTGTGACATCTGCTGATGTAAAAATGGCTTTATAAATACATTTGATTGATTTATTGATTGATGGTGTTAAAAGCGACACTAAGGTCTAGGAGCACAAGGACAGACGCAGAGCCTTGGTCTGACTCCATTAAAAGGTCATTTACCACCTTCACAAGAGCGATCTCAGTATTATGATGGTGTCTAAAACCAAACTGGAGCTTTTCGTATACATTATATGTCTTCCAGAAGGAATTAGCTGCTGAGCAAAAGCTTTTTCCCAAAAAATTGACTGATAGTTAAAATAAAAGGTTTGGCTTTTTCAGGAGTGGCTTTATTACTGCCACTTTTAGTGAGTTTGGTGCACATACGGAGGATAGGGGGCCGTTTATTATGTTCAACATGAGGGCCAAGCACAGGAAGTAGCTATTTGTGTTGAGAGATACAGGTCCTGGAAGGTCCTAGATCCTGTGCAGACTCAGGACAACTGATTTTCGCACATTCAAAGAGGAGTCTGTAATTTGCTTTCTAATGATCATGATCTTTTCGTGAAAGAAGTTCATGAATTCGTCACTGCTGAAGTGAAGGCCATCCTCACTTGGGGAATGCTGCTTTTTAGTTAGCTTTGTGACAGCTTCCAATGTTTTTTTTTCCACCTCATTCAGGTTGGAAAAGTAGGCTGATTGAGCAGCAGTGAGGGCTTTCAATATTGCACAGTACTTTCTTTCCAAGCTCGTCGGAAGACTTCCAATTTGGTGGAGTGCCATTTCTGTTCCAATTTTCTGGAAGCTTGTTTCAGGGCTCGGGTATTTTCTGTATACCAGGGAGGTAGTTTCTTGTGAAACATTTTTGGTTTTTTTAGTGGTGCGACTGCATTTAAGGTATTATGCAGAGTTACGTTTAGATGCTCGGTTAGGTGGTTAACTGATTTTTGTACTTCGACGTCTAAGAATCTTAGCGTTCTCCGAGAATTTATAGTATGGCCCTTGATAATCCTTGGCTGGGGTCTGAACAAATCATTTGTTGTGATTGCAAACGTAATAAAATGGTTGTCAGACAGCCCAAAATTATGAAGAAAAAAAGTCTGTGGACTTCTCCATATGATTATTGAAGTCACCAAAAATGTGAATATTTTCTGCCATGACTACGAGGTCCGATAAAAAATGAGTAGGCTGCATAAGACAAACGCAGTCTTTTTTTCGTAAATTGAAATTTGCTGTCATAAATGTTAGTAACATATTCGCCTTTGCGGGATGTGCGGGGGATATGGTCACTAGTGTAACCAGGAGGACAGGCCTCGGGGCTAGGCATCCCGCTAGCGGGACAACTTCCGGTGAAACTGGAGGACATGCAATTCAAAAAAATAATCATAAAATATGGATATTAAACATTTAGGTACATATAAGTGATTTACAGTAGCTATTACAACGAAAACATTCCATGCGATTGTTTGAGGATGGCGCCCCCACATCCAAATATTTCTCCACCGGCACAGGTTTCATAAATTCACAAATAGCGATTAAATATTCACTTACTTTTTGAAAATCTTTCTCTGATTTGTCATCCAATGGGTCCCAGCTATAACATGTGGTGTCGTTTTGTTAGATAAAATACTTATTTATATCCCAAAACGCCTGTTTAGTTGGCGCCATCGATTTGAGTAATCCACTCGTTCAACATGCAGAGAAAGGAATTCAAAAATCTACCCCTAAACTTTGTTTCAAAAAGCCAAAATACGTTTCTATTTACTCCTCAGATACCCTAAAATGTAATCAAACTATAATATTTCTTACGGAAAGAAGTATGTTCAATAGGAAATTTTAGCAGGTGCGTCCTGTTTTCATGACGCGCGCAAACATGAATATCCAAGACTGTGTCCCTGTACTAAAACTGATATTTCTTATTCATTTTTTAAGTCACAAACCTTGAAAATAGACTGCTGACATCCTGTGGAAGCCATAGGAATTGCATCCAGGGAGCTAATTTTCAATATGACCTTATACATGCCATTCTAAGAGGATGGTCTCTCAAAAAAAAAATTACGGTTGGTTTTTCTTTGGATTTTCTCCTACCATATCTATTGTGTTATATTCTCCTACATTATTTTAACATTTCTACAAACCTCAAAGCGTTTTCTTTCCAATGGTACCAAGATTATGAATATCCTGGCTTCAGGGCCTGAGCAACAGGCAGTTTACATTGGGCACGTCATTCAGGCGGAAATTGAGAAAAAAGGGGCCTAGCCCTAAGAAGTTAACACAATATATTAATCAGGCTTGAGCTATGTTTCAGTCAGGCCAATGATATCAAGTTTATGATCAGTGATTAGTTAATTGACTATGACTGCCTTGGAAGTGAGGGATCTAACATGAACCTTTTCATGCGTGAGTTCCAAATATCTCTAACGGGCGCCCTCAGTGTGAGTTTTGTTTATGTACGTGATGTCAGAATGCACTCACTGTTCCAAAATGTGATTGTTACGCAACAGGACAGTTAACCCGTGCTGCCCTCAAACCAAGACACACTGCCTGATAATTATCTATAGGCTATGTTTCAACTTCAATTTCAATCATTTTCTAACAAGTTTTATTTCCTAACAACAGTTTGAATTGAAGTGTGTTCTGCTTCCTCATTAATTATCATAGAGGTAGCATATTTCACTGTTGAGGACAATTTATGTTTGAGGTTTTACTGAGCTGGACAAACATCTCTCTTCGCGGGAGCCCAAGCACTTCCCCAGTGTTTCCGTAGATCAAGTATGCAGACATTTGATCAGTCTTGCACAAACCTTTTACCACTGGCACATTTTCTGTCTGGCACTCGCATTACCTTCATTGTTGTTTTCCTTACAAATAATAACTTTGGACCTGTGTGCATTCCTATCAAAGTGCCTTCTTTTTTGTATATCGTGCTGTCGTTTCTACTGTAGCATGCAGTATGTATGGATGGAGCATAATGTATTTACAGTTTAATTCACGTTTTCAAGTACTATTGACAAATAATGCATTACGATTATTGCATAGATTGTAATAGACACCTATGATGTGTGTAAAATACTTATTTGAAGGTTGTACTGATGATAATGAGCTAAGCTATTTGCCAGCCATGTTTGTTGACATCATATAGTGCATTCTGGGTGTGACGTAAACGTCTGTCAGACAAAAGATGTTATAACAAAATGAGGTGAAGGAATGGTTACTCATCTTCTGAGTAAACTTCCGGAAGTGAATGAAGGGAAGTGAATAAGAATAAGTTGAACCAAAGTTAAGAAATGAACAGAAACAAACTCATCTTGACTCGTCTTCTTATTTTTGGTTGATGTGAAAAAATGAACATGGTGGTGCACACAAACTATGCATTGTAGGATTACTTTTGATTTTTAGAAAGTTTTACTAAATTACAGTGCCTTCGGAAAGTATTTATACCCCTTGACCTTTTCCACATTTTGTTACGTTACAGCCTTATTCTAAAATTGATTAAATTGTTTTTTTTTCCCCTCATCAATCTACACACAATACACCATAATGACAAAGCAAAAACAGGTTCTTAGAATAAAAAAAATGAATACAAAAATACATATGTAGAAAAATAGCATTTACATAAGTATTCAGACCCTTTTCTCAGTACTTTGTTGAAGCACCTTTGGCAGCATTTACAGCCTTGAGTCTTCTTGGGTATGACACTACAAACACCTGTATTTGGGGCGTTTCTCCCATTCTTCTCTGCTGATCTTTTCAAGTTCTGTCAGGTTGGATGGGGAGCGTCGCTGCACAGCTATTTTCAGGTCTCTCCAGAGATGTTCGATCAGGTTCAAGTCCGGGCTCTGGCTGGGCAACTCAATGACATTCAGAGACTTGTCCCGAAGCCACTCCTGCATTGTCTTAGCTGTGTGGTTAGGGTCGTTGTCCTGTTGGTATCTGAACCTTGGTCCCAGTCTGAAGTCCTGAGAGCTCTGGAGCAGGTTTTCATCAAGGATCTCTCTGTCCTTTGCTCCGTTCATCTTTCCCTCGATCCTGAATAGTCTCCCAGTCCCTGCCGCTGAGAAACATCCACACAGCATGATGCTGCCACCACCATGCTTCACCGTAGGGATGATGCCAAGTTTCATCCAGATGTGATGCTTGGCATTCAGGCCAAAGAGTTCAATCTTGGTTTCTCCAGACCAGAGAATCTTGTTTCTCATGGTCTGAGAGTCTTTAGGTGCCTTTTTGGCAAACTCCAAGCGGGCTGTCATGTGCCTTTTACTGAGGAGTGGCTTCCGTCTGGCCACTCTACCATAAAGGCCTGATTTGGTGGAGTGCTGCAGAGATGGTTGTCCTTCTGGAAGGTTCTCCCATATCCACAGAGGAACTCTCGATTGCTCAGTTTGGCCTGGCGGCCAGCTCTAGGAAGGGTCTTTGTGGTTCCAAACTTCTTCCATTTAAGAGTGATGGAGGCCACTGTGTTCTTGGGGACCTTCAATGCTGCAGAAATGTTTTGGTACCCTTCCCTAGATCTGTGCCTTGACACAATCCTGTCTCGGAGCTCTACGGACAATTCCTTTGACCTCATGGTTTGGTTTTGGCTCTGACATGCATTGTCAACTGTGGGACCTTATATAGACAGGCGTGTGCCTTTTCAAATCATGTCCAATCAATTGAATTTATTAGGTATTTTGTGTAGATCGCATTTTAGAACAAGGCTGTAATGTAACAAAATGTGGAAAAAGTGAATATTTTCCGAAGGCACTGTATTTTGACCAATTATGAGCTCACCCGTGATGTGATGAATTGTAAATAGTAGTTGCTATTAGCTAATTAATATTGTGGTTTCTGTCAGCCCTAGAGTTGGCTAAATATGACCGCTTGTGTTACATCAATCTTTCCCCAGTTAGCGCTAGCTAATGTAGCGTACATTTTCCGGTCTGGATGATTGTGTTATGCTGTCGCTTCTTCTATGAATGTCTGAACATTGCATTAAAAAAAACTGGTCACATTCAGGACATAACTTTGTGAGGACTGTGTTTGTGCAAAATGTTTCTGTGAAAAAACAGTGTTGCCAGCTCAAATGCTGACTTCTGCGTCAACAGGCCAGGCTTGGTCCTGTTTGTGGGTGAGTCCCAGAAAGAGGGCCAGTTATCTACAAATTCTATCTTTTGGGAGGGGTAGAAAACAGTTTTCAACAAGCGATTGAGTTCTGCAAGTCTGATGTAGAGCTCACCACTCCCCCTAACTAGTTAAATTACACGCTGCCACTATGTTGCGCTTGGTGACCTCTGACTCCTAACATCGTTGTTGCCTACGTGGATAACAATATCCCTATACCATCTACTCGCCAGTTTTAGACTCAACCAGCACCATCTGGTAAACAATGTATGATCGCTGGATTAATCTTTTTCAATCTAATATTGCGGGTAATGGAGTCACCAATGATTTGAGTTTTCAATTTGTCAGCGCTAACGGTGGGAGGCTTCGGCAGCTCAGACACTGTAACGGGTGGTGGAAAGACCTGGGAAGGCTCGGGCTCTGACACAGACTTGTTGCTTAGTGGGGAAAACCTGTTGAAAGTTTCTATGGGCTGAATGAGCGACACAGTTTGAGCATGCCAACAGCATTTCTTTCCAGAAGCCATGATATAATTGTCCGGCTGCGGGGACTGTGCAGAGGGATTAGCAGTACTATCTGTATTTACTGGTGGCACAGACGCTGTACCATCCTTTCCTACATTTAATTTGCCCTTGCGTCTGTAGTCGGGTTTGCAATTCGGCTATCCTCACCATAAGGCGATTTGTTCTCCTGCACATTATACAGGGACTGCAAAGAGAACACATAATGTTACTCCGCTTTTTTGTCTGGAGGAGGTCCTGCAGATCCATGCCAGATAAAGCGTCCGGGGTGAAAAAGTTGAACGACAAAAGTTGAGGGAGAACAAAACTAAGACGTTGGTAATCTTGTTAAATACAGAGTTTGATTAATTTGTTATTAAAAGTAAAAAATGAGAAAGTTTGGCAAGTTTCCAAGCAGCAGCTAACAGAACAGCAGCACGGAGACAACGCGGAGACAACACAAGCAATCACAATCTGGATACATTAACAATCATGTGTGGATATTATTGTTGTTTACACACACTCACTGTATGCGTGTCCACGTGCACATACAGTGCATTCGGAAAGTATTCAGACCCCTTCCCCTTTTCCAAATTTTGTTACGTTACAGCCTTCTTCTAAAATTGATAAAATATTTTTTTTACCCTTATCAGTATAAACAGAATGACAAAGCGAAAATAGTTTTTTATACATTTTTGCAAAAGAATTATTAAGTATTCAGACCCTTTGCAATGAGACTCAAATTGAGCTCAGGTGCATCCTGTTTCCATTGATCATCCTTGAGATGTTTCTACAACTTGACTGGAGTCCACCTGCGGTAAATTCAATTGATTGGACATGATTTGGAAAGGCACACACCTGTCTATATAAGGTACCGCAGTTGACAGTGCATGTCAGAGCAAAAACCAAGCTATGAGGTCAAAGGAATTGTCCGTAGAGCTCTGAGACAGTATTGTGTCGAGGCACAGATCTGGGGAAGGGTACCCAAAATGTTCTGCAGCATTGAAGGTCGCCGCAAATACAATGGCCTCCATCATTCTTAAATAGAAGAAGTTAAGAACCACCAAGACTCTTCCTAGAGCTGGCTGCCCGGACAAACTGAGCAATCGGGGGAGAAGGGCCTTGGTCAGAGAGGTGACAAAGAACCCAATGGTCAGTCTGACAGTGCTCTAGATCTTGAGAGGATCTGTAGAGAGGAATGGAATAAACTCCCCAAATGCATGTTTGCCAAGCTTGCAGCATCATAGAAGACTCGAGGCTGTAATTGCTGCCAAAAGGGCTTCGAACAAGTACTGAATAAAGAGTTTGAATACTTATGTAAATGTAATATTTTTCCGATTTTATTTATAATACATTTGCAAAAATAAAAAATAAACAGTTTTTGCTTTATCATTATGGGGTATACACAATATAGTAGATTGATGAAAAAAAAAACTACAATTGAATCCAGTGTAGAATAAGGCTGTAACGTAACAAAATGTGGAAAAAGTCATGGGGTCTGAATACTTTCCGAATGCACTGTAGATTGTAAGTGACACATATCCACATAAATCAGCATACATGTTAACTTATCAACATTTACACAAAAAAATTCAAACAAACTCCTAGGGATACATGCAGACAACGGAATGCATGCTCACACGCCAGTTTGCCAACAAGCAGTCCTCCCACACACACACACACACACACACACACACACACACACACACACACAAAACACACAAAACACACAAAACACAGGCAAGAGAAAAAATAGTCTAATGATGTGCCTGACATCAGCTCTAAGATTTGGATTGGAATCTGAATCTTGCACATCTGTCATCCTTCATGTGTTTTTCTCTTTCAATTATTTATTTATCTTTGTAGTGGCTGAACGACGCGCTGAGCCGATCTTCCACTGATCCCAGTCCAGATCTGACAGAAATAGAACATCCTCGTTATCCCACCATTTCCCTCTCTTTCCCTTTCTGGGACTTATGTAAATACAGTTTCCTTATGTTAACATTTTCGTCAGGTAATATCTTCAGAATTTAGAAATAAAAAACAGAGAGCTGGCGGCTGAGACAGACAGGAAGACAGCTCCGGTGAAAAGAAGAACAGAGAAAAAGAGTGTTGATAGAAGGAGCTCACAGAGGAGGAGCCCAGACATCAAAAGATGTCTTTTGTCTTTCTCAAATCTAAGGTGTAGATGGATTTTCAGTTTGGTTTAAGAGAGTGTAGATGAGTGTGGGGGCTCTGGAAGGGTGGGAAAGTTTCTTTATGTATCAAAAAGATACATATGTGAGGAGAACGCTGCTGCTCAGGATATAGACTATGATACTCTTAAGGTAACGCTAGAGAATCTAAAATCAGTTCATGAGCACGAAGTTGGAGTTCTGTTTAGTCTTTTCAGCTAGACAGGCTCACAAATCACTATAGACACGCAGTGGTGGAAAAAGTACTTAATTGACATTCTTGAGTAAAAGTGAAAGTCACCCAGTAAAATACTACTTGAGTAAAAGTATTTGGTTTTAAATATACTTAAGTATCAAAACTAAATGGAATTGCTCAAATGTATTTAAGTTTCAAAAATAAAAGTATAAATCATTTCAAATTCCTTATATTAAGCAAAACATACGGCACCATTTTCTTTCTTTTTTTATTTACGGATAGTCGGGCACACTATCACTCAGACGTCATTTACAAATGAAGCATTTGTGTTTAGTTGATTCCGCCAGATCAGATGCAGTAGGGTAAGGGTTAGGTTCTCTCTTGTATGAGTTGGACCATTTTCCTGTCAAAATGTAACGTGTACTTTTGGGTGTTCGGGAAAATGTATGGAGTAAAAAGTACATTATTTTCTTTAGGAATGTAGTGAAGTAAAAGTTGTCAAAAATAGAAATAGTAAAGTAAAGTACAGATACCCCAAAAAACTACTTAAGTAGTACTTTAAAGTATTTTTACTTAAGTCTTTACACCCCTGTAGACAAGACCTATGTTAATGACGTAAACTCTAAGGGAAACGTATCGATATGGTTTTAATTGGTGCTGTCGACTGGAAAGGACACATTGGACATTGACATATTTCACAGATGCACACACACACGCAAGCGATCGTCACACAACTCGTTCTCCCACGTGCCCAATTTGTGAGAGAAACGGGACTAACTGTCGGCAAAATTGCAAAAGGAACGTGCTATACGCTACATCGCACCCTCTGTTCCAACCGTTACATTCATTCCACAGGATTAGCGACAAATCTGACAGGGCCAGATGAAAACATAACTGGGGCTGAGTACTGACACAGCTAAAGACTTGTCAACCCAAGACTCCCACAACACACCGTAAAAAAAAAAACATTTACTGGGGGATGGGTGGCATCCAACACAAGGTCAAACGTAAAAGGTTTGTTGTGGTTTGTTGGTGGTAGTTAGGTGGACAGGTGGAAAAGCGCATGGCTGTAAGGGATGGATGAGGGTGTCAGCAGGACAAGGGAACACAGCTGTGACTCTCTCTCTGATTGTCTTGTAGAGTACAGTACTTGAATGCAGATACCCATCTCTTTGGAACTGAGTTGTGGGTCTCTAGGTGTCACATATGAGGTTCAGTTAAGGTTTCCTGATGATGTCCGTCTCCATGCAGCTACAACTATTTTCTAACTCTTTTCCCAACTTTCCCAATTTACCCTTCGATGACTTCCACTGAGACTAATCGGCACTAAAGGAAGCATGACTCAGTGTCTGGGAGTTGAAGCCACTCCGGACATGCCTCTATCCCTGTCTCCCTCCCTCCATCCCTCTCATTTCTCACCATATACATTGTGTTGTTTTAGCACCAGAGGAGAAGTGGACTGGGGAGTACAATTGATAATGTGGCTAAGCCTCTTGCAGGTTTTTCTGTCTTAATCCCTGCTACCGTGTCGTTCCAGGCTGAATGGGGCTGAATGAGCAGAAGGCGAAGAGGGGGTGGTTACAGAACGTTCTCTAGCAGCAAAAGAATCAAAACTTCCTAAGCCCTCTCTGAGGGAGTATAGAGGCCATTTTGTCCATCTTTGGCACCGCTTCCTTCCCTCCTTTTGTGTGTGTCCTCCCTTGACTTCACTGTGAACTCTCCCCACTCCCCCTTTTCACAGAGAGCACTCTAAGAGAGGCGCAGCGAAGGGCTTCTGTGTTGTGTTGACTTTCTTTCCCCCTTTTTATTTTGTTGTCAATCTCTCTCTCCACCTCTCGGTCTCCGGGGTTGTGCTCACTTTTCTTCCTGGTGCTCTGTGCTCCAGCTTCTCTCCTCCTCTCAACTATTTTATACATTTTCACTGCATCCTTTATTGAGATTTCAGTAAAGGAATGACAGCTTGGCGTGGAGGTTGGGCGTTGAGATTAAGAAAAGAGAGAAAGCGAGACAGTTTGTGATATGCATTTTCCCACAGATCCCACAGTCTCTTTGTGAATTTGATAGCTGACAAAAACGTCTCTCTAGGTTGTAGCTGCTGATTTGCGATGTTTCGAAGTAGATAATTAGCAGGAAAGAGAGACGTTGCGTCCACGCAAACTAAATACATTTGCGTCAGTGATGTGGACAGATTATTTTCCTTGATGTTTGAAGTGGAGTTTCTGTAAAACGTGTTTTAATGTCTTGACGGCATCCTTGTCAATAAGCCTTCAAAATCGGGACACAGTATATATCCTACTTAAAAGTTTCTTGTTTATATCACTGCCTCAGGGGACAATGGGAATTATGAATTAAATAAATACTAGCTAGTCAAAGCAAGTCAACTAGTCAAAGCAAGTCCTGCAGGCTCTAGTTTTGTCTAATCTTGATTATTGTCCAGTCGTGTGGTTGAGTGCTGCAAGGAAAGACCCAGTTAAGCTGCAGCTGGTCCAGAACAGAGCGGCACGTCTTGCTCTTCATTGTAATCAGAGGGCTGATATAAAATACTATGCATGCCGGTCTCTCTTGGCTAAGAGTTGAGGAGAGACTGACTGCATCCCTTCTTCTTTTTATAAGGAACATTGATGTGTTGAAAATCCCAAATTGTTTGCATAGTCAACTTACACACAGCTCTGACACACACACTTGCCCCACCAGACATGCCACCAGGGGTCCTTTCACAGTCCTAACAAATTTAAGAACGCATACAGTATTATATAGAGCCATTATTGCATGGAACTGCCTTCCATCTCATATTGCTCAAATGAACATCAAACCTGGTTTCAAAAAACCTGGTTTCAAAAGATAAAGCAACACCTCACGACACAACGCCTCTCCCCTATTTGACCTACTGTAGATAGTTTGTGTGTGTATTGGTATTGATATGTAGGCTACGTGTGCCTTTTGTTCTTTTTATTTATGTAGTTCTGTCCTTCAGCTGTTCTGGTTTATTAATGTTCTGTATAATGTCATGTTTCATGTTTTCTGTTGACCCCAGGAAGAGTAGCTGCTGCTTTTGCAACAGCTAATGGGGATCCTAACAAAATACCAAAATACCAAGCTCTAGATAAATAATAAAATAAAGTTTCATTGTTCTTAGGGCACACCGCTCAACTCCTGTCGGTTTAGAGCAGCCCAGTGGTTTCAATGGAAAATGACGCGTCTCTAATGCCGGCTAAGCTTTTAAGCTGCTCATTTCTGGGCCTTTGTTACCTTGTTTTTGTGCTTTCTATCTCCCTTCTCTTTCCCCCTCCTCTTTCCCCTTTCCATCTCTCTCCCCTTCCCCCTTGAGAGCGGCAATGCAGCTTGTAGCCACGGGTTCGTGGAGAGGAGCATGGTCGCTGTGCCAGAGAGTTCCTCTCTAAGCCTGCTCTGAGAGTGGCTGACCTTAGTCGTGCTGCGCAGGGGGAAGGTCATTGTTTTAGCTCGGCGCTAAGCAGGGAAGAGGGTAAAAAGAGAGAGGGAGAGAGTCTCACTGACTTCAGATTGGAACATCTCTTCTAATGTGATGGAATGTTGTGTTTCCTTTCAAACGGCATCAAAACGCAAAGAGGGCGGGAGAGGACAGGAGAGAATTTGAAATGAAATGAGTGGCCATGTAAAGGGAGGGAAGGGGTTGGTTCATCACTAGTCCCTTGAGACTCTCTCTCGGCAAGAGGTTAGGATGTGTAGCTCAGTTTTCACCTCAAATTTTACTTCACAATCTTGCACGCATCAAACCTTGTTCACAAAAGTGGTCACCTGACAATTTCCTGTCCCTATCCGTTCTGGTCACTCCTAGAATTCCCAGTCTTTGACTGTTGACTGTTGACATCTAGTGGAAGCCATAGGTACTGCAGTCTTATTCCTACATAAAGTTGTATGCAATAGGCACAATGGAGAAGATGCTCATTTACAAAAAAAACTGCAAATCCGGATGAATTTTCCTCGGGTTTTCGCTTGCTATATCACTTCTGTTATACTCACATACATTATTTTAACACTCTTAGAAACTTCAGAGTGTTTCCTATCCAATAGTACTAATTATGTGCATATCCTATTTTCTGGGCCTGAGTGGCATGCATTTTACTTTGGGCACGCCAGACACTCCAAAACCGTCACCTATGCAGCCGCTCCCTAAGAAGTTAATAATAATAATACATTTTATTTAAGGCGCCTTTCTAAGGATTCACATGTGAGGCCATGTACTAAACAAGCAAAGATTTCAAGACTAAAGGCTGGTTTATACAACGGGTGTGTTCGTAAATTCAATCTGGAGTGCCAGAGTGTGCTCAGCGTGCACCCAAGCTAACTGGCTAACGTTGGCGAGCTTGCTAGCTACTTCCATACACAAATGAGGGAACAGCTCACATTTTCCTCGCCCTAGCAGAGCTGGTTAGGCTGTTTTTATGTTATCCAGAGCGTTGGTGACTGCAACTGTGCTGATGGCAACAATTTTATTACGCTTTTTTGACAATGTTTACTAACAATGGCCATATTCAATGGGTGTTGAGCATTCATAAATGTGTCAGTTATTCTACTCGCAGGCACACTCAGATGAGTGCTCTGAAATCAGAGTAGATAGCCAGAGCGAATTTCCCAGCTACGTCTATTGACAGTTGTCGCAGTGACATCATGAACATTCAATTGAAATGGTTACTTGCATAGTGGAGTCTTTTGTTTAGACATGTAGCTAGCTAGCTAAACTATAAACGTTACTACCCTGCATGAATCTGCAGGTAGCTAACCAACCAGGTTCTATGTTAGCTAGCTAGCTAACATTAGGCTATAACAAGCCTCTGAGATACTAATAATATTACTACACACATCATACATGTAACATTAGCTAGCGGGCCAGCCAGCTAACGTTAGTTAACTAGCTAACAGTATGCTTTAACTTGAAATGAAAATGACTTTCTGGCAAAATAAAAAATGTGTACTATCTGAAAATGTATGGATGGATGCTTCTCCCTCTCTGTCACAGATGCCATGATTGCCTTAGTTTGAAGATGTAATCCAGAGACGGGTGTTTTATACGAGAGCTTTCTGTGTGTTCTCTTTTTGACTCCGTCTGCATATTTGCAATCAAACGCCAGAATTTTCTATATATCCTTGAGCTATCATACTCTAATTCCACTGTGCATTCCACTGATTTCAAAACTCGGTCCTCCAGAAAGTGGAGAGCAACACCTGCAGTTCTCTTACATGATATTTTTCAAAAAAATCAGCGTTAGAAAGGATTATCTACACATACTGACCAGCTCATTTTATAGACAGAAGCGTGCTACATGGCAGACCAATCCAAACTCATCTCTCGGCATGTAATTTAACAATTGTATTCGTACAGTATGTACAGATGTACAGGGGATACCCCCTTTTTTTCCAATTTTCGCCTAAAATCAAACTGCCTGTAGCTCAGGCCCTGAAGCAAGTATATGCATATTCCTGATACCATTTGAAAGGAAACACTGAAGTTTGTGGAAATGTGAATTGAATGTAGGAGAATATAACACAATAGATCTGCTGGAAATGCAACAGAAACGTCCCAGTTCTAGACATCGCAATTCCGATTGTGTAATTCCGATGGTGTCCACAAGATGGCAGCAGTGTATGTGCAAAGTTTCAGATGCATAACTTGAAGTATGAGCGAACCACATGACATTTAGTGTGAAGTCACCCAAGTACATTTGGGCAAATCGTGAAGGAGACATTTGCATTCACATTACATTTTTCTGCAAGAATTTCGTAAAATCGGTATACTTGGACTTTGGTTTAGCTTTTCCAGTATTAGTAGCCATATTATAAGTTCACCATTTGCAAAACAACCAGTTTTCATAACTTCATAACTCATAATAATATTCTTATAATTTCTGTCCAAAAGGAAAAGGCATGCTGTCGCACAAGGTTAGAAGCCTCATTTTATGACAGATACAGGGCTTATTTGACAAAGTTAGAGTCGATCAAGTGAAGACCACCCACGTCATCGGCATGCCATGAAGGCGTCCCTCTCTGACCAAATTTGGTGTCCTATAGGATATACTACACCCCTAATGATATAGTGAAGTCTGGTTATGTTCTAGGATCTCTGAGGAATACATACGAACGTGATTTGACTGGTTGAAACAACGTTTAGGGTTATATTTTCACATATTCCTTTCTTTGCAAATTGAACGAGTGGAAATACAAAATCATGCTATATGGACCAGAGCAAACCAGAGCAAGATTTCAGAATGTAAGTACACATTTCACCTTCAGAAGTGAATTTATCAAACCTATCGCGGTTAAAATAGCATGGCATTTTTTCGCAGTAATAGCTACTGTAAAATGGACAGTGCAGTTATATTAACAAACATTTTAGCTTTCAGCCTATATAAGACACTTATATGTACCGACATTTGATGTTTATCTAAAATCTGCGATCGTGACACAAGGCACTGCATGATTTACAACTGTCCCGTTGACGGGACACCTATCCTGTATTCGTACAGTATGTACATATGGCATACACGTTTGTTATGGAGCCAAAAAGACTGGAGAAGGGGTTTATCCATACATCTCCATTTTGGATAGATAACTCTTTGATTTGTTTGTTTAGTGTTTTCCAATTTTCCTAGAAGTGGTTAGATTATATGGATTCTTAAATCACATTGAGCTGATTTCTGACGTGCTGTTTTCTGACGTGCTGCTTTTTCCGTAGTGTATTTCTGTATTGTTTTAGTGATTCACCATAGTGAAGGTGTAGGCTCAGGTTTTCTGGGTCTCTATGTTTTGTTTGGATAGGTTTCTCAATTTCTTTCTTAGGTTTTTGCATTCTTCAACAAACCAATTGTCATTAATGTTAAAGTTGTCTGCTTGAAATGTTTGATTTGATAGGGAAGTTGAGAGGTCAAATACACTGTTTAGGTTTACTACTGCCAAGTTTACACCTTCACTATTACAGTGAAAAGTTTAGTCCAGTAAGTTGTCTAGAAGGGATTGAATTTGTTGTTGCCTAATTGTTTTTTGGTAGGTTTCTATACTACTTTCCTTCCATCTAGAGCATTTGTTAATATTATTCAGTTCCTTTCCTTTGATGCCTCATGATTGAGTACTGCTCTGTGTGTCAGTGGGCTGACTGTGAACACTGAGAGACTCTGGGTTGAGGTCAGTGATTAAAGTATTCTACAGTACCACTGCAAAGGGATGAGCTGCAGGTGTACTTTACATACCGTAAGAGTCCCCTCAAAACCTACCATTGACCTTGTACAGACACAGCTTGCGACAGAACTGCAGGAGTTGTGACCCGTTTTTGTGGGTTGTTTCGTCAAAGTTGTGTCTAGGGGGGCATATTTGGGAGGGAATTCTGACACCTCCAGGTAGGTGTTTGCCCCCACGCGTGCTAAGAGTGTCAGGTTCACCATAGACTAGTACATGTCCCTGGGCCTAGAAATGCTAGATCTCCCCCTCTAAGATGGAGAAGTTGTCAACGTTAAAGTATGGGGATTTCTATTGGGGGGATATACAGTGCATTCGGAAAGTATTCAGACCACTTGACTTTTTCCCCTCCAAAAATAAGTTACAGCCTTATTCTAAAATGTATTAAATAGTTTTTTCCTCATCAATCTACACACAATACCCCATAGTGACCTGGCAAAAACAGGTTTTTAGAAATGTTTGTAAAAAAAAAATGTAATATCACATTTACATAAGTATTCAGGCCCTTTACTCAGTACTTTGTTGAAGCACCTTTGGCAGCAATTACAGCCTCTAGTCTTCTTGGGTATGACACTACAAGATTGAAACACCTGTATTTGGGGCGTTTCTCCCACTCTTCTCTGCAAATCTTCTCAAGCTCTGTCAGGTTGTATCTCCATACATGCTTGATCGGGTTCAAGTCCGGGTTCTGGTTGGGCCACTCAAGGACATTCACAGACTTGTCCCGAAGTCACTCCTGCATTGTATTGGCTGTGTGCTTATGGTCGTTCTCCTGTTGGAAGGTGAACCTTCGTCCCAGTCTGAGGTCCTGAGCAGGTTTTCATCAAGGATCTCCCTGTACTCATCTTTCCCTCGATCCTGACTAGTCTCCCAGTCCATGCTGCTTTTATTTTTAATCAATTTGCTAACATTTCTAAAAACCTGTTATCGCTTTGTCATTATGCGGTATTGTGTGTAGATTGATGAGGAAACAACAGAGGAGATGGACACAGAGAGAAAAAATTGGTTTGAAGGAGGGAAGGGAAGGTCAAACAATTTGATGCTGTGTCTGCATTGGAATTCAGACAAAGAGAGTGCATTGTGAACACTCCAATGAGAAATGACCCTGAACAGAGAATGAGGAGACTATGAGGAGAGTGAGGCTTGGATGAGTATTCAGACTTGAACCAGGGAATAAAGCAGTTAGACCAGAATGAGACAAATCAAGAGCTAGGGACTATAAGGTTCTATCTGCAAAAAGGTGATTATGAGAAAATGTGCTTTTAAATTCCAAACCCTCATTGGTTTAACTGGTGTCAGCAATTTTTATATTGTATTCTTTAGATCTTAACAACATACATTGGGGTATTCAGAGTACTATATCGGTAGAGAACATTGAACAGAACAAGGCTATATCAATAACTACATTTAGACAAAACTGCAGAAAGAACCTTATAGTCCCAAGCTCTCGAAATGTGAACACTGAGACCAGAGCATTGACCTTTTCCATCCTCCAATTCCAGTGTTTCCCATCTTCCCCCCTAGGAAAGTTAGTAATCTGTCCCTATAAAGTCTTCCCCTACGTCATACTCACTCACACACATACACACTTACACTTACACAAAGTGCGACCGAGTAGTGCCCAGGCCTTGACCTCTAAACAGGTGAAACAGTCAGCATCTGGCCAGCGACATCCCTCCCTCCATCCATCCCCCCCTTCCCTCTACCCCCTCTGCATCAGATCAGCAGGAAGTATGGGCTAATTGAAGAGGATGGATTGTTGTTGTTTGTAACCAGTGCCACAGTTAGAGCTGCTCCACTGTCAGATGTGCCTGCTCCACTGTCAAATCACAGTCTTATAACAACATCCCAAAGGCTACGTCAACCGCTCTTCAAAACTGTTCCTCTGGTATTTGGCCTCAGCTAACTGCTAATCGCTATCAGCAACACTCTAAATGCAAAATCAGCCGGCTAACGAAGCGGAACAAACACTTTGCAATACACATGGCAATACCTAAAGGTGGCGGGCGAACATGGAAATGAGTTAAGCGTGATTGGTGGCACAGAAGGCTACATTATGAGGTCACACGCCTGTACGTACCTGAGGTGTATCTCCTCTTATACAGTGTCTTCGGAAAGTATTCAGACCCCTTGACTTTTTCTAAAATTTGTTAGGTTACAACCTACAACAACCAATCTAAAATTGATTAAATAGTTTTTTTCTACACAACATACCACATAATGACAATGCAAAAACAGGTTTTTAGAAATGTTTGCTAATTTATTAAAAATAAAAAAACGGAAATATCAAACTTACATTAGTATTCAGACCCTTTTACTCAGTACTTTGTTGAAGCACCTTTGGCAGCGATTACAGCCTCGAGTCTTCTTGGGTATGACACTACAAGCTTGGCACACCTGAATTTGGGGAGTTTCTCCCATTCTTCTCTGCAGATCCTCTCAAGCTCTGTCAAGTTGGATAGTTGTTACACAGCTATTTTCAGGTTTCTCCAGAGATGTTCGATCGGGTTCAAGTCTGAGCTCTGGCTGGGCCACTCAAGGACATTCAGAGACTTGTCCCGAAGACACTCCTGCATTGTCTTAGCTGTGTGCTTAGGGTCGTTGCCCTGTTGGAGGGTGAACCTTCACCCCAGTCTGAGGTCCTGAGTGCTCTGGAGCAGGTTTTCATCAAGGATCTCCCTGTACTTTGCTCCTTTCATCTTTCCCTCGATCCTTACTAGTCTCCCAGTCCCTGCTGCTAAAAAACATCCCCACAGCATGATGCTGCCACCACCATGCTTCACTGTAGGGATGGTGCCAGGTTTCCTCCAGACGTGACGCTTCGCATTCAGGCCAAATAGTTGAATCTTGGAGTTTTCCTAGAGCTGGCTCTAGGAATAAACTTCATCCATTTAAGAATGATGGAGGCCACTGTGTTCTTGGGGACCTTCAATGATCCAAAAATGTTTGGTACTCTTCCCCAGATCGTGCCCCTACACAATCCTGTCTCGGAGCTCTACGGACAATTCCTTCAACCTCATGACATGGTTTTTGCTCTGACATGCATTGTCAACTGTGGGACTTTATATAGACAGGTGTGTGCCTTTCCAAATCATGTCCAATCAATGGAATCTACCACAGGTGGACTTCAATCAAGATGTGCTAACATTTCAAGGATGTTCAATGGAAACAGGATGCACCTGAGCTCAATTTCGAGTCTCATGTAAATAAGGTATGTTTTTTTTATAAATTAGCAAACATTTCTACAAACCTGTTTTCGCTTTGTCAGTATGGGGTATTGTGTGGGGATTGCTGAGGAATTGTCTTTATTTAATCAATTTTAGAACAAGACTGTAATGTAGAAAATGTGGAAAAAGTTAAGGGGTCTGAATATTTTCAGAAGGCACTGTGTTTACTTCTATTTTATATTTCTCAATATGTTTATATACGATGGATCTACAAGTTTACACTTAACACACTCCAAGTTATAATAACGAAATATATTCAGCTGTATGCTCATTTGAGTCCTAACTTGGCGTACTGGTGCAGTATATTTACCTGAAGGCAGAATGGCGCCGGAGGAGATGGCTGACGTTTTACGGACTCCTAACCAATTGAGCTATTGTGTGTTTTCTTTCGCGTTATTTGTAACTTATTTTGTACACAATGTTTCTGCCACCGTCTCTTATGACCGAAAAGAGCTTCTGGATATCAGGACAGTGATTACTCACCTCGTACTGGACAAAGATTTTTTCTTTAACGAGTCGGACGTGAAGGATTTACTTCAGACACCCGACAAGGCCCAAATCCCCAGCATTCGCATGAGAAAGAGACGGAGCTATTGGAGACATACTGTAGGTCGGGGTGCCTTGCACGGTTCTGACGGCGAGTGGGTAATCTGCCTCTACCATCAGTCCTATAAGCCAACATACAATCATTGGATAACAAAATAGACAAGCTATGATCACGAATATCCTACCAACGGGACATTAAAAACTGTATCTTATGTTTCTGAATGACAACACGGATAACATACAGCTGGTGGGGTTTACGCTGCATCGGAAAGATAGAACAGCTCCCTTCGGTAAGACAAGGGGTGGCGGTCTGTGTATATTTATAAACAACAGCTGGTGCATGAAACTAATATTAAGGAAGTCTCAAGATTTTGCTCGCCTGAGGTAGAGTATCTCATGATAAGCTGTAGACCACATTATTTACCAAGAGAGGTTTCATCTATATTTTTCGTGGCTGTCTATTTACCACCACAAACCGATGCTGGTACTAAGACTGCACTCAATGTGCTGTAAAAGGCCATAAGCAAACAGGAAAACGCTCATCCAGAGGCGGCGCTCCTAGTGGCCGGGGACTTTAATGCAGGGAAACTTAAATCCGTTTTACCTAATTTCTACCAGCATGTTAAATGTGCAACCAGAGGGAAAGAACTCTAGACCACCTTTACACACAGAGATGCATACAAAGCTCTGCCTTGCCCTCCATTTGGCAAATCTGACCATAATTCTATCCTCCTGATTCCTGCTTACAAGCAAAGATTAAAGCAGGAAGCACCAGTGACTCGGTCAATAAAGAAGTGGTCAGATGACGCAGATGCTAAGCTACAGGACTGTTTTGCTAGCACAGACTGGAATATGTTCCAGGATTCTTCCGCTGGCATTGAGGAGTACATCACATCAGTCACTGGCTTCATCAATAAGTGCATTGACGACCCCGTCCCCACAGTGACCGTACGTACATACCCCAATCAGAAGCCATGGATTACAGGCAACATCCGCACTGAGCTAAAGGGTAGAGCTGCCGCTTTCAAGGAGCGAGACTGTAACCCGGATGCTTATAAAACATCCTGCTATGCCCTCTGACGAACCATCAATACAGGACCAAGATTGAATCGTACTACACCGGCAGGGCTTGCAAACTATTACAGAGTACAAAGGGAAGCACAGCTGCGAGCTGCCCAGTGACACAATCCTACCAGATAAGCTAAATGACTTCTATGCTCGCTTTGAGGCAAGCAACACTGAAGCATGCATGAGAGCATCAGCTGTTCCTGACGACTGTGTGATCACACTCTCCATATCCGATGTGAGTAAGACCTTTTAAACAGGTCAACATTCACAAGGCCGGAGGGCCAGACGGATTACCAGGACGTGTACTCCAAGCATGCGCTGACCAACTGGCAAGTGTCTTCACTGACATTTTAAACCTGTCCCTGACCGAGTCTGTAATACCAACATGTTTCAAGCAGACCACCATAGTTCCTGTGCCCAAGAACACGAAGGTAACCTGTCTAAATGACTACCGACCTGTAGCCATGAAGTGCTTTGAAAGGCTGGTCATGGTTCACATCAACACCATCATCCCAGAAACCCTAGACCGACTCCAATTTGCATAGCGCCCCAACAGATCCACAGATGATGCAATCTCTATTACACTGCACACTGCACTTTCCCACCTGGACAAAAGGAACACCTACCTGAGAATGTTATTAATTGACTACAGCTCAGCGTTCAACACCATAGTGCCCTCAATGCTCATCCCTAAGCTAAGGACCCATTGACTAAACACCTCCCTCTGCAACTGGATCCTTGACTTCCTGACAGGCCGCCCCCGGGTGCTAAGGGTAGTTAACAACACATCTGCCATGCTCAACACGGGGGGCCCCTCAGGGGTGCGTGCTCAGTCCCCTCCTGTACTCCCTGTTCACCTATGACTATCTGGCCAGGCACGACTCCAACACCATCATTAAGTTTGCCGACGACACAACAGTGGTAGGCCTGATCACTGACAATGATGAGACAGCCTATAGGGAGGAGGTCAGAGACCTGTCCGTGTGGTGCCAGGACAACAACCTCTCCCTCAACATGATCAAGACAAAGGAAATGATTGTGGACTACAGGGAAAAAAGGACCGAGCACTCACCCATTCTCATCAACGGGGCTGTAGTGGAGCAGGTTTGGAGCTTCAGGTTTCTTGGTGTCCACATCACCAACAAACTATCATGGTCCAAACACACCAAGACAGTCGTGAAGAGGTCACAACAAAGCCTATTCCCCCCCAGGAGACTGAAAAGATTTGGCATGGGTCCTCATATCCTCAAAAGGTTCTACAGCTGCACCATTGAGAGCATCCTGACTGGTTGCATCACTGCCTGGTATGGCAACCTACAGAGAGTAGTGCGAATGGCCCAGTACATCACTGGGACCAAACTTCCTGCCATTCAGGACCTCTATATCAGGTGGTGTCAGAGGAAGGCCCTAAAAATGTACAAAGACTCCAGCCACCCTAGTCGTAGACTATTCTCTCTGCTACCGCACAACAAGATGTACCGGAGCGCCAAGTCTAGGTCCAAGAGGCTTCATAACAGCTTCTACCCCCAAGCCATAAGACTCCTGAACAGCTAATCAAATGGCAACCCAGACTATTTGCAATGTACACTGCTGCTACTCTCTGTTAATTATCTATGCAAGGCCACTTTAACTCTACCTACATGTACATATTACCTCAGTTACCTCAACTAACCTGTGCCCCCGCCGCGCATTGACAATGTACCGGTACCTCCTGTATATAGCCTTGCTACTGTTATTTTACTGCTGCTCTTTAATTATTTGTTATTTTTATTAGATTTTTTACTTATCTATTTTAACACTTATTTTTTTCTTAAAACTGCGTTGTTGGTTAAGGGCTTGTAAGTAAGCATTTCACTGTAAGATCTACACCTGTTGTACTCGGTGCATGTGACAAATAAAACTTGATTTGAAGTGCAGAAGCCTTTCTTTCGTACTCAACTGTAGCTGCAGTGCTATTTGCAGTGTTAGCTCTTTCAACTGGAGGTGACTCACATCTTCCCCTCTCAGTCTGTCAACTTGAGTGCTTCCGGCAGTTACCTTGTTTTTGTTCTGCCTTTCCTCTCTGAGGACAGGGTCAATGCATAATAACTTATTGTGTAGCACAGCCAGTAGTCTCTCCTGTATTGCTTAGAATACTTCACCTGAATGAAAACCTCTAAAAGGGAACATCTCTCTTCAATTCTTGCAATAAGAAACTTTCGAAAGTGAATTTCCAAAACTTTTAAATGTTACTTAGTAGTGCTAAAAGATTAACCAACATTTTTTGGGGGTTATTAAACAAATAACTTCCCCGATGTCGGTTCAATTACTTGAATTTAATTTCGTTTTTTTAATAAACAACTAATGGTCTGACGTCGGTTCAATTACTTATGTTTCGTTTAGTTTAGTTTTTTTTTGTGAGTCCAATGAAGTCAAATTATTCCTGGGAGAAATCTGAGAAATCAAGTTTGGCTGAAGGGAGTTTTCATTAAGCAAATATTCAACCTAGTTCAGCGTAGAAACGTGGTAATTAACTACAATGACCATAATCCATTGTGGCAGGTACTTCTGTCTCTGAGACGGATCAGAGAGGAAGAGGCGAAGCGAGAGGTTTCACTCTTGTCAAAATCTGTCCAAAATAAGCACAATGCATTTCTATGGGCTTATTTTGGACCTAAGCTTGTCGCTTGCCTTCCTGCCTTTGGGACAACGACTACCATTGTGAGAGCGGAAACATGAGCATCTCGTCATTATGTGCAGATCTCTGGGCGGATACACTTTTATTTTAGGCCTGCTACGTTAGGTAAGATACACACAGACCGCATAAACTGCATGAGAGAGGAATGTGCATAACACAAAGACGAGAGAGACAGCTCTGCAGGATACTTAGGCAGGCTAGCCTTATAGGATGACTAAAGACAGTCCAGTATGGGGAGGACGTAATGTTAGATGGCCTGGCTGGTTGACTGCTACTGCCTGAGCAGACACAAGATGATTACTTTAAAGCTGCAATATGCAACTTTTTGGCCGACCCGACCAAATTAACATAGAAATGCGAGTTGTAGATCTGTCATTCTCATTGAAAGCAAGTCTAAGAAGCAGTTTGTTCTATGTGCGCTATTCTATGCTTCCCCTGCTGAAGTTTTGTTTTACTTTTGGTTTTGTATACCAGCTTCAAACAGCTGAAAATACAATATTTCACAGCGGTTTAGATGGTACAATGATTCTCTACTCTATACTTGCTTGTTTTGTCACATAAACTGAAATTAGGCGAACTATTATAATTTTTGCAACCAGGAAATGGTGGAACGATTTCTGCATTGTGCATCTGTAAGGACTGAAAAAGAATAAAGTCATCAAATAAAAACAATGTATTATAGTAATATCCTTTTTTTCTATTGATGTCCACCCAATTTGGACATTACAGAGACAATGGAATATTTTCAATGTTTTGGCAATTGAACGTTCACTATTTTTGGCTTTGGAATTTCTATGAAAAAGCTCTAAAATCATTGTAACGTCATTATTTCATAATGCATTTCATGCTAAAAAAGAACTATGGAAACCGAAATTGAAACCATGATTATTTTTTGTATAATGCACTAATCTCTCAGCACTACCATTTAGTCATCTTTCTCTTTCCTCTTGCACCACTCTCTCCCTAAAGGCTGAGGAGAGCTACATCCAGGCTCCATTGTAACAAGATTAAGGAGAGGACAACAGATGTGTTGAGCGACGGATATGAGGGGCTCAGAGGGCATGCAGGACATGGAGGTTGTACAGTAGTACTGTGCAGTCGACACACATTGAACTGGACGTCATTGAGGACCCTATATATAGTGGAATTACATGTGCAGACAATGGAGAATTAGTCGATTCTAATGTACAGATGTTCATGTATCGATTTATAGTCGGTCAATTCTCTCCAGATGATTATACGATTTAGCAATTAACAGATATACTGTAGATGTGCAATAAACATTAGAAAGAGTGAAACAAAAGAGAGCAAGATGAAAGAGAGACCGAAATGTTGGTACTCTGATAGCAAACAAGCTCCAGGCATTTAGTCTATAATTAAATAGATGAAGCAGGCAGCGACATGCTGAGGTGATGTCAGAGAAAACACCACACACGCACGCGCGCACACACATTCTTAGACCCCACACAACCAAGAAAACCCCATACCCCATGCCAGATGCAGCTGTGCTTGCAGGCGAACAGCAGGTGCTTGCAGGAGAACAGCAGGACATGGGGAGGGCTATTTCGGGGCCGGGCCAGATTGAATTAAATCCGTATTAATCCCAGTTGAAATTGTGTCATTCTTCTGAGCAACACTAAATCCAAATCAAATTATTCAGCACTGCGCCCCCCCCATCTTGCCTCTGTTCAGTGTTTCGCAAGCTGTGGTTCATAAAGGCTGAGCTAATTACTAGTGACAATCTAGAGCCAGTAGAAACATCCCTAATGAAAGGACTGACTGGGATTTGTCACTGGGACAACAGTATGCCCTCTGAAGATGGGCAGAACTAAATCACAGGAGAACACACTGGAGCCTCTAGTCTGCAATCCCCTGTACATCTGGTGAATTCACAAGAATGGTTTCTCTATTTATCTTTCCCTTCCTTACTCGCTCTCTGTCCTTGTATCTTTCACCTATTTTGTAGCATGTGGAGTATGGAATATGTTCTTCCGTGTGTGTCCTGTTCTGTATGAAGTGGTCAATCAGACCTACACCTCCCACATAACCGTCTAGTTGTGTGATGGACACAGAGGAGTGGAGAAAGACGGATGTGTGTGTGAAGGAATAGCGTGGGAGAGGAAGCAGCCGGGTAGTGTGTGTGGGAGGTAGATTAGTTAAATCCTGACAGTTTTGGCATGCCCATCCAACAGCAGAGCCACACACATACTGTTACCAGGGTGGGACACACAGACACAGGCAATTCACGGTAACAGAATTCTGCTGGGCCTTTCACTTAAAATTATTTAAAAGTTTAACAAACCATACAGCTCTATGCACAATGACTACTTTTAACAATTTTCACTGAACATTTCACAAAGACACACTGAAAGAACTGTGCAGATGCAAAGTTTGGTAACATAATGTAGGTAAAATCTCCCTCAGTGGTTTATGTGTTCACTATTTCCATAAACTGTTAAATATCTGCTCTGAAATAAGTTTCAACGGGGTGCCAACATGACACATTAACTTTGAAAAAATATTTTGGTTATTGAACTACAATAAGTGAAGTGGATTTACACCCTGTAACGGAATTGCGGTAATTTCAGCATGTGTCCCTGATCTGTACTACACAGAAATACATAATTATGGATATGATTTCCCTTCTCTTCATGGTGATCCTATATAGGTTCACAAATGTACAGTACCAGTCAAAAGTTCGGACACACCTACTCATTTAACAGTTTTTCTTTATTTTAATATTTTCTACATTGTAGAATAATAGTGGAGACATCAAAACTATTAAATAACACACAAAGGAATCATGCAGTAACCAAAAAAGTGTTAAACAAATCGAAATATATTTTATATTTGAGAATCTTCAGTCACCCTTTGCCTTGATGACAGCTTTGCACACTCTTGGAATTCTCTAAACCAGCTTCATGGGGTAGTCACCTGGAATGCATTTCAATTAACAGGTGTGCCTTGTTAAAAGTTAATTTGTGGAATTTCTTTCCTTCTTAATGCGTTATGTTGTGACAAGGTAGGGGGGTTGTACAGAAGATAGCCCTATTTGGTAAAATACCAAGTCAGCTCAAATCAGCAAAGAGAAATGACAGTCCATCATTACTTTAATACATGAAGGTCAGTCAATGCGAAGAATTTCAAGAACTTTGAAAGTTTCTTCAATTGCAGTCGCAAAAACCACCATCAAAAACCATCAATTCATATATTTGTTTAACACTTTTTGGTTACTACATGATACCATATGTGTTATTTCATAGTTTTGATTTCTTCACTATTATTCTACAATGTAGAAAATAGTTAAAATATAGAAAAACCCTTGAATGAGTAGGTGTGTCCAAACCTTTGATTGGTACCTTATAAATAAGCAATATCCTCCTTTGCATATTTGAGTATTATTCCACCACTGGCCCTATTATTTTAATGAGCTCAGCCACCAAACAAATATGAATCAATCATAGATCTCTATGTTTCACAAGTTTGGACATCAAAGTATAGCACAGTAGAGCTCAGTAGTGTACAGTACAGTACAGCACAGTAGAGTACAGTAAAGTACAGTATAGTTCAGTACAGTAAAGTAGAGTATAACACAGCACAATACAGTACATTATAGTATACTTAACTATAGTGTGCGCTACTGAACTCTACTTTACTGTACAGTACTGTACTGAACTATACTTTTCTTTGATGTACTCTCCTGTGATGTACTGTGTTGTACTGTACTGTACTGTGCTGTCCAAACTTGTGAACCCAACAACGATTTTTCAGAAATTCCGTTATCTTAAAATATCTTAAAGGTATGTGGATTTTTGGTAACGGAATTTCAAGTCACGAGGCAATGTTTGTTACATTTACAGAAGGCAGAACAACATTTCCCAAACTAAATATGTGTTGATATTAGAAATGAAATACACTGTAAGTGTTGATATTATTTGGCAGGGGTCTTTAATTGAACATTATAG
Source organism: Brachymystax lenok tsinlingensis (assembly GCA_030435695.1). Lineage (NCBI taxonomy): Eukaryota > Metazoa > Chordata > Actinopteri > Salmoniformes > Salmonidae > Brachymystax > Brachymystax lenok. The sequence goes on from CM059799.1 coordinate 33,480,782, forward strand.
TGTTTTGATGTATTTCTAACACCCATTAAGACTTTTACTGGTAGATCTGTTCTAAGACCACCTTTCCATCGGTTTGATCAGAAATCAAACCCTTAGCTTATTCCTAATCTTTATATGCATTCATAAAAACAAATATAGGCTCAGCTTTCATTTGACACCCAATTTGATATCCTCCTATGAACTTCACGCTGGTGACCACACACACACACACACACGTATGCATGCACGTGTGCCGTATTTGCTTCATGTATGTGCGAAAACGTTTTACTAAATGTTTTTTCAATCTGTCTGTCTGTCTGTCCATCTATCTATCCTTTCTCTCTCTCCATCTCTGGGTGATAGGGGTCTGAATTGTAGGTACACAAGGTGTTGGACTGCTTCTTTATGCCTATAGGGCTTTACACACAGAACAGTTATAGGGGTCCATAGAGAGAGCAAGAGAAGGAAACCGCAGGGAACCTGTTTACACTGCTGACATACAACCCATCTCACCTGTGCTCCGAGACACACTTCTCAAATCTCCTGGCGAGGGAGAGAGAGAGAGATGTCTCTGACAACCCAACCCCATCCCCCTACCAGCCATGGTATCCCATCTACGTCTGTCACTGAACGAGCCCAAGGAATGAGAGATGAGAGAGAAGATGTGAAGGAAAAAAAAGGAAGAGATGGGTGGCGGGTTGGAGGGGTCTACCGTCAACCACATCTTTCTTCACACATCTGCTGAACGTCTACCAGGTGAAGCCTGGGAGAAAAAGAAAATACTTCAAAGCAATGTTTCATGGTGCCACAAAGCTCCTTGCAAGCTCTGTAACGCCCTTTGACATTGAAAAGCGTCTAGTTTCTCTATCTCCACTGATACACTAACCCCACTCTGCCACCCCTGTCGCCTGCCACTGTGATCTGGGATCGGCATTATCACTGAGAGACATTAGAAGGCGAATCGATACGTTCTGGTCACCCAGACTGTAGCTGGCAGCTAGTTAAGCAATGGGAGTAGGCTAAGTTATCAATTACTGTAAGACGGAGAACGCACACACCAACCATCCAACAATTTAGTAACCCTCACATAATCCTGTTTGATATTTTGGGACACCATTTCCTACTGTTTGACTCTGTCTTTGTGCTGACTTATTTGTTTGCCTTTGTGGTCTTCTGTTGGTAGCTAGAGGTCAAACGTGGATATTCAACACACAGTATCCTAACAAAGAAGGGGAAAGGGGAGAGGTAGATGTAAAAAGAGAGGTAGATGGGGAGAGAAATGAGCGGTGGAAAGGCGGAGAGAAGCAAAGAAAAATGGGGGAGAGAAGGGAGAATGTGTCAGCCGCGCATGTGGCTACTTTATAATTAGCTGGCAAAACTGACAAGCGATCGCAGCGAGCGACTGAAGCATTAGATTAAACGACGCTCTGTATTTAACACTGATGCCCTGTATGCTCTGGTGCTCAGGGAGCACGTTCAGAGCCCCTCGATGCCCCCCCATCGCTCCCACACCAGTGCACCCCGGCGCCTGACGCCAGCCTAATTGGTAATTATTCCCATGGCCCCCTCGTGGGACCTACGTTAATGAATTTCCTCTTGTGTCGGCTCCGTTTACCCAGCCAGGTCTTTATAACTGGGCATGCCTCCTCACTTGTTGTAGTGGATAGGGTTTAGGGCATATGGTTAGGGGTTAGGGGCGAAGGGTGAAGGAGGTGTTTGAGAACAACAGGTCTTTAACATGGGCAAGCTTTCTCAGTCAACATAGGGGTTAGGGGCAATGGGTGAGGAGGCAACTTGTTTGACTATTTCATATCTCTGACTTGATATGTTGCTTTGCAGCACACCACTGACAAACTATTAGCTAAATATAATACCTAAAAGCAATAGATAACTATGGAAAATGTGGTGCCCTTTGCCATTAATATTTATAATGGGCTCTTAGACACCTCCCTGAAATATATCCAGGAAGATTTCAAGCAATATGAGCTTATTTCTCACCCATAAATTTAACCAAGCGCCCCTCATCCTTCTTCTCGCTCCTCCTTTTCTTCCACCCATCTCCCCCCTCTCTTTTTCTTTCTCTCTGCCAGAGTTGGGATTTGAGCTTTTCGGGTTCACAAGCAGGCCAGCCAAATCTGGCAGACAGAAAAGTTCCTCCTCCATTTCAATGGTTCCGTTTGGAGAAAGTTTGAGCCTTTCTCACAGCCCAGAGCGGCTTCATGAAAGACTTGCTTCTATCTGATACTGTAGTAGCTACACAAACAGAGAGAAAGACGGGAAGACAGCTTACACTACCTGATCTCTACCGGTAGACCTCGTGCTTGGAACATCATCCTACCTTTACTCACTGTCGCCTATCTGTGAGGGGAAGTTAACAGAAATGTGTCTTTGAACTAAGACAACGACCACTTCAAGGGTCTACGATGGTCAACAACATAAAACGAGGTAGGTGGGGAGGCAAACCCTGGACAAAACAACAACAGCAAAAAAATGAGGAATGTTACCTCTTTGTTATTGTGTTTGACCTTTGTATAACCTTTGCACTAATTCACTCTAACCTGATCACCATTCAAAGTGACGACAATGCAATTGACACATTCAGTTAGAGTGGTGCTAAACGAACGTCAGTATCTGAACAATGCTAACGCTTTGCCATTTACGTGAGGTACCCGAGTATAGAGAGCTACTTCCCTAACGCGACAGACAACCCACCGTGACTTTCTGAGTCCCCTGGATTACATTCCTACAGAGTGGAATTCATTTGAGACCTCTGAGGTAATGTGATTATTATTAAGGCAGGGTGACAGGGAGGGTGACTCCGTTTCTTTTCTGTTTCTAACATTTACCCAGCGAACCCTTTGAGAGAAGTGAGCGACGGCACGTTGTTTTCATGCCACGCTAATTATTCGACATCTCATTTGCGCAGATCAAAGGAGTGAGAGGAGATGATCTCGCATTCTCTTTAGTGTTGCCGGGGAGAGAGATATAGGTCGAACATAGGACTGTTTATAAGCAGCTCTGTCTCAATCAAGCTGCCTAGCTGCTTAGCATTCCCCGGCCAGCCTGTTGTTGTTAGAGGAGGTAAGGCAATAAGGCGCATGCTGCCCTAGAAGGACCTTATTTCATCCAAACATTGTAACAAGCCTATCTACCGTGTCTGTAAATTGCTACTTTTCAGTACTGAATGGTAGCCAGGCATTTACTGTAGTGGCTCTCGGACAGGAAGTTAATGACAGTTTAAGGTCACACCTCAGAGGTTTGCACATATTGTTGACGGCAGCACACATTAGATGTAGCTATATACACACATCCCTTCTTTCAGTGTCAGAGCATCCTGGCTGGGGAATTTATTCTGCCTATTGATCGACTGATGACTCAGCGTGTTAGCTGCCACTGCATTGGTAAAGAAGAGAGATTGAGGCGTTGTCAGTCTCATGTTGGAGAGAAAGGACAGAGGCGCTGTCGATGACTCATAGAGCTAGTGAAATCCAGAGGTATGCTTCTTGAACCAAACATTGGCAGGTTAGCTCATCAGCTCAGAGGTGGAGCCTATGTGGTAATCTTTGATACAGGCAGCATATGTCTAATTCTATATACTAATTCAAAATACTGAGAAGTTTCTTGCTAAACCTATTTATTATGTCTTATCTGTGGTACTGGTTGCCCTCTGTAACTGGCGCACTGGCAGGGGGATTGGAGCTGCAAGAATTTTGAATTGAAACCATGACTTGGAAATGGTAGAAAATATTCAGAAATGTCATGGTGGTATGGTAACTGTCTGAAAAACTTCTGAAAAGGCAGAGGGACATGGGATGTGGACTCACACACAACAAACACCCATTTTTCATACACACACACATGCATATGCAAGCACACACACACACACACACACACACACACACACACACACACACACACACACACACACACACACACATATGCATCCAGGGTTTTATTCTGGATCAAAAAGGGGCTTAGGTGGTGGGCATGGCAGGGGGGCATGGCAGGGGTGCTTGGCAGGTGGTGTGGCAATGGACATGGAAGGCCCATCAGCGCGGCTGAAATTTAGAGAACATTTTAGAGGCCCCCATCTTGGCAGTGTAGAGAAATGTTTTGCATATTTAAACCAATTTTCTGCAATTCTACACATTTCTCTATGGAGCTGAGAGAAGTGTTTCCAGTTTTGGAGCTCATTTCCTGCAATTCTACACATTCCACCATGGAGCTGAGATAAAATGTTGCAGTTTTAAGGGCAAAGTGCAGTCAAAAACGAGATTTTCCTGTGTTGTGTGTGTGTATATATATACAATATTTCCACACTGAGGTTGAAATAATTCTGTGAAATTGTGAAAATGATGATAATGCCCTTTTAGTGTAAGAGCGGTTTGAATGGACCGCCAGGAATTTCTGCCTGCTTTAGTGGGATAGAGTTCTGGCCTGCCTGATGACATCACCAGGCAGTATAATTAATAGACCAATAAAAAAGAGAGTTTGAAACCTCTCTGTCAATAACATCTCGTTTTCAGGTTACGTATCCTTGCCTGGCTACCCAGACTCCTTGCTCCATCCAAACACTACGACACACCCACGGACGTTAGTTTCTTCTCCACAATGAGTCTGGATCTGAGTACCTCCCACCTCCCAGACTCTTCACCAAATGCGAACACATTTGGGGCCGTCTGACTGTACCAGAAACCGATAGATTGGGCCAGATTCAGAACACACGTGGGTAAAGCGATGGTTTGAAAATGTTTAATTGGCTTTCTGATTGGCTTTCTGACACTCTGATTGTTTAGAGACTATCCAATCGCTGCTAACTTTTTTTGAACAACGGAACAGTGGAAGAATTTAGTGTGAGTCGTTAGGCTATACATATCACTCGCATTAGGCTCGTCCATGTAGGCCCCTCACTCAGACCACTCCCAGACAATCCTAGCAAAATTTTTGCTTGAGAAATTGCTCTTTGCTAAGAAGCTATTTTCATATATTATTTGAATTGAAAACAATCACAGTAAGGTATTTTTTCAGTTACCCAGAAATCATTTGATAAATAGATTAAAAACAACGTCTGCATTGGACCTTTAAAGGTAATTTCCTGCGATTCGTCATATTCTGTCCTGGAACTGAGATTATTATAGTTGTTTTTCAGTTTCAAAGCTAATTTCCTTCAATTCTATGCATTTTGCCATGGCTAATGCTGTGTTATTTCGCTCAAACATAGTAACGAAATCAATACTGGTAAATTCATTGTTTTTTTAGTTGTTTTTATTTATTCTAGTGTCAAAATTGACTACAAAGTGTAAATAGGATAATTTTGGTCATGAAGTCAGTCTTGCCAAAAATTAGATTTGGAAGTGAGTGCGTCAAGACGGGTATGGGATACTTACATGCCCACTTTTGCCAATAATGTCCAATTGCCCAGAGACGACAAAGTGTGGTACACCCACAGCTGCCATGTGTTTTGGAAATGTTGTCAAGTCTGTAACACACACACACTTGCTTGGCATAGGAGGGAAAATGGGCTTCCATAAAGTAGGTGCAAACTTCTAATGCGTTCAGCAATATTGCGAAAGATGGCAAGGGATAGACTACATACAACAAACGTACGACATCATGGCTGTGACTGGTGTGTGGTGAGTAGCTAGCTATGATGCCATGATGTAACTAGCTTAATACATAGCCTCTCCCTAATGTGTAATGTGATATAATGTCATAGAGAGGAAGATGTGCATAGTTAACGTTGCACCTGACGAGAAGGTTTGATAGGATGTAACTTTAGCCATGTTGCTATCGTTAATGTTTCAACTCGAACTCGCTAGCTAAGAAGATCCCTAGTAGCTAAAGTTAGGTAGCTAGCCAATTCATTTCACCTAGGACAAAAATATTGATAACTAACCTGGATTTGCAAGTTAGGTAGCTAGCTAATTTTATGAGAACAGGCATGTTGTTTGGGTCAGCATTTGCTCTCAAAAAACAGGCCCTGGCAGCATTCTGCCTTTAGTGATCAAGGGCTAGGTTAGTTAGCACTAGCTAGCTAGCATTCTGGGGCTTCTTCTGCTACTAGTGCTAAAACAACACGCCTGTTCTCGTGAAAGTCTATTGTGTATTTTCTAGTGCAAAAATAAATGAAAGATGGTACTTGTCTAGACTGAGTACCAGTCTTTTTAGCTAACATGCTACAAATACATGTCAGCAAGCATTCAGCATCGTAACTCAGCTTGTTGCATAGTACCAGCATCATGAAGCGTCACTGGCCTGAATCTGTTTTGTACTTAAAGTCACACTATAAGTATAATTACTTCCAAACTATAGATGTTTTTTTTGTTGCTATATATTTATTGAGTGATGATATTTTATTTCATTCACAGGCTACTTACAGAAACTGGTGGATTTGTTGTTGAGCAGTTTCGTGGGAACCCCCTATACCATAAGAGGAGCAGACAGCTGAGTCAGTACGTTCCCAGGCACCAGTCCCACTTCAGGTTGGTCACATTTGGTCTGGTCATAGGTCAAAACACCGTCACTTGTCTGTCCTGGACTTCACCTACTGTAACAACCATTGATAATATAATCAGTGCTGTGTGTACCAACTCTACCTTGTTCTTCTACAGGAGAGATGGTTTGTCATGGAGTCCCCTGACTAAAGGACAGGTTGATGCAGATGTTTGAACTGGGAGAGACCTTGCACTCAGCGTTAAAACGATACGAAACACATCTATTACTTTTCGAAGGGATGACGACCACCAGGGATGACGACCACCAGACAAAATGCTGATAGGTACAGTACCTGTATCAGCTGTGAATGACAATAGAAGATGAAAGACAAGTGTAATATTTGGACATTGTTATATTAGCAGAACACTGCTTCTACAGTATTATGTGAAGGATGTGAAGGTTTATTCTACATGGAACTATTACACTTGAAAGTTATCAAACCCTTTGTTTAGAATATCTACATCAGTTCAGCAATGGCATTCTTTTCATATTACTCTGTAGGCTACTGATTGAGTCAGAGCTTCCTCCTGAAGGAAGTAGCTACAGAGTGGTATGAGAAGAGTGCCATCTTCCTGCATCTCACATCTGCCAGTACTTATTGAAATCTGGACCCATGGGTTTTTATTTATTTATTTCAATGTTTTATTTCACCTTTATTTAACCAGGTAGGCCAGTTGAGAACAAGTTCTCATTTACAACTGCGACCTGGCCAAGATAGCGCTTGCTACGGGTGGGCGTTGCTATGGTGACCAGTGAGCTAAGATAAGGCGGGGCTTTACCTCTACTTATAGATGACCTGGAGCAAGTGGGTTTGGCGACGAATATGTAGTGAGGGCCAGCCAACGAGAGCATACTGGTCGCAGTGGTGGGTAGTATATGGGGCTTTGGTGACAAAACGGATGGCACTGTGATAGACTGCATCCAATTTGCTGAGTAGAGTATTGGAGGTTATTTGGTAAATGACATCGCCGAAGTCAAGGATCGGTAGGATAGTCAGTTTTACGAGGGTATGTTTGGCAGCATGAGTGAAGGAGGCTTTGTTGCGAAATAGGAAGCCGATTCTAGATTTAATTTTGGATTGGAGATGCTTAATGTGAGTCTGGAAGGAGAGTTTACAGTCTAACCAGACATCTAGGTATTTGTAGTTGTCCACATATTATAAGTCAGAACCGTCTAGAGTAGTGATGCTAGTCGGGCGGGAGGGTGCGGGCAGCAATCGGTTGAAGAGCATGCACTTAGTTTTACTTGCATTTTGAGGAAAACTCATATCCAGAATGGAGTGTCATGCACTCCAACCCCTCCACCCAACCCCTCCTTTCACCTGATCGCACCTGTCCATAACGTGCAATATGTTACAGACTGTAGATGGAAGGGACTTCATCACCCATGGGAGACTTTAAGACAGAACCTCACCCAAAGAGCTGTGCGTGTCAGTGCGTGGTTAGACAGCCACATCCTTAGAATGGACCATAGAAATAGAACAGAACTAGTCCTGAGACAGCTGAAGTTGTACCTAAGATGTTTATGCTCCTTGTTCTGTGGTTGTACTCTACACACAACTTCTTTTCATTTGCTAGGTAAAGTGTAGGCATACTGTCTTGATAAGCAAATCAACGAGATCAACGCCTATTTCCAGTAGAAAATGCTTTTGTCTTTGTGACACAAACACAACCAACAATGTTTAGTTGATAAATGTATCTACATTCAAGCTGGCCATGTTTGTGCAATGTCCACCTGTAGGTCTAACAGCTGACATAAGCAGAGAGGAGACACAACTAGCCAGTTATAGAATATTGTGTTGACAACTGCGCTGACTGAAGACGGGCATTCAACTCGCGGTTGATATCGTTTCCACGGTAACATGTCTTACATGACCTGATAAAACGTCAAGTTGTAAGCTACTTTCGTAACAAGGTGATATAGAATGGGTGTCCCATGAAACACATTCCAGACACTGGTACTTCTTGCCATCTTGTCATAACTGTGATTTGACAGAGAAATATCAGCTAGCCCCAAGCTATGCTAGCTAGCTGCTGTCAGGTTGGTTAAACACAAGGTCAGCGCAGTCTTTAGCCTACATTGAACTGAATTAGCAGATCATCTTGAGATGGCGAATCAGCCAGGAGGGGAGAAGTCCTCAAATTAAAAACTTCTCTCCATAGCAAAGCTAGCTTAGTTTACCTCGGTGTCACTAAGTTCCTCACTACTGCCCTTGTTTGTTTGTTGTGATTGAATGGCAAAGACACACCCAAGAAACACCCACATTATACCACACCCCAAAGACAACTCTCGTTTGGGCTTCAGTAATGGCCGCTGCGTTTCTTCATGAGCACTGCAAGAAACACATGCGGAATCGGTAAGTGCAATTCATCGTAATTAATCATTTTTAAAAACAGTTTTGTGGGCCGAGAAAATGCTTAGGCCGGCCCGCCCAAGGATTTCAATGTCAGAAAAATCTCTGGCATCCCCCTTCCTTCGTCTTTAATGAATGATTTCTTCATTTTTTTTTAAATGTGCAGCACACACTATCCTTATTAGATTATTTTGGCCAATTCTACATAATTCATGAAGCCTCCTCAGAGGGGGAAACAAAGGAGCAGCAGTTTATAATGAACAGAAAACCCCCTGAGAAAGCTATTCTGTTCTATTTCATCTCGATACTGGACTCCGCCATTTCACAGTATGTTCTCAAATCTCTAGTGGCTGGAAAGAAACAGAAGAGGCCCCTTTGAAATGATGCGGAATCCTTTTGCCGCAGTGTTGGTTGTTCTGCTGGTTGATTGTGGCCTCTGTGCCGACCTGTAGCGACGTCCTCCTGAGTGATCAGGTGAATGTCAGGTGACATTGGGACCGGCGAATAACTTTGCATCATTATGGAAATCCCCGAGGGGAACCATGGCGACACGTCGCATTAATGCAACTGCTTTAACTCAGCCCCTGTGGTGCGGCAGTGTCATCGATAGCAATGTCCATGAACATAGAGTTGCAGGAAGGGCTCAAAGCTCACGGAAAGACAGGGGCTCACTTGGATACCATTGAAATCCCATTGAAATAGGGCAATGTGCTAGCATCTGGATGGAACAGGATGGGGAGACATTAACCCCAGCCCCCCAAAAGTGCCTTGGTGCCAAAAATGTGATTGATCAATAAAATGTTGGGGTGGTGTTGAGAAAGGAGGCACTTGATGGAGGAAAAAGGGGCGGCCGGCATTAAATAGCCATGATGGCGCTGCTCATGTGTGAAACCATGGTAATAGTATTCATCCTACCTGGTGATCAGGCCCAGCAGGACACGCTGCCTGCCCATGAATATTTCAAGAAAGGCGTCATAAAATCACATCTTTAGAATCACAGATTAATACACAGGGGACACAAGGGGCTGAAAATGGAAGAGAAGGGAGGGCGTGAATGTGTGTGTGTGAGCGTGTACGTGTGTGGGTCCGTCTTTGGGAAATAGATCCTTTATTTCCGGATCGGCTTTTGTGCCAGAGTTTCAGTGAGAGGAACAGCACAGTAATGTCCTCATTTGTATTTCACAAGACTTTGGCATAAAATAAACAAGGAATACATTTGCATGAGTGCCTCCGCGCTCCACACAGCAGTAGTTATCAGAGCCAATTCACACCCACCCATTCTCGGTCTCTCTCTCCTCCAGAGGTAATCGACTTTTTCCAGATACGAATGGCTGTTTTTTTTTTACCCTGGAATTCATGGAGAGGAGAGCTGCAGGGAGATAAAGGTGAGTTCAATCTATGTACGTCTGCATCGTTGTTGCTGCAGTGATTTTCTCCCACGCTGCATTCTGCCTTGTCACTGGGTCACATCCAAGAGAGCAGAGCAAAGCAGAGCGGGTGTGCTGGAGGGTGTGGTGCGCTAATTAGCGGAAGTGGATGCAAACACTGTGTAACTCAAAGTCAACACCAGAGGGGCAAGAAGATGCACATAGACCATCCACGCCACAACTGCCGCCCTCTCTCCCTACGTACCCCACACCTTTACCCTCCTAAATAAATCAATAAATAGTGTTGAGTGCTGTTTTGAAATTAGGGTGGAATAAATTCTGTGACAGCTGGGTATTTATATTTCAACACCCTCCCGCCGAATCATGTCCGTCAGAGTTGTCCGTCAGGCCCATAACCCATAGCCATGAGCTGAGGAGGCTACTTTGCATGCTAATGCGCAGATGTGGCCTGCCAGGCTTAATGAGAAGATAACATGAGTCATGCATGATCAGTGTTGTGAAGACAATGTCATTGTTGCCCTACAAGAAAGAGAACATCCAGAGCCTTTAAGTTCTTGATAAGATACCGGTTGCGGTGTTTCAACTTTTTTAATGTCATGCTCATTCACTGATAGAATTTGAGTAAGACAGTGATATGTCAGCTTGCCTGGAGAAATGTACAGTATATTAATTAAATGACGGTGGAATAATTCAGCCCTCTATGAATTGACACAGCTGAAATAAAGAAATGTGAACATTCTAGCCAGCATCATTTTCTGCATTGGGAATTGAGCAGCGCTGTTCCTCATAAAATGGGATTGGGTTGCTATTTTCCATTATGAAATATTGAAATCAGAACATAATCGTTACAAACCCTGAAACAAAGAGCATCCCCCTATGATTTCCCCCAAATTTTGCCTATAGACAGACAGAGGGCGGCGGGATACAGAGAGCGAGGTGGCTCCAAAACTACTCGAACACAAATACAGAACAGTAAGAGGAATCCCTACTTTCTCACTTACTCCCAAACTCTGCTAAAGAGAATGACAGACAGAGAACCAGAGAGACACTGCAAGAGGAGCCGGTGAGGTAGATGTATTGGCGAAACTGAGGAAATACCTTAATCCCACTAAGAAACATTTTTGCACACACATACTTTTTCTTTCTCCTTACTCAGTGGATCCAATGTCCTCAATACCCAGAACAGGGAAATAGGTTCATTTTAATGCAGCCTGTAAAAAGATCCCTCTCTCCCTCACTTCCTAACTTGCTGTCTCATCCTTTCACCCTTTCGTTTCAAACAATTTCTTTCCACGTTCTGTTCACTTATCTGTTTATTCTGCTGCCTCCATTGTTTGTCCTACTCTGAATGCCAGCTCCCAGACGTGTTCTTAAAGCCAGGGGCCATGAGGCTGTGTAGGCACAAAATCATCATTTATTATGCACTGCAGCAGCCCTGGCCTAAATCCACAGTTCTCCTCCTCCAGCTGAATCCCCCCACAGTCGGGGCATACTCAGCTATAGAACACCAATAGGCCATCATCGCCATGTGGCTCTGGCTCCTGAGTGACATGCAGCTAAGTGTGACTCCCTCCTACAGAACATGCTGCTTCTCCTCCTTATTTCTACTGGCATGGAATACCCTCCTGGGTGTAGAGGTACTGAACGTGCAGGTAGTATAGAATAGTGCATACTATAAGTGTTAGCCTACTGTGTGCCCTGTAATCAGTACTGCATGATGCATCCTAAGCCATTGTGGTAGGTCAGACAGGACAAAAGGTATAAGGAAAGACACTCCGCTGTGATGCCACTAATCCCAGCCTGCCCTAGACCAATCATATTTACGTAACTGACTGATAGACGCGTCATTAGGTAGATTGTGTCTGTCAATCCTCTCATCTGTGTGATAGTGTGAGTTGGGGATTAAACAGATGGAAAATCCCACTCCACCAGAGGGATGGGACTACCGTCTCTGGATAAGGAGGGCAAGACGGATAAAAGACACTTGCAAGTAGGTCCTGAGAATTGGGGTGGCAGGTAATGTAGACCAGTGGTTAGAGCGTTGTGCCAGTAACCGAAAGGTGGCTGGATTGAATCCCTGAGCTGGCAAAGTAAACATCTGTCGTTCTGCCCCTGAACAAGGCAGTTAACCCACTGTTCCCCTGTAGGCTGTCATTGTGAATAAGAATTTGTTCTTAACTGACTTGCCTGCTTAAATAAAGGTTAAAATAAAACAAATCTGGATCTCTGACCTAAGGGCCCTTAGATGTTTAATTGTCAAGTCTCGCCCTCTGTATCTCGCCCGGCTTCAATGTGCCCACATCTGTCGATGATGACAAAAGATACTATAGCTCAGGAGTCAGGTCTACAGTGACAAGTGCTCCAACTGTCATGCAGCGCAGAGAGAGATTTAATACCCCTTTGACACAGATGTGATGTGATAATGACAGAGAACCAAAAGTCAAGATTATATCGCTGTAAAGGAACATGATGTAATAAAACACACAAATCAATCAATTGGAGACGCACAAACTTGACACGGTATCATGCAATGAAGACCAGAACACACCATGATGGTATAAAGATGATACTGTAGACATCAAATAGCTACGGGTTGTATATTCCCCTATATTCATTATTCTGTTTCTGTATAAGGACTGGAGAGGAGTACCTGGTAGAACTAATACCGCCTCCTATATGGTATGATGTAAGCTTTTGGTCTCTGGTACCAATCTCTGCCTTATCCTCTGTCTCCATGTTGGCTGTTCCCGCTGAGTGATCTCTGATTCGAGGGATTGAGTCTTCATCCGTGGTCCAGTCTACACCTGACATCCCTACAACTCCTCTCACACTCAGCAGATACAGGATCAAGACTGACAGGCCCTTAGAGAGAACAAAGAAACCTTGGCATTAATACCTCCACTGAAGCGCCATCTACATTTCCGACTGTGGCTTAGCAAGACTATTAACAGCCGTATAAATCTTTAGAAACTATTATAGCTTCTGTCTTGGAACGTGTGAGTCGTGGATATTGTAATAAATGTATACGCAGATCAATCTAAACCAAGAACAAGTCTCTGTGAGTCAGTTTGTTGCAGGTGTCATGAATAAGTCTTTAATGAGGATATGATTTGTGATTAAATTAACTGTATGGGTCAACAACGGTATAAATACGCCAGGACTATTCTATCCCAATGAAGCACATCCACTCTGCTCTGACCTATCCATCTTTCTCTCCTCCTCCAGACAGAGCTACAGTGTCCCATTGTTCCCCGCACCGCTGCCATCATTCTACCTTTAGGCCAGGTCATGGCCAATCACTGTCCTTAACACACTGACACAGCTAGGAGATCACCATGACTACTTTCCTCCTTTGACAGAGGAAGAGGCCACTCAGTCAACTCCGGTGAAAACAGAAAGGTTAATACGATGAAGCAGAGGTTGAAAAAAAGAAAACAAGAGAGCAAGAGTTTAAGAGCGAGCTGGCGAGAGGAAGAAGTGAGAGAGAAGACTGTCTGAAAGGAACAGAGAGATAAGGAATCCAAAACAGAAACGGGGGCAAGAAGCTAGGTTACAAAGCTGCGGCTTTCATCAGCTCTGTAATTGAGCATGAAATCACCCTATATTCAAAGTTAACGCCAAACTTTCTTCCCTCTCTCTCCTCCCCTCTTCATCTCTCTCTTCCTAATCTCTGTCCGTCTCTCCCTGGAGGAGATGAAAGGGACAGGCCAACCCATTCCCAGGTTATGAATATTTAAGTCCCGCTCTTGTTTATAGCCGGGGCCTTTGAAGACGCTCACCCGTCCTCCCTCCGTCCTCCACCCCGATCCGCACCTTCACCCCATCCAATCGTCTGTTTTTTATTACCCGCGCACAGTCATTTCATCACCCCACCCTCCCAACCATCCCTTCCTCCCCTTACTCTCATGTCATCCCTTCCTTCCGGCATCTCAGACCCAGGCTGATATTAAAACCGTTTGCCATCCAGTGGTCCGGCCTGGGGCAGCTGGGATTGTCTAAAGCGCCATGCAGGCCGCAGGTGTGGGAGAGATATTAGAAAAGGGTCGTTATTATCTTTGATTCAAATCAGCTCTGGGACAGCTGCCAGCATTTTGGTTCATGTGCCGTTCAGGCGACATTCGGCGAGAAAAAGTCACTCAAAATTGCAAATATCGTCTGTAAAACGGACTGTTGCGTGATATTGTCCACCTCGTTTCAAATGCAACATCTTTATCTGAATGTAATTTCCGGAGATGGGTCCACTTCCGTGAGGACAGCAGCATGTTTGAAACAGTAGCACAACCTTAATTTGATGCTCCTGGCTAACCGATTGTAATGATCTCTCTGCCTCGTAGAGGCCGAGGCCAGAGAAGCCAGAGCCTGAATAAATCACTCCTGATGAGGGGCAAATGCAGGATACCGAATTCCTAAAGGGAAGCAATGAGCGGGGCTTCTGAAATTCCCATCTCATTCCAGCTCTCTCGCTCAGCCTATTTCCATGGAAATTAAACCATGAAAGCTTGCCTTTCTATTTCCAACAGCAGGCCTGTTTATTCCCAAGCGGACCTAGAACCGAGTAGACCTGTGGTCACAGCGAATAGAACCGTTATAGAACCGTACGCAGAACCAGATGAGGTAAGGAAGATGTGAACACCATCTTACCAAATAAGGGATCCCATTAATTTTCAGATACTGCCACCGACTGTAAACTACCAGTGTGTGGCGTTAATTAATTTGGTCCTATCCAGTTGTCATATGAAATACAGTACAACACGTTTGATGGAGTTACGAACATAACGCAAGCTCACGCCACAGCTATCTTGACATTTCGCAGATGGAGCCATCCAAAAGATACCGCTCAATTGGTTTGCATGTTGTGAAGGAGGGCGATAAAGTGTGTTGTGAAGCAAAGGATTACTGGTTCGAGCCCAGTATGGGGCGTTTGGACAGTGGTGGAAGCTAAGCTGTTATCAGCATGCTGACCTGCGGTTACAGTGGTGTTGTGGATGGAACCAATTGGTGCCTCTTGGATGGCACAACGTTGTCAAGGAGGGCAGTCAAGTGTGTTGTGAAGCAGATGATCACTGGTTCAAGCCCAGTATTGGGCAGTGTTGTGGAAATTCATAATGAGAGAGACTATCATTTCTTCAAACAATCATCTTTATTTAAAGTTGATTAATTATTGCAATAATTAAGACCAGTCAAGACTGTTGGGCTGATCAGCCTACCCTTTACAGACCATGCTGTTTCTTATATAGCTGATACCAAGATTGCTCAGTAGCTGGTTCAACCCCTCCCATTTAAATTGGGAGGCTCCAGAAGCCACTTTGGGTTCATCCTGTGGTCATCTGCCTATGGTGTTATTTCCCAGATGCAAGGATGAGAACAAGCAATGAAATGTGTGTTCTATTCCTTCAGGCTACTATCTCTATCTCGAGTCACACACACAATGCCGGCCCTATCAAACCGGAGACATATGTCTCACATGCACCACTAATCATAGAATGGAATGTGGCTGTTTGGTCTGTGAAACAGTTGCCAGCCCAAGCTTCAAAAACTCCTCTCAGTTCAATCAGAAGTGAAAGAGAGAGTTCTAAGAACCCTACTCTATTGCATAAGACAACCATTTGGTGCATAAACGTTAGAACGTCATCTTGTAATTCTGCTACCACAGCAGTCAGACAGTGGGGGACGCTAAGCTGTTAGCAGCACACTGACCCCTATTACACACGCACACATATTATACTTGTACACGCACATACATAGACATTTTCATATACATAGACATCTTAATTTAAGGCTTGGGCAATCTGCTACTGGTACTCTATGTATACAGTGCATTCGGAAAGTATTCAGACCCCTCGACTTTTTCCACATTTTGTTACGTTACAGCCTTATTCTAAAATGTATTAAATTGTTGTTGTTTTTCTCATCAATCTACACACAATACCCCATAATAACAAAGCAAAAACAGGTTTCTAGAAATAAAAAAAACAAATGTCAAATTTACATAAGTATTCAGACCCTTTACTCAGTACTTTGTTGAAGCACCTTTGGCAGCGATTACAGCCTCGAGTCTTCTTGGGTATGACGCTACAAGCTTGGCACACCTGTATTTGGGGAGTTTCTCCCATTCTTCTCTGCAGATCCTCTGAAGCTCTGTCAGGTTGAATGGGGAGCGATGCTGCACAGCTATTTTCAGGTCTCTCCAGAGATGTTTGATTGTGTTCAAGTCCGGGCTTTGGCTGGGCCAATCAAGGACTTTCAGAGACTTGTCCCAAAGCCACTGCTGCGTTGTCTTGGCTGTGTGCTTAGGGTCGTTGTCCTGTTGGAAGGTGAACCTTCGCCCCAGTCAAGGATCTCTCTGTACTTTGCTCTTTTCATATTTCCCTTGATCCTGACTAGTTTCCCAGTCCCACGGCATGATGCTGCCACTACCATGCTGCAGAGATGGTTGTTCTTCTGGAAGGTTCTCCCATCTCCACAGAGGAGCTCTAGAGCTCTGTCAGTGACCATCGGGTTCTTGGTCACCTCCCTGACCAAGGCCCTTCTCCCACGATGGCTCAGTTTGGCCCAACGGCCAGCTCTAGGAAGAGTCTTGGTGGTTTGAAACTTCTTCCATTTAAGAATGAACAAGCCCATTGTGTTCTTGGGGACATTCAATGCTGCAGACATTTTTTGGTACCCTTCTCCAGATCTGTGCCTCGACACAATCCTGTCTCGGAGCTCTACGGGCAATTCTTTCGACCTCATGGCTTGGTATTTGCTCTGACATGCATTGTCAACTGTGGGACCTTATATAGACACGTGTGTGCCTTTCCAAATCATGTCCAATCAATTGAAACATCAAGGATGATCAATGGAAACAGGATGCACCTGAGCTCAATTTCGAGTCTCATAGCAAAGGGTCTGAATACTCGTGTAAATAAGGTATCTGTTTTCAATATTTAATAAATGTGCAAACATTTCTAAAAACCTGTTTTCACTTTGTCAATATGGGGTATTGTGTGTAGACTGCTGAGGATTTTTTATTTATTTAATCAATTTCAGAATAAGGCTGTAACATGACAAAATGTGGAAAAGTCAAGGGGTCTGAATACTTTCCCGAATGCACTGCATGTCTCCATTCTTATTATTTAATTGTATTCCTCTTGTGTTAGTTACTATTAAATGCTTTATTATTATTATTTAGACTATGTATCATTGGTTAAAGCAAACATTTCACTGTAAATTCTACACCAGTTGTATTTGGTGCATGTGATAAATAAAATGTGATTTAGATTTTCTTTATTTGATTACCTGGGGTACAGACAGCATTAGGAGACACTGATCTCAGAACAGCATGTACATTTCTAAGGACCGGTGATTATGTGACTATGGATCATTATACTCCACTCTTTTACACAACACTGGGAATATATCGTCAGTGAGATGAGGGGCAGTGATGATGTAAACACAGAACACACATACACACACGTGCTCACACGCACACACACGCAAACACACTAATCCATAGTGCCAGGTCCCCCAAATCTCACTTAGGGCCCCTAAAAGGCTAGAGCCAGCCCTAAGTGTGGGGTAACTAAACACAATGATTACTTAGCCCACTCACGGCCTCTGGATCCTCTCCCATTATTGGCTCTTGATACATTTAGAACCGATTGATCACCCAGTGGTTTTCTTAATGTGTTGGCATGTGTTTTTAGGTGAGCATGTGTGTTTTTATGGGGTGTTCTGTGTTGGCACACATGAGTGTGTTTATGTTACTGTTTGTGTGTGTTTATGTGTGAGTGGGCATACATATGTGCATGCCTACGGGTGTGCATGAGTGTGTAGAAGTGTGTGTCGTTGTGTGTTAGTGTGTTTCTGTCTGGGCTGTGGGCCCACTCCCATCAGTGCTCATCTCCCAGAGAGAGCTCCTTATAAAGGTCTGGGAGTCTATACAACACACACACACACTCCGGTCCAATCTGACACATTTCCTCAGGGCGTGGGATGAAAAGAATATTTAAACGCAGGGCCGTCTGATGGATCACTCATGCATATTTCATCCTGCTAAGCTCACACTGATACCATAAAGCAGATTAATTGGACATTTACTCAGACATTAATCGATTTGGAAAATATATATATCTACATGACACTCTTTCTCTCTTCTGCTCTAAGTCTCTTCTAAGTCTTACACGCTATATCTTTCTCTCCAAGGATTTACAAAACAAAAATCTGTGCTTGAAGTTTTCCCTGTGATGTAATGTCCAATACTTTTGGGGGTAACTTAGGAGAGCTGTATGTGTGTGTGTGAGCATGTGTCTGCGAGTGATTTGGAGTGTTCCTCTGGGTGGCTCCTCCAATCAGGCCGCAAAGTGAACCTGTCAGAAAGTGGTAGAAGAGAGTGAAAGAGAGGAGAGAAGAGAGAGTGTGTTTATACACCTGGGTGTTTTGTGGAGCAGTTGAGGGTAAAAGTTTTGCTGGAGGGCATAACAGTAGTGATACCCTGATGCCATTGCCAGGTCTGAATGCTGTTTACAGCAATATGGTGCAGCACTGGGCACAAACTCCTCAAATCAACGTTGTTGCAACGTAATTGTGACGTGGAATCTACGTGGAAAATACATCCATGGCCACATTGAGGTTTCTGTAACAAGAAATGTTTTCTTATGTAATCTTTAAAAAAAGTGTGCATGTTCAGGGTTGCAGGTCTGTGGAATTCTTCACAATTACTAAAAGAATCTGCACAGAATCTCAAATGGCATTGATTACTTGCACCATGTACTTTAGTGTAATCTCAACTAACTGCAATCCAGGTCATTTGGTTGTGCTATTAGATGAAGCACAGTGATAACACATGTAGGTTCTATAAATAAACAACATATCTGAGATGAAATTCCCATTTGAACTTTGGTGTGCTTTTAGATGGTTGAAAGCATAGCATAGCACTTGTGTTCTGCAATGTAATGTAGACTATTGTACTGTGCTGTACTTACTAGTATTACTTTTAGTAGTCATTAATCTGACTTGGACTTGCCATTTGTAGTGTTCTCAATGAGATAATATATTATACAACTATATTTGTTAGGTAAGCCAAATTGGGGGAAATTGAGGCTGCAGGGATTCACCATAGATTCATATTAGTCTACTTCTGTTAAAACAGGAGCTTTACTGTAGGAAATGAAATATATCTTCCGTTATGCAATTCTAAAGTATTACCAGCTGACATGCAATCTTCACAAATAGACACTTCCTGTTGATGCGTATTCACTTTTTCTGTCTTCGTATTACATTACATCATGCTTACTTTTACCTACATCCTATATACTCCCAGTACAAACTTATGTGACTCCCTAGACTCTGTTATACCATTCTCCTTATACCAAAGACTGGGAATGTTCTGTACTTGTATTGTGTGTGTGTGTGTGTGTGTGTGTGTGTGTGTGTGTGAACTGTTAAACACCTGCCTAGGGGGGAACAGAAATAAATAAACAAAAAAAAACATCACCATCCCCCTCTTCCTCTCCTCCTCTTTTCCTCATCTCCCTCTGTTCCTAGTCAGAGCGGTCCATTCCTGATGTGGTGAGTTTTCTGTCTGATGTAACATGTCCAATACTTCTGGGGGTGTTTATATTACAACGAACAAATATATAAACGCAACAATTTCCAAGATTTTACTGAGTTACAGTTCGTATAAGGAAATCAGTCAATTCAAATAAATGCATTAGGCACTAGCCCATGGATTTCACATGACTGTTGGTCACAGATACCTTTAAAAAAAAGTAGCGGTGTGGATCAGGAAACCAGTCAGGATCTGGTGTGACCACCATTTGTCTCGTGCAGCACGAGTTGATCAGGCTGTTGATTGTAGCCTATGGAATGTTGTTCCACTCCTCTTCAGTGGCTGTGTGAAGTTGATGGATATTGGCAGGATCTGGAACACAGTGTTGTACATGTCAATCCAGAGCATCCCAAACATGCTCAATGGGTGACATGTCTGGTAAGCATGCAGGCCATGGAAGAACTGGGACATTTTCAGCTTAAATGAATTGTGTACAGATCCTTGAAACATAGGGCCATGCATCATCATGCTGAAACATGAGGTGATGACGAGGATGAATGGCATGACAATGGGCCTCAGGATCTCGTCACGGTATCTCTGTGCATTCAAATTACCATCGATAAAATGCAATTGTGTTTGTTGTCCATAGCTTTTGCTGCCCATACCATAACCCCACCGCCACCATGAAGTACTCTGTTCACAACGTTAACATCAGCAAACCGCTTGCCCACACAACCCCATACGCGCTGTCTGCCATTTGCCTGGTACAGTTGAAACCGGGATTCATCCGTGAAGAGCACACTTCTCCAGTGTGCCAGTGGTCATCGAACGGGAGCATTTGCCCAATGAAATCAATTAGGACGCCGGATGCTCCCGTTCGATTGACCACTGGCACACATTTGCTGATGTTAACGTTGTGAACAGAGTGCTTCATGGTGGCAGTGGGGTTATGGCATGGGCAGCAAAAGCTACAGACAACTAACACAATTGCATTTTATCAAGGGCAATTTGAATGCACAGAGCACTCACGCCTGTAGCCATGAAGTGCTTTGAAGGGCTGGTCATGGCTCACATCAACGCCATTATCCCAGAAACCCTAGACTCACTCCAAATTGCATACCGCCCAAACAGATCCACAGATGATGCAATCTCTATTGCACTCCACACTGCCCTTTCCCACCTGGACAAAAGGAACACCTATGTGAGAATGCTATTCATTGACTACAGCTCAGCGTTCAACACCATAGTGCTCTCAAAGCTCATCAATAAGCTAAGGACCCTTGGACTAAACACCTCCCTCTGCAACTGGATCCTGGACTTCCTGACGGGCCACCCCCAGGTGGCAAGGATAGGTAACAACACATCCGTCACGCTGATCCTCAACACAAGGGCCCCTCAGGGGTGTGTGATCAGGCCCCTCCTGTACTCCCTGTTCACTCATGACTGCACGGCCAGGCATGACTCCAACACCATCATTAAGTCTGCCAAAGACACAACAGTGGTAGGCCTGATAACCGACAACGGTGAGACAGCCTATAGGGAGGAGGTCAGAGACCTGGCCATGTGGTGCCAGGACAACAACCTCTCCCTCAACGTGATCAAGACAAAGGAGATGATTGTGGACTACAAGATCCTGGTGAGGACAACGAGCATGCAGATAAGCTTCCTTGAGACGGTTTCTGACAGTTTGTGGAGAAATTATTTGGTTGTGCAAACCTACAATTTCATCAGCTGTCCGGGTGGCTGGTCTCAGACGATCCCGCAGGTGAAGAAGCTTGATGTGGAGGTCCTGGGCTTTTGTGGTTCCATGTGGTCTTCGCTTGTGAGGCCGGTTGAACGTACTGCCAAATTCTCTAAAACAATGTGGGAGGCAGCTTACCGTAGAGAAATGAACATTAAATTCTCTGGCAACCGCTCTGGTAGACATTCTGCAGTCAGCATGCCAATTGCACGCTCCCTCAAAACTTGAGACAGCTGCGGCGTTGTGTTGTGTGACAAAACTGCACATTTAAGAGACCCTTTTATTGTAGCTCATGAAACCTGGGACCAACATGTTACATGTTGTGTTTATACTTTTGTTCAGTACATGTATAGGATTTGGAGTGTTCCTCTGGGTGGTTTCCCCCAATCAGTCAGACCTTGTGTAATGAAGTCGCGCATATTCTACCCCGGCCGACAGCCTGCTCTACGTCCACACACCTCATTTCACTGATGGAGGGATGTTCACGCGTTAATTCTGCTTCATTCACACTCTCGTCTCATGTGACTCAACCAGAGACAATGACTCTCTCTCTCTCCCTACTATCTCTTTATCTCTCTCCATTTGTCTTTTTTCACACCTTTCTGTCATGCTTGTTTGTTATCTCCCCAAGTCTTTGTAATTTGGTTGTCTGTTCATTGTCCATTGGCGTGAATAGGTAAACACTTAGGCTGCCAAACATTGACACACAAATAACTTACAAAGAAATAAATGAGACTAGCTAGGTTTCCATGCAGTTGGTGACAGATTGTCATGCGAATATTCTAAAATCCGCATAAAGAAAATATGCTCATTTTACCACCAGTGGTGTGTTTCCACCAAATTCACTTGTTGCAGATACAAATCAGTGCTTGGTGATTTGTATTTTGTACAAAATGTACTTTTTTGCTTAAGTTTTCATGTACCAAATAAACATCTTAAAGTTCAATGTGTTTCCATCGCATTTTCAACTCTACCGATTGAATTGACACAAAAACTATTGCACTCTAGCCAACAGCTCGCAGATACAGTGCGGGTAGGCTGTGCCGGTAGGCTAGTTCACACGATGAGATTATTATGGATAAGAGCGAGAATACGTTTAGCCTATTTGTCAAACGGCAGTCAAGCATCAATCATCATGTCACCAGAATAAGACCATCAATAATGATTGGAAAGGAGCGTCAAGATCACCATGTACTTTCGCCACCGTGTGTGAAGTTCATCATCATTTATTTAATCTGTAGCCTAATAAACTGCATGGTTTCCCGAGTCGTAGCGGGAGGACCACACACCATATCGTCACGTGACCAAGTTTACTTCCGATATGATGGTTATTATGATGGTTATTATGGCAAACTCAAAATTACGAAGGTCTTCTTAATGTTTTGTACACTCAGTGGCCAGTTATATACAGTTGAAGTCGGAAGTTTACATACACTTAGGTTGGAGTCAATAAAACTCCTTTTTCAACCACTCCACAAATTTCTTGTTAACAAACTATAGTTTTGGCAAGTCGGTTAGGACATCTACTTTGTGCATGACACAAGTAATTTTTCCAACAATTGTTTACAGATTATTTCACTTATAATTCACTGTATCACAATTCCAGTGGGTCAGAAGTTTACATACACTAAGTTGACTGTGCCTTTAAACAGCTTGGAAAATTCCAGAAAATTATGTCATGGCTTTAGAAGCTTCTGATGGGCTAATTGACATCATTTGAGTCAATTGGAGGTGTACCTGTGGATGTATTTCAAGGCCTACCTTCAAACTCAGTGCCTCTTTGCTTGACATCATGGGGAAATCAAAAGAAATCAGCCAAGACCTCAGAAAAGAAGTTGTAGACCTCCACAAGTCTGGTTCATCCTTGGGAGCAATTTCCAAACACCTGAAGGTACCACATTCATCTGTACAAACAATAGTACGCAAGTACCGGAACAACAGCAAAGGACTTTGCGAAGATGCTGAAGGAAACAGGTACAAAAGTGTCTATATCCACAGTAAAACAAGTCCTATATCGACATAACCTGAAAGGCAGCTCGGCAAGGAAGAAGCCACTGCTCCAAAACCGCCATAAAAAAGCCAGACTACGGTTTGCAACTGCACATGGGGACAAAGATCGTACTTTTTGGAGAAATGTCCTCTGGTCTGATGAAACAAAAATAGAACTGTTTGGCCATAATGACCATTGTTATGTTTGGAGGAAAAAGGGGGAGGCTTGCAAGCCGAAAAACACCATCCCAACCGAAGCACGGGGGTGGCAGCACATGTTGTGTGGGTGCTTTGCTGCAGGAGGGACTGGTGCACACAAAATAGATGGTATCATGAGGAAGGAAAATTATGTGGATATATTGAAGCAACATCACAAGACATCAGTAAGGAAGTTGAAGCTTGGTCGCAAATGTGTCTTACAAATGGACAACGCATAATTCCAAAGTTGTGGCAAAATAGCTTAAAGACATCAAAGTCAAGGTATTGGAGTGGCCATCACAAAGCCCGGACCTTGAGCCTATAGGAAATTTGTGGGCAGAACTGAAAAGTGTGTGCGAGCAAGGAGGCCTTACAAACCTGTCTCAGT
This sequence comes from Brachymystax lenok tsinlingensis, assembly GCA_030435695.1. Classification (NCBI taxonomy): domain Eukaryota; kingdom Metazoa; phylum Chordata; class Actinopteri; order Salmoniformes; family Salmonidae; genus Brachymystax; species Brachymystax lenok. The sequence goes on from CM059799.1 coordinate 33,504,842, forward strand.
TACACCAGCTCTGTCAGGAGGAATGGGCCAAAATTCACTCAACTTATTGTGGGAAGCTTGTGGAAGGCTACTCGAAATGTTTGACCCAAGTTAAACAATTTAAAGGCAATGTTACTAAAAACTAATTGAGTGTATTTAAACTCCTGACCCACTGGGAATGTGAAATAAAAAGAAATAAAAGCTGAATAAATCATTCTCTCTACTATAATTTTATGACATTTCATATACTTAAAATAAAGTGGTGATTGATCCTAACTGACCTAAGCCAGAGAATTTTTACTAGGATTAAATGTCAGCAATTGTGGAAAAACTGAGTTTAAATGTAGTTGGCTAAAGTGTATGTAAACTTCCGACTTCAAATCAAATCAAATTTTATTTGTCACATACACATGGTTAGCAGATGTTAATGCGAGTGTAGCGAAATGCTTGTGCTTCTAGTTCCGACCATGCAGTAGTATCTAACAAGTAATCTAACAAATTCACAACAAATACCTTATACACACAAGAGTAACGGAATCAATACGAGTATGTACATATAAATATATGGATGAGTGAGGCAGGAGGCAGTAGATGGTATGGAGTACAGTATATACACACATATATATATATGAGATGAGTAATGTAGGATATGTAAACATTATATCACTAGTGGCTAGTGATACATTATTTCATCCAATTATAATTATTAAAGTGGCTAGAGATTTGGGTCGATGGCCGAACGGCATAGGCAAGATTCAGTAGATGGTTTAGAGTACAGTGTATACATTTGATATAAGTATGTCGTATAAGTAAACATTATATACAAAATTGTTTAAAGTGGCTAGTGATACATTGTTACATCCAATTCCTATGTTTAAAGTGGCTAGAGATTTATGTCAGTATGTTGGCAGCAGCCACTCAATGTTAGTGATGGCTGTTTAACAGTCTGATGGCCTTGAGGTAGAAGCTGTTTTTCAGTCTCTCGGTCCCAGCTTTGATGCACCTGTACTGACCTCGCCTTCTGGATGATAGCGGGGTGAACAGGCAGTGGCTTGGGTGGTTGTTGTCCTTGATGATCTTTTTGGCCTTCCTGTGACATCGGGTGGTGTAGGTGTCCTGAAGGTCAGGTAGTTTACCCTCGGTGATGCGTTGTGCAGTCCTCACTACCCTCTGGAGAGCCTTACGGTTGTGGGCGGAGCAGTTGCCGTACCAGGGGGGTGCTCCCTCTCCTGTTTCCACGATCATCTCCATTGTTTTGTTGACATTGAGTGAGAGGTTATTTTCCTGACACCACACTCCGAGGGCCCTCACCTCCTCCCTGTAGGCCGTCTCGTCGTTGTTGGTAATCAAGCCTACCACTGTAGTGTCGTCAGCAAACTTGATGATTGAGTTGGATGCGTGCTTGGCCACGCAGTCATGGGTAAACAGGGAGTACAGGAGAGGGCTGAGAACGCACCCTTGTGGGGCCCCAGTGTTGAGGATCAGCGGGGTGGAGATGTTGTTTCCTACCCTCACCACCTGGGGCCGGCCCATCAGGAAGTCCAGGACCCAGTTGCACAGGGCTGGGTCGAGACCCAGGGTCTCGAGCTTAATGTCAAGCTTGGAGGGAACTATGGTGTTAAATGCTGAGCTGTAGTCGATGAACAGCATTCTTACATAAGTATTCCTCTTGTCCAGGTGGGTTAGGGCAGTATGCAGTGTGATTGCGATTAAGCGCTGCCTGTGGACCTATTGGGACGGTAAGCAAATTGGAGTGGGTCCAGGGTGTCTGGCAGGATGGAGGTGATATGATCCTTGACTAATCTCTCAAAGCACTTCATGATGACGGAAGTGAGTGCTACGGGCGATAGTCATTTAGCTCAGTTACCTTAGCTTTCTTGGGAACAGGAACAATGGTGGCCCTCTTGAAGCATGTGGGAACAGCAGCCTGGGATAGGGACTGATTGAATATGTCCGTAAACACAACAGCCAGCTGGTCTGCGCATGCTCTGAGGACACGGCCAGGGATGCCATCTGGGCCGGCAGCCTTGCGAGGGTTAACACATTTAAATGTTTTTCTCACATTGGCTGCGGTGAAGGAGAGCCCGCAGGTTTTGGTAGCCGGCCGTGTCGGTGGCACTGTATTGTCCTCAAAGCGAGCAAAGAAGTTGTTTGGTTTGTCTGGGAGCAGGACGTCATGGTCCGCAACGGGCTGGTTTTCTTTTGTAGTCCGTGATTGACTGTAGACCCTGCCACATTCCTCTTGTGTCTGAGCCGTTGAATTGTGACTCTACTTTGTCTCTATATTGACGCTTAGCTTGTTTGATTGCCTTGCGGAGGGAATAGCTACACTGTTTGTATTCAGTCATGTTTCCGGTAGCCTTACCCTGGTTAAAAGCAGTGGTTCGCGCTTTCAGTTTTGCGCAAATGCTGCCATCAATCCACGGTTTCTGGTTGGGGAAGGTTTTAATATTTGCTATGGGTACAACATCACCAATGCACTTGCTAATAAACTCGCTCACCGAATCAGCATATACATCAATGTTGTTGTCAGATGCTGTCCGGAACATATCCCAGTCCACGTGCTCGAAGCAGTCTTGCAGCATGGAATCGGATTGGTTGGACCAGCGTTGAACAGACCTGAGAACGGGCGTTTCCTGTTTTAGTTTCTGTTTGTAGGCTGGGAGCAACAAAATGGAGTCATGGTCAGACTTGCCGAAAGGAAGGCGGAGAATAGCCTTGTATGCATCACGGAAGTTGGAATAACAATGATCCAGGATTTTACCAGCCCGGGTGGCACATTTGATATGCTGGTAAAATTTCGGAAGCCTTCAACTTTATATACTGCATATTCGTGCTGCATGTAGACTTGGGTAATAAGAAGCAGGCATGACAGAAAGGTCTGAAAAAAAGGCAGAGAGAGAGAGCGAGAGAGTGAGAGAGAGGTGTGTGTGTGTGAGAGCGAGAACAAGAGAGAGAGATTGCCAATGTCCCATTTCCTCTCCATTCATCAATGTGCATCTCTCCACCTCCCACTCCTTATCTTCTCTCATGTCAACTGAAAAGCTTCTAACTACTGATCTATATAGCGAACACTATACGCTCTACCTACCCATTATGCAATATGTGCCATGATGCATTGCATGAATTATGGAGCTTAACCTAGAGATCTGGGCTTTGATAAAGGGGTGTTTGGACAAACAATCTCCCTATGTAAGCCTATGGGAAGCATTGGAGTCAACATAGGCCAGCATCCCTGTGGAACGCTTTCAACACCTTGTAGAGTCCATGCCCCTATGAATTGTGTGTGTGTGTGCACAGTCAGTGTATATACAGTTTATTAGGTACACCACCCTGTTCAGGAAAATGGTTCGCTCTTATAGACAGCAAGTTACGTGGCCGTGACTTGCTATATAAAGCAGTCAGAAAGGCATTGAGGCATTCAGTTACTGTTTGATTGAATGATAGAATGGACAAAACTAGTGACCTAAGTGACTTTGAGAGTGGCACGCTAGTACCAGTATCTCAGAAACGTCCTCCTGGGCTTTTCATGCATGACAGTGTCTAGGGTTTACAGAGAACGGACACAAACAGAAAACATCCAGTCAGCGGCAGTCCTGTGGGTGAAAACAGCTAGTTGGTGAGAGAGGTCAAGAATGTCAAGGAGAATGTCAAGAATCGTGCAAGTTAAAAGGCAGGCCACAAACAGGCAAATAATGGCGCAGTACAGTGGTGTGCAGAACGGCATCACGGAACGCACAACTTGTCGGTCCTTGTCAAGGATAGGCTATTGCAGTAGACGACCACACCAGGTTACACTCCTATCAGCTAAAAACAAGAAGAAGTGGCTCCAGTGGACATGCAATCACCATCACTGGACAATTGAGGTGTGGAAAAACATTGCCTGGTCTGACATCCCAGTTTCATGCTGACGGCAGAGTCTGGATTTGACGTAAGCAGCATGAGTAAATGGCCCCATCCTGCCCGGGGTCAACGGTACAGGCTGCCGGCGGTGTGGGGAATGTTTTCCTGGCGTACATTAGGTCCCTTGATACCAATTGAGCAACGTTTTCATACCCCAAAGAATTCAGGCTGTTCTGGAGGCAAGATGGGTACCAGATGGGTGTGCCTAATAAACTGGCCACTGAGTGTGTAGATATACTGCATATACGTATTGTATGTAGACATGGGGAGATAACAAACAGGCATGACAGAAAGGTCTGAAAAAAGGCAGAGAGAAAGATCTGAAAAAAGGCAGAGAGTGAGTGAGAGAGAGGAACGCTGAAGGGTGTTTAGAGGGTATGGTATGGGAGAATAAGATGTGATATTGTTACGGTTAATTAATATTCGTGTGAGGTCATCTATTACAGGGGAACAGGCAAGCCATGAGAGACATCCTAATGGAACCTGTCACCGAGAGAGAGAGCAAGGGAGGGAGGGGGATAGAGAGATGAGAGGGAAGGAGAGAGGGAGGTAGAAAGGAAAGGAGAGAGAATGGGAGAAGGAAAGAAAGAACAAGTCAGAAGGGGGAGGAAGGGAGAGACAAGGGGGAGAGTTAGGGTAGCCATGCAGAATTAATCAACAAATTAGAATGGATAATTAATGCATGCAATCCCATAGGGGTACAATGGAATAGGGGGACAGAGAGGAGGAAGAGAGGATTGGGGGACTGATAGCGATGTTACCACAGCTAGCTCTCCACACCAGAACGACACACCTCAAATGGACTCTTTTACCACCACTGTATGGTAGGGATGGATGTAAGGGAGGTGAGCAGAGATCTCTGATTATCTGACCTGATCTTCTGTCTAGTGTTTCCACTGGACATTATTTATCTAAGAGGCATTTCTTTACAGTGACTGGGACATACACACTTCATCCCAAATGACACCCTATTCCCTTGATAGTGCCCTATGGACCCTGGTCAAAAGTAGGGCACTGTGAAGGAAATAGGATGCCATTTGGGAAGCAGAACATTAGATGACAATAGGGATGACAGGACGTGTCCTTAGCATGAATGGCCCATCATTGATTATGCGCAAAGACAATTTTCCTCTCTGAGTGGTCGTCAATACGGAATGCTGTAGGACAAGACGATAAAACAGAAAGGAATGTACGTACGCACGCACGTGCACGCGCACACAAACACACACACCAAAAAAGAATCACTCTGAGAAAGTACACTGTACAGAGCGTATGCATTTCTCGAGTTTTCGTCTCCACTGAAGCTTTGTGAGTTCTTCCCAGAGACTCCTAAGATAACAATGGGCCAATTATACCCTAATTACATAAGATAACTAGTTCAATACATTCCAATTTCTCTTTAATTGTTCCAATTAGATTCAATTATATTTAGCTGTGGATCTTTAAATGAAGCCTCAAATCATTCTATAGTCGATACATATGGCAAATCCCAATGCTCTTACATGCACGCGCACACACATACATACACACATGCATACATACATGCGCGCGCACACACATACACACATGTATGTGACCAATACATTTTTATTTGATTTGATTTGAATCCACAAATCACATTCCACTCGAGAAGGATTCAAATGTTTCTAAGGACATGGATATGTGTCCAGCCAGCAACATACCACCCTGCATCCCACTGCTGGCTTGCTTCTGAAGCTGAACAGGGTTGGTCCTGGTCAGTCCCTGGATGGGAGACCAGATGCTGCTGGAAGTGGTGTTGGAGGGTGAGTAGGAGGCACTCTTTCCTCAGGTCTAAGAAAATATCCCAAAGCCCCGGGGCAGTGATTGGGGACATTGCCCTGTGTAGGGTACTGTCTTTCGAATGGGATGTTAAACAGGTGTCCTGACTCTCTGTGGTCACTAAAGATCCCATGACACTTATTGTAAGAGTAAGGGGTGTTAACCCTGGTGTCCTGGCTAAATTCCCAAGCTGTCCCTCATACCATCACAGTCACCTAATCATCCCCAGCTTACAATTGGCTCACTTGTCCTCCTTTCCCCTGTAACTATTCCCCAGGTTGTTGCTGTAAATCAGAATGTGTTCTCAGTCAACTTACCAGGTTAAATAATGGTAAAAAAATATATGGATACAGATAGCACTGTGTTCTCCACACAGCAAGGCTCCCCATGACTGCTGACACAGAGCAGTACCTTGCTAGCTACTTTGCCTTATGTAGGCCTGCAATCTGAAGGCCACGTACTGTCAGCCCATGTACATGACTGAGACTCCCGAATATCAACAACAAAAGCTTGCACTGATAGCCAAGGCTGTTCAGGCATGACACAAGGGGATGGTATTTCGGGTACCTTGTCAGCAAAGATCTGCTCCATGTAAGAGTGAAAAGAGCAACCTACTTCCAAAATGAGCACTTCAATCTGGCCTCACAACAACAATGTGTGGCATACTAGAAAACACATCATCATCATCATCAGGTATCTAGCCGCAGGTTTAAATAGCATATTCTCTTCTTCCACACGACTGCTTCCTGCACGCTTCTCTCCATCTCTGGCGGAAGTGCGACGCCACTTCCACACCCGCTCCATCCTTCCTCCCACCCGACAGAACAGCAGAAGGTGGCTCGGCGTTGCCAGCGGTGATAAATATGGGCCTAATTAAAAGGCTCTTTGATAGCTCTCCGTTGCCTTTTTAATCTCCCCTCCTCAATTAGACTTGTCATTTACCCACCGCTCCTTCTCCTCTCCTGCAGGCAACCGCCGTCACAACTACCCAGCAAACAAACCCAACGGGCGACCTTTTGGGAAAAAAGCAGGAGCGAGAGAGAAGAAGAGAGGAGGAACGAGTGCCGTTTTGGCTGATGCCGAATGGGGGCCGGGGGAATTGTGTGGGTTTCATTTGGGTGAGCTCATCTAATGCTCTATCATGTCCAGACGGGAGGAGAGAGGAGGAGTAGAGAGGGAGGGGAAGAGAGAGAGAGAGACGTTAATATAGAAACACGGAGAGAGGAAGAGAGAGAGCGAGGGAGAGAGGGAGAAAGAGAAAGAAATAGAATAATAAGAGAGAGACAGGGGATAGAGAGGTGGAAAAAGAGGGGGTGGGGACTGGGAGAAACGTGGAAAAGAGAGAGAGCGAGAGAGGGTCAATATTTACTGTGGTGAGTGTGATCGGAATGAGAATGAGCAGAGAGGAAGTAGGGTGAGGTGTAATTAAGGAGCTGAGGGGTTGGTTGAGACATTGAGTGACCAGCTACTTTCTCTTCATATTCCACTCTCTCTCTTTCACTCTGTCCGTCTCTCTCACTCCCTCCATCTTTATTTCCTTCTCTCTGTCAGCCAGCCCTCCCTATTTTCTTTCACCGTTATATTTTTTCACTTGTTGTCTTTCAGACCTTCGTTATATCTGGTCTGCATGCTCCCTTCCTTATCCTAAGCCTTCTCACAGTGTCAATCAATGAGGAGTCGCAAAGTGTCCCTGATTCAATTCACACAGCCCTGACTCTCTGACACTTGACTCACCCTGGGCCCTAATAATAACCCTTCTAGTTGACGCATGGGCGCTGTTTGAAGAATATTTCAGACACACTAACACACACACACATAGCTGGACTGGTTAGGGGATCATGGGGAATGGGCATAAGGGTAGGACTTGTTAGAGCGAGGTTTCTGCCGACATGACTTTACCCCACAGTTTTGAAAGGCCCAGTGCAGTAGAAACCGTTATTTTCCTGTGTTTTATATAAAGTTCCAAACTATGAGGTAGGAACAATACTGTGAAATTGTGAAAATGATAATGCCCTTTTAGCGTAAGAGCTGTTTGAAAAGACCGCCTGAAATCTCAGCCTGTTTTGGTGGGATGGAGTTTTGGCCTTCCTGGTCACCAAGCAGCAAATTAGTTAATAGACCGATAAGAAAGAGAGTTCCAAAGCTCTCTACAATAACATGTTGTTTTCGTTTTTTTCCTCTCCACTAAGACCACTCCCAGAAAGTCCTAGCAAAAGTATTGCTTGAAAATTTGCTCTTTGCTATTTTCTTTTTACAATTTTAATTGAAAACAATCACAGTAAGGTACTTAATTGTTAACCAGAATTATTTGGTATTGAGATACAAACGGTTGCATTGGGCCTGTAATGAGTTCCGTCTGTTCTTCTGTCTCTTCTCAAATGAGGGATAACGATGATCTCCGCCTCATGAATATTCCATAAAAGTACAATTATGCGTATAATTTGGTGGTTTGAAAACGGTATTAATTATAAGCAATTGTATCATCATAAAAAGGCTTGTCTCGCTTTACCAACACACACACACACACACACAGCCCCCCAAAATGCATACGAAAAACCCAGTTGTGGAGTTTCACACACAGAGAATAGAGAGATTTAGAATCTCTCACTGGTTCGCTGTCTGCTGTTTCACACAATTTATGATAATGATTTCACAGACTTTCCCTCAGTTCCCCCTCTTGCCTGCTGTTGGGATTTATCTCAGTCACTGAGGAACAGAAAAACTATGCACACACATGTCTGATGTGGACAGATGTCTCTCTATTCTACCCGTCCACTGTTTGCATTGCAACTGCACTCTGTGTTGATCATATGAATGCTCAAGGGCCCTGAGTCTTCCTGACTGTAATAATCTGACATGGAAAAACTTTGGACCCTGGTCCGGAAAAACTCAGGACCCTACATTACATGTACCAACATGCATATTCAAAATACAGTGCTGTGAAAAAGTATTTGCCCCCTGTTTAATTTTCTCTACTTTTGCATATTTGTTATGCTGAATGTTATCAGATTTTCAACCAAAATCTAATATTAGATAAAGGGAACCCGAGTAAACAAATAACACAACAATTACATACTTATTTCATTTATTTCAGAAACAAAGTGTGAAAAAGTAATTGCCCCCTTACACTCAATAACTGGTTGTGCCACCTTTAGCTGCAAGGACTCCAACCAAACGCTTCCTGTAGTCTCTCACGTCGCTGTGGAGGAATTGTGGCCTACTGTTCCATGCAGAACTGCTTTAACTCATTGACATTTGTGGGTTTTCAAGCGTGAACTGCTCGTTTCAAGTCCTGCCGCAACATCTCGGGTTGTGGTTAGGCCATTCAAAAACGTCACGTTTGTTGCTTTTTAGACATTTTCGTGTAGACTTGATTGTGTGTTTTGGATCGTTGTCTTGCTGCAGGACCCAGCTGCGCTTCAGCTTCAGCTCACAGACGGGTGGCCTGACATTCTCCTGTAGAATTCTCTGATATAGAGCAGAATGTATTGTTCCTTCTATTAAGGCAAGTCATCCATGTCCTGAGGCAGCGAAGCATCCCCAAACTATCACACTACCAACACCATGCCATGTTCTTACTGTGGAATGCAGTGTTTGGTTTTAGCCAGGCATAATGGGACCCATCTCGTCCAAAAAGTTATACTTTTGACTCAACTGTCCATAGAACATTCTTCCAAGAGTCTTGATGATCATCCAGGTGCTCCCAGGTGCTTTTTGGCAAACTTGAGTCAACTTTTTGGACGAGATGGGTCCCAAACACTGCATTCCACAGTAAGAACCTCATACCAACGGTCAAACATAGTGGTGGTAGTGGGACAGTTTGGGGATGCTTTGCTGCCTCAGGACTTGGACGACTTGGATGACTTCCCTTTATGGAATATTAGGTTTTGTTTGAAGATCTGATAACATTCAATATCAAAAATATGCAAAAATAGAGAAAATCTGAAAGGGGGAAAATACTTTTTCACAGCACTATGTATATATTTATTGAGTTGCAATTAATCTATTTTAGCTTTGGGAAATGTTCTGAAGAAACCAGCTGGCACAGGAGGTCAATTCTTGACTGTTCCATTACGTATTTACTTTCATGTTAGCGGCTTTGCGAGTAGTCCATTGATTTCCCAGAGTTGATATTGGCGGCCACTGCTGCTCAAAGGCCGGAGCACAACCTGCAAAGAGGCTCTGACCCTCCCTGTACTAATATGACACTTGGGGCTCTATTTTAACAAACCTAACGCAATTGTAAATCTAAGTGCAGGCGGTTGCACTATATAGTAGGTTCTGGGGTGCGTCAGACATCTTTTTGCTATTTTCACTCTCACAATTACCTGTGTACTTTCTGGCGTTGTGTACTTTCTGGCGCCAGTGTACTTTCTGGCGCACTAAAGGGCTGGGTTTTAATGAATAAACAAGTTGCAGGTGTGTCGGGATTTGTCCCCTCTCTGGCCAATCAGAATGTGCTCCATGGCGAAATATGTGGTTGCTTCAAGTTGTGTATTTAAGGTCTTTTATGTATTGCCTTATAATCAACTCCAATTCCAATGTTAGTCCGATATAGTTTGTTAAATGGCTCACAGAAACGAAATAACAAAATGTAGACTTATCTTTGTTAAATACGTTAACTTGAACCCATTTGCAGTCCACACTGTTCTAAGTAATTGGATGGCTTCAATAACATTCGCACTGATATAGGGGCTAGGCCTACTGTAAATTGCATTATGGCTGAGCATGGACATGGCAAACAATGTCAGTAAGCAAGACTCAACTAATTATTGATAAGGCCTAAAAAGAGAATGAGTTATTATAATACAATTCTAAACAAAACAACAACTCGTTTTAAATAGGCTATGTCACATTTACAGGCACAATAATTCTCCCTGTGGGCATATAATGTTAGCAACGCAGACTATAAGCCTATGTTTTATAAACATAATCAGAACCATCTTACAGATCAGATCGCATTCATACATCTCCAGAAGTTGCATTGTAAGCACCCCACAGACGTTGTCACCATAAAAACAGGAAGGTGAATCATTCTAAGTTTGGCTGTAATAGAATTAAATGAAAAACAAGCAATCCGTTTTTTTTTAAACAACAACAATAAATACATGTAAAATGTAATGATATCATAAAACTGCCAGGATAAGAAAGACACGCATTGCTGTTGAACCAGCCTTCGTTATATTAGGCCTAAGGGAGGGCTTGGTTTTAGAACTTTTGAAACGGAAAACAAGCAATTTTTACAGGTTTCAGATAACTTCTAAACACTAGGTACACCGGTATTCACAGAGGTTCTCATCTCTTGTTTGAAAGCCACTACACAACGCTAAAGAATACATTCATTTAACTATAACGGTGACAAACGGTGCCAACAAATTGTTAGGACCAACATAGTCCCAACAGCAGTCCCAACACCTTATCACTGCTACACCTGGCTATCAGTGGAGCCTTGTCTGGCAGCAAAACAGTTAATTCAGCCTAATTTACTGCCTTTTAAAAAAACAGAGCTGATATGGCTGACTTGCTTAAACAAATGTGGTTTCTACTGACAATTGAAATGTACAACCTATGGCATAAGGGGACGACGAGCGGATAAGAGGCAATCCGTAATTTCGATGAAGACATTAATGAGCGAGCTAGGACGGATGTAGTCAATATAACTATTTGTTCAGAACTTTTGAAATGTACAGTGACAGAATTCAGAACATCGGCCGTTCTTACAGTATTCTTCCTGTACACCAAGTCAGAACCCTAGGATAAATAAAGAGGCATATAAGAAGACAATGAAAGCTCTTACAATATTCAATGATTACATTTCTCTAAAAGAAGTTATAGGCTACATGTGCACCACCAAGTCAAATTATTAGGGTGAGCACATGGGCTACTAACAGCTTACTACACAACATACACTTAGTATTACTTTCTAGAAAGAGGCCAGAGTTTCTGACTTGCAATGCCGATTTGGTTGACCATTCAAAACGTATTTTCCCAGTCTGAGAGTTCCCAGTTGTCTTGAACTCACTGAAGTCTGAGATTTCCCAGTTCCAAGTTTCCAGTTGTTTTGAACGCGGCATAAGTCATTCTGGACTGACAGCATGGCCAATGTTGAATGTTTATCCTTTTAAAATGGGAAAAGAGACCCTTAAACCCAGACTTGGACCACACACCCACTCCACTGAATAGCATTCTAGTGATTGCTTTTGCAATTCTTGCAGTTAGCCACTGATTCCTTCCAAACCACTTATTGTTGAATTTGAGATTTCCAACTTATTAAGTCATGTTTATGTCCAATGGCCGATGAGCACCGATATGTTTTATCTATAATTTCTCTTCATTATTTCTCTTCATATGACAAGGCTCAAAAAGGATTTGCCAGTAGATTGTTGATTTGATTCCTGATGTTGACTGCAAGCTTGCTAGATTTTTTTTTGAAAGTATGATGTTGACATGATCAGTCCAATCAAAGCTGCTGTAGATATAACATGATTTGACATATGTGGTCAATGACCTTGAGCCTTATTGGATGGGCACTTCTAATACAACTCTATGGCAGCACCCAAGGGGCTTGGATTTTCTAGCTTTCCCAATAGATTTTGCTGTGACGTAGTGTCCCCATGAGTGACAGAACACTGAGCCAATCACGGCGCAACTAGAGAACATCACCAACACCTACCCTCCTTATTTTCCGCTGGCTGCCCCACCACCACAGAAAGCACTGAGCTAGGCTGAAACACCTGCATTTTGGAGCTGCCTTACTCAAGAAAGCAAAAAAGAGACTATGTTTGTATGTGCTTTATTTACTTGTAATGGACTTGTGTTTTTTTATAACTAATTTCTGTGTTCTATTCATGTGCTGTTGTAATAACCAATTTCTGTGTTCATGCAAGTGACTGATTTAACAAATCCTCACTTATCAGTATCTGCAATTTGGCAGTACGCCCAGACTTTGTTTTGAGAACGAACTAAAGATATCTCCGTTTCAAGATCTCAGCTTAGAGAGAAGCCTCGTGAGGTGTTGGTCTGTCACATGTTATGAACCAGTATTGGTCGGTCACAAAACGGTAATGATTAATTAATTAGGCTAAATCATGCAAGCATAACTTGTCTGTGTATAGCCGTATATAAGACAACTGCTGGGACTGCCCAGGGAGAGCTCCTGATTGACATGTGTACTATGGTGCATTGAGTTCTTCTCAAATAAACAAATAAACAAACAATGATTCATTTAAGATTGACTTTGAGTGTCCCTGTGTAAACATTTCCACGTCAAACTCAAAGATTTTTATGTTGACATTATTTGCAAACTGATATGTGACACCTATTAATGCCAAAATAACATGCAAAACAGGCACACCTTTTATTTTTGGGGGCTAAACAGGTAGGGCTCAAAACGAGCCCCACCGGCCTTGAATGACCGGTTGCCACTGTACACGTATAGCCTACATCAGGGAGGGGGTTTTATGAATGTCCAAAACAGGACCTGCATTGGTTAAATAATGTGGGCCTGCATACAATGCATAGATAAAAAGGGAATGTCAGCTCACTGTGGTTTTGGTGGTTAAGATTTATTTCCAAGCGGTCTCAGGAGCCAAACCCTTTATCGACAGTCTTGACTACTTCGCAATTGACTTGGGGGCAGACAAAAAGAAGCCTTCATTGAGAGAAGGGGAGGCTATGCTTGGTTTCTAATCAAATAAAACCCAATGGGAAAAAACATGAGTTTTTAAGTTTCTAAATAGGAAGTATAGAGGCACCAAAAGCTCATTAGGCTACTCTTGTTCCATGTGCACATGGGCAGTGTGCATCACGGCAGGATAGGTTGTGTTGCCATAACCATAACCCAATTGGGTTACCATTAAAACCAGCTTTTGGTTGGTCTTAAATGTCCCTATCAGCGCTGCCTGAAATGAGCACTTTGGATCATGTTTTTAAGGACACACCTGAAATATTTCCATCTGAGCACAAGCGGACTGATACATGACAGGTAAATTGCCAAACCTGGCGTTAGGGCTGGAAAATGCCAGTGTGCCAGTTTTAACTTGACAAATTGCAAACTAACGTGCGTTTGACACTAGCGAGGCCGAAAACCAAGCTGAAGACAAGCGCACAGGAATTTTGATATTCTTCATACTGTATGTGTGTGCAATCCTAAAACAGAAGCACACACAGGAACATTAATGAGATTCGTGAGTCTCTTCTGTCCCCACCGGAACACAGCGCCTAGCTGCAGCAAAATGAAGGGAACAACCTGAGCAGGACAAATCAAATCAAATCAAATTTATTTATAAAGCCCCCCTTACATCAGCTGATGTCACAGAGTGCTGTACAGAAACCCAGCCTAAAACCCCAAACAGCAAGCAATGCAGGTGTAAAAGCACAGTGGCTAGGAAAAACTCCCTAGAAGGCCAAAACCTAGGAAGAAACCTAGAGAGGAACCAGGCTGTGAGGGGTGGCCAGTCCTCTTCTGGCTGTGCCGGGTGCAGATTATAACAGAACATGGACAAGATTTTAAAATGTTCATAAAACAGGCAGAACAGTTGAAACTGGAGAAGCAGCACGGCCAGGTGGACTCGGGACATCCAGGTAGGCCTTGAGGAATGGTCCTAATGCTCAGGTCCTCCGAGAGAGAGAGAGAGAGAGAGAGAGAGAGAGGAAAAAAGAAAGAGAGAGATAATTAGAGAGAGCATACTTAAATTCGCACAGGACACCAGATAAGAGAAGAAATACTCCAGATATAGCAGACGGACCCTAGCCCCCGACACATAAACTACTGCAGCATAAATACTGGGGCTGAGACAGGAGGGGTCGGAGACACTGTGGCCCCGTCCGACGAAACCCGGACAGGGCCAAACAGGCAGGATATAACCCCACCCACTCTGCCAAGCACAGCCCCCACACCACTAGAGGGATATCTTCAACCACCAACTTACCATCCTGAGACAAGGCCGAGTATAGCCCACAAGATCTCCGCCACGGCACCAGAAGCCAGTGACTCAGCCCTGTAATAGGGTTAGAGGCAGAGAATCCCAGTGGAGGGAACCGGCCAGGCAAAGACAGCAAGGGTGGTTCGTTGCTCCAGTGCCTTTCCGTTCACCTTCACACTCCTGGGCCAGACTACACTCAGTCATAGGACCTACTGAAGAGATGAGTCTTCAATAAAGACTTAAAGGTTGAGACCGAGTCTCGTCTCTCACATGGATAGGCAGACTATTCCATAAAAATGGAGCTCTATAGGAAAAAGCCCTGCCTCCAGCTGTTTGCTTAGAAATTCTAGGGACAGTAAGGAGGCTCATGCGTCTTGTGACCGTAGCGTACGTGTAGGTATGTACGGCAGGACCAAATCAGAAAGATAGGTAGGAGCAAGCCCATGTAATGCTTTGTAGGTTAGCAGTAAAACCTTGAAATCAGCCCTAGCCTTAACAGGAAGCCAGTGTAGAGAGGCTAGTACTGGAGTAATATGATCAAATTTTGGGGTTCTAGTCAAGATTCTAGCAGCCGTGTTAAGCACTAACTGAAGTTTATTTAGTCTGCAGAGACACACAGAAACACACACACAAACAGGGAGGGTGAATAGCTGAGACTGGGGCAACGGAGACAGACAGACAGAGGAGGGCAACCGAGACAGACAGACAGAGGAGTGCAACCGAGACAGACAGACAGAGGAGGGCAACGGAGACAGACAGACAGAGGAGGGCAACCGAGACAGACAGACAGACAGAGGAGGGCAACGGAGACAGACAGAGGAGGGCAACGGAGACAGACAGACAGAGGAGGGCAACCGAGACAGACAGACAGAGGAGGGCAACCGAGACAGACAGACAGACAGAGGAGGGCAACGGAGACAGACAGAGGAGGGCAACGGAGACAGACAGACAGAGGAGGGCAACCGAGACAGACAGACAGAGGAGGGCAACCGAGACAGACAGAGGAGGGCAACCGAGACAGACAGACAGAGGAGGGCAACCGAGACAGACAGACAGAGGAGGGCAACGGAGACAGACAGACAGAGGAGTGCAACCGAGACAGACAGACAGAGGAGGGCAACGGAGACAGACAGACAGAGGAGGGCAACGGAGACAGACAGACAGAGGAGGGCAACCGAGACAGACAGACAGAGGAGGGCAACGGAGACAGACAGAGGAGGGCAACGGAGACAGACAGACAGAGGAGGGCAACCGAGACAGACAGACAGAGGAGGGCAACCGAGACAGACAGACAGAGGAGGGCAACCGAGACAGACAGACAGAAGAGGGCAACGGAGACAGACAGAGGAGGGCAACGGAGACAGACAGACAGAGGAGGGCAACCGAGACAGACAGAGGAGGGCAACGGAGACAGACAGAGGAGGGCAACGGAGACAGACAGACAGAGGAGGGCAACGGAGACAGACAGAGGAGTTATTTTTTCCTCTCCAATAAGCATAGTCAGAATCCCCCAGTAGTATCAGCATCAGTGACAGGCTGTGGCCAGGGTCTGAATATATAGGAGAAAGACATGCAGAGTGGGGAGACCCACGGAATGACAAGGACCAGTGGGCCTTTGGTGCTCCCCACACACACACACACACACACACACACACACACACACACACACACACACACACACACACACACACACACACACACACACACACACACACACACACTGATTCCCCACACACAACTGCAAAAATACACACACCCCCACACACACACACCTGCACAAACCCCTCACACCACACCACATTTGCAATTGAATTACTTGCATGCAAAAAATACCATTTGCACATCCATATTATAGTGTCACGTTGACCAACACTGGTTTCCCTGGGGACATCGGTACATCTGCACCAACAGCTTATCCATGTGATTGGCAATCACACCTCCCTCCATCCCAATGCCCTGTTGGTCGCCTGTCAGCCAGTCAGCACACTCTGCCCAATAACAGAACCCAACAACCCGCAAAATATGCTCATTCCCCATGTTTCACGCTAGCCGGCTTCTCCTTCACTATTTGACTGTTCTTCTTCTCCACTGTACTTCTCCACAGATGTCTTGGTTCTTTCTCTCTTTCCTTCCTCCCTCTCTGTCTCCCGCTCCCCTTTTCTCGCTGTCAGAGTTAATGTGACCTTTATGGGCTGTCAGCTGTTTGGACGCCACGTCAATCATCTTTTCCCATTAAGAGGACAACTCTATCAGGTGCTGTCACCACTGCTCCGCTGGGGCTGTCACCCCCGACAGTGGGGAGGGAGGGGGTTCTTAACTGACAGAGAAGGCACTACTTCTCTCCAATACCTGTCACCTCCTCCCCCCACTTTTTTCCTTCCTAGCAGATATCTCTGTTTGCTCCTGTGTTAGACGCCACTTATATATTCCGTGAGAGAGTCTACCACATACCTCCTCTTTCCTTTACTCCTTTCTTTCCCCTTCCCCTGTGTTTACTCCTTGAGGAGGCGCCACATCTCGATGATATGAGAGTGAGAGTCTACCTCCTCTCCTCCTTCCTTTCCTCCACCTGTGTTGACTCCTTAAGGAGGCACCACATCTCGATGATATGAGAGAGTCTTCCTCCTCCTCTGCCCCTCCCTCCTTCGTTCCTCTCTTCTTTCCCATCAGACAACTGTGTATGGTCCTTCAGGAGGCCAGCTCCACTTTATGATCTGAAGGCTTCTGGGCCCAGAAAAACATACTCTCTCTATTTTCCCAGGCACCAGGGCGTTAAGTCATGGAGTGAGTGGGTAAACTGTGCGCTCCGCACCTCAGTCCTGGGATATAGAGTTCCAGGGAGCGCGTCTGATGCTCGTTTGAGGATCGGCGATAAACCGATCGGCGCTGGCTCATTATCGAAAGAGACTGGTACCATCTCTTCCAAGACTGCGCTCGGCATCCTGCTGCGTGTGTGCGCCACCCCAAAAGCCCAGCAAAACAACTTCCCTTTTCATTAACTGCATCATTAAGACATAAAAGCACCGGGAGAAACCAACACACTCAGTTCTTCTTTCACCCAACATCTCTCTCCCCCCTCTTCCAATACCTTCATCCACTCTCCCATGCATGCTGTCTGGCCCAGGCTCAAAGAGAGTAGTATTTTTTCAAAATGGCTGCCAAGATGCCACGTTGCTACTATATGTGATGTATCAATCAGGCAGCGTCTGTGGGCTAGCTCAGACAGGCCCGTCGCAGAGCGCCCTGATCAACAGACAGGTGTAGAGACAACAGACAGAATGGGGAAGTAGCACAACCCTGCCAAACTTTTGACTTCGTCTTTCCCTCCTTCCCTTCGGGTGTCTGTCTGGAGCTTTCCACCTCTCCAGTCTTCAGCTTTTTACAGGCTGATGTGGGGGCAGCGCCTACTTTCACACAAATGGTAAAGAACTTCAAGAAGGAGTTTTTGACTGACGCCACGGACTCTCTCTCTCCCCCTCCTCTCTCTCTCTCTCCCTCCCCATGTTTGAGGTGAAGCTGTCAATGCTGCTTGGCTAACCTCGAAGTGAGTTCACAAAGGGTTTTATAAAGACATCACTGAGCACTGGAGATGGTGTGTTAATCGAATAGTGTTAATCCAATAACTTTGTTGTACATTTGGGCTGATTTACTGTCAACAGCAGATTAAAATAACACAATTAATGAGTTTAATTTGTAAAAAAAAATTAAATAATGGATTTTGGACATCAAAGCCATGTATACTGTAAAGTATGTGGTTTTAGCAGGGGCGTAAGTAATGAATTACAAATACTCTCATTACTGTAATTGAGTAGCTTTTCTGAGTACTTGTATTTTTTTGAGTATTTTCAGTAATGTACTTTTACTGAAGTATATTTTGTACTTCACTGCCTTTTTAAAACCATCCGTTACAGGGTACACTTGTGTATGCTATCCATAACAATAGGTCATGATGGCAAGGAAGGTCTGCAGGGAAAAATGCTCATCCTTGTTGAGCCCTTGTGACGAAAAACCATACGTGCCATTTTTGAAAATAAATATCATTATTTGATATCCTCTCTATTAAATGAAGTCGTTTTGCGAGATTTTCATGCACTAATGAGTCAGTATTTTAGATTTGAATTAAATTGTCTCACTCTGAAAAAAACTATGTACACAACTAAGAATGGACGGACAAGCACTTTCATTTTCGGCAAAATGTCGGGGCAGCAGGGAAACATTGAGGGCTGCGGGGAAACCTTATATTAATCGTAAGGGGCAAGACAAAACTGTGAAAACCTGTCCAAAAGAGGTACATGGAAGAACCATATATCAACCAAGCTAGCTTGCTAACGACATTATGCTCTGTGTTGGCTCGCTTGTGCAACTAGCTAGAGCGAAACATATCAGATAATAGGCTATACATTAAGAAAGTGGTTATTAGATTAGTCAGGAGAAACGTATTATTTACATCTATCTATCCACCGGATGATTCATGGCTATCGGTGACGTTACACTGTTTCCTGCATTAGGGAAGAGTGTGTGCCTATAGTTATGTGCAGAAGGGATTGTGGAGAGTTGACAGAGGACCGCAAGTTACAGTTTTTCATTGGATTCTACACAGTCCCATATGAGAAGCAGCAAGCTTGGATTCTCTCAGCCTTGGAGCAGGTGATACAAATACTCTCATTACTGCAATCCTGCTGCTCTGTTCTAAAGAGGGAGTGTGCTCCCATTACTCTTTACTGTAGCTAGACAAGGATATTCAGGCACTGTCATCATTGTTACTATTACTTATGGATTAATTGACCAGTATAGATATTGTTTTAGCTTATTTTCCTTTCTTCTTATTATAATATGATTTATGCTGGGCTAATTAGGGACATGCAGAGCTACTTCATACATTTAGTAAGATGGGTGTAGAGAATTATACAGGCAGCTGTTTAGTTTTTGTAGCTTAATGAGATATTACTGCCTGACTAGTACATGAACCCGGGTCTTTGTGACTGTCAAAAGCGGGATGGTGCCCTGAAGAGAACATCATCAAAATATGTGTGTAGTGTGTTGCTTGACAGACACAGGGACTGTCAGGCAGTAATGGTCAGGCAGTAATGATGCAATGTTGCAAACCTGGAGAGTGTGTGTGTGTGTGTGTGTGTGTGTGTGTGTGTGTGTGTGTGTGTGTGTGTGTGTGTGTGTGTGTGTGTGTGTGTGTGTGTGTGTGTGTGTGTGTGTGTGTGTGTGGTCTCAGCCCAGGAATGAGTAGGGGGATTATAATAATTATAATTGGGGAGAGTCAGCGGGATCAGATGTCTCACTGACTGATTGATATGATACAATATTGCAAACCTGTGTGCGTGTGTGTGCGTGTGTCCGTGTGTGTGTGTGTGTGCGTGCGTGCGTGCACAATCCAGCACAAAGTGAAGGGAAGAAGGTAGCCTCAGGAGTCCTGAGTCAGGACCAGCCTAAAAGAAAATGCTGGCCATAGACTGACTGTCTGCAAGAAGACATTCATGTCAGTATATCAACTGACGGCCGTTTACAGGTATGATTAACCTGTGTCAGTGTAACCTGATCAGAACACTCTCTGATCCCAATGTTACTTACATACATGTGAGCTGGATGCGACTCTTCCGTCTACATTGGGTCCTTGTATTTTCTTGCTATTCAGATTAAGTTCATGTGCTTTCAGTGGCCTGACTGCATCCACACTGGGATTACACATCACCTCACTGATGTGGTCAAACTCTCAGGTATTTCACCCAAAAATCTCTCTCCGTCTCTCTCGCTGTCTGTCTTTTAGAGGGGGGTTCCCTAAAAGAGGACGGCCAGTATGAGCCTCTCCCTTCCACCTCTTGCATCCTAGGATGATTAGCCAGATGAACTACAGGCCCCTGCACCCGAATTTCTGTAGTGTTCACCCTGACCATTCAACCACTGACTCAGCGAACTGACTCAGACGCGGTATGTGATCGACGACCACATACCGTTCACACGGAGCAACAGCAGATGAACTGGGAGCTTGACTGGACCCGTCAAGTCCACGGTATTGGTGAGTCTGTGCAAACTGCGTGTGAGGTGGAAATGTGGAGGGCGGAGGTACCAGCTGTGAGAGAAGCACCAGCTATGAGGGAGTTTGTGAGTGAGGGAAAGAGTGTGAATGGTTGAATTATTGTTTATGCACTTTGTTGTATTGCGTTTAGTTCATCAATACATTTGAATTGCTTTGAATGCTTAACTTATTTTCAAATCTTAATAGTATGTTTTTGACAAATCCTTCATTTGTTAAAACAGATTCTGGCTTGTTGCAACTCAAGGTCAATGTTTTTATTTCATTATAGTAACAGTACTTCTACTTGAGTAGGATATTTCAGTACTCGACACCTCTAGGTTTTAGTCCTCCAATCCAGCACCAATGTGGGGAATCCACCTGGAACAGAGGTAGGCTAGGGTTTAAGTGGGCCTGGGGGGTTAGAGGGGCTGTACCGTGAGGGACTGCTGGTTCAAAGAGATCTGACACTGGACAGATTAACAGGTGGTGTGTGTGTGTGCATGTACATGCGTGTGTGTGCTTGTGTCTGAGTGCGAGTGTGAGCTCTGCACCTTAGGTCAGCCCCCCCCCACCTTGGGTGCACATTTTGTTTTTTGATCTAGCACTTCACAGCTGATTCAAATAATCAAAGCTTGATGATGAGTCGCTTCTTTGAATCAGCTGTGTAGTAATGGTGTGTGTGGGGCGGGGGACCAAGTTTGGGAAACCCTGCCTTAGGTAACAGCATCAGCCCACTCTGAGAAGTAATGTGAGGTGAACTGATGATGCTTTGCTCTAATTAGGAACTCCCACACTCGCATTCTGTCATGCCACGTGTCCAGACCCTGCTCCCTCCCCCTCTCTTCCTGCCTCTATCTCCCCCAGTCCCCGGCTCATTTGCGATTCTCCCCAGCTGTGTCGGTTCGACCTCAGTGAACAGGATTACCTCCAGGCCATCAAGCCGCAAAAAGAGCCTTGACTCAGGCCTCGCTCTTTCAGTGATGGAGTCGCTTCTGTTGGACTGGAGCCCACGGAGAGACAGACGGACAGGCAGACACACACTCATGCATGCACGTACGGCATGCGCACGCACAGTAAAACACACACACACACACACAATACCCCTATCAAATACACCCACACAGTCTTTCAGTGTGTGTTTACGCCTACATCTCTCCTACCCTCCCTGTCTTCCAGCTGCACCAGCCAGCCTCCTTATCCTCACACGGCTTCTATCACCACTGCAGTGCTGACCCAATACCCCCCACCACCCCCCCGTTCTCTCTTTATCTCCTCATCACATTACATGTCTCTCTGCTGCCGATCGTGGTCCCAGTGGACCGTCAGTGCCGGAGGACGGAAGAGCGAGAGAATGAGAGAGAACAAGAGGAATTGTTTGAGTCGATACAGTACAGTACATCCTTACAGCAACTCTCCACCAGCCCACTGCGTCCCACTAGGGGAAGGGCCAGAGTTAATGGGCTGACTTTTAATTTACATTTTTAATTTTGCTGTGTCAGGGGAGAAGAGAGGTAGAGAGAAGAGGGGAAGAGATCAGGAGAGTGGAGAGAAGAGAGGATAGCAGGGCAGACAGTTTGGCTCATTGCCTCTGGATAATTACAATGTGTCCAACCCATCCCAACCCGACCTGATTCAACCAAGGCCTTTCCAGGGCCATCCAAAACCAAGACCTTCCAGGGCCAATCCTGGATCCAGACATTGTCCTCTATGGACCCTTAACAGTCTAACTGTACTACTGTTGTCACTGCCATCAGTGCCCTGTGCTAAAAGGTGAGCAGCTTGCTCCAATTTCACAGTATTGCAATTTCACTGTATAGTAATTTCACAGTATTGCAATTTCACTGTATAGTAATTTCACTGTATAGTAATTTCACAGTATTGTAATTTCACTGTATTGTAATTTCACAGTGAATTCAGAATTCTCTCACCTGCATTCATAGACAGTAGCTCTGTAGTCTAAATCATACCAATTCGGTAAACATACCATAACAATAACAGTTACGCATTTACATAAGTGTCTGACTCAACTAAAGCCTGATTTCACAGGTAAGGTGTGTACAGTACAGTATACACCGTGACTATGACAGATGTACTTTGGGCTACTTATAATATATTATACATGTTAGTGTGGCCATGAAGGCATTGTATAATTAATGTTTACTTCTGTGCATTGTCTCGAAAAGGGGGAAATATTGACCTCCTGATGCAGGGTCACCTTTTAATTGTTTGATAGCGGCAGTTAGACATGAGAAGGATTGCGGGACGAGAATAAATTACATTTTAATTAGGAACATCTTGTTCTAATTCTCTTTCCCTTGTTCACTTCTTGTTGTTTGTTTGTCTTTTTATAGAAGAGAGAAATTGTTGAAGCAAATTGAGTGCGGCATGCGAGATACCACCATAGCCTTAGAGAGTTCTCTATCTGTAGTCTGTAGTTCCAGACAGAAGTGTTATTCTAATGCACAAAGGGATTTGTTATTCCATGCATTCAGTATATGTTTCATGAATATCAATGTGATGCTTAGCAATGATACCAGGTTGATCTATCAGCTACCGTTTAGGGTTGACCCCTGAAAGATGTGTGTATATATATATATATATACACACAGTTGAAGTCGGAAGTTTACATGCACCACCGCCAAATACATTTAAACTCAGTTTTTCGCAATTCCTGACATTTAATCCTAGTAAAAATTCCCTGTCTTAGGTCAGTTAGGATCACCACTTTATTTTAATTAAGAATGTGAAATGAATTATTTATTTCAGCTTTTATTTCTTTCATCACATTGCCATGGGTGAATTTTGGCCCATTCCTCCTGACAGAGCTGGTGTAACTGAGTCAGGTTTGTAGGCCTCCTTGCTCGCACACACCTTTCAGTTCTGCCTACAAATTTTCTATAGGATTGAGGTCAGGGCTTTGTGATGGCCACTCCAATACCTTGACTTTGTTGTCCTTAAGCCATTTTGCCACAACTTTGGAAGTATGCTTGGGGTCATTGTCCATTTGGAAGACCCATTTGCGACCAAACTTTAACTTCCTGACTGATGTCTTGAGATGTTGCTTCAATACATCCACCTAGTTGTCCTTCCTCATGATGCCATCTATTTTGTGAAGTGCACCAGTCCCTCCTGCACAAAGCACCCCCACAACATGATGCTGCCACCCCTGTGCTTCACGGTTGGGATGGTGTACTTTGGCTTGCAAGCCTCCCCCTTTTTCCTGTGGGGGTGCTTTGCTGCAGAAGGGACTGGTGCACACACCATTTTTACTAGGATTAAATGTCAGGAATTGTGAAAAACTGAGTTTAAATGTATGTGGGTAAGGTGTATGTAAACTTCCGACTTCAACTGATTGCTGTGTCTCAAACCATTAATATTGACATGCCTCTTCCTTCCTTGAGTTCGATCCCCAAACTTGAAAATATAACACAGCGTTTGTGTGTTGTGGGGTTATCTGGTGCCTCGCCACTCAACTGTTACTACAGTATAAGCCTTTGCTAAGAGAATAAAGGTGCACAAACAAAGTCCTCCCCTTATTAGGTGAAGTCTCTGCAAACACACTTCCTGCTCTGCTCCCCTGTCACCCGTAATAAATGGAAACAGCTCAGGACCTTGAATAGGGCCTGTTCAATGGTGTTTTGACCAAACGCTCTTTTTACATCGACAGTCATGATATAAAGTCAACAAGGAAATTAGACAATGTCAAAGACGTATTTTGCGAATGCTATTTTAAATGGATTATCCTTTAACAGTCGTGTTCATCATACAATGGGACATTTACAACATATTTATCCAGTCAATTCAAACCTACAGGGGTGCCTAGGGGATCGGGTGTGATCTGGAATTCAACAATAAACTAGATGCATTGGTGTAATGGTTCTCTCCTTCCCCTGAGATCAATGGCCACAGGTAGGCATAGAGGTATGGAACCCATTTCAGACTATTGCAACACAGCCTATGACTAACAGCTAGAGAAGAAGTCCCTCTGAGGCAACATCTTCTTCCTGAACTTAAATTCCATACTAGGTGATTAGCCATTTCCCATAGCCCCTAGTACAGGGATCATCAACTAGATTCAGCAGCGAGAACAAAATGACAATTTGTAGACTGCAAATTGTCCGCAGGAAACCAAAACAGATGTAACATTTAACTTAACATAATTTAAAACATGTGTTTATTTTTTTACTCAGAAATCCTGCCCTAATACATCATGCACTCTGTCTCAGTAGGAGCTGGAACCAAAGCTGTGTCGTCTCTGGCTCCTATCTTCAGGGTCATTCATTTTAATTTAATGGCTGCTCGCTAGGTCAAGGGATTCCTGTAATCGGTTTACCAGTTGCTCGCCTCGTACAGGTAATCTCACTAACCTACCGCTCCCACTCTTTCCTTCTGCTCCCTCCCTCTTTTTATGAGGCACCATCCCCCTCTTTCTCACACGTTCACACACAAAACACGCAGACACAAAGGTGCACCTTAGCTTACTTACTCACCTACATACACGTTGTAAGCCTTTGTTCTGTGATTATGCTGTTACTACTCCAACTCTCACACTTTTCTCAGCCACCCAAACTACTTAAGATAAACTGGAGGAAGACACCATCTGTGTAAATCCAAGACACCCAGATGGAACCAGAGTACACACAGCCCACAATACACACACCCAACAGCTTATTGGAACTAGTACAGCCTAAATCAACTCTTCCCAGCAGCAACCCGTAAATCCATAGTTTTTAATGGCCAAGTAATTAAATGCAGCGGCAACAAAAATACATGCCACTTTCGCTTTTGATGCCTCCTGGCACACCTGGATCGTTAAGTCGGGGATTAGGCCTAATTAGTGTAATTAGGGACTGCCAGGGCCCCACCCTCCACAGGTGCTGACACTAAATAGGCTCATTAATATTGGTGGCTGGGCCTGGCGAGAGGGGAGATCAAACAAGCCTTAATTGACGTCAGCTTAACTTCATAAAAGCAAATCATTTGAGAGGGTGGAGCTCGGTGTAATCTCTCAAAACAGCGAGATAGACGTGCAGATATCTATACTGAACAAAAATATAAAACGCAACATGCAACAATTTCAAGGATTTTACTGAGTTACAGTTCATATAAGGTGTTACGTACGCCTCTTGGAGGAGGGAGCGCAACTCCCTGCTGCTCTAAATTCCCCGCGGAGTGAAAGAGGTATGGGACTGTAGGTGCGAGTAAGGATGACAAAAGCAGTACCGTTAAAAAGGAATTTATTCCGTCACACGGTAATTTTGGGGAAAAGGGGCTGAATGGAACCAAAGCAGAGAAAGTAAAAATCAAAGCCCCCTCGCCTACCTTACCTGCCTACCCACAGCTTACCTAACTTAGCACCACCTGGTGCACTAACCAAAATACAGGGGGTGGTCCGTCCAGGTCTTACCTAGTGTGCAGAGACAGTAAAATACTACGGGTTATGTATGCCCGCAGGCCTCTTGCCTAAGCACTCCCTAGGTGCCTTCCCCTTCCCCCCTGGGAACAAACACAGGAAAATACAAACAATTTCAAATAATCAATACGGACCTTTTGATAGATCTCTCTCTTTTAGCAAAAATCACTAACACAGAACATAACAATCAGTAACAGCTAACATACCACAATCTCTTAACTTTAAATTCAGGATGCACTTCACCCTCAGTCATCAGCCTCATCTATCAGCCTCCTCTATCAGCCTCCTCTCTCAGCCTCCTCTCTCAGCCTCCTCTCTCAGCCTCCTCTCTCAGCCTCCTCTCTCAGCCTCCTCTCTCAGCCTCCTCTCTCAGCCTCCTCTCTCAGCCTTCTCCCTTCTTGAGCAATAGAACCCTGGCTTATATAGCTGGAGAAGGTGTCTAATGGGATACAGCTGTATCCTGACGAGGGGGCCGGGTCAGCTCCAATTAGTAAAGGGGAAAATTTCAGGAAGCCATCCTGAAACACACACATACAAGCAAAAGCACCACAGAAACTGGGGAATCTGTCAATTGAAATAAATTAATTAAGCCCTAATCTATGGATTTCACATGACTGGGCAGAGGCGCAGCCATGGGTGGGCTTGGGAGGGCATAGGCCCACTTACTTGGAAGCCAGGCCCACCCACTGGGGAGCCAGACCCAACCAATCAGAATGAGTTTTTCCCAACAAAAGGGCTTTATTAAAGACAGAAATACTCCTCAGTTTCATCAGTTGTCCGGTTGGCTGGTCTCAGAAGACCCCGCAGGTGAAGAATTTGAGAGAAATAAGGTTTTTGTGCGTATGGAACATTTCTAGGATACTTTATTTCTGCTCATGAGGTATAAAATTATTGTTATTTTCAAATGCAATCTCTTTTTAGACTTTGTGGTCAATTTGCAGTGTACAAATTATCATAATTATGTTCCGGCCCCCGACCATCCGCTCTGACAAAATTGTCCCGCAGCTGAATCTAGTTGCCTACATCTGGTGTAGTGTAAGAATATCCACTCTACTCTTCTTCCACGTTGCTATTCTCTCCTTCCCTCCTCTCTCTAACCCCCAACCCCATGCCAGTTTCCCCAGCCCCATACTCCTTCTCGACCTCTTGATAGAAAATAGAGAAAAAAAAGTGACTAAGAGAGAGAGGAAAAGGAAATAGAACAACAAAGATACAACAAATAAACGAGGGGAGAGAGAGAGGAGGAGAGGAGGGTTTGGGGAAAGGAGAGATCAGAGAGGAAGAGAAGTCCGAGGGGGATGAAAGCAGAGAGTCGAGGGACACTCACATTAATCCACTCTCTGCAGAGCTGACGGGGAGAAGTGTCTGTGAGAGCAAACGACCTCCAAGAGGAGGTAAAAGCACCACAGCAGGTAACAGGCCTCTCAAAGCCCTGCCAGCAGAGAGCACAGAAAGCATGAACACACAGAGCTGCCAGACACAGGGGCTTCCTGAGGACAGACAGTGTGGCTGACTCACTGGGCCTCAATCTACTTAAGTAGGATTCTCTGCTTGACCGCTCTCTTTCATGAATACCGAACGGTGAAACGACTGGACATGTTGCCACTATATTGTCTTTGGTGTGTACTGGAATAATTCTTACATTGCCGTCTGCTCATCATGGCAACAAGGACGCTCCAGATACCAGAATGAAACATGTTTCTCCTTCAAAGTCCCCTCAGTTCAGCTGGAAGAGAAAGGACACAAGGAGCTGTGTTTCATAGTACTTGCCTTCCTTGCACTTACAGTTGTCTTTTCGTACTTTGCCGATAGCTGCTTTATTGAGGAAAAGTTGAACTTACTAGGACTGTGATATGGGTTTGTCTTACCTAGCTACCTTAAGATGACTGCACTAACCGTAAGTGGCTGAGGATAAGAGGGTCTGCTAAAAGACTAAAATGTAAATATTGTGTCTGAGCAAGTCTGTTCAATCACCACTCCACCCTCTCTACTCCACCTCAACACCAGAAGACAGTTGCCTCACTTTATTTTGATCAAATCAATTTACCATCTCCATCTCACTCTGTGTCTCAATATCACTTTGCGCCAGCCCGGGCGTATTGTGATTGATTTTGAAAAGAGATGGGGAAATGAAATTGGAATTGAACAGCGCTTTCATTCAGAGCTCGGCCGAGGGGGATCAATGGACAAATCCAGGCATGCGCTCATCAGATTAATTAACAAATTAATTGATTGTTTAAGAGCTGGGTGAGGAAGGGCGTTTCATTTTTTTGAACGAGACGGGTTTAATCAAGTTCTGAAGTCCATGTCTGTGTCTCAAGGGTGTATGGGAGATGCAGGTCAATAAACACAAGACAGAGGAGAGAGGGAATGTGTGTGTGTGTTTGCGTATGTCTGTGTGCATGTGTGTGGAAGATCTGGAACAGGTAGAGACCATGTTGCAGTGAAATTATTTAGAGTAGAGACACTTGGTTGATGGATTTGTATGAGGAAGTCTGTCAGCAGTCTAATCTTGGTGGTCTGGTACTGTACAATATAAGATCGTTTGGTTGGACAGTTTGTATCAGAGAGCCTAAATTGATAGCCTGGATTTTGGGGGTAGGACCCATTTCAGAGACTTCAGGGGTCTTGTTAGTGTTCAGAACTCTGCATTTTAAACCATTTCACCTGCGTTTTATATTGAAAGTAAACAACGTTTTTGTTGCTTCATTATAGTGATCCGGGGCGGCAACTATAGGTTTCCTTCACAGAAAATACATGATTACTTCATCAGATGACAACAGATGCGCAACGCTACTTGGCTAGCAGCCACACAAGTAAATGAGCTTGAACTGAAAAAGCTAAAAGGATGCACGGCCGTCATATTTCTAATGTTTATCATAGAGAGAATGGAGCCAGCTACATTTCCTTCATGTTTTGCTTGAAGTTAATCTTGCATTTTACGGAGAAAGGTGTAGCTACACTGAGAAAAGTACCAGAGAGAAAAGTAGCTCCACATCAGTCAGAGCGCTGTCTGCTGATAGAATGTACATTTGTGAATTCTCATCAAAGTGGAGAAGTA
The DNA here is from genome assembly GCA_030435695.1 of Brachymystax lenok tsinlingensis. NCBI lineage: Eukaryota > Metazoa > Chordata > Actinopteri > Salmoniformes > Salmonidae > Brachymystax > Brachymystax lenok. The sequence goes on from CM059799.1 coordinate 33,533,950, forward strand.
CAACTGAAGCACAACATTTGAAATTACAATAAGAAGCATTTTAAATCTGCGTTTATAAAATGCAGCAAGATATTTATCCACAACCCCTAACAGTGTTTGGATTCATCCCTTTAATAAACACAATTTCAATCCACACATCCCTCACAATGCTGTGCTGATCTCCTGAGCCCTGTAATCTACTGCATCCAATCCACTCAGTCACCTAAGGGACAAATGGATAGAGGGACAGGTTTGAGGTTAGAGGAGGTGTGGGGGATTTATCCAGGTAGTCACCTGTCATCTAGCCTAAAGTGCCCCTGTCATCTAAGGTCACTGTTGGGACTCTGATTGAGTTCTGCCTAGATTTATATCTTAATCCCGGATTAATTTGGGAACCATGTCTTCCTCCAGAGGTCTCAGTAAAACGGCAAACTATCAGCCATCGGTCTGAATGTCTCCTATCTATTAAACACACTGGCCCTGGCAATGCAGCCAAGTGGAGGACGGAAGGAGAGAGATGGACAAGAGCAGCGACTGAGAGAGAAGGAGAAGAGAATGGAGAATACACCAATAGGAGAACCCTTTTCGGTTCCAGGTAGAACCATTTTCGGTCCCAGGTAGAACCCTTTTCGTTCCAGGTAGAACCCTCTGTAGAAAGGATTCTACCTGGAACTAAAAAGGGTTCTTCAAAAGGTTCTCCTGTCGGGAGGAGAATAGCGAGGAGGGAGGGTGGATGAGAGGAGAGGAAAGATGGACTGATGAAGACATGAAAGAGACGATGGGTGGGTGGGGTGGGGGGGTGATCTTATTCGCCACACGTTTGTCTCTGTTTGACTTTAGGTGAGGAAGCAGATGCAACTGTGCACACGTACTATTACTCAGATTTCAGATGAATATGGAACAATCCCACTACGCTACATTAGCAAGCCCCTTTTAGAAGACAGACAGTTCCCCAACACTCTACTGCTACCAGGGTGGGATAACACACACACACAGGTCTGAGGAGACGCCATAGCGGGTGTCTAATGTAGCAAGACCCCGTGCACCTATAGGAGAGTACAGCTAGACCACACTAGACCATGCAGATGTTGTACCCAATGCAGAAGGACCACCACAGACCACCACACCAGACTTACTGCAGACTGACTGACCCAGTGCGTTGGACACCTAATACAGAACAACCACCACCAAAGTACACACACAATAGACCGTGTAGATACTGAACCTTTCACGATACTGCCACCTACATAAATACCTGCCAAATGCAGAGGGAGGGACCACCAAGGACCAAAGTTAGATGTGAACGTTTATTTGTTTTTATTTCTTCAACCAGGTTATTCTCGTTAAGATAATACGTGTTTTTTTCAAGAGAGACGTGGACCAAGACAGCAGCGTGTGTAAGACATGTAGCAACACAACCCCAGTCCATCTTAGGTGCATCCAGGCAGAGACACACCTATTGCTGACAGAGAAACCAAAAACCATAGTGACCTAGTTAAGACACTGTGCAGATATGCAATAACGAAAGGTCACTCCAGAGCATAGGGACCTAAAAATGCAGCAAAACCACACACAGATACAGGACTATACAGATACCCAAATGCGGCAGCCACCCAAGTCCAATCTCAACCACAATGTACAGATGCCTTATGCAGCAAAAGCATCTTGAGAAAAAAAAAACAAGTGCCTGATGCAGCAACCACCTGAAAACTATCCTGCTGACACACCAACATCTGCTACTGTATATGAGAGAGAGAGAGAGAGAGAGAGAGAGAGAGAGAGAGAGAGAGAGAGAGAGAGAGAGATGGATAAAGAGAGAGGAGGAAAGTGGAGAGGTGTGAAATACAGTGAGTGAGTGAGTCGGTAAGAAAAGATGTCTCGTTCTGTAAATCAAACCGTAAAGGAGACAATGAGAGGAAGGTGAATCAGCACCATGTCTACCTCCCTCCACCCTCCACTCTCACCAACCTCTACATTATAAACCTAAACAGGAGGTTAGAAGCATGAAACTACGTTTCCCATTACTACAGTACCTAAATAGGAACACATCTACATTATATGGCCTAACTGCATAATAATAGACGCACCCAAGGGAATTAGGCTACATGTCCCTTTCCTTAAGTATAGCCATGCAGTCCACTGACAGCAAAGGAAGACAACTGTGCATTGTGTCCTACCGCGTTCTACTGTGTACTACTGTGTACTACTGTGTACTATGTCAGCCCACAGCTCTTTCCCCTGAGAGGAACCAATGAACCTTCTCCCTGCGCCCAGAGATAAGACCCAGCCGCTCTCTACCCGGCTCGCTACCCGGCTCGCTACCCGGCTCTCTACCCGGATTTAGTCGTAATGCTGATCTTCATTGGAACTGTCAGCCAAAACGCTACCGCTGCAACCCCAGCACATATGTGGACACACGCACAACACGCGCTCACGCACAAACACACACAAACACAATTTCATAACATAATACCAGGGAGAAATAGAATTTCACTCATCCAGAAAACAACAGCAAACACTGTCAGCTGCAGTCTGCATTTCGGGAGGAATGCATGGGGGACAGTGTGTGTGTGTGTGTGGGGAGGGGGATGCGTGTTCTTTGTGTGAGGGGCCAAGCTGGGGATGTGTGTTGAGTTAAGGACATTGAATGATGATGATGATACATGTGTGGGTGTGAGACGGAGAGAGAAAAAGAGAGTGTGTGCGTGCGTGTGCGTGCGCCATGGTCTGTAGAAGAGTCCATTACTCCCAGTGAGATTTGAAAGCAGAAGACATTAGTGACAGAACACAACTCAGAAGCCCCTCTATTCTCGAAGCCCTCGCCCTTCTCTCTTTCCCGGTCTTCCCTCCTTTTCCTCGAAAAGCAGGTTCGGAACGCCTATGCCCTCCCCACCTCCTGCATCCCATAACCAATTTACTGTCTCTACATGCCCCTTTCATAAACAAACACACTCTCATCATCAGGCCACTGTTTATTCCCATCAACCAGCTCATTCCCTGCATCTCTCTCATACACACAGTCGCACACATGCGCACACACACTATACCCCCCCCCACACACACACACCACATTCATATGCTGAGCATACAGCCCTTATATTCCAGCTTTTTATCTAAACAGTTGGACATCTCTTTGCCTTACATTACCAACCCTGCAAACAGGGTGTGGACGTGAGAGATCACAGAAAGGAGGAGAGAGAGAGAGAGAGAGAGAGTAAAGGGGAGAGAGAATGGGACAAAAAAAAAAAAAACTGAGAAAAAGAAAGTGAGAGACAGAACAGAGGGAGGGAGAGTCCTATAAGACGCAGGCTGTCTCGGGTCTTTTCATAGAGGCCAGACAGCTGGACAGACTACTTATACAGCAATACCCTTCTGTGTCTGGCTCTCTCCCCTGTGCCCCTGAGGCCCCACCCCATGGCTCCTCGCCTGTCTCATTCCCTGTCCCAACGTCTCCCTCTCCCCGTGAAAACGGAGGTGAGAGACCCAAATGGCCTTCAACAACACTCACCTGTCTGCTGAGCGGTTTCAATGGAAGTCAGGGGGAGAAGAAACAAAACAACAAAACACACGGTCTGAACTGAACTCCTCATGTTTTATTTCTCTGTTTTTCTCTCACACACACACACACGCACTCAAGTGAGCAATCATTTTTTTGAAGGATAGGTAAGCAACAAGATACAGGTCTTTCACGTACATACCTCAAACATCATGCACCTTTCTCTATATTACATCATTCGACCTCGGTCTCGTCTCATCATCGGGCTGGATGCCTGGGTGCTGAGAGCGGTTTGGCTTGAAACTCATCTCCCCTCATTCTTAAACGTTCCTCTCGCCTTGTAAAGACCTGCACGTTAATCAAGTTCTGTATTGACTAAACACTGAGGAAACAGAAAGACCAATACTCCAGGCAAACATACAGTATCAGCTGTCAGAACTGCTGTTTGCCGTCTGTCTAAACTATGTACTGTATAGGTACAGCTGCTTAGTTAGAGTCCTAGTCTGTGTTTATACAGAGTGTCTCAGCAGTGTGTGCACGCGGCTTTGCTTTAGCATCTCATTTACGCGCCGCTGGTTTTAATGTTTGCAACAATTACGAGAAACCATCCATTGGATTCAATGTGGACAGTGAATACAATCTAGCTAGCTAGAGGCGCGTGCTAAATTGTGTGTGTGACTGGCAACTTTTTTCTTTGTTCATTTGCTTTGTAAACAAGCCTCACCACTGAGAGTATGAAGATGGTAGTGCGGCTGGAAGAATTTCAGTGAAGGTATGCCTCGGATAATACAGGCTCACCCTGGGGAGCGCTTGTTTGGAAATAATTATCTTACAACAGTCAGAGGGGGACCAAAGGCTTCTTCGGTACGTACGCTGGAGCTGAAACACAGCCGGGAGAGTTGCTTCTGCTGCCCTACTTGCTGAAATGTACTTTGTTACAGTGAGAGCGGGCTCTACTTATGAATCAATACACAGTGATAACGAACGACATTCTTCTACAATTACACCATCCCCTTCCGTCACACCCTCACCTCGAAATGGAGACGTGCATATGGCATGCAATCTCACTCCGGCTAGAACATGCAAACGAGTCCAGGAACAATGGGTGCTCTGCTCTTAGAAACCCGACTCGTATCCCAGAGCCATGGTGAGCACTCCCCCTCCCAACTGTCGAACAGTTTCCTTTGTATGGGGGGGGGGGATACGGTGCGTTCTCCTACAAGGTGCATCATACTACTGCGGTTGTGTCTGTGCACACGCTCCTGATGCAATCGTATACCAATACCAGTTCAAATTTCCCCCAAGTCTCACCACCTCCCTCCTCTCCCCCCTTTTTCCTCTCTTTTCCTCCGCTAGCCCCCTGTAATGCTAAGAAATCCAACAGACCATTCAGGTGATATCAGTTAATACACCATGCCATCAAAGGAGAGAGAGAGAGAGAGAGAGAGAGAGAGAGAGAGAGAGAGAGAGAGAGAGAGAGAGAGAGAGAGAGAGAGAGAGAGAGAGAGAGAGGTGGGACGGGAATAGGCAGCGAGGGTAGTTAGGGTGGACAGAGGGAAACGGAAAAATCTAAAGACAGTGAAAAAGCGAGGGAAGGGAGAGTGTCAGAAAGAACGAGGAGACATAGACAAATGTTAAGTCAATAGGAAATGATGAGTTCCCATGTTTATCCCCCTTCTCTTCCCCTCCCTCCATACAAGCAACCCACGCTTTGTGACCAGGCAGTAATTTACAACATGATAGCCACACTGCTGGGAGACGCACATAAATCCACCTCATCACAATTAATCCAAGGGTAGGCGAAGGACTGCTGCCCTTATATAGGCTAACAGTAAAGAAGTAGAGAGGGCCGGGTCGACTGGACAAAGTGAGATCATACCTAAAATATATGGTAACATTTTGATAAGATAATTAAGCAATGAGGCCCGAGGGGGTGTGGTATATGGTCAACATACCAGGCTAAGGGCTGTTCTTAGGCACAACGCAACGCAGAGTGCCTGGATACAGCCGTTAGCCGTGGTATATTGACCATATACCACAAACCCCTGAGGTGCCTTATTGCTACTATAAACAGGTTACCAACATAATTAGAACAGTAAACAAGTAGTTTTGAATCCTGCATCCTTTCACCCAATCAGCATCCAGGACTCGAATGACCCAGTTTATAATATATATTATAAACTGTATGGTTCGAGCCCTGAATGCTGATTTGGCTGAAAGCCATCCATATCAGATCATATACCCCGGGTATGACAAAACGTTTATTTTTACTGTTGTAATTACGTTGGTAACCAGTTTATAATCACAATAAGGCACCTCTGGGGTTTGTGGTATATGGCCAATATACCATGACTAGGATCTGTGTCCAGGCACTTCGCGTTGTGTCCAGGCACTCCTTAGCCGTGGTATATTGGTCATATACCACACCCCCTTGGGCCTTATTGCTTAAATATACATATAATAAGATCATTTATAATAATATATAATACAGCATTTACTGTCCTTTAAGCTCTGTTATTATAACTATCCCCTGTTTGGTATCTTATCAAGCAACCACAGCATTAGTCAAACAATGACAACACAAGGCAGTACATACTGTATGTTACACACCAGAGCATGAGTATGGGTGGGTACAGCACAAGCTAACAGCTATGAACTACATTCTGAACACCTGACAAAGAATCAGAATGTAGAGCACATGCCTTCAGAATCAGAATCTTCTCAATCACACTCCACCCCCATGCATTCCACATCATGTTCCCAGGGCTCTCTCTCTGTCTATATGTTCCCCTCAGTGCCAATATAACAGGGTCCTTAATTATACTTTTTTTACCTTTATTTAACTAGGCAAGTCAGAAAAGTTATTAACAATGACAGCCTAGGAACAGTGGGTTAACTGCCTTGTTTAGGGGCAGAACAACAGATTTTTACCTTGTCAGCTCGGGGATTCGATCTTGCAACCTTTCGCTTACTAGTCCAACGCTCGAACCACTAGGCTACTTGCCGCACACGAGCTCATTTTGTTTTCTCCCCCTCTATAAGAGGTGCTTTAAGTGGGGCCCCTAATGAAACGGAGAGCTGCAAATAAATGAATGTGAAGTAAAAAACCAACAATCTCCAGACAGGCCTCCCTGGGGATATTAACATATTATCAAATCTAATGTCATTTCTTGGCTGTTCCCTCTATCAACCCCCCCCCTTCGTAATTCATTTAGAGAAGGGAAAATGAAATTAAAGCCCACTCAGGCAACACAAGTGCTACGTTTCACCACGTTGAGATTCGGTTGATTGGTGACTTTAGTGAACTGTGGCATGTGTGGACTGGTGTTGGGTGGTGTGATAACAAAATAAAGTGATTGACAGTAAATGATGGTTTTGCTATACCTTGCTATACCTATAGGCCAGTTGCCAGTGCAGACTAGATATAATAGTGACTATATCCATCAAATCCATGTGACATGGAAAGCTAGAGCACATGGGAGTTGGTCAGATATTGGTGGACAGGCTAGGTGGCGAGATATAGGATTATAGCGTGGAATATGATGAGTTCAGACCCACCCCTGACAGACACACACACACACAAACAAACATGTGTGGGGGCCCTGCGTCTCCTCCCCTCCTGACGGATGTAGCGAGGGGAGGGCCTCATTTGACAAAGTAATTGGTGTGGACTGATTACACCTTGATGATGAATGTGTGATAGAGCCTCAGCAGGGGAGCGAAGGAGACAATTAGGGCCATGTTGATCTCCCCCTACCTTACCCTCTACCTACACTCTACCCTCTGTCTCTCTCCTCTCTCTCTTTCTCTCTTTGTCTCCCTCTCCCCCCTCTCTCTCCGTGTCTCTCTGTCTGTGTGTGTCTCTCTCTGTCTGTATCTTTCTCTCTCTGTGTCTCTCTCTGTCTCTCATGATTGGTCTCCTTATCACCATTAGTATTAATATGCCTCTTCGGGGGACAAAAACGGCATAAATGAATAAAGATGGAAATAAAGAACAAGCAGGATGAGCCTGGCCAACAAGATGGAGTGTCTGGCCCCACAATGCTGCCTTCATTAGTATTAATATGAGTGTAGCTGGGGGACAGGGGGATGAATAAGCGGAGGTGGCGATGAGCAGACGGGGCCATACGGAGCGGAGGAGAGGTGGAGGGATGGAGCGAGGGGGTGAAGTATGTCTGGCTTCACAACGAGGTCAGGGTGATGAATGGCCACGCCTCTCCAGGGCACGGGGATCTGTTTGTGTCGCCTTCGCCTCACGGACACAGCTGGCGACAATGCCGGGCTACAGCTTTGTTTGGTAATTAAGTGGCATACATAGATGCATCCCTTGTCCATCCATCTCTTCCACGGAACAGGCATCTGACACAACGGGAGTAAGGAAGGTGAGGAGGGCAGTGCAGAGCAGGCTAGGTACAGGGAGCGTGCTGGCCACTGCTCTCCTATACTGGAAAATGCAGATTGAAAGCTATATCTGGCTTTGGCTAAATCTGTGCTGTTGTTTGAGACTTATCTTGGTTGTAGGGAGAGGCATGTTATGATCCAAGCTGTTCCAGACTGGTCTGTAAGATATGTGGAGAGAGGGGAGAGAGGCAGAGGAATAGAGAGAAGGAGAGAGAGACAGAGAGAGAGACAGACAGACATAGATTGAGAGAGACATGGAGAGAGAGCAACACGGAGCGAGAGAGACGCGGAGAGAGAGACAGACCGAGAGAGCAAGAGAACAAGAGAGCGAGGTAAGAGTTAGAGTCCAACCACTAACTGATTTAAAGTGCTATTGTAGTGGTTTAGAGCCAGGATATAAAGTCTCATTCCACAGTGAAAGAGAGAGTGACGGAGAGAGGAAAAAATGTATATTGGTAAAAGATCAGGAATTTTCAATTCCATTTTTTGTAATTGTATCATTAATTAAATGACTACACATTTTTATCATTATGCAAAATTACTTATTTTTCACCTCACCCCTTTAATTTTATTGAAGTATGGTATCACTAAATTCATCTTGTCTAACCCTCGATTATCTTAACAAAAGCTTAATTTCATCACATCAGACCTTAAGACTCCAATCTTTCTCCCAGATAAATCCCCAGACACTGTCCTCAATCACTCCTTAGATGAGAAGAATACCTATTCAATTAAAAGCCCACGTAACAATGTAGTGTAAAACCTATAGGGTCAGATAGTTTTGAATCCAGGACTAGATTCAAACTGTGTTCAGGAAAACCGGCCCATACTGTATAAGGCTTATGGAGGAGCACGCGCCACAAATGGTGGTTTCTCAAATGTTCCCATTTCAGAAATACATGACCACATCAATTATAAAAAAAAAATGCTCGCTTATATTTTATTTGACAATAAAACACAGTATGCATGGAACATAAAACCATTTTGGCATCTTTTATTCCACCCGAACCTTATCCAAATAATCTGGACATACAGCAGTCAATGTGTGCCATGAACATACAGTCACCATTTCCTAACATCATGCAGTCATGCAGTGTGGTGAAATCAGTCCTAGCTAGCTCCAGGGACAGAAACCTGACTAGATTTCTCCGTCCCTGTGCTGTCAGATCCAAACCCTCTTATCACAGACCTACACAGTGACATTAGCATTAAGATATGGCCCTCCCGGTGTCTTCTGTCAAATAATGTCTCGATAGGATCACAACCCAACCACCATTTTCATTCTCCAGTAGCAGCAGTTTTACATTAAAAGAGATGGCCAAATAGCAGCATGGAATTACACACACACACACAGTGCGATTGAATTTAAAGACCCACATTGAATTTACCACTAAAACACAAGTAAGATACAAGCAGAACGTACAGAAATCAAAATCTGTCAGACATAAGCCCAGCACAGGATTTAGCTTTTTAACAAATCAATTGATTTCATTTGACAGTAAAATAAATACATATAGCTATGCATAGTAGATCTGAAGGGAACACCCCGATTGTTTTGTCTGTACCCTTGTCGGTATGATGGTGTTGGGTGTACTGGCGTGTACTTTAACAGAAAAACAGTGGGTTGTTCTGGGTAATCCTCCACTCGGAAGTCTGGGACGTGCTGCGTCGCTACCAACGTGTTTCCTGTGTGTGGGGGTCGGGGAGGCTGGGCGAGCCGGCGTGGGAGGCGTTGACAGTGACGGAGATGAGCGCGCGGCAGTAATGGAGTTTACTAGCGGCCAGCGCGTCATGGTGACAGACACCAGTCCCCCAGACACTGTGGGATTTGAAAGAGCTCATTCACTCTCGCTGCTGCTCCGCTCCCCACATGGGAGGTGGGGTCGTGATACACGTACACACACAATGACAAAAATAATATACAAAGTCAAAAACACACTCACGTACGTGAAGATGCATGCGCCCATGTTCACTATTGCAAGCATGCTCACACACACACACACACACACACACACACACACACACACACACACACACACACACACACACACACACACACACACACACTAGCTAGGCAGTGTATTTTTGATAACATGCTCTCTCCATCAGTGGTTAAGTAAGTGAAAAATAACGCCCATATGTCAGAGTACAACTGGTTCCTATCTCTGAATAGTACGTTGTATTGGTTAGGCTATTGTTTAGTGTACACATCTCTAGACGCTGTTGGTCATTTTTGTTTTATATCAGTCAGTTCTGTACGTACCCTCATTCTGGCTGGTACACACACCTACACCAGGCCTATTCACAAACACACACACACACATTCGGGCTAATGTCTCTGGGCCCAGTCGCAGCATGGGTGTCCAGCCTCTCTGCAAGCCTGTCTGGCCAGATTGAATACTGTATGTCCCTGTTAGAGTGTGGGAGTGGGACAGTGTGCCAGCACACACACACACACACACAGAGAGAGAGAGAGAGAGAGAGAGAGAGAGAGAGAGAGAGAGAGAGAGAGAGTGTGACGGTGCCTGATGAACCATCAGGTAGATCCCTGTACTTTTTCGTACCTATGCCGGCCATGCCTGACAGATTTTACTTTGCAACCCAACCCACCTGCATATAGTATAATTGTCCTGAGAACTGATCCGTGACCCACCAAATAACATCATTGTATTTAATTGTTTTTATGACTCCAGAGTAGTAGGCTGGTATTACCCTCCTTGCATTCATTAATTTGTCTGCATGTTTATTCAAGATTTGGATCAAAGGAAAACCGTGCCACAAATTAAGAACCATATCTTTACATTTTTTCAATTAGATGCGTCACATTGGCAACTCAATTTGTCTTCTTACCCAATAAAATCCTATAGACGACATAACAAAACAAGACCTTTACATTCATTATTGTCTAGACAATGAAATAGTTTAGTTGAAACTTAAATAAACAATTCCCAGAATTGAATACAGACTGCAAAAATATTTTTTTTGTAAGCTATACCCAACCTTTTACCAGCCGCACCGGTTTAAACTTGATATTGCCTTCGTATGTTCTAAATTAACGAAAGCCAGAATTAATGCAATAACTGAATTAGCGTATCGTAAACCTGCTTGCACATTTTGCAGGCTGTGTACCCAGTGGTGTAGTGCTATTGTTTTGGTGAGAGAGTGCAAAATAAACATTTAAATTACATCATAATTTCCTCAAAGTTTGCCCTGACAGATGTAGCCTATTGAATATATAATTCTATATGATATACAGTGCCTTCAGAAAGTATTGATACCCCTTGACTTATTCCACATTCCGTTGTGTTATAGCTTGAATTCAAAATGGATTCAATATATTTTGTCTCACCCATCTACACACAATACACCAAAATAACAAAGTGAAAACATGTTTTTAGACATTTTTGCAAATGTACTGAAAATTGAATACAGAAATATCTCAAATATTCACACGAGTCAATACTTTGTAGAAGCACCTTTGGCGGCGATTACAGCTTTGGGTATGTCTGTATCAACTTTGAACATCTGGATTTGGGGATTTTCTTCCATTCTTCCTTGCAGATTTTCTCAAGCTTTGTTGTTAGACGGGGCGCGGCGGTGAACAGCAGTCCTTCCACAGATTTTCAATGGGATTAAAGTCTGGGTTTTGACTGGGCCACTCAAGGACTTTCACATTCTTGTTCTGAAGCCATTCCAGAGTTGCTTTGGATGTATGCTTGGGGTCAAGCATACAGCCCCAGTCCAAGGTAGTTTGCACCCCAGTCCAAGGTAGTTTGCACTCTGAAGTAGGTTCCCCTGTATTTGGCTCCATTCATTGTTCCCTCCGGCAAAGATGGTTGCCTCGCTTCTAGTCCTTAGGAAACTATGCAGTATATTTTATTTTTTATGTATTATTTCTTACTTTGTTAGCCCAGAGGATCTTAAGTGTTATTACGTACAGCCGGGAAGAACTATTGGATATCAGAGTGACGTCACCTTACCAGCACTATGACCAGGAATAGGACTTTCCCGAAGCGGATCCTCTGTTCTCACCACCACCCAGGACATCGGATCTGATTCCAGAGGCCGACCCAAAACAACGTAGGCGCAGAAGAGGTAGACGGAGCGGCCTCCTGGTCAGACTTCAAAAGCGGGTACCCCACCCACCGCTTCCGAGTATATTAGTCGCCAATTTCCTTTTTATAGATAAGGAGGTAGACGAAATTAGGGCAAGGGTTGCTTTCCAGACAGACATCTGGGATTGTAACATTCTCTGTTTTCATGGAAACATGGCTCTCTCGGGATATGTTGTCGGAGTCGGTACAGCCACCGGGATTCTTTATGCATCGGGGGCAACAGAAATAAACATCTCTCTGAGAAGAAGAAGGGCAGGGGTGTATGCTTCATAATTAACGACTCATGGTGTAATCGTAACAACATACAGGAACTCAAGTCCTTTTGTTCACCTGACCTAGAATTCCTTACAATCAAATCCCGACCATACTATCTCCCAAGACAATTCTCGTCAGCTATTATCACAGCCATGTATATCCCTCCCCAAGCCGATACCACAACGGCCCTCAAGGAACTTCACTGGACTCTATGCAAACTGGAAACCATATATCCGAGGCTGCATTTATTGTAGCTGGGGATTTTAACAAAGCAAATTTGAGACAAAGGCTATCTAAATTCTATCAGGATATTGATATACTACTCTAACTTCAGCAATGCATACAAGGCCCTCCCCCGCCAAATCCGACCACAACTCCATTTTGCTCTTTTTTTTTTTTTATAGTTAACCTTTATTTAACTAGTTAAGTCAGTTAAGAACAAATTCTTATTTACAATGACTGGGGAACAGTGGGTTAACTGCCTTGATCAGGTGCAGACCGACCGATTTTTACCTTGTCAGCTCTGGGATTCAATCCAGCAACCTTTCAGTTACTGGCCCAACACTCTAACCACTAGGCTACCTGCCACCCAGTATTTACAGACATATCTCTCCCTATCCCAGTCTGCTGTCCCCACATTCTTCAAGATGGCCACCATTGTTCCTGTACCCAAGAAGGCGAAGGTAACTGAACTAAATGACTATTGCCCCGTAGCACTCACTTCTGTCATCATGAAGTGCTTTGAGAGACTAGTCAAGGATCATATCACCTCCACCTTACCTGCCACCCTAGACCCACTTAAATTTTCATACCGCCCCAATTGGTCCACAGACAATGCAATCGCCATCATACTGCACACCGGCCCTATCCCATCTGGACAAGAGGAATACCTATGTAAGAATGCTGTTCATCAACTACAGCTCAGCATTCAACACCATAGTACCCTCCAAGCTCATCATTAAGCTTGAGGCCCTGGGTCTCAACCCCGCCCTGTGCGATTGGGTCCTGGACTTGAGGGGCCGCTCCCAGGTGGTGAAGGTAGGAAACAACATCTCAACTTCGCTGTTCCTCAACACTGGGGCCCCACAAGGGTGCGTTCTCAGCCTCCTCCTGTACTCCCTGTTCACCCATGACTGCATGGCCATGCATGCCTCCAACTCAATTATCAAGTTTGCAGACGACACAACAGTAGTGGGCTTGATTACCAACAACGGCGAGAGAGCCTACAGGGAGGAGGTGAGGGCACTCAGTGTGTGGTGTCAGGAAAACAACCTCTTACTCAACGTCAACAAAACAAAGGAGATGATCGTGGATTTCAGGCAACAGCAGTGGGAGCACCCCCCATCCACATCGACGGGACAGCAGTGGAGAAGGTGGAAAGTTTTAAGTACCTCGGCGTACACATCACGGACAAACTGAAATGGTTCACCCACACAGACAGTGTGGTGAAGATGGCACAACAGCGCCTCTTCAACCTCAGGAGGCTGAAGAAATGTGTCTTGTCACCGAAAACTCTCACAAACTTTTACAGATGCACAATTGAGAGCATTCTGTTGGGCTGTATCACCGCCTGGTACGGCAACGGCACCGCCAACAACAGCAAGGCTCTCCAGAGGGTGGTGCGGTCTGCACAACGCACAACCGGATGCAAACTGCCTGCCCTCCAGGACACCTACAGCACCCGATGTCACAGAAAGGCCAAAAAGATCATCAAGGACAACAACCACCCGAGCCACTGCCTGTACACCCACTGCTACCATCCAGAAGGGAAATTGAATATTTTTATGGAATATCTACATAGGCGTACAGAGGCCCATTATCAGCAACCATCACTCCTGTGTTCCAATGGCACGTTGTGTTAGCTAACCCAAGTTTATAATTTGAAAAGGCTAGTTGATCATTAGAAAACCATTGTGTAATTATGTTAGCACAGCTGAAAACTGGTTTTCTGATTAAAGAAGCAATAAAACTGTCCTTCTTTAGAACACAGACACTGGGCAGAGGAACTCTGCCTAGAGGGCCAGCATGTTTTCATTTGTGACTTCAGTGAGTTCCCCATTATGGGATATTGTGTGCAGATGGGTTGAGAAAAAAATATTTAATCCAGGCTGTAACACAACAAAATGTGGAATAAGTCAAGGTGTATGAATACTTTCTGAAGCCACTGTATATCATTAGCCTATAATATATGCATAAAATGCATCTGCCAATTGCAACATCTGCCTATACCCATACATATTGTCTCAAGAAATTGTTTTATTTTTACTACCCTCAATCACCAGTCAGGCATAGCCTACCACATTTCAAAATAGGCCATCATCACTGTCAATTGTGAATGATAAATACTCACGATTTACCGGTTAAATGTCCAAACTGCATCTGCATGCCAATCATTTGATTGATCTCAATCAGTTTTTAATGGGAATTAGCATTTAGATCTCCTTGAATGACTGTTTGGTGAGCGAATAAGAGCAGATGGTGTTAAACTATTAGCCTTTCTTGTGTTCTGTTTCAATCAAAGCATAAATCCTGCTGCATTTCTTATTTATTTTTTTACTATTCCGCTTCAGCTAACCATCCTAACATATAATTAGAGATTAGGTGTTTGTGGTGTAACAGTGACGTTATAGTCCTACTATGCTATGGTGTTATATTTGGTTCTGTTATGTAACATGCACATTAATCATTATGTAATCTTGTAAGACATTGATTCAGCTTTGATCTAACTTTACAATAATTTGCATTATAACCGGTCTACAACTATGTGCTATTTGTAGGCTATAGCCTAATATAAATACACATACAGTACATTTAGCTTAATATCATTGCACTGTTTGTGTGGAGAGCTTTTTGTTGCGAGTAGGCATTTCATTGTATGGTGTAGCTTAAATATACTTTGATTTGATTAGCTTCAACAACATAGCCTATTACAGAATTAAAAAAAAACAGAGGTGAACTATCAATTCATAATGTATTTGCATAGATTAAACATGCTATCAAATCAATTGACCAAGTAGTGAACAGAAATCATTACTATGTAGAATTGCAGGAAATTCATTTTAAAACTGACATAAAATCAAGGTTTTGATGTGGTGTATTAATGCATCGCAATAAACTATAACCGTAATGCAGTATTACCTCAAATTGGACCAATTCACATTTCCAATTGCTCA
This sequence comes from Brachymystax lenok tsinlingensis, assembly GCA_030435695.1. Lineage (NCBI taxonomy): Eukaryota > Metazoa > Chordata > Actinopteri > Salmoniformes > Salmonidae > Brachymystax > Brachymystax lenok. The sequence goes on from CM059799.1 coordinate 33,549,369, forward strand.
CCCTGACATACCAAGCTAGAACGAGCACTGCGTCTCAACCAATAGCCAATGTAGGCTAAATATTCCAAGCAGGGCTACAGCAAGTTTTAGAAAGGGCCAGGATCATCGGGCTTTCGGTTTCCTCTGCAAAACGGTGTCGCCAGGGCCGGCGCCAGAATCAATCAAATGGACGGGCAGAATCAAATGGACCTCTTGTGTGCGCTGGCGCATGCACACATTTTGTTAATGGGTGTTACAATAACGACAATAGGCAGCTAGTGAGTTTCACATTTGGGGAAGCTTACAATTATTTATCCTACCATCTGCTTGCCAGTTATGATTATGTTTATATGCGCATTTTTAATGAAGTTTGATTTCAATAATAACATGTTTGTTTATCAAAAGTATTGTCATGTGTTTAATAATAACATCTGAATTAAAATGATACAAATCTTAAGGTTAAAATTCAACTAACGCAAGAGCACCAGCATTCGCCATAGGGACACATCACATGAATCTCTCTACGACTGTCTTCCTCCCTTTCTATCTGTCTTGACTTGAGCTACCGCTAGTGAAGTGCTACTCTGCAAACAACGTTTCCTCTCCAAGAATGAGAAAGGTACTGAAATACATGCACTAACATAAATTAATGTAACCAAATTACATTTACTAGGCCTACTGGTGACATATGAAATTGATGAAAAATAAACAATCAAAGGGCAAACAATTTACATGAAACAATGAATGTGCAAGAATTGGCAGCAGACAGCGGAACACATTCTGAAGAATGTGCATTCCGGGGAGACATGTCCATATCTTTGCCACACACACTCCTTCATTTCTTATTGTCTCAACATCTTAAATTACAATTCAATAATCAGGTAGGCCTATTGACACGCACGCTGCCCAGATTGCTGGCTTCCCAAATAGGCATAGTCCTATGCACTTGTGATTTGAAACAATCAACAGCTATTTAAAAAATAAATAAAGCTTATGATTCTCTGTTGCTATGTCAGGCTCTCTGGTGAAGTATTTTTAATGGTTTTATTTGGACAGGAGTAATTATATAATTTTTGCAAAATATCAATTTACTTTAGGGGAAGCCAGCATCCGAACAGTTTACCGTGCACCCGCCTACTTTCCTTTCCAATTCGCAAGTGGCTGAAACCAGAGATCAATATATAATGACGAGATGCTCATGTCTCCACCCTAACAACGCAAGTCGTTGTCCCAAAGAAAGGAACGCAGGAGACAAGCTTTGGTCTGCATATAATGCCCATAGAAACACACTGAGTTTATTCAGGACAGATTTAGGTGTTGAGAGCCCTCTTGCTTTGCCTCTTCCTCTCTGCTGAAACTAACGAGCAAAACATCGCCCCTCTGTCGTACTAAATGTGGCCCATGTATCTGATGCTGTCTGGCCAGAAACAGTATTGCATGCCATACTGCTTTTGTCCAGACTGCATCAGATACACGGTCTACAGATACTGTACGGAGACAGTGGGGCGCTGTTTCGCTTGCTCGGGTGCTTTATCTGATATTAATGTGTCTTTCTGTCGGGGTGCCTTGACCGGCAGCGAAACAGTTCATTCAGCCTCATTTACTGCCTTGAAAAAATACATAGCTGATATTGCTGACTTGCTTAAACAAATATGGTTTCTACTGACAATTGAGATGTACAAACTATGGCATAAAGGGACAACGAGCGGATAAGAGGCAATCCGTAATTTCGATTAAGACATTAATGAGCGAGCTAGGATGGACATTGTCAATAACTATTTGTTCAGCACTTTTTAAACAGTATTCTCCCTGTACACCAAGTCAAAACCGTACATATCTCGCTGGCATATTACATCATTTTTGAAGCAGCATACAAGACATTTTTGGACTCACCTTGTTGTGCTGTGCTCACTTGAACAGGAAGGTGGCGCGACGGTCCTTCGTGGGCAAATTTTGTCATCAAAGTCTGGCCTTCTCTGGATTTATGCTGCTTTCAAGACAACTGGGAACTATGAGAAAAACAAGGTTGAATCATGATGAGGTCAGTGATCTTCAGGTAGGAGTTTTAGAAACAGGCCCGAGGACACGACTTGCAATTCCGAGTTGGATGACCATTCAAAATGTATTTTCCCAGTCAGAGCTCGTTTCTTTTCAGAGTTCCCAGTTGTCTTGAACTCATTGAAGTCTGAGATTTCCCAGTTCCGAGTTTCCAGTTGTTTTGAACGCGGCAGAAGTCATGCTGGATTGACAGCATGGCCAATGTATTCAACCTTTTCTGGTCCATGGTGTGTTGTGAGTGAATGTTTATAATTTTAAGCTTGGAAAAGAGACCCTTCAACCCAGACTTGGACCCACAGATTCACTCCACTGAGTAGCAGGCTAGTGATTGGTTTGCAAAGCTTGCAGATAGCCACCGGTTCCTTCCAAACCACTCATTGTTGAATTTACGATTTATAACTTGTTGTGTAATGTTTATGTCCAATGGCTGATGAGCACCAATACGTTTTATCTATAATTTCTCTTCATTATTTCTCTTCACATAACAGGGATTGAAAAGGATTTGCCAGTCGACTAGATTCATGATGATGACTGCTAGCTTGCTAGCTAAGATTTTGAAAGCTACTGTAGATATAACGTGATTTGACGTCATTTTATCTGTGGCCAATGACCTTGAGCCTTCATGGATGGGCACTTCTAATGTAACTCTATGGCAGCACCTGAATTTTTTTTAGCTCTACCGTAGATTTCGCGGTGACGTAGTGCCCCCATGAGTGACAGAACACTGAGCCAATCACGGCGCAACAAGAGAACATTACCAACTACTACGCTCCATATTTTCCGCTGGCTGCCCCACCACCACAGAAAGCACTGAGCTAGGCTGAAACACCTGCATTTTGGAGCTGCCTAGAAAGCAAAAAAGAGACCATGTTTGTATGCAGCTTTATTAACTCAATTATTTATTTATTGTTTGCAAACTGATATGTGACACAGATTAATGCCCCAAAAATATGCAATACAGGCAAAAATAAAATCATGTTTGCCTGATGTATCAGGTGTGTGCACTTGGACTGTGCTGCAGCCTTGTCCGCTACTGACGTGCCTTAAAACCTGTGCTTGTGAACCCGGCGCTTTCTCATGTTGTTCATAAGACTGGATCGGAACTGCTGGTGATTATTTTTCAACGGTCTGATTGTCCAAAGTGGTCAAGCCTCTGACGGGCCTCCGCAGTGCACACACACAGCCTACAGTTCATCATTCTCACCACCTTCAGAGGGAAAACAGGGAAGAAACCACCATATACCTACCTCTAGGCTGCTATGCATATTTGGTTTGTCATTCTATAGCTTTTATTTGAATTTTTGTGGTAATTTCTTTTGAATTTATCAGAATTTATTTTCCAGAAATAGTTTTACCAGTGTAGGCCCCACCAAACAATGTTACATTGTCATGAGAGACGGACAACATAATCTTTAGCACTGGTTTCGTACTAGTTACATAAGATAGTTTGTTGATTTTGCTAATATGGGCACTTTTGGATGTTAAATGTTTTTGAGAATGAAACCTACTTAAACTGCTTTTTATCTATCTGAAAATGTTCTTCACTCTGTCTGGAAACAGGATCTAATAGTGGCTGAGACTATACTATTTAAGAATAAAGATTTTTATCGGTTTTATACTTTAGTTGAAAACGAAATTACAGAAATTGTGCCTAAGGTATTTTATATAACATTTCCATGTTTTTTTTTACTATTTGGAAGTTTTCTTAATTATATGTATTCATCATTGTCATGTCTAAATGTCCATATACAGTTGAGGGGGTAAAAATAACGTGATTGGACTACAGCTCAGGATTCACCTGGTCAGTCTATGTCATGAAAAGTGCAGGTGTTCATAATGTTTTGTATACTCAGTGTATATACAGTTGAAGTCGGAAGTTTACATACAACTTAGCCAAATACATTTAAACTCAGTTTTTCACAATTCCTGACATTTAATCCTAGAAAAAATATTCCCTGACTTAGGTCAGTTAGGATTACCACTTTATTTTAAGATTGTGAGATGTCAGAATAATAGTAGAGAGAATTATTTACTTCAGCTTTTACTTTCATCACATTCCCAGTGGGTCAGAAGTTTACATACACTCAATTAGTATTTGGTAGCATTGCCTTTAAATTGTTTAACTTGGGTCAAACGTTTTGGGTAGCCTTCCACAAGCTTCCCACAATAAAGTTGGGTGAATTTTGTCCCATTCCTCCTGACAGAGCTGGTGTAACTGAGTCAGGTTTGTAGGCCTCCTTGCTCGCACACACCTTTTCAGTTCTGCCTACACATTTCTATAGGATTGAGGTCGGGGCTTTGTGATGGCCATTCCAATACCTTGACTTTGTTGTCCTTAAGCCATTTTTCCACAACTTTGGAAGTATGCTTGAGGTTATTGTCCATTTGGAAGACCAATTTGCGACCAAGCTTTAACTTCCTGACTGATGTCTTGAGATGTTGCTTCAATATATCCACATAATTGTTCTTCCTCATGATGCCATCTATTTTGTGAAGTGCACCAGTCCCTCCTGCAGCAAAGCACCCCCACGACATGATGCTACCACCCCCGTGCTTCACAGTTGGGATAGTGTTCTTCGGCTTGCAAGCATCCCCCCTTTTCCTCCAAACATAACGATGGTCATTATGGCCAAACAGTTCTACTTTTGTTTCATCAGACCAGAGGACATTTCTCCAAAAAGTACGATCTTTGTCCCTATGTGCAGTTTCAAACCGTAGTCTGGCTTTTTTTATGGCGGTTTTGGAGCAGTGGCTTCTTCCTTGCTGAGAGGCCTTTCATGTTATGTCAATATAGGACTTGTTTTACTGTGGATATAGATACTTTTGTATAGATACCTGTGTCCTCCAGCATCTTCACAAGGACCTTTGCTGTTGTTCTGGAACTGATTTGCACTTTTCTAACCAAAGTACGTTCAACTCTAGGAGACAGAACGCGTCTCCTTCCTGAGCGGTATGACGGCTGCGTGGTCCCATGGTGTTTATACTTGCGTACTATTGTTTGTACAGATGAACGTGGTACCTTCAGGTGTTCCCAGAGATGAACCAAACTTGTGGAGGTCTACAATTCTTTTTCTGGGGTCTTGGCTGATTTCTTTTGATTTTCCCATGATGTCAAGGAAAGAGGCACTGAGTATGAAGGTAGGCCTTGAAATACATCCACAGGTACACCTCCAATTGACTCAAATCATGTCAATTAGCCTATCAGAAGCTTCTAAAGCCATGACATCATTTTCGGGAATTTTCCAAGCTGTTTAAAGGCACAGTCAACTTAGTGTATGTAAACTTCTGACCCACTGGAATTGTGATACAGTGAATTATAATTGACATAATCTGTAAACAATTGTTGGAAAAATTACTTGTGTCATGCACAAAGTAGATGTCCTAACCGACTTGCCAAAACTATAGTGTTAACAAGAATTTTGTGGAGTGGTTGAAAAACGAGTTTTAACGACTCCAACCTAAGTGTATGTAAACTTCCGACTTCAACTGTATGCCTTGATGATACTCAGAAACATATATTTACCACATCAAAATCTTGTTAATGACTTAGCGTTGTGGTAATGACAGTGTTGTGGAAATTACATTTCATATGATGAAAAACATTGTCATGTCACAATTGTACATGTTTCATTTTATTGAACATATAGAACACACCATTCAAAACTTTAAAAAACAAAGGTTACTTAATATATTTTAGAACCATTTTGGGATTCAATGCATTTGACAGAAATACATGTACAAGGTTGGAAACACTGGTTTTAGAAGGCTAATTGATCATTAGAAAACCATTTTGCAATTAAGTTAGCACAGCTGAAAATTGTTGTTCCGATTAAAGAAGCAATAAAACTGTCCTTCTTTAGACCAGTTGAGTATCTGGAGCATCAGCATTTGTGGGTTCGATTTCAGGCTCAAAATGGCCAGAAACAAAGACCTTTCTTCTGAAACTCGTCAGCCTATTCTTGTTCTGAGAAATGAAGGTTATTCCATGTGAGAATTGCCAAGAAACTGAAGATCTCGTACAACACTGTGTACTACTCCCTTCACAGAACAGCGCAAACTAGCTCTAACCAGAATAGAAAGATGAGTGGGAGGCCCCGGTGCACAACTGAGCAAGAGAACAAGTATATTAGAGTGTCTAGTTTGAGAAACAGGTGCCTCACAAGTCCTCACCTGGCAGCTTCATTAAATAGTACCCGCAAAACACCAGTCTCAACATTAACAGTGAAGAGGCGATTCCGGGATGCTGGCCTTCGTACAGTAATGGCTAAAAACTGCAGGGAGAAGGAAACATTTTATTACCTAGGCAAGTCAGTTAAGAACAAATTCTTATTTTCAATGATGGCCTATGAACAGTGGGTTTCTGCCTTGTTCAGGGGCAGAATGACAGATTTTTATCTTGTTAGCTCGGGGATTTGATCTTGCAACCTTTCAGTTACTAGTCCAACGCTCTAACCACTAGGCTACCTGCCGCTTAGAGTTTGAGAGGTTCTAGTTCTTAAATAAGAGAACACTATAGTTAGATCGTACTACTACATTCCACACCGTTCTTCCACTTCGTATAATCAAAACCACCAAAGTGCAATGTGTCTTGCAAAGTCTTGTTGTAGTCTTATTTAATTGTCGCTGGTCTGCATTGCACTGAATTTAATGTCATTATTTGATTTACTTTTGTTGCATGTTATTTTGGCATTCATTCATGTCACATATCTGTTTGCAAACTATGTAAAAACAAATGTATTGAGTGAATAAAGCCACATACAAACATTGTTTCTTTCTTGCTTTCTTGAGTAAGGCAGCTCCATAATTCAGGTGTTTTAGCCTAGCTCAGTGCTTTCTGTGGTCAAATCAAATCATATTTTATTTGTCACATGCGCCGACTACAACAGGTGTAGACCTTACCGTGAAATACTTACTTACAAGCCTTTAACCAACAATGCAGTTCAAGAAAGAGTTAAAAAAATATTTACTAAATAAACTAAAGTGAATTTTTCTAAAAGTAACAAGAATTACATAACAATAACGAGGCTATATACAGGGGGTACCGGTACTGCTGTTAAGGAGCCTTTTGGTCATAGAATAGGCTGTGTCATCGTTGTCGGGGATCAGGCCTACCACTGTTGTGTTGTCAGCAAACTTAATGATGGTGTTGGAGTCGTGCTTGGCCATGCAGTCGTGGGTGAACAGGGAATACAGGAGGGGACTAATGACGCACCCGAGGGGCTCCAGTGCTGAGGATCAGCGTGGCAAATGTGTTGGTACCTACCCTTACCATCTGGGGGCGGCCCGTCAGGAAGTCCAGGATCCAGTTGCAGAGGGAGGTGTTTAGTCCCAGGATCCTTAGCTTAGTGATGAGCTTTATGGGCACTATGTTGTTGAACACTGAGCTGTAGTCAATGAACAGCATTCTATCATATGTGTTCCTTTTGTCCAGGTGGGAAAGGGCAGTGTGGAGTTCGAATGAGATTGTGTAGGCGTTGGTAATCATCTCTGTTGCGCCGTGATTGGCTCAGTGTTCTGTCACTCATGGGGACACTACATCACCGCAGAATCTATAGGGAGCGCTAGGCAGTTCAAGCGCCCTTGGGTGATCCCATAGATTTACATTTACAAGGCTCAAGGTCATTGGCCACAGATAAAATTTATCATGTCAACATCATACTTTCTAAATCTTAGCTAGCAAGCTAGACAAGCAGTCATCATCATGATTCACGTCTACAATCTACTGACAAATCCTTTTCAATCCTTGTCATGTGAAGAGAAATTATAGATAAACGTATTGGTGCTCATCGGCCACTGGACATAAACATTACACAACAAGTCTGAAATCGCTAATTCAACAATGAGTGGTTTGGAAGGAATCAGGGGCTAACTAAACTCAGCAAAAAAAGAAACTGCCCTTTTTCAGGACCCTGTCTTTCACAGATCTTCATTGTAAAGGGTTTAAACACTGTTTATTATGCTTGTTCAATGAGCCATAAACAATTAATGAACATGCACCTGTGGAACGGTCGTTAAGACACTAACAGCTTACAGACGGTAGGCAATTAAGGTCACAGTTATGAAAACTTAGAACACTAAAGAGGCCTTTCTACTGACTCTGAAAAACACCAAAGGAAAGATGCCCAGGGTCCCTGCTCTGCGTGAACGTGCCTTAGGCATGCTGCAAGGAGGCATGAGGACTGCAGATGTGGCCAGGGCAATACATTGCAATGTCCATACTGTGAGACGCCTAAGACAGCGATACAGGGAGACAGGACGGACAGCTGATCGTCCTCGCAGTGGCAGACCACAACACCTGCACAGGATCGGTACATCCGAACATCACACCTACGGGGACAGGTACAGGATGGCAACAAAAACTGCCCGAGTTACACCAGGAACGCACAATCCCTCCATCAGTGCTCAGACTGTCCTTAATAGGCTGAGAGAGGCTGGACTGAAGGCCTGTAGGCCTGTTGTAAGGCAGGTCCTCACCAGACATCACCGGCAACAACGTCGCCTATGGGCACAAACCCACCGTCGCGGGACCAGACAGGACTGGCAAAAAGTGCTCTTCACTGATGAGTCGCAATTTTATCTCACCAGGGGGTGATGGTCGGATTTGCGTTTATCGCCGAAGGAATGAGCGTTACACCTGTACTCTGGAACGGGATCGATTTGGAGGTGGAGGGTCCGTCATGGTCTGGGGCAGTGTGTCACAGCATCATCGGACTGAGCTTGTTGTCATTGCAGGCAATCTCAACGCTGTGCATTACAGGGAAGACATCCTTCTCCCTCATGTGGTACCCTTCCTGCAGGCTCATCCTGACATGACCCTCCAGCATGACAATGCCACCAGCCATACTGCTCGTTCTGTGCGTAAATCCTGCAAGACAGGAATGTCAGTGTTCTGCCATGGCCAGCAAAGAGCCCGGATCTCAATCCCATTGAGCACGTCTGGGACCTGTTGGATCGGGGGGTGAGGGCTAGGGCCATTCCCCCCAGAAATGTCTGGGAACTTGCAGGTACCTTGGTGGAAGAGTGGGGTAACATCTCACAGCAAGAACTGACAAATCTGGTGCAGTCCATGAGGAGGAGATGCACTGCAGTACTTAATGCAGCTGGTGGCCACACCAGATACTGACTGTTACTTTTGATTTTGACCCTCCCTTTGTTCAGGGACACATTATTCAATTTCTGTTAGTCACATGTCTGTGGAACTTTTTCAGTTTATGTTAAATTTGCTGAAAATAAACACAGTTGACAGTGAGAGGACGTTTCTTTTTTTGCTGAGTTTACAAGCGTTGCAGGGCAATCACTAATTTGCTTCTCATACCTCCTATTCGGTGTAGAGGGTGTGTGGTCCAAGTCTGCGTTTAAGGATTTAAAACATCTGTCTGAAAGGGTCTCTTTTCCAAGCTTAAAAGGATAAACATTCTCACGCAACATCAAGGGCCAGAAAAGGTTGAATACATTGGCCACGCTGTTAATCCAGCATGACTTCTGCCGCGTTCAAAAACATTGGAAATTCGGAACTGGGACATCTCAGACTTCAGTGAGCTTGTTTTGAACAGTCATCCAACTCATTCCAAGTCGGGAACTCGGGCCTCTTTCTAGAGCTCCGACCTGAAGATCACTGACATCATGATTCAACCTTGTTTTATTCTGAGTTCCCTGTTGCCTTGAAAGACCCATAAATCCAGAGAATGACAGACTTTGATGACAAAGTCTGATGACAAAAGTTGCCCACAAGACCGTCCGCCGCGCCACCTTCCTGTTCAAGCGAGCACAGGACAACAAGGTGAGTTGTTTTGCTTACTTTGTGTATTATAATTAGCTCGTGTGCTTTTCTTGACTAGGATGAGATACTATATAATGTTGTTGGGTCTGTAACCATGTTTGCCAGTCTCTTCCCATTCAAATATTTGTTTTCAAAAAAAAGTTCCAGTTGATATTGCAAGGGTTGTTTTGTTTGTGCAATGCGCTGTCTGTGCGTCGGTATAATGAATAAAAAATTGGGTGCTCATGATTGTATTTCCCTTCCTTTTTAGGCCACATAGGCCTAATAAAATACTTCAAATTGTAGACTAACCAAGTCTCTCTCTCTCTCTCTCTCTCTCTCTCTCTCTCTCTCTCTCTCTCTCTCTCTCTCTCTCTCTCTCTCTCTCTCTCTCTCTCTCTCTCTCTCTCTCTCTCTCTCTCTCTCTCTCTCTCTCTGTGTGGTGACTTAAAGAAGAGTAAGGTGAAGGCCTCAACATCTTACGGAATTTATCGGAACTAACATCTATCTGAATTTCTGTCTGTGTCCATTTTGAAAGTGCTGAACGGACAGGCCTGCCTCGTCGCAGCTCGTTTGTTTGCACTTGTTTTTACTTAGAGCTAAGGGTTAATGATATAAGAATAAACATGATGAATTTACTGATTCATAAATCGAATAATGTTTGTGTATGGTTCAAAACTCAAAACTAATTTTGACGTTCCTTATTAACTGAAGGAGAATGCGGTTCTTATCAACTTACACAAATCCACAAGGAGTCAGTAGTAACCACATTTGTTTAAATCAGCCACATCAGCTATGGTTTTTAAAAAGGCAGTAAATGAGGCTGAATGAACTGTTTCGCTGCCAGACAAGGCTCTGCTGATAGCCAGGTGTAGCGGTGGTAAGGATTCATTCCAAGGTGCTGAAAAGAAAGCTCTGCTAATAGAACAGCTTTATGTAGGCCCTAACAGTTTGTGGGTAGTGTTTATCACCGTTATAGTGCAATTAATATATTGTTTAGTGTTGTGCTTTGCTGGCACGCAAACATTTTTTAAATGCTAACATCGCAACTTGTTATTGCAGACACGATAAAGCTGAGTGACGTTTAATCATGCAACACACATCTTTATGCACCTTGGCCATTGAGCAAGTAGACTAATGTTGATGACAAATTGGTAAGCCTAATTGATTTATTCCAAGATCCATTTTCAAAACCTATAATTATTGGAGCAAAGGGCGATCTGGTGGTGCACCTCAGTTACATAAAGAGATTGAAAAGAATTACTGCGTCTAGCTTTTGGAATATTTAGGAAGTCTACTTTTTTTTGTTGCTTAAACGCAAGCATCAACCATTGTGATCAAGTGCCATTTTCAAGACAATACATTTTACATTATATAAACAAACGTTACATTGTGGTCTTTCATGTAGTCACTTGGAACAGTGTGTTGTACACCACCCCACTCTCCCTCATCCCTCTGAAATGAATCACACAACTGTTTAATAGGCCTGTATTACATAGCTTCCATAGTTAATTCATTCATTAATCCACTAGTCAAAAAGTGTGAATAGCAGTATTGCCAGTGCACCTACTCTGTAGCTGTAAAGGCCATGCATCAGGTCATTGACATGTTTCAGGAACTGTGAAGACAGAGACAAATCATGATTAAGGATTTAGCTCATGAATCTACATACTACAGAAGACCTTCACTAAGTTAGTCAATCTACTAGCCAGGCTAGTCTATGTTGCCCCTCAGCAATCTGGCAGGCAGACGGAGAGAGCAACATTTTGTAGACAGCAAAACATAGGCTATGCATTTCTTAGTCAGCAGACTAACATTAGATAGCTACCGACCCCTTCCCTTTGTGCTGTCCTCCTTCCTTCAATCAACCCAAGCTAACCTTAGATGGTTCTTGAAAAAAATAGAATCAAGAACTGAAAAAGGCAGTTGAGAATTAGGCTACTTACTGTAACAATATCTCTCTTTCTCAAAAATGCATTAAAAACGATTTTCCTCAATGACATACTTCATAATATGATATACACTATACACAGGGTTGGGGAGTAACAGATTAAGGAGGGGTTGCATGTAAGGGAATACAAAAAAAAAGTGAACTGTAATCCGTTACGTTACCAGCAAAAATATTGTAATTATAATTCCGAAACGCCATCTTGTTCTCATTGAGTGGCATACAAATGCGAGCTAGCTAGCTAGCTACTTAGCTTGGCTACACTCATGTAAATGGGAAAATCTCAACAAAAAAATCTCAATCTCAAGTCAAAACAATTAAATTATACATACAATTAACAGGATGCTAGGATGCACTGGGACTGTAGACTAGACAGTGAAGACAAACACACACACACACACACACAGTACATCCGTCATACACATAAATACATGCTGTTAGACACGTTTATCAGTTTATCAGTTTATCCATGACAGGGACAAACTCCACACACACACACACACAAATCAAATAAACCAAACACACTCCCCCAAGACAACAACATATAAACAGAAAGGAGTGAGTGTGACACTGCACATGACAAATATGTCCAGACACACACACACAGAAGACACAAACACTGCAATGTGATTCCGTCCCGATTAAAATCCACTGAATTAAATCTGTGGTAAAAGGCCATGTCAGGAGAGAACTAATGGGATTACCTGTGGTGGAGGAAGATGAACTGGGAAGAAAGAGCGATTGGTTTATATAATGCATTAGGTTTAGACCAGGTCTGAGTCCCAAATGCACCCTATTCCCTATATAGTGCACTACTTTTGACCAGTGCCAATAGGGAATCCCATAGGGCTCTGGTCAAAGGTAGTGCACTACATAGGGAATAGTGTGCCATTTGGGATGCTAGGGCACATATCCTGCTGCAGCTACAGCCATCATGAACTCCCTGGAGAGGTTTCATCATCCAATAAAGACACAGTCAGACCAGAATCCGTCTGCTGCACCCCTGTACCACATACACGCACACACACACACAAACATAAACACCTGATAATGTAATAAATTACTGTTAAGTCCACCCACACAGACATAGGCCTAAGTATCGCTATATTTTATACAGTAGGCTTTGTAATAAATTACTGGCAAACATCATATATGTATGCCATCCTATCCCTAAAATCCACTCACACAGACTCTGGGCTTGTGTCCCAATACTTTATGTCTGATAACCTAAATGTCATAAATGTGTGATAAACACAAAAACAAGTGGCAACTGAAATGGCAGCAAATTTAATAAGAAATTAACATGACAGAACAATCCCCATCAAAATACATCAGTTTAAGCTTCGATCACACATGTCAGATTTCAATACTGGCCGATGTCATAACTCGGGAGGATGTCTTTTCTAGAATGACCCATTGATAATATTTTTACGATATTACCTCAAGAAATGTGTAATTTAACAGAGGGACTAGCACATTTTCCTATTTGTGTGCCTCTTAGTCCAGGGTGCATTGCATGGTGCCGTTGCCAGAGATATTATAGAAAATAAATAGGAATCCATTGAATGAAGGAACGTATAACGCCCCACCCAGCAGACTGTCGACCAATCACGTTGTCATGCTGCGTCATGCGGTTGCTGAGCTAATCATCACGCAAACCCTTCTCAAAGTCAATGTTACGAAATTACGTAATGTCACGATTCCATAGCTATACGATATTACAGATACCAAGTTAAGTATCTCACATCACTGATTCGTTTTTTTATATTGTCCTTCTTGTTAACAAAATTTGTGCTGATGTTGGGTTTTTGAGCAAGCACCCATTCCCTCCTTGAGGCCCATTGCCGTAGCATGGGCAACGTTTCCCATCTACTCAAAAGTATATCTGCCATTGCGAATGTTAGACTCCACTCTCTGAGGCACAGGTTGAACATGGTGAGATTGTAGACTCCTAAATTGATAGTGCAGGTTGTTTAGGTGATTTTACAGACAGCTATAGCTCCTGAGTGGCGCAGTGGTCTAAGGCACTGCATCTCAGTGCTAGAGGTGTCACTAGAGATCCTAGTTCGATTCCAGATTCCTCATTGTAAATAAGAATTTGTTCTTAACTAGTTAAATAAAAATATGCTATTATTGTGTGTAGCTACCTAACTAGGTAGCCAGCCAGCCCATAGAGAGCTATGGATTTTGTGGTCGACTTGAGCTGCAAAATATTTTCCATGTTTCCACCAACCTTATAATGGCAAAATGAAACATTTGTTTACAAAAAATATTTTTCTCACATATTAGTGTTATTTAACACTGTAAATGAAAGGAATGAGTGACTCATAGCTTTCACCTGGGATGCGTTTCAAACTCAAAGTAGACAGCCCTCGGTCCTAAACCCTCAGCCCTTGAATGATGTTTTACTTCGTCACGTCCGAGTGTACATTAAATGTCTCTTGCCCAAGTGAGGGAGAGTGATGATCTTGAAGTTGAGCTTAAAAACAACCAACCTAAAGCTATTAATGTACCTAGTAAGCTAACGTATCTAACTAGCACTCCTGTCAGGTAGCTAGCTACAGTTACCCATAGCTGGCTAGCTAGTTTTATAGTTTGGTCATTTATTCCACTATATTTCAGAATCCTCTAAAATATGTTTATGAATCTAGCTACATTTTATAGGCTCCTCACTACGAGGCTAAGCCAGTTTGCTAAGGCTAAAATCAGTGTATGTATATGTATATGTATATTTGTTTTAAACTAGCTTCATACTTTTTGTCGAAAATACAGCCTTGTTGATTAAATTTGACACTTTGCGAGTTTGACATTGTGGGTCATATCAACCCCGCAAGTGACCAAAGTTCTTCACTCGAGGGCCGAGGCGGCAACGTTAGTGAATTGGACCTCCACTTAGATGACAATCAAACTGCGTCTGGTTTCAATGGCGATTCCCCCAAAGGAAGGTGGCTAGCGCAAGGGCTGAGGGGGTAAAAATAACATGATTGGACTACAGCTCAGGATACACCTGGTCAGTCTATGTCATGAAAAGAGCAGGTGTTCATAATGTTTTGTATACTCAGTGTATATACAGTTGAAGACGGAAGTTTACATACACCTTAGCCAAATACATTTAAACTCAGTCTTTCACAATTCCTGACATTTAATCCTAGTAAAAATTCCCTGTCTTGGGTCAGTTAGGATCACCACCTTATTTTAAGAATGTGAAATGTCAGAATAATAGTAGAATAATAGAGAAAATGATTTATTTCAGCTTTTATTTCTTTCACCACATTCCCAGTGGGTCAGAAGTTTACATACACTCAATTAGTATTTGGTAGCATTGCCTTTAAATTGTTTAACTTGGGACAAATGTTTCAGGTAGCCTTCCACAAGATTCCCACAATAAGTTGGGTGTATTTTGGCCCATTCCTCCTGACAGAGCTGGTGTAACTGAGTCAGGTTTGTAGGCCTCCTTGCTCGCACACGCTTTTTCAGTTCTGCCCACAAATTTTCTATAGGATTGAGGTCAGGGCTTTGTGATGGCCACTCCAATACCTTGACTTTGTTGTCCTTAAGCCATTTTGCCACAACTTTGGAAGTATGCTTGGGGTCATTGTCCATTTGGAAGACCCATTTGCGACCAAGCTTCAACTTCCTGACTGATGTCTTGAGATGTTGCTTCAATATATCCACATAATTTGCCATCTATTTTGTGAAGTGCCCAGTCCCTCCTGCAGCAAATCAACCCCACAACATCATGCTGCCACCCCCTTGCTTCACGGTTGGGATGGTGTTATTTGGCTTGCAATCCTCCCCCTTTTTCCTCCAAACATAACCATGGTCATTATGGCCAAACAGTTCTATTTTTGTTTCATCAGACCAGAGGACATTTCTCCAAAAAGTACGATCTTTGTTCCCAGGTGCAGTTGCAAACTGTCTGGCTTTTTTATGGCGGTTTTGGAGCAGTGGCTTCTTCCTTGCCGAGCGGCCTTTCAGGTTATGTCGATATAGGACTCGTTTTACTGTGGATATAGATACATTTGTACATGTTTCTTCCAGCATCTTCACAAGGTCCTTTGCTGTTGTTCTGGGATTGATTTGCACTTTTCTAACCAAAGTACATTCATCTCTTGGAGACAGAACGCGTCTCCTTCCTGAGCGGTATGACGGCTGTGTGGTCCCATGGTGTTTATACTTGCGTACTATTGTTTGTACAGATGAACGTGGTACCTTCAGGCGTTTGGAAATTGCTCCCAAGGATGAAGCAGACTTGTGGAGGTCTACAATTTCTTTTTTGGGGTCTTGGTTGATTTCTTTTGATTTTCCCATGATGTCAAGCAAAGAGACACAGAGTTGAAAGGTAGGCCTTGAAATACATCCACAGGTACACCTCCAATTGACTCAAACAATGTCAATTAGCCTATCAGAAGCTTCTAAAGCCATGACATCATTTTCAGAGAATTTTCCAAGCTGATTAAAGGCACAGTCAACTTAGTGTATGTAAACTTCTGACCCAGTGGAATTGTGATACAGTGAATAATAATTTACATAATCTGCCTGTAAACAATTGTTGGAAAAGTTTCTTGTGTCATGCACAAAGTAGATGTCCTAACCGACTTGTGCTAACCGACAAACTACAGTTTGTTAACAAGAAATTCGTGGAGTGGATGAAAAATGAGTTTTAATGACTCCAACCTTCCGACTTCAACTGTATATATATTACAATTTTTTCAGTGGTGGCCACGATTTAGCAGCGCCGGTGCGCCGCTGTACATCATCCAGAGTCACATTTATTTATTTTCCAAGCTACAGCACACAACATTTTACATACACCAGGTTTTTATAGAAAGAAAGAGTTTGGTCTGCTTCTTGCTTTCATTTTTTTACATGGATTTTTTGTTTTGTTTTTGTTGCAGTACTGGCATCATCACAGCCCTAATTTGTACTTTAGAGTGTACAACCCAGTGTCACGACTTCCGCTGAAGTCGGTCCCTCTTCTAGTTCAGGCAGCTACCGGCGGTCGACGTCACCGGAGTTCTAGCCACCACCGATCCATTTCTAATTTTCTGTTTGTCTTTTCTCATCCATCCGACTGGACAACCTGCTGGCCACCCGCGGACGTCCGGATCGGGGTCCGTCAATTCCATCCTCCAGCCTCTCCGCTCCGACCCCTGTGGAGCTGGGAGGTGCTGAGCTCAGGGGGGCCGGAGGAGGGGTCATTCCCTGCACCAGCTGTGGCCACAGAGGACACACTGCTGGTCGGTGTTGGGGGAGCTCTTCAGGGAGTCGAGGCGACAGGCAGAGCACTCTTGTGTCCCCCCAAGTGAGTAAGCACCAGACTCACCCAGAGGCCCCTGTTGCTCACATGTTTTTGTTAGTAAAGTTTCCTGAGTGTTCCCTGCAATCCCAGCATAAGGCGCTAGTAGATTCAGGCGCAGCTGGGAATTTTATTGACCGTTCTTTTGCCCGTAGGTTAGGGATCCCCATTGTGTCTCTTGATGTGTCTTTCCATGTGCATGCCCTAGATAGTCGACCCTTAGGGTCAGGGCTGATTAGGGAGGCCACAGCTTCACTAAGTATGGTGACACAGGGGGGTCATGAGGAGCGTATCAGACTTTTCCTCATTGATTCTCCTGCGTTTCCAGTGGTGCTGGGCATACCCTGGTTGGCCTATCATGACCCCAATATTGCGTGGCATCAGAGGGCTCTCAAGGGGTGGTCACGAGGGTGCTCGGGGAGGTGTGTAGGTGTTTCCATCGGTGCGACTACGGTGGAGAGTCCAGACCAGGTCTCCACCGTGCACATCCCCTCTGAATATGCCGATTTGGCTCTCGCCTTCTGTAAAAAGAGGGCGACTCAATTACCACCACATCGACGAGGGGATTGTGCGATAATTCTCCTGGTAGACGCAGCACTTCCCAGGAGTCACGTGTGTCCTCTGTCACAGGAGGAGACGGCGGCTATGGAAACATATGTCTCCGAATCTCTGGGGCAGGGATGCATTCAGCCCTCCACTTCACCTGCCTCCTCAAGTTTCTTTTTTGTGAAGAAGAAGGATGGAGGTCTGTGCCCGTGTATTGACTATCGAGGGATCAATCGGATCACTGTGAGGTACAGCTACCCGCTGCCTCTCATAGCCAGTGCGATCGAGTCAATACACGGGGCGCGCTTCTTCACAAAATTGGATCTCAGGAGCGCTTACAATCTGGCGCATATCCGGGAGGGAGACGAGTGGAAGACAGCATTTAGTACCACCTCAGGCCACTATGAGTACCTCGTCATGCCGTACGGGTTGAAAAATGCTCCATCAGTCTTCCAATCGTTTGTAGACAAGATCTTCAGGGACCTGCTCTGGCAGGGTGTAGTGGTGTATATCGACGACATATTGATCTACTCCGCTACACGCGCCGAGCATGTGTCCCTGGTGCGCAGGGTGCTTGGTCGACTGTTGGAGCATTACCTGTACGTCAAGGCTGGGAAGTGTCTGTTCTTCCAACAGTCCATCTCTTTCCTAGGATATCGCATTTCCACGTCCGGGGTGGAGATGGAGAGTGACCGCATTTCTGCCGTGTGTAATTGGCCGACTACAACCACGGTAAAGGAGGTGCAGCGGTTCTTAGGGTTTGCCAAATACTACCGGAGGTTTATCCGGGGCTTCGGTCAGGTAGCGGCTCCCATTACCTCACTGCTGAAGGGGGGACCGGTGCGACTGCATTGGTCAGCTGAGGCGGACGTGGGTTTTGGTCACCTGAAGGCTCTGTTTACCTCGGCCCCCGTGCTGGCTCATCCGGATCCCTCTCTGGCATTCATAGTTGCGGTGGACGCGTCCGAGGCTGGGATAGGAGCTGTGCTGTCTCAGCGCTCGGGTACGCCACCAAAACTCCGCCCCTGTGCCTTTTTTTCTAAGAAGCTCAGCTCGGCGGAGCGAAACTATGATGTGGGGGACCGGGAGCTGTTGGCTGTTCTGAGGGCTCTGAAGGCGTGGAAGCGTTGGCTTGAGGGGGCTAAACACTCTTTTCTCATCTGGACTGACCACCGGAATCTGGAGTACATCCGGGCGGCGAGGAGACAGAGCCCTCGCCAGGCAAGGTGGGCCATGTTTTTCACCCGTTTTGATTTCACTCTATCATTCCGACCAGGTTCCCAGAACGCTAAGGCAGATGCGCTGTCCCGGTTGTATGACACAGAGGAGCGGTCCATCGATCCCACTCCCATACTTTCCGCCTCTTGCCTGGTGGCACCGGTGGTATGGGAGCTGGACGAAGATATCGAGCGGGCGGAACATACAGAGCCCACTCAGTGTCCAGCTGGGCGTATGTACGTTCCGTCCGCTGTCCGCGACCGTATGATCGTTTGGGCTCACACATCACGCTCCTCTGGTCATCCAGGTATCGGCCGGACAGTGCGCTGTCTTAGTGAGAAATACTGGTGGCCCACCTTAGCTAAGGATGTGAGGGTTTATGTTTCCTCCTGCTCGGTGTGCACCCAGTACAAGGCGCCTAGGCACCTGCCCAGAGGGAAATTTACAACCCCTACCCATTCCACAGCGGCCGTGGTCACACCTGTCGGTGGATTTTGTGACGGATCTTCCACCGTCACAAGGTAAAACCATGATCCTGGTGGTTGTGGATCGGTTTTCTAAGTCCTGTCGCCTCTTTCCTTTGTCCGGTCTCCCTACGTCTCTACAGACCGCGGAGGCTCTGTTCACCCACGTCTTCCTGCACTACGGGGTGCCTGAGGACATAGTGTCTGATCGGGGTCCCCAGTTCACGTCTAGGGTGTGGAAGGCGTTCATGGAGCGTCTGGGGGTCTCGGTCAATCTTACCCCGAGAGCAACGGGCAGGTGGAAAGAATAAACCAGGATGTGGGTAGGTTTCTGAGGTCATATTGCCAGGACCGGCCGGGGGAGTGGGCGGTTTTCATTCCCTGGGCAGAGATGGCCCAGAACTCACTCTGCCACTCCTCCACTAACCTGTCTCCATTTCAATGTGTTCTGGCACCGTGGCATCAGAGCCAGACCGAGGCTCCTGCGGTGGACGGATGGTTTAGGCGCTCGGAGGAGACCTGGGACGCCGCCCACGTGCATCTGCAACGAGCCGTGAGGCGGCAGAAGGCGAGCGCTGACCGCCACCGCAGTAAGGCCCCGGTGTTCGCACTAGGGGACCGGGTCTGGCTCTCGACCCGAAACCTGCCCCTCCGCCTGCCCTGCCGTAAGCTGGGGCCGCGGTTTGTGGGGCCTTTCAAAGTCCTGAGGAGACTGAACAAGGTTTGTTATAGGTTACAACTTCCCCCAGACTACCGTATTAACCCCTCGTTCCATGTGTCTCTCCTCAGGCCGGTGGTGGCTGGCCCGCTCCAGGGACCTGAGGTTCTGGAGGTTCCTCCGCCCCCTCCGTTGTGTCGTGAGCAGTGTGTTCACTACTGCTGTTAGTAGTTTGTTTTCTTCGAGTAAAGAAGTTTTGTCGCATCTCCGTTTCCTGTGCTTGATTCCGCAAGACCTGCATCACAGAGCCATTACACCCAGATAATGCCTACGTGACAGCCAACATATCTACTCTCTGCATGATTTTCTACAGTGCATGCACAGCCAACCACCTACGAGTCTGTATGACACATGACATATGTACAGCCGACAACCTACAAATCTACCACCTGTATGTAATGATGGTACAACTCTAGTCACGTGCAGTATACTGCCATACAATACTTCCATATAGAATAGCATAGCTCAGGCCAAAAGCAATGCACTCATTTGGTAGTAGTTGAGCCACTTGAGCCACAGTCATTGCCTATAGACAATGGAAAGCCAAGCCAATATGCTCCTCCTCACATCAACCACAGACCCCCTCCACCACTCCCTACTCTATAAACAAACAATCACCCTCTCCATCCACCAGCTCACGGCACTCACAGACATGCAACGCAGCTACAAAAGGGCTCATTTTCAACAAGAGAGAAAGAAAAAGAAAGTGAGAGAGAGAGCAAAAGAGAGAGAGAGCAAAAGAGAGAGAGAGAGAGCAAAAGAGAGAGAGAGCAAAAGAGAGAGAGAGAGAGCAAAAGAGAGAGAGAGAGCAAAAGAGAGAGAGAGAGAGTGAAGCAGAATAATATCACTGGTGACCCCTAGACCATAGAGAGAGAGGCTGATGAAATTACCCTGCTGCTGAATATTGTTTTGAATAGGCAGGCTGCGAGATGGCTACTGCTTGAGGACACACATGGGTGGACAGCCATACACTCTGCAATCGCTCCAGTCATTGAGAGCACTCAGGGAGGAAAATACCCAATCTCACATGGAGAGATAGAGAAGTAGTGGTGGAGAGAGAGCGATAGTGAGACTATAGGAGGGGTAAAGAGAGGGGGAGGAGCAGAGAGAGAGAGCGAGGTCAACTAAATGGCTTTCAGCACCGTTTTCTTCTCTAGTCTCGCCTAGTCTCGTCTTCTCGTTTGGTCTCGACACTGTTAATACTCCTGGAGGTATCGATCTGAGTGAGAAGTGACAGAGAAAACAAGGAGTCATGTCAAGTTTAGTCTGAGACTCAGTCTACTAGTCTGAGTACCAGTCTCTTAAGCTAACATTCCACTTCTTGTCATTGCCAAATACAAGGCTCATGACATGGAGTACAGAGAGTGGATGAGCTAAAGAGACTGGTACCCAGGCTATCAGTCTACCACAATACAGAACAATATGCTACCCATAACACTAACGTTCTTCTCCGGGCCTCAAAGCAATTTCACTATATTAGCAACATTAGCTGTTAGCATCTCTCTTCTGCTCGACTGGGTCAAAGCAGTGAACGAGGTGGCAGCCAGGAGCCCTCATCCCTCCACTCATCCCCCTCTCTCTCACTGCTAACACACTGTCCTCAGGTGCTCTGTATCTGTGTAGCCCTGGGCTATAAACGCTCCACCTCTTCCCTAAAAGTGCGAGGGGGTTTCATCTCTCCCTCTCTCTCGCTCCCTCGTTCCTCGAGTAGCCAAGCAGCCTTGAGCGAGCTGACAGCTTCATGACGGATCAGATCCGTGTTGAAAGGCCGACATCATCGCCGGGGAGTGATCATCACCACCTCGACGTCGCCAGGGGATGATGATGCTCACAGCGACTTCAAAACGTGAAGAGCACGTTCGGGGAAGTGAGAGAATGTGTAAATTGATATCTTGTGCCACAGTGGTTTGATAATATCATGGTGAACAACAATAAGGCACGTATCATCCTGAGGGCCTGGTGAAAAAGAGGCAACAAGACTGCATGAATTCTCCTGAGGACAGGGATGAGAACACGCTCAAACTGCAACTTCCAGTACAGGATCCTTCATCTCTCTCCAACACACACACACACGCACACGCACACACACACACACACACACACACACACACACACACACACACACACACACACACACACAGTACCTGATGTGTCACATATAACTGCATGTGTGTATATGTGTAGCTCGACATAGATTCTTTGATAAGGCAATGACGCACGCACGCGCACACACACACGCGCATTCAACCGCGCACGTATGCACGCACACACAAACAAACACTCACGCACACAAACACCGACACACAGCGTCCTAACAAGCCTTCTACAGAAAAAGGACCTAAGCAACTTTTCCTCTCCCCTCATCTTTCCTTGCCTAGACAGCAGGAGATAAAGTGTCTCTGACACCTGTGTGGGTAAAATGATATTTATGTAGCACGTGGGGGTCATTTGTTAAAGGAAAAAATGGCTTATTATTGGGCCTGCATGATTAGGTGATTTATCCTCTGAGCAGAGTCCCCGTGCTCACTCTGATGTACTCCCAGTACAAATTACCGCCTGCATCTATTAGTGCCATCAAGGTGCTTGGCTCTATTGAGCTATCAGGACTAAAATACTATAAACACCATGATCTGGCCTGGGGGATTTAGATTCAGTCCATTTACTGAGGAGGAAGAGGCCTTGTTATGGCCTTGTAGTTGCCATGACATTTTCGGCTCATGCTAGGCATCTAACCTCTTTTTGATGACCAATTCTATGCACTGAGGTATGTCATATGTAGCTATAAACCATATTATTCCAGAATACAAAAAAAGAGCATTTCAACTAAGTAGTGTTATTAACCCTTCACATTTTTGAAAGATACTACTTGTTCCTGTCACATAGTCTAAGGAAACCGTGAGCCTCTTTAAACATGAACTGTTCATCTTCACCATAACCATTAGAGCCTGAGACCACATTCAAATACGTTTCATAAGAATTGCTCAATAATTCAGAAAATGCCATATTTTGTGATTTTTTACATGGTTCCGTGACATTTGGTGAGCGTGCGTGTATCTGGGCAGTGCATTGTATGCTGCTAAGGAGAACCATGACTGAGGAGATGAGAGATCACCCCACGCTTCATACGCTGGTGGACTCACAATCCCGAACACACACGCACACACAGCGAGGACCTATGGTCCTGCGTTAGTCATTCATTAACTCAGACCACACATTTGACCTAGAAAGCTATTTTGAGGGGCCAACATTTTCTCAGACTGATCTGCTAGTGTCTCTCCGTGTGTGTGTGTGTATATGGCTACCATGAGATGGTGGTCACTGACATCTGACACTGTACTGTAGAAGGGCACCCTCTATAGGTTGGTTAAAGAACTGCATCTCTCCACATGCGCGCACACAAAGAGAAAGAGAAAAACAAGAGACGGCCCCTTCTCTTAGTGAAGTGTGGGCTCTAGTCTGCACAGCTGAGAAAGGGGAGGAGTGATGTCTACCAGGGCATTAGCGAGTCTGTTTAATCACAGAATCTCAACTACCAAAGGAAACAAACAAAAGCTGAACCAGGGGAGAGAGGCAGACAGCGGGAGTCTCTCACTGTTTCACTCCCTCACGGAGGAGAGGAAAGAGAGTTTGGAGTTTTGAGGTTCATGGGCATCTATCTTTCGATCATTCTCTCTCAACTTATTCTATGGAAAGTTCTATAAAAGGGTATTGGTGTATGTGTTGCGCAGGTCCAGAATTCTGTGACTGAACAATAACAGTGGAGATGACTCTCTCCCCTGCATCCACGAGGAGTGTGTGTATATGTGTGTGTGTGTGTCATTCTGTGGATGCTGCTTTTCTAAGTCCCCGTTGAAACCGCCTCGGGCCCCCCTGCTGACACCCGCCGCCCTATTTCACATCAAATACTGTGGATCAACACACGCTCCGCACCCTCGCGCCCTCCATTTCACACTGCTCGCTTCCTCTCACGCACACACACACACACACAGTCTTGTACAACTAACCTTGTGGGGACACACAATTCAGTCCCATTCAAAATCCAATTTTCCCTAAACCTTAACCTGAAAACCTAACCTTAACCGTAAACCTAATCCTAGCTCCTAACCCTAACCCTAAAACTAACCCTAGCTAGAAAAACCTAAACCTAATTCTAACCCTAACACTAAGTTTAAACTTAACCCTAAACCTTCTAGAAATAGCATTTGACCTTCTGGGGACTAACAAAATGTCTCCAGTTGGTCAAATGTTTGTTAGTTAGACTTCTGGTCCCCACAAGTATAGTTAAAAACGTCCACACACACACACACACACACACACACACACACACACACACACACACACACACACACACACACACACACACACACACACACACACACACACACACATCTGGTGGCGCTAGGATATTGAGAGGGATAATCATCATAAACAGTTACTGTATGCATTACTCACAATCATTTCAATCAATAAGAGGATCAACAAAAACGGAGTGTGTGACGCATCACAAACTGCTCTGTTGGAGCCAGTGCATAAACCGCTATTGATATTTTAAGTTGTTTTTGTAATAAAACCCATGCATTTAGGTGTGTGTCAGTGTGCGTTTTGTGAGAGTTCAAGACAGACGAGAGACGGATAGAGAGAGACGGGAGAAACCACCCAACTGAGCTTAGTCACAATAACGTGTCACACATAGTTCTGTCAACACAGGCTGACAGGGGAGAGAGAAGAGAGGGAGATAAGATCTCTCTCTCTCTCTCTCTCTCTCTCTCTCTCTCTCATCAGAAGTGAGGACTGTAATACACTCGCAGTGGCCCTTCAGACACACTGGACTGAGGAGCTGTTTAGTATGGGTACAATGTACTCAGGTATATTACATTGTATTGAGAATCTCCTGAGAACGAAGACTGATTAATCCCCAGATTTTCAACACTGCTAGGTGTAAAACCATGACTCATTGTGTAACGAAGTGAAAATGATAGTTTTGGGACAAAGCGATTATGTCTGAGTCTGACTGGAAAATGGTGATTCAGGGAGCAGGGTGATATGATTTATGACAAATCTTCAATAGCCAAAAACATTGGAAAACTGAATCAGGAATAGCATGCAAATTGTAAGCCGAAAATTGACTAGACTATTCAAATGAGTGTGTTTTGTATTTCAGACACTACTTCCACACTTTAAAAACATGTGTGCACTAGCTTTAAAGGGAGATCAGTTCATACACTTACCAGTTCTTTCATATGATGAGTCAGAACACTGTTCAGAGGATTACTTCCAATAGCCCTCTTTCTCACACCCAACTGAAGATGAGTTACTCAAATCGGTTTTGATCTTCCATCCGACACCGTAATTGCAATAACGTGGAAACTGAAATTTCCCCCTGTTTAATTTGCACTAGCTCAACCACTGCTGTATCTCTCTCTACCCATCGCTCACTCTCCCTCCCTCTCTTGCCTTTTTACCACCCACACAATTCAGTAAATTGCAATTTCCAGGGTGCCTTATTGAAGTCCATGATTAGTGAGCTGTTACACTCTGAGAGAGAAAGAGAGAGAGAGAGGGCGAGAGAGAGAGAGGGTGCTGGAGAGAGAGAGACAGAGAGAGAGGGCGTGGGAGAGAGAGAGGGTGCGGGAGAGAGAGAGACAGAGAGAGAGAGAGGGAGAGAGGGCGTGGGAGAGAGAGAGGGCGCGGGAGAGAGAGAGGGTGTGGGAGAGAGAGAGACAGAAAGAGAGGGCGTGGGAGAGAGAGAGGGTGCGGGAGAGAGAGAGGGCGCGGGAGAGAGAGAGACAGAGAGAGAGAGAGGGCGTGGGAGAGAAAGGAGGTGCGGGAGAGAGAGAGGGCGCGGGAGAGAGGGCGCGAGGGAGAGAGAGGGCGCGGGAGAAAGCGAGAGAGAGAGATGGGACGAGAGGGCGCGAGAGAGAGCGAGAGAGAGCGAGAGGGCGCGAGAGAGAGAGATGGGGCGAGAGAATTAATGCTTTAGTAGGTCCTTATACAGTATACTGTTATAGCGAATTGAACTATCACTGTAGGGTGAGTGCACATTGTCTAACATCTCCCTGTTGCTACAGGGTTGACATGGTAGCCAGGCAGCGAGATCTAAAGTGAGACTGGAGGGCAACACCAGGCAGAAAGAAAAACAACAGTGCTGCTGAAGACACGGACAAAGAGCTTTCCCCCTCTCCTGTTCCCTGACACGGCTAATAAATCACAGAGACGCAATCAATCAGCAGGCGGCAATGGCGCCTCAAGATCGATTCCCAATGCCACTACCTCTGAAGGAACATGAAACACACCCAGCGACACTCTTCCTCTCATCCACACACACACACACACAAAGACACACACAACCACCAACATATAAACAATCACTCACTGACGTGTCAAATAATATGACAAACCCTTCCTTTGCTAGCACTCTGCTTGCCTTGGCTAGTGAAGCAGATACTTAATTAAATCTCATTGTGACATTCCTGGTCAGATGAAGGTTAAAATGAATGCCTATACACTCTTAGAAAACAAGGTGCTAAGTAGAACCATAATAGGGTTCTTTGGTTTGTCCCCATAGGGGAACCGTTTTTGGTGCTAAGTTGAACCCTTTGCAGAATCCTCCAACTGAGATTTTGGGAAAACCAGGGAATTTATATAAAAGTCCCTGAATTTTGCAATCCTAATAATAACATACATGAATTGACACTGGATGAAAAGGTAAAAGAGAAGAATAACACATTCACCCAGTCACGTTAGCCAAATCTTCAAACTACAGCCATATTAACCAATCAACTTATTCCTACTAAGATTAAAAACAGATACAATGAAGGTTTCCACAAATCAGGATTAGCGTCAGTTCGAATTAGTCACTCAATTCAGGAAGTTATTTGAATACAAAATTAAATGGAAAAGCTTTTAAAATACATAGCTTCTCCTTTTCGGTTTCTTGATAAATCATTGAAAATGGATGCCATTTATTAAATTATTGCATTGGAATATCAGTTCATTTCCTGAATTGATTGACTTCAATTAGAATTGGAATTGACCCAAACCTTGCCACAAGTGTAAACCTCGCCCATCTTCTAGACTCAAGCGAACACTATTTGAACCCAGGTCTACATCACACAAACTTGACAGTAGATAAAAGGAAATAAGAGGAACACTTCCTCCCTGCGGAGACACATTAGCTATTGGCATTGATAAGATGATTGATTGCAAGCTTCAACTCCTCAGCAGAACTTCTTGAAAACTCGACTGGCTCTTTTGGCCCTGACCCTCAGAAAATCCCCATACTAGCACATTGATTCTGTGTGGAACGGTAGCTCGCCGCCTCCCCACTCTGCGGAGGAAGTCGCGTTCAAACACTCAGCGCCAAAGCCCCGAGGATTGTGCCGGAATTTTATTTTTAACACATTCGTAATTTAATTACTTCATCTATTAATTACATCGCGCTGACTTCAGTTTGAACTCGCGAAAGGGCTACAGATTCTGGGACGTTACGATTTGCCTTGGCACCAAAACACTACTTCTGAGGAACTCCGAGACGGGTGTTTTTTTTTTACTTGGGTCTGTAAGTCTCCGTCTGAAGACTTCTTCTATCATCTAATAGAATGGGCGTTCATATTCATTTACAGTCTCCGAGATAGTGCTCAAGACAATATGTAATAATTATACACCATAATATGTCATATCTGCTTGAGACTTTCAACAATACATCTCAGGTACATGTTCACATGCATACATATAGGCAAAGCATATGCTCTTACGCTCCCACAGCCAGGCTAAGTGATGAAGTTGAAACAGACAGAGAGCTGCAAATGGCTTCCAGGCTTTTCATCAGTCTGCATTCAGAACGACCTCTTCTGTTATCGCCTGTCTCTGCTATATAGTCAAAAAGGGGCTGTTTTATTTCCCTGGGCATAACATTATGGCTCCTGATTAACATACACAGGCCGATTCACTTGCGAACACACACACATGCACACACAAACACACCCACACGGATACACACACGCTGTGGCTAGCTTCCATCTTCCAAACGCAGGAATGAGCAAACAGACTGGCACACACACACACACACACACACTGCGGCTAGCTTCCATCTTCACTGGCATTTTCCCCCTGCCTGTCAGAGCAGCGGGGTATTGAGAATAATGGAGAGGGAACGTTGAGGGCATTGACTGACAGGTGGAGTAATTCACATGAAGAGGTGACCAGACTGGGCTGCTATCAGAGCAGCAGGTAGACGTCCTGGAGAGAATGTAAACAAGAGTCCTCTCCGTCTGTCCCTCCTCATTCCAGGCATCTGGAGGAGAGGTGGATAGCTGGGTTAGAGGAGGAAGAAAGAGTGGGGGAGTGGAGTGTGGTAAGGGCGAGACTGACAGCAGGGAGAAAAGAGCCCGAAGACAAAGATCTATTTTCTGAGCGCCTGCATTACATGTTCAATGTAAATGACGCTCCTATCCTGTTCCACACACAAAGGATCTCATTCTCATACCTGAGGTATTTTTTTATTTATTTTTACTTAACTAGGCAAGTCAGTTAACAAATTCTTATTTACAATGATGGCCCACCCCGGCCAAACCCTAACCTGGACAACGCTGGGCCAATTGTGCGCCGCCCTATTGGACTCCCAATCACGTCCGGTTGTGATGAATCGAACCAGGGTCTGTAGTGATGCCTCTAGCACTGAGATGCAGTGCCTTAGACCGCTGCGCCATTCAGGAGCCCAGGTATGACATTTGCATCCCCAGTTTCCTCCCTGTCTGTCCCTCTCTTTTCTTCTTTTAAATCCTCCAGCCTCCCCTCATCATCCCCTTTCGGACTATCTCCAAACAACCCCCTCCCCTCTCCCTCTTCCTCCCCATCTCCCTCTTTCTTTCCCTGTGTGTCTGCCCGGCTGCAGTTGATTGATGATGATAGTGTTCTCTCAAGGACAGACGCCTTGTTAGAGACAGACCAGTACATTCGGACTAGGGATTGGGGGAGGTGGGATGAAATTAAAAAGAGCAGAGCTCCCCAATCCCTGCCTTCCTTGGAGCGGGCCCCGGGCCCTGCAGCGTCTCAGGTGAGATAGAACCCTGTCACTGGGGGCTGGAGGGGAGCCGAGGGCAGACCTGGAAGGGGGGTTGGCGAGTGGCTTTGACGGTCCAGACTGGGCTCCTCTGTATCCCCTCCAGTGGGGCTTAGGTGGTTTGGAGGCCTGGCCATCCCACAGACTGACGGACGGACGGGGGTCTGATTAATGATACGGAAGCCGTGGTATTCATCACTGCCCCAGAACCCTGCATGAGAGAGGGGGCCTGGCAAAGGTTCTTTAGTTTTTTTTCCCTCTGTCTTTTTCACTTTCTTTCCTCTGACTAAAAGAGGCACTGGGGTTTGAGAGGAAGGATGGAGGCAGCACAAGGAGGAAGGAGAGATATGCATGACAAAGGATAAGCAGTTGGGAGAGAGAAATAAAAGACAAGGAGAGAAGAAGGAGGGAGTGCTGAAATGAAATGGAGGACAACATCTGCAAATAGCCATTCATTTAGTCACTTGTATGACATGATTTGTAATAAATATAGATGATTATACACGTCTATGAACTGTAAGCTATTAGTAACACATGTAAATTGCTTTGTCTTAATTTACTCATTGGCTTTCTCAATGCCTGATTAAATCTAGTCTGTACATGCAAGGCTGGTTATTGGTTTCATGTCCCCCATTCGCACACACACCCATTAAAAGCTATAACGCCCTACTGAGTATACGGTACTCATCTCCTCTCTAGCTGCTGATAAAGGGGTAGCTGCTGATAAAGATACCAGAAATCTGTTTGATGAGGGCAAGTAAAAAGCCAGCCTTGTTCTCTTCACTCCTGCACTCTAAACACTCCAATAATGAGTGTGAGAACATCATCACCAGCAAGGGTAAAGAAGAGTTAGGATTCCTTTAATACCAACCTCACACACAGCTATACTTGCAAGGACCCATGCACGCACACACACACACACACCCACACAGTTAGATTCGCAAGGACACCCACGCACACACACATCAAACGCAGGTCACTAATTGCAGCAAACATGCTTTCCCAGCCCTGTAACAGATAAACAACTGAATTTCCACCCAGATCTGTGTGCTGCCTTCTGAAGACTCCATACTCTTCCATAGACTCTTCTGAGACTCATGCAACATTTATACCAGTCTGGAAAATGAACTATAGGATTGCTGACTTCATAACTAACATTTACACATCCAACTGACCAAATCAACCCAAGGCGATTAAGAGAGGGGAATATGAAGTTCACACGACGGTTTTATCAAGAGATCCTCAGCTATATTTAAAGTTCTGTGTTTAATATCTTCACATTAAATATTGATAGCTAAATGCCAAACTGGGACCCACAAATTACAGTGGAAAAGGGCGGGTACCAAATTCTGACTGAGGGCTGCAGTGTGGAAGGTTTCAAATAAGTAAATATACGGGGTGATTTTATGACACCATTTCATGGAATCGCACACAATTTTCAGTGTGTTTTATAGCCATCAGACACAGCCATTGATGTCTTTACTGAGCAGACTGCCGGAGCAGAAATAAAGACTACAGAGCCCTCCAGTTCATATTTCACAAGCTTTTTCATGCCTTACACTCTCCATTACTATCCAGTTGCTGCTTTAATAATGAAATAGGCAGTTTCTTTGTCAGTAATCTGTCTTCTTTGCTATTCTTCACTTCAGCCATTTTGGTCTAATATTGGATAAGGCGGGAAGACTTTAACGTATGCCCCACTGGAGGCGAGTCAGAATTTCACTCAGCGATATATGGAGGAATATTAATTACTTGTCACCACATTATTACTCACTCTCATTATGTAGTGTCTGAGCAGCACTGGGGAGGGATGCTAAACAGGTACCAGCCACTTAAGGAGGAAAAACAATAAAGCCTTTGTGTTAGCAACGGGCGGACGGCGGTCACCCTCCCGCCACCAAGGAGAGAGGGGTGGTAAGCTGATAAATAACCTGACCCAAGGGCTCTGGAGCAGCGACTGATATCCAGCGCTTTACCGTGTCACATTGGTGGCCGTTCTCATTAAAAACACATTAACTTCCAGTCCCCAAAGCACGGCTGCCTGCCCGCCGCAGGGACCTATTTAAAGTGGCGTCGGGAATGGAGAGAGGAGAGAGGACTCTGGCTGGCTGTGTCCGAAGAGAGGAGAGGAGGGGTCCTAGAGAGAGATAACTAGCCCTGCCTGTACCCTCGGAGTTCAGGTGTCAGCATTTAATTGATACCGGGCAATTAAAGGCGTTCATCTAACCTTGGGGGGGGGTCAGGCAGGGTGAGAGCCGAGGTGAGAGGGAGGTGGCGTTGGTGCTGGGAAAATACAGGAGTAAGCATTTACTGTAGATCATTAGTAAATAAGTGTAGGGGGGAAGGAGGAAGGGAGAGCGCAGGGTGGAGGCATTTAAAGGCACTGGAGCTTGAGGGCAGGAGGGACAAAGAAAGAGAGGGATGTATGGATGAAGTGGGGGAGTGGGGGAGAGAGGGAGAGAGGGAAAGAAAGTGAGGGGAAAGACAAAGGAGTTGAAGAGGAGGCAGGACGACAGAGGAGAAGGCGAGAGAAAGAGAGAGAGAGCGAGCAAGAGAGTAAAACAAGAGGATGATAAAAGATGGGGCCTGGGTGACAGTCGAATAGATACACTCAGAGGGGAATGAGATGGAAGTGGCAGGGGAGAGCCACAAAATGTTGGACAGGGAGCTAAGTAGACATACAGCGCGGGCGGCGCTGCCTTCTCATCTATTAACACCGCAGTTTCCGCACTCGAGTGGAGAGGAGAAGGCTAAACGAGGGGATACGTGTCACCATCAGCGCACTGTGTCCGTCAATGGGTGACTGGCTGGAAGATGGAGCCAGAAATCTGAGAGGGCAGGGTCAGCTTCATAGAAGAGGAAGGGTCAGCACTACTCAGGTGGGGAGAGGCTCTCCTATTTAATCTAGTCAGACAGTAGAAGGCCCTTTTAGCTAGATGGAATGCTTTCTCAGCACCAGGATAAAGCGGAAGTGCAGACCTACCTACCGGCCTGTACTGTACGTCTGGCTGTGTGAGGTAAGAGGTAGAGTGAGCTGTCCAGGTAAAACCAGCCAACATCAGCAGCTCTCTGCTTGTCTAGCTGGGACTCCAGCCCTGAGGGTGGGCTGAGGTTTGCGTGAGTGGAGATTCTGTGGCTGGAAAAACAACAGGATGGGGCCAGAGAAACAGCTGCAGCAAGCTGCAGAATAGCCTGATGGTAATGAGACATGGAAGTGCATACCTTACGCTGACACCTATGGAATTTTCTCTTCCAATTAATAATACAATTCCCATCCCTCCATCTCCCTCCCTTCATTTTGTGATATACACTACATCAGCCTTTCTTGAAGTATGGGTTGTGACCCAAAGTGGGTCGCGGACCTGTTTTAATGGTGGGTCGCGACGTTTCAGAGTAAATGTATAATTATTTAATGGATTACTGGAATTGATTTGGCCAAGTGCAACTGCGGTCTCTGTTCAGTGCGCTCCCTGCTTAGCAGCGGTCTCTGCTCAGTTTGACAGCTGCGCGAGTGGGAGAGGGAGATGCCCATGTGCTTCGCAGTTTACCGGATATTTTTTTCTGCAATTTTCTTGACGATCACTCCGCTACACACATTCAGCAGCAGATGATGCGCTGTCTGTCACTGACTTGTCATTCCCACTAGCTATCACTCACCAATGTTACCAAATGGACTCATGCTAGCAACAAGTTCTGACTGAGCTCAACCGTCATGAAAAGCCAATACACCGACGCAGTGGCGGTTGTAGCTTGTATGGCTCCCTGGGCGAACACCCCTTCAGCGCCACCCCACCCCTTCAGCGCCTCCCCCCCCAGCGAGTCGGAGTCAGAGGCCGAGCCTTCTCTGGTCTCTACTCCCATTACGGGGTCTGAGACGCCAAAGCCTCCCACCATTAGCTCTGACAAGTTGAAAACCCTAGTCATTGGCGACTCCATTACCCGCAGTATTAGACTTAACACGAATTATCCAGCGATCATACACTATTTACCAGGGGGCAGGGCTACCGACGTTACGGCTAATCTGAAGATGGTGCTGGCTAAAGCTTAAACTGGCGAGTATAGAGAGAATAGGGATATTGCTATCCACATCGGCACCAACGATGGTAGGATGAAACAGTCAGAGGTCACCAAGCGCAACATAGCTTCAGCGTGTAAATCAGCTAGAAAGATGTGTCGGCATCCAGTAATTGTCTCTGGCCCCCTCCCAGTTAGGGGGAGTGATGAGCTCTACAGCAAAGTCTCACAACTCAATTGCTGGTTGAAAACTGTTTTCTGCCCCTCCCAAAATATAGAATTTGTAGATAATTGGCCCTGTTTCTGGGACTCACCTACAAACAGGACCAAGCCTGGCCTGTTGAGGAGTGACGGACTCCATCCTAGCTGGAGGGATGCTCTCATCTTATCTACGAACATAGACAGGTCTCTAACTCCCCTAGCTCCACAATGAGATAGGGTGCAGGCCAGGCAGCAGGCTGTTAGCCAGCCTGCCAGCTTAGTGGAGTCTGCCACTAGCACAGTCAGTGTAGTCAGTTCAGCTATCCCCATTGAGACCGTGTCTGTGCCTCGACCTAGGTTGGTCAAAACTAAACATGGCGGTGTTCGCCTTAGCAATCTTACTGGAATAAAGACCTCCTCCATTCCTTCCATTATTGAAAGAGATTGTGATATCTCACATCTCAAAATAGGGCTACTTAATGTTAGATCCCTCACTTCCAAGGCAGTTATAGTCAATGAACTAATCACTGATCATAATCTTGATGTGATTGGCCTGACTGAAACATGGCTTAAGCCTGATGAATTGACTGTGTTAAATGAGGCCTCACCTCCTGGTTACACTAGTGACCATATCCCCCGAGCATCCCGCAAAGCATGGTGTTGCTAACATTTACAATAGCAAATTTCAATTTACAATTGAGCTTCTAGTCATGAAATCTATGCAGCCTACTCAGTCACTTTTTATAGCTACTGTTTACAGGCTTCCTGGGCCATATACAGCGTTCCTCACTGAGTTCCCTGAATTCCTATCGGACCTTGTAGTCATGGCAGACAATATTCTAATTTGTGGTGACTTTAATATTCACATGGAAAAGTCCACAGACCCCCTACAAAAGGCTTTCGGAGCCATCATCGACTCAGTGGGTTTTGTCCAACATGTCTCCGGACCTACTCACTGCCACAGTCATACTCTGGACCTTGTTTTGTCCCGTGGAATAAGTGTTGTGGTCGGACCACCATTTTCTTACGTTTGCAATCGCAACAAAGAATCTGCTCAGACCCCAACCAAGGATCATCAAAAGTCGTGCTATAAATTCTCGGACAACCCAAAGATCCCTAGATGCCCTTCTAGACTCCCTCCGCCTACCCAAGGACGTCAGGGTACAAAAATCAGGTAACCACCTAACTGAGGAACTCAATTTAACATTGCGCAATACCCTAGATGCAGTCGCACCCCTAAAAACAAAAAACATTTGTCATAAGAAACTAGCTCCCTGGTATATAGAAAATACCCGAGCTCTGAAGCAAGCTTCCAGAAAATTTGAACGGAAATGTCGCTACAACAAACTGGAAGTCTTCCGACTAGCTTGGAAAGACAGTACCGTGCTGTATCGAAGAGTCCTCACTGCTGCTCGATCATTCTATTCTTCCAACTTAATTGAGGAAAATAAGAACAATCCAAAATTAATTTTTGATACTGTCGCAAAGCTAACTAAAAAGCAGCATTCCCCAAGAGAGGATGGCTTTCACTTCAGCAGTGATAATTTCATGAACTTCTTTGAAGAAAAGATCATGATCATTAGAAAGCAAATTACGGCCTCCTCTTTAAATCTGCTTATTCCTCCAAAGCTCAGTTGTCTCTTGACACATTGATGAAAATAATCATGGCTTCTAAACCTTCAAGCTGCATACTGGACCCTATTCCAACTAAACTACTGAAAGAGCTGCTTCCTGTGCTTGGCCCTCCCATGTTGAACATAATAAATGGCTCTCTATCCACCGGATGTGTACCAAACTCACTAAAAGTGGCTGCCATGACTTCAGCCGAAGTCGGCTCCTCTCCTTGTTCGGGCGGCGTTCAGCGGTCGACGTCACCAGTCTTCTAATCATCACAGATCTACTTTTCATTATCCATTTGTCTTGTCTTGTTTTTCACACACCTGGTTTGCATTCCGCATCATTATCTGTTGTGTATTTAATCCTCTGTTTTCCCCCCATGTCCTTGTGTGTCATTGTTTTTTGTGAAGCCGTTTTTTTCTGGCTGGTGCATTTATTATTATGCTTCGCCTGTGTTGCGTATGGCGTGTTATTTGTATTTACGCGTTTAGCGTTTTTGCATGTTTATTTGTTTGAGTAAAGTTCTTGCTCACTCAGTACTGTTCTCCTGCGCCTGACTTTATGCACCAGCTACACACGAGCAAGACTGTGGCAGTAATATTTTTTTAAATTTCATTTTATTTCACCTTTATTTAACCAGGTAGGCAAGTTGAGAACAAGTTCTCATTTACAACTGTGACCTGGCCAAGATAAAGCAAACCAGTTCAACACATACAACAACACAGAGTTACACATGGAAAACAAACATACAGTCAATATTACAGTAGAAAAACAAATCTATATACAATGTGTGAAAATGAGGTAAGATAAGGAAGGTAAGGCAATAAATAGGCCATGGTGGCGAAGTAAATACAATATAGAAATTAAACACTGGAATGATAGATGTGCAGTAGATGAATGTGCAAAGTAGAAAAACTGGGGTGCAAAGGAGCAAGATAAATAAATAAATACGGTCGGGGATGAGGTAGTTGGTTGGGATATTTACAGATGGGCTATATACAGGTGCAGGGGTCTGTGAGCTGCTCTGACAGCTGCTGCTTAAAGCTGGTGAGGGAGATAAGCGTCTCCAGTTTCAGAAATGTTTGTAGTTCGTTCCAGTCATTGGCAGCAGAGAACTGTAAGGAAAGTCGGCCAAAGGAGGAATTGGCTTTGGGGGTGACCAGTGAGATATACCTGCTGGAGCGCGTGCTACGGGTGGGTGCTGCTATGGTGACCAGTGAGCTGAGATAAGGTGGGGCTTTACCTAGCAGGGACTTGTAGATGACCTGGAGCCAGTGGGTTTGGCGACGAGTGTGAAGCGAGGGCTAGCCAACGAGAGCATACAGGTCGCAGTGGTGGGTAGTATATGGGGCTTTGGTGACAAAACGGATGGCACTGTGATAGACTGCATCCAATTTGTGACATCATTGATGTATACAGAGAAGAGAGTCGGCCCAAGAATTGAACCTTATGGCACCCCCATAGAGACTGCCAAAGGCCCGGACAACAGGCCCTCCGATTTGACACACTGAACTCTATCGGAGAAGTAGTTGCTGAACCATGCGAGGCAATCATTTGAAAAACCAAGGCTGTTGAGTCTGCCGATAAGGATGTGGTGAATGAGTCGAAAGCCTTGGCCAGATCAATGAATACGGATGCACAGTAATGTCCCTTATCGATGGCGGTTATGATATCGTTTAGGACCTTGAGCGTGGCTGAGGTGCACCCATGACCAGCTCTGAAACCAGATTGCATAGCGGAGAAGGTATGGTGGGATTCGAAATGGTTGGTAATCTGTTTGTTAACTTGGCTTTCAAAGACCTTATAAAGGCAGGGTAGGATAGATATAGGTCTGTAGCAGTTTGGGTCAAGAGTGTCTCCCCCTTTGAAGAGGGGGATGACCGCAGCTGCTTTCCAGTCTTTGGGAATCTCAGACGACACGAAGGAGAGGTTGAACAGGCTAGTAATAGGGATTGCAACAATTTCGGCAGATAATTTTAGAAAGAAAGGGGCCAGATTGTCTAGCCTGGATGATTTGCAGCTCTTTCAGAACATCAGCTAACTGGATTTGGGAGAAGGAGAAATGGGGGAGGCTTGGGCGAGTTGCTGAGGGGGGTGCAGGGCTGTTGACCGGGGTAGGGGTAGCCAGGTGGAAAGCATGGCCAGCCGTAGAAAAATGCCTATTGAAATACTCAATTATTGTGGATTTATCGGTGGTGACAGCGTTTCCTATCCTCAGTGCAGTGGGCAACTGGGAGGAGGTGCTCTTATTCTCCATGGACTTTACAGTGTCCCAGAACTTTTTTGAGTTTGTGTTACAGGAAGCAAATTTCTGCTTGAAAAAGCTAGCCTTGGCTTTCCTAACTGCCTGTGTATATTGATTCCTGACTTCCCTGAAAAGTTGCATATAACGGGGGCTGTTTGACGCTAATGCAGAACGCAACAGGATGTTTTTGTGCTGGTCAAGGGCAGTCAGGTCTGGAGAGAACCAAGGGCTATATCTGTTCCTGGTTCTTGAATGGGGCATGCTTATTTAAGATGGTGAGGAAGGCACTTTTAAAGAATAACCAGGCATCCTCTACTGACGGGATGAGGTCAATATCCTTCCAGGATACCCGGGCCAGGTCGATTAGAAAGGCCTGCTCACTGAAGTGTTTTAGGGAACGTTTGACAGTAATGAGGGGAGGTCGTTTGACCGCAAACCCATTACGGATGCAGGCAATGAGGCAGTGATCGCTGAGATCTTGGTTGAAAACAGCAGAGGTGTATTTGGAGGGCAAGTTAGTTAGGATGATATCTATGAGGGTGCCCGTGTTTACGGCTTTGGGGTTGTACCTGGTAGGTTAATTGATGATTTGTGTGAGGTTGAGGGCATCAAGCTTAGATTGTAGGATGTCCGGCGTGTTAAGCATGGCCCAGTTTAGGTCACCTAGCAGCACGAGTTCTGAAGATAGATGGGGGGCAATCAGTTCTGGATACAGACCTGGATAGTAAGACAGAACTCTGCAGGCTATCTCTGCAGTAGATTGCAACACCGCCCCCTTTGGCCGTTCTATCTTGTCTGAAAATGTTGTAGTTAGGGATGGAGATTTCAGGGCATAATGTACAGACAAAGGTATGGTAGGACGTGAATACAGTGGAGGTAAACCTAGGCATTGAGTGATGATGAAAGAGATATTGTCTCTAGAAACATTTAAACCAGGTGATGTCATCGCATGTGTGGGTAGTGGAACTGAAGGGTTGGATAAGGTATATTGAGCAGGGCTAGAGGCTCCATAGTGAAATAAGACAATAAACACTAACCAGAACAGCGATGGACAAGGCATATTGACATTGAGGAGAGGCATGCTTAGCCGAGTGATCATAAGGGTCCAGTGAGTAGTGAGGCTGGTTGGGGACACGGCGATTCAGATAGCTAGCCGGGCCAGGGGTAGCAAGCTAGCAGAAGACGGAGGAAGTCTGTTTATAGCCTCATCGTGCGTTTCCGTCGGTAGACCAGTCCGGATGGATTAGTGGGGTTCCGTGTGGTAAAGGGGATCAGTCCAATTGGCAAAATAGGTATAGTGGCCCAAGAAATTGTCCGATGGACCTGTTTAGCTAGCAGCCGATATGCTCTAGACAGCTAACGTTAGCGGGCCGCAGTTAGCTGATGGGCGTTCAGGTGACGTCGCGACGGAGGGGCCAGTTGAATAATTTCCCTCCCTGAAAGCCTGTGTTTCAGACATAAGTTAGTGGATGCCGGCAAATGTTCTACTTTTAAACTCGGACAAAACAGAGATGCTTGTTCTAGGTCTCAAGAAACAAAGAGATCTTCTGTTGAATCTGACATTTAATCTTGATGGTTGTACAGTCGTCTCAAATAAAACTGTGAAGGACCTCGGCGTTACTCTGGACCCTGATCTCTCTTTTGACGAACATATCAAGACTGTTTCAAGGACAGCTTTTTTCCATCTACGTAACATTGCAAAAATCTGAAACTTTCTGTCCAAAAATGATGCAGAAAAATGTATCCATGCTTTTGTCACTTCTAGGTTAGACTACTGCAATGCTCTATTTTCCTCATCTCTTCAGTGGGTCCTATGATTGAGTGTAGTCTGGCCCAGGAGTGTGAACAGTTTTTGCCTGCCTCGCTAACGACGCTTTTTGCCTATTCCCTGCCTGTACCTTAGCCTGTCGGATTTCCTGTTATCAACCTATTGCCTGATCTCCCAGACGACATTACGACGTTACATAGTCACTTTAATTAACTTTACCTACATGTACACACTGCCTCAACTAACCGGTGCCCCCGCACATTGACTCTGTACCGGCACCCCCCTGTATATATTGTTATTTTTTACTGCTCCTCTTTAATTACTTGTTACTTTTATCTCTTATTCTAATCCTTATTTTTTTAAACTGCAGAGTCGGTTAGGGGTTCGTAAGTAAGCATTTCACTGTAAGGTCTACAACTGTTGTATTCGGTGCGTGTGACTAATACAATTTGTTTTGATTTGAAGTCAGTTAAGAACAAATTCTTGTTTACAATGATCCCCTACCCCGGCAAAACCTGGACAACGCTGGGATAATTGTGCGCCGCCCTATGGGACTGCCAATCGCGGCCGGATGTAATACAGCCTGGATCAATCAGTTTATTCCAGTTCAGAATAAAAATGATGACTTCCATTTTAACAGCAACAGCTCCAACCTAGACTTTCTTTCAACAATAATTTCTACAGTAAGAAGTACAGTAGTCTGGATCATTTTTCATCTGCACTGTTACTTAGGGTTGCGCTATCAAAAAGCCTGAGTGCCTGTTCTGTTATGCATCTGTGTGATGTGATCAATCAGTTTGTTCCAGTTCAGAATTTAAATTATTTATTGAATCTTAACAGCAACAGTTCCAACCTAGACAGAAATGTTTATTTATATGGCTATTTCATTTCATTGTTATTTGTTTTTGTCTATATTGCATTTGTTTTAGGCATAAGGGCAATGAAATGTACCAATATTTACATATAGTTGCATATGTTCCTAAGCTTGGGTCCCAGGAAAACACAGAATTTCTAATTTGGGTCCCAGGCTCAAAAAGTTGAAGAACCCCTGCACTACATGAACAACATTTTGTGAACACCTGCTTGTCGTACATCTCATTCCAAAACCATGAGGCATTAATATGGAGTTGGGCCCTCCTTTGGTGCTATAACAGCATCCACTTTTCTGGGAAGGCTTTCCACTAGATGTTGGAAAATTGCTGCGGGGACTTGCTTCCATTCAGCCACAAGAGCATTAGTAAGGTTCGGGAACTGATGTTGGGCGATTAGGCCTGGCTAGCAGTCTGCATTCCAATTCATCCCAAAGGTGTTCGTTGAGCTCCAGGCTTTGTGCTGGCCAGTCCAGTTTTTCCACACCGATCTCGACAAACCATTTCTGTATGGACCTCGCTTTGTGCACAGAGGCATTGTCATGCTGAAACAGGAGAAGGCCTTCCCCAAACTGTTGCCACAAAGTTGGAAGCACAGAATCGTCTAGAATGTCATTGTATGCTGTAGCGTTAAGAGTTCCCTTCACTGGATCTAAGGGGCCTAGCCCGAACCATGAAAAACAGCCCCAGACCATTATTCCTCATCCACCAAACTTTACAGTTGGCACTATGCATTGGGGCAGGTAGTGTTCTCCTGGCATCTGCCAAACCCAGATTTAGTCCGTCGGACTGCTAGATGGTGAAGCGTGTGTAATGAACACGATGGGAGACAGAGAGCTGGTTTCAAGCACAGGGCGCAGCAGGTGTTTATTTGTAAAGGACCACAGGGCAGGCAGACGGTCATACACAGGGGTCCAAAAAGGCAACAGTACAGGCAGGGAAAAGGCTAGTAACGTCGTCCAGGAGATCAGGCAATAGGTTGATAATAGGAAATCCGATAGGCTAAGGTACAGGCAGGGAATAGGCAAAAAGCGTCGTTAGCATGTGAAAAACGGATGTGAAAAATGTTATAAATTGATTTGCATTTTAATGAGGGAAATAAGTATTTTACCCCCTCTCAATCAGAAAGATTTCTGGCTCCCAGGTGTCTTTTATACAGGTAACGAGCTGAGATTAGGAGCACACTTTTAAAGGGAGTGCTCCTAATCTCAGCTTGTTACCTGTATAAAAGACCTGTATAAAAGACACCTGTCCACAGAAGCAAGCAATCAATCAGATTCCAAACTCTCCACCATGGCCAAGACCAAAGAGCTCTCCAAGGATGTCAAGGCTGGAATGGGCTACAAGACCATCGCCAAGCAGTTTGGTGAGAAGGTGACAACAGTTGGTGCGATTATTCGCAAATGGAAGAAACACAAAAGAACTGTCAATCTCCCTCACCTCGTGGAGTTGCAATGATCATGAGAACGGTGAGGAATCAGCCCAGAGGACAATTGGGTAAAAGTGTTGTGGTCAGATGAGACCAAAATGGAGCTCTTTGGCATCAACTCAACTCGCCGTGTTTGGAGGAGGGGGAATGCTGCCTATGACCCCAAGAACACCATCCCCACCGTCAAACATGAAGGTGGAAACATTATGCTTTGGGGGTGTTTTTCTGCTAAGGGGACAGGACAACTTCATTGCATCAAAGGGACGATGGACGGGGCCATGTACCGTCAAATCTTGGATGAGAACCTCCTTCCCTCAGCCAGGGCATTGAAAATGGGTCGTGGATGGATATTCCAGCATGACAATGACCCAAAACACACGGCCAAGGCAACAAAGGAGTGGCTCAAGAAGAAGCACATTAAGGTCCTGGAGTGGCCTAGCCAGTCTCCAGACCTTAATCCCATAGAAAATCTGTGGAGGGAGCTGAAGGTACGAGTTGCCAAACATCAGCCTCGAAACCTTAATGACTTGGAGAAGATCTGCAAAGAAGAGTGGGACAAAATGCTTCCTGAGATGTGTGCAAACCTGGTGGCCAACTACAAGAAACGTCTGACCTCTGTGATTGCCAACAAGGGTTTTGCCACCAAGTACTAAGTCATGTTTTGCAGAGGGGTCAAATACTTATTTCCCTCATTAAATGCAAATCAATTTTATAACATTTTTCACATGCGTTTTTCTGGATTTTTTTGTTGTTATTCGGTCTCTCACTGTTCAAATAAACCTACCATTCAAATGATAGACTGATAATTTCTTTGTCAGTGGGCAAACGTACAAAATCAGCAGGGGATCAAATACTTTTTTCCCTCACTGTATGTGTTTGAGAGTGTTTTTACACTGCTTCAGAGACCAATGGCGGTGAGCTTTACACCACTCCAGCCAAACACCTTGCATTGGGCATGGTGATTTTAGGCTTGTGTGCGGCTGCTCGGCCATGGCGTTGTTTCCAGAGGCAGTTTGGAACTCGGTAGATTTTTGCGTGGATGATTTTCAGCCTCTTCGAGGCTAAGCCGTTGTTGCTCCTAGATGTTTCCACTTCACAATAACGGCACCTACAGTTGACCGGGGCAGCACTAGCAGGGCAGAAATTTGACAAACTAACTTGTTGGAAAGATGGCATCCTATGACGGTGCCACATTGAAAGTCACTGAGCTCTTCATTAAGGACATTCTACTGCCAATGTTTGTCTATAGAAATTGCATGGCTGTGTGCTCAATTTTATACACCTGTTAGCAACCGGTGTGGCTGAAATAGCCACACATTTGAAGGGGTGTCCACATACCTTTGTATATATAGTGTATTGTGGGTACTTCTAGCTCCGAGGGTTCCCATGGGGACTCCCAAAGAGCTCTGACAGAGGTGAGAGGCCTCTAACCCCGATCTCATTCTTTCACTGTTGATTTACTGCTTATGTTTGCTCGACTTTAGAGACTAATATACCGGTATAGGCCTACTGGAAGGAGATAGATGAAATGGTCTCTGACACAGGGGTCAGTGAGTGTGTTTTGTGGAACAGAACATGATGTAGCCTGACAGGGACTGATAACCTCAGTGTTATCCTCCATGTTGTTCATAGCAGAGACGCTCTCCTTTTCAACCCGATTAGCTGGTCCTAAGGTAAGAGAGAAATGCAAGACTTGTAGGCAAAAAAACATGGAGGGGAATAGAATATCTTATTATCACAACATACTGTAACATCTATGATTTTATGTAGCTGTCTGTCATTTCCACTCCTACTCAATTCTGCCATGCCAATCAACCACATAAGAATGAACACATACAGATGTTGAAGCTTGAAAACACACTGTGCATCTGATTGACCACAATTCAAACTTTCTAGCTTCTGAACATCTTCATAAAAACACATTTTACATATCTAATCTCCTAATCCATTATAACAATCGTCTTTATAAACAGGGCAATGAAAATGAAGTGTATTTGCAGTGGGTCTGCCATGGGAAAAGGATTCCACTCATCTTTTAGTCAAAAGCTCACAAACACCTTATAAACCCTAGAAATCACACAATTACAGATTAGACCCCCTCTGACACATTGGTGCAGCTGGCTTCCGGGTTAAGCGGGCGGGTGTTAAGAAGCACAGTTTGGCGGGTTTCGGAGGACGTATGATTCGACCTTCGCCTCCCGAGCCCATTGGGGACTTGCAGTGATAATACGAGATCGGAAAAGGGGGAAAAAGCAACATGTTTTTAGGAAGTCCCATGCCTAAACTATTGAAATGATGGACCTCGCAGGCCATGTGCACTTGAGCGTAGCTATAGGCAAAGATATTTACAACTAACCCAAGATAGACCAGAGCCTGTCATTTCCAATGGGAGCAAATTAATCATAGTGGGTAGAACAAGCTAGTAAGTTAGCAGAGCCAAGAAGGAGCTAGTGAGATCCTATTGGCGCTTTCTAACATTTATTTGCATATTTCCATTAGGGAACACCTACGGACCACAACACTCTGTTTCAAAAGTGAACGCAGTGTTGCGTTTGGTTTGCGGATCTGCACATCTGTACTGAGACTGAGGTAGGCATGGCAGGTAGCACAGATGGGAGTAAGTCTGAGATGGATGAAAGTAGTAGGATTACTGATGAGTCTACCTACACAGCTGTACGGAAGAAAAATAGGAAAAAGCTGGGTAGATGAAAACAGGCAGGGAGATGAGGTACAAGAGAACAAAGTAATGGTGTTTTTTTATGAGCCAACCAGCAAAATGGTACATCCGATATTGTTGTCAAAGGCCATCAAATCAGATATAGGACATGTAAAAGATGGAAGGTGCATAGGGGAAAGGAAAGGTATTGATATTTGCGGTTAATATAGCTCCGAGGGACAAGTTATTGAAAATGGAGGCTCTATATGGAAGTAGGGTGAAATGCCAAATCCCTGGCAGTAGGGCGAAAGTGAGAGGGGTGATTGCGGGAGTACTGATGGAGCAGTGGCGACGTGTCACTCAGTGTAGGTAGTGCTTTCTGTGGTAGTGGGGCAGGCAGCGGAAAATACGGAGCGTAGGGGTTGGTAATGTTCTCTAGTTGCGACGTGATTGGCTCAGTGTT
Organism: Brachymystax lenok tsinlingensis; assembly: GCA_030435695.1. Classification (NCBI taxonomy): domain Eukaryota; kingdom Metazoa; phylum Chordata; class Actinopteri; order Salmoniformes; family Salmonidae; genus Brachymystax; species Brachymystax lenok. The sequence continues at coordinate 33,593,681 of CM059799.1, forward strand.
CTGTCACTCATGGGGACACTACGTCACCGCAAAATCTACAGGTGGAGCTTAAAAATTCAATTAGAAGGGCCCATCCAAGAAGGCTCAAGGTCATTGGCCACAGATAAAATGATGTCAAATCACTTTATATCTAGCGTAGCCGCACCAATGTTTCAATCCCAGGCTGTGTCACAGCCGGCCGTGCCTGGGAGACTCATAGTACGGCGCACAATTTGCTCAGCCTGCGTTAGCGGAGGGTTTGGCGGGCCGGGATGTCCTTGTCTTATTGTGCTCTAGCGAATCCTTGTGGTGGGCAGGTCGGTCGACTTCGGTCGTCAGTTCGACAGTGTTTCCTCTGACAAGTTGATGCGGCTGGCTTCCGGGTTAAGCGAGCAATGTGTCAAGAAGCGGTGCGGCTTCCGTAGGGGAGTTTATGAGACAAGATCATAACTACCAATTGTATATCACGAAAAAGGGGGTAACGCCATGGGCCAGAAAAGTTTGAATACATTGGGCATGCTGTCAATCCAGCATGACTTCTGCCGCGTTAAAAACAACTGGAAACTCAGAACTGGGAAATCTCAGACTTTAGTGAGTTCAAGACAACTGGGAACTTGGATAAAACTAGCTCCGACTGGGAAAACACCGAAAAGAATCCAACTCGGTATTCCAAGTCGAGCCTCTTTCTAGAGCCCACAAGAAGGACTGCCGCGCCACTTTCCTGTTGAAGTGAGCACAGCACAACAAGGTGAGTCCAAAAATGTATTGTATGTTGCTGCATAAATTACGTAATATCCCAGGGGGATATGTATACTGTAGCCAAGAAAGTAATACTAAGTGTATGTTGTGTAGTAAGCTGTTAGTAGCCCATGTGCTCACCCTAATCATTTGGTCCCTTTTCCCCTCATAACTTAGCCTACTGTTTTAACTTAGCCTACCACTACTGATTTGGTGGTGCAAGTCAGTAGTGGTAACTTAGCCTACCACTACTGACTTGGTGGTGCACATTTAGCCTATTGCCTGTTTTAGAGAAAAGTCATCATTGAATATTGTAAACACTTTCATTGTCTGCTTATATGCCCCCTTTATTTATCATATGGTCTTGATTTGGTGTACAGGGAGAATACTGTAGGAATGCCCCATGTTCTGAATTCTGTTGCTGTACATTTCAAAAGCGCTGTCCAAATAGTTATGTTGACTACGTCCGTCCAAGCTCGCTCATTAATGTCTCTAATTGAAATTACGAATTGCCTCTTATCAGCTCGTCGTTCCCTTATGCCATAGTTTATATATCTCAATTGTCAGTAAAAAACACATTTGTTTAAGCAAGAAAAGGGAGGGTGGAGTAGAAAGCATTACAGTGCTGCTAGAGTTTGAAGGGAATCTTCCGGCACGAGTACTGTACATCACCACCTGGGGGCAGCCCGTCAGAAAGTCCAGTGCCCAATCACACAGGGCGAGGTTGAGACCCAGGGCCTCAAGTTAATGATGAGCTTGTAGGGTACTATGGTGTTGAATGATGAGCTGTAGTCAATGAACAGCATTCTTACATAGGTATTCCTCTTGTCCAGGGCAGTGTGCAGTGTGCAGTGTGATGGCGATTGCATCATCTGTGGACCTATTGGGGAAGTATGCAAATTGCAGGTCAGATCAGATAGGTATTGACTTGTTTGTGGAGATGATGGTGCTGTTAATGCAGTTGAAGAGGATGGGAGTGGTGGTAAGCTTTTACTGGGTTAAAGCTCATGTGGGTGTGGAGGGCAATGAGAAGGCCGATGTCACAACACATTGTGTGCCCTCAAGCCCCTACTATGCTACCACATATATATAACACAAAATCCATGTGTACGTGTGTATATAGTATGTATGTTATCGTGTGCGTGTATATTCATGTGTCTGTGCCTGTGTTGCTTCACTGTCCCCGCTGTTCCATAAAGTGCATTTTTTTTTGTCTAATGTTACTGCTTGCATGAGTTACTTGATGTGGAATAGAATTCCATGTAGTCATGGCTCTTTGTGGTACTGTGGGCCTCCCATAGTCTGATCTGTACTTGGGGACTGTGAAGAGACCTCTGGTGGCATGTCTTGTGGGGTATGCATGGGTGTCCGAGCTGTGTGCCAGTAGTTCAAGCAGACAGCTCGGTGCATTCAACATGTCAATACCTCTCACAAATACAAGTACTGATGAACTCAATCTCTCCTCCACTTTGGGCAGGAGAGATTGACATGCATATTATTCATGTTAGCTCTCTGTGTACATCCAAGGGCCAGCTGTGCTGCCCTGTTCTGAGCCAATTGCATGTTTCCTAAGTCCCTCTTTGTGGCACCTGACCACAAGACTGAACAGTAGTCCAGGTGCAACAAAACTAGGGCCTGTGGGATCTGCCTTGTTGATAGTGCTGTTAAGAAGACAGACCTTTCCCCATCTTAGCTACTATTGTATCAATATGTTTTGACCATGACAGTTTACAATCCAGGGTTACTCCAAGCAGTTTAGTCACCTCAACTTGCTCAATTTCCACATTATTCATTGCAATACTTAGTATTGTGTTCTGTTAGACAGGTAACTGTTAGACAGGTGGCTAAGAGTGCTGTGAGGAGAGAGGGGGTACATATTCAGGTCCCGCTGGGCCGCAGGGAAGTCAAGTCCTTGATCCGGGCAAAAGGGAGTGGAGATGCTATTAGTAAAGGGAGGCAATTTCATTGCGTGCACCGGTCAGTAAAGGAAGAGTTGGGGAGTAGACTACGGTTCGGGCACACAGGTTTGAATGCCACATTGTGGATGATAGGGAGACATGAAACAGGTCTGTGTGATGAGTGTTTACTGGAGGAAACAGTGGAGCATGTGTTGATATTTTGTGAACTGCATGACAAAGATAGGGAGAGATTGTGTGAAACGGTTAGAGAGGCTGGATGCGGTTGGGGTTTGGGTGGTGTAGTGGTGGGAGGAAAGGGGAGGGAAGTGGTGTCTAGGGCTCTATTTCACTTTCTTAGAGGAACAGGAATAATTAATAGAATTGAATGTAAGTAAGCCACACCCATTTCCCCTGATTAGTATGTTATATATGTTCCCTCTGTTCCCTCTGTGGGTTATTGTTCCCATGTCCATTGGTCATGTGAGTACCTATGCGTTGGTGCAGCTGTTATGCTGCGTGCTTTATATATTGTGTTTTACGGGTATCGTCCCATGTCGTTCAACAAGGTTTAGCCTAGCTCTTTTGTTTGGGAACAGCCCAGTGTTTTTGTATACGTGTTTGTTTTGGGTGTATAAAAAAAACCTATTGTGTATTCCTGCGCCTGTCTCCAAATTCTTTATACCATCGTGACAATTACACCGTGATTCCAAAAACGTCATCAGTGTGCTTTAGGACCATGCCGACTCCTTAGAGCGGTCAGATAGGCTGTTTGGATGTTTCAGTCGGCTGTATTTAGGACCGCACCGACACCACAGAGCAGGCGGAGAGGCTATGTGAAGGAAACGCTTCTGAAAGGCTGGCTGGACCAGCACGGAAAGTTGAACAGAGGCAGCTGCTGTCAGTCTGTATGTGTTGCGTTGTAAAAGCAAGCAGAGCAGAAACTGGCTGTTTCATCCCCTCTTGACTGAGGTGAATGAATTAGCTAGCTAGTAGCTACCACAGCCAGTTCAGCTCTAGCCTGTAGCTATCTGTCAGATAGATAGTAATAGTAGCCATCTCATATCGCTAACAGCTGTTGTTTGTATGTTTTGTAATGTTTTGTAGCTTTTTTGTCCCGTTTCAACAGAAGCAAAGGAACTTCGCCTGTTGATGTACCGTTAGAGAGAGAGCTGGCCGAAAGTAAGTATTCTTTTTGCCTAATTTACACTAGACTTGAATCAAATGATGAAACCAGCATCTACCATAGCTAAAGAACAGCAGCTTAAGCTTAAAGCTACACTCTGGGATCTGGGAAAAATGGTCATCTCAATTATTGAACCATTGATTCTATTCTTGGATAATATAATGTATAAATGTACACCAAGGTATTTTTTTGTCATGCCTCGTCTTAGGAGGATCAGATGGTGACTGGTCTCAGCAAAGTCAGGCAGCCAGGGAAGACCAGTCTGTGACAGAGCTGAAGTGAATTTTTGCAGATACAACATGTTATTCTCCCTATGCAGCAAACACTGGACAAGCCAGATGCTTCAAAGATTGAAACTATTTTAAGAAAGTCTGACAAACCTCCAAAGTTGATTTCCAAACTGTACCAAGGGTTGATAGAGGCTTTTCCCGATGACACAAAGCATGTAAAACAAAAATGTGAGGAAGACCTGGTAGAAGCTATTAATAAAGATGAATGGATAGAAATACTGTATGTTTGAATGCCCGGCCACGTGCATATAATCTCAGACATAAATTATTGCAGTTTAAGACCATTCATAGAACATACTATATGCCAGTGTAACTGAATAACATGCACTCAGACATGCCATTCCTCTGCTGGAGGTGTAAAACACAAAAGGGGACATATTTGCATATATTGTAGTTTTGTGAAGGCTGGCTGAGTACAGTGCCTTGCGAAAGTATTCACCCGCTTGGAATTTTTTCTATTTTGTTGCCTAAAAACCTGGAATTAAAATAGTTTTTTGGGGGGTTTGTATCATTTGATTTACACAACATGCCTACCACTTTGAAGATGCAAAATATTTTTTTATTGTGCAACAAACAAGAAATAAGACAAAAAAACTGAGAACTTGAGTGTGCATAACTATTTACCCCCCCAAAGTCAATACTTTGTAGAGCCACCTTTTGCAGCAATTTCAGCTGCAAGTCTCTTGGGATATGTCTCTATAAGCTTGGCACATCTAGCAACTGGGATTTTTGCTCATTCTTCAAGGCAAAACTGCTCCATCTCCTTCAAGTTAGATGGGTTCCTGCTGGTGTACAGCAATCTTTAAATCATACCACAGATTCTCAATTGGATTGAGGTCTGGGCTTTGACTAGGCCATTTCAAGACATTTAAATGTTTCCCCTTAAACCACTCGATCGTTGCTTTAGCAGTATGCTTAGGGTCATTGTCCTGCTGGAAGGTGAACATCCGTCCCAGTCTCAAATCTCTGGAAGACTGAAACAGGTTTCCCTCAAGAATTTCCCTGTATTTAGCGCCATCCATCATTCCTTCAATTCTGACCAGTTTCCCAGTCCCTGCCGATGGTGTTCTCGGGGTGATGAGAGGTGTTGGGTTTGCGCCAGACATAGCGTTTTCCTTGATGTCCAAAAAGCTCAATTTTAGTCTCATCTGACCAGAGTCTCCCACATGCCTTTTGGCGAACACCAAACATGTTTGCTTATTTCTTTCTTTAAGCAATGGCTTTTTTCTGGCTACTCTTCCGTAAAGCCCAGCTCTGTGGAGTGTTGTCCTAAAAGTTGTCCTATGGACAGATATTCCAATCTTCGCTGTGGAGCTTTGCAGATCCTTCAGGGTTATCTTTGGTCTCTTTGTTGCCTCTGATTAATGGCCTCCTTGCCTGGTCCGTGAGTTTTGGTGGGCGGTCCTCTCTTGGCAGGTTTGTTGTGGTGCCATAGTCTTTCCATTTTTTTATAATGGATTTAATGGTGCTCCGTGTGATGTTCAAAGTTTCTGATATTTTTTTATTACCCAACCCTGATCTGTACTTCTCCACAACTTTGTCCCTGACCTGTCTAGAGCTCTTTGGTCTTCATGGTGCCGCTTGCTTGGTGGTGCCCCTTGCTTAGCGGTGTTGCAGACTCTGGGGCCTTTCAGAACAGGTGCATATATACTGTGATCATGTGACAGATCATGTGACTCTTAGATTGCACACATGTGGACTTTATTTAATTAATTATGTGACTTCTGAAGATAATTGGTTGCACCAGATCTTATTTAGGGGCTTCATAGCGAAGGGGGTGAATACATATACACGCACCACTTTTCCATTTGTTATTTTATTAGAATTCTTTTTGAAACAATAAAAAAAAATCATTTCACTTCAATTTTGACTATTTTGTGTATGTCCATTACATGAAATACAAATAAAAATCGATTTAATCGATTCTCCCTTTTCCCTGTTTTTGTTTGCTTGTAAATGTTGATACCGGAGATTGTTATCAAATGAAACTGCTTAACATGCCCACGTCAGGGGAGACCTATTTAGGCAATCCCTAGCTGCTTGGCTGCTCAGTCCTGGCGTCCAGTGGGTTGTCACTCTGGCCTTCGCCTAACACACCTAAAACCAATAAGTGAATGTTTCACTAAGATCCTAAATCTGAGTAAGGTGTGTTGGGTTGGGGAGCTGCAGGATGGTAGACCCCTAGGGGCAGGACAGGGTGACCCAGCTATATTTGGTGTAAAAGTAAAAAGAACTCTACAATACTATTAGGCCTATGAGAGTAATTATATGGAGGATGTGCTGTTTCTGTGTGTTAATATATATGTGTAGTTGTGTAGTTGTATGTGTTTTTTTGTAGTTTTTTTTACTTTTGTTTCCAAACCTTTCCTTTGGGAAAAATCAAATACAAAATTGCCCGCCCAGGTGGCTTGGGCTCGCTGGGCGGTCTGGCTGAAATTTGATACAGAGGATGTCTTAATAAAGTTAGATTTGTTAGGGTATTAGCTAAAGGTGCAACACAATATTGATTATTGAATTACCTTTGATCTAGTTCAGTCTTACCCCTAAACATATTTAATAATGATCTCTTACCTAGCTTGATGACTAGGGGCATTTTTGCTTTTTTTAGTGTTCTAAATAGTGACAGCTAGAAGGGCCATGGGTCATATTGGATTGTGTAGAAATGCAGGAAATTAGCTTTCGATGCCCTCCAAAAATCTGGGGGAGAACCCCCTGACCCCTTGCCAGGTTATGCCCCCCCCCGACTTCTAAAACCAATGTTGCACCCCTGCACTCTAGTACATGTGATCTGCCAACTCAATCCCGAAAAATAACAAGAAGCAGAGAATGCCTACTCTGTGAAGTGCGTGTGTGCAGTAACTCAATTCGCCCTTGCACTCCTTCTACACAACACAATTTTTGTAAACTTTGGCAAAGGATAAAGTCTACAAAATGCAGTCCAATCTGTTTGTTAGAGATTTTAATTTTGGAAAAAGAAAACTGTATGGAGATCAAATGTTTCATCAATGAGAATATTTGCAGAATGTAGTCCAAAATCTATCTCGCTCCATCTTCTCCCACTGCCGGTCACTGGGCTTCCTCTCATCACCATATTTGGTAGTGTGTGGAAACGCCAACCGGATGCTTCACATTTACACACCCGTTGAAATATCTGGCTCATTGTTCTATCTGTGCTATTAGCCTACTAGGTGGTGGGCCGAAGTCGGTCGTACCCCTTCATGGGAGGAGATGTTTTTTTGTATATGACAGTAAGTCATTCTTATGATGACTATGAAATATGTTGGCACCTTCAATTCTTGCACTTTTTCTGATAAAAAGTATATTTCAACACTGTCTACACAGGAAAATGTGCCAAACTGCTAAACTTGGAACCAATCAGAACTCCCGTACATAACCAACGTAATAAAGGCAGGCAATAGCCTGCTTCTATCTACGATGTAAACACAGCCTCTTGTGAAAACGCGAGCTGCTGTCTGATGAAGAGGAACAGATACTGTAGCTAGCTCTCAAAGACTGAAATAAGATAAATATCTGTTTTCGAGTGCACTTGAAATATGCAGCATGAAATTTTGGAACCCTTGATCGTATGAAGTGGTAACTTTGTTGACCATTTAGCCAATTTATCGAAAGATAGCCAATGTTACAGTTTAACTAGCCTAGCCAGCTACTGGAAATGTCAATTTGTGTTAAATTAGCTATCGCTCTGTCAGTGATAAAAAAATGATTTATCACATTTTGGCATGATTATACCCAACATGACCAAAGGTATGTGGACACTTGGTCGTCAAACATCTCATTCCAAAATCATGTGCATTAATATGGAGTTGATCCGCTGCTATAACAGCCTCCACTCCACAGATTTGTTAGGGTATTAGTTAAAGGTGCAACACAATATTGATTATTGAATTACCTTTGATCTAGTTCAGTCTTACCCCTAAACATATTTAATAATGATCTCTTACCTAGCTTGATGACTGGGGGCATTTTCTGGGAAGGCTTTCCACTAGATGTTGGAACAGTGCTGTGGGGACTGGCTTCCATTCAGCCACAAGAGCATACTGTAACTAAGGTTGGGCACTGATGTTGGGCATTTAGGCCTGGCTCGCAATTGGTGTTCCAATTCATCCCAAAGGTGTTCAATGGGGTTGAGGTGAGGGCTCTGTGCAAGCCAGTCATGTTCTTCCACACTGATCTCGAAAAAACATTTCTGTATGGACCTCGCTTTGTGCACTGGGGCATTGTCACGCTGAAACAGGAAAGGGCCTTCTGTTGCCACAAAGCTGCAAGCACAGAATTTTCTAGAATGTTATTGTATGCTGTAGTGTTAAGATTTCCCTTCACTGGAACTAAGGGGCCTAGCCCGAACCATGAAAAACAGCCCCAGACCATTATTCCTCCTCCACCACCAAACTTTATAGTTGGCACTATGCATTTGGGAAGTTAGCGTTCTCCTGGCATCCGCGAAACTCTATCGGACTTCCATATGGTGAAGCGTGATTCATCACTCCAAAGAATGCATTTCCACTGCTCCAGAGTTCAATGACGGTGAGCTTTACACCACTCCAGCCAAAGCTTGGCATTGAGCTTGGTGATCTTAGGCTTCTGCGGCTGCTCATTTCATTAAGCTCCCGACTGACAGTTATTTTGCTGACGTTGCTTCCAGAGGCAGTTTGGAACCCAGTAGTGAGTGTTGCAACAGAGGACAGACGATTTTTACGCGCTACGTGCTTCAGCACTCGCCGGTCCCGTTCTGTGAGCTTGTATGGCCTACCACCTTGCAGCCGAGCCGTTGTTGCTCCTAGACCTTTCCACTTCACAACAACAGCACTTACAGTTGACCAGGAAGCTCTAGCAGGGCAGACATTTGACGAACTGACTTGTTGGAATGGTGGCATCCTATGACGGTGCCACATTGAAAGTCACTGAGCTCTTCAGTAAGGCCATTCTACTGCCAATGTTTGTCTTTGGAGATTGCATGGCTGTGCCATCGATTTTATACACCTGTCAGGAACGGGTGTGGCTGAAATAGTTAAATCCACTAATTTGAAGGGGTGTCCACATACTTTTGTATATATAGTGTTTCCTACCAATCAATGTATATCAAGTGCCATGGAGGGCACAATCTTTCTATGTTGCAGTCCAGAAATGAGAGCTTTACAATCTATGCCAAAAGCCTGGGCCTCTGATGGAGATTGTAGAACTGCCATCAACGCATGCCCCCATAGGCATATGAAAGGATCCCACCCTGATCACCAATGTAGCTGACTGATGTGGAGAGAGACAAAACCTTAGCAGAATGCAATCTAAAGCTTGTGTAGTCCAGAGCCGAGAACTCTACCATCTATGGAAAAAGCCATGGCTCCTGACTGGGACAATATAAATCACTGCATGTTACAATAGTAAAACAATATTTTTGTCACCTGTTAATGGATTATTTATTGAATATAGTCTTTGAGATGCTCAAACAAGCACGTATATCTGTAGTTGGTGTTTTTCAACTCTCTAAAATGCACTAAACTGCATAAGACTAAACCCACAAAGAAAAGGCTACAGGCAAATGCATATATGGTCCCAATGCCTAAGTACAGTAGTGATGGCAGAGCTAGTTCAAACTTCATTAGGACAGTTCTCCTCACAAGTGAGTGAATCAGTCCATGCTTGGTGAATAGCACTTGGTTGATCTCTGGGAGCAGGACACCGGAGAGCTGAATAGATCATGAGAGACAAGAATGAATAAAAGAAATCGCAGCAAAGGAATGTAGTTTGTGAGCTAGACATTGAACATCCTGACAGTCTGAGGCAGGGTGCTCTGCAATCATCCTACTCCAACTATTGACAGAGATAATGTAGCATTTCTTATTCATCAGTATGAATGAAATGTGTGGGTCCTGCCTTGACGACTGTATTAGCTTCACACAACTTGTCCTATCGATTTTTGTGGTCTTAAATTATTACTTGGAATTAACTCAGCTAAAACGCTCCTTGACCCAGAATGACATGCTACAGTAGCTAGTGCTAAAGCTATCAGCTCCTGCTAGCTAGCAACAGATCTATTAGCGAGCTAGCTGTGTTCTAAGTTGGGAGTCATTTTACAGCTTGCATTGATGGTATCATGTTTCTAAATAGTTAGAATATATATATTTTTTATTTATATATATATATATGTATATATATATATATATATATATATATATATATATATATATATATATATATATATATACTTTACCTGATCAGTTTGTCAGATGGAGAGCACTCTCGAGCTGTCATCAGCTGTTCTTCTTTTGTGGGTTTTATGGCAGACTACAACCCAAAAATGTGTATTACCCCAAAACTCCCACTACTTCCTTCAAATCTCCATATCGCCCTTCTCAGGTTCTATGACATGGGATGGTGGTACGTCTGGTGAAATTTCTCCATGCAACTCCTCCGCCGAGAGGTCTTTCAGACCCAGGAACCGTGCACACATTGGACATTGGACACAAGTCCTGCGAAAACAAATGGGCCTGCCTATGGAAATCAAAGGCACCGGGTCTTCCAAAAAGTTGAGATCCTTTTCATTCAGCGAGGTTTTAGAAAATTTGCTAAAGCAGCGTTTGTATTTTTTTTCTCATTGTTCATGGTGGCAAAAGTTGTTCCATTTCACAACGTGAATTGGACACTTCAATTTCAGATGACCTTCATCACGACACGTCGCCTACTCCACGCGCCAGCACCATGGCGAGAGCGCGAAAATATCCACTGCAGGAGGCTCTCCATCCATCACACCCCAAGGCCACACGGAGGTAGGTTTCTGTCACGCGATTCGATGCTCATTTTGTTTTAATGTATTTATCATTCTGAAAGAAAGCCATCTCTGCCAAAACCAACAAGGTCATCTCGCATCACCCCAATTTGCCAAAACCCCCTTTGGCATACGTTACCTGTCAGAACGTGTAGCCCCAGGCATCATTCCCAAACAAATTAAACATTTATGCAACCTAACTGGGGTCGCATTCATATCAGCAGGTTGCACACAGTGGGGTATGTGATGCCACACCTGACTGAGTTGATATTAGTGGGTTTATTGGCTCTGAGTAGTATGTCTACTGTATATAGGGGGATAATTTTACGCATCATGTGTTGTTGTGTTGGATCAGGGCTATCTATTTCAATGCAATCTTGTGAATAACATGTGTATTCTTCCGCAAACAGCCCTCCGTGCACACTGTCATCATTTGTGGCAGTCTTTTCTCATAAAGGAGCTGCTGGGTATTCCTTTTAACAGGAAAACTCCGTGGTGGTCCAAAAGGAGAAACCAACGTGTTTATTTTTTAATACAATGACAGCTACCAAGGGACCTACCAAGTTGCTGTTTACTACTTTGGTAACCAGCATGTAATTCATAGCTACATTATTAAGTAATGCTGCTGTAAACTGTGACTAGACTTGTTCCCAACCTGTAAAATGAGTGTTCTATAGAGACTAGGCTACAAGAGCAATGACTAAACTGACTAAACTGACCTTTTTCTCCAGACATGGAGCCCAATAAGCCATAAAGCATATATTTCTTTCTTCTATGTCAGACTGTTTAATACATTTGATCTCAGAGTGGATTATTCAGTGTTACATCTTCCTCTGTAATATGCATTTGCACTGACAAGAGTAGAGCATTTTAATAAAAAGAGAAGAAAGGAAAATCCTGCCATGCGAATGACTGGAACCTTTGGAGTCTTTCTGTTGAAGGTACAGTATATATAAATCAGTTTTAGCCTGGTTCAGATAAGAGTTAAAGCTTTTATTGCTTTGATTCCTAAGAAGATAGGGTAAGCTGCGTAATATAGAGTCCCGGGGGGGACTGGAGCAAGGTGAGGAGAACCATATTAAAGGGACTTTTTCACAACCCCAATAGGGAGTATAGGGAGACAACTGACATGGAGTTTCATATTACATGAGTTGTGCCACTGTTTGACGTTGTTCATATCCCAGGCCAGGATATTGACTCTATACAACCATATGATGCAATTGAATGCACAAATATTTACCTAAAAGAAAGATAAAACAAGTTTTGTAGAGTCAAGCCTTTAGGCCCTTTCAGTAATTTGTGGTAGCACAGTTGAATGCACCTCAAAATTACTTTTTTTATTTGTGCCTTATGAGAGTTGGCATTACGACAGTGATTTATTTCATGGAGATAAATTGTGTTTTATAGTTGTCTAATGTTGAGCATCAAGTGTAACCACCTGTCATTTGCAAAGGTCACTAAAATGTCATTAGCTTCACAGTACCATCTGACTTTTTTTTTATTCCTACACTTGTGAAGGGTGGGCCTCAACTCTTCCCAAACCTGTCAGTCAAATCCTTGAGTGCCAATACCAAACTCCCTCAAACATGACAGGACAAACTCATTGCCCAGTGACATGTGTATGAACACTGTTTGAGTGATTGAGACACAGTCGCTCAGCACCAGGATGGAGGAGGAGTAGTGGAGTTGTTCTGGCCTAGAACCAAAATGGCTGCCCTTCATCTGTCAATTGGACCACTCCCCCTTCCAGTTTCCCTAGTGCAGGAGGAAAAACAACTCAGCAGATGGTGTGAGAGATTGGGTGCTCCTGGGAGCCCAGCAGGGTTGTTTGGTCGGCATGAGCCTCGGTCCAGAACCCCCGACTCAAGCTGGTTAGCCGTCTGTGGCCCTTACAGTGCCCCTCCTCTGCAGCTCACGTGACCCTCGGCCACTACAGTAAGGGGTGTGTTTAACACCGCCTGGTATGTACATTGTAGGAGTTGACATGTGAGACATCAACTGATCTCTGTATGTTAGTTGGAGACTGATGAAGGGGGAGGGATCAGTGGGTTCATGTGACGACATATTTGAGATCCATATCAGTCAAGCAACTAAACTGGAAATCACACAGCATCTATCTATATGGCCTTAACAATATATGCACTCTATGTGGTACAGAAAATTCACATCTTAAGTGGTTTAGCTGGCATGATCATTATAAATCAGTGCACGCAGGTCTCTATCAATATCCTTCACCTTCCATTGTCACGCATATAACTTCCCAATGTCATTGACAATGTCGTCTCACTCATCGTTTCTGTGTTCAGAGAGGGTTTATCATTGTCATGTATTAGGGACACTAACTCACATTGGGAAATACACTGGAACAATCAGGGGCAGAATGGGACAAAAATTCAGCCCTGGCATTTTAGCCACACCTTGGGAACCGCGGTCCAGATTGACCCCGTTCTGCGATCCGCCAGTTGAGTATTTCAGCAGTACACTATAGTACAGCGTTCCTCAGCTTTTACTATACCAGTGGCTGGTGAAACATAGTCCTCCTCCTTTTTAACCAGCTCATGTTTAAGACAAATACAACATGTAAAAGCACAACTGGAGATAGAACTCACCACTAAAAATGTACCTTTGTTGCCTCCCTGTTGTGCAGTCCGTCTCTGCATCTTCTCTGCTGTCACACTGTTTCTGTCTGTCTGTCTGGTATGTCTGTCACTCCTAAGTGTTAATTGCTATTACATATAGAACTGCCAGTACATCTGTGTCTCTCTGTTTTCCTCCTACCTCCACTGCACTCCCCTCTGAGCTGTCTCTGCTAAGCCTAGCATCCGTTCCCACAGCACTGGTACCCGGAGACCAGGAGACCACAGTGCCTGTGCTGGGCCCAGCAACATCCTAGTTGTGAATGAATAAACATATTTATTAGATAAAGAATAACAATTACTGACTGCTGCAGCAGCAGATGAGATGTCTGTGCTGCTAAACAGCCACACTGCCTTAGCTGGGCCCAGCAACATCCTAGGGTAACATTTTATTTTAAGGGTCCACAATAAACCATTTATAAGGCATTTACAAACTGTGCTCATAATTTATTAAACATTACTCCCACATTTGTAAATGTTAGTAAGCTAGTTATTCACAGTATAAAGTATATAGTGGCAGCAGTGGCAGAATCATGTTATGGGTGTGCTTGTCACCGGCAGGGACTGGGGAGTTTGTTAGGATCCAAATAAGTATGAAAGGAGCAAAGCCCAGGTAAAAAGTTAGAGGAAAACCCGACGCAGTCTTCTGAAAACCGAACCCTGGGTTCTAATATGCTATGTGGAATTGTTTTAAGAAGGTCATACCAAGGATACTTTTTCTATTTGATTTTGAATTTGAAGACCCCTTGAATTATCAAAAGAAAATATACCAAACATATTTGATGAAACATTTTATTTGGCTTTACTGCTATTAGCCCATACAAACACATTGAATAACAGATAGTCCTTACTGCTATTAGCCCATACAAACACATTGAATAACAGATTCACTAATGAAACAACAGATAGGCTTTACTGCTATTAGCCCATACAAACACATTGAATAACAGATTTACTTCTATAACTTACTTTTACTTAAAAAAATGTGGAGTAGGTCGTGTAGGGAAAATACATCTAATTTAATCCCTTTTTAGATTTAATTTTAATGTAACAAAATGTGAAAAAAAGTTCAAGGGAGTGTAGACTTTCTATAAATAGGCACTGTAATACTTTATAACAGCCTACCTACATATTTCAAATTAGCGCATGTCATTCCCACTTAGCTAAATGTTTAAATATTAGCCTACAAATAATTCAATAGAAGAAAACAGAGAGAAGGAGAGAGAGAATGACAATTTCTTAATATTTTGGCTATATAATACAGCCAATGGCTACATTAAGGAACTGGAAGTCTCTCTCTTTCTGTTTAATTCTACAGAATTCCATATAAAAGAAGCGTAGAAACATTGATAAAACTATTGAAATACAGAGAGTCCCCGAATTGACCTTAATTGTAATACATTATTACTTGTTGTTTAATAAAAAAGCACTGTATGAATGTCTAGTAGATGGCTATTGCCTTACCGATGTGTTATAATTAAGCAAATATAATGGTCTAATATACCACAGGTGTCAGCCAATCAGAATTCAGGGCTCGAACCACCCAGTTTATTATTAAGCAATAAGGCCAGAGGAGAAGGGGGGGATTCAGGGGAACATTTAGACACTAGGTTACTTGCAATATGTTGGCTTTTATAAACTGGGTGGTTCGAACCCTGAATGCTGATTGGCTGACAGCCGTGGTATATCAGACCGTATACCACATGTACTGCTCTAATTGTGTTGGTAACCAGTATATAATAGCAATAAGGCCCCTCAGGGGTTTGTGATATATCAAATCAAATCAAACTTTATTTGTCACCAGAGCCGAATACAACACGTGTAGACCTTACTGTGAAATGCTTACTTACAAGCCCTTAACCAACAATGCAGTTCAAGAAGAGTTAAGAAAATATTTACCAAATTAACTAAAGTAAAAAATAATAAAAAGTAACACAATAACATAACAATAATGAGGCTATATACAGGGGGTACGGTACCGAGTCAGTGTGCGGGGGTACAGGTTAGTTAGGTAAGTTGTACATGTAGGTAGGGGTGAAGTGACTATGCATAAATAATAAACAGTGAGTAGCAGCAGTGTACAAAACAAATGGGGTCAATGTAAATAGTCCTGTGGCCATTTGATTAATTGTTCAGCAGTCTTATGGCTTGGGGGTAGAATCTGTTAAGGAGCCTTTTGGTCCTAGACTTGGTGCTCCAGTACCGCTTGCCGTGCGGTAGCAGAGAAAACATTCTGTGACTTGGGTGACTTGAGTCTCTGAAAATTTTATGGGCTTTCCTCTGACACTGCCTATTATATAGGTCCTGTGATATAGGTCCTGGAAGCTTGGCCCCAGTGATGTACTGGGCCGTACCCACTACCCTCTGTAGCGCCTTACGGACAGATGCCGAGCAGTTGCCATACCAGGCGGTGATGCAACCGGGCAGGATGCACTCAATCGTGCAGCTGTAGAACTTTTTGGGGGACCCATGCCATACCTTTTCCAGTCTCCTGAGGGGGGAAAAGGTTTTGTCGTGACCTCTTGGACCATGATAGTTGTTGGTGATGTGGACACCAAGGAACTTGAAACTCTCGACCTGCTCCACTACAGCCCCATCGATGTTAATAGAGGCATGTTCGGCCCGCCTTTTCCTGTAGTCCACGATCAGCTCCTTTGTCTTGCTCACATTGAGGGAGAGGTTGTTGTCCTAGCACCCCACTGCCAGTTCTCTGACCTCTTCCCTATAGACTATCACATCATTGTCGGTGATCACTGTTGTGTCGTCAGCAAACTTAATGATGGTGTTGGAGTCGTGTTTGGCCACGCAGTCGTGGGTGAAAAGGAAGTCCAGGAGGGGACTATGTACACACCCCTGAGGGGCCCCAGTGTTGAGGATCAGCGTGGCAGACGTGTTGTTGCCTACCCTTTTGCAGAGGGAGATGTCCCAGGGTCCTTAGCTTAGTGATGATCTTCGTGGGCACTATGGTGTTGAACACTGAGCTGTAAATGAACAGACTGTTGAACAGCATTCTCACATAGGTGTTCCTTTTGTCCAGGTGGGAAAGGGCAGTGTGGAGTGTGATTGAGATTGCGTGATCTGTGGATCTGTTGGGGCGGTATGCGAATTGGAGTGGGTCTAGGGTATCTGGGAGGTTGCTGTTGATGTGAGCCATGACCAGCCTTTCAAAGCATTTCATGGCTACTGACGGGAGTGCTACGGGCAGTAATCATTTAGGCAGGTTACCTTCGCTTCCTTGGGCACAGGGACCATGGTGGTCTGCTTGAAACACGTAGGTATTACAGACTCAGTCAGGGAGAGGTTGAAAATGTCAGTGAAGACACTTGCCAGTTTGTCCACGCATGCTCTGAGTACACGTCCTGGTAATATGTCTGGCCCCGCGGCTTTGTGAATGTTAACCTGTTTAAAGGTCTTGCTCACATCAGCTACGGAGAGCGTTATCACACAGTCATCCAGAACAGCTGGTTCTCTCATGCATGCTTCAGTGTTGATTGCCTCGAAGCGAGCATAAAAGGCATTTAGCTTGTCTGGTAGGCTCACGTCACTGGGCAGCTCGTGTCTGGATTTCCATTTGTAGTCCGTAGTTTTCAAGCCCTGCCACATCTGACGAGCATCAAAGCCGGTGTAGTAGGATTCTTAATCCTGTATTGACGCTTTGCTTGTTTGATGGTTCGTCTGAGAGCATTGCAGGATTTCTTATAAGCGTCCGGATATATGGCCAATATACCACGGCTTAGGGCTGTTAGGGCTCCGCAACGCGGAGTGCCTGGACACAGCCCTTAGCCGTGGTATATTAGCCTTATATCACAAACCCCTGAGGTGCCTTATTGCTATTAAATACTGGTTACCAACGTAATTAGACCAGTAAAAATACATGTTTTGTCATACCCGTGGTACACGGTCTGATATACCACGGCTGTCAACCAATCAGCATTCAGGGCTCGAACCACCCAGTTTATAAAAGCCAATATAATGACTTGTTAGGCTATATTTCAAGTAACTTAGTGTCTAAATGTTCCCCTGAATCCCCCTAACTGGCAGCAGTAGGCTACATGATTGTCACGATTTCCGCCAAAGTCGGTTCCTCTCCTTGTTCCTGGACGCACTCCTCAACCCCAATACCAAGGGCACCCGCTCCTGCTGACTCCATTTAAAAAGGTGGGTAATTCTGTAATACGGTGGGTGTAGCTGGTGTAGGTAGTCAGGCGCAGGAGAGCAGAGATGAGTGTACTAAGTAACTTTACTTTAGGCAAAAGTACAAAATACACGTACAAAATACCGGCTGAACAAAGCACGGGTGAAAACAGAACAAACCCGGCGTAATTAAACATGGCCAAAACAAACAATTCCCCACACAGACATGGGGGGGAACTAAGGGTTAAATAGACAACAGTAATGAAGGAAAATGAAAACCAGGTGTGTGGAAAAACAAGACAAAACAAATGGAAAATGAAAAAAAAGATCGGCGATGGCTAGAAGACCGGTGACGTCGACCGCTGAACACCGCCCGAACAAGGAGAGGAACCGACTTCGGCGGAAGTCGTGACAATGATCTGTGTCAGTGTGCGTGAGTTTCTTTCTCTGTTTACTTACTACCTCAACTGCATCACTGTCCTCTGCGGCAGTGGCTTTTAGTGTTTACGTTCGCGGTGTTGTGGGCTGGTGTGGCTAAAATGCCAGGACAGAATGTGTCCCAGTCCACCCCCCGACTGTTCCAGTGCATTTCCAAATGTGAGTTAGTGTCCCGAATTAAATAATAAACCCTCTCTGAACATAGAAACGATGAGTGAGACGACATTGTCAATGACATTTTCGAGGTTATATGCGTAACAATGGAAGGTGAAGGATATTGATAGAGACCTGTGTGCACTAATTATAATGATCATGCCAGCTAAACCACATAAGCTGTGAATTTACTGTACCACATAGAGTGCATATAGATAGATGCTGTGTGATTTCCGGTTTAGTTGCTTGACTCATATGGATCTCAAATATGTCCTCACATGAACCCTAAAAGTTCTGGTCCGACTGCTGTGTCTGTGTGATACGACAGAGATGACAGCCGCTGCAGCAGAGGACAGTTATGCAGTTGAGGTAGGAAGAAAACAGAGAAAGAAACTCACGCTATCAATCATATGAAAAGGATGTGGTTGTAGTGGTAGAAGTATGTAACACCTGATGCGTAGTTGTTTTCTGGAGGATTGGTCAGGCAGCATAGGGGTGGACGGATGCACTTAAAGACACTTTTCACATCTTCTGGCTGACCAATCGGGCACAGGGGTCTCAAGGTTGACAGCTCTCTGATGCATGACAATGAAACAGGGTTTCCGTCGGCGTTCCTTACAGCGAGGTCAGCACTTCTGTACACACAGTTCTGTTCTGGTGTTCTGCACCGAGAACACAGAGACAGCCCCGCTGATGGACTGTCTGCAGCCACCTGTGTGTGTGTGTGTGTGTATGAGTGGGAGGCGGGTTCTGTTGTTTACCACATTCTGTTCTGACCCTCTCTCTCCCATGCAGCATACAATCAACTACTATATTCAGTTGAAACCCCTAGCTAATGTATTTTTTCCGTCCAAGGGTTAAGGTTTCTTGACTAAACACAGTCAATTGTCAGATGCTATATTTTCACAACATAAATACAGTATATTTTCCTCTGCATAATACCTACTTTGATTTAAAAACACATACAGCTATAAGTATTGCTAAAGCATTGTAGTTCTTTATCAGTTATCTGCTGAGACCCATCCACTGCAGTGAAGCCAGGAGACAGGTGTGTCTACGATTTAAAGCACAGATAAGGTCTATAATCATCTCCCTATAGAAGGACATTAAGAAGATATTGTCACAGCCAAGATGATAATGTTTGACACCGCAGGGATAGCTTGGAGTGGCATGGAGTGTAGAAAGATAAAGGGTGCCAAGGTGCCCCTTAATCACCACGTTCATCCTCCTGTCTTAAGTTTATATATCCAGAGATAGAGAAAGTTAACATACTTAAACATAGGCTATTTCCATGTTTTACTGAATAGTCTACACACAAAGACCAGTCCGTGTAGCCTACTGGCAATTCCAAGGACCTGTCGTCCAGGCTCCCAATAGGCGTTCCTCATAATCCGTTTCATGCACTGTTTCAATTGCTAATTACTATCTTATTGGTAATATATTGTGAACTATAACTAGTGAAAAGAAAGCAGTCCGTCTTCAATGAGACTATATGAAGGTGTCCAAGCTCAAAGCTCAAAGTCTGCTTTTCAACAGACGACAGTAACCCTGCCCCTTGTCTCCACTCTCCTAATGAATTGGTTTTACCCTGTTTGGGAAAAATGTACCCTTCCCTCCCCTCCTAATTTTCCAATTTGCTGTGTCATTTATATGTAATTGAGGATCGTATTGGGCCATATTAGTCCCACAAATAGGATGATATACTTTATTGAAGTGCTGCTTTATAAAGAGGCCCTCGTAAACCAAACATCAATTGTGGCCCTTGGAGGAGACTAGGGCTCTCTGGTAGATTGTGGGGTTTTGTATAAGAGGCTCTAATTATTTCTCTGAGGGCAATCCTGGTTGCTGCTCCACTACCATTATATGGACACTTTTTTTCAATGGCTTGTAATGAAAAAGAGAGTGCTGTGTTGCTCTGCTAGTGTTTGCAACTCATATTCTTTAACCAAATAGGAAAAGCTTGTTTTCACCTGCAGAGACCTGGGCCTGCATAGGAATGTAAAGGTATTAGCATTTTTAAACATCAGAGCACCTTGCAGGAAGGTGGCTTTTCTTTCTGTTTGGGGAAGTGTAACTTTGTGCCCTTGATGCTTAACTGTTCCCAGACTGAAAACAGTCAAAGCAGAACATTACACTTGTTCTGCTTTGTGCGTTAATACAAACCCTACAGATATTGAAGCATATTGGGCCACATTCAAAAGCTTTAAACGTTTTAAAAGTTGGCAAATGAAGTGTGAAATACAGTTGGCTAACAGTCTGTTAAACTTTTGTTTGTATTGCCTACTTTTTCCTTTAAAAAGTTGTGAAAACATTTCATGGATACCTGAGCTTGGTAGATACACTATATCACTTTACAAATCACTGTGAAATCACCAAAGCCTTAACCTCCTGTCTCTGGGTGGAGTGTCTGGTTATTTGCAGGGCTGAATTCAGAGGACTTTTTGGCAGCAGATGTTCCCCTCAGCCTGTCGCTAGGATTCCTTAGTGGCAGAGGGGCCGCCCATGAAAATGCCATTAGGCCCCACCAGTCGCCAGACGAGTGTGTGCCCAGACTGTGAAGTTGGGGCCAAGCCACAGCCACCCTACCACCCTCTACCAGCGCCATGTGTCTTTTGCCCTATCAACCCTTAGATGCAAAACGAGATAACATGAAAAGGAAATGTTTCTTTCCTTGTCTTACAATATACCTTGGTAGACAAAACAACGAAACACCACCTGGGCCGTGACCCTGGCCCCAGCTAAACTGAGTGAGAGGCGCAGTGGTGGCAGATGGGGAGTCTGTGAATAAATCGATTATAGAGCCTTTGACGGATGGGGTTTGTAGGGGTGCACGACACACCAGAGAATTAATTTGGCTAGGCGAAAAAGCCATGCCAGAACCATTCATCTCGGCACAAATTTGGCAATTTCCCGGGTCTAGGGGCTCAATTAGGCAGTGTTTCCAACAGTTTTGGGGGGGGGAATAAGGCGTGTTGAGGAATACGTAGCGCTGATGTTTCAGATGTGTGCGTTAATGATGAAATATTGAAGGAACAAGGAATGATCAAAAGATAGAAATAGAGGAATAGCTGAATGTGTATAAGCTCTGATCACACCAGGTAGATTCCACAGAGGTAAAGTTATTTTCTATAAACTCAGGTTAAATTAAACAACCTTGTTTAGCCATAGTCAATCCCTTTCTCTCCTACATGTGCAGCAGTGCCAATAGCTGAATTGCGTCCCGTATTTCTGAATCCCCTGTCTGATGAGTTCCACCCCCCCATCCTAGTCCCCGCCCTCTGAGTCAGTGTCTCTCTAGATGATTTATGTAGCAGGGTCACTGTATGACCTCCAAACCCGCCCCATCCATTCAGCACCTGTCACCAAACCGCCTATGTGCGCTTACTGAAAACCCGGCCGTGCGTGCAAAATGGCAATTTTCCATCCTCCCTTAAAAATCCCTTCAGTGGGAAAGTAGGAATGTGATAAGTAAAACAGGTGTGCCACTCAATGTGCTAACGAGGGAGCTGAACTGCACGCACCATTGGCCACAACATCTGTCACGCTGCTGAATTAGATTCTACCCCTGGAACACAGTTTGCAGAGTGAGAGGCGATGATGGGGAGCTTAGATTGGATACAAATGAGATGGGGGGGCAGAACCCCTGGTCTCCCTCCTGGTCCCCAGAGTGTCGTGGGCTCGTGACATATTATAGGGTGGCATATTGGAGGGGTACAGACCCATACCTGTCAGAGCCCAGGGCGGTACCCCCTCTGACCCCTACACCCTCCCCTAAGAGATGCTAATGAGCTCATCAACCTTAACCAGGCCTAATTGGAGGCGTTGCGTGTCCCTTAAGGTCAGAGGGCGGGTTAGAGCCAGCAGTGCGACAGCTTACCCCTTCCTGCTAGCTAAGGTCACATGGCTTATGGTCACATGGCTCACCTCTGTTCTCTTTATGAACAAAATCAAGAAAGTACAGACACCTTGCATTTTAACAGATGCTCTTATCCAGAGCGACTTACAGGAGCAATTAGCATGAAGTGCTTTGCTCACATCGGCAGATTTGTCACCCAGTTGGCTCGGGGATTAAAACCAGCAACCTTTCGGTTACTGGCCCAACGATCTTAACCGCTAGGCTACCTGCTGCCCTTAAGCTTGCTATTGCGGTGTGGTAGGATTGGAGTTTCAATTTGTGGTTGCGGTTCTAAAACAAATGGAAAGATGCATCTATTTCAAGACTGAATAGATGAATAGAGCATGACTGAATGAACCCCCATATAATGCAACGAATGACAGCACTGTTTTTCTTTTTGCCTTGTCTTTCAATACAGAGAGAGCACTTGTATAAACACATTTACAGCTAATAAGCTGAAAGACCTTGAAATGGGTCAATTTTCAAAAAGCTAAACGCTTTCAGGCTATGGTGGATGTCACAATGGAGAACGCCACGGCATACATTTTGTGATTCTTTTTCTATGAATAGGGTAGCTATTTTATAAGACTGTTGTCGGTCAGGACTGTTTATCGTTGTACTGGAAACCAGGGCAGTCTGGCTGACAGCTAAGGTTCATTCAGTCAGGAAGTGAAGATCCATATAGCTATTCCACTGTAACATACTGCCACCTACTGGGTATAGAGGACAAGTGCATCCTAGAGAACTAAGTGGAAGCAATCTTACCCACGAAAAAGTTCCATAAAGTGATAAATGATGTACAATTGGCAAACATTTTATTTATACAAAATAAAGTGAATATATTGAGTTATCAAAACATCACAGCAGGATAAGCCTACACAAAACAGCTTTTATTAAAACCCCTTACGGGAAAAATTTATGGTGGAAAAACGATTGGAACCATTTCCGTTTGACAGTTAGGTTTTATGGGTATTATGACGCGTCCACTGTGAGGTTTTATAGTGTACAGTATTAGTTTGTCGAACACCACCTGTTTTCCCAGCGCAAGTTACTCTTCTCTCATCCTCCCTCCACTCCTTAGATTTCCGTCCCCCCATTCCTCTCTCCTAACCTCCTCCTCTGTCTCTGCTAACCTCTCCCGCTACTCCTCTTTTTCTCACTTTTCCTTTTCACTCCCCTTTTCTCCTTCCCCTTCGACCTCTCCTCCTCCCTCCCTCACTCTCTCCAGCTCAGCCCCAGTGTCTGGGCGATGAAGGAGAAGATGTGTGTATCCTCCAGGATGGCCTTAGCAGTAGGCTTGCCCGCTCCGTGACCGCTGCGGGTGTCTACCCTGACCATGAGAGGCTGGCGCTGCCCGGGGCTGCTGCCCACACCGTGCTGCAGTGTGGCACAGTACTTCAGGGTGTGGAGGGGTACCACCCGGTCGTCATGGTCGGCAGTCAGTAGGAGCATGGCAGGGTAGGCAGTGCCAGCGTGAGGGCTAGGGGGGAGGTTGTGAAGAGGGGAGTACCTGAGGGTGAGAAGGGGAGAGGAGGGAGGGAGAATGTATTTATTGTACAAATTACAAAGGGCACGTGCAGAGCTAGAATGCGGCGTCCAATGCATTTGTGGTCATATGTTCAATATGTGATGTATGTTTAGTGTGTGTGTGTGTGTGTGATTGAGTATACCAGACTTACTCAATGAGCCATTTGAACTGCTCAGGGTGATCTGCACAGCCGTAGTCAGTGGTCCAGGCGTGGCCAATGGTGAACTTGTGGAACTTGAGCATGTCCATCACCCCAACTTCAGCCACAGCACAGCCGAACAGGTCCGGACGTTGGTTCACACATGCCGCTGGGTGTGTGTGAGTGAAAGAGTTAAATCTCAGACACACCGGTGTCAGCACAGCAAAGACCTTGGAAGTCGTCAGCCACTAAGCCTTGTTAAAATACTCCAAACCAGAAAGTGGCAGCAGTGTTGTTTGGCAATGCATATCCATGTGTATTGCTTATGGTCTAGATTCCAAGCTGTCTGCGCTAATGTTGTTATTTTGTAGAAAGCACGTGTTGATACTAGCCAGATGGCCACAGCTAGATAACTACTTAGCAAGATGACGAAGAACACATTTAATTCACTCTCCATAATCCCATACTGCCAGTGCCAGCCCATAGCCAAATGTTTAGCATATTTGCTAGCTAGCACAACATTACTAGATCGCTAGCTAAGGACACTGCACTAACTTGAGAGCTAACATTGGAAGATGTTTCATGAAAACTAACTAATCCATTGTGATTTAATTATAACGTTAATAATAGCTACAGTGGTTAGCTAGCTTGGAGGAAGTATTTAGTGTTGTGTGCATTGCGTCTGTGCACTTAGCTAGCTACCATCCCATAGCCTACATTGCATATGAAGTGTGACTGGCTCATCCGTGGAGACAATGCCCTCTTTTTTTCCTTTTTTGTTGGCTTCCCCACATGGGGGTTTGTGCTCTCTGATTGGCTCAAAGTCAAGTTGTTGTCCACTAACAAGAATTGAATTGGTAGGTTTGTTGCTACTGCTCTTACAAAAAAAGACTGCAGTTTTGAAAGCAGTGAAAGTACTGCAATCAACTCTTATTTTGGACGCAGTATTTGCAACACGCTGCAATCTTTTTTTAATAAGGGTGGGTTGGCACACAGCAGGTTCTGCTTTTTTTCTAGCAAGTAAAGGAACGGGCTCCCACTGTGATAAGTAACTATCGGCAGTGAGATTCTCTGTGTGTTGTGAGAGAGAGAGAGAGACCTGTCTTACACTTGTTACATGCATAATTATACTTCTTAAAACATACCCAACTCACTCTTTGACAAGCACACACACTACAACAACATCCAATCTTTCCTAAATGGCCACTTAAAATAGGGAAGTACACTTTAGTTGGGTATGTACAATGCCATATGATTGGCAGTCTTTCTAAATCATGTAGCTTACTACTGTTTAATGTGCTGTGTAATCACTGAATTAATTGAAGCTAACTACTAACGATTTTAAATGGATTTTAAATTAACAATCATACTGAAGATAGAAAAAAATGAAAATAGATAACACAGTAATGACTGATAGAACTAGGAGACAATTGACACACACACACACACACACTTCCCCATCCCCTCTCCATACCCACGAGCAGTCCCCCATTGGAGGCTCCGTTGATGGCTATGCGGCTGGCTGTGGTGTAGTTCTCTTGGATCAGATACTCTGCTGCACACTGGAAGTCATCAAAGCAATTCATCTTGTTCCCCAAGGTACCACCTAGACAGCGACAGGAATTCAACTCAACAGGATACAGCCATAGTCTATAGATATGATTATTTTTATTATTAATAATATATGCCATTTAGCAGACATTTTTAACCAAAGCATGCCAAACATCCATACATTTTACGTGCAGGTGGTCCCGGGAATCGAACCCACTATCCTGGCGTTGCAACTGCCAAAGCGGCGCCATGCTCTACCAACTGGGCTACAGAGATAGACTGGGGCTGGATCTCAATACTCATAACTACAGTAGTTTCCTGCTCATCTTATTTGCTCCACCCACCCAAGGATGAAAGGTGAAGGCAAAATAGTGAAAACCTGTGCTCGTAAAATAGACTAGCGAATCACAGCCCATAGTTTTAGGTTAAATCAAGCTATTTCTATGTGTCTTTATGCGGTGAAGATACAGTACCTTTGTGCCAGGTCTGTCCGTACTCCCCTCCTCCTCTGATGTTGGCTACAGCCAGGATTCCCCCCAGGTGTCTGACAAACAGCAGGTATGGAACACTGACACACACAGAGACACAGAGAGAGAGCAAGAGAGAGCGGACAGGTGTCACTCAAATCACACTGACACAGAATACAGGTCATTTGGATGAATTATACTTATGAATTCCTTGAGGGGAAAGATACATAACGTTCGACTGGAGATTCATGCATTGTGATACTAACTTGTAGTATGGTTGGATGGAGTTCTCAAAACCTCCATATCCATACAGGAAGACAGGATGTGATCCGTCCTTCTTTAGACCCCGGGCGTGCACCAGAAACATGGGGATTTTAGTTCCATCCTTACTGGGGTAAAACACCTGAAACACACAACAATGTTGTCATACTGAGATTGTCAAGATACTATAAGTTGTTACTGTACATAGTTGTAATCTGCTGTTGTCATACCTGGTTGGTTTCATAGTCCTCCTGTTGAATGCCCTTCACCTCTACCTGTCTGAATACTGTGGGTTCTGGAGACTCCTGGCTCAGGTCACAGTGGTAGATCACACCTGGGAGGGACATGACACATAGGGGTTAGTGATAAAGAGAACGTTGGCAGAGAGGGTACCCAACAGTAGTATTCAAAGTTAGTCTTTCTTTGTGTTGAATGTTAGTTGTCACTCCATAGTGAGGATATTAACCCTAATGAATCATAATTAGGTGAAAATACAAAAAAGGGAGGCATAAACACTTCAGGTTATGCCAATGAACAGCCTCGTTCATAGGTCAGTCACAATAAATGACATATCATTTTCATATGTCTAACACCACAAAATAGGTTGAGTATCCCCTGCGAGACAGTACAGTACCTGGTGTGGTGAAGGAGGTGAACTTGTAGAAGAAGTCTGAGTGTTTCTTCTTACAGCTGAGGCCCACCACAGTGCCCACATCCAGAGGCAGATCTCTGACCAGACCACCAGAGAACAGCTCATACAACTGCAGGATGTCCTTCACGTCATGGACATAGTTGACCAGCAGGTGGTGCTGGTTCACACAGGCCACAGAGCCTATAAGAACGCAGAGAAAATGTTTACAATGTAGGCTAATTGGTTTCTTTAGGAGCATATCAGTAGGTCATTTATTTCTGTTTAAAACTTGAACCATTATAACAAAAGCATAATGCACCAACAACCTGACATATACACTGAGTGTACAAAACATTAGGAACACCTTCCTAATATTGAGTTGCACCCTCCTTTGTCCTCAGAACAGCCTCGATTCTTTCGGGGCATGGCCTCTACAAGGCGTTGAAAGTGTTCCACAGGGACGCTGGCCCATGTTGTCTCCAATGCTTCCCACAGTTGTGTGAAGTTGGCTGGTAGAGGATCTCTACTCTGAATAGCTTGTTCCATCTCATCCCACAGATGCTCAATTGGATTGAGATCTGGTGACTGGGCAAGCCACTGCAGTAAGCTGAATTCCCTGTCATGTTCTTGAAACCATTCCTGGATCATCCTAGCCTTGTGGCATGGGGTATTATCCTGCTGAAAAGAATGTATACACTGCTGCCATGAACGGATGCACCTGATTGGCAATGATGTTCAGATATCCTATGGCATTCAAACGTTGCTCCACTTTCTCAAGGGAACCAATGTGTGCCACGAAAACACACCCCACACTATCACACCACCACCAGCCTGCAATGTTGACACGCAGCATGATAGATGCATGTACTCGTGGTTTCTCCACACCCTAGTCCTCCCATCAGCGTGAAACAACATGAATCGGGATTCATCAGACCAAGCAATGTTGTTCCAATTTTCCAGTGTTTTTGTTCCTTAGCCCATAGCAACTGCAGCTTCTTGTTTTTTGCTGAAAGAAGAGGAACTCTGTAAGGTCATCGGCTGCCATACCCCATTCGTGTTAATGTACGACGAGTTGTCTTTGGACACCAATGCTGTACTGGACTGTCACTTGACTAACTGTAGCCCATCTGTTACGCTGCACAATTCGTGTCAGCCGTTGGCTGGATATCCTTTGATACACACAGGAAACTGTTGCGCGTGAAAAACCCTGCAGCGTTGCAGTTCTTGACACTCAAACCGGTGCACCTGGCACCTAATACCATACTTCATTCAAAAGCACTTCAATCTTTTGTCTTGCCCATTCACCCTCTGAATGGCACACATACAAAGCTTAAAAATCATTATTTAATGTGTCTCCTCCCCTTCATCTACACTGATATAAGAGGATTTAACAAGTGACATCTAAAAAGGGATCATAGCTTTCTTCTGGTCAGTCATAGAAAGAGCAGGTGTTCCTAATGTTTTGTACACTCAGTGTAGGGGGATGTAATCCAAAAATAGTTGAAGGCCTTTTTGATGTAAGCTTCATCATGTATGTTTTTGTTTTTCAATGTTAAAGTATGCTGTGTTAGTTTATCACGTATGCTCATTTTTCAACATTAAAGTACACTGCTGTTTTTATATTGTCCAACAGAATGCAGTCTACTTCTGTACAGCATGGAACACAGACTCTGTTTAGTCCTTTCACCTCAAATGGACTTTGTCTAAGATACAGTAACTACACTGGACATTCTAGTATAGGGAGTTCAGTCAAGAAGTGCAATGATAGTAAGTGAAGTGGAATATGAACAGAACAAATGTCTATAGCTTGAGTTTCCTGATTTCCAACAGTATGTATGTACGTGTACACCTGCAGTTAAGGTTATACTTGTGTGTATGAGTTTGTGTGTACATTTCTAAGAGTGAGCGCACAGAGGGATGGAGAGAGAGAGAGAGAGAGAGAGAGAGAGAGAGAGAGAGAGAGAGAGAGAGAGAGAGACCCACAACAATACACTGAGCATACATCACAAACCACCTGCTAAAACCTCCTAATACCTTCAAAGAAAACCCTCAACCACAGACAGGGCAATAGGCATCTGTGGCATCGCATTCAGTACTGATTTAAAACCTCTCAGCGAACAGAATGAGGGCTTAACCAAGACGAGAAGTTACCACTCACTGTGGTTGACTGAAGCATGAACATGTCAATAAAAAAAGTTAAACCTAACCATACTGTATATATTTAATCCAGTGGTCTCCATCCCTGATTCTGGATATTCACATCGAAACTCTGGTTTTCATTTCAGCCCAGCACTAAAAACATCTGATTCCACTAATCACCATCATCAGGATTAGGTATTAGGTCATATCAGTTGTTTTAGTGGTGGGCTAGAACAAAATCCTGCACACCCTGTAGCTCTTCAGAACGGAGGGAGGGTTTGAGACCACTGCTCATGTTCTCTTACCCAGGACGTCCTTGTCGTGCTGGGGAAGGAGGGTCCTCCAGTGGTCCTTGTCTGGTTTCTCCAGGTCAATGTTGATCAGGCAGTAACGAGGGGCGTCCAGATTGGTGCGGAAGGTGAACACACTGCCCTCGTTGGTGATGTAGGAGTACTGTGCCTCAAAGTTAGCCACCAGCTTCACCCAGGGCAGCAGGCCTATAGGTACAGATGCAGTCAAATACTGAACAAAAATATAAACGCAACAGGTTAATTGTTGGTCCCATGTTTCATGAGCTGAAAGTATATATTGACACACTTGCAATATACAATGAAGTGCAATGTGGTTAGAGATAAATTACCAGTAAACTAGAATCACTTGCCTCCAACCACAATCATTTACATTTTGAATGATTTAGTCCAGGCCATTTGAAATACCAAAAGTTGTTTCAATTTCAACATATTTTAGAAGAAAGAGTGAATCACGCAAGGGAGCAAAAATATTTGACCGCAGCTGTACAGGACAATAAGAACAGGGTCTGATTAAGATGGTAGGGACAGACCTGTGATGCCATTGGGCAGCTTCTGCAGATCACAGTACCACAGCTGGTTGACTGGCTCACAGCCCTCTGTGATGTCCAGCACTGCATACCTGCCGTCATCTGACACCTGAGAGAGAAGAGAGAGAGAGATAGTACAGGCATGAGAGTACAGGCATCTTTACTTACAAACTGAGATCAAATGATAGAAAGAGAAGACGGATCCGGGATTGAGAAAGAGGCAAACAAGGTGGAGGAGAGAGACAAGAGTGAGGGAGATGAGACATAAAGAGAGAGTGATAGCAGTAAATGTACATGGAGAATGTGGTGTACAACAGCTAGGAAATGGAATGGAAAAAGCATTCGCTCTTCTAAGCCCACCGTTACTCCACTGTGCCATTTTGGATTGTCAGGGAACTCAGCCACCAGGATGTCCTCTGATTGGTTGGTGCCGATCACATGGTAGTAGAGTTTCTGGTTTAGGTTGGATGTGGTCTCTGTGCCTGTGTGGAGCAATGCAGAAAGCTGATTGGGTAACAGCACCTTTAGCGGAGTTGCATCAACCGGATGCATGCGGTTTTTAGGGATACGGTCAATTCAAACTAGCTTCCTTTTCCGCTGAAAACCGGATTTGGGAACTAGGGCTGTGGTGGTCATGTAATTTTGTCAGCCGGTGATTGACCGTTAATTAGCATAAACACATTTAGCATCTCCTTGCTTCCATGCATAGCCTACAAGCCAGTGATGCAGATCTTTGGTACATAAATCATTTTAATACAGCCTACACAAGTGGTTCCCAAACTTTTTATAGTCCCGTACCCCTTCAAACATTCAACTTCCAGTGGCATACACCAGGGTCAGCGCACTCTAAAATGTTGTTTTTTGCCATAATTGTAAGCCTGCCACACACACACACACACACTATACGATACATTTATTAAAATGTGAGTTTGTCATAACCCGACTCGTGGGAAGTGACAAAGAGCTCTTATA
Source organism: Brachymystax lenok tsinlingensis (assembly GCA_030435695.1). NCBI lineage: Eukaryota > Metazoa > Chordata > Actinopteri > Salmoniformes > Salmonidae > Brachymystax > Brachymystax lenok. The sequence continues at coordinate 33,624,335 of CM059799.1, forward strand.
GACCAGGGCACAAATAATAATCAATAATTTTGCTCTTTATTTAACCATCTTACATATAAAACCTTATTTGTTCATCAAATTGTGAATAACTAAACACAGGTTAATGAGAAGGGTGTGCTTAAAAGAATGCACATAACTTGTATTGGAGAGTCTCAGTCTTAAATCATTTTCCACACAGTCTGTGCCTGTATTTAGTTTTCATGCTAGTGAGGGCCAAGAATCCACTCTCACATAGGTACGTGGTTGCAAAGGGCATCAATGTCTTAACAGCGCGATTTGCCAAGACAGGATACTCTTAGCGCAGCCCAATCCATAAATCTGGCAGTAGCTTCTGATTAAATACAATTTTCACAGAACTGCTTGTTGCAACTTCGATGAGGCTCTCTTTCTCAGATATCAGTAAGTGGACTGGAGACATGGCATGAAAGGGATAACGAATCCAGTTGTTTGTGTCATCTGTTTCGGGCAAAGTACCTGCTTAATTGTGCACCCAACTCACTGAGGTGCTTCGATATATCACATTTGACATTGTCCGTAAGGTTGAGTTAATTTGCACACAAAAAGAAATCATACAATGATGGAAAGATCTGTGTGTTGTCCTTGTTAATGCAGACAGAGAAGAGCTCCAACTTCTTAATCATAGCCTCAATTCTGTCCCGCACATTGAATATAGTTGCAGAGAGTCCCTGTAATCCTAGATTCAGATCATTCAGGCAAGAAAAAAACATCACCCAGATAGGCCAGTCGTGTGAGAAACTCGTCATCATGCAAGCAGTCAGACAAGTAAAAATTATGGTAAACATTTTTTAAGCTCGTCTCTCAATTTAAAAAAACGTGTCAATACTTTGCCCCTTGATAACCAGCGCAACTCTGTATGCTGTAAAAGCATTACATGGTCGCTGCCCATATCGTTGCATAGTGCAGAAAATACATGACAGTTCAGGGGCCTTGCTTTAACAAAGCTAACATTCCCTTGGCAGCAAGAGCCTCTCAGTGGATGCTGCACTATGTCTCCCTGTCATGGCTTTTGCACCATCCGTACAGATACCAACACATCTTGACCACCAAAGTCCATTTGATGTCACAAAGCTGTCCAGTACTCTTAAAAATATCTTCTCCTGTGGTCCTGGTTTGCAGAAGAGGATGTCTTACTTAATTGACCCGCCATAAACATAACGGACATATACCAGGAGCTGTGCCAGGCCCACCTGTTGTTGACTCATCCAGCTGTAACGCATAGAATTCACTGGCTTGTATGCGAAGCAGTAATTGTTTCAAAACATCTGCTGCCATGTCACTGATGCGTCGTGAAACAGTGTTGTTTGATGAAGTCATTGTCTGTATATTTTTGGGGGGCCTTTTCCCCCAGCATTCCCCCAGCCATGTCCACAGCAGCAGGAAGAATTAAGTCCTCTACAATAGTATGGGTCTTGCCTGTCCTAGCCACTCGGTAGCTCACCATATAAGACGCTTCTAGCCCCTTCTTATTAATGGTATCTGTTGCTTTTATACATGTCTTACTATTCGAAAGTCGTCTTCATTCTCGCTCAAAAAACTCTGTGGCTTATTTTTCAAATGTTGTTTCTAAATGTCTGCACAAGAGTGTAGGTTTCATCGAGTTGTGAGATAGTACTTTTGCACATTACACACTATGGCTGAGGAAAGCCACTACTCCCAATATCAGTGAACCCCAAATAAATGTAGTTCTCATCATATTTGTGCCTCTTCGATGGTCCAACGTCCCTGTCTGTACGGTGCTTTTCCAGGTAAGGGGATAGTAGCTCTTCGGCTACATCAGATTCACAACTGTCAGTGTCCATGCTAGCTGTGCTAACAACAAATGTACAGTTACTGATGCTAGCATTGGATGTGCTCGTGGAAGCAGAACAACTTGTGTCAATGACAGGTGCAGGTGTAGTACTGCTGGTAGTAGCAGTACTACCAGTAGAGCTGGTATGTGTCTTTATGGAGGCGGGCTTTACTTTTTTTTTACCATTTATCAATTTTTGAGCAAACGGAATGAGTAGCAGCTACGTTTGGCTACATACGGACCATTTGTGGAATTCCCGCGAGAGAGTAACGGTTAATGTGATTGTATGTTAATTATATGATATGAAGAAAATGTAGTCTATTTCAGAAGAACAGAATAGCATATACTCTAAGTTGTCCTTATGTAAGGCCCTGAAATGTCTTATGCCATATGGCTGTGGGCTACACTAGTTCAATTAGCAGACAAGATTTGCTTCGAATTCCGTGGCATTATTTTCTTTATTATTTTATAGTATGAAGAATACAATTGAATATAGCTTAATAAAATAGAAAGGATATTTTCCCCAAATGATTTCAAAGGAAGTGCGCACATGTTGAGCGGTTGAGCGGAAACTGGTCCTCCTATATGCTTAATAAAGAGTTATTTATGTAACTTTCGTTGTGGTACAAATGTTGGGCTATGTGTTTTGATGCTTAATACATTCTAAGGCTGCATGATAGGACTCTAATGATGATTTTAAAAAAGTTGCAAGGTGCGCACACTTCATCAGTCTCTCACTCACACTTTGACAAGCACTTGATAATATTCTCACCAGATCTCTAATTTCCCAGCGGCATCCCTCGTGTGACCATAATGCCCCCTAAAAAGTGTCCGTTGTGCCCTTGGGCTGAATATAATAGGCTAATTATAATTCCCTTCTCCTGGCTGCCGTGCTCCGAAGCACCTCTAACTCACAAGGCTCTGTCAGATGTAGATCCCAAATAATACAACCACTCGCATCAAAAACAACTTTAAAAGCAATGAGGTTGATCGTTTAGCTTAAAATATTTATAACTATTAGGTAATTTTTTCATATTATAAGCGCAGGAATGCTATAAGCTATAAGCGCAAATGTTCCAAAATGCAATCAGTTAGCGGGAAAACACTATTCTTGAAGGTGACGGCAAATGCGATTATGTATGTAATGGTGCATTTCTATTGTGAAAATCATCTTCCCCAAACTTGAACTTTTGCACAGCCTATGTATGCCAGTTAGGCTCTATACCGGTTATAAAGCGGATTAATGTGCTTCATTTTAAGAAGTTTTTTGTCACTTTAGTTCTGAATCAAACCTATAGGCCTTTGGGTCTATGATTAGAAAAAGTTGCGCTGTTTCTTGCCTTAATGCACAATGACTTCACAAGTGATAATACATAATTCAAAAGTGATAGGCTAATATTGTCACCCATCAGACTATTCTTAATGTAATGTTATCTTTAAATATGCTAAATAATATGTGTGTGATATTAGTTTTGATTTAGAACGGACCATTATCATGCACCTGTCTCGGAACAGGGGCATAGGAAAAAAAAGACATGGTTAATTTTCATGCCAGCCAGATAGGCTATACTCCTGTTGTAAAGCGAAGCAATGTGCTTAACATTAGGAAAGTTGACAAATAAATATAGTAGGCCTACCTAGCCTATAGAAAGCTGATGGGATTCTCCTCTTTTTAACTTCTTAGGGAGCGGCGCTAGCGCCCCACTCCCGACACTACCAGGTGAAATGCAAGGCGCCAAATTCAAAATCCAAAAGTTGAATTATTAAACATGCATCAATATACAAGTGTTTCATAGTCATCAAAAGCTCTGCTTCTTGGCAATATCACAGCGTTGTCAGATTTCAAAAAGGCTTTACGGCGAAAGCACCACATTTGATTGTTTGAGGATAGCACCCCACATATTTTCCCATTACCATGAATCCATAAGCCTTCACGGTTCACAGAAAACACATTTCACAGCAAAAACAAATCAATTACCTTTTGAAGAACTTCTGCTGAGGGCTTCCCAAGTGTCCAACGAAGACAATCCATGGTTCTTTTGTTAGAAAAAGTAATGTATTATATCCATAAATCTCGTTGACGCGTTATAATGAGAAAATAGAGCCTCCAATCGTCCATTGAAACGTGAAGAGAACTCGTTCAACTTATACCTATAAACTTGTCCAAGCACAATCAAACATAATTTTAAATGTATCCTTAGGAACACTTATGTATAAATAGTATATTTCAACCGGAATATAAACTGGGCGATAAGAAAGGAAAAAAACAAACAGCGCGCCAGCCTTGAACGCGCCTTTTTTCCTCTATTGACATTCTGTGTGGACACTTCCTTATTCGTCTTCTTCTCTGCTCTAAAAGCATCTGAAAAGAATCAGAACACTTTCTCGAGACTGTTGACATCCAGAGGAAGCGATAGGTACTGCATTCATATGCCCTTATATGGGCATTTTCATAAGGGAGGGGTTCTAAATGAGGCAATCTGTCAAAATCCCTTTTTCCAGGACAGAAATTCCTCGGGTTTTCGCCTGCCATATCCGCACATAATTAGTACTATTGGATAGGAAACACTCTGAGGTTTCTAAGAGTGTTAAAATATTGTCTGTGAGTATAACAGAACTGATATAGCAGGCGAAAAACCCGAGGAATTTCTGTCCTGGAAAAAAGTGTTTTTGACACATTGCCTCATTTTGAACCCCTCCCTATTGAAAACAGCTATATATGGGAGTAAGATTGCAGTACCTATTGCTTCCACTGGATGTCAACAGTTTCTAGACAGTGTTTGGTGATGTTAGGTTGCTCTGGATGGTAATAGAAGAAGAATTTCGAACTAGTCATGGAATGTAAACAGAAGAGGAAGCGCGTTCACGGGCTCGCGTTGCGCTGTGGTTTTTTCCTTTCCTATCGTCCAGTTTATAATCCGGTTGAAATATTATAGTAAATATACAAAAGTGTTCCTAAGGATACATTATCAATGATGTTTGATTGTTCTTGGACAAGTGTATAGGTATAATGTGAACGCGTTCTCTTCACGGTTCAATGGGCGACTCAATGGTGGATTTTATGATCATAATGCGTCAACCAAACGGAGATTTATGAATATAATAAATTACTTTTTCTAACAAAAGAAGCATGGATTGTCTTCGTTGGACACTTGGGAAGCCCTCAGCAGAAGTTCTTCAAAAGGTAAGGGATTTTATATTAGCGATTTTATGCGTTTTTTGAGACCCGTGTTGGGTTATGGATTTATGCTAATGCATAAATATTAGAGGTGCTACCCTCAAACAAACAAATGTTGTGCTTTGGCCGTAAAGCTTTTTTGAAATCTGACAACGCTGTGATATTGCCAAGAAGCAGAGCTTTTGATGACTATGCAACACTTGTATATTGATGAATGTTTAATAATTCAACTTTTGGATTTTGAATTTGGCACCTCACATTTCACCGGGTAGTGTCGGGAGCGCCCCACCACTCCGTAAGTAGTTAAATCAGCTGTGTTTGCTAGGGATAGGGGAAAAGTGTGACACCAATCAGACCCCTGAGGCCTGAAATTGCCCAGGCCTGGATTAGAGGGACATTAGAGTGCTGAGTACCAGGCAGTTAGCACGTTTGGTAGGCTACTAATGACCATCCACAGCATCAGAGCTTGAAGAAGCCTAATTACCATGACTAAACGGTCACGTGGAATTTAACTGCCGTCATGACTCGTGACCGCCAGTGTGGCGGTAATACGGCCACTTTAACAGCCCTAGTGGGAACTCCGCTCGGGCATTTATTTTACGCCTGTTACGTTAGGTTAAGGTAACACTGATCAGGGGTGGTTGACGATTGGTCGAAACACACAGAGAGATATTTGGCTACAGCGTTATTTTACGTTCTAGGCATGGGGGAGAAAATGTGTTATGAGACATCATCATTTAACAGATTGTTCACACGTCCTCTTTCTCGTTTTCTATTCTCCCAGTCGGTATTAAATACAATGTTTTGGCCCCGCCCGCCTGTAGGGAAACCCCATTGTCTCACAGCAAAAACTTGACCGTCAATTACAAAACTACATTTAAGAAAAGTACAACTTGTCTAAAGATGACTTTCCAACATTGCATGCTCCCTAGCGTTCTCACTACTTAGAAAAACATTATCTTGTAGGGCTTCCCTCATGCCCTTTTTCATAATGGCGCTAACGTTAGCCACATCAGTGAGTGCTATCTAGCTACCAACCAGAACATTAAGCTATCCAACAACACAAACAAACGGACTATAAAGCTACAAGTAGTGAGTTGAGTTAAAAAACAGACCACACTAAACAAGTTACAGTAAATGTCTTACCTGTGATTAAAGGTTTTCCACACATACAGTGCCTTCAGAAAGTATTCAGACCCCTTGACTTTTTCCACATTTTGTTACGTTACAGCCTTATTCTAAAATGGATTAAATTGTTGTTGTTTTTCCCTCGTCAATCTACACACAATACCCCATAATGACGAAGAAAAATATGTTTTTATCCATTTTAACAACAAAACAAAAACAAAAAGGTATTTGCATAAGTACTCAGACCCTTTACTCAGTACTTTGTTGAAGCACCTTTGACAGCGATTACTGAGTCTTCTTGAGTATGACGCTACAAGCTTGGCACACCTGTATTTGGGGAGTTTCTCCCATTCTTCTCTGCAGATCCTCTCAAGCTCTGTCAGGTTGGATGGGGAGCATCACTGCACAGCTATTTTCAGGTCTCTCCAGAGATGTTTGATTGGGTTCAAGTCCGAACTCCGGCTGGACCACTCAAGGACATTCAGAGACTTGTCCCAAAGCCACTCCTGCATTGTCTTGGCTGTGTGTGCTTAGGGTTGTTGTCCTGATGGAAGGTGAACATTTGCCACAGTCTGAGGTCCTGAGCTCCTCTGGAGCAGGTTTTCATCAAGGATCTCACAGTACTTTGCTCTGTTGATCTTTGCCTCGATCCTGACTAGTCTCCCAGTCGCTGAAAAACATCCCCACAGCATGATGCTACCACCACTATGCTTCACCGTAGGGATGGTGCCAGGTTTCCTCCAGACGGTGCCTTTTGGCAAACTCATAGCGGGCTGTCATGTGCCTTTTACTGAGGAGTGGCTTCCGTCTGGCCACTCTACCATAACGGCCTAATCCCATCTCCACAGAGAAACTCCAGAGCTCTGTCAGAGTGACCATCGGGTTCTTGGTCACCTCCCTGACCATGGCCCTTCTTGCCCGATTGCTCCGTTTGACCAGGTGGCCAGCTCAAGAAGAGTTTTGGTGGTTTCAAACTTCTTCCATTTTAAGAATGATGGAGGCCACTGTGTTCTTAGGGACCTTCAATGCTGCAGAAATATTTTGGTACCCTTCCCCAGATCTGTGTCTCGACACTATCCTGTCTCGGAGTTTTACGGACAATTCCTTCGACCTCATGGCTTGGTTTTTGCTCTGACATGCACTGTCAACTGTGGGACAGGTGTGTGCCTTTCCAAATCATGTCCAATCAATTGAATTTACCACAGGTGGACTCCAATCAAGTTGTAGAAACATCTCAAGGGGCGGCAAATAGCCTAGTGGTTAGAGCGTTGGGCCAGTAACCGAAAGGGTGCTAGATCGAATCCCCGAGCTGACAAGGTAAAAATCTGTCGTTCTGCCCCTGAACAAGGCAGTTAATCCACTGTTCCTAGTCAGTCATTGACTTGCCTAATTAAATAATGGTTAAATAAAAAATAAAACAAATTTAAAGGTTGATCAATGGAAACAGGATGCACCTGAGCTCAATTTCGAGTCTCATAGCAAAGGTTCTGAATACTTATGTAAATAAGGTATTTTTGTTTTTAATACATTTGCAAAAACTTCCAAAATCCTGTTTTTGCTTTGTCATTATGATTGATGAGAGAAAAAAATGATTTCATCCATTTTAGAATTAGACTGTAACGTAACAAAATGTGGAAAATGTCAAGTGGTCTGAATGCTTTCCGAAGGCACTGTACAGTAGCTACATGTAGCCTACTTGGACACTGGGTCACCACAATTTCCCACTCTCCCATACCGAATAGCCTGAAGCCACAGGGCTCTTCTCGCAGGCTCTATTTCCCTACGTGGGAGCATTGCGAACCGTAGGTCGGGATTTTTGACCTGGTTACATGTACATTGAACAACACGGAAGCTTTTCGGCATGTTTTGATACTTCTCTATAACAAAAAAATCAACTACAAATTTGTTTTCTTTACAATGACGGTCAATGGGAAAGAATGTTTGAGGGGATGGGAAAGGGGAAAGAGGGGTTGAGGGGAATTCCTTGTTATGACATGAATACCGAGTATTTCTGCCCTCCACCCACACAAAAATACTTACACAGACAAGTGCACTGTGCATGTATCTCCGCTTGTGTGCGTACGTGCTTGCACAATAGGTGTGTGTGTTTTTCAATGTGTCTGTGCACTTAAACACTATTTTGTACTGTATACAGTAGATAACATATATATGTGTTTGTGTATGTTTGTGTGCCTGTGTGTGTCTCACCATCAGCCTTGCCGTCCTGCCGGGGGTAGCAGTTATAAAACACCCCGCGGGCATCGTGGGTCCAGGCCAGGCAGCTGAACTTCACCCTGTCCAGGACATCAGGCAGCTTCATGAGGTCATCAGCCTTCAGGAAGTGCACCGTCACCCAATCGGAGCCGCTGGAGCTCAGGCCGTACGCAAAGTACTCGCACTCCTCCGATAGGCGCCCCACTGGAAGGAGAGAGGAAGAGGAAGACGAGAGAGGCAAGGATAGAGGAAAAATAGATATTACATTATGTGTGATATTCAGGTGTGTAATGCAGGCCTATCATTGATGTTCTTGTGTTTTAGCAATGTACTCCACCTTTGTCACAGCAATCAAATCGAATAACAAAGGAAGAATGTACATGGCTTGACAAGAGAGGGGGAAGAGTTGTGAGGGGCTCAGGTTGAGACAGACAAAGTTAAGGTGTGTTTGTGTGTATTACAGTAACCAGGAGCTCACTCTTCAAAGCTACAGTCCCATCCTCAGACAGTGTGTTTGGGTCAAAGAAGACTGTGGCCGGTCCATCCAGAGAGTCCTGCACATAGAGCGCATCCTGGTTTTGCAGGCCCTGGTTATGGAAGTAGAAATACCTACAGAGGAAAACAGCACACAGTAACACCGGTTACATCATGGAGTGCATCAGACACACATATGTACTCTTTATACAATGTATAACAACCAGTGGAATAACCTATATGTGACATATGTCATTACCTGTAATAATAATGGCAGTACGTACCTGCAGTTATTAAGTAGTTACCTCTTTTTACCTCAATTTTGTGTATTTTCTTGGGAAACAGAAACAGTATGCAGGCTTTTGCTCCAGCCCAGCACTGAATCTGTTGATTCAGCTCATCAACTGATTCCTAACCTGTTCTTGTAAGGGCATCTGTATTTTAGTTAACATGTTTCCCCTCTTGCAGGGGCAGCTGTATTGTAGTTCCTACCTGTTTCCTCTCTTGTAGGGGCAGCTGTATTTGGGGTAGTCATAGAGCTCAGTTAGCCGCTGGTGAAACTGAGGCCTGACCGCACACTGCTCCAGGAATGGCATGGTCAGCTTATTCTGCTCCTCCACAAAGGCCTGGGCAAACACACACACGTCAGAGTTCAGGAACAGGTTAGAACTGTAATGTTGCAATTCATCCCTTGTCATTGTTTATTTTCCATCACAATCACCTTTGTTTCATCACTGTCGGGATCTTCCAACCAGACATAAGGGTCATTTATCTTAACCCCATGGTAGTCATCCACCTACAGGATAAAACAACACTTAAGTATTACAATACACATTCAAAAAAACACTCCCATTGCACACAATGTTTGAAAAGGATGAGTCACTACCGCACCTGTCCGGTTGAGTCCCACAGAATGTTAGTAAATCATCTTATATTACATTTAATGGGGTGCGTTGTGGCAATTTCCAATGGATTCCAATTAAAAAAGATAATGTAATAACACAACTGACAGATTTTTGGCTTATAGCATAGTGTACATCCCTCTGGCTAAACACAAAATTAACGCAACAGTTCCTCAGAACTTCAGGCCTTTGTTAGAATCTGCAGCGGGAACTGTATCTCACGGGTTATTTTATTACCTTGAAGCTAGAATCCTTAGTTACTACATTAAAAAAAAATATATATATATATATATATACCCATTGATTCTTGAAGAATATAACTTATAAATGCCTCATGGGCTTAGTCAACTGTGGTACCCCATCAAAACCCCAAATACAAGATTACTTTACTCCAATGTTAGTAAACAATGTAAAAATAAACAAACATTGTAAAGCCTCAAAACATAGCTAAAACAATATTTGTTTCATGTCATGGAGGGTCAGTCCGCATCCATACCGGTCTATGAATTATAGTGGTTACATTTCTCCAGGCCCATCCCTCCACTTTGTACCAAAACACAGGCGGGGCCTCCGCTTTGTTATTGTTTCAATGAAGGATTCTAGCTTTAATCTTATGACCTTTCTGCTGTATAAAGTGAACATCATACTTGGACGACATTTCTTTAGGGTTACTCAGCTCAGCCACACTGGTTTTGTTTTGCACACAGTGAAGGCCTGCTCTCTTTTTTTGCTCCCGTCCTACAATGTCTTCGCCGTTGTGCGCGGCGCCTACCACTTTAAGAATGGGCGAAGAGAGAGGTTGGAAGCTGGAAGCGCTGTTGGAATTTGACACCGACCTTACTCTCATCTCTCCGAGCTGCCGGGTACTTAAAAGCCATGGCAGAGTGTTTAAATGTGTTCTTATGTCTCTTCAAAGCCGCCGCCGTCCGTCTGTTTTGCTTTCTTTGTTGGTCCGCCTGTCTGTCCGTACCACTACTCCACACGCTGCATGACTCAGTGACAGGATGCCCGGGGTGAAAGTGAAATCATGTTCCCCTGTGGTGTTTGACGGTTTCACTTGTTGCCACAAAGTCAAAATTGTTTCTTATCGTTAAAAAAAATTATTATAATTTAATTTAAGTTTAGGCATAAGGTTAGCACTGTGGTTTGGATCAGGGTTATAGGTTTAAAATTGGATTTTACGAAGATAATTTGTAGAAATAGGCGGGGTTTATGACGTTGTGTCTGTGTTAACTAGTGACTACCGGGTTTCATAAACTGACATGGGTAAAGGTTTCTTATAACTAAAGTGCTAGTCGGAACAAGGAAACTCAGAAATATCCTACTTGTAAACCGGTTGAACGCGGCACGTGTATAACCACAACCATTTATAAAATTTAGCAAATTACACCCTGTTTTGAGTACAAACGTTGAAAGGCATATACATGGAAGAGGAAAGCAAAGGAAGATATGAGATGGGCGTCTTGTGTCTGAGTGTGTATGAACAGCAGGTTGACGTTTATTGTCATGAGTCTTGTCCTGGAGGCAGAACTGAACAATTTTAGATAGGCCAGCTATAATGTTGGCTATATTGTCATTTAAGGTTAGGGTTAGGCATTAGGTTTATCAGTGTGGTTAAGGTTAGAGATTTAAAGGGGAGGTTTAAAATCAGTTTGTGACCATTACAGAGATGCCTCCAGAACAAGATTCATGACGAAAAACGCAGAACAAGGAGGTTAGTGGATGAGTGTAATATTAACTGTATTTGTTGGATTGCTTACTACATGTTGGAGAGATAAAGGGGGATTTCTGTGGCTTTGTGACATACACGTGTCGCAGGAGTGTGACAGGGACCAGGTCTCAAAGTCCTTACGCATGTGTTCTCATGTCTGGTCTGTGGCTCTCAAGAGATGCCACTCTTTGAATGTCAACACATTCTTGTAACACCCTTGGGGGCCATACACACACACATACAGACACGCATACACACACTTGCGTACCCACTGCACTTGCTCACAAACATAACCCAACAAAAGAAACGCCTGCACACACCATTTAGGTAGTTCAATTGAATGCCAGCTGGTGGAGTTGACCTGTACATTTCCAGAATTTCATCAGAGGTTTGTATTGGGCAAACAAAAATGACAAGAAACAACAACGACATTAAGGGAGGGCAAACCGTCCACACAAAAGTTTTTTTCACAAATTTATGTAGCATATTCCTGGGTTTCAAGCATTCTCTCTCTCTCTCTCTCTCTCTCTCCCCCTCTCTCTCTCTCACAGCAGTCTTGTGCAGTATTACATTTGTGAAGGCTGTTCTGTTTCCAGAATCCTGTTGTGCAACACAGTAGAGGTGGTGTGGACAGATCAGACCTGCGGTGTTGTCTCATCCAGTGTACTGACAGCTTTGCTCACCTCTCTGTGTGATATGTGGTTGTCACACCTTAAGATGAATGCACTAGCTGTGGGTCGCTCGGGATGGGAGCGTCTGCTGAATGGATAAATTGTCACGTAATGGTATATATACAGTGCATTCGGAAAGTATTCAGACCCCTTGACTTTTTCCTAATTCTAAAATTGATTCAATTGTTTTTTTCCCCTCATCAATCTACACACAATACCTGATAAAGAAAAAGCAAAAACATTTTTGCACATTTATATAAAAAACAGAAATATCACATTTACATAAGTATTCAAACACTTTACTCAGAAACTTAGTTGAAGCATCTTTACCTTAAGATCCCCACAGCATGCTCACACTACCATGCTTCACCGTAGGAATGGTGCAAGGTTTTCTCCAGATGTGACGCTTGGCATTCAGACCAGAAAATCTTGTTTCTGAGAGTCCTTTAGGTCTGATGTGCCTTTTGGCAAACTCCAAGAGGGCTGTCATGTGCCTTTTACTGAGGAGTGGCTTCTGTCTGGCCACTCCACCATAAAGGCCTGATTGATGGAATGCTGCAGAAATGGTTATCCTTCTGGAAGGTTCTCTCATCTCCACACACGAACTCTGGAGCTCTGCCAGAGTGACCACCTCCCTGACCAAGGCCCTTCTCCCCCGATTGCTCAGTTTGGTCGGGCGGCCATCTCTAGGAAGAGACTTGGTGGTTCCAAACTTCTTTCATTTAGGAATGATGGAGGCCGCTGTGTTCTTGGGAACCTTCAGTGCTGCAGAAATGTTTTGGTACCTTTCCCAGATCTGTGCCTTGATGTAATCCTGTCTCGGAGCTCTACGGACAATTCCTTCGACCTCATGGCTTGGTCTTTGCTCTGACATGCACTGTCAACTGTGGGATCTTATTTATATAGACAGGTGTGTGCCTTTCCAAATCATGTCCAATCAATTGAATTTACCACAGGTGGACTCCAATCAAGTTGTAGAACATCTCAAGGATGATCAATGGAAACAGGATGCACCTGAGCTTAATTTCGAATCTCATAGCAAAGGGTCTGAATACTTATGTATCAATTTGTCAATTTGCTAACATTTCAAAAAAACTGTTTTTGCTTTGTCATTATGGGGTATTGTGTGTAGATTGACGAGGCAAAACATTTATTTAATCAGTTTTAGAATAAGGCTGTAACGTAACCAAATGTGAATACTTTCCGAATGCACTGTATTTACGTATATTATGTATTTTATTTGTTGTGTACAGGAAGAGTAGCTACTGCCTCGGCAGTAGTTAATTGGGAATCCTAATAAACACTAGTACTAATATCCACACAGCAGCTATACCTCAGAAGGCAGGCTGACAGACACACGTCAACATGGTAGCATCACACAGTTTATGCACGTACAGATGTGTAGAGGCACATAAATGCTTGGACACACTCGTATGATAAATACCTACACACTCTCTTGAATTTACAGACAATTTTTCATTCCAAGATGGTGTAGCAGTCAGACGTTTTTTGTCCTCGTCCTGTCGTGTCCAGTGTATATATCTTTTTATATATTTTCTTCGCGTATCTTTTTATATTTTTTACAAAAACTTAACTTCAAAACACTCTCCTGCAACCCGCCTCACCCAATGTGGTACGGATCAGTTTTTTTTTTCAAGTATTATCCACCTCAAATCCGGAATAGTATTTTAGCTAACCATTGCTAACGGACAGCAGCAGCTAACCTTTAGCTCGGAAAAGCTCTCGCCATTCGTATAACCCGACTCAAACCAGAGCATTCCGGACCTATTTTCTCTCCATATGCCCGGATTCCTACCGCAAGCTCTGGACATTTTCACCTGGATCTTGCAGCTAGCTAGCTGCTATCCGAGTGTCTATTAGCTAACGTTGGTCCCGGAGCAATGCACCAATTAGCCTGAAGCTAGCCTGCGCTTGGCCCATCTTCCGGCTGGCTGAAGAATCCCATCAGCCACTCCTAGGCTACAACATCTATCCGGACCCGTTTTTACTGCCGGTGCGGAGCCTCACCGGGCCTTCACCGACGTTATCTGCACGAGGGGGTTATTCAACCGGCCCTCCGTCGCGACGTCACCTGAACGCCCATCAGCTAACTGCGGCCTACTAATCGTTATCTGTCTAGGGCATATCGGCTGCTAGCTAATCAGGTCCATCGGACAATTTCTTGGGCCACTATTACCTATTAACCTTCACCACACGGAACCCCACTAACCCATCACGACTGGTCTACCGACTGAAACGTACGAGGAGGCTTTAAACAGACCCCGTCTTTGTTAGCCAGCCTGCTAGCCTTTGCTAGCTTGCTACCCCCGGCTAGCTGTCTGAACCGCCGTGTCCCCAACCAGTCTCACTACTAACTGAACCCTTATGATCACTCGGCTAAGCATTCCTCTCCTCAATGTCAATATGCCTTGTCCATTGCTGTTCTGGTTAGTGTTTATTGTCTTATTTCACTGTAGAGCCTCTAGCTTTGCTCAATATACCTTATCCAACCCTTCAGTTCCACCACCCACACATGCGATGACATCACCTGGTTTAAATGTTTCTAGAGAAAATATATCTTTCATCACCACTCAATGTCTAGGTTTACCTCCACTGTATTTACGTCCTACCATACTTTGTCTGTACATTATGCCTTTAATCTATTTCATCGCCCCCCTGAAACCTGTTCTTTTTACTCTCTGTTCAAAACGTCCTAGACAACCAGTCATTATAGCCTTTAGCCGTACCCTTATCCTACTCCTCCTCTGTTCCTCTGGTGATATAGAGGTTAATCCAGGCCCTGCAGTGCCTAGCTCCACTCCTATTCCCCAGGCGCTCTCATTTGTTGACTTCTGCAACCGTAAAAGCCTTGGTTTCATGCATGTTGACATTAAGCCTCCTCCCTAAGTTTGTTTTATTCACTGCTTTAGCACACTCTGCCAACCCGGATGTCCTAGCCGTGTCTGAATCCTGGCTCAGGAAGACCACCAATAACGCTGAAATTTCCATCCTTAACTACAACATTTTCAGACAAGATAGAACGGACAAAGGGGGGCGGTGTTGCAATCTACTGCAGAGATAGCCTGCAGAGTTCTGTCTTACTATCCAGGTCTGTACCCAAACAATTTGAACTTTTACTTTTAAAAATCCACCTTTCTAGAAACAAGTCTCTCACCGTTGCCGCTTGCTATAGACCACCCTCTGCCCCCAGCTGTGCTCTGGACACCATATGTGAACTGATTGCCCCCCATCTTCAGAGTTCGTGCTGCTAGGTGACTTAAAATGGGACATGCTTAACACCCCGGCCATCCTACAATCTAAGCTTGATGCCCTAAACCTCACACAAATCATAATTTAACCTACTAGGTACAACTCCAAAGCCGTAAACATGGGCACCCTCATAGATGTCATCCTAACTAACTTGCCCTCCAAATACACCCCTGCTGTTTTCAACCAAGATCTCAGCGATTACTGCCTCATTGCCTGCATGCGTAATGGGTTTGCGGTCAAACGATCTCCCCTCATTACTGTTAAACGTTCCCTAAAACACTTCAGCGAGCAGGCCTTTCTAATCGATCTGGCCCGGGTATCCTGGAAGGATATTTACCTCATTCCGTCAGTAGAGGATGCCTGGTTATTCTTTAAAAGTGCCTTCCTCACCATCTTAAATAAGCATGCCCCATTCAAGAAATGTAGAACCAGGAACAGATATAGCCCTTGGTTCTCTCCAGACCTGACTGCCATTGACCAGCACAAAAACATCCTGTTGCGTTCTGCATTAGCATCGAACAGCCCCTGTGATATGCAACTTTTCAGGGAAGTCAGGAACCAATATACACTGGCAGTTAGGAAAGCCAAGGCTATCCTTTTCAAGCAGAAATTTGCTTCCTGTAACACAAACACAAAAAAGTTCTGGGACACTGTAAAGTCTATGGAGAATAAGAGCACCTCCTCCCAGCAGCCCACTGCACTGAGGATAGGAAACGCTGTCACCACCGATAAACCCACAATAATTGCGAATTTCAATAAGCATTTTCTCTGACTGGCCATGCTTTCCACCTGGCTACCCCTACCCCGGTCAACAGCCCTGCACCCCCCTCAGTAACTCGCCAAAACCTCCCCCATTTCTCCTTCTCCCAAATCCAGTTAGCTGATGATCTGAAAGAGCTGCAAAATCTGGACCCCTACAAATCAGCCGGGCTAGACAATCTGGACCCTTTCTTTCTAAAATTATCTGCCGAAATTGTTGCAACCCCTATTACTAGCCTGTTCAAACTCTCTTTCGTGTCGTCTGAGATTCCCAAAGACTGGAAAGCAGCGGCGGACACTCTTGACCCAAACTGCTATAGACCTATATCTATCCTACCCTGCCTTTCTAAGGTCTTTTAAAGCCAAGTTATCAAACAGATTACCGACCATTTCGAATCCCACCGTACCTTCTCCGCTATGCAATCTGGTTTCAGAGCTGGTCATGGGTGCACCTCAGCCACGCTCAAGGTCCTAAACGACATCATAACCGCCATCGATAAGAGACATTACTGTGCAGCCGTATTCATTGATCTGGCCCAGGCTTTCGACTCTGTTAATCACCACATCCTTATCGGCAGACTCGACAACCTTGGTTTCTCAAACGATTGCCTCGCATGGTTCACCAACTACTTCTCCGATAGAGTTCAATGTGTCAAATCGGAGGGCCTGTTGTCCGGGCCTCTGGCAGTCTCAATGGGGGTGACACAGGGTTCAATTCTTGGGCCGACTCTCTTCTCTGTATACATCAATGATGTCGCTCCTGCTGCAGGTGAGTCTCTGATCCACCTCTACGCAGACGACACCATTCTGTATACTTCTGGCCCCTCTTTGGACACTGTGTTAACTACCCTCCAGACGAGCTTCAATGCCATACAACTCTCCTTCCGTGGCCTCCAACTGCTCTTAAACGCAAGTAAAACTAAATGAATGCTCTTCAACCGATCGCTGGCCGCACCTGTCCGCCGTCCAGCATCACTACTCTGGACGGTTCTGTCTTAGATTATGTGGACAACTACAAATATCTAGGTGTCTGGTTAGACTGTAAACTCTCCTTCCAGACTCACATCAAACATCTCCAATCTAAAATGAAATCTAGAATTGGCTTCCTATTTCGCAACAAAGCATCCTTCACTCATGCTGCCAAACATACCCTCGTAAAACGGACCATCCATCCTACCGATCCTCGACTTCGGTGATGTCATTTACAAAATAGCCTCCAATACTCTACTCAACAAATTGGATGCAGTCTATCACAGTGCCATCCGTTTTGTTACCAAAGCCCCATATACCACCCACCACTGCGACCTGTACGCTCTCGTTGGCTGGCCCTCGCTTTACACTCGTCGCCATACCCACTGGCTCCAGGTCATCTACAAGTCCCTTCTAGGTAAAGTCACGCCTTATCTCAGCTCGCTGGTCACCATAGCAGCACCAACCCGTAGCACGCGCTCCAGCAAGTATATCTCACTGGTCACCCCCAAAGCCAATTCCTCCTTTGGCCGACTCTCCTTCCAGTTCTCTGCTGCCAATGACTACAAAAATCTCTGAAACTGGAGACACGTATCTCCCTCACCAGCTTTAAGCACCAGAGCAGCTCACAGACCCCTGCACCTGTATATAGCCATCTGTAAATAGCCCAACCAACTACTTCATCCCCTACCGTATTTATTTATTTATCTTGTTCCTTTGCACCCCAGTTATTCTACATTGCACATTCATCTACTGCACATCTACCATTCCAGTGTTTAAATGCTATATTGTAATTACTTTGCCACCATGGCCTATTTATTGCCTTTACCTTCCTTATCCTACCTCATTTGCACTCTTTGTATATCGATTTTTCTTTTCTACTGTATTATTGACTGTATGTTTGTTTTACTCCATGTGTAACTCTGTGTTGTTGTATGTATCGAACTGCTTTGCTTTATCTTGGCCAGGTCGCAGTTGTAAATGAGAACTTGTTCTCAACTTGCCTACCTGGTTAAATAAAGGTGAAATAAAATGAAATAAAAAAAATTAAAAGACACTATCATAAATGTACATACTCACTGTGAACTACCCACACACACTATTCACAATAATAAGAGTGTATAATACAGTGTGATACAGTACATCCTTTCATAGACCATAGTGTTGTCATTGATACAGTGTCTGTGTCATGATTAAAGAGAACAGGTTCTGATACAAAGTTACCTGACTATTAGAAATTCAGAAAGTCATACCCAAAAGGAAATTATGTCACCAATCAGCCTTATTCCTGATTGACACTCCTATAGAAAACTCCCCATTTTCCTAGACAACTTTCCTTATGACTCAACACAACCTGCTCATAAAAATAACTTGATGTCAACAATCCCCAAGTTTCACTGCCAAATGACACAAATACACAGGTGATAAGCTCATGATTTTCTGTTTTACATGATTACATTTCCGACGCAGATTACTTTCTGAGGTGACTCATATTTGCCATTTACTGTGCTTTCTATTGAAGTAGTATGATAATACCTACAGTAATTCCGTTTATGAGGTTAATGATTACTGTTTATGGCCTTGAGAGAGAGTGAATTGCTCTTGTTGTTTAGCTTCAAGGAGATGGAAGGATTTCTGACAGTGCCTCTCTCTCTCTCTCTCTCTCTCTCTCTCTCTCTCTCTCTCTCTCTCTCTCTCTCTCTCTCACCCCCTTCTTTCTCTCACTCCCCCCCTCTCTCTATCTCTCCCCCCTCTCTTGTCCTCCTCTATTGCCCTCAGGTATTCACCTGTTACCTAATGGAGCAGGTGTTTTGGACCTCCCTGACTCTGGCAGACGACAGATAGTCTCTCCTCAGGTTGTGTGGAGAAACTACAGAGGTAGGCCAGTGACCACACACAATACACACAACAACCCTGGGTGGTCCTCTCAACACTGGGAAAACATGAACATTAGCCTGTCAAGCAGATTGTTATTGCTTCACTGTTTTTTCTGGTCAAAAACAGCTGCTGCTACTACTACTTTTCAATAGTAGACTATTACGGAAATTTTTGTTTTTCATATGTATAAGGCTTGAAGTCTATGTTTCATGCTTCCAATACGATTGTGTCAAATAGAAACATTGTTTGTGAAGCATAAAAAAGCAGACAAGATAATGTTAACAGTCAAACTTCAGGTGTAGCATTATTTTAGCTATACGAGTGTATATTTTACACAAACTCTTTTTAAGCTTAGTGAGAGGCTATGAGCCTTCACAATGTACTGCTATTTCTCTATTGTGGTTTCATAGATGAATTAACTGAGGAATAAGAGGGTTTTATGTAAGCAGACATTTGTTGTAATGTGGCGCATACTTTGCGCATCATGGATTAGCCCTAAGGATGGAGAGAACAAAAACAGGTTTTGCGTTTCGGACGTTCAGTCTATCCAATCCATAAAGTTGTGAAAACGACTTGGAGAAGGAGGGAGGGAGGAAGGGGTCAGGGATGAGAGGCATGCAGTCATACAGATGGTTCATTTTGGTCTAATTAGTGTTGCAGTGAAAAGCAAGTTTGTGTCCCAAATGGAACCCTATAGTGCATTACTTTTGACCAGGGCCCATAGGTCTCCGGTCAAAAGTAGGCTAGTGCACTATGTAGGGAATACACTCTTACAAAAAAAGGTAAACCCTTTAAAGAACCCTTTTTGGTTCCATGTAAAACCCTTTCCACAGAGGGTTCTACATGGAACCCAAAAGGGTTCTACCTGGGACCAAAAAGGATTCTCTTATGGGGACAGCCAAAGAACCCTTTTGAAACTTTTTTCTAAGGGGGTGCTTATCTTTGCCAGACAAGCAAACAAAGTTTGACCCCAAAAAAGAGGATGATGAGCATGAAAATGATGATGAGTAACTGTTGAAGGCAATTGTAGATTGCTGATATGATACATCAGTGGAGATGAAGACGAGTGCAATGAATCAGAGTATTGAGGATGATGACAATGATAACAACAGGGATAATGACGACAATGACAGGAAGACTTAAGACTTAGCACGTAGGACAGCAACATCCCCTATACATTACCTCACCACCATACTGTAACTCTGTTAGCAAACGGATTGATCGATCAGTCAGCATGCATGCAGCCCTAACTGGCCTGCTGTAACTAAGGTGTGGTGAGGCTGGGTTTAGTGGGGAGGAAAATGGACCAGGCCACAGACAGTTGGGTGGTTATGAAAGCAGCCAGAGCCAGACAGGCCGTTGAGACAGTGGTCCTCCCATCTGTGTTAGCCCATTAGCATATGGGCTAATGGGCTAACACATACAGTCAGGTAGCCTGCCAATTTGCACCGGGATTAGCCAGTCAGATTATAGAGAAGCCACGAGACAGCCTGAGAGGGAGAGGATGTAGTGGCTCCTGAAACAGTACTGGCTCTCGGTTCACTGCCAAGTTAAGGGATGATGTGGAGACCATGTTATGGCACTGAAAAAGACACGAATAGATAACGAGAGAGGGAAAGAGCTCAGAGCATACAGTGGGGAGAACAAGTATTTGATACACTGCCGATTTTGCAGGTTTTCCTACTTACAAAGCATGTAGAGGTCTGTAATTTTTATCATTGGTACACTTCAACTGTGAGAGACGGAATCTAAAACAAAAATCTCCAAAATCACATTGTATGAT
Organism: Brachymystax lenok tsinlingensis; assembly: GCA_030435695.1. Classification (NCBI taxonomy): domain Eukaryota; kingdom Metazoa; phylum Chordata; class Actinopteri; order Salmoniformes; family Salmonidae; genus Brachymystax; species Brachymystax lenok. Next base: position 33,645,082 of record CM059799.1, read on the forward strand.
TTTTAAGTAATTAATTTGCATTTTATTGCATGACATAAGTATTTGATCACCTACCAACCAGTAAGAATTCCGGCTCTCACAGACCTGTTAGTTTTTCTTTAAGAAGCCCTCCTGTTCTCCACTCATTACCTGTATTAACTGCACCAGTTTGAACTCGTTACCTGTATAAAAGACACCTGTCCACACACTCAATCAAACAGACTCCAACCTCTCCACAATGGCCAAGACCAGAGAGCTGTGTAAGGACATCAGGGATAAAATTGTAGACCTGCACAAGGCTGGGATGGGCTACAGGACAATAGGCAAGCAGCTTGGTGAGAAGGCAACAACTGTTGGCGCAATTATTAGAAAATGGAAGAAGTTCAAGATTACGGTCAATCTCCCTCGGTCTGGGGCACCATGCAAGATCTCACCTCGTGGGGCATCAATGATCATGAGGAAGGTGAGGGATCAGCCCAGAACTACACGGCAGGACCTGGTCAATGACCTGAAGAGAGCTGGGACCACAGTCTCAAAGAACTGCAAGGTCCCCCTGCTCAAGCCAGCGCATGTCCAGGCCCGTCTGAAATTTGCCAATGACCATCTGGATGATCCAGAGGAGGAATGGGAGAAGGTCATGTGGTCTGATGAGACAAAAATAGAGCTTTTTAGTCTAAACTCCACTCGCCGTGTTTGGAGGAAGAAGAAGGATGAGTACAACCCCAAGAACACCATCCCAACCGTGAAGCATGGAGGTGGAAACATCATTATTTGTGAATGCTTTTCTGCAAAGGGGACAGGACGACTGCACCATATTGAGGGGAGGATGGATGGGGCCATGTATCGCGAGATCTTGGCCAACAACCTCCTTCCCTCAGTAAGAGCATTGAAGATGGGTCGTGGCTGGGTCTTCCAGCATGACAACGACCTGAAACACACAGCCAGGGCAACTAAGGAGTGGCTCAGTAAGAAGCATCTCAAGGTCCTGGAGTGGCCTAGCCAGTCTCCAGACCTGAACCCAATAGAAAATCTTTGGCGGGAGCTGAAAGTCCGTATTTCCCAGCGACAGCCCCGAAACCTGAAGGATCTGGAGAAGGTCTGTATGGAGGAGTGGGCCAAAAAAATCTGATTCTATATGTTTTAATTTGACCTTTATTTAACTAGGCAACTATACAGCACTCTTATCTGCAGAGTCATCGTCTAGTCTACATTTGTAAGACCATGCACCGGTGCTAGCATTGACTAATGACATTATCACTACAAGCAATACACGTAATACAACAATGGTCTGTGATAGTATTGGTCTTGAGATCTAAGCATCATTCATCCTGGCAATCTACAGCTAAATGCTATCCATGTGGTAGCATAGGTAAAATCTCTTTGTCTGAGCTCAGTTACAGTAGTTGGAGACAGCATGGCACAAGTTAATCCACTAACACTTTTAGAATAGAACTGTATCTCTAACATTGTGATGGTGTGGCTTCTAGGCTAAACTCATACATGTAGATAATTCATATCTACTGTTTAGATTCAGGAACTTGTACAGTATATCACACTAGTGACTGCCATGTGGGATACTTCTAAGAGTGGTGTAAACTTGCTTTTAAGGGGGATATCTTCAAAGAGACTGAGCTAAAGGATATGATTGTAGGCTATGAATGTAACAGAGATGTAAATTCTCTCAACTTTCTAACCATTTCTCAGTACAGAGGAAGTAGTGGCAGGAGGTGTTGCATGGTGTCTGAGCCCTCAGACTGTGGCTAGCTCATGCTGCTTAATGAAACTGTTTTTTGTTAGCTGGCTAGCTTACACTACTGACACAAGTTAGCTAGCTTACAGAATTCAAAACCATTAGGCCTAGATTTTTGGTAGCTTAGGCAAGCACACGGTAACTTGCTATCTAACTTTACTTTTATGTGCACCATTCAATTTTAGTGTACTGGAATTAGCATGCTCAGTCTAGCTAACTTTCATTGTTTTTAATATGTTTATTCTGTTTTTGTTAGCTGGAGCATGCAGATGATAATACAAGCTCCTTAACCTTTTACTGCTATCACATTTCAGGGAAGAACCAGAAGCAGTGTCGAAGTAACAAATGTTTATTACTAGAACAGGGGCAGGCAAAACGACAGGTCAAGGGCAGGCAGAGGTCAGAAATCCAGATCAGAGTCAAAAGGTACAGAACGGCAGGCAGTTTCAGGGCAGATAGAGGTCAATAATCCAGGGCGGTGTGACAAGGTACAGAACGGCAGGTAGGCTCAGGGCAGGCAGAATGGTCAAAACAAGGAAAACTAGAAAACAGGAACTATAGAAAAAGACAGGCGCAAGGGAAAAAATTCTGGTAGGCTTGACGGACAAAGCAAACAGAGAACACAGGTATAAATACACTGGGGATAATGGGGAAGATGAGCGACACCTGGAGGGAGGTGGAGACAAGCACAACGACAGGTGAAACAGATCAGGATGTGACAACCGCAGTGGGATAAATCAGGGTCACACAGAGTGATTCTTGGTAGTCTTAAACAAATCTACTTTGAAACAAAGGTATACACCTCACAGACATGGTTATGGCCTTACAAAAAAGAAGACACCTGTACCGGTGTCAGATTTTCATTGTAAAACAAAAACAAAAACGTCATTAATTATGAAATTATGATAAATATTAAGAACATTTCACCCATGAGGCCAAAGAGGGCGCTTTTGGTCATTGACTGCAGGAAAGGGCTAGCTTCTGTTTTTTGCTATGTGACAAAACTATTTGATTTGTGTTAGCTTGGGACAGCATGTGGTAACTCATGCTAGCTATTGTCTTTATGTGTCAAAACCATTATTTTTAAGTTGGGACATGCGGTCTTGTTTATTTTACTATAGGTCCACATTATTCGATTTTTGGGAAGATTTGTCATTATGACAGTTGTAGCTTATGGGCGGTATTAGCACAAGCCCAAACGCTGCACTAATTAGAAGACACAGGCTTTATAACACTCCAAAACACCCCCTCAGAAGGGGATGAGGGGTGTTACACTGTCTGCACGGGCTAGGGGTTAACATGTGGGCTCGTCTACAGGGGTGACCACCAAAGACCCCCAGAACAACTTTACCACAGATCCGTCTGTTAGACAGGGAGGATTTGAGCCCAAAATCCCATGGATCAATAAAAGTGTCTGTTAATTAGGCTGGTGGAGAAATGGAAAAAAGGAGGACAAATAAATAGAACACCCTGTGCTGACTCAGTGGTGTCTGGACAGCGGAAAACCCCCAGACAGACACGCCCAGGGAGCAAAGAAGGTGAAGTACAGGTGATGAGGTTACCTGACTTCACACATCACTAAGTAACACAACATCTCTCTTAGTCCCTCCCTCTCTCTCCCTCACCACTTATTTCCTGGCATTCTCCAGTCCAGTGTTAGCGCAATTGGTTTCTCTGACCCCAATCCTCCCCAACTCCTCCTCCCTCCTTCTCCTCCCTCCTTCTTCTAGCCATCATCATCACTTTGACCTAATTCTCGATATTTAATCTGCTTCTTCTCCTCTTTCGGACAACAAATCATCCCCCTAATTGTCTTAATCCTGCTAGTCTTTAACTGCCCCTCTAGGCCCTACACGTGCTCTGCCGTGGGGATGGAAAACAAACATGATAACTCCTCATCCCATCAATTACAACTGATTCATAATACATGAAAATTGGACTAGCGTACTTTAGATCAAATGAGTAGCGTATAAACACGTTTTAGTGGTGTTTCGATTGATTTTGTTATGCGAAAGGAATATTGATAATAATATGGGAATATCTTTTGATATAGTGATAACATTTTATGAGTTATTTCAGCTGTGTATTTACTGGTAATAGTGAGTGAGATGATGTGAAAAGGAGGTGAGACATACCACTCAAATCAAGCTCTTGGTACTAAAAATAAAAATGGATTTTGAGCAGAAAAACTGAAGAGAAAAACAAAAATATCATACCAGTAAGGTGAGGAATAATACCTTCTGTCATAATAATGGACATCTAATGTCATGTGTCTGTCAATCTCCCTGAAAAGCAACAATAAACCTAACCAGATGTAAACACATTCACTACTCCCATGCCTGACTTTATATGATCTCTAAAGGCAGCACATCTGCACATTGTCAATTTCTACATGAGGAGTACCACTCTTAGTTGTAATATGGCTTCAAATCTAGCATTTCTGAGCCAAAGATATTAGCGTTGACTACTAAACAGATGATCACCAATGGAAAGGTTTCTGAGGGCTCCTGAGTGGCGCAGCGGGCTAAGGCACGGGATCTCAGTGCTAGTGGCGTCACTACAAACCCTGGTTTGATTCCAGGCTGTATCACAACCGGCTGGGATTGGGAGTCCCATAGGGCAGTGCACAATTTGTTAGGGTTTGGCTGGTGTAGGCTGTCATTGTAAATAAGAATTTGTTCTTAACTGACTTGCCTGGTTCAATAAATAAAATAGTTATTTTTGAAGCTACACATCTCCCTCCTTCCTCTTGGATAGCATGTTACCTAGAGGTGTGAAGTTTGTGGCTAGTTATTTTTGTCTGACACTGGTCTTATGTCGTCTCCAACATTGGTGGGTGAGACACTCCTGAGAAAGTCTGAGTGAGCGCTCGCTTTTTCTTCATTAAATGGTCAATTACTTGGGGAATGACTTAACAACCATAGAGCTGCATGTCTCAAATGCTCGGCTGTGAATAGCCAACTGACATTTACTCCTGAGGTGTTGAACTGTTGTACACTCTACATCCACTGTGGTTCCATTTTAGTCAGTCACTCAGTATAACATCAACGACCAATCATATTCACCTGAGGAAAACTGAAATCATGCCCAACGGACCAATTTTTGTTGACCCTTGGTAGCCCAGACTTCCTGGCTATATAACCAGGGCTCACATTCATTTCCTCAATTCTTCACTCTTCAGCTCACCTGAAGGAAGAACTTTCAAGGACATTAAGACTACGAGATTCAGCTCTGAATTAACTGTCTGTACTGATCCACCTAGATTTCGCGAGTTTTGGTCTAGGTATCAGTTTTTGTGTTTGCTAAAAACACACTACTTCCTGCTTTGCTTGTGTAGCCAGTGGATGGCCAGTGGCAAGAGTAAGTTCAAAAAGGCTAACCAGCTGAGTTTGAACCCTGGACCGTGCCCTAGAGCACATTCACAATGAAGGATACTCACTAATGCTGTCCTGTTTGGCTTGGGTGGAAACATGCTTAGAAGGCTTTCTGCTCAGACCAGTTCGTGTGACCATTGTCTCCGGCTGGGTTCTACTTCCGTTGGGCATCGGGCATTACTTTGTGAGTAAGATTGGGCTGCTGGTGAAGGGTCTTTGGATGAAACTACCTCAAGAATGGGTTTGTCTGAGGTCGGGAGAGTGCATCAGCGGTGGTTGATATGGGAGTCATCCCAGCCGAGTGAGGCTCATTCCGGTTTCTCTGTTCAGAGTCCGGATTCCCTGGTTGACTCTGGAGGGTTTTCAGTGTGAATCGTATGACATCAGTCCGGGGCAGCCTAAAGTCCCGGCTATGGATTTGACAGGGGAGAGTGAATCATTGGTGGTCAATGCACCTCTGATGGAGCTGTGTCGTAGGGTGGCAGATCACCTGAGGGTGGATTGGCTGTCCTCTCCTCCGCAGTGGAGTTCCTCAAGGTTTGGGGGAAGGTATTTACATCCTGTCCCTGCAGCGGTAAAGCATTGCTTACCTCTGTTTACAGATTTTGACGATGAGCTAAAGGTGACCTGGGATTCCCCTCCCTTAGCTAAATTACAAGCTTCTGTCTCAAACATGCAAAACTCTTCTCCACTTTCTCCTCCCTCCTTAATCCTTCATCTCCTCCCCGTCCCTCCTCCCTCTTTGCGGATGACTTTGTCAACCACTTTGTAAAAAAGGTTGACGATATCCACTCCTTTTTCACTAAGCCTACTGAGTCCACTGGTCCAGCTCACACAGAACTACCCTACGCCTTGACCTCTTTCTTCCATCTCTCTCCCTTCTAAATCCTTTGACGAGTGATATCCAGCCTTCCGACAACCTGCCCACTAGACCCCATCCCCTCCTCCCTTCTCTAGATCATCTCTGGAGACCTTCTTCCATTCCTCACTTCCCCCATCAACGCATTTCTGACCTCTGGCTGCATCCCCTCTGACTTCAAGATGGCCAGTGTCATTCCCCTCCTCAAGTAACCAACACTCGACCCCTCTGACGTCAAAAACTATAGACTGGTATCCCTTCTTTCTTTTCTTTTCAAAATACTTGAGCATGCTGTCTCTGACTAACTATCTCATTATCTCTCTCAGAATGATATTCTTGACCCTAACCAGTCAGGCTTCAAGGCGGCTCACTCAACTGAGACAGCTCTCCTCTGTTCTCATCCTCCTAGTTCTATTGGCTGCCTTAAACACTGTGAACCATCAGATCCTCCTCTTTGGGTTGGGCATCTCAGGCTCTGTACACAGGCATCCTACCTGGCAGGTTGCTCCTACCAAGTGGCGTGGAAAGGATCTGTCTACACCACGTGCTCTCACTACTGGTGTCCCCCAGGGCTCGGATCTAGCCCCTCTCCTCTTTTCTCTTCACACCAAGTCACTCGGCTCTGTCATATCCTCACATGGTCTCTCATATCATTGCTATGTGGATGACACTTACCTACTCTTCTCCTTCCCCCCTTCTGACACCCAGGTTGCGACATGCATCTCTGCGTACCTGGCAGACAACTTGGATGTTGGCCCACCACCTCAAGATCAACCTCGAGAAAACAGAGCTGCTCTTCCTCCCGGGAAAGCCCTACCCGTTCCAAGACCTCACCATCACGGTTGACAATGCCACTGTGTTCCTTTCCCAGAGTGCAACGATCCTTGGTGTGACCCTGGACAACACCTTGTCGTTCTCTAAAAACATCAAGGCAGTGACTCGCTCCTGCAGGTCCATGCTCTACATCATTCGTAGAGTATGACCTTTCTTCACACAGGAATCAGCGCAGGTCCTAATCCAGGCACTGGTCATCTCCCGTCTAGACTACTGCAACTCTGTTGGGCTCCCCACTTGTGCCATCAAACCCATGCAACTTATCCAGAATGCCAAGAAAGCCAGGCTTCCCCAAAGAATTTACGATGAATTTATCAATAAAATAAAAAAAACATATCAAATAATGTCTATTTCGTCTCCCTGTGTTTCATAATTTTCCTTCCATTTGCAAGAGGCTGACTGATTTCACCAGAGAAAGCATCCGAGCAAGCGAAACAGCATCCCTCTGTCTCTGTATGTGTAGCCCTTCTAGCTGATGCTGTCAGGTCGAAAAGAGTATGACATCGTTGCTGCCCGTAGCATTGAATGCAAGGGAAGCCAGCAAGCATTTGGACTCCCTTGATGAAAAAATTATAAAATAATAGCCAATCAGCGTTGAGCTGAATGGAGTGAGCTCAAATGTGAATGGTCCTGGCGCACACAAAAAAAATTCTCACTCTTCACACAATGATATATAATATTTATAACTGATAGTCAAGGGAAGCTAGTTTGGATTTTGGCACACCCATCACATCACATCAAAAGCAAAACTTGATTGACCATTTTTTTTTATTGAATTGTTGCATTTCGTTGAGTCGTTGTCCTCCGGTGGCTAGCTAGCTAAAATCGTCCCTTTCCTAAATTAGCCATGGATGGAGATAGGGATTTTGACTTGTGGTTTTATTTAATTCTCCAAACTGGCCATTAATTATAACTGTGATTCTGATCCAACCATAAATTCATACATTGTGCCTCTGGCCTGAGAGGATGGAAGTTCAATAAGTAGCTAGATATAGTAGGCTAATGTTAACTAGCTGGCTCATCATTGCCAATGAAAGGAAGTTAGGCTAGCGAGCAAGCATTTTAGCCAGGTAGCCTAGGACAAAACACAAAATACATAAAAACATAAAACACTGTATGACTGTATGAAAGTCATAGACCGTTTCGTCAAAGAGAGAAGGATGGCATTGACGGTTCTTGAATGAATGAAGGCACACATACACAGAGAGAGAGAGAAATCAGAACCATGGACAGGCATATCATATTTAGCTTATGTTGATTGGACTAAATCGTTTTTTTGGTGTCATTTACTTGTCTGTATTAGACTAAGCATAGGTGATTTGATTAAGTTGGTTCTAAATCAATAATTGTTAAGTATTCTGAAAATTACGGAAACATTGACTTGCTTGACTATGCTTTAGGTCATGTAACTATTTGTTACATGCAATATGCTTTGTGGACTTCACCGGACAGAGGAGCTCGCCTCATCTTCAAGACCCTGGTGCTTGACTACGGAGCAGCAAGGGGAACGGCATTTCCTTACCTTAAAGCTATGTTCAAAACCTACATCCTAACCCGAGTACTCCGTTCCGCCACTAGTCTGTTCGCCCTCAAGTTGCTGCTGCAGGGGCTCCTATAGGCCAGGTAGGGTGATTACGACAGATGCATCTTTACTGGGATGGGGAGTGCCTAGAGCTACTGACTGTTTTTCTAGCGCTGAGACGTTCCCTTCCAATGTTGGAGGGCCAGCAATTGTTGGTAATGTCTGACAACAGGACGGTAGTGGCGTACATCAACAGACAGGAGGTGACGCGGTCTCTCTCTCTCCTAAACCTGGCCCATTATCTGCTTGTATGGAGCAGTGCGCATTTCCTGTCGCTGAGGGCGACGTATCATCCCGAATCGTTCAACGTAGGTGCTGCTCTACTTTCCAGGGTAGTGTCCTATCTCTGTGGAGTAGAAACTGCACACTTCGGTGGTTGCCCAGATATGGGACCGGTTTGGCAGGGCCGACGTCGATCTTTATGCATCTCAAGAAAACGTGCATTGCCATCTGTTCTTCACAAAAAGGGATCTGGGAGCTCCTTTGGGAATGTATGCTTTGGCGTATCAGTGGCCTCTGACTTTCCTCCGGTGGACCTGACTCAGGCCACCATGGAGAGGGTCTGTCAGGAGGGTCTGTTGTCGATTCTGGGGGTTCCCCGTTGACACAGACAACCCTGGTTCCCAGAGATCATCCGTCTGTTGGAGGGACCCGTGGAGGATTCTGTGTCGTCGGGATCTATTGTCGCAGGCGCACGGGAGAATTTGGCACCAACGACCACAGATATGGATCTGTGGGTTTGGCCCCGGAAAGGTTGCAACTACAACTATACAGTCGGCGCATGCGCCCTCTACGAGAGGGTTGTATACATATAAGTAGCGCACGCTTGAGATTTGGTGTCAGGTTAAAGGAGTTTCTTCTTTTCAGAGCTCTTTGGTGGACATTTTTATGTTTTTACAAGTTTGAGCAGGGCCTTTCTTTTTCAACATTAACGTTTACATGGCAGCCATCTTGGCTTGTCATGTAGGGATTGACGTCTCTACCCCGGGGTCTGATCCGTTGGTGGTTACAGCCTAATTCTTTTCCCACATTTTGTTATGTTACAGCCTTATTCTAAAATCGATTAAATAAGAAATGTTCCTCATCAATCTACACACAATACCCGATAATGACAAAGCGAAAACAGGTTTTTAGAAATGTTTGCAAAATAAAACAGAAATATCTTATTTACATAAGTAGTCAGACACTTTACTATGAGACTTGAAATTCAGGTGCATCCTGTTTCCATTGATAATCCTTGAAATGTTTCTACAATTGATTGGTGTCCACTTGTGGTAAATTCAATTGATTGGACATGATTTGGAAAGGCACACCCCTGTGTATATAAGGTCCCACAGTTGACAGTGCATTTCAGAACAAAAACCAAGCCATGAGGTTGAATAAATTGTCCGTAGAGCTCCAAGACAGGATTGTGTCAAGGCACAGATCTTTAATTTTTTTATTTAACTAGGCAAGTCAGTTAAGAACAAATTCTTATTAACAATGACAACCTAACCCGGACGACACTGGGCACCACCCTATGGGACTCCCATATTCACGGCTGGTTGTGATACAGCCTGGAATTGAACCAGTGTCTGTAGTGACAACTCTAGCATTGAGATGCAGTGCCTTAGACCACTGCGCCACTCGGGAGCCCAAAATCTGGGGAAGGTTACTAAACACATTCTGCTGCACTGCAGGTCCCCAAGAACACAGTAGCCTCCATCATTCTTAAATGGAAGAAGTTTGGAACCGCCAAGACTCTTCCTAGATCTGTCCGCCCAGCCAAACTAAGCAATGGTCAGGGAGGTGACCAAGAACCTGATGGTCACTCTGACAGAGTTCATCTGTGGAGATGGGGGAACCTTCCAGAAGGACAACCATCTCTGCAACACTCCACCAATAAGGCCTTTATGGTAGAGTGGCCAGACAAAAGCCACTCCTCAGTAAAAGGCACATGACAGCCCGCTTGGAGTTTGCCAAAAGGCACCTGAAGGACTCTCAAACCATGAGAAACAAGATTCTCTGGTCTGATAAAACCAAGATTAAACTCTTTGGCCTGAATGCCAAGCGTCACGTCTGGAGGAAACCTGGCACCATCCCAATGGTGAAGCATGGAGTTGGCAGCATCATGCTGTGGGGATGTTTTTAAGTGGCAAGGACTGGGAGGGGAAAATGAACAGAGCAAAGTACAGAGAGTTCCTTGATGAAAACCTGCTCCAGAGCACTCAGGACCTTAGACTGGGGCGAAGGTTCACCTTCCCACAGGACAACGATCCTAAGCACACAGCCAAGACAACGCAAGAGGGGCTTCGGGACAAGTCTCTGAATGTCCTTGAGTGGCCCAGACAGATTCTGGACTTAAACCCGATCAAACATCTCTGGAGAGACCTGAAAATAGCTGTGTAGCGACGCTCCCCATCCAACCTGACAGAGCTTGAGAGGATCTGCAGAGAAGAATGGGAAAAACTCCCCAAATACAGGTATGCCAAGCATACCCAAGACGACTCAAGGCTGTAATCGCTGCCAAAGGTGCTTCAACAAAGTACTGAATAAAGGGTCTGAATACTTATGTAAATGTGATATTTCAGTTTTTTATTTGCAATTTACAAATATTTCTGGAAACCTGTTTTTGCCTTGTCATTATGGGGTATTGTGTGTAGATTGTTGAGAGGGGAAAATGATTAAATCCATTTTAGAATAAGGCTGTAACAAAATGTGGGAAAAGTCAAGGGGTCTCAATACTTTCTGAAATTTTCCTGGAAAAAAAGAAGTAGAGGAAAAGGGATTGAGGGAGGGAGGAAGTAGGGGGAACGTGAGGAGGCATTGAAGAGGGGTATATTTTAGACAGGGTTCTCGTTTGCCCATTTGTCCGTTTACTAATGTACTCATGAATGGTTTGTGCAGTGAACAAGCTTACACAGAGACTTATGATGATAGCCCATTTGGTTTCTTTAGTAATAGAGACAATACCGACTTATTACCAAGCCAATCACCATCCCCCCCAAAATGTGTCTGTCATAACCTCTCATGTCATCACTAGTTCACTTCACTTTCACTCTTACAGAGAACCACCGACACATTATTAGGAACTACCTAATTGTTTATTGTAGCAACAGATAAATAAAATGTTACGAGTACTGCCCATCTAATGTCATCTGCTGAATTAAGTCAAGTGCTATACAGTGTATCAACAAGCAAATAAATTTACCTGAAACTTGTGAAAGTTTTTTAGATTTTTGACATGATTTAAACATGACATGACATAACTCCCCATGCAGACTAAAAGTTCCTTATGTTGTTTATTCCATTACTATTGACTGATGAAGCATGTTAGAACATTTTATCTTAAGACTACAGGGAGTTTACAAAACATTAGGACACCTTCGTAATATTAAGTTGCACACCACAGTTGTGTCAAGTTGGCTGGATGTCCTTTGGGTGGTGGACCATTCTTGATGCACACAGGAAACTGTTGAGTGTGAAAAACCCAGCAGTGTCACAGTTCTTGACACACTCAAACTGATGCGCCTGGCAACGACTACCATACCCTGTTCAAAGGCACCCTGTGAACGGCACACATACACAATCCATGTCTCAAGACTTAAAAATCCTTCTTTAACCTGTCTCCTCCACTTCATCTACACTGATTGAAGTGGATTTAACAAGTGACATTAAGGGATAATAGCTTTCACCTGGATTCACCTGGTCAGTCTATGTCATGAAAAGAGCAGGTGTTCCTAATGTTTTGTACACTCAGTGTATGTTGCCATGCTGGTGCGTTGTCAGGTGGCCACCACACTGATAATGTGATTTGATAAAGCACAAAGGGAGAGACGAAAGAGGAGAGAATGGCTCATTTTCCAAGTCATCCGACATTCATGTTAACTGCGCTGACATGCTGCCTCTAGTTCAGATGAAGCATTATCTGTGTCTGTGGGTGTATTTTGGTATGTGTACAGTTCTGTATCTGGGAGTTCTTAGAGTGCTTTACGCAACAGTGTGTGTCTCATTGAGTGTGTATAAGTTCTTATCATTTTGTAAATGGGGGGGTGACCCGTGGATGAACTTGCCCCCCCTGCTGTGGCCCTTCTGGAGGTCCTGTGTGGTTAGAGTTGAGACGGTGAACGGGGGCATGGGTTAGGTTGGTGAGGTGGGGGCTAGTTTTGGAGGAGGTTAGGGGTTAGATGGATTATGAATGGGATTCATTTAAGAGTTACACGTTAATTGCCTTCAGTGGGTGTTTGGAACGTCTGGGCTGGGGGCAGGTGCACCCCAAGCCTACCGCATAGTCCCCTAAACTTTACTGTATAACAAGTTCAGTCGTGATGAATTCCATTTAAATGTTTTACCAAAGCAGATAAAGAGGCTGCTCTCCAGTGTGCATCTTTGGTCTCTGTTAGACACAACCTTGTAAGTCCAGTAAGATACTAGATGTTCATTATCGCCAACTGTTAGTCAGGTGCAAATTAGTGAAACATCATTCTAGCTTGAAATGGTACTTTAGTGGTACTGTGTGATTTTCTAACTGTTGTCTTTCACCTGTTTCAAACTGTTGTGTGGGCTACCACAGCTTCCTCCCTTCCTCCCTCCTTCCCCAAGCCCAGTTCTTAGGAGGTAGGCAACGCTGCTGCTCCTGTAAAAGTGCAACTGTAGCATCAGCCCGGACAAGAGAGGGGAGGGAAGGAGAGAAAGAGAGGGAGATCAGCCAAGCATCACGCTGAGCCTCCCTGTCCTGAGCCTCATCTCAGACAGTCTGCTTACTAGAGAAATTAGCCACCGAGGGAAAGAAGCTTAGAGAACTTTAGGGTCCCCCAACCCCCTCATGCACACGCTATAGTGTGAATAGAAGTTGTGCCAGATGGCAGCTAATTTAGCTAACGTTTCACTAGGCAAGTTATGAACAGGTGGTGCTAGACAGACAGACAGACAGACAGTGACATGCAGGACAAAGAAACATACATAAATATACTGTATATATTATAGTGAAGTCAACTAAATGCTACCCAACGCAAGCAGGTGAATACTTTAGAAATATATGGACGTAATATGCACACATGCCCTAAACCCCAACACAACACATGTACGCATAAGCACGACAAACGGTGTTCCGCCCAGTGGCAGTTCTAGACCATTTCAACTGGGGGGGCCAAGCTGGGGCCAGTTGTACTGTTAGAGGGGCCAGTTACATTAGACGGTATTGTTGTCATATCGTTTTCTTCACTGCATTGCAGGCATTAGCAGGCAAAAGACCATGTCCCTCTAGTAAATGTGTGGGTTTAATTAGTGTTCCGCGTTGCCACTGTCTAACGGATGTAAAAAAAGAACGATAGCCGCCAGTGCAGTGGCCTATAGCCCAAGTTTCATCCATGCGTAGGAAGACCTACGTTGATTAGTTAATTATCCTGACTCACCCTAGAGCATATATTGCACTGATCCCATGGGAATTCATGAAGCCTAGGAGGAGGTCTTGTTGAGTGATTGTATGACATATGACCATTGACACTAGCAACCAAACACCGTTTCATTTTCTTCTTCATTTTCCCATGCTTTAAGGTAGTTCCTGTATATACAAAATCCAACTTGATTGACCAACATTTTGGGGATTCTGAAAGATCATTTTTTGGTTCCAATTGATTATGTTTCTCCCAATGAACCGTCTGTGTTATCTATTTGCTTAAAGTGATTCTAGCACTCTATAATGAATGGTAAGACTTGCTATAAGACATGCTATAGGCGTATGTCCTATACAAGCAGTACTAACACTTAATAACACTGGTGGTTCATAGAAAGTAGACCACAACCTGTATGTTTTTGGCGGCCCGATAATGATTCAGATTTTTTTGTGGGACAAAACTTACTGATACCGCCTCCTGAGTGGCGCAGTGGTCTGAGGCACTGCATCGCAGTGCTAGATGTGTCACTACAGATCCTGGTGTGATTCCAGACTGTGTGGCAGCCGGCCGCGACCGCGAGACCCATGAGGCGGCGCACAATTGGCCCAGCGTCGTCCGGGTTAGGGGAGGGTTTGGCTGGCCGGGATGTCCTTGTCCCGTCGCGCTCTAGTGACTCCTATGGTGGACCAGGCGCATGCACAATGACACGGTCGCCAGTTGGACGGTGCTTCCTCCGACACATTGGTGCAGCTGGCTTCCGGGTTAAGCGAGCAGTGTGTCAAGAAGCAGTGCGGCTTGGCGGGGTCGTATTTCGGAGAATGCATGGCTCTCAACCTTCGCTTCTCCCGAGTCCGTACGGGAGTACACAGTACAATGGATGTCACTGGCTCACTGTAACTTTGTTACCACATTTGTGTCGATTCAATTGACAGTCTTGGAAAATTCTGATTCCGTTTTTCTTTTCAGCTTTCATATGTTGTTTTCCTGTCCTGACTACCTTTAGTGTGGAGCACAGGCGACCTAACTCTCTAAACAGGGGACATTTGTTCAAAGTAGACTGTAACAAAAGGGAAGCTCATCTGAGGTGCTGACCCTCTCTCTTTCAATTCAATACAATTCAAGGGGCTTTATCGGCATGGGAAACAGATGTTAACATTGCCAAAGCAAGTGAAGTAGATAATATACAAGTGAAATCAACAATACAAATTTACAGTAAACATTACACTCACATAAGTTCCAAAAGAATAAAGACATTACAAATGTCATATTATGTATATATACTGTGTTTTTGTTCTTCACTGGTTGACCTTTTCTTGTGGCAACAGGTCACAAATCTTGCTGCCATGAGTTTATTAAAATCGGGTTTGTTTTTCAAATTTCTTTGTGGATCTGTGTAATCTGAGGGAAATATGTGTGTCAGCATCCTGCCCCCTGTTTGTCTCCGGGCCTCTAGAGGTCACCTGTGTTTCCCTCTGCCTTAGCTCTTCCTCGTGTGTCCTTATTAGTGTTATCCAGGTCACCTGTGCCTTGTTTCCCCTAGAGTATTTTAGCTGTGTTTTTTCCCCTTGTTCCTCACTTGGTTTTTGAGTCTTGGCTATGTGTCTCCTGCTGTGTCCCACCGTCTTTCCCAGTGATCTAAGCTATCCCAAGTAAGCCTTCTAAGTTATTTTTATTTTGTTTTTCTCCCCTCGTGGAGTTATTTTATTTTTCCTCCTGTTTTGTTTACTTTGTCCCCGTTAGTATACCTCTTTCTGAGAAGAACTTTTGTTGGACTATTTTTGACTTGCAAAGAAACCTTTCCTTAAATTAAATCTACTTTGCCTGGAGTATTGCCTTGAGTGTTTCGTTTGGGTCCAACTATACCTCCTCTGTGGCTAAGGGGTAGAACACCCAACTCTCCACTTCTGAGACCCGAGTTCGAGCCCAGCCTGTGACAATGTGTCTCTATGGTCTTTCTCTCTCTCCTGTTACAGGGCAGGTTGAGGGTTTGCGGATGCGTGTGTGTGAACTTTGATTGTTCTGAAGAACCATCCAAGTTCACACTCACCCTCCAAAAGCAACACCATTGATGATCCTTTGCACCTCTGTGCTCTATTGTGAATCCAAATAAAATATTTGAAGTGTGTGTGTGTGTGTGTGTGTGACCGTTTAGGGTCCTTTGCATCTAAATGTTTTATTATGATTTTTTTTTAAAGTATGTGTGTGTGATCTGGGGGATTGAGGAAACCAAGATCTTTTAGGTCAACGAGAAGGGTTGAGGACGTTGTTCCACCAGATCAGATTGCTCGTTAAGGGCCAAACCATGCAGAAGTCCATCAGTGTGTTTGTCAGTGGCCACAAGCCAGCCATCTGCTATTCCTTCATTCATTCAGATGTCTTACGTGGGCCGCAGGGTGTTTCTTTGTTTGTGTGTATTCGCGTGTGTGTGCATGGTCACTTGCGGCCAAGTGTACATTCAGACAATTGTCCAAAGCCACCAGTTGTGTGTCAATTGGCACACGTCCAACTAATCCTCTCAGTCACATGGCCAACGGCAGCTTCTCATTGGACTAGAGGACGGGGTAAAAAGCCTGGCCCAACGGTGGCTCAGGAGTTTTGGTGGCAGAGGCAAAGTGGGCACAGCCTGGATACCCAAAGGATCTTACAGGGAGGAATTCCTGGGAAAACCAAGATAGAGTGACACTGGAAATAGTAGAAGACAAGAAAAAGAGAGGAAGCGAGGGATGACCTAACCAAAGAGGAGATGATCCCACAGCAAAATGATTGTCTAAAAGTAATTGTTAACTGCTTCCTATTTTGTATCTGTATGACATCCATTGTTTTAGAAGGAAGGGGTTCATGCAATATGTCAAATACAGTAGCTGTGAACTTTTGTATTTGAGTCAATGCTGAGTGAATGAACAGTGAATGAACAGCACCGAATGGGCTTGACCTCTTGGGTCTAATTGAGTTTGGATTGGGAAAATAGCTCATGGTCAACAACAGTGGTTGAGAAATGGAGTTTACTTGTTTACACTTACCTGATGGACTAGGATTTGGATTGGATTTGATAATCCTTGGCGATATTCAGATTAATATTGGGGCTTGGAATATGTTGAATATTTTTGCTGGGTTGAATGGAAAAGCTGCATAGATTTTTGGTGAAATTGAGCATGTTGACTTGATTCATAGTTCCTGTATTGAACAAAAACGTATTAGCTTGATGATGTTTTGGTTGAATTACATTGGTGATCATTTTGTCATTCATTTTTGCAATATATTGCTGCTCTATGGATTATATTGATGACGACAAATATTGTCAACACCCTATCATGCAGTCGGATTAAGTCACTTTCAATCAATTCTCACAGTAATGTGTTTTGCTTATCAAGTGACAATGACAAGTGACAACAAGAAGCAAGGCAAAAGAATTCCACTAGTGTCACTAGTGAATTCAAACATACCATTTTATTCATGCTAGGATAAAGTCGCATGAGACCCGTTCTCTCCTTTTTCTCTCTTCCAGACCTCAAGCTTTAACCAACGCATCTAAAGACGAGGGCCCCCAAGAAAACCAAAGTAACACCATACCAAAGCACCCCAACCCAAATCAAGTCCAGTGGGGAAGAGAGAATCAACACTTAGAGTATTAAGATGAAGCTGGAGACAGCCCCAGATATGAGTGAGTGGAGAGAGGATGACTTTGCCCTCAACTGCACCTACATCGTCCCTGACCAGATGTCGGACCCCAGCTTCGGTGTGCCCAAAGCCATGACGTCCATACCCCGCAACCTCACCTTTGAGTACAGCACAGAGAATGAGGTAGGAACTTTATTACAAATCACATTAATCAGCATTTCTGTGAATGGAGTTTCTCCATTCCATTCCTGTGACAATGGCCATCTCGTGCGTGCTCCGGTAAAAGCCTCTAGCCTCTTTACAGTTACCATGTCTCTAGGTCAGTATTACAATCATGTCTCTGGGTCAACACACACACACATTTCCTTGAACAGGTAGCTGCCATACTGAAACAAATACCTTGTCATTATGTGTCTTTTCCATTTTGCATCACAATCACCTAAGTTTCTTCACTTCCAGGATCCTCCAACCACAAACAGGCATAAGGGTCATGTATCTTAACCACATGGTAGCCATCCACCTACCTAACAAGAAGTCAGGGATCAGCTCAGCTGCATCCAGGTGTTTCAACCTGAGCCATATAATCACATCATCAGTTCCCGCTCTTGCCCTCCTTCCCCCTCCCCTCTCCATCCCTCATTTCCCTCCATTTAGGTGAATCAGTCTTCTACACAATATCTCCAGACTTTGCGTGTCAGTGAATCAGCTGACTGGCATGGCCTCATTATGACTCACTATAGAAGGGATCTGAGGTGTGAGGTTTTAGGCCGAGAATTTCCTAAAATGTACACAATGCTCTTGTGAAAAGTGAACTTAAAATTGAGACAGAAAAGTCGCCTCTCTCTTTTTGGGGAGAGAAAAGGCTGTAACTCTCTCTCATATACTTCTCACTTGGTCAATCTTCTTCACTTTTCGTGTGGTTAAGTGAGCATACGGTTCCTTCCTCCTTCTCTCAGTATTTTCATCCGAGCAACGCTTAGATGTACCTCCTTTAGCTGTGAGCGTCTCTTCTCTTCCTCTCTCTGCTGCTTTTTCTGCCTAGGCCAGCGAGAGGTGTGAAAACTGTGGTTATGAACGCATGGTAAGGTTTTATATGACTTTGTTAGTCACCTTCCACCCTCACAAACACAAACATCAGCCAAACCATATGTAGCATGTTGAATACACAGTGCAAGACTTCACCTTCACACCAAGGGGTTGTGAGAAATCTTTTCCTGTTTCAGCAGAGGCAAAGGGACCCTCAACTCTACTGTACTTGCATGCAAGACAGATACATTACTTGCACTTGTAAGCACAACTTTTTATATGAGTGTCTCACTAAAACACGTGCAAAGTACAACATTTCAAACGTTATAGTCTTTTGGTAAGACTGGCTTTGTACCCTCAGAGAAGTTTCCCTTTCTGATAATGGTGTCATGTCAATTTCTCCCCTGAGTAGTTGGCATTTGCGTGGGGAATCCATATACCCTATGGCGTTTTTATATCTTAGTATCTTACTTTTATGTGTGTGTGTGTGTGTGTGTGTGTTTCCCGGTAAAGGTCACAGTGCCAGAGGGTGTATGAGTCGACAGGAAACAGACGCATGCCAATTGAATAAAAAATAAAACCTACGAACTACCTATGGGGACTACACACGTACTTATTAGTCCTTGCCAATCATTGTTTGTTACCAGTCATTGTTTAGTCATGGCGATTGCCGATTATGCAAAAGTACTACTTTTCAATTCTGGGATTCTTTCACCCCTTCAGATTAGTGGATTCGCCTATTTCAGCCACGCCCGTTTACTGACAGGTCTACAAAATCAAGCACACAGCCATGCAATCTCCATAGACAAACATTGCCAGTAGAACGTCCTTACTGAAGAGCTCAATGACTTTCAACATGGCACCGTCATAGGATGCCACCTTTCCAACAAGTCAGTTCGCCAATTGTCTTACCTGCTAGAGATGCCCCGGTCAACTGTAAGTGCTGTTATTGTGAAGTGGAAACTTCTAGGAGCAACAACGGCTCAGCCATAAAGTGGTAGGCCACACAAGCTCACAGAACGGGACCGCCAAGTGCTGAAGCGTGTGGAGCACAACAATCTTCTGTCTTCGGTCGCAACACTCACTACCGAGTTCCAAACTGCCTCTGGAAGCAACGTCAGCACAAGAACTGTTAGTCGGGAGCTTCATGGAATGGGTTTCCATGGCCGAGCAGCAGCACACAAGCCTAATATTACAATGCGCAATGCCAAGCGTCGGCAGGAGTGGTGTAAAGCTCGCCGCCATTAGACTCTGGAGCAGTGGATACGCGTTCTCTGGAGTGATGAATCACGCCTCACCATCCGACAGATGAATCTGGGTTTGACTGGTGCTAGGAGAACGCTACCTGCCCCAATGTATAGTGCCAACTATAATGTTTGGTGAAGGAGGAATAATGGTCTGTGAATGTTTTTCATGGTTCATGTTAGGCCCCTTAGATCCAGTGAAGGGAAATATTTTATGCAACAGCATACAATGACATTCTACTGTAGACAATTCTGTGCTTTCAACTTTGTTGGAACAGTTTGTGGAAGGCCTTTTCCTGTTTCAGCTTGACAATGCCCCTGTGCACAAAGCGAGGTCCATACAGAAATGGTTTGTCAAGATCAGTGTGGAAGAACTTGACTGGCCTGCACAGAGCCCTGACCTCAACCCCATCAAACACTTATGGGCTGAATTGGGAACGCCGACTGTGAGCCAAGCCTAATCGCCCAACATCAGTGCCCTACCTCACTAATGCTCTTGTGGCTGAAGTCCCCACAGCAATGTTCCAACATCTATTGGAAAGCCTTCCCAGTAAACAGCTGAGGCCACACGTAAGACCATGAATGGAAGGATTTGGCTGGTCAGAGTAGCTCTTCGTAACTCCTAAGTGTGCCGGGGGTGCACGTGGCAGATCGGGCATGGGGTGTGCCAAGAGGGGGGCGGGCTGAGCGGGTGAGGGGAGGAGGTGGGTAAGTAGGTTAAGCTCCAACGATTAACTTTCATTTGGGGCGCAGGGCAGGCATCGTCACAGGCCGTATTTCCTGGCTGCGAGAGGACCTATTCCGAGCAGGGACAGTTAGGGGGGAAGGTGACGTGGTCCAGTCGAGAAGCGAGCGATACTCCTCCCCCTCCCTCCTTCCTCGTCTTCTTATAAACCTGGTTGAGCGGTCGTTAATCAGCAGCCCTGTCGCAGCTCATTCATTAGTCACGCTAAAACGGGGCCACACAATGTCCCTGTCACACTCACTCTCGTCTCACCCTCCGTCACCCCCTGGTCAGGACTGATCTTCAAGACAAGGCCCCTTTAAGACCCCCAAGCTATGGGTGCATCTCACAGATGCTCCCTGCCAAGTGGGGGTGTCCCCTGTGCCTTATTCAAACTTCCAGTACTTTCTAAAGAATCCCTATTGAAGTATGAGTCAGGTTGCTATTCCCGGCCGTCAAGGCTCAGGGGAGAGAGTTAATCTACTGTAGTTATTTCCCTGTTTCCTTGTCCCAGCTTTTGAGTTAACTGTGGATGTGTTTTTTTCTTTACTTCATATAAGTGTGTAACTTGAGTCTGGTAAACTGAGTCAGAGTGTAGACATTGAACACGTACCAAAGAAAGTCCAGGCACTAAAGACTGGTGGTCATTTACGCCAGCGGGGGCAGCGGTGAGCTGAGTTAGGTCATTTATGTTCTGTCTCTGTCCCTGTAAAAGGCTCTGCATGGTCAATCCAACATCTGCAGTGGCCGTTTACTGCGATACGGCCTCTGCAGAAGTCAGGGCATTTATACTTCTTGAGCTTTGCTGAGCAGAGCTGTTGTGAAGTTGAAGTTGTCTGCATTGTTAAAACACTTGGTCGGCGCACGGCGATGCGGTACAGAGCTCAATTTGGCCTCTGCATGGCTCCGGAGGCTCCGCAATTGCGTCACACCATTCATACAGTGCCTCCGACCACATTGTCGGATCAAGTATAAATTGGCTTTAAGTCAATGGTGTTTACGAGGACAGTCAGCAAGTCAGAGAAGCAGGTCAGAGAAAGTGTAATTCCCTTCATTCATTTAAGAGGAAGAAAGCGGGTCACCTTGGAGCTCAGAAGAGAAGATCAGAGCTCCTGTCTGGGTCAGCATGTCAAGGCCATAGAAATAAAATTGGTAGAACAGAAAAAGTTCCTCAGGCCACAGCAAATTGACTGCACCCTCATGCTTCTAGTAACTCTATTTCTATGGTCAAGGCTGTCTTAAAGGAACTGGCACTGTTTGACTGACTCTAATGTTTGATAGCATGGGTCCCATATCTGTTTGTGCTGTCTTGAAATCTGGTTCTAAGGCTAACTGTTTGATGATATATTGTCTTGTGTTTAGGTGACAGGCGTGTTCAGCAAAGAGTACATTCCTCAGGGGACTCGGTTCGGACCTCTGCAGGGTGACATCTACACCAAATGCAACGTCCCCAAACAGGCCAACAGGAAATACTTCTGGAGGGTAAGTTGGCGGAATAACCGTTCAAGTTCACACGCACACACAAAGTTTGTTTGACCTTGGTCCAATTGTCCTTTTCATTAAAGCTCATAGTTCTTCCTATCTTATCCTAACATAATTTTTGCAGCAACAAATTAGATTTGGCATACTTAAAGGAAACAGTATTACCAAAAATAGTTATAACTTGCTCTCTGTCAGCTAGAGTTGTATATGAAGACGTACTGTAAATACCAGCCAGGTCACCCGTGATACAAGTTAGTATTCAACGTCCATCCATGTCTGAAGACGTCGGGAGACGTGGAGACCAGCCACTAGGGGCAACAGTGAGCGCTGTTTCCTTCAAGTAGGTTTCGGTTTTGCTAGGGCGTTGTGGACAGGGATGGTGGACGGGCGTAGCATCTGCCTCTGATTCCAAAGGTTGCAAGTGCTTATCCAGTGACATTTTTGTTTTAAGTCTATCCCAAACCCTAACCCTTACCTTAACCATTCGGAGTTAATGCCTAACCTTAACAATTTGTAGTCAATGCCTGAACTTAACTGTAAACTTAAAAATGCTGAGTTAATGCCTAAACATAACCTTAAACACAAATTTGACTTTGGAACAACTTCGAAATTTGACGTTTGAACGTCTAATTCTGACGTGAGAATGTGAGAGCTGGTTGGTAAATACAGCCATGAAAGCAGGTGAATGAAATTATACTGTGGGTTCTAGGGGAGAAATCTCAATACCTTACCTAACAACCAGCTATGGGAACTGTTTCTTGAAAGAGACGGGGAAAAGAGATTTGACACCAATTATTATTGGAAAAATAAGCAAAAAGTGGTAAAACAGTTTCACACCAAGTTTAAAAGGAAACAAAAATGCATTGCTCAGAAGCCTATAGGTATTCAGGATTTTTGAGGAAGTTGCATCCTTCCCAGCGCTCAAGTATGACATATAGGAAGTGATTGTTAGTGTTCCCCCCTCTCTCTCTCTCATGCGCACTTCCTTCTCATTCCCACACACCCTCGTCCTCTCTCTGTCTCCTGGCGGTGACTTGCCTAATTCAGGAGTTTTCTCTGAGTCGTTTCCCTGTTAGGGCTTTCTGTCCTACGTTTTCACCTTCCTTCTGGCATTTCCTGTAAACCAGATCTGTCCTGTCCTACTACTGCAAATTGGTGAAAGTCTGACTCGCCTCGAGTGTATGTCAACACTCTCTCACGGGACAGGTGTGGATGTGTGTGACGTGTGTGAGTGCGTGTGCCTGTGAGCACGTGCCACCATCTATTTGTGTGTGTTTGTGTGTCTGCCAACACAACCCCTCTTACATTTCCTTAAGAGATGCCAGTAAAAACAATTACAGTGCACCCTATATTTAATAAGTGATTGACAACTTGACAAGTGAGGAAATGTAATGTCTATGGTTGACAATATTGTGATATGATGTATCTCCTGGTGGGAAGCAGCCATTCAAGTCTGGGCATGTTGAGAGAAACCCCCAACCAGAGTGTGAGAGAAAGAAAGAGAAAGAGGAAAAATGTCTGTCTGTCTGGGCATGCGTTCAAACTCTTTGCCCTGCCCCCTCTCAGTCAGTCTAACTAGCAGCTGATAAAAGCAGTGACAGCGTTGATTTCACACCAGACAGTGACAGTAGTTCAGGAACACACACACAGTGCGCGGGACACACACTCAAGAAACAACCCAAGTGGAACAAGAACCAGATCATTAGAAGAGGATATAGGAGACTATTCTGTACATGGCAGAGGTGAACTATGCTTTCTATCTATATACTGTGATGATGTCTGTCAGCTCAGCAACTGCTACAGTGAATATTTCAGTCATGAGTGAATGTAACAACACAGTAGAGATCAGTCGGTTACAAAGTTGTGTACTAACTGATGTTACACTACATTTAAATACAAGTGTGTGTGAGTGTTCTATTATTACATTGTATCCTTATTACACTCTCCCCTCTTTTCCCTCCCAGATCTATAACGGCAGGCAGCTATACCACTTCATCGACGGCTATGACTTGCAGCGCAGCAACTGGATGCGCTACGTCAACCCAGCGCACTCGCTGTCCGAACAGAACCTGGTGGCGTGCCAGAATGGCCATGACGTCTACTTCTACACCAGCCGGCCCGTGGAACCCAAGCAGGAGCTGCTGGTGTGGTACAGCCAAGAGTTCGCCCAGAGACTGTGCAGCCAACCGGGTGACGAGCTCAAACAAAGTGAGTGCCATCTTCGATTACTTTTGCCCTCCTCTCATCTGTTCACTCTCCTCGGCTCCTCTCCTTGTTTCTTTCTCCTCTCCCCTCTCCCATCGTCTTCCCATCCTCTTCTCTCCTCTGCACTCATCTTTCTCTCTATGCTCTCCTTCAATTGCTTCTTCCATCTGTTCTCTATCTCTCTCTTTTCCGTGGCTCTACAATAAAGCACTATTCTATGTTATGACACTCAATGAAAAAACTGTTAGTGAGTGAGAGGGCAATGCAGTAAAAGACAGTCAGGTGTGTATGTTAATCTCTAGGTGGAAACGATGATGAACACTGAGACAGTTTTCTTTTCATACCTATATCAGATAAAACAGGGATTTAAATCTCTGTGTGTCTGCTCGATAAGATCACAAAGGTGAGCCGATCACAGGCTTTCGTGATTATTGTCTTCAAAGTAGTATTTTTCTCATATTGATAAGATCTGAGTTTAATAGATGGTAAACAATGAGACCGAGTGTGACGGAAACCGTTTCCTGTCTCATTCACTTTTTGGAGCGGGTGGCATTGTTATGGAGTACATCCTGAGTCATGGTTGGGTGAGAGACTTACTGACAAAACACAATACACGGCTTCACCTGCCTTAATTTAGAAAACCGCTCACCCACACACACAAACACACTCACTCTTCCTTACACAACACAGGGGAAATCTCAAAGGGAGTAGGAAAGTCATCGCAACAATGCCTGGTCAAGTAAAGTCCATGAGTCATAGTCAGCTGTAAATTCAGGTATGGCAAGTTGTCCATTCATTATATGACAACTAGTTTTGTTGCCAGAAACTCAATAAGGAGACATGCCCTCTTAAACTATAATTACATTACACAGTCATTCAACCTGTTTACTAATGTTGACTAGGCTACAATGGCAACTGACACAGTCCTTTTTACTGTGTCCTCCACACACTTGGGGACACCCCTGATAAAGACTGCAGTAAATAGGCTAGGCCTCTAAAATCTTAAATAGTCTATCCAAACACATTTGGTTTAAAATGACCAATTTATAGGCCTAATTAAATGGCTTACAATTTTTTCAATGAACAGGTTGGCACTGAACAGGTGAAAGTGGAAAGTTCACGCCTAAGCTTTGTATTATCACTAATGCACGGTTTAATGCACTATTGTAACCTGCAGTGGTTTGACTTTCCCATTAATCCTGGTTGTAAGGCAATTTCTGTGATACAGCGAGTAATGCGTCCTGTAAGCTACACAGCTATTCACATAAATCCTAAGTAGGACTTAAAACGAGCTAACTAAATGGCAAATGTATTTCTTCCTGCAGTCCTGAGAAAGACGCTGGTGTGGTAATTGAAACCTTGTGACAGAAACGTCCCCAGAATTAAAGCTCTTTGTTTTACTACAAATCCTACATGACACATACCCACATACACCCACACATCAAAATGAAAACATTGCTAACATAGTGCCAGACAGAAACCATGAACTCTTTGAAGTTTCATCTAAAAACTGAAACCATCATCATCATTTACCATAAGAGGGAGTGCTAGAGAGGATGTGTGAGTGTGGTGCGTCATTACAGTCACTTCTCACTTCGTTAAGACTGTGAACTTTATCATTTGTCCATCAATACTGTCCTATTATAGTGATAAGTGAATAATGGCTCATTAGGTCTACACAAAGGATGGATTGAAGGCGTATTATTGTGTGGATTGGCAAGGTTGACAATTGTTTTTACAGTGTATTTCATACATGCTCAAACCCAACCACTAAGTCTGACCTTGTGTTTTTTCTTCTTCTATAGAACACATTATCGGAGATGTCAGAGAATCCGAAGAGAAGGAGGAGATGAAAGATGAGAGAGAGGATGAAGGGGAGGAGAGGATTGACGTGGAGGTGCTGGAAAGAGACACTCCACCCGACACGCCAGACGACCAAATCATGGACTTCAGCCAGAAGATAGAGAATGAGAAGGTGACCCAGGACCACCAGGGACCCATCCCCTCTCCTCAACCCGACCAGCGAAAGCCCAACTTGGGATCTCACATCTACAGCTTCCCCGAGTGCCACCCAACCGCCCCCTTCCCGACCCGCGACCTCCACCTCCACGGGCTTTACGGCCACAGAGAGGGCCTAGTGTCCTCCTACCCCCTCTACCACCCCTCCAGACCCCTTCAAACCCCCTATCAGCTTCTCCCCCCATACAGCAGCCCCCACTACCCCCACCTCCTCCCCCAGTACTCCCCACCCTTCCTTGGGATACTCTCCTCCAGAGGCCCTCTGCAGTACAGCAGCTACCCGAGTAGCGATGGACTTCCATACCCCTCCATGACCCACCAGCCTGGTCTGCTCCCAGTGTCTCTGCCCTACCCCGGAGCTACTCAGGGAGGGCTGAAGGAGAGGACCCCAAATATGTCCCCTCCTTGTGGGGCCCCAGCCACCCCAGAGCTCTCTCCCCTTCCCAAGCAGGAGCACCAGACACCCCTGCCGTCACCCTGTGGCTGTGAGGAGGCCATGAACCTCAGCCTGGCCATGCCAAAGAGCAGCCCCTCGCCACCTGCTGCCCCTGGCTACAAATCCCTACCCTACCCCCTGAAGAAACAGAATGGCAAGATCAAGTACGAATGCAACGTCTGCATCAAGACTTTCGGACAGCTGTCCAACCTCAAGGTGAGGCTCTTATAGACATAGGTGGTACTTTTGGTTTCTTTGGTGGCCCAATCTATTCCTGTCTTATTGTGGGTTCTTATCTAACCAAGGCGTTTTTCTTTTAGGTGCATCTGAGAGTTCACAGTGGAGAGAAGCCCTTCCAGTGTCACCTCTGTCAGAAGAGCTTCACCCAACTAGCCCACCTGCAGAAGCACCACCTGGTCCACACTGGAGAGAAACCACATGAGTGCACGGTATGTTTGTGTTTTGATCTGCTTTTTCCAGTCTACTTCACCTCTAAAACACACACCCCTGCGTGCCAGTTTGACTTTCACCCTGCCCTGCCCCTGTGATGTAAGGAATCCCTGAGCTTTTGTTGAACACTAAACTATAACTATGTGGGTGTGATTATGACATCAGTTCTGTGTTGATTTTCATGGTTCATCTCCCACTGAAAAGAAGCAGTCTACACTTATAGAAAAAAAGGGTTCTTTGGCTGTCCCCATAGGATAACCCTTTTTGGTTCCAGGCTGAACCCTTTTGGGTTCCATGTAGAACTCTCCGGGGAAAGGGTTCTACATGGAACCCAATAGGGTTCTACCTGGATCCAAAAGGGTTCTACCTGGAACCAAAAAGTGTTGTTCAAAGGGTTCTCCTATGGGGTTCTAGCACCTTTTTTTCTAAGAGTGTAAGGTCATACCCTGCTAGCACGCAACCAGGGGAAGGCCCTGTCTGGCTGGCGGACAATAGAAACCCAGGAGCCTGGTTTCACCCAGTTGTTCTAATGACATCACTATCACAACATCATCCTAACCTGAACTTTCCGATCTATCTGTTCCTATTCATATAGGTGTGTCACAAGCGCTTCAGCAGCACCAGCAACCTCCGGACCCACCTGCGGCTCCACTCGGGTGAGAAGCCCTACCAGTGCAAGCTGTGCAGCACCAAGTTCACTCAGTACATCCACCTCAAGCTGCACCGACGCCTGCACAGCGCCCGCGACCGCCCCTACTGCTGCCCGCTCTGCGCCCGCGCCTTCCTCCATCGCTTCTCGCTGCGCATCCACCAGCGCAGCTGCTGCCCTGCCTCCGCCCAGGCCCACGCCAACTCCATTGCCCACACCCACATCCGCGAGCTGGTCGAGCGCTTCGACGCCAGCCCAGAGGCGGACACTCTGCCTGAAGGGGCAGGACCGGCCCATTTGGAAGCTGCAGTGGAGCGCTGGGTGGCACGAAGCTTGGAAGGGCAAGAGGACAAGGAGGACCAGAGTGAAGCCACCCTGCTGCTCAAGGCCCTCACGGCGGCCATTAACGCCCCAGCTCCTCCCACCACGTCATCTCACAGTTCTACTTCAGCCTATCAGGAGAGGGCTAGTGTGGTACGCCTCTACAACCGGCCAATGGTGAAGACACAAGGGCAGTAGGCGAAGTAGAAGGACCCTTGTGGGGAGGGGTAGGGAATAAGAAATATTTTAAGGGTCTACCTCCTGAAAAGCCAGAGCACAATTGAAAAAGTTGTCACGGAAAAGTAAGTATTTCCTCGAGGGGAAGAGAGACTATGGAAAGCCATTAAGAGAGGAGCACCAAAACAAAGACTATTCAAAGACATGGCCAGTGTGTTCAGTGATTGCACTTCCACCCTAACTAAGGGTGTTTTCTTATTAGCCGTGAAGTTTCACTCAGGTTCACAGGTGTAATTTACATGGAATGTGTGGGAGAGTTTGTCAGCTATATTTGTTCAGTTGAGTGATTATTTTTGTTGTTAACGTAATGTTACGTCTTGACACTTCCAAGGAGGCTTACTCCTGGGAAAACCGTTGGACCAACGCCACAAACTATTACTGCGATATCTAATGTTTTATTACCGGACAATCTTTGTGTGTATTTATTTATTTTTGCTAAAAAGGGTAGATCAGGGATCTTGAAACTATGTGTATATATTTGCGTTTGCCAAAAAACAACAAGAATAAAATAAAATATGAGGATAAACGGGTCTAACTTATGTAGCATAACTTTAAATAGTGTATTCTAATGTAATGTAACAAGAGAGGAAAGCAAACTAAAAGTAGTCAGAGTGTTATAATGCTCCGGTTCAATGCAAATAGCTTCTCAGGACTTCCTGTGAGTCATTTAGTGATGTATTGGGGGTACATACTTCTGCACAGAAACTAGCAATAAAAAGAAAAACGTTTGTTTCTCTGTTTTTTTTTGTTGTGTCTTTTTGTATGTTAAAACATTTTAAGGCAGTGTATTTTTAGTTGAATTTGTTTGAAAATATCCTGAAATACCATTGTGCTTCTAGCTCTTTCTCTTTGATTTAGTTGTTATCTACCCACTGTCGATAAAGCTTTATTTCATTCGTCCTCTTTACTGGTGGTACTGTAGATGCGAGTGTCATCCAAATCAGAGCATGAACCATACAGTATGTGAGAATGAACCAAATGTAGTCTGTACTGCACTGTAAATATACTCAGGTGAATGGCTCTCGACACTTGTTATTTTACCAAAACTATTGACAAAAGTACCTCATTCGAGAGCTGTATGTTTTCGCTCTCACTGGAAAAAGCCAGAAATAGATCCATGCGCACCAAGGTTTCTGTTACCAAAATGGTGAAACTGTTCTAACATGAATACTGTGTGAATGATAATTGTTTTTGTATACACGTTTGTAGTTTTGTCTATGTAGTTTATTTTTGGACCAAGGTTATGATATGTGGATACTTTATGTCAGAGATTATTTTTATGATACTTTTGTAATAAATGTAGCGCATTAAACATGCTGTTTTTCAAAATGTGATGTGTTTTGAGTTTTCTACTTTCTCTCTTCAAAAATCCAACATGCTTGTACAGTGAGGGGAAAAAAGTATTTGATCCCCTGCTGATTTTGTACGTTTGCCCACTGACAAAGAAATGATCAGTCTATAATTTTAATGGTAGGTTTATTTGAACAGTGAGAGACAGAATAACAACAAACAAATCCAGAAAAACGCATGTGAAAAATGTTATAAATCCCTCATTTTAATGAGGGAAATAAGTATTTGACCCCTCTCAATCAGAAAGATTTCTGGCTCCCAGGTTTTTTTTATACAGGTAACAAACTGAGATTAGGAGCACACTCTTAAAGGGAGTGCTCCTAATCTCAGCTTGTTACCTGTATAAAAGATACCTGTCCACAGAAGCAATCAATCAATCAGATTCCAAACTCTCCACCATGGCAAAGACCAAAGAGCTCTCCAAGGATGTCAGGGACAAGATTGTAGACCTACACAAGGCTGGAATGGGCTACAAGACCATCGCCAAGCAGCTTGGTGAGAAGGTTGGTGCGATTATTCGCAAATGGAAGAAACACAAAAGAACTGTCAATCTCCCTCGGCCTGGGGCTCCAT
This sequence comes from Brachymystax lenok tsinlingensis, assembly GCA_030435695.1. NCBI lineage: Eukaryota > Metazoa > Chordata > Actinopteri > Salmoniformes > Salmonidae > Brachymystax > Brachymystax lenok. Next base: position 33,675,169 of record CM059799.1, read on the forward strand.
GCAAGATCTCACCTTGTGGAGTTGCAATGATCATGAGAACGGTGAGGAATCAGCCCAGAACTACACGGGAGCATCTTGTCAATGATCTCAAGGCAGCTGGGACCATAGTCACCAAGAAAACAATTGGTAACACACTACGCCATGAAGGACTGAAATCCTGCAGCGCCCGCAAGGTCCCCCTGCTCAAGAAAGCACATATACGTGCCCGTCTGAAGTTTGCCAATGAACATCTGAATGATTCAGAGGACAACAGGGTGAAAGTGTTGTGGTCAGATGAGACCAAAATAGAGCTCTTTGGCATCAACTCAACTCGCCGTGTTTGGAGGAGGAGGAATGCTGCCTATGACCGCAACAACACCATCACCACCGTCAAACATGGAGGTGGAAACATTATGCTTTGGGGGTGTTTTTCTGCTAAGGGGACAGGACAACTTCACCGCATCAAAGGGACGATGGACGGGGCCATGTACTGTCAAATCTTGGGTGAGAACCTCCTTCCCTCAGCCAGGGCATTGAAAATGGGTGGATGGGTATTCAAGCAATGACAATGACCCAAAACACACGGCCAAGGCAACAAAGGAGTGGCTCAAGAAGAAGCACATTAAGGTCCTGGAGTGGCCTAGCCAGTCTCCAGACCTTAATCCCATAGAAAATCTGTGGAGGGAGCTGAAAGTTTGAGTTGCCAAACGTCAACCTCCAAACCCTAATGACTTAGAGAAGATCTGCAAAGAGGAGTGGGACAAAATCCCTCCTGAGATGTGTGCAAACCTGTTGGCCAACTACAAGAAACGTCTGACCTCTGTGATTGCCAACAAGGGTTTTGCCACCAAGTACTAAGTCATGTTTTGCAGAGGGGTCAAATACTTATTTCCATCATTAAAATGCAAATCAATTTATAACATTTTTCACATGCGTTTTTCTGGATTTTTTTGTTGTTATTCTGTCTCTCACTGTTCAAATAACCTACCATTAAATTATAGACGGATTATTTCTTTGTCAGTGGGAAAACATACAAAATCAGCAGGGGATCAAATACTTTTTTCCCTCACTGTGTTTGCACATTCACATGAACGCACACACAGACACCCCCTCACAAATCCCCCACATACTCTCGCCCTCTCTTACTCATAACCAAACTCTAGAAAGTCCCACAGGACCGCCCACTCAAAACTCTTGAGTTCACTTTCTTAGAAAATAGAGGAACTGAGAGTATGCACTGATGTTCACTAAAATCAACATCACTTACCATCAGACTATACCTAATATGCTAATAATGATTGCAACATTGAATGTGGATTGTCTTCTGAGAAGATGTCACATTTGTGGATATTCATCTCTCTTGAAAATCGGTGAAACTATTGTTATCCCCTTTCAGCATATGCATATAGTATGTAATCAAGACAATCGTGAAGAGGGCACGACAAAACCTATTCCCCCTCAGGAGATTGAGAAGATTTGGCATGGGTCCTCAGATCTTCAAAAGGTTCTACAGCTGCACCATTGAGAGCATCCTGACGGGTTGCATCACTGCCTGGTATGGCAACTGCTCGGCCTCCGACTGCAAGGCACTATAGAGGGTAGTGCGTACGGCTCAGTATATCACTGGGGCCAAGCTTCCTGCCATCCAGGACCTCTATACCAGGTGGTGTCAGAGGAAAGCCCTATAAAGACTATAGCAACCCTAGTCATAAACTGTTCTCTCTACTACTGCACGGCAAGCGGTACCGGACCGCCAAATCTAGGTCCAAGAGGCTTCTACACAGCTTCTACCCCCAAGCCTTAAGAATCCTGAACATCTAATCAAATGGGTATGCAGACTATTTGCATTGCCCCCTTTTACACCGCTGCTACTCTCTGTTATTATCTATGCATAGTCACTTTAATAACTCTACCTACATGTACATATTACCTCAATTACCTCGACTAACCGGTGCCACCGCACATTGACTCTGTGCCGGTACCCCTTGTATATAGCCTCGTTATTGTTATTTTACTGCTGCTCTTTAATTATTTGTTACTTTTATTAAAATGTTTTTTGGGGGTATTTTTCATAAAACTGCATTGTTGGTTAAAGGCTTGTAAGTAAGCATTTCTCTGTAAGGTCTACAAGCATGTGACAAATACAATTGGATTTGATTTGATTAATTGAATTCAATATGATTTCTATCACTACATCATACCAGAACGTAGTTTTAAATGTTGATAAAAGACCACACTTCTGTTTTCCACAAATACATTCTTAGAAATGATATCAATTTACAGGAATTGGCTCCATGTGTTGATGACTGACTGAGTACTGGCACACCTGATGAAGGTGAAACAATGTGCGAATGAACCTCCCAGACATTAAACCACACGTTCAGATAAACAGCATAGTTACAGTAGGCTGGACCACTACTCCCATTCTTTCTTAGGTGGTCTCTCCTCTCCTTTCAGGGTGTTGACATGAGTGATCTCTCTCTCGCTCTCTCTCCTCAGAGTGTTTGTGTTCCCTCCTGTGCTCATCAAGGGAGAACCCCACTGCAAACCTCTGACCAGAACAAAAACACCTCAAACCAGATTAAGAGCCATAGGTTTGTCACGTTGTCGAGCAGAGATTATGTTAGCTAGACAGTAAGTCAGTTAGCATACCTGTTAACTAGCCAGTTACATACAATATATGACCATTTAGCCAGTCAGTCATCTTCAGAATTAGTCAGTAAATGTATATTCTTGCCAGTATAAGCCGTAGACAATAAAGGCTTTAAAAATGTTCCACTACATTAGGATCCTTTGATAACTTCTTAAAATTCTTTGCACAAAGGCTTTTTCGCCATTGTTCACTATCCAGCAATGCAGAAACTTCTGTTTCTTATTTTAGCCTGCCCGATCATCAGTCATCAAGTAAACCAGTCGGTCAGTCTGTTTTCGTAATACCAGTGACAAATTAGCTCACTAGCTGATAAAAACAAATCCTGGTAAAGAAAGGGATGGAGCAGTTATTGTGGAGAAGGGGAAGTTATGAGGGCCAACTTCCTGTTTACTCTTGAATTTCTTCTAAACTTACCGTAACCTAACCTTGTTCATTGAACACAATAAAGTGGCACCAGTCTCCTTTTTTTTTTTTTTTTTAACGTTTAACTTAAATCCAATGACAAGGTAAACATCTTTGTTGAATTCACGTTAGTTGACAACTAAACCAAATGTAAATCAAAACTAGATGTTGAACTGGCATCTGTGCCCAGTGAGAAGGGTGTTGTCTGTATCATGTACGGTTCACGGATCATTGGGTCTTACGGGGGTATGTTTAGGTCTAAAAAGTGCCTAGAATGGCCTCTTTCATCATGGTTTTCTCAAAAATGGGTTGTGATACAAATGTAAAAAGCATATCAAACATGCTTTCTACCGATGAGGTTTCTATGTGCGAATTGTCAGAACAATCTTAGATACACCAAATATTTTTGAGGCATGCTAGCATGGAATTGCCCAAGACTAATGGCCATGGTTAATCAGTCTAGCAAAACCAAACATTTACTCTGACATGCCATGGACGGTGAACATGCAACAGGTGTTTTCTTACATCATTATTTTTGATTGATGGGTGTCTTTGTGGTGACTCTGTATTGGAGGGGGATTTAACCGGTCATTAAACCAGATTAACACACTTGACACCCTTGATAAAGATGAGCAATAATGACTGTATAAAATATATAATTCAAATACTGAGCAAAACATTTGGAAATAATATTATCTTATAGTAATACAATTGCTCAGAGAAAGATATTTAGTTTAACAAGTAATACATTTTTCCTCCAAAAACACTTTTAAGTAGGGGTGCTGATATTTATTGGGCACAAAATAATCTGAAACAACCAAAATGAACTGCAAATGCATCCAACAAGTTTGTAGTCACAAGCTTTATGTAGTCATCACAGACAGTGCATTGCCACCATTGCTTCACACATCATAAAACCCATCACTCAGAACTCTTTGTGCTTATTTGCATAGAACTGAGAAAGTAAAAGCACAACTGGTCCTCCACATTTTTCCTCAGAAGGAAAAATTCTGGTTATGGTAGTTCTTTGGAAGTGTGTGTGTGTCTGTGTGTGTGTGTGTGGGTGTGTGTGTGTGTGTGTGAGTGTGTGCTGTTAGCCAACCGACTTCCTTTTTAGATAAAGGGCAATCCATGCTCCTTACATACTTCTTACTGTTGATCGATTTATAGAATAATAGTCATTAGGGTGACACCACAGCCCTACTATATATTGTAATTCAGGGAACAACTAGCTTCTTATCAGGAGGGCTTTAGTTTCCAAATGATGTCATCAAATTTCACTGATGAGCCTGTCCTGTTTGCCTTGGCCTCTGAGAGCAAACACGGATAATACACTACAGTAGAAGCAAAAGAGAAAGAACATTCTGTGAAGGTGTGGTGTTTTTACCTGGAACAAGAAAAGATCCAGGGCTTCGCTGGAAGAGGGAAAAAAGTACATTCTTGCACCTTTCATGGTTCGTTATCTTCAAAAGAACAACATGAAGGTCAACTGGGAGCTTTCTTTACATTCTCTTTTACATATCTGCTAGATTCTTATCACAAAGAACTGGTTGTTCCAAGATGTCACATGACTGGCCTCACAAACTCTCAGGCCAATGGGATTGCTTTTTACTTTAATTGCTGTTATTTAACAACTGATTCAAGATCTGTTTCCCCTACTTCTACCTAAGCCTAACTGACAATAAATATAATTTGTTACAGGCATAATGTACCTTCACAAACACCAATTGATGGTAGTGTATACAGTACATATGGATTAGGCCCAACTGCACAGAAACATAAGCTTACATTATATGACAAAATCTGTCCTTCATTTGAGAATATGTATTATGACTATGGCCTAGGGTTGTCTAGCAATCTAAACTGCTGTCTCTTGATCACATACTGACGATTTTTTGTAAAAACTATATCAAGGTCCCCGGGCGCCGAAGACGTGGATGTCGATTAAGGCAGCCCCTTGCATCTCTCTGATTCAGAGGGGGTGGTTTAAATGCGGAAGACACACTTCAGTTGAAGGCATTCAGTTGTATAACGGAATAGGTATCCCCGTTTGCCTTTCCAATAAGGCATACAAAATGCAAAAACTAACTTTAAAAAAATATAATATGGACCCTTGATTAAAAATGAAACGCAGATAAGTTTTATCTTGGTGTCCAACCCTGGTCCATTCGTCACTGTCCTGGGCTGTTTGTCTTTCTATTACACACCGTCCCTGACAACATAGGTAGGGCAGGGTGCAGAGCGGACAGTAATAAACTGGATGAGTGATAAAGGCTCTCAGATACAGTAATCTATATGGGTTTAAAGGTACAGACAGAGAGTGCTTATTCATTCATATGCTGCTTGTGACGTGCACCCTACCCCCCCGCATAATTCTTCGGATGTCATAGAGCTGCAACCATATTCAATCTAGGAAAGTGATACTAAAAAGTGTGCTGGAGTTTATCTCATGTTCTGTTCACTATCATATGTTATTCTGGAGGAAATTGGGTTATTCAAATTTCTTTAGCAAAAATATGATTTTCTACCTGCAACTGAACTGAACAATTGGTTTTGGTGACTTTCAAAGGCAAGATAAAGTGATATGATACTCTTCTATTGTAAATAGAAACATCCTATAGTAAATTTGTTCGATAAATACTATCAAACAATAAGAAATTGAAATTGATTTTCTCTCATTATGTATCAAAGTTCAGTCAGAAACTCTCTTGTGCCACAATAGTTGAAAATCACAATTTGCTGTATTTTAGCGCCCTCTTGTGTCAATGTTGTAGGCCTAGTCAGTATATTGCTGCATTCAAGACAACTGGGAATTTGGGAACTGGGATCCCGAAAATCTCCGGCCTCTGACTTCAGTTCATTCAAGACAACTGGGAACTCTGAAAGATACGAGCTCCGACTAGGGTAAAAAACTGTTTTGAACGGTCATCCAACTTGGAATTCCAAGTCAGAAACTCTGGCCTCCTCCTAGAGCTCCGACTTTCCGAACTGAAGATAACTGACTTCGCCGTGGGCTTTGAACAGGGCACCTGGCTAACGCCCGGGAGGCAGCCAGGTTCCAAAACTAATGCAATCAACTTTCACCTGGTGCAAAACACACCTACCCGGGCACTCGGGCCAGATTAAATCGACTCCCCTTATTGACACAACAAGGAAATTCGACAGAGCCAATTTTTGTCTAAAGTCTAAATCCTACAACAGATGGCATGGGACATAATGCACAATCATTTTTTAGGTCTTGTTTTGGAGTAGCAGAGGAAAAGTCGCTTCGGTTAATTTGAGTGAAGTTATAGGCCTATATTTGCACTTTGAAAACAAACATCCACAACTTGCAGTTCTCCCTCTATTTATACACTGAACAAAAATATAAACGCACCATGCAACAATTTCAATGATTTTACTGAGTTACAGTTCATACAGTTACAATCAGTCAATTGAAATCAATTAATTAGGCTCTCTGATCTATGGATTTCACGTGACTGGGCAGAGGCGCAGCCATGGGTGGGCCTGGGAGGGCATAGGCCCACCCAATAGAAATTAATGGAAATAATGTATTGTGTCATTTTGGAGTCACTTTTATTGTAAATAATAATATAATATGTTTCTAAACACTTGTACATTAATGTGGGTGCTACAATGATTATGGATAATCCTGAATGAATCGTGAGTAATGATGAGTGAAAAAGTTAGAGGGTCAACAATCATACGTTCATTAATCACGGTACTCCTTTATTTTGTTTATCTGTCGGCCCCAGCCTCGAACGCAGGCCCTGTGTGTAGTTAACTGACCCTCTCTGCCCATTCATTGCCATTTTACCTGTTGTTGTCCTAGCTGATTAGCTGTTGTTGTCTTACCCGTTGTTGTCTTAGCTAGCTCTCTCAATCAACACCTGTGATTGCTTTATGCCTCGCTTTATGTCTCTCTCTAATGTCAATATGCCTAATGTCAATATGCCGTTGTTTAGGGTAGTTATCATTGTTTATTTTACTGCGGGGCCCCTTTGTCCCACCTCCCACACATGCGGTGACCTCACCTAGCATAACTAGGGCCTCCAGAGATGCAACCTCTCTCATCGTCACTCAATGCCTAGGTTTAATTCCACTGTACCCGCACCCTACCATACCCGTCTGTGCATTATGCCCTGAATCTATCCTACCACGCCCAGAAATCTGCTACTTTTGTTCTCTGTTCCCAACGCAATAGATGACTAGTTCTGATAGCCTTTAGCCGTACCCTCATCCCACTCCTCCTCTGTTCCTCGGGTGATGTAGAGGTTAACCCAGGCCCTGTGTGTCCCCAGGCACTCTCATTTGTTGACTTCTGTAACCGTAAAAACCTTGGTTTCGTGCATGTTAACATCAGAAGCCTCCTCCCTAAGTCAAATCAAATCAAATCACATTTTATTTGTCACATACACATGGTTAGCAGATGTTAATGCGAGTGTAGCGAAATGCTTGTGCTTCTAGTTCCGACCATGCAGTAGTATCTAACAAGTAATCTAACAAATTCACAACAACTACCTTATACACACAAGAGTAAAGGAGTATGTACATATAAAGGAGTATGTACATAAAGTAAAGGAGTATGTACATATAAATATATGGATGAGCGATGGCTGACCGGCATAGGCAAGATGCAGTAGATGGTATGGAGTACAGTATATACACATATATATGAGATGAGAAATGTAGGATATGTAAACATTATATAAATGGCATTGTTTAAAGTGGCTAGTGATACATTATTTCATCCAATTATAATTATTAAAGTGGCTAGAGATTTGGGTCGATGGCCGAACGGCATAGGCAAGATACAGTAGATGGTTTAGAGTACAGTGTATACATTTGATATGAGTATATCGGATACGTAAACATTATATACAAAATTGTTTAAAGTGGCTAGTGATACATTTGTTACATCCAATTCCTATGTTTAAAGTGGCTAGAGATTTAAGTCAGTATGTTGGCAGCAGCCACTCAATGTTAGTGATGGCTGTTTAACAGTCTGATGGCCTTGAGGTAGAAGCTGTTTTTAGTCTCTCGGTCCCAGCTTTGATGCACCTGTACTGACCTCGCCTGCTGGATGATAGCGGGGTGAACAGGCAGTGGCTCGGGTGGTTGTTGTCCTTGATGATCTTTTGGCCTTTCTGTGACATCGGGTGGTGTAGGTGTCCTGGAGGGCAGGTAGTTTACCCGGTGATGCGCTGTGCAGTCCTCACTACCCTCTGGAGAGCCTTACGGTTGTGGGCGGAGCAGTTGCCGTACCAGGCGGTGATACAGCCCGACAGGATGCTCTCGATTGTGCATCTGTAAAAGTTTGTGAGTGATTTTGGTGACAAGCCGAATATCTTCAGTCTCCTGAGGTTGAAGAGGCGCTGTTGCGCCTTCTTCACCACGCTGTCTGTGTGGGTGGACCAATTCAGTTTGTCCGTGATGTATGCATGAGGAACTTAAAACTTTCCACCTTCTCCACTACTGTCCCCTCGATGTGGATAGGGGGTGCTCCCTCTCCTGTTTCCTGAAGTCCACGATCATCTCCTTTGTTTTGCTGACATTGAGTGAGAGGTTATTTTCCTGACACCACACTCCGAGGGCCCTCACCTCCTCTCTGTAGGCCGTCTCGTCGTTGTTGGTAATCAAGCCTACCACTGTAGTGTCGTCAGCAAACTTGATGATTGAGTTGGATGCGTGCTTGGCCACGCAGTCATGGGTAAACTGGGAGTACAGGAGAGGCCTGAGAACGCACCCTTGTGGGGCCCCAGTGTTGAGGATTAGCGGGGTGGAGATGTTGTTTCCTACCCTCACCACCTGGGACTGGCCCGTCAGGAAGTCCAGGACCCAGTTGCACAGGGCTGGGTCGAGACCCAGGGTCTCGAGCTTAATGACGAGCTTGGAGGGAACTATGGTGTTAAATGCTGAGCTGTAGTCGATGAACAGCATTCTTACATAAGTATTCCTCTTGTCCAGATGGGTTAGGGCAGTATGCAGTGTGATTGCGATTGCGTCGTCTGTGGACCTATTGGGACGGTAAGCAAATTGGAGTGGGTCCAGGGTGTCTGGCAGGATGGAGGTGATATGATCCTTGACTAATCTCTCAAAGCACTTCATGATGACGGAAGTGAGTGCTACGGGGCGATAGTCCTTTAGCTCAGTCACCTTAGCTTTCTTGGGAACAGGAACAATGGTGGCCCTCTTGAAGCATGTGGGAACAGCAGACTGGGATAGGGACTGATTGAATATGTCCGTAAACACACCAGCCAGCTGGTCTGCATGCTCTGAGGACACGGCCAGGGATGCCATCTGGGCCGGCAGCCTTGCGAGGGTTAACACATTTAAATGTTTTTCTCACATTGGCTGCGGTGAAGGTGAGCCCGCAGGTTTTGGTAGCGGGCCGTGTCGGTGGCACTGTATTGTCCTCAAAGCGAGCAAAGAAGTTGTTTAGTTTGTCTGGGAGCAGGACGTCATGGTCCGCGACGGGCTGGTTTTCTTTGTAGTCCGTGATTGACTGTAGACCCTGCCACATTCCTCTTGTGTCTGAGCCGTTGAATTGTGACTCTACTTTGTCTCTATATTGACGCTTAGCTTGTTTGATTGCCTTGCGGAGGGAATAGCTGCACTGTTTGTATTCAGTCATGTTTCCGGTAGCCTTACCCTGGTTAAAAGCAGTGGTTCGCGCTTTCAGTTTTTGCGCGAATGCTGCCATCAATCCACGGTTTCTGGTTGGGGAAGGTTTTAATATTTGCTATGGGTACAACATCACCAATGCACTTGCTAATAAACTCGCTCACCGAATCAGCGTATACATCAATGTTGCTGTCAGATGCTATCCGGAACATATCCCAGTCCACGTGCTCGAAGCAATCTTGAAGCATGGAATCAGATTGGTCGGACCAGCGTTGAACAGACCTGAGAACGGGCGTTTCCTGTTTTAGTTTCTGTTTGTAGGCTGGGAGCAACAAAATGGAGTCATGGTCAGACTTGCCGAAAGGAGGGCGGAGAATAGCCTTGTATGCATCACGGAAGTTGGAATAACAGTGGTCCAGGATTTTACCAGCCGGGTGGCACATTCGATATGCTGGTAAAATTTCGGGAGCCTTGTTCTTAAATTAGCCTTATTAAAATCCCCAGCCACAATAAATGCAGCCTCAGGATATGTGGTTTCCAGTTTACATAGAGTCCGATGAATTTCTTTCAGTGCCGTTGATGTATCAGTTTGAGGGGGGATATACACGGCTGTGATTATAATCGAGGAGAATTCTCTTGGTAGATAATGCGGTCTGCATTTGATTGTAATGAATTCTATGTCAGGTGAACAAAAGGACTTGAGTTCCTGTATGTTGTTATGATCACACCACGTCTCGTTAATCATAAGACACACACCCCCGCCCTTCTTCTTACCAGAGAGATGTTTGTTTCTGTCGGCGCGATGCGTGGAGAAACCAGGTGGCTGTACCGACTCAGATAACGTGTCCTGAGTGAGCCATGTTTCCGTGAAGCAAAGAACGTTGCAGTCTCGGATGTCTCTCTGAAAGTCTCTCTGATTTCGTCTACTTTGTTGTCAAGAGACTGTACATTGGCGATTAAAATACTCGGGAGAGGTGCACGATGCGCCCGTCGACGTAGCTTGACCAAAAGACCGGCCCGTTTCCCTCTTCTCCGGCGCCGCCGTTTTGAGTCGCCGGGTGCTATCCATTCTATTGTCCTGGCTGGGGTAACAAACCGAGAATCCTCTTTGGGAAAGTCGTATTCCTGGTCGTAATGTTGGTAAGTTGACGTTGCTCTTATATCCAATAGTTCCTCCCGGTTGTATGTAATAAAACTTAATATTTCCCGGGGTAATAATGTAAGAAGTAATACATAAAAAAAACAAAATACTGCATGGTTTCCTGAGAACGTGAAGCGAGGCTGCCATCTCTGTCGGCGCCGGAAGTCACTGCTTTAGCACACTCCGCCAACCCTGATGTCCTTGCCGTGTCTGAATCCTGGCTTAGTAAAACCACCAAAAATTCTGACATTTCCATCCCCAACAACATTTTCCATCAAGATAGAACTGTCAAAGGGGGAGTAGATGCAATCTACTGCAGAGATAGCCTGCAGAGTTCTGTCATACTTTCCAGGTCCATGCCCAAACAGTTCAAGCTTCTAATTTAAAAAATGTATCTCTCCAGAAATAAGTCTCTCACTGTTGCCGCCTGTTATAGACTCCCCTCAGCTCCCAGCTGTGCCCTGGACACCATATGTGAATTGATTGCGCCCCATCTATCTTCAGAGTTTGTACTGTTAGGTGACCTAAACTGGGATATGCTTAACACATCGGCCGTCCTACAATCTAAGCTAGATGCCCTCAATCTCACACAAACTATCAAGGAACCTACCAGGTACAACCCTAAATCCGTGAACATGGGCACTCTCATAAATATTATCCTGACCAACTTGCCCTCCAAATACACCTCTGCTGTTTTCAATCAGGATCTCAGCGATCACTGCCTCATTGCCTGCATCCGCTATCGGTCCGCGGTCAAACGACCACCCCTCATCACTGTCAAACACTCCCTAAAACACTTCTGCGAGCAGGCCTTTCTAATTGACCTGGCCTGGGTATCCTGGAAGGATATTGACCTCATCCCGTCAGTAGAGGATGCCTGGTTGTTCTTTAGAAGTATTTTCCTCACCATCTTAAATAAGCATGCCCCTTTCAAAAGAATTTGAACTAAGAACAGATATAGCCATTGGTTCTCTCCAGACCTGACTGCTCTCGACCAGCACAAAAACATCCTGTGGCATCCTGCACTAGCATAAAATAGTCCCCATGATATGCAACTTTTCATGGACGTCAGGAACCAATACATACAGTCAGTTAGGAAAGCAAAGGCTAGCTTTTTCAAACAGAAATGTGCATCCTGTAGCTCTAACTCCAAAAAGTTTTGGGACACTGTAAAATCCATGGAGAATAAGAGCACCCCATCCCACTGCACTGAGGCTAGGAAACACTGTCACCACCGACATATCCACAATAATCAAGAATTTCAATAAGCATTTCTCCAAGGCCGGCCATACTTTCCTCCTGGCTACCCCAATCCGGCCAACAGCTCCGCACCCCCTGCAGCTACTTGCCCAAGCCTCCCCAGCTTCTCCTTCACCCAAATCCACATATCTGATTTTCTGAAAGAGCTGCAAAACCTGGACCAGTACAAATCAGCTGCGCTAGACAATCTGGATCCTCTCTTTCTAAAGCTATCCGCTGCCATTGTTGCAACCCCTATTACCAGTCTGTTCAACCTCTCTTTCGTATCGTCTGAGATTCCTAAAGGTTGGAAAGCTGCCGCGGCCATCCCCCTCTTTAAAGGGGGTGACACTCTAGACCCAAACTGTTACAGACCTATATCCATCCTGCCCTGCCTTTCTAAAGTCTTCGAAAGCCAAGTTAACAAACAGATCACTGACCATTTCGAATCCCACCATACCTTCTCCGCTGTGCAATCCAGTTACTGAGCTGGTCACGGGTCCACCTCAGCCACGCTCAAGGTACTAAACAATATCATAACCATCATCGATAAAAGACAGTACTGTGCAGCCGTCTTCACCGACCTGGCCAAGGCCCGCCCGACTAGCATCACTACTCTGGACGGTTCTGACTTAGAATATGTGGACAACTACAAATACTGAAGTGTCTGGCTGGACTGTAAACTCTCCTTCCAGACTCACATTAAGCATCTCCAATCCAAAATTAAATCTAGAATCGGCTTCCTATTTCGCAACAAAGCCTCCTTCACTCACGCTGCCAAACATACCCTCGTAAAACTGACTATCCTACCGATCCTCGACTTCGGCGATGCCATTTACAAAATAGCCTCCAACACTCTACTCAGAAAACTGGATGCAGTCTATGACAGTGCCATCCGTTTTGTCACCAAAGCCCCATATACCACCCACCGCTGCGACCTGTATGCTCTCGTTGGCTGGCCCTCGCTACATATTCATTGCCAAACCCACTGGCTCCAGGTCATCTATACTAAGTCTTTGCTAGATAAAGCTCCGCCTAATCTCAGCTCACTGGTCACCATAGCAACACCCACCTGTAGCAGGCGCTCCAGCAGGTATATCTCATTGGTCGTCCCCAACACCAACACCCCCTTTGGCCACCTTTCCTTCCAATTCTCTATTTCCAATTACTGGAACGAATTGGAAAAAAACTCTGAAGCTGGACTTATATCTCCCTCGCTAACTTTAAGCATCAGCTACCTGAGCAGCTTACCGATCGCTGCAGCTGTACACAGCCCATCTGTAAATAGCCCATCCAACTACCTACCTCATCCCCATATTGTTTTTATTTACTTTTTTTTGCTATTTTGAACACTAGTATTTCTACTTGCACATCATCATCTGCACATCTATCACTCCAGTGTTAATTTGCTAAATTGTAAGTACTTCGCTACTATGGCCTATTTATTGCCTTACCTCCTTACTCCATTTGCACACACTGAATATAGATTTTTCTATTGTGTTATTGACGGTACTTTTGTTCATCCCACATGTAACTCTGTGTTGTTGTTTTTTGTCGCACTGCTTTGCTTTATCTTGGCCAGGTCGCAGTTGTAAATAAGAACTTGTTCTCAACTGGCCTACCTGGTTAAATAAAGGTGAAATAAAAAAAATACAAAATAAAGAAATACCCCCAAGACATGCTAATCTCACCTGTTATTGCTAATAGTGAGAGGTTAGCATCTCTTAGGGGCATGATCTTTCACCCTCTGTAACTTTCTCACTCATCATTATTCATGATTATTCATAATCATGGTAGCATAAACATGAATGTGTTTAAAAACATATTATATTCTTATTTAAAATGACACAATACATTATTTACCATTCATTTATATTTGGAACAAAATAATCTGAAACACCCAAAATTTACTTTGTGTGTGTGTGTGTGTGAACACTTGATAGAGATGGTCTCCTGTAGTTGCCAGGGTTTGGCATCAACGACATCACTCCACACCTCCATCCTCTGGCCACACATCCCTGGCTGGTCAAAGATCTGGAAAAGACAGCACCATTTCATTAGAGATGTTAAAAGTAAAGGGCACAATAATAAAATCAACCATAGGCCTCTGAATCTTAGCCCTGGTTGTGTGTGTGTGTGTGTGAGTGTGTGCTGTATGCCAACCGACTTCATTTTTAGATAAAGGGCAATCCATGGCTCCTTACATACTTCTTACTGTTGATTGATTTATAGAATAATAGTCATTAGGGTGACACCACAGCCCTACTATATATTGTAATTCAGGGAACAACTAGCTCCTTATCAGGAGGGCTTAACTTCACTGATGAGCCTGTCCTGTTTGCCTTGGCCTCTGAGAGCAAACACGGATAATACACTACAGTAGAAGCAAAAGAGAAAGAACATTCTGTGAAGGTGTGGTGTTTTTACCTGGAACAAGGAAAGATCCAGGGCTTCGCTGGAAGAGGGGAAAATAGTACATTCTTGCACCTTTCATGGTTCGTTATCTTCAAAAGAACAACATGAAGGTCAACTGGGAGCTTTCTTTACATTCTCTTTTACATAACTGCTAGATTCTTATCACAAAGAACTGGTTGTTCCAAGATGTCACATGACTGGCCTCACAAACTCTCAGGCCAATGGGATTACTTTTTACTTTAACTGCTGTTATTTAACAACTGATTCAAGATCTGTTTACTTCTGTCTACTTCTACCTAAGCCTAACTGACAATAAATATAATTTGTTACAGGCATAATGTACCTTCACAAACACCAATTGATGGTAGTGTATACAGTACATATGGATTAGGCCCAACTGCACAGAAACATAAGCTTACATTATATGACAAAATCTGTCCTTCATTTGAGAATATGTATTATGACTATGGCCTAGGGTTGTCTAGCAGTCTAAACTGCTGCCTAAAAAAATACAATAATATGGACCTTGGATTAAAAATGAAACACAAATCTGTCCAACCCTGGTCCATTCATCACTGTCCTGGGCTGTTTGTCTTTCCATTACACACCGTCCCTGACAACATAGGTAGGGCAGGGTGCAGAGCGGACAGTGATAAACTGGATGAGTGATGAAGGCTCTCAGATACAGTAACCTACAGTGGTTGCTCCACTAAAGGTTTTGAGATTATGCTGCGGGATTTGTGGTAATTTGTGGTTTGGTACGGTACCCTGCGTCACCACTTCATTGCTCCAGACCAGCGCAAGGGGGAGTTAGAGCACTGATTATGCTAAATAGAAACTGATAATTGTGCACGACTTCAGTATTACTTACTAAAACTGTTACACTAAGGTTTTTACTATTCTCTATTACAGCCTCTACTGAAGGCTATCAAATGCTTCTCAAAGATGCCCTCTTGTGGTCAAACTAGCACTAACTAGCATTAATGGTACCAGTGGTTCACACTTAAATAATAGAATTCTGCGGCACCATGCAAGCTGCGCCGCAGTACGCTGCAACTGGGTAGAGCCGCAGCCATGGGTGGGCCTGGGAGGACAAAGCCCACCCACTAGGTCCACCCACCCAGAATATGTTTTCCTCCACAAAAGGGCTTTATTACAGACAGAAATACTCCTCAGTTTCATCAGCTGTCCGGGTGGCTTGTCTCAGATGATCCCGCAGGCAAAGAAGCCAGATGTGGAGGTCCTCGGCTGACGTGGTTACACGTGGTCTGCGGTTGTGAGATTCTCTAAAACAACATTGGAAGCAGCTTATGGTAGAGAAATTAACATAAACGTATCTGGCAACAGCTATGGTGGACATTCCTGCACATTTTAGAGTGGCCTTTTATTTCCCCCAGCACAAGGTGCACCTGTGTAATGATCATGCTGTTTAATGCTGCTTCTTGATATGCCCAAAATTTGAGAGAAATACTATTTTTGTGCGTATTGAAAATATCAGGGATCTTTTATTTCAGCTCATGAAACATGGGACCAACACTTTACTCCAGACTTTTAAGAAACTTGTAAAAATAATGTAACAGTATGTTTCCTAGAAGTTCAAACATGGTTACATTGAATTTACATTTTGGTAATGTTCAGGGAATGTTCTCCAACTGGTTAGACATTGGGAATATTCTCACATTGTTCTGAGAACATACTTTTTTTAAAACATAAAAACACAACAAAACTTAAGCAACATTCAGAGGACATTCTAAGAATGTTATTTAAAAACATACATTCCGTTCTCAGCATCAATAAAACTCTCTGTAACCTGTATTTGTTAAGTGTGTTCAGGTGTTGGCCACACCTGATCTTAATTAATGAGTGCTTGTTTCCTTTGAAATGGGGTCTGTTTGAGTAGACTAAAATGAACAGCTTTCTACAAGTTAAAAACATGGCATGCTAGAACCAACCTGGTGGCGTAGTGGGCTAATTCCATGGATAGAGAACAGAAGATCATAGGTTGGAATCCACAATTAAAAATAATTGTGTTTGCTTGATTAATGCCAAAGCAAATACATTTCCATGGCTGTGTTTACACAACCCTACCAATTGGTCTTTAAAGAAATCACATCAGATATTTTCACATCATCTCTTTTCAGAGTTGATTGGATTGGTAAAAGACCAATGAGTGAAAAAATATCAGAGTTGGGCTGCCTGTGTAAACTTGCAACATCGTATAAAGTATTCTGGCAGTGGTGGAAAAAGTACTCAATTGTCATACTTGAGTAAAAGTAAAGATACCTTAACAGAAAATTACTAAAGTAAAAGTGAAAGTCACCCATTAAATTACTACTTAAGTAAAAGTCTAAAAGTATTTGGTTTTAAATATACTTAAGTATCCAAAAAGTAAATGAAATTGCTAAAATGTACTAAAGATCAAAAGTAAAAGTATAAATAATATCAAATTCCTTATATTAAGCAAACCAGATGGTAAAATTTTCTCTTTTTTTATTGAAGGATAGCAGTGGCACACTCCAACACTCAGACATAATTTACGAACAAAGCATGTGTTTAATGAGTCCGCCAGATCGGAGGAAGTAGGGATGACCAGGGATGTTCTCTTGATAAGTGTGTGAATTGGATCAATTTCCTGTCAAAATGTAATGAGTACTTTTAGGTGTCAGGGCAAAATGTATGGAGTAAAAAGTACATGATTTTCTTTAGGAATGTAGTAAAGTAAAAGTTGCCAAAAATATATATAGTAAAGTACAGATACTGTAGCCACCAAAAAACGAATTAAGTAGTACTTTCAAGTATTTTTACTTAAGTACTTTCACACCTCTGAATTCTGGGCCCTCAGTTTCCCACGCAGTGAGCTCAGGACCGACAGCTGTAGGCTATTTGAGGTAGGGATAAGAAGATGTGCATGACTTGGGCAGGAGCTCACAGGAGCTGAGTACCAGCACTTCAACATTTCTACTGCTTGAGCTCTTGTTCCTCTTATAGAATATACGCTCAAAAGTATTGTGGAGCACCTATAAACAGTTCCAGCACACACAATTAGTAAAGCAACCTATTTCAGTTCAAGTCAAGCACTGATAAGAAGCCTATTTTATGACTTTTCCATTTGATCAGAGCATGCCATTTTCCCCTTTCACGCTGAGTGGTTATCGAAAGGGATAGAGATGGAAATATTTTTCAAATACATTGAGGAACTATTGAAATTCTCAATAATGTAAAAACAGACTTTGTTTGCTTTGTTTCCCGGTTGTATGTAATAAAACTTAATATTTCCCGGGGTAATAATGTAAGAAGTAATACATAAAAAAAACAAAATACTGCATGGTTTCCTGAGAACGTGAAGCGAGGCTGCCATCTCTGTCGGCGCCGGAAGTCACTGCTTTAGCACACTCCGCCAACCCTGATGTCCTTGCCGTGTCTGAATCCTGGCTTAGTAAAACCACCAAAAATTCTGACATTTCCATCCCCAACAACATTTTCCATCAAGATAGAACTGTCAAAGGGGGAGTAGATGCAATCTACTGCAGAGATAGCCTGCAGAGTTCTGTCATACTTTCCAGGTCCATGCCCAAACAGTTCAAGCTTCTAATTTAAAAAATGTATCTCTCCAGAAATAAGTCTCTCACTGTTGCCGCCTGTTATAGACTCCCCTCAGCTCCCAGCTGTGCCCTGGACACCATATGTGAATTGATTGCGCCCCATCTATCTTCAGAGTTTGTACTGTTAGGTGACCTAAACTGGGATATGCTTAACACATCGGCCGTCCTACAATCTAAGCTAGATGCCCTCAATCTCACACAAACTATCAAGGAACCTACCAGGTACAACCCTAAATCCGTGAACATGGGCACTCTCATAAATATTATCCTGACCAACTTGCCCTCCAAATACACCTCTGCTGTTTTCAATCAGGATCTCAGCGATCACTGCCTCATTGCCTGCATCCGCTATCGGTCCGCGGTCAAACGACCACCCCTCATCACTGTCAAACACTCCCTAAAACACTTCTGCGAGCAGGCCTTTCTAATTGACCTGGCCTGGGTATCCTGGAAGGATATTGACCTCATCCCGTCAGTAGAGGATGCCTGGTTGTTCTTTAGAAGTATTTTCCTCACCATCTTAAATAAGCATGCCCCTTTCAAAAGAATTTGAACTAAGAACAGATATAGCCATTGGTTCTCTCCAGACCTGACTGCTCTCGACCAGCACAAAAACATCCTGTGGCATCCTGCACTAGCATAAAATAGTCCCCATGATATGCAACTTTTCATGGACGTCAGGAACCAATACATACAGTCAGTTAGGAAAGCAAAGGCTAGCTTTTTCAAACAGAAATGTGCATCCTGTAGCTCTAACTCCAAAAAGTTTTGGGACACTGTAAAATCCATGGAGAATAAGAGCACCCCATCCCACTGCACTGAGGCTAGGAAACACTGTCACCACCGACATATCCACAATAATCAAGAATTTCAATAAGCATTTCTCCAAGGCCGGCCATACTTTCCTCCTGGCTACCCCAATCCGGCCAACAGCTCCGCACCCCTGCAGCTACTTGCCCAAGCCTCCCCAGCTTCTCCTTCACCCAAATCCACATATCTGATTTTCTGAAAGAGCTGCAAAACCTGGACCAGTACAAATCAGCTGCGCTAGACAATCTGGATCCTCTCTTTCTAAAGCTATCCGCTGCCATTGTTGCAACCCCTATTACCAGTCTGTTCAACCTCTCTTTCGTATCGTCTGAGATTCCTAAAGGTTGAAAGCTGCATGACCATCCCTCTTTAAAGGGTGACACTCTAGACCCAAACTGTTACAGACCTATATCCATCCTGCCCTGCCTTTCTAAAGTCTTGAAAGCCAAGTTAACAAACAGATCACTGACCATTTCGAATCCCACCATACCTTCTCCGCTGTGCAATCCAGTTACTGAGCTGGTCACGGGTCCACCTCAGCCACGCTCAAGGTACTAAACAATATCATAACCATCATCGATAAAGACAGTACTGTGCAGCCGTCTTCACCGACCTGGCCAAGGCCCGCCCGACTAGCATCACTACTCTGGACGGTTCTGACTTAGAATATGTGGACAACTACAAATACTGAAGTGTCTGGCTGGACTGTAAACTCTCCTTCCAGACTCACATTAAGCATCTCCAATCCAAAATTAAATCTAGAATCGGCTTCCTATTTCGCAACAAAGCCTCCTTCACTCACGCTGCCAAACATACCCTCGTAAAACTGACTATCCTACCGATCCTCGACTTCGGCGATGCCATTTACAAAATAGCCTCCAACACTCTACTCAGAAAACTGGATGCAGTCTATGACAGTGCCATCCGTTTTGTCACCAAAGCCCCATATACCACCCACCGCTGCGACCTGTATGCTCTCGTTGGCTGGCCCTCGCTACATATTCATTGCCAAACCCACTGGCTCCAGGTCATCTATACTAAGTCTTTGCTAGATAAAGCTCCGCCTAATCTCAGCTCACTGGTCACCATAGCAACACCCACCTGTAGCAGGCGCTCCAGCAGGTATATCTCATTGGTCGTCCCCAACACCAACACCCCCTTTGGCCACCTTTCCTTCCAATTCTCTATTTCCAATTACTGGAACGAATTGGAAAAAAACTCTGAAGCTGGACTTATATCTCCCTCGCTAACTTTAAGCATCAGCTACCTGAGCAGCTTACCGATCGCTGCAGCTGTACACAGCCCATCTGTAAATAGCCCATCCAACTACCTACCTCATCCCCATATTGTTTTTATTTACTTTTTTTTGCTATTTTGAACACTAGTATTTCTACTTGCACATCATCATCTGCACATCTATCACTCCAGTGTTAATTTGCTAAATTGTAAGTACTTCGCTACTATGGCCTATTTATTGCCTTACCTCCTTACTCCATTTGCACACACTGAATATAGATTTTTCTATTGTGTTATTGACGGTACTTTTGTTCATCCCACATGTAACTCTGTGTTGTTGTTTTTTGTCGCACTGCTTTGCTTTATCTTGGCCAGGTCGCAGTTGTAAATAAGAACTTGTTCTCAACTGGCCTACCTGGTTAAATAAAGGTGAAATAAAAATACAAAATAAAGAAATACCCCCAAGACATGCTAATCTCACCTGTTATTGCTAATAGTGAGAGGTTAGCATCTCTTAGGGGCATGATCTTTCACCCTCTGTAACTTTCTCACTCATCATTATTCATGATTATTCATAATCATGGTAGCATAAACATGAATGTGTTTAAAAACATATTATATTCTTATTTAAAATGACACAATACATTATTTACCATTCATTTATATTTGGAACAAAATAATCTGAAACACCCAAAATTTACTTTGTGTGTGTGTGTGTGTGAACACTTGATAGAGATGGTCTCCTGTAGTTGCCAGGGTTTGGCATCAACGACATCACTCCACACCTCCATCCTCTGGCCACACATCCCTGGCTGGTCAAAGATCTGGAAAAGACAGCACCATTTCATTAGAGATGTTAAAAGTAAAGGGCACAATAATAAAATCAACCATAGGCCTCTGAATCTTAGCCCTGGTTGTGTGTGTGTGTGTGTGAGTGTGTGCTGTATGCCAACCGACTTCATTTTTAGATAAAGGGCAATCCATGGCTCCTTACATACTTCTTACTGTTGATTGATTTATAGAATAATAGTCATTAGGGTGACACCACAGCCCTACTATATATTGTAATTCAGGGAACAACTAGCTCCTTATCAGGAGGGCTTAACTTCACTGATGAGCCTGTCCTGTTTGCCTTGGCCTCTGAGAGCAAACACGGATAATACACTACAGTAGAAGCAAAAAGAGAAAGAACATTCTGTGAAGGTGTGGTGTTTTTACCTGGAACAAGGAAAGATCCAGGGCTTCGCTGGAAGAGGGGGAAAATAGTACATTCTTGCACCTTTCATGGTTCGTTATCTTCAAAAGAACAACATGAAGGTCAACTGGGAGCTTTCTTTACATTCTCTTTTACATAACTGCTAGATTCTTATCACAAAGAACTGGTTGTTCCAAGATGTCACATGACTGGCCTCACAAACTCTCAGGCCAATGGGATTACTTTTTACTTTAACTGCTGTTATTTAACAACTGATTCAAGATCTGTTTACTTCTGTCTACTTCTACCTAAGCCTAACTGACAATAAATATAATTTGTTACAGGCATAATGTACCTTCACAAACACCAATTGATGGTAGTGTATACAGTACATATGGATTAGGCCCAACTGCACAGAAACATAAGCTTACATTATATGACAAAATCTGTCCTTCATTTGAGAATATGTATTATGACTATGGCCTAGGGTTGTCTAGCAGTCTAAACTGCTGCCTAAAAAATACAATAATATGGACCTTGGATTAAAAATGAAACACAAATCTGTCCAACCCTGGTCCATTCATCACTGTCCTGGGCTGTTTGTCTTTCCATTACACACCGTCCCTGACAACATAGGTAGGGCAGGGTGCAGAGCGGACAGTGATAAACTGGATGAGTGATGAAGGCTCTCAGATACAGTAACCTACAGTGGTTGCTCCACTAAAGGTTTTGAGATTATGCTCGGGATTTGTGGTAATTTGTGGTTTGGTACGGTACCCTGCGTCACCACTTCATTGCTCCAGACCAGCGCAAGAGGAGTTAGAGCACTGATTATGCTAAATAGAAACTGATAATTGTGCACGACTTCAGTATTACTTACTAAAACTGTTACACTAAGGTTTTTACTATTCTCTATTACAGCCTCTACTGAAGGCTATCAAATGCTTCTCAAAGATGCCCTCTTGTGGTCAAACTAGCACTAACTAGCATTAATGGTACCAGTGGTTCACACTTAAATAATAGAATTCTGCGGCACCATGCAAGCTGCGCTCGCAGTACGCTGCAACTGGGTAGAGTCAAGAGCCATGGGTGGGCCTGGGAGGACAAAGCCCACCCACTAGGTCCACCCACCCAGAATATGTTTTCCTCCACAAAAGGGCTTTATTACAGACAGAAATACTCCTCAGTTTCATCAGCTGTCCGGGTGGCTTGTCTCAGATGATCCCGCAGGCAAAGAAGCCAGATGTGGAGGTCCTCGGCTGACGTGGTTACACGTGGTCTGCGGTTGTGAGATTCTCTAAAACAACATTGGAAGCAGCTTATGGTAGAGAAATTAACATAAACGTATCTGGCAACAGCTATGGTGGACATTCCTGCACATTTTAGAGTGGCCTTTTATTTCCCCAGCACAAGGTGCACCTGTGTAATGATCATGCTGTTTAATGCTGCTTCTTGATATGCCCAAAATTTGAGAGAAATACTATTTTGTGCGTATTGAAAATATCAGGGATCTTTTATTTCAGCTCATGAAACATGGGACCAACACTTTACTCCAGACTTTTAAGAAACTTGTAAAAATAATGTAACAGTATGTTTCCTAGAAGTTCAAACATGGTTACATTGAATTTACATTTTGGTAATGTTCAGGGAATGTTCTCCAACTGGTTAGACATTGGGAATATTCTCACATTGTTCTGAGAACATACTTTTTTTAAAACATAAAAACACAACAAAACTTAAGCAACATTCAGAGGACATTCTAAGAATGTTATTTAAAAACATACATTCCGTTCTCAGCATCAATAAAACTCTCTGTAACCTGTATTTGTTAAGTGTGTTCAGGTGTTGGCCACACCTGATCTTAATTAATGAGTGCTTGTTTCCTTTGAAATGGGGTCTGTTTGAGTAGACTAAAATGAACAGCTTTCTACAAGTTAAAAACATGGCATGCTAGAACCAACCTGGTGGCGTAGTGGGCTAATTCCATGGATAGAGAACAGAAGATCATAGGTTGGAATCCACAATTAAAAATAATTGTGTTTGCTTGATTAATGCCAAAGCAAATACATTTCCATGGCTGTGTTTACACAACCCTACCAATTGGTCTTTAAAGAAATCACATCAGATATTTTCACATCATCTCTTTTCAGAGTTGATTGGATTGGTAAAAAGACCAATGAGTGAAAAAATATCAGAGTTGGGCTGCCTGTGTAAACTTGCAACATCGTATAAAGTATTCTGGCAGTGGTGGAAAAAGTACTCAATTGTCATACTTGAGTAAAAGTAAAGATACCTTAACAGAAAATTACTAAAGTAAAAGTGAAAGTCACCCATTAAATTACTACTTAAGTAAAAGTCTAAAAGTATTTGGTTTTAAATATACTTAAGTATCCAAAAAGTAAATGAAATTGCTAAAATGTACTAAAGATCAAAAGTAAAAGTATAAATAATATCAAATTCCTTATATTAAGCAAACCAGATGGTAAAATTTTCTCTTTTTATTGAAGGATAGCAGTGGCACACTCCAACACTCAGACATAATTTACGAACAAAGCATGTGTTTAATGAGTCCGCCAGATCGGAGGAAGTAGGGATGACCAGGGATGTTCTCTTGATAAGTGTGTGAATTGGATCAATTTCCTGTCAAAATGTAATGAGTACTTTTAGGTGTCAGGGCAAAATGTATGGAGTAAAAAGTACATGATTTTCTTTAGGAATGTAGTAAAGTAAAAGTTGCCAAAAATATATATAGTAAAGTACAGATACTGTAGCCACCAAAAAACGAATTAAGTAGTACTTTCAAGTATTTTTACTTAAGTACTTTCACACCTCTGAATTCTGGGCCCTCAGTTTCCCACGCAGTGAGCTCAGGACCGACAGCTGTAGGCTATTTGAGGTAGGGATAAGAAGATGTGCATGACTTGGGCAGGAGCTCACAGGAGCTGAGTACCAGCACTTCAACATTTCTACTGCTTGAGCTCTTGTTCCTCTTATAGAATATACGCTCAAAAGTATTGTGGAGCACCTATAAACAGTTCCAGCACACACAATTAGTAAAGCAACCTATTTCAGTTCAAGTCAAGCACTGATAAGAAGCCTATTTTATGACTTTTCCATTTGATCAGAGCATGCCATTTTCCCCTTTCACGCTGAGTGGTTATCGAAAGGGATAGAGATGGAAATATTTTTCAAATACATTGAGGAACTATTGAAATTCTCAATAATGTAAAAACAGACTTTGTTTGCTTGCTGTTTGAGAAGCTCCACAGGCCATTAGTGGTGGTGTGTTAAGCCAATCAGAAATACTATCAGATCCCCAAATGGGCACATTTATATGCCTACATTTGCAGGCTAGGTATAACTACTCTACAATGTTTGTTACTTTAGATTTGAATGCATTCAATATTATTATTCCAGTCTTCCTGTTCTCATTGTCTGAGTGGACACATTGTTTGCAGAGTTACAAACCTATGCTACACTTTATTTCATTCCATATACGAGTCCTGTCAATTTAGTCATTGTCTTTTATTTGGAGCGCTCTTGTCAATGTTGAGTAAGGACGTGCATGCATAGAAGTATGTCTAAATGTACTACTAGTGATACATGTAATGGAGAATTGATATACACTAAGAATCAAAAGCAAACAATTCACACAATGAAGTTATGAAACAATGAATGTGCACAAATTGGCGGGAGAGCGCATTCTGGAGAGAGAAGTGCGTTGTGCATCTGGGCGCATAGTCAACCCGACATCTGCATTGGCCATGCAGCATTTACAGTGATATGACCTCAGCAGAAGTCAGAGCATTCATACTTATTGTACGTCGCGGAGCAGAGCTGTTGTCAAGGAAGTACGTTTGTGTTTATACAGGATGTGTCGCCCCCACCTACCGTCAGCCAATCATGTCAATGCGAAGCTATACATAGCCCTCCTCATTGTTTGAAAATTTGGAAGGCGCATTGCGATGTGGTACAGACCTCAATTTGGTCTCCGCATGCCTTTGGAGGCTCCGCAATTGCATCACAACCTTTTAGTCTAGGCCTCCGTTATGGATTCGTTCACTGAGATGGGCGCAGGTGCCTTTCCTCAGGTGACAAATCACTTCACCATATGGAGCACAAGTTTTGCTTGTGCTCTATATGTGCGCAAGTAAGCCATGCTTGTGCGAGACTTGTATGAGTTGTCTGTCTCTGAAGAAAATAAATATTTAACAAAAGGAGAACTCCAGCAATTCTTTTTAACCAAAAACTTTACTATGAATAATTTGTTTAGCTCCAAGGGCCAGCACATCAAGGGCCAGACCAGTGCAAACTTTTGGGCCAGTCACTGAGGAGGAAGAATCAGGTAATGATGAGCAATTTAATATATTAATCTCTGCAATTCTTTGCTAGTCAGTGGCCTTGTAATTCATTTATTGTATTTTTATTTAAATTAAAGCTGTAATTGGCAGTTGAAACAATAACAAAGCACACCCCTCTCGATTTGGTAAAAAGCTGAGTGATTGGGTTGGGGAAATGTAACCACTTTAAATTTATAGACAGAGCTATGGATGCAAGGACTTACCATCAACGATATTAAAATAATAGTTTTAACCATGTTTTAAGGCTAAACAACGTTTTTTAACATTTATTTTGTTTAAAAACATTTGACTAAAACAAAGTTATATTTTGGGTTCTGATGGGGCACCACAGTTGAACTAAGCTCATGAGGCATTCATAAGTTATATTCTTCAAGAATCAATGGGTACATATCATTAATATACAGTGCATTCGGAAAGTATTCAGACCCTTTCACTTTTTACACATTTTGTTACTTTCAGCCTTATTCTCAAATGTATTAAATTGTTTTTTTTTTCCCCTCGTAAATCTACATACAATAACTCATAATGACAAAGGATAAATTGTTTTTTAGAAATTTGATAGAAAAAAAACCCAGAAATATTTGAACCACCTTTGGCAGCAATTACAGACTTGCGTCTTCTTGGGTATGACGCTACAAGCTTGGCACACCTGTATTTGGGGAGTTTCTCCCATTCTTCTCTGTAGATCCTCTCAAGCTCTGTGGTTGGATGGCACAGCTATTTTGAGGTCTTCGATCAGAGATGTTCGATCGGGTTCAAGTCCGGGCTCTGGCTGGGCCACTCAAGGACATTCAGAGACTTGTCCCAAAGCCCCTCCTGCATTGTCTTGGCTGTGTGCTTAGAGTCTTTGTCCTGTTTGAAGGTGAACCACGCCCCAGGCTGAGGTCCTGTGCGCTCAGGAGCAGATTTTAATCAAGGATCTCTCTGTACTTTGTTCCATTCATCCTTCCCTCAATCCTGACTAGTCTCCCAGTCCCTGCCACTGAAAAACATCCCCACAGCATGATGCTGCCACCACCATGCTTCACCGTAGGGATGGTATTGGCCAAGTGATGAGCAGTGCCTGGGTTCCTCCACACATGGCGCTTAGCATTCAGGCCAAAGAGTTCAATCTTGGTTTCATCAGACCAGAGAATTGTGTTTATCATCAAGCTGTAGAAACATCTAAAAGATGATCAATGGAAATAGGATGCACCTGAGCTCAATTTCGAGTGTCATAGCAAAGGGTCTGAATACTCTGTTTTTTTTGTAATAAATGTGAAAATGTTTTATTTTTGCTTTGTCATTATGGGATATTGTGTGTAGATTGATGAATAAGGCTGTAACGTAACAAAATGTGGAAAAAGTTAAGGCGTCTGAATACTTCCCGAATGCACTGCATTTGTTATGGTCTGCTGTTTTGGACTCTCTCTCTTCCACACCTGCTGTCTCTAACTCTGAATGATCGGCTATGAAAAGCCAACTGACATTTACTCCTGAGGTGCTGACCTGTTGCAACCTCTACAACCACTGTGATTATTATTATCTGACCCTGCTGGTCATCTATGAACATTTGAACATCTTGTCCATGTTCTGTTATAATCTCTACCCGGCACAGCCAGATAAGGACTGGCCACCCCTCAGAGCCTAGTTCCTATATAGGTTTCTTCCTAGGTTCCTGCCTTTCTAGGGAGTTTTTCCTAGCCACCGTGCTTCTACATCTGCATTGCCTGCTGTTTGGGGTTTTAGGCTGGGTTTCTGTACAGCACTTTGTGACATTGGCTGATGTAAAAAGGGCTTTATAAATACATTTGATTGATTGATTCATCTTTGATCAATCAATCAATGTCTTACAAGATCACATAATTATTAATGTGCATGTTACATAACAGAACCAAATATAATACCATAGCATAGTAGGCCTATAACATTACTGTTACATTAGGATGGTTAGCTGAAGCCGAATAGTCAAAACTCAAAACAGCGCACCACTAGGTAGGATATATGCTTTGGTTGAAACAGAATACAAGAAAGGCTAATAGTTTGTTAACATCATCTTCTCTAATTCGCTCATGAAACAGTAATTCAAGAAGATCTAAATGCATATTTCAATGAAACTGATTGAGATCAATAAAATGATTGGCATGGAGCAACATATGGAGATGCAGTTTGGACGTTTCACCGGTAAAACATGAAGAATTATCATTAAAGATTGACAGTGATGTTGGCCTATTTTGAAATGAGGTAGCCTACGTCTCTCTCTCCCACATCAGGTTTTACAACAGTCGTAAATTCCTGCTAGTAACTCTCTCTCTAGAAGCTGCCATGGAGTATGGAGGGAGAGAGACTATGGAGAACAAAGAGCTCCTCTTTTGGAACTCCTAATCCCCAAAATCCAAGAATTAAACAATATTTCTATTTTTGAGAATGTGAGAATGGTCAGTGGACACTTATGGGACAGTCATGCCGAGTGTGTTTCATTTGGTGATCTCATGAAGGACAAGAAACACACAGAACTATATCTCTTAAAGTGTACATTTCCCAGCTGTCAGGTTTACTTCTGAATGTTGTATAAGATGGATGAATAAGTATAAGAATAGTTTTGAAAAGATAACAATGTGATTTAGTCTTCTAAACGAGAATTGGTTGTTTTATGGTAACTTATAAACAGTCAGTAGAAAAGACCAGGTGGGCACAAACATGATGAAACGTCCCTTTTCTACTCAAGTATAAAAGCCCCGGTGACGCAATTTACAATAGACCACGCAAACCACGGTGTAAGCTAAGGTTGCAAATTGTTGAATTTCTAAGACCAAAATATGCCAGGTGACGCTGGTGTGTGAAGTGGTTTTAACTACAAAAGGACAAGACCAGAGAATGTGGAGATCATTCCCACGTTGAAATGGTGAATAAATCTACAAACTAAAGAATAATTATTCAGACTGCAGCTGTTTAAATACTTTTGTCTGGTAAATGCATCCGAGTCTAAGAAGACATCTGAATGGTACTCTGAAGTATTCATTCTAACATCCCACGACTTTGATCTCTGGTGGACAAACCAGAGGCTTTCTGTCGACTTTCTCCAGCAGATGGCCCGGCGACCACAGAGAGAGACAACATAACATACACTCGTAAATATGTCAATTGCAATTTCTTTTCGAATGAGCGGTCGTTCATGTAAAGTATTAGCAATTTCTATGAGTGTAGTTATCAGCTATGAGTTTCCTGCTCTTGAGCGGTCCACATCCCGTTTCCTTTGTCTACCAAGCCGTCATATCGGTTTCGTCCGCTAGGGACTTTTTTTTTGTATCATGTAATACCCCATGTATGAACTAATTGTGTGTGTTTTCATGTATTTCCGTGACTTGATTAGTTATAATAATTAAACCAATGTGTATATCGCTGATTCATAATTTATGCTAGAGTTCATGCAGATATCCAAGGGTTTGCGACGTTCAGTAATGAGAACTGATGAGGTAATAACAATTCATTAATAAGCGACTGTTTTGATAAGATATGAAAATATCTGTAGAGTTATATTCGGGAAATTGCCACTCTATAAATAAAATGGTTCCGTTGTGCCCCGACTTCCTAGTTAATTAAAGTTACATGATTAGTTTAATCACGTAATTAAATTACATATAGAGAATTGATTTGATAATATACAGTCTTCATATTTAATGATAGTCACAGACACAACATTAGATTGACAGGAAGGAGTAGGCTACTGTAGAACGATAAACTTTCCTCTAGTGTGGATGCTCGCCAACGTTTTATTGTTCTTTATAGTTATCGTCCTTGGTGTGGACGACCCTGAACGCTTAAATTGGTAAATTAATGTCGACATTAATAAATGCATTTCTATAACTTCCAAAATATTTTTTACAATTGAGGAGTGCCAAGATGGCTTCATCTTGAAGCCATCTTGGCACTCCTCAATTGTAAAAAATAAAGCTATAGAAAGCTATAGAAATGCATTTATTAATGTCGACGTTCATTTTTGACACGTTTAATCTATTTCAGACACCATAATGCATACTTTTAAATTATATTACATGAGCTAAAAATACAAATACACATTTTTTAAATATGCAGGTTCAGTCAAAAGTATGGACACACCTACTCATTCAAGGGTTTTTCTTTATTTTTACTATTTTCTACATTGTAGAATAATAGTGAAGACATCGAAACAATGAAATTGTCACACCCGGATCTGTTTCACCTGTCTTTGTGCTTGTCTCCACCCCCCTCCAGGTGTCGCCCATCTTGTTTGTCTTGTCTCGCCAAGCCTACCAGCGTGTTTTTTCCATGCTCCTGTTTTTCCTAGTCTCTGTTTTCTAGCCCTCCCGGTTCCGACCTTTTCTGCCTGCCCTGACCTCGAGCGTGTCTGCCACCCTGTACCTTTCGGACTCTGACCTGGTTAATGAACTTCTGCCTGTCCTCGACCTGCCTATTGCCTGCCACTTGTATTTTAATAAATATCAGAGACTCGAACCATCTGCCTTCTGTGTCTGCATCTGGGTCTTGCCCTGTGTCGTTATAGTACGAACTGTCCATGACTGACACAGCAGACTCAGACCGGCTCCGTTAGGCTGTCTCCCTGTAGGGAGCCACCATTGAAAAACATAAGGAGCTACATCAGAATCTTATGGAAGGTCTCCATACTCTGGTGGGACGCCATGACCAGGGTTTCAAAACGTTAATGGAGCAATTCCGTGGACTATCTATCAGCATGCCACAACGGAGACCTCCCGGACGCTCAGTGATCCTCCTACCAGTGATGATTTTGTACAGCCTATCCCGGCTTCCTGAGAACCCCGCTTACCTCCTCCTGAGCGCTGTTGGGGACTTTGGAACCTGCCAGGCGTTTCTTTCCCAGTGCTCCGTCATCTTTGAGCTGCAGCCCTCTTCGTTCCCTTAGGACCGTTCGAGAATAGCGTATCTGGTAGTGCTAATGTCTGGTAGGGCGCTCTCCTGGGCTACGGCGGTTTGGGAGCAACAATCCGCCATTTGCCTTCGTTTGGAGGATTTCATGGTGGAGGTGAGGAAGGTATTCGATTCTCCGGTGTCTGGGAGAGAGGCAGCCCGAAAACTATTTCGATTACGCGGCAGACTACGCGGTAGACTTTCGCACGTTGGCCGTCGAGAGTGCCTGGAACTCGGAATCTCTGTTCAATACTTTTCTTCATGGACTATCAGAGGAGATTAAAGAAGAGCTCGCAGCTCGGAAGTTACCCCTGGACCTCGACTCCCTCATAGCCTTAACTATAAGGATCGATGGACATCTACGGGAACACAGGAGGGAGAGGAGGTCTGTTTTCGTCCATGGCTGCTTGTTCGCCCCCGACGACTGCATTTCCGAGAGGATACAAAGTCACCCGAGTCCCCTCGGGAATCATCGGGAACGGGCGACTCGTTTTCTATTGTGCCTATGCAACGGGGCAGAGCTAGATTGTCGCCTCAGCAACAATTAGATAGGCTTAACTCCAACAGTTGCCTGTATTGTGGTGCTACAGTGCATTACAAATCCACCTGTCCAGTAAAAGACCAGACTCATCAGTTAGGTACGAGTACCATGGTGGGCCATACTGGGAGTTTTCTTCCATGTTATCCTACTGTGGGGTGACCGGTCTAAATCTCTCCGGGTGCTCATTGACTCTGGGGCTGATGAGAGTGTTATGGACGCTACTCTGGTAACGGAGCTGGGTATCTCCACACAACTCCTCTCCATTTCCATGGACACCAGAGCACTGGACGGATGCACCATTGGCAGGGTCACTCATAATATGGTGCCCATTAACCTGTGTGTGTCTGGCAATCACAGTGAGTCTAGACAGCTTCTTGTCTTTGAATCTAACCATGTTCCTGTTGTTTTGGGATTTTCATGGCTCCTGAGGCACAACCCAGTTATTGACTGGACCACTGGTTCTTTCCTGGGTTGGAGCTCACATTGCCTTAAGGTGGCGCAGCATGCCCCGGGATGTCCTCCTGCGGGCTCTGGTAAAGCCTCGGGCATCTCCGCCATTCCTGCAGAGTACCAGGACCTCCTAGAGGTTTTCAGCAAGGCTCGTGCCACCTCCCTCCCTCCGCATCGTCCCTACGATTGCGCTATTGATCTTCTATTGATCTCAACACCGCCTCGTGGGCGGCTACATTCCCTGTCTGGCCCTGAGACCAAGGCCATGGAGGAGTACATTGAGGACTCTCTGGCTGCTGGGAGCATTCGCCTCCCCCCTGCCAGCGCAGAGTTCTTCTTTGTGGAAAAAAGGACAAGGACAAAACCCTGCGTTCATGTATCGACTACCGGGGGCCTCAATGACATCACGGTTAAGAATCGTTACACTGTACCACTCCTCTCCTCTGCTTTCAAACCTCTCCAGGGGGCAACCATTTTTCCAAGTTGGACCTTCGGAATGCCTACCACCTAGTTCGGATACGCAAAGGAGATGAGTGGAAGACGGCCTTCAACACAGCTAGTGGACACTATGAGTACCTGGTCATGCTGTTTGGACTCACCAACGCTCCCGCAGTGTTCCAGTCCCAGGTCAACGATGTGCTCCGTGACATGTTGAATCAATTCCTTCAGTGCCTCTTAGAGAACCAGTTGTTTGTGAAAGCAGAGAAGTGTGAATTCCACCGCTCCACTATCTCCTTTCTGGGATTCGTCATCGCTGAAGGGAATGTTCCGATGGATCATGAAAAGGTGAGAGAGGTGGTGGATTGTCACCAACCCACATCCAGTGCAGTTGCAAAGTTTCCTGGGATTTGCTATTTTCTACCGCCTCTTAATTCGGGGCTACAGCATCCTGCCATTCACATGGTCCCCAGCTGTTGACGGGTCGTTTTTGGACATTAAGCATCGGTTTACTACAGCCCCCATCCTCATCCATCTGGTCCCGTCAGTTTGTAGTTGAGGTCGACGCTTCTGATGTTAGAGTGGGGGCCATCCTGTCCCAGCGGTCTGCCCAGGACCAAAATCTGCATCCCTGTTTCTTCATGTCCCATCGTCTCAACCCCTACAAACGGATGTTTGTCCCTGATTCGTCCCGATCTCAGGTCCTGGAATGGGCTCATTCCTCCAAGCTCACCTGCCATGCTGGCTCCCGTCGAACACTGGCCTTCCTCTGACAATGCTTCTGGTGGCCCACTATGGTTCCTGACGTCTCAGCCTTCGTCGCCACATGCACCGTATGTGCTCAGAAGACTCCGTGGCAAGCTCCGGCTGGCCTCCTTCAGCCACTCCCTGTTCCTCATCACCCCTGGTCCCATATATCTATGGATTTGTTCACGGGGCTTCCTCCGTCTGATGGAAACACCATTATCCTTACCGAAGTGGATAGGTTCTCTAAAGCCGCCCATTTCATCCCTCTCCACAAGTTAGCTTCAGCCAAGGAGACGTCCCAGGACATGGTGCAGCACGTCTTCCGAATCCATGGACTCCCTGTCGACATTGTCTCTGATCATGGTCCTCAATTCTCGTCTCGATTCTGGAAGGAGTTCTGCACCCCCATTGGGTCATCGGCCAGCCTGTCATCCGGGTTTCATCCCCAGTCCAACGGCCAGTCGGAGCGTGCCAATCAAGACCTTGAGACGACGCTTAGGTGCCTCGTCTCGACCAACCCCACCACCTGGAGCTGGCAACTTGTTTGGGTGGAGTGCAGTCGCAAAAACCATCAAGCGATATGACGAGACTGGCTCTCATGAGGACCGCCACAGGAAAGGAAGACCCAGAGTTACCTCTGCTGCAGAGGATAAGTTCATTAGAGTTACCAGCCTTGGAGCTCAATTCAGAGGAGACTGCATGAATCAAGCCTTCATGGTCGAATTGTTGCAAAGAAACCACTACTAAAGGAAACCAATCATAAGAAGAGACTTGCATGGGCCAAGAAACACAAGCAATGGACATTAGACCGGTGGAAATCTGTCTTTTGGTCTGATGAGTCCAAATTTGAGATTTTTGGTTTCAACCGCCGTGTCTTTATGACACGCAGAGTAGGTGAATGGATGATCTTTGCAAGTGTCCTACCGTGAAGCATGGAGGAGGATGTGTTATGGTGTGGGGGTTCTTTGCTGGTGACACTGTCTGTGATTTATTTAGAATTCAAGGCACACTTAACTAACCTGCAAGGCTACCACAGCATTCTGCAGCGATACGCCATGGTTTGCGCTTAGTGGGACTATCATTTGTTTTTCAACAGGACAATGACCCAACACACCTCCAGGCGGTGTAAGGG
Organism: Brachymystax lenok tsinlingensis; assembly: GCA_030435695.1. Taxonomy (NCBI): domain Eukaryota; kingdom Metazoa; phylum Chordata; class Actinopteri; order Salmoniformes; family Salmonidae; genus Brachymystax; species Brachymystax lenok. Next base: position 33,709,039 of record CM059799.1, read on the forward strand.
CTATTTGACCAAGAAGGAGAGTGATGGAGTGCTGCACCAGATGACCTGGCCTCCACAATCACCCAACCTCAACCCAACTTAGATGGTTTGGGATGAGTTGGACCGCAGTGAAGGAAAAGCAGCTAACAAGTGCTCAGCATATGTGGGATCTCCTTCAAGACTGTTGGAAAAGCAGTCCTCATGAAGCTGGTTGAGAGAATGCCAAAAGTGTGCAAAGCTGTCATCAAGGAAAAGGGTGGCTACTTTGAAGAATCTCAAATATACAATATATTTGGATTTGTTTAACACTTTTTTTTTGGTTACTACATGATTCCACATGTGTTATTTCATAGTTTTGATGTCTTCACTATTATTCTACAATAATAACCCCTTGAATGAGTAGGTGTGTCCAAACTTTTGACTGGTACTGTATAAAAACATTTTGCTTAAAGGATTTTTTTAAAAGTGAAGTTACTTAAATAGATGTAATTTTGTCCTAGAATTAAATTCATTCCATCTGCTCCTACTAGGAAGTGCCAATATGGCAGACTTCAAAGCCTCTCAATGGCCTATACATAGCATCAGCAATCTAGGGTTTATATACCTCATTGTCTCACTACAGGTTGATTTGATAGTAATCTCAACTGCCTACTAAAAAGGGATTTAATATTCCCTGCTCTTTTGTTTTAATTATCATTTTGGAGTAGGGGTGTTACATGTTTTTTTTCAAACGCTCGGGGGGCCAGGTAAAAATATATTTTCCATCAATTTTTTTTCAAATTGGTCCGATTACATCCAGGTATCGCTCAATATAAATAACATTCCCTCCCTAATGTCTTCTTATGTAATCATACAAAGTGTGTATGTTCAATATAGTGTGCATGTTCAAGATAGCATGCAAAGGTCGCAGGTCTGTGGAGATCTCAATTATTATAATAATCTGCAAAGAATCTTGAACAGCATTGAACACTTTCACTATGTAATTTTAATGTAATCTCAACTACAATCCAGGTAATTTGGTTGTGCTAGCATTGTGATAACACATTCAATTGTTGTATGAATCCAAAAATCTGGCATTGTATTCCCATTTAAACTTTAAAATAGTTTAAAGCGCAGTGATAACACATTTAGATGACAACTATACCAAAAATCTGGCATTGTTTTTCCTCTGTAATTTGGTTGCACTTTTAGATGGTTGAAAGCATAGTGATAACACAATGGGAATTCAACAAACTTCTGGCTGTCTTTTTGAGTGGGTGAATAAAGGTTTAAATCTCACTGATAATCGTCTCAACCAAATATGAGCCACTTCTCCACGTTGAAATTATGTGGTGTGCCCAGTGGGATTTGTGGCTTATTGGAAGTGTGGCTTTCAGTTAGTTATGTTTGGCCACCCATCCCATGAGAGTGAATGCCATTCCAGTTCATCTGAACGTCATTCCAGTGCACTGTTTGCTATGAATTCTATCTGATGGTGTTTGCATTCTGCAGTAGGGAGGCTATGGAAGAACATGAACAAAGTCTCCAAAAACACCTGAATATTATGTCCTCTTACAGAAACCGCAAAGCTCACAGTATAGAGATGCAGGTCTTTAGATGTTGTACACATGAAATTGTGTGTCACGATTGTCGTGTAAAGAACTGGACCAAGGTGCAACACGGACTGAGTTCCACATCTTTTAATTACTGTGTGGAACGTAAAAACAATAAACCACAACCTTGCCGTAGCGCCGGTACTCCTACACAAACAATGACCCACACCGCAAGTGGGGAACAAACATATATATGGTCCCCAATTAGAGGTAACGACACTCAGCTGCCTCTAATTGGGAACCATCAACAAACCAACCTAGAAAATAAAATATAGAACAAAAAACACCCCTGCTCACGTCCTGACCAAAACCACCATAGAGCAGCCAAAAGGGCTATCTATGGCCAGGACGTGACATTGTGTAGCTCGCAGTATAGTGATGCAGGTCTTTAGATGTTGTACACATTAAATTGTGTAATTCCAGTTTATATATTCCATTTTGTGCAACTTGAGCGGTTTCCCCTACCAGCTGTACTGTGTGGGCTAGACGGAGAACTGCTAACTTCCTGCATTTCAACACATTTTGCCATGGTGCAGAGAAAATGTTGCAGTTTTAAAGCTAATTTCCTTTAATTCTACACTTTTTACCATATGTGCTGTTTTATAGCTCATCTCACGCTATTGTTCACATTTTGTCATGAGGCTGACAGAAAATGTTGCAGTTTTACAGCTAATTTCCTGCAATTCTTCACATTTGGCCATCACTATCAGGCCGGCCCTCGGCCTCCAGGGGGCCCTCAATCCTGTGTGCCTGTTTGGTAATCCGGCTCTGCTCTCAGTGTAGTGTTTCAGGTCTTTAGAAGTTGCACACATGAAATTGGGAAATTCCTAACTTTATCCGCAAAGCTATATTCTATTTTGTGCAACTCGAGCGGTTTCCCCAACCATCTGTGCTGCGCAGACTACATTGAGAAGCAGCACAGCTGGTATGGGAAACTGCTCGAAGTTCTAGAAAAAAAGTTGGAGCTCTAGGAGGAGGCCCGAGTTTCCGACTTGGAATTTCGAGTTGGATGACCTTTCAAAACAAATATTCCCAGTCAGAGCTTGTTTTTTTTCTGAGTTCTCAGTTTTCAAAAGCGTGCTGAAGTTGGAGGCAGGAGTTTTCCGAGTTGTCTTGAGCTGAAGTTGGAGGCAGGAGTTTTCCGAGTTCTCTGAGTGCAGCATGATCCTCAAGTTTCCAACTTGGAATTTCAAGTTGGATGATCATTCAAACTGATTTTTCCCAGTCCAAGCTCAGTTTTTTTCTGAGCTCGCAGTTATCTTGAACGCACTGATGTCAGATTATCTAGCCAAAAAGCATCATGAGCTGTTATATTTGTCTGAAAATTGGTCTATCAATAGTCTGGCTCTGCTTGTGTCTATATTTGAGTGATTTACGCATCTGCAGGTATGTGGATTTCCTTAAAATGCTTGGCTGACGCATCACAAGGGCTAGCTTTGGGCCACAACATCGGGAGTCTGTGGATTCGGTACTCCCTGAGTTGTGCATTGTTCTGGTGGGTGGCAATGGAATTGAACCCCACCACAATAAAGGCGGCTTCACCAAAAAAACGGGATAAACTACCCACTTCACGTAAGACTTCCTATCACGAAATCTACCACTGTCTACACAGCACGAATATGGCGCTGTTCATACAAAAGTTGGATTCAGACATTTATTTGATAGTGAGGGACACATTTGACTTTACGACTGGTAAATAGTTCCTTCATGTTATACATATGCTTTTGTTGTTATAGTGTTACCTTCCGTCGATACACACCAGAACGATGCACAACTCCGGGAGTCAAACCTACACTCAATGCACAGACTCCCGGTGTTGTCACTCACCTGTGCGCGACTGCGCGTGCAACCGGAGAAAGTGAAGCGCGAGGATCAGCTGTCATTTTGCAGTCAGCAGGTTCAGCTAAGCTTGTGTTTTTCATGCCAAGATTCGTGACAATTCGGTGATTTGCCAGATCTCGACCTCGTGTCAGGAATACACGTAAAGATGGCGAAAAAGAGTAGTTCCAAAAAGTCCTTCAAAAGCTTGTTTTCTAAAAGCGAAGCCAATTTAACCGACTCGGTGGAGAAGGAGAAAGATGACGGTGGACGATTTTTTAAACTCTTCAAATTCAAGAAAAAGAGGAAACCAAACAAAGATGAAGAGAAGCAAGTAGTCGTCGGGTAGGCTATGCCAAATACTTGAAATAGTGCCAGGCTGTTCTTGTTGAAACAACATACTGGTTTGGTGGAATGACACCTGTCGAAGTTTGCCATTTGAACTAATGGTCGTGATAACGTTACCATTATACTGTCCTACGGTAGTCCACAGACTTTGAATAGCATACTTTATTTATTTTGTGCATGCTGTGAAATGAATTAACACTTTTGTTATATTTGTTGCCCGCATCTCTAAACAGTGGGAACAATTAAGCTTAAAATAAAATATGTTATTGTTTTGTCACATACACCGGATAGGTGCATTGAAGCGTGGCTGACCCTGTCATAGTAGTACGGCGCCCCTTGAGCAACTTAGGGTTAAGTGCCTTGTTCAAGGGCACAACGACAGATTTTTCACCTTGTTGGCTTGGGTATTCAGCCACGACCTTTCGGTTAGACTACTGGCCCAACACTAACCGCTAACTACCTACTGCTGCTAGCTACAGTAATTGACTGGATAGTTATCATTATTGTTCATGATAGAGTATAATATTGAATACATCTGCAGGGTTTATCCCGTTTGTGGGGTAGCTTTTTAAAATGTGTAATATTTAGTGGTTGGCTGTAGCTAGTGTCAAGCTTGCCACCCTGGGTTTCAATGCCAGTACACTTCTAACAGAGGCAAGGTTTAATTATCAGGGCTCCAGACTAACCTTTTCAGTTGGTAGCACCAGCCCATTATTCTGCAGTGTAACACAATAGAAAAAAATAGGAGTAATCATCTTATGAAGTGATTATAAAGTCATTCACAATGCTTTATTATGTAGGGGACTACTCAGTTGGAATTCAATAAATAAGATAATCCAGTGATTGTTATGAATTTAAGGTTGACAAATATGCTATTTTTGTTATATTTTAGGCTACTGTCAAAATAGGGATCAAAACATATTAGGTCACTAACTCTAAGTATAAAACTTACTGCTAGTAGCCATGTATTAATCAGTAAATGTAATGTCTTAAAAAATACTTTGCAATGAGACCTAGTGCACTTGCAATGACCGATGCACATTTCACACAATCCATATTTTAAATCCATATCAGATATTTATTTGTAAAACAGTGTGTTTTGAGCTCAGTATTTAGCATTGAGAAACAAATACCTACAGAAAGCTGAGACACTCCTTTCAATAATATGGACAACTGGTTGCTTCTAAATAATAATTATTCTAATTCTATGGTTGGTGTTTTGCATGACAAGAAATTAAAAAGCCAGGTAGTAGTTGCGACAAGGTAGGAACCAAAGTGTTGGTCATTGTTTCCCAGGGGACCCTAATTACATTTTAATTGATGTTACATTTATACAAATATTACAGAATAGGCTCTCTGATTGAGAACATTCCACAAACAGCATGCTGATCTACACCACACTGAATGCAATTAGCAACCTGTATTAAGCATAGGGTTGCAAAGATCGTAAACGTTCCGGGTAAATTTCTGGAAATCTTCTGGATATTTTCCCTAGGAAGTTAGCCCGGTAATTTTGCTTAAATTCATTACAAAAGTTAGCTTATAACAGTGAACGTTTTTTTTTGTGGGATACACATAAGGCAATTCTAGGTCATGTGTCATGTTTTGGTTAAACTATCCCCAATTCAATGAAATTGCAACCCACTGCATACACAGTGCATTCTTCCATCACATGTGCAGTGCACTCTTCTATCACATGTACAGCTGATTCTCAAGATCTTGCACACTAATGAGATGCTATTGAGCCCACACGACTACACCGTCTGAGCCAAGGTCTACATGCTTTCTGGTAAGTTTTGATTACAATACTGGGTGGGGTGAATATATTTTATGACATACACTATTTTTTGTTAACTAGTAAATAGTAGCCTACAGCAAAGTGTGTTTAAATCATTTGTAACTTGTTAACAATTTCTGCTAGTTAGTTTTTGCTACCATGTGGGTTTTAGCTTGCTTGAGCCTGCCAACTAAGGAATGTTAATTCACCTGTTTCCATACATGTTTCATTTAAAAACATTTATCTTACAAAGGAGCTGTTTAATCTAAGTGCTTACCTATTTATCTGTACATGGAATTGTATTATTTATTTTTTCTACCCATTTTTTTCTCATCTTTACAGGAAAATGCCACGGGCACTATCTGATGTGTGGAGACATTTCACTGCAGCTAATGTAGAAGGAAAAGCTGTGTACATTTGAAAATACTGTGCCAAATCATATGTGAAGAATGCAAAAAAAGATGCAGAATCATCTGGCCAAGTGCATAAAGTTCCCTCAACGCTCACAACAAGCAACCTCTGACAAAAGTCCCTCTACTTCTATTTGAGGGGAAAATTATGAATCAGACACCTTATCGATAGCAACAGCTCATGGTCCTCCTGGAATCAGATGTTTTTTTGACTCAAAGGAGGAACGTTGTCAGAGAAATGCTGATGGATGTCTTGCTGGAGCTGTGTATGCAACTGGTTCACCTCTGATGCTCACAGGCAATGTGTATTGGAAGATATTTCTGAATGTTCTTCGCCCAGCATATACCCGTACAACCAGACATGCTTTATCTACTCATTTGCTGGATGCAGAGTTCAACAGAGTTCAAGGTGAAGGTCAAGCAAATTATAGAGAAAGCAGACTGTATTGCAATCATCTCTGATGGGTGGTCGAATGTTCGTGGGCAAGGAATTAACTACATAAACTCCACCCCTCAACCAGTATTCTACAAGAGCACACACACAAGGGACAACAGACACACCGGTCTCTACATTGCAGATGAGCTGAAGGCAGTCATCAATGACCTTGGACCACAGAAGGTATTTGCATGGGTGACAGACAATGCTGCGAACATGATGGCTAGTTTGTCTAAAGTGGAGGAGTCCTACCCTCACATCACACCCATTGACTGTGCTGCTCATGCATTGGATCTGCTCCTCAAGGACATCATGGCACTGAAAACAATGGATACACTCTACAATAGATCCAAGGAAATGGTTAGGTAGGTGAAGGGTCATCAAGCTATAGCAGCAATCTACCTCACCAAGCAAAGTGATAAGAATAAGAGCACCACATTGAAGCTGCTCAGCAACACCCGTTGGGGTGGTGTTGTCATCATGTTTGACAGTCTCCTGGAGGGGAAGGAGTCTCTCCAAGAAATGGCCATATCACAGTCTTCCGATATGGACAGCCCCATCAAGAGGATCCTCCTGGATTATGTATTTTGAGAGAGAGTGGTATGCAGCCTGAAACTCCTGAAACCTATTACAGTAGCCAATGCACGGATTGAGGGAGACAATGCCATCCTGTCTGATGTTCAGATTCTGCTTACAGATGTAAGAGAAGAAATCCGTACTGCCCTGCCCACTTCACTGTTGCTCCAAGCAGAGGAAACTGCAGTTCTGTAATACATCAAAAAGCGTGAAGACTTCTGCCTGAAGCCCATACACGCTGCAGCGTACATGTTGGACCCCAAGTATGCTGGCAAGAGCATCCTGTCTGGTGCAGAGATCAATAAGGCCTATGGTGTCATCACTACCGTGTCTCGCCACCTTGGACTGGATGAGGGCAAGGTTTTTGGCAGTCTGGCGAAGTACACTTCCAAGCAAGGGCTTTGGGATGAAGATGCAATATGGCAGTCGTGCCAACATATCTCATCAGTCACCTGATGGAATGAACTTTGTGGATCTGAGGCTCTTTCCCCTGTTGCCTCCGTCATCCTCCAAATCCCACCAACATCAGCCGCCTCAGAGCGCAACTGGTCATTGTTTGGGAACACACACATCAAAGTATGCAACAGGCTGACCAATACAAGGGTTGAAAAATTGAGGCTTTTTGAGCCTGACAACGAGCCATCCTCAACAAGGTTGGAAAGTGGCAGTGAAGATGAGGCCTCAGAGTCTGATGTTCAAGAGGTAGACATTGTGGGGGTCCAGGGAGAAGACATGGAAGCCTGAGAGGAAGACAACCAGAGCTTTAGTTTATAGACTATCATTTTACAGATGTATGTTGAAAACGTTTTTGGTAGATGCGATGGATCATTCAATATTCCCTTTCTTTTGTTGTTCAGTGAAATCATCCCATGTGAAGAGTCAACTCATTTAATTAAAGTTAAATTCGTAACTAAATTGTTTTTTTTAATTCTATTTGAAGGATTTAATCATTTGTAATTATGCCTACTTATGATAAGGTAAAAGGTGTATGTTTCTGTCTCCATATGATATTGTAAATATGCAAAAAAACATCTACATTTAAATGGTATTAATATTAATTTGCATATATTTCCTTTAATTCCCATATATTCCCGTTAATTCCCACGGAAAGTTTCCACCTCTGAATATTCCCCAAAATGTGCAACCCTAATTAAGCATGAAGCATATTGAGAATCTGACTGTTGATAAGTACTTAAGTATCACAGTAGGAGACTATTCCTTCTCTTGCTAGAACAAAATACGTACCTGCTGCGTACCGAGCTGGTACCAACGAACCTGACGTTTCTACTTGTAGAATCGCAATGCTCCTCGGTGGCCGATAACTTGGCTTTGAGCCAATGATAGAGCACAAATCTCAATATGGGGGAGCTGACAGGAGTGACAGCAAAAAGGAAAAAAGTGTTGTGCTAGGTAGCGAATGACACGCTAACGGTTTAGCTAACGTTAGCTAGCGAGCTTAAAAAAAAAACTGTCTATGGGCTGGCACTATGGGATTATGGAGAGTGAATTAAATTGTTTCTTCATCATCTTGCTAGCTAGTTAACTAGCTGTGGCCATCTGGCTAGTATCAACAAGGGCTTTCTACAACAAAAGCAACATTAGCCCCACTAGCTAGCTAGTTAGCTAACATTGGAAAGCTTCAAAGCAAAATACAGAGGGAATAGAATTTCCAAACTAAGCTTAAGAATGCAACTCTACTGCCAATCTCTGTTTGGTTGGCGCGTTATGTTCATAAAATACAGCGTCCACTTGCCCATTGAACCGTGAAGAGAACACGTTCAACCTATACCTATACACTTGTCCAAGAACAATCAAACATCATTGATAATGTATCCTTAGGAACACTTTTATGTATATTTACTATAATATTTAAACTGGATGATAGGAAAGGAAAAAAACCACAGCGCGGCGCAAGCCCGTGAACGCGCATCCTCTTCTGTTTACATCTGGTGACTAGTTCAAAATTCTTCTTCTATTACCATCCAGAGCAACCTAACATCACCAAACACTGTCTAAAGACTGTTGACATCCAGTGGAAGCAATAGGTACTGCAATCTTACTCCCATATATAGCTGTTTTCAATAGGGAGGGGTTCAAAATGAGGCAATGTGTCAAAAACACTTTTTCCAGGACAGAAATTCCTCGGGTTTTCGCCTGTTATATCAGTTCTGTTATACTCACAGACATTATTTTAACACTCTTAGAAACTTCAGAGTGTTTCCTATCCAATAGTACTAATTATGTGCATATCCTAGTTTCTGGGCCTGAGTGGCAGGCCTTTTACTTTGGGCACGCCAGACTCTCCAAAACCGACACCTCAGCTGCCGCTCCCTAAGAAGTTAACGTTTGTTTTGCCCTAGCTCAGTGCATTAGGTAAATGGCATTGAGCTGGCCAGCTAGCTAGCTAGTTAGCGATTAGCGTTACACATGCCAGCTTCCTTAGACCGACTAACTTGTGTTTTGCAGAGAGCAAGACACACAATCTAATAGGAAAATACAGAAAACATGTGGATTCATATTAAGAAGCAATGTGGAAAGCCACATGCATTGATAGCGTGCTGAGAGAAAGTCAACCCGGGGGAACTGTGCTGCCTGCTTGAGAGACTGGGCGGGAGCAAGCAGCCACGGGAGGGAGAGTGTGTTATTTTTTCAGGGTGAGAGAGAGAGAGGCTCGTTAATTCCAGCAGCCGGCCCCGGCGAAACAGGCACAGCGGCAGGGCAGACACTTTTTTATTACAGGAACAATTCAAAAGTAGGACATTTTGATTGAGGTAATCAGGTAGAATCGCACCAGTAAAATTTTACTCTCACAACCAAGTCAAAGGGTTGCAAAATTCGACTAAATGGTTGCAGTCTGGATCCCTGGTTATGTGGGGTCAATTGATAATTGGAGTCCTAAAATATCCAATTTACGATTGGTGTGGTCCCTACACCATTATCATGTGTAGATGCAGTATATTGTGTAGATATCATAGGAATCCTCCCAATGATATGATACCTGTCATATCACCTTTCATACCTGTTCACCATGACCTGCCATTCAAAATTGGCCCTCCTTGGCCCCAGACATTAAGGCACCAGACATTAAGGCAACAACATCATCGTTAGTCTGTGGATAACTATTTGATTAACTTTTTTTCTTTCATACAGTTGTACTATCATATTGATAGTTCCCCCAACAGTGGCGAATCCTCAGCTGCAATGCGGCCAAAGTGGTGGGGTGATTCAGAACCAGCAACCTCACAAGAGGTCCAGTCCCTGTGGTGTTAAACCATACACAACACGCTAGACAGGATGCAGAGCTACTGGTTCAAACCATGCCCAAACATGCAGTATTTACACACATTTATGTTTCTGTTGATCCTACAACATTCTCAATGGCTTTATTTAGGTATGCTATACCGTGATGAAACTTTGACCCTTATTTAGTGGCAATGTTGAATATGAACAAACGGGTGAATGAGCGGCATAGCACATTACACAACAATCATTTGGTTTATCGTTTTAGAAAGCGGCGGTGGACATCTGTTTTTATTGGCACCAATACACCAGGTTGCCTTATTTGAACAGTGCCAACTATACACCTCAATGCCTGGATCAACAGCAAGAGTAAACATCTCCTTTTCATAGAAGAGTTCAGTTGAGGTCTAGGCAGTGTTTGTTTTGGTGGTATCAATTCCACGGAATCAAGGGTAGTTGCCATATTTGACTATTTAGTACAGGCTTTGGTGATAAATAGCTTCCTTATGTTATAAAATCAATTTTACCAAGACAAATTCATGTTCTGAATCGTTCAGTGGGGTCTTTCTCTAACATATCATTAACATTATATCCAAAAAGTAGGATTTTGTGACCTAATATATCCGTTAATAAGCACAGGGCCTTGTCATAGCAGTGCAGGTTTCTTCTGAACAACTTTTGAAGATTTTGCATTTCGTGGTCGTCGTCTTAAAAGTTGTTTCGGTGTGTCGCAAAAGTAGCATGACATGAGCTGAATTAAATGTAGAAGCCTTGATAAAATAAAAGGCTTGTATATGCTTAGTGCTTCGTTGACATTTCACAGAGATACGTTGTCTTTGTGAGAAATCTTCAAAAAAGAAGAGGAATTTCGAAATGAATATGAAAAGTGTATTCTAAATCATGTTTGATGTCCATCTTACCTCTATTGTTTGATGTCCTGCTGATTCCAGAAGAAAGATGACGTGTTCAACGGGAAAGTGATCCTGTCTGGTAGCCAGTAGCCTTCATTTTTGAAGTGGGGTGGGGGGCAATTAGGGTGATTTAGTCACCCGAATTCTGTCCATCTTACAAAGATAACAATTCCAATAACCTTTGAGCGGATTATGATAGAGGCATGAGGTCTGGACCATTGTTTTTCTTAGAGGATTATCTACACGTAACCCATTGGTCAAAATATGTGTTTTTGATTGGATACCCTATATAGGGCCTTCTAGTAAAACCACCTTTATCTCTTCAATGGGGAGTGGTGAAGGGGAAAGGTTTTAAGTACACGTCTCCATGAAAATGTAAAAAAAATAAAGGACATTAATCCCGTATGTGAGACTCATAGAACTACATAAAAGACCAATACAATATCCAGTCAGCATTGCCAGAACCACACAGATAAAGATACTTCCAAATATAGAGCACTTCATGCCGTTTAGACTAAAAATCCAGTGTGGAGTGTTAACTGAACTTATCACGTAGTGCTCAGAGCAGTTGTGTGACAAGAGGCAACCTGGCCTCAGAATAACCCTTTTTCACAATTTAAAAATACAATTTGTTATGACAACTCAAGACACGACCCACTCCATTCTGTCCTTGTGCATAGGTTAGCTTCTTCACAGCCATCTGTCTAGCCAGAGTTTTAGCTACATTATCTGCATCAAAGGAGGAATATCTATGGACATATTTATTCCTTAGCTCAGAGAAGGGGCACAAAGAGAAACCTGTCACTCCAGATGTCTTTCCTGTGCATCAGTGTGAAACTATCTCCTCTCATGTTATTGTTCCCAGGGGGCATTGACACTTGATGCCACTGTTTACATCATCTTAGACAAAAGTTAGTGGCATTCAATTGAAGTGAAGCAAATTGTGTATCTGACGATATGTATCTAAGGGAGTTTATTTTAAATATATACTCTCAACATTTTTGTCTGTGAATTAAGGATGTGCTATCATATCTAGACATAAGGAGCATTTAATCTTGTCTTCTAATTTATTTTTCTAATGTCTGACAGATTTGGCGGACTCACTAAACACATGCTTAATTTGTAAATTATGTCAGTGTTGGTGTGCCCCTGACAATCCGTAAAACATTTTTTTATAATCTTGCTGTCTGGTTTGCCTAATATAAGGAGTTTGAAATTATTTATACTTGTACTTTTATTTGACATTAGATTTACTTTTGATACTTAAGTATATTTAAAATCGAATACTTTTAGACTTTTACTCAATAAGTGACTTTCACTTTTACTTGAGTCATTTTCTGTTAAGGTATCTTTACTTTTACTCAAGTATGACAATTGGGTACTTTTTCCACCACTGTCCACACTCCCCTCTTCATAGTTCTACAATGGTAGCTAAATCAATAGTGAAAACAATATGTGCTTCATATTTTTGACCCAGTACGTTCTCCCATCTCTGCATGTTACGTTACCTTCTATGGTTCATGTTTAGCCATTTGACTATTGATCCCAACTGTCATGTCATCTCAGTGACCCCAGTACACTACCATTCTTGTATGCTCCACAATGTGTTTTCTGGATCTCGTGTTAAATAAGAGTATGTTTACCTGCAATTAAGGCATATCAGCAAGAGATAATAGTAGTTTACTCTATAAAATTCTCAAGTTTTATAGCACTGTATTTATTGCACAACATTTTAGTTAAACAGACTAAGTTGAATAGATGTTTTTCAATAAGGTCTACCTTTACCAAAGTGTGGCAAGGCATCTGACATACTGTACACAATTACTAGGAGCTACACAGGTATGCTTCACCCCTCAGGCTCTGGTTAAAACTTCCTAGACTCCAACAGAACTTCATATTATACATGCATGCTTGCACATGTCTCCCCACTACTACTACACTGAACAAAAATATAAAAACAACATGCAACAATTTCAAAGATGTTACACATAAGGAAATCAGTCAATTGAAATAAATTCATTATTCCCTAATCTATGGATTTTACTGGAAATACAGATATGCATCTGTTGGTCACAGATACTGTAAAAGGTAGGGACTTGGATCAGAAAACCAGTCAGTATCTGGTGCAACCACAATTTGCATCATGCAGCGCGACACATCTCCTTTGCATAGAGTTGATCAGGCTGTTGATTGTGGCCTGTGGGATGCGAAGTTGCTGGATGTTGGCGGGAACTGGAACAGGCTGTCATATACAGTTTAAGTCGGAAGTTTACATACACTTAGGTTGTAGTCATTAAAACTCGTTTTTCAACCACTCCACAAATGTCTTGTTATCAAACTATAGTTTTGGCAAGTCGGTTAGGACATCTACCTTGTGCATGACAAAAGTAATTTTTCCAACATTTGTTTACAAACAGATTATTTCACTTATAGTTCACTGTATCACAATTCCAGTGGGTCAGAAGTTTACATACACTAAGTTGACTGTGCCTTGAAACAACTTGGAAAATTCCAGAAAATGATGTCATGGCTTTAGAAGTTTCTGATAGGCTAATTGACATCATTTGAGTCAATTGGAAATGTACCTGTGGATGTATTTCAAGGCCTACCTTCAAACTCAGTGCCTCTTTGCTGGACATCATGGGAAAATCAAAAGAAATCACCCAAGACATCAGAAAAAAGTTGTGGACCTCCACAAGTCTGGTTCATCCTTGGGAGCAATTTCCAAACGCCTGAAGGTACCAAGTTCACCACGCAGCCGTCATACCGCTCAGGAAGGAGACGCATTCTGTCTCCTAGAGAGGAATGTACTTTGGTGCGAAAAGTGGAAATCAGTCCCAGAACAACAGCAAAGGACCTTGTAAAGATGCTGGAGGAAACAGGTACAAAAGTATCTATATCCACAGTAAAACGAGTACTATATTGACATAACCTGAAAGGCAGCTCAGCAAGGAAGAAGCCTCTGCTCCAAAACCGCCATAAAAAAGCCAGACTACGGTTTGCAACTGCACATGGCGACAAAGATCATACTTTTTGGAGAAATGTCCTCTGGTCTGATGAAACAAAAATAGAACTGTTTGGCCATAATGACCATCATTATGTTTGGAGGAAAAAGGGGGAGGCTTGCAAGCTGAAGAACACCGTCCCAACCGTGAAGCACGGGGGTGGCAGCATCATGTTGTGGGGGTGCTTTGCTGCAGGAGGGACTGGTGCACTTCACAAAATAGATGGTATCATGAGGAAGGAAAATTGTGTGGATATATTGAAGCAAGACATCAGTCAGGAAGTTAAAGCTTGGTCGCAAATGGCTCTTCCAAATGGACAGTGACCCCAAGGATACTTCCAAAGTTGTGGCAAAATGGCTTAAGGACAACAAAGTCAAGGTATTGGAGTGGCCATCACAAAGCCCTGACCTCAATCCTATAGACATTTTGTGGGCAGAACTAAAAAGTGTGTGTGAGCAAGGAGGCCTACAAACCTGACTCAGTCAAACCAGCTCTGTCAGGAGGAATGGGCCAAAATTCACCCAACTTAATGTGGGAAGCTTGTGGAAGGCTACCCGAAAGTTAAACAATTTAAAGGCATTGCTACCAAATACTAATTGAGTGTATGTAAACTTCTGACCCACTGGGAATTTCACATTCTTAGGATCACTACTTTATTTTAACTGACCTAAGACAGGGGATTTTTACTCTGATTTAATGTCAGGAATTGTGAAAAACTGAGTTTAAATGTATTTGGCTAAGGTGTATGTAAACTTCCGACTTCAACTGTACATCGATCCAAGGCATCACAAACATGCTCAATAGTGACATGTCTGGTGAGTATGCAGGCCATGGAAGAACTGGGACATTTTCAGATACCAGGAATTGTGTACAGATCTTTGTGACATATGGCCATGCATTATCATGCTGAAACATAATGTGATGGCGGCGGATGAATGGCACAACATTGGGCCTCAGAATCTCGTCATGGTACTTCTGTGCATTCAAATTGCCATTGATAAAATGCAATTGTGTTTCTTTGTCTGTAGCTTATGCCTGCCCATACCATAGCCCCACCACCACCATGGGGCACTCTGTTCACAACATTGACATCAGCAAACCATCTGTCATCTGCCTTGTACAGTTGAAACCAGTATTTATCCTTGGAAGAGCACACTTCAGTGGCTATAAAGGGTGAGCATTTGCCCACTGAAGTCAGTTACGACGCCAAACTGCAGTCAGGTCAAGACCATGGTGAAGATGAAGAGCACGCAGATGAGCTTCCCTGAGACGGTTTCTGACAGTTTGCAGACATTCTTCGGTTGTGCAAACCGAAAGTTTCATCAGCTTTCCGGGTGGCTCGTCTCAGGCGATCCCGCAAGTGAAGAAGCCAGATGTGGAGGTCCTGGGCTGACTTGGTTACATCTAGTCTGAGGTTGTGAGGCTGTTTGGACTTACTGCCAAATTCTCTAAAATTACGTTGGTAGAGAAATGAACATTCTGGTCAACAGCTCTGGTCGACATTCCTGCAGTCAGCATGTCAATTGCAGGCTCCCTCAACACGCTTCCTCAACACATATGTGGCATTGTGTTGTGTGACAAATTTTAGAGTTGCCTTTTATTGTCCCTAGCACAAGGTGCAGCTGTGTAATGATCATGCTGTTTAATCAGCTTCTTGATATGCTACAACTGTCAGGTGGATGGATTATCTTGGCAAAGGAGAAATGCTCACTGACAGGGATGTAAATAAATGTGTGCACAAAATTTGTGAGAAATACACTTTTTGGGCGTATTGAACATTTCTGGGGTCTTTTATTTCAGCTCATGAAACATGGGACCAACACTTAACATGTTGCGTTTATATTTTTGATTACTATACACTGAACAAAAATATAAATGGAACATGCAACAATTTCAAAGATTTTGCTTACAAATGAAGCTTATTTAGGCTATATACTGTATGCATGTGATTTTATTAACGATTAAGGTTGGCATAACATATCATTTGAGCAGAACTTTAAAATCCCAAATTGAATTTGTGAAGAATAGTCTGAGCCCTTAAGGTGAGCCTTACAGTATATTAAATAATTTGAATAGGAAAACTGGGTGGCTTGGCTGGCTGTGAATTAATATATCTCTATGCAAATCCTGAACTCTTAAAGCATCCTGTCTAGTTGCACTGAGGCGCTCCTCACTTTCTCCCTCTATTTCTGCCTGTGCAGCTGAAGGAGGCACCTGTCACCTGCTCTTTAGGTATGCTCAGTTGAACAGCAGCCAAATCATGTCTTAGATAGGAAGATGTCGGCCTATGAGCCTTTAAATGAAGTCTTTATGAAGTCCACACAAGCAAGGCATTGTGCTTCTGTCAGGGTATACGTGTCGCCCAGGGAAGGACCTTGGAAGACGACATGACCTGTCTACATGCATCAGCACTCTTCCCTCTGAGCCAGAGAAACACCATGCTTGTCTTCTCTGTGTGATGATGGATGGACAGGCCAAGCACTGCAGATGACACAGTAGAAACTTGAAAGTGAGGCGATGGGGTTTGTTTGTAGTTGTTTGTGCGTGTAGAATTGAACCTGTCTGATTTTATAGCAGTCAACAGTCTCTCCTAAACAGCAAACTTATACTGTATTTTAGGGAGGAATGCTGTACCCTTTAGGTGAAAATATGGATTTTGAAATTGGATCACTCCAATGAATCATCTGCCACTCATTCAACTTCACTCCCTTTACATGCAATACTTCATCATGACATTGTCGATGTCTGTCTTTTGTAACAGAGGTCATGTTTTTTTATATAGTGTATATTTTGTTTTATCTTTTATAAACAATATAAAACATACACATACAAACGACAACAACATACAAACATCAACTACGTCACACCTGCCCAGACCCACAAGCACACGCCCCCATGGCCTTAAACTGCACCATTTTGTTTCTCTCTGTCGCCCACACACTTTCTATTTTTAGATAATAAAGCATTTGACCTTTCCATTGCGTTAACGACTAATTTCCAGCTTTTAAATATACTATATATTTTTAAGATGATTGACGAGAAAGGTATCGTCCAACCCATCAGGTATCTCACTGCACCCTCATATGTCATGTCTTGATATATGCAGACAAATGGATTAAAAGTACATTTCCATTGAAATACTTCTGACAGCCAACTTTCTAACTCCGCCCATACCTTGTGGAGGTCAGATGACCTGGCCTCCACAAACACCCGACTTCAACCAAATTGAGATGGTTTGGGATGAGTTGGGCCGCAGAGTGATGGAAAAGCAGCCAACAAGTGCTCAGCATATGTGGGAACTCCTTCAAGACTGTTGGAAAAGCATTCCAAGTGAAGCTGGTTGAGAAAATGCCAAGAGTGTGCAAAGCTGTCATCAAGGCAAGGGTGGCTACTTTGAACAATCTCAAATATAAAATATATTTGTTTAACACTTTTTTGCTTACTAAATGATTCCGTATGTGTTATTTCATAGTTTTGATGTCTTCACTATTATTCTACAATGTAGAAAATAGTAAAAAATTAAGAAAAACACTTGAATGAATACAGGTGTGTCCAAACTTTTAACTAGTACTGCATAAAGTATCAAAAATATTTTCTCAAGCAACCTACATACGGTCAGTCTGCACATTCTAAAGGTGGTTTAGTGTTAATAGCTCAAGTGGCTTAAGCGCTAGAGCGAGTGGAATAATAATAATAAGTATGTAGGAAATCTAGAGTTGTGCTTTGCCTTCAGCAAGCACACCTAATCAGGTTGTATTTATGTGTTCTCCAGTGCTGCTGAGACCAATGGATCTGGTGGTGATGCCCAGGGGAGGGATGCTGAGGACTGGCCTGATGTCAGTCACACCAAGAAGACCAGATCTCTGACTGCTCCCAGATCAAAGGTCAGTTAAGGCATCCGCATGCATCCCAACCGAAACAGTTCAGGAGAGTTCATGCCTATATTTTGACGACATTTTGTGATGTGTTTGTTCGTTTTTGGAATTCGGTGAGAGTTTTTTCAGTTGTTCGGGCACACAAAACATTTTCTGGAGGCAAGCCGACGTTCGTACCAAAGTTTGCCCCTTCGACGGTGATTGGTCAACAGTAGTGATTCTTCAATTAAGTATTTGTTGCCATTCAACAAGAGATGACTCATTTTCATATTTTTCCATTGTAAAATACTGCACCAAACATCTTAGATGTAAAATTGTGTGACTAATATCTCTTTGAAACAAATGTCAAAATTAATGACAGAATTCTTGAGTTATCTCAGATTAATTCTGACTATTTTAGGAAGTATATACTGGCTACGGCACCTCAAAATGGACAAACGAACACTTGTTTGGTTCGGCTCGCAGAGTTCGACTAGGCGAACTGAAGCATGCTAATGCTTTTAGAGTCTGTCAGTCCGTCTGGAGATACAGGCCATTCGGAAAGTTTTCAGACCCCTTCACTTTTTCCACATTTTGTTACGTTACAGCCTTATTCTAAAATGTATTACATTAATTTTAATCTAATACCCCATAAGGACAAAGCGAAAACAGATTTTTAGACATTTTTGCAAATGTATTAAAAATAAAAAACCTTATTTACATATGTATTCAGACCCTTCGCTATGAGACTCGAAATTGAGCTCAGGTGCATCCTGTTTCCACTGATCATCCTTGATGTTTCTAAAACTTGATCGGAGTCCACCTGTGGTAAATTCAATTGAGTGGACACGATTTGGAAAGGCACACACCTGTCTATATATGGGCCCACAGTTGGCAGTGCATGTCAGAGCAAAAACCAAGCCATGAGGTCGAAGGAATTGTCCTTAGAGCTCCGAGACAGGATTGTGTCGAGGCACAGATCTGGGGAACGGTAACAAAACATTTCTGCAGCATTGAAGGGCCCCAAGAACACAGTGGGCTCCATCATTCTTAAATGGAAGAAGTTTGAAACCACCATGACTCTTCCTAGTGCTGGGCGCCCGGCCAAACTGAGCAATCGGGGGAGAAGGGCCTTGGTCAGGGAGGTGAACAAGAACCTGATGGTGACTCTGACAGAGCACCAAAGTTCCTCTGTGGAGATGGGAGAACCTTCCAGAAGGACAACCATCTCTGCAGCACTCCACCAATCAGGCCTTTATGGTAGAGTGGCCAGACGAAAGCCACTCCTCAGTAAAAGGCCCATGATAGCCCTCTTGGAGTTTGCCAAAAGGCACCTTACTACAGTGGTTGCTCCACTAAAGGTTTTGAGATTATTCTGCAGGACTTAGTGGTAATTTGTGGTTTAGTACGGTACCCTGCGTCACCACTTCATTGCTCCAGACCAGTGCAAGGGGGAGTTGGAGCACTGATTATGCTTTTGGGTCCTACTGTGTCTCTGACTGACAATGAATGGGCGACATAAACCTAAATAGAAACTGATAATTGTGCACAACTTCAGTATTACTTACTGAAACTGCTGTTACACTAAGGTTTTTATTATTTTATTTTGTTAGGATTATTTTGCTCTTACTGTAGTACTGTAGCCCACTCCCGACCAGTCACGTTGTAGAGCGATTGAGTGGTGCAACGGTCTAAGACACTGCATAGCAGTGCAAGCTGTGTTGCTAAAAATGCTGGATCAATACCCGTGCAGGCCTTGACTGGGAGACCCATGGGATGACTGTAGGTTTTTGGTTTCTCTCCCTCTAAAATCAGAAATAAATAATTCTAAATAACAAACTGGATTTATTTACAAATTGGTAACAATGTCTCACCCCATGTTCAAGAATGTCCTTTTTCTCGCTCATTTTACATTATTTGAAAACGAAATAATCTCCAAAATATTGTTATTTTTTAAACAAAGTGATTATTATTATTAATTTAGAATTATATATAAGCCCCTTGAATATTCTCACAGATATATATTATTAACCCTGGTATTAGCAGGACAATATATATTGGTCATGGCTCCCGAGTAGCGCACAATGGGATTGCCTTGCAGTTCTCCAGCTGTATCCACTGAAAGTGCGCGAGTTTCAAGGCATGAGGGCAGGGGGCACAGGATGGGCCGCAGAGCCATCCACAGTAGACCGACCTAGCCCATGGGTTGAAACATACAAGACGAACTGGCACAGAGAGACAGGAAACACAGGGATAAATACACCTGGAGGGGGTGGAGACAATCACAAGGACAGGTGAAACAGATCAAATGTATTTCTAAGTTAGGTTGGCTGTATCACAACCGGCTGTGATTGGTTGCAATTTCAGTATAATCTACCAGAAAAGACAAAACAAATAATACCACAAAAGGTATTATGATGTATCACATCTGGCCGTGATTGGGAGTCCCATAGTGCGACGCACAATTGGCCCAGCGTTTCTCTCCCTCTTACAATCGTTCATGTTTGAAAACAAAATAACCTCCAAAATATTGTTATATATTATTAAGTTGATGACACGGTCATATAGCCCGGCAACTACATAAAGCTGAGTGACTCAGTCATTCATGGCTTTGGATCAAAATAAATAAGTACCAACATTATTTATGATAGTCTTTAACCTCTCTGCGCACGGATCCCGCTAGCGGGATCGTTTTCAGAGCAAACATAACGCGGCAAATTCAAAATACAAATTCATAATATTTAACATCCTTCGATATACAAGTGTTGCATAGCCATCAAAAGCTCTGCTTCTTGGCAATATCACTGCGTTGTCAGATTTTAAAAAGGCTTTACGGCGAAAGCACTACATTTGATTGTTTGAGGCTAGTACCTCACATATTTTCCTCATTAGCATAAATTCATATCCAGCTCGGTTCTCAAAATGTCCATATCACAGCAAATATAAATCGCTTACCTTTCAAATAACTTCTTCTGAGGTCTTCCCAAGTGTCCAAACAAGAGAATCCATGGTTCTTTTGTTAGAAAAAGTAATTCATTATATCCATAAATCTCCATTTTGTTGGCACGTTATGTTCAGCTACTCCACCAAGCATTGTCAGTCTACTCGCCCGTTTTACAGTGAAGGGATCGCGTTCAAGTTATACCTCTCATCTTTTCACAAACAAATCAAATATCATTAACTTCTTTGGGAGCAGTGCATGAGGTGACCGTTTTGGAGAGCCTGGCATGCCCAAAGTAAAATGCCTCCCATTCAGGCCCAGAAAATAGGATATGCATATATTTAGTACCATTGGATAGGAAACACTCTGAATTTTCCAAAACTGTTAACCATTTGTCTGTGAGTGAAACAGAACGCATATGGCAGGCAAAACCCCAAGGAATTTCTGTCCTGGAAAAAGTAATTTTGACACATTGCTCATTTGGGAACCCCTCCCTATTGAAAATGACCATATAAAGGCATATGAATGCAGTACACGTCGCTTCCTTATGATGTCAACAGCCTCGAGATGGTGTATTTCTTTCATTTTGGATGAATTAGACGAGAGAAAATGACCAAACAAGTGGGTCCCCTCTTGATGACAACAGTACCCAGGGCGCGCGCCCGAGAAGTCACGGAGTGTCTTTTTTACCGTCGTTATCGATCAGTTTATATTCCGGCTGATTTATAATAGTAAATATACGTAAAAGTGTTCCTAAGGATACATTTAAAACTATGTTTGATTGTTCTTGGACAAGTTTATAGGTATAAGATGAACGAAGTTCGCGCCGCGTTTCAATGGACTAGTGGAGGCTGTCGTTTCTGATTATAACGCCAAACCAAATGGAGGATTTATGGATAAAATACGTTACTTTTTCTAACAAAAGAACCATGGATTGTCTTCGTTGGACACTTAGGATGACCTCAGCAGAAGTTCTTCAACAGGTAATTGATTTGTTTTCGCTGTGAAATGTGTTATGTGTGTGCCATGATGGCTAATCGATACATGGCCTGTCTGACGTGCCCAAAGTTAAATGCCTGCCACTCATGGCCAGAAACTAGGATATTCACATAATTAGTACTATTGGATAGGAAACACTCTGAAGTTTCTAAAACCATTAAGATATATTCTGTGGGTATACCAGAACAGATATAGCAGGCAAAAACCCCGAGAAATGTCTGTCCTGAATTCCTTTTTCTGTTGCCATCCTCTCACTTTGAAGCCCTGGTAATATAAATAATTGGGGAATAGGACACAGGTTGCAGTACCTATGGCTTCCACTGGATGTCAACAGTCTCTGGAAAGTGTCTGGAGGAAAAAGCCCTGAGCAGATACTTATAGAAGAAGAAAGACTACAGGAAGGGAAAAATTTAAACAACCGTGCACGTTCACGAGAACGTGAGCGCGGCCAGCTTTCTTTTCCTTTTATAACGTTTCAGTTACCATCCGTGTAAAATATGATCGCTATTATTCATAAAAGATTACATAAGGATGCATTATTAATAAAGAAATGTTTTGGTTATCCTGACCTTGACACCATGTACAGTATTATAATAGCCCATGATGGGCTATTAGCAGGACAATATACCTCTCTGTATTTTGATACTTTGTGGATGGGGGCTCCCCGCAAACAGATGCGGGTTCGATACCTGTGCCGGCCGCCACCCGGCTTTTGGTTTTAATTTAGAATCCTTCAATCCTCTATATGTAATTATTGGCAGAGAGTCATGTCATATTTGTCGATATACTGTAGGCCTAGCGTAGGCGACATGAGTCTCACTAGTGTTGAGTAATGTGCTGTTAAACGTAGTGTAGGTCTTATTTATTTAAAGAGCATATTGAAGTTAGAATCAATAGCCTACAACTATTTTAGCACCGTTTCACGCTGCTCTGAGACAAGCATGAGGACTGGTCTTGATAAATCAACGAGATTTGTATTTTCACTGAATCTCCGTTTGGTAATTGGTTAGACTACAATTATACAGTTAGAGAGTAGAAATGTTATGCTCTTAGTGTAACCTTTATTTAACTAGGCACGTCAGTTAAGAACACATTTTTATTTACAAGGACAGCCTACTCCTTCCTCCCCGTCAGGGAATTAAACCCTGGTCTCTCGCGTGCCCTCCTCTCTATTACAGCCACTATTGAAGGCTATCAAATGCTTCTCAAAAATGCCCTCTGGTGGTCAAACTAGCACTAACTAGCATTAATGGTACCAGTGGTTCACACTTAAATAACGTGCCATATAATTCTGCGGCACCATGCAAGTTGCGCCGCAGTACGCTGCAACGTTTAAAGGACAAACCTCTGTACTCTCAGACCATGAGAAACAAGATTCTTTGGCCTGAATGCCAAGTGTTACGTCTGGAGGGAACCAGGCACCGCTCATCACCTGGCCAATACCATCCCTACGGTGAAACATGGTGGTGGCAGCATCATGCTGTGGGGATGTTTTCAGCGGCAGGGACTGGGAGACTAGTCAGGATCAAGGGAAAGATAAACAGCGCAAAGTACAGAGAGATCCTTGATGAAAACCTGCTCCAGAGCACTCAGGACCTCAGACTGGGGCGAAGGTTCACAACCAAGACAACGCAGAAGGGGCTTTGGGACAAGTCTTTGAATGTCCTTGAGTGGCCCAGCAAGAGCCCGGACTTGAACCCGATCGAACATCTCTGGAGAGACCTGAAAATAGCTGTGCAGCGACGCTCCCCATCCAACCTGACAGAGCTTGAGAGGATCTGCAAAGAAAAATGGGAGAAACTCCCCAAATACAGGTGTGCCAAGAAGACTCGAAGCTGTAATCGCTGCCTAAGGTGCTTAAACAAAGTACTGAGTAAAGGGACTGAATAGTTATGTAAATGTGATAATTATTTTTTTTATTTTTAATACATTTGCAAAATAAAATAAATGTTTTTTTGCTTTGTTATTATGGGATGTTGTGTGTAGATTGATGAGGGGAATATTTAAAAATATATATATTTTAGAATAAGGCTGTAACGCAGAGGTCGGATCAAGTCATTGTTTTACAAGTCACAAGTAAGTCTCAAGTCTTAGCACTCAATTCCCAAGTCAAGTCTCAAGTCAAGACCGGCAAGTCTCAAGTCGTAAACTTTGAGTTTCGAGTCCTAAACAAGTCATAATGTGCTCTTCACCAAATGTAATACCATTTCATATTTTTAACAAGAGTAATAGTTAGTTTATTACATTTACGCAAATTACATTCATGATTGCTTTTACAAATATATATTTATTATTTTCACAAATAAACATTATTATATTTCGATGGAAATAATGGGTAGCCATGAGAAAGAACCGCTGCCTCACATAGCGGTCAACTATTGAGGATCGCTATGGGGCGCAATCGGGCGATGTAGGCTTGTACACAATCTCCCAACCTTAAAACAAACACACACACACACACACACCCTCTGTGTGGTTACAGTAGGCTAACGTATGTCAATGGTTTTAGGAACAGCAGTAACATCAGGCAGGATTTAGGCTACCAACTGCCTAGCCAGTTGTAGCCCAATCTTGGGTGCAATGATCACGTCCCCTCACTGACTGACTGTGTGGAGGCTCATTGATTTAACATTACGTTAGCCTACATGCAACACTAGCAAAGTTATATATAGCTGTCGGCTATATTAGCCACGATTTGCCGTTCTTTGTGCAGCTTCAAATGTCGAACAAGGTTTGAAGAAATTGCGCCTCCGTCTGTAATTTTCTTCCCGCATGTTTTGCAAGTTGCAATCTGTTTTTTGTTGACTACAGCGTAGTCTTTATATCCAAAAATAATAATTTGGGGTATTGTCTTTCCAAGGGCTCAGTCTGAATTCACCCACCGACGTTCCTCTGCACTTCCACGCGCAACTTTTTCTCAGCTGGCACAATTTGATTGGCTGGTGTCCGATTCAAACTGTAATCCGTTAAATGAAGAGATGATGCGCTGCACACTTTTAATAGCATCATGTTTAGTATTTGGGCTTGGGGAGGGTATCAAGTCAGTTTGAGTCAAAAGGCTCAAGTCCAAGTTAAGTCACGAGTTATTAAGTCAGCCAGCAGTCCAATCCCTGTACCTTTTGCAGAATATCAGTCTGTCCCTAATGTTTTTCCTGGAGAGACGTGGCTTCTTTGCTGCCCTTCTTCACACCAGGCCATCCTCCAAAAGTCTTCGCCTCACTGTGCGTGCAGATGCACTCACACATGCCTGCTGCCATTCCTGAGCAAGCTCTGTACTGGTGGTGCCCCGATCCCGCAGCTGAATCAACTTTAGTAGACGGTCCTGGCCCTTGCTGGACTTTCTTGGGCGCCCTGAAGCCTTCTTCACAACAATTGAACCGCTCTCCTTGAAGTTCCTGATGATCCGATAAATGGAGGATTTAGGTGCAATCTTACTGGCAGCAATATCCTTGCCTGTGAATGATGACGGCACGTGTTTCCTTGCAGGTAACCATTATTGACAGAGGAAGAACAATGATTCCAAGCACCAACCTCTTTTTGAATCTTCCAGTCTGTTATTCGAACTCAATCAGCATGACAGAGTAAACTCCAGCCTTGTCCTCGTCAACACTCACACCTGGGTTAACGAGAGAATGACTGACATGATGTCAGCTGGTCCTTTTGTGGCAGGGCTGAAATGCAGTGGAAATGTTTTGGGGGGATTAATTTCATTTGCATGGCAAAGAGGGACTTTGCAATTAATTGCAATTCATCTAATCACTCTTCATGACATTCTGGAGTATATGCAAATGGCCATCATACAAACTGAGGCAGCAGACTTTGTGAAAATTAATATTTGTGTCATTCTCAAAACTTTTGGCCACAACTGTACTTTGTAGAACTAGTAAAATGATTTTGTCAGACAGCTCTGCAGCGTACTTAGGCAGGCTAGCCTTATAGGATGACTAAAGACAGTCCAGTATGGGGAGGACGTAATGTTAGATGGCCTGGCTGGCTGACTGCTACTGCCTGAGCAGAAATTAGATGATTACTTTAAGGCATGAAAAATAATAACTGAAATATTGTATTATTTCATAGTAATTTCCTATTTTTCTATTGATGTGTACCCAATGTGTACCTGACAGAGAGAATGTGTCACGACTTCAGCCGAAGTCGGTCCTTCTCCTTGTTTGGGCGGTTTTCGGCGGTCCACGTCACCGGCCTTCTAGCCATCACCGATCCATTTTTCATGTTCCATTTGTTTTGTCTTTGTTTTACACACCTGGTTTCAATTCCCAAATGACATGTTCATTATTTAACCCTCTGTTTTCCCCATGTTTTTTGTGCGTGATTTGTTTGTTGTTTTCTTTGCCGAGTTCTTCGCCCATGTGTTGTTAAGGGCACATTGGATTTGTTATTCCTTTTCCGTATTTTATTAAAATACGTTGTTCACTCATATCTGCTTTCCTGCGCCTGACTTCTAGACCAGCTATACACACCGGCATTGACAGAATGGAATATTTTCAATGTTTTGGCAATTTAATTGTCACTATTTTTGGCTTTGAAATTTTCCATTAAAAAGCTAAAACATAATTGTAACGTCGTTATTTGATAATGCATTTCATGTTAAGAAAATATGATCTAAACCAAAATAAAAAAACTTGATTATTTTTTAATAATCGAACTGAAACTGAACCGGCCTCAAAAAGCACTAATCGCTCAGCACTTTCAAGTACTTAAAATAGAAGTAGTGGATTTTTGCCTATTTATTTAGAAAATACAAAAATACACAGAAAATAAGTATTTAAAAATGTCATATTCTTGCACTTTAGGCTATCCTTTTCTCTCAAACGTTAGGTAATCTGTGTCTCTTAAGTTGTCGCCACCGCTGTCGGTCCATCTGGAGATATATTTAAGCAATAATACATGAGAGGCCATGTGTTATGACATTTTTATCATGGCTGTGATGTGGTCATATAATATAATGTAATGTATGTCCAAGTACTTCAGTTGTTCCTTTCCCTTAAACCTAACGTAATGTGAAACTGTTGTAGCTCATCACTCGACACGGGTTTTTACCTTTGTGTTTGTCTAGGTTGTGTCTAGGATATCTCTATGTTTGCCCTAGTCAGGTGACTCCATGTGTAACTTCATTTGGTCTGCTAATGTTTCAGTATAATATGAGTGTGTTTGCTGTAGTGCTTTCAGCTCAACTGCCAGTTCTGTGTTGATATTTGTGATGACCGTCAGTATATTTGCTGTGGTATTATCCCGGTGGGGTTGCAGTTCTAGTAGACGTTTGTACTGTAGTCATTGTCCACTGTCCTCAAAGTCTTTCTTCAGTTAAGCCCAATATGGGTGCAGCTGATCCCCACACTGGATCTTACCACTTCACTTACTGTAATGACGGTAGCTCCGTTTGAGAAATAGTAATGCACATGAATCAAATCTTTAATTATATAATTATATCACCATGGGTATAGAATCGTAGTTTACAGTTCTGTAAAAAAAATGTGTGTATACAATTATGTAAAAAATATATTTCCTTATCTGCTATGGTATCCATTTAATTTCCTTTACTATAGTATGACTGTAGCTCACTCCTAACTGTTAAGGTGCAGTATCTTTTTTCAGTAGCGGTGCTTGGGTAAAAAAAATTAAGCCATATTACAACCTATGTGTTCTGATAATTGTGTGGTTTTCTCTATAAATCCTGTTAGTTCATATGCCTTGCGACCGTGGTATATATGCCTAAAGAAGACAATAAGACAGTGGCAGAATAAATTCAACCACACCTTTGTTTCATCACAAAACTGGAGAGCAATCACTGTCTGGAAAAGTCCACAATGCATGTTGCATGTAACAAACAGTTGCATGACCTACAACATGGTCAAGCAAGTTAATGTTTCCAACCACTAAACAACTATTCATTTAGAACCACAGAGAGTTACCGGAAGTCGCAAAGAAAACAGGAGCTGCCTCCCCTATTCCATTACCATTTCAACTTCAACATTTCAACATCATAAAATCACCTATGCTTAGTTTAGTACAATGACAACTAGGGCTGACCCCAATAAGTCGACTGTATGATTGTTTGGTCGTTAGGCTGTTGGTCGACTGAGATTGTTTTAGTCGAGCAGTAACAAATATATATATTTGCGCCCATCTAAGTAAACTAATCCATTGCGGATGGCCTAGAATAAAAGCCCATTTATACTGGATTGGAAAATGTGGACAGTGGCTCCATATGGAGGGTGTGATGCAATTGCTGAGCCTCCAGAGGCATGCAGAGGCCAAATTGAGCTCTGTACCGCATTGCCATGCGCCTCCCAAATGTTGTAACAATGCGGAGGGCTCTGTATAGCTCAGCATTGATTGGTTGATGGTAGGTGGGGGTGGTACATCCTGTATAAACACAAACTCACTTCCTTGACAACAGCTCTGCTCCGTGAAGCGCAAGAGGTATGAATGCCTGCAGAGGCCATATCAGCGTAAATGATGCATGGCCAATGCAGGTGTTGGATTGACCATGCTCCCAGAAGCATAATGCACTTCTCTCTCCAGAATGTGCTCTCTCCCTCTAATTTGTGCACATTCATTGTTTCATAACTTCATTGTGTGAATTGTTTGGATTAGATTGTTAGTGTAAATCAATTTCCATTTACATACAGTATATCACCAGTAGTACATTTACTGTTAATTCTTATCATTTATAATCTACAATGTGTTTGTTACTTTAGTTAGGGTAATTTATTTTAATGCATTCAATATTATTATTCCAGTCTTCATGTTCTCATTGTCGGAGTGGACACATTGTTTGCAGAGTTTACAACCCATGCTACATTTGTGAGACACAAGTTTTGGTTTATTTCATTCCATTTAGGAGTCTTGTCAATTTAGTCATTGTCTTTTGTTTGGAGCGCACCTGTAAATGTTGAATAAGGACACGCATGTATAGAAGTAGGCCTATAGGCTACCTGGCCTGCGCACAAATGTAGGCATATAGTGTTTAGAGCATTGGGCCAGTAACGGGAAGGTTGCTGGATCGAATCCCCCGAGCTGACAAGGTAAAAATCTGTCTTTCTTCCCCTGAGCAAGGCAGTTAACCCAATGTTTCCCTGTGCGCCGAAGACGTGGATGTCTATTAAGGCAGCCCCCCGCACCTCTCTGATTCAGAGGGGTTGGGTTAAATGCGAAAGACACATTTCAGTTGAATACATTCAGTTGGACAACTGACTAGGTATCCCCCTTTCCCTATTTGCCCGTTTGTGGATCTGATAGTATTTCTGATTGGCTTAACCCACCACCACTAATGAATGACCTGTGGAGCTTCTCAAAGTGATGTTTTCTTCACTTCGAACAGCAAGTCAACGAAGTCTGTTGAATGACAATAGTTCCTCAATGTATTTGAAAAATCTTTCCAGCTCTCTCCCCTTTTGATAACCACTCAGTGTGAAAAGGAAAAATGTCATGCTCTAATCCAGTGGAAACATCATAAAATAGGCCTACAAAACTTCTTAGCAGTTCTTGACTTGGCCTGAAATAGGTTCCGGTACTTTGTGGGTGCTGTTACTGTTAATATTTAGGTGCAGGAGCTCCACAATACTTTTGAGCTAATATTCTATAAGAGGAACAGGAGCTCAAGCAGTAGAACATTTGAGGTACTGGTACTTCGGTGAGCTCCTGCCCAAGTCAAGCACTTCTTATCCCTTGCGCAAATAGCCTACAGCTGTGTCTGTCCCGAGCTCACTGGCACAGGAAACTGAGGGCCCAGAATATTTTATACAATGTTGCAAGTTTCGAGGCTGGACCCAACTTAATAGTTGATACAGTGTTTCAAGTTCGTTGCAGACAGGCCATGTGTCGCAAATATGATTCATAGGATATTTATTTTCAGCAGGTTATTATCTACCTACAGGCTGCAATGTTTTTATTTGTTGGCTTTATGTAGGCTATTTAAATAGTTGGCAGTGGCAATAGAAGTAACTTTTTAGGTTTATAATTTTCATTTAGATTTTGATAGATTTTTGATTAAACACATGACAATGATTTTGAGATACGAAGATGGTATTATAAATTAGATGAAACTTTCACGAAAACGTGTATATGAAAACCAATCAACGTAAGCTAAATATGATGTCCGTGGTTCTGATTTCTGTGCGTGCGCGTTTCTTCGTCCAAGTAGAAAAACATGTCGACTCACCCTACTTGTAAAGAAACGCCCAATGCCATCCTCCTCTCTTTCATGTTGACGAAACTATCACTCTGTCATACCGTACACATGTATTTTTTGTTGTCCTAGGCTACCTGGCTAAAATGCGTGCTCGCTTCCTTTCATTGGCAACGTCAGCTCGTTAACATTAGCCTTCTATATCTAGCTAGATATTGAACTTCCATCCTCTCAGGCCAGGGGCACAATGTATGAATCAGTGGTTGGATCAGAATCACAGTTATAACCATTGGTCAGTACGGAGAATTAAGTAAAACCACAAGTCCAAATCCCTATCTTCATCCATGGCTAATAAAGGAAAGGGACAATTTTATCTAGCTAGCTATCCACCGGAGGACAACAACACAACGAGATGCAACAATTCAAGTTGTTTCAATGACATATGCTCTCAATGCGATTTGATAGGAGTGACGCCAAATGCTCACTGGCTTCCCTTGCATTCAATGCTACAGGTGGCAACAATGTCATACTCTGTTGGACCAGATAGCATCAGATAGATGGCCTACACGTACAGAGACCCAGGGGCGCTGTTCCGCTCGCTCGGATGCTTTCTCAGGTGAGATACATTCAGCCTTGAATGAACATTGTGAAACGCAGAGAGATTAAAGATATTTAAATAATAATGTATTTTCCCCATTTTTGAGGGAAGCCTGGCTTCCCTTTGCAACAATGACTATACGCCACTGTCTGTTTGAAAAGCCTAATCGCATAAGGGCAACTACTGCTTTTGTTGGTGTTATTATGCTGTTCGTCATTCTGATGGAGAAACCATCTGGGCATTTCTCTTAATTTTCTCAAGGCTTGTCAGAGCAGGAATATACTCGGGGGCGTATTTTTGTTTGTGTTAGAAAATGCATATTGCCTTTTTAAAGGTTAGTGTGTGGCCCCTTTCTAACAGTAATTGCTTGCCAGTTGTAGTCCCCCTCCACTCCCAATCATGACAATACAGTACACAACCACACATAGACTCATCACATTGTGATCTGTGTAGCAGTCATTTTAAGCGCTGTTGTAATTTGAGTGAATTATGACATTGTCAGGTTCTGTTATTCCATGCTAGAGGGAGCTACAGCAGAACAGGTTGTGGTGGAGCTCTGTCCCCCTCTGCTGTGTGCCTTTTGTTGCACAGACCTGGGTTCAAATACATGTGTATTTGAAATACAAATTTTCTGTTAATTTTCTTTTTATGTAGCCGAAACAACTAGACTGCATGGGGGCCCCTGTCATAGGCTTCATAGCCAGAACAACCTTGTTGACTGCTGTTGAATAATTCATCAATAGACACGTCTAACCTTTTTTAAAAGACAGATATATTTATTTAGTATAAAGCAATGAAAACGTGCATTGTTTAAATAACTTTGTTTTTACTGAAGTACCATAGCGCTCTACACCCCCTCGCATCATCAGTTGGAAAGAGGAGGAGATGTAGAACGTTTCATAGACAGACTAAGTTAGCAAAACAATTGCTTATAATCATTACTAAACACTCCCACTATTAGGTAGTTTATCTACCAAAAAATAAAGTTGATAAAAAAAATAAACAAATGAATGTAGGCCTGTAAACTGTTTATGTAAACTGTTTTGACGGTTGTTTTGTATTCACGATGGTCTTCATTCATATCCGTCAGTTAAACGGTTATTCAATTACCATCACAGCCCTACTTGTATTTTGAAAGAACAAATATCCAAATACTTTGAAATTTCTTTGAAAATAATTGAAATACGCAAAATAGTTTAACTCGGGTTTGGTGTAGCCTATTAAAAAAGGGCCAAGCCAATAACAAAATAATGATCAGCTTAATAATCAGATTGATGTTGGTTTAATGTAGGCTTTTTACTGTTGCTAGATTTCTAGAATTGCTCAGAGGGATTAGGGAAAAGTTGCCCTGCTAACTGCTGATACAGATCCAGATATTTTATATTTCTAACACATTAGTGAACACTTGTCAAAGTGTTCTGAGTTAGGAGACACACGGGAACTTTCAATATTTGGTAGCTTTTCTACTTGTGTGTGTGCTGCTTAAAGGAGCAATCTGTAGTTGGACTTATAAGTTATATATACCCATTGATTCTTGAAGGCCCCATGCAGTTTTTAATGTTCTTTTTAAATCATTACTTTGTCTAATAAATCACTGTTCATTTTTTATTTAACTAAAAAATATATATACACAGTACCAGTCAAACGTTTGGACACACCTATTCATTCAAAGGTTTCTCTTTATTTTTACTATTTTCTACATTTTAGAATACTGAAGACATCAAAACTATGAAATAACACATATGGAATCATGTAACAAAAAAAGTGTTAAACAAATACAAAATATATTTTATATTTTAGATTCTTAAAGTAGCCACCCTTTGCCTTGATGACAGCTTTGCACACAGCCTGATAGGATGGTCTAGAGCCCACCCCCTTACCCCTTCAAAAACAGCAAAGGCACATGTTATTCAACCTGTCAGTTGGAGCTGGAGTTGGACCCTGAATGTGACAAACTGTGTGTAGGCTACTTTGTTTTGTCTTCATTGTTGTGCTGTTTTAAAAAAGGTCAGCAAGATGCAGATCCAGAACAGCCTGTTTGCATGGTGGACCATCCTGGCCTATACCCTGTCTGCCATCTATTCATTGCAGAATGCAATGATAGTCTGCCCTGTAGATAATCGGCCTCTGCGTCTGAGGCAAAACGTATACTTATTATTACTTGTGGTGTTAAGCCTCTGAGATTAAATGGTATAATCACAGTCTACTTCATCCATTTGCAAAATAGACTTTGATGATACTGAAGATTCTAAGTTATTTAACTTGTTCTGAGTAAACACTAATTCTATTGAAACTAAATAAAGAAACCAGACTGCAATGAAAGGTTGTCATTCTTCATAATTCTCTTGTCAGTTATTTACATAATAAAAAGATTCACTGCAATTCTTTACTGTAATCTCCATTGTAGAATGTGCTCCATTGTGGAACTTGTATTTGTCTAAATAAAGCCTATCCGTCGATCTCAGATCGTAAGCAAGGTTATAATGAAAGTCAAATTCATGGCATGTTATTGTTTTACAACTCAAGCTCTGGAAGGTGTAACTCGTTCACAGTAAAATGTATTTCTAATC
This sequence comes from Brachymystax lenok tsinlingensis, assembly GCA_030435695.1. Taxonomy (NCBI): domain Eukaryota; kingdom Metazoa; phylum Chordata; class Actinopteri; order Salmoniformes; family Salmonidae; genus Brachymystax; species Brachymystax lenok. The sequence goes on from CM059799.1 coordinate 33,742,242, forward strand.
TGATCCTTACAAAATAAGGAACACCTGTTTTAGAGACTAATGGTACTTAAAAAAAAAAAAGGAATATTCTGTGATCAGACACTTTCTTATCCAGATAGTAAATTAAACATATCTGCACCAAAACAAATTACAGAAAGCATTGAGTCTTACATAGTGTCACTGGTGTAGAGAGGAGTAGGAAGGAGGGAGTTTATTTAAGCACCATAGATCAAAACAAACACACAAGGCACAGGGAGAACCCAAAGTGCAAAATATAAAGTACTCAGGAAATACTAAGAGCGATTCCTCTCAGGAAAACAAGTAACATTTGCAATGACCGACAAATGGCAGAGGGAGTATATATACAGTGATAGAGTGGGAGATTGGAACCAGGTGTGTGTAATGATGACGAGACAAGTCCGGGGTTGATTAGTGAAGGGCGTTTTCCAGCAGTAGGTTCGGCAGCATCTACAAGACCGGCGATGCCGAACGCCTGAGCTGGACAGGAGGGGGAGCCAAAGCGAAGGCTGGTGTGACACATATGATAAGGAAAAACATATACAACTAATATAAAATTTTAATAAACAACTTTATTGAAACAATAAGCTTAGGGGTATACATTGTCTCATTCAACCCTGAAAATAAAGTACAAGTTACATCACTATCATTGCCATAACATCACACACAACCGCTTGCCCGTGATTTCAGTTGGTCCACAAACCACGTCATATTCTCCTTTCGGTCTTTCCTTTAACAAAGTCAACCATTTCTATAGTAGTCTTCAAGTACATTGATGTTTCACTCTTTCTGTTCTGACAATCAGCCAAATGCTAGCTTGGTCATTGATCTGTTTCTGCTGCTGTATATAGTCCTATGTATAGCCAAACCAACTGCTATGGTAACATGGCATGACAACTATCAAAAAATGTTTTTTAGAAATATTTGCAAAATTATTACACATAAAAAGCAGAATGACCTTATTCAGACCCTTTGCTATGAGACTCGAAATTGAGCTCAGGTGCATCCTGTTTACATTGCTCATCCTTGAGATGTTTCTACAACTTGATTTGGAGTCCACCTGTGGGAAATTCAATTGATTGGACATGATTTGGAAAGGCACACACCTGTCTATATAAGGTCCAGCACAGTTGACAGTGCATGTCATATCAAAAACCAAGCCATGAGGTCGAAGGAATTGTCCGTAGAGCTCCCAGACAGGATTGGGTCGAGGCACAGATCTGGGGAAGGGTACTAAAACTTTTCTGCAGCATTGAAGGTCACCAAGAACACAGTGGCCTCCATCCTTCTTAAATGGAAGACGTTTGGAACCACCAAGACCTAGAGCTGGCCGCCCGGCCAAGCTGTGCAATCAATGGAGAAGGGCCTTCTTGGTCAGGGAGGTGACCAAGAACCCGATGGACACTCTTACAGAGCTCTAGAGTTCCTCTGTGGAAATGGGAGAACCTTCCAGAAGGACAACCATCTCCACCAATCAGCCCTTTTATAGTTATATTTGAAATGACTGTACAACCATCAATATAAATTGTTAGATCCAACAGCAAATCTCTTTGTTTCTTGTGACCTAGAACTAGCATCTCTGTTTTGTCCGAGTTTAAAAGTAAAACATTTTCCGCCATCCACTTCCTTATGTCTGAAACACAGGCTTCCTGAGTAGGCAATTTTTTGGGGCTTCACCATGTTTCATCGAAATGTACAGCTGTGTGTCATCCGCATAGCAGTGAAAGTTGACATTGTGTTTTCAAATGACATCCCCAAGAGGTAGAATATATAGTGAAAACAGTAGTGGTCCTAAAACGGAACCTTGAGGAATGCCGAAACGTACAATTGATTTGTTAGAGGACATACCATCCACAGAGACTAACTGATATCTTTCCGACAGATAAGATCTAAACCAGGCACGAACTTGTCCGTGTAGACTAATTAGGGTTTCTAATCTCTCCAAAAGAATGTGGTGATCGATGGTCTCAAAAGCAGCACTAAGTTCTAGAAGCACGAGAACAGTTGCAGAGCCTTGGTCTGACGCCATTAAAAGGTAATTTACCACCTTCATGAGTGTAATCTCAGTGCTGTGATGGGGTCTAAAACCAGACTGAAACATTTCGTATACATTATTTGTCTTCAGGAAGGCAGTGAGCTGCTATTTTTATTGAGAGGAATGGGAGATTCAATATAGGCCGATTTAGTTTTTTTTTCTGTGTCAAGGTTTGGCTTTTTCAAGAGAGACTTTATTAATGTCACTTTTAGTGAGTTTGGTACACATGGATAGGGAGCCATTTATTAAGGTAAACATAGGAAGGCCAAGCACAGGATGTAGCTCTTTCAGTAGTTTAGTTTGAATAGGGTCCAGTATGCAGCTTGAGCGTTTAGAGTCCATGACTATTTTCAGGAAAGTGTCAAGAGATACAGTATTATAAAACTTGAGTGTCTCCATTGAACCTAGGTCCTGGCAGTTCTGTGCAGACTCAGGACAACTGAGTTTAGGAGAAATATGCAGGGTCAAAGAGGAGTCCGTAATTTGCTTTCTAATGATCATGATCTTTTCATCAAAGAAGGTCATGAATTCATCACTGCTGACTTGAAAGCCATCCTCTCTTGTTGAATGCTGCATTTTAGTTAGCTTTGCGACAGTATCTAAAATACATTTTTGGAATGTTCTTATTCTCCTCAATTAGGTTGGAAAAATATGATGATCGAGTAGCAGTGAGGGCTCTTCGATATTGCACGGTACTGTCTTTCCAAGCTAGTCGGGAGACTTCCAGTTTGGTGGAGCGCCATTTCCGTTCCAATTTTCTGGAAGCTTGCTTCAGGGCTCGGGTATCTTCTATATACCAGGGAGCAAATTTCTTGTGTCAAATGTTTTTTGTTTTTTGGGGTGCAAGTGCGTCTAGGGTATTACGCAAGGTAAAATGTAGATCCTCAGTTAGGTGGTTAACCGATTGTTGTACTCCGACATCTTTGGGTAGGTGGAGGGAGTCTGGAAGGGCATCTAGGAATCTTAGGGTTGTCTGAGAATTTATTGCACTGCTTTTGATGATCCTTGGTTGGAGTTGTTGCGATTGCAAACGTAATAAGAGGGTGGTCCGATAGTCTAGTATTATGAGGAAAAACATTTAAATGCACAATATTTATTCCACGGGACAAAACGAGTCGATGATGGCTCCGGAAGCCTTTTGGAGGGGGTCTGTGGACTTTCCCAGGTGAATATTAAAGTCACCAAAAATGTCAATATTATCAGCCATGACTACAAGGTCCGATAGGAATTCAGGGAACTCGGTGAGGAACGCTGAATATGGCCTAGGATGCCGGTAAACAGTAGCTGTAAAAAGTGATTGAGTAGGCTGCATAGACTTCATGACTAGAAGCTCAAAAGAAGGAAACGCAATAAAAATGTATTACATTTTAATTTGCTTTCGTAAATGTTAGCAACACCTCCACCTTTGCGGGATGCGAGGTTGATATGGTCACTAGAGTGTAACCAGGAGGAGAGGCCTCATTTAACACAGTAAATGACCCCGCCCTGTGCAACTGGGTCCTGGACTTCCTGACGGGCCGCCCCGAGGGGGTGAGGGTAGGAAACATCTCCACCCTGCTGATCCTCAACACTAGGGCCCCACAAGGGTGCGTTCTCAGCCCTCTCCTGTACTCCCTGTTCGCCCATGACTGCGTGGCCATGCACGCCTCCAACTCAATCATCAAGTTTGCAGACGACACTACAGTGGTAGGCTTGATTACCAACAATGACGAGGAGGTGAAGGCCCTCGGAATGTGGTGTCAGGAAAATAACCTCTCACTCAACATCAACAAAATAAAGGAGATGATCGTGGACTTCAGGAAACAGCAGAGGGAGCACCCCCCTATCCACATCAACGGGACAGTAGAGGAGAAGTTCCTCTGCGTACACATCACGGACAAACTGAAATGGTCCACCCACACAGACAGCGCGGTGAAGAAGGCGCCACAGCGCCTATTCAACCTCAGGAGGCTGAAGAAATTTGGCTTGTCACCACAAACACTCACAAACTTTTACAGATGCACAATCGAGAGCATCCTGTCGAGCTGTATCACCGCCTGGTACGGCAACTGCTCCGCCCACAACCGTAAGGCTCTCCAGAGGGTAGTGAGGTCTGCACAACGCATCACCGGGGGTAAACTACCTGCCCTCCAGGACACCTACACCACCTGTCACATGAAGGCCAAAAAGATCATCAAGGACAACGACCACCTGAGCCACTGCCTGTTCACCCTGCTATCATCCAGAAGGCGAGGTCAGTACAGGTGCATCAAAGCTGGGACCGAGAGACTGAAAAACAGCTTCTATCTCAAGGCCATCAGACTGTTAAACAGCCATCACTAACATTGAGTGGCTGCTGCCAACATACTGACTCAAATCTCTAGCCACTTTAATAATTAAAATTGGATGTAATAAATGTATCACTAGCCACTTTAAACAATGCCACTTTATATAATGTTTACATACCCTACATTACTCATATCATATGTATATACTGTACTCTATACCATCTACTGCATCTTGCCTATGCCGTTCGGCCATCGCTCATCCATATATTTATATGTACATATTCTTATTCATTCCTTTACACTTGTGTGTATAAGGTAGTTGTTGTGGAATTGTTAGATTACTTGTTAGATATTACTGCATGGTCGCAACTAGAAGCACAAGCATTTCGCTACACTCGCATTAACATCTGCTAACCATGTGTATGTGACCAATACCATTTGATTGGATTTGAAATGAATCAGGGTTGAGCCATGTTTTAGTCAGGCCAATCACATCAAGAATACGATCAGTGATTAGTTAATTGACTATGGCTGTCTTGGAAGTGAGGGATCTAAAATTAAGTAGCCCTATTTTGAGATGTGAGATATCACTATCTCTTTAAATGTTTATTTTATTTTATTTCACCTTTATTTAACCAGGTAGGCAAGTTGAGAACAAGTTCTCATTTACAACTGCGACCTGGCCAAGATAAAGCAAAGCAGTTCGACACAAGCAACAACTCAGTTACACATGGAGTAAACAAACATACAGTCAATATTACAGTAGAAAAACAAATCTATATACAATGTGTGCAAATGAGGTAAGATAAGGAACGTAAGGCAATAAATAGGCCATGGTGGCGAAGTAATTACAATATAGCAATTAAACACTGGAATGGTAGATGTGCAGTAGATGAATGTGCAAAGTAGAAGTACTGGGGTGCAAAGGAGCAAGATAAATGAATAAATACGGTAGGGGATGAGGTAGTTGGTTGGGCTATTTACAGATGGGCTATGTACAGGTGCAGTGATCTGTGAGCTGCTCTGACAGCTGGTGCTTAAAGCTAGTGAGGGAGATAAGTGTCTCCAGTTTCAGTGATTTTTGTAGTTCGTTCCAGTCATTGGCAGCAGAGAACCGGAAGGAAAGGTGGTCAAAGGAGGAATTGGCTTTGGGGGTGACCAGTGAGATATACCTGCTGGAGCGCGTGCTATGGGTGGGTGCTGCTATGGTTACCAGCGAGCTGAGATAAGGCGGGGCTTTACCTAGCAGGGACTTGTAGATGACCTGGAGCCAGTGGGTCTGGTGACAAGTATGTAGCGAGGGCCAGCCGACTAGAGCATACAGATCGCAGTGGTGGGTGGTATAAGGGGCTTTGGTGACAAAACGGATGGCACTGCGATAGACTGCATCCAGTTTGCTGGGTAGAGTATGTTTTGAAGCTGTTTTGTAGATGTCATCGCCGAAGTCGAGGATCGGTAGGATAGTCAGTTTTACTAGGGAAGTTTGGCGGTGTGAGTGATGGAGGCTTTGTCAATAATGACAGGAATGGAGGTCTTTATTCCAGTGAGATTGCTAAGGGGAACACCGCCATGTTTTTTTTTGCTCAACCTAGATCGAGGCACAAACTCTCTCTCAATGGGGATAGCTGAACTGACTACCCTGACTGTGCTAGTGGCAGACTCCGCTAAGCTGGCAGGCTAGCTAACAGCCTATGTCATTGTGGAGCCAAAGGAGTTAGAGCCCTGTCTTTGTCGATAGATAAGATGAGAGCACCCCCCCAGCTAGGATGGAGTCCGTCACTCCTCAGCAGGCTTGGTCCTGTGTGTGGGTGAGTCCCAGAAAAAGGGCCAATTGTCTACGAATTCTATCTTTTGGGAGGAGCAGAAAACAGTTTTCAACCAGCGATTGAGTTGTGAGACTCTGCTGTAGAGCTCATCACTCCCCCTAACTGGGAGGGGTGCAGAGACAACTTGATGCGACACATCTTTATAGCTAATTTACACACTGAAGCTGTTTTGCGCTTGGTGACCTCTGACTGTTTCATCCTAACATTGTTGGTACTGACGTGGATAACAATATCCCTATTCTCTCTATACTCGCCAGTTTTAGCCTCAGCCAGCACCATCTTCAGATTAGCCTTAATGTCGGTAGCCCTGCCCCCTGGTAACAGTGTATGATCACTGGATGATTCTTTTTAAGTCAAATATTGCGGGGGAATGGAGTCGCCAATGACTAGGGTTTTCAATTTGTCAGAGCTAATGGTGGGAGACTTCGGCGGCTCAGACCCAGTAACGGGAGGAGAGAACTGAGAAAGCTTGGCCTCTGACTCCGACTCGTTGCTAAATAGGGAGAACTGGTTGAACGTTTCTGTCAGCTGAATGAGTGACACTGGTTGAGCATGCCGACAGCATTTCTTTCCAGAAGCCTTGAGAAAATTGTCTGGCTGCGGGGACTGTGCGGGGGGATTTGTACTGCTATCTGTACATACTGGTGGCACAAACACTGTTTTATCCTTTCCTACACTTAAATTCCCCTTGCCTAACGATTGCATCTGAAGCTGTGCTTGCACAACGACTATCCTCACCATAAGGTGATAGTTCTCCTGTATATTATGAGTACAGCGACTGCAATTGAATGGCATAATGTTCATTTTAATACTTAGCTTTTTCGGCTGGTGGAGGTCCTGTAGAACCATGTCCAGTTAAAGCGTCCGGCGTGAAAAAGTTGAATCAAAAAGGTAAAAACCATTTTTTTTTTGTTGCAAATAGCCAAGTAGCACAGCAACACAGAGACAAGTCCGGAAGTTGAGGTTGGAGGTCAAATTTCTGCCCTGCTAGAGCTTCCTCGGTCAACTGTAAGTGCTGTTATTGTGAAGTGGAAACGTCTAGGTTTGGGATAGTTTTATTGAAGAGAAATCTTAACTCTTCCAATCATACTATCACATTCTAAATTCTATGCTTCTAACTTTGTGGCAACAGTTTGGGGAAGGCATGACAATGCCCCCATGCACAAAGAGAAGTCCATACAGAAAGGGTTTGTTGAGATCGGAGTGGAAGAACTTGACTGGCCTGCACAGAGCCCTGACCTCAACCCCATCAAACACCTTTGGGATGAATTGGAACGCTGACTGCGAGCCAGGCCTAATTGCCCAACATTAGTGCCCGACCTCACTAATGCTCTTTTGGCTGAATGGAAGCCAGTCCCCGCAGCAATATTCCAACGTCTAGTAGAAAGCCTTCCCAGAAGAGTGGAGGCTGTTATAGCAGCAAAAGGGGGACCAACTCCATATCAATGGCCATGATTTTGGATTGAGATGTTCGACTAGCAGGTGTCCACATACCTTTGGTCATGTAGTGTATAATTAACTGCAAATACGACAGTATACTACAGTCCGTAAAAACACTATAGTGATTACTATAGCGTGTATACATATAGCATTACTACAGTATTTAGACCATAGTATATATAGTACTTTTTTATGTTCTGTCTGTGTGTGTGTTCGCGTCTCATACTCTTTGTCCTAGTCTTCACCAAGTAGCTCCTCATCAAAAGCATCTTCCTACAAGAAGTCCATGACCTCTTGGTCCTCCTCATTCTTAAAGCCTTCCTCACCGATGACCCTTTTAGCACATAATGAATGGAAGGGAATTGCGTAGCTACAAGTTATCAACCTGTTGGCAAGGTGTCAAAGTTACATTTTATAATTGTAAGGTTTTCACTCCCACATTTGAGAAAATGTAACATAAATTCATATCTGATAGTCCATAACTGAAATAATATGATAATGTATACCTGTAGCAAAGTCGAACCAGCTAGACTTCCAGCTTTCATGAGTCGTATGATCCATCATAAGGGTTAGACATTAATTATTGCGTTCAACAGCCAGAAGGATCATATCACAGATACACATACACCTAATGAGATGATGATAATAATAATAGCTACCCTCTCTCTTTCTTCTGGCTGGTAGGCTTGTAGCTACATATCCAATCACAAGCCAGTTCATTTTAGCTATATCACCTAATGACATCTCTTCAAGTTGTCAATTTGACCATTCTATTTAAAGAAAAGACAAATACAGTGTTGAACAACAGTCAACAGGCTGCTAAAGTAGGCAAGTAATTAGTAGGAAACAACTTTGCCATCATTATCATGTTGTAAAAATGTACTTTAGAGAGATGGCAATTGCCATAGCTAGAAAAGTGAGTAAAAAATAGCTAGCTATTAATGTGACGATTCATTTTTATTCTCTGAATAGCATATTGTTAGAATTAACTGAATTCCATCTGGTTTTTGGGACAGACATGAATGCTGTTTTGGACATGTGGGACAAATCTAATAAGACCAAGTACAATCCACAAGAAACCAAAGCTCTCCAGCATATACTCTTTGATTACAACCTCATTGATGCCTGGCGAGCACTATGGCAAAAGAGTACACTTTCTACTCAAACAGGCATAACTCCTTCTCACGAATCGATTTCATGCTATTATGTGCACGTCTATTTTCTTTAGTCAAGGAAATAGAAATTCAACATAATATGAGCTTGTCTGACCACGCTTATTACTGCTAACTTCAAATGTCTAAATCTCCTAAAAGAGACACAACATTTCATTACTACAAAATCCTAAGCAATCTCAAATTGAACTAAATTAATTCATAATGATCAATAAAAATTCAGTAGATGACCCCCTGGATCCTATGGGATACCACCAAACGGTTTATATAAAAAAAGAAATGTCACTGAATTTGCATCTGGGTTGAATAGATCACAATTAAAGAAGATATCAGAATTGGAAATGTTGTTAACTGTGTTAAAGCCTTCTCATCGAACACTCTTTTCAGACCTGCTAGCTATTACTCTTTCCAAAGTCAAGACAGAACTTAATTTGTTGTTAAGATAGAGAGCAGAATTTGCCATCCATCAAATAAGACTCTACCATTACTTCCATGGTAATCATCCCAGCCGTTTACTGGCCAACAAGCTATGCAGTAATGATCAATTAGCTGATATAGCAACTATTGAATCTGAAACAGGGGGAATTTACTATCAGAACCCAAGTTAATCAAAGATGCTCTTGCTTCTATAAAGAACTGTACACCTCTGATTGTAAATCCACACCAAGCCAGACTAAGTCCTTTCTAAAATAATTTGGAACTTCTCTTCTCTCAACAGAGGAAGCCACCTCGCCGGGAGCCCAAATCTCTCTCAATGAACTCAAAAGGGCATTGGATAGCATGAATAAAGGCAAATCTGGGTAGTCAAGGTAATTGAGGTTATATGTACATGTAGATAGGGGTAAAGTGACTATGCATAGATAATAAACAGAGTAGCAGCAGCGTATGTGAAAAGTGTGAAGGAATATGAGTGTGTGTGGCGTCAATATTTGTGTGTCGCTACCCAGACTATTCACATTGACCCCCTTTTTTACGCTGCTGCTACTCGCTGTTTATTATTTATGCATAGTCACTTTACACCTATCTACATGTACATATTACCTCAATTACCTCAACTAACCTGTACCCCTGCACATTGACTCTGTACCAGTATCTCCTGTATATAGCATCGTTATTGTTATTTAGTGTTACTTTTTTAAACTTAAGTACATTTTTTTATTTTATTTTTGCAACTTTTTTCTTACTTCAAATAAAACTGCATTGTTGGTTAAGGGCTTGTAAGTAAGCATTTCACGGTAAGTTCTACACCTATTGTATTCGGGGCACGTGACAAATATTGCAAGAATATGCAAGCATGTTTTCATTTGGGAGAGATGTGAATACAGCACAATTTTTTTTTTTATTAAAAAAAGGTAAGGACACCCAGTGTTCTTTGATAAACACAGACAATAAACAGTTTTCCAAAATGTTGTCGTCCCATCTCGAGACTTACCCAAATTGATCCACACGGACCAAAGCGGATTGTTAAAAAGCGTTTCTCCTCAAATAACCTCCGTTGACTATTACATATCTTAGATACTTAATCAGAAACGACAGCTCCTTGTGCTGTTGTTTTATCTCTCGATGCAGAAAAAGCTTTTGATTTGCTAGTATGGTCATATCTCTGGTCTTTCTTGGAACCTATGGGAATTAGTTCCAATTTAATTAATATGATTAAAATACTATATGCCAATACCTCATAGTTTTAACAGGAAATATCTGCTCTGTTTCATTCAGAATCACTAGAAGCAGGAGAAAAGGCGATCCAATTTCGCCTCTGCTATTCTTATTATCCATGGAACCCCTGGCCCAGGCAATTTGTCAATTGAAGGACAAAATGCTAATTTCACTCAAATCTACTGATCACTTCATCTCATTATACTCAGACGATATTTTGCTATATGTAGGCAATGCATCTCAATCGCTCCTAAACACATTAAAGAGCATAAATAAATTCCACTAAATATCAAGTTATAAGGGGTGGCAGGTAGCCTAGTGGTTAGAGCATTGGTTCTGTAACTGAAAGGTTGCTGGATTGAATCCCTGAGCTGACAAGGTAAAAATATGTAGTTCTACCCCTGAACAAGGCAGTTAACCCACTGTTCCCCAGTAGGCTGTCATTGTAAGTAAGAATTTGTTCTTAACTGACTTGCCTAGTTAAATAAAGGTTCAATAAAATGAATCTAACAAAATCAGCCCTACTGCCTCTCAAGACCCTGATGGAGAACTCCATCTACTTATGAAATCCCAATTAAAATATTTGGGCTTAGATAGATATAGTTCCTTCTTTAGATAAAACCATTGCCAGAAACTTTAACAGAACTGTAAATTCAGTCTGACCTCCCAATTGCTTTAACTGGCAGAATATCTATTGTCAAAATGTAAATATTGCTAAGGCTGAGTTTCTGAAGTTCAATGCTTCCCATGGTTCCCCCTTCTGGCTATTGTGAAAAAAATCATAGTGTGGTTTAAAAATGTAAATGGCAGGGTAAACAAACCTGGATAAAATTACCAAATTTACAAAGAGGGAAAAATGTAGGACTATCAGTACCAAACTTTTAAATTGTATTTCCAGGCACTAGCATTTCACCCCATCCTAAATTTGTAATGGAATGTTGTCCGATGCAAAGTGTGCTGTGCAAGAGATTTGACTGCACTTCTCTGACAGTTGATTATGAAAAATAAATTGCAGCCAAATCAGACAAAGTGATTGTTCGGATGGAATACAGAGCAAATGCATCCATACTGCACAAGTTCTAACAGTCAGTATCTGGATAATATGTGTGAAATGCTTGATAATGTACAGTACCAGTCAAAAGTTTGGACACACCTACTCATTCAAAGGCTTTTCTTTATTTAGACTATTTTCTACATTGTAGAAGAATAGTGAAGACATCAAAACTATGAAATAACACATGGAATCATGTAGTAACCAAAAAAGTGTTATATATATTTTATATTTGAGATTCTTCAAAGTAGCCACACTTTGCCTTGATGACAGCTTTGCACACTCTTGGCATTCTCTCAACTAGCTTTATGAGGAATGCTTTTCCAACAGTCTTGAAGGAGTCCCCACATATACTGAGCACTTGTTGGCTGCCTTTCCTTCATTCTGCGGTCCAACTCATCCCAAACCATCTCAATTGAGTTGAGGTCGGGTGATTGTGGAGGCCAGGTCATCTGATGCAGCACTCCATCACTCTCGTTCTTGGTCAAATAGCCCTTACACAGCCTGGAGGTGTGTTTTGGGTCATTGTCCTGTTGAAGAACAAATGATATTCCCACTAAGCGCAACCCAGATAGAATGGCGTATCACTGCAGGATGCTGTGGTAGCCATGCTGGTTAAGTATGCCTTGAATTCAAAATAAATCATAGACCATGTCACCAGCAAAGCACCATCACACCTCCTCTTCCATGCTTCCCGTGGCAACCACACATGCGTAGATGATCCGTTCACCTACTCTGCGTCTCACAAAGACACAGCGGTTGGAACCAAAAATCTCAAATTTGGACTCATCAGACCAAAGGACATATTTCCAATGGTCAAATGTCCATTGCTCGTGTTTCTTGGCCCAAGCAAGTCTTTTCTTCTTATTGGTGTCCTTTAATAGTGGTTTCTTTGCAGCATTTTGACCACGAAGGCCTGATTCATGCAGTGTCCTCTGAACAGTTGATGTAGAGATGTTTGTTTCTTGAACTCATTAACTTATCCTCTGCAGCAGAGGCGCTGACCGTAAGGCGCTACAGAGGGTAGTACATCACTGGGGCCAAGCTTCCTGCCATCCAGGACCTACAGTGGGGCAAAAAAAGTATTTAGTCAGCCACCAATTGTGCAAGTTCTCTCACTTAAAAAGATGAGAGAGGCCTGTAATTTTCATCATAGGTACACTTCAACTATGACAGACAAAATGAGGGAAAAAAAAATTTAATGAAGGATTTTTAATGAATTTATTTGCAAATTATGGTGGAAAATAAGTATTTGGTCACATACAAACAAGCAAGATTTCTGGCTCTCACAGACCTGTAACTTCTTCTTTTAAGAGGCTCCTCTGTCCTCCACTCGTTACCTGTATTAATGGCACCTGTTTGAACTTGTTATCAGTATAGAAGACACCTGTCCACAACCTCAAACAGTCACACTCCAAACTCCACTATGGCCAAGACCAAAGAGCTGTCAAAGGACACCAGAAACAAAATTGTAGACCTGCACCAGGTTGGGAAGACTGAATCTGCAATAGGTAAGCAGCTTGGTTTGAAGAAATCAACTGTGGGAGCAATTATTAGGAAATGGAAGACATACAAGACCACTGATAATCTTCCTCGATCTGGGGCTCCACGCAAGATCTCACCCCGTGGGGTCAAAATGATCACAAGAACGGTGAGCAAAAATCCCATAACCACACGGGGGGACTTAGTGAATGACCTGCAGAGAGCTGGGACCAAAGTAACAAAGCCTACCATCAGTAACACACTACGCCGCCAGGGACTCAAATCCTGCAGTGCCAGACGTGTCCCCCTGCTTAAGCCAGTACATGTTCAGGCCCGTCTGAAGTTTGCTAGAGAGCATTTGGATGATCCAGATGAGGATTGGGAGAATGTCATATGGTCAGATGAAACCAAAATAGAACTTTTTGGTAAAAACTCAACTCGTCGTGTTTGGAGGACAAAGAATGCTGAGTTGCATCCAAAGAACACCATACCTACTGTGAAGCATGGGGGTGGAAACATCATGCTTTGGGGCTGTTTTTCTGCAAAGGGACTAGGACGACTGATCTGTGTAAAGGAAAGAATGAATGGGGCCATGTATCGTGAGATTTTGAGTGAAAACCTCCTTCCATCAGCAAGGGCATTGAAGATGAAACGTGGCTGGGTCTTTCAGCATGACAATGATCCCAAACACACCGCCCGGGCAACGAAGGAGTGGCTTCGTAAGAAGCATTTCAAGGTCCTGGAGTGGCCTAGCCAGTCTCCAGATCTCAACCCCATAGAAAATCTTTGGAGGGAGTTGAAAGTCCGTGTTGCCCAGCGACAGCCCCAAAACATCACTGCTCTAGAGGAGATCTGCATGGAGGAATGGGCCAAAATACCAGCAACAGTGTGTGAAAACCTTGTGAAGACTTACAGAAAACGTTTGACCTCTGTCATTGCCAACAAAGGGTATATAACAAAGTATTGAGATAAACTTTTGTTATTGACCAAATACTTATTTTCCACCATAATTTGCAAATAAATACATTAAAAATCCTACAATGTGATTTTCTGGATTTCTTTTTTCTCATTTCGTCTGTCATAGTTGAAGTGTACCTATGATGAAAATTATAGGCCTCATCTTTTTAAGTTGGAGAACTTGCACAATTGGTGGCTGACTAAATACTTTTTTTGCCCCACTGTATATAATAGGCGGTGTGAGAGGAAAGCCCATACAATTGTCAGAGACTCCAGTCACCCAAGTCATAGACTGTTTTCTCTGCTACCACACTGTAAGCGGTACTGGAGCACCAAGGCTAGGACCAAAAGGCTCTTTAACAGCTTCTACCCCCAAGCCATAAGACTGCTGAACGATTAATCAAATGGCCACCAGACTATTTACATTGACACCCCCCCCTCCATTTGATTTGTACACTGCTGCTACTCACTGTTTTTTATCTATGCATAGTCACTTCACCCCAACCTACATGTACAAATTACCTCAACTAACCTGTACCCCCGCACACTGACTCGGTACCGGTACCCCCTGTATATAGCTTTGTTATGTTATTGTGTTGTATTTAATAATTTTTTACTTTCCTTTATTTGGTAAATATTTTCTTAACTCTTCTTGAACTGCACTGTTGGTTAGGGGCTTGTAAGTAAGCATTTCACAGTAAGGTCTACACTTATATTCGGCGCGTGTGACAAATAAAGTTTGATTTGATTTGAACTCTGGGTCTTCCTTTCCTGTGGCGGTCCTCATAAGAGACAGTTTCCATATTAGCTCTTGATGGTTTTTGCTACTACACTTGAAGAAACTTCTTTAAATTTTCCGCATTGACTGACCTTCATGTCTTAAAGTAATGATGGACTGTCATTTCTCTTTGCATATTTGAGCTGTTTTTGCCGTAATATGGACTTGGTCTTTTACCAAATATGGCTTTCTTCTGTATACCACCCCTACCTTGTCACAACACAACTGATTGGTTCAAACGCATTAAGAAGGAACGAAATTCCACAAATTAACTTTTAACAAGGCACACCTGTTAATCGAAATGCATTCCAGATGAAGCTGGTTGAGAGAATGCCAAGAGTGTGCAAAGCTGTCATCAAGGCAAAGGGCGGCTACTTTGAAGAATCTGAAATATAAAATATTTTTTGATTTGTTTAACACTTTTTTGGTTGCTACATGATTCCATATGTGTTATTTCATAGTTTTGATGTCTTGACTATTATTCTACAATGTAGAAAATAGTGAAAATAAAGAAAAACCCTGGAGTAGGTGTGTCTAAACTTTTGACTGATGCTGTGTATCCACGCAGATATGTGGCTTGTATTATTAGCTTCCTAACACTTTCACTGGCCCTCCTACAATCACTCATGCCTTATCCCCACTATCTGACTCACACTACTGGAGATCTAAATCCTTCTCCTATTACCACTACCACATTAGACTTATAGATTTTACTATCTCCTCTGCAACTGGTGTTGCTCAAACAAAGGGTAGAGTACTCTGTAGTATTCCTTGGAATGAAGGCAGGGTGTCTCCCTGCTCCTTTCACTGAAGCATGGGCAGATTTACTCAGATGAACAAACACTGGCAGGAATCTGTAACTTCTGTTCTACAGTGCATTCAGAAGGTATTCGGACCCCATGACTTTTCACATTTCACACGACAGCCTTATTCTAAAATTTATTAAATAGGTTTTTTTTCTCATCAAACTACACACAATACCCCATAATGTCAAAGCAAAAACAGGTTCAGTAAAAATGAAAAACAGATATAAGTATACATACCCTTTACTCAGTACTTTGTTGAAGCACCTTTGCCGCCCCCGTATGTCGCTATAAGCTTGGCACACTTGTATTTGGCGAGTTTCTCCCATTCTTCTCTGCAGATCCTCTGTCGTGACGTGACTTTCATTAATGTGATGACTGTTATTTATCTAATAATTACCTGTTTAATTGTTACCAGATTAAATTAATCATGTAACAATTAACTCATTAGGAATTTGCGCCACCATGGAATAAGTTGTTTAACGAGTTACCTTCTCCCGAATTAAACTCAAGAATATATATATAAGTTATATATCGATAACAGTCACTTATTATTCATTACCTCATATCAGTCTCATTCTGATATCAGCCTCATATCAGTCTCACTTCAGTCTCACTTCTTGAATCTGCACAAACCCGAGTCTTACTGATCATTTCGTACCACACAAATTGATTTGATTATTTATTTACTAACAAACTAAATGATAACACAAGATACACACACGGTATAGGTTATTGATTAGAAACTTAATACGATGAAAACAGTGTAGTCGATGATGATTTGAAGAGAATAACTGGATGGTCCTACTTAAATTCACTTTCTTAGATACAGTACTTAGAACATCTACTCAACCGTAACATAGATTGTTAGAGGCTACTTGGTCTTCTTCAACTCGTGTTGATTTCCAGGGTCGTGACCAATGGAGACCTAGTTGTAGCTTGTGGTCCTTCTAGTCTGGTATGTTAATTCTTAACTCTGTCTTTTATACACTTAGGTAAAAAGGGGTGTTTCCGTCATACTGACACGCTCTCTGAGCACCCTCGGGCGTGGCTAGTTACTGGGCAAAACATCATCAAAACTATGATCTCGTTAGAACATTTAAATCAAATTCCTTTCAAATTCCTATCTTTTTTTTTTCAATATATTTATTGGCATTTCTTTTTTTTTTTTTACAATTTAACAATCACCAAGATATGACACAGATAATGCCCCGTTATTCCTTCCATCTACACAAGACATCATGCTACATGGGGGCACATCATACAAAACCCTTCCCTCCCCAACACAGGAACACCCCCCTCCCTCCCCCGGTATTAGCTTCACTGATTGACAAAAAAAATAATAATAATAACAGAATGACACATTCAATGTTAGAAAATAAATTATTCAACACAAAAACAAATAATAATACAGTCATGAAGAAAGTAATAATGAGGCAGCTAAGGTGACGTCTCTAGAAACTGCTGAAAGTCCCCCCCCAGACATCAGTAAATTCAAAGGGTTTATTACGTAAATTGTATGTTATTTTTTCAGATGGAATATAGGAAGATAGTTCTTTTAGCCACATCTGCTTGCTTGGTGGAGTGACACTCTTCCATATAATAGCTGTGCATTTATTGGCTGCAATGACTGCCAATTTAATGAATCTGGTTTTGCTACAAATATTAACTGGTAGAACAGAATCATCTCCAAGAAGAATAAGGGAAGGATCTAGTGGTACCGTCATATTAGTGACCTGTGATAAGATCTGAATAATGTCTTTCCAATAATTGCTTAGTTCAGGGCAGGACAAAAACATATGCATAAGTGTGCCCACTCCCGTTTTACACCTTGGGCAACATTTTGAGTATTTAGAATTGATCTTGTACAGTCTCTCTGGTGTAAAGTAGACCCTATGTAAAATATTGAATTGCATCAACTTATGCCTTGTGTTAAATGAAAGACGCTGAGCATCTAAAAAGAGCTTTCCCCATTTCTCATCCTCAAAAATGAGACCAAGGTCATCATGCCACTTCATGCACACTTTCAGAACTTCATCGTTCCCCAACAGAGCTTAAAGACCAGAGTACATGTAGGAAATGAAACCTTTTACCCCTTTCCTTTCCAGCCACAGTTTATCTGTTTTAGGTTTACTCATGGGCTGAATCCTCCCTCCCTGCTGAGTGGCAATATAATGCCTAACCTGTAGGTACTTGAAGAAATGAGTTTGAGGTATCTGAAAATGAGATGCCAGTTGTTGAAAAGATAGTAGTTCACCTTCTCTGTAGAGATTACCAAATGTTTTAATTCCTTTGTTGAACCAAGAAAATGTAATACCATCTCTCAGGGCTTTGGGTAAGATGGGGCTATTATAGAAAGGTGTTTGTTCATATATAGATTTAAGCCCTTCTGTTTGTTTACAGACTTCAATCCATATATTTAAAGTGTTTTTAATGAAAGGGTTGTTTATGAGACCTAGCAAAGCTTTAGGTGGGCTAATATAAGGTATAGATGCCAATGTAGCAGGGTCAGACACTCCTCCTCTATCTGTCTCCCAAGAGGGTGAACTTGTTGTTGTATCTTGCCATACCCACACAGCCTTTAACTGAGATGCCCAGTAATACAGCTGGAAATCAGGTAGAGTAAGTCCTCCTTCTGAGTATTGCATAAAGTTGAGAGTTTCACTCTGGGGGGTTTCCCTTTCCACAGAAATGAAGAAACCTTCCGATTAAGTTGTTTGAAAATAACTTTGGGAATAGGAAAGGGCAAGGTTTGAAAAAGGTACAAGAATTTTGGTAATATATTCATCTTTACACAATTGACCCGCCCAATAAGAGAAATTGGTAAATCCCGCCATCTATCCAATTCTTCCCCAACCTTTTTAAGAAGTGGAGTATAGTTCAGTTGATATGTCTTACTAATTTCGAAAGGAATTTGCAATCCAAGATATGTCATTTTCTGAGGTTTCCAAGTAAACGGCTGGTCTAAGATTGGGTTCTGCATAGCTGCCCTGTTAAAAGGCATAATTATACTCTTCGATAGGTTTATTTTATATCCTGAAAAGGTCCCATATTCTTTCAAGATGTCAACTAATGTTCGGAGTGAAATTTCTGGTTTAGTGAGGTAAAGCAAAATGTCATCGGCATATAGCGAGACCAGATGTTCACGCCGACCTATACGAACACCATGGATGGATGGATGAGACCTAAAAGCTTCTGCCAGTGGCTCGATGGCCAAAGAAAAAAGGAGCGGACTAACGGGACAACCCTGTCTTGTGCCACGTGATAGGGAAAACTGTGAGGAGATGTTTCCATTGGTCAGGATCTGAGCTATCGGACATTTGTACAGTAGTCTAATCAGACCAACATACTTAGGTCCAATATTCATCCTCTGTAAAACTTCAAACAGGTAGTTCCATTCTATGCGGTCAAAAGCTTTTTCAAGTCCGGAAGAACCCTATCCAGTGTAAGAGCTATGAGTTTCGAAAGAATCTTATATGAAGTGTTCAATAGAGATATTGGTCTATACGACCCACAAAGCAGAGGATCTTTCCCAGGTTTTAACAAAACTGTGATCAGTGCCTGTTCAAGTGTGTCTGGGAGCTTTTCTGACTCTATGGCATAATTAAACATACTGCAAAGAGGCTCAATTAGTTTGGGTAGAAAGGATCGATAGAATTCAATAGGGAATCCGTCTAACCCTGGTGATTTTCCCCCAGCAGTGTTGAAAATGGATTCCCTAATTTCCTCTGATGTAATCTCTTTCTCCAAGTGCTCTCTATCCTCATCAGTTAAAGTTTGTAAATTGAGTTTGTTCAAAAACTCATGCATTGTGGCAGGGGCATCCCCTTCAGACTTGTACAATGTTTCATAAAACTCCCTAGACTATATTAATTTCCTCAGGACTGTGAACAACTGAGTTATTGGGTAGCTTAATAGAGCTAATAACTCTACTAGCATCCTCTCGTCTTATCTGCCAAGCAAGCAACTTTCCTGCTTTATCTCCATGTTCGTAGTAGTTTTGTTTTGTTCTCCTAAGAGCATTTTCCGCTTTATGGGTCGTCAGGGTGTTATATTCCAGTCGCTTTGAGTCTAATTTTTGTAGAGTTGAGTCGTCAAATGTTACACTATGTTCATTTTCCAGATCTCTAATTTCATTCTCCAACGAATCTACTTGAGCCTTATACATCTTACGAGCACCTGAACTAAAGGATATGATTTGCCCCCTCAGATATGCAAGGAGAGCTTCCCATAAAATTAGGGGGGAGGCAGAGTTGTTATTGGCGCTAACAAATATGTCTATATGAGTGTTCAAAAATTTTACAAATGTGGGATTATTTAGTAAGTATGTGCCAAATCTCCATCTTCTTGATGGTAGTTGTGCTCTACTGACCGGTACTGAAGCCAGCAGGGCAGAATGATCTGATATACATCTTGGTAAGTACTTGCACCCCCGTAGTTAAACTTCCCTTGGCTGTCAATTCTAGAATAACTGTTATGGACAGGGGAGTAAAATGAGTATTCTTTAACCTTTTGGTTGTGAAATCTCCATAAGTCTACAAGTCCAAAGTGTTTCATTTCTGCTTTTAACGTTTTAGCTGCCTGTGTGAGGTTGATACTATTAGAGGAAGATCTATCATTGGAAGGGTCCAGTACCAAGTTAAAATCCCCTGCCATTATTATCTCTGATGATGGGCACGTTAGCTTCAAAAAGATGTCTTGGTAAAATGTAGGATCATCATGGTTAGGCCCATACACATTCACAATGGTAATGGGGACAGTGTTAAGGAAACCTTGAATGATCACAAACCTACCCCCTTTGTCTTTAATCTGAGATTGTATCTGAAAGGGGCAATGCTTATTAATGAGTATGGCCACCCCTCTTGCCCGAGAGGTGAAAGATGAATAGTACACTTGACCCACCCACTCTCTCTTCTGTTTATCGTGTTCAGAGTCAGTCAGGTGTGTCTCCTGAAGAAGAGCTATATCAACCTTATGCTGCTTTAGATAATTCAGAATGCGCTTGCGTTTGACTGGGCATTTAGTACCCCTAATGTTAAGTGTCATAAATGTATAGTTATTAGGTGCCGACATCTTTAAAGAAAATAAAAATTGCATAGAGTGTATACAACTTGTACAAAATGAAAGTATAAAAGTATAAAGTAGTAACCGTCTCGTGAGCTAATACCCTGACCCTACCACAAACCCACCCAACCCCCTCCCCAACTGAGGGAGTTAAAGAACCCATATTCTTAGACGCTAGTCTTTAAGCTAGATGTACCTGCTATGCATATCGTCGCTCGAATTAGGTTCATTCTAAATTACATGTATATGGAATTAGAAGTACATTGACTGTTCCTTATTGCATGAAAATATTATTAGTTAAGTAACAAAATACAATTTGATTACAACAATAATGACCGGACTATTTAGCCCCACTTGAGCATGTCTCAACAACAACAAAAACCTCGGGTGCTTTCACAAAGCAATGACCACAAACGCACCC
Organism: Brachymystax lenok tsinlingensis; assembly: GCA_030435695.1. Lineage (NCBI taxonomy): Eukaryota > Metazoa > Chordata > Actinopteri > Salmoniformes > Salmonidae > Brachymystax > Brachymystax lenok. Next base: position 33,763,191 of record CM059799.1, read on the forward strand.
CAACAGGTCAGGAAAAAAGACATCAAGCTATGATGTATAAATGAAAACCTTTACCAGACGATAACTATCATCTCCCAAATGTAAAATAGGGACAAGTAATTAAATAATCACCATCCTCCTGAGTTCACCGTCCCCCAAAAAATATTATATATACTAGCTATGATCCAGCTTTACCTCACTAGTCATTATCACGCTAGCCACCTAGCCAGCCAGTCGATCATATTTCGTTGCTTCCTCATGTGCTAACAGTTCACTATCCACTGTATCCAAGTTCAAAAGACAGTTCCTCGAGGTGTAGTAGACGTGAACAAGTCAGGAAGTTCTTTCCTCATGTATGTTTCAGCCATCTTCACGGAGTCAAATGTGCGCTCACCATTCTTGGTTTCGACCCACAAAGTCGCTGGGTAGCGCAGGCCGTATGCCAAGCCAGCCTGACGCAGAAGCCTCTTCAGTGGGGAGAAAGCCATCCTCCTCTTGTGTAGTGTGGGAGAAAGATCCGGAAAGATCATGATTCTGGCATCTCCGTACTTGAGCTCTCCCTTTGCTCGGGCAGCAGAGAGGATGCGAACAGTGTCCTGGTACCGTAGAAGTTTTATGACAAATGCCCTGGATGCAACCTGACCAGGCAGCCGCCTCTGTAGGGGGCAATGGGCCCTCTCGATCTCCAGTGGGTGCGCGGGAGGGGGTAGATCCAGAATTTTGGGAATCCATTCCTGTAAAAAGGAAATCGCGTCTCTTCCCTCCACGGCCTCTGGGAAACCTTGAAGTCTCAAATTCGAGCGCCTTTGGTAATTTTCGTAATAATCAAATTTCTCCTCGAGTTTAGAGATGGCGTCTTCCAACGTCTTGTATTTTTGGTCCACTTCCTCGCGGATGTCCAGGATGGCAGCCTGGTGGTCAGCATGGTCTTTTTCTAACTTTGTCACTCGTCCCTTTGTGACTTTCTGGTCTTCGTGGAGTTTATCGACCAGCACATCAATTTTGCTGAGGTGTTCAGAAAGTGTCTCTTGGATTTTTGTTATACCTTTGTCCATCTCTATTCTGAACCATGCCGGTGCTTCTTCCGAGCTAGCATCCGCCGAGGCCAAAGAAGGGCTGTCGGAGAGGGGCGTTTTTCCATGCCTCGTCTGAGGTTTTGACATATTGGGCATATTTTGCTTTGACGATTCAGTAGATGTTTTAACTTCTAAATCACTATTAACGAACAGTTAAACCGTGTCAAAATGCCTTAAAGTTGTTTAAAAGTTCGAGGGCGCTACGCAGACGCATCTTGTTAGAGCTTCGCCATTGCCGGAAGTCCTCAAATTCCTATCTTAACAAAAATATTCTCTTCATCCTTGATATTTCCTACACAAATGTAAAGGATGTAAACCTGATATACACAGTGTGAACGCTCTTCAAGTTACAATAGTTTTGTTATATCACTTTTATACAATTTTTTATGACATAACAAAATAGACATTAATTTCCCATATTCCATCTCTCATCATTCCCCACATTCGGATGTTGAAATATATTGTCCCAGTGTTCACTGTTGGACGTTAGAGTTTTTGGGCGGCAAAAGCTTCTGTAACAAAGGGATTCCATTCACCAATACTAGAGACCAAAAGGAGTCGTCTACTGCCTACAATTTAGGATTGGCGTGAGGTGTCATAAAACCCCCACACCAATCCCTCCTCCCTTCTGCGGGTGAGAGGGCTCTGTAGACGCTGATCCATTGTAACCTGATTTTTGGATCCTCACAGGAAAGTCATGACACCTCTCAAGCTCTGTCAGGTTGGATGTGGAGTGTCTCTTCATAGATTTTTTCAGATCTCTCCAGAGATGTTAGATTAGGTTCAAGTCCAGGCTATGGCTGGGTCACTCAAGGACTTTCAGAGACTTGTCCTGAAGCCACTCCTGCGTTGTCTTGGCTGTGTGCTTAGGGTCATTGTCCTGTTGGAAGGTGAACCTTCGCCCCAGGTCCTGAGTGCTCTGGAGCAGGTTTTCATCAAGGATCTCTCTGTACTTTGCTCTGTTCATCATTCCATCGATCCTGACTAGTCTCCCAGTCCCTGCCGCTGAAAAACTTCCCCACAGCATGATGCTGCCACCACCATGCTTCACCGTAGGGACGGTGCCAGGTTTGACGCTTGGCATTCAGGCCAAAGAGTTCAATCTTGGTTTTATCAGACCAGAGAATCTTTAGGCAAACTCCAAGCAGCCTTCAAGTGCCTTTTAGTGAGGAGTGAAGAAGAAGAAGAAGAAGTTTTATTTATATAGCGCCTTTCCATAGCTCAAGGTCGCTTTACATTGCACATTACAATACATTCAGAACACCCACACATACATCGCAGTCACATAGGATACACACTACCCAAAATGCATGTCAAACAGATATGTCTTCAACTGGATCTTGAATGCACCCACGGATGAGGTATTGCGTAGTGTAAGAGGTAGTGAATTCCATAATTTAGGAGCATTAACACCAAATGACCTCCCACCTACAGTGGACAACCGGAAACGAGGGACGGTCAACAAACCAAGTTCAGCTGATCTTCCGTCTGGCCACTCTACCATAGACGCCTGATTGGTGGAATGCTGCAGAGATGGTTGTCTTTCTGGAAGGTTCTTCCATCTCATAGAGGAACTCCGGAGCTCTGTCAGAGTCACCATTGGGTTCTTGGTCACCTCCCTGACCAAGTCCCGTCACCCACAATTTGCAAATGTTTTTAAAAACCTGTTTTCGCTTTGTCATTATGGGGTATTGTGTGTAGATTGATGAAAGACATTTTTTTTATTTAATCAATTTTAGAATAAGGCTGTAACATAACAAAATGTGGAAAAGTCAAGGGGTCTGAATACTTTCTGAATACACTGTATACATACCAGTGATTCTTGCCTTTTGTTGTCAGTGGAGCATTGCAAGCTCTGAGTAACTGGGGTTTGGTTCTTATGAAGTCAAAACATTCTCATGTGAATGATGCAGTGAGATTATTGGCTCTCTAAAAAAAAGTTGGTAGAGTATGAAATGTTCATTTCAAAGCTAAGAAATAATGCTCTCTCTCATTTCTCTCCCCAATCTCTCTTTTAGCACATTGCCCCCCCTCCCCCTCTCTCACTAACCATACCTCCCTCTGCCTTTCCGTCTATTGTTCGCAAACAGGCCAAGGACCTCAGCTACTCAGAGATGGACCTCCGTGCCAAGCCCAAGAGGTTCGGCACGTTCACCTTTGGCTTGAAGAGGAGGAAGAAGAAGAGTGACGGGGATCTCTCCCAGAGCGTCGTGGTCCTCCACAGCCCCGAGCCAGAGGTCAAAGGGCAAGAGGAGGAGGAGCCTCTGAACCTCAGCCTCTGGGACATCGGCCAAGGCGGCACTCTGAACAAGAGGGTAAGGTTCGCTGTGTCTCAGCCTGACCTTAACACTAAGACACTGGTCACCTCTTATCCTCCTCCCACTGTCCCCAAGAAATCGCAGGCCCAGGAGCCCCCGATGGACAGTCCTAAGACCGTCACCAACCAACCAAATTCCCAGATGGATAACATTATTCCTCTTGAAGTGTGCTGGGCTACAAGAAAAGTCCCTTTAGCTATGCCTAAGATGGAGTGGGATGAGACCTCACAGGAAGAGGAGAGCCCGGATGTTCAGTGTGACAACCCTTATGCCTCAACAGACCATACTGACACATCTTCTCCTATGGATGTTGACAGCTTTAACCCAAGTCCTCCACCTTTCACACCTAACCCACCCCCACCGTCCTATCCATCTAGCCCACCCCCCTGCTACCCATTGAGCCCACCTATAACCTTTTCCCCCTTTAGCTCTCCTCCTACTACAGTTTGCACCTCAAACCATAGTGATGACATTTCCCTCTCCCCCTTACCCAGCGCTGACCCTGTGAATAGTGGTATTTCTGATCCTGTCCTTCCTGTTACTGAACTCTCACTTAGCAAAGCTGAGGCCTCCTATGTTACCCTCTCCATTGGCCAACCTGTTGTTGTTGAAAATATCAGCACTATTACCCCTAATACAGATCCCTCTCCCATTGCCTTGGACCCCAATATAGAAGCCACTATTACTGAAACAGACACAACTGTCCCTGAAGTTAAAACCGAGACCTTTCCTCTCAACACTGATACTTTGGCTGACAACACTGAGACACCTATTCTCATCACCGTCACCTCTGCCCTTATCACTGTCAACTCTGTTACTGACATGGACACCAACTCCATCAATGACACCTCTGTCTCCACCACTGATACATCTAGGCCTATGCCTGAAACTGTCACCTCCGTCACCTCTGAAGAGGTCAGCACCGCTATTCCTGATCCTGGCCCCTCTCTCGCTGAAATCGTCATCCCCGTTCCAAGCACTGACAAATCTATTCCTGAAATGCTAGCCTCCATTGCAAACACTGTCAACTCCATTACCAACAGTGACAACACTGTCCCCAACACTGACACTTTCTCTGCCAACACGGAGGTATTTGGAACTCTGTATGACTCACTATTTCCGCAAAGTTTCACCTCGGAACAAGAATCTGCCATGTCAGACAATGACTCTACTGAGGGATGCCTTGACACCAACCTAACCACAATAAATTATGAAACTAACCCACACCTGTCCTTGGATAACCCCTTTGACTCACCAAGTCCCATTTTACCTGAATCAGTTAAACAGGAGTCTGAAACTGCCATTGATCACACTGAAGCTAGTGTCAGTGACCCCACCCAATCAACTCCATTACAGTCTGCCAGTGACGCCCCTGTCCCCGACATGGATATACCTGCCACTGCAGTCTCCAAAATGGATACCAGCCATCCTGACACAGACACCACTGCTTCCCCTAATACTAACCTCACCGTTACTGATACTGACTCTCAACCAGTATTCGAAGATCTTTACGACTCTCTTTTTCCTGAAATGTTTCCCTCACATCACATATCTGGCCACACCGCATCTGTTATCAGTAGTTACACTTCTGACGTTATGACATCTGACGTTATGATGGACACTGGATGCACACTTACTAATATAGACACTTCTCCTGAAAACAAGCATCCCCCTGTTCCTCAAATAGACACCTCCCACCCTAACACAGATATCTCCCTCACTGAGCCTGAGGCTTTTGCCTCTCTGTGCTTTGAGCCTACACTCCCCACAACTGAGCCAATGGAAATAGATGACTTAGAGCCTGAGCTTCCCACCTCAGACTCATCTCTCCCAAATACTGATATCGCTGTCCCTGATACTGGCTCTAGTGACACATATGAATCTCTCTATGACTCTCTTTTCCCTGAAAGTTTTCCTTCTGACCAGGTGTCCACCATTTCTGACCCCGACCTTGATAAACCAGTCTATGTGACGGACATTGATTCTGATCTGCTCCGACCAGATTGCAGCACTCGACCAAACCTTGTTGATCAGTCGGAGCCTTTGACCTCTGCTCTTCCAGTTTACCTTGATACGGAGGACATTGAAAACACAGAACTCGTCCTTCCTCATTCTGATATGAACGTGGACAACTCTGATCACATTCTCTCAGACAATGTCACCCTCATTTCTAACATTGTTAGCGCTAGCCATCCAAGCACTAAGAATTCCAGTTCTCTTGAATCCACCTTCTCCATTGATGCTTCCGGCTCCTCAACGATAGCTGAAACAATGGCTACTGAGACAGGTCAAGAAGCAGAAGTACAGATTATGGAAGAGGAAAAGGGACAGATTGAGGAGAATATTATGTCCTATGATGTAGACATTGTCAGGGAAAGATCAAATGATGTGTCCACAATGGCTACTGAGAAAGTTCAAGAAGCAGAGGTGGAGATAATGGAAGAGGCCAACAGCATAGATTCCAATAGACAGATTAAGGAACATATGCCCTGTGATGCAGAAGTTAACAGGGCAAGCTTGCATTATGTGATCATACCAGAGAACAGCAATGCCATGGAAGTCACTATACCAGTGGTCCATTACAACATCCTGGAAGATTACATGGAGGAGAGTGGAGTTGAAGAGGTAAAACCAGAGGAAATGAAAGGAACGGGCAAGCAATGGAGGAATGGTAATGAAACCGTTGAAGTGGGATGGAGTTTGGGGTCACAGAAAGAAACGGAAGTCATGTTAGAAACGAAGGATAAAGGTCAAGAGAATGAAGTCCACCAAGAGGAGAAGAGAAACATTGAGTCCCCAGAAGACAGTGATGCAGAGAGGCTGGTGCTGGTGGAGGAGAGAGGAGCGAGAGCAGTCTCGTCACTGGTGAAGGAAGAGTGGGAGGATGGTGTCGAACCAACCCTACCTGTTCAGCAGGTGCACACACTGATGGAATGTGAGTCGCCAGCCTCGCCTTCCATCACAGAGCAGCATGGAGAGGAGGAGGGGTCAGGGAGTAACCGGAGTGCTGTTACACACGCTTACCTGGGAACAGAGGCCCACACTGATACACATACACTCAGACAGACCCCAGGCCAGGAAGAGCCACAGGAGTCTCACAGCGCCGAGAATAAGCACGCTGCCACCGACAACAGAGAGAGGCAGGACACACTCGCAACACATAACACACTCACACACACCACAGACCGAGAGGAAAGCATTTTAGACACACACACCTCTCAGAAAGCGGACTTAGTCACTCGTACTACCGATGACACATCCTCCTTCTATGAGCAGACAGCAAAAGTAAACACCACTAGCACACTCAGTACAGATGGTGAGAACACATTCACACTTGACAGAGAAGAGACAGCGACAGACACAGAGTCCAAAACATACACTGTAAAGAGAGAACATAAAGGGACACTCGGTACTGAGTGGATAGACAGCATTGTCACGCAGGAAACAGACAGAGCCAGTTCAGAGCCAGTGCCAGAGCAGGTGGCAGTGAATCATCCAGTCACACGAGACACAATCCTCGACAGACTTCGAAAGAGAGCCAACGGTCTTGCCACTGAGGACACAGAGAGACCCGGTGCAGAGCCAGAGCATGTGGGAGTGAAGCTGTCAGTCACTGCAGACACACTCCTCAACTCACTGAGGAACAGAGTCAAATTCCTCAGCCAGCCCGAAGGGTAAGGGATGAAATTTCATCTGATATCCTTACTCTGATTTCCTACTTTTCTTGATGTGTGTGTTTTGAAGTGGAGGTGGAGGTGATCAAGTTTCATGTGATCTTTATATGCTAAACGGGTGAGTGTGTGCTCAGATTGCACAAGTGTGTCTGTGAGTGCGAGAGAATGTGGGAACTCAACAACAATAGGACTATAGGTAATTGCTCTGTGTGTGCTGCACAGTAAATTGTATGAGTATGGTATGGGAGTAGGTGGACTAGAGGGGAAATTGTTGATGTCCATTCTCTATGCAATGTGTCTGGAATGTTGTTTATTGGAAATGCAAAGACTGTTATTATCTCATAATGCACATCCCCCCTACTATGTACAGTACGGACAGTCTACTTCACTGTCCTGATACATGACATGTGGATCTGCGTAACGGCCATCTGAATTAGACACATTACGTTTAAGCACCAGCTGTCTGAGCAGCTCACAGATCACTGCACCTGTACATAGCCCATCTGTTAATAGCCCAACCAACTACCTCATCCCCTACCGTATTCATTTATTTATCTTGCTCCTTTGTACCCCAGTATTTCTACTTTGCACATTCATCTACTGCACATCTACCATGCCAGTGTTAAATTGCTATATTGTAATTACTTCGCCACCATGGCCTATTTATTGCCTTCCCTTCCTTATCTTGCCTCATTTGCACACATTGTATATATATTTGTTTTTCTACTGTATTATTGACTGTATGTTTGTTTTACTCCATGTGTTACTCTGTGTTGTTGTATGTGTCGAACTGCTTTGCTTTATCTTGGCCAGGTCGCAGATGTAATTGAGAACTTGTTCTCAACTTGCCTACCTGGTTAAATAAAGGTGAAATAAAAATAAAATAAAAGACGTTGTAAATTCTCAGGCGATATAACTAGAATATTTACCAGTGAGTGACATTCATTCTGCCCATTTACCCAGGCATTTTTTCTGTCACCTTTTAATATTATTTGTGGACATTTCTTAATTGCAACGGCATCCTATTTGTTGTTGTTGAATTGGCCAGTTTCCTAGTTGATCACATCATGTGAAAGTCTCCAAGCCAGACTAGAAGTGGTGATTAGCCTCACCCATCCACCCACATACTTGTGGTCCTCTCTGCACCCTCTCAGTGGGATGGGCTGTGAGGAGTCATAGTAAAAGAACTTGACTTCTAGTCCAGTGGCTCCTTTGTGTTAGATGGTAGACCCGAGATACACCTGTTGATGGATAATGCTTTGCCTATGGAAACACTTGTTGCGTAACATTTCATTGGCACACACTGTGGTACGCCTGTTGTCGACACCTGAACATGAATGGCTGTGCGCACGCACGCGACACTCTTTGTGTAGCCGAGAATGAAAGCTATAAGAATGTAGCCTATGGCTTTCATTCTTTAAGATAGTGTACCTATGTAAATTGTTTCTTGTAGAACGCAGGCACAGCCTTACATTGTTTGCCTGATTGACAGGCCTTTTGCATGCCATGTGTTATCTGATTATGGGAATCTTGGACCTAGCCCTTTTTTCATGGAACACAGTAACAGTAAAGAACCCAGTGGGCCCACACAGTAAAGTTTATTTAGCCAAGCAGCCATGTTATTTTCTTTCCCAATATCAGCTGTTGTTTCCTGTTGCCCCACAAGATGGCGGCAAATACATATAGTAAAGTCAAGAACACAGTGGTCCGTTTAGTTATTACAATGTCACTTAGAGATATCTCTATATGTACGGGGGAAATAGAAAGAATCAGGTTGTGTGAATGTGGGCAGTTTCTAGAAAGTCACACAGGACACCAAATGGTTCGCTAGCCTCAGCTTCAATCAGGTAAATTGCACTCTCTTCAACAACGTCTCTTGTATGAACTAGGAAGTCCTGTCATAATCTGCCGATTAGATAAAACCTCCCCTTCCTCTTTTTTGAGATTGGAGCTCTGATGGACAGGCATGTTAATGCTAGGTGAAAGCTAAACTAAGGAATAACGTTTATCTGTCCTGAGGCAGAATATTACATGGATATCGTATTGTGGGTGGGGTGGAAACTGGAGGTAACTCTTAAAATGGTTTCAGTGTTTACATCAGGTTGTCCATTCCATTTCCGTCCTCTCTGTTACTGTCACCTCTGTTTCCTTCACTAACAAAGACCAATACAGCTGGGAACGCAAGGAATGACAGCACTGCATACAGTGAGGGAAAAAAGTATTTGATCCCCTGCTGATTTTGTACGTTTGCCCACTGTCACGATCTTCCACAGTGACGGACCAAGGCGCAGCGAGGTATCCAGTATACATTCTTTATTAGATAACGTAACTGGCAAAACAAAAACAAAACGAACGAAGATCGTAACGTCGAACATAACCAGTAAAAACCAACAAAGCTATGCACAAACAATAACCCACCAAAACCCCTCTGAAAACTACAAACATATATATGGTTCCCAATTAGAGGTAACGACACTCAGCTGCCTCTAATTGGGAACCATTTCCCCAACATAGAAATACAACACCTAGAACTAAAAAACCCTTCACCAAAAACTAAACTAAACACGCCAGCCTAAAAACTCTGGCCTGGACGTGACAGTACCCCCCCTTCCCCCAAAGGTACGGACTCAGACCGCGCCAAAAGTCCATGGGGGGGTCTTCGGGTGGGACTTTTCCTTCCAGGTGGCGGCTCCAGTGCCGGCCGTGCTGGCTTGATGTCACGCACCGGAGGCCCTGGGCTATTAGCCGGAACTCTGGTGCGAGGAGCAGGAACCGGCCGTGATGGGCTCACGACGAGCACTGGGACTCTGGTGCGAGGAGCAGGAACGGGCCACGGACTGGGCACCGTCTCTGGAGGTTCCGGACTGGGGACCGTCTCTGGAGGTTCCGGACTGGGGACCCTCTCTGGAGGTTCCGGACTGGGGACCCTCTCTGGAGGTTCCGGACTGGGAACCCTCTCTGGAGGCTCCGGACTGGGGACCCTCTCTGGAGGTTCCGGACTGGGGACCCTCTCTGGCGGTTCCGGACTGGGGACCCTCTCTGGAGGTTCCGGACTGGGGACCCTCTCTGGCGGTTCCGGACTGGGGACCCTCTCTGGAGGTTCCGGACTGGGGACCCTCTCTGGAGGTTCCGGACTGGGGACCTTCTCTGGAGGTTCCGGACTGGGGACCTTCTCTGGAGGTTCCGGACTGGGGACCTTCTCTGGAGGTTCCGGACTGGGGACCTTCTCTGGAGGTTCCGGATTGGGGACCTTCTCTGGAGGTTCCGGACTGTCGGCAGCGCCAAGACTGGGACTCTGGTGCGGGAGCAGGAACGGGCCGAACTGGACTCATGACGCGCACTGGGACTCTGGTGCGGGGAGCAGGAACGGGCCGTACTGGACTCACTGTGCGCACTGGACTTCTGGTGCGGGGAGCAGGAACGGGCCGTGCTGGGTTCACGACGCACACAGGAATCCTGGAGCGTGGAACAGGGACAGGACGTGCTGGGTCCACGACGCACACGGATCCTGAAGCGTGGAACAGGGACAGGACGTGCTGGATCCATGACACGCACAGGGATCCTGGAGCGTGGAACAGGGACAGGACGTGCTGGACTCTCTAAGCGCACAGGTGGCCTGGTACGCGGAGCAGCAACTGGACGTACCGGGCTATCTAAGCATACAGGGGACCTGGTGCGCGGAGCCGGAACAGGACGTGCTGGACTCTCTAAGCGCACAGGGGGCCTGGTACGCGGAGCAGCGACTGGACGTACTGGGCTATCTAAGCATACAGGGGACCTGGTGCGTGGAGCCGGTACTTCTCTCCCCGGCTGTTCACTCACCCTTGCCTCACGGATGATGGGAGCTGGAATGTCACACACCGGGCTGTGAACTCGAACCGGAGACACCGCACGCAGAGCCGGCGCAGGATATCTCGGTCCCAGAAGGTGTACTGGAGACCTAGCGCGCAGAGCCGGCACCACTCTTCCAGGCAGCACACTCACCCTCCCCTGACAGATGAGTGGAGCTGGAATCTCACGCACCGGGCTATGGACACGCACCGGAGACACTGCACGAAGAACCGGTGCAGGATATCCTGGTCCAAGGAGGCGCACCGGAGACCAGGAGCGCTGAGCCGGCACCACTCTTCCAGGCTGCACACTCACCCTCCCCTGACAGATGAGTGGAGCTGGAATCTCTCGCACTGGGCTGTGAACGCGCACTGGAGACACCGTGCGCAAAACTGCATAGCACGGTGTCTTTCCAGTGCGACGCTCCCTCCAACGCTCCCTCCAGAGAGCACGAGGAGTTGGCTCAGGAGTCCATCCTGAACCGGACAAACTCCCCGTGTGCCCCCCTTTTTTGGGGCTGCCTTTCGGGCTTCCTAGCCAGGCGAGTTCCAACAAACTTTTCTCTCTCTGGATTCCATGCTCCGTATAATTCCTCATAACTCCCCCGCTCAGCCTTCGCTGCTCCACTTTTCTCCCTGGGGTGACGATGCTCCGCCGTCTTCTCACAAGGTCCCTTACCAGCCAATATCTCCTCCCAAGTCCAGGACCCCTTTCCAGCCAATATCTCCTCCCAAGTCCAGAACTTCCGGGTCTCTCGCTGCTTGGTCTTTTTATGGTGGGTTATTCTGTCACGATCTCCTGAAGGGACAGACCAAGGCGCAGCGAGGCATCCAGTATACATCTTTATTTAAATACGTAACTGGGCAAAAATATACAAAAATAATGAACGAAGATCGTAATGCTGAACATAACTAAACATACAACAAAGCTATGCACAAACAATAACCCACAAAACCCCTCTGAAAACTACAAACATATATATGGTTCCCAATTAGAGGTAACGACACTCAGCTGCCTCTAATTGGGAACCATTACCCCAACATAGAAACACAACACCTAGAACAAAAAAACCCTACACCTAAACTAAACACGCCAGCCTATAAATATCAGGCCTGAACGTGACAGTGTGTGGGTATTCATTGTCTTCTTTAGACTGCAAAGCCCTCCTCCGCCTTACCCTTCAGACAGCATGGATAAAAAATAAGTAAAAAAAAAAAGAATGGTCCCCAAATTTCGATTGGAATTTAAATTGGAATCTTACGTCTGTGTTGTCACTCCACTTGTCTCTCTAGTACAGGAGTATTCAACTCTTACCCTACAAGGTCCAGAGCCTGCTGGTTTTCTGTTCTACCTGATAATTAATTGCACACATCTGGAGTCTGTCCCAGATCTAAATCAGTCCCTGATTAGAAGGGGACAATGGAAAAAATTCATTGGAACTGGCTTTGAGGTCCAGAGTTGAGTTTGGGGGATCTAGTAGTTTGCTTATTGTGCACTTTATGATGAATCCGTCTAGTTGTAACTGTCCCTGGAAAGAGACCCTGTAAGTTTTAACAGACCAACTACTTTTTGTTGAATGCTAAATCAAAAGGCTTCTGCTTAGTCTAATCTTAGTCTAACCATATTTACATGCACACCAATATGCCGTTATTATTTGGGATACTCAAGTATTCTATTTTTGAGTTGTCGCATATAAACATCATATCCCGTTTTATAATAACTGGAAAAAGCTTGTATCCCGGTTATGAGAAACCCGGATAAAATGCATGGAATATGCTGATCTAAGACGTGATACTGTGGCATGTAAACATCTTGTTCCGTTTACTGTTGTTTTTGCGGTGTGCTCAGGCTCAGTTTCGCATATCATGGTTGTTGTGTGATGATGATTTCATCTGATTGTCAAACACATCACTTCAAAAAGTAGGCTACCTTCACAGTTCCATCCACCATAATAATTTTGCCTACTATAACTCATTTACTATAATTTTCTATTGGCGATCCGGTCACGTGAAGCTGTGCTCGGGATTGATGATTACTTGGGTACTGCCAGAAACAGCAGGGATTCAAACTTTAGAACCCAGTTCCTTCATTTGAATATAAAAATGTATTTTTTCAAACAAAACTATGCTACATTTTATCTCTGGGACCCTCAGGATGACAAATCAGAGCAAGATTACTGAATGTAAGTACATTATTTAACTTCAGAGGTGAATGTATCAAACCAAGTGCCGTGATAAAAGTTTATTGTTGTTGTGCACTCTCCTATGCCATTTTTTTAGTGTAATAGCTACTGCAAATTGGACAGTGCAGTTAGTTTGACAAGAATTTAAGTTTTCATATAAGACATGTCTATGTCCTGGATTGTTGAATGTTACTGACAATGTCATCGTAGTCACATTAGCACACGTTAGCAACAACCGTCCCGGTATAGGGACACCAATCCCGTAGAGGTTTTAAGAGATGCTGAAAGAAAGAAATCAGATTTATCCTCTCCTATTCCCTAGACAAAAGTAACATATGTTTTATAATATCCCTGCAAGAAATGCATAATTCTGCAGGATTTCATATTATATTAAGCTACATGTGAAAGGTTATAGGCCTACAGTCAGTGTCTATATTTCAGTTACTATTCCATTTAACCCATATACTTAATGAGGAATATTCTGTTTATTCATGGACACAGGGATACTCATGAGCGGGATATCAAAGGTGCATGTAAACAGCTTATTCCGAATAAGAACTTAAGCGGGATATGAGCTACTATCCGCAATACTGTGCACATGTAAACGTGGTCAGTGGTTCTAATGGTTCAGTGGGTTAGAGCAGGGTTTCCCAAACTTGGTCATGGGGTCCCCCATGAGTGCATGTTTTGTTTTTTGTCCTAGCACACACAGCTGATTCAAGTCAAAGGCTTGTTGAGGAGTTGATTAGTTGAGTGTAGTGTGTGAGTGCTAGGGGAAAAAACTCAAATGTGCACCCCTTTGGGTCCACAGGACCAGGATTGACAAACACTGAATTAGTTCAGGGCTACAACAAAATTGTTAGGTTTCTGGGGGGGTTTAAAAACCACTGGGTTAGAGCATGGTGCTGGCAACATCAGGGTCGTAGTTTCAGCTCCCACATGGACCCACATACTGAAAATACGTGTCACTGTCAATGCTGACGTTTCTGTAAGTCTTTTTGGATAAAAGCGTCGGTCACACTTTATTTGGATAGTCCGTCGGTAGATGCTCTCATTCATGGTCATACTATCAACAAACGATCTGTTGATAAGCGCCTGCTGGCTAAGGTTACGCTTAGGTTTAGAATAAGGGTTAGGGTAAGGTTTAGGGTAGGGTTGATTTTAAGGTTAGGATGAAGATTAAGGTTAGGGTTAGTAGATAGTTAGTTGAAATGTTAATGACTAGTCTGTAGAGCATCTACAGATGGACTATCCAATTAAAGTGATACCGTGCTGCTAAAAGACCATTATTAGTTATGCTGTCAAACGTAGTAAGTATGCAACAGCGACCTATGAGGACGTCTGATATCTGTGTGTTTTGATTTGACATATGAGAGAACTCCGCTTGTACGCCAACGGGTTTGTGATTCGGTTAATCGCAACACGTTGCTATTGTTTGATCTCATGACCTTCTCCAGTGCTCCTGGAAACCACCCCCCCCTTCCGTGAAGAGTAGGTAGGGCACTTTGGTTAATGTCACTGCCTGAAAGCTGTCCCAAGGCAAAGAGCTATAACATAACAGTAATTAGCTGTCAAATGTTATTTGACACGTGTGGAATAGTACTGGGATTCACAACTTTACCTGTAACACTTTGTTTGGAGTTCTTTGCACATTTGGAGGGGATGAAAAATGGTGATTCATTTCAAAGTCATTTCAACATTGCCTGATAGTTAACCTGTGACATTCAAGCTCAACGGTAATTTAACAGAGTTACATCTACAGCAGTATCACAACAGTGGGTCGGGCATGGTATCATTTGAAACCTGTTGACTTTTAAAGTAACCTTTTAGCTTTCATTAACTCTTCATGGAACATTGCAAACACAAGCTAATCTCTGTTTAAACCACATTGTTGCAGTGTGTGTAGGCCTATAGGCACGGAAAGAGTCTGTAGAGCTGTTGACATTATAGAAGTTCTGTGTGCATTTTTATGTGCCTCACTGTGTACCTTTTAGGTTGGGCTGTCAGGAAGAAAATATAAATTGGCCCACCACAGTGAATGCAACTGTTAAGCATGTAGCCTAGCTTCTGTTAACACTTTTTACAGTACACCCAATTCTGCATACCTAACGTTCACCTCTATAATTTGCATAGCTCATGTAGATAATCACCACCTCTTGACAAAACAGTCCTTAACACACTTCCATGTTTGGTCAATGACAATTATTAACATATGTGTCATTCTGTCTGTTTGTCTTCTACCTGTTAGGTCTCTGAATAATTCAACTGTTCTCAGTACAGCTTTAGAAGACTCTGAGGACTCGGGTTCAGAAATTCAGCAGATAGTGGCTGATCTGGAGTCAGACAGCGAGATGAAGTCATACAGTTCCACTCTCACTATAAGAACCTCTCCCACCAACAAGGGCATGGACAAATCAAAACAGGGCTTCCGCAAAGTCTCCCAGGTCACTGTCAACGACACCACAGACCACACCGAAGACAGTGTGGACTACAGTGAAAGCACTATCAATGAGCCGAATAGAACTGAAAGTGACCTAGGTCCAGTCGCACCAGAATACAATTGGAGGAACCGGTACGAGGGGGTGCAAACTACTTTCGAACCCACAGGGGAGTCCTGGCGCTCTGACTCTCAGTCAGATGAGTCAAGAATGTCCACATACGATGGACACTACTCCTCCCTCTCCCCCTCCCTCTCTGTGTACACACCAAAACTCACCTCTCACGGGCTGCCATTGCAAGAACCTGGCTTGTCCTCCCTCTCCTCAGAGACACCCCGTTCTCCCGGCAACAGTCGCTGGCTGAGTGACAGGAGCGAAGTTCAGTTGACCCGTGAGAGTAGCGAGCCAGAGGCAGGAACAGGCAGGGGGAATAGGAAGGAGTGGGAGGAGGAGCTAGCCACTGCACCTGCAGGACAGAGAGAGAGAGAGGTAGAGCAAGAGGGGAGGGAGGGAGAGTCCATGGCAAGGAAGATAAAGTCAGGCTGTGACTTGCAGTCACTCCCAGTCTCAAACTTCTCCTTGTTAGGTCAGACCATTGACGACGTGGACTACAGCAGAGGCAGCAGTGACTCCTACTCCGGACAGTACAAGGCCACACGCGTGGATCTGCTCCCTTCCCCCTCCTCCTCATACCCTTCCCCCTCTTCCTCTCCCGTGACCCCTGACCCGGGCTCCCCCTATCACAGCGACATGGAGAGCCTGGTGGACACCCTGAAGAGCATGAACCCTAACCTTCCCCAGAGGCAGAGGAGGCTGCGTGTGACCAGTGCTCCCTCCATCATCTCCTCCCTGCCTTCCATCGAGGAGGACAGCCCCAGCTCCAGCTCCAGCCCCACCAATACCAAATCTCCCCAGGTTCCCCCTGGGTCTCTGCTGGAGGGCCCCAACAGCCGCTACAACCTGCCCGCAGACCTGGGCCTCAACTGGGTTTCCCCCAAGGAGATGCGTTCCCCTCTAGAGTTGATGAAGCTCCAACAGCAACAGGAGCAGCAAGCTGAAGACCACCATTGGAACCGTGGAGGCCTCAACCTCCCACTCCGAGCCTCGGCTCTTAGCAGCATTGTCATGAGGAAGAGCTCATTGGGCAGTGACTCTTCCCCAGAGCACTCACCGTCCCTCCTGCTAAACGGAGGAAGCAGCAACCAGTCTCCAAACCCCTCGCGCCTGGACAGCTCCCTCCTCTACTCCAGCTATCGTTCAGCATCGATTGATCAACCACAGGAGAACGGCAAGGCCCTTAGCCCAGGCCTGCGGCCCTCTCTGTTCCGTACAGGCTCCCTACCGGACATAGGGCCTAACCAGGACCACATGAGCTCAGGGCCTGGTATGGGCATGGCTGGTGGGTCTGGGAGCGGACTTGGATTTGAATTTGGAGTTGGAACCGGAACTGGAACAGGAACTGACCCTTCAACACCCTTCCGCTACGAACGTTTCTCCTCCCGGATGTCTGACTCCTTAACTGGAAACAACACAGACACCAACTCTCGAATGAGCAGGCCCCCTCCTCTCCCTAGCTTCACCTCTACCATAGAAGGCCTTCTCAGTCCCACAAGCTCATCTCTGGACATCCACAGGTCTTTCGCCAATGCTAATGAGTCCGCATTCAAGCTTAGCCCGGGGCTGGATGGTATGGGTTCCAATGGCAACATGGGCTCTGTAGGCTCTATTGGTCTGGGTCTGCAGAGGAACTTCAGTAACGAAGGCCTGAACTCACCACTGTTCAACATGGGATCCCCCCATGGAGGGTCCCCCCATGGAGGATCTCACTTCAGTCCAGAGCCTGAGAAGAACCTGGTGCCCAAGTACAGGGCTTTCCCTGACGCCTATGTGAGTACCGACCTGGGGTTTCTTTTTAGCATTGATTTAGATGGAAGGTTTAAGAAGGGAGAATATTTCAGGAAGAGATTTTGTGAATACTGGGATCATGGGGATGATACGTCATGGAAAAGACTAATGGGAAAGGGTCTAGAGTAAGGGAAATGGATGCATTTAATAGGACTGCAATTGGATTGGATTTGTCTTGGATATGTACTTATATTGGCTTGACAAATTTTTTAAACAATGCTTAGTGAGAGATTGTTTGGAGAAGAGGAGAAGACTACAGAAGGAGGGAAATGGAATTCAGCCTAAGTATGCAGGATGTAAATGTTTTAGACACCTACTAAGCATTTGAGCATTAGTTTATATAGACGTTCTGAAATACAGATGAGTTTAGATTTGTTACCTTTCAATGAATGAGTTCCACCACAGTGATACCGATGCCCTTGCTGAATGAAAGGGTGTGTGAGAAAGCAGTGAAATGATACCTGAGTCTAGGCTGACGAAGCACAATACATCCATGGCCATATACATTACATCAGTCTACAGTATGTACAATATCTGTGCTCCCCTCTCATGTAGCTAGCTCGTCCCATCTGCATTCTCTCTTGTCATAATACACATTTTCAGGTCTCTAATAAATACAGTAGTACACGAGAATACAGGTGACACTAAAAGAGGGAGGTGACTTCATAAGAACTTCGAGAAATAGAGAAGTTACTCCTTGTGTGGCTAGGGTTGCTGTGGTTACAAGGCGAATAGTTTTCAGGATGGGTCCTGATCAGCAAGTTATTTCATGCCAACACACATATTCACGCAGGCATGCACGACATGAATGCACATGCATGTGTGAGCGCACACACAATCATTCACTCGATGGGCCTCAAGGCTTGGATCACATGCTAAACTCATTCAACACAATCTCACATTCAAAAAAGTATTTCAGCAGATTTCGTGTGTTTTTGTGCGTTTCTGTGAAGCTTAATTTGTGTGAAAAGACACCTTTTTGTGCGATTAAATGTATAGGTAAATACATTTTTGGGGGCACATTTCGGGAACAATCTTTTGTTGTTGTTCTACACTGCCTTATTTTATGTCCCACATTTATTTATATAAAAAAACAAACGTGTTAACAAACCAATATTGTTAATCAACCAGGTTGTCACCCCAAATAATTATAATATAATAGTATCCTTACACAGTTTTTTTTATTTATTAATACAAATACTGTTTTCTATGCTTGTTTTCGCTTAATACTTTGGGATACTGGTGCACTTGTAGTCAACAGTAGGCCTACATGATTTTGTTGATAATGTATTTCATATTTCGGTAGCCTACATTACACAATTTTCTTCATAATGCATTTAATAGAAGGATCCACTTTTTCATGTACATTACAATTTTCTTCATAATGCATTTTTTTTGTTTGTATCGATGAAGGTATTTGATTTGGGAATGGGGATACATTTTTATGATGGGAAATTATAATACACACCATAATACACACTTATACACACACTCACTTTGTTTGTACTCATGTTATAGCCAACTCTTGTCTTGGCTGTGCCAGTTGTGCGCCACCCTATGGGACTCCCAATCACAGCCAGATGTGATGCTGCCTCTATTTGAACCAGGGACTGCAGTGACGCCTCTTGCACTGACATGCAATGCCTTAGACCGTTGCGCATATGGGTGATATTGGTGATCCACTCGGGCATATGGGTGATCCACACCCATATGATGTGGATCATTGTCAGGTTATTAGATGTATAAGCTTCAGTAACAGAAGAACAGCATGGTTGTAATAACACTTTAAACAGGTACTTTGTAAATGTGTAGAACGTGTTTACATGTCCATTTAAATCTACTTCACAGTGACTTATCAACTTCAAACTCCTTCCTACATTATAGTGCTTGCTTTATCCAATTGATCATGTTCTTTCTTTCATCCTGTGAACCCTATTCATTGCTGCTCGCAGCTATATTTCAGATTGTATAACCTGCTTTAAAACAGAGACTTAGCAAAGGGTAGCTCGTAAATAGAATGTGCTTGTCTGAGTCTGACTAACAGAGCTTACTTAATTATACTGATTGGTTAAACCCGCATTCCAGACAGTTAAAAATGCCTATTTACTCTGTTCCATCTGACTGCGGAATCCACTGTCTCATTATCCCAGCCAAGCAATTTATAAACTTGATCTCCACTATAAAAAGCATCTAGACATTACCTAACATTTAGTTTTCAACAGCAGAGATTTGTATAAACTTTCCACACTGGTAAGTTAACTTCTGTAAATGTCTAGTCAGAGGATTTTCTTCTGAATAACTGGTCAGGACATAGCACTTTCCATTCATCTTCAGGCAACTTTGATGTAAGGCATGATCACACCTGTAGTAAATATGTCTATCCATCACGCCCATTGTTGCTTATCCATTGTTCACTAGATATACTAACGTAATTACACTCAACACAATGTTGAAAACCAGAATGCTTCCCGCTACTAGATCACATAACTAGAGGTGAGCTGGACGTGATCCCAACGCTGCCACCAATGTAGCGGAAGAAAGTGAAAGCTGGTCTTCTGTTTCCCCACATTTATCGATTAATTAATTTACCATCATGAAAATGTTTCCCCATTCCCCAATCAAATACCTACATTGATTGATACCACACAAAAAAAAATTCTAATCCAATTTTTACTTGCAGTCTGTCAACCGACAGCACCAGTATCCCAAAGTATTAAGTGAAAACAAGCATAGAAAACAGCATTGGCAACCATAAAAATAAAAAGAATGTAAGGCTACTGTTATATTATAAGTGTTTCAGTGACAACTTGATTGATTAACAATATTGGGTTATCACATTTGTATTTTTTGTGTATTGTTTTGTGTATATATATATATATTTTTTTTTTTTGTATTTTTTTTTTACTTTTACCCCTTTTTCTTCACAATTTTGTGGTACACAATTGATAGTTACAGTCTTGTCTCATCACTGCAACTCCTGTACGGAGTGGCGAAGGTCAAGAACCACGCGTCCTCCCGAAACACAACCCAACCAAGCCGCACTGCTTCTTGACACAATGCCCACCCGAAAGCCAGCCACACCAATGTGTCTGAGGAAACACCGTGCACCTGGCGACCGTGTCAGCATGCACCGCGCCCTGCCCACCACAGGAGTTGCTAGTGCGCGATGGGACAAGGGCGTCCCTGCCGGCCAAACCCTCCCCTAACCCGGACGACTCTGGGCCAATTGTGCGCCGCCCCATGGGTCTCCCGGTTGCGGCCGGCTGTGACAGAGCCTGGACTCGAACCCAGAATCTCTAGTGGCACAGCTACGTAGCACTGTGATGCCGTGCCTTAGACCACTGCGCCACTCGGGAGGCCCACGTTTGTTTTTTTACATAAATAAATGTGGGACACAAAAAAAGGCAGTGTAGAACATCTTTGCCCAAAATGCATTGCTCCAATAACTTTTAAAAGATTGTTCCAAAGTTTGCCCCCCCAAATATGTTTTCCTACAAATTAAGTAGCACAAATTAAGCCACACAAAACGCAAGAAATCTGCTGAAATACCTTTTGTACATATTTGCACAAATTGATTGTGAGATTGTGTTGACTTATTATATAAAACTCCACTGGAGTTCTTTCAGTTTTTCACCCTTTTTCACAGAACTGTGAAACTGGCACATAAATGGTTTCACAATCAGACTTTATGGCTTATTTCTACAGTTTACAAATACCGTTTATGCCACATGAATGTCACACTACAAGATGCATCCTCGATGGGAAATCCATTTACATTTTAGTCATTTAAGATTTTCACTCAATAAAGTAGCTATCAGCATATTCACAGCTAGTAAGTGGGAAAAAAGTCAAGTGCGAGTGTTAGTTCATGAAAAGGGGGTGGTTGCTGTGGGACTATTTAAGATACTCTAAAGAGTTAGGTTTTCAGATGATTTCGGAAGATACAGATGGCATACAGTATACATTCAAGCTTTATCCGACTGCATTCTACTGAGATGTTGGCGCCTATGCAAACTGAAGGGTGTTTTGCAGAGTTGGCACATTGCATGTGTGCCTTCTTTGTTTTCCGGTACGGATATCTAGTTGCCTTGCCTCCTGTCAGGGCCACAGGTAAGCTCATGTTGCTTTGTGTCACTGAGACTATTATTGACCCTGTTGAGCCATGTGATTAGGCTCTTCAATGGAACTGGCAGTCTGACCTCAAATATTTAGGCCGAAACCTAAGAATGTTTAGGCCAAAACCTCAAGATTATAAGATCCACATCCAAAAATGAGATCCACATGGGTGAGAATTTTTTTTTTATTTATTGCATTTAACCAGGCAGGTCAATTAAGAGCAAATTACTATTTACAATTTTAGCAAATCTCCCATTGACATCAGTGTATGATTTATGCAAGAGTTTCTGTACATGCATAGCCTAGATCTCAGGTAAGGATTCGGCCAGAAGTCACAAGGGCAGTTCAGTTACCTACAGTTGACATACACTTAGGTTGGAGTCAATAAAAATTGTTTTTCAACCACTCCACAAATTTCTTGTTAACAAACTATAGTTTTGGCAAGTCGGTTAGGACATCTACTTTGAGCATGACACAAGTAATTTTTCCAACAGTTGTTTACAGACAGATTATTTCACTTATAATTCACTGTATCACAATTCCAGTGGGTCAGAAGTTTACATACACTAAGTTGACTGTGCCTTTAAACAGCTTGGGAAATTCCAGAAAATGATGTCATGGCTTTAGAAGCTTCTGATAGACTAATTGACATCATTTGAGTCAATTGGAGGTGTAACTGTGGTTGTCTTTCAAGCCCTACCTTCAAACTCAGTGGCTCTTTGCTTGACATCATTGGAAAATCTAAAGAAATCAGCCAAGACCTTCCAGAAGTCTGGTTCATCCTTGGGAGCAATTTCCAAACGCCTGAAGGTACCACGTTGATCGGTACAAACAGCAGTACGCAAGTATAAACACCATGGGACCACTCAGCCGTCATATTGCTCAGGAAGGAGACGCGTTCGGTCTCCTAGAGATGAACGTACTTTGGTGCGAAAAGTGCAAATCAATCCCAGAACAACAGCAAAGGACCTTGTGAAGATGCTGGAGGAAACAGGTACAAAAGTATCTATATCCACAGTAAAATGAGTCCTATATCGACATAACCTGAAAGGCCACTCAGCAAGGAAGAAGCCACTGCTTCAAAACCGCCATAAAAAAGCCAGACTACGGTTTGCAACTGCGCATGGGGACAAAAATTGTACTTTTTGGAGAATGTCCTCTGGTCTAATGAAACAAAAATAGAACTGTTTGGCCATAATGACCATCATTATGTTTGGAGGAAAAAGGGGGAGGCTTGCAAGTCGAAGAACACCACCCCAACTGTGAAGCACAAGGGTGGCAGCATCATGTTGTGAGGGTGCTTTGCTGCAGGAGGGACTGGTGCACTTCAGAAAATAGATGGCATCATGAGGTAGGAAAATGATGTGTATATATTGAAGCAACATCTCAAGACATCAGTCAGGAAGTTAAAGCTTGGTCGCAAATGGCTCTTCCAAATGGACAATGACCGCAAGCATACTTCCAAAGTTGTGGTAAAATGGCTTAAGGACAACAAAGTCAAGGTATTGGAGTGGCCATCACAAAACCCTGACCTCAAGCCTATAAAAAGTTGTGGGCAGAACTGAAAAAAGCGTGTGTGAGCAAGGAGGCCTACAAACCTGACTCAGTTACACCAGCTCTGTCAGGAGGAGTGGGCCAAAATTCACCCTTCTTATTGTGGGAAGCTTGTGGAAGGCTACCCGAAACGTTTGACCCAAGTCAAACAATTTAAAGGCAATGCTACCAAATCCTAATTGAGTGTATGTAAACTTCTGACCCACTGGGAATGTGATGAAATAAATAAAAGCTGAAATAAATCACTCTCTCTACTATTATTCTGACCTTTCACGTTCTTAAAATAAAGTGGTGATCCTAACTGACCTAAGACAGGGAATTATTACTAGGATTAAATGTAAGGAATTGTGAAAAACTGAGTTTAAATGTATTTGGCTAAGGTGTATGTATACTTCTGACTTCAACTGTATAATGTTAGTGGCTCTCTGACCCAAATGCTATGTCACTAGGGCAGGTAAAGTAAGTGGCTTGTTATCATGTGGGTGTTGCCAGGCGAGTGTTTGGGGAAAATTTGTTTCAGCACCCACTGTTGGCTTTTACAGCCTCATCCTGCTTTCCCTCTGCCAACAGAGAGGAGAATTGAGGGAGAGATGGAGAGAGACAGAGATGGACATGGAAATGGAGAATGAGATAGTAAAAGAGAGATGAAGGGATGGAGAGATTAAGAAAAGAGAAAGAGGGATAGAGGTGGGAGAGTGAAAGAGAGAGAGTCCAACACACGCAAAGACAGACTTATCAAAACACAATGGTTGGAGTTTCTGTGGAATTTTAATACTCGGGCAGGGTTTTAGAAGTGGGGCGGCTGAATTTTCTGGGGCATCTAGAACAGATTTTTGAAAAGGTTTGGAAAGAACAACAAAAACACATACACCTCAAATATACATTAGCACACAGAAACAGCACATCCTCCATATAATTACTCTCATAGGCATAATAGTATTGTAGAGCTCTTTTTACTTGCACACTACAGTATATAGCTGGGTCACCCTGTCCTGCCCCTAGGAGTCCACCACCTTGCAGCACCCCAACACACCCCACTCAGCTTTAAGATCTTAGTGAAACATTCTCTTATTGGTTTTGGGTGTGTTAGGCCAAGGACTGAGCAGCCAATCAGTTAGGGATTGCCTAAATAGGTATCTCCCCTGACGTGGGCATGTTTTCAATACAGACTCCTTTAGTCATACTGTGCTCCATACAAGGCATTCAGACCGTATGAAAGTTGCCCAGTATAACCTTAGTCTTGTAATAAATCAAATCTAGTGATGCATAACTTGACATTGTGGGATGGTAACCAACCTTCCAATTAATGGCAATGCATTTCTTAGCCCCTGTAAATGCTTGGTTACACAGCTTCCTCAGATAACAGTCTCCAGTATCAACATTTCCATGCAAACAAAAACAGGGAGAAGGGAGAATCTGTAGACATGCTGAGATAAAAGAACATCATCTTTGCCAGAATTCAGACCAGCCTTCACAAGGCCATAACATATGCAAATACAGTATGTCCCCTTTTGTGTTTTACAGCTCCAGCAGAGGAATGACATTTCTGAGTGCATGCCATTTAGTTTCACTGGCATATAGTATGTTCTATGGATGGTCTTCAACTGCAGTAATGTATGACTGAGATTATATGAACGTGGCATTCAAACATATCTGTATCCTTTCATCATCATTAATAGTTTCTACCAGGTATTCCTCACATTTTTGTTTGACATGTTTTGTGTAACCGGGAAACGCCTCTATCAACCCTTGATACAGTTTGGTTTGTCAGACTGCCGTAATAAAGCATGTCAACTGTTTGCTGCACAGAGAGAATAAAGGAATAAAGGTTCTTTATTTTTATTATGTTCTACATGGTAGAATAATAGCGAAGACATCAAAACTATGAAATAACACATGGAATCATGTAGTAACCAAAGAAGGGTGGCTTCTTTGAAGAATCTAAAATCTAAAATATATTTTGATTTGTTTAACAGTTTTTATGGTTACTACATGATTCCATATGTGTTATTTCATAGTTTTGATGTCTTCACTATTATTCTACAATGTAGAAAGTAGTACATATAAATAAAAACCCTTAAATGAGTATATTTTAGCTTTACGAGTCGCCACTGGCCTAGTAATGCAGATATCCTAGTATAAGGGCCTTGTGAGAATCTCTGATAATTTAAACTATTTCTTAAGTTACTTTTGCGCATAGTAACTATAGGGCGCAAAATTGCTGGGACCATGGCTGTCAAGTGAGCTGCGTCACATACGCTTAAAATAACATTGTTTTACCAGTTCTGGCGGTAGCGGGTGGGAGTCGGACAGAAAGCCAGCGAAGTGCGGTATGAAAAGCTGCGGATGAGGGCGGGGAGCGTGGTGAAGAAATCGGTCCCGCGCAGACCTCTACTGTGCACCATGACAGTGAAGCCTGTAACGTTAGAGCTGTTTAGTACTGTGTCAGTGTGAAAAGTAAGGAATTAGCTAGGGAAACTGACAGACCAATAACGTTACATTGCCGTACTGACTAATAAAAACTCACTTGGCACTGAATAAAACATCAGAATATCAATCTTCAATCGTATGGCTGATGGTTTCATCGTTTGACTCAGGTCTAGTGTGATTAAGGCAAAAAGAATAGCTAATGTCAGCCAACTTTTGGACAGCTCTCTCTCTAATGGTACATCAACTGGCGAAAGCTAGCAAAGTTAATTTACTTCTGTTGAAAC
Source organism: Brachymystax lenok tsinlingensis (assembly GCA_030435695.1). NCBI lineage: Eukaryota > Metazoa > Chordata > Actinopteri > Salmoniformes > Salmonidae > Brachymystax > Brachymystax lenok. The sequence goes on from CM059799.1 coordinate 33,788,978, forward strand.
GGGACAAAACAAAGCTTACAAAACATTTCCATACAAACAACTGCTATTAGATAATAGTAATATCAAATCAAATGTATTTATAAAGCCCTTCTTACATCAGCTGATGTCACAAAGTGTTGTACAGAAACCCAGCCTAAAACCCCAAACAGCAAGCAATGCAGGTATAGAAGCACGGTGGCTAGGAAAAACTCCCTAGAAAGGCCAGAACCTAGGAAGAAACCTAGAGAGGAACCAGGCTATGAGGGGTGGCCAGTCCTCTTCTGCCTGTGCCGGGTGGAGATTATAACAGAATAGCTGACAGATAGCTAAAGGCTAGAGCTGACCTGGCTGTGGTAGCTACTAGCTAGCGTAGCTAATTCATTCATCTCATTCGAGAGGGGATGAAACATTAACTAACGTTACTTCTCAGTTACAATAGTAGCTCAGTACTGTGAATAAACACTAGTTTAAGAAAAAAAACTGAAGAGTAGCCAGTTTCTGCTCTGCTTGCCTTTACAACTTGGTGAAAGAGCGAAGCACATACACACTGAACTATGCTCAACTCTCCCGTGCTGATTCAGCCAGCCTTCCAGAAGCTTTGCCTTCACACAGCCTGTCAGCCCGCTCTGTGTTGTCCGCGCGGTCCTAAATCCAGCCGGCTGAACATTCTAAACAGTCTACCTGACCGCTCTGAGGTGTCCGCATGGTCCTTAAGCACACCGTTGCCGCTTTTTGTATCACATTGCAATGATAAACAAAAATGCAATTTCAAAATGTGTGGTGGTGGGGGGGGGCATGACCCAGTCCCCAGTAAAAGTTGCGCCACTACTCAGGGAAACAGACTATGGGCAACATGCCATGGACACACTACATCTATGTCTGTACATGTACAGAGGGGAAAAAAAGTATTTAGTCAGCCACCAATTGTGCAAGTTCTCTCACTTAAAAAGATGAGAGAGGCCTGTAATTTTCATCATAGGTACACTTCAACTATGACAGACAAAATGAGGGAAAGAAATCCAGAAAATCACATTGTAGGATTTTTTATGAATTTATTTGCAAATGATGGTGGAAAATAAGTATTTGGTCAATAACAAAAGTTTATCTCAATACTTTGTTATATACCCTTTGTTGGCAATGACAGAGGTGAAATGTTTTCTGTAAGTCTTCAAGGTTTTCACACACTGTTGCTGGTATTTTGGCCCATTCCTCCATGCAGATCTCCTCTAGAGCAGTGATGTTTTGGGGCTGTCGCTGGGCAACACGGACTTTCAACTCCCTCCAAAGATTTTCTATGGGGTTGAGATCTGGAGACTGGCTAGGCCACTCCAGGACCTTGAAATGCTTCTTACGAAGCCACTCCTTCGTTGCCGGGCGGTGTGTTTGGGATCATTGTCATGCTGAAAGACCCAGCCACGTTTCATCTTCAATGCCCTTGCTGATGGAAGGAGGTTTTCACTCAAAATCTCACGAGACATGGCCCCATTCATTCTTTCCTTTACACGGATCAGTCGTCCTGGTCCCTTTGTAGAAAAACAGCCCCAAAGCATGATGTTTCCACCCCCATGCTTCACAGTAGGTATGGTGTTCTTTGGATGCAACTCAGCATTCTTTGTCCTCCAAACACAACGAGTTGAGTTTTTACCAAAAAGTTATATTTTGGTTTCATCTGACATTCTCCCAATCCTCATCTGGATCATCCAAATGCTCTCTAGCAAACTTTAGACGGGCCTGAACATGTACTGGCTTAAGCAGGGGGACACGTCTGGCACTGCAGGATTTGAGTCCCTGGCGGCGTAGTGTGTTACTGATGGTAGGCTTTGTTACTTTGGTCCCAGCTCTCTGCAGGTCATTCACTAGGTCCCCGTGTGGTTCTGGGATTTTTGCTCACCGTTCTTGTGATCATTTTGACCCCACGGGTGAGATCTTGCGTGGAGCCCCAGATCGAGGAAGATTATCAGTGGTCTTGTATGTCTTCCATTTCCTAATAATTGCTCCCACAGTTTATTTCTTCAAACCAAGCTACTTACCTATTGCAGATTCAGTCTTCCCAACCTGGTGCAGGTCTACAATTTTGTTTCTGGTGTCCTTTGACAGCTCTTTGGTCTTGGCCATAGTGGAGTTTGGAGTGTGACTGTTTGAGGTTGTGGACAGGTGTCTTTATACTGATAACAAGTTCAAACAGGTGCCATTAATACAGGTAATGAGTGGAGGACAGAGGAGCCTCTTAAAGAAGAAGTTACAGGTCTGTGAGAGCCAGAAATCTTGCTTGTTTGTATGTGACCAAATACTTATTTTCCACCATAATTTGCAAATAAATTCATAGAAAATCCTACAATGTGATTTTCTGGATTTCTTTTCCTCATTTTGTCTGTCATAGTTGAAGTGTACCTATGATGAAAATTACAGGCCTCTCTCATCTTTTTAAGTGAGAGAACTTGCACAATTGGTGGCTGACTAAATACTTTTTTTCCCCACTGTATGTCATGAATGAAAACTACCCATCCAGGTATCTTGAAGGGAATAAATAATCTTGGCACAGTGTTATGTTTTCTTTCTTATATTATTTTACGAGTCTCGCTAGCACTTCTCCACCCAGCGATCTATCTGTAGAATCCTGCTTTGGATGCCACACCTCGTCTTTTGTATTTTCATCTCTTGTTTACCTTAAGTTCGACCTCTGTTTACTGGTGGATCAGAAAGAGCTGAGTTGACAGTCTGGCCCGGGAGAGGAAGAGGGAGGGAGGTGGAGGGGTAACAATTATTAAGTCTCTTTTACCCGCTGTTCCATTAATCTCTCTTACACAAGTCTGTGCACTGTCTGAACGGATCATGCTGAGACTGCAAGACGTTCTGTAAGCACATTCCCACCTCGCAGTGCTTGGCTTGAGGTTGACACCTGATCTGCAAGGTGGAAGGTGGAGAGGCGTGGGTACATGATGGAACTGACAGCATTCACTCAATTAATCAGAGACACAGAGAGAAAGAGAGAGTGGGGGATGTACTAAACTATAGGTAAAGACTTGAGTAACTGATCTGTCAGTCAACCTTCTGCTCAAAGTGCCAGGATTTCGTCATGTACTACGCAGTACTAGCCTGACTTGGTTAATGATGATGCTCAGCATAATAATAACTACAGGTGCAGGCACTAAATAGTTAGGTCACACCGCGGTATTGTCAGAACAATTGCCGCAATGCATGTCAACGTGCCACTCAAGCATCTTTTACTGCGATACGGGATTTAAAAAAACTAAAATATTAGTGCCTACAACTATTCTTAGTGATTTTGATTGTCACTCACGGAATGACGTTCACTGCCTTCAACGGGGAACGGTTGCTTCCATACCCCGCTCATCCCTGCTTTTGTGAATTTAGTTGAAAACGTCCCTTTGCCGTGTGGACCTACTGTATGCCTGGCATTTCAATCAACATCACATACTGATGTCTCGTTACTATTGGGTGTGTTGTAGTCATTATACACTGAGTGTACAAAACATTAGGAACACCTTCCTAATATTGAGTTTTACCCCCTTTTGCCCTCAGAACGGCCTCAATTCGTCAGAGCATGGACTTCACAGTAAAAGGTGTCGAAAGCGTTCCACAGGGAGGCTGGCCCATGCTGACTCCAATGCTTCCCACAGAAACTGTTGAGTTTGAATACTTTGCATTTCTTGACACACTCAAACCCGTGCGCCTGGCAACTACTATTACACCATGTTCAAAGGCACTTAAATATTTCCTCTGAATGGCACACATACACAATCCATGTCTCAAATGTCTTGAGGCTTAAAAGTCATTCTTTAACCTGTCTCCTCCCCTTCATCTACACTGACTGAAGTGGATTTAACAAGTGACATCAATAAGGGATCATAGCTTTCACCTGGATTCACCTGGTCAGTCTGTCATGGAAAGAGTTCCTAATGTTTTATACACTCAGTGTATAACTGTTATATAACTCCAACTTGTAGGTCAGTCCCAAAGGTGAAGTTTACTGGTAGTATGCGTTATGAATCATGCCAGTCATGGCCTTTAGCATGGACTAGTGTCCTTTACAACAAAATCCTAGTCACTAATGGAAAAAGCACACTCGACACAGAAACAGAAACACACGTGGTGTGTTTAATGACTGTACGAGTGGACTTAGGGCTTACATAACGCACCTGCAGCATTTTCTATATGTTCTGCTCCAGAATGTTTCAGCTATGGCTCTGCGAAGGCATGTTTGCACGTTATTACATTATTTTATAGATGTTGGCACGGCTCCTTTGATACATTTGACAAGGTTTCAGTTTGTTGTTCCAATGTTGGGATTTGTAATAGGTCATCACATTTCAAACAGACATCTGCTTTTGTCTGATAAAAACAAATGGAAAGCTGATAAATAAAACTGGTGCCGGCCAAAATGAGGAGAGAAAAAAAAATCCCATTGCAAAATAATGCTTTTTATTAATTGATGGAAACACCAGTTGATGGAAATACATTTGACCGTCATACTTATCGGTCTATGGGTTAATTTGCATAACTTTGTGGTGTTAAATTGGCCTGTGTGTATTTTTCGTTAGTCATAATTTCTCTTATTTATCCAACACACCAACACAGCGATCACACACGCTATTTTGAGTGGGATTTCTCCTGCAGCTCCTCAGCTGGCTGTTGCTGGAGTAATATAAGCCCATTCATTGTGCAAACAATTCTAAATAAAGTCCCGTGTTAAAAACTGTTTTGGTGCACGATTAAAATGAGCTACTATTTTTATTTCTCAACTGGTAATGTATGCACACCTCCCATTCACCATTAAAGTTTAGGCAACAGGCTCTCAGCTCGTCACCCACCACTTTAAATCAAATCAAATCAAATTGTATTTGTCACATACACATGGTTAGCAGAAGTTAATGCGAGTGTAGCGAAATGCTTGTGCTTCTAGTTTCGACCATGCAGTAGTATCTAACAAGTAATCTAACAAATTCACAACAACTACCTTATACACACAAGAGTAAAGGAATGAATACGAGTATGTACATATAAATATATGGATGAGCGATGGCTGAACGGCGTAGGCAAGATGCAGTAGATGGTATGGAGGAGTACAGTATATACATATGAGATGAGTAATGTAGGATATGTAAACATTATATAAATGCATCGTTTAAAGTGGCAGTGATACATTTATTTAGTGATACATTTATTTCATCCAATTATAATTATTAAAGTGGCTAGAGATTTAAGTCAGTATGTTGGCAGCAGCCACTCAATGTTAGTGATGGCTGTTTAACAGTCTGATGGCCTTGAGGTAGAAGCTGTTTTTCAGTCTCTCGGTCCCAGCTTTGATGCACCTGTACTGACCTCGCCTTCTGGATGACAGCGGGGTGAACAGGCAGTGGCTCAGGTGGTTGTAGTCCTTGATGATGTTTTTGGCCTTCCTGTGACAACGGGTGGTGTAGGTGTCCTGAAGGGCAGGTAGTTTACCCCCGGTGATGCGTTGTGCAGTCCTCACTACCCTCTGGAGAGCCTTACGGTTGTGGGTGGAGCAGTTGCCGTACTAAGATGCTCTCGATTGTGCATCTGTAGAAGTTTGTGAGTGATTTTGGTGACAAGCCAAATTTCTTCAGCCTCCTGAGTTCCTCACAATGCTGTCTGTGTGGGTGGTCCAATTCAGTTTGTCCGTGATGTGTACACCGAGGAACTTAAAACTTTCCACCTTCTCCACTACTGTCCCGTCGATGTGGATAGGGGGGTGCTCCCTCTCCTGTTTCCTGAAGTCCACGATCATCTCCTTTGTTTTGTTGACATTGAATGAGAGGTTATTTTCCTGACACCACAGTCCGAGGGCCCTCACCTCCTCCCTGTAGGCCGTCTCGTCGTTGTTGGTAATCAAGCCTACCACTGTAGTGTCGTCAGCAAACTTGATGATTGAGTTGGATGCGTGCTTGGCCACACAGTCATGGGTAAACAGGGAGTACAGGAGAGGGCTGAGAACGCACCCTTGTGGGGCCCCAGTGTTGAGGATCAGCGGGATGGAGGTGTTGTTTCCTACCCTCACCACCTTGGGCCGGCCCGTCAGGAAGTCCAGTTGCACAGGGCTGGGTCGAGACCTAGGGTCTCGAGCTTAATGACGAGCTTGGAGGGAACTATGGTGTTAAATGCTGAGCTGTAGTCGATGAACAGCATTCTTACATAAGTATTCCTCTTGTCCAGATGGGTTAAGGCAGTATGCAGTGTGATTGCGATTGCGGCGTCTGTGGACCTATTGGGACGGTAAGCAAATTGGAGTGGGTCCAGGGTGTCTGGCAGGATGGAGGTGATATGATCCTTGACTAGTCTCTCAAAGCACTTCATGATGACGGAAGTGAGTGCTACGGGGCGATAGTCATTTAGCTTAGTTACCTTAGCTTTCTTGGGAACAGGAACAATGGTGGCCCTCTTGAAGCATGTGGGAACATCAGACTGGGATAGGGACTGATTGAATATGTCCGTAAACACACCAGCCAGCTGGTCTGCGCATGCTCTGAGGACACGGCCAGGGATGCCATCTGGGCCAGCAGCCTTGCGAGGGTTAACACATTTAAATGTTTTCCTCACGTTGGCTGCGGTAAAGGTGAGCCCGCAGGTTTTGGTAGCGGGCCGTGTCGGTGGTACTGTATTATCCTCAAAGCGAGCAAAGAAGTTGTTTAGTTTGTCTGGGAGCAGGACGTCGTGGTCCGAGACGGGGCTGATTTTCTTTTTGTAGTCCGTGATTGACTGTAGACCCTGCCACATTCCTCTCATGTCTGAGCCGTTGAATTGTGACTCTACTTTGTCTCTATATTGACGCTTAGCTTGTTTGATTGCCTTGCGGAGGGAATAGCTACACTGTTTGTATTCAGTCATGTTTCCGGTAGCCTTACCCTGGTTAAAAGCAGTGGTTCGCGTTTTCAGTTTTGCGTGAATGCTGCCATCAATCCACGGTTTCTGGTTGGGGAAGGTTTTAATAGTTGCTATGGGTACAACATCACCAATGCACTTGCTAATAAACACGCTCACCGAATCAGCGTATACATCAATGTTGTTGTCAGATGCTGTCCGGAACATATCCCAGTCCACGTGCTCGAAGCAATCTTGCAGCATGGAATCAGATTGGTCGGACCAGCGTTGAACAGACCTGCGAACGGGCGTTTCCTGTTTTAGTTTCTGTTTGTAGGCTGGGAGCAACAAAATGGAGTCATGGTCAGACTTGCCGAAAGGAGGGCGGAGAATAGCCTTGTATGCATTACGGAAGTCGGAATAACAATGATCCAGGATTTTACCACTTTCGGCGCGATGCGTGGAGAAACCAGGTGGCTGTACCGACTCAGATAACGTGTCCTGAGTGAGCCATGTTTCCGTGAAGCAAAGAACGTTGCAGTCTCGGATGTCTCTCTGGAAGGCAACCCTCACTCTGATTTCATCCACTTTGTTGTCCAGAGACTGGACATTGGCGATTAAAATACTCGGGAGAGGTGCACGATGCGACTGTCGACGTAGCTTGACCAGAAGAGTGCCGCGTTTCCCACTTCTCCTGCGCCGCCGTTGTTTTGAGTCGCCGGCTGGGATCCAGTCTATTGTCCTAGTTGGGGTACCAAACAGAGAATCCGCTTCGGGAAAGTCGTATTCCTGGTTGTAATGTTGGTAAGTTGACGTTGCTCTTATATCCAATAGTTCCTCCCGGTTGTATGTATATTTCCCGGGGTAACAATGTAAGAAGTAATACATAAAAAAACGAAATACTGCATCGTTTCCTGAGAATGTGAAGCGAGGCTGCCATCTCTGTCGGCGCCGGAAGAAGACATGTGAGCTGGAGGCAGTATGCATTATGAAAACATTTAATTATTTTAAACCTGAATGTTTTATTTCATATTATTAGGTGCATGTCTTACCTTACCTTGCAATTATTTTAGAAAGACTTCATAGGCAGGGCGTGACTTTCAAGTTTGGGGAATCTTACAATTTATCCTACCATTTCGACCGTTCTGCATGCCAGTTTTCATATGCGCATTTTCGTGGAACTAAATTATTAAAATTAAAATGATTAAATTAAAATTAAAATGATAAAAATCTAAAAGTTAAAAGTAAACTAATGCAAGTTCACCAGCCTCTGCCATATGGACACATTGATACACCATTATACACTGTGATCCATTGGCAGCTAAATAAATGAACGTATGGAATTCATAGCCTATAGGCCAATGCAGCAGTAGGCCTATAACTTCCATTGCTCTTTCACACTGAAGATTGGTGATTACTCAAATAGTTTACTGTGAGGAACTATAGTTTTAATATATTGTCATTCGCTTTCTTACATTTCCTCGCAGCAGGCAGCAGTACTTCTATGGGTGCTCAGGTGCACGTGCTCTCTCAATATTATCAGGACAGAAAACCAGACACGTGCTCATTGCTCACATGGAGCACTCCAAACAATTTTTTTTACAAATCTCGTAAATTATGGTTATGAAATAAACCAAAACTTGTTTCTCACAAGTGTAGCAGGTTGTGAACTCTGCAAACAACGTTTCCAATATGAGAATGATAAATGACTGTAGTTAATAAATGCATTAATATCAATTTATGTAACCAAATTGCCTCACAAGTCCTCAACTGACAGCTACATTAAATAGTACCCGCAAAACAACAGTCTCTACATCAACAGTGAAGAGGCGACTCCGGGATGCTGGCCTTCTGAGGCGTCTGTTTCTCAAACTAGACACTCTAATGTACTTGTCCTCTTGCTCAGTTGTGCACCAGGGCCTCCCACTCCTCTTTCTATTCTGGTTAGAGACAGTTTGTGCTGTTCTGTGAAGGGAGTAGTACACAGCGTTGTACGAGATCTTCAGTTATTTGGCAATTTTTCGCATGGAATTTCTCAGAACAAGAATAAACTGATGAGTTTTAGAAGAAAGTAATTTGATTCTGGCCGTTTTGAGCCTGTAATCAAACCCACAAATGCTGACTCTCCAGATACTATAGTCTTTAGGTGCCTTTTGGCAAACTCCAAGAGGGATGTCATGTGCCTTTTACTGAGGAGTGGCTTCCGTCTGGCCACTCTACCACAAAGGCCTGATTGGTAGAGTGCAGCAGAGATGGTTGTCCTTCTGGAAGGTTCTCCCAGCTCCACAGAGGAACTGCAGAGCTCTGTCAGAGTGACAATCAGGATCTTGGTCACCTCCCTGACCAAGGCCCTTCTCCCCCGATTGCTCAGTTTGGCCGGGCGGCCAGCTCTAGGAAGAGTCTTGGTAGTTCCAAAATCCTTCCAATTAAGAATGATGGAGGCCATTCTGTTTTTCGGGACCTTCAATGCTGCAGACATTCTTGGTACCCTTCCCCAGATCAGTGCCTGTCTCGGAGCTCTACGGACAATTCCTTCGACCTCATGGCTTGGTTTTTGCTCTGAAATGCACTGTCAACTGTGGGACCGTATATAGACACGTGTGTACTTTTCCAAATCATGTCCACTCAGTTGAATTTACCACAGGTGGACTCCAATCAAGTTGTAGAAACATGTCACGGATAATCAATGGAAACAGGATGCACCTAAACTCAATTTCGAGTTTCATAGCAAAGGGTATGTAAATATGGTAATTCTGTTTTTTATTTGTAATCATTTTGCAAACATTTCTTAAAACCTGTTTTTGCTTTGTTATTAAGGGATATTGTTTGTAGATGAATGAGGATACATTTTTTAATAAGGCTGTAACCTAACAAAATGTGGAAAAAGTCAAGGGGTCTGAATACTTTCCCGAAGGCACTGTACATACCAAGCTGGTGGGGCAGGTCATAGAAATTCTGTAGCCTGGTCTCAGATCTGTTTATGCTGTCTTACTAACTCCTAATGTATGATAGATGTCATGCCATGTTACCATAGCAGTTGGCTTGGCTATACATAGGGCTATATACAGCAGCAGAAACAGATCAATGACCAAGCTAGCATTTGGCTGATTGTCAGAACAGAAAGAGTGAAACATCAATATACTTGAAGACTATTATAGAAAGTCTCATAGCAAGGGGTCTGAATACTTATGTAAAAAAGGTATTAATGTTTTAGTTTTTTTTATACATTTGCAAAAATGTCTACAAACCTTTTTTCACTTCGTCATTATGGGGTATTGTGTGTAGATTGAGGATTTTTATTTATTGAATCAATTTTAAGATAAGGCTGTAACGTAACAAAATGTGGAAAAAATCAAGGGGTCTGAATACTTTCCGAAGGCACTGTATGTATTGTGGAATTGATAAAAAATATAAATAAAAGTGCAAACAATTCACACAATGAAACACTGAATGAGCAAGAATTGTCGGGAGACCGCTGCTCCATTCTGTGGAGAGACTCGCCTAGGTCTTCGCCACACACCCCTCCCCTTCTTCTTGTCTCAACATTTTCATTTATACTCAGACACATTATCTAAACCCGTATAGTATTTTACATGCTTTTCACTGACAGCCACAACTCAATAATCAGCTAGGCCTATTGCCTCACGCGCTTTCCAAATTGCGGACTTCTCAATTAGTCATAGGCCTATGAGCTTGTGATTTGTAACTATCCACACCAATTTTTTTTAAGAAGCTAATGATCCTTGATTCCTCTGTGGCTAAGTCATGCTTTCTGGTGAAGTATTTTGAATGATTTTGCTTATTTCTTTATACACAGGTGTAATTATATAATTTTGGCAAATGTATTTCCATTCCCTATTGGACCCACCGCTATGCCATTTATCTCCTGTTCTATTGGTTTTCATATCAAACATATTTCATTGTCCAGAAGCCAATCCTAGTCATATTAGCAACCCATCGTAGTTGTTGCATCTTTAGATTTCCCCTCTTTCTAAGTTTCTAACATAGACTTTCATCTCTATCACACCCTGTATGGAGCTGCTATGAGGTGTGCTTTTTAGAATGGCCTTTTCCCAGGTCCGCTGTTTAAAATGGCCTTTTCCCAGTTGTTCTGTTTAGAATGGCCTTTTCCCAGGTGTGCTTTTTAGAATGGCCTTTTCCCAGGTCCGCTGTTTAAAATGGCCTTTTCCCAGTTGTTCTGTTTAGAATGGCCTTTTCCCAGGTGTTCTGTTTAGAATGGCCTTTTCCCAGGTGTGCTGTTTAGAATGGCCTTTTCCCAGGCCCGCTGTTTAAAATGGCCTTTTCCCAGGTGTTCTGTTTAGAATGGCCTTTTCCCAGGTGTGCTGTTTAGAATGGCCTTTTCCCAGGTGTTCTGTTTAGAATGGCCTTTTCCCAGGTGTTCTGTTTAGAATGGCCTTTTCCCAGGTCCGCTGTTTAAAATGGCCTTTTCCCAGTTGTTCTGTTTAGAATGGCCTTTTCCCAGGTGTTCTGTTTAGAATGGCCTTTTCCCAGGTGTGCTGTTTAGAATGGCCTTTTCCCAGGTGTGCTGTTTAAAATGGCCTTTCCCAGGTGTTCTGTTTAGAATGGCCTTTTCCCAGGTGTGCTGTTTAGAATGGCCTTTTCCCAGGCCCGCTGTTTAAAATGGCCTTTTCCCAGGTGTTCTGTTTAGAATGGCCTTTTCCCAGGTGTTCTGTTTAGAATGGCCTTTTCCCAGGTGTTCTGTTTAGAATGGCCTTTTCCCAGGTGTGCTGTTTAGAATGGCCTTTTCCCAGGTGCGCTGTTTAGAATGGCCTTTTCCCAGGTGTTCTGTTTAGAATGGCCTTTTCCCAGGTGTGCTGTTTAGAATGGCCTTTTCCCAGGTTCGCTGTTTAAAATGGCCTTTCCCAGGTGTGCTGTTTAGAATGGCCTTTTCCCAGGTGTGCTGTTTAGAATGGCCTTTTCCCAGGTGTTCTGTTTAGAATGGCCTTTTCCCAGGTGTTCTGTTTAGAATGGCCTTTTCCCAGGTGTTCTGTTTAGAATGGCCTTTTCCCAGGTGTGCTGTTTAGAATGGCCTTTTCCCAGGTGTGCTGTTTAGAATGGCCTTTTCCCAGGTGCGCTGTTTAGAATGGCCTTTTCCCAGGTGCTCTGTTTAGAATGGCCTTTTCCCAGGTGTGCTGTTTAGAATGGCCTTTTCCCAGGTCCGCTGTTTAAAATGGCCTTTTCCCAGGTCCGCTGTTTAAAATGGCCTTTTCCCAGGTGTGCTGTTTAGAATGGCCTTTTCCCAGGTGTGCTGTTTAAAATGGCCTTTTCCCAGGTGTGCTGTTTAGAATGGCCTTTTCCCAGGTGTGCTGTTTAGAATGGCCTTTTCCCAGGTGTGCTGTTTAGAATGGCCTTTTCCCAGGTGTGCTGTTTAGAATGGCCTTTTCCCAGGTGTGCTGTTTAGAATGGCCTTTTCCCAGGTGTGCTGTTTATAATGGCCTTTTCCCAGGTGTGCTGTTTAGAATGGCCTTTTCCCAGGTGCGCTGTTTAGAATGGCCTTTTCCCAGGTGCTCTGTTTAGAATGGCCTTTTCCCAGGTGTGCTGTTTAGAATGGCCTTTTCCCAGGTCCGCTGTTTAAAATGGCCTTTTCCCAGGTCCGCTGTTTAAAATGGCCTTTTCCCAGGTGTGCTGTTTAGAATGGCCTTTTCCCAGGTGTGCTGTTTAAAATGGCCTTTTCCCAGGTGTGCTGTTTAGAATGGCCTTTTCCCAGGTGTGCTGTTTAGAATGGCCTTTTCCCAGGTGTGCTGTTTAGAATGGCCTTTTCCCAGGTGTGCTGTTTAGAATGGCCTTTTCCCAGGTGTGCTGTTTAGAATGGCCTTTTCCCAGGTGTGCTGTTTATAATGGCCTTTTCCCAGGTGCGCTGTTTAGGATGGTGTTTTCCCGCAAATTGCATTTTGGCAAATGTTTGAAAATGATGTTTTACTGGCTGCTTCATTACATGAGTTGATGTTCTGTTAAGATGCATTACCATAATCGAAATGTGATCTTTGTCGTTCTGATCACCGCGGGTGGATGCCCTAATGGGTTATGCACCCAGTGCATATGGGTCCGGTAAATTTCTCAAATGCCCGGTAAATGAATATCTTCTCGGTCAAGTTGTCAGGTACCACATTTTCCTATCGGATCCCTGAGACACACACACACACACACACACACACTCTACCTGTCCACCCAGATAGGTGAAGGACTACAGACCACAGTGTGGACACATTCTATCGCATCCCAACTACATGCCACCAGTCCCCCAACAGGTGAAACAGGTGTAACCAAGGAATTCCAAGGTCTGGTGAGAGTAGAACAAATGACACAATAATGTGTCTTTCTCTCCTGAAGATCTGAGACGTTGTTGTTGTGCTGTCAGAATGGCCGCTCCCCTCTCCTTGTCTTCCTCAGAACCAGTTCTCCTAGATGGGGTGTTAATCAGAAGTCATGCGGCGCTGGTTAGGCAAGCGCTGAAATAAAGTGAAACAGATTGTAAATCACTGCAAAGGATATTTCCCCCTTTTGTATTGTTAATTGTGTGGACACACAAACACACAAACACACACACACTCATTAGTTTGTTTTTGTCTGTCTCATACATCGTTCCTCTCAAGGGGAAGTTCATGTTTGCATTCTCGTGGAGTAATGGGACATGGGTGGCCTTGTGTGTTAATCAGTAATTGCAAAAGGGGTTGACAGGGTGGCTGGGGGTTGTGGATTTTACATTTCTGTAGTTTGGGTACTATTGCTGCAGTAGTTTAGATATTTTGAGGTTTGTTATGTTAACTATTTAGAAGTTAAACATGACATACTGTAGAAAGTCTAATGATGCACTGTTCTTTTTGTTTTTCCATTTGAGTAATTTAGTCATTTAGTAGAAGCTCTTATACAGAGCGACTTACAGTTGGCACATTCATCCTAAAAGATAGCTAGGTAAGATAGCTATGTGGTATTTATAGTGGTTTGGTAAAGTATGGAATGACTAAATGGCTGTTTTCTCTGTGTGTCTGCAGCTCACCAAGGAGAAAGAACATGGAAAGCTTAACCCTCGGCCAGGAAAGGTGAGTGTCTGTCTGACTGTGAAACAACTACAGGAATCACCCATCTCTGTCCCTCATCTATTGTCTTTGTCCTACAGTAAAGGTCAATGTCCCATTGCAACCTTTTTTTAGATGTAATGAGGGATCTGCTCACCAAGCTAGCCTTATCAAAAATGGTTTATTTTGCCAGCTGTCTTGACTTGAACTATGGAGGTCTCCAAGGAGCGATAGTAACCACAGAACATCCTTAAACATGTTTTTGTAATGATGATCATTAAAAGTGAATTAATGGCTTCACACTTCAAAGTACCCCAGAGGGACAGTTGGCGGTAATTAAGGATGAGAAGAGCATGGTAATGCTGAGGAAATGAGATTAGTATGATTGTATTCTTATTCACTCAGCCAAACATTGTTCTCTATTAAGGCTGTTGAACATTTGGATATATCAAACAGAACTATGTGGAAGTGGAAATCACGTCTTCACAAAGAAAGACATTTTCTTTTTTCCAATGCACACTCAGTGGTTTGGAGAATATGACTAAAAGCCCAGTTCATTCACTATAGAACTAACATACTACAGAGCAGGGGTTCCCAACCTAAGGGTCGCAACCTCAGCATGGGACTGCCAAAGCTTCCAGAGCTTGATTTGAGAAAAATAAATACATAATTGCGGTGTACTTGATGGGCATGTTTTCATTTCATTGTTGGTAACAGTTTCAGTCTCTTATTATTAGTCATCCACAATTATTTCCGCATTGGCAGAAGTTACGTTCGTGCCTTGCCAACGCCTTTGTTCTCCTCTCAACAATCCCATTCTTAATCAATTACTGTGGTATTTCAACACTGAGTAACAATAGCTAAATACCTGCCTCATTTGACTATTGCCATCAAGATGGAGATTATGAAACTAACTAAATGTCAAGATTGCTCCTGCATGCAACCAAATTGCTCCTCCCCAACTGTACCATTCTATCTCAGCTCCGTCATGGCACCGACAGGCTTGCTTGGCATTTAGGTCTGACAGTTTCTGATTACAGAGCCTACCTGTGATACACAATAGCATACCTTACCTGAACCTTCATGTGGTTCACAACACAAAGCAACACTAAGTTGCATCTCAGTCTTTTTGCTGTTTGCTGCTTCGATTGATGTTGAAAAGAGATGGATAGAGTTAGCCTGGTCATTAGATCTGTTTGTTCCTTTTAATGCATGGGAAGAAGTGTGTGTGTGTGTGGGGTGCAACAAAAAATTACATCATCATTGAAAAGGAAAACATTGAGCCTTCATTCCCTTTGATAATGGCCTTCATCAGACCCTTTTAATGTACGTCAGATAGTGGCTAAAGACGAGCAGATCTAGCGTCCACGCTTGGATAGAGGATGGGCCATGGTACATGTACATTATTAGTGTGCTGTTTAATTTGAGCATCTCTTATGAAATGGTGCTGTCTTTTCCAGATGTTCATCTTTGACCGGCCAGGGATGTGTGGCCAGAGGATGGAGGTGTGGAGTGATGTCGTTGATGCCACACCCTGGCAACTACAGGAGACCATCTCTATCAGGGTTGTCAGAGGAGGGTAAGTGTTCACACACAAAGTGCAATCGTGCCAACCAACTCTCTGAACTATAGCCTGAACTCCATGACCCTGGTGCACCACAGATGCTAATCCATAGAATTATGATGAAGATAGTTGCAGTATGATCTCAACCAAGTACCTAGTAGTAATACACACTATAATCATTTAATTATTTCTTAGAGGGAATGGATTATTAATACAAGGAAGTAGAGCAAAGGCATGCAGTCCAACTCCTGCACTGGGTGCGTGCACTGCAGAGGGAATGTTCTCAAGTCTCTTACAACCATCCCTCTCTCCGTGCTGCACTGAATTCCTTAGGAGCTCTCTGGAGAGGGATATTTGCATCTGTCTTCCTGTCTCTCTTTCTTGCTATAGTTTGCCTACTCTAAAATGTTTAAATATAAACAGTCTCTCACAACCTATTACTGTACACTCTTAGAATAAGGTGCCATCCAGAACCTAAAAGGATTCTTCGACTTTAGCCCATAGGACAACCATTTTTGGTTCCAGGTACAACTTTTTTGGTTCCAGGTAGAACCCTTTTGTCTTCCATGTAGAACCCTTTCCACAGATGTTTCTACCTGGAACCAAAAAGGGTTCTCCAATGGGGGCAGCCGTAGGGTAGCATGGTGTAGGGTAGCATGGTGTTCAAAATGGGTCTGAACATGCTGACTCACCCATCCCTGGGGCTCCAGAACACTAAACAGTGATGTGGTCCCACCCCCTTCTACCGCCAAGCCTCACTGAGACACAGCAGTGTATAATCATTAGGCTGCTTTCATTACCATCACACATCATCTGAAGGGTGACATCTGTCACTTGTTCGTTCTGTTTCCATCTCTCTCTCTTTTTCTGTGTGTGTGAATGTTGACTTTTCAAAACTCTCAGTGTAGAATATGCAGCTAATGAGCCATGGCCGGATTGGCATGACATGATTATTATTTATGGCGATAATTATTATTTATCACTTGTTTGTGTGTGTGTGAACTTGTGGTTTTCGGGACTCTCAGTGCAGTACAGAACATGTGCCACAGGGTGGTTTGGATTTACACCACTAATAAAAATGTTTGACTGAAAGAAGTCCAAATAACAAGCAAATGTTATTCGTCACTTATTCTGTGTGAACCCTCACTTTTGCAAAACTCTCCGTGGGATATGGTTATGAAAGAATGAGAGGATTTTAGTTCCACGGATAAATCATTAGACTGTATTAGTTGTTTAAATACCTGGATGGCTCACAGCTTCCTCCAGCTAAATCAAGACAAGACCGAGATGCTTGTTGTTGGAGCCAAAGCACAGAGAGAGAATCTGGCCGCATGTTTTAATTCACGGGCAATAAAGATAAAACATTAGGTAATTAAACCTAGGTGTTATTTTAGATTCTGAACTCAGTTTCAAATCACACATTAGGAATGTGGCCAAAATAGTTTTTTTACCACCTGAGGAACATTGCCAAGGTGTGGCTGTTTCTCTCTCAGGCTGATAGAGAGACTCATCCATGCTTTTATGACAAGAGGGCTTGACTACTGTAATGCTCCCCTGTCTGGTCTACCCAAGAAAGCCATTGGTCAACTGCAAAACATACAGAATGCTGCAGCACGAGTACTGACCAAGACTAGATGGAGAGTACACATTACACCGGTTTTAATGTTTCTGCACTGGTTGCCTGTGAGTTTTAGAATACATTTTAAGAGTCTTCTATTGGTATTTAAATCAATCCACGATTGTGCAACCCAATACATCAGACATGTTTTTAAGTTATTTACCCAGTAGTTCCCTCAGGTCCTTTGGCACTAGCCTTTTAACTATCCCAAAGCCTAGGACAAAGAGGCAGCCTTTAGTTACTATGCCCCCAACTGCTGGAATAGCCTGCCAGAAAACCTGAAACTGTGGAATTCTTTAAAGAAATCTTTAAAAAAAACTTTTTAGCTTTGCTTCTCATTTTTAGTCGTTAGTTTTTTTTCTCTTTCTGGAAAGCACATTGTGTTGCATTCCATGTCTGAAATGTGCTGTATAAATAAAGATTGATTTGATTTGATGAATACTTTCATAACTGGATAGATATTTCTACTTTCATCCTTTCATATCTTGAATAGGGACACCAGTGCCATCCTCAGTGTGCTTGTGTAGAGCTCTACTAGTGTGTCCATCATTAGAGCAATGGTCAATCTATTCACCAGCTTTGCGTGTTTAACTGACTTTTAAAATAGGTCATGCACTGTTAAATTCATCTTGTTCAGACCACTGATCCTTACTGTTTATTACCCGGACTTGTTGTTATCCCCCGTCTTTTCATTTCTCTCTTCAGCTGGGTCTTGTACGAGAAGCCCAACTTCAAAGGGGAGAAGATCGCTCTGGACGAGGGGGACATAGAGCTCACCTATCCTTTCAACCCCCCTCAGGAGGAAGAGGAACAACAACCGCACAATGGAGAGGACAGCCAGAAGGAGGGAGGAGAAGAAGTGGTGGCAGCCAAGCCGGCCAGGAGGTTCATCATAGGATCAATACGAAGAGTAGTCAGGGTAAAAAGAAGAAGTCACAGATTACCCTTTATGAGGACCTCTTACTATTATGATTATATGATTAGCCAAAGAGCAGTGCTTCTCAAAGTGTGGGATGCAACCAGGCAACTATTAAAGCCTAGGTTGTGGCTAGAAACATGGCTTTGTGTATTTGGTGGATCAGAAGAATTCCAAAAGCTTTAGGTGAGAGTTATGTCAATCTGATTAGGTGTGGTTCAGTAGAAGTGCTCATCTGTTGATAGACTCTGGCACTCTTAAGGATTTCTGCCTCACTACGGCGTCCTCTCTGTTAGAGCCTGTATCACAATTGCGCTGCTCTGTGAGCCTATAGCACCCTCTAGTGTCAAAGTACCATACCTGTCATTTCTCTCTGCCCCCGCAGGACTACAGTGTGCCAGAGATCAGTCTGTTCCCCGAGGAGAATGCCGAGGGGAAGAAGGTGATCTTCAGAGACACGTCAGATGACGCCAGGATATTCGGCTTCCCAATCAAAGCCAACTCCATCATCATCAACGCTGGACTGTGAGTAACTGTAGTCAGCTCTGCCAACTGCTTTTCAGTAGGCCACATGGGCGCAAGGATAAACGTTTCAAATGTAACCTCTGGGGGGTAGTGCTAAACTGACCTATGGAATTGTTTAAAGATGGTCATACTATGGACCATTTGGCTATTTGATTTTGAATTTTAGGACCCCTTTAGATATAAAACAATAAATGGCAAAAAAGACAGTCCAAAAATGTATCATCAGAAACAAGGGTTTGAAGTGTCTGTCCTAAATCAAGGAGATATAAGAAAGCTCAGGAAATATTTGTAGTTTTTTTACACATATTTAACCCCTTTTTTTGTGTAGGCACAAAACTACCTTCATACTTCCAATAATATTTTACATCTGGTTACCTTCAGAAGAGTCCTGTGACACTTGTGGGGTCGTATAGCAAAACGGAGAACACCGTGTTCATGAGAATCTCCCCTTTCCACAGTGGTCATAATAGTTTTTAGGTTGAACCGTTCTGACGCTACATACGTTTCCGTGAGAAGACCGATTTTCGGGATGTCTCATGATCTGACAAACACCTCTCTAGCCCTGCCACCTTTCACCGCAGATGTGGAAGTACAACACTGGCGGATGCGGATGCGGATTTGAAAACGCATCCAATGCAAAAAACGATATCTATAACGGATTTTGATGGGGAATCTTTTATGTAACTTAGATTGACGCACCAGTGTGTCAATCAACTCTAGGGGGTTAACGTTGTATTGGGTGAAAATAAGTTAAGCTCAATATTACAGAATATTTTCTATTTTATATGTGTGATAGCATGGTTTTGGTGAGGTCTGTCTGTTCTGTTCTGATTGTATTGACTCTCTTCTCTCTTCAGATGGCTGGTATATGCTCAGCCTTTCTTCCAGGGCATACCACGTGTTCTGGAGGTGGGGGGGTTCCCCAACCCTGCAGCCTGGGGCGTGGAACAACCTTACGTGGGCTCCGTGCACCCTCTCAAAATCGTAAGATTATAATAGACAAATTGTAGAGACTGACCCCAGCTAGAACAATGTACACCCCATGGAAATCGCTTTAGTATAATTAATGTATTGCATTCATAGGTGATGTTCACGAAATGACATTTCCCTAATGTTTTTATGACAGGGTGAACCAAGAGTGGAGAAACCTGGTGAGCCCAAGGTAAGAATGAACAAACAAACAAACAAACAAATGATTGAACAAATGAATGAATGTCTTTATGAAGCTGATACCTCACTGTAAAAGTTATTGGGTAACTTTCCGTTGATTCTTACTCAGCCCCCCTTGTGCCTGCTGTTTCTTCTTCCCAGCTGGTGGTCTATGACAAGCCCTACTTCACTGGGAAGACAAGGACAATCTACACCAACATGAGAGACTTCATGACCAGAAAGGATAGACAGCAGACTGCCTTCATGTACAGCCCTGGATCCATCAAAGTACAGGGAGGCTGGTGAGTAGACTGTGTGTGCGTGTGCGTATGCATGCGTGTGTGTGCATGCGTGCGTTACTTCATGTATCTTACCCTGTGTCTCCCTGTACTTCTAGCTGGGTGGGCTATGAGAAGGAGGGTTTCCGAGGCCACCAGTATATGTTGGAGGAGGGAGAGTACCATGACTGGAGGGTGTGGGGGGGCTGCGATGCCGAGCTGCGCTCTGTCAGAGTCATACGAGCGGTGAGTGGGCCATACCATCACATAACACCCCCATCTCTATCAGGCCCTTGTCTCTTGTATCCAGCTGCTGCAGGAATGATCATTGCCTAAATGGCATATACACTGAGTATACAAAATATTTCCAGGTGAAAGCTATGATTTCTTTTTGATGTCACTTGTTAAATCCATTTCAATCAGTGTAGATGAAGCGGAGGAGACAGGTTAAATAATGATTTTTAAGCCTTGAGACAACTGAGACATGGATTGTGTATGTGTGCTACTCAGAGGGTGAGTGGGCAATATTTTTTTTTAAGTGCCTTTGAACAGGGCATGGTAGTAGGCGCCAGGCGCACCGATTTGAGTGTGTCAAGAACTGCAACGCTGCGGGGTTTTTCACGCTCAACAGTTTCCCATGTCTATAAAGAATGGTCCACCACCCAAAGGACATCCAGCCAACTTGACACAACTGTTGGAAGCATTGGAGTCAACATGGGCCAGCATCCCTGTGGAACGCTTTCGACACCTTGTAAAGTCCATTGCCCTGACAAATTGAAGCTGTTCCAAGGGCAAAAGGGGGTGAAACTTAATATTAGGTAGGAAGGTGTTTCTAATGTTTGCTATACTCAGTGAATACCATATATACAGGTACAGTTGATGTCGGAAGTTTACATACACCAAATACATTTAAACTCGTTTTTTCACAATTCCTGACATTTAATCCTAGTAAGAATTCCCTGTCTTAGGTCAGTTAGGATCACCACTTTATTTTAAGAATGTGAAATGTCAGAATAATAGTAGAGAGAATTATACATTTCAGCTTTTATTGCTTTCATCACATTTCCAGTGGGTCAGAAGTTTACATACACTCAATTAGTATTTTGTAGCATTGCCTTTAAATTGTTTAACTTGGGTCAAACGTTTCAGGTAGCCTTCCACAAGCTTCCCACAATAAGTTGGGTGAATTTTGGCCCATTCCTCCTGACAGAGCTGGTGTAACTGAGTCAGGTTTGTAGGCCTCCTTGCTTGCACACGCTTTTTCAGTTCTGCCCACACATTTTCTATAGGATTGAGGTCAGGGCTTTGTGATGGCCACTCCAATACCTTGATTTTGTTGTCCTTAAGCCATTTTGCCACAACTTTGGAAGTATGCTTGGGGTCATTGTCCATTTGGAAGACCCATTTGCGACCAAGCTTTAACTTCCTGACTGACGTCTTGAGATGTTGCTTCAATATATCCACATAATTTTCCATCCTCATGATGCCATCTATTTTGTGAAGTGCACCAGTCCCTCCTGCAGCAAAGCACCCGCACAACATGATGCCGCCACCCCCGTGCTTCACGGTTGGGTGAAATAGTCTGTAAACAATTGTTGGAAAAATTACTTGTGTCAAAATGCATAAAGTAGATGTCCTCACCGACTTGCCAAAACTATAGTTTGTTAACAAGAAATTTGTGGAGTGGTTGAAAAACGAGTTTTAATGACTACAACCGACTTCAACTGTAACTGCCAAAATAAAGCAAACATCCAACATACAGTGTCTTAACTTCTTCAGGATAGGGTCTAGTTTCCTGAATTTCCGCCTGACTGACATGCGGTGTTGGGCCACCACCAGCCAGAACAGCTTCAATGCACCTTGGCATAGATTCTACAAGTGTCTGGAACTCTGTTGGAGGGATTGTGGTGGAAAACGCTGCCTCAGGCGGAACTTCAGAATCTCCCATAAGTGTTCAATTGGGTTGAGATCTGGTGAAGGTGACAGCCGTGGCACATGGGTTGTATTAGCTTTCAGGAATCTGCATTTTCGTAACGCAGACCATCCAAAAATCTGTGTTTTAAACCATTTCACCTGCGTTTCATATTGAAAGTCAGTGTTTTTTGGCTTCAATTGAGTGATAAGGGGCGTGCAACACAAAATACATTAGTGCAACCCCTTCGGCAGAAAATAGTTTTCATCAGATGACAACAAAAGTGCAACACTGTTTGGCTAGCAGCCACACATAAGTAAGTTAAATTACAATGAAAATGCAAGATATTTTTTCCGAAAAACTATGAATGGCCATCATATTTCTAATGTTTATCATAGAAAGAATGTAGCCAGCTACATTTCCTAATGTTCGACGTAGAAAAGTAGCCTACATATCACTCAGAGCACTGTATAGTGATCCAATGAAATGTATAGTGGAGAAATGCAACTAAAGTACGATAATAGCCCTTTAACATTCAGGATTTGGAGGGAACACTGACTGAATCAGAGCAGAATTTACAATAAAAAGCATTTTAGATCTGCGTTTACAAAACGCAGCAAGATATTTTTATGCATTTCGTCTTTCCTTTTCTGTATGAAAAACGTAAACGCGACCTCTGTGGCATATGGTTTACATGGTTTTCATGCTCATCAAACCGTTCAACCATTGACCACTCATGTGCTGTCGATGGGGGCATTGTCATCCTATGGGGGCATAGCCATGGTAGTCAAAATAATGGCCTGCCTGACATTTTTAAGCATGATGGGATTCTAATTGCTTAATTAACTTAGGAACCACACCTGGGTGGAAACACCTGCTTTCAATATACGTTGTATCCCTCATTTACTCAAGTGTTTCCATTATTTTGGCATTTACATTTATTACATGCAGATGACCCCGGCAAAGGGACGTACTCAGGCTTTTGGTTTGCGGTTAGGGTTAAATATCTATAATTTATAACTCACTCAAAAACAAATGTAGTTACGTTGAACTAATCAGTGTGAAATACGTTTGACCAGAAATGGAACTGAAGGGAGCATCTTTAAGGGCAGTGGCACACAGTAGCTGTCCCTTTCCTGTTGGTTAAGTTTAGGATGGAGCTGATCCTCGATCTGTGCCTAAAGACAACCCCTACCTGGAGCCACAGTATGTGACCTCTGACCCCTCTGTCCCCTGTAGGACCTGACCGAGCCCATGTTGGTATTGTATGAGCAGCCTGACGTGGAGCAGGAGGTGGAGCAGGACAACACCTTTGAGGTGACCGAGGCCATTCCTGACGTGGAGCTGTTTGGCTTTCTCACCACCACGCGCTCCATCAACGTCGTCAGTGGAGCGTAAGTACACATGCTTGTGACGACCAGCGTTATAGTCTAACATGGTGTAATCTAGTGTTGAATAGTAATGACTGATATCATTTTTCTGTGTCAGAGACCTGATAAGATAGTAAGAATATGATCATAACTAGAACCAATATACTTTAGATATGGCTCTGATAATAACTTGATACTGGCTGATACATTGATAAGAATATGATCACATTTGACAATACCTTTATTATATTAGTGGAGTATTAGTGGAGGTTTGACGCTAAGTGGCCACTGTTTCCTCCTCCTCCAGATGGATAGCCTACTCTCACGTGGACTTCTCTGGTGACCAGTATATCCTGGAGAAAGGTTTCTACAGTAACTCTGCTGACTGGGGCTCTTCAAACAACCGTATCTGCTCTGTCCAGCCCATCTTACAGGTGAGTAGGCGTCTAGAGACTTTTTTCTATAGAGTTGACAGTGGAGAGATGGAAACAGACAGGCAAATGAATTGAAAGGAGAACACACACACTGTTTAGATGCTCCTTTAATGTTAATATTGCAACTTTTTAATCAGAGGAAAATTTGACGGGACTGCTGACATCGTGATGTTTACTCAGTGCACCCGTTTCTCTTTGTTTCAGGCTCCAAGTGAAAACCAGGGCAGCGTCAGAAGTGAGGTGAGACATCTTGTGGAATTGAATATCCTTCTGCAGTCACGCTCTCTCACTTGTACTATGTACTACAGTAAATGTGACTGATTTGAACTCTCTTTCTTCCTTCGTTGCCCCTGTCTGTCTCAGGTGATGCTGTACACAGAGCCAGATTTCCAGGGTGAATGCCATGTGTGTGACAAGAACCTGGAGTCCCTCTCTGACAAGCTCATCGCCAAGTCCTGCAGAGTGGTGGGAGGAAGGTGGGACAGAACCAACAGGCACACACGCATGCATGCAGACTCATATATACACACACACACCAAGTGTAGGAAAAATTTAGAATTAGGAGAGATGGAAGTATACACAGGCTTAGTGGAGCTGTAGAGGGCTGGTATGGAGTACTGCAGGACCTAGAGATGAGCCAGCATATAATTATTACAATTAAAGGGGAGTTCACTGTACTGATGAGTGTGTGGAGTTAGTAAATGAGTTTTAAATCAGTTTTGCGTGTGCCTCTATGTTTCAGTTGGGTGGTGTACGAGGGCCGTGAGTATTCAGGGAACCTGTACATCCTGTCAGAAGGAGACTACCCCAACTTCACCAGCATGGGCTGTCCTCCGAACTGTGTCATACGCTCGCTGAAGACTGTCCCGCTGGTAAGAACAATCCTCATATACTGGTCACACTCATATAGACTAGCTTTTTC
Organism: Brachymystax lenok tsinlingensis; assembly: GCA_030435695.1. NCBI lineage: Eukaryota > Metazoa > Chordata > Actinopteri > Salmoniformes > Salmonidae > Brachymystax > Brachymystax lenok. Next base: position 33,813,522 of record CM059799.1, read on the forward strand.
ACCGTCAAAGTTTCCTTCACTTTTTCTGTCTGTCTCTCACTCTATAGCTTTCTCCGTTTTATTTTCAATCACTTAGTGAATCAATTTGTTGTATTTAGCTTAATGCCCCCAGCCCTCTCTCTTCCCCATACCATTACTCCTCCCAACCCCATACCCTGGTCCACTGTAACACTGCTGCAGCCTATCCAACCTACTGTGTGTGTGTTTATACAGAAGGGGTTGGAAGAAAAACAGAAGACACATTTCCATCCCATATGGACTAATAAAGTACATCTTAACACTGTCTCCCCAGGTATTCTCAGTGCCCTCCGTCTCTCTGTTTGGTCTGGAGTGTTTGGAGGGCAGAGAGATCACAGTGGACACAGAGGTGGTCAATATGCTGGAAGAGGGCTACAACAACCATCTACTCTCTGTCAGAGTCAACCGAGGCTGGTGAGTGTGTGATGTGTGTGTTATGTGTGTTTAAGTGTGTGCGTATGTATGTGCATAAGGGTATGCGTGTTTAAATGTTTTCTTGTGTCACTCTCTCTCCCTATACCTCACTTGCTCTCTTTGCAGCTGGGTGCTGTGTGAGCACAGTAACTACAGGGGGCGACAGTTCCTATTAGAACCCATTGAAATCACCAACTGGCCCAAATTCAGTCAGCTTCTCACCATTGGCTCAATGTACCCAGTACGGCAGGTTAGAATCCCTATGACTTCATTCACTTTGTTTGGGTTGGTTTATAATACAGTACTTCAACCCAATTCATGTTTACTCTTTTTATTACTCATATTTATATTTGCTCATATATATTATTGACATGTGCCTATTTCCATTTCCTGCAGAGGCGGCACTTCTTCCGCATCAAAAGCAAGGAGCGAGGTCACTTCCTGTCCATCCAGGGTGGCGTAGAGGAAATGAAGTCGGGACGCGTGGTGGTGACCGAGCAGGTGGAGGGCATGAGCGACATCTGGTTCTACCAGGAAGGCCTCATCAAGAACAAGGTATTACTCACTAGGAATAAAGTTCCTCAACTTTTTGACTCTTATGATCATTTTCTTTCCCCTTACTGAGGAACCACTGGGACTCCCCCTCGGACCCCATGAGTTAACACATACATACATTGACAGCCCTAAAATGTTGAGAATCCGTTTTTTTCCCCCTTAGAAGTAAATATTGAGCATTTGTATATCTTCAGATGGTATTTCTCCTATTTATTTTACACTATATTTATCATGTTTTACAGTCAATTTACAGTTAATTTACCACATATCCAATCCACATCTCCTAGATGTTTTGCTAGTTGAGCACACCAGATTTCTCAATTTCGTATGTCTCTCGCTCTCGTTCTCTAGTTGGCTCCTACTATGAGCTTGCAGGTAATGGGGAACGTGGAGGCGGGGGCGAAGGTGGTGCTGTGGTCAGAGACACGGCAGCCTGTCCAGACCTGGTCAGCCCAGATGAGAGGCACCATCCCCAGCCTCACCTTCCCTGGCATGGTGTTGGACATCAAGGGTGAGACACTACTCTAATTTTAGGAGTGAAATGATAGGAACTACACATACATGATTTGTACTTTTACTATGACCACTCAGATACTATGACCACTCAGCACTTATTGGGTAAATGTTTGGGGTAATACCCCCCCAAACCCCCCGCCCCAAATGTTTCATATGAGGCGACAGTACAGAATGTCACCTTTTATTTGAGGGTATTTTCAACATACAATTTTATCATTCATTTATTGTATCTCTCAGGTGGCAAGCAGTACGACAGAGACCATGTGGTGATTTTACCAGAGAGTGAGGAGAGGCCTTGCCAACAGTGGGAGCTGGAGCTGCTGTAACCTTCCAATAACCTTCCCTCAATCCACACCCTTCACCCGCTCCTCCAATACAATACATTCCAATATCCCCAACCCCCTCAGAACTCCTGCTTTTGAGGCTGCGGACATGGACATGGTCTTTAGGAAGCACCACAGACTTAACCTTGTGTCATCATCATCAGGCACTCTCAAGAGGATCCGAGAACATCTTCTTTGCAGTTAAAGGGTTTCTTTATTTCCGTAAAGAATCATATGAGGATTATAATTTTTTGCCTGAATGTGAGGACAGCAGCATACGAATCACTCAACAATAAACAACCAGTGCCTTTGGATGTAGTCAACTGGAGAGGATGGGAACGGTGCTTCTTTTCCCCTCAAATGTGTGTATTTGGATTATTCTATTTACAGACATTCTACCCTCTCAGATTCTTCCTAGACTTAGATGGTATGACCCGCCTTAGCACACACAGTAGTGGACAGAACCATTCACTTGAACCCACCAATGATTATTGGGAAGGTCAAAACATTGGATGGGAAGTGTATTCTTTATGCAGTATAATACATACACAATACATATAATAATGTATGATGCAGTGCAATGACTCTGTGGGCTTTTATGCAGTTCCTCTCTAATGCTACAGTATGTTCTTTTATTTCACTATGGTCTATCTATTTTCATAGATATGAATCATACATTGCCAATCACTGTCAACATACAGGTTACTTTCTTCTTTTTATATTTAACACCAAATGCCTTGCACCTCAATGCATTATTCTTTGATACCAAAAATAGAATGTGAAAAGAAATATGAGTGGTTTTAAAATATATCAATATTAAATAAAACTATTAAAAATGAAACTGTTGTTCAAATGTCTTGTTAATCTAAAATGTGTATTGTTCTTTCATAGAACTTCAATTGTAGCTAAGTTACAGTATACTCTCATGTATTCCTTGGAGAAAGACATTCTGGGACATCATGGGCTTTCACATGTTATTATAATGCAGACAGGCCAAAATTGAGGAGTGGTACTGTCTGACTATCATCTAGATTGGCTATCAGGATTCACCCAGACATAATCTAGAAACACTGAGCAAGCTGTTCTGAATATTATGGTGATGTGTGTACAAGATACAGGACTGTTAAGAGTGCGACAAGACTTAATGATGGTGTTGGAGTCGTGCCTGGCCATGCAGTCATGAGTGAACAGGGAGTACAGGAGGGGACTGCATGACGCCCCCGTGTTGAGGATTAGCGTGGCGTATGTGTTGTTACCTACCCTCACCACCTGGGGGAGGCCCATCAGGAAGTCTAGCATCCATTTGCAGAGTGAGTTGTTTAGTCCCAAGGTCCTTAGCTTAGTGATGAGCTTTGAGGGCTCTATGGTGTTGAACGCTGAGCTGTAGTCAATGAATAGTATTCTAACATAGGTGTTCCTTTTGTCCTGTGGGAAAGGGCCGTGTTGAGCGCAATAGAGATTGCATCATCTGTGGATTTGTTGGGGCGGTATGCAAATTGGGGTGGGTCTAGGGTTTCTGGGATTATGGTGTTGATGTGAGCCATGACCAGCCTTTCAAAGCACTTCATGGCTACAGACATGAGTGCTACGGGTTGGTAGTCATTTAGGGAGGTTACCTTAGTGTTCTTGGGCACAGGGACTATGGTGGTCTGCTTGAAACATGTTGGTATTACAGATTCAGTCAGGGACAGGTTGAAAATGTCAGTGAAGACACTTGCCAGTTGGTCAGCGCATGCTCAGAGTACACATCCTGGTAATCCGTCTGGCCCTGCGGCCTTGTGAATGTTGACCTGTTTAAAGGTCTTACTCACATCAGCTACGGAGAGCTTGATCACACAGTCGTCCGGAACAGCTGATGCTCTCACGCATGCTTCAGTGTTTCTTGCCTCGAATCGAGCATAGAAGTACTTTAACTCGCCCGGTAAGCTCGTGTCTCTGGGCAGCTCGCGGCTGTGCTTCCCTTTGTAGTCTGTAATAGTTTGCAAGCCCTGCCACATCCGACGAGCGTCGGAGCGGGTGTAGTACGATTCAATCTTATTCCTGTATTGATGCTTTGCCTGTTTGATGGTTCGTAGGAGGGCATAGCAGGATTTCTTATAAGCTTCCTGCTCCTCGAAGCGGCAGTTCTACCATTTAGCTCAGTGCAGATGTTGCCTGTAATCCATATTGATGAAGCCAGGGACTGATGTGGTGTACTCCTCAATGCCATCGTAAGAATCCCGGAACATATTCCAGTCTGTGCTAGCAAAACACTGCGCTAGCAAGTACTCAATGGAAATTGAGTACTTGCCATCATATGTAAGTGTGAGGAACCTTTGTCTCCTTTGTCTATCAATCTTTCATCTCTTCTTTAGCTGTCAACATCTCATCATCTTAGTTTCGTCAGTGTTTCTTCACCCTACCTGTCCCATCGCTTTTTTCCTGCACTATGGTTGTCAATTGCATGTTTGTAATTCCTTAAAGTCTCCATTGTGAAATGGAAGGGTGTGAAACCTTTAGGATAATGCTTGCCAGGCAAAATGCACATTTTCCTGTGGGTACTGCTTCCCTTCCCTCCCTCACAGTCCTCACCTTGCCATTGTTTTCCTGAGCTCTCTCTCACTTCCCCTTTCTCACTTCTCCCTTATCAGTCTCCTTGTCCCCCACATAACTACTTTCTTCACTACAAACTGGCCTTAGATCAGTGTCTGGAGTCAACATGCCCACTGACTATGTGTGGCCCGCTGATCCAGGAGTTGACTTCTGGGCTGAAGAAGGCCCTGTCTGGAGAGTTGGAGAATTTGCTGTTGGTACTGGTGATAACCCCACTGCAGTTCGAGGCTTACCGTCTGAGACAATGGAGGTGAAGGATGGTGGGAGAGAGGAGGACAGGAGAAGGAGGGAGGAAGGGGGGGATAGAGAGAGATACTTTTTTATTTGAAAAAAAAACCTTTATTGACCCAATAACTAACATCACTTTTTAGTACACTCTTTACTACATTGTAACAGTACTCAAAAGTTAAAACCAAGCCACCCCTCCTCGTCCACTGCACACAGATCCCCTCCTGACACCCCACACCTCTACAAAGTACCCCAGATGGTTCACCAGTAGCATAGCTCTGGGGTCCGTACACCCCGCCCCCTTCATCTCATGCTTCCTTGTCTTCCACACTGCCATTTTTGCTTGCCCCAACAGGTAGTATACAAGGCAGTCCCTTTGCTTGCTAGCCACACTAAACCTAGGCCCTCCAACATATAAGTCCCAAGTCAGCCCTGTAACACCACCACCCCAGGACAGAAAACAGCCCTGTCAGCCTGGAACAAAAGGAAAACAGATGCTGCGTTGTCTCCTCCTCCCCACAGAATTGACACCCCCTTCCCACTGATGGATCAAGGTGCGACACATATCTGTTAGTAGCAATAGTCCCTGAATAATCCTCCCCTGTAGATCAGCTTTACAATTCTCTATGGGAGTCTTATACAGGGAGCGCCAACATCGTCTCAGAGAAGTGCCCTGGTCCCAAACTCCCCTGCCACTCCGTTGCCCTTAGCCCATGCAAATTGTCTTTCTGAGCCAACTTGATAGCCGTGTACAAAGCCTTTTTGCTGGCTGTACAAAAGCATCCTCAGTCCTGAACGATAAAATAATCTCATCATTCTCCTGGTGTTCCCCGGCAGCAGCAGCTGGGAAAAAGAGGAGGTAGGTGGTAAAAGGAAGCAGATCAGTCCACCTGGCCGTGCTGCTTCTCCAGTTTCAACTGTTCTGCCTGTTTTATGAATATTTAAAAATCTTGTCCATGTTCTGTTATAATCTGCACCCAGCACAGCCAGAAGAGTACTGGCCACCCCTCACAGCCTGGTTCCTCTCTAGGTTTCTACCTAGGTTTTGGTCTTTCTAGGGAGTTTTTCCTAACCACCGTGCTTTTACACCTGCATTGCTTGCTGTTTGGGGATTTAGGCTGGGTTTCTGTACAGCACTCTGTGACATCAGCAGATGTAAGAAGGGCTTTATAAATACATTTGATTTGATCAGTTTAATTTGTGGTAAAATGGCCCAGTCTCTGCCTGTTTCCCAGCAGCTCTCTGTAGGAGCCCGGTAGTGCAGCATTGACCCTCTCCACCACCTGCTGCAGCAGCCTGGATGACTTTATGGAGGACGTCTCCTCTCTCAGCTCACCCAAATTAGAGAACCCCGCTCTCACAAGGTCAGCACTCTGGTCTGGATGAGTGGGTTGTAGAACAGTGGCTCCTCCATTAGCCATGCTCCTGGCCGTGAAACATCTCTGTAAACAGTTAAGAGTCTCTTTCCATGCCCAAAGCACAGCACTGTAGAACGGAGTAAGGGATGACATATCGACCTGCTCCAGATCCAAAGGAACAAGTGCCTGTTAAATACAAGGCCCCCCCTGACCTCATTAGAACAGCCAATGCTGTGTCTCACCAGCACCCCCTGCTGGTAAAAAAAAGGCTCTGTGCAGCTTGTAGACAGAAAGCTGTGACTCTGGACCCAATGTCTACCAGCCCTTGTCCCCCTTGTGCAAAGGCTGGTGCAACACTGCTGGCATGTCCAGTGTTGACCAGACCAAAACTATTTAAATGTTTGCAGATGCTTTAATATATATATATGTTTTACTGTTTATTGGCAGTGTAATGTGTTGTTTTACAGGGTCGACTATAGTGTTACGGTGCTCCTGATGCAAATTAGGGTTAAGTGCCTTGCTTAAAGATAGATCTTTCACCTTGTCGGCTCGGGTATTCAAACCTTAGTGGGACTATCATTTGTTTTTCAACAGGACAATGACCCAACACACCTCCAGGCTGTGTAAGGGCTATTTGACCAAGAAGGAGAGTGCTGCATCAGATGACCTGGCCTCCACTCAATTGAGATGGTTTGGGATGAGTTGGATTGCAGAGTGCTCAGCATATGTGGGAACTCCTTCATGACTGTTGGAAAGCATTCCTTGTGAAGCTGGTTGAGAGAATGCTAAGAGTGTGCAAAGCTGTCATCAAGAATCTCAAATATAAAATATATTTTGATTTGTTTAACACTTTTTTGGTTACTACATGATTCCATATGTGTTATTTCATGGTTTTGACGTCTTCACTATTATTCTACAATGTAGAAAATAGTAAAAATAGAGAAAAACCCTTGAATGAGTAGGTGTGTGCAAACTTTTGACTGATATATAAACATTAAATGTATGCTTAGAAAGAAAAGGTATTGATTATAACACTGATTTGGAGTCTAATATAGGCTTTTATATTTGGAAATAGAAGGATGGAGTAATTATGACTTTGTAGCTGTGTTAACTAGCAATGACCATGTAACATGAATGGTCTACCAGTATCTTCACATCCAATTTGTGAGAGTGAAAACCTGAAAGAAACTATAGGAAGAAAAAAGGATATTTACACAGGGCGCCTTTCCTTCAAGCTGTTTGGGATGTTTTTTTTTTGTACCCCTTTTTCTCCCCAATTTCGTGTTATCCAATTGGTAGTTACAGTCTTGTCCCATCGCTGCAACTCCCGTGCAGACTCGGGCAGTGTTGCCAATTTAGCGACTCTGTCGATATATTTAGCGAGTACTCAGACCCCTCTAGCGACACATTTTCAAAAAAGCAACTAGCGACAAATCTAGCGACTTTTTCTGGTGTTATTGGAGACTTTTGGAGATTCTGACGTGCAGGTATCGTTCTTACTCTTCTCAACGAGCAGCAGGTGCTACCGTGGGCCCCACCCCCGTCCCAAAGCACTCACTGGCGGCCCAGTCCTCACGCAGCAGTCCCTCCCAGCTGCAGTCAGAGCAGGAGATGTTCACCCCTCGAGTCCAGACTGCAAATGAATCTCACATGCGGGAAGCCGCCGCTGGCTGATCCCGCCCTGGCTTACATTCAGGGCGGGATGTAAATGTAAAATGTTCTTTGTCTAAAATAAATCACTGCACAAAAATAAATCACTGCATTTGACTCACACAGCCTCAGTCACTCAGTCACTCACCTTGTCCACTGTGTGTGTGCCTCTCTGTGACATAAGCTAAACATCTAGCTGGCTAGCTTATCATGTCTCAGTCTAAACTGTACACTCAAAAATACAGAAAGGAGTGGTAATCAAACCCTGAATTCAAAGGCTGGTTGACGCCGTTTACTGGAGATGATACACGGGCATACGGCCTGTATTGTAAGGCTGATTTCTACGCCAAACTTAGTGATGTAAAAAAACACATGACAACTCAAAAACATACTCAAATGGCAAAGCCTTATAACAGTTCCACCCAAAACAAGCTGCCATTTATGCTTAAAAAAACTGACTCTGCAAAGAAGGCTGAGGCCACCATGGCATTAGCTATCGCTGAACACTGTTCCATGCTGGCATGTGATCTAGGAGAGAGGAATAACGTCACAGGAGCCTGGCCCGCCACAGGAGTTGCTAGAGCACAATGGGACAATGACATCCCGGCCGGCCAAACCCTCCCCTAACCCGGACGACGCTGGGCCAATTGTGCGCCGCCTCACTGGTCTCTTTTTGGCAAAATGTGAGTATACCCACTTCTCCAGGCACCACTACACCACTGTGTGTACCCACCCACCAGACGTAATGCACATTTAGACTCCCACATGTAAACACACTTATCTGCACGTCAGTAGCACACTGTTGGAGGAATGAAAAAAAGCCATGCATTTATTTCCTGTAACAAATGCAGTAGAAATACATGTCAATGAAACTATCTACGTCAACCAAGCAGTATAACTAACAGTCTTTCAAAACTCATTTCATTTTTGGAAAAATGGCCAATGTTTTTCAACAGAACAAATTCAAAGGAGATCATCTACAAAGCGTTGCTGGCTGTCTGTCGATATGAAGACTAAAGGATTGAGTTGTGTATACAATTTCACTCACATTAGCTCAGCCTACACATACACAGATGTAGAATCTTAATTTGAAACAGTTTGCTACAGCAGGAAAATAATCCTGCAGCAACAGGAAATGTTAATTATTATGTGGATTATAATTAATAAAATAATGTTGTAATGGAAAATCACGTCTGAAATGTAAAAGTGGAAATTACAAATTTCAGAAGCCCTTTTTAAACCCCACCCTCCCTCGCATCCCTCCCTCCACCCCCTCCCTCGCATCCCTCCCTCCAATCCACTCACCCAAATTCAAATTTAAGAAGAATTTGCTTCTCTCATAACGTGTCCATATACAAAGATTAGCCTCTAACATGAAACATCAATGACTGGTGTTGCAGTAGAGGAAAATCCATTCTTCTAGATACATATTTGCTTTGTTCATTGGCTCTGGGTTCATTCATAGCCACTCAGTCTATTTGTCCTGAACAATAGAAACTCCAGGCCAGAGGGGGCACACCACTTAGTACCACAGGCTGTAGAGCAGAAGAGTCACCACAGAACACAACAGAGACGCTCCGGTTGCTGGGCTGCCACTTGGTTTGGAGGATGGGACAGTTGCTGCTGTTGTAGGAGCAGGAGTAGCGGTTGTAGAAGGAATAGAACCAGTGGTTGTAGAAGGAATAGAACCAGCGGTTGTAGAAGGAATAGAACCAGTGGTTGTAGGAGAAACAGGAGCAGCAGTTGTCGGAGCAACAGGACCAGCGGTTGTACGAGCTGGCACAGCGGTTGAAGGAGCAACAGGACCAGTGGTTGTAGGAGCAACAGGACCAGTGGTTGTAGGAGCAACAGGACCAGCGGTTGTAGGAGCAACAGGAGCAGTGGTTGTACGAGCTGGCACAGTGGTTGTAGGGGCAACAGGACCCGTGGTTGTCATAGCAACAGGACCAGTGGTTGTACGAGCTGGCACAGCGGTTGTAGGAGCAACAGGACCAGCGGTTGTAGGAGCAACAGGACCAGCAGTTGTACGAGAAGCAGGACCAGAGGTTGTAGGAGCAACAGGACCAGCGGTTGTCGGAGAAACAGGACCAGTGGTTGTACGAGCAACAGGACCAGCGGTTGTCAGAGCAACAGGACCAGCAGTTGTACGAGCAACAGGACCAGAGGTTGTAGGAGCAACAGGACCAGCGGTTGTCGGAGAAACAGGACCAGTGGTTGTAGGAGCAACAGGACCAGCAGTTGTACGAGCAACAGGACCAGCGGTTGTCAGAGCAACAGGACCAGCAGTTGTACGAGCAACAGGACCAGAGGTTGTAGGAGCAACAGGACCAGCGGTTGTCGGAGAAACAGGTCCAGTGGTTGTAGGAGCAACAGGACCAGCGGTTGTTGGAGCAACAGGAGCAGTGGTTGTGCGAGCTGGCACAGCGGTTGTAGGAGCAATAGGTCCAGCGGTTGTAGAAAAAACAGGACCAGCGGTTGTTGGAGCAACAGGACCAGCGGTTGTAAGAGCAACAGGACCAGCGGTTGTTGGAGCAACAGGACCAGCGGTTGTTGGAGCAACAGGACCAGCGGTTGTAGGAGCAACAGGACCAGCGGTTGTTGGAGCAACAGGACCAGCGGTTGTAGGAGCAACAGGAGCAGTGGTTGTTGGAGCAACAGGACCAGCGGTTGTAGGAGCAACAGGACCAGCGGTTGTAGGAGCAACAGGACCAGCGGTTGTAGGAGCAACAGGACCAGCGGTTGTAAGAGCAACAGGACCAGCGGTTGTAAGAGCAACAGGACCAGCGGTTGTAGGAGCAACAGGACCAGCGGTTGTTGGAGCAACAGGACCAGCGGTTGTAGGAGCAACAGGACCAGCGGTTGTTGGAGCAACAGGACCAGCGGTTGTAGGAGCAACAGGACCAGCGGTTGTTGGAGCAACAGGACCAGCGGTTGTAGGAGCAACAGGAGCAGCGGTTGTTGGAGCAACAGGACCAGCGGTTGTAGAAGCAACAGGAGCAGTGGTTGTAGGAGCAACAGGACCAGCGGTTGTTGGAGCAACAGGACCAGCGGTTGTAGGAGCAACAGGACCAGCGGTTGTTGGAGCAACAGGAGCAGCGGTTGTTGGAGCAACAGGACCAGCGGTTGTAGAAGCAACAGGAGCAGTGGTTGTAGGAGCAACAGGACCAGCGGTTGTAGGAGCAACAGGACCAGCGGTTGTTGGAGCAACAGGACCAGCGGTTGTAGGAGCAACAGGAGCAGTGGTTGTAGGAGCAACAGGACCAGCGGTTGTCGGATCGGAAACAGCAATTGTTGGAGTAAAATAAGCTATTGTTGGAGAATTCTGAATGCAGAGAATGATAGAAGAGACAATTGAGTCAATGTCAATGTGGACTGCAAATAATTTTCAGTTCTCACTCATAAATGAAAGTTTGTCAGATGTTTTCAGACCTCAAAAGAAGACTAATGTCCAGATGAACATTGATTGTGTGGATCCAACTATAGGCCTCAATCCCAAATGAATGGAAAAGATTAGCACTGTCTAATTTCCTGGATTTCCTGGTTTTATTCGGTGCTCGTCTTTTCCATTCATTTGGAATGGAGGTATATAGCTGGAGCTACACAACCGATGTCATTGGACGTGTCACACCCTGATCTGTTTCACCTGTCTTTGTGATTGTCTCCATCCCCCTCCAGGTATCGCCCATTGTCCCCATTATCCCCAGTGTATTTATACCTGTGTTCTCTGTTTGTCTGTTGCCAGTTAGTTTTGTGAAACCTACCAGTGTTTGTTCATAGGTTTCTGTCTGTTTCTTGTTCCTGTTTCCTAGTCCTTCCTGGTTTTGACCGTTCTGCCTGCCCTGACCCTGAGCCTGCCTCCCATTCTATACCTTGCCCAACCTGACAGGATTATTGAGCCCTGCCTGCTCTGATCCTGAGACTGCCTGCCGTTCTGGACCTTTTGCACCCTCTCTGGATTACTGACCTCTGCCTGCCTTTGACCTGTCGTTTGCCTGCCCCTGTATTACAAATAAATGTTTGTTTCTTCGACACTGTCTCCATCTGGGTCATACCTGAAACCTGATAGGACGTAGTTTCATCTTGACATTAGACTTCTTTAGAGGTCGGAAAAAAATAAACAAACTTTAATTTGGAAGTGTAATGTACCTTTAAAGCTTGAATCCTTAGTTGCTACATACATTTTTTTACTTATGAAATTAATGATATATACCCATTGATTCTTGAAGAATATAACAGATTGACAATGTACATTTTAAGGTCATTCTGACATATGCAGCGTTTACCGTGAATGCAGTCTCCACTAATGCGGGAACATTGCCTTTACATTTCAATCACACTGTAATGCCGAATGTCCGTAATTCGGATTGAATAGAGCCCTTAGTTCAACTGTCGTACCCCGTCAGAACCCAAAATACAAACTTGTTTTACTCCAATGTTTGGAAACAATTTAAACGTAAACAAACACTCTATTGCCTCAAAACATAGGGCTCTATTCAATCCATAGCGCTGAAGATCTAGCACAATTGACAATTAAAAGCAATGTTACCGGGGTGGTAGAGACTGCATTATTGGTAAACGCTGCATACAGTGTGTTAGGAAAGTAATCAGACCCCTTTTCCACATTTTGTTACGCCACAGCCTTATTCTAAAATTGCTTAAATTATTACTTTTCCTCATCATTCTACACACAATACCCCATAAAGACAAAGCGAAAACAGTTTTCTTTTTTTTAGCACATTTATTTAAAAAAACAAGTACCTGATTTACATAACTATTCAGACCCTTTGCTATGCGACTCGAAGTTGAGCTCAGGTGCATCCTGTTTCCATTGATTATCCTTGAGATGTTTTTGCAACTTGACTGGAGTCCACCTGTGGTAAATTCAATTGATTGGACATTATTTGGAAAGGCACACACCTGTCTATATGAGGTCCCACAATTGACAGTGCATGTCAGAGCAAAAACCAAGCCATGAGGTCGAAGGAATTCTCCTTAGAGCTCCTACACAGGATTGTGTCGAGGCACAGATCTGGGAAAATGGACCAAAAACGTTATGCAGCATTGAAGGTCCCCAAGAACACAGTAGCCTCCATTAAATGGAAGAAGTTTGGAACCACCAAGACTCTTCCTAGAGCTGGCCTCCCGGCCAAACTGAGCAATCGGGGGAGAAGGCCCTTGGTCAGGAAGGTGACCAAGAACCCAATGGTCACTCCGACAGAGCTCCAGAGTTCCTCTGTGGAGATGGGAGAACCTTCCAGTAGGACAACCATCTCTGCAGCACTCCACCAATCAGAGCTTTATGGTAGAGTGGCCAGATGGAAGCCACTCCTCAGGAAAAAGCACATGACAGCCCACTTGGAGTATGCCAAAAGACACCTAAAGACTCTCAGACCATGAGAAACAAGATTCTCTGGTCTGATGAAACCAAGATTGAACTCTTTGGCCTGAATATCAAGCTTCACGTCGGGAAGAAACCAGGAAGCATGGTGGTGGCAGAATCATGCTGTGGAGAGACTGGGAGACTAGTCAGGATTCGAGGGAAAGATGAAAGGAGCAAAGGGCTCAGGACCTCAGACTGGGGTGAAGGTTCACCTTCCAATATGAAAATGACCCTAAGCACACAGCCAAGACAACGCAGTAGTGGCTTCAGGACAAGTCTCTGAATGTCCTTGAGTGGCCCAGCCAGAGCCCGGACTTGAACCCGATAGAGCTTCTATGGAGAGACATAAATATAGCTGTGCAGGGAATTTCCCCATCAAACCTGACCGATCTTGAGAGGATCAGCAGAGAATGTGAGAATCTCCCAAAATACAGGTGTGCCAAGCTTGTAGTGTCATACCCAAGAAGACTCAAGGCTGTAATCGCTGACAAAGGGGCTTCAACAAAGTACTGAGTAAAGGGTCTGAATACTCATGTAAATGTGATATTTCAGTTCTTTCTTTTTTATAAATTTGAAAATTTTTAGAATAAGGCTGTAATGTAACAAAATGTGGAGAAAGTCAAGGGGTCTGAATACTTTCAAAATGCAGTGTATGTTGGCTCAAACTGAAATTACCTTTACACTTTATTATTCAATCTGTAACACTTCAGTGATACAGATTGAATATAGCCCTAAGCTCATGAGGCATTCACGGTAAACACTGCATATGTCGGCTCAATCAGAAAGTACCTTTCAATTTTAGTGCGGCTCTTCAATGATACTACTGCAACACGGATTGAATCCAGCCCATAGGTAAAAGTATCATTTTTATATCATGGATGGTTAGTCCTTGCATCCATAGCTGTGTGTATGAATTTGAGAGTGGCTCCATTTCTCCAAGCCCATCCCTTTGCTTTTTACCAAGATGCAGGCGGGGTGACCGCTTTGTTATTGTTTTAATAATGGATTCTAGCTTAAAGGCATGTAGTAACACTGAGAATGGGCGTCAATTCCATTTCAATCCAGTAAGTGAATTGAAATTCTAATTCCAGAATGTAACAATCCTTATTGGAAATAATGTCACTTAATGGAATGGAATTGACTTCTTTCCGGGTTAGTAGGTTGCCTACCATTACTGTTTGACACCAGAAATGGTAACTTTCAAGGTACTCAATTGCATACCGGTAGCATACTACACTTTGCTTTCCCCCAAATAAAAAACCCTCACTGTCATACAGTAATTCAGATATTTTCTGAGTAAATAGAAGGACTGGGGTCAATTCCATTTCTACTGAAAAATTCACACTAAAAATGAATGCCAGTTTTGAATTCTTGAAGTGGATTTTTAAGTCATCGCCTGAACTAACTGATTTGAAATGGAATTGACCCCGACTCTGTTGAGTAGTGTCTATTCCATTACCTGTGCAACAGTGGAGGCCAGCAGGGCCAGTGTACAGAGTCCCAGAAGATACATTATATTGTAGAGTAGGTGAGGTGTCCTAAGAGTAAAATACTGCAGGAGGCTTGAAGAGTTGTTGATGGTCTGTCCTGGTCTATGTTTCCAGAGATGGTCCTCAGTGAATCGAGTGCTGTAGAGTCCTTGGATTGCTCTTATATATCGTCCCTGCATGTGCCGAGGTGTGAACACACCATGTTCCTCTGGTTCCAGGAAGATTGTGTGTGTGTGTGTGTGTGTGTACATGCACACATGTGTGGTGTGTGTGTACATGTACACATGTTCAGTTTCGGCTGGCATATCATGTCAGTGTACAAAACAGCAGAGTCAAAGTTCAACACTTGCACTTCCTTTCCTATACCTTTCCATGCTCTGATGAAGCCATGACTGCCGAAACGCATTGGCCTGTCCAGATGAAAATAACACGGTGAACTGAGGTGACGTCTTTTTGTCCTTTTGTAAAGAAACCTTTTGGAGAGCTGCCGTTTCCCAATGTTTCTTGAACTCGGGATTTCATTTGAAACTACCTTTCCATTACTCTTTACTCTATTGTTTCTGTTAATGGAAAATCTTAATTTGAGTAAATGTATAAATACAAAACTGATCGCTGCTAGAACAAATACAGTCCAGGGGCAATGATGTTGCTTCGCAAATTCCATGGCATCAAGTCTATTTTCATTACAGAGATTAGCAAATCACTTTCTCCCAAATGACTTCCCATCTCCATCCTGAATTTCACTCTCAAAAATGAAAACATAATTCTATATTTAGATCATGTATGCCCATAATCCACAATATATTTAGATCACGCATGCCCACAATCCATGGTTTTGTTTGTTATCAATACATTGAGAGTAAGTGAGTGTACAGAGAGGTGCGAGGTAACAAGGGACCTAACGTGTGCCAGGAACACATTCCCCACACCATTACACCATCGCCACCAGCATGCACTGTTGACACCAGGCAGGATGGGGCCATGGACTCATGCTGCTTCTAGTTTTTAGCTGGTAGGAGTAGAACCCGGTGTGGTCGTTCGCTGTAGTAGCCCATCTGTGACAAGGACTGACGAGATGTGCTTTCCAGGTTGCAGTTCTGCACACCACTGTTGTACTGCACTGTTATTTGCCTGTTTGTGGCCCGCCTGTTAGCGTGCATGATTCTTGACATTCTTCTTCAACCTCTCATCAACGAGCTGTTTTCGCCCACAGGACTGTCGCTGACTGGATGTTTCTTGTTTGTCGGTAAACCCTAGACACTATGGTGTGTGAAAATCCCAGGAGGGTCGGCCATTTCTGAGATACAGAAAACTGGCGTGCCTGGCACTGACAATAATACCACACTCAAAGTCACTTATTTTGCCCATTCTAACATTCAATCGAGCAGTAACTGAATGCCTCAATGCCTGTCTGCCTGCTTTATATAGCAAGCCACGGCCATGTGACTCACTGTCTGTAGGAGCGAACCATTTTCGTGAACGGGGTGGTGTACCTCATAAACTGGCAACTGAGGTATAAACTTGATAAGATGATAAACTTTATCATAGTTAGTTTAAGATGATAAACCTTATTATAGTCAGTTAAACTTCTATCTATGCCATCAATGCTCCTTCTGTATCTGCATTGATAAGTCACATTGTATGTTATAGATGTTGATAATGCTTCCATTGTTAAAGAATAAAAACCAATATTTGGGTAATTTTCAACATTTATACAATGAGAAAAGCAATGATTTAGAATTCGTATTAAGAGCTATTTTGTTCAAAGGAACTCACAGCTTGATTGAATATAAAACATGAATATAAAAACGATTTTGTGCATTTCAACATACCTTATCAACCAACCAAAATATGTTAATTCTGCATCTTGAAATATACAAAGCACACACAAACCTCAAGCAGGTCCTTGTAAAACACACACATTGTCACAGAGAAAGATCTTTCAGTTTTTATATATTTGTGTCCAGTATGAAGGAAGTTAGAGGTAATTTATGCAGCCAATGCTAACTAACACTAGTTAGCAATTGCGCTAGTTAGCAACTTTATTCAAGCCGCACGCAAAGACAAAAAACTGGTATCCATGAGTTCATCCGACTCCAGGAAAGTAGATAACGGGCCTCATTGCCAAAATCCTGAAGTATCCCTTTAACACTCTCAGGAAAGTGCTGTCAATGTGACTCTTGCCCTCTATTTGGCGCTCATTGCCATAGTGAATGCAGGATCTGGCAGGCTGTCGAACCAAAGAGTAAAGTCATGGAGTAACTGAAGACATGGCTGCCCCCTGCTGGTGTGGTGAGAGTGGTTGACCATGTGGCGGTTGTAGCGTTTGTGGCAGCGGTTGTTGGCCTTATGCAGAATTCTGTTGTTGGTTGCTGGTCCTATTGTAGAATTCTGTTGTTGGTTGCCGGTCCTATTGTAGAATTCCTGTTGGTCGGTTTGGTCCTATTGTAGAATTCTGTTGGTCGGTTGTTGGTCCTATTGTAGAATTCTGTTGGTCGGTTGTTGGTCCTATTGTAAAATTCTGTTGGATGATATGGAATTGTGTACATTAGGCTACATGTTACTTCAGCATTAATTCACCCATGTCTGTTTGAAACTGAAATTAATCAGGGACAGTTACAAAATTACTGGGGGGCAGGTTACTAAAACATTTTTCAGGTTTTTCCTATATAACTTCTTCCATCCTAGCCACATTTCCTCATCTGCTTGCCTGCGCCTCCCCAATCAAGGTGTTTTGGTACTTCCCTTATGCACTACGCTTTTCCATGAGCTTACTATACCACAGGTCAATATAGTCTGCCAGTCTCACAGTCTGTCCTGCCCTCTATCCACCATTCATAGTGACAATAGTGGTAGGTGGATCGTTTGTCTAGATCTGTAATAGGCTATCACAATCATGCCACACATAAAACCATTCAAAGCTGCATACATTTTCTATATAAATCCACAAGAACAAGGGGAGAAGCTGACAGGCAGCGGAGAGGCAGGTGTGTCATGTCATTGCTCATGAAAGACGTGAGACACACAGCTCAAAAAGCTCCCCTACTGATCTTGATTAGGGACAAATGATCCAACCTGGACTAGCCTACAAGGGAAGAGGGAAGAGTAAAGGGAAGAGTAGAAAAATGATGACAGGTGGGGGTACTTGGATAAAACATTTTGGTATGATCATAAAACAGTGGCAATATTCAGAGAATAAAGTGGCAATATTTCGAGAATATAGTCTCAGTTATATTTCAAGATTAACATAGGGGATTTAGTTAATTGCATGTCTCCCTGTTGCTGTGTCCGCCACTGTAGACGGACACAGCAACAGGCTGCGCACTCACACTTGTCATTCTAATGATCTAATAACTTGCATGCACATGCACGCACACACACACCAAGTTTCCCCCCTGGCAATTTCAGACTATAGACACACACTCTTCTAAGGCCGTGGTGCGTTAAAAGCACAAACAAAAAACTAGCTTGTATGTGCTTTTGAGATATTGTTCAGTTTGGCAGTGTAGTGGAGTTGCCAACATGCATATCAAACAATATCAAATAGGGTGTTCATGTCACAACCACAAACTCATGTCACTACATAAAACATTAATTGGCCCAACAGTTCCGTAACAACCTGATAACAGCATGAAGTATGTTATTGTGTGATAGGTTTTATAGAAGTGAGAAGACGTGCAACATTTACCAGTAAGGGGGAAGTAAATAACAGTAGTTTAATAATTGCCCTTTGGCTGTTGCAAAGTGTACTCTGTGACAATGCACAACAACAGGACATTATCATTGCTGTAGTGTATACTTTCACTTCCCTCTTTTGTCTCTCTCTTTAGAATTCAACGCACCCTACTTCCTCATGTATTTATTCTTTATTACACCATGCAGTAATAGAATAACAAATGGCTAGTTTATTAGGTACACCCATCCCCCTGACCTCATTAGAACAGCCAATGCTGTGTCTCACCAGCACACCCCTGCTGATAAAAATGCTCTGTGCAGCTTGTAGGCAGAAAGCTGTGACTCTGGACCCAATGTCTACCAGCCCTTGTCCCCTTGTGCAAAGGCTGGTGCAACACTGCTGGCATGTCCAGTGTTGACCAGACCAAAACTATTTAAATGTTTGCAGTTGCTTTAATATATATATATATATGTTTTACTGTTTATTGGCAGTGTAATGTGTCTGCTTTACAGGGTCGACTATAGTATTACGGTGCTCTGATGCACATTAGGGTTAAGTGCCTTGCTTAAAGACAGATCTTTCACCTTGTCGGCTCGGGTATTCAAACCAGCGACCTTTCGGTTCCTGGCCCAATGCTCTAACCTCTAACCTAGTTAAAGTAGTTAACGAAATAGCTGACCCTTTTGTGTACCCACGCACCAGACGTAATGCACATTTAGACTCCCACATGTAAACACACTTATCTATCTTGTTGCCTAGTCACTTTATCCCTACCTATATGTACATATCTACCTCAATGACCTCGTACCCTGCAAAATGACTTGGTACTGGTACCCTGTGTATATAAACAAATTATTCTTACTCATATTGCATTTATTCCTTGTATGATCATTTTTCTCTCTGCATTGTTGGTAAGGGCCCATAAGTAAACATTTCACTGTTAGTCTACACCTGCTGTTTATGAAGAATGTGACTAATAAAACGTGATTTAATCATTTGTTTTGATCATATAGAAAATAGTAAAAATAGAGAAAAACCCTTGAATGAGTAGGTGTGTGCAAACGTTTGACTGATACTGTATATGAACATTAAATGTATATTTAGAAAGAAAAAGTATTGATTATAACACGGATTTGGATTCTAATATAGGCTTTTATATTTGGAAATAGAAGGATGGAGTAATTATGACTTTGTAGCTGTGTTAACTAGTAATGACCATGCAACACGGATGGTCTACCAGTATCTTAACATCCAGTTTGTGTGAGTGAAAACCTGAAAAAACTATAGGAAGAAAAAGATTTTCACACAGGCGCCTTTCCTTCAAGCTGTTTGGGATGTTTGTTTTTTTTACCCCTTTTTCTCCCTAATTTCGTGATATCCAATTGGTAGTTACAGTCTTGTCCCATCGCTGCAACTCCCATACAAGCTCGAGAGAGGCGAAGATCGAGAGCCATGCGTCCTCCGAAACACAACCCTGCCAAGCCACCCTGCTTGCTTCACCCGAAAGCCAGCCGCACCAATGTGTCGGAGGAAACACCGTCCAACTGGCGATGTGTCAGCGTGCCTGTGCCTGACCCGCCACAGGAGTCGCTAGAGCACAATGGGACAAGGACATCCCGGCCAGCCAAACCCTCCCCTAACACAGTATACCCACTTCCACTTCTCCAGGCACCACTACACCACTGTGTGTACCCACCCACCAGACGTAATGCACATTTAGACTCCCACATGTAAACACACTTATCTGCACGTCAGTAGCACACTGTTGGAGGAATGAAAAAAAGCCATGCATTTATTTCCTGTAACAAATGCAGTAGAAATACATGTCAATGAAACTATCTATGTCAACCAAGCAGTATAACTAACAGTCTTTCAAAACTCATTTCATTTTTGGAAAAATGGCCAATGTTTTTCAACAGAACAAATTCAAAGGAGATCATCTACAAAGCGTTGCTGGCTGTCTGTCGATATGAAGACTAAAGGATTGAGTTTTGTATACAACTTCACTCACATTAGCTCAGCCTACACATACACAGATGTAGAATCTTAATTTGAAACAGTTTGCTACAGCAGGAAAATAATCCTGCAGCAACAGGAAATGTTAATTATTATGTGGATTATAATTAATTAAAAAAATTGTAATGGAAAATCATGGCTGAAATTTAAAAATGGAAATGACAAATTTCAGAAGCCCTTTAAACCTCAAATACACTACAAGTTTAAAATGTCCTGCAGTGCTGATCAAATTAAGATCCTACATCTGTATAGCTTTATGTCTCAGTCTTACACAGTAACACAAGAAAATACAACTTTGTTCTATTGCTAATGCTCATAATGCTTAATATGAAAGTAAAGTCACACTTTCTATTATTTTATTATATTGTTTGAAGTGTACTTCCATACATGCATTTATTAAAAAAGAAATTGGATTACAATCAAGTATATTTTCTACAACATTTCTCATTCTCTCTAATCAGTGCATTATAACTTAAAAAAAACAACCTCCCTCCATCCCTCCCTCCCTCCAATCCACTCACCCAAATTCAAATTTAAGAAGATTTGCTTCTCTCATAACGTGTCCATATACAAAGATTAACCTCTAACATGAAACATCAATGACTGGTATTCCAGTAGAGGAAAATCCATTCTTAAAGATACACATTTGCTTTGATCATTGCCTCTGGGCTCATTCATAGCCACTCAGTCTATTTGTCCTGAACAATACAAACTCCAGGCCAGAGGGGGCACACCAATTAGTACCACAGGCTATAGAGGAGAAGAGTCACCACAGAACACAGCAGAGACGCTCTGGTTGCTGGGCTGCCACTTGGTTTGGAGGTTGGGACAGTTGCTGTTGTTGTACGAGCAGGAGCAGTGGTTGTTTGAGTTGGCACAGTGGTTGTAGGAGCAACAGGACCAGTGGTTGTAGGAGAAACAGGATCAGCGGTTGTAGGAGTAAAAGAAGCAATTGTTGAAAAATTCTGAATGCAGAGAATGATAGAAGAGACAATTTAGTCAATGTGGACTGTCAATGTGGACTGCAAATAATTCTCAATTCTCACTCATAAATGAAAGTTTGTCAAGATGTTTTCAGACCTCAAAAGAAGACTAATGTCCAGATGAAACATTGATTGTGTGGATCCAACTATAGGCCTCAATCCCAAATGAATGGAAAAGATTAGCACTGTCTAATTTCCTGGATTTCCTGTTTTTATTCGGTGCTCATCTATTCCATTCATTTGGAATGGAGGTATATAGCTGGAGCTACACAACCGATGTCATTG
This sequence comes from Brachymystax lenok tsinlingensis, assembly GCA_030435695.1. Taxonomy (NCBI): domain Eukaryota; kingdom Metazoa; phylum Chordata; class Actinopteri; order Salmoniformes; family Salmonidae; genus Brachymystax; species Brachymystax lenok. Next base: position 33,835,006 of record CM059799.1, read on the forward strand.
GACGTGTCACACCCTGATCTGTTTCACCTGTCTTTGTGATTGTCTCCAACCCTCCAGGTATCGCCCATCTTCCCCATTATCCCCAGTGTCTTTATACCTGTGTTCTCTGTTTGTCTGTTTCAAGTTCGTTTTGTTTCGTGAAACCTACCAGTGTTTGTTCCCTGGCTCCTGTCTGTTCTTGCTCCTGTTTTCTAGTCCTTCCTGGTTTTGACCGTTCTGCCTGCCCTGACCCTGAGCCTGCCTGCCATTCTATACCTTTCCCCACCTCACTGGATTATTGACCCCTGCCTGACCTGACCCTGAGACCTTTTGCACCCTCTCTGGATTACTGAACTCTGACCTGTAATTTGCCTGCCCCTGTATTAGAAATAAATGTTTGTTTCTTCGAGACTGTCTGCATCTCGGTCATACGTGAAACCTGATAAGACGAAGATTCATCTTGACATTAGACTACTTTAGAGGTTGGAAGAAGATGAACAAACTTTAATTTGAAAGTGTAATGTACCTTTAAAGCTTGAATCCTTAGTTGCTACATACATTTTTTTACTTATGAAATTAATAATATATCCCCATTGATTCTTGAAGAATATAACTTATGGCGTTGCAGATTGACAATATACATTTTAAGGTAATTCCGATGGAGCCGACATATGCAGCGTTTACCGTAAATGCAGTCTCCACTAATGCGGGAACATTGCCTTTAAATTTCAATCACTCTGTAATGCTGAATGTCCGTAATACGGATTGAATAGAGCCCTTAGTTCAACTGTCGTACCCCGTCAGAACCCAAAATACAAACTTGTTTTACTCCAATGTTTGGAAACTATTTAAATGTAAACAAACACTCTATTGCCTCAAAACATAGGGCTCTATTCAATCCATAGCGCTGAAGATCTAGCGCTATTTATAATTAAAAGCAATGTTACCGGGTGGTAGAGACTGCATTATTGGTAAACGCTGCATACAGTGTGTTAGGAAAGTAATCAGACCCCTTGACTTTTTCCACATTTTGTTATTCTAAAATTGCTTAAATTATTACTTTTCCTCATCATTCTACACACAAATCCCCATAATGACAAAGTGAAAACAGGTTTTTAGATTTTTTGCAAATTTATATAAAATGAAAAACAAATACCTGATTTACATAACTATTCAGACCCTTTGATATGATACTCGAAGTTGAGCTCAGGTGCATCCTGTTTCCATTGATTATCCTTGAGAGGTTTTTGCAACTTGACTGGAGTCCACCTGTGGTAAATTCAGTAGATTGGACATGATTTGGAAAGGCACACACCTGTCTATATAAGGTCCCACAAATTGACAGTGCATGTGAGAGCTCTCCGTGAGCTCCTACACAGGATTGTGTCGAGGCACAGATCTGGGGAAGGGTACCAAAAACTTTCTGCAGCATTGAAGGTCTCCAAGAACTCCATCATTCTTAAATGGAAGAAGTTTGGAACCACCAAGACTCCTCTTAGAGCTGGCCTCCCGGCCAAACTGAGCAATCGGGGGAGAAAGACCTTGGTGACGGTGACCAAGAATCCCCGGTGGTCGCTCTGACAGAGCTCCAGAGTGCCTCTGTGGAGATGGGAGAACCTTCCAGAAGGACAACCATCTCTGCAGCACTCCACCAATCAGATCTTTATGGTAGAGTGGCCAGATGGAAGCCAAAAGGCACCTAAAGACTCTCTGGTCTGATGAAACCAAGATTGAACTATTTGGCCTGAATGCCAAGCCTCACGTCTGGAAGAAACTTGGAAGCATGGTGGTGGCAGAATCATGCTGTGGAGATGTTTTCAGCGGCAGGGACTGGGAGACTAGTCAGGATCGAGGGAAAGATGAAAGGAGCAAAGAACAGAGAGATCCTTGATGATAACTTGCTCCAAAGGGCTCAGGACCTCAGGCTGGGGTGAAGGTTCACCTTCCAATATGACAATGACCTTAAGCACACAGCCAAGAAAACGCAGTAGTGGCTTCAGGACAAGTCTCTGATTGTCCTTGAGTGGCCCAACCAGAGCCTGGACTTGAACCCGATCGAACTTCTCTGGAGAGATCTGAATTGAGCTGTTTATGGAATTTCCCCATCCAACCTGACAGAACTTGAGAGGATCTGCAGAGAATGGGAGAATCTCCCAAAATGCATGTGTGCCAAGCTTGTAGCGTCATACCTAAGAAGACTCAAGGCTGTAATCGCAGCTTCAACAAAGTACTGAGTAAAGGGTATGAATACTTATGTACATGTGATATTTCAGTTCTGTATTTTGAATAAATTTGAAAACATTTAAAAAAAACTTTTTCTGCTTTGTTATTATGGAGTATTATGTGTAGATTTGAGGGAAAACAATTACAATTACATTTTAGAATAAGGCTGTAATGTAACAAAATGTGGATAAAGTCAAGGGGTCTGAATACTTTCCAAATGCAGTGTATGTCCACTCAAGCTGAAATGACCTTTACACTTTATTACTCAATCTGTAACACTTCAGCGATACAGATTGAATATAGCCCTAAGCTCATGAGGCATTCACGGTAAACGCTGCACGGCTCAATCGGAAAGTACCTTTCAATTTTAGCTTGGCTCTTCCATGATACTACTGCAACACGGATTGAATCCAGCCCATAGGTAAAACTATCATTTTTATACCATGGATGGTTAGTCCTTGCATCCATAGCTCTGTGTATGAATTTGAGAGTGGCTCCATTTCTCCACGCCCATCCCTTTGCTTTTTACCAAGATGCAGGCGGGGTGACCGCTTTGTTATTGTTTTAATAATGGATTCTAGCTTAAAGGCATGTAGTAACACTGAGAATGGGCGTCAATTCCATTTCAATCCAGTAAGTGAATTGAAATTCTAATTCCAGAATGTAACAATCCTTATTGGAAATAATGTCACTTAATGGTATGGAATTGACTTCTTTCCGAATTAGTAGGTTGCCTACCATTACCGTTTGACACCAGAAATGGTAACTTTCAAGGTACTTACATACCAATAGCATACTACACTTTGCCTTATAAATAAAAAACCCTCTGTCATCAAAATCAGATGCTTGACATCTGAAACATTATACAGTAATTGAGATATTTTCTGAGTAAATAGAAGGACTGGGGTCAATTCCATTTCTACTTCAAATAATTCACAAAGTAACTTTGAAAAATTCACACTAAAAATGAATGCCAGTTTTGAATTCTTGAAGTTGAATCTTCAGTCATCCCTGAACTAACTGATTTGAAATGGAATTGACCCCGACTCTGATGAGTAGTGTCCATTCCATTACCTGTGCATCGGTGGAGGCCAGCAGGGCCAGTGTACAGAGTCCCAGAAGATACATTATATTGTAGAGTAGGTGAGGTGTCCTAAGAGTAAAATACTGCAGGAGGCTTGAAGAGTTGTTGATGGTCTGTCCTGGTCTATGTTTCCAGAGATGGTCCTCAGTGTATCGAGTGCTGTAGAGTCCTTGGACTGCTCTTTTTTAACGTCCCTGCATATGCCGAGGTGTGAACACACCATGTTCCTCTGGTTCCAGGAAGATTGTGTGTGTGTACATGTACACATGTGTGGTGTCTGTGTACATGTACACATGTACAGTTTCGGCTGGCATATCATGTCAGTGTACAAAACAGCAGAGTCAAAGTTCAACACTTGCACTTCCTTTCCTATACCTTTCCATGCTCTGATGAAGCCATGACTGCCGAAACGCATTGGCCTGTCCAGATGAAAATAACACGGTGAAATGAGGTGACGTCTTTTTGTCCTTTTGTAAAGAAACCTTTTGGAGAGCTGCCGTTTCCCAATGTTTCTTGAACTCGGGATTTCATTTGAAACTACCTTTCCATTACTCTTTACTCTATTGTTTCTGTTAATGGAAAATCTTAATTTGAGTAAATGTATAAATACAAAACTGATCGCTGCTAGAACAAATACAGTCCAGGGGCAATGATGTTGCGCAAATTCCATGGCATCAAGTCTATTTTCATTACAGAGATTAGCAAATCACTTTCTCCCAAATGACTTCCCATCTCCATCCTGAATTTCACTCTCAAAAATGAAAACATAATTCTATATTTAGATCATGTATGCCCATAATCCACAATATATTTAGATCACGCATGCCCACAATCCATGGTTTTGTTTGTTATCAATACATTGAGAGTAAGTGAGTGTACAGAGAGGTGCGAGGTAACAAGGGACCTAACGTGTGCCAGGAACACATTCCCCACACCATTACACCATCGCCACCAGCATGCACTGTTGACACCAGGCAGGATGGGGCCATGGACTCATGCTGCTTCTAGTTTTTAGCTGGTAGGAGTAGAACCCGGTGTGGTCGTCTGCTGTAGTAGCCCATCTGTGACAAGGACTGACGAGATGTGCTTTCCAGGTTGCAGTTCTGCACACCACTGTTGTACTGCACTGTTATTTGCCTGTTTGTGGCCCGCCTGTTAGCGTGCATGATTCTTGACATTCTTCTTCAACCTCTCATCAACGAGCTGTTTTCGCCCACAGGACTGTCGCTGACTGGATGTTTCTTGTTTGTCGGTAAACCCTAGACACTATGGTGTGTGAAAATCCCAGGAGGGTCGGCCATTTCTGAGATACAGAAAACTGGCGTGCCTGGCACTGACAATAATACCACACTCAAAGTCACTTATTTTGCCCATTCTAACATTCAATCGAGCAGTAACTGAATGCCTCAATGCCTGTCTGCCTGCTTTATATAGCAAGCCACGGCCATGTGACTCACTGTCTGTAGGAGCGAACCATTTTCGTGTACGGGGTGGTGTACCTCATAAACTGGCAACTGAGGTATAAACTTGATAAGATGATAAACTTTATCATAGTTAGTTTAAGATGATAAACCTTATTATAGTCAGTTAAACTTCTATCTATGCCATCAATGCTCCTTCTGTATCTGCATTGATAAGTCACATTGTATGTTATAGATGTTGATAATGCTTCCATTGTTAAAGAATAAAAACCAATATTTGGGTAATTTTCAACATTTATACAATGAGAAAAGCAATGATTTAGAATTCGTATTAAGAGCTATTTTGTTCAAAGGAACTCACAGCTTGATTGAATATAAAACATGAATATAAAAACGATTTTGTGCATTTCAACATACCTTATCAACCAACCAAAATATGTTAATTCTGCATCTTGAAATATACAAAGCACACACAAACCTCAAGCAGGTCCTTGTAAAACACACACATTGTCACAGAGAAAGATCTTTCAGTTTTTATATATTTGTGTCCAGTATGAAGGAAGTTAGAGGTAATTTTATGAGCCAATGCTAACTAACACTAGTTAGCAATTGCGCTAGTTAGCAACTTTATTCAAGCCGCACGCAAAGACAAAAAACTGGTATCCATGAGTTCATCCGACTCCAGGAAAGTAGATAACGGGCCTCATTGCCAAAATCCTGAAGTATCCCTTTAACACTCTCAGGAAAGTGCTGTCAATGTGACTCTTGCCCTCTATTTGGCGCTCATTGCCATAGTGAATGCAGGATCTGGCAGGCTGTCGAACCAAAGAGTAAAGTCATGGAGTAACTGAAGACATGGCTGCCCCCTGCTGGTGTGGTGAGAGTGGTTGACCATGTGGCGGTTGTAGCGTTTGTGGCAGCGGTTGTTGGCCTTATGCAGAATTCTGTTGTTGGTTGCTGGTCCTATTGTAGAATTCTGTTGTTGGTTGCCGGTCCTATTGTAGAATTCTGTTGGTCGGTTTTTGGTCCTATTGTAGAATTCTGTTGGTCGGTTGTTGGTCCTATTGTAGAATTCTGTTGGTCGGTTGTTGGTCCTATTGTAAAATTCTGTTGGATGATATGGAATTGTGTACATTAGGCTACATGTTACTTCAGCATTAATTCACCCATGTCTGTTTGAAACTGAAATTAATCAGGGACAGTTACAAAATTACTGGGGGGCAGGTTACTAAAACATTTTTCAGGTTTTTCCTATATAACTTCTTCCATCCTAGCCACATTTCCTCATCTGCTTGCCTGCGCCTCCCCAATCAAGGTGTTTTGGTACTTCCCTTATGCACTACGCTTTTCCATGAGCTTACTATACCACAGGTCAATATAGTCTGCCAGTCTCACAGTCTGTCCTGCCCTCTATCCACCATTCATAGTGACAATAGTGGTAGGTGGATCGTTTGTCTAGATCTGTAATAGGCTATCACAATCATGCCACACATAAAACCATTCAAAGCTGCATACATTTTCTATATAAATCCACAAGAACAAGGGGAGAAGCTGACAGGCAGCGGAGAGGCAGGTGTGTCATGTCATTGCTCATGAAAGACGTGAGACACACAGCTCAAAAAGCTCCCCTACTGATCTTGATTAGGGACAAATGATCCAACCTGGACTAGCCTACAAGGGAAGAGGGAAGAGTAAAGGGAAGAGTAGAAAACGATGACAGGTGGGGGTACTTGGATAAAACATTTTGGTATGATCATAAAACAGTGGCAATATTCAGAGAATAAAGTGGCAATATTTCGAGAATATAGTCTCAGTTATATTTCAAGATTAACATAGGGGATTTAGTTAATTGCATGTCTTCCCTGTTGCTGTGTCCGCCACTGTAGACGGACACAGCAACAGGCTGCGACTCACACTTGTCATTCTAATGATCTAATAACTTGCATGCACATGCACGCACACACACACCAAGTTTCCCCCTGGCAATTTCAGACTATAGACACACACTCTTCTAAGGCCGTGGTGCGTTAAAAGCACAAACAAAAAACTAGCTTGTATGTGCTTTTGAGATATTGTTCAGTTTGGCAGTGTAGTGGAGTTGCCAACATGCATATCAAACAATATCAAATAGGGTGTTCATGTCACAACCACAAACTCATGTCACTACATAAAACATTAATTGGCCCAACAGTTCCGTAACAACCTGATAACAGCATGAAGTATGTTATTGTGTGATAGGTTTTATAGAAGTGAGAAGACGTGCAACATTTACCAGTAAGGGGGAAGTAAATAACAGTAGTTTAATAATTGCCCTTTGGCTGTTGCAAAGTGTACTCTGTGACAATGCACAACAACAGGACATTATCATTGCTGTAGTGTATACTTTCACTTCCCCCCTCTTTTGTCTCTCTCTTTAGAATTCAACGCACCCTACTTCCTCATGTATTTATTCTTTATTACACCATGCAGTAATAGAATAACAAATGGCTAGTTTATTAGGTACACCCATCCCCCTGACCTCATTAGAACAGCCAATGCTGTGTCTCACCAGCACACCCCCCTGCTGATAAAAAATGCTCTGTGCAGCTTGTAGGCAGAAAGCTGTGACTCTGGACCCAATGTCTACCAGCCCTTGTCCCCCTTGTGCAAAGGCTGGTGCAACACTGCTGGCATGTCCAGTGTTGACCAGACCAAAACTATTTAAATGTTTGCAGTTGCTTTAATATATATATATATATGTTTTACTGTTTATTGGCAGTGTAATGTGTTCGTTTTACAGGGTCGACTATAGTATTACGGTGCTCCTGATGCACATTAGGGTTAAGTGCCTTGCTTAAAGACAGATCTTTCACCTTGTCGGCTCGGGTATTCAAACCAGCGACCTTTCGGTTCCTGGCCCAATGCTCTAACCTCTAACCTAGTTAAAGTAGTTAACGAAATAGCTGACCCTTTTGTGTACCCACGCACCAGACGTAATGCACATTTAGACTCCCACATGTAAACACACTTATCTATCTTGTTGCCTAGTCACTTTATCCCTACCTATATGTACATATCTACCTCAATGACCTCGTACCCCTGCAAAATGACTTGGTACTGGTACCCTGTGTATATAAACAAATTATTCTTACTCATATTGCATTTATTCCTTGTATGATCATTTTTCTCTCTGCATTGTTGGTAAGGGCCCATAAGTAAACATTTCACTGTTAGTCTACACCTGCTGTTTATGAAGAATGTGACTAATAAAACGTGATTTAATCATTTGTTTTGATCATATAGAAAATAGTAAAAATAGAGAAAAACCCTTGAATGAGTAGGTGTGTGCAAACGTTTGACTGATACTGTATATGAACATTAAATGTATATTTAGAAAGAAAAAGTATTGATTATAACACGGATTTGGATTCTAATATAGGCTTTTATATTTGGAAATAGAAGGATGGAGTAATTATGACTTTGTAGCTGTGTTAACTAGTAATGACCATGCAACACGGATGGTCTACCAGTATCTTAACATCCAGTTTGTGTGAGTGAAAACCTGAAAAAAACTATAGGAAGAAAAAAAGATTTTCACACAGGGCGCCTTTCCTTCAAGCTGTTTGGGATGTTTGTTTTTTTTTACCCCTTTTTCTCCCTAATTTCGTGATATCCAATTGGTAGTTACAGTCTTGTCCCATCGCTGCAACTCCCATACAAGCTCGAGAGAGGCGAAGATCGAGAGCCATGCGTCCTCCGAAACACAACCCTGCCAAGCCACCCTGCTTGCTTCACCCGAAAGCCAGCCGCACCAATGTGTCGGAGGAAACACCGTCCAACTGGCGATGTGTCAGCGTGCCTGTGCCTGACCCGCCACAGGAGTCGCTAGAGCACAATGGGACAAGGACATCCCGGCCAGCCAAACCCTCCCCTAACACAGTATACCCACTTCCACTTCTCCAGGCACCACTACACCACTGTGTGTACCCACCCACCAGACGTAATGCACATTTAGACTCCCACATGTAAACACACTTATCTGCACGTCAGTAGCACACTGTTGGAGGAATGAAAAAGCCATGCATTTATTTCCTGTAACAAATGCAGTAGAAATACATGTCAATGAAACTATCTATGTCAACCAAGCAGTATAACTAACAGTCTTTCAAAACTCATTTCATTTTTGGAAAAATGGCCAATGTTTTTCAACAGAACAAATTCAAAGGAGATCATCTACAAAGCGTTGCTGGCTGTCTGTCGATATGAAGACTAAAGGATTGAGTTTTGTATACAACTTCACTCACATTAGCTCAGCCTACACATACACAGATGTAGAATCTTAATTTGAAACAGTTTGCTACAGCAGGAAAATAATCCTGCAGCAACAGGAAATGTTAATTATTATGTGGATTATAATTAATTAAAAAAAATTGTAATGGAAAATCATGGCTGAAATTTAAAAATGGAAATGACAAATTTCAGAAGCCCTTTTAAACCTCAAATACACTACAAGTTTAAAATGTCCTGCAGTGCTGATCAAATTAAGATCCTACATCTGTATAGCTTTATGTCTCAGTCTTACACAGTAACACAAGAAAATACAACTTTGTTCTATTGCTAATGCTCATAATGCTTAATATGAAAGTAAAGTCACACTTTCTATTATTTTATTATATTGTTTGAAGTGTACTTCCATACATGCATTTATTAAAAAAGAAATTGGATTACAATCAAGTATATTTTCTACAACATTTCTCATTCTCTCTAATCAGTGCATTATAACTTAAAAACAACCTCCCTCCATCCCTCCCTCCCTCCAATCCACTCACCCAAATTCAAATTTAAGAAGATTTGCTTCTCTCATAACGTGTCCATATACAAAGATTAACCTCTAACATGAAACATCAATGACTGGTATTCCAGTAGAGGAAAATCCATTCTTAAAGATACACATTTGCTTTGATCATTGCCTCTGGGCTCATTCATAGCCACTCAGTCTATTTGTCCTGAACAATACAAACTCCAGGCCAGAGGGGGCACACCAATTAGTACCACAGGCTATAGAGGAGAAGAGTCACCACAGAACACAGCAGAGACGCTCTGGTTGCTGGGCTGCCACTTGGTTTGGAGGTTGGGACAGTTGCTGTTGTTGTACGAGCAGGAGCAGTGGTTGTTTGAGTTGGCACAGTGGTTGTAGGAGCAACAGGACCAGTGGTTGTAGGAGAAACAGGATCAGCGGTTGTAGGAGTAAAAGAAGCAATTGTTGAAAAATTCTGAATGCAGAGAATGATAGAAGAGACAATTTAGTCAATGTGGACTGTCAATGTGGACTGCAAATAATTCTCAATTCTCACTCATAAATGAAAGTTTGTCAAGATGTTTTCAGACCTCAAAAGAAGACTAATGTCCAGATGAAACATTGATTGTGTGGATCCAACTATAGGCCTCAATCCCAAATGAATGGAAAAGATTAGCACTGTCTAATTTCCTGGATTTCCTGTTTTTATTCGGTGCTCATCTATTCCATTCATTTGGAATGGAGGTATATAGCTGGAGCTACACAACCGATGTCATTGGACGTGTCACACCCTGATCTGTTTCACCTGTCTTTGTGATTGTCTCCAACCCCCTCCAGGTATCGCCCATCTTCCCCATTATCCCCAGTGTCTTTATACCTGTGTTCTCTGTTTGTCTGTTTCCAGTTCGTTTTGTTTCGTGAAACCTACCAGTGTTTGTTCCCTGGCTCCTGTCTGTTCTTGCTCCTGTTTTCTAGTCCTTCCTGGTTTTGACCGTTCTGCCTGCCCTGACCCTGAGCCTGCCTGCCATTCTATACCTTTCCCCACCTCACTGGATTATTGACCCCTGCCTGACCTGACCCTGAGACCTTTTGCACCCTCTCTGGATTACTGAACTCTGACCTGTAATTTGCCTGCCCCTGTATTAGAAATAAATGTTTGTTTCTTCGAGACTGTCTGCATCTCGGTCATACGTGAAACCTGATAAGACGAAGATTCATCTTGACATTAGACTACTTTAGAGGTTGGAAGAAGATGAACAAACTTTAATTTGAAAGTGTAATGTACCTTTAAAGCTTGAATCCTTAGTTGCTACATACATTTTTACTTATGAAATTAATAATATATCCCCATTGATTCTTGAAGAATATAACTTATGGCGTTGCAGATTGACAATATACATTTTAAGGTAATTCCGATGGAGCCGACATATGCAGCGTTTACCGTAAATGCAGTCTCCACTAATGCGGGAACATTGCCTTTAAATTTCAATCACTCTGTAATGCTGAATGTCCGTAATACGGATTGAATAGAGCCCTTAGTTCAACTGTCGTACCCCGTCAGAACCCAAAATACAAACTTGTTTTACTCCAATGTTTGGAAACTATTTAAATGTAAACAAACACTCTATTGCCTCAAAACATAGGGCTCTATTCAATCCATAGCGCTGAAGATCTAGCGCTATTTATAATTAAAAGCAATGTTACCGGGGTGGTAGAGACTGCATTATTGGTAAACGCTGCATACAGTGTGTTAGGAAAGTAATCAGACCCCTTGACTTTTTCCACATTTTGTTATTCTAAAATTGCTTAAATTATTACTTTTCCTCATCATTCTACACACAAATCCCCATAATGACAAAGTGAAAACAGGTTTTTAGATTTTTTTTGCAAATTTATATAAAATGAAAAACAAATACCTGATTTACATAACTATTCAGACCCTTTGATATGATACTCGAAGTTGAGCTCAGGTGCATCCTGTTTCCATTGATTATCCTTGAGAGGTTTTTGCAACTTGACTGGAGTCCACCTGTGGTAAATTCAGTAGATTGGACATGATTTGGAAAGGCACACACCTGTCTATATAAGGTCCCACAAATTGACAGTGCATGTGAGAGCTCTCCGTAGAGCTCCTACACAGGATTGTGTCGAGGCACAGATCTGGGGAAGGGTACCAAAAACTTTCTGCAGCATTGAAGGTCTCCAAGAACTCCATCATTCTTAAATGGAAGAAGTTTGGAACCACCAAGACTCCTCTTAGAGCTGGCCTCCCGGCCAAACTGAGCAATCGGGGGAGAAAGACCTTGGTGACGGTGACCAAGAATCCCCGGTGGTCGCTCTGACAGAGCTCCAGAGTGCCTCTGTGGAGATGGGAGAACCTTCCAGAAGGACAACCATCTCTGCAGCACTCCACCAATCAGATCTTTATGGTAGAGTGGCCAGATGGAAGCCAAAAGGCACCTAAAGACTCTCTGGTCTGATGAAACCAAGATTGAACTATTTGGCCTGAATGCCAAGCCTCACGTCTGGAAGAAACTTGGAAGCATGGTGGTGGCAGAATCATGCTGTGGAGATGTTTTCAGCGGCAGGGACTGGGAGACTAGTCAGGATCGAGGGAAAGATGAAAGGAGCAAAGAACAGAGAGATCCTTGATGATAACTTGCTCCAAAGGGCTCAGGACCTCAGGCTGGGGTGAAGGTTCACCTTCCAATATGACAATGACCTTAAGCACACAGCCAAGAAAACGCAGTAGTGGCTTCAGGACAAGTCTCTGATTGTCCTTGAGTGGCCCAACCAGAGCCTGGACTTGAACCCGATCGAACTTCTCTGGAGAGATCTGAATTGAGCTGTTTATGGAATTTCCCCATCCAACCTGACAGAACTTGAGAGGATCTGCAGAGAATGGGAGAATCTCCCAAAATGCATGTGTGCCAAGCTTGTAGCGTCATACCTAAGAAGACTCAAGGCTGTAATCGCAGCTTCAACAAAGTACTGAGTAAAGGGTATGAATACTTATGTACATGTGATATTTCAGTTCTGTATTTTGAATAAATTTGAAAACATTTAAAAAAAACTTTTTCTGCTTTGTTATTATGGAGTATTATGTGTAGATTTGAGGGAAAACAATTACAATTACATTTTAGAATAAGGCTGTAATGTAACAAAATGTGGATAAAGTCAAGGGTCTGAATACTTTCCAAATGCAGTGTATGTCCACTCAAGCTGAAATGACCTTTACACTTTATTACTCAATCTGTAACACTTCAGCGATACAGATTGAATATAGCCCTAAGCTCATGAGGCATTCACGGTAAACGCTGCACGGCTCAATCGGAAAGTACCTTTCAATTTTAGCTTGGCTCTTCCATGATACTACTGCAACACGGATTGAATCCAGCCCATAGGTAAAACTATCATTTTTATACCATGGATGGTTAGTCCTTGCATCCATAGCTCTGTGTATGAATTTGAGAGTGGCTCCATTTCTCCACGCCCATCCCTTTGCTTTTTACCAAGATGCAGGCGGGGTGACCGCTTTGTTATTGTTTTAATAATGGATTCTAGCTTAAAGGCATGTAGTAACACTGAGAATGGGCGTCAATTCCATTTCAATCCAGTAAGTGAATTGAAATTCTAATTCCAGAATGTAACAATCCTTATTGGAAATAATGTCACTTAATGGTATGGAATTGACTTCTTTCCGAATTAGTAGGTTGCCTACCATTACCGTTTGACACCAGAAATGGTAACTTTCAAGGTACTTACATACCAATAGCATACTACACTTTGCCTTATAAATAAAAAACCCTCTGTCATCAAAATCAGATGCTTGACATCTGAAACATTATACAGTAATTGAGATATTTTCTGAGTAAATAGAAGGACTGGGGTCAATTCCATTTCTACTTCAAATAATTCACAAAGTAACTTTGAAAAATTCACACTAAAAATGAATGCCAGTTTTGAATTCTTGAAGTTGAATCTTCAGTCATCCCCTGAACTAACTGATTTGAAATGGAATTGACCCCGACTCTGATGAGTAGTGTCCATTCCATTACCTGTGCATCGGTGGAGGCCAGCAGGGCCAGTGTACAGAGTCCCAGAAGATACATTATATTGTAGAGTAGGTGAGGTGTCCTAAGAGTAAAATACTGCAGGAGGCTTGAAGAGTTGTTGATGGTCTGTCCTGGTCTATGTTTCCAGAGATGGTCCTCAGTGTATCGAGTGCTGTAGAGTCCTTGGACTGCTCTTTTTTAACGTCCCTGCATATGCCGAGGTGTGAACACACCATGTTCCTCTGGTTCCAGGAAGATTGTGTGTGTGTACATGTACACATGTGTGGTGTCTGTGTACATGTACACATGTACAGTTTCGGCTGGCATATCATGTCAGTGTACAAAACAGCAGAGTCAAAGTTCAACACTTGCACTTCCTTTCCTATACCTTTCCATGCTCTGATGAAGCCATGACTGCCGAAACGCATTGGCCTGTCCAGATGAAAATAACACGGTGAAATGAGGTGACGTCTTTTTGTCCTTTTGTAAAGAAACCTTTTGGAGAGCTGCCGTTTCCCAATGTTTCTTGAACTCGGGATTTCATTTGAAACTACCTTTCCATTACTCTTTACTCTATTGTTTCTGTTAATGGAAAATCTTAATTTGAGTAAATGTATAAATACAAAACTGATCGCTGCTAGAACAAATACAGTCCAGGGGCAATGATGTTGCTTCGCAAATTCCATGGCATCAAGTCTATTTTCATTACAGAGATTAGCAAATCACTTTCTCCCAAATGACTTCCCATCTCCATCCTGAATTTCACTCTCAAAAATGAAAACATAATTCTATATTTAGATCATGTATGCCCATAATCCACAATATATTTAGATCACGCATGCCCACAATCCATGGTTTTGTTTGTTATCAATACATTGAGAGTAAGTGAGTGTACAGAGAGGTGCGAGGTAACAAGGGACCTAACGTGTGCCAGGAACACATTCCCCACACCATTACACCATCGCCACCAGCATGCACTGTTGACACCAGGCAGGATGGGGCCATGGACTCATGCTGCTTCTAGTTTTTAGCTGGTAGGAGTAGAACCCGGTGTGGTCGCTCTGCTGTAGTAGCCCATCTGTGACAAGGACTGACGAGATGTGCTTTCCAGGTTGCAGTTCTGCACACCACTGTTGTACTGCACTGTTATTTGCCTGTTTGTGGCCCGCCTGTTAGCGTGCATGATTCTTGACATTCTTCTTCAACCTCTCATCAACGAGCTGTTTTTAAGCCCACAGGACTGTCGCTGACTGGATGTTTCTTGTTTGTCGGTAAACCCTAGACACTATGGTGTGTGAAAATCCCAGGAGGGTCGGCCATTTCTGAGATACAGAAAACTGGCGTGCCTGGCACTGACAATAATACCACACTCAAAGTCACTTATTTTGCCCATTCTAACATTCAATCGAGCAGTAACTGAATGCCTCAATGCCTGTCTGCCTGCTTTATATAGCAAGCCACGGCCATGTGACTCACTGTCTGTAGGAGCGAACCATTTTTCGTATCGGGTGGTGTACCTCATAAACTGGCAACTGAGGTATAAACTTGATAAGATGATAAACTTTATCATAGTTAGTTTAAGATGATAAACCTTATTATAGTCAGTTAAACTTCTATCTATGCCATCAATGCTCCTTCTGTATCTGCATTGATAAGTCACATTGTATGTTATAGATGTTGATAATGCTTCCATTGTTAAAGAATAAAAACCAATATTTGGGTAATTTTCAACATTTATACAATGAGAAAAGCAATGATTTAGAATTCGTATTAAGAGCTATTTTGTTCAAAGGAACTCACAGCTTGATTGAATATAAAACATGAATATAAAAACGATTTTGTGCATTTCAACATACCTTATCAACCAACCAAAATATGTTAATTCTGCATCTTGAAATATACAAAGCACACACAAACCTCAAGCAGGTCCTTGTAAAACACACACATTGTCACAGAGAAAGATCTTTCAGTTTTTATATATTTGTGTCCAGTATGAAGGAAGTTAGAGGTAATTTTGCGAGCCAATGCTAACTAACACTAGTTAGCAATTGCGCTAGTTAGCAACTTTATTCAAGCCGCACGCAAAGACAAAAAACTGGTATCCATGAGTTCATCCGACTCCAGGAAAGTAGATAACGGGCCTCATTGCCAAAATCCTGAAGTATCCCTTTAACACTCTCAGGAAAGTGCTGTCAATGTGACTCTTGCCCTCTATTTGGCGCTCATTGCCATAGTGAATGCAGGATCTGGCAGGCTGTCGAACCAAAGAGTAAAGTCATGGAGTAACTGAAGACATGGCTGCCCCCTGCTGGTGTGGTGAGAGTGGTTGACCATGTGGCGGTTGTAGCGTTTGTGGCAGCGGTTGTTGGCCTTATGCAGAATTCTGTTGTTGGTTGCTGGTCCTATTGTAGAATTCTGTTGTTGGTTGCCGGTCCTATTGTAGAATTCTGTTGGTCGGTTTTTGGTCCTATTGTAGAATTCTGTTGGTCGGTTGTTGGTCCTATTGTAGAATTCTGTTGGTCGGTTGTTGGTCCTATTGTAAAATTCTGTTGGATGATATGGAATTGTGTACATTAGGCTACATGTTACTTCAGCATTAATTCACCCATGTCTGTTTGAAACTGAAATTAATCAGGGACAGTTACAAAATTACTGGGGGGCAGGTTACTAAAACATTTTTCAGGTTTTTCCTATATAACTTCTTCCATCCTAGCCACATTTCCTCATCTGCTTGCCTGCGCCTCCCCAATCAAGGTGTTTTGGTACTTCCCTTATGCACTACGCTTTTCCATGAGCTTACTATACCACAGGTCAATATAGTCTGCCAGTCTCACAGTCTGCCCTGCCCTCTATCCACCATTCATAGTGACAATAGTGGTAGGTGGATCGTTTGTCTAGATCTGTAATAGGCTATCACAATCATGCCACACATAAAACCATTCAAAGCTGCATACATTTTCTATATAAATCCACAAGAACAAGGGGAGAAGCTGACAGGCAGCGGAGAGGCAGGTGTGTCATGTCATTGCTCATGAAAGACGTGAGACACACAGCTCAAAAAGCTCCCCTACTGATCTTGATTAGGGACAAATGATCCAACCTGGACTAGCCTACAAGGGAAGAGGGAAGAGTAAAGGGAAGAGTAGAAAAATGATGACAGGTGGTGGTACTTGGATAAAACATTTTGGTATGATCATAAAACAGTGGCAATATTCAGAGAATAAAGTGGCAATATTTCGAGAATATAGTCTCAGTTATATTTCAAGATTAACATAGGGGATTTAGTTAATTGCATGTCTCCCTGTTGCTGTGTCCGCCACTGTAGACGGACACAGCAACAGGCTGCGCACTCACACTTGTCATTCTAATGATCTAATAACTTGCATGCACATGCACGCACACACACACCAAGTTTCCCCCTGGCAATTTCAGACTATAGACACACACTCTTCTAAGGCCGTGGTGCGTTAAAAGCACAAACAAAAAACTAGCTTGTATGTGCTTTTGAGATATTGTTCAGTTTGGCAGTGTAGTGGAGTTGCCAACATGCATATCAAACAATATCAAATAGGGTGTTCATGTCACAACCACAAACTCATGTCACTACATAAAACATTAATTGGCCCAACAGTTCCGTAACAACCTGATAACAGCATGAAGTATGTTATTGTGTGATAGGTTTTATAGAAGTGAGAAGACGTGCAACATTTACCAGTAAGGGGGAAGTAAATAACAGTAGTTTAATAATTGTCCTTTGGCTGTTGCAAAGTGTACTCTGTGACAATGCACAACAACAGGACATTATCATTGCTGTAGTGTATACTTTCACTTCCCCCTCTTTTGTCTCTCTCTTTAGAATTCAACGCACCCTACTTCCTCATGTATTTATTCTTTATTACACCATGCAGTAATAGAATAACAAATGGCTAGTTTATTAGGTACACCCATCCCCCTGACCTCATTAGAACAGCCAATGCTGTGTCTCACCAGCACACCCCCTGCTGATAAAAAATGCTCTGTGCAGCTTGTAGGCAGAAAGCTGTGACTCTGGACCCAATGTCTACCAGCCCTTGTCCCCCTTGTGCAAAGGCTGGTGCAACACTGCTGGCATGTCCAGTGTTGACCAGACCAAAACTATTTAAATGTTTGCAGTTGCTTTAATATATATATATATATGTTTTACTGTTTATTGGCAGTGTAATGTGTTCGTTTTACAGGGTCGACTATAGTATTACGGTGCTCCTGATGCACATTAGGTTAAGTGCCTTGCTTAAAGACAGATCTTTCACCTTGTCGGCTCGGGTATTCAAACCAGCGACCTTTCGGTTCCTGGCCCAATGCTCTAACCTCTAACCTAGTTAAAGTAGTTAACGAAATAGCTGACCCTTTTGTGTACCCACGCACCAGACGTAATGCACATTTAGACTCCCACATGTAAACACACTTATCTATCTTGTTGCCTAGTCACTTTATCCCTACCTATATGTACATATCTACCTCAATGACCTCGTACCCCTGCAAAATGACTTGGTACTGGTACCCTGTGTATATAAACAAATTATTCTTACTCATATTGCATTTATTCCTTGTATGATCATTTTCTCTCTGCATTGTTGGTAAGGGCCCATAAGTAAACATTTCACTGTTAGTCTACACCTGCTGTTTATGAAGAATGTGACTAATAAAACGTGATTTAATCATTTGTTTTGATCATATAGAAAATAGTAAAAATAGAGAAAAACCCTTGAATGAGTAGGTGTGTGCAAACGTTTGACTGATACTGTATATGAACATTAAATGTATATTTAGAAAGAAAAAGTATTGATTATAACACGGATTTGGATTCTAATATAGGCTTTTATATTTGGAAATAGAAGGATGGAGTAATTATGACTTTGTAGCTGTGTTAACTAGTAATGACCATGCAACACGGATGGTCTACCAGTATCTTAACATCCAGTTTGTGTGAGTGAAAACCTGAAAAACTATAGGAAGAAAAAGATTTTCACACAGGGCGCCTTTCCTTCAAGCTGTTTGGGATGTTTGTTTTTTTTACCCCTTTTTCTCCCTAATTTCGTGATATCCAATTGGTAGTTACAGTCTTGTCCCATCGCTGCAACTCCCATACAAGCTCGAGAGAGGCGAAGATCGAGAGCCATGCGTCCTCCGAAACACAACCCTGCCAAGCCACCCTGCTTGCTTCACCCGAAAGCCAGCCGCACCAATGTGTCGGAGGAAACACCGTCCAACTGGCGATGTGTCAGCGTGCCTGTGCCTGACCCGCCACAGGAGTCGCTAGAGCACAATGGGACAAGGACATCCCGGCCAGCCAAACCCTCCCCTAACACAGTATACCCACTTCCACTTCTCCAGGCACCACTACACCACTGTGTGTACCCACCCACCAGACGTAATGCACATTTAGACTCCCACATGTAAACACACTTATCTGCACGTCAGTAGCACACTGTTGGAGGAATGAAAAAAAGCCATGCATTTATTTCCTGTAACAAATGCAGTAGAAATACATGTCAATGAAACTATCTATGTCAACCAAGCAGTATAACTAACAGTCTTTCAAAACTCATTTCATTTTTGGAAAAATGGCCAATGTTTTTCAACAGAACAAATTCAAAGGAGATCATCTACAAAGCGTTGCTGGCTGTCTGTCGATATGAAGACTAAAGGATTGAGTTTTGTATACAACTTCACTCACATTAGCTCAGCCTACACATACACAGATGTAGAATCTTAATTTGAAACAGTTTGCTACAGCAGGAAAATAATCCTGCAGCAACAGGAAATGTTAATTATTATGTGGATTATAATTAATTAAAAAAAATTGTAATGGAAAATCATGGCTGAAATTTAAAAATGGAAATGACAAATTTCAGAAGCCCTTTTAAACCTCAAATACACTACAAGTTTAAAATGTCCTGCAGTGCTGATCAAATTAAGATCCTACATCTGTATAGCTTTATGTCTCAGTCTTACACAGTAACACAAGAAAATACAACTTTGTTCTATTGCTAATGCTCATAATGCTTAATATGAAAGTAAAGTCACACTTTCTATTATTTTATTATATTGTTTGAAGTGTACTTCCATACATGCATTTATTAAAAAAGAAATTGGATTACAATCAAGTATATTTTCTACAACATTTCTCATTCTCTCTAATCAGTGCATTATAACTTAAAAAAAACAACCTCCCTCCATCCCTCCCTCCCTCCAATCCACTCACCCAAATTCAAATTTAAGAAGATTTGCTTCTCTCATAACGTGTCCATATACAAAGATTAACCTCTAACATGAAACATCAATGACTGGTATTCCAGTAGAGGAAAATCCATTCTTAAAGATACACATTTGCTTTGATCATTGCCTCTGGGCTCATTCATAGCCACTCAGTCTATTTGTCCTGAACAATACAAACTCCAGGCCAGAGGGGGCACACCAATTAGTACCACAGGCTATAGAGGAGAAGAGTCACCACAGAACACAGCAGAGACGCTCTGGTTGCTGGGCTGCCACTTGGTTTGGAGGTTGGGACAGTTGCTGTTGTTGTACGAGCAGGAGCAGTGGTTGTTTGAGTTGGCACAGTGGTTGTAGGAGCAACAGGACCAGTGGTTGTAGGAGAAACAGGATCAGCGGTTGTAGGAGTAAAAGAAGCAATTGTTGAAAAATTCTGAATGCAGAGAATGATAGAAGAGACAATTTAGTCAATGTGGACTGTCAATGTGGACTGCAAATAATTCTCAATTCTCACTCATAAATGAAAGTTTGTCAAGATGTTTTCAGACCTCAAAAGAAGACTAATGTCCAGATGAAACATTGATTGTGTGGATCCAACTATAGGCCTCAATCCCAAATGAATGGAAAAGATTAGCACTGTCTAATTTCCTGGATTTCCTGTTTTTATTCGGTGCTCATCTATTCCATTCATTTGGAATGGAGGTATATAGCTGGAGCTACACAACCGATGTCATTGGACGTGTCACACCCTGATCTGTTTCACCTGTCTTTGTGATTGTCTCCAACCCCCTCCAGGTATCGCCCATCTTCCCCATTATCCCCAGTGTCTTTATACCTGTGTTCTCTGTTTGTCTGTTTCCAGTTCGTTTTGTTTCGTGAAACCTACCAGTGTTTGTTCCCTGGCTCCTGTCTGTTCTTGCTCCTGTTTTCTAGTCCTTCCTGGTTTTGACCGTTCTGCCTGCCCTGACCCTGAGCCTGCCTGCCATTCTATACCTTTCCCCACCTCACTGGATTATTGACCCCTGCCTGACCTGACCCTGAGACCTTTTGCACCCTCTCTGGATTACTGAACTCTGACCTGTAATTTGCCTGCCCCTGTATTAGAAATAAATGTTTGTTTCTTCGAGACTGTCTGCATCTCGGTCATACGTGAAACCTGATAAGACGAAGATTCATCTTGACATTAGACTACTTTAGAGGTTGGAAGAAGATGAACAAACTTTAATTTGAAAGTGTAATGTACCTTTAAAGCTTGAATCCTTAGTTGCTACATACATTTTTACTTATGAAATTAATAATATATCCCCATTGATTCTTGAAGAATATAACTTATGGCGTTGCAGATTGACAATATACATTTTAAGGTAATTCCGATGGAGCCGACATATGCAGCGTTTACCGTAAATGCAGTCTCCACTAATGCGGGAACATTGCCTTTAAATTTCAATCACTCTGTAATGCTGAATGTCCGTAATACGGATTGAATAGAGCCCTTAGTTCAACTGTCGTACCCCGTCAGAACCCAAAATACAAACTTGTTTTACTCCAATGTTTGGAAACTATTTAAATGTAAACAAACACTCTATTGCCTCAAAACATAGGGCTCTATTCAATCCATAGCGCTGAAGATCTAGCGCTATTTATAATTAAAAGCAATGTTACCGGGGTGGTAGAGACTGCATTATTGGTAAACGCTGCATACAGTGTGTTAGGAAAGTAATCAGACCCTTGACTTTTTCCACATTTTGTTATTCTAAAATTGCTTAAATTATTACTTTTCCTCATCATTCTACACACAAATCCCCATAATGACAAAGTGAAAACAGGTTTTTAGATTTTTTGCAAATTTATATAAAATGAAAAACAAATACCTGATTTACATAACTATTCAGACCCTTTGATATGATACTCAAGTTGAGCTCAGGTGCATCCTGTTTCCATTGATTATCCTTGAGAGGTTTTTGCAACTTGACTGGAGTCCACCTGTGGTAAATTCAGTAGATTGGACATGATTTGGAAAGGCACACACCTGTCTATATAAGGTCCCACAAATTGACAGTGCATGTGAGAGCTCTCCGTAGAGCTCCTACACAGGATTGTGTCGAGGCACAGATCTGGGGAAGGGTACCAAAACTTTCTGCAGCATTGAAGGTCTCCAAGAACTCCATCATTCTTAAATGGAAGAAGTTTGGAACCACCAAGACTCCTCTTAGAGCTGGCCTCCCGGCCAAACTGAGCAATCGGGAGAAAGACCTTGGTGACGGTGACCAAGAATCCCGGTGGTCGCTCTGACAGAGCTCCAGAGTGCCTCTGTGGAGATGGGAGAACCTTCCAGAAGGACAACCATCTCTGCAGCACTCCACCAATCAGATCTTTATGGTAGAGTGGCCAGATGGAAGCCAAAAGGCACCTAAAGACTCTCTGGTCTGATGAAACCAAGATTGAACTATTTGGCCTGAATGCCAAGCCTCACGTCTGGAAGAAACTTGGAAGCATGGTGGTGGCAGAATCATGCTGTGGAGATGTTTTCAGCGGCAGGGACTGGGAGACTAGTCAGGATCGAGGGAAAGATGAAAGGAGCAAAGAACAGAGAGATCCTTGATGATAACTTGCTCCAAAGGGCTCAGGACCTCAGGCTGGGGTGAAGGTTCACCTTCCAATATGACAATGACCTTAAGCACACAGCCAAGAAAACGCAGTAGTGGCTTCAGGACAAGTCTCTGATTGTCCTTGAGTGGCCCAACCAGAGCCTGGACTTGAACCCGATCAAACTTCTCTGGAGAGATCTGAATTGAGCTGTTTATGGAATTTCCCCATCCAACCTGACAGAACTTGAGAGGATCTGCAGAGAATGGGAGAATCTCCCAAAATGCATGTGTGCCAAGCTTGTAGCGTCATACCTAAGAAGACTCAAGGCTGTAATCGCAGCTTCAACAAAGTACTGAGTAAAGGGTATGAATACTTATGTACATGTGATATTTCAGTTCTGTATTTTGAATAAATTTGAAAACATTTAAAAAAAACTTTTTCTGCTTTGTTATTATGGAGTATTATGTGTAGATTTGAGGGAAAACAATTACAATTACATTTTAGAATAAGGCTGTAATGTAACAAAATGTGGATAAAGTCAAGGGGTCTGAATACTTTCCAAATGCAGTGTATGTCCACTCAAGCTGAAATGACCTTTACACTTTATTACTCAATCTGTAACACTTCAGCGATACAGATTGAATATAGCCCTAAGCTCATGAGGCATTCACGGTAAACGCTGCACGGCTCAATCGGAAAGTACCTTTCAATTTTAGCTTGGCTCTTCCATGATACTACTGCAACACGGATTGAATCCAGCCCATAGGTAAAACTATCATTTTTATACCATGGATGGTTAGTCCTTGCATCCATAGCTCTGTGTATGAATTTGAGAGTGGCTCCATTTCTCCACGCCCATCCCTTTGCTTTTTACCAAGATGCAGGCGGGGTGACCGCTTGTTATTGTTTTAATAATGGATTCTAGCTTAAAGGCATGTAGTAACACTGAGAATGGGCGTCAATTCCATTTCAATCCAGTAAGTGAATTGAAATTCTAATTCCAGAATGTAACAATCCTTATTGGAAATAATGTCACTTAATGGTATGGAATTGACTTCTTTCCGAATTAGTAGGTTGCCTACCATTACCGTTTGACACCAGAAATGGTAACTTTCAAGGTACTTACATACCAATAGCATACTACACTTTGCATTATAAATAAAAACCCTCTGTCATCAAAATCAGATGCTTGACATCTGAAACATTATACAGTAATTGAGATATTTTCTGAGTAAATAGAAGGACTGGGGTCAATTCCATTTCTACTTCAAATAATTCACAAAGTAACTTTGAAAAATTCACACTAAAAATGAATGCCAGTTTTGAATTCTTGAAGTTGAATCTTCAGTCATCCCCTGAACTAACTGATTTGAAATGGAATTGACCCCGACTCTGATGAGTAGTGTCCATTCCATTACCTGTGCATCGGTGGAGGCCAGCAGGGCCAGTGTACAGAGTCCCAGAAGATACATTATATTGTAGAGTAGGTGAGGTGTCCTAAGAGTAAAATACTGCAGGAGGCTTGAAGAGTTGTTGATGGTCTGTCCTGGTCTATGTTTCCAGAGATGGTCCTCAGTGTATCGAGTGCTGTAGAGTCCTTGGACTGCTCTTTTTTATCGTCCCTGCATATGCCGAGGTGTGAACACACCATGTTCCTCTGGTTCCAGGAAGATTGTGTGTGTGTACATGTACACATGTGTGGTGTCTGTGTACATGTACACATGTACAGTTTCGGCTGGCATATCATGTCAGTGTACAAAACAGCAGAGTCAAAGTTCAACACTTGCACTTCCTTTCCTATACCTTTCCATGCTCTGATGAAGCCATGACTGCCGAAACGCATTGGCCTGTCCGGATGAAAATAACACGGTGAAATGAGGTGACGTCTTTTTGTCCTTTTGTAAAGAAACCTTTTGGAGAGCTGCCGTTTCCCAATGTTTCTTGAACTCGGGATTTCATTTGAAACTACCTTTCCATTACTCTTTACTCTATTGTTTCTGTTAATGGAACATCTTAATTTGAGTAAATGTGTAAATAACATACTGATAGCTGCTAGAACAAATACAGTCCAGGGGCAATGATGTTGCTTCGCAAATTCCATGGCATCAAGTCTATTTTCATTACAGATCTTAGCAAATCACTTTCTCCCAAATGACTTCTCATCTCCATCCTGAATTTCACTCTCAAAAATGAAAACATAATTCTATATTCAGATCATGTTTGCCCATAATCCACAATATATTTAGATCACGTATACCCACAATCCAAGGTTTTGTTTGTTATCAATACATTGAGAGTAAGTGAGTGTACAGAGAGGTGCGGGGTAACAAGGGACCTAACGTGTGCCAGGAACACATTCCCCACACCATTACACCATTACGCCTGCACTGTTGACACCCGGCAGGATGGGGCCATGGACTCATGCTGCTTCTAGTTTTTAGCTGGAGGTTTAAACTTGATAAGATGATAAACTTTATCATAGTTAGTTTAAGATGATAAACCTTATTATAGTCAGTTAAACTTCTATCTATGCCATCAATGCTCCTTCTGTACCTGCATTGATAAGTCACATTGTATGTTATAGATGTTGATAATGCTTCCATTGTTAAAGAATAAATACAAATATTTGGGTAATTTTCAACATTTGTACAATGAGAATAGCAAATTTAGAATTTGTATAAAGAGCTATTTTGATCAAAGGAACTCACAGCTTGATTGAATATAAAACATGAATATAAAACGATTTTGTGCATTTCAACATACCCTATCAACCAAAGTATGTTAATTCTGCAACTTGAAATATACAAAGCACACACAAACCTCAAGCAGGTCCTTGTAAAACACACACATTCTCACAGAGAAAGATCTTTCAGTTTTGAAGGGATACTTCAGAATTTTGATAAATTGATACATTTTTATATATTTGTGTCCATTATGAAGGAAGTTAGAGGTAGTTTTGCGAGCCAATGATAACTAACACTAGTTATCAATTGCGCTAGTTAGCAACTTTATTCAAGCCGCACGCAAACACAAAACCTGGTATCCATAAGTTCATCTGACTCCGGGAAAGTTGATAACGGGCCTCATTGCCAAAATCCTGAAATATCCCTTTAACACTCTCAGGAAAGTGCTGTCAATGTGACTCTTGCCCTCTATATGGCGCTCGTTGCCATAGTGAATGCAGGATCAGGCTGGCTGTCGAACCAAAGAGTAAAGTCATGGAGTAACTGAAGACATGGCTGCCCCCTGCTGGTGTGGTGAGAGTGGTTGACCATGTGGCGGTTGTAGCGTTTGTGGCAGCGGTTGTTGGCCTTATGCAGAATTCTGTTGTTAGTTGCTGGTCCTATTGTAGAATTCTGTTGTTGGTTGTTGGTCCTATTGCAGAATTCTGTTGGATGATATCGAATTGTTTACATTAGGCTACATGTTACTTCAGCATTAATTCACCCATGTCTATTTGAAACCGAAATTAATTAGGGACAGTTACACAATTACTGGGGGGCAGGTTACTAAATAATTCAGGTTTTACTATATAACTTCTTCCATCCTAGCCAAATGTCCTCATCTGCTTGCCTGCGCCTCCCCAATCAAGGTGTTTTGGTACTTCCCTTACGCACTACGCTTTTCCATGAGCTTACTATACCACAGGTCAATATAGTCTGCCAGTCTCACAGTCTGTCCTGCCCTCTATCCACCATTCATAGTGACAATAGTGGTAGGTGGATCATTTGTCCAGATCTGTAATAGGCTATCAATCATGCCACACATAAAATCATTCAAAGCTGCATACATTTTCTATATAAATCCACAAGAACAAGGGGAGAAGCTGATAGGCAGCGGAGAGGCAGGTGTGTCATGTCGTTGCTCATGACACACAGCTCAAAAAGCTCCCCTACTTACAGAAGGGCATTTGCCGTATGATTGATGAGGATGACCATATTGCAAATGTACGGCCCCTTACTATACGTCTGCGAGTGTTATTAAAATAGGCCGTCGGTCTCGGGTCTTGCCCCAGGGCCAGATCTTCCGGGAAGTCATCAAATGAAGTCTCTCGGACATTCGGTTTCGTTTTTTTTTTTTTTTGTCATTTTTCCGCCCTTCCGGAAAATTCCACCAGATGGCGACTGGCTGCTTATTGCAAATGTACAAAAACATCACCTAAAGTGACATGGCCATTTCTCCAAAACAGAAAAGACGAAACTCGGTGAGCACGGGTTTGGCCTAATGGGCTTTTTGCCCAGAAACAAGATTGCATCGAGGCCTCAACGCCTTTAGCCCATTTTCTGGGATTAAAGGTCAAAACGGTAATAGAGCGCTAATTTGACTGCTTCACGTCAAAGCCTGCAAAAGTTACCTTCGTTTGAACTATCAAAGAACCGTCAGACCTAGAGCTCTGAAACTTTAGAAACCTTTTCTAGAGTTTAAGTCGATAGTGCACGGGGAGTTTTGGGACTCTAGAAGGTTCTCAGGCCAAGAAACAGCCTGGTACATTTACAATAACTTCAATTCAATTCGAAATTGAGAAAATGGCGACATTTAGAAAAGGCCCAGAGTCACAAGACTAGGTGCATTGAAACCGCCTCGGCTCATAGTGACGGACCCTAACGTTTCTGTCCGATAGCTCATTCAAGGACCCCGTAGCAGCGCCCGGAAAAAGTGGATTTTCAGCACCAATAAAGGTCGCTGCTCGGGCTCCAAATGACCTATCGAGCAGAAACTCAGGATTCGGGGTTGCCTCACCTAGGCCTACACATAATGTCAGAATTGGACCCGCAGCTAGAACGTAACTACGTGTTTTACATTTTTATTATGGTTTAAACAGAAGGTGCTGGGAATTTTGAGCCTTTTTTATTATTTTTATTTCACCTTTATTTAACCAGGTAGGCAAATTGAGAACAAGTTCTCATTTACAACTGTGACCTGGCCAAGATTAAGCAAAGCAGTTTGACACAAACAACAACACAGAGTTACACATGGAGTAAACAAACATACAGTCAATATTACATTAGAAAAACAAATCTATATACAATGTGTGCAAATGAGGTAAGATAAGGAAGGGAAGGCAATAAATAGGCCATGGTGGCAAAGTAATTACAATATAGCAATTAACACTGGAATGGTAGATGTGCAGTAGATGAATGTGCAAAGTAGAAATACTGGGGTGCAAAGGAACAAGATAAATAAAAAAATAAATACGGTAGGGGATGAGGTAGTTGGTTGGGCTATTTACAGATGGGCTATGTACAGGTGCAGTGATCTGTCAGCTGCTCTGACAGCTGGTGCTTAAAGATAGCGAGGGAGATAAGTGTCTCCAGTTTCAGTGATTTTTGTAGTTCGTTCCAGTCATTGGCAGCAGAGAACTGGAAGGAAAGGCGGCCAAAGGAGGAAGTGGCTTTGGAGGCGACCAGTGAGATATACCTACTGGAGCGCGTGCTACAGGTGGGTGCTGCTATGGTGACCAGCGAGCTGAGATAAGGCGGGTCTTTACCTAGCAGGGACTTGTAGATGACCTGGAGCCAGTGGGTTTGGCGACGAGTATGAAGCGAGGGCCAGCCCACGAGAGCATACAGGTCACAGTGGTGGGTAGTATATGTGGCTTTGGTGACAAAACGGATGGCACTGTGATAGACTGCATCCAATTTGTTGAGTAGAGTATTGGAGGCTATTTTGTAAATTACATCGAGGATCTGTTGGATGTTCAGTTTTATGAGGGTATGTTTGGCAGCATGAGTGAAGGATGCTTTGTTGTGAAATAGGAAGCCAATTCTAGATTTAATTTTGGATTGGAGATGTTTGATGTGAGTCTGGAAGGAGAGTTTACAGTCTAACCAGACACCTAGGTATTTGTAGTTGTCCACATAATCTAAGTCAGAACCTCCAGAGTAGTGATGCTGGACGGGCGAGCAGGTGCGGGCAGCGATCGGTTGAAGAGCATGCATTTAGTTTTACTTGCGTTTAAGAGCAGTTGGAGGCCACGGAAGGAGAGTTGTATGGCATTGAAGCTCGTCTGGAGGGTAGTTAACACAGTGTCCAACGATCAGAGACTCACCAGCAGCAAGAGCGACATCATTGATGTACACAGAGAAGAGAGTCGGCCCAAGAATTGAACCCTGTGGCACCCCCATAGAGACTGCCAGAGGCCCGGACAACAGGCCCTCCCATTTGACACACTGAACTCTATCTGAGAAGTAGTTAGTGAACCAGTCGAGGCAAACATTTGTGAAACCAAGGCTGTTGAGTCTGCCGATAAGGATGTGGTGATTGATAGAGTCGAAAGCCTTGGCCAGGTCAATGAATACGGCTGCACAGTAATGTCTCTTATCATTGCCGGTTATGATATCGTTTAGGACCTTGAGCGTGGCTGAGCTGCACCCATGACCAGCTCTGAAACTGGATTGCATAGTGAAGAAGGTACGGTGGGATTCGAAATGGTCGGTAATCGGATTGTTAACTTGGCTTTCGAAGACCTTAGAAAGGCAGGGTAGGATAAATATAGGTCTGTAGCTGTTTGGGTCAAGAGTGTCTCCCCCTTTGAAGAGGGGGATTACCGCAGCTTCTTTCCAGTCTTTGGGAATCTCAGACGACAAGAAAGAGAGGTTGAATAGGCTAGTAATAGGGGTTGCTATAATTTCGGCAGATAATTTTAGAAAGAAAGGGTTGTCTAGCCCGGCTGGGATTGTCTAGCCCGGCTGATTTGTAGGGGTCCAGATTTTGCAGCTCTTTCAGAACATCAGCTAAGAGGATTTGGGAGAAGGAGAAATGGGGGAGGCTTGGGCGAGTTGCTGTGGGGGGTGCAGGGCTGTTGACCAGGGTAGGGGTAGCCAGGTGGAAAGCATGGCCAGCCGTAGAAAAATGCTTATTGAAATTCTCAATTATAGTGGATTTATCAGTGGTGACAGAGTTTCCTATCCTCAGTGCAGTGGGCAGCTGGGAGGAGGTGGTCTTATTCTCCATGGACTTTACAGTGTCCCAGAACTTTTTAAGTTTGTGTGACAGGAAGCACATTTCTGCTTGTAAAAGCTAGCCTTGGCTTTCCTGACTGCCTGTGTATATTGGTTCCTAACCTCCCTGAAAAGTTGCATATCACGGGGTCTGTTCGATGCTAATGCAGAACGCCACAGGATGTTTTTGTGTGGTCAAGGGCAGTCAGGTTGGGAGAGAACCAAGGGCTATATCTGTTCCTGGCTCTACATTTCTTGAATGGGGCATGCTTATTTAAGATGGTGAGGAAGGCACTTTTAAAGAATAACCAGGAATCCTCTACTGACTGGATGAGGTCAATATCCTTCCAGGATACCCGGGCCAGGTTGATTAGAAAGGCCTGCTCGCTGAAGTGTTTTAGGGAGCGTTTGACAGTGATACGGGGAGGTCGTTTGACCGCAGACCCATTACGGATGCAGGCAATGAGGCAGTGATTGCTGAGATCTTGGTTGAAAACAGCAGAGTTGTATTTGGAGGGCAAGTTGGTTAGGATGATATCTATGAGGGTGCCCGTGTTTACGACTTTGGGGTTGTACCTGCTAGGTTCATTGATAATTTGTGTGAGGTTGAGGGCATCAATCTTAGATTGCAGGATGGCCGGGGTGTTAAGCATGTTCCAGTTTACAGTGAGGGAAAAAAGTATTTGATCCCCTGCTGATTTTGTACGTTTGCCCACTGACAAAGAAATAATCTGTCTATAATTTTAATGGTAGGTTTATTTGAACAGTGAGAGACAGAATAACAACAAAGAAATGCAGAAAAACGCATGTGAACATTTTTATAAATTGGAAATAAGTATTTGACCCCTCTGCAAAACATGACTTAGTACTTGGTGGCAAAACCCTTGTTGGCAATCACAGAGGTCAGACATTTCTTGTAGTTGGCCACCAGGTTTGCACACATCTCAGGAGGGATTTTGTCCCACTCCTCTTGCATCTCTTTGCAGATGTTCTCCAAGTCATTAAGGTTTCGAGGCTGACGTTTGGCAACTCAAACCTTCAGCTCCCTCCACAGATTTTCTATGGGATTAAGGTCTGGAGACTGGCTAGGCCACTCCAGGACCTTAATGTGCTTCTTCTTGAGCCACTCCTTTGTTGCCTTGGCCGTGTGTTTTGGGTCATTGTCATGCTGGAAAACCCATTCACGACCCATTTTCAATGCCCTGGCTGAGGGAAGGAGGTTCTCATCCAAGATTTGACGGTACATGGCCCCGTCCATTGTCCCTTTGATGCGGTGAAGTTGTCCTGTCCCCTTAGCAGAAAAACACCCCCAAAGCATAATGTTTCCACCTACATGTTTGACGGTGGGGATGATGTTCTTGGGGTCATAGGCAGCATTCCTCCTCCTCCAAACATGGCGAGTTGAGTTGATGCCAAAGAGCTCCATTTTGGTCTCATCTGACCACAACACTTTCACCCAGTTGTCCTCTGAATCATTCAGATGTTCATTGGCAAACTTCAGACGGGCATGTATATGTGCTTTCTTGAGCAGGGGGACCTTGCGGGCGCTGCAGGATTTCAGTCCTTCACGGCGTAGTGTGTTACCAATTGTTTTCTTGGTGACTATGGTCCCAGCTGCCTTGAGATCATTGACAAGATCCTCCCGTGTAGTTCTGGGCTGATTCCTCACTGTTCTCATGATCATTGCAACTCCACGAGGTGAGATCTTGCATGCAGCCCCAGGCCGAGGGAGATTGACAGTTATTTTGTGTTTCTTCCATTTGCGAATAATTGCACCAACTGTTGTCACCTTCTTACCAAGCTGCTTGGCGATGGTCTTGTAGCCCATTCCAGCCTTTGTCACGAGAATTCTGTTCTCAATTGTTGACATAAACTATCAATCAGGCTTTGAATAATTCCAGAGGTTGTAAAGCTCTAGTTAATGAAAAATTAGACAAAGTCCCATATCTGCAATTGGTCAGGTATTGTTTATTCATGAGAATTCTGAATCCCAAATGTGAACACAGTCTTTTTATATTGTACAAGCTTTAAGCTGAATACAGATGATACAAATGCTCCACCCTCTCTAGGCAATTGTAATTTCCCACAGTACACATAGATTGGCTTATCACTTTTTGCAACATAAGTCAATCTGGACAGCTCCTAGCCGTCCCTCCCCTTCCCGAGGACGAGAAGGCCTCTCTTCTGTAGTCTGGTTTAACAAAGAATTCTTTGTTCTCCCAGATACTCCTTCTTACATTGCAAGATTGTACCACCTTGTTCCAGTCTCTATACAATATACATTTCTAGACACACACACATCAATTGGATTATCATTGCCTTATAACCCTATCCCTATTGCATACATTTTCAGAATGGAATATTCTTAGTCATTACTTAAACATACAAACATCTATATCAGCCTTGTGTAGGTCTACAATCTTGTCCCTGACATCCTTGGAGAGCTCTTTGGTCTTGGCCATGGTGGAGAGTTTGGAATCTGATTGATTGATTGCTTCTGTGGACAGGTTTCTTTTATACAGGTAACAAGCTGAGGTTAGGAGCACTCCCATTAAGAGTGTGCTCAATTTATACGATTTTTCACATGCGTTTTTCTGGATTTTTTTGTTGTTCTTCTGTCTCTCACTGTTCAAATAAACCTACCATTAAATTATAGACTGATAATTTATTTGTCAGTGGGCAAACATACAAAATCAGCAGGGGATCAAATACTTTTTTCCCTCACTGTAGGTCACCTAGCAGCACGAGCTCTGAAGATAGATGGGGGGCAATCAGTTCACATATGGTGTCCAGAGCACAGCTGGGGGCAGAGGGTGGTCTATAGCAAGCGGCAACGGTGAGAGACTTGTTTCTAGAAAGGTGGATTTTTAAAAGTAGAAGTTCAAATTGTTTGGGTAGACTCTGCAGGCTATCTCTGCAATAGATTTGGCCGTTCTATCTTGTCTGAAAATGTTGTAGTTAGGAATGGAGATTTCAGGGTTTTTGGTGGTCTTCCTAAGCCAGGATTCAGAAACAAATGAGCCTGCTCTGACATATGTGATAGTTTGCTTCTAAACGAGCTGGACAAAGTGGGTTTGGTGTCATTTTGTATCAGTTTGGTGTCAGAATGATATCTTATTGACTGATGGATGCTGACTTGCTGGCTGACCTTTGTCCATTTGCAAAAAGTTTAAACAGGGATAAGCCATCACCAAATTGACATGCAGAAATCAACACCAATGAGCAATGGAGAGGAACCACCATCAGGAACCACTCTTCATTGCACCAAATTCTTACTTCCTATGACTTCCTATGATCAAACATGACAAATAGACCTAGGTTGATTCAGGGCTTATATAATTTGGTCAGTATAAATGCCATTTGGACATTTCTTATGCCATTTTGACATGGTTCACTGACTTTTGGGTTCGGAAACCGACTTCCTATGATCATATATTGCAAATGGACATAACATCCTGATTTGGCACTTTCAATACTTATATATGGCATTTGGACATTTGACTTCCTATGGTCACATATTGCAAATGGACAAAACATAGGCCTCATGGACAAACTCAATAAAATAAGACAATGGTATGGTGGTTATATATGTAATATTGACAAATAAATCAAACAAATTTCGAAAAATGGTCCAGAAAGCACTTTTTTAGAGGGTTGTACTTTTGATTTTTTATTTTATTTAAAAAATTTGACCCTTGGGTCTTGACTTTATGTACATTTGCAATATGAAAATCTACGGTGGAGCGCGTTCGCCATCTTTAGTAATTATGGGGTATTACAATTGGCATTTGCCATATGACACTTGCCATCAGCGTTGCATCACTACTCTTTAAGTCTTTATTGAAGACTCATCTCTTCAGTAGGTCCTATGATAGAGTGTAGGTAGGCCCAGGAGTGTGAACGGAAAGGCACTGGAGCAACGAACCACCCTTGCTGTCTCTGCCTGGCCGGTTCCCCTCTCTCCACTGGGAATTCTCTGCCTCTAACTCTATTACAGGGGCAGAGTCACTGGCTTACTGGTGCTCTTCCATGCCGTCCCTAGTGGGGTGCGTCGCTTGAGTGGGTTGAGTCACTGACGTGATCTTCCTGTCCGGGTTGGTGCCTCCCCCTTGGGTTGTGCCGTGGCAGAGATCTTTGTGGGCTATCGTCGGACGGGGCCACAGTGTCTCCCGACCCCTCCAGTATTTATGCTGCAGTAGTTTATATTTCTCCTCTCTTATCCGGTGTCCTGTGTGAATTTAAGTATGCTCTCTCTAATTCTCTCTCTCTTTTTCTTTCTTTCTTTCTTTCTTTCTTTCTTTCTTTCTTTCTTTCTCTCTTTCTCTCTCTCGGAGGACCTGAGCCCTAGGACCATGCCTCAGGACTACCTGGCCCGATGACTCCTTGCTGTCCCCAGTCCACCTGGCCGTGCTGCTGCTCTAGTTTCAACTGTTCTGCCTGCGGCTATGGAACCCTGACCTGTTCACCAGACATGCTACCTGTCCCAAACCTGCTGTTTTCAACTCTCTAGAGACAGCAGGAGCGGTAGAGATACTCTGAATGATCGGCTATGAAAAGCCAACTGACATTTACTCCTGAGGCGCTGACCTGTTGCACCCTCGACAACCACTGTGATTATTATTATTTGACCCTGCTGGTCATCTATGAACATTTGAACATCTTGGCCTGTTATAATCTCCACCTGGCACAGCCAGAAGAGGACTGGCCACCCCTCATAGCCTGGTTCCACTCTAGGTTTCTTCCTAGGTTCTGGCCATTCTAGGGAGTTTTTCCTAGCCACGCTTCTACACCTGCATTGCTTGCTGTTTGGGGCTTTAGACTTGGTTTCTGTACAGCACTCTGTGACATCTGATGTAAGAAGGGCTTTATAAATAAAATAAATTTGATTGATACCTCAACCAAGCAGTATAACTAACAGTCTTTAAAAACTCATTTCATTTTTGGAAAAATGGCCAATGTTTTTTCAACAGAACAAATTCAAAGGAGATCATCTACAAAGCGTTGCTGGCTATCTGTCGATATGAAGACTAAAGGGTTGAGTTTTGTGTGCAACGTCACTCACATTAGCTCAGCCTACACATACACAGATGTAGAATCTTAATTTGCTACAACAGGAAAATAATCCTGCAGCAACAAGAAATGTTAATTATTATGTAGATTCTAATTAATTAAAATTGTTTGTAATGGAAAAATCACGGCTGAAATGTAAAAGTGGAAATTACAAATTTCAGAAGCCCTTTTAAACCTCAAATACACTACAAGTTTAAAATGTCCTGCAGTGCAGGAAAGTTCTCCTGCAACAGGGTGATCAAATTAAGATCCTACATCTGTATAGCTTTATGTCTCAGTCTTACCCAGTAACACAAGAAAATACAACTTTGTTCAATTGCTAATGCTCATAATGCTTAATATGAAAGTAAAGTCACACTTTCTATTATTTTATTATATTGTTTGAAGTGTACTTACATACATGCATTTATTAAAATAGAAATTGGATTACAATCAATAATATTTTCTACAACATGAACTCATTCCCTCTAATCAGTGCATTTCAACTTAAAAAACAGGCAGTGGAGGCAAGTTCCTAAAACCGTCAGTGTTCAAAACACAACCAATATCTCTTTGCACAAAGGTTTTTACCCATTGGTGACTGTTTACAACACATGTTTTTTGTTGTACTTTCTTTATAGATTTTCTGATATGAGAACCGAAAAACTGTACAACCCCAACCCCACCCTCCCATCCATCCCTCCACCCCTCCACCCCTTCCATCCTCCACCCTCCCTCGCATCCCTCCCTCCACCCCTCCCTCGCATCCCTCCCTCCATCCCTCCCTCCAATCCACTCATCCAAATTCAAATTTAAGAAGAATTTGCTTCTCTCATAACGTGTCCATATCCAAAGATTAACCTCTAACATGAAACATCAATGACTGGTGTTCCAGTAGAGGAAAATCCGTTCTTCCAGAAACATATTTGCTTTGTTCATTGGCTCTGGGTTCATTCATAGCCACTCAGTCTATTTGTCCTGAACAATACAAACTCCAGGCCAGAGGGGCCGCACCAATTAGTACCACAGGCTATAGAGCAGAAGAGTCACCACAGAACACAACAGAGACGCTCCGGTTGCTGGGCTGCCACTTGGTTTGGAGGATGGGACAGTTGCTGCTGTTGTAGGAGCAGGAGTAGCGGTTGTAGAAGGAATAGAACCAGTGGTTGTAGAAGGAATAGAACCAGAGGTTGTAGGAGAAACAGGACCAGCGGTTGTAGGAGCAGCAGGACCAGCGGTTGTAGGAGCAACAGGATCAGCGGTTGTAGGAGCAACAGGACCAGCGGTTGTAGAAGCAACATGACCAGCGGTTGTAAGAGCAACAGGACCAGCGGTTGTAGGAGCAACAGGACCAGCAGTTGTAGAAACATCAGGACCAGCGGTTGTAAGAGCAACAGGACCAGCGGTTGTAGAAGCAACATGACCAGCGGTTGTAGGAGCAACAGGACCAGCGGTTGTAGGAGCAACAGGACCAGCAGTTGTAGAAACATCAGGACCAGCGGTTGTAGGAGCAACAGGACCAGCGGTTGTAGGAGCAACAGAACCAGCGGTTGTAGGTGCAACAGGACCAGCGGGTGTAGAAGCATCAGGACCAGCGGTTGTAGGAACAGAAACAGCGATTGTAGGAGTAAAATAAGCTATTGTTGAAAAATTCTGAATGCAGAGAATGATAGAAGAGACAATTGAGTCAATGTCAATGTGGACTGTAAATAATTCTTAAAGGGACATTTCACTCATAAATGAAAGTTTGTCAGATGTGTTCAGACCTCAAAAGAAGACTAATGTCCAGATGAAACATTGACTGGATTATTGAGCCCTGCCTGCTCTGATCCTGAGACTGCCTGCCGTTTTGGACCTTTTGCACCCTCTCTGGATTACTGACCTCTGCCTGCCTTTGACCTGTCGTTTGCCTGCCCCTGTATTACAAATAAACGTTTGTTTCTTCGAGACTGTCTGCATCTGGGTCATACCTAAAACCTGATAGGACGTAGATTCATCTTGACATTAGACTACTTTAGAGGTTGGAAGGAGATGAACAAACTTTAATTTGAAAGTGTAATGTACCTTTAAAGCTTGAATCCTTAGTTGCTACATCCATTTTTGGACTTATGAAATTAATGATATATCCCCATTGATTCTTGAAGAGTATAACTTATGGCGTTGGAGACAGCGTTTACCGTGAATGCAGTCTCCACTAATGCGGGAACATTGCCTTTACATTTCAGTAACACTGTAATGCTGAATGTTCGTAATACGGATTGAATAGAGCCCTTAGTTCAACTGTCGTACCCCACCAGAACCCAAAATACAAACTTGTTTACAATTTAAATGTAAACAAACACTCTATTGCCTCAAAACATAGGGCTCTATTAAATCCAGAGCGCTGAAGATCTAGCGCAATTTACAATTAAAAGCAATGTTACCGGGACGGTAGACTGCATTATTAGTAAACGCTGCATACAGTGTGTTCGGAAAGTAATCAGACCCCTTGACTTTTTCCAAATTTTGTTACGTCACAGCCTTATTCTAAATTGCTTAAATTATTACTTTTCCTCATCATTCTACACACAATACCCCATAAAGACAAAGCGAAAACAGGGTTTTAGATATTTTTTTGCACATTTATAAAAAAAAGAAAATACCTGATTTACATAACTATTCAGACCCTTTGCTATGAGACTCGAAGTAGAGCTCAGGTGCATCCTGTTTCCATTGATTATCCTTGAGATGTTTTTGCAACTTGACTGGAGTCCACCTGTGGTAAATTCAATTGATTGGACATTATTTGGAAAGGCACACACCTGTCTATATAAGGTCCCACAATTGACAGAGCATGTCAGAGCAAAAACCAAGCCATGAGGTCGAAGGAATTGTCAGTAGAGCTCCGACACAGGATTGTGTTGAGGCACAGATCTGGGAAAGGGTACCTAAGCATTTCTGCAGCATTGAATGTCCCCAAGAACACAGTAGCCTCCATCATTCTTAAATGGAAGAAGTTTGGAACCACCAAGACTCTTCCTAGAGCCGGTCTCCTGGCCAAACTGAGCAATCGGGGGAGAAGGGCCTTGGTCGAGAAGGTGACCAAGACCATCTCCACAGCATGATTCTGCCACTCTGACAGAGCTCCAGAGTTCCTCTGTGGAGATGGGAGAACCTTCCAGAAGGACAACCATCTCTGCAGCACTCCACCAATCAGATCTTTATGGTAGAGTGGCCAGATGGAAGCCACTCCTCAGTAAAAGGTATATGACAGCCCGCTTGGAGTTTGCCAAAAGGCACCTAAAGACTCTCAGACCATGAAAAAAACAGGATTCTCTGGTCTGATGAAACCAAGATTGAGCTCTTTGGCCTGAATGCCTAGCTTCACGTCTGGAATAAACCTGGAAGCATGGTGGTGGCAGAATCATGCTGTGGAGATGTTTTCAGCGGCAGGGACTGGGAGACTAGTCAGGATCGAGGGAAAGATGAAAAGAGCAAATAACAGAGAGATCCTTGATGATAACTTGCTCCAAAGGGCTCAGGACCTCAGGCTGGGGTGAAGGTTCACCTTCCAATATGACAATGACCTTAAGCACACAGCCAAGAAAACGCAGTAGTGGCTTCAGGACAAGTCTCTGATTGTCCTTGAGTGGCCCAACCAGAGCCCGGACTTGAACCCGATCTAACTTCTCTGGAGAGATCTGAATTGAGCTGTTTATGGAATTTCCCCATCCAACCTGACAGAACTTGAGAGGATCTGCAGAGAATGGGAGAATCTCCCAAAATACAGGTGTGCCAAGCTTGTAGCGTCATACCCAAGAAGACTCAAGGCTGTAATCGCTGCCAAAGGTGCTTCAACAAAGTACTGAGTAAAGGGTCTGAATACTCATGTAAATGTGATATTTCAGTTCTTTATTTTTAATACATTTGAAAACATTCTAAAAACCTGTTTCTGCTTTGTCATTATGGAGTGTTGTGTGTAGATTTATGAGGGGAAAAAAATACTTCATACATTTTAGAATAAGGCTATTATGTAACAAAATGTGAAAAAAGTCAAGGGGTCTGAATACTTTCCAAATGCAGTGTATGTCAGCTCAAACTGAAATTACCTTTACACTTTATTATTCAATCTGTAACACTTCAGTGATACAGATTGAATATAGCCCTAAGCTCATGAGGCATTCACGGTAAACGCTGCACGGCTCAATCGGAAAGTACCTTTCAATTTTAGTGCGGCTCTTCCATGATACTACTGCAACACGGATTGAATCCAGCCCATAGGTAAAAGTATCATTTTTATATCATGGATGGTTAGTCCTTGCATCCATAGCTGTGTGTATGAATTTGAGAGTGGCTCCATTTCTCCAAGCCCATCCCTTTGCTTTTTACCAAGATGCAGGCGGGGTGACCGCTTTGTTATTGTTTCAATAATGGATTCTAGCTTAAAGGCATGTAGTAACACTGAGATTGGGGGTCAATTCCATTTCAATCCAGTAAGTGAAATGAAATTTTAATTCCAGAATGTAACAATCCTTATTGGAAATAATGTCACTTAATGGAATGGAATTGACTTCTTTCTAGATTAGTAGGTTGCCTACCATTACCGTTTGACATCAGAAATTGTAACTTTCAAGGTACTCAATTGCATACCAATAGCATACTACACTTTGCCTTCCCCAAAATAAAAAACCCTCACTGTCATCAAAATCAGATGCATGACATCTGAAACATACAGTAATTGATATTTTCTGAGTAAATAGAAGGACTGGGGTCAATTCCATTTCTACTTCAAATAATTCACTAAGTAACTTTGAAAAATTCACACAAAAAATTAATACCAGTTTTGAATTCTTGAAGTGGAATCTTAAGTCATCCCCTGAACTAACTGATTTGAAATGGAATTAACCCCGACTCTGATGAGTAGTGTCCATTCCATTACCTGTGCGACGGTGGAGGCCAGCAGGGCCAGTGTACAGAGTCCCAGAAGATACATTATATTGTAGAGTAGGTAAGGTGTCCTAAGAGTAAAATACTGCAGGAGGCTTGAAGAGTTGTTGATGGTCTGTCCTGGTCTATGTTTCCAGAGATGGTCCTCAGTGTATCGAGTGCTGTAGAGTCTGTCATTTTCTGAGTTGGACTGCGCTTATATATCATCCCTGCATGTGCCGAGGTGTGAGCACACCATGTTCCTCTGGTTCCAGGAAGATTGTGTGTGTGTGTGTGTGTGTGTGTGTGTGTGTGTGTGTGTGTTTGTGTGTGTGTGTACACCACACATGTACACATGTGTGGTGTACAGTTTCGGCTGGCATATCATGTCAGTTCACAAAACAGCAGAGTCAAAGTTCAACACTTACACTTCCTTTTATTTACCTTTCCATGCTCTGATGAAGTCATGACTGCCGAAACACATTGGCCTGTCCGGATGAAAATAACAAGGTGAACTGAGGTGAAGTCTTTTAGTCCTTTTTTAAAGAAACATTTTGGAGTGCTGCCGTTTCCAAATGTTTCTTGAACTCTGGATTTCACCCCCACTGAACAGATCTACCTTTCCATTACTCTTTATTCTATTGTTTCTGTTAATCGATAATCTTAATTTGAGTAAATGTACAAATACCATACTGATAGCTGCTAGAACAAATACAGTCCAGGGGCAATGATGTTGCTTCGCAAATTCCATGGCATCAAGTCTATTTTCATTACAGAGATTAGCAAATCACTTTCTCCCAAATGACTTCCCATCTCCATCCTGAATTTTACTCTCAAAAATGAAAACATAATTCTATATTTAGATCATGTATGCCCATAATTGTTACGCAAGGCCCTGCTTAACAGGTTTTTTGCAATCTTGACAGCTCACTCTGCTTTGCCATGGGTGTCTTGGAGAGGAGGTCACGTGGTCAAACTCCCATTCTGAGGCGAAACGCTTGAACTGTGCAGTGAATTGTGGGCCATTGTCCGTGATTACCTCGTCAGGCTGACCTTGCCTTGCAAACTGCGCCTTGCAGCGCTTTATGACCGTCTCTGCAGACAAGTCAGGGAGCAGTTCAATTTCCCAAAAGTCAGAGTAGTGATCAACAATGAGAAGATAGTCCTTTTGTCTGTGGCTGAATAAGTCCATGCTGACAATTTGCCAAGCCCTTGTGTGTAGTTCGTGTGACATCATGGTTTCCTTTTACTGTTCATGAGCGTACTCGTTGCATGTGGTACAGCTGCTGACAAAGTCTTTAATTTCTGCTTGCATGTTTGGCCAGTATAATGTTTCACGAGCCTGGCGGTAGCATGCGTCACCTCCAACATGACTTGAGTGTATGCGTGTAAGCATCTCTGGACGTAGTGATTTGGGAATAATGATCTTCTGACCTCTGAACAAGACGCCATTTTGCACGCTGATCTCATCTCGAAAGGTCCAGTATTCTCTCACTGTGAAAGGTGTCTCCTCTTTCAGGTATGGCCAACCTGCGAGAGCCATGGACTTCAGTGACTGTAGGTGTTCGTCCTTGTCAGTGTGTTGCCTGATCTGGGCTAGGCGGTGATCTGTGACGTTTAAGTAGTCTGCCTGATTGATCTGTTGAACATCTTGTTGTTCCTGCTGTAGCGAACAGATGGCATGCCACTGATAGGCAGTGCCTCTGTCTGTACATTCTGCTGTTGCAGAATGTACAGGACTTCAGGCTGTAGTTTTGCAGAGTCAGGAACATGCTTTGAAGCCTCTTGGGCGCGTTGAGGAGAGGTTTACTGAATATGGCAATGAGTGGTTTGTGGTCAGTTTCAGCGGTGACCAGCTCTCAACCAAATAAGTAGTGATAGAAGCGCTGGCAGGAGAAGACGATGCTGAGGCACTCTTTCTCAATTTGTGCATAGTTCTGTTCAGTGGGGGTGAGCGCTCTCGTGGCAAACGCAACGGGCTGGCCTTCCTGCATAATGCAGCATCCAAATCCCCTTTAGCTGGAGTCGCTCTGGATTGTGACAAGCTTTGTGACGTCGTAGTAGCGCAACACCGCATGGATGAAGCCAGAGATTTCATCTCCTGCACCACGGCCTCATGCTTGGGTAGCCAGTGCCATGGTGTGTCTTTGTCCTGCAAATTCATAAACCATCACGGTTCACACAAAACACATTTCACAGCGAAAACAAATCCCTTACCTTTTGAAGAACTTCTGTTGAGGGCTTTCCAAGTGTCCAACGAAGACAATCCATGGTTCTTTTGTTAGAAAAAGTCATTTATTATATCCATAAATCTCAGTTTGGTTGGTGCGTTATGTTCAGAAAATCCAACGTCGAACCGCCCATTGAAACGTGAAGAGAACGCGTTCAAATATACCTATAAACTTTTCCTAAACAAATCAAATACCAGTTAAAATGCATCCTTGGCTATCCTTTTATGAATATGAGCGATAATATTTCACTCGGATGGTCACCTAAACGTTATATAAGTAAAATAAAGTGGGCGCAGAGCCAGCCTTGCACGAGAAAACTTGTTGACATCTGAGCTACCTTGGCCATTTCCTTTCCCTATTCTTCCTGCTTCCTCCAATCTCTCTGAGGCTTTATATATAGACTGTTGACATCTAGTGGAAGCCATAGGTACTGAAATATCGGAGCTGCTTGCCATAGAACTCAATAGAGAGACTGTCAAACAGAGCCAATGTGACAAAAAACAGTAATTCCGGATAGATTTTTCTCTGGTTTTCGCCTGCTATTTCTGTTCTGTTACACTCACAGACATAATGTTAACACTTTTAGAAACTTCAGAGTGTTTCCTATCCAATAGTACTAATTATGTGCATATCCTATTTTCTGGGTCTGAGTGGGAGACATTTTACTTTGGGCATGCCAGACTCTCCAAAACCGTCACCTCAGGAACCGCTCCCTAAGAAGTTAACTGATCGGCAGCGCTCCATCAGTGCCAGGAGCTTCACATCGTGGTCGCGTTCTGCTTCTTCGTCTGTGTCACCACATCCTACGATCAGGACATCATCAGCAGTGGGTTCAATGCCCTTGAGCCCAGCCAGTAACTCGTGCTGCTTGCGTTGGTATACCTCCACTGAGACACCAAACGAGAGCTTGAGCCAACGTTTCCAACCCCAGGGGGTCCAGAAGGTAGTCATGAAGCTGCTTTCTTTGTCCAGCTTGCATTGAAGGAATGCATCTCGGGCATCCACCAAGGTGAAAATCCTGGCCTTGGGAAGCTTGTAGATGACATCCTCTAGTGTCGGCATGATGTAGTGGGATCGTTTCAGTGCTTGGTTCAGATGCTTTGGGTCGATGCAGACCCTCAGCTTCTCAGTTTTTTTCACTATGACCATATTGCTGATCCAGTCAGTTGGTTCTGTCACAGATGTCATGTGGCCATCGGCCTCATACTTGTCCAGCTGGGCCTTCACAGCCACTTTCATTGCAATGGGCACATTGCGAGGAGCACACTGGACTGGAGTGATGCTCTCATCCAATTCAAAGTGTACCTCCCCAGGCACTGATTCAACGGGCCTGTTGAATACATCGTTATATCTGTTGAGTAGTTGTTCTTTGGACAGGGGTCCATGCTGGACATGCTCCACAATGTGCAGGTAATTTGGTACGGTGAACTGCATCAGTCCCAGGCGTTCGCATGTAGAGCCTGAGGGGAGGATGTTGACTGGTTTTCACAATCTCAAACTCCAGCTTGTGTTTGCGTCCCCGAATAGCACATTCGGTCTCAAAGATGCCCATAGAGCTCATTAGCTCTCCTGAGTACAGCTTTAGTCTAGTATCGCTGGGCAATAGATGTGTGTCAGGTGATTGATTTTGTCTTTGTAGCTCATCAGGTTGCATGTAGCACCAGAATCCAGTTGACATTGTTGTTGCTTGTTGTGTAATCGTAGTGTCACAAACCATGTCTTCCCTCTTGAGTGTACAGCCCCTATGGATTCATGCATGTAAATGTCACTTTCACGGTTCTGCTCTGAACATTGAGTGACATCATCAACACAGTGAATCTT
Organism: Brachymystax lenok tsinlingensis; assembly: GCA_030435695.1. Classification (NCBI taxonomy): domain Eukaryota; kingdom Metazoa; phylum Chordata; class Actinopteri; order Salmoniformes; family Salmonidae; genus Brachymystax; species Brachymystax lenok. Next base: position 33,878,336 of record CM059799.1, read on the forward strand.
CCCCTCACTCACCCTTCTTTTGCTTTTGAGACACTTTTGCAAAGTGATTATTAGTTCCACAAGCTCTGCATGGTTTTCCGTAGGCAGGGCAGTGCTTTTTGTCAAGTGTGTGTGTATTCCCACAGTATTTACATGCTATGGGGATCTCTGTGTTCACCGTTCGTGGTGAATTACTCTGCCTCGATTGGTTTTGTCTGAATGTCTGCCTGGCAACAGCGTGAACAGCCTCAACGTCGGTGCGTGGGGTTTTGATTTCCATTGCTCTCATTCTCATGTCAGTGACTTCAGCAGTGCGGCACATTTCAATGGCAGTTACTAATGTTAAGCCTCTCTCTCTTAGTAGACGCCGGCGCGTATCCTCATTTGCAATTCCCAGTACTATTTTGTCACGAATCAATTCATCTTTCAATCCCCCGTATTCACAAGTAGCTGATTTTTCTCTCAAACGTGTTACAAAGTTGTGTACTGACTCACTCTCTTCCTGTTTGCAGCTTCCAAAAACGAACCGCTCATAAATTACGTTTCTGGCAGGTTTGAAGAAATTTTCCAATGCATCCAATATAGCCTTTGCATCACACTGTTGTCGTGCTGTGAGGGTGAGATTGTGCCGGTAGATATACCTGCATTCGCTGCCCATTAAACTCCTCAGAGTTGCCGCTTGGACCTCGTTGGGTTTCTCATGTAGACCGGTCGCCAGCGTATAGTCCTCGAATTCATCTCTGAAGTTGTCCCAATTAGTATTCCAGTCCCCTGTGAGAACCATGGGATTTGGTGGCGGAATGTTCGCTGCCATAGCGATGGAATAGGAGATTTCTTTGCCTTCAGCCATTGAGGTAGGTAGTGATGCTAGCTAGCCAGCAAACAACGAGTTGATCAGTGTTGTGACCAGGAGTAGGACACGGCGTGTGTTCGCATATGGAACGTAACTGCGCCTATACTGTACTTAGTTACAAAAAATAACAAACGTGTGGTTTTCGAGCCACTTCTGATACCATGTTTCAGTATGATATGTTGGATAAAGGAATAAAGACAGACACCAATGTCAAGTTCAATAGCCTTGTTCAAGCATTGTACAAATCCCTACACGCGGAGTCCGGGGAATAGTCCGGCTAGTCGATTACCTATCAACTAGACTCCGTAACAGTCGTCTGCTATAGTAGCCCATCCGTGGCAAGGACCGACGAGTTGTGCTTTCCGAGATGCAGTTCTGCACACCACTGTTGTACTGCACTGTTATTTGCCTGTTTGTGGCCCGCCTGTTAGCGTGCATGATTCTTGACATTCTTCTTCAACCTCTCATCAACGAGCTGTTTTCGCCCACAGGACTGTCGCTGACTGGATGTTTCTTGTTTGTCGCACCATTTTCGGTAAACCCTAGACACTATTGTGTGTGAAAATCCCAGGAGGGCGGCCGTTTCTGAAATACAGGAACTGGCGTGCCTGGCACCGACAATCATACCACGTTCAAAGTCGCTTAGTCGCTCATTTTGCCCATTGGTCGGTTGTTGGTCCTATTGTAGAATTCTGTTGGTTGTTGGTCCTATTGCAGAATTCTATTGGTCGGTTGTTGGTCCTATTGTAGAATTCTGTTGGTTGTTGGTCCTATTGCAGAATTCAGTTGGATGATATCGAATTGTGTACATTAGGCTACATGTTACTTCAACATTAATTCACCCATGTCTATTTGAAACTGAAATTAATCAGGGACAGTTACAAAATTACTGGGGGGCAGGTTACTAAAACATTTTTCAGGTTTTTCCTATATAACTTCTTCCATCCTAGCCACATTTCCTCATCTGCTTGCCTGCGCCTCCCCAATCAAGGTGTTTTGGTACTTCCCTTATGCACTACGCTTTTCCATGAGCTTACTATACCACAGGTCAATATAGTCTGCCAGTCTCACAGTCTGTCCTGCCCTCTATCCACCATTCATAGTGACAATAGTGGTAATAGGCTATCACAATCATGCCACACATAAAATCATTCAAAGCTGCATACATGTTCTATTTAAATCCACAAGAACAAGGGGAGAAGCTGATAGGCAGCGGAGAGGCAGGTGTGTCATGTCATTGCTCATGAAAGACATGAGACACACAGCTCAAAAAGCTCCCCTACTGATCTTGATTAGGGACAAATGATCCAACCTGGACTAGCCTACAAGGGAAGAGGGAAGAGTAAAGGGAAGAGTAGAAAAATGATGACAGGTGGGGGTACTTGGATAAAACATTTTGGTATGATCATAAAACAGTGGCAATATTCAGAGAATAAAGTGGCAATATTTTGAGAATATAGTCTCAGTTATGTTTCAAGATTAACATAGGGGATTTGGTTAATTGCATGTCTCCCTGGCTCCCTGTTGCTGTGTCTGCCACTGTAGAAATGGCTGAGTTAGATGACCTGGTGAAACTATAGTTTAGAATTGGTTTTAGTAACAAGGATATCCTCTCTTTTAGCACATAATAACCATATTGTTATAAGTATTAGGAGCAGGAAGAGGTTGTGCCACAGATTATTTTCAGAAGGAGGAACCATGGTTACGTACATAGTTAGAATTGGACGGGTTGTGTGTGTATGCAGGTGTGTGTGAGCAGTAAAACGTAGGGGCAAAGCAAACAAATATGGCCATTAATTGAATTATCTCATACACTCGTTCAAACAGGCCATGGTGCGTTATGAGCACAAACCAAAAACGTGCTTGTATGTGCTTTTGAGATATTGTTCAGTTTGGCAGTGTAGTGGAGTTGTCAATGCGCATATCAAACAATATCAAATAGGGTGTTCATGTCACAACCACAAACTCATGTCACTACATAAAACATTAATTGGCCCAACAGTTCCGTAACAACCTGATAACAGCATGAAGTATGTTATTGTTTGATAGGTTTTCTAGAAGTGAGAAGGCGTGCAACATGTTCCAGTAAGGGGGAAGTAAATAACAGTAGTTTAATAATTGCCCTTTGGCTGTTGCAAAGTGTACTCTGTGACAATGCACAACAACAGGACATTATCATTGCTGTAGTGTATACTTTCACTTCCCCCTCTTTTGTCTCTCCCTTTAGAATTCAACGCACCCTACTTCCTCATGTATTTATTCTTTATTACACCATGCAGTAATAGAATAACAAATATACACTCAGTGGCTAGTTTATTAGGTACACCCATCTATATAGTACTGGGTCCAGCTGACTGGAGCTGACTGGATGTTTTTGTTTGTCGTACCATTCTCGGTAAACCCTAGACGCTGTCGTGCGTGAAATACAGAGAAGGCCAGACGTTTCTGAGATACTGGATCCGGCACGCATGGCACCAACGATCATACCACGTTCAAAGTTGCTTAGGTCCCTAGTTTTTCCCGTTCTAACATTCAATCGAACATACACTGAATGCCTTGATTTCTGTCTGCCTGTTTTATATAGCAAGCCACGGCCACTTGACTCACTGTCTGTAGGAGCTAACCATTTTTGTGACCGGGGTTTTGTACCCAATAAACTGGCCACTGGGTGTATATTTCAGCAATCACTTTCTCTCTAGGCCAGAGGGGGTGTGGTTTATGGTCAATATACCACGGACAAGGGCTGTTCTTATGCATGACGCAACGCCAATCAGTATTCAGGGCTTGAACCACCCAGTTTATAATGGGGTATGAACTTGTTAGAATGTGAACCTTATCATAGTTATGTGAAGATGGTAAACTTTATTATAGTTAGTTTATCTTATATTGGACACTGCAGTTAGATTAACAATAATTTTATTTAAGCTTTCTGCCCATATAAAACATGTCTATGTCCCGGAAAGTTGGGTGTTGTTTACATCGTCATTCTAGTCACATTATCGCATATTGAGCAACAACTGTCTGGGTTTAGTGACACTGATCCAGTAAAGGTTATATCTATGCTGTTAATGCTAATGTTTCTTTGCTGCCTGCCAACTTTACAGTTTAAAAATCCCTTGCTTGACTTTTTCATTTAACTTTTTCACCCCGGACACTTTATCTGGACAAGGTGCTACACGACCTCCACCAGCCGAAGCTAAGTAGTAACATTAAGTCTTCTTATTGCAGTCGCTTTACTCATAATATACAGGAGAACGATCGCCTTATGGCGAGGATAGCCTTGCTGCAAGCCCAGCGTGAGAGATGCAGACTTGTTCTCGACCTTTAAGTCTTTATTGAAGTCTCATCTCTTCAGTAGGTCCTATGATTGAGTGTAGTCTGGCCCAGGGGTGTGAAGGTGAACAGAAAGGCACTGGAGCGACGATCCACCCTTGCTGTCTCTGCCTGGCCGGTTCCCGTCTCTCCACTGGGATTTTCTGTCTCTAACCCTATTACGGGGGCTGAGTCACTGGCTTACTGGTGCTCTTCCATGCCGTCCCTAGGAGGGATGTGTCACTTGAGTGGGTTGAGTCACTGACGTGATCTTCCTGTCCGGGTTGGCGCCCCCATCCGGTTCATGGGGTCTGTTATCTGGAGTATTTCTCCTGTCTTATCCGTGTGAATTTAAGTATGCTCCCTCTATTTCTCTCTCTGAACCTGAGCCCTAGGACCATCTTTACTTTTAATTTCACCTTTATTTAACCCTGTGGTACCCCCATAATGACTGCCAGAGTTCCAGACAACAGGCCCTCCAATTTGACACACTGAACTCTATCTGGGGCATGCTCATTTAAGACGGGGAGGAAAGCACTTTTAAAGAACAACCAGGCATCCTCTACTGAAGGGATGAGGTCAACATTCGTATTCTTATCGGCAGACTCAACAGCCTTGGTTTCTCAAATGACTGCCTCACCTGGTTCACTCTCAGATAGAGTTCAGTGTGTCAAATTGGAGGACCTGTTGTCCGGACCTCTGGTAGTCTCTTTGGGGGTGCCACGGGGTTCAATTCTCGGGCCAACTCTTTTCTCTGTATATATCAATGATGTCGCTCTTGCTGTGGGTGATTCTTTGATCCACCTCTATGCAGATGACATCATTCTGTATACATCTGTCCCTTCTTTGGACACTGTGTTAACAGAACTCCAAACGAGCTTCAACGCCATACAACACTCCTTCCGTGGCATCCAACTGCTCTTAAATGCTAGTAAAACGAAATGAATGCTATTCAACCGATCGCTGTCCGCACCCGCCTGCCCGACTAGCATCACTACTCTGGACAGTTCTGACTGAGGACAACTATAAATACCTAGGTGTCTGGCTAGACTGTAAACTCTCCTTCCAGACTCACATTAAGCATCTCCAATCCAAAGTTAAATCTAGAATCTGCTTCCTATTTTGCAACAAAGCCTCCTTCACTCATGCTGCCAAACATACCCTCGTAAAACTGACTATCCTACTGATCCTTGACTTCGGCGATGTCATTTACAAAATAGCCTCCAACACTCTACTCAGCAAATTGGATCTTTTGCAGCCCAGTATCTCTACTTGCAAATCATCATCTGCACATCTATCACTCCAGTGTAAAATGCTAAATTGCAATTACTTTGCCACTATTGGCCTATTTATTGCCTTACCTGCTTACTTCATTTGCACACACTGCATACACATTTTTCTATTATGGTATTGACTGTACAATTGTTTATCCCATGTGTAACAATTGTATCCCATGTGTAACAATTGACTGTACGTTTGTTTATGTGTAACTCTGTGTTGTTGTTTTTGTCGCACTGCTTTGCTTTATTTTGGCCAGGTTGCAGTTGAAATGAGAACTTGTTCTTTAGTGGCCTACCTCGTTAAATAAAGGTGAAATAAATAAAATAAAAACAGAAAGCCCTGTATTTTAGAGAGCGTTTGACAGTGACGAGCGGTGGTCGTTTGACCACAGACCCATTACGGATACAGGCAATGAGGCAGTGATCGTTGAGATCCTGGTTGAAGACAGCAGAGGTGTATTTGGAGGGCAAATTGGTCAGGATGATATCATGAGGGTGCCAATGTTTACAGATTTAGAGTTGTACCTGGTAGGTTCCTTGATAATTTGTGTGAGATTGAGGGCATATAGCTTAGAATGAAGATAGATGGGGGGCAATCAATTCACATATGGTGTCCAGGGCACAAATGGGGGCTGATGGGGGTCTATAACAAGCGGCAACAGTGAGAGACTTATTTCTGGAAAGGTGGATTTTTAAAAGTAGAAGCTCAAACTGTTTGGGCACAGACCTGGATAGTAAGACAAAACTCTGCAGGCAATCTCTGCAGTAGATTGCAACTCCGCCCCCTTTGACAGTTCTATCTTGATGGAAAATGTTGTAGTTGGGGATGGACATTTCAGAATGTTTTCCTAAGCCAGGATTCAGACAAGGCTAGGACATCAGAGTTGGCGGAGTGTGCTAAAGCAGTGAATAAAACAAACTTAGGGAGGAGGCTTCTGATGTTAACATGCATGAAACCAAGGCTTTTACGGTTACAGAAGTCAACATATGAGAGCGCCTGGGGAATAGGAGTGGAACCTGGGGGCTACAGGGCCTGGGTTAACCTCAACATCACCAGAGGAACAGAGGAGGAGTAGGATAAGGGTACGGCTAAAGGCTATAAGAACTGGTCGTCTAGTGCGTTGGGGACAGAAAATAAAAGGAGCAGATTTCTGGGCGTGGTGGAATAGATTCAGGGCATAATGTACAGACAACGGTATGGTGAGATGTGAGTACAGTGGAGGTAAACCTAGGCATTGAGTGACGATGAGAGAGGTTTCATCTCTGGAGGCACCAGTTAACTACTTAGGGAGAAGCTCGTTTGGAGTTTTGTTAAGCCAGGTGAGGTCTTGTACCTGTATTGAAACGTCACATCGTATGTTATAGATTTTGATAATACTTTCAACTTAATCTTATATTAAATTAGAATGCATTCATTTTTACCTATGAAGGAACTTTTGTAGTGGACACTTTTTATACACAAATCTTAAAGTGCCCTGAAAATCAGAACAATGGAACTGATAGTAAGATTAAAAGCAATAGTCATTCCGATAAATCTATTTACTGTGATAAAAGATCATGATTTTAATAAATGTAAATATTTCACTCGGTCAAATAGCAATAGAAAAGATATGATTTTATTTGGGTAGATTTCAACATTTGTACAATGAGAAATTGAATAATTTACAATTTGTATAATAACCTATTTTTGTCCGAAGGCAATCACCTGAATACTTCACTTGGTCACATAGCAAAGTAACTCACAGCTTGATTGATTATAAAACATTAATATACACCGATTCTGGGCATTGCAACCCTATACTAGTTAATTCTACATTTTGAAATACACAGAGCACACACAAACCTCCAGCAGGTCATTGTAAAACACACAAATTGTCAGAGAGAAAGATCTTATTCAGTTTTTCAAGGGATACTTTAGGTGCCCTTTATCATCTTTCCCAGAATCAGATGAACTCGTGGATACCATTTTTATGTATTTCTCTGTGTCCAGTATGAAGGAAGTTAGAGGTAGTTTTGCGAGGCCAATGCTAACTAGTGTTAGGACAATGACTGGAAGTGCCAGTCATTGCGCTAACGCTAATTAGCAATTGCACTAGCTCTAGTTAGCAACTAGCGTTAGCAGTCATTGAGCTAAAAAGATGTTAACAATTGCGCAAGTTAGCAAATATTTCAAACCGCAAGCGGAGACTTAAAACTGGTATCCAATGAGTTCATCTGACTCTGGGAAAGTAGATAACGGGCCTCATTGCCAAAATCCAAAAGTATCTCTTTAACACTCTCAGGAAAGTGCAGTCAATGTGACTCTTGCCCTCTATGTGGCATTCATTGCCATAGTGAATGCATGATGAGGCTGGCTGTCGAACCAAACAGTAAAGTCATGGAGTAACTGAAGACATGGCTGCCCCCTGCTGGTGTGGTGCGAGTGGTTAACCATGTGGCGATTGTGGTGGAGGTTGTTGGTCCTGTTGTAGAATTCTGTTGGTCGGTTGTTGGTCCTTTTGTAGAATTCTGTTGGTCGGTTGTTGGTCCTGTTGTAGAATTCTGTTGGTCGGTTGTTGGTCCTTTTGTAGAATTCTGTTGGATGAAAGTGAAGTATTTACATTAGGTTACATGTTATTTCAGGATTATTTCACCCATGTCTATTAACTGAAATTAATTAGGGATAGTTTGAAAATTACTGGTGTGGATGGCCATATGGCGGTTGTGGCAGTTGTGGTGGTTGCTGGTCCTGTTGTAGAATTCTGTTGGTCGGTTGTTGGTCCTATTGTAGAATTCTGTTGGTCGGTTGTTGGTCCTTTTGTAGAATTCTGTTGGTCGGTTGTTGGTCCTATTGTAGAATTCTGTTGGTAGGTTGTTGGTCCTATTGTAGAATTCTGTTGGTAGGTTGTTGGTCCTATTGTAGAATTCTGTTGGTAGGTTGTTGGTCCTATTGTAGAATTCTTTTGGTCGGTTGTTGGTCCTATTGTAGAATTCTTTTGGTCGGTTGTTGGTCCTTTTGTAGAATTCTGTTGGTCGGTTGTTGGTCCTATTGTAGAATTCTGTTTGTCAGTTGTTGGTCCTATTGTAGAATTCTGTTGGATGAAATGGAATTACTTACATTAGGCTACATGTTAATTAAGCATTAATTTACCCATGTCTATTTGAAACTGAAATTAAGCCACACCAATTTTCTATATAAATCCACAAGAACAAGGGAAATCCACAAGAACTAGGGGAGTAGCTGATAGGCAGCAGAGAGGCAGGTGTTTCATGTCGTTGCTCATGAAAGACATGAGACACACAGCTCAAAAAGCTCCCCTATTGATCTTGTTTAGGGACAATACAATTACCCTACTTAGATTAGTCTACAACACCACAATGCAATTAATCATTGCATTATTGTTTTCAAGTGAGTATAAAATTCTACTGTAGGCTGTAAACTGCAAAAAAATATATAATTTGAATAACAGCGCAAAAGCTCTGTGATTTGAATGTTTCATTTGATTTGGATCAGTTGTGAGTCTACTCTTGACAGTTTATAAGGTGTAGAAAGACACAGTAGCAGGCCAGTCTGGCTTTATTTTTAACTTCTGATACTGAGATGCGCGGTCTGTTGGGGATCATCCTTCTCCCAAGTCTTCCTATAATAATGTGGCCACCTATAGTCCCAGCAGTGCCAGTTATTCAGGAAAGCTCAATACGCATTCTGGGCTCGAACCACCCAGTTTATAATCATAAATATAGCATAAACATTTAGAAAATCTGATTTCCCCCTAGCTGATCATTATTTTGTTATGAAGCCTCGAGTTGGACCCCCCCATCCCCCAGTAATTATTTTACTGACCCTTAGGCTATCCATTTTAAACAATGCAATTTTCCACCTTTGAGTTATTAAAAGTGTACGGGGAAACATTTTGGTGCAAATATAAGACAGGGGCTCCTGGTTTGACTGTTGGCCTGGATTGGGGTCCCTGGGCATGAAAAGGTTGAAGACCCCTGACCTAATGTCACTTTTGAGAATATAAACAGTCCAAATAAAAATATTGTTCTATAACTACATTTACTCATTGAATGATCCTCAAATTATTGATCCTCAAATTTCAACATACTGCATCAGCTATAATCAGAATTGTTGAGCTCACTGTTCACCAAACACTCTAGATCTAATCAGGTCTCCCCATCTCTCCATCTGTTCTTTCTCTTTCTCCCCCTGCATAGCCTTGCTAAGAGAGTGGGATGCTAATGAGTTTAAAACTTGTTCAGCTATTATTTCTGAATAAGGAATAAGTACATTACCTGTGCCATGGTGGATGCCAGCAAGGCCAGTGTGCCGAGTCCCAGAACCAGGTACTTCATATTGCAGAGAGGCGAGGTGTCTCTTGGGCCAGATACTAGAGGATACTGCTGTCCTGGGTTGACTACCCTGGGTTTGTTATCGTTGATCTGATCTGGCTGTATAGAGACTCCAGCTGAAAGTGAGCCTGGTCTTATATAATGTGTCAAAATCACCCTCCCCACACTTAGACACCGGCCGTCCAGGAAACAGCCCTGACCAGTTTACATTAGATAAGGCGGACAAAATATGCAAAGTTGCCAAAGCCTTGCCCATTATTTCTCAAGGACACGGATTCACTGTCTGAATCTATAATTTACTGGTGTATATCTCTGTTTCCTTGTTCCGTGCAATATAACATGTTTTTCAGCAGTAACAATGTCAATGATAGAATGCAAAAAATGTCAGGCATTCAAAATGTTTCACTTTTTGACTATTTGATTTTACCTTGTAGTTCGATCTGCGTTGTGCTGTATATATTTTGGCAGACCTTGTGCGCTAATGTCTAATGTCTAGATTATAAATGACAGTTACTTGGTAATCCATTCCACTCCAAGCTACGGAAAACCGTTCGAATGGATCCAGCACCACGTCACCTGTTTCCTTATGACTGAGACACGAAACATTTTGTCTGGCTACCTGACACTTTCTGCGGTCAACAAGTAAATGTATTCTCTCCCAATTTCCGAATTCAATTGAGTTAATTTCCAAGTTAACAGTATCTCCCTCAAACTCCTAAAACAGCTCAAATAGTGTATTTACTATCAGGCTAACAACTATTGTCCGTAAGAGTATTCAAGAGTAGTTTAATTTCACAATTCATAGTGTAACTATCTCGTGTCGTATTCTCTTGAATTGGGCGTGTCCTCCTAATAAGCATTTTGTCTGACTTTGTGTTGTGTTTGTATCGCTAGTTATCAATCAGTTACGACGGATGTTAACATGTTTTCTTTTAACCCTCATTCTGTCCCAAGCCGCATAGTTTTGATAATAGTGGTATATTCATTTCTTAGAAATGTTCATTACTTTGTCAATCAACTTCTTCTTAATAAATATAAGTTATGGTATAGTGTTTCTTTATCACTATGGACTTATTAAAAATACAAGTCATTTGGGGTCATTTTGACCCCAGTCAAAAATACCTAATTCGGCCTATAGTAATTTGATAGATAGGATCTGTATCATTGATTTGGACCAGGTAAACAGATCACCTACAGCGATATAACACCCTATTTACTCGCCTAATATTGTACTTTTCTATACCACGTATCTTGTAACTGTGTGACTACAACACCCAATGTAACAGGAAGGCCAAAAATATAATCAAGGACAGCTACCAACCGAGCCACTGCCTGTTCACCCCGCTATCATCCAGAAGACGAGGTCAGTACAGGCGCATCAAAGTTGGGAACGAGAGACTGAAAAACAGCTTCTATCTCAAGGCCATCAGACTGTTAAATAGACATCACTAGCACAGAGAGGCTGCTGCCTATACTGTATAAACAGACTTGAAATCATTGGCCACTTTAATAAATGGAACACCAGTCACTTTAATAGTGTAACTTTTAGAATGTTTACATATCTTGCATTACTCATCTCATATGTATATATATATATATATATATATATATATATATATATATGTATATATGTATGTATATATTGTATTCTATACTATTCTACTGTATCTTAGTCAATGCCTCTGACATTGCTCATCCATGTATTTATATATTCTTAATTCCATTCCTTACTTAGATTTGTGTGTATTGAGCATATGTTGTGACATTTTTAGATATTACTTGTTAGATAATGCTGCACTGTCAGAACTAGAAACACAAGCATTTCGCTACACCCGCAATAACATCTGCTAAACATGTGTATGTGACCAAATCATTTTGATTTGATTTGATGTGTACAACATCAAAATCACCAAATTTATGTGCATATACAAATCTGCCAATGGTATACAAAGTCTGCCAATGGTATAGATACTTGATAGAACTGCAAAACAGAACTCAGATACGATGTACATCTACACAGAGAGCTATATAGATGGGTTGGCTAACAACTTCACAAGAATTATGCGTCCAAATCGGTGTGGCCGGAAGGTGTGTGCTGTTATGATTCTAAACGGTCAGATAGCTAGCAACAATGACAAGAAGTTGCCATGTGTCAATCGTCGGTGGCTCGTTTCAGCTCCTTGTATCTTGTTATTGTTGTGTTGTTATGAGGTGTTTTGACTGATGTCATGTCTATACTAATATGTCATAAATTTGCTAGCTATTTAACCAGCAACTGTACCGATTTATTTGAGAGCCAAGTTGTCATTGTGCAAATCTTTTTATGTTTTCAATAAACCTTTGGAGACAGAAAATGTTTACATGTTGTCAACAGTCTAAGGCCGTCACGCCTGCTCCCGCTCCCCCACTCTGGCGCTCGAGGGCCAGGCGGCCCATCATTACGAACACCTGTCACCATTGTTACGCACATCAGCGCTTCATGGGACTCACCTGGACTCTATTACCTTATTAATTGCCTACCGTATATCTGTCACTTCCTCCGTTTCTTCCCCGTGTCTGCATTAATGTCGTTTTGTTCCCCCTGTCCAGACTTCTTGTCTCCCAGCGTCTGTCCTCACAAAGCCAACCCCGTCTGTTTTTCCCCCATAGTTGCGCACGTGTCGGTTTTGTCGCTAACAACCAACCCGTATTTATTCTAGGGCAAGTCTAAAAAAAAGATGTATTTATTTTAATCTAGGTTTCTCTGGAAACATCATATTAAGTTATACCTATTATCAGAGAGTGGAGGGGGACCTACATCAGTGATTTTAACCAGACAGATCACCTGCAGAGATGGAGCACCTTATATACTCGCCTATGGTATAATTGGTACCAAATCCAAATTACCTTACATGTATGCTTAGTTGCAGTCAAAACAACTCATACAAGTCTGTTAGAGGTATGAATACTTGGTAGAACTGTAATACAAAAAACAGATTCCCTCTAAATGTACACATGGCGCTGTATTTGTATGTTTTTTTGTAGTTTGTGCTCCTGATTATGTTTTCGGCATTTTTGCATATGGTGATATAAATATTCATGGTGGTGTGGACCAGTCATTGGCAGTGGTGAATCGGGGGGTGGGGCTCAGTGCTCGTCATTTCGATCAATCTTTCTCAGTCCCAAAGCACTTCATAGCTCCTTCGTTCAATAAATGCAAGGTGTGTGACATTAGCAAGGTACATGCCCATGCCTAATAAATAGTATACACAGCTCACCTACTACAATTTCCACTTTTTATATAGCAACTTCATAACTATTATTCATTATTATTATTCATTGTTATTATCCATTTTCCATTATTATTATTCATTATTACTAAGCCTGCACCTGTGAAACGGCACACAGTTCTTAGTGAATTAATGTGAAGTAATGTACTCTGCATTTTCATAGGTCAAGATCTGTAGAAGGAAACGGGGAACACGGGCCAGTAAAGTCTTCCACAGGGCTGTGTTTTTAGTCCTATACCATTTGGATCATTATGGAGATCAGGGGCCCCAGGAGGAGACTGCAACAGCCCAGCAGGGCTGATGTACCTCCATGAGGTGTTGGCGACATTTTGTTGGCAGCAGTTATGTTGGTTTGGTTTGCTGTGGAGTACTCAGTGGTTTGCAGGTACTCAAGGGTTGTGGTGTTTTGGGTGGTTGTGGAGGCGGTGATGTGAGTGACTTGAGTAGAGTGTGTGGACTGCGGGCCCAGGGTTCTAGCGGCCATAGTTGTATGGTTGGAGACAGGTGTGGTTGGAGGTCCAATGGTAACATTACTGCTGATGTTGTTATTGGAGGTTGTCATCATGGAGGAATTGTTTGGAAACGTGGCGGTTTTTAAGGGTTGGTTGCTGACTGGGTTTGAGGAGATAGTTGCTGGTACTGATGTAATGTTTGTAGGGATAACGGTTGCGCTGGTATTTAGGTTGGTAGCCTGTCAAAGATCAGAGGAGAAAGATAAATCAGATATAGCTAAAGTGCCATCAGAAAGTATTCACACCCCCTTGACTTTTTCCACATTTTGTTGTGATACATTCTGAATTAAAAAGTTATTCAATAGAGATTGTGTGTCACTAGCCTACACACAATGCCATTTTTTTTTAAACAAATTAATAAAAAATGAAAAGCTGAAATGTCAAACCCCTTTGTTGTGGCAAGCCTAAATAAGTTCAGGAGTAAACATTTGCTCAACAAGTCACATAATAAGTTGCATGGACTCACTCTGTGTGCAATAACAGCGTTTAACATGATTTTTTAACGACTACCTAATCTCTATACCCCACACATAATTATCTGTAAGGTCCCTCAGTTGAGCAGTGAAATTCAAACACAGATTTAACCACAAAGACCAGGGAGATTTTCCAATGCTTCGCAAAGAAAGGCACCTATTGGTAGATGTGTAAAAATAAAAAGCAGACATTGAATATCCCTTTGAGCATTGTGAAGTTATTAGTTACACTTTGGATGGTGTATCAATACACTCAGTCACTACAAAGATACAGGCGTCCTTCCTAACTCAGTTGCCGAAGGAAAATGACACCGCTCAGGGATTTCAACAATGAGGCCAATGGTGACTTTTGAGTTTAAGGGCTGTGATAAGAGAAAACTGAGGATGGATCAACAACATTGCAGTTACTCCACAATACTAACCTAAATGACAGAGTGAGAAGAAGGAAGCCTAATAAAAATATTCTAAAATATGCATCCTATTTACAAAGTTAAAGTTAAACTGCTAAAAATGTGGGAAAGAATGAACTCCATGTCCTGAATACAAAGCGTTCTGTTTGGGGCTAATCCAACACAACACCACTGAGTATCACTCTTCATATTTTCAAGCATGGTGGTGGCTGCATCATGTTATGGTATGCTTGTTTTTATGATAAAAGGAAACGGAATAGAGCTAAGCACAGGCAAAATCCTAAAGGAAAACCTGGTTTAGTCTGCTTTTCAACAGACACTGGGAGACTAATTAATCTTTCAGCAGGACAATAACCTAAAACACAAGGCCAAATATACACTGGAGTAGCTTACCAAGATGACATTGAATGTTCCTGAGTGGGCTAGTTACAGTTTTGACTTAAATCGTCTTGAAAATCTATGGCAAGACTTGGCTGTCTAGCAATGATCAACATGTCAGATGGGTGGATGTAGCTGGGGTATGAAGTCAAGCGCAGGAGAGCAGAGATGACTGAACCAAACGCACTTTACTTAGACAGCACAAAGTAAAACCATAATACAAATTGCAAAAGAACGGTTGCCACAGAACATGGGTGAAATAAATGGCACCCAGCACAAACCAGCCAGAACAATACTGACCTGAACAAAAATGAACAATCACACACAAAGACATGAGGGAAACAGAGGGCTAAATACATGACACTTAATTTGGGAATTGAAACCAGGTGTGTGGGAACACAAAACAAATGAAAAGTGGATCGACGATGGCTAGAAGACCGGTGACGTCGACCGTCGAACGCCTCCGGAACAAGGAGAGGGACCGACTTCGGCAGAAGTTGTGACACAACAACCAATTTGACAGAGCTTGAAGAATTTTTTTAAAGAATAAAATGCAAATATTGTACAATCCAAGGTGTGCAAAGCTCTTATAGACTTACCCAGAAAGACTCACAGTTGTAATCGCTGCCAAAGGTGATTCTAACATGTATCAACTCAGCGATTTGAATACTTATGTAAATTAGATATTTATATATTTAATTTTAAACATGTTTTCACTTTGTCATTATCGGGTATTGTGTATAGATGGGTGAAGAACAAATCTATTAAATTAATTTTGAATTCAGGCTGTAACACAACAAAATGTGGAATAATTCAAGTGGTATGAATGCTTTTTGAAGGCAATGTATATAATGTCATTGTAATTTATGAAACAAGCAACGAGCAATAAGCTAATTGAGGTGCCCTGCTATAACGCCCTTATATACACTATGTCATGATGCATAAATGGTAATGTACCTAAATGTAATGTCAGTCGTCATATGATTACAGGCATAACTGACTGTACGTTTGTTTATCCCATGTGTAACTCTGTGTTGTTGTTTTTGACGCACTGCTTTGCTTTATCTTGGCCAGGTCGCAGTTGTAAAAGAGAACTTGTTCTCAACTTCCCTACCTGGTTAAATAAAGGTGAAATATTTTTGTTGTTGTAATAATATTAAATAATATTCAATATTAAATTATAATATATGTCATTAATTATTATGCCAATTCCTTTCAAGCAAAGATGCATTGATAAAAGTACACTAATCAATTCCCACAGTAAGTATCCATTATGGTGATGTGTGGGAGGTGGTTGGGGACTGGACAGACTGGACTGTGTTAAGGCCGCTACACACTTCACACAAACAGAGCGACAGAGCGCCGTGTGCAGTACGTTCCATAATTTGAGCCACACAAAGTATGTAGAACTACATGTGAAAACGACACACCGTCGCTGCATTTGTAGCGGCCTTTAGCCGAGGATTGGCTCCAATTGACTGATGGCTGAGATAAAGTCCTCCCACACTCTGTCTCCGAGTGGTCGACAATGACTCACAGCTATGCCATGAAAGGTCAACCACCCATGACCCTACCTGACTGCACCAGTAACACTTACTTTGCATTTGGCTCCAGTTCACATTGGTTGACAGTTGCAGTCTGTACTCGCAGTGTTACGTAAGTGTTCACAGTCTCCTCTGCCTTTCATCGTGTCTAATCTAGCAGTCTGTTTTGTTTTTACAGATAAGTCCTATCTCTTCATCTCCTTTCACCTGAGCTTTCCCATACACAATCATAGACACATTTATATTTTTGTGATTTAGCAGACACTCTTATCCAGAACGACTTACAGGAGCAGTTAGGGTCAAGGGAACATCAACAGATTCAGATTCAGTCAACTCAGCGATTCAAACCAGCAACCTTTCACATACTGGCCCAACGCTCTTAACGTCTAGGCTATCTGCCGCCCAGAGAGAGAGGAGAGATTGGTGACAAGGAATTGTTGCCTTGATTGGTTATAAATAGCACTTAATCCTGTTAGAACACTCAAAGCACCTCTACAAGGAGTCAGAAGCTTTCCATGGGATGCTATGCTGGTCAATGTTGACTCCAATGCGTTCCACGGTTGTGTCAAGTTGGCTGGATGTCCTTTAGGTGGTGGACCATTCTTGATACATACGGGAAACTGTTGAGCGTGAAAATCCTAGCAGCGTTGCAGTTCTAGGCACAAACCGGTGTGCCTGGCACCTACTATCATACCCCGTTCAAAAGCGGTTAAATATTTTGTCTTGCCCATTCACCCTCTGAATTGGCACACACACAAAATAAAAGAATCCTTTAACCTGTCTCCTCCCTTTCATTTACATGGATTGAAGTGGATTTAACAAGTGACATCAATAAGGAATCATAGCATTCAGCTGGATTCAATTGGTCAGTCTCTGTCATGGAAAGAGCAGGTGTTCATAATGTTTTGAACACTCAGATTAACGCTGTAGTGATCAAATAGTGTTCATTAGACAAATAACAGAACAAGCACTAGTGTCCGGAGGATCTATGTTCTTTTTCTATGCTCTCTAGCTCTGGGTTGAACACGTTTACTGCAACCCAGATCATTAAGCAGCCTAAATACTGTATTGTTACGATAACTGATATGCATGATTTTAATATTGTCATGTCTATTTACATACGGACTGCAGTTGCTTCAATTGCTAGCTGTTATAATCCTATAAGACTACAAAAAGCAGTGAGATAATGCAAATAATATACAGTTGAAGTCGGAAGTTTACATATACTTTGGAGTCATTAAAACTCATTTTTTCAACCTCTCCACAAATGTACTGTTAACAAACTAGAGTTTTGGCAAGTCTGTTAGGACATCTACTTTGTGCATGACATAATTGTTTACAGACAGATTATTTCACTTATAATTCACTGTATCACAATTCCAGTGGGTCAGAAGTTTAGATACACTAAGTTGACTGTGCCTTCAAACAGCTTGGAAAATTTCAGAAAATGATGTCATGGCTTTAGAAGCTTCTGATAGGCTAATTGACATAATTTGAGTCAATTGGTGGAGGTATTTCAAGGTCTACCTTCAAACTCAGTGCCTCTTTGCTTGACATCATGGGAAAATCTAAAGAAATCAGCTAAGACCTCAGAAAAATAATTGTAGACTTCTACAAGCCTGGTTCATCCTGGTTCATCCTTGGGAGAAATTCCCAAACGCCTGAAGGTACCATGTTCATCTGTACAAACAATAGTACGCAAGTTTAATAAACACCATGGGACCACGCAGTCGTCATACCGCTCCTAGAGATGAACGCACTTTAGTTTGAAAAGCGCAAATCAATCCCAGAACAACAAGATGCTGGAGGAAACAGGTACAAAAGTATCTATATGCACAGTAAAACGAGTCCTATATGTGTCTTCCAAATGGACATTGACCCCAAGCATACTTCCAAAGTTGTGGCAAAATAGCTTAAGGACAACAAAGTCAAGATATTGGAGTGGCCATCACAAAGCCTGAAAAAGCGTGTACGCGAGCAAGGAGGCCTACAAGCCTAACTCAGTTACACCAGCTCTGTCAGGAGGAATGGGCCAAAATTCACTAAACTTATTGTGGGAAGCTTGTGGAAGGGCTACCCAAAACGTTTGATCCAAGTTAAACAATTTAAAGGCAATGCTACCAAATACTAATTGAGTGTATGTAAACTTCTGACACACTGCGAATGTGATGAAAGCTGAAGTAAATCATTCTCTCTACTGAGTTTAAATGTATTTGGCTAAGGTGTATGTAAACTTCCGTCTTCAACTGTAATTATGTATAGTATGAAAATGCAAAAAATAAACGGTGTATTTATTTTCTGTCACTGATGGCATTGAGTAAGTATAGTTAGTAAGACTAAGTATAAATTAATGCTATCCTATCATGTCATTTGTCTACATTACGTATATAAATGCATTCTAGGTTACTAAATACTGGACCTCAGTAGGTAGAGCACAGCTTTTGCCAGGCCAGGATTGTGGGTTTGAATCCTGGGACCAACCATACGTAAAATGTATGCACGCATCACTGTAAGTCACTTTGGATAAATGGTATATATTAATAATTATTATTATTATATATTACATTTGGGTTTGTAATATAATACTGTACCCTTCACTGTGATTTGAAAATTAAAACAGAAGTAATTTGACAAAGCAAAGAAACAGCTTGTGGACAGCACATTTTTGTTTGAAATGTTTGAAATAAGCTAAGTATTATGTTTAGCTACTGCAAACATCAATTTAAAGAGCCAAATTCCAGATTGTGCTACGTAATAGAATAACCTTGCTTGAATCTGTGAGCCAACCAGTGCCTTTAAAGTGGAAACAAAGATACAGTACAGTACACAGCATCACCTACCTCAATGAGAACCATTGGCAGAAAGGCCAGAGAGGTAAACAGTGCAAACTTCCCCATCTCTCTCCCAGTCAGTCTTCAGCGGTTTCCCCCTGTCTATGTGGCAGAGCCCGGATTTCTCTCTGGCCTTTTTATACTATCAGGTCCCTAAAAGTGATATGGTCCCATTGTCACAGACGGAGAGGCAACTGGGCATGTCTTACGAAAGGTTGCAAGATCGAATCCCCGAACTGACAAGGTAAAACAATCTGTCGTTCTGCCCCTGAACAAGGCAGTTAACCCACTGTTCCTAGGCTGTCATTGAAAATAAGAATTTGTTCTTAACTGACTTGCCTAGTTAAATAAAGGTAAAATAAATGTGCACCGTTAGGGTTTGGATACAGAGAGAGCAGATACTGAAATGTGCCCGATATGCAAAAAAGGAAGCAAATGAGTGATGTGTCATGAACATGGCATGGCTAGCTGGGGTTGAGGACACTAAAGAAGATGAATGTGATTCAATTAGATAGGCAGCATCTCTACTTAGGAATGCATTAGTCTTGTAACTATTCCCACACACTGTAACAACTATTGACTATGGGACCTTTTTATCATGACTATAGAGAACGATGCTATGTACATGAATTTAGAGCCCTACCACAGGGCATCTGTACTGCACCACAGTTTTAGTCAGACTTGGGCCTCTCTCTTGCAGTCAAGAAACTTTCTGTGGACTGAAGTGGAGGACATAATAGTGTACATGGCTTTAGCGTTTTGGTGGCAGTGGAGGTTCGGATGAGAGAACTTTTAATTTCCATTTCTTGACCATGCTTGCTTCTTTTTACCTGCTTTTTGTTATATCTAAAAGGGGTAGGGGGAAAAACATGGCAAATTAAAACCCACCTAAAGACCTAGTCATGATTCCTGCATTTTCACAGACTGTTTTAACCAAAATACAAGTATCGGGTCTGTGTGAAAGTTTCTCTGCGTTTTTGCAGGTAAATTCAATAGCACGTCCATTGTTTAACACTTCCCTAGTTTGAAATGCAAACAGCCCCCATGGCTTAACAACACCCGCCACTTCTCCCAATTTACCAGTTACCCACTGATATGTATAAAAGGGCAACAAAGTGGTAAATAAGCGGCTGTTTGAAAGCGAGTCATACAAACATTGCCTTATATTTTTTACAGGTAACATGCCACATCTTCTGTCTGAAATGGGTGTTAGACTCGGATGAACGTGGTGCCTGTTTCCAGAGAAGCTGCAGTTCGTCAGGCACACAGCCAGGTGTCACCTATTATTGTGCCAGGAAGGGGTGCGGCTCCCTACTGTGCTGGCCGACAATCTGTCTGATGTGTTCAACCTCTAATAAAAAGTCAGCAAACTTCATCCCCAACCTTTCTATTCAGAGTTTAACCTTAAATCACCTCCATGAAAAACCAACAGTGAATCAACCTGGATTTGAGAGAGTCGATCAGATAC
The DNA here is from genome assembly GCA_030435695.1 of Brachymystax lenok tsinlingensis. NCBI lineage: Eukaryota > Metazoa > Chordata > Actinopteri > Salmoniformes > Salmonidae > Brachymystax > Brachymystax lenok. The sequence continues at coordinate 33,898,977 of CM059799.1, forward strand.
AGCGCATTCGGAAAGTATTCAGACACCTTGACATTTTTGACATTTTGTTACATTACAGCCTTATTATAAAATGTATTAAAAACGTTTTTTTTACCCTCATCAATCTACACACAATACCCCGTAAGGACAAAGGAAAAGCTAGTTTTTATAAATGTTTGCTAATAAATAAAAAAATTACGGAAATATTACATTTACATAAGTATTTGTTTTGTTGAAGCACCTAGTGATTAAAATCTCGAGTCTTCTTGGGTATGAAACTACAAGCTTGGCACACCTGTATTTGGAAAGTTTCTCTCAAGAGATGTTAGATCGGGTTTAAGTCGGAGCTCTGGCTGGGCCACTCAAGGACATTCAGAGACTTGTCTGGAAGCCGCTGTCTTGGCTCTGTGCTTAGGGCCGTTGTCCTGTTGGAAGGTGAACCTTCGCCCCAGTCTGAGGTCCTGAGCAGGTTTTCATCAAGGATCTCTCTGTACTTTGAGGCGTTCATCTTTCCCTCAATCCTGACTAGTCTCCCAGTCCCTGCCGCTGAAAAATATTTCCACAGCACGCTGCCACCCCCATGCTTCACCAAAGGGATGGTGCCAGGTTTCTTCCTGTTATGGTGCATGTCGTTCAGGCAGAGAATCTTGTTTCTCATGGTCTTAGAGTCTTTTAGATGCCTTTTGGAAAACTCCAAGCGGGCTGTCATGTGCCTTTTACTGAGGAGTGGCTTCCGTCTGGCCACTCTACCATAAAGGCCTAATTGGTGGAGTGCTGCAGAGATGGTTGTCCTTCTGGAAGTTTCTCCCATCTCCACAGAGGAACTCTGTAGCTCTGTCAGAGTGACCATCGGGTTCCTGATCACCTCTCTGACCAAGACCCTTCTCCCCCGATTGCTCAGTTTGGCCAGGTGGCCAGCTGTGTTCATGGGGACCTTCAATGCTGCAGAAAATGTTTTGGTACCCTTCCCCAGATTTGTGCCTCGACACAATCCTTTCTCGAAGCTCTACGGACAATTCCTTAGATCTCATGGCTTGGTTTTTGCTCTAACATGCACTGTCAACTGTGGGACCTTACATAGACAGGTGTGTGCCTTTCCAAATCAGGTCCAATCAATTGAATTTACCACAGGTGGACTTCAATCAAGTTGTAGAAACATCTCAAGGATGACCAATGGAAATAGGATGCACCTGAGCTCAATTTCGAGTCTCATAGCAAAGGTTCTGAATACATATGTAGGTTTTTTCTTTTTTATTTCTAATAAATGTGCAAAAAATCGAAATACCTGTTTTCACTTTGTCATTATGGGGTATTGTGTGTAGGTTGAAGAGGCAAAAAAGGTATTTCATCAATTTTAGAATAACGCTGTAACAAATGTGGAAAAAGTCAAGAGTTCTGAATACTTTCCAAATGCACTGTAAACCAAACCACATGAGCTGGAATGTGACCACAAAAACCAACATGGATTGGCTGGACCACATTGATGCCTGGCAGTACTTAGTTCTCCCACCTGTTTGCTCGAAATTGTAATATGTCTCTGATATTGTTTTCTATTTGAATTAGGATATCAGCTGCTATTGTTCGCAGTTCCTGACTCAATGACTGAGACCCATATCAGCTGGACAAAGCACCCACTGGGCACACACTGGTTGAATCAACATGGATGAAATTTCATTTAAATGATATTACTTTGAACCAAAGTGGAATAGATGTTGAATTGATGTCTGTGCCCAGTAGATGAAGCCTTTGTAGGATAGCCTTATCACCTGTCTTGTCATCCTACACGCATTACCTGGTATAGGGCACTTAATTGTCTATTAGAGAGATAAGCCACTGCTCGCATTCCGTAAAAGTAGTTACCATTGCTGCTGGTGCTACTTGTGACACTACAGTAGATATCCCAACAGTTAGTGAAGATCACGGTGTTCATTGGAAATATACAGTCTTTTACCAAATTGTATAAATCTCATATATTTGATTCTCTGCCCTAAACGCTTCCCTATTTACGGCATATGAATAGTTGATTTATCGTGTCAGAATCCAATGTAAAAAAAAGAATCTGCTCTTTGCTCTGACGCAGTGAAATACAGCCAAGAACATCAGAGGCAGAGAGGAGGGGAGGGATTGGTACAGTAAGTTTTGTTTATTCCGTAAATGCAACTTCACCTTGTGAAAAAAAACATGTTCTTGGCTGGTAATGCAGTAAGTGCATTGTTAACTTAATAGGGTCATAAAGATTGGTTGGTTTGTCTTAGATGTGGCAGATTAGAGTAAATGTACCTTCATCAAGAACAATCCCTGAAGCTTTTTTTAAGGTGGGGTGCTAGAGTTCCTTCTACATGGATATGTTGCAGGAACACACATGAAATACAAACAAATATCACTTGAGGCATTCTCAAAATTGTTACTGACATTCCTGCAGTCAGCATGCAAATTGCACGCTCCCCTTGAGACATCTGTGGCATTGTGTTGTGTGACAAAACTGCACATTGTAGAGTGGCCTTTACCCAGCACAAGGTGCACCTGTGTAATGTACATGATGTTTAATCATCAGCTTCTTGATCTGCCACACCTGTCAGGTGGATGGATTATCTTGGCAAAGGAGAAATGCTCACTAACAGGGATGTGAACACATTTGTGCGCTAAAAGAGAGAAATAAGCTTTTTGTGCTTATGGAAAAATTCAGAGATATTTTAATTCAACTCATGAAACATGGGACCAACACAGTATACATTTACCTTTAAGGAATATAGCAGACGCTCCTATCCAGAGGAACTTACAATTAGAATGTTGTGTATTATTTGAAAAGCATCATATTTTAGAACAATACAACCAACATATTTTACATGCATGAACTAGCAACTGGGGTCATTTTGACCGCAAGAAGAAAGTATTGAAAAAAGCCACAATAATAGCATAATATCAACTTAATTCTTACCAAAACATCATTAAACATGCTGTCCACAATGCTGTCCACAATAATGTTATCAGATTTTTTTGGTACCAAAACAGACTGATATTTTAGCATAATTACAGTTATTTTGAACAGTCTGTAACACGAAAAAAAAATGTTTTCCTTTTATAATGTGCAGCTTTTTTCTATATTCATGTGGTAAATTTTGAAGGGTATTGTAGGAGTTCTGATGGTGTGTTTGACCTCTAACAAAATTCATCATCATTGACTGACCTCTGTTCTCATTCTATTCAGTGTTTAACCTTACATCACCTCCAGGAAATACCAAAAGTGGACTGAACCTGGAATGCAACCATAAAAACCAACACAGACTGATTGAACCACTTTAATGCCTTGGCAGTGCTGAGTTCTCTGTCATGCCTACTCCCTCCATCCGGCACTCGATGTCGCCGGTCTACTAACCACCGGCCCTGGCAACTACTATTACGCACACCTGCTCCCCACCATTGCGCACACCTGGTCATCATTTCCCCCCGTGGTTACTCCCCCTTTATTTAGCCCTCAATTGACACCAGTCATTGGGTAGCACTGCTTTCTGTCACATTCTATGGGCTTCTCATGTTTGTTCATCTGTGTCGTTTCTTTATTAAACTCACCTTCTGCACCTGCTTCCTGACTATTACATTACATTCTCCCAATTGTTTGCTCAAAATTGTAATATTGACTGTTGATATTATGATAAGGAATTTTTGACCAAGAACAAATTTTGGCTGTTTTCTTTCAAAATCCCTGTTCTCAATTGTCTGAATAGAATTAGTTAGCAGTACGCTTGTATGCTACTCTGATATTGTTTTCTATTAGAGTTTTACTGTTTGCAATTCCTGAGATAATGATCGGAACCACTATCTTTTTGCAAAAGCTTCACAATGTGATGCATATAAACTGATACAAGGCTGGATAATGACAATTCATATTCTCTGAAACCACCTGTTACCAAAGAAGACACTTCTTCATCGATGAGAGGCAAAGAGGAGGTTGACATGAAATTAACCGTGACTTGGCAAACCGAATGTCGCTCCTGACAAATAGCACTCATTACTATCCATTAACTACAATTTAAGGCTTGGATAATTATTAAGCTCTTACGGTAATGTTTTGCTCTGATAAGAAACATGTCCCAGGTCATCAACTTCATATGGAGAACTTTCCTCCTGGTCAATATTGATTGAATCTCAGATTGTAAAATGCAATGCAATAAAACGTATTGTTTGAGTTTCCTTATTCGTCATCGTCACTGAGGAAATAACTTAAAGGGACTGTTCATCCAAATTGAAAAAGGTACATCTTACAGATACCTACAGTAGAGTGTAGTCTAAGTATCTGAAATGTCAACAACTCAAGACTGCGTCTGTTTCCTTAGCCACAGTTTAGCATTAGCATTGTTCGACTGGAAGCCAATGAGAGTGGTAAGACTCCTGTTAACATGCTCCAAATAGCATGTTTATTACGTGTAAGAGTGGGAGAGATTCAACTTGGCTTGGTCCATGGAGAAGTCCTACAACAGCCTGTTTCCCTGTGACTCACTGTACTCCCACCAAGTGTGAAGGCACTGCTGGACAATGCACAGGCTTTGTAGGAGAGCCTTATCATCCCACACACATATCCTGGTACAGGACACTTTTGTCTATAGCTAGGTTTCCATCTAATTGCCGATCAATTTTCATGCAAATACTTTGAAATCCACATAAAGAAAATATCAGCATTTCCCCACCAGTGGCGTTTCCACCAAATTAACTTTTTTTGCAGATACAAATCAGTTCAATATGTTTCCATCGCATTTTCAACTCTACAAATAGTTCTGTCACAAGCAAATGTACCTAGTCTCATTTTGGAACGTGCGCTGTAGCCAACAGATCGCAGACACAGTGTGTGTAGGCTGTGCGGGTATAGTCTACGTGAGATTATTATGGATAAAAGCGAGAATATTTGTAGTTGTCAAACGGCAGTCAAGCATCGATCATCATGTCACCAGAATAAGACCCTCAGTATTTATAGGAAAGAAGCATCAAGATCACTGTGCACTTCCATCACCCGGTGATATTCATCATATCTTGATCATCATCTGTATCTAATAAATTGCATGGTTTCCCGAGACGTATTGGGATGACCAGAAACCATATCATCGCATAACTCCAAGTTTACTTCGATATCGTGGTTATCATGTCAATTTCCACCGGCATTTCTCGCATAATACATTTAACCAACACAAAAAGATCCCACCGTGTCGGACAAAGAAATTATCTATGTTGTCACACAGTATGGGACAAGTTGTCACAATGTTATCTGTGCTGTTAGTGTCAACAGCTGAAGCATTATGCCTCACTTGATACTATTTAAAGAAAGAATATTCTCAAAAAAAGGTATCTACATGATTGCAAGTGTATCTCATTTCACTGCTTTTTGGGGATAATTCCACTTTATTGTGGCAAATCCTTATTAATGAGCGATAGCTCAACTCAAGACAAATAGAAAGGGAGACAGACAGGCGGAGTAGGCCAGCTGCCTTCTTTTTGAGTAAATGGGTAAAATTGTGGTAGCCTACTGTCTGCATCTATCTTATATATTTGATTCTCTGCCCTACACACTCCTATTTACAGCGTATGAATGGCTGGTGTATCATAATAATAAAGCTATCGGAATCCAGCCTAATTAAAACAATGTACTGCTCTTCGCTCTGAGGCAGTGAAATGCAACCAAGAAGACCAGAGAGAGGGAGGGAAGGGGTTGGTAAACTAAGTTTTGTTTCCTCCATAAACGCAACTTAAGCTTCACTTGATCATTAACATCCCCTCAAGGTGAGTTCCTTTAACATGGATATGTTGCATGAACTCACATGAAATACAAACAAAATCACTTGAAGCATTCTCAAAATGTTATGTATTGAAAAGCATGTTATTTTAGAACATTAGTATTGTGTTTGTTCATTTGATGTGATTTACGGGCACAAGTTCCTGTAAACCGTGACCTTAAGCGCGGTGAGACAGTTCAAATGCAAATTCTGCTTTTTAAAGGTGCATGGCTAACGCCCTCCCTCTCTGTTTATCTGTGTAACGTCTGCTTCCAGCTCACACCTCAAACACGTAGATCCCCTGAACACAGCTCACTTTCCATCCCACTTTCCAGCTCACACCTCAAACACATAGATCCCCTGAACACAGCCCACTCTCCAGATCCCAATCACCCGAATTCTAATCAGCTGTTCCCACACCTGTATGTCATTATCACACACTATTTAGTTCAGTTCTTTGCACCCCATCACTGTGAGGTATTGTTTGTTTTGTGACACACATCTTTCAAAGCGCTGGGTTTCCTCTGTGAGTTACTCATCCTGTGTATGATTGTTTTTGCCTGCCTCACTAACGACGGCTTTTGCCTATTTCCTGCCTGTACTTTAGCCTGTTGGATTTCCTGTTCTCTACCTATTGCCTGATCTCCCGGATGACGTTGCTAGCCTTTTCCCTGCCTGTACTGTTGCCCTTTTGGACCCCCTGTGTATGACCTGCTACCTGCCTCCTGTGGTCCTTTGCAATAAACACCTGCTGTGCCCTGCGCTTGAAACCAGCTCTCTGTCTCCCCTCGTGTTCATTACAATATGTCACTTTCAACAACCAAGCCTTTTTGTGCATTTGGTTTCTCTATTGTACTTGCAGCCATTATAGACAAATCTAAAGTAAAAAGAAAAAAGTCACATTAGATTGTGAGAATGTATTTATTTATACCTGTGTCACCAATGTATTGCCAAGGTGACAGGTGTGGTGTGAGAATTAATTGATAGTTAGACAAATGTATTTTCAAAATATTTAAAATGCCATAACTCATGACAGAGCATTTTATTTATGGGTAGTACTGCTGATTTTAGGGTATGACACATCATTTGTTGGCCAGATTTTACCCGTGTACCGATCAGATCCATGTACCGTTTGTTCAATCAATATCCTCACTTAAACAACGAAGACGGATAATCATTTTTACCAAAGATTATGGATATACTGGAAAAAATACATAGTAAATACACTCTCCTTCCTAACAATGGGAATCACTGTCCACAAAGCAGCACTGCGGCTTGTCTAGCTCCCGCCTATCCTTTCTTTGGATTGGTGGACATATCTCATTATTGTAATCCTTTTTTAATATTCGATGACGGTTGTTGACGTCAACCGCCTGTATTCAATGGAGAGAGATGCTATGCTACTAGCCTCATAGCATGAATATGCATAACCATCTCTAGACAATTCCGATATAAAGGGTTTTTCTCACAGTTGCCGGGATGTCACGTGTTCTACTTATATCAGTACACTCGTAACAACTTAAGAATTACAAAACTTCTATTTGATCAAATAAACATCACGTAGCAAATAAGCCATACATTCTTGTTGTTGACCAAATTCGACACTCTCATCGACCTCCATACAATAACTCCTTGCTTGGTGGGCGAAACAATGAAAAAACGCCACCTGCTGGGTAGAGACAGACTTTCAGCCGAGTGAGGGTCTCTCTTCCTGTTCCTCGCCGTTTCTACTGCATGAATTCATTTTTCTAATGTTGTGCACAAAATGTAATGAATGAACAGACACGGTATGGGCATGGAGAGGAGGGGGTGCAACAGGATACGTGTGCTAGTGGGTTTTCAAAGTAAAAACTGTGTGACTAACGTTTCCTGACCATCCCTCCCTTAAGGGCCACCAACAGGTAATGTTAGTTAGTTAGCAAGCTGCCTTCCTTCAATGTTTGGTGGCTTTACTGACAGACAAGACAGGGACCTTATATTAAAAGCTATCTAGCTATCATGTCAAACAGGTGTGTGTCTATCTGTGTGTGTGTGTACGCTGTCATTCAAGACTATCCAGCCCCAACTAACACGGCATGGCATACCAGGCTTTGACCATCACCCTCTCTCTGCCATCAGGTGAGTATGAATGAACTGTCAGCAATTGTCTATTATGGTGTTGGTAGCTAGCTATAGCTAGTCCTCCACCTAATAATGGCAGAGATTAAAGGAATTAATTATTCAATTGTTCTCACTGGTAATGAGTGAGTATAGGTGAGTATACTCTCTATATCTGTATAGAAATAGGTGGGCATACTGCGTATGCCTGCATATGGCCACCACTATACCTGCACCACTGGGTGAGATTGAAGCTGGCAGTGTTGACAGTGACACTAAACATATAAACATATAGGCAGGCACAACACTTCTGTCCTTCCCTGACCTTGCATGGTACGGCTCTATATATACTAGAGTATAATGACATACCAAACATTAGGAACACATTCCTAATATTGAGTTGCCCCGCCCCTCTTTTGCCCTCAGAACAGCCTCAATTCGTCGGGCATGGACTATACAAGTTGTTGAAAACATTCCATCTGGTGGGCCAAAGTGTCAAGCTTGACCTTACAGAATGCCGGGAGAATGTCCCAGCGTATAGACATTTGTTTAATCTACCAACAAACCCTCCCCTGTACACAAGCACACCAGAAGCACAGAGGCACGCCTCGCATTCTTGTTATTCGCTCAAATTAAATAATGACAAATACTTTACTCAGTAGGTCCCATAGAATTCTATGGTCACTCCATGTAAGGCCAACTTTGAGTGGTTGATATCCAAGGCTGACATGCGCTGTGCCCAATAGCCTGGGGCTGAGGTTATGTTTGACTGTGTATTGACCATGTTGTGTGGTTAATTCTGGGGTGCAGACGGCAGACAGAAGACGGTGGGAGTGGAGGTGTTTTGGGTGGAGAGGACGGTGGGAGTGGAGGTGTTTTGGGTGGAGAGGACGGTGGGAGTGGAGGTGTTTTGGGTGGAGAGGACGGTGGGAGTGGAGGTGTTTTGGGTGGAGAAGACGGTGGGAGTGGAGGTGTTTTGGGTGGAGAGGACGGTGGGAGTGGAGGTGTTTTGGGTGGAGAGGACGGTGGGAGTGGAGGTGTTTTGGGTGGAGAGGACGGTGGGAGTGGAGGTGTTTTGGGTGGAGAAGACGGTGGGAGTGGAGGTGTTTTGGGTGGAGAGGACGGTGGGAGTGGAGGTGTTTTGGGTGGAGAGGATGGTGGACATCCCAGACATTTTGAAGTTTTGGCACTGCTACTTCCTACCTGACAGGCAAGGGGACATCACTTCTACTTCAATCAATCAAAATGATATATAGCCTTTACATCAACAGTTGTCACAAAGTGCTTTTACACTAACCCTGCCTACACCAGATACACTTTTTTGTTTGTTTATCTTTATTTAACTAGGCAAGTCAGTTAAGAACAAATTCTTATTTTCAATGACAGCCTAGGAACAGTGGGGCAGAACAGCAGATCTTTACCTTGTCAGCTCGGGGATTTGATCTTGCAACCTTTCTGGTTACTAGTCATACACTCTAACCACTAGGCTACACTGCCACAACATTAAGGGCACCAGTCCTACTTATTATAGGCAGGGTTGAACAATTGAACAATCCATCTCAATAGCTTTTCCTCAATAAAATAGTTATCAGAAAAGCTAGTGGGGGGGAGGTCGAGGTGAGGAGGGGATTATTTAAGATACTCTTTGAAGAGGTAACATTTCAAGTGCTTTCAGAAGATGGGTAGGGACTCTGCTGTCCTAGCTCCAGGGGGAAGCTGGTTCCACCATTGGGTTGCCAGGACAGACAAGAGCTTGGACTGGGCTGAGTGGGAGCTGCCCTCCTGTAGGGGTGGGAGGGCCAAGAGACCAGAGGTGGCAGAATGGAGTGCTCGGGTTGGGGTGTAGGGATTGAGCATAGCCTGAAGGTAGGGAGGGGCAGTTCCTATTGCTGCGAGCTTGTGGATGCGAGCTTCGACTGGAAGCCAGTGGCGTGTGCGACAGAGCGGGGTGACATGGGAAAACTTGAGATGGTTGAAAACCAGGCATGCTGCAACGTTCTGGGTAAGTTGCAGGGGTTTGACGGCACAAGCGGGTAGCCCATCCAAGAAGTTGCAGTAGTCCAGATGTGAGATGACAAGTGCCTGGGTTAGAACCTGCGCCGCTTCCTGTGTGAGGTAGCGTCGTACTCTATGGATGTTGTAGAGCATGAACTTGAAGCGAGTCACTGCTATGATGTTTGCAGATAACGACAGGGTGTAGTTGTCACCATCGCTTGAAGGATTGGACCAAAGTGCAGCGCGGGTGTAGTTCCACATGATCTGTTTCAAAAATGGAACGTACAAAAACAATAAAGCATAAACAGACTGTAACGTCAGTATAGCACAACACATGCACTAACCAGAAACAACCATGACAATAAACAATAACCCACAAGGCAGGTGGGGAAGGGAACAAACTTAAATTGGATTCCCAATTAGAGGCAATGACTAACAGCTGCCTCTAATTGGGAACAAACACAAAACACAACATAAAGACACATAGAAAACCCTAGTCACGTCCTGGCCCAAAACCCCATAGATAACCCAGAGGGCTATCTATGGCCAGGACGTGACAGTAGTTCAGGGTGATTATTCATCTTTGTTGTTTAAGTTTGGATATTGATTAAACGAACGGTACACGGATCGGATCCATTGAGCCCGGAAATTGTGATTTATTATGCCTCTTCTTCTTCTTTGGGATTTGGTTGGCGGATCGCATACACCACCACCTACAGTACTGGAGTGTGTGGCCAGTCACCGTCTACCTACATTAAATTCTCTTCATTAGTATTGTTCCTCTAAGAAAGTGAAATATAGCCCTAGACACCACCACCTACACTCATTAAAAACCCACTACCCCATTCCACTACTTTGACCCTATTTGCTACTGCACCATGTCAACGGCCTGGGACGATGGGACACCACCCCTAAACACACCCTGTATCTTTTCTGTAGTCAAATCTCGCATACCCAAATACAGCGGCCACCATCTATTTTCTGTGATTTACGTTCCATTTCTGTGGTACAGTTGATAACCATTGCTATGAACGCTAAGAATCCAACCTTACTGAGGCATAAATCACTCGTTGGCCAATACCTCTGTACAGGCACAAATCTACTACTCAATCCTGTCTGAATCCCTCACCCTTGACCCATCCTCCTCTGCTTTCTTCCATTACTCAGCACCTTCTGACTCTGGCCACTTCAACCTGCCTCTCTCACACCAGACACTTCCAATCCCCAGCAGCATGAGCACCCCTACTGTTAAAAAACACAACTTTATCCACCAAAACTGCCAAATCCTCTGACCCATGCCCGCCTGCACACTTCCCACATTTTGGAATCTCCTTCCTACACACTGCTGCAACATGACCATAAATGTTGCGTCTGAAACAACGCAGTGGATTTGGCCCAAAAAACTCGAACAGGATAACTGATAAATCCTAACATGACTTTGTCAGGTAGAGATTCTGACTCAAAACTCATCAGGACTGACAGTGACTCCGCTGTTTCACCACGCTCCCCACCAGGTCTGCGACGCACCAAATGGCGGGCGTCACAAACACCAGCAATCTTCAACTTCAATTGCTCCATCTACACAATTAACGCTACCACAGAAATCACTCCTTTCAATGGTGCCCTGCTCCTAATACCAAAGCAAGGAACAGATCTTGCCCAAGTTGCGTGACACGGAACGCCTGCTCCCTCTGATCAGAAGAGACACAAACAAATATCACAAGCACTACAGGTTACCTTCACTGATTCAACTGCACCCAGGTCCTTTCTCACCCACCCTGAAACCACAAATAGATCCGCCATTAGGCAAGGGTCCACTATTTTTCTTGTCCACCAAATCTTCCAGGAGGCTTGTGCCCTCCAACACTCCATAATTAAACAAATGTTCCTCTTTCCTCCTTTTTTTCGGGTCCGGCATTTTACCGCCGACGTCCATCTTCCACCCCCTTTTCTTTACTTTCCCTCAAACTCAAAAATATGGACTGCCCCTCCCTATCATTGCTCCCTATGCTTTTACTACCCCCTAGTGAATAACTGTACTACTGCAGTCCCCTAGAAGCAGGAAGTGACATATTAGAAAAGCTAACGTGGTTGTCTTGTTTGAAAGAGTCAGTTGCCGCGTTCAAAAGAACTGGGAACTCTGAAAAATACGAGGTCCAATCATGACATCAGTGATCTTCAGGTTGGAAGGTGAGGTATAGCGCGGTCCGGGTTCCAGGGACATCACCGGATAGAAAATCCAATAATGCTGCCAACGAAATGCCATATATGGACATGTTATGTCTAACGTTGGAACTCAGTAGGTCTACTCTCATTGGTATGTGCGTGCCCAGGCTGTGTTCAGTAGAGAACAACATTGTCGAAAGTTGAGATATTATCTCTGCCAAGTCGATCTAGCAATTAATCATATAATCTCTATTCATTACATTAGGCCTACTACTATCTTCAACGTGTACATTGTCATCCACCTGAACTCAACCCTGTTGAGGCTGTCCTATATTGATGTTCTTTACTGAAGCTGGGTTGTGTTCATTAGAGCACACACCATAACAAAACGTGTTGCAACAAAAAAAAAAACGAAACAAGCATTTGATATTGCACAAGTTCAGACATTTTTTCCTGTTTCACTGTTTTTCTTACGTGTTGTGCCTTCGGAACATTACCCTGTCCTTTTGACTTCTTCTCTGTCCGTCTCTGTAGTAGCCTGTTGTCTTCTGTTCTTATTTCCTATGAGTGAAATTTGTTTTGATTTAGAATGGCCCATTAAATACATGTCATCTGTGCACTTAAATAGCGAATGGAGGGGTCTGCCGAGTGGAGCAGCGGTCTAAGGCACTGCAATGCTTGAGGCATCACTACAGATCCGGGGTTCGATCCCTTGCTGTGTTGCTGCAGGCCTCACCAGGGAGACCGATGAGGCAACGCACAATTGGCCCAGCGTCTTAGGTTAGGGGAGGGTTTGGTTGTGGCATTTTTTTTGCCGTTTGCTTTGACACCTTTCAACACCCCTCATCATCACTCACGTACACTACTGACTACTGACTACACACACCATTGTTAATTGTATTTAGGTTACTTCAGTTAAATATATTTTTGTTATTCCTTATCTCCACATTGTCTCCCTTTTTGTTACGGACTTCGAGCCGGTTCGTGACATTCTGCAGTGTGCTTTGAATTTGAAGTGGAGATCTAACTGCTTAGCGTGAGATGCTGCCACAATTTCATATTGGTGAAATTGTACTTAACATGCATCTCTCTCTCCACGTCCCTCCTCTCCATGCACATCCTTGGCTCCTGAACTAGAGAAAGAGATCAGTATTATTTATTTAACCTTTATTTAACTAAGTCAGTTAAGAATAAATTATTTTACAATGACGGCCTACCCCGGCCAAACCCTCACCTAATAACCCGGACTACGCTGGGCCAATTGTGCGCCGCCCTATGGGACTCCCGATCACAGCCGGTTGTGATACAGCCTGGGATTGAAACAGGATCTGAAGTGACCCCTCTAGCACTGAGATGCAGTGCCTGAGACCGCTCCGCCACATAATTTATCAGATAATCATGAAACATTTACAAATAAACATTTCAGGTTTTAATGCTGTTATTAATGCTAACACACACTGAGGAATACGTCTTTGCAGGTGCAGATATTGCCCTCCCCTTAAAGACCAAGGTAACTGATGACCTGCCTTGTGGGTAATAAGTGGTCCTCATCCAACCCTGCCTATAATAAGTAGGCCTAATCTACTTACCTTACCTGCTCTTAAACTTGTAGCTATGTTGTAGAGTAATTAAATAGCATGCTGCAACAGGACATTACACTATTTAACCATGTGGAGCTGTGGGGTAAGCAGTGGGGTCAAGCCCAACACTTACAAACCCTCCACTGCATGCCCTGTGGCTCTCCAGGAACAGGGTTGGTGACCAAAGCCCTACATGCCATGACCGGTCAGGAAAGCCTGATCCCTACTGTTAGGGTTGCGTCAATCAAATCTGGTATCAGGATAGACTGCGACACAGAGTCACTGAATATGTTCTATGTTTTTTATTATAGTCAAGCGATAAATGGTAAATGCAATCTTTCGTATATACGGGTTCACTGTAACACCACGCAGGGCAAACAGAGAACTGGCCAACGCCTTAACAGTTTCTTCTTAAATACTCTGACAGTAGTAGTTCCTGCTTCTGAGCTGGCCTGTCAGAGTAGAGGCTAGGTGTGGTTTAAACTTACTCAGCCTATCGGTGGCGCACAGGCTGGTCCCAGCCCCTTGGCGCTTCAGCTGTCCGGGGTTACTGAGGCCACAGGCTCAGTTCCTGTTTTTGTGTCTCAACCTAAAACTGACAGTCTGCTGTCTGCAACATTGTTTCCATGCAGGTGTCAATAGCTTCAACATACTGTTCTCGCTCAAGGTTAAACACAGCCTTTCAGCTAGTCACACCATATGTTGCACAACCCACTGTATTGTTCCACAACTTGTCAGGCTTAGCTCAAACACATTCATGTGTAGCAAACGAAACATATTCTCAAACCTCACACTACTAACCCTAGTATAGTCAGGCCTACTATACCTAATAGCACAGTCTTATTGTGGTGTTTGCCATTAGACCACATAATTGCAGTGTTGATCTGGTCCATTGGCACTAATCCCTGAAACCCAAATAAACCGTAGCCCTTAAACTTGTGTAGATCTTGAAGTATTGGGTAGGTGTAAGCAATTTGCTGGTAGCTCCATCTTAACCTCTGATAGGCCAGGTGGGATTAAGGAAATGTCCTGTTTTTGTATTTTAAATTAGTATTGGTAAACAATTTGTTTTAGGTCTCAAAAAAGCATTGTTGGATCTCTATTGACTATTGAAAGACACTGCGATATAGTTACAGGTAGGTAGCTAGGTACATGTGCAGGTACATTTAATATAAAACCACTTCTAACACATACATATGCATGTAGCCTGCAACACAGTTGTCAAGAGATATGGCTTGTTAGAAATGGGTATAGATAGATAGCTGCTTAGCTAGTTTGCAACAGAAAATATTGAATAAAAGTTAATCTGATTGCGATGCACACGAGTTCTATTCACAAAACGATCTGCTGGCGATTGTTAAGCTAAAACTAGCTAGCTAGCTACAAATAACTAGATGGGTGAGGATGCAAAAAATTTAAGCAAATCATTAGGACCACTGAGAGTAGAGCTACTGAGTTCAGACGTCACACATACATCCATATATGGCATTGCGTTGGCAGCCATATTGGAATTCTGAATGACCAAATCAAATCGATTTTTCCCAGATGGAGTTTTCCGAGTTCCCAGTTGTATTGAACGTGGCAAGTGTGTTGACTCTAAACACGTTTACAAACAAACCAGACACTTACCTACAATAAATCACAGCTGATATTATTGAAGACACCACTTTACACTGTTAAACAGATGTTTTTATGTCACTAACTTGCTTCATAGTATTTCATTAATTATTTAGCAAGCCAACGTTAACTAACTTATCTAGCTATGTAACAGTATGGCTAACAAACAATAACATTCACTCAGCTTGGTTTATTTTGCTAATTCAACGCTATCCAAGTCTAGACAGGCTTCCTGATTTTCTTTGGTATGTAACTAATTTACACAAACGCTAAATCAGACTTTGAGAAACATAAGTCATTGGACGAAGGCGTCTTCTGGAGAGCTTTAACCTCTACAGGCACCGGGGCAGTATTCAGAAGTTTGGAGAGTCTGGCGTGCCCAAAGTAAAATGCCTGCCACTCAGGCCCAGAAATTAGGACATGCACATAATTAGTACTATTGGATAGGAAACACTCTGAAGTTTCTAAAAAAAATGATGTCTGTGAGTATAACAGAACTGATATGGCAGGCGAAAACCCGAGGAATTTCTGTCCAGATATTTTTTTTTGTGACATGCCCTCACTTTCAATGGTTGTCTATGGGATTCTCAGTAAAATAGGACCCAGATTGCAGTACCTATGGCTTCTACTAGATGTCAACAGTCTTTAGACAAGGTTTTATGCGTTTATCATGGAAGACAACCGAACAGAAGAAGAATTTGTAAGAGGATGGAGGAAGTCACTTCAGTTTTTTTGTGCGCGAGACCGTGAGCGCGTTCCTCTGTATTTTCCTTTTCTATCGTTTAGGATATTATCCGTGTGAAATATAATCGTTAATATACATAAAAGTATACCTAAGGATACATTATAAATGATGTTTGATTTGTTTGGGCAAAGTTGATAGGTATAATTTGAACGCTTTCTCTTAACTGTACAAAACAAAAGAAACATGGATTGTCTTGCTTGGACACTTCGGATTGCCCTCAGCAGAAGATCATCAAAGGTAAGCGATTTATTTTAGCTCTTATATGTGTTTTGTGAGACCTGCGCTGGTTATGATATTATGCTAATGCATAAAATATGTGAGGTGCTATCCTCAAACAATCAAATGTTGTGCTTTCGCCGTGAAGCCTTTTTGAAATCTGACAATGCTGTGATATTGCCAAGAGTCTAAGCTGATGATCCTTAAGAGGTTTTAAGAGCCCCGACTCTCGATCTGAACATTAACACCCATCGCTAGCAGTACGTTTTGGAAGCATAATGACCTTCTCTTTCATATTAGCGCATAGCCGTGGGAAGTGCTGAGGGTTCTGCAGCACCCCTGGAAAATCTGGAAGAAATCTATTGTCATTAACATTGCAAAACATGTCCATATTAAGATGGCATATTAAGTTGCAA
Organism: Brachymystax lenok tsinlingensis; assembly: GCA_030435695.1. Lineage (NCBI taxonomy): Eukaryota > Metazoa > Chordata > Actinopteri > Salmoniformes > Salmonidae > Brachymystax > Brachymystax lenok. Next base: position 33,915,550 of record CM059799.1, read on the forward strand.
GATGGCAACTTGCTACAAGATAACTACTTCAGTCAGAATATTTTTTTATAACAATGTGCCCGCTAAAGTACATGTCAATATAGTTGTCACCTTCATTCTCCTTTTGTGTTTAAACACAGAGTTCCTTAATCAAGGTAACATTAACACCTCTCCTCTTTTGTTGGCACTGTTTCCATTTCTCCACTGGGACCCTGTGTGTTTGGAGTAAAAACATTTAAATAAATGAGTGGCCACTTCATGTGGTAGACCTCCAATTCTATGAAATAGAGTGACCTGCTGAAACCTAATGTAATTACTGTGGTGGCAATTTGATGTTGTAGGGTGTGTTTTAGTTGCAGACATGCATTGATAATGGTAAAAAAACGTTTGAATGCCAGAGAATATCTGAACGTCATTGCCAATCAGGTGCATACCTTGATGGCAGCAGTGTATCCATCTGCTGATGATATTTTCCGCTGGATATTGCTCCATCGCACAAGGCTAGGATTCATCATTAATGGTTCCAGGAAGCATATACCACATACATAAAGGGATGGACAATGAAGTTCAGATATCCTGCCTTTAAATGTTGTTTTACTATACTGAACAAAAATGTAAACGCAACAATTTCAACGATTTTACTGAGTTACAGTTCATATAAGGGAAGTTGTCAATTGCACGCTCCCTCAACTTGAGACATCTGTAGAATTGTGTTGTGTGACAACTGCTTATGACCTTTTATTGTCCCCAGGACAAGGTGCACCTGTGTAACAATCCTGATGTTTAATCAGCTTCTTGATATGCCAGGTGGATGGATTATCTTGGCAAAGGAGAAATGCCCACTAACAGGGAAGTAAACAAATTTGTGCACCAAATTTAAGAGGAATACCTTTTTTGTGCATATGGAACATTTCTGGGATATTTTATTTCATCTCATGAAACATGGTATCAACACTTTGCATTTTATACATTTGTTCAGTATAGTACCGTTGGTCCCTATTTGTGCCATAAAAACACATTTCAAAAATGTGTTTTTTCAAAATAATAATACTAAAACTTGGAAAACATTTGTCAACATAAAATATGTTTATTGTTGTGAAATAATAAAAACAAATCTTAAAATTGACAAGATAAATGACTTATTTTACAAATACGTTACAAAGTGTGGTTTCAGCTACAACTCAGGTACCAGGTACCGGAAACTGAATTGTGGATGGCTTGACTGCGTTTTTGGGAGTGTCTGCTCACTTTACCGCAGCCACCAAACACCTGTTTAAAGGGAAGAAGAACGCCACAAACATGTCACTGAAAAAAGACTGTCGGTCGTAACTGTTCAAACCGGTTTAAATGGTAGGTCTATATTTTGCATTTGTGAGTTTGTTTTAATGTGATATGAAAGTAGAGGGATTTATGTTTCTAGAACCGTACCACAATTGAGAATCGATTCATGTTTAGATGGAGTATTTGGCTGTTTTGGCTTCCAGACCCAATTCGCCTTTAAACAGAACATGTAAGGTCCTTGGACTATAAGGAGTAATGTTAGGCTCCATTAGTCCATTATTGGGGTAGCTAGCATAACAAGGGCACTGTTGTTATTTACATTTGAGTCATTTATCTGACGCTCTGATCCTTATACAGTCGTGAGTGCATACAGATTTATACTTTTTCGTACTGGTCCCCAGTGGGAATCGAACCCACAACTCTGGTATTACAGGCACCATTCTCTACCAACTGAGCCACACAAGTTAATGCCTCCCCAAATATCTTTAGCTTGGTTTAACAAATCTTCGGTTAGTTAAGTAAACAGTATTACTGTGCGAGGCCTCCCGAGTGGCGCAGCAGTCTAATACTGCTAGAGGAGTCACTACAGACCTGGGTTCGAATCCGGGCTGTATCACAACCGGCCATGATCGGGATCCCCATAGGGTGGCCCACAATTGTCCTAGCGTTGTCCCGGTTAGGGGAGGGTTTGGCCGGGGGGGTTTTACTTGGATCATCACGCCCGTCCCGCCTGCCTGCAGGCTGACCTAGATTGTCAGGTGAATAGTGTTTCCTCCGACACATTGGTGCAGCTGGCTTCCGGGTTAAGCGGGCAGGTGTAAAGAAGCGTGGTTTGGCTGGTCATGTTTCGGGAGGACACATGACTCGACCTTTGCCTCCCGAGCCCGTTTGGGAGTTGCAGCGATGAGACAAGATCGAAAAAGGGGGTAAAATGCTTATTGTGCAAAATTGCCTACGAGTACTTGCTTACCTGTGAACTCCATTGTGCCACACCCCATCGTGCCCTTTGACCTCCCTTCCCTCCCTCTTGACCTTTTCTCTCCCTAGATCCCATATGGCCACACCCTTACTTCAGAAGGGGCTTGGTCTGGCTGGGATGCTCCCCCAGCAACAGCAGTACCACCTGCCCCTAGGCTCCGGTTGAACTATGAACTATGCCCCCTTTGGGAGTACCGAGAGAGAGGGAGGGGGGGTATTTAACCTGATGAAATTAAGGTTCATTAAAGAATGATGTACTGAGCTGTGCTGTCTGTCGGTCTCATCAAGCGTTTCCCCATAGAGATTCAATATACAGTAATATCGTTTATAGTATATATACACAATATACTATTTAGCCTCATTCTGTGGTTGTCCCCCATCTGTCAGCTGCCTAACGAGGTGACTCTTCCGCAAGCTCCACCTCCTATGAGCGCTGTGTGGAGATGACCTCTGACCTGCAGGAAGAACTCCCAGAGATAGGGCTCAATTCAATTTCTGTCTATGTACAAAATCCCTCCATTACCCTTTCACTCTTAACCCTATCCAAGCTGTACTGGGCTGGCTTGGTTATACATTCACCATAGTTGCTGGAACCATGCTGGAATGGATCATGTCAAAATAAAATATCCTAGCCAGTACAGTACAGTACAATTCGGGTCAGCCCTCTAGTGTGAATAAAGCACACGTTTGTCTTTCTGTCGATACACAAGCTCTACCTGTTTTTCTGTTTATCTGTGCCTTGTCACCTTTGACAATATTACTTGTCGTGCAGTTGTTTTGACGTGTGTCAATGATGTGAGGACGCGTCATGTATAACGCGTCTTCTTTCCAGCTGGTGCCATATGTAGGAGAGGAGATGGAGCCCTGCGAGAGTGGAGCCCTGCAGTCCAGCTGTAAACCAGGAGAGACAAGAAGTGCTGGAGGTTTGTGACGGGGCCACCCCCCCTCTATGTCACTGATTTCAGTATTGTTTGTTGGATGACATGGGTTCTGTGTATCATGGTCCCACCCACAGAAGGTAAGGCAGAAGAACCAGGAGATTAAGATTCTGGACCAGATGAGGAACTTGCTATGGGATGTCAACGCCTTGCTGACACTCATGACATAACATCACAGATGACCTCACCCCCTCCCACAAAACCCTCTCTCACTGCACTTCACAATGCCATCCCACTAGGGGCCATGAGTTTTTCCTGACCCAGAAAACTCTAGGCCCTAGTACTTCCAACCATTGTTGTTTTGGTGTGAGATAGACCGCTGGAAGCTTTGGGTGGTCTATCTTTACAGTATGGTGCTTATAGAGGCATTGTATGAACTGAGTTTACTTATCTTTTTTTGGGTTGATAATCACTGACTCGGGACCAGCTAAATAAACTTGAATTCCACTCAGTACACAAGAGGCGGATCTAGTGTCGGTGCTTAATGTCTGCCCTTATTCTTTGTGTACCAACACTAGTGAGTGTCACCTGTGAAGTGAGTTGAAGACAATGGGATCTCATAGCAAATTAGCCCATGGCAGCTATTCACCTCAGGTGTGCGTGTGTGTGTGTGTCTTAGCATCATTCATGCGATTCGCTTCCTGAGTGCTGGGCAACACACCTGTTTACCTTAAGGGTTGAGAACCTTGCATGCCGACTGCTGAGGGGTCTATTTTTACACACTGTGCAGGATCTCGAAGAAATCACAAGCAATAGGTTAGTCTTTTTCTACAAAATAAATACATTGTAAAATGAAATGTTTGCTTTGCCTTTGATACTTTGAAGGGTCTGGTGAATGCAGTTGAAGTAATGCTTTGTGACGTCAAAAGTCTACATGCGAGTTGAATACCACCGTTTGCACTTGGGAAATGTTTTTATTGGTCTTACAGTTACGTGATGTGAAATGAATCAATTGCTTTACGACTGTCCCAACTCCCAGATGTACTGTAGAAATACACCAGCTGCAATGCAATGCACCAGCAACTGTCCGCTTGGCGCCTTCCTTCGATATGAAATACTGTTCCCCTCCATTCAGACTACAATGTGAGTGGTTGACATCTTCAACAAGTGTTCATTCACCCATCCATTACCAACAGAGAACCAATCACAAGGGACATTAGGCCTCCTCCATATTTTCCTCCTCAAATAGCCTGTTGTCTCAGACCCCTGGAGGCGGAGTCTAGCTCTTCGCTTTAGGTCCCCTTTCTTCATCTTATCATCAGATCAGTCCACCAGGGTCTGTCTGTGTCTACATTTAACCACCAGACCAGGCCTCCACACTGTATTCCTGCATCCGTCTGTTGGTCCGTCAGGCACGTCCCAGGTCCTTGTACTTCTTGCGCAGGACAGACACCTGGTCCTTGAAGAGCAGGGGGTCCAGGCGGAACTGGGAGTGGACCAGGGGCATGTAGCCGAACCAGCTGGCGAAGCTGTTCACACACTCCTGCCTCTGGGTAAAGTGCTCTGGGTTGGCCCATGGAGCACTCATCTTCGTACCCTAGGAGGAGATTGGGAAAAGAGGATATGGAGGAGAGAGAGAGAAAGAGGGCGAGTTTGAAACAAAGGTCGTGGTACACAAAGTGGCACATCACATCAATGTACAGACGGGATGAACAAATGGAATTATGGTTCTGTATACTGTGGGAATGTATACCGTAGATAATTACAGGTGACGTCATAACTCAATCTTATCTATAGGCTGATAAAGATATGTGGCTGAAACGTAAATATAGCTGGTCAGACAACTAGGGAACTGTTACAATTACGATGGCTAGTTGATCTCACGTCGGACACATAGGGTTGTTCAAAACTGTCAATTATTGGCAGAAGACATTTACAGGAAATGGTTTTGTTGAGGTTGTTCAACGGGCTGACTTTCAGCCGAGGTCATTTGAACAAAGGTTTGCTCTTGATTAGTATTGTGTGTTCCCACTGCAATAACATTCAACTTTATTCTGTGCCTGAGAGCGCAGAAAAGGATTTGATTATTATTTTATAATATTTAACGGTCTAACCCTTGTTAAAATGTATTTAAATGTCTTTGTTTTGGACACCAATACAACTGTCATGCTTTGATATCAGTAAAAAACAACTTATAACGAGCAGTCATTGGTCAGATTCACCATCTATGGGTGTGGCCTCACCTGTGGGCTGGGCAGCTCATTGGTCAGATTCACCATTGATGGGCGTGGCCTCACCTGTGGGCTGGGAAGCTCCTTGTACTGTTTCCTCTGGGCCACTTTGATTGGCGGCAGGTGGGTGACGGCGGAAACCAGGAAGTTCATGAGGATGTCCTCACAGTTGGATGTGCGGTCCACCAGCGCCCGCAGGGAAGGGGGCAGGTAGTGGGAGAACAGGTAGTGATAGTACCTGATGGAGAGGAAATGGAAGGTTGAGGGATAGCAAAGTGATCATTAAAGAGGGCAAAGAAATAGGTGATGTAGACGATGTATCTACTTGTCAGATCTTGTTGGTTGGGGTATTGATATTGAACTGTACATGAAGCATGGTAATACTTTTTTCTAAGGGCAAAATGCAAGGGCATGAAGGGACCCCATGTAGTAGTCACAGCTCATAGACCTTCTGTTGAATGTTCTTAGTTTGTTTACTATGTTCTATTGTGGGTCAGTAGATCTACTGCTTGGCTGTACATGATGTTACAGTCATAGAAATAGAATGCATAGAAAGGGCTTGGAACCTCTAACCCTGGCAATTTGACTGGTTGAATTGAATGGGGAGGCCGATTCTATGGTTACAGCACCTGTGGTAGAAGGCTGCTCCTGTCAGAACGATGGAGTACTCGTTAGTCCACTTGGAGGTGTACCCCCACGCATTCTTCACTGGGTCCCAGAAGTGACTCCTGGGGGGGTAGCCCACGATGCGCTCAGGAAAACTCATCCACACCAAGAAGGCAAAGTTCACCTGCGGGAAGAGTGAGTGCAGTTTGATGGCTAAAGCGTATGGATGTGTGTGTTTTCTACCACAGTGTGTTGTATTGGAAGGTCGTACCTCACTGGTCAGAAGGACTGTATCTTCATCCAGACTCAGCACTGCCTCTGTCTCTATGGCCACGTTGGGCAGGAAACGACTGCTCGTCTGGAGAGAGAGAGAGAGAGAGAGAGAGAGAGAGAGAGAGAGAGAGAGAGAGAGAGAGAGAGAGAGAGAGAGAGAGAGAGAGAGAGAGAGCGCGAGAGAGATGGTCATTTCCATTCCTTGTTAAGTTTGAATGTGGTTGGTTTGTGCGTTGGAGAATGAAGGAATGACAGGGACACTGTCCGCTCCACTGAGGTCTGGTATGGGGAGAGAGAGGACGAGTCAATGACAAGCAGTGACAAAGGAAGGAGGTTACTCCCATAGATTTACGGTCAGAGGGTGTGGCAGAGAGAGATAAACAGACAGAGAGAGGCAGACAGGAATGACAGTGTGTCATTCTGCCACTCGTGGCCTGGGTTTGGCGACTCGTCATTGTCACTCACCTTCCTCCTACCGTCTGTCACAGTGAGGGGGACAGGCATGGGGGGCCATTTACTCCTGTGGGGGGGTGGTTTCTCACTGTTCCACAGGATGATGATCTAGAGGGAGAGGGAATAGAATGTGACACAATAAGCATAAAGGCTTGATGATCTGAAAGGGGGAGGGAATAGAGTGTGACACAATAAGCATAAGGGTTATTAGGCTTAATGAAGCAATGTAGAGCAGTCTGTTTGCTACCTATGACCTCTTATTCACCGACATGCTAAAACACACTCACCTGTGAACAGTATTTGGACTTGGAGACCACCTGAAGCAGCTTCATGATTGGCTGAGACTGGGAGACCAATGGGGAGATGGCATGGATGATGGCAGTGAACTCTTGACCTGGACTGACCCCTGCAGGAAGGAATGAGGAGGGAGGAGAAGGTAAGGGAGAAGAATTTCTACTTTTACAAGAAGGGTGTAATTGCAGACCACAATTAGGGGCATTTTCTGATATTGGCATTTCTTGATGTCAAGTTATACCCACTGATGCTCGCCATTGGTCCGTGGCTGTATCATTGTAGCTAAGCCTAACCCTAACCCTTCTCCTACCCTTAACCTCAGTCTCCTAACGTGTCACGCTAATTTACCTAACCTGCCACGTAGTTCACCTAACCTGCCACATTAACTATCCTAACCTGCTATGTAAACAAATCATCTGTGTCAAGAAACCATCAGTCTGATAACACTGGAACTGACCAATGGCAGGTATTAATGGGCATTTCCTGATATCAGGGAACACCCACATCAAGAAATGTAACTTTTACGATCTACCTTGCACAGTAGAGCGTTGCATATGCTGTGTGAAAGTAGTCACATATTACTGAAGGAGCCAAATATTAGATTTGCTTTGTGTACTATTTGGAAACTTTATGAAATGTCTATTTTTGTTTTATCAGAGGAGATATACAGGATATATAATTATAAGGATGAGCCAGTCTAGTGAGGTAGGTATGAACTAGTCGGAACCGGTCCAGTCCAGTTTGGTGTGGTTTCTTACCTAGGCTCAGGTAATAGAAGGGGAAGTGGGCCAGGTGAGTGGAGTACTCTGGCAGGACCAGTAGGCCCCCTGGCACGGCGTTCCACATGTACTTATTTCTGGAGACGTGAGAGAAAACCCGGTCCTTAATTATCTGAGAGAGAGAGCGAGAGAGAGAGATGACAAGGTGAGGTTTGAGGGGAGCTACGTATGTTAATCTGTTAGAACGCCCTGAAGAACCCATATGTTCAAACCATAATTATCTATGGACATATGGGCTGGCCAACTGTGTGTGTGTAAAACTGAACTAATCACCTCAAGAATACAAATGCAGTTATCTGTTGCTTAAGTACATGCACTTCCTCACTTCGACCAGCTGGCGTCAGTATAAGAACAAAAACATCCAATCCAATCCCATGCAAATGAACGTGAGGTGAATCCATCTCTCTCTCACTTTCTGGGTCGTTCATTAGAGCACACGGCAGCAAAACACTTTGCAACAGAAAACTAAAACAGGCATTTCTTATTGGACAAGGTCCAGATAGTTCTTTCCTGTTTCAGTACGTTTTCTCCCGTTTGGTGCCTAATGACCCTACACTCCTTATCAACTACCTCCAGTGTGGTGAGGACTATCTTGTCCACGGAGGAGAAGTAGGCATCCCATAGCATCTGGGTCCGCTGCCTCAGAGCTAGGACTCGTTCATTTCCCACCGCATGCACTGTAGACGGGACCTAGGAGAGAGAGGAGGAGGAGGGAGAGAGGGAGGATGGAAGTTGAGAGCGAGGGGAGGAGGGAGAGAGGGAAGGTGGAAGTTGAGAGAGAGGATAGGAGGGAACAGAGAGCAAGGGTGAGAGATAAAGAAAGGGAGAGCATAGCAGACAAGGTCAATCATAAATTCAACAGGATAAAACCATCAGAGTATTGCAGGATGAAATGTTTGTCATAGAACTGAGAGTCAATAACCCGTACTATTGAGGAAGACAGGTCAGACACTAGCTACATTATTTCATCCCAGCCAGAGGAAAATCCACTATAAATGGTATTATTTTGCCAGAGGGAGAGCCTGGGTTCAGGACAGGTGCCCAGCAGGTATCCTAGCTCACCTAGCTGTGTCTATAGCGCAGACTACTTCCATCAGAGGTCGGACTCTTACTTCACACACGGTTTACCTGAAACCAGCATTTCAGGCTAGTTACGTGATGACACTACGCTGTACTAGAGGAAAATAAAGGGGGTCGCGCCATTGGCACCAAATGAAAATAGCCCACACTCACCCCGTTCACTCTCCTAAACTAAATACCATGAATGTGTCAGCTAGCTAGAGAAGGAGGAAATATATATCAAGTTGACTCACCAAGCCTGTTAGGCGATTACTTTGGATAAAAACATCTGCTAAATGGCCAAGTGATTTGATTATGATTAAATCTTGTTAGCCTAGCAGGGAAGTCTGCATCTTCTACAGTGATGTTTAAAGGCCAGTCAGGTAGCCGGTTGACTCCCCTAGAACCTAGTCTATAGCAGCTCTTCTAATGATTGGAACCTGAGGAAGCAAAGGGCCTCCCTCCTCCTTTCCTATCTCCCTCCTCTTTCCCTCTATCTCCTCTCTCTCACTCTCTCTCTCACTCCTTCTCTCCTCTCATCTCTAGATCTGAAAGAGAGATTCACCTCTCAATGATATCCTGTCTCTCTGATGTGCTTGGCCTCGTTCAACCTCCCGTCACCAGCTTTATTCCCTCAAAACTCAATTTCCACATCCCTAACCCCGGGGTGCGTGTGTGTGTGTATGCTTGTGGGTGGTCAGAGTGTGTGAGGGAGGGGAAAGAGTGTGTGTGCGCGTGCGTACATGCGAGCGTATGAGTGTGTCTATATGGGTGCACAATTTCAATTTCATAATTTTTCCTTTACAAAATGTTTTTTTTCTTCTTCAGTTCATTAGGTAGCTGGATGTTATTTCCTGTATCAACTGGGTTCAAACAGTATTGATTCCAGACCTGCTGTGAACGTGCGGGACGTGCGTGTGTGTGTGTGTGTGTGTGTGTGAGCCTGTACGCGTTACCTGCAGTAGCAATCTCTCATCTCCTTCTATGACAGCCTGGTTCCACTGGATGACATCAGAGAAGGGCAGTTCCCAACCATTACTGAGCAACACTGGAATACACGCCGCCTAGACAGAGAGAGAGAGAGAGAGAGAGAGAGAGAGAGAGAGAGAGAGAGAGAGAGAGAGAGAGAGAGAGAGAGAGAGAGAGAGAGAGAGAGAGAGAGAGAGAGAGAGAGAGAGAGAGAGAGAGAGAGAGAGAGAGAGAGAAAACAGAAGGAGGAAGACTGAGTCAGTGTGACAAGCGGACAAAGACAGGCAAACGGACAGGGTAATTGGTAATGCTACCATTGTCCATGTGCTCTGCTTGTGGTAGACATTCAATATAAATATGTTGTCTAGATTTCCAGTCTTCGTCTCTGACACAGAGCACCATATACTAGCAGCTGGTACTTCAATAAGAAAGTCTGAGAAGATAATGAAATCAATGATGCAGTGTGTGTGTGTGTGTGTGAGAGTGAGACACTCTCTTGGGGAGGTTGCATGGGTCACGGCTACTATCTTGCCAGTCCTAGGAGCCCTTTGGGGCCCTAGCGAGAAAGAGACAAAACTTCTGCTGCGTCACTCACTCACACACACACCGATTTAACAAACTCCTAGTCTGCTAATTAAGTACCCTCCACAGGGAGGATGGAGAGAGGGAGTGAGTAGGAGAGAAATGGGGAGGGGGTGGGGATAACAGTTTACTGACAGCCAGGTTTTTGATGTTGTTCTACATTTCTTTTTCCAGCTCTCTCCCTCCTTCATTCTCTCTCCCTCTCTCTCTCTGCTGCGGTCCTGGCTGTTGGTTTTATTTCTTTTTCTAATGAAATCACAGGAGAGCAGCCAGAACCAGCTTCAGACTGAGATCAGATGACTTCCCCCTCTGGCGGTCTGAAGCTCCACTAGTTGCCTCACCAGAGACCAGCCCACACTCAGGCAGCCATGTAGACAATGCTAAGATACGCTAGGCTACGCTCCAGGTAACAGGGTTGAGGCCTCCAGAGCTGACGTGAAGCCTGGGGCTCGCCTGAGCCACTTCCCCAGAGATGAGGTGCTTTGAGGCGGACTGACTAAGAAGTATTCCTCTGACTGCATCCCCGTGCAGCTCAGCATGTGGGAATATGTGTGTTGTTTTTTGGTTGTTTACATTGGGAGATGAAGAGAGGAGCATCAGGGGTAGTGTGTGTGTGTGTGTGTGTGTGTGTGTGTGTGTGTGTGTGTGTGTGTGTGTGTGTGTGTGTGTGTGTGTGTGTGTGTGTGTGTGTGTGTACTCAGGCATTTGTCCGTGTGTGTGTGCCCCCGCAGGAGTGTATGCACCGAGAGTTGGAACGCTGGCAGTAAGTTTCCTACCACACTGGTAATTGCACATTCTTTTGTCGGCTTGGGCTGGCATGAAGAGAAAAGGAGGTCTGACAAATCTCAGACTGGCCTGAATGGAAAAGCAAAAGAGACAGAGGAAGAGAGGGAAGAGAACCCGAGGGAGAAGGAGGGAGAGAGCTGGGGAGTGAGTGCGGAGGAGGAGTGAGTTAGCTGCGTGAGAGTGAGCTTCCCTGCCAAGCCCTGCGTTCAGTGGATTTGCCCATTCAGCTCAGATCAGCAGTGTGGCAGGCTGGCAACCCTATGGAAGCTTCCGGACCATTGAGAGACTCAAGAGAGGGAGAGATGGCCAGGGAACACAAGAGTCTGGGAGGTTTATTGGTAGGTAAAACCATGAACACAGCTCCTTCACCAAAACATCAACATGGGTGGTAAATCCACACAGTCTGTCCAAAATCATTATTTCATTAACTACATGGTTTATTGAAGCAGAGTTTGATGAAAAGGTAAACCATTTTATTTTTATGTTATAGTTTCCAAATATTATTTTTTCCCCTTATAGCAAATCAGTCAACACCACCATAATTGTTAACCTTAAATTGTACACGTTAGTACAGCACATAAGGATATTCATACGATAGTTGGGCATAGTTGAGTGTGGCTTTGATAATAATAGTGTAACTGCTAACACAATCCATGTCAACCCATAATCTTGACAGTTCAGAGGTGTATTCGTACTCGTAGCCTGGTCCCAGGAGTTGGTCATAGGAGTTGATAAGACAGCACAAACAGGTCACATATCTGGGACCAGATACTGTAGGCAGTATTTTGCATTTTTCATGGACCATACTAGTGTATTGGGAGCAGTATTTGGCATTCTTCAAGGACCATACTAGTGTATTGGGAGCAGTATTTGGCATTCTTCAAGGACCATGCTAGTGTATTGGGAGCAGTATTTGGCATTCTTCAACTAACATGCTAGTGTATTGGGAGCAGTATTTGGCATTCTTCAAGGACCATACTAGTGTATTGGGAGCAGTATTTGGCATTCTTCAAGGACCATGCTAGTGTATTGGGAGCAGTATTTGGCATTCTTCAACTAACATGCTAGTGTATTGGGAGCAGTATTTGGCATTCTTCAACTAACATGCTAGTGTATTAGGAGCAGTATTTGGCATTCACAAGGACCATGCTAGTGTATTGGGAGCAGTATTTGGCATTCTTCAACTAACATGCTAGTGTATTGGGAGCAGTATTTGGCATTCGCAAGGACCATGCTAGTGTATTGGGAGCAGTATTTGGCATTCTTCTAGGACCATGCTAGTGCATTGTGATCAGTATTTGGGATCCTACCTGTAAAGACTCTAGGAAGCGAAAGGAGCCCAGGCGACGACCCCGAGGAACCAGGCAGAAGGTGGAGTTGTGGAGCAGCTCCTGGTAATCAAACCTGAGAGGAGAGAGAGAAAGAGAGGAATGGAGAGTTGGTGTTGGAGGACCAAAAAAATCTGCCTTTACTTTTACAAAGGCTCCGTTTTCGACCATGAAGATAGCAGTACTAGCGTCAAAAGACTATTATGCTAGGGTCAAAGGGGTCTTATTGACAATAGGCTTCTGTAAAGATGCCTACACAACAGTGTGGCTGGGCACAATTCATGCTGGGGGTTGAGACACAAGCACGCACGCCCACACTCAGTATGGTTGGAATGACTGGACCTGTTATATAATAGAATTCTGTGTTGTGTTAGAGAGTACAATAGGAACACATAGCCACATCTTAGCTATGCCATTATATTGCCACTGACCACTGCATGAACTAGATGACTGTGTTGTGGTGAAGAAGAAGAAGAAGAAGAAACCTCTCTATTGGTTAGACCCTTGCAGGGTCAGCGTCAGCTTCTATAGTTTCCATTTCAAAAAGTGCAGTCAGTCACACTGAAAGACATTCTAGCCAATCCAACTGTAACTGCAACATAACAGTACCCATATTCTGTGTACACATTCCTCTCAGGACTTGACATGAGGCTGTTGATAGACTGTTGGTAGAAAGCCATGCTAGAAAGCCATGCTAGAAAGCCATGCTAGAAAGGATCCGACACAAGTGGCAATATTGTCAACTAAGATGACCTGGCACGTGAACTATTTATCTGTTGTTTTTTTCATAATTTAATATAGAAGGGTAAATGGTTTCTGTTAAGGATAGTGGTTTGTGGTTATAATTGCGCTGGTGGTCAAGAAGTGCCATATTTTGTCCTCTGGTATAGGCAGATGGGGATGATAGCATTGGAATGGAATTCATGGCTTTTAATCCAATCAAATCCAACTTTATTTGACGTGCATTATGACGATTTGACACATTACAATGCGTTGCTTCATTCCAGCAACACATTTGCTCTCATTGTATGTTTACGCTTGTGGTCATTCTGGCATCTGATTGGATATCATTCCTACAGTGGTTTGGGTGTGAAAGGCCATGATTAGCTCAGGCACCAGCATCCCCTCTATTTTACGGTTGAGGTGAGTGTGGTTTTGTGTCGTTAAATTAAGAACTGGCACGGGGACAGTTTTGTTGTTATGTTTATAATAGAGATGGTTAAGGCTGTGGGTAGAGAGAACTGATCATAAATTAGTTGTTAAATGAACTGTTCAGGTTGTGATGGGGGTGGACAGAGCTGACCTGAAATCAGTGCATATCTGAGAAAAAGAAAGTCCCCCAGAGCTACTAAAAGAGCCCTATGTTCCCAACCATCTGTGTCAATCGAATGTGTGGAGAACATGCTGGTGCAAAATGGGTGCCATGCAACACCCAGTTGGGTCCTTCAAAGTTCTGAGCTAGGTAGTTCAGGTGACCTCCCCGCTAGGGCTGGGACGACACCAGTATTGCGTTATTATCGTGGCAAGGAAACAAAACAAGAAGCGGTTTTTAACTTCTTCAGGAAAACAGCCCTAATGTTGGAAACAAACATCATTATGTTGTCATCCAGTCACATTGATTTATTCTCCAAGCTACTGTATAAAAGACACAATATTTTACATAGAACAGATTTTTAAAGGACCAAACTGTTTGGTCTGCATGTTTGCCACAGACAACATATTGCAATACTGGTATCGTCCTGGCCCTACTCCCCACACCACCAACCACCTAAATGTAAAGCACGTTGAAAACCAGCAAAAAACGACCTCATGAATGCAAGCCATTATCAAGCCAGTGGAACCGTTTAGCGGCCCATCGTGTTTCTCACTCTTCTAAGTACCGTCGACAGACAGACAGCAAATAAACAAGTTTCTTATGAAAGAGTTCCTATAGCCTCGTCTCTCCTCTGCTCCGTCTTGTTTACCTGCCCAAGGGGCGTCGGCGTAAAATATGGCTGCCGTTAATCTAGCCTGTCTCTGTCTTGACTGTACAGACCAATGTTTATTTACCCCTCTGTGAGTGATGAGATACAGGCTCAGGGTTTTAAAAATGTGAAAATTGCTGATGTTGGCATTGATTGGGATGTTGATGTGAATTTATTGGTGAGCTGTTGAATGCGTGTCACTTTCAGGGTTGTGGTGTATACATGCATACTTACAGTACCAGTCAAAAGTTTGGACACAACTACTTACTCAAGGGTTTTTCTTTATTTGTACTTACTATTTTTGAGATTGTAGAATAATAGTGAAGACATCAAAACTATGAAATAACACATACTGTATGGAATCATGTAGTAACCAAAAGTGTTAAACAAATCAAAATATATTTTATATTTGAGATTCTTCAAAGTAGCCACCCTTTGCCTTGATGACAGCTTTGCAAACTCTTGGCATTCTCTCAACCACCTTCATGAGGAATGCTTTTCCAACAGTCTTGAAGGAGTTCCCACATATGCTGAGCACTTGTTGGCTGCTGTGGTCCAACATATCCAATACCATCTCAAATAGCCCTTACACAGCCTGTGTTTTGGGTCATTGTCCTGTTGAAAAACAAATGATACTCCCAGTAAGCGCATACTAGATGGGATGGCGTATCGCTGCAGAATGCTGTAGTAGCCATGCTGGTTAAGTGTGCCTTGAATTCTAAATAAATCACCGACAGTGTCATCAGCAATACACCATCACACCTCCTCCTCCATGCTTCACGGTGGGAACTACACATGGGGAGATAATCCGTTCACCTACTCTGCGTCTCACCAAAAATCTCAAATTTGGACTCATCAGACCAAAGGACAGATTTCCACCAGTCTAATGTGTCCATTGCTCGTGTTTCGTGGCCCAAGCAAGACTCTTCTTCTTATTGGTGTCCTTTAGTAGTGGTTTCTTTGCAGCAATTCGACCATGAAGGCTTGATTCACGCAGTCTCCTCTGAGCAGTTGATGTCTGTTACTTGGACTCTGCGAAGCATTTTTTGGGGCTGCAATCTAAGGTGCAGTTAACTCTAATGAACTTATACTCTGCAGAGGTAACTCTGGGTCTTCCTTTCCTGTGGCGGTCCTCATGAGAGCCAGTTTCATCATTGTGCTTGATGGTTTTTGCAACTGCACTTGAAGAAACATTCAAAGTTCTTGGAATTTTCCAGATTGACTGACCTTCGTGTCTTAAAGTAATGATGGACTGTCATTTCTCTTTGCTTATTTGAGCTGTTCTTGCCACAATATGGACTTGGTCTTTTACCAAATTGGGCTTCTGTATACCACCCCTACCTTGTCACAACACAACTGATTGGCTCAAACCATTAAGAAGGAAAAAAATTCCACAAGTTAACTTTGAACAAGGAACACCTGTTGAATTGAAATGCATTCCAGGTGACTAACTCATGAAGCTGGTTGAGAGAATGCCAAGAGTTTGAAAAGTTGTCATCAAGGCAAAGGGTGGCTACTTTGAAGAATCTCAAATATATTTTGATTTGTTTAAACCTTTTTGGGTTACTACAGATTCCATATGTGTTCTTTCATAGTTTTGAGGTCTTCACTATTATTCTACAATGTAGAAACTTTTGTGTCCAAACTTTTGACTGGTAATGTACAGCTGAAGTCGGAAGTTTACATACACTTAGGTTGGAGTCATTAAAACTCGTTTTTCAACCAATCCACAAATTTCTTGTTAACGAACTATAGTTTTGGCAAGTGCATGACACAAGTAATTTTTCCAACAATTGTTTACAGACAGATTATTTCACTGTATCACAATTCCAGTGGGTCAGAGGTTTACATACACTAAGTTGACTGTGCCTTTAAACAGCTTTGGAAAATTCCAGAAAATGTTGTCATGCCTTTAGAAGCTTCTGATAGGCTAATTGACATCCTTTGAGTCAATTGGAGGTGTACCTGTGGATGTATTTCAACGCCTACCTTCAAACTCATTGCCTCTTTGCTTGACATCATGGGGAAATCAAAAGAAATCAGCCAAGACCTCAGAATTTTTTTTTAGACCTCCACAAGTCTGGTTCATCCTTGGGAGAAATTTCCAAATGCCTGAAGGTACCACGTTCATCTGTACAAACAATTATGCGCAAGTATAAACACCATGGGACCATGCAGCCGTCATACCACTCAGGAAGGAGACGCGTTCTGTCTCCTAGAGTTGAACGTACTTTGGTTAGAAAAGTGCAAATCAATTCCAGAACAACAGCAAAGGACCTTGTGAAGATGCTGGAGGACACAGGTACAAAAGTATCTATATGCACAGTAAAACGAGTCCTACATTGACATAACATGAAAGGCCTCTCAGCAAGGAAGAAGCCACTGCTCCAAAACCGCCATAAAAAAAGCCAGACTACGGTTTGCAACTGCACATGGGGACAAAGATTGTATTTTTTTGAAAAATGTCCTCTGGGCTGATGAAACAAAAATAGAACTGTTTGGCCATAATGACCATTGTTATGTTTGGAGGAAAAAGGGGGAGGCTTGCAAGCCGAAGAACACCATCCCAACCGTGAAGCACGGGGGTGGCAGCATCATGTTGTGGGGGTGCTTTGCTGCAGGAGGGACTGGTGCAATTCATAAAATAGATGGCATCATGAGGATGGAAAATGATGTGGATATATTGAAGCAACATCTCAAGACATCAGTCAGGAAGTTTAAGCTTGGTTGCAAATGGGTCTTCCAAATGGACAATGACCCCAAGCATACTTCCAAAGTTGTGGCAAAATGGCATAAGGACAACAAAGTCAAGGTATTGGAGTGGCCATCACAAAGCCCTGACCTCAATCCTATAAAAATGTGTGGGCAGAACTGAAAAAGCGTGTGCGAGCAAGGCCTACAAACCTGACTCAGTTACACCAGCTCTGTCAGGAGGAATGGGCCAAAATTCACCCAACTTATTGTGGGAAGCTTGTGGAAGGCTACCCGAAACGTTTGACCCAAGCTAAACAATTTAAAGGCAATGCTACCAAATACTAATTGAGTGTATGTAAACTTCTTACCGACTGGGAATGTGATGAAAGATATTAAAGCGGAAGTAAATGATTCTATTATTCTGACATTTCACATTCTTAAAATAAAGTGGTGATACTAACTGACCAAAGACAGGGAATTGTTACTAGGATTAAATGTATTTGGCTAAGGTGTATGTAAACCTCCGACTTCAACTGTACATACAAATGCACACACACACACACATTCATATACTGTAGGCAAACATCCACCAGCTTTTCAATAGAGACCCACACACACATATGCAAGCACAGATACATACACAATGAAGATTGCACCCTCCCACACAAAATCCGCATACACAACCACATAATGTACACAACCACACACACTAGATAATTAGAGTAGTGAAAGGGTGCATTGTTTTCCGTTTGCCACCGCTGTACTGCGATTTTGTCCTGTTTTCCACCTGTTGACGGAGCTTAGCCAGTTCTGCTGAAACTGCATTCTGTGTGTGTGTTTCTGTCTTGGTGTGTGTGTTTCTGTCTCAGTGTGTGCTCGTGTACATGCTCATATCTTCTCAAATTGGAGGCTGTGTCCGATAGTTAGTGGATACGAGCCAATGTGTGTTATCATTTGAGTGTGTATAATGTGTCTTTGGATGTTCTTGTATAGCCACTTATCCATTAGAGAGAGACAGAGAGAGCTCTCCCCGGCATGTGGTGGGAGTGGAGTGAGCCTGTTCCTGGCGACCTACTTCCTCTCACTCTGGGTCATGCGGATTTGTTTGTTGCTGTTTTTTAATGAGGGAATTTACTTAAATCAAGGGAACAAATAAATCATTTAACAGCAGTTTGTTTCCAATAACAAATGAACAGGCTCTCTCTCGCTCTCTGTCATTCTTTTTTCTTTGTCATTCTCTCTCTTCTTTTCCTTTCCTATTGAATTAGTGAGGACGTGTGTGTGTGTCTTGTGTATGTGTGGAGCAGGGCCAGAAGTAACAGACTGTTCTCTGTCTGGTAACAGGACATGGAGCATGTCTCTTCTCTGTATGCCATCTTCTTGACCCATTGAATGTGAGTGTGTGTGTGTGTGTGTACACTTAAAGGGGTATTTTAAGTGTATGTGAGCATTTTTCTCATGCTTATTATGGGTGTAGAATGTACAGTTCTGTGATTTAATATGTAATAATGTGTGTGAAATATGCATGAATGAATTTCTCTGTCAGTATGTATGTAGGTGGATGGGTGGGGGAGAGTAGGGTAAATTTAGCCATTTTGTACATTCAGCATCAATCTGTCAAGGGAAATACAGCATTCTTTCTAACAAAGATATCTACATATAGACTGAGTGTACAGAACACATTCCTAATATTGAGTTGCAACTCAGAACAGGGATGCTCTGAGGACAGCCTCAATTTATCGGGGCATGGACTCAAGGTTTCAAAAGCCTTCCACAGGGATGCTGGCCCATGTTGACTCCAATGCTTGCCACAGTTGTGTCAAGTTGGCTGGATGTCCTTTGGCTGGTGGAACATTCTTGATACAATTGAAACTATTGAGCTGAAAAACCCAGCCCCGTTGCAGTTCTTGAAACAAACTACTACCATACCCCGATCAAAGGCACTTAAATCTTGTCTTGCCCATTCACCCTCTGAAATGCACACATACACAATCCATGTCTCAATTGTCTCAAGGCTACACTGATTGAAGTGGATTTAACAAGTGACATCAATAAAGGACCATTGCGTTCAGCTGGATTCACCTGGTCAGTCTATGTCGTGGAAAGAGCAGGTGTTCATAATGTTTTGAACACTCAGTGTATTTCAGGATGTTGTGTATCCCTGGAAATAATCTGAATTAATGTAGACATTACAGTTTTGAAAACACAACTTAACCCGGTATTGGGTAAGTTGTGCCGCAGGACAGGGTAAGTTAAGCCACCTACACATTTCTGTACTGAATGAAATGTTACCACTGCCATTTTTAAATAATGTGTATCTTTATTTCTCAAACACAATTTGACACAATCACAATCACAGTCTTTTAATACTTTTAAGCATCTTTTAACACAGGCTAAAAGGGATATTTCGGGACTTCCTCAGAGTCAGATGAACTCGTCGATACCATTTTAATGTCTCTGCGTCCAGTATGAAGTATGTTTAGCATGCTAGCGGTTACCATAGACTTTCAGTCACTGCAAGAACGCTAATTAGCAATTTCCTTCAAACTGCACGCAGAGACATACAATTGGTATCCACGAATTCATCTGACTCTGGGGAAGTAGATAAAGAGCTTCATTGCCAAAATCACGAAATATCCCTTTAACACCCAACAAACACTTTGTACTTAAAAAACAAAAACAATATGTTACCTCATATCCAAGCGATAACACCTTGCATTACGCCTGGGAAGAAAACACTTCCATTTGCTCAACTTGCCCTAAGGCAAACCTTTTGACTATATTAGTTCACACAGCTACAAGGATGCACTTTCATGCAAGGTTAAGGACAGTGGTCATCAACCTTTTCTGAGTCGAGATCACTTTCAAGCCGAGATCTACTGCTCAGATTTTTTTGGTTTTTAACATGGCTTAAGAAACGTAACATTAACCAATTAAAAACAGTTATGTAGCAATGAGGTTTGTGCAGTAGGCTTAGACTATAGGCCCAATACATTATCACTGTATATTGGCTATATGCTTGAATTGCCCTGCCAATGTTGTTCTTCTCAGACCTTTTTGAAATTATACTGTATTTAAAAATGTTAAGTATATGATCACACTGGTAATAGATACTTTGTTGTATTACTTGTGAGGCACAGCTGAGTTAGCTTTTTTGCCTCTCATTTGAATCACCGTCCCTCCTCTCTCAGTCCATTGAAACGTGAAGAGAACTCGTTCAACTTATACCTATAAACTTGTCCAAGAACAATCAAACATAATTGCTAATGTATCCTTAGGAACACTTTAATGTATATGTTGTATAATATTTCAACCGGAATATAAACTGGGCGATAAGAAAGGAAAAAAACAAAGAACGCGCCAGCCGGCAGCGCGCATTTTCTTGTAAGGACATCTGTGGGGACACTTCCTTATTCGTCTTCTTCTCTGCTCTAAAAGCAGCTAAGAATAATCAGAAAACTTTCTCGAGACTGTTGACATCCAGAGGAAGCGATAGGTACTGCATTCATATGCCCTTATATGGGCATTTTCATAAGGGAGGGGTTCAAAATGAGGCAATCTGTCAAAACCACTTTTTCCAGGACAGAAATTCATCGGGTTTTTGCGTGCCATATCCGTTCTGTTATACTCACAGACAAAATGTTAACACTTTTAGAAAATCCAGGGTGTTTCCTATCCAATGGTACTAAATATGTGCATATCCTATTTTCTGGGCCTGAATGGGAGGCATTTTACTTTGGGCATGCCAGGCTCTCCAAAACGGTCACCTCGTGCGCTACTCCCTAAGAAGTTAATGTTGTTACTCCGGTCACCAGAGAAAGTTAATAGCAACGCAAGCTTATCGGAACACTTTGCTATACTCATTCATTACAGCTGCAGTGCTGGTTTTAGCGTGAGTGGAAGTAGGGAGAACGCGCATTTTATGTTTTCTTTTTTAAAGTCTATGACTCGAGGAAACTGTGCAGACACGGTGATCTGAGCTATCTGATTGGCCAGCGGCAGGCCTATACATGCATTTGATCTGCTCTCTAAGCCTGCCGGGTAGCTAGGTGGAGTTCTACCTTCAGACATACGAAATGGTTCAAGATTTTGCTTTCCCGGCTCTAGGGCTGCTGAATCAAGTTCTCCTAACGCCAACAGCGCGGGAAAAGAAATGGAATGCAAGGCTTTATCGTTGGATTTTTACAGAAATGTGTGGTGATCGACTAGGAATGCCTTGGAGATCATAATCGACCGGTTGGTGACCCCTGGTTTAGGACCTCATATTGAAGCTTATAGGGACCCAAACGGATGTATAGAAGATTCTTAAAATGGTCTACTTTGGTTAAGATACAAGCATCATGAAACCTCTAACACAACAAATTCATATTTTGGGGGGGACCTAACTTGCTTACCACTTTTTCCATGTGGTTTCATCGTTCACACACACTCCATGAAATGATAACCTCTGCCAAAATATTTTGACAAATTATTCATCTTCTGTATGGTTTCCTAGAAACAAGGGTGGCTCAACTTACCCTTTTGGCTCAAGTTACCCCACTCTCCCCTATGTATGCATGCAAACACACTGGGATGTATACATAGGGGGAGATGGTCTGATTGTACAATTATTTTCAGTGAGCCCTCATTGAAATGTGCTCTAATCAGTGTGAGGGTGTGGGCTACATGTAGAGCACCCTACAACCTTTATTAAAGCTCTACATGTGGACAGCTGATGAGTGTAATACAGAGAGTAAGCCTATGTACAGAGTGTGAAAGTGTGCACTGCAGTATGACTCTAAGAAGGTGTACTGTGTGTGTGTACTCTGCTTGCACTATGTGTGTGTGTGTGTGTGTGGTGTGTACACTTTGGGTGCACTATACATGCACTGTTTGTGTGTGTGATCTGCAGACGCCTCACACACACTCTTCCGATCCCCTGTGTCCCGAGAGGGCTGAGGTTGTTAAATATTATACATGAAATATGGAGGAAATACATGTTGGAGGAAAACAGGATCTAATTGAGCAGTGGAGGCGACACACAGTTCCAGTCTACACACACACACACACACAATGTCTTTGTCCTCAGTCTGTATTTTTTGCTCTCTCATAAACACACACACTCACATGTAGGGCTGTTGCGGTGACCATATTACAGCCACACCGGCAGTCATGAGTCATGAACGCAGTAAAATTCCAGGTGACCGTTGAGTCACGGTAATCTCTTATGCACTCTGGACATGCTTTGATATTACCCAACTTGCTAATTACTAGAGATGCACAATATAAATCGGTGAACATATCATAATCTGACAATATTAGCTAAAAATGCCAACATCGGCCGATGTCGATGTTTAAGTTTAATTTCAGCGAAACAACTCAAAGGCGAAATCCATTAAAGCTAATGGATAATGGAATTCATTGCCCTTGACAATCAACCGTTCTCTGTCGTGGGTGATGTTGGCTTTCGCCGAGCACCAGTACACACTACCAAGTGCGCTATTTTTCAGATGTTGCCCTACCGGAGTTACACCAGTAATAGCGTCACTGCTATTAGCTTCACAACATACATACTATGGAACGCCGTTTGTGTATTTGCGTGTCAAAAAAGATACAGTAGCACTGCCAAAGCTGTACAAAAAAGTCTGCAAACAAGCAAACACTGGCCACGAATTATGTGTTTACAATACCGCGTTGGTAATAAAGCATCACTTGTTCGACCGCAACTTCTGGGGTAGCTAGCTTTAGCTTGGTACCTAGCTAGCACCAAAACAACCAGCCTGAAAACAATGACCAGTAGAAAGTGCAGTCATTTTCATTATACTTAGCAATGATTTAGGAATCCTTGTGAGTAAGTATTAGCTAGGTTGCCACTTGTTGTTCGCCTATTGAAATTGAACTTCAGTTCATGAAAATAAATAGCTAGCCAGCTCCTTAACCCTGTTGCCCAAAGCTAAAGTTATAAGCAGCCAGCTAGCTTCATCGGGCTAGTGAGGATCGACCGCACCGGGTTATGGGTTGTGACGCTAGCCACAATAAGGATTAGGCACAAGTGGAATTTGCAGTTTGCCTTCAAAATAAAAGTGTCATTGGCAGTAATGCAAATGAATACAAATAGTAGAATTATGCCATACTTTTATGCTGAAGGCTAACCGCAAAGTCCACTATTGTGGCTAATCCTTATTGTGGTTAGCTTCACATAGATGGGTCCGACCACCATTAATCAAATAATAACTGTCTTATAAATTAGGGTTATTTTAGATGACAACTAGCTATACAGTTAGCTAGCTAACTATAGCTACTGAAACAGATTGTCGTTTTGCTATGTTTTTGGGGAAGAATATTGTTTGCATCCATGAGCTAGCTAGCTTTTTTTTTATGACCGGCACTGTAGGTACGCGAGACAACTTTACCAGCATCATAGCACACATATCGATGAATCATTGTGACATATGAAATACGAATGTAATAACTACGTAAAAAATGTATGAACCCGTTTAAATTATGTGACGTGCAGTCATATTCAGGTCCTGATTGGTCAAATAGTGTTATTTGACACGTCAAATAGTATATTTTTTGACACGCATAGACCCAAGTGCCGTTCCATAGAAATCTGGGTTGAGAATGAAATGACTGAACAAATAAACAACGAAACAGCACAGCAAGTAAGTGAAATAAATAGGTTTTGATTATGTTTTACTGGTAATGGGGACATACGTAAATGCCAACAAAAAAAATGTTTTGGTCAGTGTGGTGTGTGTGTAATCTTTATTTAACTAGGCAAGTCAGTTTAGAACAAATTCTTATTTACAATGACGGCCTACCCCGGCCAAACTCGGACGACGCTGGGCCAATTGTACGCCGCGCTATGGGACTATCAATCACGGCCGGATGTGATACAGCCTGGATTCGAACCAGGGACTGTAGTGACACCTCTTGCACCGGGGATGCAGTGCCTTACACCACTGCGTCCATGTGTGTGCTAACTATTTAACTGTACTAGAATGCTTAAAAGGCCACAAAAATGTTTAATAATGGTTATCGGTATCGGGTTTTTATGGCAAGGAAAATATTGGATACTCAGGGCTCTATTGTCCCTCCATCAGGTCCGAATGACCTGGTATTCAGGGCTCTATTGTCCCTCAATGCAAATGAAATCAAAAATCACATCAAACACTTATCATCAAAACAGTATCATGCGTTTAAAACTCACCTTACAATTTAAAGAAAGAAGTTCAACAGCAGGTTGAAAGTGAGTGCAAAACAGTCTTTGTGGATGTTGCCTAACTCAAAAGTCAAAGTCAAAAGTCACCATTATTAGTCAGTTGTACAACCGAATGCCTTCAACCGAAATGTGTCTTCCGCATTTAACCCAACCCAACCCCTCTGAATCAGAGAGGTGCGGGAATGGACAGCGTTTTCTAAGGTGATGATTCATTCAAAACACCTATATGCATATTAGAGCTTATGTATACGCATAGGCTTATGAGCCCAAGTCAGATTTTTTTTTTTAAATAATGAATTGTGCCATGATACAATACATAGCCTACAGCATATTACCCATGGCAAGATGTATTTGGTACATAATTGGTCTAGCCTATACTCCCAAAATTAAACACATTTGAGTAATCGCGTTTGAGTGTGGAATGTATTATTATACAGTCATGGCCAAAAGTTTTGAGAATGACACAAATATAAATTTTCACAAAGTCTGCTGCCTCCGTTAGTAAGATGACACTTATGAAATGCTTGTAATTATACTTTAGTATTCCATGGTAACATCTGGCAAAAATATCTAAAGACACTGAAGCAGCAAACTTTGTGAAAATTTATATTTGTGTCATTCTCAAAACTTTTGGCCACGACTGTACATACTGGATGGACTGATTATCTTATGCTACACTCCAAAATGTTTATCCATGAGTTTGGTAGAGAATGTATAGCACTAGTTGATGCTGTTGGTTCATTGATTGTGCAGGTCGGATTACAGTTCGCCTACAATTATAGTGAATTTCTATTTGTTTTTCAATGACAAATCGGGTATGTTTTATATTGGGAGACACATTACCTTTAGCTATACAGAATATCTCACCACCATGCGTTTCCATCGCCTTCTCTCTCTCCTTTATTATTTTCTCGAGCGTGCAGAGGGGCTGTCAACAGTTTAGTGAAATATGTTTCGTTGCGAAAACATGCTACTATTGATGTTCCCGAACAGATTTTCACTTGGTTTCCCAAATTAATCACTTGGTAGCTGCAGGAACCGGGTTGAAGAGCCCATGGCATACAGAGCTTGGGCAGAATATCACCTGTCAAGCAGCGAGAGCATGCTCCTCACACAGTGATTGATGAATGTAGTGTTCGTATTTTTATTTCCCATCTTAAGCACAGCTGGGCTAAAAAACCGAAGTAGCCTACCCAGCATAATTGAAAAACAGACTGGCGGGGGAAGCGCGCGGCCACCATTCCCTATTTGAGTGCATACAGATGACATGTATTTTCCCCCTGCCCCTGTTCCTGCCCATTTGATAATGGCCATTCTAAATCGAAACAAATTTGACATATTAGTAAAGATTTTTTTTTTATTGAGAATAGTCTGATGGGCGATAATATGATCACTTGATGAGAGAACAGCTGTCCAGCCTGAGGTAAGGAACAGAGAGCAAGCTTTTATTGAGACTTTCTCAAATCATCAATAGCCTGTAGTCGCATCATGCAGCCCATATATGTTTTGATTTCTAAGACATTCTAAGGTTTGTATCATTCACAACTAAAGTTGCCAAATAACTCAATCTAGCCTATAGGATCTGTTTAAAATCATCACTCTTACGCTCAACATAGCCACTTCATATGCACACTCGCTCCGGAATGAAGGCCTGGAGATACTAAAAGAGTTTATGTTAACACACCAGACAGACCACACATACACAAATTCACACACAGCACGGTACACAAACGGTACACAGACGGTACACAGACGGTGCACAGCACGGCAGCGTCTGCCAGCATGCTGAGGCCCAGGGCTCAATGTGGAACGGCTATCATCACTGTGCGTGTGTGTGGTGTATGAAGGACTGTCTGTTAAGTGTCTAAATGTCAATGTATGCTTCTCCTTTTTACCTCTGGTTCTCTCTTCTACCTCTCTCTTCCCCTATATATGTATTTCCTTCCTCCCTACCCAATCCCTCCATCCTACTCCCTTCCTCTCTTCCCTTCTCTGTGGTCACAGTCCCCATTATTAAACATGAATAAGGTAATGAAGGAGAGAGTATTGAGCTGGACCACTTGATTGACAGCGGCTGCTGGTCAGTTGATCCCACAACCAATTTCTCACGAGCAGCGTGCAAAGGTCAGTTGTCAATGATGTGTGTGTGTGTCTCTCTGACAGGCATGGATTAGCTGTTAGGCTAAATAGTCAATACTGTGCATGCTCTGTTCACCTCAGCGAACACAAAACGGACACACACACACTTCCTCTCCACATCACTGTCATACAGTACTTCTACACCCATCATACAGTTAACATAGGATTAATGTTAAAGGTTAAAGCCTAACACATACGACAGCCATAACACTGTCCCTGCCAAACTGCCAGTATGTATTTGTAATGATACAGTCTTAAGAAGTACTACTCATACTCCAACCATGCACTGTCTGTTCAGCCTGCATACATCACTATAGCCCACAGTGCTGCCTCTATTCATTTTCCAGACAGCAATAGACTGGCCATTTCTGCTACCAGGGAGGGGGAGAGAGAAAAAGGGAGAGAGAGAAAGAGAGCACCGGATGTGGCCAGCTGTTGATGCCTTTGGGATGGCCCCAGCACCACACACAGAGGAAAGAGAGAGACAGAGACAGAGGGAATGAGTGAGAAAGGGAGGGAGAGAAATATGGTATAGAAAGTAAGAAAAATGTACGGGAGAGAGAGAACAAGGAATAGAAAACTAGACAGAGAAAGAGAGGAATAGGATGTGTGTGAGCAGGAAAGATTTTGCAGCAGTTTATATCTGAAGGCTATGGGTCAAGATTAGGGTTACACCCTACACAGAACAGAGAGAAAGAGAGAGAGACAGAGGCAGAAAGAGACAGAGGCAGAGAGAAAGAGAGGCAGATAGAGAGAGAGACAGGGAGAGAGAGGCAGAAAGAGACAGGGATAGAGATGGGGAGAGACAGGGAGAGAGAGCGAGGCAGAAAGAGACAGAGGTAGAGAAAGAGAGAGAGAGAGGCCGAGAGAGAGAGAGAAACAGAAAGAGGCAGACGGAGACAGAAAGAGGCAGAGACAGACAGAGAGAGAAAGAGGCAGAGACAGAGACAGAAAGAGACAGAGAGAGACAGAGACAGACAGAAAGAGGCAGAGACAGACAGAAAGAGGCAGAGACAGACAGAAAGAGGCAGAGAGAAAGAGAGGCAAAAAGAGGCAGAGGCAGAGAGAGAGGCAGAGAGAGACAGGGAGGGAGAGAGCGAGGCAGACGGAGAGGGAGAGAGCGAGGCAGAGAGAGAGAGAAACAGGGAGAGGGAGAGAGAAAGAGAGGCAGAAAGAGACAGGGAGAGAGACAGGGAGAGGGAGACAGTGTAAGGTTTAATAGGCAGTTCAGGTTTCAATGTGAGGAGGAATGAGCTCTCCAAGTATTCTCTTACGAGAGAGAGAGAGAGAGAGAGAGAGAGAGAGAGAGAGAGAGAGAGAGAGAGAGAGAGAGAGAGAGAGAGAGAGAGAGAGAGAGAGAGAGAGAGAGAGAGAGAGAGATGGTCCCAGTCCCCATGCTAGTAATGCCTTACTATAGCAGTAACAACATCCTTAACATCGTCCTTTCTCTTTCCCTTCATCTCTCGCTCCACTGTAAACGGAAAATGCCAATAGGCTGCTGTGTGTCATCACTCAAACTTTCAGAGGGACAGGTGCATGTCATGCTCAGGGTGTGTAGGTGTGCATGTCTATACTGTATGTGTGCACGTGGCAGGGCATCCTCTCCTGCTGCGTGTAAGTCTACGGTGTGTGCAGATGTTTAATCCCATCTTGTACGCGTGCGTTTTTTTTTCTATGGATGCCCCATCCCCCCTGTACGACAGTTGTAGCAGACGGACAGATTAAGCCTGTCTCATGTTCTCCCTCCCTTCGTCCCCCCCCATCTATCTCTCTGTCTGTATGGCTTCCGTACAAATCCTCCCCTGACACACACCACGTCTATGATTGATATATTACTCAATGCATCACTCCGACTGAGACAAGGCTAACAACAGCGGCGAGCCAACATATCAGAGAGTGTCTCCTTTTTTAATTTGTATTACTTTGATTTCTTTTTACATCATTTATCTCAAAAGGGAAATGATGTATCATCATTATTTTGTACATTATTTTAATGATCAACATCTCAAAGAAGGAACGGAGATATGATAGTGTCGAAGTTAGATCAATTCTGTGTGTAGTCTCTAGGATATCTGCTACTGATGTTTTTGAAGCTACGGTATTTCTTGATACGGCCCGTTATTCCCCTGTGATTAATTTATCTAGGAGCTACGCTAATTGCTATGTTCCTCTGTCGTTTTTTTTTTGCACGTAAAGACATAGCCAATTTCCCCATGAGGGATAATAAAGTCATATTGAATTGGATAGTATCCACGCATACATTATACAATATAACACCATCTACCATCCATATTGGTGGTGGATGTTCAAATGAATGTCAAATGTGCCCCTTGGAGGTTTATGAAGTGAATTACTCCTACACATAAAGTAAAGCCATTTGAGACTGTGTGTTTAGCACTGCCTGACTGAAACCCTTTATCATTTTAATACAGTGATTTAGTAACACATACGTATAGGAGCTCCAGCATAGAACACAAGTTATATTGTATAGGCAATGTATGACAACTTTATTGCACACACATCCTTTACACAACATTTCACACAAACTTGCATGAATTGCACACACATTCATAGGGCCCTACATTTCTTCTGTCAGCCTCTGACCTAAATATATGGTAGAGAGCGATTCACCACTGTGCAGGCAGACCTATGTCACATGTCCAGTCCAGTGCCCTGGTGGATCCCACCCAGTCTGTATAGTCTACCCACAAATTGGGATACTATAGAGGTCTTGAACTGTAACTGCTCTCTAGTATAAACCACAGAGAGCTTAGGTTCATATCCTCACTGCTATTTGTTCTGGACATAGTACTTAGGTCCACGTATACAATCATGTACACAAATACATAGTCCACTAGCACACTCTGTCATTACACACAATTCTCTCTCCTCTCTTGGTGTGTGTGTGTGTGTGTGTGTGGAGGGAGGGGGGATCAGTGTGTGTGTACACATGTCCGTACATCAGTGCGTGCCTGCTTCTTTTAATATCCCTCTCCATCTCTCTCATTCTCCATCTCTCTCATTCTCCATCTCTCTCTCTCTCTCTCTCTCTCTCTCTCTCTCTCTCTCTCTCTCTCTCTCTCTCTCTCTCTCTCTCTCTCTCTCTCTCTCTCTCTCTCTCCCCATCACTCCCTCCCCCTCTCTCTTTCTCCCTCCCTCTGTCTCTCAGTCGCTCTTTGTTAATTACAGTGAGATGTGGATAAAGGACTAAGCTCTATAATCTGGACTGATACGACCGGACCACCAGCTGATCCCTTAGGACTGTTACTTACTCTTCAACCCAGCACACACACACCTAGATAAACATACCAACATGCACACGGACACACACACGGCTAGACACAACCCCTCAACCCAGCACACACACGGACAAACTACTACACACACACACACAAACTCCTACCCATTCACACACACTCAGGGCTGAGAGTATGAGAAACTTCATCATAGGATGTTAAATATAGAAATGAGACCACAGCTGTCCATTAGGCTAAAAGAACAGACAGTGTAGCGCAGCGCAGAAGCACAGTCCCTCTGTGACGAGAGGGAAAAGAAGAAAAAACATTAGGGGGTCTGTACAAAGGTGGGGAGCAGGGAGAGTGAGATACAGAGCCGACATGGAGGAGGGGAGAGGGGGACAGGAAGAAAGACAGCGTGGTTGAGGGAGCAAGAGATTGCGGGCCCTGTACCACAGGTGGCTGGTGGCACCTTAATTGGGGAGGACGGGCTCATAGTAATGGCTTCCATGTGTTTGATACCATTATTGTGAGCCGTCCTCCCCTCACCAGCCTCTGCACAAAGGTGGAGAGGGGAAAAGAGCGAGAGATTGTGAAAGAGAAGCAGGTCTATTAGGATGAATCTTGTCCTGGAGGCAGAGCTGAGCGATTTCCACTAGATTGGCCAGGAGTCAAAATCGGAGGTTGGGGGCTGTGCTGCCTGCTTGCTTCCTACCCTTCGCTATTTTCATTTTCCATTCGATTTAAACGCTCTATCTCTCATGTCCATCACAGACTTGGAGACTACAAAAGAAAAAGCAGACTGTCTGTAGTTGGTTTATCTGTTATAGGAGAGAGGGAACGGGGATTTGGTGAGGTTGACGGACAGAGAGAATTTAGAAAACTGGCAGTCTTTTGGGTGATGGAAACGGTGTTGAATAATTTATAGTGAATTTACACATCACTGACAGTTTTTTTCCCTGCTGCTCGCAAATAAATAAGAAGTGTTGCAGGCTCACACACCACAACACCGTGGAGTGTGTGTGTGTGTGCGCGCGTGCCTGTCTGCGCGAGTGTGATTGTGTGAGATGTGTCTCGGTCTCAAAATGTGTCTCTGTCTATGGGTGTTTGCATTTTTTTGTGTAGCCTGTGTGTGTGTGTGTGTGTGTGTGTGTCCAACGTCTTGAACAATAACAAAGCCAGACGCTCTTTACCCAGACGCTCTTTACCCAGAGTCCCTCGTCTTGACAGAAACCAACAGCTGTCTGCAATCCTCCTTACACACCGAAAACCACTCACCCCTAAAACCACACCAAACCAGAGAAACGGGTCTGTCGTCATTAGCAGACCACCTATAGAACTCAAACCCAATCGAGGACAATAGTAGATAAATAGATAGACAATAAATGACCAGTCAATGACTGCCCCGGCTTTAAAGGACTATTCATGAGGCCTATTTTTGGCATTATACAAATAAAGACGCCTTTCCAACAATGCAGGAGCAGCTGTACAAATCGGTGTTGATGGAAGTTGGAACGCCCATCCACAGGTGGAGGTACAATAGAGCTGACTGACTGTCACTTAGTGCCGCCGCTTTGAAGTTGTAAAACTAAGGAATCAAAGCATGAGCACATCACATCCCGTAGGTAGTACTATTTTGACCATGTATACACTTAAGAAAAAAAAATATATATACATTATTTGCAACATTACTATTAGGTACTTAGTGATAACATGGTAAACACCCATCAATTTATAATAGTAAGAGATAGATGTTGATACCTCAATCACTAGAATTGGGTCTACTTTCACTCAAATTCAAGTCAGTAGCACACCATCCTGCATCCCACTGCTGATTTGCCTCTGAAGCTAAGCAGGATCGGTCCTAGTCGGTCCCTGGATGGGAGACCAGATGCTGCTGGAAGTGGTGTAGGAGGCACTCTTTCCTCTGGTCTAAAAAAATTAAAAATAATATTCCAATGCCCCAGGGCAGTGATTAGGGACATTGCCCTGTCCAGGGCACTATCTTTTGGATGGGATGTTAAATGGTTGTCTTGACTGTCTGTGGTCACTAAAGATCCCATGGCACTTATCGTAAGAGTAGGGGGTGTTAACCCCGGTGTCCTAGCTAAATTCCCATACCATCATGGTCACATAATCATCCCCAGCTTCCAATTGGTTCATTCATCCCAACTTCTCTCCCCTTTAACTATTCCCCAGGTTGTGGCTGTAAATGAGAATGTGTTCTCAGTCAACTTACCTGGTAAAAAATTTAGAAAATAAAAATGGGTCAAGTCCACTCATATGTCAAGCATTGTAAACTCCTGAAACCAAAAAATACACAATGAACTTCGATTCACTTCCTGACTCGACATGGAGTTGACCCGAACTTTAACGACTACACACAGAAAATAGACTGCGTTTTATGGAAACATCTCAAGATAAAGCTACTATTCATTCCGATTCTCATTTCATTAGTAGCATCTGTGGTCGTTTGAACCTAGTGGACTCTTTTTCTCTCCCTCCCTACCCCCCATTTGATTGCATCAGCTACTCCACCAACCAGGGCCAGCAGTGCCATTAAACCATCTCAGAGTAGGAGTGCTGATCTACAGTAGGCCTAGGATCAGTTTAGCCTTTAATGTCATAATGAATAAGATTACATGAACCGATCCTAGATCAGCACTCCTGCTGCTTATTTAATTGAGACATTGCGCAATAAACAACAACTCAGCCAATCTAGACGTGTGCAGACTTGGGAGAAGCAGAGAAAGGAATAGTAGAGACGGACAGAGGAGAAAAATAAAGTATGTGATGGGCACGAAGCAGATGTGTTGCTCTGTAGGGGTCATCAACATGAATCATTCATCTTGGAACGAGAGAGAGCGAGAGAGAGTGAGAGAAAGAGCTCCAAAAAGACAGGCAGTGGAATAATAAGGAGCTGACCACACTAAGAGAGGAGCTGCAGGAGAGAAAGAGAAGAGGACAGGCTGCAGGAGAAGCTAGGGCACCACCCTGTGACCTGCCCTCACACAGCAGAGGAGCCCACCCTAACCAGCCAGGCCTCCCCAGCCCTGCCTGCTGCACACCTCCTCCCCAGCCCACAGAACAGTCTTCCACTAAAAGCGGCATCGGCCCAGACCAGCCACACCCCAGCTCCAACACCCACTAGCCCCCCCTCTACCCCCTCCAGTCCAGAAGAAACACTGTCTGACATCGTCCTGTTGATGGACTCAAATAGGACATTTGTTCAGGAGAATAAACTTTTCCCCTAGACACAAAAGGAGAAAGGTGTGATGCCCAACAACACAGAGTACCATGGAGCTGCTTGATAAGGCCCAGCTTGGCTCGCCAAGCCACATAATCATACACACCGGTAGCAACGACCTGCGTGCTCAGCAGGAGAGGGTGGCGACTTCACTTCGGGGAGTGATTGAGAAGGCCTCCGCAATCTTCCCCAACTCAAGGATCATGGTGTCAACCCTTCTACAGAGGAAGGACTTCCACCCTGCCACAAAGCAAAGAATAAACACCAGCCTCTCCCGGGACTGTGCCCTGCGACCCAATGTACACCTGGCCCACCATCCCACCCTCCATCTGGACTGTCTCTATGACCATGTTCACCTGTACAGGGAGACAGTCCCCATCCTTGCCAAGACTCTCAAGGACGTCGCTTTCAACT
Organism: Brachymystax lenok tsinlingensis; assembly: GCA_030435695.1. Classification (NCBI taxonomy): domain Eukaryota; kingdom Metazoa; phylum Chordata; class Actinopteri; order Salmoniformes; family Salmonidae; genus Brachymystax; species Brachymystax lenok. The sequence goes on from CM059799.1 coordinate 33,948,924, forward strand.
GCAGCCCGAACTCTCCACCCAGGAACAGCGGAGCAATCTGTGGGACTATCATTTGTTTTTCAACAGGACAATGACCCAAAACAAACCCCAGGCTGTGTAAGGGCTATTTGACCAAGAAGGAGAGTGATTGGAGTGCTGCATCAGATGACCTGGCCTCCACAACCCAATTGAGATGGTTTGGGATGAGTTGGACCTCAGAGTGAAGGAAAACCAGCCAACAAGTGCTCAGCATATGTGGGAACGATTGGAACGGTTGAAAAAGCATTCCTCATGAAGCAGGTTGAGAGAATGCCAAGAGTGTGCAAAGCTGTCATCAAGGCAAAGGGTGGCTACTTTGAAGAATATAACAAATACTTTGATTGGTTTAACACCTTTTTGGTTACTACATGATTCCATATGTGTTATTTCATAGTTTTGATGTCTTCACTATTATTCTACAAAGTAGAAAATAGTAAAAATAAAGAAAAAACGTGGAATGAGTAGATGTGTCCAAACTTTTGACTGGTACTGTATATCCATTGATTCTTGAAGAAGATAATTTATAAATCCCTCATGAGCTAAGTTCAACTGTCACACTCCATGAGAACCCAAAATATAAGCTTGCTTATCGCCAATGTTTGTAAACAAAGTAAATGTAAATAAACACTATATAGCCTCATACCATGGTTAAAACAATCATTTTGATATCATGGATGGTCAGTCCTTGCATCCATAGCTCTGTCTATTAATCTGAAAGTGGTTACATTTCTCCAGGCCCATCCCTCAGCTTTTTACCAAAACAGAGGCTGTGCGGCCATTTTGTTATTGTTTCAATCGGTGGATTTGCCCTTTAAACAGCTGCATATTATCAAGATATCAAAGTGTCACCAACAAAAAGGTAAACAATAGGCCTATAGCAAATGGCATTCATTTTTCACATGTAAATACCACTTTTCAGTAGTGCTAAAAGCATGCCATTCCATGCACGCAACATTTATTTTTCAAATCAATGAGCCCAATCAATCCTCCATAACAACAACAGAGTAGGGCTGGCTAATAAATCCTTAGTTTTGGGGTCATGCTCAGGTAAAACAATTTTGGCTAATCTATACTTCCATATTTCCAAGTCCTATTCTTGAAGATCAAGGGGTATAACATTTATTGGAATGACTGGAATTCTGATAGACTTTGGTTTTTAATGTAAAGATATAATTTAATCTTAGTATTATATGTACAGTAGTAGAAAGCAATGGGTTAGAAGAAGCCTACATAACCAACCCATAAAGTAAAATGTAACATCCATATATGGCCAGCTATGTAAACTTGAACATTGATTTATCCTGCAATAGATGTGTTTCAGTTGGTAACGTACATTTTTGTCTTCTTCTAATGCCTCTTTAAGGGGAATGTAAAAGTAACTAAATGTAATCAGATTACGTTACTGAGTTTGGGTAATCCAACAGATACATTACTGATTACAATTTTGGACAGGTAACTAGTAACTGTAACGGATTACATTCATAAAAAGTAACCTACCTAACCCTGCTACTATTATTATTGATGCCTTATTGCTGAGGTCCCACCATTTTATGTTATATGTATACTTTGACAATGTAAATAATTTAAACTGGCCATGTCAATAAAGTCTACTGAATTGAGAGAGAGAGGGAGGGAGGGGGAGAGAGAGAGAACTCGGTCCTCAGCAGATGTACACGTAAGAGAATCTGTCACCTGGGAAATGGGTGGCAGGCCATCCACACAACTGCCTGTATTCTATGACGCTGACAGAGCCACCAACCAATGCCAAGCTTTAATCAGTTAGGACCCTGACACACTCCCCTGGGAGGTAGGGAGTGTGTGTGGCTCAGTGCGGAAGTGTTTGTTTGTGTGTGTGGATCAGTACAGATGTGTGGATGTGGGCTTCCACAGATCTGTGTGCGCCTATATCTGAGCTGGCGTGTGACGATAGATTAGTGTGCGCGTGCGCCTTGAGATCCGGCAGATTATAACGTAGAAGAAAAACTCGACACTGCTGCATTGTGGGTCTTGATTCAATCCTTCAAATATGCAAGTAGTCAATATAAGAATGTCCTAAAATAGGGTAGAGCTTTATAGCAGACAGATTATATTTTTCTTTGACACGTAACTACATTCTCATATTTCCCCAACTGCAACACTAAAAGCTCTTAGGAGTAAATAATCTCTAATTTTGTCATTACAAGATACCCTGTGATTGCGGACTGTGTACACAGTATGTGGCTAAGATGGAAAAAAATAAATAAATTGTTGAGACTTTGTAATTATAGGGCCCAACCGATGTGCTATTGTACCATTTCTGTAAGCACATTTGCAATGGAAAAACTCATTGCAACATGGAAGCTCAGTATCACAGATGTATACGTTTCTAAGTTAGAAAAAAAAAACTGTGGACTTCTATTTCCATGGATATACCCTTATTGGCCTATTCTAAGCTTCTTGTTTTGAAGGTTAATGCAGCCTAGTTGGCATGTATGTGGAGTAGCCAGATTATTTGCTTCTGGGCATGGGCTGGTCAGGTCGTGGTGATTACCTGTGGACTGTAGGGAGTATCATGGATTTCTGCTTTAGGTAACGCTAAGGCCTGTGTGAGGTGAACCTGCAGGCTTGCATGTGTCTTCTTGAATGTGTCTTAATGGCCCCCTGCTGTGTGTGTGTGTGTGTGTGTGTGTGTGTGTGTGTGTGTGTGTGTGTGTGTGCGCATGTGTGTCTGTTGGGATTATGTGGAGTCGATGTGTCTGTGTTGAGTGTGTGACACCTGTTTAAACAAAGTCTGGACAGATAAATTGCAGAGCCTAGAGATCACGGCAAGGGAAGCAGCGTCATGGAGCGTGTGTGTCTCAGTGTTTATGTTTAATGCCCTTTCTGCTTACCCAAACACTGGAACAGCCAAAACACATTTATATTATTGATATCCTTCAGCCCACATAGCTGAAGATGGCGCTGGGATGCTTAGCCGCCGTTTTACGGGCTTCTGACCAATTCTGCTATTTTATGGGTTTATTTTGCACTGATCTTAACTTTCTTTGTACATAATGTTTCCACCATTGTTTCCTATGACCAAATTAAAAACAGCACAGCAATCCCTCAATCTGGACGAAGGCTTCTACTTCAATGAGTCTTCGGCACAGGACATACTGGCCACCTCGGACCAGGCCCTAATCCTCGACACTCGGAAGAGGAAAGGACGTTGATATCGAGGTCGCCGTGCGGGCACATTGATGAGACTACGGCGAATGTGCAATCGATGGAGAACAAACTGGATGAGCTCTGTTCGAGACTATCCTATCAATGGGACATTAAGAACTGTGATATACTATGCTTTTCGGAGTCATGGCTGAACAAGGACACGGATAATATACAGCTAGCTGGGTTTTCCACGCATCGGCAGGACAGAACAACAGCGTCCGGTAAGATCCGTGGGGTTAGTCTCTTTGTCAACAAAGACTGGTGCGCAATCAAGATCAGCCCTGAGCTAAAGGCTAGAGTTGTCGCTTTCAAGGAGTGGGACACTGATCCAGAAACGTATAAGAAATCCCTCTACATCCTCTGATGACAAAGGCAAAGCGTCAATACAGGGCTAAGATCGAATCCTACTACACCGGCTCTGACGCTCGTTGGATATGGCAGGGCTTGCAAACTATCAGGGATTACAAAGGGAAACCCAGCCAAGAGCTGTCCAGTGACGCAAGCCTACCAGACGAGCTAAATGCATTCCATTCTCACTTCGAGGCAGGCAACACTGAACCATGAGTGAGAGCACCAGCTGTTCCAGATGACTGTGTGATCAGGCTCTCTGAAGCCGATGTGAGTAAGTCCTTTAAAACAGGTTAACATTCACAAGGCCTGATTACCAGGATGGGTACTCGGAGCATGTAGTATTTTCACTGACATTTTCGACCTCTCTCTCACCTCTCCCAGTCTAATTCCTACATGTTTCAAGCAGACCACCATAGTCCCTGTGCCCAAGAACACCAAAGTAACCTGTCTAAATGACTATCGCCCCATAGCATTCACATCTGTAGCCATGAAATGCTTTGAAAGGCTGGTCATGGCTGAAATCAACACCATCATCCCAGAAACCTTGGGCCCACTCCAATCCGCATACCGGCCAAACAGATCCTCATATCCGCAATCTCTATTGCACTCCACTCTGCCCTTTCCCACCTGGACAAAAGGAACACCTACGTGAGAATACTGTTCATAGACTACAGCTCAGCGTTCAACACCATTGTGCCCTCCTAGCTCATCAGCTAAAGTCGCTGGGACTGAACACCTCCTTCTGCAACTGGATCCTGGACTGGATTCACCAGGTGGTGAAAGTAGGCAACAGCTCATCCGCCACGCTGACCCTCAACACAGGGGCCTCTCAGGGGTGCATGCTTAGTCCCCTCCTGTACTCCCTACTCACCCACGACTGCGTGCCCGCGCACGACTCCAACACCATCATCAAGTTTGATGACATGATACGACGATGAGACAGCCTATAGGAAGGAGGTCAGTGACCTGGCAGTGTGGTGCCAGGACAACAACATCTCCCTCAATGTGTGCAAGACAAAGTAGCTTATCGTGGACTACAGGAAACTGATGGGGCTGTAGTGGAGCGGGTCGAGAGCTTCAAGTTCCTCTACGTCCACATCGCTAAGGACCTAACATGGTCCAAACACACCAACACAGTCATGAAAACGGTATGACAACACCTCTTCCAGCTCAGGAGGCTGAGAAGATTTGGCATGGGCCCTCACAACCCCAATAAGTTCTACAGCTGTAACATTTAGAGCATCTTGACTGGCTGCATCACCGCTTGGTACGGCAACTGCTCGGTATCCGACTGCTGGGGTCGAACTCCCTACCATCCAGGACCTCTATACAAAGCTGTGTCAGAGGAAGGACCTAAAAATTCTCAAAGACTCCAGCCACCAACGTCATAGTCTGTTCTCTATGCTACCACACGGCAAGCGGTACCGGAGCGCCCAGGCCATAAGGCCATAAGACTGCTCAATAGTTAACCAAATAGCTACCCGGAAAATCTGCATTGACCCTTTTTGCACCAACTCTTTTTGAGTTGGAGTGTCATACGTACGCTGACACTCCAACACATGCACGAACACACAGACACAATGTCGCCCCACACACACACACACTTACTGTACACACTGGATGTACAAATTACCTCGACTAACCTGTACCCCCGCACATAGACTCTGTACCGGTACCCCCTGTATATAGCCTCGTTATTTTTATTTTGTGTTACTTTAATATTTTTTACTTTAGTTTATTTAGTAAATATTTTCTCAACTCTTTTTGAACTGCACTGTTGGTTAAGGGCTTGTAAGTAAGCATTTCATGGTAAGTTCTACAATTGTCGTCTTCGGCTCTGGTGACAAACAAAGTTTGATTTGACTTATACACTCATCACATACACTGCTGCAACAGTCTTATCTAACCTGTTGCCTAGTCACTTTACCTCTACCTATATGTACATACAAAGGTATGTGGACAACCCTTCAAATAAATGTATTCAGCTATTTCAGCCACAACAGGTGTATACAATTGAGCACACAACCATGCAATCTCCATAGACAAACACTGGCAGTAGAATGACCTTACTGAAGAGCTCAGTGACCTTCAACGTGGCACCGTCATTGGATGCCACCTTTCCAACAAGTTCATCAAATGTCTGCCCTGCTAAAGCTGCCCCGGTCAAAAGTGATGTTATTGTGAAATGGAAACATCTAGGAGCAACAAATCTGTCCTCTGTTGCAACACTCACTACCGAGTTCCAAACTGCCTCTGGAAGCAACAACTGTTTGTCGGGAGCTTCGTGAAATGGGTTTCCATGGCCGAGCAGCCTCACACAAGCCTAAGATCACCATGCGCAATGCCAAGCATCAGCTGGAGTGATGTAAAGCTCACCGCCATTGACTCTGGAGCAGTGGAAACGCGTCCTGAGTGATGGGAAATGTTAACGCTACAGCATACAATTACATTACAACTCTGCGCTTCCAAATTTGTGGCAACAGTTTTGGGATGGCCCTTTCCTGTTTCAGCATGACAATGACATTGTGCACAAAGCGAGGTCCATACACAAATGGTTTGTCGAGTTCGGGGGTGGAAGAACTTGACTGGCCTGCAGAGCCCTGACCTCAACCCCATCGAACACCTTTGGGATGATGAATCGGAACGCCGTCTGTGAGCCAGGCCTAATCGCCCAACATCAGTGCCCGACCTCACTAATGCTCGTGGCTGAATGGAAGCAAGTAATGTTCCAACAGGTAGTGGAAAGCCTTCCCAGAAGAGTGGAGGCTGTTATAGCAGCAAAGGGGGGACCAACTACATATTAATGCCCATGATTTTGGAATGATATGTTTGACGAGCAGATGTCCACATACTTTTGGTCATGTAATGTATTTAACTCAATTTCCTCATACCCCTGTATATCGACTCAGGTACTGGTACCCCGTGTATATATCCAAGCTGTCATTGCTCATTGAGTGTTTATTCCTTGTGTTACACATTTTGTTTTCGGTTTTGCATTCTGCATTGTTGGGAAGGGCCCGTAAGTAAGCATTTCACTTAGTCTACACCTGTTGTTAATGAAGCATGTGCCAATTAACATTTGATTTGACATACACAAACACACATTATCAGCCACGGAGCCACTAACAGAGTAGGCTGATGTACGTCACACAGGGATAAAAGTAGACCGATTTCACATAGCATCTGATGTCCATCATATGACATGCTACTCCGTGTGACCTCTCTTATTTCAGCGTCACACCCCCACCCATAGCTCTCCCTTGGATCACGTATGTTCAGTGGAATTCCTGTCCAGTGTTTTAGTGTGTGACCTGACCCCGTGACCATCCTCTATGGAGGAGAGAACGGTACTGTTTACTTAATAGACCGTCCCTTTAAGGGCCAGCTACTAACTTATGACCATTAACTGCCGTATAACCAGACCGAACCTTAAAAGGGCTAGTTACTGCCCCTATCATTAGACCTTGTAACTGCCCCATGACCAAATACTGTGGGAATGGGGTTAGAATGGTCTGTGAAAGTCATATTGAATTGACAAGGTGTTGTCTCTGTACACAAACAAACACACACACCTTCTAGTCCAGGCCTGGGCAATTATTTTTCATGGAGGGCCACAGAATATATTTTTGCCATCGCGGGCCATAATCATATTACAGGATTATACATCATGTGTATGACTGTGTTGACAGATATCTACTGTAAATCACGTCCAGATATGCTACTTATTTTACATGCACAGAAAATAAACCACATCCATGTTCTCCTTTTGGTAGGTATTTTCATTATAAAACATGCAATGAACAACACAGAGGGAAAAGTACACCGTGCATTCAGCACCACGGACAGAACTCCTGTTAATGGGTATGCACAAAAACACAAGCAAGAAAGACAGAGAGCTCAACATTACATTTGAACTACTGAATCTGTGTGAGTAGTGAAGTCTCTGATGGGCATTGACTAGAGCAGTGAAGTCAGGTATAGTTTCTGACGTTTCTATGCACAGGATTGCTGAGAGGTGAGAGTCAATAAGAGATGAAATATAACAAGTCAATTCACAGATCATCACTGAAAATGCTGTTCACATACATAGGTTAATCCAAACAGTACAAACATCTTCTGAGCATGACTCCTAATCTTTGGAAAGTTTTGTTTATCGAGAGATGCATAGAACCTCGTTAGTGACTTTGGAGAACCTATTCAAAACAATCGCTGCATCAGACTGAAGATGGATAAGCTCAAGTTGCAGGTCAGTGGGAGCGTTATCCACATTGAAGGTGAAAGGAGAGGAAACCAACAGCATGTCATTTTCCAACACTTTCAAATCCTCAAAACGACGAGAAAACTCACCGTTCAAAGCACGCAGCAGTGATGTATACTTCTCCCGCTGGTCATCTGATAGGGAACAGACTAGTAGTGTCTGGAGGAAGGAGGGTGAGATTGTTGGCTTCTACTTGGCGGGTCAGGAGGAGTAATTTTCCCTTCAAGGCTTTGACAAGGCTGTACATCTGATGTGCAAAAATGAATTCAGTTCATTCATGAGGGCCATGATGTCCACGGTGAAGGCAAAATCAGCCAACCATTCTTTATCATGCGGTTGAGGGAAATCCACGTTTTCCTTTCATTTGCAAAAACTCAGCAACCTCCGACTTCAGGTCCCACACCCTTTTAAGCACCTTCCCCAAACATCTCACGTTTTTGTGGTAGGCGAGATGTGCATGACCCGACTCTGTCTCTTCCAACAGTGAGACAAACTGCCTGTGGTTTAAAGATTTTGCTCTTCTGAAGTTTACCACTTTAGTGACTATCCACAACATGGCTCATCTTCAGAACACATTTACAGAGCACCTCCTGACGAATAAGGCAATGCAGGAAAAAAAATCATCTGATCTGGGTTCAGCTCAGCTACTTGATCTTGTATCCTTTTTAAAAGGCCAACGCTTTTTCCTGTCAAGTTTGGCACCCATCAGTGGTCACACTGGATAACTTTTCAAAACTCAGTCCCAGCTTTGCCACACACTTATTAACCTCCTCCAATAAATCTTTCCCTGTGGTTGTGCTCTTCATTGACTGCACTGAAGCAAGCTCCTCTGTCATTTCGAAGTCTGGGGTTATGCCTCGTAAGAATATCAACAACTGTGCCATGTCACGGGCATCACTGCTCTCATCCAGGGCCAAGGAGAAATATGTGAAGTCCTTTACCTTGTCTTTCAACTGTTGTTCTATATTCTCTGTGATGTCCTCAACACGCCGTGTCACTGTTCGTCTCGACAGGGAAACATTTTCAAACAGCTCTTTCTTGTTGGGGCAAAGTATTTCTGCAGAGTCAATTTAACATTCTTTAATGAATTCGCCCTCAGCGAATGGCTTGCTATGTTTAGCAATTTTGTAGGACAGTACATAGCTAGCTCTCGCAATTCCGTTGTTTGCTGGATACAGTTTTGTGAAAAGTCCTTGCTGCTTTTGCAACTGAGAAAGCAACTCTTTCGATGCACTTGCCCTATGCTCAGAAGACATAATCCTATAGTTCTCTGCATGCTTCATCTGGAAGTGTCGGGACAAGTTGTAGTCTTTCAAGACAGCGATGCTCTCTTTGCACAGTAAGCACAGAGCTTTCCCTGATCCCTCAATAAAGAAGTATTTCGATGTCCACTCTTGCAGGAACACCCTACATTCATTGTCTACTTTCCTTTTCTATCAAATCTGTGAAACTCATGTGTGTGACGTGTGTGTCAGCCTGTCAGTCACTCTCTGGCCTTGTGCAGTTGTTATTTATACGAGTTAAATCATTATGCAAAGGCTGGTATTCATTGGGCTTTTAATTTGAATAGCAAATACGTTTTTCAAAACTTTACTAATCGCAAATTCTTTATGTGATCTGAGCATGATTCCGCGGGCCGTATTGAATCAGATCGCGGGCCGCATACGGCCCCCGGGCCGGCCTTTGCCCAGGCCTGTTCTAGTCAGTGCCACATCATGCAGCCTGCAGCCTTATTGAGTGACTGTCCTGTTTGTGGCTTTTCCACATTTCCAACACACACAGAGCCCAGTGTGGCCACACTGGCCCTGCTCCAGAAGCTCTCTAGAACATTCATCCAGCCCAGAGACTGGTGGTAAACACCAAGCACAACAACTGTCTTTACCCACCCCTATTTCACTCTTTATACAGTATTAATACACTAAGCACACAACAACTTTACCCACTCCTAACTCTTAGAGCTACATAGCACCAATACACAAACTACTGTTTACTAACTCCTGACCCCTAACCTACGCTTACACAATAATTTTACACATCACACATACTACTGTCTTTTACCCTATCCTAACATAGTACTACTGGTAATATACACTCTTAGAAAAAGGGGTTCCAAAAAGGTTATTCGGCTGTCCCCATAGGATAATCATTTTCAGTTCCAGGTAGAACCCTTTTTGGTTCAAGGTAGAACTCTTTTGGGTTCCATGTAGATACCTCTGTGGAAAGGGTTTTACATGGAACTCAAACCAGTTCTACCTGGAACCAAAAAGGGTTCTTCAAAGAGTTTTCTTATGGGGACATCCGAATAACCCTTTTAGGTCCTAGATAGCACCTTTTTTTCCAAGAGTGTAGCACACAGACAACTCATGCAAACATAGTACTTAAATACTAATACAGAATACTACCGCTTGCCTGTATCCATTTCCTCAACCCCTAACTCACCCATACACAGCACCACCAAAAACAACAGCCTTTTGAGTAGAGACTTCATTATCCCCAAAGGGCCATTTGCGTTGACAAATTGCATTCTACAGAACAATGAAACACAAACAAGCCAACAGCTACTGTAACTGCCGTTGTAAAAATCAGACAAACTGGCTTCAGCAGACAAGAAAATGACTTTCCATGTATCATGTCCTTCGCAGTACTTCCACAAGATGACAAAACAGCATCTTGTTTTGGGAAAGGAGTTACTGCTTTCAATACATGTCAAACTTAAAATTGGAAAAGTTGGAGTAACAAGGTTTTCATCCGACAGCGACAGTATGCTAAGAATGTGATATAGGATATGTGTGTTACTCTTGCAAGACTGCTTGCAGGTGTGTGTGTGCATCTGTGCAAGAAGTGGGGGTATATAATCCTGCACAGCTAGACTCTTTGTTTGACTGACAGATCTTCATTTAGCTAACCCCACATACACACAGACCTCCACAGACTGCATTGAATAGAGCACCTCTTCAGGGAGTAAAAGGTGACATTGAGAGCAGACAGACAGAGCCAGGAGAGAGGGCTAACACATGCCAATTAACCGAGCCCCGTCTTATAATCACCATGGCTATGGTGCCAACCAGCAGCCACTCGAACATCTGTCCCAGTCTGACGGCTGACTGCTTGTCTCGGACAGTAAGCTCACACCTAGAGAGGGACACACGCAGGCGCAAATGCCAGATGGGCTGGTCCATTTGTAGCCAAGTGGGGCATTCTAACTCAGTTTTTTTTACACAGAATTAGCATTATCTGGCTAATAATGGGGGCCAAGGGGTGGGGGGGATCACCCTTGCGCACACACACACACAAAACGTATCCTTCTCAAAATACACACAGACACTGATCCACAAAAAAACCTGCAGTAACACACATGGTTGGGCATTTGAACTGATTCGGTTTCCCAAAAGGTTTTCTGGTGAGTGTTTTGCATTGATCTGTCCGGTCTTGTGGACCCTCCATTGGTGCTAGCTTGTAGACCAATCGCTATTTGAAGTTGGGAAAATAGCATACTCTTGTCAGGGTTCGCCAGAGGGCTAAATGCATTATGATCGTGAAATGCCTTTCATGTAAAACGTAACCCATAATATCCCATTGCCCATGAGACAGAAACATTTGCTTGAAAATAAAACAATCACTTTGTGCATTCTCAGTACTCTAGGCTACATTTACAGTGCGCAACTGTAAACAATGTAGTCTACTGTCAAAGCAGCATTAGCTCAATGCTTACAGTGCATTCGGTAAGTATTCAGACCCCTTGACCTTTTCCACATTAGATCTTTATTCTAAAATTGATTAAATAAAATAAATCTCAATCTACACACAATACACCATACTGACAAAGCGAAAACAGGTTTTTAGAAATTTAAACAGAAATATATTATTTACATAAGTATTCAGACCCTTTGCTATGAGACTTGAAATTGAGCTCAGGTTCATCCTGTTTCCATTGAACATCCTTGAGATGTTTCTTCAACTTGGAGTCCACCTGTGGTAAATTCAATTGATTGGACATGATTTGCAAAGGCACACACCTGTCTATATAAAGGTCCCATAGTTGACCGTGCATGTCAGAGCAAAAACCAAGCCATGGGGTCGAAGGAATTGTCCGTAACTGGCCGCCCGGCCAAACTGAGCAATCGGTGGAGAAGGGCCTTGGTCAGGGAGGTGACTAAGAACCCAATGGTCCCTCTGACAGAGCTCCAGAGTTCCTCTGTGGAGATAGGAGAACCTTCGAGAAGAACAACCATCTCTGCAGCACTCCACCAATCAGACCTTTATGGTAGAGTTGCCAGACGGAAGCCACTCCTCAGTAAAAGGCCCATGACAGCCCGCTTGGAGCTTGCCAAAAGGCACCTAAAGGACTCTGACCATGAGAAACAAGATTCTCTGGTCTTATGAAACCAAGATTGAACTCTTTGGCCTGAATGCCAAGCATCACGTCTGGAGGAAACCAGGCACCTACGGTGAAGCATGGTGTTGGCAGCATCATGTTGTGGGGATGTTTTTGTGGGGATGGCAGCGTCATGCTGTGGGGATGTGGAGATGTTTTTCAGTGGCAGGGACTGGGAGACTAGTCAGGATCGAGGGAAAGATGAACAGAGAAAAGTACAGAGAGATCCTTGATGAAAACCTGCTCCAGAGCGCTCGGGACCTCAGACTGGGGTGAAGGTCCACCTTCCAACAGGACAACGACCCTAAGCACACAGCCAAGACAAATTATGGAGTAGCATCAGGACAAGTCTCTGAATGTCGTTGAGTGGCCCAGCCAGAGCCCAGACTTGAACCAGATCGAACATCTCTGGAGAGACCTGAAAATAGCTGTGCAGCGACGCTCCCCATCCCACCTGACAGAGCTTGAGAGGACCAGCAGAGAACAAATGGGAGAAACTCCCCAAATACAGGTGTGCCAAGCTTGTAGCATCATACCCAAGAAGACTCGAGGCTGTAATCACTGCCTACGGTGCTTCAGCAAAGTACTGAGTAAAGGGTGTGAATACTTACGCCACCGTTCAAAAGTTTGGGGTCACTTAGAAATGTCCTTGTTTTTGAAAGAAAAGCAATTTGTTTTGTCCATTAAAAGAACATAAAATTGATCAGAAATATAGTGTAGACATTGTTAATGTTGTAAATGACTATTGTAGCAGGAAACTGCATATTTGTAATGGAATATCTACATAGGCAAACAGAGGACCATTATCAGCAACCATTAGTCCTGTGTTCCAATCGCACGTTGTGTTAGCTAATCTAAGTTTATTATTTTAAAAGGCTAATTGATCATTAGAAAACCCTTATGCAATTATGTTAGCACAGCTGAAAACTGTTGTCCTGATTAAAGAAGCAATGAAACTGGCCTTCTTTAGACTAGTTGAGTATCTGGAGCATCAGCATTTGTGGGTTCGATTACAGGCTCAAAATGGCCAGAAGCAAAGAACTTTCTTCTGAAACTTGTCAGTCTATTCTTGTTCTGAGTAATTCAGGCTATTCCATGCGAGAAATTGCCAAGAAACTGAAGATCTCGTACAACGCTGTGTACTACTCCCTTCACAGAACGGCGCAAACTGGCTCTAACCAGAATAGAAAGAGGAGTGGGATGCCCGGGTGCACAACTGAGAAAGAGGACAAGTACATTAGAGTGTCTCATTTGAGAAACAGACACCTCACAAGTCCTCAACTGGAAGCTTCATTAAATAGTACCCGCAAAACACCAGTCTCAACGTCAACAGTGAAGAGGCGACTCCGGGATGCTGGCCTTCTAGGCAGAGTTGCAAAGAAAAAGCCATATCTCAGACTGGCCAATAAAAAGAAAAGATTAAGACGGGCAAAAGAACACAGACACTGGACAGAGGAACTCTGCCTAAAAGGCCAGCATGCCCATCTTAATCTTTTAAGCTGTTTCATTGTTAAAATAGGTCAAAACACGTTTTTTTTTTTAAGTGTGAATACTCAAGTGTTCGAATATACGGATATCCGAACGGATGTTAGTATTCGATTAGCTAGCGAACCATGCCCATCCAACACATACAATACATGCTCTTCACATCACACTGAGTGCATGAATCTGTCTTTCATTCTCCCCATCACACACCTACACACGTCCTGCTCTGATAGTTTGTAACAGCTTGATCTATTATTCAACATATTGCCAACCCGTTGAAAAAAACAAACACATTTTTGTCTCACAAAACTTGAATATGACAGCATCTGTCCTTCAGTCTATAACCGTCCTTCAGTCTATAACTGTCACACTTTCATACAGACACACCCGTTATCTGTATCTTTCACACAGACCGAGAGGAAAACGTACCTTCCTGCTACACACAAACACGGGTGCACGCACGCACGCACGCACGCAAACACACACACAGTGGCTCCTTGTTGCATGATGCTGTAATTAGTAGCAAAGTTAATTAGACACAGAGCTCAGAGGAAGAACTATCCTGCTGGGCTGCACTCATCCACCACATCTCCAGGGGAGAGGATCACGCACACAGACACATCACACAAAAGAATACGCCGTTCGTATACACACACGGAAACACAAAAACGCCCACCCATGCACACACGTACATATATTCAAGAGCACATGTGTTCCTTCTCCCCCACTAATATTCTCTCTATCTCTCACACACACACACACAGTAGCATGTAAGTTCCTGTGTGAGGAACGTAAACATCTGACAGAGAGCATATTTTTCTACGTTCAGTGGCATTCTCTAACTGATAGTTCCTATTCAGATGTGGCACTTCAATCAGACAGACACAGACACACATCCTTGAGACGATATCCCAACAACAACACCCCACCCTCCCACGTTTTTTCTCCTCTCAAGTGTTTCTCAACCCGTACAGCTGTCTTTCTTCAGAACATGGTGAGCGAGACCGTGACGACCGGCTCTTCAAACTACATCCCCCTCATAAAGCACACAGCACCCTTTCTTCAAATGTGTTTGCTAGCCTCCGGTTTACCTTGCTGAAGCCGGCTCTGGTCTGTTCCATGCCTATAATTCAGAAGCGCTGCTTTGGGACTCGGTGAGGAGGGTAGACACAACTGACTCTTCAGTTCTTTTCATCTCTCTCACTTTCTCTTTACTTTTACAAGCCCCCTGACAGACACTGGAATAGGCAGGGGTGATGAGTCAGGAGAGCGTGCCCAAACAGATCTGGCTTAGGTTAGCACACATACACATACAAATGCATGCTCTCACACACACACAAATACACACATGCATGTGTGTAAATACGCATGTGAACATACACTTGCAAACACACACGGCCGTTCATTGCTAGCACAGTGAAAACAAAAAGCCTTATTAAAGCTGCAGGTAGAGTGAGAAAAAAACCTTATGCAATACGCTGACCGGCTGCTACAGAGACAAGGTTGTTTTTCTGATAAATCTCTCTCATTCTCTCTCACACACACACACACTTTCTCATTCTCTAATCAGAGGGTCATGGTGATAGGAGCAGAGACTCAAATGGATTCCGGTGAGGAATGGTAAGACGCAACGGAGGCTCAGGAAGGGGTTATTTGACAGTTTTTTTTTTTACAAGTATCCTAGCAGGAGTAAAATAAAAACCTGAAACTAAATCCCCTACATACTGTTCTTGACGAGATGAAAAACATGTCAGGAGAGGTTCTCTTCTGCACTGTTCAACCAATCCAGTAAATGTGGAGGAGTTAAGATGGGAGTGTCGCCTTGTTGTCCATAATTATTTTCTTTTTTAATTTAACTAGGCAAGCCAGTTAAGAACAAATTCTTATTTACAATGATGGCCTACCGGGGAACATTGGGTCAGGAGATGTTTGGCTGAGGAGGAGAGAGAATGAAGGATGGGCTTAGCATATAGGGAAGGATGGATAGAAGAGAAAGAGGGAGACTCTGGGGGAAATGGTATCCGACAATTAAACTGTAGACTTGAAGAATGTGCTAGTATTTGTACTATGCTGCTGACTACATTCCCAATTAAATATTAAATCCATTAATATGAATACAAAGTTCTTTTAGCTTTTAGTTGTACTCCTATCATACTCCTCCTTTGTTCCTCTGGTGACGTAGAGGTTAACCCAGGCCCTGCAGCCCCCAGCACCACTCCCATTCCCCAGGCACTCTCATTTGTTGACTTCTGAAACCGTAAAATAATTTGTTTCATTGCATGTTAACATTAGAAGCCTCCTCCCTAAGTTTGTATTATTCACTGCTTTAGCACACTCCGCCAACCCGGATGTCCTAGCCATCTCTGAATCCTGGCTTAGGAAGGCCACCAAAAATCCTGAAATGTCCATCCCTAACTATAACATTTTCCGACAAGATAGAACTGCCAAAGGGTGCGGAGTTGCAGTCTACTGCAGAGATAACCTGCAGAGTTCTCGCATACTATCCAGGTCTGTGCCCAAACAATTCGAGCCTCTACTTTTAAAAATCTACCTTTCCAGAATGAAGTCTCTCACCGTTGCCGTTTGTTATAGACCCCCCTCGGCCCCCAGTTGTTCCCTGGACACCATATGTGAATTAAATCGCCCCCCATCCACAGTTGAGGTTGGAAGTTTACATACACTTAGATTGGAGTCATTAAAACTTGTTTTTCACCACTCCACAAATTTCTTGTTAACCAACTATAGTTTTGGCAAGTCGGTTAGAACATCTACTTTGTGCATGACACAAGTAATTTTTCCAACAATTGTTTACAGACAGATTTGACTGTGCCATTAAACAGCTTGGAAAATTCCAGAAAATTATGTGATTGTTTAGAAGCTTCTGATAGGCTAATTTACATTATTTGAGTCAATTGAAGGTGTAGCTGTGCATGTATTTCAAGGCCTATCTTCACACTCAGTGCCTCTTTGCTTGACATCATGGGAAAATCTAAATAAAAATCTAAGACCTCAGAAAAAAATTGTAGACCTCCACAAGTCTGGTTCATCCTTGGGAGCAATTTCCAAATGCCTGAAGGTACCACGTTCATCTGTACAAACAATAGTACGCAAGTATAAACACCATGGGACCACGCAGCCCTCATAAGGAGACGTGTTCTGTCTCCTAGAGATTAACGTACTTTGGTTAGAAAAGTGCAAATCAATTCCAGAGTAAAGGACCTTGTGAAGATGCTGGAGGAAACGGGTACAAAAGTATCTATATCCACAGTAAAATGAGTCCTATATCGACATAACATGAAAGGCCGCTCAGCAAGGAAGAAGCCACTGCTCCAAAACCGCCATAAAAAAGCCTGACTACGGTGGGGACAAAGATCGTACTTTTTGGAGAAATGTCCTCTGGTCTGATGAAACAAAAATAGAACTGTTTGGCCATAATGACCATCATTATGTTTGGAGGAAAAAGAGGGAGGCCTGCAAGCCAAAGAACACCATCCCAACCGTGAAGCACGGGGTGGCAGCATCATGTTGTGGGGGTGCTTTGCTGCAGGAGGGACTGGTGCACTTCACAAAATAGATGGCATCATGAGGAAGGAAAATAATGTGGATATATTGAAGCAACATCTCAAGACATCAGTTAGGAAGTTAAAGCTTGGTCGCAAATGGGTCTTCCAAATGGACAATGACCCCAAGCATACTTCCAAAGTTGTGGAAAAATGGCTTAAGGGCAACAAAGTCAAGGTATTGGAGTGGCCATCACAAAGCCGTGACCGTAATTCTATAGAAAATGTGTGGGCAAAACCGAAAAAGCCTGTGCGAGCAAGGAGGCCTACAAACCTGACTCAGTTCCACCAGCTCTGTCAGGAGGAAAGGGCCAAAATTCCCCCAACTTATTGTGGGGAGCTTGTGGAAGGCTACCCGAAACGTTTGACCCAAGTTAACCATTTTAAAGGCAATGCTACCAAATACTAATTGAGTGTATGTAAACTGGGAATGTGATGAAAGAAATCAAAGCTGAAATAAATCATTCTCTCTATTATTATTCTGACATTTCACATTCTCAAAATAAAGTGGTGATCCTAACATACCTAAAACAGGGAACTTTTATTTGGATTAAATGTCAGGAATTGTGAAAAACTGAGATTAAATGTCTTTGGCTAAGGTGTATGTAAACTTCCGACATGCTTAACACCCCGGCCGTCCTACAATCTAAGCTAGATGCCCTCAATCTCACACAAATCAAGAAGGAACCTACCAAGTACAACGCTAAATCCGTAACCATGGGCACCCTCTTAGATATCATCTTGACCAACCTGCCCTCTAAATACACCTCTGCTGTTTTCAGGATCTCAACGATCACTGCCTGCGTGCGTACTGGGTCCGTGGTCAAACGACCAACCCTCATCACTGTCAAAGACTCCCTAAAACACATCAGCGAGCAGGCCTTTCTAATCGACCTGGGCCGGGTATCCTGAAAAGATATTGACCTCATCCCATCAGTAGAGGATGCCTGGTTGCTCTTCAAAAGTGCTTTCCTCTCCATCTTAAATAAGCATGCCCCATTCAAAAAATGTAGAACTAAGAACAGATACAGTGAGGGAAAGAAGTATTTGATCCCCTGCTGATTTTGTACGTTTACCCACTGACAAAGAAATTATCAGTCTTTAATTTTAATGGTAGGTTTATTTGAACATTGAGAGACAGAATAACATTAAAAAAAATCCAGAAAATTGCATGTGAAAAATGTTATAAATTGATTTGCATTTTAATGAGGGAAATAAGTATTTGACCCCCTCTCAATCAGAAAGATTTCTGGCTCCCAGGTGTCTTTTATACAGGTAAAGAGCTGAGATTAGGAGCACACTCTTAAAGGGAGTGCTCCTAATCTCAGTTTGTTACCTATATAAAAGACACCTGTCCACAAAAGCAATCAATCAATCAGATTCCAAACTCTCCACCATGGCCAAGACCAAAGAGCTCTCCAAGGATGTCAGGGACAAGATTGTAGACCTACACAAGGCTGGAATGGGCTACAAGACCATCGCCAAGCAGCTTGGTGAGAAGGTGACAACAGTTGGTGCGATTATTCGCAAGTGGAAGAAACACAAAATAACTGTCAAAATCTCCCTCGGCCTGGGGCTCCATGCAAGATCTCACCTCGTGGAGTTGCAATGATCATGAGAACGGTGAGGAATCAGCCCAGAACTACACGGGAGGATCTTGTCAATGATCTCAAGGCAGCTGGGACCATAGTCACCAAGAAAACAAGTGGTAGCACACTACGCCATGAAAGACTGAAATCCTGCAGCGCACGCAATGTCCCCCTGCTCAAAAAAGCACATATACATGCCCGTCTGAAGTTTGCCAATGAACATCTGAATGATTCAGAGGACAACTGGGTGACAGTGTTGTGGTCAGATGAGACCAAAATGGACCTCTTTGGCATCAACTCGCCGTGTTTGGAGGGGGAGAAATGCTGCTTATGACCCCAACATTATGCTTTGGAGGTGTTTTTCTGCTAAGGGGACAGGACAACTTCACCGCATCAAAGGGACGATGGACGGGGCCATGTACCGTCAAATCTTGGGTGAGAACCTCCTTCCCTCAGCCAGGGCATTGAAAATGGGTCGTGGATGGGTATTCCAGCATGACAATGACCCAAAACACACGGCCAAGGCAACAAAGGAGTGGCTCAAGAAGAAGCACATTAAGGTCCTGGAGTGGCCTAGCCAGTCTCCAGACCTTAATCCCATATAAAATCTGTGGAGGGAGCTGAAGGTTCGAGTTGCCAAACATCAGCCTCGAAACCTTAATGACTTGGAGAAGATCTGCAAAGAGGAGTGTAACAAAATCCCTCCTGAGATGTGTGCAAACCTGGTGGCCAACTACAAGAAATGTCTGACCTCTGTGATTGGCAACAAGGGTTTTGCCACCAAGTACTAAGTCATGCTTTGCAGAGGGGTCAAATACTTATTTCCCTCATTAAAATGCAAATCAATTTATAACATTTTTCACATGCGTTTTTCTGGATTTCTTTGTTGTTATTCTGTCTCTCAATGTTCAAATAAACCTACCATTAAAATTATAGACTGATCATTTCTTTGTCAGTGGGGAAACGTACAAAATCAGCAGGGGATCAAATACTTTTTCCCCTCACTGTATAGCCCTTGGTTCACCCCAGACTTGACCAACACTAAAACATCCTGTGGCATTCTGCATTAGCGTCGAATAGCCCCCACGATATGCAACTTTTCAGGGTAGTCAGGAACCAATATACTCAGTCAGTTAGGAAGGCTAGCTTTATCAAACAGAAATTTGCTTCCTTTAGCACTAATTCCAAAAAGTTTTGGGACACTAAAGTCCATGGAGAATAAGAGCACCTCCTCCCAGCTGCCCACTGCACTGAGGCTAGGAAACACTGTCACCACCGATAAATATATGATAATCGATCATTTCAATAAGCAATTTTCCACGGCTGGCCATGCTTTCCACCTGGCTACCCCTTCCCCCGGCCAACATCTCAGCACACACACCTGAGCGACTTGCCCAATGGTCGGTGATCTGTTTATTAACTTGCACCCCCTCCCCCCTCCGCTTCTCCTTCATCAAAATCCAGACAGCTGATGTTCTGAAAGAACTGCAAAATCTGGATCCCTACAAATCAGCTGGGCTAGACAATTTTGACCCTGTCTTTCTAAAAATATCCACAATTATTCAACCTCTCTTTCGTATCGTCTGAGATCCCCAAAGATTGTAAAGCTGCCACGGTCATCCCCCTCTTCAAAGGGAGAGACACTCTAGACCCAAACTGTTATAGACCTATATCCATCCTGCCCTGCCTTTCTAAAATCTTCAAAAGCCAAGTTAATAAACAGATCACCGATCATTTCGAATCCCACCGTACCTTCTCCACTATGCAATCTGGTTTCCGAGCTGGTCATGGGTGCACCTCAGCCACACTCAAGGTACTAAACGATATCATAACCGCCATCAATAAAAGACAGTACTGTGCAGCAGTCTTCATCGACCTGGCCAAGGCTTTCGACTCTGTCAATAACCCGCATTCTTATCGGCAGACTCAATAGCCTTGCTTCTCAAATGACTGCCTCGCCTGGTTCACCAACTACTTCTCAGATAGAGTTCAGTGTGTCAAATTGGAGGGCCTGTTGTCCGGACCTCTGGCAGTCTCTATGGGGGTGCTAGAGGGTTCAATTCTCGGGCTGCCACTTTTCTCTGTATATATCAATGATGTCGCTCTTGCTGCTGGTGATTCTCTGATCCAACTATACGCAGACGACACCATTCTGTATACATCTGGCCCTTCTTTGGACACTGTACTAACAAACCTCCAAATGAGCTTCAACGCCATACAACACTCCTTCCATGGCCTCCAACTGCTTTTAAAACGCTAGTAAAACTAAGTGCATGCTCTTCAACTGATTGCTGCCCGCACCCTCCCGCCCAACTAGCATCACTATTCTGGATGGTTCTGACTTAGAATATGTGGACAACTACAAATACCTAGGTGTCTGGTTGGACTGTAAACTCTCCTTCCAGACTCACATTAAGCATCTCCAATCCAAAATTAAATCTAGAATCGGCTTCCTATTTCGCAACAAAGCCTCCTTCACTCATGCCGCCAAACATGCCCTTCTAAAAAAGCCTATCCTACCGATCCTTGACTTCAGTGATATCATTTACAAAATAGCCCCCAACACTCTACTCAGCAAACTGGATGTAGTCCATCACAGTGCCATCCGTTTTATCGCCAAAGCCCCATATTCTACCCACCACTGTGACCCGTATGCTCTCGTTGGCTGGCCCTCACTACATATTCGTCGCCAAACCCACTGGCTCCAGGTCATCTATAAGTCTTTGCTAGGTAAAGCCCCGCCTTATCTCAGCTCACTGGTCACCATAGCAACACCCACCCGTAGCACACGCTCCAGCAGGTAAATTGCACTGGTCATTCCCAAAGCCAACACTTCCTTTGGCCGCCTTTCCTTCCAATTCTCTGCTGCCAATGACTGGAACGAATTGCAAAAATCTCTGAAGCTGGAGTCTTATATCTCCCTCTCTAACTTTAAGCATCAGCTGTCTGAGCAGCTTACCGATCACTGTACCTGTACACAGCCAATCTGTAAATACAACACCCGACTACCTCATCCCCATATAATTACTCACTCTCTTGCTCTTTTGCACCCCAGTATCTTTACTTGCACATCATCATCTGCACATCTATCACTCCAGTATTAATGCTAAATTGTAATTTTTTTCACATCTAGGGCCTATTTATTACCTCCCTACTCTTCTACGTTTGCACACACTGTACATAGATATTTCTATTGTGTTATTGACTGTACGTTTGTTTATGTGTAACTCTGTGTTGTTGTTTTTGTCGCACTTCTTTGCTTTATCTTGGCCAGGTCGCAGTTGTAAATGAGAACTTGTTCTCAACTGGCCTACCTGGTTAAATAAAAGGGGAAATAAAATAAATAAAAAGTAATGAATAACATATCTCATCCAAACATCACATTAACCCTTCCTGCATAAAGAGATACAAATATATACAGGGTGGGTGCATCCCAAAGCTTCCTCACCTTGAGCTGCACAAATATGAGAACAAAGGCTATATGGAAGCAATGTGAAGGAAACCTAGCACAAGTCTAGTGTGTCACCTGTGCAGTTTGTTAAAAAAGCAAAGAAGACAAAAAAACAAAGAGGGAAAGCAACTTTTGACTATTTAGATGTACGTCTTCAACAGCACTCTGGCTCCAACAGAGGGAAATTCATTACATTCCTCCGTCGCTGTCCATCACTCTTTCCCTCCCAGCAAGGGCAGCCCGTTTTTATTTGTGAAAAATTACCACACCATGTCATTCTCTTCAACTCCACTCTCAATTTCCTGTCTCGGCTGACGTTTGCAGAAGGCACTGATCGTCGAGAATGAGGGCATGATTTATTTTATGTCCAATGTCTGGTTGGGGGTTGGGTGGCTCTCTAAAGCTCTTGGAAAAAAGTACAAAGAGAAGAGAAGCTTGAAGTTCCTCCAACTCCTGCCTTCTACCTGACGTATGAGAGATTAGTGGTTAATTAGGTTTGAAAAGTTGACAGGCATGCACGAAACCGTCCCTGACTGATGAGAGATGAGTCTTGCAGGGGGCAGAACACCCAAAACCAATATAAATACAATTATTATCTATCCTGTTGCCTAGTCACTTTATTCCTAGTTATATGTACATTTATAAACTGGATGGTTCGAGTCCTGAATGCTGATTGGCTGACAGCCGTGGTATATCTTTTTTTGTCATACCCGTATACCACGGGTATGACAAAAGATATCTTGTTACTGCTCTAATTACGTTGGTAACCAGTTTATAATAGCAATAAGGCACCTCAGGGGTTTGTGGTATATGGCCAATATACCACAGCTAAGGGCTGTAACCAGGCACTCCGCGTTGATTTGAGCATAAGAACAGCCCTTATCCGTTGTATATTGGCCATATTGCTTACATCTACCTTAATTACCTACTGTAGTACCCCTGCACATCGACTCGGTACTGGTACCCCATGTATATAGCCAGGTTATCATTACTCATTGTGTAGTTTTTACTTTTCTATTATATATATTTCTCTATTTTCCCTCTCCCTGCATTGTTGGGAAGGGCCCATAAGTAAGCATTTCACTCCTAGTCTACACCTGTTGTTTACAAAGCATTTTTTTAAACCTTTTGTTTAACTAGGTAAGTCAGTTAAGAACAAATTGTTATTTACAATGAAAGCCTAGGAACAGTGGGTTAACTGCCTTGCTCAGGGGCAGAACGACAGATTTTTACTTTGTCAGCTCGGGGATTCGATCTATCAACCTTTCGGTTACTGGCCCAACGCTCTAACCACTAGGCTACCTGCCACACCATGAATAGCAATAATAGAAATAGTATGTCCCGGTCAGTGGGAAAACCAACCCCAGGCCCTTTCTTCCCCTTCCAGTCAGATCTGAAAGTATTTGATAGATGTAAGCACAATAGAAAGCTAGGTTGACCCTTAACTGTTGCTTATACCTTCAATTCTTGCAGATCTGCAAAGGGACAGGGGCTAGGGAAAGGGGCTAGGTGTTTATTTTGGACTATGCCAATTTGACTTGGAAGGACACAACCTAGCAGTCTAAGGCTAGCCCTCAACAACTAAAACCGATGAAAGTTAGATAGGACTTATAAACCTCATTAATTTTCCACCCAGCCTTATCAGATGATTTAGGGACCAGAAAACAGAACATAAAGAAGAAAGCCATTTTTCTTTTAGCCGACTCTGATTTAGCTACAGTCTGAGAGCTGCTGCTGCTAAGCAAAAAGAAGGTCATCACAGAGACTTGCATGTAGCATTTTTCAAATATCACGCCGTAGCCAGAGCCAGACCATAATAAACACAGTCTCCGACGACAACCACAAAACACCCATAGTCTCACTGGAGCTAAAACACCATACCACAGTCCATTTCATTCAAGCGGTCAGGGTGTCTTTCCTTTATACATTCATCAAAAAGCACGTTCTGCTCTTGAAAGGCCTGTAAATTGCTTACCATAACACCAAATGGCGTGTGAAATTGACATCAAAGGAAATAGAGACTTGAAGTTTCACCTGGATCTGTTGTTTACCAGGGTTGCTTGTGTTAAAAGAGGGCTTGGGCAATATGGCAAACGTGCCTGTATCTATACACTGCCATACTTCAATCAAAGCTTTGAATTGGAAGTTCAAAGTTGAATTTCAAGATTGAACCATACTTATTTAAATTTATTTTAGGGGGTAGGTCAGCTTTAATATTGCAGATAGATTGTAGCTTCCATCAATGTAATTGTCTGCATCACTTCCAATCCCCCATATATATTTTTGCAAATATACACTATCGTTCAAAGGTTTGGGGTCACTTAGAAATGTCCTTGTTTTTGAAAGAAAAGCAAAAAAAAATTGTCCATTAAAATAACATCAAATTCATCATAAATACAGTGTAGACATTGTTAATGTTGTAAATGACTATTGTAGCTGGAAACGGCAGATTTTTTATGGAATATCTACATAGGCATACAGAGGACCAGTATCAGCAACCATCACTCCTGTGTTCCAATTGCACATTGTGTTAGCTAATCCAAGTTTATCATTTTAAAAGGCTAATTGATCATTAGAAAACCCTTATGCAATTATGTTAGCACAGCTGAAAACTGTTAGAGGCAATAAACTGGCCTTCTTTAGACTAGTTGAGTATCTGGAGCGTCAGCATTTGTGGGTTCGATTACAGGCTCAAAATGGCCAGAAACAAAGAACTTTCTTCTGAAACTTGTCAATCTATTCTTGTTCTGAGTAATTAAGGCTATTCCATGTGAGAAATTGCCAAGAAACTGAAGATCTCGTACAACGCTGTGTACTACTCCCTTCACAGAGCAGCGCAAACTGGCTCTAACCAGAATAGAAAGAGGAGTGGGAGGCCCCGGTGCACAACTACATTAGTTTGAGAAACAGACGCCTCACAAGTCCTCAACTGGCAGCTTCATTAAATAGTACCCGCAAAACACCAGTCTCAACGTCAACAGTGAAGAGGCGACTCCGGGATGCTGGCCTTCTAGGCAGAGTTGCAAAGAAAAAGCCAAATCTCAGACTGGCCAATAAAAAGAAAAGATTTAGATGGGCAAAAGAATACAGACACAGGACAGAGGAACTCCTGAGGAAAGGAACTGCCTGAGGAAAGGAAGACCCAGAGTTACCTCTGCTGCAGAGGATGAGTTCATTAAAGTTACCAGCCTCAGAAATTGCAGCCCAAATAAATGCTTCACAGAGTTCAAGTAACAGACACATCTCAACATCAACTGTTCAGAGGAGACTGCGTGAATCAAGCCTTCATGGTCAAATTACTGGGGGAATAAACACTCCTAAAGGACACCAAGAAGAAGAAGACTTGCTTGGGCCAAGAAACACAAGCAATGGACATTAGACAGGGGGAAATCTGTCCTTAGGTCTGATGAGTCCAAATTTGAGATTTTTTGTTCCAACTGCCGTGTCTTTGTGAGACGCAGAGTAGGTGAACGGATGATCTCCTCATGTGTGGTTCCTACTGTGAAGCGTGGAGGAGGTGTGATGGTGCTTTGCTGGTGACACCATCTATGATTTATTTAGAGTTCAAGCCACACTTAACCAGCATGGCTACCACAGCATTCTGCAGTGATACGCCATCTCATCTGGTTTGCGCTTAGTGGGACTATCAACAGGACAATGACCCAACACCTCCAGGCTATGTAAAGGGATGAGTTGGACCGCAGAGTGAAGGAAAAACAGCCAACAAGTGCTCAGCATATGTGGGAAAACTGTTGTAAAAGCATTCCAGGTGAAGCTGGTTGAGAGAATGCAAAGAGTGTGCAAAGCTGTCAAGGCAAAGGGTGGCTACTTTGAAGAATCTACATAAAATATATTTTGATTTGTTTAACACTTTTTTGGTTACAACATGATTCCATGTGTCATTTCATAGTTTTGATGTCTTCACAAGAAAATTACTTGAATGAGTAGGTCTGTCCAAACATTTGACTGGTACTGTACATACATATACTGTATATACATACATATACACACACACCCAAAAAATATATATATTTTCCTTTATTATTACCACCACTGCCATAACTGGAGTAAACTAGTGAACAACAACGCTTAGGCTTCTACTTCCAGCTTATTATTACGATATGCATTTTATGGACACAGTCTATTTTACAATAGTTCTATTTTGTTCGTTTTTACGCCTGCCCTTCCTCTACCCTCAACCAGTTTGATTTCTATTTGCTCTATCTTTCAAACTGTCCTCTTTCACAAAAGTTCTGAACCCTTATACATTTTACAGGCACAATATGTTTTACATGAGTTATCTTGTTGTTATTAGTTGTTGTTAGTCCCACCCTTCAGCTCCATTCAACCCCTCCCATCTATCTCTTAACACCATCCATATTGGATTTATATTTGCTGTGCTGTTCCACAAAAGTTCTGAACCTTTCTATTCTTATTGTTTGTACAGATTGTAAATTGAAAATAAACATTTTATCTAAAAGTATTATTATATTATTGACTATGACAGATCACCCAGTAGTACTCTCTGCAGAGTTAGCTCCAGGTAAATATTGCAATTCTTCAGCAATTCCTGGACCTGCGACCAAAAACAAGCTACATATGATTGTCTCTTCGCAGAGAAATCTGCAGAGCTGGGGAGGTTGTATCCCCCATATAAATAACATTATATTGGTTGCAAGAATTCAACATTTTGAGTCCGGCGCCATTTTGCGTATCAGTTCATAAACCATCTGCCATGGGAAGAGATTGTTGACGTACTGATTCCAACTATTTTGCAATCTATATGGCACGGCTGTCAATTTTTTTATCCTTAAATGAAACTGGTATACTTTTTTATTTATCACAATTTTCTTTAACCAAATATGGTCTATAATGCAGGGCCGACAGACAAGTTCCTTAATTTTCCCCTTCTACTTGCCTCTTCCATTTTTGTGGTAATGCTGCAATTAGTTGGTTGTAGTTTTGGGTAGAGCAGACATTTCCATATGTTTTTGTTAGCTTCACGTGTGACATAACTCCACCATACAAATTAAAGGTCAAACTTCTGTAACTGAATATTTGGAACAGTGCTTACTTGCATATTTATTTTCAAGCAGGTTTTATACATATACAGGGGTAATGTATAAAACTGACAGTTCACTTCTTATAAATTCAATCCTGTATTGCTTATTCTCACTCCCTTCTGAAGAAAAGGAGAATGGGCATTAGTGCCGATTCTTAGCAAATCAACATTTGACAATAGAACTAACATTTCACAAACCCTCCGACTATTTCTACCACTTGTTCAAAAACTGGGTTGCTAGCTTACTGGTCTGCACTCATACATTAGAGCAGGGATCATCAACCAGATTCAGCCGCTTTTTCCTTGAGCGGATGGTCGGGGGGCCCGGAACAGGGAGGGTCGGCAGGTAGCCTAGCGGTTAAGAGCGTTGGGCCAGCAATTGAAAGGTCACTGGTTTGAATCCCCGAGCCGACTAGGTTGATGTGCCTTTGAGCAAGGCACTTAACCCTCATTGCTCTGGATAAGAGCGTCTACTGAAATATTTAGACTGCAAATTGACTGCACAAAGCCAAACCAGATAATGTTTGACTAAAACATAATAATTTCAAACCTTGCTTACATTTGTATGCGATCACGTGTCTCTATTATTCTTGGAAACAGATTTCTTAAATTAAAACACCAGGAAATCAGCTCCAAGTTTTTACAGCCTGTTATCTTTCTGTCTCTCTCACACACACACACACACACACACACACACACACACACACACACACACACACACACACACACACACACACACACACACACACACACACACACACACACACTCCTAATCCCTCTGCCTCCCTATATGATGGGTTGGTATCTCCACTCCGTCTCTCCTAACCGACAGACATACAGACAGAGAGAGAGGCGTTCCAGATAACAGGCAGGCCGCCAGCCAATCAGCAGCGAGCACAGCCATTCCATTCCCACCCAAAGGGAAGGGGTGCTGCAAGGGTTAATGCAGTTCATTTGGAGGCTACCACACAGCCAATAGCCCAACTATATTTGTACTGTAAGTATGAGTTATTAACTAAGACTGTATTTCTCTGATATTTCACAAAGACATTCTCATTCAATCTTCTGGATTCATTGCATACAAATGTGGTCCTTCCACTGAAGCTAAATGCTACAGGCTAAAACATCAGGATTGAATAGGTGATTTACTGATAAGAGAACCAGGAAACGATCTATGCCCTATGCTGCATTAACAGCATTACCTAAATGCTTAACACGGCAGCAGTGGAAAACTGATAGCCATAACGTTAGGACGACATAGCAAGCAGGTTATCTAATCCATTCTGCAGGGGAGGGATTCATGCAGTATAGATTCTTAGATTCCATTCCAAAGAGGGTTTCTCAATAGATCAGTGGGCTTATTGGATCTATGGATTCTCTCTAGTTCATTCGTCTCTAGGGCACGGTGGAGCTAGTGAATGAATATAGATTCACTGTGCTGACAGAGGGAGTCTGGCTCTTTCTCTCAGCATACACCCTATTAGGAGCAGTGATGGAGTGGGATGAGTGTGTGTGTGTTTGGTTTTCCTATCCTTGTGGGGACCAGAAGTCCGGTCCCCAGAAGGAAAAATGCTATTTTAGGCTTAGAATTAGAGGAAAATAGGATTTTTAATAGGAATCAATTGTTTGGTCCCCACAAGGATAGCAAAACTAATGTGTGCGCATAGGTGTCTGCACATTTATATGTGTGTGTGTGTGTGTGCATGAGTGTGTGTTCCGCTACATGTTTATTTTCCTGCTAAGGGTGTGTGTGTGTGTGTGTGTGTGTGTGTGTGTGTGTGTGTGTGTGTGTGTGTGTGTGTGTGTGTTCTCGTTTTTGAGATTGTATTAGGACCTCAACTTATAAAAACACCTTCCATATTAGGACCTTTGGACAATTTAGGTCCAAAACCATGGTCCTCACTAGGAAAACCACTGGAATAGCCTGCAAATAGCATGCTAATATGCCTGGTTTGAAAATCACATAAAACTGTCAGGGTCCTAAGAAGGAGGTATTTTTGTAAGCCACCTAGTGGTAACATACAGAACTGCAACATATCAAATCAAATCAAATCAAATGTTCTTGTCTCACACACACACACACACAGTCTTGTATTTGTAACCAATTTAGGACACAGTGCAGCAATATCTAACATACCGTATATAAATACACATGGTTAGCAGATGTTATTGTGGCGAACGCTTGTGCATCTAGATCCGACAGTGCAGCAGTATCTAACAGGTAAAACTAACAATTCCACAACAATAGCTAATACACACAATGTAGTAAAGGAATGGGATAAGAACATATACATATAAATATATGGATGAGAAGTATCAGATAGTGTAGAATTGATAATATAGGACTTCAGGAACGTTCCTAAGGTTCTCCCGGTCTGTGCAAGCCTAACCGTGACCGTGTGGCATTAACCCGGAAGTGCCTTATACTGGGGTCATAGGGGCTGTTTCGAAAGGGTTAAAAAGGTCACATCTTTCCAAAACCTCATATGTGTGATTAGGCAACCTTCATGAACTGTAAATTTGTCATTTCTCCCAACAGATGTCAAAGAAAAAACTCACACACACACAGACACAGCTAGGACGGAGTGACACAGTGCGGGGCTTAAAGACACAAAGAGCCTGCAATGGCATCACCATAATCTCTAGGCTGTGCCGAGTTCAATGAGACGCCCCACTTGACCGTAGCTCGCTCGGTCTGACCGCCGGGACCGTGCAAAAAAGTAGGCCCAAAATGAAGCCTGGCCTAAATTTCAGGTGCTTTTGGGTGACCTCGGCAGAACCGTTAGGGTTAGAAGAACAATTCAACTTCAGGAACGTTCCTAAGGTTCTCCCGATCTGTGCAAGCCTAACCGTGACCGTGTGGCATTAACCCTTAACAGTGAAAACAGGGTGTTTACATCAAACAGTTTGCAATGACTTCTCTCCCCATAAGAATACATTGCCTGCTGCCCTAAATTCAACCTGATGCCTATGTGGGTTATGATTGCCATATCAAGCTGTCTTAAATGACATTCCATCAGGCCATCATGAGGATTACCTGTGTTGAGTTTAAGCTTCCTGGAGCAAGCGGAAGTGGTTAAACTACCCTAAAAGTGGTTTTGTTATACCCAGCCTGCAGTTAGGGAAAAACACTGAATTCAACCCTCTGTAAATCAGTCAGTTCTTAACGTAAAGACTTGAAACTCGGGATTCTGTAAAAGCCTACCCCAATGAGGATATGTGTTTACTTTCAACTTCCTGTGACAACCGGAAGTGCCTTATACTGGGGTCATAGGGGCTGTTTCGAAGGGTTAAAAAGGTCACATCTTTCCAAAACCTCATATGTGTGATTAGGCAACCCTCATGAACCGGTACATATTAGAAAACCAGGTTTTCTCAGTTATTTTTTGCCCTTTTTGGATCGCTTACAAATTCTAAATAAGGGTATTCGTACATTTCTAGTCTTTCAATCTATTCACAGCTTAAACATGTCTATGGCGATGAGGGGAGATGTGAGTCTCGAGCTAATCGGGCCATGGATATAAGAAAGCTTGCCCGTGGACACTTTTAACTTAACTGGGTGGCAACGACGTGGCACTCCCGACATCATACTTGAGTATTGAGCCAATTATTTATTTTTACTATTTTCTACATTGTAGAATAATTTTTGAAGACATCAAAACTATGAAATAACACATATGGAATCACGTACTAACCAAAAAAGTGTTAAACACATATTTGAGATTCTTCTAAGTAAACACCCGTTGCCTTGATGACAGATTTGCACACTTTTGGCACTCTCTCCGCCAGCTTCATAAGGTAGTCACCTGGAATGCATTTCAATTAACAGGTGTGCCTTGTTAATGCGTTTGAGCCAATCAGTTGTGTTGTGACAAGGTAGAGGGACTATACAGAAGAAATCCCTATTTGGTAAAAGACCAAGTCCATATTATGGCAAGAACAGCTAAAGTAAGCAAACAGAGACAACAGTCCATCATTACTTTAAGACGTGAATGTCAGTCAATGCGGAAAATTTCAATAACTTTTAAAGTTTCTTCAAGTGCAGTCGCAAAAACCATAAATCGCTATGATGAAACTGGCTCTCATGAGGACCGCCACAGGAAATGAAGACCCAGAGTTACCTCTGCCGCAGAGCATACGTTCATTAGAGTTAACTGCTCCTCAGATTGCAGCCCAAATAAATGCTTCACAGAGTTCAAGTAACAGACACATCTCAACATCAACTGTTCAGAGGAGACTGCGTGAATCAGGCCTTCATGGTCGAATTGCTGCAAAGAAACCACTACTAAAGGACACCAATAATAATAAGAGACTTGCTTGGGACAAGAAACACGAGCAATGGACATTAGACCGGTGGAATGGTCTGATGAGTCCAAATTAGAAATTTTTGGTTCCAACTGTGTCTTTGTGAGACGCAGAGTAGGTGAACGGATGATCTCCATATGTGTGGTTCCCACCGTGAAGCATGGAGGAGGAGGTGTGGTGGTGCTTTGCTGGTGACACTGTCAATGATTTATTTATAATTCAAGGCACACTTAACCAGCATGGCTACCACAGCATTCTGCAGCAATACACCATCCCATCTTGTTTGCGCTTAGTGGGACTATCATTTGTTTTTCAACAGGACAATGACCCATAACACACCTCCAGGCTGTGTAAAGGCTATTTGACCAAGAAGGAGAATGATGGAGTGCTGCATCAGATGACCTGGCTTCCACAATCACCCAACCTCAAACCAAGTGAGATGGTTTGGGATGAGTTGGACCGCAGAGTGAAGGAAAAGCAACCAACAAATGCTCAGCATATGTGGGAACTCCTTCAAGACTGTTGGAAAAGCATTCCAGGTGAAGCTGAGTGAGAGAATGCCAAGAGTGTGCAAAGCTGTCATCAAGGCAAAGGGTGGCTACTTTGAAGAATCTCAAATATAAAACATATTTTGATTTGTTTAACACTTTTTTGGTTACAACATGATTCCCATGATTCCATATGTGTTATTCTCAGTTTATGTTTTCACTTTTATTCTACAATGTAGAAAATAATGAAAATAATGAAAAACCCTTGAATGAGTAGGTGTGTCCAAACTTTTGACTGGTACTGTATATTAGAGTTGGCCTTAGGCACTTATAAAGTCACAGATCTAGGATCAGTTGACCTCCACATAATGTTAACATCGGCCACTAATATCTTACTTCAGTATTGTCTATAGCAGTTTCTTCATTAAGACGTTTATTTGGCCTTAAAACATGACTTGGTTGGGGGGGAGCAGAGAGGGGATGGGAGCAGAGAAGGGGATGGGAGGCTGCTCAATGATTGGCTGTAGTGTAGGGTGTGTCATACAATGTATCAAAATTCCAACTGCTAGCTGAATTTCTCACTCAACTGTACCACTAATATGAAGATGTTCCACAGACTCTTGTAGACTGCTATGCACTGAAACACATTTAATGTTACAAATCAAAGCTTAACATTAAAATATGTGAGTTCAATTAAGTTAAATTCAGATAGGCCTGTTATGTGCGCTCTAACACAAACATGAAACGTGTTGTTGTTTCTGTAGACCTTTTAACAGATCTAGGAGCAGTTGACCTCCACAGAATGTGAACATGTGCCACTAATATCTGACATCAGTATAGTTTATAAAAGTGTATCTGTCTGTCTGTGTCTTTCAGTTTCTGTTTAGACTACATCAAAGATAGAGAAGCAGTGCAGCCACACCATGGTCAATCATGTTACCTAATTAACTAGCTATCAATCTGGTTACTTGTAGCATATAAATATTTGTTGGCACAGAAAGAAAGGGCATATTAAAAAAGATTGATCAAATTCCTCCTGCCACTATCTGACTGGGTTAATTACTTAATATTAATATTAAGTTAATATGGACCCATTGTATTAGACTTGAACTCTTGGACTCTGATTTCAGCCATAGGCACTTGTGACTCGACTCTTGACTCAAACATTGGTGACTTTGACTCAACTCAGAGTTAGCCATAGGGTCTTGTGAATTGACTTATGCTTTAGTGACTGGATTACAACACTGCTGCCATTACATGGCTACTGCTACTGCTACAACTACCAATTCTAGCAATGGGTACACCAGCTTGGATACACTTTTCAGCTGCTCCCTCAAAAGCATTAAGCAGACATTGTGATTATATCTCCCAACCCATAACTCCCTGTTGGGCTGAGTCTATCTGCAAATAAACGCAGCAAGAGGACTACAACAGCTAACACAGGAAGCTGAAATCCTGGGGTCCACCTTATGTTCCCTCAGTTCTCCACCATTTTGAAAGGTGCTTTTCATCCATGACCAGGCCATACTTTAGACATTTTGTCGCACTAGCCAAGTAAATTGCAGACCTTCTCCAATCCGGCAAAGAAATAGGCCTATAGTGTACAGTGTCGGCCTATAAGGTCATTTTATAACGAGGCCTACCATTTGTAAAACATGCAGTTGCGTTGGCTTTATTAACCCAGTCCTGATTCCTGACAAAAGCTTATAGGGAGTTTTCTTGAGGCTTTTTGCAAAGAGATCAATGCTGGTGTAAAGTCTTCACAGCAGTATAAACCTGAAATCACTTATTATCATTACATTTTATTCCACCTAGTAAAACCAGGGGTCTAGTGGAGGGTAAATACAAATAGGACTAAAAAAACGCCTGTTATGAGAGAGAAAGAGAGCATGTTAGAGTAGCTGAGTGCCTATAGTGAGAGATGGCTGTTAATATCACTAGGCTGTTTGGTCTGTGGGCAGGTAATGAACCTGATTGCTAGCTAGAATCTTAACCTGCCATAAGCTACTTTTGTGTCAGCAAGTCTCCCCAGTGAAAAAATGTCCATATCCACCACTCCATCTCTCAAGTACAGACCTTTCAAGTAGCTGCACTTAACACCTCACTGATACTAATTGTGTAAGCTACAAACACAAATTGTCTAAGTAAATGTAGCTAACAGTAATAACATTGCACACATTTTCAGAAATCTGGGCTGATGGAATCATTGTTATGCATATCTACTGTCCATAATTTCTGCTTGATGTCCTGCCCCTCCCCCACTGCAGAGTACACAAATGTACCAAACTACCAAAAGTTTCACAGGTCAACACAATTCCCCCCTCCCCCATTTTGCAGCATAAAGCTCTGCCCAAGGTTGCCATGTACGCTATTTTCTGGTTTATTGATGTACTTTAAAAACTTTGCAGCATGTGAAAGGTTTTGATCGCTAGGTTAAAGTTAGAGATTCTTCTATATTGCAACGTTACCAACATGGCATTTGAAAAAACGCATTAATTTCCCTGTATTCTGCTAAAAGTGTGCTATGGAAGGCGGGTTTTAAATACAGGTTTTTATCAGACTTCCTAGGAATTTGAAATTGACCTGGCAAGCCTGTTCCTGCTCGAGCGTGATCGCAACTAAAAAGTACCCGTGCAACACGTTTTTTAATGAAGAGGAGGATGGTTGCAGATGTTTGCATTCATGCAAGAAGGTAAGCTATTAACTCAACTGTTAACCAATATTTTTGCTAAAATTGTATTTGGTGTATTGACAAGCGATGCATGTTCCCGTTGTCTTTATTTTTTATTAATTAATGTTAGTCATGAATGTCTTTCTGGAATCCAACATGCATTGACAATGTCTGAAAGCGCATTGTGTCAGATATACTGCGTCATGACAGATTGGAATTGGTTTATCCTAACAATTAATTAATGTGCAATTGTTACTTTGCAAGTTTCTACCTTATAGTTATTTGCTGCTTGCTAATGGTTAGGGTGCTAGCTAATGGTTAGCGTGCTACCTATGCTATTATTTTTAATATATTTTTTTATGCTAGCTATGGTTGCAAGCTAGCTAATAAGTTTAGCATAATTGGTAAACGTGTCTGATTCAGAATACATGATTGTGGTTAACACAATGTTACATGTATTGGAAAATAATATTGCTGTGGTGTAACAAGCTAGCTAGAAAAGCCAGTCCATTTTCATCTGTTTTGTCAAGTCATAAGCCTGCATGTGTGTTAAAATATTTAAATCCCCTCATTAAATTAATGTATTTAAGTTGCGCCAGTTTTTTTATAGCCCTTTCTTACCCAAATACAGTTTTTTTACATTGAAATAATTCAGATAAAAATAAGAAATATGTTAAACTAATTAAGAAATAAGTGACCTGATTTTTCTTTTATTGAAAACCATGGACATTTGTTTTGGGGATGGGTGAGGGGGCGTGGTGCGGTTCCTAGTTTTTATTTAAAAAGTTGCACATAAAAGAGTGAAACACCACAATAGGAATAAGGTTTGTGGAAAGTGTCAGATTTGGTAGTACTGTGACAATTGAGGAAATATATACATATATTGCCAGATTCTTTAACCAAATCCCTATTTCTTACACACATTTTTTAAGATGAAAACAAAATGGAAGATAAGAGTCCAGGAATCTACAAAGTAACCAATGCGGTATGTTTTAAGGTGTAGCCTACTATTTTCTGCTTCATCTAGTATTTAGAGTAGGCTTGCCTTGCTTCAGCCAAACCACTCATACTGATTCTCTTTAAGTCCATCCATAAAAGCAGATTCAGCTTTAGTTGCATCCAGGAACTTGCATAATGCGCTATGTTATTCTTATATTTGCGTTTTTATCTTGAAAGTAGTCTTAAAAACAGAAATTGTAATAGATGTTTGTTGGACCTCCTATAAGTCAATGATAACAGTCATTGGTGTCCCCCCAGCCCATCCCCTGTTGTGTGCCAAGCAATCTTGTCATTCTATTAAGTCTCAACTATTCTTTTTGTCTTCCTTTACAAAAGGCACTGCAGAGGCTAAGAAGACGCATGGAAACTCTAAAGAAACATCATTCAACTTGTGAGGCCAGATTTGAAAAGAAAATTATAAATCCCGAAGCTCAGGTTTGTCAGTTGTTTAGAATGAGGACACTGGGGATGGTTGAATCATTATCATATCCTATTGCCTAATTTGCACATGACTAATATCATGTTATTGTATCCTTAGATGTCAGACACCGAGGCTGCCAGTACCTCTGGGTCGATAGTCCATGTGTTGGATGATGCACCCGCCGTTGATCAGAACAGACAGCGTATACGTAAGTTAAAGTGGCATTCAACACCAGCACACACTGTAAGTTCTCATTAATCATCTTTGTAAATCAAAGATGGGCAAGTCTGCACTTTCTTCCCATATTCATTGTATTATAACAACATCTAAAGTAGAGGAGCACAGAGTCATAACTAATAAAAATGTGCCGGTGTACAAATACTTTCTGTGTCGTCTGTCTAGTTATCCTGATACTTTTTTTTCTTCAATACAGTTGACCAAAGCTATGCTTGGATACAAGACTGAGGACTCAATAACCAGCATTGACAACAAGGCAGATGATCATGTCCCAGGGCCATCAGGATCATCAGAAGAAGGCAATTTCTATGAAGAAAATCTGACCGGTATGCCTAAACCTTACATACACTTCGACCTATTCTTAATTACAATGTCCTTTTCGACATGTTTTCCACTGATGTTTTCCAGGAGAGATGTCAGCGATTCGGGCAAAACAGCCAATGACCAAGGGAAAGCTGGGACAAAAGAGAGTCTCACATGGTAAGAATAGTTCCTGCTGCCTTCAGTCAGTGAATTTTCACTCGAGATGAGAAATGTAGGATATGTAAACATTATATAAGTGGCATTGTTTAAAGTGGCTAGTGATACATTTATTACATCCAATTTTAAAATGGCTAGAGATTTGAGTCCGTATGTTGGCAGCAGCCCCTCTATGTTAGTGATGGCTGTTTAACAGTCTGATGGCCTTGAGATACAAGCTGTTTTTCAGTCTCTCGGTCCCAGCTTTGATGCACCTGTACTGACCTCGCCTTCTGGATGATAGCGGGGTGAACAGGCAGTGGCTCGGGTGGTTGTTGTCCTTGATGATCTTTTTGGCCTTCCTGTGACATCGGGTGGTGTAGGTGTCCTGGAGGGCAGGTAGTTTGCCCCTGGTGATGCGTTGTGCAGACCTCACTACCCTCTGGAGAGCCTTACGGTTGTGGGCAGAGCAGTTGCCGTACCAGGCGGTGATACAGCCCGACAGGATGCTCTCGATTGTGCATCTGTAAAAGTTTGTGGGTGTTTTTGGTGACAAGCCAAATTTCTTCAGCCTCCTGAGGTTGAAGAGGCGCTGTTGCGCCTTCTTCACCACGCTGTCTGTGTGGGTGGACCATTTCAGTTTGTCCGTGATGTGTGTACGCCGTGGAACTTAAAACTTTCCACCTTCTCCACTACTGTCCCGTCGAAGTGAATAGGGGGGTGCTCCCTCTGCTGTTTCCTGAAGTCCACGATCATCTCTTTTGTTTTGTTGACATTGAGTGTGAGGTTATTTTCCTGACACCACACTCCGAGGGCGCCGATTTGGACAAGAGGAATAGCTATGTAAGAACAGCATTCTTACATAGCTATTCCTCTTGTCCAGATGGGTTAGGGCTGTGTGCAGTGTGATTGCGATTGCGTTGTCTGTGGACCTATTGGGGCGGTAAGCAAATTGGAGTGGGTCTAGGGTGGAGGTGATATGATCCTTGATTAGTCTCTCAAAGCACTTCATGATGACGGAAGTGAGTGCTACGGGGCAATAGTCGTTTAGCTCAGTTACCTTAGCTTTTTTGGGAACAGGAACAGTGGTGGCCCTCTTGAAGCATGTGGGAACAGCAGACTGGGATAGGGATTGATTGAATATGTCAAGGTGAGCCCGCAGGTTTTGGTAGCGGGCCATCTCAGTGGCACTGTATTGTCCTCAAAGCGAGCAAAGAAGTTGTTTAGTTTGTCTGGGAGCAAGACGTCAGTGTCCACGACGGGGGCTGGTTTTCTTTTTATAATCCGTGATTGACTGTAGACCCTGCCACATACCTCTCGTGTCTGAGCCGTTCAACTGCGACTCTACTTTGTCTCTATACTAACGCTTAGCTTGTTTGATTGCCTTGCGGAGGAATAGCAACACTGTTTGTATTCAGTCATGTTTCCGGTCGCCTTACCCTGGTTAAAAGCAGAGGTTCGCACTTTCAGTTTTTCTTGCGAATGCTGCCATCAATCCACGGTTTCTGGTTGGGGAAGGTTTTAATTGTCACCATGGGTACAACATCACTGATGCACTTGCTAATAAACTCGCTCACCGAATCAGCGTATGCGTCAATGTTGTTGTCTGATGCTATCCGAAACATATCCTAGTCCACGTGATCAAAGCAATCTTGAAGCGTGGAATCAGATTAGTCGGACCAGCGTTGAACAGACCTGAGCACGGGCGTTTCCTGTTTTAGTTTCTGTCTATAGGCTAGGAGCAACAAAATTGAGTCGTGGTCAGATTTGCCGAAAGGAGGGCGAGGGAGGGCTTTGTATGCGTCGCGGAGGTTAGAGTAGCAATGATCCAGAATTTTGTCAGGCCGGGTCGCGCATTCGATATGCTGATAGAATTTAGGGAGCTTGTTTTCAGATTAGCCATGTTAAAATCCACAGCTACAATAAATGCAGCCTCAGGATATGTGATTTCCAGATTACATAGAGTCCAATGAAGGGGGGGGATATACACGGCTGTGATTATAATCGAAGAGAATTCTCTTGGTAGATAATGCGGTCGGCATTTGATTGTAAGGAATTCTAGGTCAGGTGAACAAAAGGACTTGAGTTCCTATATGTTGTTACGATCACACCACGTCTCGTTAATCATAAGGCACACACCCCCGCCCTTCTTCTTACCAGAGAGATGTTTGTTTCTGTCGGCGCGATGCGTGAAGAAACCGGGTGGCTGTATCGCCACTGATAACGTATCCAGAGTGAGCCATGTTTCCATGGAACAGAGAATGTTACAATCTCTGATGTCTCTCTGGAAGGCAATCCTTGCTCGAATTTCGTCTACCTTGTCGTCAAGAGACTGGACATTGGCGAGTAGTATACTCGGAAGCAGTGAGCGATGTGCCTGTCTATGGAGCCTGACCAGAAGACCGCTCCATCTGCCCCTTATGCTGCGCCGTTGTTTTGGTCACCTACTGGGATCCAATCCATTGTTCTGGGTGGTGGTCCAAACAGAGGATCCGCTTCGGGAAAGTCGTATTCCTGGTCGTAATGTTGGTAAGTTGACGTTGCTCTTATATCCAATAGTTCTTCCCGGCTGTATGTAATAAGACTTAAGATTTCCTGGGGTAACAGTGTAAGAAATAATACAATACAAAAAAAATACTGCATAGTTTCATAAGAACGCGAAGCGATGAGACCATCTCTGTCGGCGCCATAAGTATTCTGGCCGTACTGTGCTGGTCCAGATCAATTCTGTCTTCATCAGTTAGTGTATTTCCAACCATGCCAGCACAGAACGGTTCAGTTTGGATTGTACAGTGGTGTGAAAAAGGTTAGGATCCACCCTGATGGAGTCTGCCTTCATTTCAGAATGGGATTGCCACCCAAACCCTACAGATACATGGCTGTATCTGTAGGGTTTGGGTGGCTGTAGCTGTCCCTCATACCATATGCAGTAGGCTTGAATGGCACAGCTGGTATAAACCTTCATTTTGAGTTGCTCCAACAGTTATCGCTTATGGATTGGTTCACAGGTTGGATTGGGTGAAACTGACATGATTTCCACTGATGTTTTCCAGGAGAGATGTCAGCGATTTGGGCCAAAAAGCCAATGACCAAGGGAAAGCTGGGACAAATGAGAGGTTCACACAGTAAACATGTTTCCTTCTGTCTTCAGTCAGTGCATTTTCACTCTGGCAAAAAATGCTGACTCTAATTTGTTGTGCATTGATTTAACTTGCTGCAATTTAATTTTGTTTTTATTGTCTTTTACAAACTGTTATTTTCAAGAAATGGATGCTACGGCCACTGATTGTGCATCAGAGAATGACTCAGAGAGAGAGTCGCCTGAAAAATCCTATGAAGAAAATCTGACCGGTATGCCTATACCTTACATACATGGACCTATTCTTAATTACAATATCCTTTTCGACATATTTTCCACTGATGTTTTCCAGGAGAGATGTCAGCGATTCGGAAAACAGCCAATGACCAAGGGAAAGCTGGGACAAAAGAGAGGCTCACACGGTAAGCATTTCCTGCTGCCTTCAGTCAGTGCATTTTCACTCTGTAGTGTCAACTTATGGCCGTACTGTGCTGGTCCAGATCAATCCTGTCTTTATCAGTTAGTGTATTTCCAACCATGCCAGTACAGAACGGTTCCGTTTGGATTGTACACAAGTCAAGACATTAGATCTGGAACTAGTGTGTCAGGATAGATGATAATACAGAAGGATTACTACGCTTTACATTGTTTTTCTTGGGGGGAGGGAACATGATTTAATAGGTATTGCTTTTATTAGAAGGTTTACATTGCATTGTTTTTTATTTGGGATTGTTAGCTTAACCGCAACATGCTCTGCAGATACAGCTGCAACCTTGTAGAGTTAATACAAGGGATGTTCAAGTACTGTATTGTAGTCAACCTTTATTTAATGTAGTCATTCATAATGTCATCTATTTCCATAGGTGCCAAAGGAACAACCAGGTATTGGTCGATAATAGAGGTGGATGCAGATTCCAAGATTAATTTGATCCGAATGGGAAAACAAGACTGTGAGAAATGCACTGCTGCTTCTCACCAAGCGCTAGTAAACAGGGACCGGAGAGCAGTACAGTTCTATATACACAACAGAATAGTTGAAGATCAGAGAAAATAAGTGTGAGATGTTTTTGGCTAACTTGGTGTACCTCTGAGGATTTAATGTGACTTACTTGATTTAAGCTCATAGGCAGTTGACGAATGTTCTCCATCTCACTCTGTTCGGGGGGGAAGTTTTTCCAGGTGGGTGGTTCACTTTTGGAGTGACTGAGGTTTTCAAAATACAAAGCCTGCTGACTTTGAATGTTACAGAAAAATAAAAAAACATTTTTCTAAACTATTCATCTGTTACTTGGATATATTGAATCCATTACTGAAATGGTTGTTCCAGTTGAAATACTTTACAGGAGAACTACACTACAGCCGCTGAGTTGCCATCCGTGTTGCGTCATTGTGGCATTCTACATGCAATATTTTCAGTCATAAAATAGAATGAATGCGTCAAATATCGAGAATTTAAACTTATTTATTTTACGCTTACATTAGGTACAACGTAGGCAGTTGGATAGCTTTTATAGATTTCATAGAAGGCATTCTCTCGATGCCTGATGGCATTGCAATGCATTGAGTGGCTGCTGCCAACATACCGACTCAATCTCTAGCCACTTTATTAATTCATAATTGGATGTAATAAATGTACCACTAGTCACTTAAACGATGGCACTTTATATAATGTTTATATACCCTACATTACTCATTATATCATATGTATATACTGTACTCTATACCATCTACTGCATCTTGCCTATGCCGTTCGGCCATCGCTCATCCATATATTTAAATGTACATATTCTTAATTATTCCTTTACATTTGTGTGTATAAGGTAGTTGTCGTGAAATTGTTAGATTACTTGTTAGATATTACTGCACGGTCGGAACTAGAAGCACAAGCATTTCGCTACACTCGCATTAACATCTGCTAACCATGTGTATGTGACCGATTTGATTTGATTTGCAATGTACGGTCTCAAGTAGTTGGTAAAATTACAAGTGAACTTTTTTCAAGGAGTCAGCAACTTTAGGTGATTTCCCCATAATAGATTTTTTTTTCAACTCATGAGTGTAATTTCTGTGCTTCTATGATGTTTAGAAAGCCTGGTCCTCAAAAGGTATGTATTTGTGAGGAGTCCTAAATTGGTTACAAATACAAGACTGTGTGTGTGTGTGTGTGTGTGTGTGTGTGTGTAAAAAAGACAGGGTAGATCAAGAGAAGGGGAGGAACAGAGAGGGAGCAAGAGAGAACGAGAATAAGAGAAAGAGTAAAAGAGAGAGGGAGACAGGGCAGAAAATCTGAAAACAAAGAGACAGAGCAGGAAAGGGGGATACCTAGTCAGTCCACCTGAATGTATTCAACTGAACTGTGTCTTCCGCATTTAACCCAACCCCTCTGAATCAGAGAGGTGCGGGGGGCTGCCTTAAATCGACATCCACGTCTTCGGCGCCCGGGGAACAGTGGGTTAACTGCCTTGCTCAGGGGCAGAACGACAGATTTTTACCTTGTCAGCTCGGGGATTCGATCCAGCAACTTTTTGGTTACTGGCCTAACGCTCTAACCACTAGAGACGGAAGAGGGGGGCAGAAAGAGAGAGAGACTCATTCCGACAGAAAGAGATAGGAGCAGGCTCTGGTTACTGCAGCCCTGCCAGCCTGACTAAACTGAACCACACTGGATAGCCTGGTGGATCTGAGGGGGCAGGGTTGACAACCAGGGGGCAGCTGGAACAAGGATGGGCAATCAGGTCAGAGTGTGGGTAACCTGACCTGGGGTGTGAGAGTGGGATATGAGGGGTGGGTGTAGGTCCAGAGACATGGGTATTGGGTGAAGGAGCAACAGTAGTAGTAATAGTAGTGGGTGCCAAGCTAGGTATGGTCCTCGGAATGGAGCTGTGAATGGACTTGGCTAGGAAGATGATAGTGGAAACTGCTTGTAATGTAGGGGTGTAGGGCCAGAGGGAAGGGTGTGTGAAGGGTGAAGGAGTAGAAGACACTGACTGAAATAGGTTAGGTGATGTGTAGGGGCAGTGGGAAGGGCATAGTGTGTTGGCTGGGTGTAGTACGTAAAGGCACGTTTTCAAGATGTGTAACTTTCAAAATACAGAACTCATCCCCGTATGATGATTTCTGTATTTTGAAAGTTACATATCTTGAAAACTTCATTGCTGACAAGCGTAACATTTTGGGACTGTCGATGTGCACTTGAGCAAGGCTCTTATCCCGAATTGCTCCAGGGTCGCCGTCAATAATGGCTGATCCCTGGCCGTGATCTCACTGTCCGAGCGTCTCAGGGGGGAGTGGGATATGCCCAAAACGATTTTTCTAATTTACACGTGTATAATACACACCCACCTAATTATTGTTAATATTATTAATTGCGTACACATCGCGGACAAACTGAAATGGTCCGCCCACACAGACAGTGTGGTGAAGAGCGCGTAACAGTGCCTCTTCAACCTCAGGAGGCTGAAGAAATTCGGCTTGTCAAAAAAAACACTCACAAACTTCTACAGATGCACAATCGAGAGCATCCTGTCGGGCTGTATCACCGCCTGGTACGCCAACTGCTCCGCCCACAACCGTAAGGCTCTCCAGAGGGTAGTGAGGACTGCATAACGCATCACCGGGGGTAAACTACCTGCCCTCCAGGACAACTACACCACCCGATGTCACAGGAAGGCCAAAAAGATAATCAAGGACAACAACCACCCGAGCCACTGCCTGTTCACCCAGCTATCATCCAGAAGGCGAGGTCAGTACAGGGGCATCAAAGCTGGGACCGAGAGACTGAAAAACAGCTTCCATCTCAAGGCCATCAGACTGTTAAACAGCCACAACTAACATTGAGTGGCTGCTGCCAACATACTGACTTAAATCTCTAGCCACTTTAAAAAATAGAACATTGGATGTAACAAATGTATCACTAGCCACTTTAAACAATTTTGTATATAATGTTACATATCCGACATTACTCACATCAAATGTATACACTGTACTCTAAACCATCTACTGAATCTTGCCTATGCCATTCGGCCATCGGCTCAAATCTCTAGCCACTAAATAATTAAAAAGAGGATGTAATAAATGTATCACTAGCCACTTTAAATGATGCCCCTTATATAATGTTTACATAGCCTACATTACTCATCTCATATGTATATACTGCACTCTATACCATCTACTGCATCTTGCCTATGCCGGTCGGCCATCGCTCATCCATATATTTATATGTACATACTCGTATTCATTCCTTTACTCGTGTGTATAAGGTAGTTGTTGTGAAATTGTTAGATTACTTGTTAGATACTACTGCATGGTCGGAACTAGAAGCACAAGCATTTCGCTACACTCGCATTAACATCTGCTAACCATGTGTATGTGACAAATAAAATTTGATTTGATTTGAGTTGAACAGTAAAACTCATGACTCTACCCACACACTCAAACATGCATACACTGACATCCCAACGAAACCTACGCCCACAGCACGCGCACACATGCATACTGACGCCACACACACATTCACACTCACCACATACGCTGCTGCTACTGTCTATTATCTATCCTGTTGCTTAAGTCACTTTACCGCTACATACAGTCCCCTCTGTAATTATTGGGACAGTGAAGCATGTGTTCTTCTTTTGGCTATGTACTCCAGCACTTGATACAATGACTGATACAATGATACAATGACTATGAGGTTAAAGTGCCGACTGTCAGCTGAAATTTGACGCTATTTTCATATCAGGTGAACTGTTTAGAC
The DNA here is from genome assembly GCA_030435695.1 of Brachymystax lenok tsinlingensis. Taxonomy (NCBI): domain Eukaryota; kingdom Metazoa; phylum Chordata; class Actinopteri; order Salmoniformes; family Salmonidae; genus Brachymystax; species Brachymystax lenok. The sequence goes on from CM059799.1 coordinate 33,993,671, forward strand.
ATTACAGCACTTTTTGTACACAGCCCCCCCCCTACTTTAATACACATACAAATTCACTTGTATGTGTATTAAAGTAGTCAAAAGCTGAGTATTTTGTGCCATATTCCTAGCACGCAATGATTACATCAAGCTTGTGACTACAATCTTGGATGCATTGTCTGTTTGTTTTGGTTATGTTTCAGATGATGTTGTGCCCAATGGAAATGAATGGTAAATAATGTATTGTCATTTTGTAGTCACTTTTATTGTAAATAAGAATAGAATATACATGAATGTGGATGCTACCATGATTACGGATAGTCCTGAATGAACCATCAATAATGAGTGAGAAAGTTAGACGCACAAATATCATACACTTCCCAAAAATGCCAACCTCCCCTGTTATTGTAATGGTGAGAGGATAACATGTCTTGGGGGTATGATATAAAATGCCAACCTCCCCTGTTATCGTAATGGTGAGAGGTTAACATGTCTTGGGGGTATGATATTTGTGTGTCTGTAACTTCCTCACTCATCATTATGTCACGCCTGCTCCAGCTCTCCCTCTCTGAGCTCAAGGGCGCTAGACTGCCTATCATTACGCGCACCTGTCACCATCATTGCGCGCACTTGCACCTCATTGGACCCACCTGAACTCCATCATTATTTGATTGCCTCTCCTTTATGTCTATTCCATCCCCGTGTCAGCATTGATGTTGTTATTTTGTCCCCTGTCCAGACGCTGTTCCTGTCCTGTTTCATCTCCGTTAATTATTACATTTTCTCCCTGTACCTGCTTCCTGTCTCCAGCGTCGATCCTCACACATTATTGACGATTCATTCAGGATTGAAATAATCATTTCAAATCCACAGTGCTGGAGAACAGAGTCATTTCAAATCCGAAAGGGCTGAAGTACAACAAAACGCAATGTCTGGGTTTGCGCCAGACATTACGTTTTCCTTTATGGCCAAAAAGCTACATTTTAGTCTCATCTGACCAGAGTACTCTCTTCCATATGTTTGGGGAGTCTCCCACATGCCTTTTGGCGAACACCAAATGTGTTTGCTTATTTCTTCCTTCAGGCAATGGCTTTTTTCTGGCCACTCTTCCGTAAAGCCCAGCTCTGAGGAGTGTATGGTTTAACCTCTTAGGGAGCGGCAGCCGAGGTGTCGGTTTTGGAGAGTCTGGCGAGCCCAAAGTAAAATGCCTGCCACTCAGGCCCAGAAACTGGGATATGCACATAATTAGTACTATTGGATAGGAAACACTCTGAAGTTTCTAAACCCATTAAAATAATGTCTGTGAGTATAACAGAACTGATATAGCAGGCGAAAACCTGAGGAAAATCCATCCGGATTTGCATTTTTTTTTTTTTTTATATATGACCTTTTTCTCCTGGCTGCCTATGGGATTTGCTGTTATCTAGGACTTAGACTGCAGTACCTATGGCTTCCACTGGATGTCAACAGTCTTTAGACAGGGTTTCATGACGTTAGGTTGAATTAGAAGCGAATAGAAGAAGAATTTGGACATGGACCCAGGAAGTAAATAGAATGACATACAGTCTAAGTCACGGTCTCGCGCGCTCTTTGTTTTTTTTCCTTTCTTATCGTTCAGGTTATCGTCCGGTTAAAATATTATAGTAAATATACATAAAAGTGTACCTAAGGATACATTAAAAATAATGTTTTATTTGTTTGGACAAAGTTGATAGGTATAATTTGAAAGCGTTCTCTTCATGGTTCAATGGGCGACTCGACGGTGGATTTTCTGAACATAACGCGCCAACCAAACGGAGATTTATGGATATAATAATTGACTTTTCAATTTTTCAACAAAAGAACCATCGGATGTCTTCCTTGGACACTTGGGATGCCCTCAGCAGAAGTTCTTCGAAAGGTAAGTGATTTATTTTAGCTCTTATATGGGTTTTGTGTGACCCGAGCTGGATATGAATTTATGCTAATGTGGAAAATATATGAGGTGCTATCCTTAAACAATCAAATGTTGTGCTTTCGCCGTAAAGCCTTTTTGAAATCTGACAACGCTGTGATATTGCCAAGAATCAGAGCTTTTGATAACTATGAAACACTTGTATATTGATGAATGTTTAATAATTCAACTTGGATTTTGAATTTGGCGCCTTACATTTCACCGGGTAGTGTCGGGAACGGGGCGCAAGTGCCCCAGCGCTCCTTAATGATGCTTAAGAGGTTAAAGTGGTCCTATGGACAGATACTCCAATCTCCACTGTGGAGCTTTGCAGCTCCTTCAGGGTTACCTTTGGTCTCTTTGTTGCCTCTCTGATTAATGCCCTCCTTGCCTGGTCTGTGAGTTTTGGTGGGCGGCCCTCTCTTGGGAGGTTTATCGTGGTGCCATATTCTTTCCGTTTTTTTTATAATGGATTTAATTGTGCTCCGTGGGATGTAAAAAATGTCTGCTATTTTTTTATAACCCAACCCTGATCTGTACTTCTCCACAACTTTGTCCTGCTTGGTAGTGCCCATTGCTTAGTGCTGTTGCAGACTCTGGGGACTTTCAGAACAGGTGTGTGTGTATATATACTGAGATCATGTAACACTTGCACACAGGTGGACTTTATTTAACTAATTATGTGACTTCTGAAGGTAATTAATTGCACCAGATCATATTTAGGGGCTTCATAGCAAAGGGGGTGAATACATATGCACGCTCCACTTTTCCGTTTTTTTTTTTTTTTTGAATTTCACTTCATCAATTTGGACTATTTTGTGTATGTCCATTACATGAAATCCAAAGAAAGATCGATTTAAATTACAGGTTGTAATGCAACAAAATAGGAAAAACGCCAAGGGGGTGAATACTTTTGCAAGGCACTGTACACCACACAATACCACCACACCCTATCATATAAGAGTTTTAGTATACTGTAGGAGTATTTTTTTACTGAGTGCAATTGTATCAAATGCTAACGAGTGTAAGGGTATGTTATGTGGTTAATGTTGATCCTCCAGGGCCTCTGTAGCACATGTCATGTTAAGAAGACGCTAGCTAAATAAATCAGTTTGGATTATGCTAACTTGGTTGTCAGTCATCGGTCATTATGGTATGAGGTGAAAGGAAGTTGTCACCTTAAAAAAAAAGCTGTCCACTTGTCTGTCGAATAACAGGTGTTGACTGAAGTGGGGATGCACTCAACCAACCTCAAAAGGAGAGTGGTAAGGAGGAGTATTCTGAATCAGAAAGTGGAAAATCACATTAGAAAGTCAACCCAGTTTTGGGGGTTAAATCCATCCCTTTCAAATCCCAATTTAACCTTAATACCAGACTGTACATTAGTAAATAGCCTTTCAACCATGACCGTATCTGTCTGTCAAAGACTCTAGGTTTTCCTCCTTTCCCTCATAGATGGTCAAAAAACTACACATGAACATACCTTTACATGTACAGTATATTTAATAAATGTATTCCAGACAATTTTTTGTCTTGACACTCCTGAAAGACAAGACTTGCAAAAGGTCAACTTCACGTAATTGTGCATGAAACATTAAACACATAGTGTTTGGAGCATTTTCTTTCACATGCCCCATTTTCCCCAATCCCTACCATCCATAAGCTCCGGATACCGAGTTGTGGGTTCACAAGGTCAAGTCGAGACTATCAAATGGGTAAACAAGTGAATAACAGAGAGAGCGAGAGAGGGAGGAGAGTCTTAACAGCAGAAGGCAAGAGTCCCCCTCTCTCCTCTAGTCTCTCCCATATTGTCAAAGGCTTTCTGCTCCAGTTGGCTCGGACAAAAGCGAGTGAGGACGCCGGAGGCTTTTCCCACTATGATCGCTGTGGTGCTGGCCAGGCTGGATAAAGGGCCCTATTAGGCCGGTGAATGGGCCCCCATTAAAGACATCCACACTAGTATATCTTGGGGCCCCGGCGTGGGCTGCTGTTAAGACAGCGTGGGCCCCGGGGCCAAAAGGCTCCGCAACAGGAACCTGAGAGGCACCTGACAACATGACAGGCTGGACACTCCCACTCAATAAACACAGGTCCAAAAGAGAAGGATAGCTTTATGCAAAGACTGGGGGGGGGAGGGGTCTGCTTAAGACATAAACAATTGGCCAAGGAATGTGAGGCACTAGAGCTAGTAAGAGAGAGCCTATGTTCTCAGTAAACTTACCAGAACAATTAAAGGTAACAAAATATACAAATGTAGGACTGCAAAGTCACCATTTCTTTGCCAAGCATAATTGATTATGTTTAGCATTTCAAAAGAATGTGTTTGCCACTACAGTGTAGCCAGACAAAACAGACACAACCGTCTGAGATGGAACCAGACATAATAACACGCAACCACCTGGCACCACCACTGAGTGCTATGAAGTCAGCTTACAGATAGGGGGCAGTGGTGCATTAGAGAGGTCACTGGTCCACTTTTCTTTTTAGCTGGATTAAATGAGACCCTGTTTGACTCGGAGATAAGGCAAGACCTTCCCAATCCCTCCCATAACCTTTGGTTGGTGTGCTTTATGCCAGCTTGTGAAAGGCAGGGTGTGTGTGTGAGTGCGTGACTGTCCATGAGCGTGTGTCCATGCAAGCATGCATGAGTAAATGCATGAGTGTTGGAAGAGTGAGAAGTGTGGGCAGGATGTGTGTGCGTGTGCACTTAATGTTAAAAAGAAGGAGGGGTGGTAATTCTAAAAAGCATAACTCAAAAAGAGGGAGTAGGCCGGAAGAAATACTTGCAGTACGAGTATAGTGCAAGAGGAAGACAGGACGACAAAGTAAAGCGAGGGAGAGAGAAGGGATTGCGGGTAGAGAGAGAGACGAAGATGGAAAAAGGAAGGAGAGATGGAGAGAGGGAAAGAGGGAGAGAACTAGGGATGGAGGTGGAGAACTAAATTAAAGAGACAGAGGGAGAGAGACAGGAGTGTGGGAGAGAAGAACTGGAAGAGGAAAAAAGAAGGAGAACGGAAGAAAGAGGTTGAGAACTTGAAGGCGTTGTCTGATTTCTATTTTTTGGGAACAGAGACACAAACAGAGGAGTTTGTTCTGGACTGGAACACGAGCAACACAGACCGCATGCTCTCGAGGGGTACAATTTCACAGCCCTTAATTACAGTGGGGTATAACATTTCTTATTGGGGCCTGCCAACATCCCAACACACACACTATTATACATGTCACACACACACACACACTTAGACATGAAGGAGAACACTCAAACATTCCCACACAAACACATCCACCCGCTCAAAAACAAACACCCATACACACATGCATGCAAGTACACACCGATGGTCAAACTGCAGGAACACTAGCTAACACTATAACTACAGTACAACTACAGTACAACTACAGTACAATTCAGGACATGAAGCCCTGTAACAGTCAGGACCATGGATAGTTTCAGTTCATTTATAGAAAAAAAATCACAGCAATTTCAGATATACTGTATCATTCCTATAACGCAATGTGCATGTAATACTGACGTTGTCCTTTACTGTACATTCATGTATCTATTGTTTACTACTGTATATTCCTGTACTGTATCTACTGTACAGTGTACAAAGGTTACTGTATATTCTGCTGTATAGCATCTTTTGCACTGCAGTAGGGAACAGTGGTCTTTTTATTCCTCTATTCTCTCTCCTTGAGTTCTTTCTGGGTCATGAATAATGGCCTATGCTGTGATACCGTCTTCCACATGGCAAGGCCGTCGCCATGGGAACAACCATTTAAGCTGAATGGAGGTACATCATTTTGCCATTACACCCCTCCCTCCCTCTTTACTCCGCCGCACCCCCTTACCCCTGCCTGCCCCCACCCCTGATACTTATACCTCAACCTTAGCGCTTCAACTATGACTAAAGCAACTCTGCAGTGTTCTACTAGTGTGTGTGTGTGTGTGTGTTCGTTCGTGCATCTCTGTATGTGTGTGTTTGTGTGTGTGTGTGTGTGTGCATGCACGCATCTATGTGTGTGTCTCCTGAAACTCCCTGCTCCATTCCCACTCCTCTCTTTTCAAACACTCCCTCATTTACATTCACTGTACAATGCAGGTTTTTCTTTCCTTTCTCATGGAATCCTCCAAAGTAAGAAAGAAGGGAAACTAGGCCAATAGGCTGCGGTAAAGCCTCTCCCTTGCCTGAAGTATCCCCCTCTCTCCCTCCTTCTTTCTCTCCCTCTTGGCCTCTCTTTCTTTCTGGGTCCTTTCCCTGCCTGAAGTCCTACCTTCTTTCTCCCCTTCCTACCTTTTCTTCTCCTTCTCTTTCCTGCTGTCTGCCTCTCTCCCTTCCTCCCCCTCTTCGTTCCTCCCTCTCGGTCTTACCCCCATGTCTGGCCTTTCCTGCAGTCCCATTCATCCCCCTCACCATCATGCCTCTCATGATCTTTCCCTCTCTCTGTCTCTCTCTCCCTCTCTCTCTCCATTACTTAATTTATGCCCCGCCCCCCACCCTGTCTAGTCCCGGGTCCTCCTGGGCTAATCTGTAAATGGACCAGATGCAACTGCTCATTAACCTGGTACAACCTGCTAAGAGGCTGCAACCTGCCTGCCTGAGCCCACAGCCAGAGAAGATAGGAGAAACAGATAGAAAAGGAAAGGCGTGAGAGGGGGAGACAGATAGCAAGAAAAAGACCGGTTGAGAGAAAGAGGGAGAGAGAGAATGAGAGAGAGGGGGAGAGAAGAAAAAGAGTGAGAAGAGGGAGAGATGGAGAAAGAGAGGGAGAGAGAGGGAGAGGGACAGAGGGTCTTGGAGGGTGGGAGTTGTTACCTAACCTCATTCCCAGAATCCTTCATCTTCATGGGACGTTTATATTGTCACTCTTTCATTCCATTCATTCCAACTTCATTTCCATGCATGGTCCTCATGTTATCCCCGAAAAGCCACCTACACTCCTCGGGATATGAGCGCCAGAGAGAGGTCAACGTAATTCCCACCCCCCACCCTCCGCCTCCAACATCCCCCCCGCACCCCTTCACACCTCACTCCGAGGCCCCCGTCCCTTCCTCATTTCCAACTCCGAGGGAGAAAAAAAAATGTAAAAAGCGCTACACACATTCTCGTGTTTCTCTTACACACCGCTGCTCTCTCACCCCCCACTCCATGCACCCCTCACCATATCCAAATGTAACCCGCGATCATATAACAACATACGCTCCCGACACCCCTCTCCCCAAACCCCCCACCTTGATGTCTGAGAAGACCGTTGGTTATGTGTGGAATAAATGAGCTCATTCATACAGTGTCGAGTGGGACTCCGCTCCGTCCCCTTTCCCTCACCACCGGCCCAATGGAAACAACCCAGAAAGGCAGCTATGCCCCAGACGGATTATAACTCTTATTACTGTGCAAGACAGGGCCCTCCACTCACTCTCTCTATCCCTATACCAGGGCCAGATCATTGGTGTACTTGGGTGGAAGCTACGTGAAGAGAGAGCCTCCCCTCTATTCTTACCCTATTAGTGGCTATTGTTATTCATGTCAACTTTCCCTCTTTTCAATCTCACTTTTTCCATCGTGACACCTCTCCTCTATTCACGGATGAATACACTTCTCTCCGATTTCAGAACCTTTTCAAAATGTTGAGCACATACTGCAACCGTCTATTGGTCTTTGGACGTTGACTTGTTTCAAGGGGCGTGAACTCTACGCCAAGATCTTACACAGTCAGGACCACACCCTGTACTGTAAATCTAACACAACACACAACCAATAGTCAATATTCTTAACAAAATAACTGGAATACTAACTGTAAAAGACAAGAGAAAATAACCAGAAGGAGACCTCAGTTTAGATGAGAGAGAGAATATCCATCTCATAAAAGCCCAACATCTAAGGAACCCAATAAAAACGCCCAGCACGATTAAAAACAAAGCAATAAAAGAACAAGCCCAAAGTGTATTCCTGATGAAACAGAACACAAGTTATGACACAACCTCACAATAATAGCCCTCCCTAAGGGGAGAATCCTAACTTCCACTTAAGTAGAATTTTCACTTAGTCATGCATTGACGTCGATGAGAGACTAAGGGACTGTAAGTTATTTTTAATGAGGGTTACCTGGAGAAAATCTGATCTCTCTGAAATGAAAATGGATGGCCCACCTTTCAGTAAAATATATTTTTACCCGAACCTCCCTGAAAAAAAACAACAAGTGACCATCCCCTATACCCCAAATAATAATTCAAACATAAAGTGGATAGCAGAGAACATGCCTACTGTTTACACTCACCCCTAGGACAGACCAGAGCCTTAGATATGCCATTTTAGAAACTGTTAATTTTGTAAGCATTGCATGGCAAAGTAGCCATAGAGTTGTGGATTTGAAGACCACCATGGATAGGGGTATATACGCATTTCATGCAATTCGACGTCATTTTACATGACTGGAGACGAGCAGAATCTTTTTAATACCACAAGAGACCATGACAACGAATGAGCGCATGCTGCAGCACCGGAGACGTTCTGATTTCAATACAGGCTATTGTTCAAAAAGAGGATAGTCTAAGTTTGGAACGGTGCTAAAGTTGTCCATCAACTTGAAAAAAGAAACAGTTACAACTGAAGTATATGATCATAAATTAATTCAAGAAAAAGCAATTCATTGTTTAACACAGCAGCCACATCATCAGGTAGGCCTATATTCACTTGTAAAAAGAAAAATTATTCGTAACATATCATATGAATGGGTGATGGACATCCACAAATGAATACATACCATATGAAACGTAACATATCATACTAAATGGAGTGTCTCGGATTTACGTACAGGATAATACAAACTGCTCTGAGACCAGGTTGGAACAATACGTGACCACTGCTGTCCTTTCTGCACCACGATTCCAAGGACGCTCGAATCGCTCAAAATAACCCTCATCAAGATGTTGCCTACATCTAATAGTCCTACTCAACACTTATTATTTTTGCAAATAGAAGATTATGACTTCTCACAATGGTGCTCGTTTAGTAAAGTAGCATAGCAGGACTATAATATGTTACATCAAAAACACCTCCTCACTCAGTCATTTCTTATCTGAAGCTGAATAGTCAAATATTTTCCTCATGCAGACAAAACCTTAGCAGCGTGCACGCCGCAGGTTATGCTTTGATTGAAACAAAATAGGCCTACAAGAAATGCTAATATTTTGTTAACAACCATCTGCTCTAATTCGCTCGCGAAACAGTTATTCAAGAAGATCTAAATGCATATTGCCATGAAACTGATTGAGATCAAATGATTGGGATGCAGTTTCACCGGTAAAATGTGAAGAATTATCATTCACGATTGACAGTGATCATTTGAAATGAGGTATGCCTAACTTCGTGTTTGAGGGTATTAAAACTAGAAAATGTTCTGTAGGCAAGATGTGTGGGCATATAGGCAGACTTTGCAATTGGAGGATGCATTTTGTGCAAATATCCTATAATGATATTCAATCTGTCGCCTATAGAAGGCTGTAGCGCAGCCTCAATGTCAGAGACAAACCAAAGATATCCCATATGCATCGGAGTCACTGCAGCTTGTTTCTAGCATAAAGCATTGCGGACTAAAGCACCGTTATAGATTCTTTTATATAATCAGGTCCATTTCATTTATATTAAAATCTATTTATTTTTTAACTAGGTATATACACCATCCCAGCAGCGCAAAAACTTGGGAAGGAAGTACATTTTCTTAGAAATATAACTTTGCCCTGTGCTTCTTCGAGCATGCTCTTCGTATAACCTAGGCCCCTCAAAACTCAACCCTGGACCTCGAAGCCAGTTCCACTGAGTGTTTTCATTGTTCCCCTCTAATCAGGGACTGATTTAGACCTGGGACACCAGGTGGGTGCAATTAATTATCAGGTAGAAGAGAAAACCAGCAGGCTCTGGACCTCGTAGGGTAAGAGTTGAATACCCCTGGCCTAGGCCTATTGCCTATAGCACGTGTCAAACTCATTCCCCGGTGGCTGCGGGCTTTCACTCCTCCCTTGTACTTGATTGATGAATTAAGGTCACTAATTAGGCAGGAACTCCCCACACTGGTTGTCTAGGGCTTAATTGAAAGGAAAAAACTAAAGTCTGCAGACACTAGACCTTTCATGGAGTGAGTTTGACACCCCTGGCCTATAGTACAGGCTATGGATAGGCACACTGGATATTACGCGCCCAGCAGAGAGAATCAAGGATGAGAGGCATTAATCGGGCACACATGAGATACTATAATAAGCAACGCAGTCTCAAACCCTGAGCAATATGACCTTTCATTTATTACAAATGACATCACCCTCCCCTGGACTAAATAAAACAAATACTAAAGCCTCCCCCTGAATGAAAGTGACATTTTTCTCCGGGTAACTATTGTGTGCATTTGGATCTCTCCCCAACTGAATTGGAAGTTACGATACACCGTTCTGCCCCTTAGGAACCTAACTTACCTCTCATACTCTAGGTTGTCATGGTCACAGCGGGCGTCTTTGTGTTTCTCCCAGTCCTTCCCGTGACGGCATGTGGTGAGGGACACTATGTCCTTCCCGTTATGGATATGATGCAGTGCGTTACGGGTGTCCGAGCCGATGCCCGTTAGATACCGCTTCCCTTTGAACATCAACAGGTATTTCCTGCGCGGTGGCACCGTGTTTCGCACCAACCAGCCCCTCTCGCCCCCCTTCTGGGGGTGGTCCTTGGAGAAGAGGGGGATGGAGACGTCAAACCCGGGCCGGAAGTGTTCTGTGTTGAGGCTGGCTTTAGCCAGGATGGCCTGACCGATGTTGAAGCCCAGGTCCTCGGTGTAGTTGGGCCAGGTGCCCGAGTACAGGTTAAAGATAAGGTGGTTACGTCCCTCGTTCCAGAGCGGGTAACCCTTGATACGATCGTCCAAGTTGGGCACGAACTGCCCCGAGAGCTGGTCGCGGTCCAGAGTGTCAATCCCCAAAACAAAGAGACACGCCTCGCGAGGGTCCGTGGTGTAGTATCGCGACTCGCCTATAGACGTCAGTATCTTACGATAGCTCTCTGACCCACGCTCATCCTTCTCCGACGGGTAAACGTACACTCTAAACCCATCCCGCCCTCTACGTCGACATCTCGTAAAGTCGAAGCAGGTCTCCATTCGGCAGCGACTGTCTTTATAGATGCCCGTCCAGGCTTGGTGACGCTGGCGGGGGGACTCGGCGGAACCAGGCCCCGTCTGGAGTTCCTCCAGCTGGGCATAGCCCGGCAGGAGGACCCTGTCGGTCCAGTCAGGCCAAGGGCGCACCACATCGCCCCTCTGCTGCCCCAGCAGCTTGAGGAGACGGACCTGGACCCCGCCGCCCCAGTAGAAGAGCAGCAGCCAGCAGCAAGCACACAGCCCCAGCAGGACATACTTCTTACGCGCCTGCATGGAGCCCAATGTCTCTCGTTCTCTTCCTCTATCGCTCGCTCTCACTTTTTTTCCTCTCTCTGCCCCTCAGCTCCAAGCCTCACAAAGGTGGATGAGTTGTTTCGAAGGTCTAACAAGGAGGGTCCAATATAGAACAGTGTGGTAACTTGGACATCATCTCTTCCAAGTCTGATCCAGTCCAATTTAAGCCCATTGAGGATAAATAAATGGATGTTGAATCCACTCTCTTCGGTTTCTCTCTCTCGTCTCTCTCTCAGATTTGGGTGCTGTTAGCCTGTCTCTTGCTAGACAGTCTCTGGGGCGCGTGTGTGCATTTCCTGCGCTGCCCGATGCTGAGGATGATGAAGGGCGATGTCTCCTCTCTCTCAAGCCCTCCTCGCCGTCTCATGGCGCCCGCTGTCTCCCGGGTCTCTCCTGGGGACGTAAACAAACGAGATCACAGCTCAGTACACAACCGGAGGAGCACTCAACAGCACAGATGGAGCACTAGGTACATTAACAAGTCAAGGAACACTGTCTCAAATGATTCAGTAACACACCATTATGTAAAGCACACAACACACCCTTATACCAACATGCAGATATACTGTATAAACCAACACATACACTATCAGCATGAAGCGTGTACAGACTCAGCAATAAATTAGCCCGACGAAGGGTAATTTCATACACATGACAGTGCAGTTGGACTACTTTAGGCTATAAAACCCTCTTAAGTTGAACTGAACTGATCAAATCTTTATGCAGAACTCTCTTGAAGATTAAAGCTAGTCTCCTCAAACACAGAGCTCGCTCAGTTCAGTTCGCATAGCTGACAGATGAGACACACATAACAAAAGACTCTCAAAGTTTAAATATACTCCCACTATCTCTATATTTGAAAATGGTCAAAGTAGTTTTAATGTTTGGTCTGGTTATGCTATTGACATCCAGTCCTGGAACCGTGGTGTTTTGGTTTTAGTATGCCGAACATGAAGCAGCCAGCTCTGATATTATCATGCACTTCAAGCTCCAGTTGAACAGCATCAGATACAGTTGAGATGCAGTGGAGGGGGAAATGGGGAGCCGTTTAGCCACTGAAATGGAGATTTGTAAATTAAGGGAAAATAGAGCCACTTTATGGCGGTGTAACGTCCGTTAATCTTGGGGTGTGGAGAGAGTTTTTTTTTTTATATATTTGAAAACATCATGCAACGGTTTTCAACACGGTATGTTTGCCCAAGCACCCCCCATAACTCCCAAGTGTGTGTGTGTGTGTGTGTGTGTGTGTGTGTGTGTGGAAAACCTCACAGAGCAGACCAGTGTTCCTACTGCCAGCCGCCACACAAAGGCAGCTTTCAGGTCTCACCTGCTCTCCCTCACTTTCTCTTTTCCTCCCGCTCTCTACCTCCCTCCCTCTCTTCTACCTCTCCCTCACATTCCTCTACCTTCTCCATCCATGCAGAATTGAAGGCCACCCTCCCTGTTCTTCTTGTTATCAGGCTCCATACATACAGGTGATATTGATCAACAATGCATTGTCTCATTGGGCCAGTGTATTGTGATACTATACAGAATGTCCTTTGAATGTAAATTGAAAGACTACTAAAACATGAATTTCCGATTCATTGTGTCTGTGTGTGTTTGTGTGTGTTTATGTGCAACCATGTGTACGTATGGTACTTGAGTGTGTATGCAGGTGCTTATGACTATGTGTCTGTATGCAGGCCTCTTGTGACTATTTGTGTGTGTGTGTGTATATGTATGTGTCCATGTAAGTGAGTGCACATCAGGTAGTGTCAGATAGTGAGCTCACTGAGAGCCATAGAGATTCTGGGTGTTGGTTGTTGGCTCAGCCAAGCTCCTCTCCCACAGAACAGTGGCAAGCAGACACAGTTGTAAGGACACTAGGGATCCCACTACATAGTCCTCATCAATAATTTACCGGCTCCTTTAGTTAAGATATTGATTTTCCTTTCTGAATTTCTTTCTGCTTTATATCCCCTGCCTTTCCTGCTGAAGTAAAACTCAATCTTCCTCAGGATACTCTCACACAGCTGAGACAAATATCCAATCTGACAGAAAAAGCAGGGGTTGGAACAGGTACAGGGAACTGAAAAATAATGGGATTCTTCGAGGAACGGAAACAGGAAGCGGGAACGAAAGTGATCTCTAGTGTTCCGGAACAGAAACGTTATTCTGAAATCTTGAGAACCAGTTAAAAATGTTTGTTTAAAAACAAAACAATTAAGGCCTCCCGAGTGGCGTGGCGGTCTATGGTGATTGAGGAGTCACTACAGACCCGGGTTCAATCCTATGTCACAACTGGCCATGACCGGGAATCCCGTAGGGCGGCACACAATTGGCCCAGCATTGTCCGGGTGGGTTTGGCCGGGGGGGCTTTACTTGGCTCATCGCGCTCCAGCGACTCCTTGTGGCGGGCTGGGTGCCTTGAGCGCCTGCAGGCTGTCTGCAGTCGTCAGTTGAATGGTGTTTCCTCCGACACATTGGTACAGCTGGCTTCCGGGTTAAGAAGCACGGTTTGGCGGGTCATGTTTCGGAGGACGCATGACTCGACCTTCGCCTCTCCCAAGCCCGTTGGGAAGTTGTAGCGATGACACGAGATCGCAATTGGATATCACGAAATTTGGGAGCAAAAGGGGGTAAAATACCAAGAAAATTAACGTAATTTCTTGGTTCCAGAAATATAGGGGTTCTGCTCGGAACGGAATGATTGGAAAATAATTTTGGTTCCACCCCCTGACCTGAGCACTATGTCTCTAATGATTTGTGGTTTAGGGTGATTGGCAATGATTATGGGAGTTATGGTAACGATCATTGTCATGATGGTGACATGGTGATGGTAATCACACGGATAGATTCTCACTATCTTCTCCACGTAATACAAAGATACAGTATATCCCAAAACAAAAGACACCAAAAATAAAAATCCCACACTGCCACCAAAGAACCAGGGCTATGTCAACTATCCCCTCTGCATATATCAGTCATCCCCGTAACCAACTGTCACCATTACTCATGACAACGATCTAACCCCAATCTCGATCCTGTTTATTGTACTGTGCAAACGAAAACAGCAGTGTAGCAATACACGGCACTAACCATAGTAACACAGAATACCCATTAGTGCTGGGAGCGCTAGCTAATAAATGTAAGCCAATACAAACCTAGAGCACGTTTGGACTTGGCTTAGCCAGTAACAACGCAAATGCACAAACACAGACAGACACAGACAAAGAGTACCAATCAAAGGTTTGGACACACCTACTCATTCAAGGGTTTTTCTTTATTTTGACAATTTTCTACATTCTACATGTAGTAATCAAAAAAGTGTTAAACAAAATATATTTTATATTTGAGATTCTTTAAAGTAGCCACCCTTTGCCTTGATGACAGCTTTGCACACTCTTGGCATTCTCTCAACCAGCTTCACCTGGAATGCTTTTCCAACACTTTTGAAGGAGTTCCCACATATGCTGAGCACTTGTTGGCTGCATTTCCTTCACCCAACACATCCCAAACCATCTAATTTGGGTTGAAGTCGGGTCATTGTGGAGGCCAGGTCATCTGATGCAGCACTCCATCACTCTTCTTCTTGGTCAAATAGCCCTTACACAGCCTGGAGGTCTGTTGGGTCAATGTCCTGTTGAAAAACAAATGATAGTCCCACTAAGCGCAAACCAGATGGGATGGCGTATCACTGCAGAATGCTGTGGTAGCCATGCTGGTTAAGTGTACCTTGAATTCTCAATAATTCACAGACAGTGTCACCAGCAAAGCACCCCCACTCCATCACACCTCCTCCTCCATGCTTCACGGTGGGAACCACACATGCAGAGATCATCCGTTCACCTACTGTATCTCACAAATACATGGCGGTTGGAACCAAAAATCTCAAATTTGGACTCACCAGACCAAAGGACAGATTTCCACTGGTCTAATGTCCAATGTTCGTGTTTCTTGGCCCAAGCAAGTCTCTTCTTATTATTGGTGTCTTTTAGTAGTGGTTTCTTTGCAGCAATTCGACCATGAAGCCCTGATTCACACAGTCCCATCTGAACAGTTGATGTTGAGATGTGTCTGTTATTTGAACTCTGTGAAGCATTTATTTGGCTGCAATTTCTGAGGCTGGTAACTCTAATGAAGTCATCCTCTGCAGCAGAGGTAACTCTGGGTCTTCCAATCCTGTGGCGGTCCTCATGAGAGCCAGTTTCATCATAGCGCTTGATAGTTTTTGCGACTGCACTTGAAGAAACTTTCAAAGTTCTTGAAATTTTCCAGATTGACTGACCTTCATGTCTTAAGTAATGATGGACTGTCGTTTCTCTTTGCTTATTTGAGCTGTTCTTGCCATATTATGGACTTGATATTATACCAAATAGCGCTATCTTCTGTATACCACCCCTACCTTGTCACAACTGATTAGCTCAAACGCATTAAGAAAATAAATTCCACACCTGTTCATTGAAATGCATTCCAGGTGACCTCATGATGCCAGTGGAGAGAATGCCAAGAGTGTGCAAAGGTTTCATCAAGGCAAAGGGTGGCTACTTTGAATAATCTCAAATATAAAATATATTGTGATTAACTATTTGTAGAAAATAGAAAAACCTTGGAATGAGTAGGTGTGTCCAAACCTTTAACTAGTAATGTACAAACGCACAGACACACACACACCTTGTAGAAGGAGTTACGTAAACTGCTAAGAGAGTGGTTGGAGAGTACAGTGCCTTCAGTAAGTATTCACACCCCTTTACTTTTTCCACATTTTGTTGTGTTACAAAGTGGGATTAAAATGTATTTAATTGTAAAAAAAATGTCACCGATCTACAAAAAAATACTCTCATGTCAAAGTGTAAGAAATATTGGAACATTTATTTTAAAAAATTAAGTAAAAATAAAACACTAATATAGCTTGAGTAAATAAGTATTTAACCCCCTGAGTCAATACATGTTAGACACACATTTGGCAGTGATTATAGCTGTGAGTGTTTTGGGGTATGTCTCTAAAAGCTTTGCACACTTGGATTATATCATATTTTCCCATTATTCTTTTAAAAATACTTCAAGCTCTGTCAAGTTCGTTGTTAATCATTGTTAGACAGCCATTTAAGTCTTGTCATTGATTTTTCAAGCCAAATTAGTCTCCCAGTGTCTGTTGGAAAGCAGACTGAACCAGGTTTTCCTATAAGATTTTGCCTGCCCTCCATTTATTTTTATCCAAATCAACTCCCTGGTCCTTGTATGACAAACATACACATAACATGATGCAGCCACAACAATGCTTGAAAATATGAAGCGTGGTACTCAGTGATGTGTTGTGCTGGATTTGCCCCAAACATAACACTTTGTATTCAGGACAAAAAGTTTCTTTCTTTGCCACATTTTTTTGCAGTATTACTTAAGTGCCTTGTTGCAAACAGGATGAATGTTTTAGAATATTTTTTATTCTGCACAAGCTTCCTTCTTTTCACTCTGTCAATTAGGTTAGTATGTGGAGTAACTACAATGTTGTTGATCCATCCTCAGTTTTCTCCTATCACAGCTATTAAACTGTTTTGAAATCACCATTGGTGATGGTAAAATCCCGGAGCGGTTTTCTTCCTTTCCGGCAACTGAGTTAGAAAGGACGCCTGTATCTTTGTAGTGACTCGGTGTTTTGATACATCATCCAAAGCCTAATTAAGAAATATTCAGTGTCTGTTTTTTTCTCCTTTTTACACATCTACTAAATCGGTGCCCTTCAAAAAACGAAATTCCACTTTGACATTGTGGGGTATTGAGTCCATTTTAAATGAAGGCTGTAACACAATAACATTTTGAAAAATTAAAGGGGTGTGAATACCTTCTGAAGGCACTGTATGTGGCTCCACTGTCACAGATCAATGATGAATGGATCAGTATGGTGGGGCCTAGCAATAAGACAGACCACAGTGTCTGCTGAGGAGCCTTGCGGAGCCTAAGGGAAAGTACAGGGTTCAGACAGAGGTGAGCCTTTAGGGTTCTTTTCTGGAAGATCTTAGACTGCATCCTTCCTTTCTTCCTTCCTTCCATCTTTTGTATGGTTGATCACTGGTCTGACAGGATTGGGAAGCTTTGACACATACGGTAAACAAGGGTTTGGATTTGTTTCTAGTTCCACCACCAATGCGTTGATGTCAGACACAAGATCAGATCAAGAAGGAATCTGTGAAGTATTTCAGCTTAGCCTTAAGATATGAGGTGAAAGAATGTGTGGAAGCTGTCTAAAAACCCAATACAGAAAAAGCAGCCAAGGAAATTCGTCAGTAATTTATGAGACTTGAAAGAGTACAGTATCTCCAGGGAATGCAGCCTTGAGATGACAGTGACTTGCCTTTTAAGGTAAGTAATGAATTCAAGTAAGAAGGACTTTTGAGATGTGTGATGTAGATACTGCAATGCATTGTGTTAAGGCCAACACACAAGAAAGAAGATGGGTCGTCAAAGCATCACAAAGTAAAATATACAGAAACTCCTCCCTCAACCTCAAAAAGCACAAGAAAGAGGTTTGACACCCACCATCTCAGATTGTTCTGAAATTGTTTCTGTAGTTAGAAATGGAAAAGATAAGCATTTCTGCAACATTAATTTGTTTAAATATAATTTGATCTCTGAGAAATTAAGCTAATTGATTGTACCCAAATTGTAAAAAAAAAAAACTCTTCTTAACAATGATTAAGATGTGAGGAATCCAAACCCCAAGGTATACCCTGGAGTACTTTTTTATTGCAATTTGACAACATTTTCCAATTGGTAGTTACGACCTTGTCCCCTCGCTGCGTCCTCTGAAACTGCTTCTTAACACACTGCTTGCTTAACACGAAAGTCAGCCTTACCAATGTGTCGGAGGAAACACCGTTCGACTGATGACCGAAGTCAGCTTGCAGGCGCCCTAACCCGGACGGCACTGGGCCAATTGTGCACCGGCTGGCTGTGACACAGCCTGGGATGTAGTGTCACCTCAGCACTGCAATGCAGTGCCTTAAACCACTGTGCTACTCGGGAAACTTGGAGTATTGTTTATTCATACTATGTAATGTGTTCTCAGTGAATTTGGTGATGTATTTTCTTTCCCCCTGTTCAGAGAAATTAGCCATTGAAGTCACTTGCATTTTCAATTACCAGGTTTTGCCCACTAGATGCCACTGTTCCTGCTACTGCACTTTTATCCAGTTTGCTCGTCTCTTTTGTTTATCAAATGTATGACAACATTTTCTTTGCAACTTTGGGTAGAAAACCAATAGCTTTTGCTCATGATGAAAATACATTCTGGTCATCCTCACAATTCAAGCCAGTCCTCCCAGTCATCTGTGTCCAGGAAACCGCCCCTGTGTGTTCTTCGTCTCTAAGGGGTTTCAATGGTAAGTCACAAACACACACTGTATAGTATTTTGCAATGGTATTGGGTTGGGTTTAATAGTGAATGTCGCTAATCAAACAGAGATGGTTTCTAATAATTGTATTGACAAACAGACTACCATGCAATGGTTTATAATTGTATTATTTTATTAGGGTTGTCACTCCATCACATTTTTGGGCTACATATGAGAATTGCACCATAGGGATAGCCTTCGTGGGTTGAAGAATTAGGTTGCTAAGAGAAGGGCAAACTGAATTGCTTTCATGGTTGAATGGCTTGAAATGTGAGGATGAGCACAGCATTTATTTTCTTTATGAGCAAAAGCTATTGGTTTTCTACCCAAAGCTGCAACAAAAATGTTGTCGTACATTTGACGAACAAAAGAGACCAGCACAATTGATAAAGGGGCAGTAGCAATAACAGCGGCATCTAGTGGGCAAAACCTGGCCATTTCACTTAATGTATGGGGAAAATGCAAGCGACTTCAATGGCTAACTAAAACATCACAAATTCACTGAGAATAAATTACATAGTATGAATAAACAATACTCCAAGTTGCAGCTTCATACAACTTGTCAAATGCTTGCTATGCTCAAACCCTACACCCCATCCCGAGCACTTCATTCTGCCACCTCTGGTCTCTTGGCCCTCCCATCCCTACGGGAGGCGCACCAATGGTAGAACCCTGGCGCACTAATGGTAGAACGAGCTTCCCTCTGAAGCTAGGACAGGAGAGTCCCTGCCCATCTTCCAAAAACATCTGAAACCCTACCTCTTCAAAGAGTTTCTTAAATAAACCCACAAAAATGTGGATTCCTCTTAATCATTGTTAAGATGTTTTTTGTGTGCAAATCGGACATTGGGTACTATATTTATTGAATATTATATTCATCCTATAAATTTAAATGGACAATTTGGGTGCAATCAATTTGCTTAATTTCTTAGCGTTCAAATCATCTTTCAACAAAATAATGTTGCAGGAATGCTTATCTTATCTGTTTCTGACTACAGAAAAGCTTTCAGAACAACGTGAGATGGTGGGTGACATAGCTTGAAATGACACCAGGGCTGGGTAGGTTACTTTCTAAATGTAATACGTTACAGTTACTAGCTACCTGTCCAAAACGGTAATCAGTAATGTATCTTTTGGATTGCCCAAACTCAGTAACGTAATCTGATTACATTCAGTTACTTTTACATTCCCCTTAAAGAGGCATTAGAAGAAGACAAAAATGTACGTTACCATCTGAAACACATCTATTGCAGGATAAATCAATGTTCAAGTTTACATAGCTGGCCATATATGGATGTTAAATTTTACTTTATGGGTTGGTTATGTAGGCTTCTTCTAACCCATTGCTTTCTACTACATATAATAATATGATTAAATTATATATTTACATTAATAACCAAAGTCTATCAGAATTCCAGTCATTCCAATAAATGTTATACCCCTTGATCTTCAAGAATAGGACTTGGAAATATGGAAGTAGAGATTAGCCAAATTGTTTTACCTGAGCATGACCCCAAAACTAAGGATTTATTATCTGTTGTCTGTTGTCTCTGATTTTGTTGTCTATCAAAAGTGTGTGAGTTTGAACGTGTCCATTACGCCTATAGATTTTTTAAAAAATGCATTGGCATGAATTAGCCAATTGTGCATCGCCCGATTGGGCTCCCGGTCACAGCCGGCTGTGACACAGCCTGGGATGTAGTGGCACCTTTAAAACTAAGGACTTTTTAGCCTGCCCTACTCTGTTGTTTATGATTTTGTTGTCATGGAGGACTGATTGGGCTCATTGATTCGAGTTGAAAAATAAATGTTGCGCTCATGGAATGGCATGCTTAGAGCACTACTGAAAAGTGCTATTTACATGTGAAAAATGAATGCCATATGCTGCATTTGCTATAGGCCTATTGTTAAACGTTTTGTTGGTGACACTTTAATATCTTGATAATAATGCAGCTGTTTAAAGGGCAAATCCACAAGTGAAACAATAACAAAACGGCCGTCCCGCCTGTTTTGGTAAGAAGCTGAGGGATGGGCCTGGAGAAATGTAACCACTCTCAGATTAATAGACAGAGATATGGATATAAGGACTGACCATCCATGACATCAAAATTATTATTTTAACCATGTTATGAGGCTATATAGTGTGTGTTTACATTTACTTTGTTTACAAACATTGGAGAAAAACAAGCTTATATTTTGGGTTCTCATGGATTGGGACAGTTGAACTAAGATCATGAGGCATTTATAAGTCCAAAAATGGATGTAGCAACTACAGATTGCCTCTTTAAGTCTATCAAAAGATTGCCCCTTTGAACATGTGTCCATTAGGCCCATGAATAAAAATAATGTATTGGCATGAATTAGCCCCACCTTTATTCCATAGGCTGGGATCCGCACTGTGCAGCTGTTGCAAGAGCCCATTTTTCACTGTCCACTGGTTTCAAAAACAATGATTGATAGGCAGTTGACATTCTATCATTTTTGGGTTCAAATACACATTTAGATTTGTGAACAGCCATCCACAAACCCGTAAGGCGCAAATAGCTAAAGGAGAAAGCGGCAGTGTGATTCACATCAATGCGCTATGTAGAGAACAATAACAAGTGATATCCATATCGTCGTAGACTACACCACTGCGGTCATCCTTACCTCCAAGCGATTATTCAAGTTGGATAATATTTGGATGCCGACAGCAGTCATACAATTGGAAGACATAGCTTGGACTGTAGCCTATTCCTGCTCTTTTCCCGCGATCCATCAAACACATTTGGTGTGTCATCACAGTGGTCTCTGACTTGTGGTCAGACTCACTCAGGTGGAACAAACTTAAACTTGCGCCTTTTTTCAATGCTGATTTGAATGTTATTCTGAATTTAAAAGTAATCATCTAGTTTTTCAAAAGTATCTGTAATCTGATTACAATTTTTTTGCTGGTAACGGATTACACTTACCATTTTTTTGTAATCTGTTACCCTCCAACCCTGCATGGAACAACCCCAATGTTTATTTATACACAACAAATCTACTTGCCACCTGTGTGTTTGCATTGAGCATGAAAAGCCACACAGTAAACATTAAAGGTGTAGACTGTCCTTTGTGAAATCTCTTTATTAGTAAGACCAACAAGCTCCAAGTTCTCTTGTCTATCCTAACGTCTCTGCCCACATTCTTACACAGCCTCCAAGTCTCTGTCTCTGGGTTTGTTGTTAGTTGGGTTTGTTGTTAGTTCACATGCTTCAGTCAGTGAGGGTGACAGCTGGACTAGCGGCCTGCTCAAAGCTCATCCCTCCAGCCATC
Organism: Brachymystax lenok tsinlingensis; assembly: GCA_030435695.1. NCBI lineage: Eukaryota > Metazoa > Chordata > Actinopteri > Salmoniformes > Salmonidae > Brachymystax > Brachymystax lenok. The sequence continues at coordinate 34,015,688 of CM059799.1, forward strand.
CCTCCTCCTCGAGGACTGCCCGCCTGCCCTCAAATTTGCCTGCTGTTCCCACAAGACCAACTAGAGTGTCTCTGCAACTATCGAAGGAAACACAATTGAATTGAATCATCAGTAGATTGGATCGTGTTTACAGCAACCGTCGACTACAACTCAGATGCAATAATACAGGAAGGTAGCAGGGTAGGGAAAATTTATGAAGGCATTGATAGAAACTGAAATGAGCTTGCGTTGAACTCTGAAGGGAGTAGTCATTTCCTCTGTGCATGGGGAGGCAATACTATTATGTCAGAGATGATTTGCGCAGGTATATAAAGCAGACCGTAAACTGACACTAGATCAGCAGCGTCTGTTTTTAAAATAATAACAAAAAAAAGAGTTGGCATGCCTGAGTCAGTGTCTAAATGAGCATGTGCTCTCAGTCAACCTGGTAAAATAAGGGTTAAAAATCTCCTTGATAAAGTTTCACAGACACTCAAATCCTAACTCCTACTTGTTAGCCTTTTTGCCAACGTGTTTAGTTAGTTTTCCTGCACACACACACACGTTTGTTTACTGGACTAAACCTGGATACACATGTTAGTCCAGGGAAATGAACTGTTGCTGAAGAAAAACACATTTTGCGGTGAGGTGAAAGGCGAAGCAAGACTCAAATTAAACGCTGGTCTCTGTCATTAAAGGCTGGAGAGCCATAGCGGCAATTCTAAGGGCTTCTTAGTCCTAGCCTTATTCTGCCATGCAATGTGTGTTTGTGGGGACGTGTGTGTTTGTGGGGACGTATGTGTTGGTGGGGAAAACCTGACCAGGAATGACTAAGGTTGTGGTGAGGTTTGTCTGCTGTCATAGCAGTCTGCGGTCATCTCAGAAAGTGGTTTGTGAAAAAGAGAATACAGGAACAGTCAAATCAAATCAAATCCTGACACGTCCGGGTAATCCGTCTGGCCCTGCGGCCTTGTGAATGTTGACCTGTCTAAAGGTCTTACTCACATTGGCTGTGGAGAGCGTGATCACACAGTCTTCCCGTACAGCTGGTGCTCTCTTGCATGTTTCAGTGTTATTTGCCTTAAAGCGAGCATAGAAGTAGTTTAGCTCGTCTGGTAGGCTCGTGTCACTGGGCAGCTCTCGGCTGTGCTTCCCTTTGTAGTCTGTAATGTTTTGCAAGCCCTGCCACATCCGACGAGCTTCAAAGCCGGTGTAGTACGACTCGATCTTAGTCCTGTATTGACGCTTTGTCTATTTGATGGTTCGTCGGAGGGCATAGCGGGATTTCTTATAAGCTTCCAGGTTAGAGTCCCACTCCTTGAAAGAGGTAACTCTAGCCTTTAGCTCAGTGCGGATGCTGCCTGTAATCCATGGCTTCTGGTTGGGGTATGTACGTACGGTCACTGTGGGGACGACGTCAACGACGTGCTTATTGATGAAGCCAATGACAGATACGGTGTACTCCTCAATGCCATTGGAGGAATCCCGGAACATATTCCAGTCTGTGCTAGCAAAACAGTCCTGTAGCTTAGCATCTGCTTCATCTGACCACTTTTTTATTGATCTAGTCACTGGTACTTCCTGCTTTAATTTTTGCTTGTAAGCAGGAATCAGGAGGATGGAATTATGTTCAAATTTGCCAAATGGAGGGCGAGGGAGAGCTTTGTATGCATCTCTGTGTGTGGAGTTTAAGTGGTCCAGAGTTTTCCCTCTGGTTGCACATTTAACATGCTGATAGAAATGAGGTAAAAAGTTTCCCTGTATTAAAGTCCCCGGCTACTAGGAGCACCGCCTCTGGGTGAGTGTTTTCTTGTTTGCTTATGGTGGAATACACCTCATTCAATGCAATCTTAGTGCCAACCTTTGACTGAGGTGGTATGTAAACAGCTACGAAGAATACAGATGAGAACTCTCTCGGTAGGTAGTGTGGTGTGCAGCTTATCATGATATACTTAACCTCAGGCGAGCAATAGCTCGAGACTTCTTTAGATATAGTGCACCAGCTGTCATTTACAAAAATACATAGTCCGCTGGCCCTTGTCTTACCCGACGCCGCTGTTCTTTCCTGCCGGTACATCGTATAACCAGCCAGCTGTATGTTGATATTTTCGTAGTTCAGCCACGACTCTGTGAAGCATAAGATGTTACGGTTTTTAATGTCCCGTTGGTAGATTAATCTTCCCCGTAACTCGTCGATTTTATTGTCCAAAGATTGCATGTTTGCTAGCAGAATTGAGGGACGTGGGGGTTTATTCGATCGCCTCCGACTCCTCAGAAGGCATCCCTCTTCACGCAGATCACGGGGGTCGGGGCCTGTTCCCGAGGGAGCCGTATATCCTCCGCCTCGGGCTCGTCAGAGTCATGAAAGAAGAAAAAGGATTCTGCTAGTCCGTGGTGAGTAATCGCAGTCCTGATGTCTAGAAGTTATTTTTGGTCATAAGAGACGGTAGCGGCAACATTATGTTAAAAACGAGCAAAAAAACACAATCGGTTGGGGGCACGTAAAACGTCTGTCTTCTGCTCCGGCGCAATCTTACGTCCAACCAATGCCCAGGGCACCAAGGGCCTCTAGTTGACTTGAAATGTCATGTTTTCTTTCTCTTTGCCTTGTTTTCAGCCCAAGTTTCTGCCTGTTACAATGGAGGTAGTACGCACACACACACATTTTTTATCCATGACCACGGCCATTAAAAAATGGCTTCCTTTCTGTCTACAGTGAGCTAGTAGAGTGGAATTTTTCAATTCAGTAGTGATTACCTGAGGACCGTAATCACCATAAATCTAATCAAGCCCTGGTATTTTTATGAGGACATTTTCTTGATAGTTGTGCTTTTCTACCTAATAAAACCTTGTTGCTCTGCATGGTGCTAGTCTGTGAGAGACTGACACGGTTAATAAGATGTTTACCTCTAGCCTGAACAACCCGTGCCTGGCCTCCCACCGCCTTAACGATAATTAATCAAGCCGGGTTGTAATTATGTCTCAACAATATGCTGCTCTCACTCCGACGCCATGAGGGCTAATTAAGCAAACATACAAGATGGGTTGGAACAATTAGGGCTGCTAGGGCTGCTAGCTCAACATCGACTAGTGCGGCTCACACAGCAGAGCATGTAGGATATGGAACACAACTTATCGTGCTATCTGCATGGGGCTCTAAGCAGAAGATGCCCTCTATATCCAGATATCCAGATCTGGGATTAGATTACAGTGAAATATCCTAACCTTGACTACAAGGGATGAAAGTAAAATGTGATCTTGGATCTGTTCTAAAACCACAATTTCACAACTACGTGATTATCAGTCCAAGGAATAATACATGTTTATTATGGGGTTGGAATCTAAGGAGTGATGTGTAAGAGCAGCCTTTACCAAAGATAATATTTTTATGACTATGGGGTGCCAGTGTTTTATGGGGGTGCCCGGATTTGTTATGGCAGTGCCCAGCAATCCTATAATTCAAACATTGCTTCCGCCGTTATGATACCCATGCTAGAAGCGGCCAACTCGTACCCGTCCTTCACTATACAAAATTAGGTAATATATTAAGTGTGACATGATGCAATGAGTCCGCCATCCTTGTCAGAGCAGCAGGGGCCGGGTCACTTTGAATCACCTATCCACATCTCTACATACCATGGTATGACACTCAAGCTGAGTCATACAGTATAGACTAGCCCAGATTGCATGATGATTCTCTCAACACCTTTACTAGGGTACGTTCTCCAAATATGGATAGAATAATAACTAGAATCTAGCACCCTGAAAGAGAAGCTAGAATTCATTTTGGGACTTACAAATGAATGATTTACACTGAGTATAGCAAACATTAGGTACACCTTCCTAATATTAAGTTGCAACCCCCCCCCAGACTCAATTCGTCGGGGTATGGACTCTACAAGGTGTCAAAAGCGTTCCACAGGGTGTTGTACCATTCTTGATACACACGGGTCACTGTTGAGCATGAAAAACACAGCAGTGTTGCAGTTCTTGACACAAACCGGTGCGCCTGGCACCTACTACCATACCTCGTTCAAAGGCACTTAAACATTGTGTCTTGCCAATTCACCCTCAATGGCACACATACAAAAACCATGTCGTTCTTAAACCTGCCTTCTCCCCTTCATCTACACTGATTGAAGTGGATTTAACAAGTGACATCAATAAGGGATCATAAGCACTTTACGGTAAGGTCAACACTTGTTGTATTCGACGCATGTGACAAATAAAGTTTGATTTAATTTGATTCACCTGGTCAGTCTATGTCATGGGAAGAACAGGTGTTCTTAATGTTTTGTATACTCAGTGTATACTCATTGATTCTGGAAGAACTTATGTCTCATGAGCTTAGTTCAACTGTCATACCCCATTAAAACCCAGAATAAAAGCTTGTTTAGTCCAATGTTAGTAAACATTGTAAATGTAAACAAACACTGTATAGCCTCAAAACATGGCTAAAACTAATTTTGTTATCATGGATGGTCAATCCTCTCATCCATAGCGCTGTCTATGAATGTGAGAGTTGTTACATTTCTCCAGGCCCATCCCTCAGCTAGCTTTAAAAGCTATTACTGTTTAGTAGCAGTGAATGTGAAATCATTGCACAGGTTTTGTGTTTTGGTTTCAAATGATTTCTGGGGCATCAGTTTGGCCCTGTCCTTGGCTGCACTTCATCAGTCAATACCATAAATGAGTTATTGTCATGGGATGTCACCATTTAATTTCCCACCCTAATACTTCACAACTGAATTGGTTCTGACACCTCTCTTGACATTGGGGATGCTGAGCTCCATAGCTCAGTCAGTATCCAATTGGAGTGTGCAAGAAAGGCATCTCTCAGCGCCCACACTTGAAAAAACAGGGTCATCCATCATCACAACTAAAAATGTGTCAAGGGCATATCCAAGACACACACACGGTCATGCATAATGTCATGTTAATAGAATTTAAATGTCATTTATGAATGCCATCATTCTATTGCATCAAGAAAATTACACCCATATTAGATTCTTTCTGAAGCAGAGAAAAGTATACCTTTATCATTTTCTACATAATTCTTAATTCTCAAAAAACAAGACAGTATAATAGTAGCCTAGGTTATTGTGTTGTTACCTGTACTTATTGTGGTCCTTTATTGTGTCTATACGGAAATGACAGGCAGACTGTGTTATCCACTTTCAAAAGAAAGTATTTAGTCCTTGTCGGCAATATTCACCGAGTTGTTAGCAATAGTTGTCAACAAAATCTGTCATTGCTTGCCTCTGTTCTCTTGACGCTCCTCTAGCTACAGCGGCACGTTTTGCTTGCGTACAAGTTGAGCGTCCTTTTTAGCGGCACGAGGGTTTAATGCCCGGTTGAGGCACTTCGCACTGGCGGTCCTCTCGATTTACGAGCTGTAGAACATGATTGAGTACACACGACTGACACGCGCAAATCACTCCGGGCGCGTCCATAAAAAGAATCTCACCGCGGCGACCCCCGCCCCTGTCTGCGCTACAGTTTTCTCCCTCTCCACAAGTGGCGTAATTTTGATGTTCGCACTACCTGGAGCCACATTATTAAACCACACGCTTTCTCTGCACCAAGGGAATGAACACAGTATTTCATATCATTCACTCTCACTCAATATTCAACTTGCCACTATATGCTAGCCTATAGGAATAGACTGCAGCCTATCCCTTTGTCACGACAAGTGTCTATCACGCCCGTATTTGCACTCCCTTTATCTGAGCATGAGTGTGTCGAGGCCGTTGGAGCAAAAAAGGTATGGAAACAATGCATAGGGGAAATAAACAATAGAGTGGTGGCGACAAATATACCAAGCAATCAAATGCGCTGCCATCGGTTCATAAGCTACTCGTAGAATATGTCAACAGTGACAGTAGAGACATAGCCGAGCATGCAGACTCCGTGGGTTATGCTATACTCGTTCCATTAATATTAAATATGAACATTGAAGAGGCACAATGCCCTTGGACACTGCACTATATCAAATGCAGGATCACTTCTCCGTCTATAAACACTTGTCTATATTATGTGATTGAAGATAATCCTGTAGATTACTTCCGGAGTGCAATATGTAGTCATTGATATAGGCTATTGAACAGCCATACAGAAATAAGAGCGCCCAGCAATAGTCTCCGGGCTACATCGCCAGTGCAATCCGCCTGCTTTCTCCAGATAGAGAACTCACCCTCACCGGGGGGAAACAAAGCGCAATTCCCCGCTCAGGCGATTTCCTTTTCACTCCTCGACCAAGCATTTGCAAATCACCTCCACATGAATGCACAGGTTATTATTTGATACCGGTATTGTGGTATCTGCGACAAGTTGTCCATTTTAAACATCCACAACATTCCAAAGACGACCCGCCCCCGGCGTTTGTGATTGGTTCTCGCGGTGCCGAGGTACCTCGGTCTCGCAAACTGTATTTAAAGAAAACAGGGACATCTGGCCAGCGGTTCCGCGCAACTGGAGGATTTCGGAACCACTGAATTACGCACACAGAACGGCTTCGACTTTGAAGTGAACCCTTCATATGTCGGCAATTGATTTGGGTTCAAGATAAACATTGCGCAACTCTAAACTAGTCTTGCATGCTGAGTTTTTCTGTGATATAATTTAATCTATACTGAACAAAAATATTAACGCAACATGTAAAGTGTTGGTCTCATGACATCCCAGACATTTTCCAAGCTTAATTCTCTCAAATGTTGTTCACACATTTGTTTACATGCATGTTAGTGAGCATTTTTCCTTTTCAAAGATAATCCATCCACCTGACAGTTGTGGCATATCAAGAAGCTGATTAAACAGCATGATCCTTACACAGGTGCACTTTTTGCCGGGGACAATAAAAGGCCACTCTAAAATGTGCAGTTTTGTCACACAACCCAATGCCACAGATGTCTCATGTTTTGAGGGAGTGTGCAATTGGCATGCTGGCTGCAGGAATGTCCACCCGAGCTATTGCCAGAGAACTGAATGTTCATTTCTCTACCATAAGCCACCTCCAAAGATGGTTTAGAGAATTTGACAGTACATCCAACGGCCAGCCCAGGACCTCCACATCCGGCTTCTTAACCTGCAGGACCCGGACAGCTGATTAAACTGAGGAGTATTTCTGTCTGTAATAAAGCCCTTTTGTTGATTCTGATTGACTGGGCCTGGCTCCCCAGTGAGTGGACCTGGCTCCCAGGTGGGTGGGCCTATGCCCTCCCAGGCCCACCCATGGCTGTGCCACTGCCCAGTCATTTGCAATCCATAGATTAGGGCCTAATTGATTTATTTCAATTGCCTGATTTCCTTATATGAACTGTAACTCTGTAACTGTAACTGTAACTGTAAAATTGTTGAAATTGTTGCATGTTGCGTTTATATATGTTTTTCTGTATAGTTTTAGCAGAAAGGACAAGGATGGAACATTTAAATTCACACACACATACACACACAATTCATAACTTAGGCTATTACCTAATTAATACAATGTCAATTAAATATTCTGTAGGCCTACAGTATACAGTGCTATCATCAAAATGAAGAGAAAGGAAAGGGTTTTAGGCTCATATGAGGAAGATGATCAAGACATCAGTATGATCAAGGTGGTCTTATTTGTGACTAGCCCACACCCAAATGCTGGTAATTTTCTATGCACCTCGCGCCTCCCTGTGTTCAAAAGTTGTAAATACTCACACTGTCTCTGTCTCCTTTGCGAGGCTGCTCCATGCTCCCTGGCCTTTTCTCAATTTGTTTGCTCCTCCATCATCTCTCCTCCATCATCTCTCTCCTCCTTTTGAAAAAGGTCAAAGGTAATCGAGGCGAGGCGGCGAGGAGAGGGAACTTGGACGAAAATGCATCTGTATGAAATGAGACTCCTTTTCCACTCATTTACAGGGGTGGATCCAAAATATAATGTGTAAAGTGCAAAAAACGAATATAGTTAGTTTTGCAAGACATTTTATAGATACAATGATAAGTAGCATATTGTTTTTGAAACTTGTGCATGCTTTTCTCATGCAACAAAAAACAAAAGCTTCAAAGGGGGTGTGGGAGATCTAAAAATTGTTCTACAAAGGACTCAGGTAGGATACACATGACTATCCTCGATGAAAGGTGGCTATCGAGGAGGGGGGGGACACTCTTCTGTTCGCCTATTAATGAATTGACATCTCCTCCTCCACTCAAGCACTTATCGGTTTCCAGGTCACGGAGGAGAGAGGACGAAGGAGAGAGGGTGGAGGACGGACTTTTGACCAAATCAGAAAACACGCATGTCAAAGGGCTGCTCTCATGATGACATCATAGCCTATCCCCTATCCCCTATCTCCTATCGCTCAGGACTGAGATCATTGTACAACCCTGTGCAGGCTGTCTGCAGATTAGAAACCGCATCTGTCACAGTTTCAATGTGATTCCAGGATGCTTTCTCTCCAAATGGAAACAAAGTAGGCTAGGATTAAGGATTAAGTTGTTTTCCAAATACACTGACTGCATCTTACTCCACACAATGAGCCAATGTGTAGGCTGATCTAGATAAAACATTATTTAAAAACTCTAAGCAAACCTGAAGTGAATTTGCACCATTATAATAATTGCTCAGCTTCATAATATTCTTAAATGTTATGATCTTAATTCCATGTCAAAGCACAACACACAAATTATATTTCAAAGCACAAAAACCTTCATTTATATTAATGAGATTGGATTGGATTTTTTTTATACATAATTGATGATCTGAAACCGTATGAGACACACTCTTCATTAGATAAGTGTCAGTGTAAGAATGGGGGAAAGAAACATACATTTTCTCAGTTGCATTCTGTAAAATAGCATGACCTTAGTAGCCAAGGGAGATGTAGGAAGGTAGTTTTCAAGTGCAGAATGATTTTTTTTTTACAATGAAGGAGTCCAGTATGTCCATATGTACAGTGAATAAATTGCAAGAAGGAAAAAACTATTTAATTATTTATTTAACCAGATAGGCCAGTTGAGAACAAGTTCTCATTTACAACTGCGACCTGGCCAAGATAAAGAAAGCAGTGCGACAAAAACAACAGCACAGAGTTACACATAAACAAACGTACAGTCAATAACACAATAGAACAATCTATGTACAGTGTGTGCGAATGTAGAAGAGTAGGGAGGTAGATGAAAAAACTACAATTTAGCATTAATACTGGAGTGATAGATGTGCAGATGATGATGTGCAAGTAGAGATACTGGGGTGCAAAAGAGCAAGAGGATAAATAACAATATGGTATTTGGGTGTGCTATTTACAGATGGGCTGTGTACAGGTACAGTGACCAGTAAGCTGCTCTGACAGCTGATGCTTAAAGTTAGAGAGGGAGATATAAGCCTCCAGCATCAGTGATTTTTGCTATTCGTTCCAGTCATTGGCAGCAGAGAACTGGAAGGAAAGGCGGCCAAAGGAAGTGTTGGTTTTGGGGATGACCAGTGAAATATACCTGCTGGAGCGCGTGCTACGGGTGGGTGTTGCTATGGTGACCAGTGAGCAGAGATAAGGCAGGGCTTTCCCTAGCAAAGACGTATAGATGACCTAATGCCAGTGGGTTTGGCAACGAATATGTAGTGAGGGCCAGCCAAATTGGATGCCACGGAAGGAGTGTTGTATGACATTGAAGCTCGTTTGGAGGTTTGTTAACACAGTGTCCAAAGAAGGGACAGATGTATACAGAATGGTGTCGTCTGCATAGAGGTGGATCAGAGAATCACCAGCAGCAAGAGCGACATCATTGATATATACAGAGAAAAGAGGCGGCCCGAGAATTGAACCTTGTGGCACCCCCATAGAGACTGCCAGAGGTCCGGACAACAGGCCCTCAAATTTGACACACTGAACTCTATCTGAGAAGTAGTTGGTGAACCAGGCGAGGCAGTCATTTGAGAAACCAAGGCTATTGAGTCTGCCGATAAGAATGCGGTGATTGACAGAGTCGAAAGCCTTGGCCAGGTCGATGAAGACGGCTGCACAGTACTGTTTTTTATCGATGGCGGTTATGATATCGTTTAGGAGCGTGGCTGAGGTGCACCCATGACCAGCTCGAAAACCAGATTGCATAGTGGAGAAGGTACGGTGGGATTCGAAATGGTCGGTGATCTGTTTGTTAACTTGGCTTTTGAAGATTTTAGAAAGGCAGGGCAGGATGGATATAGATCTATAACAGTTTGGTCTAGAGTGTCTCCCCCTTTGAAGAGGTGGATGACCGCGGCAGCTTTCCAATCTTTGGGGATCTCAGACGATACGAAAGAGAGGTTGAACAGGCTAGTAATAGGTGTTGCAACAATTTCGGGGGATAATTTTAGAAAGAGAGGGTCCAGATTGTCTAGCCCAGCTGATTTGTAGGGATCCAGATTTTGCAGTTCTTTCAGAACATCAGCTGTCTGGATTTGGGTGAAGGAGAAGCGGGGGCGGGGGGGCGGCTTGGGAAAGTTGCTGCAGGTGTGTATGCTGAGCTGTTGGCCAGGGAAGGGGTAGCCAGGTTGAAAGCATGGCCAGATGTAGAAAAATGCTTATTGAAATTATTGATTTTCGTAGATTTATCGGTGGTGACAGTGTTTCCTAGCCTCAGTGCAGTGGGCAGCTGGGAGGAGGTGCTCTTATTCTCCATGGACTTTACAGTGGCCCAAAACTTTTTGGAATTAGTGCTACAGGATGCAAATTTATGTTTGAAAAAGCTAGCCTTAGCTTTCCTAACTGACTGAGTATATTGGTCCCTGACTTCCATGAAAAGTTGCATATTGTGGGGGCTATTCGATGCTAATGCAGAAAGCCACAGGATGTTTTTGTGCTCGTCAAGGGCAGTCAAGTCTGGGGTGAACTATATTTGTTCTTAGTTCTACATTTTTTGAATGGGGCATGCTTATTTAAGATGGCAAGGAAAGCACTTTTAAAGAGTAACCAGGCATCCTCTACTGACGGGATGAGGTCAATATCCTTCCAGGATACCCGGGCCAGGCTGATTAGAAAGGCCTGCTCGCTGAACTGTTTTATGGAGCGTTTGACAGTGATGAGGGGTGGTCGTTTGACCGCGGACCCATCATGCACGCAGGCATTGAGGCAGGGATCGCTGAGATCCTGGTTGAAGACAGCAGAGGTGTATTTAGAGGGCAAGTTGGTCAGGATGATATCTAAGAGGGTGCCCATGGTTACGGATTTAGGGCTTTACCTGGTAGGTTCCTCAATAATTTGTGTGAGATTGAGGGCATCTAGCTTAGATTGTAGGACGGCCGGAGTGTTAAGCATATCCCAGCTTAGGTCACCTAACAGTACGAACTCTGAACATAGACGGGGGGCAATCAATTCACATATGGTGTCCAGGTCACAGCTGGGGGCTGAAAGGGGTCTATAACAAGCGGCAATGGTGAGAGACTTGTTTCTGGAAAGGTGGATTTTTAAAAGTATAAGCTTGAATTGTTCGGGCACAGACCTGGATAGTATGGCAGAACTCTGCAGGCTATCTGTTATAGATTTTATGTTTTGATGACTAAATGTTTGTACTTAATACTAAGAACATTCCATTCTGAAAATGTATGCAATAGAGATAGGGTTACAAGACAAATGGCAGTCCAATTAATGTGTGTGTGTCTAGATATTAACTTGGTGTGCAGAAGTAGGACTTCATTTAGGGGGTGTCTGGGAGAACAAAGAACTATTTGATTCTACCAGACACATGCGAGAGGCCCGTCCTTGAGAAGAACCTCCCAAGTTTGACTTCGAAGATTGTGATAAGGAATGAATGGGTACTGTGGGAAGACACCCCCTATTTCCTTGGAGAGGGGCCGGGGAAGTGGTGGGAATTTTGTATCTTTGTATTTCAACATTGTACCATATAAAAGACTGTGTACACCTTTTGGAGCTCAGAGCTCTCCCATGAATAAATAATCCACATTTGATCATTATAGATTGGGCCTCTGTTTGTCTCATTTCAACCAGTATCTTACAAATACTGGGTAACAGACAGAGTTTGAAGTTCAGTTTAACACTATCTCTGCAGTAGATTGCAACTCCGCCCCCTTTGCCAGTTCTAACTTGTCAGAAGATGTTATAGTTAGGGATGGAAATTTCAGGATTTTTGGTGGCCTTCCTAAGCCATTATTCAGAGACGGCTAGGACGTCAGGGTTGGCGGAGTGTGCTAAAGCAGTGAATAAAACAAACTTAGGGATGAGGCTTCTAATGTTAACATGCATGAAACCAAGGCTTTTACGGTTACAGAAGTCAACAAATGAGAGCGCCTGGGGAATGCGAGTGGTGCTGGGGGCTGCAGGGCCTGGGTTAACCTCTACATCACTAGAGGAACAGAGGAGGAGTAGGATAAGAACTGGTCGTCTAGTGCGTTCGGAACAGAGAGTAAAGGAGAAGATTTCTGGGCGCAGAAAAATAGATTCAGGGCATAATGTACAGACAAGGGTATGGTAGGATGTGAGTACAATCGAGGTCAACCTATTCATTGAGTGACGAAGAGAGAGGTTTTGTCTCTAGAGGCACCAGTTAAGCCAGGTGAGGTCACTGCATGTGTAGGGGGTGGAACAAAAGGGCTATCTAAGGCATATTGTGCAGGGCTGGGGGCTCTACAGTGAAATAACACAATAATCACTAACCAAAACAGCAATAGACAAGGCATGTTGACATTAGGGAGAGGCATGTGTAGCCGAGTGATCATATGGTCCTATGAGTAGCACTAGATGAGTCAGGGAACCAATTCCGTAGTTGCTGCTACGCTAGGCGAGCTGGAGAAACAGGGCTAGCAGATGGGCATCAGCGACGTTGCAACGGAAGAGCCTGTTGGAACCCCCTCGGACGGTTACATCGGCAGACCAGTCGTGATGGATCGGCGGGGCTCCGTGTCGGCGGTAAAGGGTCCAGGCCAATTGGCAAAAGAGGTATTGTAGCCCAAGAATTGGCTGGTGGATGTCTTTGGCTAGCCGGGAGATGGGCCTAGATCGAGGCTAGCTCCAGGCTAACTGGTGCTTTCTTCGGGACAGAGACGTTAGCCAGGAGTATGCACTCGGATAGCAGCTACCTAGCTGCGTTGATCCGGTGTAAAGGTTCAGAGCTTGCGGTAGGAATCCAGAGATGTGGTAAAGAAAAAGCAGTGCGATATGCTCTGTTTTGATATCGCGCTGTGCAGACTGGCAGGAATTGACCAGGTTGAGGCTGGCTGATGTCCGAGTTAACGGTGAGGACCGCTAGCAGTGGCTAACTGACTACTAGCTAGTAGCTAGTTAGCTGGCTAGCTTCTGATGAGCGTTCCGGTTCTAAAGTATAAAAATAGCAGATCCGTACCACATTGGGTGAGGCAGGTTGCAGCAGAGCGAATTCAGTCCATAGATGGAAATTGAAATTAAAATATGTACGAAATATACAGTTGAAGTCGGAAGTCTACATACACTTATGTTGGAGTCATTAAAACTAGTTTTTCAACCACTCCACAAATTTCTTGTTAACAAACTATAGTTTTGGCAAGTCGTTTAGGACATCTACTTTGTGCATGACACAAGTAATTTTTCCAACAATTGTTTACAGACAGATTATTTCACTTATAATATACTGTATCACAATTCCAGTGGGTCAGAAGTTTACATACACTAAGTTGACTGTACCTTTAAACAGCTTGGAAAATTCCAGAAAATTATGTCATGGCTTTAGAAGCTTCTGATTGGCTAATTGACAACATTTTAGTCAATTGGAGGTGTACCTGTGGATGTATTTCAAGGCCTACCTTCAAACCCAGTGCCTCTTTGCTTGATATCATTGGAAAATCAAAATAAATCAGCCAAGACCTCAGAAAAAAAGTGTAGACCTCCACAAGTCTGGTTCATCCTTGGGAGCAATTTCCAAATGCCTGAAGGAACCACATTCATCTGTACAAATAATAGTACGCAAGTATAAACACCATGGGACCACTTAGCCGTCATACCGTTCAGGAAGGAGACTTGTTTTGTCTCCTAGATATGAACGTACTTTGGTGTGAAAAGTTCAAATCAATCCCAGAACAACAAAAAAGGACCTTGTGAAGATGCTGTAGGAAACGGGTACAAATGTATCTATATCCACAGTAAAACGAGTCCTATATCGACATAACCTGAAAGGCCGCTCAGCAAGGAAGAAGCCACTGCTCCAAAACAGCCATAAAAAAGCCAGACTATGGTTTGCAACTGCACATAGCGACAAAGATCGTACTATTTGGAGAAATGTCCTCTGGTCTGATGAAACAAAAATAGAACTGTTTGGCTATAATGACCATCGTTATGTTTGGAGAAAAAAGGGGGAGGCTTGCAAGCCGAAGAACACCATCCCAACTGTGAAGCACGGGAGTGGCAGCATCATGTTGTGGGGTGCTTTGCTGCAGGAGGGACTGGTGCACTTAACAAAATAGATGCATCATGAGGCAGGAAAATTACGTGGATATATTGAAGCAACATCCCAACATCAGTCAGGAAGTTAAAGCTTGGTCGCAAATGGCTCTTCAAAATGGACAATGACCCCAAGCCTACTTCCAATGTTGTGGCAAAATGGTTTTGGAGGGGCCATCACAAAGCCCTGACCTCAATCCTATAGAAAATGTGTGGGCAGAACTGAAAAAGCGTGTGCGAGCAAGGAAAACTAGGAACCTGACTCAGTTACACCAGCTCTGTCAGGAGGAATGAGCCAAAATTCACTTACCTTATTGTGGGAAGCTTGTGGAAGGCAACTCGAATCGTTTGATCCAAGTTAAACCCAAGTTAAACAATTTAAAGGCAATGCTAAGGCAATGCTACCAAATACTAATTGGGTCAGATGTTTACATACATGAAACAAATAAAAGCTGAAATAAATAATTCTCCCTACTATTATTCTGATAATTCTCACTCTTAAAATAATGTGGTGATCCTAACTGACCTAAGACAGGGAATTTTTACTTGGATTAAATGTCAGGAATTGTGAAAAACTGAGTTTAAATGTATTTGGCTAAGGTGTATGTAAACTTCCGACTTCAACTGTATATATAAAACGATATATACACGGGACAAGACAAAAACACACGTCCGACTGCTACGCCATCTTGGAAGGAAATTGACTAACAAACAAGTTTTACCTGAATAAACTCATAACGCCTCTAGCAGTTGAGCCCCTCTCTATTCCACTGCTTGAATCTCTGTTCCACTGCATGAAGCAGACTGTGTTAAATAGACAAGGCAATTAATTGCTTGTAACCTGGACAATACAATTCGGTCCATTAACAGGGGTATGTTTCCTTCTCATAACAGGTGGGTTGATCCACCAATTTGGTGCCTTTTGAGAAGTGTAACTTGGTAAAAGAAAACTTTTGTTTTCACCTATTTTTGTCATTCTGTCATAAAGATCACATGTTCAACTTCATAAAAACATGTTTTCTCATCTCAAGAGGTAAAATTATATAGTAAGTGCATATTAAGTGCCAAATAAAGTTACAGGGTTGACTAACAGGGTTGACCGTAACAGGGTTGACCGTAACAGGGTTGACGATTTCTTCTTAAGTCAGCTATGAATCTCCTTGTGACTGGGGGAATAGAAGCTTGTTGTGTGCAACATGGAGTGGCAATTGAATGCAAGCATCACAAAAAAATACTGTCTATCTATGGGTAAGAGGGTTGACGTATTATGCTCGGCCTGCTCAGTTTTCCAGTACAAAACACCAGAAAATTGCCAGAAAGAGTAGAAACAGCTCACCTGTTCTTACTCTATGATTTGACTATTAAATGTTTAATGTTTTTCTGAAAAAAGTAAACATTTGAAGATTATTAGTTTCACTAAAATAAAACAAGACTTCAGTTCACGTAACAGGGTTGACCTTAAAATGAGGGACAGATGTAAACTAATCACATAACATAAATAATAGTCTTCTGAAAGGACTTTGTCAAAGCAAGAAAATAACTAGGGCTTTACAATAATGGTGGAACTTGTAGGAAATGTGGAATTAAGTTAGTTAAAATCTTCCTACAAGTAACACAGGGCTGACGAATGAAAATGTCAAAATGCTGAAATCAGATTTATTGAATTCTCCATGTGGTCTATATTCAATGGCACTTTGATATGACATACTTTTAAAATACAATATTGGTGCACAATTTCAACTTGAAAAGGCCACTAATTTCATGGAATGACCCAGGGAAGTCTCTCAATGATAAGCTAAACATCTCACCCTACACAGGAATCCTCTTAATTTATTTATAGTAAATATTTAGGTCTTCTGTATTCATATAAATCAATAAACCCAATAATAAACATGATTTAATATTAGGCAAAGTGGTCTACCCCACTGACGTCACACCAGTCAATAATAAGAGCGTGCACCTTTTGCAGGAAAACATCTGCTCACCAGGAAGTATCCTAACCGTGAGTGTGAAATATTTGTTTGACTGAACTTAACAATTGCAAAATACTTGTAATTTACAACTTGATTGCCCAATAAATATTTGTAGCCTGCTAGGCCTATCTGCATGTTATCTGAGTTGTAGGTGTGGCATTAAATTTCAAAATGCTCTTAAAGCTCAAACATAAACGGAACATGGATTGTCATGTAGATAGGATGTAAATAGTGATGTCACACATTAACAAGAACACAGACAGATAAATAAAAAACAGACAGGTCATATTCAGTCACCAATGTTTTCCAGGTGACGAGCGCATAAGAGGCTATCTGTAATTTTGATTAAAACATTCATGAGCGAGCTAGGACGGACATAGTCAATAAAACTATTTGTTCATAACTTTTTAAATGTACAGCGACAGAATTCAGAACATGGGCCATTCTTACAGTATTCTCCCTGTACACCAAGTCATGGCCGTAGGATAAATTAAGGGGGCATATAAGCAGACAAAGAAAGCTATTACAATATTGTAACGAATACACTGAGGCAGAGTTAGAATCCAAGTGCGGAGGTTTATTAAGGGCAGATTCCTGGGACATAAACGATAAGGCAGGCAGAGGGTCAGAACCAGAGGAGCAGTCACATCTGTCGTCATGCAAAGGGATAATCCAAAAGGCAGAGGTCAGTAGGCAGGCAAGAGGTCTTAACAGGAACATCGGTATAACAGGCTATGAAAACGCTCGGTAAGGCAGGGTAACTGGCAATACTTCGCAAAGAGTCCAAGAATGGATACAGGTTAAATAGTGAACCAGACAGGTAATTGGTGCAGAGGCAGCCAATGGAAAGGGAGCACAGTCAGTACTCAGGCGAAGGCTCCCTCTGCTGGTTAGGCCTTACAAATATTCAATGATTACATTCCTCTAAAACAGGTTACAGGCTACGTGTGCACCACCAAGTCAGAACAGTAGGAGAAATTAAGAGGGGAAAATAGACCAATTTATTCATGTGAGGAACATGAGCTACTAACAGATTACTACACAACATACACTTAGTATTACTTTCTTAGCTACAGTATACATATTTCCATGGCATATTACATAATTTATGCAGCAGCATACAACACATTTTTGGACTCACCTTGTTGTGCTGTACTCACTTGAACAGGAAGGTGGCGCGGCGGTCCTTCTTAGGAAAATGTTGTCATCAAACTTTGTCATCAAAGTCTGGCATTCTCTGGACTTATGGTGCTTTCAAGACAACTGGGAACTTTGTAAAAAAGGTTGAATCATGATGACGTCAGTGATCTTCAGGTCGTAGCTCTAGAAAGAGGCCTGAGTTCCCGACTTACAATTCTGAGTTGGATGACCGTTCAAAACGTATTTTGGCCCCCAAACTTGGCCCCCAAAATTGTACCGTCAGTGTTAACTCGATTGAGTTTACAAAAACAATTATACACTACATGACCAAAAGTATGTGGACACCTGCTTGTCGAACATCTCATTCCAAAATCATGGGCATTATCATGGAGTGGGGACATTGCTTATATCCGCCATGACAGGCTCATTGTCCACCCTCTCTCCCAGAAGCCTGGAAGGGATGAGCGAGCCAAGCCTATGGGTTTGTAGCTTCAACCCCGCAGCACACACACCAATCGATTAATGGACTGCAAATTTGTATATTTTATTTATCTTGCTTTGTTTGCACTTTTCAGTATCTCTGATAAGCTACCCAGGAAAGGGCTGAACATAGCCCATATAAATAAATGTAGCCTTAGAAATAAGTTTAATGAAATCAATAACTTGCTAACATCAGATAACATTCATTAGCCAGCAGCATACCACCCTGCATCCCACTGCTGGCTTGCTTCTGAAACTAAGCAGGGTTGGTCCTGGTCAGTCCCTGGATGGGACACCAGATGCTGCTGGAAGTGGTGTTGGAGGGCCAGTAGGAGGCACTCTTTCCTCATGTCTAAAAAATAATAATAATATATATCCCAGGGCAGTGATTGGGGACATTGCCCTGTGTAAGGTGCTGTCTTTCAGATGGGATGTTAAACAGGTGTCCTGACTCTCTGAGGTCATTAAAGATCCCATGGGACTTATTGTAAGAGTAGGGGTGTTAACCCTGGTGTCCTGTTTAAATTCCCAAGCTGTCGCTCATACCATCATGGTCACCTTATCATCCCCAGCTTACAATTGGCTCATTCATCCCCCTCCTCTCCCCTGTAACTATTCCCCAGGTTGTTGCTGTCACGATCTTCATAATGGACAGACCAAGGTGCAGCGAGGCATCCAGTATACATGTTTATTTGAGCAACGTAACTGGGGAAAATATACAAAACAAAACGAAGATCGCAACGTAGAACATTACAAACCAACAAAACTATGCTATGATCAAACAATAACCCACAAACCCCAAGTGAAAACTACAAACATATATGGTTCCCAATTAGAGACAATGACACTCAGCTGCCTCTAGTTGGGAACCACTACCCCAACATAGAAATATATAACCTAGAACAGAAAAACCCTACACCAAAAACGAAACCAAAACACTCCAGCCTGTCATCTCAGGCCTGACGTGACAGTACCCCTCTCCAAAGGCGCGGACACCGACCGCGCCACCCAAAAGTCCATGGGGGGGTCTTCGGGTGTTTTTTTTTGTCCCAGGTGGCGGCTCCGGTGCTGGCCGTGCTGGTCCGAAGTCACGCACCGGAGGCCCTGGGCCATTTGCTGGACTGAGGGCCCTCACTGGCGGCCCCGGGCTGGGGACCCTCTCTGGCGGACCCGGGCTGGGGACCCTCACTGGGGGAACCTCACTGGCGGCGCCGGACTGGGGAACCTCACTGGCGGCGCCGGACTGGGGAAGCACCCTGGCGGCGCCGGACTGGGGAAGCACCCTGGCGGCGCCGGACTGGGGAAGCACCCTGGCGGCGCCGGACTGGGGAAGCACCCTGGCATTCTGGTGCGGGGAGCAGGAACCGGCCGTACTGGGCTCGTGACGCGCACTCTGGTGCGGGGAGCAGGAACCGGCCGTACTGGGCTCGTGACGCGCACTCTGGTGCGGGAGCAGGAACCGGCCGTACTGGGCTCGTGACGCGCACTCTGGTGCGGGAGCAGGAACCGGCCGTGCATTGGGCTCATAACGCGCACTCTGGTGCGGGAGCAGGAACCGCCGTATTGGGCTCATAACACGCACTCTGGTGCGGGAGCAGGAACAGGACGTACTGGGTTCCCGACGGGTACAGGAATCCTGGAGCGTGGAGCAGGGACAGGACGTGCTGAGTCCACGCCGGGCACAGGGATCCTGGAGCGTGGAACAGGGATCCTGGAGCGTGGAGCAGGGACAGGACGTACTGGGCTGTGGATGCGAACCGGAGATTCTGCCCGTAGGACCGGTGCAGGATATCTTGGTCCTAGGAGACGCACTGGAGACCTAGCGTGCAGAGCTGGCACCACTCTACCAGGCTGCACACTGACCTTGGCCTGACAGATGAGTGGCGCTGGGATCTCTCGCACTGGGCTGTGGACACGTACTGGAGACACTGCACGCAGAACCGGTGCAGGATATCCTGGTCCAAGGAGGCGCACCGGAGACCAGGAGCGCTGAGCCGGCACCACTCTACCAGGCTGCACACTCATCGTAGCCTGACAGACGAGTGGCGCTGGAATCTCTCGCACCGGGCTGTGAACGCGCACAGGAGAAACCGTGCGCAAAACTGCATAGCACGGTGTCCTTTCCGTGCGACGCTCTCCCCAACGCTCTCTCCACAAAGCACGAGGAGTTGGCTCAGGAGTCCCTCCAGAACTGGCCAACCTTGGGGCTGCCTTTCGGGCTTCCGTGCCAGGCGAGTTCCAATAAACTTTTCTCGCTCTGGATCGCATGCTCCATATATATCCTCGTAACTGCCTCGCTCAGTCTTAGCTGCTTCCATCCTCTTCTTGGGGTGACGATGCTCCGTCGTCTTCCTCCAAGGCCCCTTTCCAGCCAGGATTTCCTCCCAGGTCCAGAAATCCTGGCTCTCTCGCTGCTTGGTCCTTTTGTGGTGGGTTATTCTGTCACGATCTTCATAATGGACAGACCAAGGCGCAGCGAGGCATCCAGTATACATGTTTATTTGAGCAACGTAACTGGGGAAAATATACAAAACAAAACGAAGATCGCAACGTAGAACATAACAAAACTATGCTATGATCAAACAATAACCCACAAACCCCAAGTGAAAACTACAAACATATATGGTTCCCAATTAGAGACAACGACACTCAGCTGCCTCTAATTGGGAACCACTACCCCAACATAGAAATATATAACCTAGAACAGAAAAACCCTACACCAAAAACGAAACCAAAACACTCCAGCCTGTCATCTCAGGCCTGGACGTGACAGTTGCTGTAAATGAGAATATGTTCTCAGTCAATTTACCTGGTAAGATAAAAAAAATCATATATTATCTGTTTCTGAGACTGACTTAGATAATTAATTTGATGATACCGCAATACAAGAATATAAAATCTATAGAAGAGACAGAAATGCTTATGGGAGAGGTGTTGCTGTATATATTCAGAGCCATATCCCTGTAATTCTTAGAGAAGTGCTTATGTGAAGTGTTGTGGTTGCAGGTTCACTTGGCACATCTAAAGCCTTTTCTTTTGCGGTGTTGCTATAGGCCACCAACAGTCAGTATCTAAATAATATGTGTGAAATGCTTGAGAGTGTATGTGATGCAAACAGAGAGGTCTACTTTCTTGGGGACCTGAATATTGACTGGTTTTCATCAAGCTGTCCGCTCAAGGGGAAGCTTCTTACTGTAACCAGTGCCTGTAATCTGGTTCAGGTTATTAATCATCCTACCAGGGTGTTTACAAACACTAAATTAACAAGATCATCCACATGTATTGATCACATTTTTACTAATACTGTAGAACTTTGTTCTAAAGCTATATCTGTACCCATTGTATGCAATGATCACACTATAGTGGCTATATCCAGGAAAGCCAAAGTTCCAACAGCTGGGCCTAAAATAATGTTTAAGAGATCATACAAAATATTTTGCTGTGACTCTTATGTGGATGATGTTAAAAATATTTGTTGGTCTGATGTGATTAATGAGGAGCATCCAGGCGCTGCACTCTGCTTCTTCCAATTATTGACAAACATGCACCTGTTAAGAAACTGACTGTTAGAACCGTTAAGGCTCCATGGATTGATGAGAAACTGAAAAACTGTATGGTTGAAAGAGATGGGGCAAAAGGAGTGGCTAATAAGTCTGGCTGCACATCTGACTGGCTTACTTACTGCTAATTGAGAAAGGATGTAACTAAAATCAGCAAAAAGAAGATTAAATTGTATTATGAAGCCAAGATCATGATGATGGAAAAAAACTTTGGAGTACTTTAAATGAAATTATGGGCAGAAAGACAAATTTAACTCCATCTTTCATTGAATTAGATTGCTTATTCATCACAAAACCATTTGATGTTGCCAATTATTGTAATGATTATTTCATTGACGAAGTGGGCAAACTTAAGCAGGAAATGCCAACAACGAACAGTGAGCAGTTGTATTCATGCATAAAATAACAAATAATGAAAGAAAAACATTGCAAGTTTGAATTTTTTTAAATTAGTGTGGGAGAGGCTGAACAATTATTGTTATTGATCAATAATGACAAACCACCTGGCATTGACAACTTAGATGGAAAGCTACTGAGGATGGTAGCTGACTCTATAGCCACTCATATCTGTCATCTTTTTTAATCTGAGCCTAGAGGAAAGTCTTTGTCCTCAGGCCTGGAGGAAAGCCAAAGTAATTCCGCTACCCAAGAGTGGTAAAGCAGCCTTTACTGGTTCTAACAGCAGACCTATAAGCTTGCTGCCAGCTCTTAGCAAACTGTTGTAAAATGTGTTTGACCAAATACAATGCTATTTCTCTGTAAACAAATTAACAACAGACTTTCAGCATGCTTTTAGAGAAGGGCACTCAGCATGTACTGCACTGACACAAATGACTGATGATTGGTTGAAAGAAATTGATAATAAGAAGATTGTGGGAGCTGTACTGTTAGATTTCAGTGCAGCCTTTGATATTATTGACCATAACCTGTTGTTGAAAAAACTGATGTGTTATGGCTTTTCAACCTCTGCCATATCGTGGATTCAGAGCTATCTATCTAATAGAACTCAGAGGGTTTTCTTTAATGGAAGCTTCTCTAGTGTGTAAAGTGTGGTGTACCGCAGGGCAGCTCTTCAGGCCCTCTACTCTTTTCTATTTTTACCAATGACCTGCCACTGGCATTAAACAAAGCATGTGTGTCCATGTATGCTGATGATTCAACCATGTACGCATCAGCAGCCACAGCTAATGAAGTCACTGAAACCCCTAACAAAGAGTTGCAGTCTGTTTTGGAGTGGGTGGCCAGTAATAAACTGGTCCTGAACGTAGTTAAACTACGGCTGGCCCAGAACAGAGCGGCACATTTTTCTCTTAATTGTAATCAGAGGGGTGATATAACTCTCTCTTGGCTAAGAGTTGAGGAGAGACTGACTACATCACTTCTTATATTTATAAGAAACATTAATGTGTTGAAAATCCCAAATTGTTTGCATAGTCAACTTACACACAGCTCTGACACACACACTTATCCTACCAGACATGCCACCAGGGGTCTTTTCACAGTCTCCAAATCCAGAACAAATACAAGAAAGCGTCCAGTATTATATAGAGACCTTATTGCATGGAACTTCCTTCCATCTTATATTGCTCAAATAAACAGAATGATTTTGTGTCATTCTCAAAACTTTTTGCCACAACTGTATGTAGTTCTGTCCTTGAGCTGTTCTTGTCTATTGATGTTCTGTATTATGTCATTCTGTATTATGTTTCATGTTTTGTATAGACCACAGGAAGAGTAAGTAGCTGCTGCTTTTGCAACAGCTAATGGGGATCTTAATAAATTACCAAATACCAAAAAGTTGATTCCCCCTTTGCTGCTGTAACAGACTGTACTCTTCTGGGAAGGCTGTTTCCCCTAGATGTTGGAACATTGCTGCGGGGACTTACATTTAAGCCACAAGAGCGGTCGGGCATGGATGTTGGGCGATTAGGCCTGGCTCGCAGTCGGCGTTCCAATTTATCCCAAAGGTGTACGATGGGGTTGAGGTCAGGGCTCTGTGTAGGCCAGTCAAGTTCTTCCACACCGATCTTGACAAACCATTTCTGTATGGACATCGCTTTGGGCACGGGGGCATTGTCATGCTGAAACAGGAAAGAGCCTTCCACAAACTGTTGCCACAAAGTTGGAAGCACAGAATCGTCTAGAATGTAATTGTATTCTGTAGCGTTAACATTTCCCTTCACTGGAACTAAGGAGCATAGCCTGAACCATGAAAAACAGCCCAAGACCATTATTCCTCCTCTACCAAACTTTACAGTTGGCACTATGCATTGCGGCAGGTCATGTCATCCGCCAAACCCAGATTCGTCAGTCGGACTGCCAGAGAACGCTGACATTTCCACTGCTCCAGAGTCCAATGGCGGCGAGCTTTATACCACTCCAGCCGATGCTTGGCATTGCGCATGGTGATCCTAGACTTGTGTGCAGCTGCTCGGCCATGGAAACTCATTTCATGAAGCTACCAACGAAGAGTCCTTGTGCTGACGTTGCTTCCAGAGGCAGTTTGGAACTCGGCAGTGTCTCGCCTGCTCCCACTCTTCCCCCCTGGCACATCAGCAATCTATTGGATTCACCTGGACTCAATCACCTGTTTATTACCTCCCCTATACTTGTCAGTTCCCCACCTCTGTTCGCCGCTGCTGCATTGATTGTCGTCTGTCTTTGTGTTACCCAGTTCTGACGCTGTTCCTGTCCTGTTGCATGTCCATTCCAAATTAAATGTCAACTCCCAGTACCTACTTCTCTTCTCCAGCATAGTTCCTTACAGGTAGTGAGTAACTGAGGACAGACAATTTTTACGGGCTACGCGCTTCAGCACTCGCTGGTCCCGTTCTCTGAGCTTGTGTGGCCTACCACTTTGCGGCTGAGCCGTTGTTGCTCCTAGACATTTCCTCTTACAGTTGACCGGGGCAGATTTAGCAGGGCAGAAATTTGACGAACTGACTTGCTGGAAGTCACTGAGCTCTTCAGTAAGGCCATTCTACTGCCAGTATTTGTCTATGGAGATTGCTTGGCTGTGTACTCAATTTTATACACCTGTCAGCAACGGGTGTGGCTGAAATAGCTGAATCCACTCATTTGAAGGGGTGTCCACATACTTTTGTATATATAGTGTAGGTCAACCTCACTGACTGGGGTCGACATACGGATGTCATCCCAGATTATAACAAAAAATAACTTATAATTAATGTGTACATTACTCATTATGACAACCTGAACCTCTTGCCATCCAAGTGAGACAATACAACCACAAATACACCACAGGGTACATGTAATGTCTACAGAAGTACAATGTAAATACCAGGTGTTACACAGGATTTAGATGAAGTGTATATTGAGGGGTACTTACTTGAAAGGAATTTGTCACGTCCCAGGCCTGAGTCTACAGGCTGGCGTGTTTAGTTTCGTTTTTGGTGTAGGGTTTTTCTGTTCTAGGTGTACTATTTCTATGTTGGGTAAATGGTTCCCAATTAGAGGCAGCTGAGTGTCGTTACCTCTAATTGGGAACCATATATATGTTTGTTTAGTATGTTTTGTGGTGTGTGCACTGAGAAGCCACACCGATGTTACGATCTTCGTTTTGTTTATTATTTTCCCAGTTACGTCGTTAAATAAAATGTGTATACTGGAAGCATCGCTGCGTCTTGGTCCGTCAATAAAGAAGATCGTGACAGAATAACCCACCAGAAAAGGACCAAGCAGCGAGAGAACAAGGCGTCCTGGACATGGGAAGAGATATTGGCTGGAAAGGGACCCTGGGAAAAGACTGCGGAGCATCGTCGCCCCAAGGAGGAGATGGAAGCAGCGAGGGCAGAGCGGAGCGTTAATAAGGAGAGATATGCTGGAACACGCCTGGCTAGAAATCCCGAGAGGCAGACGGGGAGGTTGGCCGGTTCAGGGTGGACTCCTGAGCCAACTCCTCGTGCTCTTTGGAGGGAGCGTTGGAGGGAGCGTCGCACTGGTAAGACGCCGTGCTATGCAGTATTGCGCACGGTGTCTCCAGTGCGCATTCATAGGCCGGTGCGCGACATTCCAGCTCCACTCATCTGTCAGGGTAGGGTGAGTGTGCAGCCTGGAGGAGTGGTGCCGGCTCAGCGCGCTAAGTCTCCCGTGCACCTTCTTGGACCGAGATATCCTGCACCAGTTCTGCGTGCAGTGTCTCCGGTGCGT
Source organism: Brachymystax lenok tsinlingensis (assembly GCA_030435695.1). Lineage (NCBI taxonomy): Eukaryota > Metazoa > Chordata > Actinopteri > Salmoniformes > Salmonidae > Brachymystax > Brachymystax lenok. The sequence goes on from CM059799.1 coordinate 34,041,365, forward strand.
ATCCACAGCCCGGTACGCGACATTCCAGCTCCCATCATCCGTGAGGCGAGGGTGAGTGAACAGCCGGGGAGTAGGGTGCCGGTTCCGCTTAGAGAGCCCAGTACGTCCCTGCTCCGCGCACCAGGTCCCCTGTACGCATAGAGAGCACAGCATGTGCTGTCCCTGTTCCACGCTCCAGGATCCCTGTGCGCATCGTGGACCCAGCACGTCCTGTCCCTGTTCCACGCTCCAGGATCCCAGTGCGCATCGTGAGTCCAATACGGCCCGTTCCTGCTCCCTGCATCAGAGTTCCAGTGCGCATTGTGAGTCCAACACGGCCCGTTCCTGCTCCCCGCACCAGAGTCCCAGTGCGCATCTTGAGTCCAACACGGCCCGTTCATGCGTCCCAGTGCGCATCGTGAGTCCAACACGGCCCGTTCCTGCTCCCCGCACCAGAGTTCCAGTGCGCATCGCGAGTCCTACATGGCCCGTTACTGCTCCCCGCACCAGGTCCCCTGTGCGCATCGCGAGTCCAGCACAGCCTGTTCCTGCTCCCCGCACCAGGTCCCCTGTGCACATCGCGAGTCCAGCACAGCCTGTTCCTGCTCCCCGCACCAGGTCCCCTGTGCGCATCGCGAGTCCAGCACAGCCTGTTCCTGCTCCCCGCACCAGGTCCCCTGTGCGCTTCGCGAGTCCAGCACAACCTGCTCCTACTCCCCGCACCAGGTCCCCTGTGCGCATCGCGAGTCCAGCACAGCCTGCTCCTACTCCCTGCACCAGGTCCCCTGTGCGCATCGCAAGTCCAGCACAGCCTGCTCCTACTCCCCGCACCAGGTCCCCTGAGCGCATCGTGTGTCCAGCACAGCCTGCTCCTGCTTCCTGCACCGGGTCTCCTGTGCGCTTCATGAGTCCAGCACGAACTGTTCCGGCTGCTAGCCCAGGGCCTCCGGTGCGTGACCTTGGCCCAGCACGGCCGGCACCGGAGCCGCCACCTTGGACTAAAGACCCACCGAAGACCCCATGGACTTTTGGCGCGGTCGGAGTCCGCGCTTTGGGTACTGTCACGTCCAGGCCTGAATCTACAGGCTGGCGTGTTTAGTTTCGTTTTTGGTGTAGGGTTTTTCTGTTCTAAGTGTACTATTTCTATGTTGGGTAAATGGTTCCCAATTAGAGGCAGCTGACTGTCGTTACCTCTAATTGGGAACCATATACAGTGGGGCAAAAAAGTATTTAGTCAGCCACCAATTGTGCAAGTTCCCTCACTTAAAAAGATGAGAGAGGCCTGTAATTTTCATCATAGGTACACTTCAACTATGACAGACAAAATGAGAAAATAAATCCAGAAAATCACATTGTAGGATTTTTTATGAATTTATTTGCAAATTATGGTGGGCTTTGTGGGTTATTGTTTAGTTCATAGCGTAAGTGTTTCTTCCATGTTATGTTCTGATGTTACGATCTTCGGTTTGTTTTGTTATTTTTCCCAGTTACGTTCCTTAAATAAATGTGTATACTGGAAGCATCGCTGCGTCTTGGTCTGTCAATAAAGAAGATTGTGACAGAATTTGTACTTTTATAGTGCGTCCCGCCTTCTCAGCCCGGTACGTCCCGCACCGGAGCCACCGCCAATGCAAGCTTCCCACCCGAACCCTCCCCAGCGTGTTCAAGTTTCGCAGCCGGAGTCCCCGCCTTTTGGGGGGGGGGTACTGTCACGTCCTGGCCATAGAGAGCCCTCTTGGTTCTCTATGGGGTTTTGGGCCAGGACGTGACCAGGGGGTTTGGTGTTGTCTATGTTGGTGATTGTGTGTGGTTCCCAATTAGAGGCAGCTGTTTGTTGTTGCCTCTAATTGGGGACCATACTTAGTGTTCAGTCGTTGTTGTATTTTTAAGTTTCACTTTCATTAAAAAACATGTGGACACTATGCACGCTGCGCCTTGGTATGTCATTCAAGAGGATCGTGACATTATTTAATCGCTATTTGTGATTTTATGAAGCCTGTGCTGGTTGAAAAATATGTTGATGTGGGGCGCCGTCCTCAAACAATCGCATGGTATGCTTTCGTTGTAAAGTCTATTGTAAATCCGACAATGCAGTTAGATTAACAAGAATTTAAGCTTTTAACCGATATAAGACACTTGTATGTTCATAAATGTTTAATTTTACGATCATTTGAATTGCGCGCCCTCCAATTTCACCGGATGTTGTCGACAGGTGTCCCGCTAGCGGGACGCCTAGCCTTATTAAAGTGTTAAAGTGAAGTGTAACTTTATAGTTTCTATATTATTACTTACTACTCATTACCAAGTAAAAATACTTACAAATAAAAGATGAGCTTCTACTTTAGTCAACTTTATTGCAACATTTTATTGTTAGATTAATAGATAGATTAATTGGATTAAACAAAGATACATAGGCTTTCTCAATAACATAAAAATAACTATTCTAGTGATGTCTCAAACCTTTAGCCTATAGTATGGTAAGTAGCTTAGATAGCTAATTTAGAAAAATGGGATTGTCTTTTTCTTCTTTTTTGACATTACAAGTAACAATGGAAATGTCCAACTCTGTCTCGGACAACTCTGTTTCTTTCTTGTAAGCATTTTCCCATCCTGGAGTCTGAGACCTTGTGGCAATTTGCTGTACAGAAGAAGAATGTATGACAATTTAGCATATAAACTGCATTACCCCTAGTTATTATCAATGTTGTGTATAAACCCTGGATGACTGACAGGGGGCACTGTAATGAAGCCACTTGGCAGCCAACTTGGTACTAAAATTGTACAAAACATTTTTGTTAAAGATTTCGGACGCTATAGAAACACTTGTTTTTAATGTCTACTGTCGTTTTTGACACATATATTCTATGACAGAAACCTTATAGCATACTTTTAAATGTAAAATTCTAAATATTATGTGAGTTAAACATAAATATAAAAACAATGTAAAAAATATTTTCCTTAACTTATATAACCTATATATATATATATATATATATATATATATATTATACTATTGTTACTCTCCCCGCTACAGAAAAAAAATACTTAATACATGTAATACTGTAGAATTCCATTCATTCTTATAGAGGACCGCTCCTACTAGGTTGTGCCAATATGGCCGACCGGTGGTTCAATGGCCAATACATAACATCAGCAATCCAGGGTTTATATATGTCATTGGTTATGACTCCTATACAGTGCATTATGATTCCTTTACAGTGCATTCGGAAAGTATTCAGACCCCTTGACTTTTTCTGCATGTAGTTACGTTACAGCCTTATTCTAAAATGGATTAAAATAAATATATCTTATTCAATTTAAAATACCCCATAATGACGAACCAAAATCATTTGACATTTCTTTTTTGCAAATGTTTTAAAAATAATAAATGGAAATATTACATTTACATAAGTATTCAGACCCTTTACTCAGTACTTGGTTGAAGCACCTTTGGCAGCAATTACAGCCTTAAATCGTCTTCTGTATGACGCTACAAGCTTGACACACCTGTATTTGGGGAGTTTCTACCATTCTTCTCTGCAAATCCTCTCAAGCTCGGTCAGGTTGGAAAGGGATCGTTACTGCACAGCCATTATCAGGTCTCTCCAGAGATGTGTGATCTGGTTCAAATCCGGGCTCTGGCTAGGCCACTCAAGGACTTTCAGGGACTTGTCCCGAAGCCACTGCTGCGTTGTCTTGGCTGTGTGCTTAGGTTTGTTGTCCTGTTGGAAGGTGAACCTTTGCCCCAGTCTGAGTTCCTGAGCGCTCTGGAGCAGGTTTTCATCAAGGATCTCTCTGTACTTTGCTCCGTTCATCTTTCCCTCGATCCTGACTAGTCTTCCAGTCCCTGCGGCTGAAAAACATCCCCACAGCATGATGCTGCCACCACCATGCTTCACCGTAGGGATGGTGCCAGGTTTCCTTCAGACGTGATGCTTGGCATTCAGGCCAAAGAGTTCAATCTTGGTTTCATCAGACCAGAGGATCTGGTTTCTCTGAGAGTCCTTTAGGTGCCTTTTGGAAAACTCCAAGCAGGCTGTCATATGCCTTTAACTGAGGAGTGGCTTCCTTCTGGCCACTCTACCATAAAGGCCTGATTGGTGGAGTGCTGGAGAGATGGTTGTCCTTCTGGGAGGTTCTTTCATCACTACAGATCAACTCTAGAGCTCTGTCAGAGTGACCATCGGGTTCTTGGTCACCTCCCTGACCAAGGCCCTTCTTCCAAGATTGCTCAGTGTCGCTGGGCAGCCAGCTCTAGGAAGAGTCTTTGTGGTTCCACACTTCTTCCATTTAAGAATGATGGAGGCCACTGTGTTCTTGGGGACCTTCAATGCTGCAGAAATGTTTTAATACCCTTCCCCAGATATGTGCCTTGACACAATCCTGTCTCGGAGCGCTACAGACAATTCCTTCGACCTCACGGCTTGGTTTTTGTTCTTACATGCACTGCCAACAGGTGTGTGTTTTTCCAAATCATATCCAATCAGTTTAATTTACCACAGGTGGACTCCAATCAAGTTGTAGAAACATCTCAAGGATATTTATTGGAAACAGGATGCACCTGAGCTCAATTTTGAGTCTCATAGCAAAGGGTCTGAATACTTAGATAAATAAAGTTTTATTTTTAATACATTTGCAAAAAATTCTAAAAAGCAGTTTTTGCTTTTTCATTATGGGATATTGTGTGTAGATTTATGAGGGAAACATTTTATTTAATCAATTTTAGGATAAGGCTGTAACTTAACAACATTTGGAAAAGGTCAAGGGGTCCGAATACTTTCCGAATGCACTGTAGTTTAGGTGTATAGCTAGTTAGGCCTAGCTAGCTAGTTGTTGTGTTATCCAGCTAGCAATAAAAGTGCTACACTAATATTTTAGCTAGAGTTTAACTATACCGAACAAAAGTTTAAATGCAACATGTAAAGCGTTGGTCCTATGTTTCATGAGCGGTAATAAAATATCCCAGAAAATGTCCATAAACACAAAAAGCATATTATTCTCACATTTTGTGCATAAATTTGTTTACATCCCTGTTAGGGAGACTGTTCCTAAACAGTGAAACTCTTGCAAGGTTAAATTATGGAATAAGAGTTTGTCTTATGACCATTTTAAGTGCATTTATAAACCATTATTCAACCAATCTTAATAGGTTTACAATTTGACAAGCACTATCTAGCATTACTATCTCACCATTTTTACTTTTTATTAATGTGTCTAAATTTTTGGAATTGATGCTTAAAGTTATTTTAAAGATGTTACAATTTAAAATAGTTTTTCATGTGAACCGTTTGTGAACCCGTTTTTGCCATTGCGCCAGGGCATCAGATTCCAGAGCCCTTTATTGCAGAGTTGTGTCAATGAGGTGGTCAGTTTTCAATTGGAAAGCACTTACCCCCTGGGAAGGCTGAAATATGGGGCATTGAGATGCTTTCCGGAAACTTTAACATTTGTAACAAGCATGGTAAAAAGCATTCCGTTGTTACATCCCTGTAATTACAGATTGCGATTACCACCAGTTACATGTTGTTATTACAGTGTAACTGAATTAGTACAATTAATTGTAACACTTGCTACAGTGTAATTACATGATCCCTTAAAAATGATATGTTGCCGATAATTGTTAGGACTACTCCAGAATGGTTCTTTTTTCAGGGATTCGAGCAAGGATTTCATATTTAAGCTAGTAAGAGATACAGTACTGTCAAATAAATTGTACTAGGCTACATATTGTGCTCTACGGAGCCTTTGCGAGGCTGAGGACGAAAGTCGAGCGAAAAGAAATCTCCTTTGAAATGAACAGCAGTGTTGACAAAGGCTCCTCCCACGCCGGTAGTGAAACTCATTGGCTGTGTCTTGGTGAAGAGCGCATATAAAAGGATATCAACATTTTTGTGAGGGTAAGCGACAACTGTGAACATGTTTTACAAGTCGAATTCAGTTATGTTCGTCAGTTTAATGTTTACGCTTGGCGGGAAGCATGGGTAAGCGGTTACATTATGTCGAATTGACTTTGAGGAAGACTGCGCACGGCAACCTATTTTCAATACACAGTACTAAAGTAGCTAATGCACTCGATATAATTGGTGCTCTATTTACAGGCCTACTAATTGCCACTGTTGTTTAAAAAAAAAAACTTGCATAACACAATCGTAATAATATGACCACTCACTCATTTCTAAACGTCTACAGCAAGGTTACGCAATTCATTCTCTGGCGATCGGTGTTATAGGGGGAGGTTTCTTTACAAAACCTATGCTGTTGTATTTCCAATAAAGTTGCCTGGGAAATGATGGTTTACCCTGAATGATAGCTGTTCTTTGGATCATGTTTAGGCCACTGTGTCAAATGAGGCAATTCTGCTCATGAATAGGCCTACACTGATCTTTGACACACCTCAATAAACATTTTTGCTGATCAGCGTAAGATTGACCAGTACTAGGTCAGTCTGGAGTCTGGACTATGTCCATTTAGTAGTGTTATTCACTTTAGGGACAATATCTCAACAGACTGACCCAAACAATTGACAAATTACCCAAAACATTGGTAGGTGTACAAAGAGCCCTTTTTATATGAAAAGCCCAAAGTCTTCATACCTTATCTGTAGTTTTTGGCTCAAAGTGCACAACCCATGTCTGTCACATGTAATGATCATGAGTCACAATGACATGGCAAAATTCCATACAACTAGCCTGGCACAGTCCATATTGACTGTTTTTACATGCGTGTCTGTGAGCGTGCATAGAATACCATCTGTGAACTCTCTCTCTGGATCATTTCAGTTGTGTGAAAGAGGTCATCATTTCACCTATCCTTTCTCTTTGTTCTCCTCACGGACCAACTATAGTTGGTGTCAGTCAAACAAAATGTTGTCAGCCCAGGCGGATAGAGTGATGGCCCTGGGAGAGTGGGAGGAACGATGGCGGGAAGACCAAACAGGCTGGCACCGGCCCCACGTAAACAAGTGAGGATCTCTTTTATTTACCTTAAAATTACGTGGAGTAAATTTATGCTTGTATTAAATAATGTTTGTTTAACATGTCTCTGCCAGCATGTTATTCCTAGGCCCATAAGGTAAACTTCATATGACAAATTTGATTATATTTATAGGATGCTGGAGAGTAATATTGACAAAGTTCTGGACGGACGGAATGGAGTTAAGTTCTTCTTCCCTCTATGTGGGAAAGCTCTGGACATGAAATGGTAAGGGATGTGCAGGACAAACAAATGTGTGTTCCCAATTAACATCCATTAATTAGTGAAAGTCACAGTTAATTAATTAACATCCATAAATGACCTTTGACCTTACTGTCTTTCAACATGTGTTCGATTCCAGGCTGGCTGATATGGGCCATTCTGTTGTAGGGGTGGAGATTGCAGAGAAGGCCATCAAGCAGTTCTTTGAGGAGAGTAACATGACTTACAGTGAAGAGACAGTTCCTGCATTACCTGGAGCTAAGGTTTACAAGGTACTGTGTATCAGAGAGCTGCTAGGTTGGCTGCTATGATGCTAGATGGCGGAATATGTAGAAGACAAGATGTTACAAGGTGTTGGAGGATTTTATTTCAGCAGCGGTGGCAGTGTAGGGTTCTTCCTGCCGATGTGGTCTTCCTGGGGCATACATCTTGTCACGATCTCCTTGAGTGACAGACCAAGACGCAGCAATGCTTCCAGTATACATATTTTATTTCACACGTAACTGGGAAAATATGAATGAATGAATGAATGAATGAATGAATGAATGCAAATCGTAACTCCGGTGTGGCTAAAACGTGCACACACCACAAAACAACAAACAATGACCCACAAAAACCCCAGTGAAAACCACAAACATATATATGGTTCCCAATTAGAGGTAACGACAATCAGCTGCCTCTAATTCGGAACCATCAACCCAACATAGAAATATACCACCTAGAACCAAAAAACCCTACTAACCAAAACAAACTAAACACGCCAGCCTGAAACCCAGGGCTGGACGTGACACATCTATACATAAAAACAAACAATTGCAGTGGTGGCATATAGGGGAAACAATGCATTCTTACCCTAGAGGTTCAAAGTATTGGATTTTATTCATACCAGCTACAGATCCAGCATAGCTAATGATTGTTTGTGAAAGGAATTTGTAGAATTATTTTAAGACTGTGCTGCCAATATGCACAGTTATGATCCAAGAGAGAAAGAGCTAACATTGCAGTGCGTTTAACTTGTGTGGTTCATATGCTTTTATTCCACAGAGCTCAGAGAGAAATATCTCCTTGTATCAATGCGATCTATACAATTTCTCCAGGTAAGAGTCTAAACTATATCAATACATTTTCTCTTCTGACTGGGTCAGAAGGAGGAGGCCATTTACAGTATGACATCCTCTCACTTTGTATAATAGTGCCATTGAGGGTCAGTTTGGAGGGATTTGGGACAGAGGCTCCTTGGTGGCCATCAACCCACGGGACAGACAAAAGTAAGACCACATGAACTTCACTTTCCTCTGAAAGTCAACATGAGAACAGAGCATGACATGGTGGAATAGTCTTTGGCTAATGGCAAACTCTGTCTCTTCTGTATGTAACAGGTATGCTGCTCTGATCACATCATTAATGGACAAGGACTGCCGATACCTCTTGGACACTTTGCTCTACAACCCAGAAGTATACAAAGGTAACAACTTTTCCCTTAGCTAGCATTGTAGCTAATGATGATATGCTATTTGTATTAGACAGCAGAGTACTTGTATGTCACTTTAAGTACATCAGAGTTCAAATTAATCCCCCTTTTTCTTTAGGTCCTCCTTTTTTTGTGCCCGACGAGCAAGTTCAAAGTCTATTTGGTAAGTTATTTTATGGCGGAGATTCTGTCAGTATTGGATTTTTCAGATTAAACTACATATAAATACAGTACATGTTTGGGGAGGATTTAGAGATTAGTTTCCATGTGTGATTGTGTTTTTAATTCCAGGGAAGAACTGTGATATAGAGTTGCTGCAGAGCCTGGATGCCCTCACAGACAGAGAGAAGGCTCGGGGCATGGACTTCTTCACAGAGAAAGTGCATCTCATCACTCTAAAGACCAACTGAGGACCATTTCATCAACCAGTGATGACTCTTATTTAGGTTTCAAATACTGACATATTGAAGAAAATACTCTCAATGGCTTGTCTTCAGCTTTTTAGTGGCATGATGTAACTTGAATTGGGTGAATAATTTTTACTTATGATGGAATGAAGAAATTTCACTAAATACTTTTTTAATATAAATAAACCCATTTTCTTTACTCATTAGTAAACACAGTATTGTAAAAGTCATACATTTCCAGACTTGTAACATAACTGATCCAGGATTTTGTTTTTGTTTAGGGAAAAATAAATGTAAAAACGGTTTCTAAATCTCTTTACCTGAATAGAATAGTAGTAGCTACAATATGCTGTAATAAAGAGTGAGTAGCCATTTTGTATTGCCGCTGTATGGGATCAGTAGTTAATGAATGATGATACAATTTAAATAACTGCTGAGACAGCTGGTTCAGCCGATTTCCCTCTGGCAAAATCATGTTTGACTACAGGTGTAGAGGCACATTATATTCAGTGCATTCGGAAAATATTACAGCCTTATTCTAAAACGTATTAAATACATTTACACACAATACCCCATGATGACAAAGCAAAAACACGTTTGTAGACATTTTTGCTAATGATCCATTTGTTAGAGTGGCCAATAATTTCAAGTCTGTATGTAGGCAGCAGCCTCTGTGTTAGTGATGGCTGTTTAACAGTGATTGCCTTGAGATGGAAACTATTTTTCAGTCTCTCAGTCCCAGCTTTGATGCACCTGGATTGACCTCACCTTCTGGATGGTAGCGGGGTGAACAGGCAATGGCTCGGGTGGTTGTCCTTGATGATATTTTTGTCCTTCCTGTGACATCTGGTGCTGTAGGTGTCCTGGAGGGCAGGTAGTTTGCCCCCCCGGTGATGCGTTGTGTAGACCGCATCACCCTCTGGAGAGCCCTGCGGTTGTGGGCGGTGCAGTTCCCCTACCGGGTGGTGATACAGCCCGACAGGATGCTCTCAATTGTGCATCTGTAAAAGTTTGTGAGGGTTTTAGGTGACAAGCCACATTTCTTCAGCCTCCTGAGGTTGAAGAGGCGCTGTTGTGCCATCTTCACCACACTGTCTGTGTGGGTGAACCATTTCAGTTTGTCTGTGATGTGTATGCCGAGGAATTTAACTTTCCACCTTCTCCACTGCTGTCCTGTGGATGTGGCTGTTTCCTGAAGTCTACGATCATCTCATTTGTTGACGTTGAGTAAGAGGTTGTTTTCCAGACACCACACTCCGAGTGCCCACACCTCCTCTCTGTAGGCTATCTCGTCGTCGTTGGTTATCATGCCTACTACTGTTGTGTCGTCTGCAAACTTGATTGAGTTGGAGGTGTGCATGGCCACGCAGTCATTGGTGAACAGGGAGTACAGGAGGGGGCTGAGCACGCACCCTTGTGGGGCCCCAGTGGATCATTGAAGTGGAGATGTTGTTTCCTACCTTCACCACCTGGGGGCGGCCTGTCAGGAAGTCCAGGACCCAATCGCACAGGGCGGGGTTGAGACCCATGGCCTCAAGCTTAATGATGAGCTTGGAGGGTACTATGGTGTTCAATGCTGAGCTGTAGTCAATGAACAGCATTCTTACATAGGTATTCCTCTTGTCCTGATGGGATAGGGCAGTGTATAGTGTAATGGCGATTGCATTGTCTGTGGACCTATTGGGGCTGTATGCAAGTTGCAGTGGGTTTAGGGTGACAGGTAAGGTAGAGGTGATATGATTCTTGACTAGTCAGCATGACGCTGCCACCACCATGCTTCACCGTAGGGTTAGTGCCAGGTATTCTCCAAACGTGATGCTTCGCATTCAGGCCAAAGAGTTCAATCTTAGTTTCATCAACATCCAAGCAGGCTGTCGTGCTTTTTACTGAGGAGTGGCTTCCATCTGGCCAGTCTACCATAAAGGCCTGATTGGTGGAGTGCTGCAGAGATGGTTGTCCTTCTGGAAGGTTCTCCCAACTCAAATGAGGAACTCTGTAGCTCTGTCAGAGTGACCATTGCGTTCTTGGTCACCTCCCTGACCAAGGCCCTTCTCCACCAATTGCTCAGTTTGGCCTGGCGGTCGACTCTAGAAAGAGTCTTTGTGGTTCTAAACTTCTTCCATTTACGAATGATGGAGGCCACTGTGTTCTTGGGGACCTTCAAAGCTGCAGAATTTTTTTGGTACCCTTCCCCAGATCTGTGCCTCGACACAATCCTGTCTCGGAGCTCTATGGACAATTCCTTCAACCTCATGGCTTGGTTTCTGCTCTGACATGCACTGTCAACTTTCGGACCTTAAATGGACAGGTGTGTGCCTTTCCAAATCATGTCAAATCAATTGAATGTACCACAGGTGGACTCCAGTCAAGTTGTAGAAACATCTCAAGGATGATCAATGGAAACGGCACCTGAGTTCAATTTCGAGTCTCATAGCAAAGGGTCTGAGTACTTATGTAAATAAGCTATTTCTGTTTTCTATTTTTACTAAATTTGCAAAAATGTCTAAACCTGTTTTCGCTTTGTCGTTATGGGGTATTGTGTGTAGATTGATAAGGAACATTTTTATTTAATCCATTTTAGAATAAGGCTGTAACGTATCAAAATACGGGAAAAGGGAAGGGGCCTGAATACTTTCCAAATGCATATACATCATTGGCTACATATACTTATCTGCTCTTGAATTCGTCATGTATACATCTACTTCTGACTTATGTCAATGGTACTATCATCCAGCTTCACACATACAATATTTGATTTGTCACTATGAAGGAAGAAATTATATTTTATGGGTTAATGGCCTCTGGATGACTCATTCTTTGTTTATAGCTGCCTGTATGTGTTTGGATGGATAGTGCAAAAGATCATCAAGGACATCAACCACCTGAGCCACTGCCTGTTCACACCTCTACCATCCAGAAGGTGAGGTCAGTACAGGTGCATCAAAGCTGGGACCCAGAGACTGAAAAACAGCTTCTATCTCAAGGCCATCAGACTGCTAAACAGCAATCACTAACTCAGAGAGGCTGCTGCCTACATTGAGACCCAATCACTGGCCACTTTAATAAATGGATCACTAGACACTTTATACAATGCCACTCTAAATAATGGCACTTTAATAATGTTTACATATCTTACATTACTCATATCACATGTATATACTGTATTTTATACCATCTACTGCACCTTGCCTATGCCGCTCAGCCATCACTCATCCATATACTTAAATGTACATATTCTCATTCACCCCTTTAGATTTGTGTGTATTAGGTAGTTGTTGGGGAATTGTTAGATTTCTTGTTAGATATTACTACACTGTCGGAACTAGAAGCACAAGCATTTTGCTACACTCACATTAACATCTGCTAACCATGTGTATGTGACAAATAACATTTGATTGGATTTGATCAGCAGTACAATTTCAATTTGGCAATGTGATTGGGTCAGGCATTCCACTTATTTCCTCTGTTGTTATTTTCTTGCTGTCTGAGCGGATGGAAGGTATTACAGAATGGAAGCTCAGGCTTATTGAGTCAGGACTCTGGGAGAATGGGAGCAAGGTTGGAAAGAGGGAGAGATTTGCTTTCAGTACTTACTTTTCTTTTCATATTACTGAATCTCTATCTGTAGTTCTCAAGGAATTACAGACTGTAATAATTAAAGATGTGTCCGTCATCTGAATAGGCTTATTGTGTGAAATGACTGAGATGCCTTTCACTGCCTTTTTCAGTGGTACAACATCGCTCCTTTTTCTTATGTAATAGGATGTTGGAGAGCTATATTGACAAGGTTCTCTGTGGACGGAAGGGAGTCCGGTTTTTCTTCCCACTGTGGGAAAGCTGTTGATATGAAATGGTAGGTTGCGGAAAATCAACACACAGAAAAAACATAATATTACACTTCTATAACCACAGACATGTTCGTTTTTTATTTTATTTGGAAAGAACTTGTACATGGCTGAATTATCTCCTCCTACCTGTTGACACGCAAGCTTTCAGATATGGGACATTCAGTTGTTGGTGTGGATATAGCTGAGATGGGTATCAGGCAGTTCTTTGAAGATCAGAAGTTGATCTACAGTGAAGAAGTGGTCCGAGCAATACCTGGTGCCAAGGTTTACAGGGAGTGAAGAAGACCATGCACTTCGGTTCGCATCCTGTGGGCCAATCTCTTTTGCGTGTCCATCCTTCCATCTACTCCTTTTGTGGATCATATTGATTATGCCTTAACTGAAAAGTTCCGATGGAAAGATATACTTGTACCAGTGTGACCTATACAAATTCTCCAGGTAAAGATAATTTGAACAGTAACCCATTTCCCCACATTTCTTATGTTAAAGGGTAACAGAATATTTTTCTAAAACTATGAATGTTTGTTTTTTAAATGCCATTGAGCCACAGAGGCTCCTTGGTGGCCATCAATCCACAGGACAGAGAAAAGTAAGACCACGTGAACTGGACTTCCCTCTGAGATTCAACAAGAAAGCACAGATTGTTTTGACACAAGTTATGTCTGTAACAGGTATGCAGCACTGATCATGTCGTCCATGGACAAGGCCTGCCGCTACCTCTTGGACACTTTTTTATACAATTCTGATTTGTTCAAAAGTAAGATATTCCCTGTTCTAGATGCATGTGAGTAACATATTGATTCAAACATACAGTAGAGTATGCATGTAGTTTATTAACCTTCCATTGTCATTTGTTAACACCTCTCTATATGTCCTCCATTTTATGTGCCTTATGTGGAGGTAAACAGACTTTCCGGTGAGTTTTATTAATACAATTGCGTTTGTCATTGATAATACCTTCATTAATATTACTTCCTTTGCATACCTGTCATTGAACTTAATTTGAAATTGAACACAAAACCCAATTGAATGAAATATGAGAAGATATTGTACGAGAGAATTGTGGCAAGGTAGTTTCACAACATTCATTTTATTTTATATGTATTCCAGGGAGGAGTTGTGATATTGAGTTTATACAGTCTTCAGAATCTCTCCCAGACGTGAAGCATAAGGAATGGGGCTTTGATGTCTTCATAGAGAGAGTTCATCTCTTCACCCCAAAGACCTCATAAACATGATTTAATGGGCTTCTCTAAGACTACAGGCAGCGATACCTGAGAGAAATAGTGCATTGAAAATGATTGTCAGGATATTTGGTGTTCTGTGAAGATTAGATATTGTTATTAGCTTTGTTGACAGTTTGGAAATTACCTAATGTCGAAATATGCCAAGTCAATTCTTTCATATGGGAAATGAACTGAATTGACAGTGTTTTTGAAATGTCTGGCATTTTAAAAAAATATATATATACCAGTGTGCCTTTGCTTTTTATTATTTGTATCATAGATATTGTGTCCTATTGAGAGAGAAAAAACGTCTCTACAATGAAAGCAAGGAGCTTGCATTAGATACTCCATAGCAATTGTTCAAATAATTCTCACCTGTCATGAAATGCATAGGTTCCTCATTGTAAACTACTGCATTGGATTCTGCACTTTTCTTTTTTCACGTGCGGTCACGTTCTGCTCCCCACTAGACCCGATTTGCTGTTGCCTAGATACTAGGGGTGCGTTCGTAAATTCACTCTGGCCATCTACTCCGATTTCAGAGCACTTTCGTCCAAGTCTGCCAGAGTGCAGAATAACGGATGGATTTATGAATGCTCAACACCCGTTTAATATGGTAAACGTCGGCAAAAAATGCATCATTCAATTGTTGCCAGCAGCACAGTTACAGTCAACAACGCCAACATGAAAACAGCCTAAAAAGCTCTGCTATGGCGACAATTGGGAGGGAATAGCCCCATCCCAAAACTGGTCAGAGAGGTGTTCTCTCATTTGTGTCTGGAAGTAGCTAGCAAGATATCCAGTTAGCTTGGGTGCTTGACTGCCGTTGTGAGGTCAGAACGCTCGGATCAACCCTACTCCTCGGCCAGAGCGTCCAGTATGCGCTATGAACGCTCAGAGAGCGAAATGCTCTGAATTTACGAACGCCCAGAGCGCACTCTGAGCGCCCTCTGACCCTCCAGATTGAATTTACCAACACACCCCTAGGCCCAATTTGTTTGTAAACAAATCGAGGGAGGGTTATTATATAAAGTAGACGTGCCGAAGCCACAAAAGGAAACGGTACGTTTGTAAAATGTGACAAGGTTGACATAATGTTGCCATTGAGTTTTAGTGAATGTTACAATGTAGCAATTGTACGATGTGCTACAAATAGAACAACAAACTGCCTGAGAGGGCTCATATGCAACGTTTAACAAGTGAGCAGTGTTGCTGCAATAATGACGCTCACTCTTGAATGTGTTAACCATAACGATTTACATCAATGACAATGGTTATTTCATATGACAGATCAGCTTACATCCAACTGGGCAATGGATCTGGAATGATGAAACCCAAGCCCTTGACGTTAGCAGGTAACAGGCAGCTATAGCAGTAGCAAATGTTACAACATTTGATGGACTTATTTTTGTGATTTTTGCACTATTATTTGGAGAATGTATATAAATGTATTTTATTATTATCTAATTCACTTATTAATGAGTACGGCAGATCAGTCACCGCGCAGCAAGGGTGGAGGGAATATATACTAATTTGGTTATTAAGAAGATGCTTAGACCCAATGCGATTGGCAGTTAAAGCCTATATTCAGAATAATCTATGTACGTAGATTATACACCACATCTAATACATCCAGCAATTGTGTGTAGCGGCCAAACCTCCTCCACGAACAAAACATTTCACCTACTGCGGTAAACTATCACTTTAACTTCTTTGTTTATACAGGAGACGTGTCATTGACCTACAACGAGGCAGTTGTATGAGGTTAGTACCAAACACCACGGAGTGGTGATATGACCTTTGCGACTGTATATTCCAGAGGAGATGTTGACTCAGCTTTGACAGGCAGTACTGTTTAACCAGAGGTGGTGGTATAGTATATCAGGGTTATTATAGGGTAATGTAGCACTCTGTGTGTCTGCATCTAGTACCAGAATAGCTCTTATGACCTTAGTAAATGTATTTTGAAAAAAAGGAATGATGATGTGACACAAACCAAGACTGTGTTTTACTAGCACCTTGAATTCAGCTGGCTGGCTGGCTGACTGGCTGACTGGCTGGCTGGCTGGCTGACTGGTATACACACATTACTTTGGATAAAAGTGTCTGTAAATGGCATATATTATAATTATTATTATATATGAAGATTCTATGTCTATTTTGTACCTCTGATATTGAACTCTGCATTGTTGAGGAAGAGCTTGTCAGTAAGCATTTCACTGTATGGTTTACACACATTGTATTCTGTCATGTCACAAATAAACTTTGATTTGATCTGGCTGGCTGACTGGCTGACTGGCTGACTGACTGGCGTGAAGATGGTGCCGACAGCAATAAACATAAACAAACTAGCTACATCAATCCAACTGTAGAATTGCATCTCTGTTTTTCATGTAACCTTTACCTTTACTGTACCTGGCTATCTGCTCTATCTGTCCCAGTGTCTGTACAGCTTCTTCTGCTACGTGATGTGGGTGACGTTCATTAGGAAGGACCCAGGGGGCATCCAGGGGGATGTATGGCTCCTGCTGCGTTCCCCACCCTCAGGAACAGTGTGGAGGCCACAGAGGACAGACCAAAGGTGAGTGGGGGAGGGGTGGTGTGGGTGCGTGCGTAGCAAGTCATTTCTATGTTGCAGTAAAGAACCAAATGGTTTGGGTTGGAAAGCCATCTCTGCTTGAATGATGTCTAGCTACCTCCCAGCCCATATGATTGATTGAGACAGATTTAAGACTTGTCAGATATAAGCTGTTTTATGTCAGCTCCTAACATCTGACAGATGACTGACAGTTCTGTAAGTGATTTGAGGTCTATTACTGTTATGCTGTCAGGTCAAGGCCAAAACAGCCCAAAACAGCCCAAGTTGATCTTGAAGTCTTCACTCCATAAATATAACCAAATGAATCATATGTGGGGAGTTTCTCTTGTTGATATCTTCACAGCTGTTGTCTACATATTTGATGATTAATAGTACAGCTATATATACTGTATTTTATTATATTTGTTATTAGAATTACTTGCGCTGGTATTTTAATATCATTTAGTTTCTCCTGGCTTAAGGAAATTCTACAGTATGACTCGTGAGATTTTGTCCTCCCACTGTAGGATTGGCCCTACTGACCCCTCACTCTTATGCCCTTATCCAAATAGATTAATATCTAGTGCCTAGGGAATAGGCGCCAGTTTGGAATTGGTCCTTAGTCTTCTGCTTCTCGTACTTTGACCCTTGACCCCAGAAAGTCCCAGCGTCGTCCGGCCCTGAGTAAGATCGTGACCCAGCACTCCCCAGTCATGGTGTCCCTGGTGCCGTATCCGCGGGAGGAGGCTCCTCACCTGTTCCACCGCAATAGACCCAGGAATCAGAGCCAGGCCAAGCTGTGTAGCCCAGAGACCCTGATGGAAGAGCTCAAAGAGCAGCTGACCTCTGTCAGGTAGCTAACAGTCACAGCACAGGGAGGGAATAGCCCCATCCCAGGTCTGTTTGTGCTGTCTTGCCAACTCCTATGGCCATTGTCACTCCAATTTTTAGAAAGATAGCACAAAGTTCTGGGACCAGGCTAGAGAAGAAATATGTTCGCTATATCAGAAGTTTGAATGGAAGAACAAACTAGATGTGTAAGAGACTGATAATATGCACTAGAAACATTCTATTGAACTTCTGAATATCTCTTGTACAGTGCATTCGGAAAGTATTCAAACCCCTTGACCTTTTCCACATTTTGTTACGTTACAGCCTCATTCTAAAATGTATTAAATAGTTTTTTCCCTCAGCAATCTACACCCAATACCCCATAATGAAAATATAAAAAACTGGTTTTTAGACATTTTTGCAAAGCTCTGTCAGGTTGGATGGGGAGCGTCGCTGAACAGCCATTTTCAGGTCTCTCCAGAGATGCTAGATTGGGTTCAAGTCCGGGCTTTGGCTGGACCGCTCAAGGACATTCAGAGACTTGTCCCTAAGCCACTCCTGAATTGTCTTGGCTGTGTGCTTAGGGCCATTGTCCTGTTGGAAGGTGAACCTTCGCCCTAGTCTGAGGTCCTGAGTGCTCTGGAGCAGGTTTTCATCAAGGATCTCTCTGTACTTTGCTCCATTCATCTTTCCCTCGATCCTGACTAGTCTCCCAGTCCCTGCCACCAGCATGCTTCAACATAGGGATGGTGCCAAGCTTCCTCCAGACGTGACGCTTGGCATTCAGGCCAAAAAGTTCAATCTTGGTTTCTCCAGACCAGAGAATATTGTTTCTCATGGTCTGAGAGTCCTTTAGATGCCTTTTGGCAAACTCCATGCGGGCTGTCATGTGCCTTATACTGAGGAGTGGCTTCCGTCTGGCCACTGTACCATAAAGGCCTGATTGGTGGAGTGTTGCAGAGATGGTTGTCCTTCTGGATGGTTCTCCCATTTCCACAGAGGAACTCTGGAACTCAGAGCTTATATAGACAGGTGTGTGCCTTTCCAAACCATGTCCAATCAATTGAATTTACAACAGGTGAACTCCAATCAAGTTGTAGAAGAATTTCAAGGATGATCAATGGAAACAGGATGCACCTGAGGTCAATTTCGATGCATGTTGTACATATAATTCCTTCTCGCAACTGTCTACGCGCTCTCCTCCTCTCACCTTTTCCCTTTCCTTGTGGACTTCAGTGCACAACACATTAGCTGTGTGACCAGGTCGAAAAAACCTTTCCAAGCCAAACCTTCATATCATGCCCTCTAACTGCTACACACAGCCTACATCTTTGTCACAACATAGTCAACATACCAGAACTAACGCGTTGGTAAACCAGCTACAATCATGCAGCACAGTGTACAGTCAGAAAGCAGTTTAACAGTTGGACCGGCGGCCCCGGTGGCAATAAATTATTACCACGAAAAGCTTACTTTTACTTGGAAGAGGTCCAGTG
The DNA here is from genome assembly GCA_030435695.1 of Brachymystax lenok tsinlingensis. Classification (NCBI taxonomy): domain Eukaryota; kingdom Metazoa; phylum Chordata; class Actinopteri; order Salmoniformes; family Salmonidae; genus Brachymystax; species Brachymystax lenok. The sequence goes on from CM059799.1 coordinate 34,060,395, forward strand.
TTGGATAGCCATAGCCAGCTGCTAGCTAACATAGCATCCCTCTCTGTTTGAGCTGGGTATTTGAGTAAACTAGGTAGCTGCATTCGCTAGCTAAGTGGAAAAAAAAATACAACCAAATATATAGCTAGCTTTCTCTCTTGTCTCTCTGCCTCTCTTTCTCGTTCTCTCTCTCTTGCTTCTCCTTAATTTTGGAAGAAATCAATTTGTTAAAAACTGTTCAACAATTTTTTGTGTCAACTACTCACCACAATGTATTCACTGCAGTGTTAGCTAGCTGTAGCTTATGCTTTCAGTACTAGATTCATTCTCTCATCCTTTGATTGGGTGGGCACCATGTCAGTTCATGCTGCAAGAGCTCTGAAAGATTGGGGGACATCCTCCAGAAGTTGTCATAATTACTGTGTAAGTCTTTGGAAGGGGGTGAGAACCATGAGCCTCCTAGGTGTTTTCCTTCGGCTTAAACATGGTGCTACCTTACAGAGTGCGGCTGAGGCTACTGTAGACCTTAATTGAAAAAAATTAATTGGTCTTCCCCTTCCTACTCTGAGGAGCCTCCACTGCTCAGTACTGTCAACACTTTGTATTCAACACTTTGTATTCAACACTTTTATAAGTCATAAAATGCACGTCCTTCCTATTTCCACTCAGCGCTACAACAAGCACTGCAGCAGTATTGAATGAGTATGAAAGTGTATCTATAGGCTTGTGTTGTTGTTGTTATTATTAGCAGCTTGGGTCTTTTTTAACATAAAGGAATATTTCACTTTCTCTGTTCATAGGAGTAACAACATGAATTTATGCATGAGGCAGAAATAATGTGGTGCAACTCGAGTTTCGAGGTCAGCTGGAAGGCGGTGTCCGTTTTTGGTCAGTGGAGGGAAGGGAGAGCGGAGGGATGTTGAGAGGATGACCCTCAGTCTGCTGCTCTCTCCCTCCGCTGAGATTGTAAAATCAGCCCAGTAAAATCTAAATCAAAAGCTAATTATTTAAATGTATGCTCACTCAGCTGTGCCTCACAAATAAAACAACAGATCTATTACTGGTGTGATCATATAGCCTACCTCAAATGTTGAAATATATATATATATATTTTTAAATGTCCTCAACAACAATGCATTAGCATGGCAATTCAAGCAAAGCCAATATGCAGTGATAATGTATTGGGCCTATAGCTTACTGCACAAACCTAATTTTAATTGGTTAATGTTGCATTTTTAAGTTGACTCAAAAAGTGATCTTGACTCAGAAAAGTTGGTGACCACTGTTCTAGAGTTTTCTCTGTTAACACTATCAACGTTTCCCTTCCCTTTGTGATTTAATAAATGCAATATTAGCCACTTTCAATGCAACATACTGAAACAAAACTAACTATGCAAGAGATTTTGTTGTAGGCAGAACGCATCGGAGTAGGATTCTATTGCATTGACATGGACAACTCAGCCCATACTCTACATAGACCGGTGCGGCATAAACAATCAGAGCTGCAGTAGGCCTATATCCAAATAGACCCTTGCCATATATGGATCTGTGCCATTCACTTTGAGCTGGACTGTGTTTACAGCATGAGTGGTCGTGAGTAGATGCGCTTGTTTTGAGATCAAAGTGAGAGCTGCATGTAGCCACGTGTCCACATTTTATTCATATCCTTTGCTAGTTAGTGAGACCAATTATAGATAATTTGTAGTCAGCAATAGGGGAGTGATTGCTTCCTACAAGAGCACAAAACGTGTACATTTCAAGAAATCTTTAAAAAACAAGTCAGGTATTTTGAGACAGGCTTGAATAAGCTAAGTAGCCAATACGCAGAGGGTAGCATAATTTGGCCTATTCTCTGTAATAATGGTATGGGAATAATAATGCATTTTAATTTGTAAAGTGGTTTCTTGCATCAAACAACAAAACAACATTTTCAGTCACCTCCTTGTTTGAAGGACAAGTGGATAAACAGGTTAATGTCAAGCCCTGCATGTTTTTTTTCATAAGTCTCATGGAATGTAGGCCTACATTGAACACCACACATTGGTTGCTACTGTAGGCTGAATTATATAACAGTTATTTCCATGTTAAAATGTTGTAGGATGCATTTTCTCCATTGTTTTTGATGGTAGGTCACTCTGGTAGGTGTACATTATGATCAAATAGCCACAGTAGCATACTTGGCCACTGTTAAAACTCTAACCTAAAGTGGGTACAGCCTCAGTGTTCATAGTAAAGGCACGCTGGAAATTGCACAGAGTTTTCACAATGTTAAATTTTGTGCTCAGCAGAACAGAAATTTGCACCTGGCTATCGATAAATGAACAAAACAAGAACATTGTGCCATTTGGTTTGCTTAATATATGGAATTTGAAATGATTTATACTTTTACTATTGATACTTAAGTATATTTAAAACCAAATACTTTTAGACTTTTACTTTCACTTTTACTTGAGTCATTTTCTATTAAGGTATCTTGACAGTTGTGTACTTTTTCCACCAATGATTCTGCCCACTGTGACTGTTTTCTTTTTGTTGTGTGTGTATATATATATATATATATATATCACAGTGGCGTATGAACTACTGGGTTATAGAGCGAAAAATGCAATTATCACAACAGGTTGTAAAAATATTATGGCTTTTTTCCTGGCTAGGCTTAACCCAGAGATTTTACCCACACACTGCTACTGTGTGTGTGTGTGTGTGTGTTGAGTTTCACATTGTAACCTTGAACCAAGGCAGAGAGAGAGAAATACAGACAATAGCTGCTTTTTCCCAAACATATGCCTGCAGGTTTATTTTTGTATTATTTTTCTCAACATTTAAGACATTGGCCTCTGGGCTATAATTTGAAATATAATTGTTATATCCTGTTTACAGTTTCCCCCAGTAGACTGTCTAAATGTGTTTGCCACCAGGTGGTGTTGTTGTTTGAGATATAATAATGTGATTTCCTCTTTCAGTATTACTGTACAATCAATCCATCATTGTATATGGTTCAGTTTCATAGTATATACAATGATCACAAAATACCATGGTATGTATTCAATGCATCACTATCATCCATAAAATGTGTAACTGCTAAGTAAATCTCATGCTACAGTATGTAAATCCTGCGTCATTCACACTGACTTATACAGTATATCCATTTGACGTAAGACAGCTGCCATGACTCTTTCCCCCAGGGTGACTTGCATGTCTACCAGTCAGTGCTGCCTGTGTCCTATCCTTGTATAGCAGAGGGCCATAGCTCCTCAGCATGCTGCGGCTGCACCAGCCACTGTGGCAGAAGGGGCTTTGCCTTCATTCTAATTGGCTGGGTAATCTGGGATGCCAGAGCAAGAGCTAAGCCTGCTCAGGAGACTGGGGGATGGGACACAGGGTGCAGGGATGAAAGGGGCCGCTGGAGGGAGGCTGGAGGGTGATCCCTCCATGGCTCCTCCTTTATACGGGCTGGATCCGACCAGGAGGGCAGGATGGCAGGAGTCAAATCCCCCTATAGATTTCATTCCACCAGCCTTGGCAATGGCTAGGTTACGCCATGCTCCAGATTCCCTTAGGAAGTAAGCATGGGGAAGGAGATTGGCACAGTTGGCAAAGTGACAGAGGGTCACACTTTATATTAAGTTACACAGATACTGTGGGAACAGGGACGTTTATTTAGTACAATTCAGTCATTGTTTCAAGCCTGCTATCTGCAGATACCATGTATAGCTCAGTAATGACATAGTGGTTATCAAAAATGATCCGTTTTATTGAGATAGTAGTAGAGAAAAAATTACACGGTATAGGTAGAGTGTGGCCATTCAACTTGTAGGCCAAATAGTTGCATGGCCATATGCAAAGTGATCAAAAAAAGATAAACCTAAGTTGGTCAATTCTGGTAAGCATTATTATGAGTTCAATATACTCACTCAGAGTTGATACAGTAGTTCACCTTTCACCATAGAAGATCTAGTACATAATGTATTGTTTTGTCTTGCTATAAAAAGCACAACCACATTCAAAAACAACACCCCCAACTTGGAACTATATTCACAAAAAGTTTATGACAAATAGTTAAATAAATTCCCACAAAGCCTCCTCTATTCTCCATGCAATAGGCTCTTGCGCTGCCCTTTAGAACGTTGCGGTCATAAAGTCTATGCTCTCTGAAATAGTTTGCAGTTGACGCATGTCACCTCTTGTAAAGAACTAGCCATGCCTGTAATTACAATCCATATTCAACAATGACAGGGGATGTTAAGGGATTTCTGTTTGAAGCAGACGACCAAAAGCAGAGCACCCTGCTTGTGATTAGGAAAGAGGAAAACTGTGTTTCATAAAGTTGAGGGTTATACAGTGCTGACTACGAAAGGGTATAGGTCTATTGTACTCCTAATTTAAACAGTGTTATGTAAAAATCCTCCTCAGAAGTTTGCCAGTGACCTTTCTCAGCTGATAGTGAGACTGAGCTGAGAGAAAAGTCTGGAAAAGTCTTGAAGCAAGGTGACAAGGCGTCTGTTGTCCCAGATGGTAATCCCAACATGTTTCAAGCTGACCACCATTGTCCCTGTTCCCAAGAACTCCAAGGTAACCTGCCTAAATGCTTTGAAAGGTTGGTCATGACACACATAAACACCATCATCCCAGACACCCTGGACCCACTCCAATTCACATACCGCCCCAACAGATCCACAGATGATGCAATCTCAATTGCACTTCACACTGCCTCTCCCCTTCTGTACTCCCTGTTCACCCACAACTGCGTGACCACGCACGACTCCAATGCCATCATCAAGTTTGCTGACAACAGGACGGTGATAGGCCTGATCACCGACGGCGATGAGAAAGCCTACTGGGAGGAGGTCAGAGACGTCCACATCACTAAGGACTTAACATGGTCCACACACACCTGCACAGTCATGAAGAGGGCACGACCGCACCTCTTCCCCCTCAGAAGGCAGCAAAGATTTGGCATGGGCCCTCAGATCCTCAAAAAGTTATACAGCTGCACCATTGAGAGCATCTTGACCGGCTGCATCACCACTTGGTATGGCAAATGCACTGCCCTCGACCGCAAAGTTCTACAGAGGGTGGTGTGGGCAGTCCAGAACATCACTGGGTCTGAGCTCCCTGCCATCCAGGACCTCGATATCCGACTGTCAGAGGAAGGCCCGAAAAATGGCCAAATACTTCAGCCAGCAAGCCATAGACTGTTCACTCTGCTGCTATCCGGCAAACGGTACAGGAGCATTGGCTCTCAGACCAACAGGCTCCGAGACGGCTTCTAACCCCAAGCCATAAGGCTGCTGAAAATGTAAATGAAATGGTTACACTATCTGCATTCACCCTATCTTGCCTTGACTCTATGCACACTAACACGACTATATACAGTGCCTTCATAAAGTATTCACACCCCTTGACTTTTTCCTCATTTTGTTTTGTTACAAAGTGTGATTTAAATGGATTAAATTGCCATTTGTTTTGTCAACAATCTGCACAAAATACTCTGGAATGTCAAAGTGGGTAAAACATTTATGAAAACTTAAACACTAATATATCTTGATTAGATAAGTATTCAACCCCCTGAGTCAATTACTGATTACTGCTGTGATTCTTTCTGGGTAAGTCTCTAAGACTTTTCCACATCTGGATTGTGTAACATTTGCCCATTATTCTTTCCAAAATTCTTCAAGCGCTGACAAATTGGTTGTTGATCATTGCTAGATAACCATTTCCAGGTCTTGCCATAGATGTTCAAGTGGATTTAAGTCAAAACTGTAACTTGGCCACTCAGGAACATTCACTGTCTTCTTGGTAAGCAACTCCAGTGTAGATTTGGCCTTATGTTTTAGGTTATTGTCCTGCTGAAATGTGAATTAATTTTCTAGTGTCTGATGGAAAGCAGACTGAACCAGGTTTTCCTCTAGGATTTTGCCTGTGCTTAGCTCCATTCACAAAGTTTTTTTATCCTGAAAAACTCTCCAGTCCTTAACGATTACAAGCATACCCATAACATGATGCAGCCACCACTATACTTGAACATATGGAGAGTGGTACTCTTCCCTGAACAATCATTTTGTATTCAGGACAAAAAGTGAATTGCTTTGCCACATTTTTTGCAGTATTTCTTTAGTGCCTTTTTGCAAAAAGGATACATGTTATAGAATATTGGTATTCTGTACAGGCTACCTTATTTTCACTTGGCCAATTAGGTTAGCATTGTGGAGTAACTACAATGTTTTTGAGCCATCCTCATTTTTCTCCTATAAAGTCAACATTGGCCTCATGGTGAAATCCCTGAGCGGTTTCCTTCCTCTCCGGCAACTGAGTTAGGAAGGACGCATGTATCTTTGTAGTGACTTTGTGTATTGATATACCACCCAAAGTGTAATTAATAACTTCACCATGCTCAAAGGGATATTTATTGTCTGCTTGTTTTATTTTTACCCATCTACCAATAGGTGCTCTTCTTTGCGAGGCATTGGTCTTTGTGGTTGAATATGTGTTTGAAATTCACTGCTCAACCGAGGGACCTTACAGATAATTGTATGTGTGGGGTACAGAGATGAGGTAGTCATTCAAAATTCATGTTAAACACTTATTCCAACTGAATTTATTTAGGCTTGCCATAACCAGTATTATTGGCTCAAGACATTTCAGCTTTTCATTTTTGATTAATTAGTAAAATTGTGGATAAACACAATTCCATTTTGACATTATGGGGTATTGTGTGTAGGCCAGTGACAAAAAAATCTACATTTTATCCATTTTAAATTCAAGCTGTAATACAACAAAATGTGGAAAAAGTCAAGGGGTGTGAATACTTTCTGAAGGCACTTTATAAGCACTATATATAAACTCACTCACACAAACTACATTTACATTTACATGCGTCATTTAGCAGACACTCTTATCCAGAGCAACTTACAATGAATGCATCTTAAAATAGATAAACCCCTTCAAATTAGTGGATTCGGCTATTTCAGCCACACCCTTTTCTGACTGGTGTATAAAATCGAGCACACAGCCATGCAATCTCCATAGACAAACATTGGCAGTAGAATGGCCCTACTAAAGAGCTCAGTGACTTTCAACGTGGCACCGTCATAGGATGCCACGTTTTTCAACAAGTCAGTTTGTCAAATTTCTTCCCTGCTAGAGCTTCCCCGGTCAACTGTAAGTGCTGTTATTATGAAGTGGAAACATCTATGAGCAACAATGGCTCAGCCGCGAAGTGGTAGGCCAAACAACCTCACAGAACAGGACCGCCGAGTGCTGAAGCGCGTAGTTTGTAAAAATCATCTGTCCTCGGTTGCAACACGCACTACCAAGTTCCAAACTGCCTCTGGAAGCAAGGTCAGCACAAGAACTGTTCGTTGGGAGCTTCATGAAATGTGTTTCCATGGCCTAGCAGCCGCACACAAGCCTAAAATCACCATGCGCAATGCCAAGCGTTGGCTGGAGTGGTGTAAAGCTCACCGCCATTGGACTCTGGAGCAGTTGAAACCCTTTCTCTGGAGTGGTGGGTCAAGGACCTGCGCTGCTTCCCGTTTGAGAAAAGGTTGTACTCTACGGATGTTGTAGAGCATGAACCTGCAGGAGCATGTCACTGCTTTGATGTTTGCAGGGAACACCAGGGTGTTGTCCAGGGTCACGCCAAGGTTCTTTGTGCTTCGGGAGGGGGACACCATGGAGTTGTCAACTGTGGTGGAGAGGTCTTGGAGCAGGCAGGCCTTCCCAGGGAAAAAGGACAGCTCCGTTTTGTCAAGGTTGAGTTTGAGGGGGTGGGCCGATATCCACTACACTGACACTCACACAAAACCCACACACATTCACATACACTACATACGCACACACATACATAACACACACACAGGCATACCGACACAATACATACACACACACACTTTCACACTCATTATATGCTGCTGCTGCTCTGTTATTTATTCTTACTCTTAATATCATCTATCCTGATGCCTAGTCACTTTACCCTCCCTTTATGTACATATCTACCTCAAATACCTCTTACCCTGCAAATTGATCACATTGATCTGGTACTGGTACTCCCTGTATATACACTGCTCAAAAAAATAAAGGGAACACTAAAATAACACATCATAGATCTGAATGAATGAAATAATCTTATTAAATACTTTTTTCTTTACATAGTTGAATGTGCTGACAACAAAATCACACAAAAATTATCAATGGAAATCAAATTTATCAACCCATGGAGGTCTGGATTTGGAGTCACACTCAAAATTAAAGTGGAAAACCACACTACAGCCTGATCCAACTTTGATGTAATGTCCTTAAAACAAGTCAAAATGAGGCTCAGTAGTGTGTGTGGCCTCCACGTGCCTGAATGACCTCCCTACAACGCCTGGGCATGCTCCTGATGAGGTGGCGGATGGTCTCCTGAGGGATCTCCTCCCAGACCTGGACTAAAGCATCCGCCAACTCCTGGACAGTCTGGTGCAACGTGGCGTTGGTGGATGGAGCGAGACATGATGTCCCAGATGTGCTCAATTGGATTCAGGTCTGGGGAACGGGCGGGCCAGTCCTTAGCATCAATGCCTTCCTCTTGCAGGAACTGCTGACACACTCCAGCCACATGAGGTCTAGCATTGTCTTGCATTAGGAGGAACCCAGGGCCAACCGCACCAGCATATGGTCTCACAAGGGGTCTGAGGATCTCATCGGTACCTAATGGCAGTCAGGCTACCTCTGGCGAGCACATGGAGGGCTGTGCGGCCCCCCAAAGAAATGCCACCCCACACCATGACTGACCCACCGCCAAACCGGTCATGCTGGAGGATGTTGCAGGCAGCAGAACGTTCTCCACGGCGTCTCCAGACTCTGTCACGTCTGTCACGTGCTCAGTGTGAACCTGCTTTCATCTGTGAAGCGCACAGGGCGCCAGTGGCGAATTTGCCAATCTTGGTGTTCTCTGGCAAATGCCAAACGTCCTGCACGGTGTTGGGCTGTAAGCACAACCCCACCTGTGGACGTTGGGCCCTCATACCACCCTCATGGAGTCTGTTTCTGACCGTTTGAGCAGACACATGCACATTTGTGGCCTGCTGGAGGTCATTTTGCAGGGCTCTGGCAGTGCTCCTCCTTGCACAAAGGCAGAGGTAGTGGTCCTGCTGCTGGGTTGTTGCCCTCCTCGGCCTCCTCCACGTCTCCTGATGTACTGGCCTGTCTCCTGGTAGCGCCTCCATGCTCTGGACACTACGCTGACAGACACAACAAACCTTCTTGCCACAGCTCACATTGATGTGCCATCCTGGATGAGCTGCACTACCTGAGCCACTTTTGTGGGTTGTAGACTCCGTCTCACGCTACCACTAAAGTGAAAGCACCGCCAGCATTTAAAAGTGACCAAAACATCAGCCAGGAAGCATAGGAACTGAGAAGTGGTCTGTGGTCACCACCTTCAGAACCACTCCTTTATTGGGGGTGTCTTGCTAATTGCCTATAATTTCCACCTGTTGTCTATTCCATTTGCACAACAGCATGTGAAATTTATTGTCAATCAGTGTTGCTTCCTAAGTGGACAGTTTGATTTCACAGAAGTGTGATTGACTTGGAGTTACATTGTGTTGTTTAAGTGTTCCCTTTATTTTTTTGAGCAGTGTAGCTTAATTCTTGTGTATTTTATTCCTCAAGTTACTATTTTTATAAAAACAAGTTTTACTCATTGGGAAGGACTCGTAAGCAAATATTTCAATGTAAAATCTACACCCGTTGTATTCGGGCACATGTGACAAATAAAATTAGATTTGTGCAAGAAAGGCAATATACAAACATACAGCCGGATACAAAGTATGAATGCATGGTTCCTTGTAAATTAGAAGCAATGTTTGCCATTCACAGTATGAGAATGTCACATAATTTAAACAAAGTGCTCAATCAAGATTCAAATACTGTCATTTAAGCGTGATATGATTCTATGATTCATACAGTAGGCCTACTAAAACTGGATCCCATTTAATATCGGACTGAATTATACCAGCAGGGGGAGACTTTGCATGGAAATTAACCATAGAAATGGACAGACTGGAAAATTGCTTAAAATGATCCTCTACTGGATTATAGAGGCCATCAGGAAAAACAGTTAGTAGCACAATTATAATTTCAAGCTGTCACAGTCATTTGAGTGAAGTAATACTTTGTTAAAGGGGAATGATAAGGTCTGACGAGATGACTGCAGTGATTTAATGGTTATTTATGGCTCTCCATTGGAGAGAAGATGCAGATAATTATAACCCACAAATGAAGATGATAAATGATATTATAGTTGACTAATGGTAACTGTACTTTTCTGGAATATGAAACAATATTTTATCATTATGTAAGCTATTAAATAATAATGTATGTATATCATGTCCCGTGTAGCTCAGTTGATAGAGCTTGGGGCTTGCAAAACAATGGTTGTGGGTTTGATACCCATGGGGGACTAGTACTAAAAAAAGTATGCGTTCACTACTGAAAGTCGCGCTGGATAAGTGTGTCTGCTAAATGACTAAAATGTCAATGTAGATTTACTTAAAGTACACCTAGATGCAAGCAATACGACATTTCATTTGATGGCAGTGCGTTGTAATGATGTGCAGATAGGTAAAGCTCTTGGCTTGAACGATGCACCCATATGGTCGGAGTAACTGTCAATCATTGCACGAGCTCTTCCTTATCTGACCTGTGTTTTCTTCCAGACTCTGCATACAAGTTGAGTTACTGTAAAGTGTGAAATGGCCGAATCGTAGCGAGTTTAACGGAACTATACCATAAGTGAATAGAAGTCCGGATTCAACTGTGAAACAACCAAGTCAAGTGTCCTACGCATCAATTCGACTCAAAATATATATTTTTTTGTATGAAAAAGTGCGTGGCGGAATAATAAAACGCAACACGTATCCGGTGGTGTTCCACTCTAGAGTGAGAGAAACGCAAGGACGAGCGAGGGTGCAAGGGGAGAGGGGGATAGTCGCAAACTGAAGAGGGAAGGGAGAGAAGGAAGAATATTTGGTATTTTGGCTGTATCTCCACATTTTATTGAAGGAATAATGAGGAACATTTGGATAATTTTGACCCTCGGCATGACGGCCTTTCTCTCGGGGGGAAGGGTAAGTTTTTAAAAGTGAACAATGTCGATTTGCTTACGGGGTAGATGGGGGAGAAAACAACTTCGAATCTGGGACCACTCACACTTGTATGTTACACTGTAACGTACTTGAAGCAATTGTGACTGTAGCAGTGATTTGCAGTGACACATTGTAGCGTATCATTTTACAACTTCAGAGCAATGTGAATTTAATTTCGGACAGAGGTATTTCTTGAACTGTAGTCAATATTAAATAGATTTGTATTGGTCTGGGAACCATACTTGCCGGTCAAGTTTGTCTTTGTTGACAATGTTTCAACGTTCAGAGTTTGCTTTGAAGAGATACATATTCTTTTTTGTGTTTGTCTAGTTTAATTTCAGTTTTTTCACATTTTGGAAACTATCATTTCTACGTACGTGGCTTGTTGCTGGTCAAAAATAGAGGAACCCTTTCTGGATGGAAATGACAACGAGAATAATTTTACAAATCACTGCTTATTATAAGCCAACGTTATATGTTATCAGTTGGCCTTTGGAGGTAATAAAACCCAGCCTGGTTCCATTTACGAAGCTCTGTCGTTTAGATGGGATGGCCAATTCATAGATTATTATTGTGAAATGCAAATAAACGCTATTGCTGCATGTAGCCTTTCCAAAATCATTCAAAAACTAAACTAGGAAAGTAACCCAGCTATATACATCCTTATGCTACGTTATGTTCCGTTGCCCAGCTCAGTTGACCGTTTCGGTTGTCAGAGTAAGACACAACTCCAGGCAACCCAATAAGATACTGTAATGTTTACAAAGACTTCAGTGACGGCTTAATAAGGTGTTTATGACAGTGTAACAAGAAGTTGTTTACCTAGTGTATTACCCAAAAGGCGGAGACGTTTCTGTTTCCATCTACACGGGCTGTATCCGTGTCTCACTGGACCACGGCTCCGGCAGACCTGCTCTCGCGTGAGTGGGGCCAACGCCAGGCCGCTGGTACTTTTCAGCTGGCATTTAGATAACAATAGCTAACTGTGAACTTTTTAACACCTCACAAAGCTTACTGTTTTGGATTACGCCGATGCTGTTGATTCTGCTCTTCACTAGTTCTCAAAACACAATTTCCCTTGTACAACATAAGGGTGTATACACTGTTATAAACTGGGGGGGTTCGAGCCCTGAATATGGATTGGCTAAAAGCCTTGGTACCACATGTATGACGAAACGTTTGTTTTTACTGTTCTAATTGCGTTGGTAACCAGTTTGTGGTATATGGCCAATATACCACGGCTAGGGGCTGTATCCAGGCACTCAGAGTTGCGTCGTGCTCAAAACAGCCCTTAGACTTAGTATATTGGCCGTATACCATACCTCCTTGGGCCTTATTGCTTAAGTGTAACACTTGTGTTACAGTCGAAAGTCAGCACTAGAGCCAAACATATTAGAGACATGTATGGTATTTGTTTTATTATAGATGTCCAAACTTACTATTATGTGATTATGCTGTTTCTATATCCTCATGTTTGGTAATATAATTTGGGCCCACTTATTATCCCACAAATTGTCTATAATGTTGGAATGTACTTGGAAAAATGTTTTTGAGCATTTGTGTCTTTCATGTATTTGGTGCTATAACTGAACTCTTATTCAAAGTGTCCCGCTGCTTTCTCTGTGGATTACAGACTAGTCACTTGGCTACGTTCCTCTCTGAATGGTTGTCCAATTAGCTGATTCAGCCACCAGTGTTTTAATGAGTCATTGTTTTGCATGTTATTAATAGATGAGCCTCAGAACCAGAAGCCCTTATGTCTGCTTGACTCATAAGGTCTCACTCCATTGGATACTATTGGAGAGAAAGTCAAAGCTCACAAAAACACAAAAGTGGCCATGTTACTTTGTATTTTTGTTGTTTTAAAGAACATTGTCATCAGGCAGTTGTGAAAAGAGCCCCTCAACCTGTCCCCAACCGGACCCCTTGGTCCTTTGGGTTGTAGCCTACCAAGGTATGATCCATGGCTTTGTTGGCATGGCAACGACACACATAAATTGCTACAGCACCATGTATGTTTGACTATCATAAGCCCCCTCCTTCTCCCTCCCCCAATCAATCTATCGCATCTCTCTATCTGTGTGTACCCTGCAGCAGTCAGAGGCATATATCCGCCTCAATGAAACTTGACGCGTGACATTGATTCTCAATAGCAATCAAGTGGTTTGGCTGATAACCACTAGGCAAATCTATGTGTTAATTAGCAGGTTGACGTTTATTGTCATGAATCTTGCCCTGGAGGCAGAACTGAGCGAATTCCGCTAGATGTGCCAGCTGCAAACTCAAAATTTGCTCTATTGTAAGAATAAGCTTTTTGGTCTTAATTTAAGGTTAGGTATTAGGGTTAGCAGTGTGGTTAAGGTCAGGGTTATGTTTAAAATCAGATTTTATGACTTTGTGACTGTGCCAGCTACTCTACAGAGCTGCCTACAAGGCAAGATTCATAACAATAAATGCCAACCAACAGTTAATTACCACGACATCAAGCACAGTCGTTACTGTACCCTTTAGATAAGACATTTCAGCTACAAATCACAGACCCCCCCAGGGTCTTTGTCCAAAATTGTCTATTTACATGACATTTTTGTCCTTTAGCAGACACTCTTATCCAGAATGACTTACAGTAGTGAGTGCATACATTTACATACTTTTTCGTACTGGTCCCCCTGTGGGAATTGAACCCACAACCCTGGCGTTGCAAGTGCCATGCTCTACCAACTGAGAAACATGGGACCAAATGGCACCCAATTCCGTGTATAGTGCACTACTTTCAAGCAGAGCTCCATGGGCCCTCCTCAAAAGTAGTGCACTATGTATCGGGAATAGTGTGTCAATTTGGACAGAGCCGTAGTCGAAAGTGATATATAATGCCCGCTGCGATTTTTTTCCCCCAGTGACTTAATTTCCTGGAACCCGGATGCAAAGAAGGTTGGGCCCTAGCTATGTTTTGGGTTCACGCTAGTTGCCAGATGTGGGAGCATGTACATTTTTGTCAGGTACTGGTGGGAAGCGTGGGTGTTCACTTCCTTTCAAATTGATTATTTATATGAGGGTAGCACTGTCTCAGTGTCTGATGCAGGACCTCAAAGGAATAACTAAAAAAATTGAATTGGCCAAGGAATCTTGGGACATTCAAGGAAAATAAGTGGGGAAAAACACTACAATTCCATTCCACTTTTGAGGTTATCTATACACTTTGTATATAACAAAATATGTGATTGTTTACAAACTGTATATCATAAAGAATTACACATCTATAAGCACACCATTAATGCATGCATACCTACATTAAGTTGTAATAATTCTATGTAGCAATAAAGCAATCTGTATGATGTGCTTATAGATGTGTATTGTATGCTTTATGATCCTGTGCCCTTAAATAACACTGGCACGTAAACAAGGAGGTCAGGGGAGATGTATCCATGGGTAGAACTACACAGCACGTCAGAGCTTCATTTTCTGGCCATTTGTTTTGTGTTCACTGATTTAATGTAATGTTGTGCCCGAGTAGCACAGGTTGCTAGCTGACCGCTGGATCACCCCACACTCCTGCCAGCTCTACACCTGAGGCTGTCTTTGGCTTCTGTATTAAAGAAGACAACAGCAACATCAATACACAAACTGCATTCACTAGCAGGCCCAGAACCACAGATGCCAGGCCTTTTTAATTTGTTATTCCTCTAGATACAGTATACAATTTTCAACCAACTTTATTGATATTCCTGTAGATTCTTGCAACTTCTCTGAATGTTTTGACCGGAATATTTGTACACCCTGACTCTGTGCAGTTTTAGAACCAGACTCGCAGTTTCTTTAAGAGGGCTTTATCCATCCTCTTATAAAAAAGTGCATAATCTATCATTTAAGAAATTATGAATAAACAAGAATGAACAGTAAACATGTCGTCCCCCACAAATTATGCAGCGCCCCCATTGGGCCAATCAGTATCATTTTTTAAATGCCAGATCTCTATGGAAAGACTCATCATTCACCCAAGTTTGGTCAAAATCAGGCAAGCGGTGTCTGTGATATCGCGTGGGTTAGCTAGACTCATATCCCTGAGCATGTGTGCCAAATGTCATCACTCTGAGTCAAAAATATATATTTTTCGCCAGTTATAGTGCCAGTCATAGTGTTTGCAGCAGTGTTGTTACAATATGAATATCCTTGACTGATTTATATGCATTTATGTGCCAGACCAAGCCCACGTGAATGTTTATTGGTCAATAGTGGCCCTGTTGTTTTAGATACTAGTCGGGAAAATATTGCATTGAGAGACCTTTGTCTATAGATGCCACACATCAAGTTTCGTGCAGATCGGTCATTCGTTGCCAGAAGAGTAGCGTTATAAAAGTTTAGCCCAAAATTCTAAATGGCGGAAAATCCATCATGGCCAACCTTATGGGTCCCTGAGACGTTTGTTCCTTGTAAGGAGAGGGACCTATGTACCTAATTTCATGATTTTAGGTCAAACGGGGTGAGGGGTGTGACCTTTCAAAGTTATCATTTTCAATCTCCCTATCTGCCAAGCGTTATGTAATCTCTAATGGACTCTGCAGGCCCGGGCTCCTTGGGCCTCTGAAGGAAAGCATCTGTCCCTATGCGCTCTTCTTTTGTCATCAGCCACGCATGCCGCCCTGCTTTGTAGACCCCACCCCCAAGTCTAAGACGCTGCTTGTCATTACCGCTGTGTCTTAAGTTACCCTGAGAACAGTTGCATTATTATTCCCTTTAAGACAGCTGAAAATAATTGTTGTTTTTTAAAGAAGAGAGATGCAGCACCACGCTCTGCTTTGCTGACACTCAAGAAGGGAGTGTTTGTGTCGGCCTCGCGAACATCTGCAGGACGTATGTGCGTTTGTTTGAAAGGAACAGCTTTCCCCCCACCCTCTCTTCTCTTGACTCTTTGGAAGGGATTCTTTCATGAGGCTGAGGTTGTGTGTGTGTGTGTTTGTCTTTATTAAAGACAAAGTCCAGCCTTCTAGGCATGGGGAAACACATTAGGGAGAGGCAGACCTATGTGCCGAGCAGGAATGGCGCTGGATTAGGCTAGTTAGGACAGTAATGAGAGTTAAGTGTTTGGCTTGAGCACATGATCACACATCTGCCTATTACTATCGCCAGTAAATCTCGGTTGCCAAGAGAAATACCCATTGTATTGGGTCAAAAAAGCCATTTCTGCTTTGAATCATTCCAATGAAATGAAAAATTAATGATCCAAAAATTAAATTGCATGCTATTATCTACCGTTGATATTTTGAATGCTATTTGGACTTATTGTCATGCAACGCATTCGATCGTTGTTTTGAGTGAGGTCAAATGAAATGTCAAAATTGTATGTGATTGTCACGTGTGCTCCCTCTCCGGCCTCTAGGTCGCCACCAGGCTGCTTGTTATGGCTCACACCTGTCACCATCGTTACGCGCATCTGCACATAATGACACTCACCTGGACTCCATCGCCTCCTTGATTACCTGCCCTTATATGTGACTCCCTTTGGTTTCTTCCCCAGTCATCATTGTTTCTGTTCCTGGGTCATGTCTGTCTGTTGTTTGTATTACGTGTTTGTTTCATTTATTTATTAAAACACTCACTCCCTGAACTTGCTTCCCGACTCTCAGCGTACATCGTTACAGAATGACGACTCAACAAAGGGAAGCATCAGGGAGTGTTTTTTTTTGTTTTGTTTTTGTGTTGGAGATTATGTCGAGTCCGGGTGTTGGAGCCGGAGCTACCTGGGAGGTCTCAGCCGGTTTGTCGGATTCCCGTGCTATTGTATAGACAAGGATCTGAGTGGGAATGTGCTTCGTCTGTGGGGTGTTATCCAAAAATGGGGGATATATGAAGAAATGACTTCAGTTGAATTTTTCCATCTCACTCCCAAGATTGCTCTGGAAAACAACATCCCGCATTTAACACATCTGTGCTCATTCATATTTATGAGCATGTTTTATCGGTTCTAAAAAGCACCTAATTGAAATCTGTACTGTGCTCCGCCAAGCAGAAAAATTTACTTTAATATGTGGTGTAATTTCATGTCGTTTTCATGAGAAATCTCCCAGATTCCAGAGGGTTTTGAGGAACTTCCGTAAAGAAATGGTTGTAAATTCGTTAGAGGCTTTCAAAATAGCACCTCTCATCCAAATGCTGTGGTCATGTGTAAACGTTTCTACTCATTGGCACTGAATTCAAAGTCCCTGATGGAGCAGTCATGAATATTCAGCAAGAGTAGTGGTTGTCATAGGAACAGTTTGACAAAAACAGGAAGTAGTTCTCTGTCTAGGTACACCGTACCGTAGGGAAATGCTTTTCAAACTAATAGTTGCCCTCCAAGGCACAGCTATTTTTTACTCTCTTGCTCTCTGGAGAAATGCCGCCAATTCAGATTTAGTTCAGTTGTACAAAGACGTTTTCACCTTTTTGTGTTTTGTAAAATAGCTACATTCTATTATCCTCAATCCTAGGCGTTTTTAGAAGCAAGTGTACAGCTTCCTGCATCTCCTGTCATGACTGAAAGGCCCTATTCAGATGTTCTTTAGTTTGATTATCCAGGGCAGCGGTGGCAGACACACTGTCCAAATAGTCCAGCAGATAAACTTGAAAATTGTTCACTTTGGTATAGAAGCATGAAAAATGGTACACTTGTATAATTTTTTGAGCTGAACAAATCTCTGACTCAGGTGTCCAGCCATGCCCAGTGTCTCGAAACGCTCCCATTACCGAGAGAGAGAGAACGATGGCACTCTTATTCAACAGGGGAGGAGCCGTTAAAGAACCGTGTCAGACGGAATCCATTTAGATTTTAAATGCAAATGCCACTGACACGCTAATTTCCTCACTCTCCTTTTGAGGCGACCGCAAAGTCCTAATTGGTGGAACATTTCAAGGAAAGCCTCCAAACAAACAAGACTCAGCAGCGGGCTGTCAACTGGATGGCGTTCCACAAATTCTGGCCCCCATTGATCTCATTGGAAATCCACTTTCCCAATCTGTCACCTTTGATAGTGTGTATATCATATCTCTGATAAAAACGGCTGCCCGTTTTCTCCTATCCCTGATTTCTGAGAGACTGGGCCAAGGTAATTGCTTTTTTAATCTTGGCATTGTCATGCTATGCTTAAACCGGTTAGCCTGGAGGAGTGAGGCTTGATGACTTTGATGACAATAATTTCTTTAATCAAGTGATTCAGTGGCTGGCTGGAATGATGGCTGACTTCCCTCACTCCAGACCCAGGATATCCTCTAGAGACAATGGAGCCTCATAGCTGTCTCCCAGAATGCATCCTCAGTGCCAAGGCTTAGTAAAATACCAGACATGACCTACCCTACCAGCCAGTGCCTGGGCCTGGATATTAAGTACAGACTTACAGTCTTCCGAACCTCCTCAGAATGTTCTGGAGTTCATGGCGAAGCATTCTGTTACCCTTTTGTCTTTTTGTGTGGCTTCCCATCACTACGTGTGAGTTATTGACCACATAAGGCATCTTGACAGGTTTTGTTGGGGTCTAGGATACAAATACTTTAAAGACATCTGTACTTGTGTGGGGTATAGTCGTGGCTCCCCTTTAGTGTGGTGTGTACCACCACAATCTCTGCTCTCCAGCTTTACAGCACTATACATCTCTTCTGTTCCTGCTTAGAGGTCCGGCCTTCAAAGTGTTTCACATACCAGCTACTGAGACCTATTCAAAGGCTCTAATGTTGTGTTTGAAGTTTCTGGTAACCAATGGAAACAGGTGCTCGGTGTGTCTCTGGGACCAATCAGAATGCTTCTTCTACTGTATCCTCAGCATCTTCTGCCCGTCCATATGGAGGCAGTAAGACAGAGGGTGGAGCAAAGGGGCCTTGTGTTGTTTCAGGAACTCATGGAAAGCGAGACTGCGGACTTCATAACCGCACATTCTTCAGGAATTACAGCAGAGGGATATAATTGGGCTGTGTAGCGAGAGTGAGGTTTGGCAGATACATTAAAGCTGTTTTTAGCTGCACAGTTTTGTCAGCGATGACAATCGGTGGTTCCTGACGAAGGACAAAATGGTCCTTTTGGGAAGTTCTGGCTGTGTGTGCGTGCGTGGGTATGTCTCTTGATCAAAAGTGTGTTTTATGTCTTGATAAAGTGGGCTTCTACAAGGGCCTTGACGGGGAAAATGCTCCTTCTGCCACATAATCATTAAAGATTGAGAAAGAAGCCAAGCCGTGGTACTGGTACAGGACCTATTTCTGTTGCCACAACTCAATTATTTACACATAATGGAATATGAATGAGACCTTTTGCCTCATCTTTCTCAAACATGAGCTCAGGGCTAAAGCGCTGCTTTGAACAGTCACATAAAAGCTCCATAGAATCCAAGCAAACCCACTTTTTGTAAAAGCCCTGATATTTATGTTCCGAGGGTAGCTTATATGCCTATGGGCTTTGTCATTTGATAACTTTATTGCATGAAATACAATAAACTAAGACCGGAAAAGGCTGGTCTATTGTGGCTGGTTTACAAAAGTTTTCTACAGAATGTGTTGATGATATTGTCCAGAGCCTTGTGAGTTGTTTACCCCTGCTTTGTGAACTAACTGCGGGCTACATTGTTTTCCAGTTGACTCCCAGCAGCTGGGGTGCACATGTAAAACATGGGGAGGAAGTGATTTCCCTTTTGTTGTGGAGCAGTTTGTTTCAACAAACATGGAAACCGAATCGGATGGAGCGGTAGTGTTCTGTCAAGTGTCACACACACTCAAATGGCTTCCTCTCTGTAGAGTGGTGTTTGATCTCTTCCTGTGAATCGCTCCCTGAACGCTGGCTATAGCAGCTAATCTTCAGCAGGTCCCACAATACCCCGGGTGACTTCCTAAACTGATAATCCACCCAGTAATTGTGTAACTGTGTGAAAGGGTAGTAGGTGTGTCCCCAGCATCGTAGAGTTACCAAACCATATTTAAAGCTGTGGCATTAGAGAGCAGCGTTGCTCTATGAGTGTCTGGCCATCTGAGGTTTAGGTCAATGTTTTAATGTCTCTATGATGCACTGTTGAGTAGTCTGTGACTGTGCAAACCTATAAGGCAACTATCCCAGCTCCCAGGGCCTTGCTGGGATCATGCCTCAATAATCGGCTTACATTAATATTGGCTTCCCACTCTTCATAAGTTGCCTCTTGACTTGAGCATGCCTTTAAGGTTGTTATTGTTTCCATCTTACCTCATAGTGCGGTCAACATTTGTAGCTTGCGGTGAGGTCTAGTGCCTCAGTCAGAAACTTCAGACCTGTCTCTGGATCAGTATTTGAACGTAGAGACGGGGCATGGCTACCCCGACCAGGTAATTACTAACCCCCCTGGTCCTGGATCACTGTTCTTGCAGGTTGTGCTGAGACCGGGTTGATGCTCCAGTCATTTTTTTGTGCCAGTGTCGGTTTGTGTGCTCTGCTGGTATTAGCCCTGTATAATGGTGATCAGAGATCACCACCTGATGCCCTCGCTCCGAGTCATCCATCCCTCCCTTACACCAGTAATGTTTCCTCTTGCTTCTCTCCTCCTCCCTCTGCCGGTACTGACTGTGTCCTCGCTCCCTCCATCAACCTTTCGCCATTTATTTTCCCCTTCCTCCTCATAGTCAACATCATAGTCAACATCATGGTCAGCATCATAGTCAGCATCGTCATGCCCTCAGGTACACTCACAGATGAACAGATCCCCACTGCTCTCAGAGGAACTCGCGTCATCACCCCTATGGCAACTCTCTCTCCACTAACTCTCTCCCTCCTTTTTTTTCTCCCTATTCCTCGCTGCCCACCCTCTTCGTACTTCGTACTGCCCACCCCACCAGAGTGCAGCGCCCTCCTGACTCCCCTGAACCCAAATCCTCTTAAGGGAAGGGTTGTATGGGAATTCAATTGCTGCGCTGTGAGGGTTGAAGTAGATCAGCCACTGAAGCAGTGAAATTGCCCCTCCCACCCGTCCACCCTCCCTCAGACATATGGCTTTTATTTCTCCAGATAAAGGCACATTTGCAGCAGTGGGGCAGTGAGAGATGGACTGAGCTTTGGAGGAATTTGGCAGGTCATAATTTTTTCGGCACAAATAGATAAGTGGGTGGGGAAAAGGCCATATGTATAAATGAGCTTGAGTGTGGGTGAAAGAGCATGAACTTTTCCACATCCCACCGGTCCATTATTACGTTTTCTTACAGTAAATGAAAGGAATAAGATTGGAAATGACAGTAAATGCTAAATACATTTGGAAAAATAATCTTGTTACGTCAACACAAAACTTGCCTGTCCATGCCTATAAAACTGGATGTTATCAATTAAAAAGACAAAAAAATCCTCAAAAGTCACATGCAATCTCCATTGCGCCTTGACTACCAAGAGACAAGGAAGTCTCCTCCCCCAAAGAGACACTCTTCTGCTTTATGTTGTGAGGAAGACAATATGACATTGTGGTCAGGTCACCTTTGACCCATCACTCCTAGAAGCTCTTTCATGTCACGGCCCTTCCTGGCTGCATGGGGTTAATGAGCTGGCTCTGAAGAACTCATGAGTTTCCTGTTAAGAAAAGGTTTAAAATCCTGGATGGAAGCCGGACAAAGGCGGAAACAGCTACTTTTTTCACCACTCTGGCAAAGGCTTAGAATCTGGATTAAATTCAATTTTGAACCGGCAGCTAATTTATCCATCACGCCCCCCTCCCTGGATGCCATAGCTCTTTTAGAGGCCCGGGGAACCAAACACAAAGGCTTTGAGCGATGCTGATTGAAGCCATGCCTTCATCCTGACACGCTGAAGGGGATCGCAGACTGTTTGAAGCGTGAATGAGAAGTGCCTTGTGACACGATGGCAACAGTGGCATTGATCAGAGGTAATGTAATAACCCTGTAAAGTAAAAAACATAAAAAGACGTAGGAGCCTGTGTCCCTGTGCTTATGTACAGCTGAAGTCGGAAGTTTACATACACTTAGGTTGGAGTCATTAAAACTCGTTTTTCAACCACGCCACAAATTTCTTGTTAACAAACTATAGTTTTGGCAAGTCGGTTCGGACATCTACTTTGTGCATGACACAAGTCTTTTTTACAACAATTGTTTACAGACAGATTATTTCACTTATAATTCACTGTATCACAATTCCAGTGGGTCAGAAGTTTACATACACTAAGTTGACTGTGCCTCTAAACAGCTTGGAAAATTCCAGATGTCATGGCTTTAGAAGCTTCTGATAGGCTAATTGACATCATTTGAGTCAATTGGAAGTGTACCTGTGGATGTATTTCAAGGCCTACATTCAAACTCAGTGCCTCTTTGCTTGACATTATGGGAAAATCTAAAGTAATTAGCCAAGTCCTCAGAAGTCTGGTTCATCCTTGGGAGCAATTTCCAAATACCTGAAGGTACCACGTTCATCTGTACAAACAATGGTACGCAAGTATAAACACCATGGGACCACGCAGCTGTCATACCACTCAGGAAGGAGACGCGTTCTGTCTCCTAGAGATGAACCTACTTTGGTGCGAAAAGTGCAACTCAATCCCAGATACAAAAGTATCTATATCCACAGTAAAACGAGTCCTATATCGACATAACTCGAAAGGCCGCTCAGCAAGGAAGAAGCCACTGCTCAAAAACCACCATAAAAAAGCCAGACTACGGTGTGCAACTGCACATGGGGACAAAGATCGTACTTTTTGGAGATTGTCCTCTGGTCTGATGAATCAAAACTGTTTGGCCATATTGACCATTATTATGTTTGGAGGAAAAAGGGGGAGGCTTGCAAGCCGAAGAACAACATCCCAACCGTGAAGCACGGGGGTGGCAGCATCATGTTGTGGGTGGTGCTTTGCTGCAGGAGGGACTGGTGCACTTCACAAAATAGATGGCATCATGAGGAAGGAAAATTATGTGGATATATTGAAGCAACATCTCAAGACATCAGTCAGGAAGTTAAAGCTTGGTCGCAAATGGGTCTTCCAAATGGACAATGACCCCAAGCATACCTCCAAAGTTGTGGCAAAATGGCATAAGGACAACAAAGTCAAGGTATTGGAGTGGCCATCACAAAACCCTGACCTCAATCTCCTAGAAAATTTGTGGGCAGAACTGAACAAGCGTGTGCGAGCAAGGAGCCCTACAAACCTGACTCAGTTACACCAGCTCTGTCAGGAGGAATGGGCCTCTGCATGTTTGGAGGTTTGTGTACCTTGGCAGTGTACTGTAAAGGTCTGCCAGGAAAATATAGCATTTAAACACTGGAATGGTATATGTGCAGTAGATGAATGTGCAATGTAGAAAAACTGGGGTGCAAAGGAACAAGATAAATAAATAAATACGGTAGGGGATGAGGTAATTGGTTGGGCTATTTACAGATGGGCTATATACAGGTGCAGGGGTCTGTGAACTGCTCTGACAGCTGGTGCTTAAAGCTGGTGAGGGAGAAAAGTGTCTCCAGTTTCAGAGATTTTTGTAGTTCGTTCCAGTCATTGGCAGCAGAGAACTGGAAGGAGAGTCGGCCAAAGGAGGAATTGGCTTTGGGGGTGACCAGTGAGATATACCTGCTGGAGCGCGTGCTACGGGTTGGTTCTGCTATGGTGACCAGCGAGCTGAGATAAGGCGGGACTTTACCTAGCAGGGACTTGTAGATGACCTGGAGCCAGTGGGTATGGCGACGAGTGTAAAGCAAGGGCCAGCCAACAAGAGCGTACAAGTCGCAGTGGTGGGTGGTATATGGGGCTTTGGTAACAAAACGGATGGCACTGTGATAGACTGCATCCAATTTGTTGAGTAGAGTATTGGAGGCTATTTTGAAAAATGACATCACCGAAGTGGAGGATCGGTAGGATGGTCAGTTTTACGAGGGTATGTTTGGCAGCATGAGTGAAGGATGCTTTGTTGTGAAATAGGAAGCCAATTCTAGATTTAATTTTAGATTGGAGATGTTTGATGTGAGTCTGGAAGGAGAGTTTACAGTCTAACCAGACACCTAGATATTTGTAGTTGTCCACATAATCTAAGACAGAACCGTCCAGAGTAGTGACGCTGGACGGGCGGACAGGTGCGGGCAGCGATCGGTTGAAGAGCATGCATTTAGTTTTACTTGCATTTAAGAGCAGTTGGAGGCCACGGAAGGAGAGTTCTATGGCATTGAACCTCGTCTGGAGGGTAGGTCACACAGTTTCCAAAGAGGGGCCAGAAGTATACAGAATGGTGTCGTCTGCGTAGAGGTGGATCAGAGACTCACCAGCAGCAAGAGCGACATCATTGATGTACAGTGGGGCAAAAAAGTATTTAGTCAGCCACCAATTGTGCAAGTTCTCCAACTTAAAAAGATGAGAGAGGCCTGTAATTTTCATCATAGGTACACTTCAACTATGACAGACGAAATGAGAAAAAGAAATCCAGAAAATCACATTGTAGGATTTTTTATTTATTTATTTGCAAATTATGGTGGAAAATAAGTATTTGGTCAATAACAAAAGTTTATCTCAATACTTTGTTATATACCCTTTGTTGGCAATGACAGAGGTCAAATGTTTTCTGTAAGTCTTCACAAGGTTTTCACACACTGTTGCTGGTATTTTGGCCCATTCCTCCATGCAGATCTCCTCTAGAGCAGTGATGTTTTGGGGCTGTCACTGGGCAACACGGACTTTCAACTCCCTCCAAAGATTTTCTATGGGGTTGAGATCTGGAGACTGGCTAGGCCACTCCAGGACCTTGAAATGCTTCTTCTGAAGCCACTCCTTCGTTCGGGCGGTGTGTTTGGGATCATTGTCATGCTGAAAGACCCAGCCACGTTTCATCTTCAATGCCCTTGCTGATGGAAGGAGGTTTTCACTCAAAATCTCACGATACATGGCCCCATTCATTCTTTCCTTTACACGGATCAGTCGTCCTGGTCCCTTTGCAGAAAAACAGCCCCAAAGCATGATGTTTCCGACCCCATGCTTCACAGTAGGTATGGTGTTCTTTGGATGCAACTCAGCATTCTTTGTCCTCCAAACACGACGAGTTGAGTTTTTACCAAAAAGTTATATTTTGGTTTCATCTGACCATATGACATTCTCCCAATCCTCATCTGGATCATCCAAATGCTCTCTAGCAAACTTCAGACGGGCCTGAACATGTACTGGCTTAAGCAGGGGGACACGTCTGGCACTGCAGGATTTGAGTCCCTGGCGGCGTAGTGTGTTACTGATGGTAGGCTTTGTTACTTTGGTCCCAGCTCTCTGCAGGTCATTCACTAGGTCCCCGTGTGGTTCTGGGATTTTTGCTCACCGTTCTTGTGATCATTTTGACCCCACAGGGTGAGATCTTGCGTGGAGCCCCAGATCGAGGAAGATTATCAGTGGTCTTGTATGTCTTCCATTTCCTAATAATTGCTCCCACAGTTGATTTCTTCAAACCAAGCTGCTTACCTATTGCAGATTCAGTCTTCCCAACCTGGTGCAGGTCTACAATTTTGTTTCTGGTGTCCTTTGACAGCTCTTTGGTCTTGGCCATAGTGGAGTTTGGAGTGTGACTGTTTGAGGTTGTGGACAGGTGTCTTTTATACTGATAACAAGTTCAAACAGGTGCCATTAATACAGGTAACGAGTGGAGGACAGAGGAGCCTCTTAAAGAAGAAGTTACAGGTCTGTGAGAGCCAGAAATCTTGCTTGTTTGTATGTGACCAAATACTTATTTTCCACCATAATTTGCAAATAAATTCATTAAAAATCCTACAATGTGATTTTCGGGATTTCTTTTCCTAATTTTGTCTGTCATAGTTGAAGTGTACCTATGATGAAAATTACAGGCCTCTATCATCTTTTTAAGTGAGAGAACTTGCACAATTGGTGGCTGACTAAATACTTTTTTGCCCCACTGTATACAGAGAAGAGAGTCGGCCCAAGAATTGAACCCTGTGGCACCCCCATAGAGACTGCCAGAGGCTCGGACAACAGGCCCTCTGATTTGACACACTGAACTCTATCGGAGAAGTAGTTGCTGAACCATGTGAGGCAATCATTTGAGAAACCAAGGCTGTCGAGTCTGCCGATGAGGATGTGGTGATTGACAGAGTCGAAAGCCTTGGCCAGATCAATGAATATGGCTGCACAGTAATGTCTCTTATCGATGGCGGTTATGATGATGTTTAAGACCTTGAGCGTGGCTGAGGTGCACCCATGACCAGCTCAAACCAGATTGCATAGCGCCGAAGGTACGGTGGGATTCTAAATGGTCGGTAATCTGTTTGTTAACTTGGCTTTCAAAGACCTTAGAAAGGCAGGGTAGGATAGATATAGGTCTGTAGCAGTTTGGGTCAAGAGTGTCTCCCCCTTTGAAGAGGGGGATGACCGCAGCTGCTTTCCAGTCTTTGGGAATCTCAGACGACATGAACGAGAGGTTGAACAGGTTAGTAATAGGGGTTGCAACAATTTCGGCAGATAATTTTAGAAAGAAAGGGTCCAGATTGTCTAGCCCGGCTGATTTGTAGGGGTCCAGATTTTGCAGCTCTTTCAGAACATCAGCTAACTGGATTAGGGAGAAGGAGAAATGGGGGAGGCTTTGGCAAGTTACTGAGGGGGGTGCAGGGCTGTTGACCAGGGTAGGGGTAGCCAGGTGGAAAGCATGGCCAGCCGTAGAAAAATGCTTATTGAAATTCTCAATTATTGTGGGTTTATCGGTGGTGACAGCGTTTCCTATCCTCAGTGCAGTGGGCAGCTGGGAGGAGGTGCTCTTATTCTCCATAGACTTTACAGTGTCCCAGAACCTTTTTGAGTTTATGTTACAGGGAGCAAATTTCCTAACTGCCAGTGTAAATTGGTTCCTGACTTCCCTGAAAAGTTGCATATCACGGGGGCTGTTCGATGCTAATGCAGAACGCCACAGGATGTTTTTGTGCTGGTCAAGGGCAGTCAGGTCTGGAGAGAACCAAGGGCTATATCTGTTCCTGGTTCTAAATTTCTTGAATGGGGCATGCTTATTTAAGATGGTGAGGAAGGCACTTTTAAAGAATAACCAGGCATCCTCTATTGACGGGATGAGGTCAATATCCTTCCAGGATACCCGGGCCAGGTCGATTAAAAAGTCCTGCTCGCTGAAGTGTTTTAGGGAACGCTTAACAGTAATGAATGGAGATCGTTTGACCGCAAACCCATTACGGATGCAGGCAATGAGGCAGTGATCGCTGAGATCTTGGTTGAAAAGAGCAGGGGTGTATTTGGAGGGCAAGTTAGTTAGGATGACATCTATGAGGGTGCCCGTGTTTACGGCTTTGGGGTTGTACCTAGTAGGTTCAGTGATGATTTGTGTGAGGTTTAGGGCATCAAGCTTAGATTGTAGGATGGCCGGGGTGTTAAGCATGTCCCAGTTTAGGTCACCTAGCAGCACGAACTCTGAAGATAGATGGGGGGCAATCAGTTCACATATGGTGTCCAGAGCACAGCTGGGGGCAGAGGGTGGTCTATAGCAAGCGGCAACTGTGAGAGACTTGTTTCTAGAAAGGTGGATTTTTAAAAGTAAAAGTTCAAATTGTTTGGGTACAGACCTGGATAGTAAGACAGAACTCTGCAGGGATTGCAACACCGCCCCCTTTGGCCGTTCTATCTTGTCTGAAAATGTTGTAGTTAGGGATGGAAATTTCAGCGTTATTGGTGGTCTTCCTGAGCCAGGATTCAGACACGGCTAGGACATCCGGGTTGGCAGAGTGTGCTAAGGCAGTGAATAAAACAAACTTGGGGAGGAGGCTTCTAATGTTAACATGCATGAAACCAAGGCTTTTACGGTTGCAGATGTCAACAAATAAGAGTGCCTGGGGAATAGGAGTGGAGCTAGGCACTGCAGGGCCTGGATTAACCTCTATATCACCAGAGGAACAGAGGAGGATTGGGATAAGGGTACGACTAAAGGCTTAATGACTGGTCGTCTAGGACGTTCGGAACAGAGAGTTAAAAGAACAGACAAAGGTATGGTAGGACGTAAATACAGTGGAGGTAAACCTAGGCATTGAGTGGTGAGGAAAGAGATATTGTCTCTAGAAACATTTAAACCAGGTGATGTCATTGCATGTGTGCGTGGTGGAACTGAAGGGTTGGATAAGGTATATTGAGCAGGGCTAGAGGCTCTACAGTGAAATAAGACAATAAATACTAACCAGAACAGCAATGGACAAGGCATATTGACATTGAGGAGAGGCATGCTTAGCCGAGTGGTCATAAGGGTTCAGTTAGTAGTGAGGCTTGTTGGGGACACGGCGATTCAGACAGCTAGCCGGGGGTAGCAAGCTAGCAAAGGCTAGCAGGCTGGCTAACAAAGACGGAGGAAGTTTTTTTATAGCCTCCTCGTACGTTTCCGTCGGTAGACCAGACGTGATGGGTTTGTGGGGTTCCGTGTGGTGAAGGGGACTAGGCCAATTGGCAAAATAGGTAATAGTGGACCAAGAAATTGTCCGATGGACCTGTTTAGCTAACACCCGATATGCTCTAGACAGCTAACGTTAGCGGGCCGCAGTTAGCTGATGGGCGTTCAGGTGATGTCGCATCAGAGGGCCGGTTGAATAACCCCCTCGGGCAGATAATGTTGGTAGTCCAGTCGTGAAGGCCCGGTGAGGCTCCGCACCGGCAGTAAAAACGGGCCCGGATAGGTGTTGTAGCCCAGGAGTGGCTGATGGGATTCTTCAGCCAGCCGGAAGATGAGCCAAGCACAAGCTAGCTTCAGGCTAATTGGAGCTTGCTCCGGGACCAAAGTTAGCCAATTATCACTCGGATAGCAGCTAGCTAGCTGCAAGATCCAGGTGAAAATATCCAGAGCTTGCGGTAGGAATCCGGGGATATGGATAGAAAATAGGTCCGGAATGCTCTGGTTTGAGTCGCGTTATACGAACGGCGAGAGCTTTTCCGAGCTAAAGGTTAGCTGCTGCTGTCCGTTAGCAATGGTAAGCTAAAATACTAACGTTAGCTAGTGAGCTGGTTCGCTTCTGTTAGGGATTTCCGGATTCGAGGTGGATAATACTTGAAAAAGAAACAGATCCGTACCACATTGGGTGAGGCGGGTTGCAGGAGAGTGTTTTGAAGTTACGTTTTAGAAAAAATATATAAAATTATATGCAAAGAAAATATATATACACTGGACACGACAGGACGAGGACAAAAGACGTCTGACTGCTACGCCATCTTAGGACACAATGCAGTAATAAGGAATGAATCTTTGGTGAAAAGTATCCATCCTCATCCATTCCCTCCCTCTGGCTCGTATTAAGATATAAGGAAAAAGCGAGGCCTGTTTTCTCTCTCCGAGAAGAGGACTTGGCAAATCCTCTCAGCATTCATCCTCCGATAGCTTTTCATCAGGCAGGAATGCCTTTCAGTCGCTGTCAGCTCCCGGCGGAACGGTACGACGCTCCGAATCTGGACCACACGCGGGCCCGCGTTCAGGAAGAGCCCAATCGCCCTCGAGTGTTGCATATCAAGCCAAAGAGATGAGCGATTTGAACAGAACCCAAGGCCTGCTTCCTGCAATATCCATCCTGTATGCTCTACCTAATGTGTACAGGCCCCATGGAGAATAGCCAATCATACCTGCCTGGGAGTAAAAGTATTTATTTCCTTATTTTTCCAGAAAAAGCAGTCCTCTCTTCCACCTGTAGGCGAAAATCTAAGTAAGACATTATTAATGAGCTGCAGGAGAAGTCAGAAAGGTGTAATCTACGTCTTTGAGGCCAGAAGGCAAATTAAACATTTCCCCCCACCCGGCCACCAGGGATTTTACTACAGGAATGGAAATCCGATCTGCTTTATATTAAGATCAATGAGTCATGGGAGGGTTACTCAGACTTGGGGAATGAGCTCTTGGGAAAGTGCACGTTTTCTTCAGCGGGATCGTCTAGAGCCGATCGCGGGGCAGGCCTGCTCATTTTCCCCATGATTGAGATTGAAAGCGCCTCATCTTACTTTAATGTGCCTCTAGCCAAAAGTACTTCAGTAGAGGTTACCGTGTGAGCCAGGTTTGGTCCGGCTATTAATTAAAGGTGAAACTGATGACGCCGGTGGAAATGTGTGTGTGTGTGTGTTGGCTGCAGTAATTGCTCTTACCTGAGGCTTTCAAATGTCTCCTCATGCTCTCTCTCTCTCTCTCTCTCTCTCTCTCTCTCTCTCTCTCTCTCTCTCTCTCTCTCTCTCTCTCTCTCTCTCTCTCTCCCCTCATCAACCTCTCTTTAGGTGATATGAGCCAATGATTAACTGGCTGGAGGACTAATTCAGTGTATATAACCTTTAAAGACCACATTTGTTAACCGCTCTTCCACTCTCGTCCTCGTACTCATTTTACTGGAGACGTTTGAGGACCAACAGTCATTGCTTTGAAAATGTGTTATTTTCCGGGGTAATTGGAATGCGAAACGAAGGACCGTTCAAACCTTTACTGAAAAGTTCCTTTGTGAAAAAGAGTGTGTTGCTGAGTTAGTCAGGGATGTGTGAAATGAACGCTAAGCGGGTACAAAGGCAGGACAAAGGAACTGCGCGTCTCCAACGTCATTCAGACAAGTCAGAACCGGCCAAATGGTAAATTTGCGAACACGGCATGGTACTTCTCCACTTCAGACGATATCAATTAGAGGGTCAGTGGTTTGCTGAGGAATGAAACTTTTCTAAGCCGCCCTTCCCCTCTCTCCCCACCCCTGTTAAACAAGCAACATCCTCCCCTCACAGAGCTGCCCCCTGAAGAGACCTACCATTCATGTTGATACGGGCACCATTTTGACTGGCCCAGTGGTATTTGTGAGGATAGTGGACTTGATGTATGGTAGTCAAGTAAGAACGTTGCTCCTGGATTCTACATTACTGATACTTTTTTTGTTATATCTAGAGGTCTTAGGGCTATTGAATATGAGACTTGTTTTATACAGGCCTAAGCACTTAAAACCACCCCGTGCTTGTTTCTGTTCAGCCATGCCTGTTACAGCCTCCTATTTCCACTGTGACTTCAGGGAAGGAACCTGTTGTGCTGCAGCAAATCTTTCAGTTTCTCTCCTCACAAAAATGACTCGCAGGTGAAGCCCATTTCCCAGTGTATTGGGTTTCCGAGCTGACAAAGAATCTTGGGTTTCCCGTGCATATCAAAGCTGTTTAACGGGGCTGAGGAATTTCCCAATTTCCACCCGGGGGTAGGTAGTATTCCGAACGGTGGATTTGGGAATCCATAGAGG
This sequence comes from Brachymystax lenok tsinlingensis, assembly GCA_030435695.1. NCBI lineage: Eukaryota > Metazoa > Chordata > Actinopteri > Salmoniformes > Salmonidae > Brachymystax > Brachymystax lenok. Next base: position 34,091,670 of record CM059799.1, read on the forward strand.
GCTGTGTGCAGAAAGAACTCTTGTCACGGACTATGGGCTTAGATGCCACAGAGCTGAGGTATTCACAAAAAACTTTACTTGTTGAAACCACATAAGCCACGTTGTTTCTTGTTATTTTATGGGTGCTGTGGGGGTCAGTGGGGGGTCACTGAAGGTTTACATTAACTTTACATTAGGCTCATCAGGTGCCTCTGCGAATGAGTCAAGTAGACAGGCTTTAATTGGTATTCCGGTAAACTATTTAATGGTCTGAGATTAAGTAAATGAGCCCTAATGTGTCGCAGCGTGTGAGCGCTCGCAGGCACACACCGAGACCACAGCAAAATTGGGGCACATTGGTTATCATATTTTATCTTGCCGAACGGCGTAAATAGGATTGTACAGGTAGCGATGAAAGCGAGGTTTACTCTATTGTCCCGTGGCCAGGCTATCAGTGCGCGTCTGTTTTCGTTGGAAACCGTGCAATTGACTTTCTTCCTCTCAGGAAGCAGGGGAAGTCATAGCTGGAGTGTGTTTTGTCTTATTGGGCGTCTGTAGGAAAACATTGGATTTTTTTGGCACCAGCTCAAAATAAAAGCATTTTGTTAAAAAAATAAATAATTTGTCAGTCTCTGTACTATCGGCTTCTTTATGATTCTTGCCTCATGTATTATGTATGCAGTCTGAGGTAGATTAATCGTCAGTGTATGTGAGGAGGGAATTAGTCAAACTCTCTGTTCTCCTTTGTGAGACTGACATTTTTGCGAAAACTCCTGAGGCGGGTCTTATTTCAGTCAAACTGTAACAAATTTTGCTTATGCTGCTTGTGTTTGTTCACATATGGATGTAGTTTGAGGTGCTTGACTGGACTTTGACACATTGTTTGTTAGGACTAAATCAAAGCTTACGCTGAAACTTTTTAATGCCCCCATGTCAGAACTTGAAGTCCTTTTTGAGGGTATAGAATGTCCTACCTTTGTGGCAAACTGAAATGGGTCAAATGGTTCTGAAAGTATTGAGCGTATTTACCCAGAAGTATGAGGTGAACTAATCCAGGTCCATAGAGCAGCAAGGTCTGCTGGTTTTCATTTTAGCGCAGTCTCAGACCGTTTACTCAATCTTTATGAGGACATAAAGATCAGCTAATGAACCCGTAAATGTCTGCTCTCTGCCGTAAATTTGATGGTAGAGTCCACAGCACCACGAAATGAAAAGGTAACAAATCTTTCCACCTGGAAACCCCTCATGTCAACCCAAGTGTGTCACTGCTTTGAAACAGGATAGAGCACTTCAGCTGTGTTCATTTCAGTATTTATCTTTCAGTTTATTACGAGTGATAACAGTGTGGGATCAAAAGGTAGTCATACATACGCTGTCAACACTCGTCTGTCTAGCTCCTCTTAACTGTGTCTTTGTTTTCCAATTAGGATTTTAAAGTCTTCATATACTATAAAAGTTCAATCATTAACCAGAAATCCCTATTGTGTTGTGCTATTATGCGTGATGCAAAAAGAAACATGTGGCAAAGTGAGCTTCTAGCAACAGAGCCAGATGAACAGACCACACACACACACACACACACACACGCTACAAAGCTGTCCCCCACACTTTTGGAATAGCTCTAGGTCACACAGTCTGGTTTTAGGGAGAGTTTGATTTGTGTCAACTTCCTGCGTTAACAGCCCCTCCCTTGCCCTCCAGTGTCTCAAAGACGATCAATTAGTTCCTTATTATGACCCCGGGAGGGCAATAAAAGTTGAAGGTTCTGAAGAGCGGCTGAGAGACTACCCCCTCCTTTCCTCCACCACCACAACCATTTTGTTTATTTTGTGGGTCACTGTTTGAACTCCACCTCCATTGGTGTAGCACTAATTTCTCAACCCCAGTTACATTCGACAAGCAAATCCTCACCATCAAACATAAATGATGAAGCTAGCTGGTTCCTGCTAGTTGTTTGTTTAGCATTAGCAGGTTCTAGCGTTATCCTACAAAATGGCCACCAACCGATGCCAACCTAGCAGTCCATTGTTGTTGTCGGTATCTCTTAAGGCAGTAAGTGACACACTAAACTCCACACAGGACCAATAACAAGAGTCAAATCTTAACTTGAAACACTTCACTATTGAAACAGTGCATCTTGAACCCAGCCATTTTAACCCACTCAAGCTAATTGCTCTCGCCCAGTCACCCCCAATCCTTTCCTCCCAGCCAGGTCGGCCACAGGGAAAAGCCGTAGCCGTCCATCCATTCAGGGCTGATAATTTTTTTTTTTAAATGTAAACGAGAAGGGAAGGAGGCCAGAGTGGTGGCAGTATTGAGCCGTATGGATCTGCGGCTCGCTGAGTTTACAGATAAACTCACAGCTACCTGCACTTTGTTATTTGGAGATTAACACAGAGACACCCAGGCCTTTTCTCATTCAGAAAGTCATTGACGTCACTTTTGTTTGCCATGAGAGGAGAGAGGAGACCGATTTCTTTTGATAGTACAGCGGTAGCCAATGGTCTTACAGAAGCGGACAATACCGGCCAATGACCATTGAAGGCTTAATATAGCCTGGACACTGTACTGTGAGGTACCATAGCTGGCATGAGTGGATATTCTTATGAAATATGAAAGGACGGCATTGCAAGTCTTGTGCGTTCTGATGTAATGGGCTACTCTCGCCCTCATAGTTCATTTGAGGTACACTTAAGGAAATATTTTAGAGCGGGAGCAGAGCACCAGACCGATGAAGAATGTCTGAGGCAGTGTCTGCCCTCTGTCTCTTGTTTTCCACTCCTGTGAAGCCTTACTGTGTGTGTCCGTGTGTGTGTGTGTGTGTGTGAGAGTGTATTCATGCGTGTCTGCATACCTCTGAGGAACACTCTTTTCCTCCCATCTCCCCTGTCTCGGGGTGAGTTAATATTGTCCGTGTAAGAAGTGAATGCAGAGTCAACACGGATTAGAGACGGGGCAAGATGGCTCATCCAAGTTACCCTACACTACCCCCACGATCCTTAGCCATCCACCCCCTACTCTAACTACCTCCCCTCACAATAGCGCTAGCTCACAGCTAACTGCACAAGCCATAGAGAGAGCCTCTTTGGCTTCCAGCCACCGCCAGGCATGGGTTTGGTGGTTTGACAGGCTTTTAGCAAAGCAACCTACTGGCAACAGATTGTCTACTGCAGCACATAATCTCTCTCTCTCTCTCTCTCTCTCTCTCTCTCTCTCTCTCTCTCTCTCTCTCTCTCTCTCTCTCTCTCTCTCTCTCTCCTCTTTCTATGTCACGCTCCCTCCTTGTCACTCTCAGTCTGTTTCTGCCTCTTCTCTCTCCTCCCCCTCTCTTCTTCCTCCCCTTGTCTATTATGTTTCTTTCCTTAAACAAGGTCTCTATGGAGACCGACTGCATCATCACCAAGCCTCCTGCTGGCCACTAGTTGTTCATTAAGAGCAGACAGACAGTAGGAACTGCTGTAGTTCTGTTCTAATAGAAGCCACAGTGCTGCTAGACCCTTGTTATCGCAGTCTCTGTCAGTCAGTCAGTCGATCAGGCGCAAGGCTAGGTGCTGCTTGTTGCTTGTTAGGGTCTCAGCTAAGGATAAGGCGGCCAAGGCTCTGATTGGCTGTGTGGATTCTCTGTGGGCTTTCTCCCGCTCATTCATACCAGTGAAGAGGGATTGTATGTTTTGTATACGACTGCTCTCACTCTCACTGTGTTAGTCTGGGTCATAGCTGGAGGTGGAGAATGTTGGTGTGTGTGTGTGTATGTGTGTGCTTGATGCATTAACCAATGTCTGTCCGTACTCTATAGAGACCTAGAATAAAACATTATTTAAATAGCTTTTTTACAAATCATAAATGAATGTAAGGGAAAAGAGGGGAGGAAGGTTCCACTGGCCAGGGACACTGAGGACATCTTCCTGGGCTTCAGGAGGAATGTCAATGGGAAATTGGACACTCGAGCTGCAGGCTTTGGTGTCTGGTCAGACTGTCCAGACCTCAACGACCTGTGCAACCGGACTGGAGTGGAGCTCAGGTGGACACGGACTGATAGGCAAACTGAGCCAGTGACTGCCTCTGATCCAGTTGTGGCAGATCACAGTGTTGATGTGAAGGCTTCTATCACCCATGATGGAACATCTCATCCTACATCCAGGACAACACTCCTCGGTATCAGACGGATGCAGCTACAGCAACACTGGACTGGCCTAAGGCTGCAGGGGAAACTCGCTGCTCTGGACTGTGCTGACCACTCTGTCTCCCCGTTCCATGTACCAGAATACTGCCGTCGGCCAGGACATTCTCACCTTTACTATTAAGGCGAGGCTGCAAGTTCTACCAACAAAATAGAATCCACCACTCTGGAACCCTGAAAACCATGACCCATTTTGTATTCTACATGAGTCAAATGTAATAGAGTCCATTGCCCATGTTGTGAATGGCTGCTGTTCATACAAGGATTTGTGCATTGCTCGGCATGATCGCCTTGTTGACCTGATAGCCAGCGAGGTGAAGTAGTCTCACCACCAGCACACATGCAGAAACATTCTTGTGTAAGGGGAAGCTGGTGTGATGATGATGATGATGTGTTTTTCTGTGTGTCAAATATTGTTGTTGTAGAGGGAGGCCAGGGGGAGGGGCTCATTCTGGAAGTGGCGTGCTCATTTGACGGCCACATGGTTGCAGGCCTTTACCAAGAAGCTTCTTAACCTGTTTGGGCTAGGGGGCAGTATTTGGAAGTTCGGATGAAAAACGTGCCCAAAGTAAACTGCCTGTTACTCAGGCCCAGAAGCTAGGATAAGCTTTGGATAGATAACACTCTGATGTTTCTAAAACTAATAATGTCTGTGAGTATAACAGAACTGATATGGCAGGCGAAAACCCGAGCAAAATCCATCCAGGGAGTGGGATTTTTTGAGGTGACCAGTTTTCATTTCAAGGCCTATTGGTTATATAGGGGAATAGATCCCAGATTGCAGTTCCTATGGCTTCCACTAGATGTCAACAGTCTTTAGAAAAAGGTTTGAAGCTTTTATCTTGAAAAACCGGGGACTAAGACAAGTTCTTCCTGAGGTCACGTCATGTGTCCTATTATGGATTTTGCGCGTAACAGGGAGTGCACGCTTAGCTCTTTTTCTCTTCTTTTCAGCAGGTTATATTCCGTCGGAAATATTATTGTTTATATTAATTTTAGGGTATCTGAGTATTGATTACAAATGCTGTTTGACTTTTTTCCGCAAATTCAAAATAAAAATGTGTAATATTTAACATTCTTCGATATACAAGTGTTGCATAGCCATCAAAAGCTCTGCTTCTTGGCAATATCACTGCATTGTCAGATTTCAAAAAGGCTTTTCCCGCGAAAGCACCACATTTGATTGTTTGAGGCTAGTACCTCACATATTTTCCACATTAGCATAAATTCATATCCAGCTCGGTTTTTAAAATGTCCATATCACAGCTAATATAAATCGCTTACCTTTCAAATAACTTCTGCTGAGGGCTTCCCAAGTGTCCAAACAAGAGAATCCATGGTTCTTTTGTTAGAAAAAGTAATTCATTATATCCATAAATCTCTGTTTGGTTGGCACGTTATGTTCAGCTACTCCACCAAGCATTGTCAGTCTACTCACCCGTTGTACAGTGAAGAAAACGCGTTCAAGTTATACCTCTCATCTTTTCACAAACACATCAAATATCATTAATAATGCATCCTTATGTATTCTTTTATGAATAATAGCGATCATATTTTACACGGATGGTAACTGAAACGTTATAAGAGGAAAAGAAAGCTGGGCGCGTTCACGTTCTCGTGAACGTGCACGGTTGTTTACCTTTTTCCCTTCCTGTAGTCTTTCTTCTTCTATAAGGATCTCCTCAGGGCTATTTCCTCCAGACACTTTCCAGAGACTGTTGACATCCAGTGGAAGCCATAGGTACTGCAACCTGTGTCCTATTCCCCATTGACTTCTATTACCAGGCCTTCAAAGTGAGTGGAGGGCAAAAGAAAAAGGAATTCCGGACAGAAATGTCTCAGGTTTTTGCCTGCTATATCTGTTCTGTTATACCCACAGACTATATCTTAATGGTTTTAGAAACTTCAGAGTGTTTCCTATCCAATAGTACTAATTAATGTGAATATCCTAGTTTCTGGCCCTGAGTGGCAGGCATTTAACTTTGGGCACGTCAGACAGGCGAAAATTCGGGAAATTGGGACCCTAGCTGTAAGAGGTTAACAAGATTCTAATCCTTTGAATGGTGTGCAACACTTGTATTTTCATTAATGTTTGAAATGTGTATTTCTGTAATTTGAATTTGGCGCTCTGCATTTCACCGGATGTTGGCAAAATCGAACCCGTTCACAGGATTGGATCCCTAAGAGGTCCAGCTCCTCGTGGCACGCTCGGACAGTCTCGGGTGGAGGTGCAAGCTGGTGGGGCTGATATTTGGCAGTCTCGGTGCGTGGCCTCCAGACTGCGGGCCTGACAAAGACTAGGGCAAAGCAATTGGCTAGGTACTGCTCTGTTTCAGCTGTCGTGGGCAGCCTAGCTATTTGGATGTGCTTTCTGTACCCGTGAGTGTCATACATACAGGGACCTTTGAAATGTTTGGATCCCTTTTTTTTGTAAATTTGATTGGTGGATTCAAATAAAGTATTTAAAATGTGTGTGTGTGTGTGTGTGTGCTTGAAGCATTAACAGATGTCTGTCCGTACTCTAAAGCTCTCGTCTTTCTAAAGAAAAAGTTATTTAAATAGCCTGCTTGGAAGAAACCCTTTATCTCTTGAGTTCAAAGAATGCCAGTGCCTAGTAGTCAGATCATGTGTAGAGTAGGCTTTGTTTGTGAAGAGCACCAAGAGGGTGAACAGCATTAGGCTGTAATAGCCTAATTGCCATTTAGTTGACGAGCTGAAAGAGAACCGGTGCCCTGTCTGGCCTCTCACTTTCTGTGGAAAGAAAGTAATCAAATACAAAGGCGACTATCTGGACGGAGAAGAGGAGTTCCATACATGAGAGAATGGCCATAGAAATAGAATTACTAGTAGCCTAATGTTTCTATGAGGATGGCACTTCTTTGTTATGGGGTTCCAGGCTTGAACTCCCAGCTTGTGATAATACTTCAAAGGCAAATCTTCCTGGAAGGTTCAACATGTCAATAGTGATAAGGGGCCGGAGTTGACTGACAATTTCCGCTCTTAGAATGAATATCTGATTTGATTCACTGTGCGCTTGCTCTTTGTGTCATGCTCACTATAGCAGTGTCATTGTTTAGTGTTTCTTTCTTTATATTTGGGACGTATTGAATAGTGTGTGTGTGTGTGTGTGTGTGTGTGTGTGTGTGTGTGTGTGTGTGTGTGTGTGTGTGTGTGTGTGTGTGTGTGTGTGTGTGTGTGTGTGTGTGTGTGTGTGTGTGTGTGTGTGTGTACGCTCAGTTGTTTACGTACTGCAGGCAAAGTAAAAAAGGCAACCTTGCGCACACACACACACACACACACACACACATACTTTGCTACCTTTTATCACAGCTTCCTTCCAAAGAAAAGAGTAATCTCTTATGTCATGCCCTCCAAAACTCGTTCTTCCCCGGCCTTTTCTGGAAAAGCAACGAGTGTAAAATCTAATCCCAGTTCATTTAGTTTCAGGGTTATCAGTACCTAGCACCACCACCACCACACAAGCACTATAGCAACGCAGGGATGATTTATTGTTGGCCCTCTTTTGTGGCCCTTTTCTAAAGCAGCATCAGTATGGAGGGGACATCACACCCGGGCTCTGAGTGAGGTTGAATGGAGGTTGGTTGGAGGTCGCCATGGGGCCTACCCAGCTACCCAGCTATTCCACATGCACGCGCACAGCAATGGCAATGTTTTGTCCAATGTGCAGTCATTACACTGAGTTTCTATGAAGTTGTGTGTAAAGGAAATTGAGGATGGATGACATAACATTTTATTAACTAGCATGCTGTAGTCTTGAGGGGGTTGATGCCTTGGCAAGTGTGGAAAGAACAGCATTGTTCAATTTCAGCTTCTCTGTTGGCTACTCCGTTAAGCTGTAAGACGAACACACACACTTCTATGGACTTTCACCCCGGAAACGATGGTGGGCGGAGCCAGACGTCTAATTTAATGCTCATCTGTTTAGAGTGCTGTTATGTCTCTGAGACAGTGCTATAATCCAGCGTGGTTTGTTTAGACACGTTTCCTCTGAGTTACATGGACTACGATGTTCAAGCAAATAACAATAGGCCTACCTGGCAGAACATACTGTAGTTCCCGAAACTACCAACTCTTTTTGCGTCAAGTGACGAGAGCATTGGTGTTCACTTTTCAATGAAACGCAGTGCCTTCTACCAAAGGTGAGACCATAGTATCCACAAAAGTGGTGACTACAGGAAAGGTATGGCAGACTCGCACACCGAAAAGTGGTCTCAGAACTGTGTAAATGCTCAATACTTAGTCTATATTTCTGTTGTTCTCCCTTTCAGGTAGCGGACGCGGCCAAGTCGTCCTCCGAAGTGGACGAACTTTTCATTGACGACACAGGGTCCGGGGGTTACTACCCTGAGGACGACGATGACTTTAACTCGGGGTCGGGGGTCAGGTAAGAATCTGGTCACCGTAGCCTTCAACTGGGTTGACATGCACTGGGTCGACATGTCCACCAGGCTGGTGGACACAAACAGTTACTGCTATATACTGTTTCTTTCACCCAGAATAGGCATGTCTGTAGAACTGAGGTTTTACTTAGGTATTGAAGCACCTTTTACAGAACAACGGGCAGATGGCCAAAGCAAACCAGGCTGTAAGAAAGTGCTTTGGTAACTGTAGCGAACTCTGTTTACCGCACTTTATCTCCACCTGATCCCATTCTAGAATATCAGGAGGTGGCGTTGTCTGTTGTGATTGAATTAGGAATGCGACTGTAACGTACTTTTAAAAAAGTTATTATGAAAAGCAGGATTTCAATTAAATATAGACTCAAACATAGAGACAGTCAACGTTCGTCTTCAACAGACATTAAACTGAAAGTAATTGAGTTCCGGTGAAGTAGTACAACAGTGCTATCTCTTCATCTTGCTCTGCAGGCATTGGTGAGGAGGCGTTCGAGGAGGCGGTGACCGTGAGCACGCTGTACATTGCCCCCAAAGCAGAACCTACCAAGGACTCCACCAAAGACTTCACTCCTAGAGTGGAGACAGCCACACCCAGAGAAGACCTGCCAAGGGAAACGCCCAGGAAGCCAGTCCGAACAGAGGTGAGGGAACAGAACAACCAACCCATACACCCGACTATTTAGACCGGCCCACTAAGCTAAAGATGGACCAGCGCATTGAGCGTTTGCCCAAACTGCCCTATGACCAGTCATCATCTGCCGCATATGGTAGATATTCCATTGTTGGAAATTCTATTGTTGGAAATTGCCTGCTATTTTCTTTTGGGCCTTTCAATTCACCACCCCAAATAATAGTTGAACATGCATTGACCCCAATGCTGGAATTTTAGGATCAATAAGGATCAAGCAGTCATCTAGACCCCTGATGTTGATCTGGTCTGTGGTACATTATGCTGGATTACTGAACCAACAGCCGTAATCTCACATTTTGGAGCACTATCAACTCTTGGACCCACCATGGTGTATTGGGGGATTATTTCCTAGGTACGGGGCAGTCACTTCCCCTTAAGCCAAGTCAAGGACACAGGTTTGTTGCCAATAGTGGTCCCTTTCCTGTTCCCCTAGCCCCTTCAATCATTACGGATCTGAAGAGACTAGGGATGGATGTTAGCAATACGACCTTGGCTATTTGCGTTTCGAAACCACCCAAATTAACCAAATATGGTCAAAAATCATCCCTTTAAAGCCCGTGGGGAGCATACAACGCCGTACCATGAAATACAACGTCGCAACCAAAAAAGAAACCTCCCCCCAAAAACGTTTCTAAACTGAAATAGAGGTGCCAGTCTAGTGTCAGAGATTGAGTACAACGAAAAGGTTTTATTTGGCTCGTCAGTTGTGGCTTGACCATTAAAAAATTAAAACATAGCTATAAAGAGACGACCATTAGGACAGTTAGTTGCTTTAGCAATGGAAAATACACTCACCAATGAGCCACCCATCCTCAACAGCTCCCTCCTGTAGGCCTTTAGGCCGACCTTGCTGTTGTGTCGAATGAACGAGTCGTGCGTACCACCTGGCCATCTTGCCACCACATTCAGCAGCGTCTTTTGCGCATCACATAAATCAACTGCACATTAAGAGTGGAAGCCTTTTCTGTTCACAGAGTTGAACTTGTTTTTGGATGGTGCTTTTATGGAGATGTGGGTGCCGTCTTTTGGTCTGTTCGTATTTTGGAACCCATCGATGGTAAAGAAATCCCTCTTGACTTCAACCTGTTGTGCGATGGTGTATGGAGATTGTATGTTTTGTTTTGCTGAGGATTGCATCCAAAACATTGGCTCATCGAGCGCTGAAAGATGCCGATTGGCAAGCTCCCGTTGCCAAAAACCCGAGGGTGGATAGCACATCTCTAAAAATGCGATCTCTGCGAAATGCAGCGTGTGCTGAATCTTCCAACCGTGCAAGATTAGCCTCTCATTCGATTTCCCATTATCTTATGGTGTTTCAACAACAGTTTCACTTTCACACGTGCCTCTAATTTAACAAATTACTGTACTTTATATGGATTGCTATCGTAACAAATGCACTGATGTGGTCAAATGTAAATACAACTTATTATGACATTTTTCAACATCCTACGCTTGACAAGCAGTTCCCTTATTCCACCACTTGGCACTATGCGTACACATGGTCATGGTTGTGCGTAAATGTACGCACACTCTCAAGCAAACGTTCAGATTGATAAATCTCACACTTTGCGTGAAAGTGATCCTGCGCATGATTTACACACAGATTTGTGCCTACGCATGATTGACAAATGAGGCTCCAGGCCATTATGTTGGTACAGAACCTGTATCCCTCAATCTGCAACTCTTTCATTCTCTCCTCCCAGCCCCCTGTACCCGTCACAGAGGACGAGCGTAAGAACCAGATCACCAGCGCCCCCAGCTCCCCCCTGGAGCCAATCGAGGTGCGCTCGGAAAACCTCTTCCAGAGAACAGAGGTGCTGGCAGGTATGTACAGAAACAACACTGGGGTTTGGTGGTTTGGACAGTGGACACAGGATGCAGTCCTTGCACCTGTGTCTACACATCTACACTGCTGTTTGTGATAGACTGGAGGTTGTGAGCTGTTAAATAGGAAATTAGGTTGAATTTCTTATATGACTAACCAGGTTTCCCTCTAAACTTTTTATGCGCCTAGAGTACTTAAGCTTTATGCTATTTTATTCTGGTGACATGACGATCGATACTTGGCTGCTGTTTGACAAAAACAAATAATCTCGCTCTTTTGTCCAAGTATTCACAGCCCCTTGAATTTTTCTGCATTTTGTTGTGTTACAGCCTGAATTTAAAATAGATTACATAGAGGTGTTGTGTGTCACTGGCCTACACACAATACCCCATAATGTCAAAGTGGAATTATGTTTTTAGAAATTCATCGATTTAAAAAAAATCAGAAATGTCTTGAATCAAGTAATAAATCTCTTCATTATGGCAAGCCTAAATAGGTTCAGGAGTTAACATTTGCTTAAGAAGTCACATAATAAGTTGCATGGACTCACTCTGTGTGCAATAATAGTGTTTATCATGATTTTTGAATGGTTACCCAACACATGCAATTAACTGTCCCGCTGTCGAGCACTGAATTTCAAACACAGATTCAACCACAAAGACCAGGGAGGTTTTCCAATGCCTAGCAAAGAAGGGCAACTATTGGTAGATCGATAAACATAAAAAAGCAAACATTGAATATCCTTTTGAGCATGGTGAAGTTATTAATTACACTTTGGATGGTGTATTAATACACCCAGTCTCTACAAAGATACAGGGGTCCTTCCTAACTCAGTTGCCGGAGAGGAAGGAAACCGTCTCAGGGATTTCACCATGAGGCCAATGATGATTTTAAAATAGTTATAGAGATTATACTGTTGTGAACTGCTGTGAAAGCATAAAAGTGAGGATGGATCAACAACATTGTGGTTACTCCACAATACTAACCTAAAAGACAGAGTGAAAAGAAGGAAGCCTGTACAGAATAAAGAATATTCCAAAACATGCATCCTGTTTGCAATAGGGCTCTAAAGCAAAACTGCTAACATTTTGCAAAGAAATCAACTTTGTCTGAATAAAGAGTGTTATGTTTGGGGAAAATCGAACACATCCCTGAGTACCACGCTTCATATTTTCAAGCATGGTGGTGGCTGCTTCATGTTATGGGTATGCTTGTCATCAGCAAGGGAGTTTTTTAGGATAAAAATAAACGGAATAGGACAAAGAACAAAATCCTAGCCACGTATGACAAGCCAGCTAGAGTCGTAGTACGGATGAAGCCTGGGCTAGAATGTGACGCTGACTGAAGCTGGATTTATAAAAGCAGTATACTCAGTGCTTTCCAACAGACACTGGGGGACAAATTCACCTTTTAGGAATACAATTACCTAAAACACAAGACCAAATATACACTGGAGTTGCTTACCAAGAAGACATTAAATGTTCCTGAGTGGCCTAGTTAGTTTTGACTTAATTCGGCTTAAAAATCTATGGCAAGACTTGAAAATGGCAACTTGACAGAGCTTGAATAATTTTTGAAAGAATAATGTACAAATATTAATATAAATAAGTACAATCCAGGTGTGCAATACTCTTAGAGACTTACCCAGAAAGACTCACAGCTGTAATGACTCAGGGGTGTGAATACTTATGTAAATGAGATATTTGCTAAAATAAACAAAAAAAAACATGTTTTTACTTTGGCATTATGGGGTATTGTGTGTAGATGGCTAAGAAAAACATATATTTAATCAATTTTGAATACAAGCTGTAACACGACAAAATGTGGAATAAGTCAAGGGGTTTGAATACATTCTGAAGACACTGTAGGTAGCCTATCCACACTGTATCTGCATGCTGTTGGCTAGAGTGCATTTGCCAAGACCAGAGTGTGCACATTTGCTATATAACACAATTGTTTTTGTGGCAACAACATCAGTAGAGTTCAAAATGCGATGGAAACCCAATTAACTTTCTTTTTTACATTGGAATTTAACCACAAAAGTTATTTTTATGTGCATTATGTCATCACTCACAGTACATTTGATGGAAAAACATCTCTGGTGGGTAGATGCGCATATTGTTTTTAATGCAGATTTTTGAATATCCGCATGAAAATCTGTCGTCAATTGGATGGAAACCTAACCTACTATCAGGTAACTGGACTGCCGTTTGAATTCTTCATTGAGTTCTTGATTATGTCTTTGATTATGAAGTAGGTCAGGTGCCATGCTTGGATCGATGCCAAACTGTGTCTGCTGGATGTCAGGCACATTTAGTTGGCTGCATCTTCGCCAACTCTGTAATCTCTCTACAGCTTCTGAAAATAACCAGTTTAATATATAAACTAAATTACCCCTCAGTGGGACCTTCCAGAGTTCATAACACGGTGTGCTCCAATTTAGTGTTATTTCTAACAAAATGGAAATCACACTCACTGATGCAGTTTTCCTTTAAGTGTCAGAGATAAACATGTAGTGTGCTACAAATGGATTGGTACTTTAGTTCTGTTTTGTTGTGACATCCATATGTTAGTTCCTGTGAAGAAGTGAAATGGATGAGGATGAATTAGGATGTCAATATAGTTGTGATGGAAATACACTACATGGTCAAAAGTATTAGTGGATTAGTGGATTTGGCTAATTCAGACGCACCCGTTGCTGACAGGTGTGAAAAATCAAGCACACAGTCATGCAATCTCCATAGACAAACATTGGCAGTAGAATGGCCCGTACTCAGGAGCTCAGTGACTTTCAACATGGCCCCGTCATAGGATGCCACCTTTCCAATAAGTCAGTTCATCAAATCTGCGCTGCTAAAGCTGTCCCTGTCAACTGTAAGTGCTGTTATTGTGAAGTGGAAACGTCTAGGAGCAACAACAGCTCAGCCGCGAAGTGGTAGCCCACAAGCTCCCAGAACGGGACCGGCCAGTGGTGAAGCACGTAAAAATCATCTGTCCACGGTTGCAACACTCGCTACAGAGTTCCAAACTGCCTCTGGAAGCAACGTCAGCACAAGAACTGTCTATGTCGGGAGCTTTATAAAAAGGGTTTCCATGGCCGAGCAGCCGCACACAAGCCTAAGATCACCATGCGCAATGCCAAGCCTCGGCTGGAGTAGTGTAAAGCTCACCGCCATTGGACTCTGGAGCAGTGGAAACGCATTCTCTGGGGTGATGAATCACGCTTCACAATCTGGCAGTCTGACGGATGAATCTGGGTTTAGCGGATGCCAGGAGAACGCTACATGCTCCAATGCATTACATTTGGTGGAGGAGGAATAATGGTCTGGGGCTGTTTTTCATGGTACGGGCTAGGCCCCTTAGTTCCAGTGTAGGGAAATCTTAACGCTACAGCATACAATGACATTCTATACAATTCTGTGCTTCCAACTTTGTGGCAACAGTTTTGGAAAGGCCCTTTCCTGTTTCAGCATGACAATGCCCCTGTGCACAAAGTGAGGTCCATATAGAATTAGTTTGTCGAGATCGGTGTGGAAGAACTTGACTGGCCTGCACATATCCCTGACCTCAACCTCATCGGACATCTTTGGGATGAATTGGAAACGCGACTGCGAGCCAGGCCTAATCGCCCAACATCAGTGCCCGACCTCACTAATGCTCTTGTGACTGAATGGAAGTAAGTACTCGCAGCAGTGTTCCAACATCTAGTGGAAAGCATTCCCAGAAGTATGTGGAGGCTGTTATAGCAGCAAAGGTGGGACTATCTCCATATGAATGGCCATGATTTTGGAATGAGATGTTCGACAAGCAGGTGTCCACATACTTTTGGTCATGCAGTGTGTATCCGACAAACATCCATCCAGTTAGTCGTCTATGCTCATTTAGATTTTTATGTTTATTCCAAAGTTTGCAATTTCTAAAAGTTGCATCCAAACTTGAATGTGTCTAACTAGTGTATTTCAAAATTGCTCCAATTATCTACCCTGTAGACATGTGAGGCCCTGGTTTTTCAAAGTCTGTCTGCTAGGTATACAACTTTTTTCATTTGTTTTCAATTACTGTCACGCTGGCCACATCCACTGAAACCCTGGCCTTGACAAGGCTGTATATTCTGTGGATTAGCACAATGTAAAACCCAGAGACCAGAAAGCCCAGCCCACTGTGCAAACAGACCTGGCTAGCTAACCTCCTCTTCCTGTCCCCCATGGCTCCCACAACTCTAATTGTCGTCATTTCATGTACATTTATCCGCTCCACCCTGAGGCACTGCACGGTTTCCAGGAGGGTCATTTGCTGGAAGAGTACCAGGTTTCTTTTTACCCATGGGGCCGAGGGGCCAGTCCAAGATGTGGAAATAAAACTGAAGCAGAGGGGAGATTGTTTCGTCATGAGAGCCCTAAAACAGATTAAGGACTATAAAGAAACCTCATACAAGTATTAATGGGAAAATTACGAAAGCCTATGTAAAGAATTAGCACACAAGAAAAAAGGCCAAGATCTGGGAGTTATGTTGAGTAGCTTGACAGGTAGATTGCTTACGAAAGGGTATAGTGCATTCAAAGTTCCCTCTCTAGATGCTGTAAGCTTCAGTGTCCTCTGAATAGCCTTTGACCTCTAACCTCTGATCTCTCCTGCTCTCTGTCCACAGCTGTCATTGCGGGCGGAGTTATTGGCTTCCTCTTTGCCATCTTCCTCATCCTCCTCTTGGTTTACCGCATGAGGAAGAAGGATGAGGGCAGCTACGACCTGGGAGAGAGGAAACCCTCTGGGGCAGCATATCAGAAGGCCCCAACCAAGGAGTTTTATGCCTAAAGCCCCGCCCCCTTGTGAGAAGATTGACAAATCACAGTGACAGTTTACGGCAGTCCATGACAACGACAAATGCTGTTAAAATACAACAACAACAAAAAAAGTACATCATTTATTGAGGAAAAAATACATAAAGGAAAGCTTTTGCATAGAGTATTGTAATTAAGACATTTTCTTTCTTCTTTTTTTAAAATGAAAAGCCAAGCGTTGCTTGTTTTACGGCAAATCTCAGTGTATTTAAACATTTGGTGTATTATTTGAAAAGGCTGAAAAAACGAAACAAAAAACAAAATCTGTAAAGGTGAGAAAAACTGATTCCATCTGTCTTCTGTCAAAGGAGCTGTTTTTAGTCACTGACTACTATTTAACTGTAGCAGTATGTATTTGTAAAGAATATTTTTAAAAGTGGAAATAATTGAATATAATTATTCTGTATCAATCCTACTTTCATTTTTTTTTCATTTTTGTCCTAGCATGTCTGACATTGATCTCTAAAATGTGTAATTCATTAATTTATCTTTTTTTTCTCAGATGTAAAAAAAAAAATGCCTTTGTAGTTTTCATGAAGTTCTTTCGTCTTCATATTAACGCTGATAACGGTCAATGAAAATGTTCTCCCTTCAGGTTACAATGTTTATTTTTTGCTCTCACACCAATCTAGTGGAAAGTGAGCATTTAATTTAATTCTTGTTTGTCTTGTTTGTTTTCTTTCAATGTTTCTCATGGTCAAAACCATTTCTTATACAGCATACATGTTTCTAATTGGGAATTGGTCTTTAAAAGTTAAGATGTGGCAGGGGCTCAAGAAAAAGATATAAGACCTACTTTACAGTATGTCTTGTGGATGTTTATTTTATTTAATTGCATACGACTTTTCATATTGCACATTCACTGCATTGCTCCTCTGCTGATCTCGTTCAGCTCTGACTGTTTAGTATATTTGGGGTTAAATTTGGCTCAGGGGTGTTGGCTCCCTTCCACCCCCAATGTTTCCCCCTAGTTTACTTTGCCTGTACCACCTCCCCCTCTCATCCCCAGCACTCTCTCCATCTCCTCGTGGTAATCAGATTGGACCAGCGCCAGTGGACCTGTCGGCCCCTCCCTTTTTTCTCACTCCACTGTGTTGCCAGCATGCCCAGTGTTTTTGTCTCCTCGTGTCGATGGTTTAGTCAGGAGATCCTTTCTGACGGCCTGTTATTTACTACTGGACACGCACCAGCTGCCAATTGAAATGAGTCAGCTCTGTACGGATCGCGGCGATGTCCCTAGTGGTTCAGAACCAGTTGTTAGAGTGAAATGGAACTTTGGATCCTTTTTCTAAAGGTTCAGGTGTTGTGGTCAGTCAATGCATCTCGATTTGAGCTAATCCCATTACAGGTGCTGGTCCGCAAAATTGCTCTGTTTACTGGTGAAGAGCTTTCATGAGAGCGATTATCAGACAGTGTGAGGTTGGTTACCAAGAACAAAACATATACCAAGAACAGTACATCATGGGATTGACCTGTTGTTGCCGTCACCCTTTCTCATTAAAACGGTCACCTCTGCATGAACCTGCAATGAGGAGAAAGGTACAACAGGTAGTGAAGTTGCCTTTGAGATGTTGAGCTGTACAGTAATGTGAAATAGACATTGTCATCTGAACTCCTACCACCCATCTGAGGCCATCCTCCTCCATGCTACCCTTCCTCCTTCTCCCTCCCCACTCTGCTATACCCTCCAGCTTCTGCCCTCTACCTGCAACCTCTCTCTCTCTCTCTCTCTCTCTCTCTCTCTCTCTCTCTCTCTCTCTCTCTCTCTCTCTCTCTCTCTCTCTCTCAGCTTATCATAGAAAAGAAGGTACTGAACTGCATAAACAAAACCCAAAGACGGTATTCTCACCATCACTATACATATTCCCATTATGGCCACATTTCTTTTATTTCTATTAGAGACCTGGCCATTGAGTCCAATTGCTTATTAGTATATAAAAAGATATATTATATATACAAATGTATATTCACCTATGTTTTAAACCTTCAAAGTGCCTACCATTTGGAAATGTACTTGCTCTCTTGGAGAGAATAAGGAGGTGCGTACATTACACCAGGGGGATGATTATAATGACTGGCATTTTTTTTTTGTCTTACAAAAGCAGACAGTATTGTACCTATATGTTGAAACAACACTACTGAATAAACATTGTGGCCTAATATCGATCTCGTGGGTGCTTTATTGATCCCAGTGTCTTTTCTCTTCACTGTTTTTCCTCCCTCAGGCCACAATCAATGACCGAGGAATTCTGTATACTGGTTTCCCAAGACGCCATTTTACAGATGCTGATATCTAGGTAATGATTAACATGAACTATATACCATAAAAGCATACATTACTTATCTATTAGCACATATATCGCCTCCCGATAACCGATAAATAACAATTTGGCTTTGATTTGGGATTATCAGTGTGATGGCTAATCTTTATGGGCGATGGACGGAGCATTATAGTTTTCCTGAACTAATCTGAATGGGTTCTGGATTGAGATGAGTATAATGGGGATGTAAAGTGCTAACTGGGGGATTATCCTGCCTCTGGTTTCCATATCTGTCACAGAGATGTTACAGTAGTGGCATAGCGATCCTGGGGCTTCCGGATCCGTCGTAGATGACAGGTTAAAGAGCATGTGGAAATCTTGGCTTAGAGTGCCAGCGCACTACAACTAGCATGTGATCAAGGTTAGTTCATTCAGGATGGGGTTACTCACGCTCCAGTTGAGGACCTCGATGCTTCAAAGTGTTGGGATTGAAGAAGCCGTTTGTATTCTCTTTGAAGAAGTGGGAGGATGCGGGATGTGGGTGTGCTTCAGTTGGTACCGTGGGAGTGTACCGTATGTGAGTTTGTGTGTCTTTTCTTGCTTGATCAATGGGTCAAGAAAGACATGCTATCACTGGTTGAAGCACGGGTTGTTTTCGCTGTACGAATACGCTTCTCTATACAGAACAAGGTCAGTATATGTCAGTATGTGATATTTGCCCAAAAGCGATACATGTACAACACATCCCAAAGAGAAGCTTCTCAATAGAATAAAGCAGAGATTCAATAGGATAAAGCAGAGAGCCAATAAGATAAGCTCTCTCCAACGATGCTTGCTCAACAACACACATTGCTGCTGATCCATCCGTTCTTGACACATCCATCCAGTTTCCCCACTTCTGTTTGTGTGCCTGTGTGTCTGAGTGCGACCACAATGTATAACCCCCTGAATGGTTGACTCTGTTGACGTTTGTGGTAGGGTTAGTGTCCGTGTGTATATGTCACATGATTGTGGAACATAAATTCATGACCCATGTTGCTAGAGGACAAAAGCCACTCCGTCTCTCTCTATCTCTCTCCCTCTCTCTCACGCTCTGACACAGAACTAATTCAATAAAGAGGCCAGCCATCAACTGTTAGTGAGCGCCAAACCATGCAGAAACTTCTAGGAAATGGCATCCAAAGTAAACACGCTGTCAAGCCTCATAAGGACTCATGGATGGAGGCTAAGCCAGGGGCGGTGTGGACCCATAGCACCTCAGTGAACCAAACACAGCCGACCGACACACCACTGGGCCACTGCACTGTACTATATTGCCATCTGTATGGCCACAAACTGGGTCAAACACCACAGGAACCTTACTGGACAACACCTATCATTGCCAAACATCTGTGCCAAGAAGTGGTGGTTAGAATGGTTGTATGGATGGATTGATGGCATTATTAGGCATCAGTGGAAAGAGTTTAGTTCTAAGCTGTTCTGTGCCGAATTGCAAGGTAGCTAAATGACTGCATTTCTGGACTGATACTTAATCCGAATGGACCAGACAGTTCTAATACCAAAGTCAGCTGAAAATGGTGTAATGAAGTGTGACTGCACCACAGCCGCCCTATAAAGCACACCAAGCAAACTAAGGCCCCTACAATTTATGTACCAAATTGTTTTTCTTCTGGCCAAAACCCCCAACAATACCGCCTCTGGTACACCTTCAAACTCCCCACTTATAGCTTCATGCCACAACAAGTACCCTAAAGGTTAGGCTACACGTTTATAACGCTCTTGCATAAACGCTGTTTACCCACCCTTTTTTTTGAGCAAGCGTTTACCCACCTTTTGCGCAAAAATGCATTGAAGGTATTTTGTTATTTGTTTTGCCGCTACATCACTCATGCTGTCAGAATGTTTCTCTCGATTGCCCACTTTTCTTTATTCTCAGGATTGCGAGAAAGTAATTCAAAGAGCTGTTCATTTGTTGAAGACACTTTATTGGATTCAAGTTTTGACAGGCGAGGAAGTGAAAAGGAAAAGAAAAGCAGTCTTCCCCCGCTAAATGGCCTGATACTGTAATTGGCCCCTGTGGGGAGGTGAAGTACGGTTTCCTCCCTGTTGATTGTACCAACGAGGCACAAGAAATGTATGGATAAGGTGAATGTTGTCTTCTAAGGTTGAGCACCAATTTCTATAACACATACAGTACCAGTCAAACGTTTGGACACACCTACTCTTTCAAGGGTTTTTCTTTATTTTGACTATTTTCTACATTGTAGAATAATAGTGAAGACATCAAAACTATGAAATAATACATATGGAATTATGTAGTAACCAACAAACTGTTAAACAAATTCTTCAAAGTAGCCACCCTTTGTCTTGATGACAGCTTTGCACACTCTTGGCATTCTCTCAAGCAGTTTCATGAGGTAGTCACCTGGAATTCATTTAAATTAACAGTTGAGCCTTGTTAAAAGTTAAATTGTGGAATTTCTTTCCATCTTAATGCGTTTGAGCCAATCAATTGTGTTGTGACAAGGTAGAGGTGGTATACAGAAGATAGCCGTAGTTGGTAAAAGACCAAGTCCATATTATGGCAAGAACAGCTCAAATAAGCAAAGAGAAACGACAGTCCATCATTACTTTTAAGACTTGAAGGTCAGTCAATACGGAACATTTCAAGAACTTTGAAAGTTTCTTCAAGTGCAGTCGCAAAAACAATCAAGCTCTATGATGAAATTGGTTCTCATGAGGACCGCCACAGGAAAGGAAGACCCAGAGTTACCTCTGCTGCAGAGGATAAGGTAATAAGATAAATTTGAGTTAACTGCACCTCAGATAAGGGCTATTTGATCAAGACGGAGAGTGATGGTGCTGCATCAGATGACCTGGCCTCCGCAAAGTGAAGGAAAAGCAGCCAACAAGTGCTCATTATATGTGGGAACTCCTTCAAGACTGTTGGAAAAGCATTCCTCATGAAGCTGGTTGAGAGAATGCCAAGAGCATGCAAAGCTGTCATCAAGGCAGGGTGGCTACTTTGAAGAATGTAAAATATAAAATATATTTTGATTTGTTTAATACTTTTTTGGTTACTACATGATTCCATATGTGTTATTTCATAGTTTTGATGTCTTCACTATTATTCTACAATGTAGAAAATAGTAAAAATAAGGAAAAACTTTTTACTGGTACTGTATATCATGCACTGTCTTTCTCCAGGCAAGACCTTTATCATAATTTGAACAGTTATCTACTTTAAACTACGTTTAGTATTTAACCTGTCAGCTATCTGAGCAGCTTACCGATCGCTGCACCTGTACACAGCCCATCTGTAAATAGCCCATCCAACTACTTACCTCATCCCCATATTGTTTTTATTTACTTTTCTGCTCTTTTTGCACACCAGTATTTCTACTTGCACATCATCATCTGCACATCTATCACTCCAGTGTTAATTTACTAAATTGTAATTACTTCGCTACTATGGCCTATTTATTGCCTTACCTCCTTACTCCATTTGCACACACTGAATATAGATTTTTCTATTGTGTTATTGACTGTACGTTTGTTTATTCCACGTCTAACTCTGTGTTGTTGTTTTTTGTCGCACTGCTTTGCTTTATCTTGGCCAGGTCGCAGTTGTAAATGAGAACTTGTTCTCAACTGGCCTACCTGGTTAAATAAAGGTGAAATATTATTATTATATATTTTTTAAGTGTCAGAATCCCGTGAAAAACACACTTTGTTATCTCTGAAATCCTTAATGGCTTTCGTATCAGATGAACCTACGGTAATGACACGATTTTGCTTACAGATTTTGCTTGATAAGA
This sequence comes from Brachymystax lenok tsinlingensis, assembly GCA_030435695.1. Taxonomy (NCBI): domain Eukaryota; kingdom Metazoa; phylum Chordata; class Actinopteri; order Salmoniformes; family Salmonidae; genus Brachymystax; species Brachymystax lenok. The sequence continues at coordinate 34,113,680 of CM059799.1, forward strand.
TTTTGAACATTCCTGATGCTCAGATGAGAATGGTGTTAATGTATTGCATACCTGGCTGTAACTCCTTTAATCATTGACAAAGCCAACACAAACTATACAGTTTCATAGTTTCCTTTGAGTATTAACTTTTGAGTTAAACATAGAGGGATGTTACATGGATCGTTGGACACCAAAACCAACATTGGGGCCATGGTGTTTCCTGGTTGCTAAAATTCAAATAGTTATCCTAATTTCTGTTTATGTGACAAAACAACCAATCTAAAGTGTAGAGAATAATTGTACCACCTAAACCGCTGTGAAATATATTTTCAATAACCCAAAATACTGTATTTTCAGCTGTTTGAAGCTGGTGTACAAAACCGAAAGTAAAAGACACAAAAAAATTAAGAACAGGAAGCATAGAAATTGCACACATAGAACATATCTACCGCTTCTTAGACTTGCTTTCAATGAGAATGACAGATCTATAACTCACATTTCTATGTGCATTTGGTTGGGTCGCCCAAAAAGTTACATAATACAGCTTTAAACGGTGTCTCAGTTTGAGCAAAGCCGTAAATCTGGCAATCTAAGTTGGTTCAAATGTCAATCAAAATGGTAAAAAAACTAATTTAGTCTTGTAAAAAGAACAGAATTAGAACCTTACTCATTAAATGGCTGTGAGATGAAAACGAATAATAACCCTTGCTCACACACACAACAAACTCAATTTTGAGAAATGACAAGCTCCTCAATTTGCTACTTAATCACTCCGGCTCTTGATTAAACACTGACTGATAATGAATACCAATGTGCCACCGTAGTACCCCCTGATAGGATTTAGAAATCATCACCCCCCAACATGCTTGGCAGCATTCTCATCTTCCCCCTACCAAGGAGCACGATAGTGTGCTTAATTTGAATACCACCAGCTCATTGGAGGACTATTTTGAAAAATGAAAGTTTTGTTTTGATTAAGGCTTTTCTGATGGGACCGTTTATAATCATTATATTCTAATTAAGTTGGAGGCTCAGGAGAGAGAAAGAGTCATTGATTTGAGCTTAGAGCCCATGGAAATTCGTTGTATAAATCAGTGTTTTCCCAACCTTGGTCCTCGAGTACACAAACAGTACACATTTTTATTGTAACCCTGAACAAGCATACCTAATTCAACTTGTCAACTAATCATCAAGCCCTCAATGAGTTGAATGAGGTGTGTTTGTCCAGGGCTACAAGGAAAATGTGTAGTGGTAATGTTATAAGTCACACTTGGTAATTTTGTAATCAGGGTTTAGTAAAGTTACGGGCCTCTAGTTCTGGTATCTGAAGCAGTATTGGAACTATGCTGCACGGTAGAACAGTGTTCTTCGACTCTGGTTCTCGGGAACCGCAGCATGCAGACTGGTCTCATAGACTAGACATAACATAGTAAACATATATCTGAGACACTCAAATTAGTATGATAGGTTACTTAAGGCAAAAACGAAAGGAGGGTAGTTTGTCGGGTGGATGAGTAGGCGTATATAACACAAATGTCTCACAAGCCAAATTGTTGCATGTTCAAATCTCTTCACGGACAACTTTAGCATTTTAGCTAAATAACCCTTTGATGTAAACGATCACATATTTGTGATCATTGTTGAGTGGTCCCTGCAGCGTACCACCGCAAATATGTGATTGGAACAATAGCAACAGAATGTGTGATGCAACGAACGCGTCTAAAATGCATTGTTGGGTAGAAATGGAGGAAGGTATTGTGGGGGGGATTTATCAATAAATGGGGGCCAAATACCGGAGAAGTTCATAAGATGAACAAAAATAATACCCCTGTAAAGAGGGGTCTGATCTGGCAACCCTGAGTAACAACAGTTACAATCTAAGTCAATCAAGTGTGAACCATCCCTTCATCTTGTTTTGTTATAACATCTTTGGTCTGACAGACGTTTGCGTGACAACCAGAATGCATTGTGTAATGTCAACAAACATGGCGCCACACATACCTGGCATTTAACAGTACAATCTTCCAAAAAGTATTTTACACACATCATATGTGTCCATTACAATCTATGCAAGAATCAGAATGCATGATTTGTCACCAGTACTTGAAAATGTGAATAAAACAGTAAATACATTATGTTCCATGCATGCATACAGTGCGTTATGCTACAGTAGAAATGACAACCCAATATACAGAAACTATAATGATAACGTAATAAGGCACTTGCTTTGATAGGAACACACGCATGTCCAAAGTTATTATTAACTTCTTTGGGAGCAGCGCACGAGGTGACCGTTTTGGAGAGCCTGGCGTGCCCAAAGTAAAATGCCTCCCATTCAGGCCCAGAAAATAGGATATGCACATATTTAGTACCATTGGATAGGAAACACTCTGAATGTTCTAAAAGTGTTAACATTTTGTCTGTGAGTATAACAGAACGGATATGGCAGGGAAAAAACAGAGGAATTTCTGTCCTGGAAAAAGTGGTACTGACACATTGCCTCATTTAGAACCCCTCCCTTATGAAAATGCCCATATAAGGGCATATGAATGCAGTACCTATCGCTTCCTCTGGATGTCAACAGTCTCGAGAAAGTGTTCTGATTCTTTTTAGCTGCTTTTAGAGCAGAGAAGAAGACGAATAAGGAAGTGTCCACACAGATGTCAATACAAGTAAATGCGCGCTCCCGGCTGGCACGCTCTGTGGTTTTTTCCTTTCTTATCGCCCAGTTTATATTCCGGTTGAAATATTATACTATTTATACATAAAAGTGTTCCTAAGTATACATTAACAATTATGTTTGATTGTTCTTGGACAAGTTTATAGGTATAAGTTGAACGAGTTCTCTTCACGTTTCAATGGAGGAGTCAACGCTCTATTTTCTCATTATAACGCGCCAACCAAACGGAGATTTATGGATATACTACATTACTTTTTCTAACAAAAGAACCATGGATTGTCTTCGTTGGACACTTGGGAAGCCCTCAGCAGAAGTTCTTCAAAAGGTAATTGATCTGTGAAATGTTTAATAATTCAACTTTTGGATTTTGAATTTGGCGCCTTGCATTTCATCTGGTAGTGTCGGGAGTGGGGCGCTAGCACCCCACCGCTCCCGAAGTACTTAGGGAGTAGCGGCGCGCTAGCGGGCCACTCCCGACACTACCCGGTGAAATGTAAGGCACCAAATTCAAAATCTAAAAGTTGAATTATTAAACATTCATCAATATACAAGTGTTGCATAGTCATCAAAAGCTCTGATTCTTGGCCATATCACAGCAATGTCAGATTTCAAAAAGGCTTTACGGCAAAAGCACAACATTTGATTGTTTGAGGATAGCACCCCACATATTTTCCACATTAGTATAAATTCATATCCAGCACGGGTTACACAAAACCCATATCACAGCTAAAATAAAGCTCTTACCTTTCGAAGAACTTTTGCTGTGGGCTTCCCAAGTGTCCAACGAAGACATCCAATGGTTCTTTTGTTAGAAAAAGTCATTTATTATATCCATAAATCTCTGTTTGGTTGGTGCGTTATGATCAGAAAATCCAACATTGAATTGCCCATTGAACCGTGAAGAGAACGCGTTCAAATATACCTATCAACTTTTCCTAAACAAATCATAGATCATTTATAATGCATCCTTAGCTATCTTTTTATGAATATTAGCGATAATATTTCGCTCGGATGGTAACCTAAACATTATGAAAGGAAAATACAGTGGGGCGCGCACACGGTCTCGCGCCCGTAAAATCTTGTTGACATCTGAGCTACCTCGACTATTTCCTGTTCCTATCCGTTCTGCTCAGTGCTACAGCTTCCAAACTCTGTATAAAGACTGTTGACATCTAGTGGAAGGCATAGGTACTGCAGTCTAGGAGCTGGTTTCCATTAAAATCAATAGGGAGAGTATCAAACAGAGCAAAGGTCACACAAAAAAAAATTCCGGACAGAGATTTCTCAGGTTTTCACCTGCTATATCAGTTCTGTTATACTCACATACATTATTTTAACACTTTTAGAAACTTCAGAGTGTTTCCTATCCAATAGTACTAATTATGTGCATATCCTATTTTCTGGGCCTGAGTGGCAGGCATTTTACTTTGGGCACGCCAGACTCTCCGAAATCGTCACCTCTGCTGCCACTCCCTAAGAAGTTAAGAAGGAAAAGAACAATGAAGGCAATGCGGGCGCCAGCCGGGAAAATGTGCCATTGGGAAAAAGTTTCTGCAGGTTCTGTTCTGACTGGAGATGCTCAAATGTCTACATTCTTGATCTGGGGAAACCCTGGGGAAGTGCTTGGGCTCTTGTCGAAGAGAGATGTTTGTCCGGCTCAGTAAAGCCACAAAGATAAATTGTTTTCAACAGTGAAATGGGCTCCTTCTATATGAATTAATGAAGACGCGGAAGCACACCTCAATTCAAACTGTTGTTAGAAAATACAACTTGTTAGAAAATAATTTGAAATTGACAAGTTGAAACATAGCCTATATATAATTAGCAGGCAGTGTGCCTTGGTTTGAAGGCAGCGTGGGTTAACTGTCCTGTTCTTAGCATGTTAGCTAACCCTTCCCCTAACCCTAACCAATTCAATTAAGACCTAGACAACCAGGTGAGGGGAGTTTCTTACTAATTAGTGACCTTAATTCATCAATTAAGCACAAGGGTTGAGCGAAAACCTGCAGACACTCGGCCTTCTGTGCAAGTTTGACACGTGCTTTAACCTAACTCCTAACCTTAATCCTAACCTTAAACCCTAACCCCTAGAGCTAGCTAACTTTAGCATTAGCCACCTAGCTAATGACAACCACAACAAATTGGAATTTGTAACATATCATACATTTTGCAAATTTGTAACATGTTGTATGTTTTGTACTGTGGATAGAGATGAAGGGGAATGAGAATCAAAGCTGCATCATATACACTTTATAGTGTCGACCCCCCTCACAGAGGCAATGCAATGAGCGGGGTAAGTGTAATATGCTGATCCCATCTTTCCTTTGTTTTTCCCCATGCATAATTATCTATTCATCACAAACAGTTTTCGTGAGCTCCAGGCCCCCTTGAGATCTCATTACCTTATCCACTGCCCAGAGACACTAACATAGTTTTAAAACGTTTTCAATCTTTTTCTGCCTTAATCGTTTTTCTCTTCCACACGTCAATTTACGAGACGAATGAAGTTGTCGTGTCTCTTTTTTACTGGCTTTTATCGCCAAGCTGTTTTCATCATGGTCGCCAATTCTGTCTGAGTGATGACACATATCCGTGTGCCGCTAAGTGACGAGCTACTCCTGCTTTCATTACTTCCTTCTGGCCCATGTCCACGTCCAAATGTCTAATCAAACTGAAGTGAGTCTGCTTTACTCTGATGAATTATCTATGAACTGAGTCACTGATCTTCCACCAACTCTCAGGAGTACACCTCCATCGTGATGAGCAGCAAGATGCCTGCTAACAGATAATGAAAATGAAACTATATTTTTCATGTCGATTATAATTTCAACTGATCTAACCTGTGGTGATATACATCTGAAGACTGCTGTAATGAATAGTAGAACAGGTATTAAAGTCGTAATGACTATAAAGTCGTAATGACTATATATTCATAAGATATTCATCAGATAAAATGTTGGTAGGAAAGGTTTTTATACTAAGTGTAGTGTGGATTAATGAGTTATTAATGTTGTACTGTATGTGGGCGATACTTTACTGTCCTCTTGTATATTGTGTGGTAATAATATTATCCTGAAGCTAACCCTTATTCTCTCTGGCACCTACTACCATACCCTGTTCAATGTCACATACATCTTTTGTCTTGCCCATTTACCCTCTGAATGGCACACATACACAATCCAAGTCTCAATTGTCTCAAGGCTTAAAAATCCTTCTTTAACCGGTCTCCTCCCCTTCATCTACACTGATTTAGATAGTGACATCAATAGAGGATCATAGCTTTCACCTGGTCAGTCTGTGTAATGGAAAGAGCAGGAGTTCTTAATGTGTTTTACACTCAGACCAGACAAGCTACAATGGGCTCCGACCATCCTTAACCATTGGCAATGGTCCCATTTTAATTCTTCACTCAAGCACATGCACACATATTGTTCTCTCTGTAACCTAACCATAGAGAAGAACAAAATAGGATGAGAAAGGATTCCTGGGCATACATGAGCAACCACAAGAGAAAACAGTCCCTAAGAAAATACATTATCCACTCCAAAGACCCCATTTTGTTGCCTGGCTGATCTCTCTCTTATCTCCCTCTCTCTTTCCTCTTTGTCCTTCCCTCCTTCACTCCCTCTTTACCTGCTGTCACTGCAGCTGAGGAGAGGAGAGAAAGAGGGAGAGAGAAGAAAAGAGGGAGAGAAAAGTGGAGAGAGGGAGAGAGGGTTTCTGGTCTCCAGGCAGGGTTTTAAGGAAGGCTGTTTGAAGAATGCCATGATTGTGCAGCGCCCGTGTCCTCTTCAAAAAGGCCCTATGTCTCCCCGAAATTCTTTTTCTCCTCTTCCCACACTGCTCTATCTCGCTCCGTCTCTCTCTCTCCACACCCTTCTTTCTCTCTCTCTATCGCCATCTCTCCACGATCAGGTTATGGATAATGTGCACACTTAACTAGGCATGCAGGACCCATCTCATTACCTACAGGGGGTGGGGGCAGAAAGGAGATATGGAACCCCTATAGGATTCAGGGAAAGTGCTGCCGATTGGCTGTTGCCCCAGGTGACAGCGCTGCGGCAGTGGCACTTTGTTATCTTAACAAAGTGGGTCCATGGGCTATTTTACAGAAAACCCTCCTCTCTCCTTAACTCCCATCAACCTCTCTCCATCACTCCCCTCCTCCTTTCTCCATCACTCCCCTCCACTACCTCCTCCTCTCTCCATCACTCCCCTCCTCCTCTCTCCATCACTCCCCTCCTCCTCTCTCCATCACTCCCTTCCACTACCTCCTCCTCTCTCCATCACTCCCCTCCTCTCTCCATCACTCCCCTCCTCTCTCCATCACTCCCCTCCACTACCTCCTCCTCTCTCCATCACTCCCCTCCTCCTCTCTCCATCACTCCCCTCCTCTCTCCATCACTCCCCTCCACTACCTCCTCCTCTCTCCATCACTCTCCTCCTCTCTCCATCACTCCCCTCCTCTCTCCATCACTCTCCTCCTCTCTCCATCACTCCCCTCCACTACCTCCTCCTCTCTCCATCACTCCCCTCCTCTCTCCATCACTCCCCTCCTCTCTCCATCACTCCCCTCCACTACCTCCTCCTCTCTCCATCACTCCCCTCCTCCTCTCCATCACTCCCTCCACTACCTCCTCCTCTCTCCATCACTCCCCTCCTCTCTCCATCACTCCCCTCCTCTCTCCATCACTCCCCTCCACTACCTCCTCCTCTCTCCATCACTCTCCTCCTCCTCTCTTCATTACTCCCCTCCTCCTCCTTCTCTCTCAATCACTCCCCTCCTCCTCTCTCCATCACTCCCCTCTTCCTCCTCCCCCTCCTCCTCCTCTCTCCATCACTCCCCTCCTCCTCTCTCCATCACTCCCCGTCCTCCTCCTCTTCTCTCCGTCACTCATCCTCCTCCTCCTCTCTCCTCCTCCTTTCTCCACCACTCCCCTCCTCCTCCTCCTCCTGCGCTTCCTATTCCACCATTTCTCTCTTGCTGTGTACTGTACAATTACCCCTCCCCATATACGTTGAACTACAATGAATTCCTATACTATTAATATCACATGTTATCAAGAATAATTTTTAATACTATAGATTCAATATTCATTTGAACTGAGGTAAACATTTGTAATCAATGACAGGCTATACAGTATATGTAACTATGTAATGCATATCTATGGAATTATACAATACGTTCAATGAATAAAGTCATGTTTTCTGTGAGGTTTTTTTTCTCCATCGAGGCTCCACGTATCGTCATGTGATGTTGTGTTTAACTGGCTGGGGCTGGCATGCGTAAATTTAACACTTGGTTGCATTGTTTGGAAGGGAGACTATGCAGGGTTCGAGCCAAGACTGGTCTGTGTGATTCTAGGCCCCTCTCGTCCCGGGCCCCTGTGTTTGTTGGGCACCCATTGAGAGATGAATGGCTTGAAAGAAAACATTAGCGCAGCAGCATGGTTTAGTCTCACCTCTTTACATCTCTCTCTCCCCTCTCCCTATTTCTCCCCTCCCCTCTCAGCTGCTGCGTAGACAAAATGAAGTCAGCACCGTGACTCTGTGTACGAGGTGTTTTTCCACGGGTGGTCGAACAGAAGGTTTAGGCACTCGTTTGGAACACCTCACACTTCACAGCTATCCAGGAACACTGAACAAACAATCTGACTCAACGTCCAGCCAGAGAGGGGGGAAAGTTTCATAGGAGAACTATATAAGAAAGGGATATCTCGGCATTCATACAATATTATATGATGATGATAACTGTGATAAGCATAAAGTATGCATTCATGACCATGTCGCAATATTGCACTCATATACAGTATGCAAATATATAGAAGTATAACAATCACATTCAACATGCAATTTCACACGAAGTATGACTCAAAGCATCTTGACACTCAATTTAACAATACTGTGCCTAGATAGGACTATTATTCCCATATTGCCTCTGCCCAACTGCTACAACTAGCACTTTTCCATTTCATCAAAAACCCTATTCTGTAACTCTAGTCTTTTCCCAAGTAGTTGTACTCACATTGCTAGTGCTAGAATATAAAGCTGTTCTTTGGGAGCAGTATAATTTGCTGCACCAAATAGCTCAGTCAATAGGTTATGAGATGGCTGGGCGGGTCAATAATGACTGAGATAAACACTTATTCCAAATAGGCAGTGTGGAGAGAAAAAGGGCTGTTCCAAAGTGAACGTCCCGTAATGACTTATTGCCCCCTTTCTATTGCTCCTTTCCTTGAGCGGCTTGCCAGAGCAATTTCAGAGGTTTTTAAGTCCTGTGGCGCTGCCATATGCCAAGCCCGATAGTTACCCCGTAAATGATTTATTGAGTTGTATTTTTAGGTCCGACCGTTTTAAATGATGTATTCATCAAATGAGCAGTTCGGCAAGCATTCGTATGCAAGTTGGCATAACATTTGTAAAAAAACTATGATTTTAACTATGAGTGTTTGAAATATACATTTAACAGCCTTGATTTAGTGCATTCCAAAAGACTGAAGGGCTTTTTTTAACTGTCTTTTGACAGGTAAATGAACAAAAAATAAAACACTTGACTGTCTATTAAATTCTGGTCTTTAGTTTATTACTGGTCATTGAGAAAAAGCTATTATGTGGAAAAACAGTCAAATAAAGTTAGAAAACAGTGTTGATTAACCTTGTGGATACATACACAACAGTTCAAAGGTTTGGGGTCATTTAGAAATGTCCTTGTTTTTGAAAGAAAAGCACATTTTTGGTCCATTAAAATAACATCAAATTGATCAGAAATACAGTGCAGACATTGTTAATGTTGTAAATGACTATTGTAGCTGGAAACGGCAGATGATTTTTGATGGAATATCTACATAGGTGTACAGAGGCCCATTATCAGCAACCATCACTCCTGTGGTCCAATGGCATGTTGTGTTAGCTAATCCAAGTTGATCATTTTAAAAGGCTAATTTATCACTAGAAAAACATTTTACAATTATGTTATCCCAGCTGAAAACTGTTGTTCAGATTAAAGAAGGAATAAAACTGGCCTTCTTTAGACCAGTTGAGTATCTGGAGCATCAGCATTTGTGGGTTCGATTACAGGCTCAAAATGACCAGAAACAAATAACTTTCTTCTGAAACTTGTTAGTCTATTCTTGTTCTGAGTAATGAAGGCTATTCCATGCGAGAAATTGCCAAGAAACTGAAGATCTCATACAACGCTGTGTACTACTCCCTTCACAGAACAGTGCAAACTGGCTCTAACCAGAATAGAAAAAGGAGTGGGAGGCCCCGGTGCACAACTGAGCAAGAAGACAAGTACGCTAGAATGTCTAGTTTGCAAAACAGATCCCTCATAAGTCCTCAACTGGCAGCTTCATTAACTTCTTAGGGAGCGGTGGGGGCACTAGCGACACTACCACTCCCGACACTACCAGTTAAAATGTAAAGCGCCAAATTCAAAATCCAAAAGTTGAATTATTAAACATGCATCAATATACAAGTGTTTCATAGTCATCAAAAGCTCTGCTTCTTGGCAATATCACAGCGTTGTCAGATGTCAAAAAGGCTTTACGGCGAAAGCACCACATTTGATTGTTTGAGGATAGCACCCCACATATTTTTTCCATTACCATAAATTCATAAGCTATCACGGTTCACAGAAAACACATTTCACAGCGAAAACAAATCAATTACCTTTTGAAGAACTTCTGCTGAGGGCTTCCCAAGTGTCCAACGAAGACAATCCATGGTTCTTTTGTTAGAAAAAGTAATTTATTATATCCATAAATCTCCGTTTGGTTGGCGCGTAATAATGAGAAAATATAGCGTTGACTCCTCCATTGAAACGTGAAGAGAACTCGTTCAACTTATACCTATAAACTTGTCCAAGAACAATCAAACATAATTTTAAATGTATCCTTAGGAACACTTTTATGTATAAATAGTATAATATTTCAACCGGAATATAAACTGGGCGATAAGAAAGGAAAAAACCACAGAGCGCGCCAGCCGTGAACGCGATCTGTGTGGCCACTTCCTTATTCGTCTTCTTCTCTGCTCTAAAAGCATCTAAAAAGAATCAGAACACTTTCTCGAGACTGTTGACATCCAGAGGAAGCGATAGGTACTGCATTCATATGCCCTTATATGGGCATTTTCATAAGGGAGGGGTTCTAAATGAGGCAATGTGTCAGTACCACTTTTTCCAGGACAGAAATTCCTTGGGGTTTTGCCTGCCATATCCGTTCTGTTATACTCACAGACAAAATGTTAACACTTTTAGAAAATTCTGAGTGTTTCCTATCCAATGGTACTAAATATGTGCATATCCTATTTCCTGGGCCTGAATGGGAGGCATTTTACTTTTACGGCGATCTCAAATTTGGACTCCAGACCAAAGGACACATTTCCACTGGTCTACTATCCATTGCTCATGTTTCTTGGCCCACGCAAGTCTCTTCTTATTATTGGTGTCCTTTAGTAGTGGTTTCTTTGCAGCAAGGCCTGATTCACACAGTCTCCTCTGAAGAGTTGGTGTTGAGATGTGTCTGTTACTTGAACTATGTGAGCATTTATTTGGGCTGCAATTTCTTAGGCTGGTAACTCTAATGAACTTATCCTCTGCAGCATAGGTAACTCTGGGTCTTCCATTCCTGTGGCAGTCCTCATGAGAGCCAGTTTCATCATAGTGCTTGATGGTTTTTGCGACTGCACATGAAGAAACTTTCAAAGTTCTTGACCTTCATGTTTTAAAAGTAATGATGGACTGTCATTTCTCTTTGCTTATTTGAGATGTTCTTGCCATAATATGGACTTGGTATTTTACCAAATAGGGCTATCTTCTGTATTCCCTCCTACCTTGACACAACACAACTGATTGGCTCAAACGCATTAAGAAGAAAATATATTCCACAAATTACCTTTTAAGAAGGCACACCTGTTATTTGAAATGTATTCCAGGTGACTACCTCATGAAGCTGGTTGAAATAATTCCAAGAGTGTGCAAAGCTGTCATCAAGGCAAAGGGTGCCTATTTGGAGAATCTCAAATATAAAATATGTTTTGATTGTTGAACACTTTTTTGATTACTACATGATTCCATATGTGTTATTTCACAGTTTTGATGTCTTCAATATTATTCTACAATGTAGAAAATAGTCAAAATAAAAGAAAACCCCTTGAATTTAACATTATTAAAGTGGCATCATTGAAGTGACAAGTGATCCATTTTTTTATGTGGCCAATGATTTCAAATCTGTTTAACAGTCTGATGTCCTTGAGATAAAAGCTGTTTTCAGTCTCTCGTTCCCAGCTTTGATGCACCTGTACTGACCTCGCCTTCTGGATGGTAGCAGGGTGAACAGGCAGTGGCTTGGGTGGTTGTTGTCCTTGATTATATTTTTGGCCTTCCTGTGACATCAGGTGCTGTAGGTGTCCTGGAGGGCAGGTAGTTTGCCCCCGGTGATGTGTTGTGCAGAGCCTTGCAGTTGTGGGCTGTGCAGTTGCTGTACCAGACGGTGATACAGCCCAACAGGATGCTCTCAATTGGGCATCTGTAGAAGTTTGTGAGGGTTTTAGGTGACAAGCCAAATTTCATCAGCCTCCTTCTTCACCCCACTGTCTGTGTGGGTAGACCATTTCAGTTTGTCCGTGATGTGTACGCCGAGGAACTTAAAACTTTCCACCTTCTCCACTGCTGTCCCGTCAATGTCGATAGGGTGTTTCCTGAAGTCCACGATCTTCTCCTTTGTTTTGTTGACATTGAGTAAGAGGTTGCTTTCCTGACACCACACTCAGCCAGGGCCCTCAGCTCCTCCCTGTAGGCTGTCTCGTTGTTGTTGGTAATCAAGCCCACTACTGTTGTGTCGTCTGAAAACTTGATGATTGAGTTGGAGGCATGCATGGCCATGCAGTCATGGGTGAACAGGGAGTACAGGAGGGGGCTGAGCATGCACCCTTGTGGGGTCCCAGTGTTGAGGATCAGCGAAGTGGAGATGTTGTTTCCTACTTTCAACACCTGGGGGCGGCCCGTCAGGAAGTCCAGCACCCAATTGCACAGGGTGGGGTTGAGACCCAGGGCCTCAAGCTTAATGATGAGCTATGGTGTTGAATGCTGAGGTGTAGTCAATGAACAGCATTCTTACATAGGCATTCCTTTTGTCCAGATGGGATAGGGCAGTGTGCAGTGTGATGGTGATTGCAGCGTCTGTGGACCTATTGGGGCGGAATGCAAATTGAAGTGGGTCTAGGGTGTCAGGTAAGGTGGCGGTGATATGATCCTTGACTAGTCTCTCAAAGCACTTCATGAAAAGTGTGCGCTATGGGGCGATAGTCGTTTAGTTCAGTTATCTTTGCCTTCTTGGGTACAGGAACAATGGTGACCATCTTGAAGCATGTGGGGACAGCAGACTGTGATAGGGAGAGATTGAATATGTTCGTAAACACACCAGCCAGCTGGTCTGCGCATGCTCTGAGGACGCGGCTAGGAATGCCGTCTGGGCCGGCAGCCTTGCGAGGGTTAACACGTTTAAATGTCTTACTCACGTCGGCCACGGAGAGGGAGAGGGGGTCCTTGGTAGCGATGTGTAGATTTATGAGGAAAATGTTTTAAGCAATTTTACAATAAGACTGTAACGCAACAAAATGTGGAAAAGGGGAAGAGGTCTGAATACCTCCCGAATGCACTGTATGTAATTGTATGTATTTGATTAATATCATGTATTTGTTACCATTCCACCCATTCCACTCCAGCCATTACCACGAGTCTGTCCTCCCCAATGAAGGTGCCACCAACCTCCTGTGATTTCAAGGAATGTTTGTAAAATAGCACATGACCTCCAGTTCAACCTGTCAACAAACAAAAGCTTTCAAACTTTGTGTTACTGTTGTTCATGGTGATTACAGGTCCTCAGAATTAAAGGTTTATACATTTATTCATATGCATGTATGTTGATAAACATGAACAATTCATGATTGGAAATGGTTTCGAAACTGTTCAATAATGCTTTAAATAACATTTCGAAGGTCCTCCAGTTTATTTTTCAAGCGAATATGAAAGGCAGTATTCCCTTCCTGCAAAGCCAGACTAAGGCCACTTGTATTTCACAGTAACTATGGACTCCACTGAAGTGTGACATCAAAGAAGGGACTTTTTTGCACAAGCACTCAGTTGTACATACACCCATCTTAAATGTTCCCCGAGCTTGCACTGACAAGTGTAGGCTTGCATGAATATGTGCGGCAAAACCAGTCACATTAGTCACTGGGAATGGCAAGTCAAAAGAATGCATGAAATAGACTGCAATCGGGACTGCATTGTGAAGTTATGCATAACCTTGTCAAAAGAGAAGCATTAAAAGCTAACATGAAAGACGGGAAAACGGCATTCTTCTGCAAGTCTCTAGATGCTGGAGATAGCTATGCTCTGTGTGTGATTTTCAGGAGTTACTCCTGAACAGAGGCTATGTCTGGTGGATCTATAACAGTTCAATGATAGGTGAGAATAATATTCTACTCCTGCAATGCAAGGCAGTCGGAATTAGAGAAATACAGTGAGGGAAAAAAGTATTTGATCCCCTGCTGATTTTGTACGTTTGCCCACTGACAAAGAAATGATCAGTCTATAATTTTAATGGTAGGTTTATTTGAACAGTGAGAGATAGAATAACAACAAAAAAATCCAGAAAAACACATGTGAAAAATGCTATAAATTGATTAGCATTTTAATGAGGGAAATAAGTATTTGACCCCTCTGCAAAACATGACTTAGTACTTGGTGGCAAAACCCTTGTTGGCAATCACAGAGGTCAGACGTTTCTTGTAGTTGGCCACCAGGTTTGCACACATCTCAGGAGGGATTTTGTCCCACTCCTCTTTTCAGATCTTCTCCAAGTCATTAAGGTTTCGAGGCTGACGTTTGGCAACTCAAACCTTCAGCTCCCTCCACAGATTTTCTATGGGATTAAGGTCTGGAGACTGGCTAGGCCACTCCAGGACCTTAATGTGCTTCTTCTTGAGCCACTCCTTTGTTGCCTTGGCCGTGTGTTTTGGGTCATTGTCATGCTAGAATACCCATCCACGACCCATTTTCAATGCCCTGGCTGAGGGAAGGAGGTTCTCACCCAAGATTTGACAGTACATGGCCCCGTCCATCGTCCCTTTGATGCTGTGAAGTTGTCCTGTCCCCTTAGCAGAAAAACACCCCCAAAGCATAATGTTTCCACCTCCATGTTTGACGGTGGGGATGGTGTTCTTGGGGTCATAGGCAGCATTCCTCCTCCTCCAAACACGGCGAGTTGAGTTGATGCCAAAGAGCTCCATTTTGGTCTCATCTGACCACAACACTTTCACCCAGTTGTCCTCTGAATCATTCAGATGTTCATTGGCAAACTTCAGACGGGCATGTATATGTGCTTTCTTGAGCAGGGGGCCCTTTCGGGCGCTTCAGGATTTTGGTCCTTCACGGCGTAGTGTGTTACCAATTGTTTTCTTGGTGACTATGGTCCCAGCTGCCTTGAGATCATTGACAAGATCCTCCCGTGTAGTTCTGGGCTGATTCCTCACCGTTCTCATGATCAATGCAACTTGCCCCAGGCCAAGGGAGATTGACAGTTCTTTTGTGTTTCTTCCATTTGCGAATAATCGCACCAACTGTTGTCACCTTCTCACCAAGCTGCTTGGCGATGGTCTTGTAGCCCATTCCAGCCTTGTGTAGGTCTACAATCTTGTCCCTGACATACTTGGAGAGCTCTTTGGTCTTAGCCATGGTGGAGAGTTTGGAATCTGATTAATTGATTGCTTTTGTGGACAGGTGTCTTTTATACAGGTAACAAGCTGAGATTAGGAGCACTTCCTTTAAGAGTGTGCTCTTAATCTCAGCTCGTTACCAGTATAAAAGACACCTGGGAGCCAGAAATCTTCTGAATTGAGAGGGGGTCAAATACTTATTTCCCTCATTAAAATGCTAATCATTTTATAACCTTTTCCACATGTGTTTTTCTGGATTTTTTTGTTGTTATTCTGTCTCTCACTGTTCAAATAAACCTACCATTAAAATTATAGACTGAACATTTCTTTGTCAGTGGGCAAACGTACAAAATCAGCAGGGGATCAAATACTTTTTTCCCTCACTGTACATAACCAGGAGGTAGAACAGTCTAATCTCTCTCTCTCTCTCTCTCTCTCTCTCTCTCTCTCTCTCTCTCTCTCTCTCTCTCTCTCTCTCTCTCGCATGATCTCTCTCTTTCACCCATGTGCACAAACACACACACACACACACACACACACACACACACACACACACACACACACACACACACACACACACACACACACACACACACACACACACACACACACACACACACACACACACACAGGTTGACAGGTTGGTTTCTATTTGGACTTATTACTCTGGGACGCTCTTTGCACCTCAAAGTGTCATGAACGATACAGTATGTTCTATTAAAGTTGTCAAAAGTTTAGTGTTCGGTCCCATATTCCTAGCATAATTAACTACATTAAGCGTTTGACTCCACAAACTTGTTGGATGCAAGTGCCCAATAGAAATGTTGTGCCGCTGGTGATCACAAACCCATAAGTTTAATAAATTGTGACAATAAAATAAAATAAAAACTTGAATGGCAAAAGAATGGAAAAAATTGTAATCAAACAGTGCCTTTTTTCTCCATACAGTGTTGTGTGTTCCTTCCAAACAACTCAAAGTTTCATCTGTCCACAGAATCGTTTGCCAGTAGCGCTGCGGAACATCCAGGTGGTCTTTTGCGAACTTCAGACGTGCAGTGATGTTTTTTCTGGACAGCAGTGGCTTCTTCCATGGTGTCCTCCCATGAACACCATTCTTGTTTAGTGTTTTACGTATTGTAGACTCGTCAACAGAGATGTTAGCATCTTCCAGAGATTTCTGTAAGTCTTTAGCTGACACTCTAGGATTCTTCTTAACCTCATTGAAAATTCTGCACTGTGCTTTTACAGTCATCTTTCAGGACGGCCACTCTCATAGGGAGAGTAGCAACAGCGCTGAAATTTCTCCATTTATAGACAATTTGTCTTACCGTGCACTCACTTTTAGAGATACTTTTGTAACCCTTTTCCAGCTTTATGCAAGGCAACAATTCTTAATCTTAGGTCTTCTGAGATCTCTTTTGTTCGAGGCATGGTTCACATCAGGCAATGCTTCTTGTGAATAGCAAACTCAAATTTTGTGAGTGTTTTTTATGGGGTAGGGCAGCTCTAACCAAAATCTCCAATCTTGCCTCATTGATTCGAATCCAGGTTAGTTGACTCCTGACTCCAATTAGCTTTTGGAGAAGTCATTAGCCTAGGGGTTCACATACTTTCTCCAACCTACACTGTGAATGTTTAAATTATGTATTCAATATAGACAAGAACAATACAATAATTTGTGTGTTATTAGTTTAAGCACACTGAGTTTGTCTATTGTTGTGACTTAGATGAAGATCAGATCAAATGTTAAATCTATGCAGAAATCCAGGTAATTCCAAAGGGTTCAAATTATTTTTCTTGCCACTGTACAGGAACATGTTTCAGTTTACAGTTTTTCCCAATTGTTTACACACAACAATTGGTCCATGAGGCACAATGACCCAAACTTGTAACTCATTTAGCAGAACCATACACCAAATCTGCAATACTACTGGCACATGTTTTGCTTTACACTCAGATTGCAATTCTATAACAAACTTTTGGCAAAACACAACACACAATTCTCTACCTTTGGCACAACCTTCAAAACTAAAATCTCTTGTGTGCAAATGAAAAGCAACACAGTTCAATAAGCTAAGCTCAATTACCTATTGATCACTTTCACCCTTCACATGTGCAAACACTAATTGCACTAATTGTTCATTTTGCAACCTTTGGTATGGATAAAAAGGCCACAGGTGAGTACTCCTGTGTTTGGAGAACAATGGAAGCAAACTTGGCAGAGAGAGATAGAGGTGCAGGTAGAGGGGGAGGTGGGGGTGGAGGTGGTGGAGGAGAGGGTGAAGGAAGACCAAGAACAAGGAGAGTAATATCTGATGAAATTTGGGCGACTGTGGTGGTCCATGTGGTCAACCTTGACCTTGAGAGAGGCTGGGCAGAGAGTGCAGCCCAATCTGAGCCGCTTCCCGTAGCATCCATCATCCAGACATTCCAAAATGAGAATAGGTATGTACTGCAGACATTGGACCTATCTACTACGTTTACTACTTGACAGTAGTACAACATAAAGCACAGTAAAGACTGTAGATTCCAATACATACTGTAAGGGGAAACAAAGTAAATGTTTCATGTATTACTGTATGTGTAAAATTTGGAGCTATACTACTTTGTAGCATGTTTATCTTGTATACTGTATTATTGTAGTGTTTACTGTACTGTATGCTATTTTGTTTTTGTAGAACTGAAAGACAACCCCCACGTGGTGGTAGAACACGTCTATTTACAGACTAACAGGAGGCTGCCATTGTGCAAATAGTAGTTGAAAATAATGCCATAAGACTGCGAGAAATCCAACAACAAGTTATTGAAAACTCTGCCATCTTCCATAACATCAGAGTGAGCTTATCAACCATAGCCCACATCCTTAAGAAACGCCATCTCCGGATGAAGCAAATCTACAGAGTCCCATTTGAAAGGAATTCTCTAAGAGTGAAGGATAAACGGTCCGAGTATGTGCAAGTCAGTAATGTACTAGTATTACACTCTTGAAACATTAGAGACTCATTGATGTTGCTAGTGTGGCAGTGGAAGGTGTATGATCGCAAACCCCATGAATGTATTTCTGTCCTGTCAGGGGTGGATGCGTCATTCTGTCACGACTTCCACCGACGGTGGCTCCTCTGCCTGTTCGGGCGGCGTTCGGGCGGTCGTCGTCACCGGGCCTATTAGCTGCCACCGATCCTCTTTTCCTTTCTGTTGATTGTTATATTGTTTGCACCTGTTTTGTGTTTTATTCTAGGGCTATTTAAGCCGGTCAAGCCCGCCTCCTTTTGTGCGGGCTTGTTTATCTGTTTTTGGTGGACGTTAGTTCATGTCGTCGTTTATGCCCGTGTCCTGTTTCGAGCGCCTTGTTTGTTTGTGCGCCTGCTGTGTGTTGGGCGTTGTATTAACACGCCGGATCTATGGAGGAGCGTTTTTCCCTACACCGTGCTCTCGGCGTCTGACTCCACACCCACCACTTCTAGCTGTTCGTGACAGAAGCCCGCACCATCATCATGGAGTCAGCAGGAGCAGCGACTCCCCCTCTCCCATCTATGGAGGAGCGTGTCCTCCACCACACCACCGTCCTCCACCGGATCGGGTCGGCAATGGACCAGATGATGGAGAGAATGTACCGATGGGAGAGGGGTGGTTTCCTTCCCTCGCCCACCCAACCTTCCCCGCCTCAACAGACTCCTTCGGCGGCGTCCGGATCCAGCACGCTCCGTCTCGCCCCCCCTAGGGAGTACGATGGGACGGCGGCTGGATGTAAGGGGTTCCTGCTCCAGTTGGAGTTGTACCTGGCCACCGTCCGCCCGACTCCCTCTGGAGAGGAGAGCGTGAGCGCCCTCGTCTCCTGTCTGACGGGTAGAGCCCTGGAATGGGCCAACGCAGTATGGGATGGCCCAGACTCCGCCAGGGACAACTACCCGGAGTTCGCCCGCCGTTTCCGGGCCGTGTTCGACCATCCACCAGAGGGCCGAGCGGCGGGTGAACGGCTGTTTCACCTTAGACAGGAGACGAGGAGTGCGCAGGACTTTGCTCTAGAGTTTCGGACCCTGGCTGCTGGAGCGGGGTGGAACGACCGGGCCCTGATCGACCACTACCGTTGTAGTCTCCGGGAGGATGTCCGCAGGGAGTTGGCGTGTCGAGACGCTACCCTCTCCCTCGATGAGCTGATCGACATTTCCATACGACTGGACAACCTACTGGCGGCTCGCGGACGGTCGGGAAGGGCCCTGTCTGTTCCACCTTCCGAACCTTCCGCTCCTATCCCCATGGAGTTAGGGGGGGCAGCATCGAGGGGAACCGGAGGAGGAGGCTCCTCCTGCACCAGTTGTGGTCGGAGAGGACACACTGCCGATCGGTGCTGGGGGAGTCCCTCTGGGAATCGAGAGTGCAGGCGGAGCACTGCTCGGTCACCCCAGGTGAGTCGGCACCAGACTCACCCAGAGCTCCCTGTTGGTCACATGTTTGTGTTAATCTCTTTCCCTGAGTTTTTTCCCTCTCTCCAGCATAAGGCGCTAGTCGATTCAGGCGCAGCTGGGAACTTTATTGATCGCGGACTCGCCTCGAGACTAGGTATTCCGCTAGTTACGATAGATCAACCCATCCCTGTTCACTCCCTAGATAGCAGACCGTTAGGGTCAGGGCTGGTCAGGGAGGCCACGGTTCCGCTGGACATGGTAACGCAGGGGGTCATGGGAGCGGATTAGTCTATACCTCATTGATGCGCCTGCGTTTCCAGTGGTGCTGGGGATTCCCTGGCTGGCTAAGCACAACCCTTTGATTTCGTGGAAACAGGGGCTCTCCAGGGGTGGTCAGAGGAGTGTTCAGGTAGGTGTGACGGAGTTTCCATCGGTGCCACAACGGTGGAGAGTCCAGACCAGGTTTCCACTGTGCGCATTCCCTCTGAATATGCCGATTTGACTATCGCCTTCTGTAAAAAGAGGGCGACCAAATTACCACCTCATCGACGAGGGGATTGCGCGATAAACCTCCAGGTAAACGCTACACTTCCCAGGAGTCACGTGTACCCGTTGTCACAGGAGGAGACAGTGGCTATGGAGACCTATATCACTGAATCTCTGCGACAGGGGTACATTCGGCCCTCCATATCACCCGTCTCCTCGAAGTTTCTTTTGTGAAGAAAAAGGAGGAGGTCTGCGGCCGTGCATTGATTACAGAGGTCTAAATGCCATCACAGTGGGATTTAGTTACCCGCTACCTCTCATCGCTACGGCGGTTGAATCATTTCACGGGCGCGTTTTTCACAAAACTGGACCTCAGGAGTGCTTATAATCTGGTGCGTATCCGGGAGGGAGATGAGTGGATGACAGCGTTTAGTACCACATCTGGTCATTATGAGTACCTCGTCATGCCGTATGGGTTGAAGAATGCTCCAGCCGTCTTTCAATCTTTCGTGGGACGAGATTCTCAGGGACCTGCACGGGCAGGGTGTGGTGGTGTATATAGATGATATATTGATCTATTCCGCCACACGCGCCGCGCATGTGTCCCTGGTGCGCAAAGTACTTGGGCGACTGCTGGAGCATGACCTGTACGTCAAGGCGGAGAAATGTGTGTTTTCCAAACAAGCCGTTTCCTTCCTGGGATATCGCATTTCCACTTCTGGGGTGGTGATGGAGTGTGACCGCATTACAGCCGTGCGTAATTGGCCGACTCCGACCACGGTAAAGGAGGTGCAGCGATTTTTAGGGTTTGCCAATTACTACCGGAGGTTTCTCCTCCTGTTCGGTGTGCGCTCAGAGTAAGGCTCCTAGACACCTTCCTAGAGGGAAGTTACAGCCCCTCCCCGTTCCACAACAGCCGTGGTCTCACCTGTCGGTGGATTTCCTCACGGATCTTCCTCCATCCCAGGGGAACACCACGATCCTGGTCGTTGTGGATCGGTTCTCTAAGTCCTGTCGTCTCATCCCGTTGCCCGGTCTCCCTACGGCCCTACAGACTGCGGAGGCCCTGTTTACCCACGTCTTCCGGCACTACGGGGTGCCTGAGGACATAGTTTCTGATCGGGGGCCCCAGTTCACGTCCCGAGTGTGGAGGGCGTTTATGGAGCGTCTGGGGGTCTCGATCAGCCTGACCTCAGGTTTCCACCCTGAGAGTTATGGGCAGGTGGAGAGAGTGAACCAGGAGGTGGGTAGGTTTCTGCGGTCGTATTGCCAGGACCGGCCCGGGGAGTGGGCGAGGTACGTCCCATGGGCGGAGGTGGCGCAGAACTCACTCCGTCACTCCTCTACCAACATGTCACCGCTTTCAGTGCGTGTTGGGCTACCAGCCGGTCCTGGCACCATTCCATCAGAGCCAGACTGAAGCTCCTGCGGTGGAGGAGTGGGTGTTGCGCTCAAGGGAGACCTGGAGAGCCGTCCAGGAATCATTGAAACAGGCTGGTGGGCTACAGAAGAGGAGCGCTGACCGTCACCGCAGTGAGGCCCGTGTTCGCACCGGGGACCGGGTCTGGCTCGACCGGAACCTGCCCCTCCGCTTGCCCTGCCGGAAGCTGGGGCCGCAGTATGTGGGGCCATTTAAAGTCCTGAGGAGGATAAACGAGGTGTGTTATAGGCTACAGCTTCCATCGTACTACCGCATTAACCCCTCGTTTCATGTGTCTCTCCTCAGGCCGGTGGTAGCTGGTCCCCTGCAGGAAGGTGAGGTGCCGGAGGCCCCCTTGGACATCGAGGGTCCCCGGCGCATACAGTCCGCCTCTCCATTCTGGACTCTAGGCGCCGGGTGAGGGGCCTGCAGTACCTGCGTGGACTGGGAGGGGTACGCCCGGAGGAGAGGTGCTGGGTACCGTGACGGATATCTTGGATCCGTCACTACTGGCCGAGTTTCACCGCCTTCACCCGATCGCCCTGCGCCTCGCCCTCCGGGTCGCCCTCGAGGCTGCTGTCGGCGCGCTGCGGAGCCGCGGCGTCAGGAGGGGGTACTGTCACGACTTCCACCGACGGTGGCTCCTCTGCCTGTTCGGCGGCATTCGCGGTCGCCGTCACCGCCTATTAGCTGCCACCGATCCTCTTTTCCTTTCTGTTGATTGTTATATTGTTTGCACCTGTTTTGTGTTTTATTCTAGGGCTATTTAAGCCGGTCAAGCCCGCCTCCTTTTGTGCGGGCTTGTTTATCTGTTTTTGGTGGACGTTAGTTCATGTCGTCGTTTATGCCCGTGTCCTGTTTCGAGCGCCTTGTTTGTTTGTGCGCCTGCTGTGTGTTGGGCGTTGTATTAACACGCCGGATCTATGGAGGAGCGTTCTTCCCTACACCGTGCTCTCGGCGTCTGACTCCACACCCACCACTTCTAGCTGTTCGTGACACATTCCATATATTTCCCCCACTGTCTGGCCAAGGAGAATATCGCCTGTGATGTTGATGAGAATCGGCCAGACCAAAACAAGAAACATTTTATTTTTGCAATGGATTGTTTGTTTCTTGACATGATTTAGATGTTACTATTTTTTTTAACTATTCTGTACAATTGATCTAATACACAGTACAGTAGTACAAATAGGCCTATTTTTCTTCCTTTGCACATGCAAAATGTATTTACTTGTCATGTTGAGATAAAAAAACTAAAATGTTTGCATGTGTGTTCTTTTCTTGTTTGAGTAAACACAAACAGTATAAAGTATAAAAACAAAATCTTAGTCTTTACACTCAAATAGGTTCTGTTAGTAATGTTTTGAATATGTCACAATAGTGTGATCACGGTTGTCACTAAGTTACATTCATTTGATGTATGTGTGTCTCATTTGTGTGCAGAATTCCATTTTGAGCAGGGATTTTGACTGTTGTGTTTTATATTACAATATGTCTGTGGGGTTTGGGGAAATTGGCTAATGGTTTTGTGTTTTGTTTTTAGAGTTATGAATACCTAAGATGTAGTTTCAGCAAACGTGTGTTAACAATTGGGAAAAACTGTAAGAAAATATGCTAAAAAAACAAGATATAGATTTATCAATAATGACTGTTGATGCCATTAATACTTTTGACTGTCTTGAATGGCTTTTTCTTTTCAAACTTTGGAACCTTTCAACTTTACAGCTGAAATAATACATTTAATAAAAATATTATATCAATGTCCTGAAGCAATAATATACACAAATAATACATTATAGAAGGAAATTGTTTTAGAAAGGAGCACAAGACATGGATGTCCTCTCTCTCCCCTCCTGTTTGCATTGGCAATTGAACCGCTTGCAGAACAATAATATCTCATGATCTACAGCAATCCATTAAGTGGACCACAAAAAACATCAAACACTTAGGATGCTTAATAAGTGACAACAAATAAAATATATAAAGATAACTTTCCGCTATGACCTAATAAAGCTGCAATATGTAACTTTTTGGGTGACCCGACCAAATTCACGTAGAAATGTATGTTATTAATCTGTCTTCTCATTGAAACCAATTCTAAGAAGCGGTAGATCTGTTCCATGTGCACTATTTCTATGCTTGCTGTTCTTAAGTTTCGTTTTTGGGTCTTTTATTTTCTGTTGAAAGCTGAAAATACAATATTTTTGGTTATTGAAAAGATATTTCACACTGGTTTAGATGCTACAATGATTGTTTACAATATACTTACTTGTTTTGTCACATTAAACTAAAATTAGTCAAATTTTAGCAACCAGGAAATGGCGGATCCATTTCTGCATAGTGCATCTGGAACAATCTTCCCATAAATAAAAGAGGTAGAATGAACTTATTCGGAATGGCATGGCTACTAAAGTTTTTATACTTATTCTCGGTAATACTAATTACCCCACCGAAGACATTCTTTAAAAAGCATACTCACTCATAGCATACTTTATATGGGCAAATAAAACTCAAAGGAAGGTTTTCCATCTTCCTAAGTCTGAGGGTGGTTTTAACCTTTCAGTCTTGGAATTGTATCAACTCGCCACCTGAGGCTTTTACTTGCTAGACATAGGTAAATGCACTAAAGAGGAACAATGGGTACAAATTCAAGATGCACATGCTCATTCACATAATCTTTTCATGTGTCTATTTTCAAAGGATAAAGCTAAGAACATTAATAACTTCATAGATAAGAACATTATAACAACATGGAAGAAAATGAAATGTACAGTATTCTACAAGAACCAATATCACTGCCTAAAAACAATCCTATGGAACATGCCTTGAACAGCTTTTCAGAATTCACCGATAAATTGGTCCACAAGAAAAACTAAAGGCATATAACCCCTAAATGACCTGGTAATAAGAAATACATGCATTTCCATTACAGGATTAAGAATACATTTTAGATTGACCAGTGTAGATATTTTCAAATACATGTAACTTAAAAGTTTTATATCACGAAATGTTGATTTGGAATTCTTTGGACATCAGAGAAATCTTGAGGGAATCCTAGTTGAGAAGGAAACGGATATTCATATGATAGGTAAGATATATAAAACCTTGCAGAGATCCAACTGACAATCTCTTATATAAACTATTGGAACCAAGACATAAAAATAACTGATATTGGCACAAGATGGAACATGACTAACGAAATTACAGTTAACAAAAATGTACACAGTACAAACGAATGTATAGCATTTCAACAGAGTCCTGTGCAGTCATGGACGAAGTTAGAAAGTTGAATATTGGAAGTATTACAATGTAAATTTACTTTAATCAGTCTGTCTGCATATTTCAAGATATGGCATATGAGGGTGCAGTGAGACACCCGATGGGTTGGACGATACTTTTCTCGTCAATCATCTTGAAAAAACGTATACTTAACTGGAAATCAACCAATCCTCCATCGTTAACACAATGTGCCAGAGAGTGATGCGGGTGCTGGAGCTGGGGGTGTGAGCATGTGGGTCTGGGCATGTGTAATGTAGTTGATGTTTGTGTGATGTTATCGTTTGTTTGTGTAAAATAAAATAAATAAATTCAAATAATGGTAAATAATGTATTGTGTCATTTTGGAGTCACTTTTATAGTAAATAAGAATAGAATATTTCTGAACACTTCTACATTCAAGTTTTTCTCAATAGCATACAAGCAATTTTTGCAACTGTGGTTAAACTTACCTACAGTAT
The DNA here is from genome assembly GCA_030435695.1 of Brachymystax lenok tsinlingensis. Classification (NCBI taxonomy): domain Eukaryota; kingdom Metazoa; phylum Chordata; class Actinopteri; order Salmoniformes; family Salmonidae; genus Brachymystax; species Brachymystax lenok. Next base: position 34,139,111 of record CM059799.1, read on the forward strand.
TACAAATCTATAATGATCAAATGCTTAAATACATTTGCAGAATATCTGATCATTTTCTTGCCTTTGTTCCTGGATTGCATATTTTAGACCCACTTTTGCAAAACTGTAAGTACAAGATTATCAATGAATACAAAATTCATTGTAAAGTGTTTGTTCACAGGATATCAACACGTTGTTTTCATTAGAAGAGAAAAAGTTGCAAATGTGTTCACTGTTTCAGGCAATCAGTAAATACTACTGCACAAAATTTTAAATAGCTTTAACAGTTTTTCACGCACACACACAGACACAGGTACAGACATACACATACTGTACGCACACGGGTGCTAGCACACACACTCTACACACACGTACATTGTAATATTTGATTGAGGTCTAGACATTTATATCAGTTATGTTCCTCCACTGTATTCACCTTTCCTTATTTCAGCAATAATATTGGATTTTATGTGTGTATGAAGTTCGGTCAAATATGCATAAAAGAAGAGCAATTTCCCATAATTTTGCACCTTTTGATAGTTGTATTTCCAATTTTGATCCTCATGATTTAGTGACTGAAATCGCTGAATTTTTAAGACTCTTTCTGTTTTCTCAGATTAGACTCATAAGAAATGTATGTTTGTGTTAATCTTTTTGCAGTATGAGTGACAATACCCATAAAACCTAGCAGTCAAACAGGGAAATAGTTCCAATCGTTTTTCCACCATTCATTTTTCCCATAGTGGATTTCAGAAACACTTAAAATAAGGGCTGTGTTTCGTGTAGGCTTACCCTGGCGTGACGTTTTGATAACCGTGGAAATCTCTCTAGGATAAGGTGACTTTTATCAATATATTTGCCTGTATTTACCCCTAAAAATGAAATGCTAATCAGCTGCTAATGTGGCTATCATAAAGAACTACAAATGCCATGATGATATGGATGAGACTGAGGAATCGAGGCAAAGGTAAGAATCTCTCAATTAACTATCTAATGTTAGCTAAATGTAGTAATGAATAAATTGGGTACATTTCTCTACATTTCCATTTAATGGACAATTCTTTGCTGTCTTGTGCAAGTTTTAAATTGACACAATACCTGTTAGCAAAGGTGACAGCTAGAGATGACGTGCAGGAGCTTGCAGGGATCTGTAGTCTTATATGATGTCTACTTTGATGCTAATTAGAGATTTACATGTTTATCAAAACGTCACGACCGTAGCCTACACGAAACACAGCTCTTATTATGTGATTCTAAAACCCCCTACGGGAAAAATGAATGGTGGAAAAAACGATTGGAACCATTTCCCTGTTTGACCGTTTTGTGGGTATTATGACACCTCCACTGTGGGGCTCTATTGGTAATCGTGAGAGGTTAGCATATCTTTGGGGTGTGATATCTGTAACTTACTCACTCATCATTATTCACGATTCTTTCATTATTATCCGTAACCGTGGTCGCATCCACATTAATGTAGAAGTGTTCAGAAACATATTCTATTCTTATTTACAATAAAAGTGACTACAAAACGACACAATACATTATTTACCATTCATTTCCATTGGGCACAACATCATCTGAAACACAACCAAAACAAATGCAAATGCATCCAATACGTTTGTAGAGTCACAAGCTTAATGTAGTCATTGTATGCTAGGAATATGGGACCATATACTAAACTTTTGACTACTTTAATACACACAGTGGATTTGCCAAAATACTTATGACACCTTCAAATGGGGGGACTAGATACATAAAGTGTTTTAATTTCTAAATGGTAAAAAAACTTCAAATAAGAGGTGACCTTCTAGACTGTCGCTTCATATCAAACGTTATATCTCAAATCCAAAATGCTTGTGTCTAGAGCCGCATTTAAAGTTTTAGCGTCACTGTCCCAAATAAATATTTAAGGAACTGTATATACCAGTCCATATACACTGAATGTGCAAAACATGCTCTTTCCCTGACATAGACTGACCAGGTGAATCCAGATTAAAGATATGATCCCATATGGATGTCACTTGTTAAATCCACTTCAGTCAGTGTAGATGAAGGGGAGGAAACAGGTTAAAGAAGGATTTGTTAAGCCTTCAGACAATTGAGACACGGATTGTGTATGTGTGCCATTCAGAGGGTGAATTCAGAGGGTGAAAATATTTAAGTGCCTTTGAACAGGGTATGGTAGTAGGTGCCAGGCTAAGGACATCCAGCCAACTTGACACAACTGTGGGAAGGATTGAAGTCAACATGGACCAGCATCCCTGTGGAACGCTTTCGACACCTTGTAGTCCATGCCCCGACTAATTGAGGCTGTTCTGAGGGCAAAATGGGGTGCGACTCAATATTATGAAGGCGTTCCTAATATTTTGTACACTCAGTATATACCACTCCATACTTTCAAGACCATTTCTGTTCATCATTATGCACAGCAGAACCATATTATGTCAGTCAATAAGACATGTTAGACGCTTTGAAAATAGATCAGTGTCTACTTTGTCTTGACTGGCGTGACTCTAATCTAGAGATTAGTGTGCATGCAACAACACATACCCAGTTGTTCCTTTGACAAAAACACCCTGAAGTCATTCATTATGTTCCAGCAAGTATATAGGCAGAATTTCTGAGAGTGTAATTCATATTTGATTCACTGGTGGTTTCGGGGAGGGTAATGTAATAGCGGATGAGCAAAGTAATCTCATTACTTGTATCCCTACTGTCGGCACCATCTCTATCAAGGGGCTTTAGTGTCTGGTTCATAAGAGAATGGAGACTGTTCAATTGTAGACCAGGAAGCAATATGTTACATAATATCAGCCTTTAGCATAAAAAACATTATAAAGTAATTTGATGCCTATGCGTTATGGGTTTACACAATACTCTAGAGTCTGAGGGCTTAAAATCCTTTCATTTTGAGTCAAAAGTCATATTTAATATTGTTGTTGTGTTGTTTTTGAAAGCCTGTGAAGAAACAAAGTTTTCGGCCATGACCCCACCCTTAGTCGTGGCACCAATTTCACTCTAACTTTTCCTTCGCTGAGAAAATTGGGCTATATGCGAAGACACTTAAAGAAAACCGCACACTGTAAAGTTCTAGTTGTTGCATGCAACAGCTTATAAAAACAGACAGTCGCCTATTAGCACCAATTTACGCTTTTACGGAGTGTTATGAAATGGGAGGCCGGCCGGCCGGCCACCCCGCTACTTATGCCATGTTGTCTGAGGCGGTAGCCTGGGAGTTGTCAAAGGATATGGAGGAGAGGGCACTTTCCTCTCTCTTTCTCTGCTCTCTCTCTTTCTCCCTCTGTCTCCTTTGCTTTATAGAGCTCTCTCTTTCCCCTCTCTTTCCTCTCCAGGGGCAGACTGGGACAAGAATTAGACCGTGGAATTTGATCCACACCAGTCCACATCACTGTACATGCTACCAACTCACCCCAAAAGGGTTCTACCTGAAACCAAAACTGGTTCTACCTGGAACCTAAAAGGGTTCTCCATGGGGACAACCAAATAACCCTTTTGGAACCCTTTTTTCTAAGTGTACTGAGACACAGGTAGAAGTACTGACATATTTTTATTTTACCTTTATTTTACCAGGTACGTTGACTGAGAACACGTTCTCATTTATAGCAACAACCTGGGGAATAGTTACAGGGGAGAGGAGGGGGATGAATGAGCCAATTGTAAGCTGGGGATGATTAGGTGACCATGATGGTATGAGGGACAGCTTGGGAATTTAGCCAGGACACCAGGGTTAACACCCCTACTCTTAGGATAAGTGCCATGGGATCTTTAATGACCTCAGAGAGTCAGGACACCCGTTTAACGTCCCATCCACAAGACAGCACCCTACACAGGGCAATGTCCCAAATCATTGCACTGGGGAATTGGGATATTTTTTTAGACCTGAGGAAAGAGTGCCCCCTACTGGCCCTCCAACACCACTTCCAGCAGCATCTGGTGTCCCATCCAGGGACTGACCAGGACCAACCCTGCTTAGCTTCAGAAGCAAGCCAGCAGTGGGATGCAGGGTGGTATGCTGCTGGCAAATTGGTGGTGTTTCTCAACCATTTCTGTACCAGTGACTGGCGAGACATCTCTTTTTGAACTAGCTCATGTTTTAAACACGTACAACATGTAAAACACCACTGGAGATACAACTCACCACTATAACTGTGCCTCTGCTCTAGACATTTTGTTTGCCACCCTGTTGTGCTGTCTGACTGTCTCAGGATCTTCTCTGTCTGTCTGTCTGTCTGTCTGTCTACTTAAAGGGCAATTCCAACACTTTTCAACCTCATTTTCATTATCTCCAGCACAATACCAGTGTCAACATATGTGAAATTGGTACAATTCTAAGTTTTGTAGAAAACGTATAAAGTTCTATCTGATTACATTTTTTAAATGACATGGGGAGCAAGAAAATACCCTCCCTCTGGCTAGAAACTCATTTCAGATTTTGAAAGTTACCGTTTTGTTTAACTTTTAATCCTACCCTGTGATGCTACCCTGTATTTTTTAGGACCTTCATTCTTAAATGTTTTACTACAGATCATAAAACACACTGTTTTCACATACGTAGACACTAGTTTGGTGCTGGAGATAATGAATATGAGGTTGAAAATTGGTGGAATTGCCCTTTAAGCCTTATACGTTATAACAACTTAGGCTGTCAGAGCAGCTCACAGATCACTGCACCTGTACATAGCCCAACCAACTACCTCATCCCCTACCTTAGTCATTTATTTATCTTGCTCCTTTGCACCCCAGTATTTTTACTTTGCACATTCATCTACTGCACATTTACCATTCCAGTGTTAAATTGATATACTGTAGTTACTTTGCCACCATGGCCTATTTATTGCCTTATGTTCCTTATCCTACCTCATTTGCACACATTGTATATAGATTTGTTTTTTTTCCTACTGTATTATTGACTGAGTGTTTGTTTACTCCAATGTGTAACTATGTGTTGTTGTATGTGTTGAACTGCTTTGCTTTATCTTGGCCAGGTCGCAGTTGTAAATGAGAACTTGTTCTCAACTTGCCTACCTGGTTAAATAAAGGTGAAATTAAAAAATAAAATAAAAGGCTATATTGCAAATTAGTGCCTGTCATATGTGTTCCCCTGAATCAACACCTACCCTACAAATGAGCATAACAGAGAAATACAAATAAAACAGGCCCATGGGCCACCGGTCGTGTCATCTTTTTCATTGTTTTATTTTTATATAAAAAATATACATTTGGTTATGTGACAATTTCGACTAGCCCACCCAAATAAAAAATGGTTCAGCCCATCTGGCATTTTCCAGAATTGCCAGATGGACAATCCATCTCTGCTCCTCCCTCTCTCGTTCACCCTCTTTTCTCTCTCTTTTTCTCTTAATTTCTCCCCACTCTCACCATTGGTCAGTAGCCTCTAGATGACACCACTAAGTCCTTAGGACAGTCTGTCTGTCTTGTTGCTAGGTTACCCTTGCTGCCCTCACCGTCCTACTTTCATAACATTCTATTTCAAGGAAATTGAGAAAGGGTGGAGAAACGGCTGGTCATTTGGAGGAGATCCATGATTTCATCTGGGTTAAACAAGATTCCTGTTATCTCTGCCAAATCAAAATGGACCTAACGACACCAATAAGTATCTTTATTAAAGGCTTATATAGAGAACAGATTGCTGCGTCTCCATAGCTTAGGGAGAAAGTACATGGTATGAAATAACATCACCATTCTAGCCAAGTTATACAAGTGAAGTATGTACATGTATGTATCTTAGATTAAACATTGATCGTAAATGCTTGGCCCTCCATGAAACAACTTGACCTTTTCCACCATCAGTGGGCATAAACCAGCAGTCTACTTCTCTAAAATGTCTGCCAACTGTTGAATCTCATAGGTGGACTGGCAGTACAAGTCTATTGTTGGAGGACATAAACTGACTGAGGGAGTGAATGGGACCTTTGTTTGCAATAGATGGGTGCGCCATCATTTTTAAAACACTCCTCCTTGTCTGGGCTGCTCACTGAAACAGCCCTAATAAAGCACTCAGGTTTTGTAATACACTCAATCGACATACCATAAGGGCGTACCTCAGACACACTCTCTGATATTTTAAAGTACAGGTTGCCCATAACGGCACATGTAGGATCAGTTTACAAAATGTATCTACATCCTCTGACCATCTGGAAGAAGCATAAATGATCTTAGATCAGGCCTCAGTGGCAGCTTCATCCTACAGCACACCATAATAATGACGTACTGTGGTAGCTCACTTTGTTACACTTCAGGAGAGGAAAATCTTAACTAAAATGTATTGGAGATTTTCATGTCAACTCACAACTCATGTACTTTAATTATGCTGGGGAATGTGTGTGTGTGTGTGAGAGAGAGAGAATTTCTGTGATACTCTTCCGCACACACACACACACACACACACACACACACACACACACACACACACACACACACACACACACACACACACACACACACACACACACACACACACACACACACACACACACACACAGAGAAACAATGTGCCAGGCTGGTTTCTATTTTGACTTATTTCTCAAACATACAGGCACAGCACAACACACACACACACGCACAAACCAGCTCCGAGGGCGCAAATCCTATCCTATTTCCTTCTCAGCCTTTTTTAATCATTGCTGTGGGTCGGGGGAGGGAGGAGGATATTTGTAACATGTGTTATGTCACTCAGAGATGCTTTCTAATGAAGAGGGATGGGAGGAAAAGCACTTTGGGAAAATGGAAAAGTACAGGACTAATGAAGCCTGTCATCCGCTGGAGGGGGGGTGGTGTATTTTGTCCACAGAGTACCAGGGACATTTCAGAGTGGACGCTCTGTGCTACAAACTCTAGGGGATGTGTCACAATGTACACCTCCGCTTTTGGTTTACTGGAGTTCAAATATGTTGTGTCTGTTTGAGAGTGGGCTGTTTCTGGGCTGAGTTGTGCGTACTCTGTGATGGCGACGGGTCATTGACCATGTGCAGGAACAAGGAAGGCTGGGAAAGAGTTGAAAAGATCCCTCAATCTGAGAAGTGTTTCCAATCGACTTCACTAGACTCAAGTTAGCATCCTGTTAGCATCATACAATACCCAATGACTAGCTGTTCGGTCTTTGCAGTGATGCTACGTTCCCCAATGTCTGTATTGGAAGAGGCTAGAGAAGTTTACGGATATATTTAACCTCTCCAAATCAAATCAAATCAAATTGTATTTGTCACATGCGCCAAATACAACAGTTGTAGATCTTACAGTGAAATGCTTACTTACAAGCCCTTTACCAACAATGCTTTAAGAAGTTAACAAAAAAAATAGATAAGTAAAAAATACAAAATATAAAAGTAACAAATAATTGAACAGCAGCAGTAAAATAACAAGCAAGGCTATATACAGGGGGTAGCGGTACAGAGTCAAATGTGCGGGAGCAATGGATAGTTGAGGTAATTGAGGTAATATGTACATGTAGGTAGAGTTAAAGTGACTATGCATAGATTATAAATAGAGAGTAGCAGCAGCGTAAAAGAGGGGTCTGGGTAGGCCTTCGATTAGCTATTCAGGAGTCTTATGGCTTGGGGGTAAAAGCTGTTAAGAAGCCTTTCGGACCTCGACTTGGTGCTCCGGTACCGCTTGCCGTGCGGTAGCAGAGAGAACAGTCTATGACTAGGGTGGCTGGAGTCTTTGACAACTTTTAGGCCCTCCTCTGGCAGGAAGCTTGTCCCCAGTGATGTACTGGGCTGTACGCACTACCCTTCTGTAGTGCCTTGCGGTCGGAGGCAGAGCAGTTGCCATACCAGGCAGTGATGCAACCAGTCAGGATGCTCTCGATGGTGCAGCTGTAGAACCTTTTGAGGATCTGAGGACCTATGCCAAATCTTTTCAGTCTCCTGAGGGGGAGTAGGTGTTGTCGTGGCCTCTTCACGACTGTCTAGATATGTTTGGACCATGATAGTTTGTTGGTGATGTGGACACCGAGGAACTTGAAGCTCTCAACCTGCTCCACTACAGCCCCGTGGATGAGAATGGGGGCGTGCTCGGCCCTCCTTTTCCTGTAGTCCACAGTCATCTGTCAGGTTGTTGTCCTGGCACCACACGACCAGGTCTCTGACCTCCTCCCTATAGGCTGTCTCATAGTTGTCGGTGATCAGGCACTGTTGTGTCATCGGCAAACTTGATGATGGTGTTGGAGTCATGCCTGGAAATGCAGTCATGAGTGAACAAGGAGTACAGGAGGGGACTGAGCACGCACCCCTGAGGGGCCCCCATGTTGAGGATCAGCATGGTGGATGTGTTGTTGCCTACCCTTACCACCTGGGGGTGGCACGTCAGGATGTCCAGGATCCAGTCGCAGAGGGAGGTGTTAAGTCCCAGGGTCCTTAGCTTAGTGATGAGCTTTGAGGGCAATATGGTGTTGAATGCTGAGCTGTAGTCAATTAATAGCATTCTCTCATAGGTGTTCCTTTTGTCCAGGTGGGAAAGGGCAATGTTGAGTGCAATAGAGATTGCATCATCTGTGGATCTGTTGGGGCGGTATGCAAATTGGAGTGGGTCTACTGTTTATGGAATAATGGTGTTGATGTGAGCCATGACCAGCCTTTCAAAGCACTTAATGGCTACAGACGTGAGTGCTACGAGTCGGTAGTAAACCAGGCAAGTTACCTTAGTGTTCTTTGGCACAGGGACAATGGTGGTCTGCTTAAAACATGTTGGTATTACAGACTCAGTCAGGGACAGGTTGAACATGTAATTGAAGACACTTGCCAGTTGGTCAGCGCATGCTCGGAGCACACGTTCTAGTAAACCGTCTGGCCCTGCGGCCTTGTGAATCTTGACCTGTTTAAAGGTCTTATTCACATCGGCTACGGAGAGCGTGATCACACTGTTGTCTGGAACAGCTGGTGCTCTCATGCATGTTTCAGTGTTACTTGCCTCGTAGCGAGCATAGAAGTAATTTACCTCGTCTGGTGGGTTTGTGTCACTGGGCATCTCGTGGCTGTGCTTCCCTTTGTAGTCTGTAATAGTTTGCAAGCCCTGCCATATCCGACGAGCGTCGAAGCCGGTGTAGTACGATTCAATCATAGTCCTGTATTGACGCAGGATTTCTAATAAGCTTCCGGGTCAGAGTCCCGCTCCTTTGAAGCGGCAGCTCTAGCCTTTAGCTCAGTGCTTATGTTGCTTGTAATCCATGGCTTCTGGTTGGGGTATGTACATATGGTCACTGTGGGGACGACATCATCAAGGCACCTATGGATGAAGCCAGTGACTGATGTGGTGTACTCCTCAATGCCATCGGAAGAATCCCGGAACATATTCCAGTCTGTGCTAGCGAAACAGTCCTGTAGCTTAGCATCTGCTTCATCTGACCACTTTCTTATTGACCGAGTCACTTTTGCTTCCTGCTTTAGTTGTTGCTTGTAAGCAAGAATCAGGAGGATGGAATTATGGTCAGATTTGCCAAATGGAGGGCGAGGGAAAGCTTTGTACGCGTCTCTGTGTGTGGAGTAAAGGTGGTCTAGAATTTTTTTCCCTCTGGTTGCACATTTAACATGCTGATAGAAATGAGGTAAAACGGATTTGAGTTTCCCTGCATTAAAGTCCCCGGCCACTAGGAGTGCCGCATCTGGATGAGCGTTTCCTGTTTGCTTAAGTCCATATACAGTTCATTGAGTGCCAGCATCAGTCTGCGGTGGTATATAGACAACTACGAAAAATATAGATGTAAACTCTCTTGGTAAGTAGTGTGGTCTACAGCTTATCATGAGATACTCTACCTCAGGTGAGCAAAACCTCGAGACTTCCTTAGATTTGGAGCACCAGCTGCTGTTTACAAACATGCAACTCTTTCGGTCGTAAGACACGGTGGCAGAAACATTATGTACAAAATAAGTTACAAATAAAAAATATTTTAAAAATAGCACAATTGGTTACAGGACCGTAAAACGGCGGCCATCTCCTTTGACACCATTATCCAGTCCATATCCTAGTCTGTTGTCCCCACTTGCTTCAATATGTCCACCATTGTTTCTGTACCCCAAAAAAAAGCAAAGGTAGATTAACTAACAGAGGTGTGTGCTCAGCCCCATCCTGTAATCCCTGTTCACCCATGACTGCGTGGCCATGCACGTCTCCAACTCAATCATCAAGTTTGCTGACGACACAACAATGGTAAGCCTGATTACCAACAACGATGAGACAGCCTACAGGGAGGAGGAAAGAACCCTGGCGGAGTGGTGCCAGGAAAATAACCTCTCCCTCAACGTCAACCAAATGAAGGATACAGCAGAGAGAGCACGCCACCATCCACATCGATGGGTCCAAAGTGGAGAGGGTTAAAAGTTCATTGGCGTGCACATCAATAACAACCTGAAATGGTCCCTTCACACAGACAGCATGGTGAAGAAGGCACAACAGCACCTCCATAACCTCAGGAGGCTGAAGAAATTTGTCTTTGCCCCTAAGACTCTCACAAACTTCTACAGATGCACCGTTGAGTGCATCCTGTCGGGCTGTATCACTTGCACCATTCGCAACCACAGGGCTCTTCAGAGGGTGGTGCGGTCAGTCCAACGCATCACCGGGGGCACACTACCTGCCATACAGGACATCTACAGCACCCGGGGTCACCCAAGCCACCGCCTGTTCACTACTCTACCATCTAGAATGCGGAAACAGTACAGCTGGACCCGAGAGACTGTGAAACAGCTTCTACAGTGCCTTCAGAAAGTATTCATACTCCTTGGCTAATTCCACATTTTGTTGTGTAACAGCCTGAATTCAAAATTGATTACACTTTTTTTTTAGCGCACACTCAATCCCCCATAATGACAAAATGAAAACATGTTTTTAGACATTTTAGCAAATTTATTGAACCCGAAATACAGAAATATATGTTCAAATTGCTCAAAGAGATATCAATGTCTGTTTTTTTTTTTTTTTTACCCATCTACCAATAGCTGGCCTTTTTTGAAAAACCTCAATGGTCTTTGTGGTTCAATCTGTGTTTGAAATTCACTGCTCAACTTAGGGACCTTACAGATAATTGTATGTATGTTTGGAGTACAGGGATGAGGCAGAACTTATTTACTCCTGAACTTATTTGGGCTTGCCATAACAAAAGGGTTGAATACTCATTGGCTCAATACACTTCAGATGAACATTTTTAATTAGCAAACATTTTGAAAAACACTATTCCACGTTGACATTTTAAATGTCAGGCTGTAACACAACAAAATGTGGAATAATTTAAGGGGCATGAATACTTTCTGAAGGCACCGTACATTGGTCACTTTAATAATGCTTACATACTGTTTCACCCACTTTATACACTGAGTATACAAAACATTCTATGACATAGACTGACCAGGTGAATCCAGGTGAAAGCTATGATCCCTTATTGATGTCACTTGGTAAATCCACTTCAATCAGTGTAGATGAAGGAGAGGAGTCGGGTAAAATAAGTATTTTTAAGCCTTGAGACAATAGACCTCAATACCTGTTCTACTATTAATTACAACAGTCTTCAAATGTATATCACTACAGATGATCTATTAGATCAGTTTAAATTATAACACAGTTTATTTTTCATTAACTATCAGCATGCAACTTGCTGCTCATCATTATGGAGGTGTACTCCTCAGAGTTGGTGGGTCACTCAGTGACTCAGTCCGTAGATACTTGGTACTGGGCTCCTGAGTGGCGCAGTAGTGTAAGACACTGCATCTCAGTGCAAAAGGCATCACTGCAGTACCTGGTTTGAATCTGGGCTGCAATGCATCCGGCTGTGATTGGGAGTCCCATAGGGCCGCGCACAATTGGCCCAGTGTCGCCGGGGTAGGCCGTCATTGTAAATTAGAATTTGTTCTTAACTGACTTGCCTAGTTAAACAAAGGTTAAATAAAAACTTAATCAGAGTAAAGCAGAGACTCACTTCAGTTTGATGTGGACTTTTGCCAGAGAAAAGTAATAAAGTTTGTCAAGAACTGCAATGCTGCTGGGCTTTTCACGCTCACCAGTCTCCCGTATGTATCAAGAATGGTCCACCACCCAAAGAACATCCAGCCAACTTGACACAACTGTGGGAAGCGTTGGAGTCAACAATAGCCAACATCCCTGTGAAACGCTTTCGACGCCATACATTTCGTGCCCAGACGAATTGAGTCTGTTCTCGGGCAAAAGTGGGTTCAACTCAATATTAGGAAGGTGTTCCTAATGTTTTGTATACTCAGTGTATGTATATACTGTGTTCTGGTCATGGCTCATCCTATATAACTTACTTTTTTAGTTTTTCCAGATTATGTGTATAGTTTTCTTTCTCCATTTCTAGGTATTACTGCAATGTTGGAGCTAGAAACTCAAGCATTTTTGCTGCAAATCTGTGAACGCGACCAATACACTTGGATTTGATTTGAAGGTCTCGGATGTACAGAGAGGGAGACACACAAATGCACAGGCACAGCACAACACACACACACAGGTCTGTTCTCAGCCACGGCCACAGTTGTGTCTGCGTGATTATACCAGTGTCCATTTCATTCCAGCAGCAGTGTGCTTGTTGAGGTATCAGTTGTTCTAAATGAAAGGCCCTCAAAAGCACACTGCGTAACTGCAGGTCCCTGACTAAGCTGATTACGTGGCAGACTCTTATTCATTTCCTTGTCTTTTTAAGAGCATAGTCGCCGCTTAGTATGCCCTCACTCATCCATTCATCCACTCCCATTGCACGTGGCCACCCTGACCACACAAGTAATAGAGTGATGGTTAAAATAGCATTAGTCTTCGGTTTACAAGGACATGACTACATGGTTTACAGGGACATGACTGTCTGTCGTTGATGTGTAGAGATACCTTGCCAGACTAGGTAGAGGGCGAACGTGACAGAGCAGGACAGGTGGGGCTGTTACGCCTCTGTTTGTGTAAGTAGGTATATGGTGTGTGTGTGCCCGCGTGTGTTTGTGTGTGTGTGGCGTATGTGTGTGTGTATATTTGCACACATGTGTGTGCCCTTATGTTTGTGTGTGCTTGCATCATGTGTTTATGGATTGGTTAGAGGGGACATTCCTGTTGTTGTTTGTGTTGGTACCAACCAAGCTCAAGGAGTCATGCGCTCTATTTACATTATATAGAATAGTAATGTGACTGGAGGACGACCGGGACAGGATGGAGGTTACGGTCATGATTGAGAGTGATCAGGGGCAGGTGGTAGAACTCTCTGTTCTCTGTCTTGTACGTTCTTCTCTATAGAATAGGCAGGAAGTGGGTGCCGTGTGTGTGTGAGCGCGTGTGCACACGCACACCCAACTGAGAGTTTGTTATTGTACAGCTAATCCCCTCCAGAGGCCAACACGTGTAAGGCTCTCTATATGAGATCCAATGAAAGACTGGGGTAAAAGTCACAGTGGCCAGAGTATACATCATGTCACCAATAATGAAAACCTCCATCTTAATGTACACTCTCTGTATATTGTGTATACATTAAATAAGTGGGGTCAAGAGTTTTTCCAGACCGTTATCCGATCAGGAAAAAACTCTGGGCCTTAATTCATAGCCTTTAGTGCAGTTCAAACATCCGTGTGTTTACATGTTCATTCCCCATGCTTACATGACAAGAAAGAACATGTGACTTGTACAAAATTGAACACACACAGTACTAACTTTGTTTTGACATACTTTAAGACACTTCACATTAGCATAACATTACAGATGCAAAATTCTCCAATTATCCAGAGAGCAGCTAAAAGCCTGTTTTACATTGAGGGAAAAAAGTATTTGATCCCCTGCTGATTTTGTAGGTTTGCCCACTGACAAAGAAATGATTAGTCTATAATTTTAATGGTAGGTTTATTTGAACAGTGAGAGACAGAATAACAACAAAAAAATCCATAAAAACGCATGTGAAAAAATGTTATAAATTGATTTGCATTTTAATGAGGGAAATAAGAATTTGACCCCCTCTCAATCAGAAAGATTTCTGGCTCCCAGGTGTCTTTTATACAGGTAACGAGCTGAGACTAAGAGCACACTCTTAAAGGGAGTGATCCTAATCTCAGCTTGTTACCTGTATAAAAGACACCTGTCCACAGAAGCAATCAATCAATCAGATTCCAAACTCTCCACCATGGCCAAGACCAAAGAGCTCCTCAAGGATGTCAGGGACAAGATTGTAGACCTACACAAGGCTGGAATGGGCTACAAGACCATCGCCAAGCAGCTTGGTGAGAAGGTGACAACAGTTGGTGTGATTATTCGCAAATGGAAGAAACACAAAAGAACTGTCAATCTCCCTTGGCCTGGGGCTCCATGCAAGATCTCACCTCGTGGAGCAATGATCATGAGAACGGTGAGGAATCAGCCCAGAACTACACGGGAGGATCTTGTCAATGATCTCAAGGCAGCTGGGACCATAGTCACCAAGAAAACAATAAACAATGGTAACACACTACGCCGTAAAGGACTGAAATCCTGCAGCACCCGCGAGGTCCCCCTGCTCAAGAAAGCACATATACATGCCCGTCTGAAGTTTGCCAATGAACATCTGAATGATTCAGAGGACAACTGGGTTAAAGTGTTGTGGTCAGATGAGACCAAAATGGAGCTCTTTGGCATCAACTCAACTCGCCGTGTTTGGAGGAAGAGGAATGCTGCCTATGACCCCAAGACGACCATCCCCACCGTCAAACATGGAGGTGGAAACATTATGCTTTGGGGGTGTTTTTCTGCTAAGGGGACAGGACAACTTCACCGCATCAAAGGGACGATGGACGGGGCCATGTACCGTCAAATCTTGGGTGAGAACCTCCTTCCTCAGCCAGGGCATTGAAAATGGGTCGTGGATGGGTATTCTAGCATGACAATGACCCAAAACACACGGCCAAGGCAACAAAGGTGTGGCTCAAGAAGAAGCACATTAAGGTCCTGGAGTGGCCTAGCCAGTCTCCAGACCTTAATCCCATAGAAAATCTGTGGAGGGAGCTGAAGGTTTGAGTTGCCAAACGTCAGCCTCGAAACCTTAATGACTTGGAGAAGATCTGCAAAGAGGAGTGGGACAAAATCCCTCCTGAGATGTGTGCAAACCTGGTGGCCAACTACAAGAAACGTCTGACCTCTGTGATTGCCAACAAGGGTTTTGCCACCAAGTACTAAGTCATGTTTTGCAGAGGGGTCAAATACTTATTTCCCTCATTAAAATGCAAATCAATTTATAACATTTTTCACATGCTTTTTTCTGGATTTTTTTGTTGTTATTCTGTCTCTCACTGTTCACATAAACCTACCATTAAAATTATAGACTGATCATTTCTTTGTCATTGGGCAAACGTACAAAATCAGCAGGGGATCAAATACTTTTTTTCGCTCACTGTATATCATCTCGGTTCATCAGAGCTGCTCAAACAGATAGAGCTTGTCATTGGTACTCAGTCACTCAGTTCCAGTCAAAGCAGAGGAGTGACCGGGATGACAAGGCCTTCTGGTTTTGATGACACAATGTCCCAAATGGCACCCTATTCCCTACATGGGCCCTGGTCAAAAGTCATGAGAATAGGGTGCCTCATTGGGACACAACCAATATCTATCTAAAGTTCAGTCCATCGGTCCACAGCCTGGGACACAATAAGTCACTTATTATGGGATAGAGTGGATGTAATGTTAAACACAGGTTAGGGATCAAAGGTTAGGGGAATTGATGCTCATAAACAACGCATGTGGGCAATGGGGAAAGTTAGTGTGTGTGTGTGTGTGTGTGTGTGTGTGTGTGTGTGTGTGTGTGTGTGTGTGTGTGTGTGTGTGTGTGTGCCTCTGTGTGTATACTTGTGCGTGCAGTGAGGATACAAGTGGGGGGGAGTACATGTTTGGATCCGCAAGGAACTTTTGTCTCATGCTTTGTTCGTTCCAACCACGTCAAGGCTATATGACACACATGACAAATTACTCCAACGACTGTATGTGGGATGGATGGGGGGATGATGGAGGAGGGAGGTTGGAGAGATGTTGGTTGGTAGCAGCAGATGCGGGTGGAGATTTAGAGATAGCGTTGCAGAGCGTGACATTCCTTCCTTCCTCCCCCTGTCGTCGTTTGAAGCACATCTGTGAGCAGGCAGGCGGGCAGGCACCTCAACAATGAGAGACATTCAGACACTCAAATGAACTCTAACCCCCTCTGCTATCGCTAGCTAGCTAGCTCACCCCATGGGCCATGAGGACATCATCTCCAGACCTGGCATCTCACTGCACTCCTCTTTCACAACCACCCGCAAACATCGCTCATGTCCTCTCGCTCTCTCTCCGTTTCTCTCTCTCTCTCCACTATCTCCATATCTCATATTCTCTCCTATTTAATTTCTATTTCTCCATAAAACTTTTCTCCACAATGGGAAACGCGTTGACAGTGCATTAGAGAGTGAGCACATAGTTTTAGTAGTTTTATCAACCCCTGTCTTCTCTTTAATACATTATATTTGATTTATGATAATGTGTACTTGGATATTGAATGGGCATTGTCATGCAATACTGTCATGCTTTATTAAGTCTATTGCCTCTGTATTGCTATTGTGGCTGTGGCGTTTTGTCATAGTAATTAAAAACAAGCAAAATAATTATGATTTCATTAGTGGAATGCTGGATTACATACATCAGAGTCGCCACGGTAATGAGCTGAATCCTCCATTGATGACATCATTAATCTCTTTTCCCCAGCAATCATATAAACCTGCAGCAAACATAATCCTTCTACCTACTAGAAATACCCTTTAATCCTAAACAATGGATGTAAATCTCTCTGTTTTACCCTTTTTCATATTAATCCTAAACATTTGATGAAAATACATTCATTTGACCCATTTGACCCATTTGACACAGACAGCAACACAGAGAGTACTTAGAGAAGAGCACTGAGATTGATTTAATTTGCCTAAATTGGCTAACAAAGCGCATGAGGATCATGTTGCCTGTTAGCATTGTTACCTCTTCAGGGCTGGTAACTGTGGCTACTGTCATGAACGAGTGACCTGCACTATTAAATTAGTGTGAAAACAGTTAGAGCTATGTACAGGCAAGTCAATAGAGCGGCCAATAGACAAACAGCGGAGCTAACAGAAGGCTAACTTTATGAACTGGTTCAGTAATTCATGAACCGCAGCACATGATACAGTCAACATCTTGGTGTGGATATAGGCTACTTCTTTTAGGCTGTTCTAAAATATGGAGTTTATCAAGGTTCTGAAAAAAATATATATATAAAGACACCAAGATGTTGTCTGCATTCATGTACATTTCACGGATCATAGGGTCTTACAGGAGGCATGTATAAAATAGGCACTTTCGGCATGATTTTCTCAAAGTAGTGTGTTACAAATGTAAAAAGCATATCAAATATCCTTCCTCTCAGTTATTACGATTTTATGTGAGAATTGCCATAACAATCTAAAATGCCCAAAATATTTTGAGGCCTTCCTTGAATGGAAACACCCAGCAACCTCTTTTACTAGCCTTCCGATTTATCCTCCATCCCATCCCACTCTCCTCTCCATTCACCTCCAGCATACATCACTCTGATCTCCCTTGCTTATCGCATTCAGAGGGGCCTTTGAAAGATGAGGCCCCTTGTGTGGATTGGATGGATTGGCAGAATGAAAGAGGGCGCTTAAGAAGGCTGGTGACACAATCAACTTGCTGTCAAGTAAATTGCGACGACATCAATCTGGTTCTATCAAGGACTATTCACTCTGCAACGATTCCTCGGGATGGGGCCAGTGATGAACGAGCAGACCATTACGATAATGTGACACCTTTCTTCACACTCTCTGGATCTCCGTTTTCCTCTATCAGTTCTTGATGTGCTTGTTTAAAGAGCTGAGAGCAAATGGCTGTCTCAAATCTATTTCAAGGCCTAGAACTCTGGAGAGAACCACGTCGGGCACCAACATAGTTACCAAAGCCCTGGATTTCCTGGATTTATTTTCTCTGAGAGGAAACAGAATGTTGTTAGGCTAGGTGTTAATGAGGGCCTCCATCTGGGCAGGCTAACCCCTATTCTCCTCTGCAAAGGTCTGTGTATTAGTCATGCCTGTATGGTTTTATCACCATGTGTCAACTGGGAACACCTGGACGATTTGTGTTTTCACTAAGCCCTGGTGTACATGATGGTGATTGTGCCATGATTATATGTCATTTGTTTTAGACAGATACACATTGACTTTACCTTTGTGAATATTTACTTTTAGCTACAGCAGGACATTGTCTATTTGATTTAGACATTTCATCATGTCCATACACACTGAGCCATACTTCCAGTAGGACTAGGGTCCATCTGTAAAGTACACAGCAAACATACAGTGCTTACATAGTATCCTGCATTCTCTTCTTCCCTCACTCTCAAACCAAGAGGTCACTGCAATGGGCTTCCAATTACCATTCGAGATTTTTTTACAGTCGTGTTCAATTTCCTCATGTTGTCTCATCATCCTCTTCCAGACACCCATCTCCTCCCACCCTTATGAGCTTCATGTCACAGAGGATATCACCAACTCAAACTCTCAAATAGCAGGGAGCAACTCAAAGATGAAAGGCGTAACTTTTTCACCACAAAAAATGACAGAGTTTATCTTGAGCTCCTCCAGTCAGAGCTCTCTGTAATTGCATCCACCCTGTGTGTGTGTGTGTGTGTGTGTGTGTGTGTGTGTGTGTGTGTGTGTGTGTGTGTGTGCGTGTGTTGCGGTGACAGGGCGATGTGTTTTATATGCTGCTTCACAGCTCTCTCAACCCACGGGCGCTCCATTTTGTCAGATGCTCCCGACAAATAGCGCAACAGTGGCAGTCTCTGCACTTATGCTCGAAATACGAACTTCTCCTGAACTAAGGTGAACTGGCGGGGGTGTCATTCCATGTCATTTCAGCAAGCCATGATACCCATCAGCTCAGATTGTTCTAAAATTGTTTCTGTAGTTATAAACTGATTGGTAATCCTGAAACATTATTTTGTTGAAATTTCATTTTATTTCTGCGAAATTAAGCTAATTGATTGCACCCAAATTGACCATTTTTATTTATAGGATTCAGATAATACTCAGTAAATATAGTACCAACATTTTGACCAAACGTCTTCCTACCAATGTGCGGATCTGTTTAATTACAAGAGACCAGCAAAATTGATAAAAGAGTGTGGCAGTATAGCAAGAACAGCTGCATCTAGTGTTCAACACCTGGTACTTTCACACTACTTTATGGTAAATAATGTAAGCAACATCAGTAACTCATTTCAATGAATGGGGAAAACACATCACCAGATTCACATGGAATACATTACATAGTATGGAGAAGCAATACTCCAAGCCACAGCTTCATACTATTTGTCGAACATAGAGAACTGGTTGTTGGGGTGGGATTGGCATGGGATGTGGGGGGTCCGTAGGTGGCTTTTGACCATTTGGAGATTTCTCAAGTATTACTCATTTGTAGGAAGAAGTTTGGTCTAAATCAGATGTTGGGTACTAACATTAATATTGATTAAATATTATCTGAATCGTATAAATTTAAAATCAATTTCATAGAGATCAAATTATATTCAACAAAATAATATTTCAGGAATGCTAATTGTATCTGTCACTAACTACAGAAACGATTACAGAACAATCTGAGACGATAGGTGTTGATATCCTCTTTCTTGTGCTTTTTGAGGTGGAGTGACCCTGGGAGAAGGGAAGGATGGAGGAACGAGGCAGGAGAGTAGGAGAGGAGAGGGGCTTTGAATGTCTCCACCTGGAAAACAACACTAAGGGAAATAATTATACAACGTATTTTCCTTTTGCCATGTTTTTGTGAGACACCCAGACTTAAGTTTCAATTTCAGGGTCCATGTCCAGGTTTTCAGGGCAGTGTATGTTTGAAGGCCTGTGTTTGTGTGTGTGTGCGTGTGTACGTGCATCCGTTCATGTGTGCCCTTATGCTTGTGTATGCTTGCATCTTTGTGTGTCGGTGTGTGCTGTTATACTCATACGTGTTTAGACATACTGTATATGTGCAGTATCTGGGAGTAGCCTACCGTACGTAAGCAGACACATTGTTGAAAAAGCTGGCCCATGTATGTTTGGTTATATGATACTCTGTGTATGTGTTTGGGAGGGAGCTAGCTAGCTAGCATTTGGTTATAGGATCATTCACAGCTGAGAATGGCATCAGGGCTGAAACCCTATCTCTCTCCCAGTCACCACATTCAGAGTGCAACGAGCACAGCTCCCTGCTAGAGAACACTGTTAATGAGGCTAGCTTGGACTGCTGGCTGGAGACTACCCAGGCACACTATATACACACAAGTTCATAGCCGACATACTTCGACCCATATCCACATAGACGGGTTGGTTGTTAAGCAACAAAAACTATGTGTGCGCAACTATGGAGCAAAACAGACAGGGTTGGCTTAGATTGTTGATAACTATATTTAACTATATATTTTTTAACATTTGCACAATGAGCACTTGCTGTCTCTCAAATACGTTACAGTTGTTGGTTAGCTAGCTAGTGAATTTGAGCCATATTAGCATGTGACATCAGTCAAAACACCTCAAAACCAAAAATAAAACTAGTTGAAACAAGCCACCTATGATTCCCCACATGGCATCTTCGTGTCATTGTTGCTAGCTATCTGGCCATTCCGAATCACAACAACACACGGACTTCTGCCCCATTGAAGCGTGCACATCATTTTTGTGACGTGGCCAGCTAATCCATCTTTACAGTGTCATCCGTATATACACTACCGTTCAAAAGTTTGGCAATATTTTTGTAGAGTTCCTCTGTCTATTGTCTATGTTCGATTGCCCATCTTAAGCTTTTATTTTTATTGGCCAGTCTGAGGTATGTCTTTTTCTTTGCAACTCTGCCTAGAATGCCAGTGAAGAGGAGTCACCTCTTCACTGTTGACGTTGAGACTGGTGTTTTGCGGGTACTATTTAATGAAGCTGCCAGTTGAGGACTTGTGAGGTATCTGTTTCTCAAACTAGACACTCTAATGCACTTGTCATCTTGCTCAGATGTCCACCGGGGCCTCCCACTCCTTTTCTATTCTGGTTAGTACCAGTTTGCACTGTTCTATGAAGGGAGTAGTACACAGCGCTGTACGATATCTTCAGTTTCTTGGCAATTTCTCGCATGGAATAGCCTTCATTTCTCAGAACAAGAATAGGCTGACGAGTTTCAGAGGAAAGCGCTTTGTTTCTGGCCATTTTGAGCTCCAGATACTCAACTAGTCTAAGAAGGCCAGTTTTATTGCATCTTTATCAGAACAACAGTTTTCAGCTGTGATAACATAATTGCAAAAGGGTTAGCCTTTTAAAAGGATAAACTTGGATTAGCTAACACAACATGTCACTGGAACACAGGAGTGATGGTTGCTGATAATGGGCCTCTGTACGCCTATGTAGATATTCCATTCAGAAATCTGCCGTTTCCAACTACAATAGTCACTTACAACATTAACAATGTCTACACTGTATTTCTGATCAATTTGATGTTATTTTAATGGACAAAAAACGAGGACATTTCTAAGTGAGCCCAAACCTTTGAACAGTAGTGTATGTGTAGAAGTGAAGGGTATTTATCAAAATGCATATAGCATATAGCATTCATGGACACTCATGCATACAGTATTGTGCACAAAACCCAAGTGCAATGCACATACTTAGCCATGCTAGGCGTACAGATACACACATGCAGGGCAGGCATATGCTACTGTGTGTACTCAATCCTAAGAGAGGACTGTGGTTTCATGGGCAGCAACAGCTGATACTACGCTCATTGGTTGTTGCGTGTGTGTACAGTCATA
Source organism: Brachymystax lenok tsinlingensis (assembly GCA_030435695.1). Classification (NCBI taxonomy): domain Eukaryota; kingdom Metazoa; phylum Chordata; class Actinopteri; order Salmoniformes; family Salmonidae; genus Brachymystax; species Brachymystax lenok. Next base: position 34,160,925 of record CM059799.1, read on the forward strand.
AAGCCATTGGCCCCTGCTGCATGTCTGAGGTCACATCATGCATAGGTGTTTCAACATTTGTGAAAAGCTCCCCCCCATCACTAACCCATGATGAGCATGTGTGGCCAATTGTTAACCCTGCACTCTTTTGACTGGCCAAAATGTTACACTCCCTCCCCAAGCTCTCATTGGTTGGTTGCTAATCTCTCTCCTTTGCTCTCGCTCGCTCGCTCTCACTCTCTCTCTCTCCAATGCACCAAATACCAATGTCCTCTTTCTTTCTCTCTCTCTGCCTCTCTCTTTCACTCTCTGTCACCTAATTATAGCTCTATCTATTTACCCCCCTTTCTCTTGCTTTATCTTCGATTCTAAATCCTGAAGCCATTCAGAGGTGGGTAGAGAGCCAGAAAAGTAAACAGTGTGTAAATCTCTCTAGTCTCCTCTAAGGAAGCTGTCTGGATCTGTCCTATAGTCAGAACTACTGGATCAGGAAGTGTATTGTGTATCCCCAGCATACTCATTACTCACTGGCTTCTTTTGTTTTGATTCTGCATATTCATATACATGTAAATCTGACTGGAGGATGAAAGACCTTACCAGACAAAAATAGAGGCACAGCTTTTTACAATTAGTTTAAAATCTATGTAAGGAAGGAACAATTTGGATGCACTTCAGATAACAAAAGAAAAAAAAAGATAACGCCTCAGTTACTGAATACAGTCTTAAATTCAACCTGAATTTCTATATATATTGTATGTTGTAAATAATAAAACACAGTTTCTCTGCATTTTGTATTTCTTTTTTTTTTTATTTCACCTTTATTTAACCAGGTAGGCAAGTTGAGAACAAGTTCTCATTTACAACTGCGACCTGGCCAAGATAACGCAAAGCAGTTCAACACATACAACAACACATAGTTACACATTGGAGTAGGGAAGTAGGGAAAAAAACGAATCTATATACAATGTGTGCAAATGAGGTAGGATAAGGAACAAAAGGCAACAAATAGGCCATGGTGGCAAAGTAACTACAGTATAGCAATTTAACACTGGAATGGTAAATGTGCAGAAGATGAATGTGCAAAGTAAAAATACTGGGTTGCAAAGGAGCAAGATAAATAAATGACTACAGTAGGGGATGAGGTAGTTGGTTGGGCTATGTACAGGTGCAGTGATCTGTGAGCTGCTCTGACAGCTGGTGCTTAAAACTAGTGAGGGAAATAATGGAATGTCTCCAGTTTCAATGATTTTTGTAGTTCGTTCCGGTCATTGGCAGCAGAGAACTGGAAGGAAAGGCGGCCAAAAGAGGAATTGGCTTTGGGGGTGACCAGTGAGATATACCTACTGGAGCGAGTGCTACGGGTGGGTGCTGCTATGGTTACCAGCGAGCTGAGATAAGGCAGGGCTTTACCTAGCAGGGACTTGTAGATGACCTGGAGCCAGTGGGTCTGGCGACGAGTATGTAGCTAGGGCCAGCCGACTAGAGCATACAGGTCGAAGTGGTGGGTGGTATAAGGGGCTTTGGTGACAAAGCGGATGGCACTGTGATAGACTGCATCCAGTTTGCTGAGTAGAGTATTGGAAACTGTTTTGTAGATGACATCGCCGAAGTCGAGGATCGGTAGGATAGTCAGTTTTACTAGTGCAAGTTTGGCAGCATGTGTGAAGGAGGCTTTGTTGGATTGGAAATGTTTAATGTGAGTCTGGAAGGAGAGTTTACAGTCTAGCCAGACACCTAGGTATTTGTAGTTGTCCACGTATTCTAGGTCAGAGCGGTCCAGGGTAGTGATGCTAGTCGGGCGGGTGGGTGCAGGCAGCGAACAGCAGTTGGAGGCCACGGAAGGAGTGTTGTATGGCATTGAAGCTCGTTTGGAGGTTAGTTAACTTCTTTGGGAGCAGCGCACGAGGTGACCGTTTTGGAGACTCTGGCGTGCCCAAAGTAAAATGCCTCCCATTCAGGCCCAGACAATAGGATATGCACATATTTAGTACCATTGGATAGGAAACACTCAGAATTTTCTAAAAGTGTTAACAGTTTGTCTGTGAGTATAACAGAACAGATATGGCAGGCGAAACACCGAGGAATTTCTGTCCTGGAAAAAGTGGTTTTGACAGATTGCCTCATTTAGAACCCTTCCCTTATGAAAATGCCCTTATAAGGGCATATGAATGCAGTACCTATCGCTTCCTCTGGATGTCAACAGTCTCGAGAAAGTGTTCTGATTCTGTTTAGATGCTTTTAGAGCAGAGAAGAAGACGAATTAGGAAGTGTCCACACAGATGTCAATACAAGTAAATGCGCGCTCCCGGCTGGCACGTTCTTTGGTTTTTTCCTTTCTTATCGCCCAGTTTATATTCCGGGTTGAAATATTATACTATTTATACATAAAAGTGTTCCTAAGGATGCATTTAAAATTATGTTTGATTGTTATTGGACAAGTTTATAGGTATAAGTTGAACGTGTTCTCTTCACGTTTCAATGGAGGAGTCAACGCTCTATTTTCTCATTATAACGCGCCAACCAAGCGGAGATTTATGGATATAATACATTACTTTTTCTAACAAAAGAACCATGGATTGTCTTCGTTGGACACTTCAAAAGATAATTGATTTGTTTTCGCTGTGAAATGTGTTACGTGTGAACCGTGATGGCTTATGAATTCATGGTAATGGGAAAAATATGTTAGGTGCTACCCTCAAACAATCAAATGTGGTGCTTTCGCCGTAAAGCCATTTTGAAATCTGACAACGCTGTGTTATTGCCAAGAAGCAGAGCTTTTGATGACTATGAAACACTTGTATATTGATGCATGTTTAATAATTCAACTTTTGGATTTTGAATTTGGCGACTTGCATTTCACCTGGTAGTGTCAGGAGTGGGCGCCCCACCGCTCCCTAAGAAGTTAACACAGTGTCCAAAGAAGGGCCAGAAGTATACAGAATGGTGTCGTCTGCATAGAGGTGGATCAGAGACTCACCAGCAGCAAGAGCGACAAGAGTTCACCTAAGCTGGAGCCAATAGAATGAGGCTAAGATATTATGCTTGTTATTGATACAAAGGGCCTGCAGAAATCGGTGTTAAAGACTGCCTGGCCGTAGGGAAATAAAGTAAGATTTTTAAAGCAGTAAATTAACCCCACGATAACATTTCTGTCAAAACAGTTTCCCCTGAGAGATTCTATGAGCAGGTGGCTTCCGTGGTCAAGGAAAAGCTATACTCCTAATCCATAAATCTGCTTCTGGCCCCTGGGTCAGTTTAGAAGTGGAATGACTGGACTGATTTGTGCTAATAAGTCTTATGTCAGACATCCTCTCTGCTGGGTATCCAGTGTCCTCCTCCTCTCCTCTTCCCTCATATTTTAATGTGGTGGGCTTGAGTTCTCCCGGTTCTCCCAGGGACTTTATCAGCCTGGTATTGTGGTTGATTAATGGCGTCTGGTGATGTTTATCATGTGGCTCTCTTCATAGCCCTGACGAATGAGGACTCGGCAGTAACCTGATCTCTATCTGGCCCCTACATACCTGCATAATAACCTGCATAAGGGGGAATGTAGACGGGTGGCTAGCGGAGCAATCTCCTGCTGCCCCGAGGTCATAACCTCACTGTGACCTCCACTGAAACTCTAAACATAACTCGTGGGAGATTGTTGTGGTGCCTTAGGAAGAGGAGGATGTAGGTCATCTTGGTTCATCATGGACTAAAGGAATGGGTCATAAAGATCATGTCCAAATGATTGTGCATCAACACACTGTCATACCACATCTAGCTATGCAGTCATTAGTTATATACTCTAGAAACTCATCTAGCTAGCTGCAAAGTCATTAGTTGTATCCTGTAGTCTAGAAACTTCTATGTGATATCAGCTGACATTATTGCCTCTTACTCAAGCTGTGAATTATACTTTTTTTAATAGATACTGGAGCAATGATTCAGTCTACCATTTCCAATTCTATTGGCGCCAGCTTAGGTGAACTCTGACCCAGCGTCATCAAGCTTGGTATCTCCGAATCCAACTGTCCCTGGGCATTTATCACCAATCACCTCAGCAGGTTCACTTCCATTTTGTAGAGCTCAGAAAACCGCAGATAGAAGGGTTTGTCATATTCACCTAATGTAATAAACCAAGCCCCTTGTTTCCTGCTCATCTTGTTTTCATGAGGTGGGTTGATAGTGAGACCCTACTGAGCCAATCATTTTGATGAAAAGAGAGCTTTTATGGATATCCAACTAAGCACAGGAGCTGGACCTTAAAGATCATCAGTAGAAATATCATAATACAGTATGTACTCATTCTTTGCTGCTCCTGAAGGCTAGGTGACGGTCAACATTACTTTATATTACGTTTTTTTCCTTTCTGTTCTTTATTCCCACTCTTACAATGCAATAAGCCATTCATTGTTGAGTATGGCCTTGAGTGGGAAACCATAGAGCTAGTCCCAGTCCAGTGATAACATAATCTTCTTTCAGCGGGTTAGAACGTCAACATCACTAGGAACAGCTCACTGTTTACTGTGGCTTACCGGAGATAAAGCCAACATTTTTGTGGCAGGAACTGACATCACTGAGAGCTGTTAAAAAGTATATTTATATTCAGCTCAGTGCTGCAGTTTCTGTAAAATGTCATGGTATCATCAGAAAATGACTGACTTTCCCTTGAGCATAGATAATTGGTTGAATCTATGAAACATTTCCATTTACTCTGACTCTCTTTTCCTGGTTTTCTCCACCAGTCACTTCCTGGTTGCACTGCCTGCGTTTCTCCAGAACTTGCTGCTGAAGAAAAAGGGAAATGAACACGCTGGCTGAATGCATCATTGACCTTGAGTAAGGTACGGACACTTTGGCATGCCCTCAGAGTAAAGGAAGTATATAGCACCTCATCGATCTGAATTTCTCTGACCTGTATGGTGATGTGAATGGCTCTTTCCATCCTCAGTAGAAGAAGTTCAGAGGAACACATTATTCAGCCTCACCATTTGTTACACTACCTCATTGTATGATAAAGACAGGGAGTTAGTATGTGTCACATTGATGGACCTCATAGAGAATTCAACTGGCATTCGGTACCCAGCAGTCATCTGTACACTCCCTCTGAACTGAGAAAAAGTCTTGTCTCACATCAAAATAAAGACCCTAGGGTACAACAGATCTTTCCTAGGTGCAATGGACTGTGCTGTAAGTTAAGCACGCAATGAGAAACAGTAGGGCATTCTGCTAGAAATATATGGGAGACACAGCCTGTCAACACTGTGTGGGGGGCTGACAATGGAGACTTTGCATGCTATGAGGTAAGGTAGTTGTGCAGAGAGAAGGCTAACATACTGTAGCTAGCTATGAGATGCAGGAAGTGGAGTGTGGACAAAGACATGTAGTATCGTGCAGATGGAATATTTTTTTGTGAAGGTTTAGTAGAATAGAATCTCTAAAGCTCTCTAAAGATCAAAACTGCACTTAATTAACAGATAGAATATCATATTGATTGTGCAGTCAAACAAACATTGTAGCATACAGTTAGCCATTGAGAGTCATTTTAGCATTAAGTGACATGAGTACTCAATGTATGGTAAATCAACCGACTTTTGATCTTGGGTTTTGGATGCTTTGATCTCCCCAGATGTTTTACGTTTCAGGTGTACAGTAGGCTATGCACTGAGCGTACAAAACATTAAAGACACCTGCTTTTTCCATGACATAGCCTGACCAGGTGAATCTAGCTATGATCCCTTATTGATGTCACTTGTTAAAGAAGGAATTTCAAGCCTTCAGACAATTGAGACAAGGATTGTGTATGTGTGCCATTCAGAGGGTGAATCGGCAAGACAAAATGTTTAAGTGCCTTTGAACAGGGTATGGTAGTAGGTGCCAGGCGCACCGGTTTGTGTAAAGAACCACTACGCTGCTGGCTTTTTCACGCTCAACAGTTTTCTGTGTGTATTGAGAACGGTCCATCATCCAAAGGACAACCAGCCAACTTGACACAACTGTGGGAAGCATTGGAGTAAACATTGGCCAGCATCGACACCTTGTAGAGTCCATGCCCTTTCGAATTTAAGCTGTTCTGAGGGAAAATGGGGGTGTTCCTAATGGTTTGTACACTCAGTGTATATTCTTTATTCTAAATTGAGTTGTCTCAGGGTGGATGTATGGTACAAGAGGGAGGCATGAGCTACCCCAGAAACAGACACTATTGATAGAACATTTAGCAACGCCGCTAATCTGAATATCAGACACACACACAGGGTTGAATAAGTGGCACAGAAAGCAGTTTATATGTTGAAAGAGTTAGGTGTTTGGGTGGTGGAAGGGGTCGACTGTAGGGGATTGAGGGGGAGGTTCAGGGTAGTAGCCAGGGATATCATTTCACTCCCTCAGCTTCAGCAGTGAAATACTTGGCTTGTGTAAATCACCCAGAGGGACGACAGAAGTCATGAAGGTGACACTTATGAGGCACTAAGGGTTCACAACGAAAAGATGTGGCTGGACACACTGTCTTTGGGTACATTTTTACCCATAACACATTGCTCTCATGTACCCTTTGGTAATCCCCTCTGATTCGAAAGCACTGCAGAACCTCACCCACTAATCCTTCAGACCCATTATCAGATTTCTGTGTTGTGACAGAGGCTTAATGCGTCTTATTTTGATTAAAGTACATTTATATTAACAGATAGAGATACTGATTTTATTCATTTCAAAAGCACAGCTTAGTGCTCTGTGGCTTTGAAAGCAGCAGGATATTCTTTAACGCTATAGGGAACGCAGGCAGGTTCCTGTGTTCATTAAGTTATAACTCTACACAACATGAATCATCCTAATATGAGCAGATTTTAAGTGTGTGTGTTGATACTGAACAAGCGCTTATTGGGGCCCACTGTCTGGAACCCAGCTTAGACCCAAGTCACTAACATTAACAATAGAGACGGATACAAATCTGAGAATGTCCAGTTATAGCACTTTCCATGGGGTGCTGTCTCAGGTTTTTAGGGCTCTAAAACTCTGCGGACCCTGCTTTAACAAGAGGGTGGCCATGGCGAAGGGATGATTGCCAACAATAGAGCTGTCATAAACCCCAGTCTCCAGACACAACATGTCTGCCTAAAGCACTGCAGGAGAATAATGTGTGTGTCTGTACAGTGTGTGTGTGTGTGTGTGTCTGTACAGTGTATGTTTGTGTAGGGGTATCAGGTGGGCTTTCTCCAGCATCCAATCCCTCAGGCACCCCAAGGTTTCCCTTGACTGATACGCTCCCCTCCTGGGAGGAGCAAGTCATTAGACTCCATTTCCTGCAGACAGCCAAACAGAGGTGTGTGCTTCAAATCCTGTAATACAGTCTGTATTGGACCACCGTCTCAACTAAGCTCTAACAGGGACGCTGATTCAAATGGTTTCCTTGCTATTTATTCGCTGTTTCCAACATTGATCAAAGTACCTTTTTCAATCCAGACTTACTGTACCTCTCCTTTTTATTCAATATCCTCCCGACCTGAAGACACAGGACAGAATCATGGATTTAAAACCACCTCAGTCTTGATAACACAGTGAAATATCAGGCCAGAACCTGTTTTACTCAGATCTAATATGAAGACAATTTCTGTTGAAAATGTTACGATGAAATAGCCTTCTGTCAGTTAACATTACTGTGGCTTGGTGTCCCATAGAGGAGAACTTAGCACATCCACATGGGTTGCAGGATCTGGTCCACTCCAACATTTCCTTGAGATACTCCAAGACAAAATTTGGCGACTTTATAACATAGGCCGTCTCTGTGGCGCACCTCTGAAAAGTTATCCAAAACCAAAGCCAATTGGCACAATCACACTCCTTTGTCCCAAAATTATGACCTCTGTCTGGGGGTGTCCTATATCCTTCCACCAGTGGAGTGACAAGGGCATACACATCGCAGGTGGTGTTCTCGATGAGGGAGGGCTCCGTGCATTCCAGCGTTTACAAACAACTTTCAATTTACTGGGTAAATCCTTCTTCTTTTATTTAAAACTTTGCTCTGCCATGCAAGCTTATGGTGTCCCCTGGGGCAAAACATGACTAATTCACCCCCTCCACATTTTCTTTTTTTTTTTAGAACTGACCTAAACTCAGTGGACTGGTTTCTGATCTGATTTCTTAAAAGCATCTCAGAAGCCCCTGCCAATTTCCCTACTATGGATGAAAGATTTCTCACCTTCAGTCACTGAAATTAACGGACAAACTGTATGGTCAAATGTCATTATTTCTTCTAGAAATCCTAATCATCAGAATGTCCATTTAAAGAAAATCCACAGATCTTATCACACCTTGCACAGACTGTTCCAAATAAAAATATATCCAACCCCAGAATGCTCTCTATGCCTACAGGTTGCTCCTGGTCACTTCATTCATATGGTCTGGGAGTACCTTGAGGTATCTCAATTCTGGAGACTTGTCTCCCATTTGCTCTCCACATCTCTCTCAAAACATATTCCATGCTCACTGCAGATTATACTCCTCTACGACACCTCCAAATTGATATTGTCTGGCCAGCCTCACGGCAGCCCAAAAAATGGTTGCATGTCGATGGAAACCTCCCCATTCATTGTCTAAACATGAATGATTACTGTCTTTTATTGACATACAGTGCTTTTGGAAAGTATTCAGATTCCTTCCCTTTTCCCACATTTTGTTACGTTACAGCCTTATTCTAAAATGGATTAAATAAAACATTTTCAGGTGCATCCTGTTTCCATTGATCATCCTTGAGATGTTTGGGCTCCCGAGTGGCGCAGCGGTCTAAGGCACTGCATCTCAGTGCCTGGTTTGAATCCAGGCTGTAGCACACAATTGGCCCAGTCTCGTTTGGCCGGGGTAGGCCGTCATTGTAAATAAGAATTTGTTCTTAACTGACTTGCCTAGTTAAATAAAGGATACGTTAAAATAAAAATGCTTCTACAACTTGATGGAGTCCACCTATGGTAAATTCAATTGATTGGACATGATTTGGAAAGGCACACACCTGTCTATATAAGTTTCCACAGTTGACAATGCATGTCAGAGAAAAAACCAAGCCATGAGGTCGAAGGAATTGTCCGTAGAGCTCCGAGACATGATTGTGTCGAGGCACAGATCTGGGGTAGAGTACCAAAAAATGTCTGCAGCATTGGTCACCAAAAACACAGCTTTCCATTATTCTTAAATGGAAGAAGTTTGGAACCACCAAGACTCTTCCTAGAGCTGGAGAATAAGAGCACCTCCTCCCATCTGCCCACTGCACTGAGGCTAGGAATCACTGTCACCACCGATAAATCTATGATAATTGCGAATTTCAATAAGACTTTTTCTAAAGCTGGCCATGCTTTCCACCTGGCTACCCCTACCCCGGGCAAAAGCTCTGCACCCCCCACAGCAACTTGCCCAAGCCTCCTCCCCCATTTATCCTTCACCCAAATCCAGATAGCTGATGTTCTGAAAGAGCTGCAAAATCTGGACCCCTACAAATCAGCTGGGCTAGGCAATCTGGACCCTCTCTTTCTAAAATTACGATTTTGTGTCGTCTGAGATCCCCAAAGATTGGAAAGCTGCCGCGGTCATCCCCCTCTTCAAAGGGGGAGACTCTAGACCCAAACTGCTACAGACCTATATCTATCCTACCGTGCCTTTCTAAGGTCTTTGAAAGCCAAGTTAATAACAAACAGATCACCGACCATTTCACATCCCACCGTACCTTCTCCGCTATGCAATCTGGCTTCGAGCTGGTCATGGGTGCACCTCAGTCACGCTCAAGGTCCAAAACGATATCATAACCGCCATGGACAAAAGACAATACTGTGCAGCCGTCTTCATCGACCTGGCCAAGGCTTTGACTCTGTCAATCACCGCATTCTTATTGGCAGACTCAACAGCCTTGGTTTCTCAAATGACTGCCTTGCCTGGTTCACCAACTACCTCTCAGACAGAGTTCAGTGTGTCAAATCAGAGGGCCTGTTGTCCGGACCTCTGGCAGTCTTTATGGAGGTGTCACAGGGTTAAATTCTCTGGCCGACTCTTTTCTCTGTATATATCAATGATGTTGCTCTTGCGGCTGGTGATTCTCTGATCCACCTCTACGCAGATGACACCATTCTGTATTCTTCTGGCCCTTCTTTGGACACTGTGTTAACTAACCTCCAGACGAGCTTCAATGTCGTACAACTCTCCTTCCGTGGCCTCCAACTGCTCTTAAATGCAAGTAAAACTAAATGCATGTTCTTCAACCGATCGCTGCCCACACCTGCCCGCCAGCCTAGCATCACTACTCTGGACGGTTCTGACTTCGAATATGTGGACAATTACAAATACCTAGGTGTCTGGTTAGACTGTAAACACTCCTTCCAGACTCATATTAAGCATCACCAATCCAACATTAAATCTAGAATCGGCTTCCTATTTCGCAACAAAGCATCCTTCACTCATGCTGCCAAAGGTACCCTCGTAAAACTGACTATATTACCGATCCTTGACTTCGGCCATTTAATTTACAAAATAGCCTCCAACACTCTACTCAGCAAATTGGATGCAGTCTATCACAGTGCCATCCGTTTTGGCACCAAAGCACCATATACTACCCACCACTGCGACCTGTATGCTCTCGTTAGCTGTCTCTCGCTTCATATTCCGCGCCATTCCCACTGGCTCCAGGTCATCTTTAAGTCTTTGCTAGGTAAAGCCCCACCTTATCTCAGCTCACTGGTCACCATAGCAGCACCCACCTGTAGCACGCGCTTCAGCAGGTATATTTCACTGGTCACCCCCAAAGCCAATTCCTCCTTTGGCCGCCTTTCCTTCCAGTTCTCTGCTGTCAATTGCAAAAATCACTGAAGCTGGAGACTCATATCTCCCTCACTAACTTTAAGCATCAGAGCAGCTTACAGATCATTGCACCTGTACATAGCCCATCTGTAAATAGCCCATCCAACTACCTCATCCCCATATTGTTATTTATTTTCTTTGCTCCTTTGCACCCTAGTATCTCTACTTGCACATTCATCTTCTGCACATCTATCACTCCAGTGTTTATTTGCTAAATTGTAATTATTTCGCCACTACGGCCTATTTATTGCCTTTACCTCCCTAATCTTACTTCATTTGCAAACACTGTATATAGACTTTTCTATTGTGTTATTGACTGTACATTTGTTTATTCCATGTGTATTTATTTTTTATTTTTTATTTCACCTTTATTTAACCAGGTAGGCAAGTTGAGAACAAGTTCTCATTTACAACTGCAACGTGGACAAGATAAAGCAAAGCAGTTCGACACATACAACAACACAGAGTTACACATGGAGTAAACAAACATACAGTCAATAATACAGTAGAAAAACAAATCCATATACATTGTGTGCAAATGAGGTAAGATAAGGAAGGTAAGGCAATACATAGGCCATGGTGGCGAAGTAATTACAATATAGCAATTAAACACTGAAATGGTAGATGTGCAGTAGAAGAATGTGCAAAGTAGAAATACTGGGGTGCAAAGGAGCAAGATAAATAAATAAATACGGTAGGGGATGAGGTAGTTGGTTGGGCTATTTACAGATGGGCTATGTACAGGTGCATTGATCTGTGAGCTTCTCTGACAGCTGGTGCTTAAAGCTAGTGAGGGAGATAAATGTATCCAGTTTCAGTGATTTTTGTAGTTCGTTCCATTGGCAGCAGAGAACTGGAAGGAAAGGTGTAGCTCTGTGTTGTTGTATGTGTCGAACTGCCTTGCTTTATCTTGGCCAGGTCGCAGTTGTAAACGAGAACTTGTTCTCAACTGTTCTACCTGGTTAAATAAAGGTGAAATAAAAAATTAAAAAGAGCTGACCGTCTGTCCAAACTGAGCAATCAGGGGAGAAGGTTCTTGGTCATGGAGTGTCTTGGTCACCGATGGTTTCTTGGACAGAGCTCCAGAGTTCCTATGTAGAGATGGGAGAACCTTCCAGAAGGACAACCATCTCTGCAGCACTCTATCAATCAGGCCTTTATAGTAGAGTGGCCAGATGGAAGCCACTCCTCAGTAAAAGGCACATGCCAGCCACTTGGAGTTTGCCAAAAGGCACGTAAAGGACGCTCAGACCATAATAAACAAGATTCTCTGGTCTGATGAAACCAAGATTGGTTTATTTTTGGCCTGAATGCCAAGTGTCACTTCTGGAGGAAACCTGGCACCATCCCTACGGTGAAGCATGGTGGTGGCAGCATCTTGCTGTGGGGATGTTTTTAAGGGGCAGGTACTGTGAGACTAGTCAGGATAAAGGGAAAGATGAACGGAGCAAAGTACAGAGAGATCCTTGATATAAACCTGCTCCAGAGTGCTCAGGACCTCAGACTGGGGCAATGGTTCACCTTCCAACAGGACAATGACCTTAAGCATACATCCGAGACAACACAGGAGTGGCTTCGGGACAAGTCTCTGAGTGTCCTTGAGTGGCCCAGCCTGAGCCCAGACTTGAACCCGATCTAACATCTCTGGAGAGACATGAAAATAGCTGTGCAGCGACGCTCCCCATCCAACCTGACAGAGCTTGAGAGGATCTACAGAGAAGAATGGGAGAAACTCCCCAAATACAAATGTGCCAAGCTTGTAGCGTCATACCCAAGAAGACTCAAGGCTGTAATCGCTGCCAAAGGTGCTTCAACAAAGTACTTAGTAAAGGGTCTGAATATTTATGTAAATGTAATTGTCATTATGGAGTATTGTGTGTAGATTGATTAGGGGAGAAAAAACTATTTTATCGATTTTAGAATAAGGCTGTAACGTAACAAAATGTTGAAAAAGTCAAGGGGCCTGAATACTTTCGGGATGCACTGCAGCTCAATTACAGCTTTCGGTGACGTGAATGCGTGGCGCAAAAAGCCATAACATTCACTATTGGAGTTCTGGAGTTCTGCGGTGGTTAAGATACAATCGTGCATCTACTTACCTTGAGTCCCTGTAGCAGTTCTTTGAGTGGGTGGGTGGGTGGGTGCAACTGTTCTGTCTGTGGAGGGAGGGGTGCGGGTAGTTGTCCAGTGGGGAGAGGAGTGGTTCTTCTGCGTCTTATTGAATTTTTGTGTGGTTTCGCATCCTGCTCTTTTCTCTTTTGTTAGATTAAGCTCATGACTGAGTATGGCTGGGGGAGGGTTGATGTGACTCCTCCTTGTTTTCTTTGTACTCCTCTGCCAATATAATTGAAATGAAAGAAAACATTTATCACAAAAAATATATATCCTCCCGACCTGAAGACACGGAGCAGAGGCATGGATTTGCCTCAGTCTTGAGTAAAACAGAACCTGTTTTACTCAGACCTAACATGAAGACAATTTCTGTTGAAAATGTTATGATGAAATAACCTTCTGTCGGTTAACATTACTGTGAGTGTCAGAGAAATCACACTAGTTAATAAGGTTGATGTCCGTGCCTGAGTGGAAATCGAATTAGGATAATAAATAAATTGCCATCATTTAAGCCATTGACATTAAAACCAGTAGATATTGATAGCCTGGACGTCATCCATGTATTCCTATGGAAAACTCCCGATGCCTCATGAAGCCGGAAGTATTTAAATTTTAAGCAAGTCATTTTGCTGAATGGGCCTGAATGCACCAAAAAATCACTGAGGATCATGGTGAAAGTGGCCGTAACTAGCAAAGGATCATGGTTGATGTAGTTGTTTTCATTCTGCCAAAGAGAGTCAACCCAACGCTGCTCGGAGCACGTGCAAAGAGAGTGCATGAGGGCTTGAGCCTCCTCGTAGCCTGACCGGCTCGTGTCAGCGCGTGGTCCTGTGTGACGACAAATGTAGTATTCAGAAGGGATCACTATTTAATTGAATACACACATCTCGATTTGTAGCAGACTTTAAAGGAATTCACCGTGAGGATCGAACTTGATCACATTAAACTAATTTCAGAGGCCAAAACTGCTGTCCAAAAAATACACATTTGCCTGTTCTGGCGATTGTATTTTACATAGGCTTTCTAGGGCAGAACAGAGCTTTTGGCACCACTAGGTTGCCACACAGTAGCCAACCAGCAGAGCTCGGGACTTCACGCTCCAGACCAGACACTGGGGGCCTGGTTTAAGCTAGAGATTTCAATCCATGGCCTTCCGCATCTGTGTTGGAAGGTGGCAGAGCTACAGCGTTATATGTCAGATCAGATCAGACATCCTGAAAATCGGTCTTCTCATGGAAACATCTGTAATGTCCGAAATTCTCTACGACACCCAAAAGCTTCACGGGACTCATCTCAAGTCGCTGACGCCGGTGTCCCAACTCCGAACAGGTCTTCTCACAAAAACATCTGTCCAGTCTGGACGGTTTGAGCTATAAACTAATATGACCCCACCATCAAGAGATGAGACTCTCACGAACACAAATGTGTCCTCCATTTTGCTTCCTGAGACTCGTCTCAAGGTAACCCGGTATCGACGGATAAAAAAAGGAATTCAAATGAATAGGATTTTTGGGGACCAGGGTTACACATGTAACCTTATTTTTATGTATTTATACACCTCAAACCATATTTCCTTTTGATTTGTTTTTTTGACTTACTGATTTGCCATGTATGAATTTGTTATTCAATGCACTTCCATCGGCTAATTTAATGTTTCGTCTAAGAATAATTAAACAAAACAAAAATCATACCTACAGCGGCCCCCACCCCTCTTATTAATTCTAGTCCACTGTGCAGGTGCACTGTAACTCAAAACCATTCACAGAACGGCGTAGAACAAATTCTTTAGTAAATGTTAGTGTTTTTCTGTTTAAACTGTATTCTGCATTGTTGTGATTGACAGATGGCTGCCTGGCTCACCTGATTGCACATTAAGATGTAAACAGCTGTTAATTTCCACGATGGAATGACAGAGAAAGCATATTTGTTTGAGCAGTTTTCCCTTCCGTTTGATCAAAAGGCAGTGTTGACAGGTGACAGGGAAGAGGAGAGGGAGAGGAAGAAAGAGAGACAGAGAGATTTCGGAGGTCTGTGCTGAGCAAATAGGCCTAATTTGCACACAAGCAGGCTGTCTTCTTTGGCAGGTAATTTGTGGGTGAAGTGGTTTTGAAGTGGTGAAAAGATACAAATACATCTGCATAAACAGTATCTACAAATTGTATTGAGGTTTATCCAGCATGGATGGCTTGTATCAGCAGCCAGTGGTTTAAATGTTGCACACTGAGGCATCATGGACTGATTTGTCAGTTTCTCTACATTTGACATTTTTGTCATTTAGCAGACAACTAAATGTATCTTATCTAGAGCGACGTACAATTAGTGCATTCATCACAATCGTATCAAGTCCATTTTCTCTCAACAAAGTATTTATCAGCAAAGTCAGTGTTAGTAGGAAAAGATAAGTACCTTTTCTTGGGGGGCTTCCAATTATACTTGTTACGTAACAACATTGACACCTTTCGCAACAGATAGTTCATCTCTCCAAGACTGTTATGACAGTCAATCAGCCCGCACAGTATAATCTTGAAATTGAATGTCACTCAATTTTTATTTAATCTGTTATATTCAGGTTTTCCCTCCCATCTCCTGTCAATACCAAGTTTGATTACTTTCCTTACCTCACCTAAAAATGGCCCATTGTCAACATATTACAAGCTATTCAAAAAAGGAATCACTGTGCTAGCGCATGAAGTACAGTCCACAGCAAGTTCGCTTCATTTAGTTTTATAGTAATGTTGTAAGAGGTACATTTCCTCCCGATAAGGTGCTGGAATCTTGCATTGTGTAGAAACGTTCCTTACCATTATTTCCCTTTGTATGTATATCTCTTTTTTTTACATTGAGAAATAAATTGATTTCTGTTATTCCTTTTCAAGTTTCTAATCAGGCATTTCCATCTAAAAGTACCGATGAGCACTGTGGTAACTTGACAAGGAATGTCCACAATTCAATGTTAACTGCCTTATCTTTCAAACTAGAAAATAAATGTGTACAGCCATGTACAAATAATAGAGTACTGCCAACTCAACATGAGGTAGTGCCCCCTTGTAAGATTTAGACTCACCTTGTAAGATTTAGAGGGTAAAGATCACGGTCAATACCAATGTCCATAATAATAACAGTGTTCACATGAATAGTAATAATACTATACTGCAGTTAAAACCAATACATATTCAGTAGGAATTAATAATATACAGTGCCTTCGGGAAGTATTCAGACCCCTTGACTTTTTCCACAATTTGTTACGTTACAAATACTTTTTCCCCCCTCATCAATCTACGCACAATACCCCAAAATGACAACAACAAAAATAAACAGATATATCACATTTACATAAGTATTCAGACCAAGTCCGGGCTCTGGTTGGGCCACTCAAGGACATTCAGAGACTTGTCCCGAAGCCACTCCCGCATTGTCTTGGCTGTGTGCTTAGGGTTGTTGTCCTGTTGGTGAACCTTCACCCCAGTCCTGGAGCAGGTTTTCATCAAGGATCTCTCTATAGTTTTCTCTGTTCATCTTTGCCTCAATCCTGACTAGTCTCCCAGTCCCTGTCGATGAAAAACATCCCCACAGCATGATGCTGCCACCATTCTTCCATGCTTCATCAATCTTGGTTTCATCAGACCAGAGAATCTTGTTTCTCATGGTCTGAGAGTCCTTTAGTTGTTTTTTGGAAAACACCAAGCGGGCTGTCATGTGCATTTTACTGAGGAGTGGCTTCCGTTTGGCCACTCTACCATAAGGGCCTGATTGGTGGAGTTCTGCAGAGATGGTTGTCCTTCTGGAAGGTTCTCCCATCTCCACAAGGAACTCCAGGGCTATGTCAGAGTGACCATTGGGTTCTTGGTGATCTCCCTGACCAAGGCCCTTCTCACGAGGGAGGATAATGGAAATAACAAATAAAGGTAGATATAGTGTTTTTACTTATATCAAGTGTGTTTATGAATTATTAAGTAATTCAAACTCGTAATTATGTTACCAAATCGGTAACGGAATTACTGCAATTGAATTGGCTACAATGGGAAATCATAATAGTTACAACCCACAGTTGGGTCACCTGCTATTGTCCTCCATTCCACTGGCATACTTTTATGTTCAGCTCATAATTGTTTTCTTTCTCTTTCTGTCGTCTGGTGGTCAAACCAAGAGTGTTAAGCACAACAGCTCCATCTCAGTCTCCCTATCTCTCTCTCGTCTCACTCTCTCCAGTTAATGGCTCTTACTGACACCTACCATGACACCTACCCTCTTCCCATTTACTGTAACAAGCATGAAAAGTCTGAGCCAATCATAGATGTCTATGTTTCAACAAGTTTGGACAGCACAGTGCAGTACATTACAGTAGGGCACAGTAAAGTAGAGCACACTAGAGTAGAGTACAGTATAATGTACTTTATTTTACTGTACTCTACTGTTCTGTACTCAACATATCTACTTTACTTTACTGTACTGTACTGAACTCTACTCAATTGTGCTGTGTTGTGCTCTGCTGTGCTGTGATCAGGGCCGGCTCTAGCATTCTGGGGGCCCTAAACAAGAATGTGGTTTCTGTAGTTTAGCAATTTACTAAAAATGTTAATGCAATTCTACTTCTTTTGCCATGGGGCACAATTTTTGTTGTTGTTGCAGTTTTACAGCTAATTTCCTGCAAATCTACACATTTTGCCATGGGGTGGAGAGAAATGTTTCAGTTTTAAAGCAAATTTTCCTGCAATTCTACACATTTTGCCATGACTTATACCATGTTAATGATATTTGAGTGAGAGTGACAATTGATGGAGGCCCCCTGGAGGTCAGGGCCCCTGGGCACGTGCCCTGCGTGCCTGGTCACCGTTCGGCCATGATTACTACAAGTTTAGATAGCTGGCTAGACTACCTTACCAATCTTAATATGGTTAGCTGACATGGCTAATTGAGTGCCTGTCAGTGTATTCTACTATTCTAACTCACAACAATACATTGAGATACCAAATGAGTTCCTGAACATTCATTTATTTGTGAGATATAGACGTCTATGATTGTTTCCGATTTGGTCAGGTCCGGACCAACCAAATTTGGTCTTGTTTTGGGGGTGGAGCTCATTACAATAATAGCCAGTGTGTAGAATAATACCTAAATATGCAAAAGAAGGATATTGCATATTTTTACCTTTTTACCTATTCCAATACATTTTGGTTTAAGTTGTTTAAATTACTATGCATTTCTATATAGTACAGATCAGGGACCCATATATCTAAAACCGTTACCATAATTCCGTTATCCAGATGTATACATACTGTAGCTCATTAACCCCCCAAAAAATGTCAAACTCAAGGTGTCATGTCATAGCTGACACCCCATTCTTTCTGCAGACAATCTTTGAATCTTAATTTGGAGCAGATATTTAAGAGTTTTGGAAAACCAGACCGCATAAAAACGGAGGGAGATTTTACCTAAATTCTGCTACTAAACTTTGCATCGCACAGTTCTTCCAGTAAATGTGTTTTTGTGAAATGTTATGTTTAAGTTGTTCAAAGTAATCCGTGTTTGTTAAACTTTGGGGGGGGGATTCCGTTAAAGTGGAATTGCCCAATCTCAGGTTTCTGCAATAAACACATAAATACTGACTCTTCACACATGCCCACACACACACACACATACACTCATCAAATACGCTGCTGCTAGTCTGTTTATCATATATCCTAATGCCTAATCACCTTTTCCCCTATACATATCTACCCCTACCACTCCAGTATCCCTGCACATTGTAAATATGGTACTGGAACTGACCCTGGAACTGACCCTGTATATAGCTTAATTTCTCATGTTCTTCTTATTTCCATTTTTTTTTACAGTACTACTGATATTTATTACATCATTGATTACTGCATTGTTGGAAAAAAAAGAGCTTCCAAGAAAGGCATTTCCCTGTACTTGTGCACATTACATAAATATGTATATTTTCTACACATTTTAACAAGTTAATTGAAATTCCACGGAAAACACTTTTATCTCACCCCTAATATGGCGTATTTATTTGATTAATTGTCAGACTATATTAATGAAAGTCTTCAATAATTAAGAGTTCCTTACTGACTAATTATAATATCATTACAACCAATCAAAATGTAAAACCTTATGTTTACTCCACATATTTTTTTAGCTCCATTTATTTTCCTTTTCACATATTCCCAATGCCATACAGTTTTGCTGCTAGCTGGCTAACTAATAACTAAATATGAATGTCTGTCAGAAAGAATACTTTTCAGCATTGATGGAAGTCCATTCATGCCCTTAGCTTAGCCTGTCTGTCTGTCTTCTTGGTCCATTTCTTATGGACACAATGTGCATAAGGTCCAGTAAACAGCATGAGGGATGACATCTTTGCCTGCGTTTACCCTCTCTGCCAGAAATCTGAAGTGCTTCTCTTCCTGGGGTATGTTTTTGTCTTTCTGTTGTGGCAAAGTTAGATGAATCATTAATCAGCCTACTTTCACTGGCCCATCTGTGGGGTGCTCATCTTCTTTGACCAAAACGCCCTGGCTGAATTACCACTGGCTTCCACTACTGCAGTTGGACATTTAGCTAGTTGTTCCCAAGCCCAAAAATATAGCTTTAATCTCCTTTAATCTTCTGCATACCTTTTGTCTTTGTGACAATAGCATAGAAAGAATACAAAATTACACTAACAAAGACGAGATATCTGATTCCGTATTAGACCTGACCTTTGTCATCTATTTTGAAAACATTTGACATTTGCATGAGTGTTCACCCCATTTGCATGAGTGTTCACCCCGTTCAAATTTCCATCAATAAAATGCAATTGTGTTTGTTGTCCGTAGGTTATGCCTGCCCATACCATAACCCCACCGCAACCATGGGGAACTCTGTTCACAATGTTGACATCAGCAAACCGCTCGCTCACATAACGCCATACACATGGTCTGCAATTGTGAGGCTGGTTGGACGTACTGACAAATTCTCTAAAACGACATTGGAGGCGGCTTATGGTAGAATTTTTTTTTTTAGTTCTCTGGCAACAGCTCTGGTGGACATTCCTGCAGTCAGCATACTAATTGCACGCTCCCTCAAAACTTCAGACATCTGTGGCATTGTGTTGTGTGACAAAACTGCACATTTTAGTGGCCTTTTATTGTCCCCAGCACAAGGTGCATCTGTATAATGATCATGCTGTTTCATCAGCTTCTTGATATGCCACACCTGTCCGGTGGATGGATTATCTTGGCAAAGGAGAAATGTTCACTAACAGGGATGTAAACAAATTTGCGCACATAATTTGAGAGAAATAAGCTTTTTGTGCACATGGTAAAATTCTGGGATCTTTTATTTCAGCTCATAAAACATGGGACCAAATTTTTACATGTTGCATTTATATTTTTGTTCAGTGTAGTGGCTGTTTCGTAAAAACTAGCTCGCTAACTCCCCCGAAGCAGAATAGAGAAAGCAAAGGACTATGGCCCCATAGCTGCTACAGTCATTCTCTAGGCTCTTTAGGGGAGGAACTGAGTGAGACTGTTGACTTAATTTCCTGCCTACCACACCCCACAATGATTTTGTCTCTTTTACTCACTTTACTTTCCCTTTCTTCCTGTCTGTGTGCTTGTCCTTCTCACTGTCTCTGTGGGGTGTCACAGTAGCCTATCAGAGCCGGTGACCACTCTGGTGTCGTGCCAGTCACGGACGGTAACCACGGCTAGCTACAACCTGTTCATACTGGTCCTTTGCTTTGTGTATCAAACTGATAGTCTTCCAGAATTAAATATTCTCATAAGAGATACACAAATAGCAATATTGAAAAGTAAGTAGATTATGCTCTTGCTAGAAGTCAACGTGTGTGTTTTTATTGTATGCCTAACCAAATGTCATTACCCATTAAGAGTAGGAGACAGCATCTCATCCACTGAGTGTGATTTCACCCATTCATTTAAATGGGTCTGTCGTTGTACAAAGTTTTCACTTCCAATCACCCTCTTGACATACTCTAAGACTAAGCTAAAGTATGCAATCTGAATAGTAAAATCCCCCTGTGAAGCATTAGTGTCTTTTTTCTTGCCTCTGCTATTTAAACAGCTCTCAAAAGCCAGCAGCAGTTCACAAAGAGGTCAACCTTGAAGAGACAGTCTGTGATTTATGTGGTTCGAAGGAGGGGAGGCGAGGGGCGAGCCAGCACCCCATCCAGAATGGGATGTTTTGGCAGCCTGCATATTTGCTGCCCTTGCTAATGACAAACCAAGGGATGCCATGTTGTAAAACCTTAGTCAAGGTGAATTTAAGAACGAACAAGGGACACGCAGGTTCCAAGCTCAGTAGAACATGGTGCCTCCAGATTCGGCTCCGCATCCCACCAAGCCAATTAGCTGTGCATCACCGGATCTGGCACGTAGGTCTTTTGCATATCAAACCCAATAGCAACAAATCAAAGGCGACGTATGGCGTTAGCCACAAATCAAATGTGACATTGAATAAAGAAACAATCCAATATTTATTTAGAGAGACCCCCCACCTTCGCCGTCAATGTCCACTTTGTCTCTTCCCCCTGACAATGAAGAAAGTGAAAGGGCTGATGCTCTGTAGAAAGGATGGATGGTTTTAATGGATGGTGAAGTGAACCGCGGAGTGTTTGAGAGACACGCCTGTCCAATCGGATTCGCATGTGAATATCTCTCTTTCATCTTCTTCCACTTGGGCCTCCTCATCTTAATCACATACATCCTCCTGCTCTCCTCCTTCTCATTCTTTCATTTCTGCCTTGCTCTCATATTGTAATGTCCCTGGTATTTAAAGCCTAAATCTGTCATGCCAAATTGCATTAACTGTTACATTCTAGACGGAAATGGGAATCTGTGGCGAGCCAACAAGTTTGGACGACATTTCTGAATTCAGACTTCTGGGAAAAGAAGAAAAAAAACACTAGAGACACAACAGCCGTATGTTCCGAGACAGTAATGTTGATGTTGTGTCTGTTACTCTATTTGTTGCCATGGTTAGCGTGTCTACTTCAGTGGATCTAAAAATAAATGATACATTCTAGTTTAATGCTTGAAAGGGTATTTATACAGTGGAAATCCTTTCAACATTCAGGTCGGCTGAATATGGAAGTTAAACATCTGCAAAAAAAAGGACAAGTGACTTCCAAAGACTTGAGGGCTAGTGAGGTTAGCATACCCATACCTACCATCAAAGACTTGAGGGCTAGTGAGGTTAGCATACCCATACCTACCATCAAAGACTTGAGGGCTAGTGAGGTTAGCATACCCATACCTACCATCAAAGAATATTAGCCTATACAACCTAGCCAAAATGTAGACCAAAATGTAGACTACCTCTGGCGTAAAATACAAGATTATCCCATATATTGTTTTAATATGGGGATGTAGAAATGCCTGGTGGCATTTTCAGTCTTTCAACACCCCGCAAAGGGTGATCAGGGTTAAATTAAGTTGTTACCATGATTTAAAATGGTATTATATTGTCATTTCAAAATGTGGACGGTTTCTCGGTACTGGGATTTGACTAAAGTTTTGGCAGCATTAACAAAAAATGCCAAAGTAAAAAAATAAATGCTGAACTCTCTAAGTGAAGGCAGAACAGATGCATATGCCTTTTGAAACAACATGGCATCCCTAGAAATCTCAGCCTTTTCATAGAAAGACCCTGGAGAATATTCAGTATAACCAACAGTAAATATCATTTCCACACTTTGAACTTCCAAGATGCAGATGCTTAATTCGCCATTCAAAATCTATTCAAGTGCTCTTGCTTT
The DNA here is from genome assembly GCA_030435695.1 of Brachymystax lenok tsinlingensis. Taxonomy (NCBI): domain Eukaryota; kingdom Metazoa; phylum Chordata; class Actinopteri; order Salmoniformes; family Salmonidae; genus Brachymystax; species Brachymystax lenok. Next base: position 34,183,597 of record CM059799.1, read on the forward strand.
TAAATCAGCATTCCGACACACTACTGCACAGAAACACAATTATTTTGAATATACTTAGCACGTCAATATTTATATAAATGTCTATCTACACATAGTCCTGTTTTTCCATTTCTCTCTATTTTCTTTTCCTAGATGCATCAGCATAGTGCTTTTCATATCGGATCTATGTTTGATGTGGAGTAATGGCTCCGGGAGTTTATGAATGAATATTTTAAGGAGGCTTAGTGAGGGGATGGGGGTAAATAAAAGGCCCCTCTGTCCTCCCCACAAGCCGGTCAGTCTTCCTGACGTAAGCCCCACTCCAGTATCTCATAAAAGCCCAGCTGGATCACTCTGCCAGAGCTGCAGTAAGAGCACTCTGATTTTAAAAATTGGGTGGGGTGGGGGGGGGTTAAAAGTACTCTGTGTGTTACTAAAATGGAGTCCTGTGTCGGTGTCTGAGGGTTGTCATGTTAGTGTGCTGGTTTTAGGACCAAACCTCAAAGGGTGTAGCTTTGTGTCAGCATAGTTGGGTGCAGGTGTCTGATGTAAGAAAGGTAGTGTATTTCTCAAGATGTAAGAAATATGCTACCTTTGCTAAAGAATTCGGAGGAAATTACCAAAGGGGAATGGTCGCTTTATCAAGGCACTTGTTATCCACCTGATCATGAAAGATGGCTCATACTCTTCTTGGTGTTCAGATAGAAAGACCACCAACTGAGTGAGTCTCTATGGGCAGGTTGAATTTTACAGGGATTTGAGGAGTTAACTTAATATGCAGAGACTTTGCACTGTGTCCCCACTCCCCAGTTGCATAAGCAGTTAGCCATCTTGTGAACTCTGTGTAATACAGATGTCTCTATGGGACTAGTATCACTAAAAGCTCAACATCTTCATTTACATGCAATCTGATCTTCTGTCCATTCTCGCCTTTTTTGCTACACTCCTGTAATCCCCCATCTGTCTGACTGTGGCCATTCACTATTCCGAGTAGGGAACGTGCTCTTAAACTCTGGGTTGCGTAAGAGTGGTGTTTTTGTCTGTCGCTCCATATTGTGTAGCAGCAGATCAGATCAGGTGTGGGCAGGATAGACTGGGGGAACTGTCTGGCAGGGGATATTTGACAGACCTGAATTGCCTTCGGAGCGTACGCAAAGTCCGAAGAGCAGCACATTGTTAGGCTTAGAATGAGCAGTGAACCCCTGGTGAGATAGAGATGGTATTTCAGTTATTAAACACCTCAACAGTGTTTGAAATGGAGGCGATAACAACCATTGTGTCATTATTTCAACAGCTCGCCGGGGTGTACTGTATCTCTCATTAAAAATGCAGTTTGAGAGAGGAGTGAGAAAAAGTATCCATAATTAAACATGGTTGTCTTTTTAAGCAAATTAGGCTTGAACCTTGTCCTTGTCTGATAAGAATTGCTAGATACCAGACTTGTCAGGTTTCATGTACCATGAAAACAGGTGTCTTGGTTCTCTTGCGTTGAAGGCCAAACGTACAGAGGGAAATGCTAGTCCCTTTGGTCATTTTGTGGGAATGCTGACTGCAACTCTCCGGCATCTCAGGAGTGGCGAGGTACAGAGACCAGGGACTGTTGACTGGACCTTTTCAGATGGAGCGTGATAAATAAAGAACACACATAATTTAGGAATGTTCTTCGTCAGATGCACCTCATTGGCTCTGTATCATGCATTCTGATCCATGTGATGTGTGTTATTTTTCCCTGAGTGTAGTTTCTGTGACCCTCCCTGATATTTCATTTTTGCCTCGCTAACATGGATTCCATTGCAGCCCTGCGAGAGTTAGGTTTCTCTCTTTTGGTGCAGTACATGGTGATAAAAGATAAGATAAATGTCTAAACCTTCCATTTGCATTCGGCCCTACAGTTTGTCTTGAGCCTGGGCCCACAGTACCTCAAATGGTTGTGTTTTGCCTCTCACCACAGACATGGCTGATGGCATCTTTCCTGCCATTACTCACATTATTTTTCTTTCCCAAATTTGGAATTGCCCAAAATATTCAACAACAGAATTCCACAATGACAGTATGATCAACTTTGAAATATTGTACCTTTACCTTGAAATGCCCCCATTGCTGATTTAGCTCCAAAAAGGCCTATTCTGTCTGAGGAATATATCAAATTTAACATTCAACTCATCTCACACATCAGAGAAACATTGGCTTTGCAAGGATTTACAAATGCCATGAGAAATGCAACATACTGCATGGGATTTAGTCTGATTCATATTCATATCTGTTAAAGTATGTGTTTAGATTGCCCTCTTCTAAAAGTGTCTCAGAATCCATCATGTAATAACTTTTTTCTCAGAAGTGTGAAGTCTTACAAATCTGTTCCAAATGAAATTTGTATATTTGAATTCAGAATGACGGCTAGTCAACCGTCAATTTAAAGAAACAGTAACCTCCTGTCAAACAATCTCGAACGGATTTTAATCAGGACAGGTATGCAACATTACTGACAGCCATCTGCCTGAGAGAGTGAGTTCACATGTGATCTTACTACAGATGTAGGATCTTAATTTGATCACCCTGTTGCAGAAGAATGTTCCTCAAATGCACAAATTGTTTTACTTGCAGTGTATCTGAGGTGTAATTTCTACTTAGAAATCTAGCTGCCTCCTGATTTTGCTGCAATATCATTGGTGTTTAAAGCAACACTTACTGACACATCATTCAAATGATATAGTTAATTTTAAGTACGTAGAATTATGGACTATCAACCATCTTGACCCTAGTTTGACAATGCTGACCAGACCGCCAGCGTGTACACGTACATGTTATTCAATAATTCCATCCAAACTGCTTGCATGCGTCAACATGCATCTGCATAGTCAGGCGCTAAAGTAATTGGTTATAAATACATGGTTTTATTTTAGACGCTTGATGAAGATGAAGACGAAGAAGAAGAAGAAGAAGAAGAAGAAGAAGAAGAAGAAGAAGAAGAAGAAGAAGAAGAAGAAGAAGAAGAAGAAGAAGAGGACGACGACTGATTCATTGTTGGAGTAGAGAACACAGGATTTTTGTAACTCAAAATGGGTCAATATTCAACAAAGATCCAGCAAAAAAAAACGACCACATGCATTTCAGGCAAAATAACAACCCATGTTAATCTCCCAGGACAAATGAACTAGCAACAGCAAGCTAGCTAAATGATCATGAATATGTGCTTCAACCTGTCCCCAATTAATACAGTTGGATTTAGTACTTTAACATGCGTGTCATGAATGTGTCTGGTGGGGAGAGACAAAACCAACATGCACACGATGGCGCACGAGATGGGCCGGTTACAAGCAATTTTCGGGAAGCGTTTGTCGCTTTTACAGTCGCTCTGGTGGAGTGTTTTTGACAAATTTTCATTTGCAATATTTTCATTTTCTCAAGCAATTCCAATAAAATGGAAAATGGCATTTTCTGTTTGTTGATAGAGAAAACAGGAAAGCATTGCATGCCTTGGTCCGTTAGTTGTCCTGCGAGCAAGGTTCATAGCTCTGGAGCGACTGAGTACACACACACACACACAAACAAGTGCATACTCACAGAAACACACTCACATAGGCACGTGTTCACACACAACCACACACATATGCAATTCACCATCAACAAGTATTAAGAATGAACACATACGCCTGGCTTGAGTGTATGCAAACACACACACACAGTCTTGTACAGCTAACCTTGTGGGGACAAACAATTCAGTCCCATTCAACATGTTCCCTAACCCCTAACCCTAGCCCGTACTCTTACCCTAACCCTAACCTTAACACTAACCTTAACCAAAAAACCTAACCTTAACCCTAAACCTAGACCTATCTCCTAACCCTAAAACTAATCCTAGCTCCTAACCCTAACCCTTAACGTAATTCTAACACTAATTCTAACCTTAACCCTCAACCTAGACCTAATCCTATCTCCTAACCCTAAAACTAATCCTAGCTCCTAACCCTAACCCTTAACGTAATTCTAACACTAATTCTAACCTTAACCCTCAACCTAGACCTAATCCTATCTCCTAACCCTAAAACTAATCCTAGCTCCTAACCCTAACCCTTAACGTAATTCTAACACTAATTCTAACCTTAACCCTAAACCCCCTAGAAATAGCATTTGACCTCATGGGGACTAACAAAATGTCTACAGTTGTAAAAAAAATTGTTTGTTTACTATTGTTGTGGGGACTTCTGGTCCCCACAAGAATAGTTAAACACGTCCACACACACACACTGAACACCCTTATACACTAACAAACACACACACACACACACACACACACACACATTATTCTCCTGCAGTGCTTTAGGCAGACATGTTGTGTCTGGAGTCTGGGGTTTATGACAGCTCTATTGTTGGCAGTCATCCCTTCGCCATGGCCACCCTCTTGTTAAAGCAGGGTCAGCAGAGTTTTAGAGCCCTAAAAACCTGAGACAGCACCCCATGGAAAGTGCTATAGTTGGACATTCTCAGATTTGTATCCGTCTCTATTGTTAATGTTAGTGACTTGGATCTAAGCTGGGTTCCAGACAGTGGACCCCAATAAGCGCTTGATCAGTATCAACACACACACTTAAAATCTGCTCATATTAGGATGATTCATGTTGTGTAGAGTTATAACTTAATGAACACAGGAACCTGCCTGCGTTCCCTATAGCGTTAAAGAATATCCTGCTGCTTTCAAAGCCACAGAGCACTAAGCTGTGCTTTTGAAATGAATAAAATCAGTATCTCTCTCTGTTAATATAAATGTACTTCAATCAAAATAAGACACATTAAGCCTCCGTAACAACACAGAAACCTGATACTGGGTATTGTTTGTATTTATTTTTCATTTAACTAGTCAATTCAGAACAAATTTGTATTTACAATGTCAGCCTACCAGGGAACAGTAGGTTAACTGCCTTGTTCAGTGGCAGAACAGCAGATTTTTACCTTGTCAGCTCAGGGATTCAATCCAGCAACCTTTCGGTTACTGGCCCAACGCTCTAACCACTAGGCTACCTGCCGCCCCAGTCTGAAAGATTAGTGGGTGAGGTTCTGCAGTGCTTTCGAATCAGAGGGGATTACCAAAGGGTACATGATAGCAATGTGTTATGGGTAAAAATGTACCCAGAGACAGTGTGTCCAGCCACATCTTTCCATTGTGAACCCTTAGTGCCTCATAAGTGTCACCTTCATGACTTCTGTCGTCCCTCTGGGTGATTTACACAAGCCAAGTATTTCACTGCTGAAGCTGAGGGAGTGAAATGATATCCCTGGCTACTACCCTGAACCTCCCCCTCAATCCCCTACAGTCAACCCCTTCCACCACCCAAACACCTAACTCTTTCAACATATAAACAGCTTTCTGTGCCACTTATTCAACCCTGTGTGTGTGTCTGATATTCAGATTAGCGGCGTTGCTAAATGTTCTATCAATAGTGCCTGTTTCTGGGGTAGCTCATGCCTCCCTCTTGTACCATACAGCCACCCTGAGACAACTCACAAGAATTAAGCAATAAGGCCCAATGAGGTGTGGTATATCGTCAATATACCATGGCTAAGGGCTGTTCTGTGCCTGGACACAAACCCCGGAGGTGCCTTATTGCTATTATAAACTGGTTACCAACGTAAATATTTTGTCTTACCCGTGGTATATGGTCTGATATACCACGGCTGTCAGCCAATCAGCATTCAGGGTTTTGAAACACCCAGTTTATAATAAAGAATATACGCTGAGCGAACAAAACATTAAGCCCATGTTGATTCCAATGCTTCCCACAGTTGTCAAGTGTGCTGGATGTCCATTGGGTGGTGGATCATTGTTGATACACACAGGAAACTGTTGAGCGTGAAAAACCCAACAGCGTTGCAGTTCTTGACACAAACCACCTGGCACCTACTACCATATCGTGTTCAAAGGCACTTAAATCTTTTGTCATGCCCATTCACCCTCTGAATGGCACACACACATAATCCTTGTCTCAATTGTCTCAAGGCTTAAAAATCATTGTTTAACACGTGACATCAACAAGGGATCATAGCTTTCACCTAGATTTACCTGGTCATTCTATGTCATTGAAAGAGCAGGTGTCCTTAATGTTTTGTACACTCAGTCTATAGCCACCTGTACACCTGAAACATAAAACAAGATCAAAGCATAATAAAACCCAAGAGCAAAAGTCCGTTGATTTACCATACATTGAGTACTCATGTAACGTAATGATAAAATACATCTCCATGGCTAACTGTATGCTACAATGTTTGTTTGACTGCACAATCAATATGATATTCTATCTGTTAATTAAGTGCAGTTTTGATCTTTAGAGAGCTGTCATTCTATTCTAATTAACATTCACAAAAAAAAAAATGCTATCTGCACGATACTACATGTCTTTGTCCACACTCCACTTCCTGCATCTCATAGCTAGCTACAGTATGTTAGCATTCACTCTGCACAACTACCTTACCTCATAGCATGCAGCCCCCCACACAGTGTTGACAGGCTGTGTCTCCCATATATTTCTAGCAGAATGCCCTACTGTTTCTCATTGCATGCTAAGCTTGCAGAAGACTCCATTGAACCGAGTAAAGATCTGTTGTACCCTAGGGTCTTTATTTTGATGTGAGACAAGACTTTTTCTCAGTTCAGAGGGAGTTTACAGATGACTGCTGGGTACCGAATGCCAGTTGAATTCTCTATGAGGTCCATCAATGTGACACATACTAACTCCCTGTCTTTATCATACAATGAGGTAGTGTAACAAATGTGAGGCTGAATAATGTGTTCCTCTGAACTTCTTCTACTGACGATGGAAAGAGCCATTCACATCACCATACAGGTCAGAGAAATTCAGATCGATGAGGTGCTATATACTTCCTTTTCTCTGAGGGCATGCCAAAGTGTCCGTACCTTACTCAAGATCGATGATGCATTCAGCCAGCGTGTTTCCCTTTTTCTTCAGCAGCAAGTTCTGGAGAAACGCAGGCACTGCAACCAGGAAGTGACTGGTAGAGAAAACCAGGAAAAGAGAGTCAGAGTAAATGGAAATGTTTCATAGATTCACCAATAATCTATGCTCAAGGGAAAGTCAGTCATTTTCTGATGATACCATGACATTTTACAGAAACTGCAGCACTGAGCTGAATATAAATATACTTTTTAACAGCTCTCAGTGATGTCAGTTCCTGCCACAAAATTGGTGGCTTTATGTCCGGTAAGCCACAGTAAACAGTGAGCTGTTCCTAGTGATGTTGACGTTCTAACCCGCTGTAAGAAGATTATGTTATCACTGGACTGGGACTAGCTCTATGGTTTCCCACTCAAGGCCATACTCAACAATGAATGGCTTATTGCATTGTGAGAACGGGAATAAAATGCTGGTGGGCGTATTAAAAACAGGAAGGAAAAAAACTTGATATAAAGTAATGTGGGCCTTCACCTATCCTTTAGCAGCAGCAAAGAATGAGTTCTACAGATGTTCTTTAAGGTCCAGCTCCTGTGCTTAGTTGGGTGTGCCTAAACGCTCTCTTTTCATCAAATTGAAAAGGCTCACCAATTATCATACGAGAATTACCATCAGTCATATATTGGTTAGGCAAAGATGTGTACAAAATGCTTAGTGGTGGTAGGGAGTTAGGCCTCATATAATAGCAGAGATGACAAAGGTTGGACTTGTGTGCTGCACCTTGTGCTGCACCTTGAACCTGTCATTGGCTCAGTGGGGTCTCACATTCAACCTACCTTATGAAGCCTTAACTTTACAAGAACAAGATGAGATGGAGACGGGGCTTGGTTCACAGTGCATTCGAGAAGTATTCAAAACCCTTTACTTTTTCCACAATCTACAGTACACACAATACCCCATAATGACAAAGCAAAAACAGGTTTATAGAATTTTGACCCTTTAATCTGTACCCCTCGCAGCGATTACAGCCTTGAGTCTTCTTGGGTATGATGCTACAAGCGTGGCACACCTGTATTTGGGAGTTTCTCACATTCTTCTTTGCAGATCCTCTCAAGCTCTGTCAGGTTGGATGGGGAGCGTTGCTGCACAGCTATTTTCAGGTCTCTCCAGAGATGTTCGATCGGGTTCAAGTCCGCGCTCTGGCTGGGCCACACAAGGACATTCAGAGACTTGTCCCAAAGCCACTCCTGCGTTGTCTTGGTTGTGTGCTTCGGGTCGTTGTCCTGTTGGAAGGTGAACATTCGCCCCCAGTCTGTGGTCCTGAGTGCTGTGGAGCAGGTTTTCATCAAGGATCTCGCTGTACTTTTCTCCATTTATCTTTCCCTCGATTCTGAAGTCTCACAGTCCCCGCCGCTGAAAAACATTCCCACAGCATGATGCTGCCACCGCCATGCTTCAACGTAGGGATGTTGACAGGTTTCCTCCAAACTTGACTCTTGGAATTCAAGCCAAAGAGTTCAATATTGGTTTCCTCAAGCCAGAGAATCTTGTTTCTCATGGTCTGAGAGTTATTTAGGTGCCTTTTGGCAAACTCCAAGCGGCTGTCATGTGCCTTTTAGCTGAGGCGTGGCTTCCGTCTGGCCACTCTACCATAAAGGCCTGATTGGTGGAGTGCTGCAGAGATGGTTGTCCTTCTGGAAGGTTCTTCCATCTCGACATAGAAACTCTGGAGCTCTGTCAGAGTGACCATCAGGTTCTTGGTCACCTCCCTGACCAAGGTCCTTCTCCCCCGATTGCTCAGTTTGGCCGTGCGGCCAGCTCTAAGAAGAGTCTTGGTGGTTCCAAACTTCTTCCATTTAAGAATGATGGAGGTCACTGTGTTCTTGGGGACCTTCAATGCTGCAGACATGTTTTGGTACCCTTCCCCAGATCTGTGTCTCGACACAATCCTGTCTCTGAGCTCTACGGACAATTCCTTCAACCTCATGGCTTGGGACCTTATATAGACAGGTGTGTGCCTTTCCAAATCATGTCCAATCAATTGAATTTACCGCAGGTGGACTCAAATCAAGTTGTAGAAGCATCTCACGGATGATCAATGGAAACAGGATGAACCTGAGCTCAATTTCGTGTCTCATAGCAAAGGGTCTGATAACTTATGTAAATAAATAATTTCTGTTTTTTTATTTTAATACAGTACATTTGCAACATTTCAAAAAAACGTTGTTTGCTTCGTCATTATGGGGAATAGCGTGTAGATTGATGAGAATTTTTTATTTTTTTATTCATTTTAGAATAAGGCTGTGACGTAACAAATTGTGGAAAAAGTCAAGGGGTCTGATTACTTTCCGAATGCACTGTATTACACAAGGAGGATATGAGGATATGACAAACCCTAACTGCGGTTTTCAGAACTCTATGAAATGGAACTGAACCTGATGAGATGATTGGTGATAAATGCCCAGGGACAGTTGGATTCGGACACACCAAGCTTAATGACACTGGGTCAGAGTTCACCTAAGCTGGAGCCAATATAATTGGAAATGGTAGACTGAATCATTGCTCAAGTTTCTATACAAATGTGTTTTTCACAGCTGAAGTAAGAGGAAAAAATGTCAGCTGTTATCACATAGAAGTTTCTAAACTACAGTATACAACTAATGACTTTGTAGCTGGCTATATGAGTTTCTAGAGTATATAACTAATGACTACATAGCTAGATGTGATTTGGCAGTGTGCTGATACACAAGAATTTGGACATTATTGATCGAAGGTCCCTATGGAAAGTTCATCGTTATGACTCAGTCATTCCTAAGGCACCACAACAATCTCCCGCAAGTTTAGAGCTTCAGTGGAGGTCACAGTAAGGTTATGACCTCGGGGCATCAGTAGATTGCTCCGCTAGCCACCCGTCTACATTCCCCCTTATGCAGGTTATTATGCAGGTATGTAGGGGCCAGATAGAGATCAGGTTACTGCCGAGTCCTCATTCATCAGGGCTATGAAGAGAGCAACAGGAAAAACATCACCAGACACCATTTATCAACCACAATACGAGGCTGGTAAAGTCCCTAAGAGAACTGGGAAAACTCAAACCCAACATTAAAATATGGAGGAAAAGGAGAAGAGGAGGACACTGGATTCCCAGTAGAGAGGATGTCTGACCCAAGACTTATTGGCACAAATCAGTCCAGTCATTCCACTGCTAAACTGACCCAAGGACCAGAACCAGATTTATGGATTAGGAGTATAGCTTTTCCATTACCATTAATTTACTCTTAAAAAACATAGTTTTTTCCCCCTAAGGCCAGCCTGTCTTTAACTCTTATTTCTGCATGCCCTTTGTATAAATAACTAACTTAACATCTTAGCCTCATGCAGAGAAACTGTATTTTATTATTTAAAAAAATATATTTACAAAAATTCCTTTGTGAGATTCTAATTGAGTTTAAGACTTCAGTAACTGTGGCGTTATCTTTTGCCTGCTGTGAAATGCTGCTATGTGAGAAAACGCGTCAGTGATCAAACAGAGACTCACAAGGCCAGCTTTTGTTCTGGAGCCAACGTGGAGGGCAACGCTCCTCACATCTCAGTGAGAGGAGAGAGAGGGAATGGGAAGCGAGAGGAGAGGAGAAGGGCAGAGAAGTGAAGAGAGATGAAGAGGGAAGCGAGTAAAGGGCAGTTAAGGAAGATAAGAAAGAAGGGGGAGATGAGAGGAGAGAGGGAGCAAGGGAGTAGAAATAAAGGAAGGAAGGAGGAATGTAATAGAGAGAAGATGAGCAGGAAGAAAGGTGGGGAAGGAGGGAGGAGAGAGTGAAGGATGGCAGAGGGGAAAGAGAAGATGGGCAGATAAAAGAGATGGTAAAGATTAGAGCGAGAAGATAGCGAGAAGGGCAGGAGCCATGTGAAAAGAGGAAATGAGATAGAAAGGTAGGAAAGGAGACAGAGGTCACAGTCATAGACCAATGTTGATCCCTCACTTCACCTTTGGTTGCTGTTGTTCCATATCACCAGAGTCTGTGAGAGGTTGGTAAACTACTCTCTTAGAAAAGAAGGTGCTACTTAGAACCATAAAGGGCTCTTCAATTGTGCCAATAGGAGAGCCCTCTTTTTGGTTCCAAGTGGAACCCTTTCACTAATACAAGGTTCTACGTGGAACCCTTTCACCACTAAAAGGTTCTAACTTTTTTCACCACCAAATGGATCTACCTGAAACCAAAAAGGTTTCTGCAGGGACAAAAACAAATAACCCTTTTTTCTAAAAGTGTACAGCACAAATGTCAAAACCAAAAGCCACTTACAGCGTGTAAATCCCTTACTGTAAGTCCAACCTCAGCGTCTCTGCCACAGTTCTGGACAATGTGTGAAGCCTAGAGCCTGGCAAATTTCTGGTTTTCTACCAAAATACACAGCCGGCCCCTGTGTTCTGCTAACAATGAGGCAGGAGGATTGGAATCCGACAACCAAACCATATTTGTCTCTCTCTCACTTCTCAGACCTTTTATTTCTCACACTTGGAAGAGCCTGTTTTCAGAAACCTGAGCTTGTTGTGCATATAATCTGTGATCAGATGTCTTGTTGACATGTGCACCTACCACCTAAGACCTGCACTAGCAAGTTCAGCAATGCCGGCGCCAAAATTCCCACCTTCAATAACATAAATCTTGCTGCTCGAGAACGCTCGAGAACACATAAAAGGCAAAGGTTGTCTAGGAGGGAGACATATTTTCAGCTCAACATGTCTGCTGTTCTATTCAGCCGCTCTTTAGCCCATTCCAGGCCTGTTCATTTCTGGATGGCTGGTATTCCCCTTTTCTTAGATCTGGATCTCAGTAAAAAGCTTTACCCATAGGCAAGTGAGCGCCAAACATTTTAATGGCCACCTTGGTGCCAGACAAATTCGAGCATTGCTAATCTCTCAGACAAAACCAATATTTTGCTTTTGCAGCCAGCTAAAATGGCTCCTTTTAATGAGTTTAATTCTGCACCGTGTTTATGTAGTTGTTTTTTCTTGTTCTTTACCTTTCTCTTTTCAGCTTAGTGCTTAGGTGCATTTGCCTCTAAACTATGTTAATTGTTATGGAGAAAAAAAAATCCAGTCTGCACTACTGGCAGATGAACAGTGGAGCGGTTGGTGCTGGGTGTCAACTCTTTTGGTTGGCATGGCCCGTTTTGGGTTGCCGTGATGCCTGCTGCCCGACTAAGGGGATTGGTTGTTTGTATTGGCCATCCAGGACCTGTCTGGACAGTCTCGTAGACAGACCATAATGCAACGGTACACTGAATAGTTTCCCAAACGTCAAAGAAAGCCAAAGTTAAGAACAGATTCTGCTTTGATAAATCATTGCTCAGTGTTATGAATGTTTGGGGAAGCTTCATGGCGAGTGTAAATGCCTCTATCTTTGCTCACAGAGGAATATTTTAAGGGGCGTATTGTTGAGGGTCTATATTTAACGAGCAAATACAACTCCATGCAATTTCCTGAAAAGTCTGCTTTCTATATATTTAAATGTTTTGTTTTAAATATATAGAAATGTAAATGTTTTAATTTTTGTCTGTTAGTCATCCAGTGAAATAACATGTCCTCCACTTCAAAAGTAATTGACAAAAATCTATACGAGGAATTAAAGCCAAACAAATAAACATTCATCAAATTGTACAATGCCAGAGCTTGGTGGCTAGAAATTAACAAAGACTAACTTTTTTTGCTTGAATATCATCAGTGAAGAGACATTTATGAGAAAGAAAAACACCTCTTTGATAAACAAATGAACTAATTGAATTGGGTGGAATGCCACTTTGCTTTTTGTCTTTGAGTAATATACCTAGTTTACACTGCACACATACACGTGAGATTCTATGTTGATGCGTGTGTGTATGTTTCTATGCAACCATGTGTGCTGTGCGGGTGCGCGTATCTATGCACATGTGTGTGTATGTTAGACTAGTGTCTTTCTGTGTGTCTACGCTCACATTCTTCCACATATTGGATCACTCAGGTCCAGACTTATGGTTCCAGTGTGGAAACAATGAGTAAACAGTGCATGGTAGAGTTGGAAGGAAGGGTGGGCAGCCTTAATGCAACTGTATAACAGTGGACGTCTATGAGGGGAGCTGGGACGGGTTCAGCTCCTGCACAACGGACACCCCATGCTTCCCACTGAGATCCATAGGCCAGATTATCTCTGACATTCCACATCTGGAAACAGTTGAGACTAGGAGAGCTGCATCTTCTGAGAAATATACAGAAATGTAGGACAAAGTGCACGTGACTGACTTGATGCTGCATTGTATGTCATTGTGTGCTCGAGTGTGTCTGGTGTACGGGATATGTGTGTGCGGTGCAATAGGGTTTTGCCTACATGTAAATGTGGGTACGCACGTGGAAATGTTGTTGTATATCAATTGAACAAGAGGAATACATTTGCGCATGCTGTGTCTGTCTGTCCGTCATCCGTTTGTCCATTTGTCTGCATGCGTGCAGGTGTTTGTGCGTGCGCGCATGTTTGTGCGTGTTGACAGCAGTTTGCTAATGTGCCCCTAGTGCTTCTTCCTGTGTTAATAATCAGATGACTCCTGCCCTGATGAAGGTAGCTGACGGTAACCTGCGCACGGTTACATCAGGATCCTAACATCATTTCAGACTAACTTTTAATTTCCATCCCCTTCCTGCATGAGCTCTGTACTGCCTAGGTAGGAGCGTTAATCCATTTGTTTTGTTCTCTTGTTACATAATTACCGTTTTTTTTTGTGAAATGTAACAATGCTTGCTAAATCCCCACAATCCTCACTCTTCCCCTCTCCACTCCGCTCTCGTCCAATGGGGAAGCAATCCTCAGAGACTATTCCTGCCAAGCGATTAAAAAAGCAATGAACAAATGCAGGTTATTATGAAATGTGTGAAATCAAGTGGAGAGGCACAATGTTCCGCGCAGATGTCCTCCTTAGTCATGATGATACATACACACACACGCACACACACACACAGAGCAACCGTAATCAAATCCCACATAGATGCCATTGTAACATTGGTACGTTCAGTATCATTCCTTAACACTCTCCTCATCTTCTCTGTGTGAATTTTCCTATAGGAGTTCTCTGATGTCTCCTTCCCCTGTCAGTCCATGATGTGAGCTGAGTGCTTTTGCAGCTTCAGAGGATGATTCATGTGTCCACATTACCAGCAGTTTGGTAATCATCAACCACTCCAGAAACATCCATCAATTAAAAGGAGCTGTCAGCGTTTCATACCGGTTTTAATATGGAGCCTCCATTTGGTTTTAAATTGGTTCCGTAATGACTGCTTCCCAGGGTCATTGCAGCAGGTAGATATTCACCAAGTAGAATAAAAAAAAAAAAAAAGGAATTTAGTTCTGGGTGATTTTTTTCCCTTGCTATTATGACTTTGGAAAGTGTATGCATTAGCGTACAATCAACTGTAGTATGCAATACAGTATGTACAGTCAGGTCCAAAATTATTGGCAGCCTTGGTAAAGATGAGGGCAATTCCACAGTAACGGAATTATGCTGAAACTCAGATTTTTCACTTTAAAAAACAGATTTCAAAGTTTAACAAACCATACAACTATGCACAATGACTACTTTGAACAATTTACACATGTAGATGTGTAAATTGTAGATGCAAAGTTTGGTAAAAAGAATTCTGGTAAAATCTCCCTCAGTTTTGTTCGGTTACTAAACTTTTTATCTGCACAATTCTTCTTGTAAATGTGTTTTTGTAAAGTTTTCAGTGGAAATTGTTAAAAGTTTTCCTTGTGCATAGAGCTGTATGCTTTGTTAAAATTTGAAATCAGTGTTTTTTGTTTGGTAAACCTTTTAAAGTGTCTCAGCGTAATTCTGTTTCCGTGGAATTGCCCATCAGCAAAAAAGACTTTATAAAATAAAGAAAACAATACTGACCTTGATTTTATGCAAAAAAGAAAATTACAATTCTATTACATTTTTTTTCCTCACAGAAATACATTTTTTTTCTAAAAAAGACAGGGTTTTAAAATTGACTGGCACCCCTACTTTCAGTACCTCACCTTGCGAGGATGACTGCACTGAGCATTTTTCTAAAATGTTTTATGAGATTGGAGAACACATTGGGAGGGTTCTTAGACCATTCCTCCATTCAGAATCTTTCCAGATCCTTGATATCTTTCATCTGCACTTATGGACTGTCCTCTTCAATTCAAACCACAGGTTTTCAATGGAGTTCAAGTCCAGAGACTGAAATGGCAATTTTTGTGTGCTTAGGGATTGTATTTGTATTTCTTATGGATCCCCAGCAGCCACTCTTCCTGGGGTCCAGCAAAATTAAGGCAGTTTATACCATTTTTGTTTATACAATACATTCACAGATTTCACAACACACTTTGTGCCCTCAGGTCCTTACTCTACAACTTCCACCTATCTACAGTACAAAATCCATGTGTACGTGTGTGTATAGTGTGTATGTTATCGTGTGTGTGTGTGTGTGTGTATGCATGTGTCTCTGCCTATGTTTGTGTTGCTTCATTGTCCCCGCTGTTCCATAAGGTGTTTTTTTACCTATTTTTTTAAATACAATTTTACTGCTTGCATGAGTTACTTGATGTGGAATAGAGTTCAATGTAGTCATGGCTCTATGTAGTACTGTGTGCCTTGTTGATAGTGCTGTTAAGAAGGTCGAGCAGCGCTTTATTATGGACATACTTCGGGTTATTGTCTTGCTGGAAGATCTACTTGCGGCCAAGTTTCAGCCTCCTAGCAGAGGCAGCCAGATGTTTTGCTAAATTGTCCTGGTACTAGGTAAAGTTCATGATGCCGTTGTCCTTAAGGGCCCCAGGACCAGTGGAAGCAAAATATCCCCATATCATCAAAGATCCACCACCATATTTTACAGTAGGTATGGGGTTATTTTCTTCAAATGCATTTTTCTGTCAATGCCAAACCCACCACTGTGGTCATGATTCCACTACAGTGAAATCATTGTTCACTGCATATCAGAACGATTTGATAAAATGTTTAGGCAGTAGTTTTACATAAAAACCTAATTTACCACGGATACAGTGCATCATATTCCTAAAAATAGCAACCCAACATTGTGTATTCATCTCTAAGTATTCAGAATGAATCTGTCCTCTCAGTCTAACATTCTGACATTCATTGTCATCTATGAAAACGCTCTGAAATTTGCCTTTCAAATAAGCCTGTCACTGCTCTGAAAAGTCACATGTGACTATGTGCTGCTCTGAAAAGTCACAGTCACATGTCATACTAGCCTGCTGCTTGTCGCTTGGTGCTGTCAACCATTATGCACATGCTCAGGGTTCACATTCTCCATGGCTAATTGAAGTCATTCTTAAGTAATATCCTAAATCAACTGTTTCCTCTTGACCTGTCATAATCGGAAGCATGGGAAATGAATTGACCCAAGGGTTTGATTTTTAACCCTTGGGTCTTAGAACGCATTATGTGTCATGGTCTTTGATTATGGTTTGTTGTTCTTACTTTGAGACACGCAAGTTAATATAAATCGTCCTACATAGACCTTGTTTCTTTCACCGTGTATAGCTCTTTATGGTTTGTGGTCAAGTATTGAAGTATTTTGTAGGGAGTGTTGATAACGGTATGTAGACTATAGGGTTGGGAACATGACATGATATTTGGTGAATTTGGTTGCTGTAGCACAAGTTTTTCACAATGACAACCCTTTGATGTCCAGTTCTATACTTTTAGGAAGTTACTTAGGGTCAGAGGGACTTAAAGGTCCAATGCAGCCATCTACCTCAATATCAAATCACTCGGGGTAACAATGAAGTACCTTAATGTGACTGTTTTAATTCAAATGTTAAAAAAAAGAAACAAAAATAGTTTCTTAGAAAATGACAATTTCTCAAGCAAGAAATTAGCTAGGACAGTCAAAACCATTCATCTTGGGTGACGGGGGAGCAAGTTTTATATTATGCAATTATAGCATTTATAAAATGGTCACATAACAGTGTGCAAAGTTGTCATAAAGGCAAAGGGTGGCCATTTTGAAGAATCTCAAATCTCAAATATATTTTGATTTGTTTAAGACTTCTTTGGTTACTACATGATTCCATATGTGTTATTTCATAGTTTTGATGTCTTCACTATTATTCTACAATGTAGAAAATAGTAAAAATAAAGGAAAAACCCTTGAATGAGTAGGTGTGTCCAAACGTTTGACTGGTACTGCACATTTTCTTTATACAAACTAGATTAAAAATACATGTGAAAATTGACAAATTACCCAATGGATTATGTTAATTTTAAGAATGTGAAATGTCAAAATAATGGTAGAGAGAATGATTTATTTCTGCTTTTATTTCTTTCATCACATTCCCAGTGGGTCAGAAGTTTACATACACTCAATTAGTATTTGGTAGCATTGCCTTTAAAATGTTTGGCTTGGGTCAAACCTTTCGGGTAGCCTTCCACAAGCTTCCCACAATGAATTGGGTGAATTTTGGCCCATTCCTCCTGACAGAGCTGGTGTAACTGAGTCAAGTCTGTAGCCCTCCTTGCTCACACACGCTTTTTCAGTTCTGCGCACAAATGGTCTATAGGATTGAGGTCAGGGCTTTGTGATGGCCACTCAAATACCTTGATTTTGTTGTCCTTAAGCCATTTTGCCACAACTTTGGAAGTATGCTTGCGGTCATTGTCCATTTGGAAATCCCATTTGCGACCAAACTTTAACTTCCTGACTGATGTCTTGAGATGTTGCTTCAATGTATCCACGTAATTTTCCATCCTCATGATGCCATCTATTTTGTGAAGTGCACCAGTCCCTCCTGCAGCAAAGCACCCCCACAACATGATGCTGCCACCCCCGTGCTTCACGGTTGGGATGGTGTTCTTTGGCTTGCAAGCCTCCACCTTTTTCCTCCAAACATAACAATGGTCATTATGGCCAAACAGTTCTATTTTTGTTTCATCAGACCAGAGGACATTTCTCCAAAAAGTACGATCTTTGTCCCCATGTGCAGTTGCAAACCGTAGTCTGGCTTTTTTATGGCGGTTTTGGAGCAGTGTCTTCTTCCTTGCTGAGTGGCCTTTCAGGTTATGTAGATATAAGACTCGTTTTACTGTGGATATAGATACTTTTGTACCTGTTTCCTCCAGCATCTTCACAAGGTCCTTTGCTGTTGTTCTGGGATTGATTTGCACTTTTCGCATCAAAGTACGTTCATCTCTAGAAGACAGAACACGTCTCCTTCCTGAGCAAAATGACGGCTGCGTGGTCCCATGGTGTTTATACTTGCGTACTATTGTTTGTACAGATGAACGTGGTACCTTCAGGCATTTGGAAATTGCTCCCAAGGATGAACCAGACTTGTGGAGGTCTACAATTGAGGTCTTGGATGATTTCTTTAGATTTTCCCATGATGTCAAGCAAAGAGGCACTGAGTTCGAAGGTAGGCCTTTAAATACATCCACAGATACACCTCCAATTGACTCAAATGATGTCCATTAGCCTATCAGAAGCTTGTGAAACAGTGAATTATAAGTGAAATAATCTGTCTGTAAACAATTGTTGGAAAAATTACTTGTGTCATGCACAAAGTAGATGTCCTAACCGACTTACGAAAAGTATAGTTTGTTAACAAGACATTTCTGGAGTGGTTGAAAAACAAGTTTAATGACTCCAACCTAAGTGTATGTAAACATCCGACTTCAATTGTTTGTCATATCAGGAAAAGACATCACATTCACACGGATTTGCACGAAGTAGTCAGTTTGGATTTGCTACTTTGCTACAAGCCCAAATATATCATACCTTGACTAAAACAATTATTTATTGACTTAAATGGTTGTGCAACATCATGGGTTCGATCTGGCCATTGTCTTTCAGCTCAAAAAAGTGCATTTCTCCTGGGGATTTAAGATGACTGGCAGTATTTGCTCTTGACCTGTACAGACAAGGCACTTGAGTTGAAGACAGGTAACATTGCCCAGGTGGACACAATTTCAACTGGAACCAGTAAAGTTCCAGATATAGGGCTGGGACCAGTATTCTGTCAAGTCAGAAACTTTTTCAAGTAGGCTATAACTTTGAGGATCAGCTCACTGCAGTAAGATGAGTGTGCTTTCCTGGAGAACAATGTAGATGGATTACAGTAAGTATTGCCAGTAAAGGTAGGAACTCAATAATGCTGCCATTCTCTGAGAAAAAATAATTTCTCTCTCCTTTTGTTGGCTACACAGTATCCTGCAGTTCTATTAACAAAGCAAATAGGGTTGGGACTGGTTTGTGGATTTTCACAGGATCATTTGTTTTACAGTCTTGGTTCAGATGGATGTTTTTCTTCTCTGCCTGCAATAAACAATTGCTTTGGAGTTTATCTACAAAGACTGGTTGCCTCTGAGCTTGGTTTAATCATTAATGGTGTACTGTTTCAGTGCATAAGCAGGTTGTTATGCTTCTCACACACACTCACATGTACACACACACACACACACACACACACACACACACACACACACACACACACACACACACACACGCACACGCACACGCACACGCACACACACCAAGAAAAAACAAACATAAAACTGCTTTTGGATGCAAGATAATTTCAAAGACAAATGGCAGTGATATCTCCCAGCCTGTTTATTGGATGAATGGAATGACAGTCACTTGTGACTCATCGAGGCGCCCGAGCTGATCATTTTCACATGGAAACAACACCAGCATCTAAAACAAATGCAGGAGAGGAGATTGATTTGTTTGCCAACGTTTCTGATCCATTAAGCTTGTCTGCCAGTGCTTTTGTGTTTCCTCTGTCTCTTCCCACACACACCTGCTTTCTTACAGGCCATTAGTCTGCTTCAGACAGGAAAGATGGTACACATTGTCTCTGGGCTCGTCTCGTTGATGTCATCCATCTTGTGTCTAGCTGGTGTCTGTGTCGTGCCTGGCTGAATTATAGTACAGCCTGCAAATCACTGTTTAGGTATAGCACTCATTATTGTGTTTGCTCACTGAGGTGTTTGGCAAGCTTCCTTTTGTAAAGCAAAGAGTTATGGTGTGATAAAGAGAGAGTGAGGTGGCACTGAGTGTGGGTCTGAAAGGTAGGGTGATAACGTATCTTAGAGGTGTCTAAGGTACCTCTCACTTTCTTTGAAAGTAAACAGACTAAGGAGATATTCAATAGTCACTACAGTGCCTTTGTGTTACAAAGTGGGATTAAGTCTCCAAGACATTTCCACATCTGGATTTTTCAACATTTGCCAATTATTCTTTTCAAAATTATTCAGGCTCTGTCAAATTGCCTGCAGATCATTGCTAGACAAGCATTTTTAGGTCTTGCCACATATTTTCAAGCAGATTTAGGTCACTCAGGAACATTCACTGTCTTCTTGGTAAGCAACTCCAGCGTAGATTTGGCCTTGTGTTTTAGGTTATTGTCCTGCTGAAATGTGATTTAATCTCCCAGCGTCTGTTGGAAAGCAAACTGAACAATGTTTTTCTCTACGATTTTGTTTGTGCTTAGCTCCATTCCGTTTCTTTTTTATCCTGAAGAACTCCAAAGTCCTTAACGATTACAAGCATACGCATAACATGATGCAGCCACCACTATGCTTGAAAATATGGAGAGGGATACTCAGTAATGTGTTGTATTGGATTTCCCCCAAACATAACACTTTGTATTTAGGACAAAATGTGAATTGCTTTGCCACATTTTTTGCAGTATTATTTTAGTGTCTTGTTGCAAACAGGATACGTGTTTGGGAATATTTAGCATTCTGTACAGGCTTCCTTCTTTTCATTCTGTCAATTAGGTTAGTATTGTGGAGTAACTAGAATGTTGTTTATCCATCCTCAGTTTTCTCCTATCATAGCCATTCAACTATGTAACTGCTTTAAAGTCACCATTGGCCTTCCTCTATGGCAATGGAGTTAGGAAGAACGACTGTATCTTTGCAGTGACTGGGTGTATTGACACACCATCCAACGTGTAATTAATAACTTCACCATGCTCAAAGGGTCTTTGTGGTTGAATCTGTGTTTGAAATTCACTGTTCGCCTGGAGAACCTTACAGATTATTGTATGTGTGGGGTACAGAGATGAGGTAGTCATTCAAAAATCATGTTAAACACGATTATTGCACAAAGAGTCCATGCAACTTATTATGTGACTTGTTAAGCAAATCTTTACTCCTGAACTTATTTAGGCTTGCCATTTATCTCGCTCCTTTGCACCCCAGTATTTCTACTTTGCACATTTATCTACTGCACATCTACCACTCCAGTGTTTAATTGCTATATTGTAATTACCTCGCCACCATGGCCTATTTATTGCCTTATCTTCCTTATCTTGCCTCATTTGCACACATTGTATATAGATTAGTTTTTCTACTGTATTATTGACTGTATGTTTTCTTACTCCATGTGTAACTCTGTGTTGTTGTATGTGTCGAACTGCTTTGCTTTATCTTGGCCAGGTCGCAGGTGTAAATGAGAACTTGTTCTCAACTTGCCTACCTGGTTAAATAAAGGTGAAATAAATAAATAACAAAGGGGTTGAATACTTTTTGACTCAAGACATTTCAGATTTTCATGTTTTATTACTTTGTAAAAGTTTCAAAAAACATACTTCCACTTTGACATTATGGGGTATTTTGTGTTGGCCAGTGACACCAAATCTCAATTTAATCAATTTTAAATGCAGACTAACACAACAAAATGTGGGAAAAATCAAGGGGAGTGAATACTTTCTGAAGGCACTGTATAGGGACACTTTTACTCCAGTACCTGGAAATATATGTTTCCATAGCAATTTCAATGGTGCATGTGTCCATGCCAAGGCTTTAGGTTGATGATGTCAAAGATCCTGGCATTGCAAGATGTTTGCCCACAGTGGCCTCTGCTGGGTGGCAGTTGAACTACACCCAGGGGTTAAAACATAATGGTTTGTTGACAACATGCTCATGAAAAGTCTTACCAAGAAAAGGAGCTGAATCCTCAATTTTTTTTAAATTGCCTTTGAATGAATCAGTCAGTCCGTCATTGTGAATATGGACCCTGAAACAACAACCAAAATAGTGGATCGCATATTCCCATTATAGTTGATCAAAGATGGATATCTAAGCCATTATAATGCAGCTATAAATCCTAGTTTCAAATGCACATGCAATACATGTGAAAACAGAAGTGGTTTCGAATAGTATTTATGTTCTTTCAAATGAGTAAGCTGCCCTTGATTGAGCTTGCCTGGTGCAATGAACCAATGACAGAGTTATAAAAGTTTTAAAAAAGTGCAAACCCCACCCATCTGGAACTCCAAGCTGGCTCAATTAAACGCTCAAAGTATTTAAAAGAAAGCAAACACTAATTTGGTAGAGCATGGCACTTGCTATACCAGGGATGTGGGATTGATTCCCACGAGGGACCAGTAGGAAAATGTATGCACTCACTTGCTTTAGATAAAAGCGTCTGCTGAATGACTAAAATGTCAAATGTATTTGTACCCAGGTCTGGTTGGAACCAACATCGACAACAAACCAAATGTACCAGGCATTTACTCAAAACTCAGCCTCTAAAAAGAGTATCTGAGAACATCCTTAATGACTAACATTTTATATGGAAACCTCTTTACAACCTCAAACGACTTTATTAAGCACAATAGTACATGCATGCCTTGTTTTCGCTTTGTTCCTAGTTTTTTTGTTTTGTTTTTTAGTGTCATTTTTAGCATCAGGCTCTAGGAGGCTCGGGGAGACCAAGCACTTTTATATTCCCCACAGAGCAAGTATAAAAAATTATAGCATTTAATTCATCTATATGAAGTGGTCTAATGCAGCTTAGAGTCAGTGTGTGGTTCTATGTTGAAAAGTATTACATTTCACAGAGTAATAGAACGCCTTTCATGTCGCTAACTGTCCAAAGTAAGCGCTGACGCTAAGCAACACTTTGCCAGTATATTATATGGGAGACATTATTTCACATGAGCGCACTTGAAAGCTTTCCTTGGAACTTAGAATTCTTTAATCTTTGAGTCCAATTTTCTGTAACATGAATGCCACAGAGAAAAAAGGACACCAATAAAGTAGTTATAGAATACTGGGTATAATGGACACAGACTGCACTCCTTGTCAATTTGACAGTTCACTGTTGATCCTAGAGTCAAGCAGTCCCCTTCCAGATATCTTAAATTAAAAAGTAAATCTGAGCAAAATTCTTGTGACACATGAATCAGTTTATCCAGCTCGGTAGATTACATTTATCGCATCCAGAATCGGTATCTTCTCTTTTTTAATTTTTTACATGGTAGCTAAAAGAAACATGCTTTAGGCAAGAACACGTTTTGTTGTTTGTTTCTATATTGCTAAGTAGTTATGCATTATTTCCTAGTAGATATTAACTTAAGTACTTAGCTAAAGCATTTCCAATCTACCCAGAAAAGTTCCCATTAGGTCAGACAAGTCTCCGGTCCAATCACCACCAACCTCCATCACATCATTCTACTATGACATCACCATACTCCCCCCTGCTCGTGTCATTGCGGTTCGGACCACTTCTAATTCCATGGTATGGACCTTGGAGTTCTCGAACCAGCAAGCCCTCTCCACATTGTCCAACACTGGAAAAACCTAATCCTTTAAATGTTTGGTCCTTTCACACACACACGCACGCACGCACGCACACACACACACACACACACACACACACACACACACACACACACACACACACACACACACACACACACACACACACACACACACACACACACACACACACACACACACACACACACACCCCTCCCTCTCCTTGCTGTGTCAGAGTGAATGTCCCCTTTCTGAAAAGGATTGTGATAGAACCTGACATTTAGAGGCTCATTTCTCCCCCAAATTAGATAGAGGTAGTTTGTTTTGGCTGCACACTCCAGTCCACAGTGCTTACTGTATAATGTTCAAAACAGTACAGCAAGTCTCTAATAACACACGTGGGCGACGAAGTTGAAGATAATCACGGTCATTTGGTGTTAGAGCTGACTTAACATAAGGTCGAGCCTCCACTGGTGGTAAAGGTTGATGAACAAGAGTTAATACTTTAAACTAGTAATGTTCTATATGTAGTTCTATGGTGAAGACTATTTAAAGAGGCAGTTGGAAATCATGCATTTAAACACACTTTTCCTTATAAACATAGAATATCTTTATAAACATTTATAAACATTTATTGGGCTGATAACCAGTTAGTGTATTTGAGTACTAGTCTGACCCAGAAGTCAGGTCAAACAGTTTTTTTCCCCCACTCCTGTTGTCAGAGATGATGTTTAGTAAGTGTTGTCAGTTCTTGTTTGAAGTACTCTTGTTTCTGTAGAGGCATCCGTGCCTACTGAATGTTTCTGACATATGAGAGAGAGAGAGAGAGAGAGAGAGAGAGAGAGAGAGAGAGAGAGAGAGAGAGAGAGAGAGAGAGAGAGAGAGAGAGAGAGAGAATCTAAAGTCAAATGTTTACTGTTTGCTGATGATCTGGTGATCTGTCACCAACCAAGGAGGGCCTACAGTAGCACCTAGATCTTCTGCACAGATTCTGTCAGACCTGGGTCCTGAGAGTAAATCTCAGTAAGACAAAAATAATGGTGTTACAAAAAAGGTCCAGTCGCCAGGTCCACAAATACAAATTCCATCTAGACACCGTTACCCTAGAGCACACACAAAACTATACATACATCGGCCTAAACATCAGCGCCACATGTAACTTCCACAAAATTGTGAACGAGCTGAGAGACAAGGCAAGAAGGGCCTTCTATGCCATCAAAAGGAACATAAAATTCGACATACCAATTAGGATCTGGCAAAAAATACTTGAATCAGTTATAGAACCCATTGCCCTTTATGGTTGTGAGGTCTGGGGTCCGCTCACCAACCAAGAATTCACAAAATGGGACAAACACATGCAGAATTGGCCCTAAACAGAAAGTACACAGTGACAGAATACCTGACCCCTGTGACTGACGAAGTGAGCATAGCCTTGCTATTGAGAAAAGCCGCCGTAGGCAGACCTGGCTCTCAAGAGAAGACAGGCTATGTGCACACTGCCCACAAAATGAGGTGGAAACTGAGCTGCACTTCCTAACCTCCTGCCAAATGTATGACCATATTAGAGACACATATTTCCCTCAGATTACACAGATCCACAAAGACTTCGAAAACAAACCCAATTTTGAAATACCACAGTGTGCCATCACGGCAGCAAGATTTGTGACCTGTTGCCACAAGGAAAGGTCAACCAGTGAAGAACAAACACCATTGTAAATACAACCCATATTAATGTAATTTTTTTCCCCCTTTTGTACTTTAACTATTTGCACATCGCTACAACACTGTATATAGACATAATATGACATTTGAAATGTCTTTATTCTTTTGGAACTTATGTCAGTGCAATGTTTACTGTTAATTTGTATTGTTTATTTCACTTTTGTTTATCTATTTCACTTGCTTTGGCAATGTTAACATATGTTTCCCATGCCAATAAAGCCCTTGAATTGAATTGAATTGAGAGAGAGCGAAGGAGAGAGAGAGAGAGAGAGAGAGAGAGAGAGAGAGAGAGAGAGAGGAGAGCAAGACTGGTGGATAGAGAGACAGAGAGAGAGAGTGATATTTTGTAAATAAGTATCACTGCATCCTGTATCAAAAGGTTGGCTGGTCTGCATTAAAGGTCTCTTAGATCACTTCATTACTCCCTTTCAAATTACAAAGCTCTACTATACAAGCTTCCGACTTAGCTAACTTTGTTGTTAAAGTATAAAAACATGAGATACCAAACCCATTCGCGGGGTTGGTTAACTCTTGAGATTCCTCGGGTCTCCACCGAACTAGGTAAATCTGCTATTAGTTTTAACACAAAAATCACTCGATTTGGATTCCCTAGTGCCACTAGGGCTGTTTAAAACCCTGATAAATGAGTTCACAGAGGTGTGCAATTGTTTGATTGATTGACTTTAATTATTTGTTTATGATAACTGTGATTTTTGGTTTTGGTTCTAATGTAATGTATTTGTTATTGTATCTTGTTATTCTATCTTGTATCTTGTAGTTTTATAGTTTATTTTCTGTCCTCAGGGCACCATTGACAATGAAACCCTGGTCTCAATTGGGCTCCCCCGATGAAATAAAACATAACAAATGTTGTTTGTGGAGGTGACTCAATACAGTACAAGTGGTTACAACAGAAAACAGAGTTGCAGCAGGCGCTCTGACACACTGCGGGTGTCACAGTAGAATAATTGGCGCCGGGGAATCAGAGTGAAGTGACACACAGACATTGGTACACACAGGCTCTGGCAAACGGGCAGGCACGTAGGCAGGCAAACAGACAGACGAACAGACTGCTAGACACACACACACTTTGCCAATCTATTTCTTTCTATCACACACACACACACTCTCTCACACTATCCCTTTGATTCTCCCTCCGTCAGCCCATTGCATTGGTTCCAGTGGCGGTTTGGAACACGGCAGCCTTAAGGGTCCTGGAGGGACAGTTTGCTTCATAAATACAGCCGTTGTTAATCTTAATAGAAACGAGCCCAGACTGCACCAGGAGGTGTCTCGGGCTCAAAGGCAACAAACGTGCTGTAAATCTCCCAGTCACTATTGGAGTGCATCAGTCTGTAAATCTGTCTGCACAGTGTGTACAGTACTGTAGTCTGGGGTTTCAGATAAATTATCATAAATACAGTAGATAATGTATTGTAAAATATGACAACAGATGTGAGGGTCATAGTTAGAATGACTGTTGTTATTTGTGTATTTTTTATGACATGGGCTAGTGTGGGCAGATGGTGCATGGGCTGGTTTTGAAGAGGCCCAGTGTGGTCGTACTAAACATGCGGAGTGACTTGCGGAGGGGTGAAAAGAGGAAGTGTGATAAAGAGGACTATTAGTATTATAGAACATCCTCACAAGCTCTACAACAACTTACAGTAACTGTGTCATCTCTCAATGTTTGAGGCCTGCTTTTCATCACTTGATGTATGCTGTATACACAATGAATCCTCTAGGACCATAACTTAACACAGAATTTCAGTCACATAGGAACGTATGTATGTATATATTCCTCCTCCGGTGGCAAAAACCAAAATGACCGGGATGTTAACAAAGGGCAATTTCATAGCACCGGAATTACACATTAAAATGTATGTCCAACAAAAAAAACATTGATTTCAAAGTTTAACAAACCACACAAATCTATGCACAAGAACTACTTCTAACAATTTCCACTGAACATTTTACAAAAACACTTTTACAGGAATAACTTTTTCCAGTTAATGTTTTTATTTTTTATTTACTGTGCAAATTGTTCAAAGTTCTGTTGTCATTGAAAATGAAACATTTGAGTCTCAGCATAATTCCGTTACCGTGGAATGTCAGACAAGGCTCTGGTCCAATCACCACCAACCTCCATCACATCATTCTACTATGACATCACCATACTCCCCCCTGCTCGTGTCATTGCGGTTCGGACCACTTCCTTCCTTCCAATTCCATGGTTTGGACCTTGGAGTTTTCGAACAAGCAAAGCCTCTCTACATTGTCCAACACTGGAATAACATAAAGTGTGGTCCTTTCACACACACACACTCACACACACCTCCCTCTCCTTGCTGTGTCAGAGTGAATGTCCCCTTTCTGAAAAGGATTGTGATAGAACCTGACATTAGAGGCTCATATCGCCCCCCAAATTAGATAGAGGTAGTTTGTTTTGGCTGCACACTCCAGTCCACAGTGCTTACTGTATAATGTTCAGAACAGTACAGCAAGTCTCTAATAACACACGTGGGCGACGAAACGAAGTTGAAGATAATCACGGTCATTTGGTGTTAGAACTGACTTAACATAAGGTCGAGCCTCCACTGGTGGTAAAGGGTGATGAACAAGAGTTAATACTTTAAACTAGTAATGTTCTATATGTAGTTCTATGGTGAAGACTATTTAAAGAGGCCGTTGGAAATCATGCATTTAAAAACACACTTTTCCTTATAAACATAGAATATCTCTATAAACATTTATAAAAGGAAATTCTACTGTTCTGAAAGATGAAATCACTGTATGTGTCATTAATTAACTTTAAATAAGCATAACTAAGTGTTTTGGTAACTGGTGTGAAAGGTGAAAGTAAGAGAGACTTGACCTCAAGTTGACTCAGAAATAAGAAGCCAAATCACAACAGTGATAATCATATCATACGGAAAGAGACAGTGGGAGTGTGAGGGTTACTGTCTCATAGCTCCCGAACACTATGTGCAGGGTTTAGCTAATACACTACATCATGGGAACCACAACGAATGGCCATTAACTTTTATTCATCTGATCCTTTCTGACTTGGAAGCTCCCATGGTAGATTTGTGTTGTCAGTGCTTGTTATTAGTTCATTTATTGGGCTGATAGCCAGTTAGTGTATTTGAGTACTAGTCTGACCCAGAAGTCAGGTCAAACAGTTTTTTCCCCCACTCCTGTAGTCAGAGATGATGTTTAGTAAGTGTTGTCAGTTCTTGTTTGAAGTACTCTTGTTTCTGTAGAGTCATCCGTGCCTACTGAATGTTTTTGACATATGAGAGAGAGAGAGAGAGAGAGAGAGAGAGAGAGAGAGAGAGAGAGAGAGAGAGAGAGAGAGAGAGAGAGAGAGAGAGAGAGAGAGAGACCTCACCCTACTAGAATCTGAAGTCAAATGTTTACCAATTACCAATTAGGATCTGTCAAAAAATACTTGAATCAGTTATAGAACCCATTGCCCTTTATGGTTGTGAGGTCTGGGGTCCGCTCACCAACCAAGAATTCACAAAATGGGACAAACACATGCAGAATTCTGCAAAAATGTCCTCCGTGTTCAACGTAAAACACCAAATAATACATGCAGAGCAGAATTAGACACAATCCCGCTAATTATCAAAATCCAGAAAAGAGCCGTTCAATTCTACAACCACCTAAAAGGAAGCGATTCCCAAACCTTCCATAACAAAGCCATCACCTACAGAGAGATGAACCTGGAGATGAGTCCCCTAAGCAAGCTGGTCCTGGGGCTCTGTTCACAAACACAAACAGACCCCACAGAGCCCCAGGACAGCAACACAATTAGACCCAACCAAATCATGAGAAAACAAAAAGATAATTACTTGACACATTGGAAAGAATTAACAAAAAAACTAAGCAAACTAGAATGCTATTTGGCCCTAAACAGAAAGTACACCATATTAGAGAAACACATTTCCCTCAGATTACACAGATCCACAAAGAATTTGAAAAGCAAGATTTGTGACCTGTTGCCACAAGAAAAGGTCAACCAGTGAAGAACAAACAACATTGCAAATTCAACCCATATTTATGTTTATTTATTTTCCCTTTCGTACTTTAACTATTTGCACATCGCTACAACACTGTATATGAACATAATATGACATACGACATTTGAAATGTCTATTCTTTTGGAACTTCTGTGAGTGTAATGTTTGCTGTTAATTTGTATTGTGAGAGAGAGAAAGACTGCTGGATAGAGAGATAGACAGAGAGATAGAGTAGAACAGACGAACAGACTGACAGACAGACACACACACGTTGCCAATCTTTTTCTTTCTATCACACACACACTCTCTCACACGGCAGCCTTAAGGGTCCTGGAGGGACAGTTTGCTTCTTAAATACAGCTGTTATTAATCTTAATAGAAACGAGCCCAGACTGCACCAGGAGGTGTCTCGGGCTCAAAGGCAACAAACGTGCTGTAAATCTCCCAGTCACTATTGGAGTGCATCAGTCTGTAAATCTGTCTG
The DNA here is from genome assembly GCA_030435695.1 of Brachymystax lenok tsinlingensis. NCBI lineage: Eukaryota > Metazoa > Chordata > Actinopteri > Salmoniformes > Salmonidae > Brachymystax > Brachymystax lenok. The sequence continues at coordinate 34,213,278 of CM059799.1, forward strand.
CACATCTCAGCTGCTGCGGTTTCAGATAATGTATCATAAATACAGTAGATAATGTATTGTAAAATATGATGACAACAGATGTGAGGGTCATAGTTACAATGACTGTTGTTATTTGTGTATTTTTTATGACATGGGCTAGTGTGGGCAGATGGTGCATGGGCTGGTTTTGAAGAGGCCCAGTGTGGTCGTACTAAACATGCGGAGTGACTTGCAGAGGGGTGAAAGAGGAAGTGTGATAAAGAGGACTATTAGTATTATAGAACATCCTCACAAGCTCTACAACAACTTACAGTAACTGTGTCATCTCTCAATGTTTGGGGCCTGCTTTTCATCACTTGGTTTATACCAGAGGTGGGACCAAGTCACTTTCATTCAAGTCACAAGCAAGTCACAAGTCACATGCAAGTTTCAAGTCACTTGGTTCGAGTCTCAAGTTGAGTCCCAAGTACAATGGGTCAAGACTCGAGTCAAGTCCAAGTCGTGCATTCTAAGAGGAAGTTGAGTCACAAGTTTTCAAGTAAAGTCTCACGCAACAACACGCAACAACAAACAAGTTTATTTGTGTTTCTTTTTTTACTTATTTTTCTCCCCAATTTCGTGGTATCTAATTGGTAGTTACAGTATTGTCTCATCGCTGCAACTCCGGTACGGACTCGAGAGAGGCGAAGGTCAAGAGCCGTGCATCCTCCGAAACACAACCCAGCCAAGCCACACTGCTTCTTGACACAATTCCCGCTTAACCCGGAAGACACCTGGCGACCGTGTCAACGTGCATTGCGCCCAGCCCACCACAGGAGTTGCTGGAGCGCAAATGGGACAAGAGCATCCCTGCCGGCCAAACCCTCCGCTAACCCGGACGACGCTCGGCCAATTGTGCATCACCCCATGGGTCTCCCAGTCGCGGCCGGCCGCAACAGAGCCTGGACCGGAACCAGGATCTCTAGTGGCACAGCTAACATTGCGATGCAGTGCCTTAGACCACTGCGCCACTCGTGAGGCCCCTGCAACAACTTGTTTAATTACAAATATTTGTCAATTTATTGAGGTTACCAGACAGCCCTTTTCGTTATTTTGTCTACTCTAATTGTAAAATAGGGACATTGTAGCAGTCATAAGGGCATGAAATCAGCAGCAGACAAAGGCAGGTTGACGTGCTCAGAGTGTAGATTTATTTACAGGTCTTGGTGATCGAAATGGTGAAAGTACCATATCATACAAAATATACAAGTATAATTATCAAATATACACGGGCAATAGCCCAAAATAAATTGTCTCTGTATCAGGCTTAACCTTTCCTATCTGAACGGACACAGGTAGAGGGCAAGACTGTACAACCTCCCCTTGAGAAACCAAATGGAATCTGTCTAACAGGAGCTCAAACAGGTAGGCCTACATAATATACGGTAAGCATTTGGCACCCAGGACCATACAACTACGCAATTGACAAATACAACCAATAAACTGGTTATAAACAATGTAAAAGGCAATTTCCACATCCATTGTTACATTGCTGCATTCGTCTTAATCAGACGTACAGTAATTATTTGTAATGATATTTCATCACCACGCATACATGAAACAATAATTTTATCTTATTCATTTTCGGACTCCAAAGCGTTCTATGCGCACTGAGTACTGCGCGCTCCTAGGACACAGACACACGGAACTCTGACATAACCCAGGAAATATGAAAAAAGGAAACCATACATTGAATTAAATACACAGAACTTCTACCTCATGAGCCTTGCGAACGTTCATGTGCACTATAAACATCGTGCCCACTCAGAGCATGTTACGAAACGGTTGGCTAAATTAAAATGTATTACAGGCCTATCAAACATGAAACAGAAATGTCTACGTGTTGCAATGGGTATGGGGGGTGGAATGATGAAACCCTAGCAATTATTTTAGTATTAAATGCAATATAGATTTACCACAGGCATTTAAACGTGTGAGAGGCAAAAGCAAACATTTCAACAACAGAAAAAAAGCACTTTCCACTGGCGAGAGTTTGGAGAGCGTCTTCCTATCGTAGGCTAATAATTATTTTTAACAACAAATTCCAAATGCAAGCTTCATAATTAAATGATCAATTTCAAGTAATTGTTACATACCAAAAGACCAGTAGGCCTATGCTAGTAATTGTTGCCCCATTGCTAGTGAACTAAACAGTTAATATTATTGAACACATAACCATTCTTGGAGCTGCATATTTTTATGGCAATCCTATCTCCATACAATTTGAAGTTTGAGCTTCACCTGATCCTACAGCAAGTCAGCAATCTATTCGCTAGCTCACCCGACCTGTGTTTGCTGTTGCAACTTGCATATATATTTTTTTTACAAGGGCAATGCTGCGGCTACTTGCTCTGGCTGCATGTAGAGTAATCAAAACATTACAAAACCTGGCCAGATAAAGTGTTCAGTCTCAAGTAAAAGTTTTGAGGCTCCAAGTCCAAGTCAAGTCTAAAGTAATTTTATTTTCCATCAAGTCGAGTCTCAAGTCATCAAATTTGTAACTTGAGTAAGACTCGAGTCCAAATCATCTGACTCGAGTCCACAACTCTGATGTATACTGTGTTTACAAGTAATCCAATAGAACCATAACTTAACCCAGAATTTCAGTCACAACATAGGAAGGTACAGTACCAGTAAAACGTTTGGATACGTATAGGGTTTTTCTTTATTTTTACTATTTTCTATTTTTTTAAATATTTTTTTCATTTATTTCACCTTTATCTAATCAGGTAGGCCAGTTGAGAACAAGTTCTCATTTACAACTACGACCTGGCAGTAGAATTGTAGAAACGTAGTAAAGACATCAAAACTATAAAATAACACATATGGAGTCATGTAGTAACCAAAAAAAGTGTTAAACATGATGACAGCTTTGCACACTCTTGGCATTCTCTCAACCAGCTTCACCTGGAATGCTTTTCCAAAAGTCTTGAAGGAGTTCCCACATATACTAAGCACTTGATGGCTGCTTTTCCTTTTCCACTCCGAGGTCCAACTCATCCCAAACCATCTCAATTGGGTTGAGGTCGGTGATTGTGGAGGCCAGGTTATCTGATGCAGCATTCCATCACTCTCCTTCTTGGTCAAATAGCACTTACACAGCCTGGAAGTGTGTTATGTCATTGTCCTGTTGAAAAACAAATGACAGTCCCACTAAGCGCAAACCAGATGGAATGGTGTATCGCGGAAGAATGCTATGTTAGCCATGCTGGTTAAGTGTGTCTTGTACTCTAAATAAATCATCTACAGTGTCACAGGCAAAGCACCCCCACACCATCACATCTCCTCCTCCATGCTTCACGGTGGGAACCACACATGAGGAGATCATCCGTTCACCTACTCTGAGTCTCACAAAGACACTGGTTGGAACCAAAAACATTTGGACTCATCAGACCAATTGACATATTTCCACCGGTCTAATGTCCTTTGCTCATGTTTCTTGGCCCAAGTAAGTCTCTTCCTCTTATTGGTGTCCTTTAGTAGGGGTTTCTTTGCGGCAATTCGACCATGAAGGCCTGATTGACGCAGTCTCCTCTGAACAGTTGATGTTGAGATGTGTCTGTTACTTGAACTCTGTGAAGCATTTATTTGGGCTGCAATTTTTGAGGCTGGTAACTCTAATGAACTTATCCTCTGCAGCAGAGGTAACTCTGGGTCTTCCTTTCCTGAGGCGGTCCTCATGAGAACCAGTTTCATCATAGCGCTTGATGGTTTTTGAGACTGTACTTGAAGAAACTTTAAAAGTTCTTGAAATGTTCTGTATTGACTGACCTTCATGTCTTAAAGTAATGATGGACTGTCATTTCTCTTTGCTCTGAGCTGTTCTTGCCATGATATGGACTTGGTATTTTACCAAATAGGGCTATCTTCTGTATACCACCCCTACCTTGTCACAACACAACTGATTGGCTCGAACACATTAAGAAGGAAAGAAATTACACAAATTAACTTTTAACAAGGCACACCTGTTAATTGAAATGCATTCCATGTGACTACCTCATGAAGCTGGTTGAGAGAATGCCAAGAGTCTGCAAAGCTTTCATCAAGGCAAAGGGTGGCTACTTGGAAGAATCTTTTTTGGTTACTACATGATTCCATGTGTGTTATTTCATAGTTTTGCTGTCTTCACTATTATTCTAAAATGTAGAAAATAGTAGAAATAAAGAAAAACCCTTGAAAGAGTAGGTGTGTCAAAACTTTTAACTGGCACTGTATATATTCCTCCTCCGGTGGCAAAACCACACTGACTGGAATGTTAAAGGGCAATTTCATGGTAAAGGAATTATGCTGAGACTCCAATTTTTCACTTTAAACAAACAAAAATCTTAGATTTTTACATACAGTTTAAAGTGAAAAATCTGAGTCTCTGAGTAATTCTGTTACTGTGGAATTGTCCTAAAATAAGAACAATTACATCACACAGTAGAAGCTCCTTATAAACCAAAGCATGACTGTCAAATATTGAATTGGACAGAGCATCTTTAAATGTCAGGACCTTTAGTTCAAACCGCCCAAACCGCCCACCTGAGAAAACCGAAGATTAGATTTGATCTTTAATTCTGATACACTGATTATACTTGGGGATGGTACAGCACTGTCTCGCTTTTAGTCCTCCGTCCTAACAGAGCAGTAGGTGTTTCACCTTGACCTTTTGCTTGGCTGTGTTCTAGTATGGATGCTACCCCCTTCCTCTCTGACCCTACTCCACATCTGCCCATGTCTCACACCATCTGAAGGGAGGGTAGTCAGGGTGCCCCTGCCATCTCTCTCCCCTGTGCCCACCACACACACATGGGCACACACACACAGACACACACATACACACACACACACACACACACACACACACACACACACACACACACACACACACACACACACACACACACACACACACACACACACACACACACACACACACATACACCTCGCTTGCTGAGCGTGTGGCCTGTCCAAGAATAAAAAAGACAACTGCGTCACATTGCGGCACTCTCCCCCACCAAGGGAACAGGAGCCTCTCTCTCTGCAGCCTCTTCAGCAACTTTACTGTTTGTTTGGAATACTGTACCCACGCTAGCATCACGTTATGGGCTGGTATGCTAGTGTAATTGCAATGTAATCTAATCATGCGGGCCGCAAATAAGGCTGCCACAATAGCTGTCGTCAATCATAACTCACTCATAGAGGAATCAGAATCACACTGTCATATGTTGGCTGGCTTTACCAGTCAGAGATAGAGAGGGATTGGCTGCCATTGTGATCATGTGTATTCAAACACACTAGCCTCATTGTGGATTTTGGAGAGAAACTGTAAGTAGCCTTACTGAGAAAATTGTACAGTAAAATTGTACAGTAAGTACAGTATAAGTGGATCTAGAATTTAAATGAGACCTTATGGGAGAAGGGATATCACATCATTGTATACTATTATTCACAGTTTGGCAAAAAAGTAATAGAACACCACATTATAGAAATGTGACCTTTGTGAATGTCCCGATGTTTGATTAGCTTCCTGTCATGAGGTTGTTTTTGTGGTGGGGTACCACCACTACTGCCTCCTCCACTACAACCCACTTGAGTTGGCCAATTGCGTCAGCTGACTGTATTTAGAAATGGACGTCATGCAGCACGTTAGCCCAATGCTAACGTTAATGTACCGTAATAACAGGCCTGCACCGCTTATGTGGTCGGAACTCCCTTCATGTTCTTATTCCTCACCTCTCCCCCTCTACTAGCCCCTCCAGAAAAAGCAAAAACAACAGATGGACTGTGCCAAGGAGACTGTGACCATGCCTGGCCATTACTATGGTGAGAAGGTGAGGGAGTTGCTTGGATTGCAGATATGCAAAGTGTCTCGGCGGCTGGAATTATGCCGTTCTCATCGGCACATCCTGTACTGCTGCTCTCAGCTCCTCATAATGTGTTTATAATTGCTTTCCACCCCAGCTGAATAACCGTCACTTTATCACAGCAATGTTTTGCTAGAGCAACTATAAACTAGCATACTAGTATATAGCAATTATGCTAGCCAAACCTAGCATTTACCCTCCAATAATAGGGAAGTGATATTAAGAACCCACACAAGTAGGTGATTATTGTGATTATATGTACTTATGTCTTTATGGAGATTATAGTTGTCATGGTTTGTTTTTGGAGAGCTTTGTGACCAGTTGGCTTGAGAAACTAGCATTCCACCAATCGTGGTGTTTTGTATTACGCAATTGCAAATGACGTGAGTGTTACCTACCTCATGGAAGTTCACATGGCTTTGATAATGTGTTTGTTTTGGTGTTTACCTGTCTAGGTTGACAGTAAGTGTTATTGTTGTGTCTGGTATGGTGTGTTGCTGTGTTCTAGTGTGTGATTGTGGTCTGTCTGGTATTTCCATGCTAGCGTATCCTGAGGCTAGGTTTACTATGCCCAAGGGCCACATGGCATTCCAGCAACAGAGTGTTAGATCTCATCTAGAGTTGGGTGCCAAAACAAAACAATGGCAGTCAGTTTAGTCATGGCTGATATAATTCACAGAGCTCTACATCCTTTTAATTAGTTGGATTTTTAATCTGAAAAATTAGCATTTATGTCTGAATGTAGACAGAAGGGCGAGAGGTGTGGAATATGGCAAGGGCAGGAAGATGTGGCATCATCAGAGGCATAATACATAGTCAGTAGACACCCATTGAGCCACTATCACAATTCTCATCATCCATCTCTCTTGCTCTTTATCTCTCCCTCCCTCCCTCCCTCCCTCCCCCACACAACCCATTAGCTCTCTCTCTCCCGCCTTTGCACACATTCTCCCACACACTTCCCAGAGCAACGTTCCCACTTTCTAATAACTCAAGAAATGATATCAAATAATGACTAAAAGTAAATGACAAGGAGATCTCCTCCCACCCATGGAGATCAAGGGTCAAAATCCCTAAGAGACAAATGAGTCTTTTGTTTCTGACCAGGAGACGTGGGGGGAGAGTCAGAGGCTGGGCCGGGCTCCTGGAACGTGCTGCTTTCCTCGACTGTAGAAGCCTCAGCGGTGCCAAGCATGCAGCCCTAACTGATACCAGATGTGCAATTAACCGCGCACCAACCACCAAGGCTCTTTTAGTGGTGGGCCTAAAAGAAAGGGCCTAAATTATTTGGCAATGACAGCCTTTTGGACATATATTTTGTTCGGGTTTTAGTGTGCTTTTTTTATATGGCCATTTATACAGTTGAAGTCGGAAGTTTAATACACCTTAGCAGAAGACATTTAAACTCAGTTTTTCACAATTTCTGACATTTAATCTTAGTAAAAAATCCCTGTCTTAGGTTAGTTAGGATCACCACTTTATTTTAAGAATGTGAAATGTCAGAATAATAGTAGAGAGAATGATTTATTTCAGCTTTTATTTCTTTCATCACATTCCCAGTGGGTCAGAAGTTTGTTTACGTATACTCAATTAGTATTTGGTAGCATTGCCTTTAAATTGTTTAACTTGGGTCAAACGTTTCGGGTAGCCTTCTACAAGCTTGCCACAATAAGTTGGGTGAATTTTGTCCCATTCCTCCTGACAGAGCTGGTGTAACTGAGTCAGGTTTGTAGGCCTCCTTGCTCGCATACGCTTTTTCAGTTCTGCCCACAAATCTTCTATGGGATTGAGGTCAGGGCTTTGTGATGGCCACTCCTATACCTTGACTTTGTTGTCCTTAAGCCATTTTGCCATAACGTTGGAAGTTTGCTTGGGGTCATTGCAAATTTGGAAGACCCATTTGCGACCAAGCTTAAACTTCCTGACTGATGTCTTGCTTCAATATATTCACATAATTGTCCATCCTCATGATGCCTTCTATTTTGTGAAGTGCACCAGTCCCTTCTGCAGCAAAGCACCCCCACAACATGATGCTGCCACCCCCGTGTCTTTCTAAGTCTCTAAGAGATTTCCAGAACTTGATTGTGCAACATTTGCCCATTATTCCTTAAACAATTCTTCAAGCTCTGTCAAATTGGTTGTTTATCATTGCCAGACACCCATTTTCAGGTGTTGAAATAGATTTTAAAGTACATTTAATTCAAAGCTGTAACTCGGCCACTCAGGAATATTCACTGTCTTCTTGGTAAGCAACTGCAGTGTAGATTTGGCAATGTTTTTTAGGCTATTGTCCTGCTGAAATGGGAATGTATCTGAACCAGACTGTGTTATATTGGATTTGCCCCAAACATAACACTTTGTGTTCAGGACAAAAAGTGAATTGCTTTGCCACAGTATTATTTTCATACGTTGTTGCAAACAGGATGCATGTTTTGGAAAAATGTAATTCTGTACAGGCTTCCTTCTGTCACTCTGTCAATTAGGTTAGTATTGTGGGTTAACTACAATGTTGTTAATCCATCCTCAGCTGTCTCCCATCCCAGCCATTAAACTCTAACTGTTTTAAAGTCACCATTGGCCTCATGGTGAAATCCCTCAGCAGTTTCCTTCCTCTCCGGCAACTGAGTTAGGAAGGACGCATGTATCTTTGTAGTGACTGGGTGTATTGATACACCATCCAAAGTGTAATTATTAACTTCTCCATGCTCAAAGGGATATTCAATGTCTGCTTTAAAAAATAAAAGACACATCTATCAATAGGTGCCCTTCTTTGCGAGGCATTGGAAAACCTCCCTGGTCTTTGTGGTTGAATGTGTTTGAGACTCACTGCTCGACTGAGGGACCTTACAGATAATTGTATGTGAGGGGTACATGCCAGGGATCAGCCAGGCTCCACCACCACACAATCACAGAGATCACTGTCACCTGAGTTCTAATCACCCACACCTACACGTCATTGGATCATCAGCACAGTCAGCATATAGGCACTCCCCCAACACAGTCACTTTGTCTGGTCTCGTTTGAGTAAGGACTCACTCCCTGTTCCTCTAACCTCGACTTTCGCTATCTACCTTGTTTCATCTACCTTCCAGTGTCTCCCTCGTCTTCCTGGTTCCAGTGTTCATCCTCCAGCTACCTCTTTCTCCTCATACAAGAATACCTGTCTGGATTTCCCATCACCATCTTACAGAGACTTTCTCTACTTCATTTTTTCATCACCAGCTATATTTCATTAAACCTGTTACTCCTTTTTGAAACCTTTTTGTCTTGAGTCTCTGTTCCATAACAGTACAGAGATGAGGTAGTCATTCAAAAATGATGTTAAAAACTATTATTGCACACAGAGTGAAACGTATTATAAAACATATTATGCGTATTATGCGACTTGTTACGTATTATGCGACTTGTTATGCAAATGTATACTGTACTCCTGAAGTTATTTAAGCTTGCCTTAACAAAGGGGTTGAATACTTATTTACTCAAGACACATCAGCTTTGAATGTTTCATTAATTAGTAAAAATCTCTAAAAACATAATTTCACTTTGACATTATGGGGTATTGTGTGTAGGCCAGTCTCAATTTAATACATTTTTAATTCAGGCTGTAACACATCAAATTGTAAAAAGTCAACGGGTGTGAATACTTTCTGAAGGCAAAGCACTGTAGTTAGTTAGGACACACATGAGGGTGCACACACACACACATTGACACACACACATGAGCGTGCACACACACAAAGACAGACACACACACACCTTTTCATTTCTCATCCACTTATCATGGAGAGCTGTTGAATGAATCCAAACTCTAACCTCAGCTACAAAAGTGGAAAAATCATTGCATAAATAAATTATCCAGGGCATATCCGGGACATTATTATCCTTTTGAGAATCTAATGTTCATCCGAGGTGACATATAGTTTCTCAGGCTGCGCCAAGAGGTGTAGAACCTCATCCATCATGCCAATGGGATTTAACTCACATTCAATCAAAAGATTTGTGCAGCTTATGGGAGGTCTCGACAACATCAGAGAGAATCAAAACTTGCTTCTCTCCGCATTTTTGGAAGTTCCCAATGTATACTATACAGAATGTTTTCCCATCAACTTCTCTGAGCCTTTGATTACATAATGATGGAATTTGGAGGTGTGGATGGATTTATTTTGATCATACCCCGCCCAGGTCTACATGCACAAGGTAATCGTGCTTGTCTAGGACTTAGCCATAGAACCTCATACATTCGATTTTCACAGGGCTTACTGTACCAGTGAAGCCTACATCATCTATATCCCAGGCTGGTTTTCCCCGTGGTAACAAGGGCATACGGTTACACCAGTGTTAGCCTAGCAAAAGAGCAGTAGGGAAGAATTACAATTAATGTTGTAGAGTATAGCGTCACGTCTAATAACGTAATGTTGAATGTAAAGACAACATAGTACCTCACAAAACCTCACAAGCTGTCCAGAAAAAAATACGAAAAAATAACGCTACACATGCAGATAAGTAGCTGGCGTTGCACCCTTCCTGGCCAGAATGTAGCTCCTAGGTGTACGACGTTGTGTATGAACGGGTGGACAGTTGTTATTACAGGTGCATAACCACATGTTAACGTAGTCGCCCTCCACTCCTGACATAGTGTAAGGTGCTCAACCCGTCAGTCCCCTGAACCAGCGCTGGAAGCTTGGAACAAGCACACTGAGACCATTCGCTTCTCTCTCCCAGATAGGCCTGGAAACAGGAAGAGCACCATTCAGGAAGTCCACGTTTTACAACTTTCTCTCTGTGGAGAAAGAGAGTAAGAAAGTGAGCAGGAAACATCCACAACACTTGACTCGTTGTAAGTTGTAAGTTATTCATGTCTTATTTTCACACCCCTCCTGCATTTGTTGATTTACGGCTTTGAATATGTAATGGAGAAAATGTTCTCTATTACTGAATCATGTAAACCTGGAAGGCAAGACGATGATTTTGGTAAGTAAGATATTGCCACCTGCTTTGTCATGGAAGAAATAACTGTGAAACTAATAGGACTTTTTGGATATATTTAATTCATTTCAGCTTTTGAAATATACTTTGAAATACTTCCCTTTAACAGTAATTATATTTTAGCATAGTGCAGTAGAACAGAAGCAACATTTTGGGCTGTGATCAATGGCCTGTGACTATAAGAGACTACAGAGATGACACTGGCAAAAAACAATGCTATGCCATTCTGACACCACGGCAGTCTGTGTTTGAACAAAATAAAAAGGAGAAGGAAGGGAAAGAAATAAGAAATTGGACTAAGCTGAACTGCTGCCGATGCACTCCGTCCCCTTCTGTTTACCGGTTGTGGGGTTGTGATGTCACGGATGTCTATATTGGCGACGGTTACCTAAGCAACATCATGCGCGCGTGGTGAGACCATCTTGGAGGGTTAGCTTAAGGGCTGCCATCCATCTGTCTCGAGACAGAAGCGAGATGGGATGGCATTCCGTGGAATTTGCTCATTGTTGTCCCAGTTTGAATGATTTAACATCCTGTCCTTAGATAGTCTGATCCTATCAGGAAGTGAATCATCTTGCCAATCAACTCATCTACAAGCCTTAGGAAGTGTCACATTAGTTCTAATCACAAGAGTTATGGTATATTTCTGATATACTGTAATGTGCCATTCTGACCCCACGCCAGTCTGTAATCATGTCTGCATTTGTGCAATTAGAGTTATGTGTTTGTTCAATTACTTTTATGATTGACCATGCCTTCACTTTAAAACTTTAAAACAGAATCATCTTGAGGCCTTACATTGTCACTGGAGAACTGTTTCATATTACAACTCAACATTTGTCTCTGCAAACTCTGTCCTTCCCAAACTCAGGATTATAAAGTGATATCTTTAGGGACAGATCAAAATTTACTGGAGGGGAGGGGTGGTCTAAAATAGGGGAGGCTTGTCAACCTTTTTATTTTTGCATTGGGGAGTGTTGTGTGTTTTCTTGGGGGGGCACAGGGGCGGGTAGTGCATTTTTCCCCTGGTTTACATTCGCTCTTCTGCTCGAATATCCCCTATAAACAATGGCTTGACTTACTTTTGATATTACCCTAATACAGTTTAGAAACGTTTTGTGAAGGTTTGATATGGTGTGGCTATTATTAAGCTTTAGCTACTGCAGGCCTATGATATAAAGGCAGCGCGCCTTGGCACTCCAACTGACTCCGACAGTTGAACTTGAGGTGAGGAAGAATGTTTCAGGCCTACCAGAGTAACTCCTATAATCTAACAATTTAATGCTTATCTTTATATAAAATATTCGGATGGAAGTGTAAGGAATAACCCTCTTTCTGTACATCTATGTCTGTATAGCGGACGCAGTAGCCATCGGACATCTCTATCTCTCAGGGTTGGGCCTCAGCTTATCTTCCTTTGTATATGCTCTATACACAGGGCATTCGGAAGGTATTCAGACTCCTTGACTTTTTCCACACTTTGTTACGTTACAGCCTTATTCTAAAATTCATAAAATCTTTTTTTTTCTTCATCAATCTACACACAATACCCCATAATGATGAGGCGAAAACAGGGTTGTAGAAATGTTTAAAAAGAAAAAACAGAAATACCTTATTTTCATAAGTTATCAGACCCTTTGTTATTACACTCAAAATTGAACTCAGGTACATCCTGTTTCCATTGAACATCCTTGAGATGTTTTTACAACTTGATTGGAGTCCACCTGTGGTAAATTCAATTCATTAGTCATGATTTGGAAAGGCACACACCTGTCTATATAAGGTCCCACAGTTGACAGTGCATGTCAGAGCAAAAACCAAGCCATGAGGTCGAAGGAATTGTCCGTAAAGCACCAAGACAGGATTGTGTCGAGGCACACATCTGGGGAAGGGTACCAAAACATTTTTGCAGCATTGAAGGTCCCCAAGAACACAGTGGCCTCCATCATTCTTAAATGTAAGAAGTTTAGAATCGCCAAGACTATTCTTAGAGCTGGCCGCCTGGCCAAACTGAGCAATCGGGGAAGAAGAGCCTTAGTCTGTGGAGATGGGAGGAACTTCCAGAAGGACAACCATCTTTGCAACACTCCACCAATCAGGCATTTATAGTAGAGTGGCCAGACGGAAGCCACTCCTCAGTAAACGGCACATGACAGCCAGCTTGGAGTTTGCCAAAAGGTACCTAAAGGACTCTCAGACCATGAGAAACAAGATTCTCTGGTCTGATGAAACCAAGATTGAACTCTTTGGCGTGAATGCCAAGCACCACGTCTGGAGGAAACCTGTCACCATCCCTAAGGTGAAGCACGATGGTGGCAGCATCATGCTGTGGGGATGTTTTTCAGCGGCAGGGACTTGGAGAATAGTTAGGATCGAGGGAAAGATTAACGGAGCAAAGTACAGAGAGATCCTTGATGAAAACCTGCTCCAGAGCGCTCAGGACCTCAGAATGTGGCGAAGGTTCACCTTCCAACAGGACATCGAACCTAAGCTCACAGCCAAGACAACAACGTAATGGCTTCGGGACACGACTCTGAATGTCCTTGAGCAGTCCAGCCAGAGCCCGGACATGAACCAGATCGAACATCTCTGGAGAGACCTGAAAATAGGTGTGCAGCAATGCTCCCCAGTCAACCTGACAGAGCATGAGAGGTCTGCAGAAAAGAATGGGAGAAACTCCACAAATACAGGTGTGCTAAGCTTGTAGCGTCATTCCCAAGAAGACTCAAGGCTGTTATGGCTGCCAAAGGTGCTTTAAAAAAGTACTGAGTAAAGGGTCTGAATACTTTGGTAAATGTGATATTTCTGTTCTTTTTTTATATACAGTGGGGCAAAAAAGTATTTAGTCAGCCACCAATTGTGCAAGTTCTCTCACTTAAAAATATGAGAGAGGCCTGTAATTTTCATCATAGGTACACTTCAACTATGACAGACAAAATGAGGAAAAACAATCCAGAAAATCACATTGTAGAATTTTTTATGAATTTATTTGCAAATTATGGTGGAAAATAAGTATTTGGTCACATACAAACAAGCAAGATTTCTGGCTCTCACAGACCTGTAACTTCTTCTTTAAGAGGCTCTTCTGTCCTCCACTCGTTACCTGTATTAATGGCACCTGTTTGAACTTGTTATCAGTATAAAAGACACCTGTCCACAACCTCAAACAGTCACACTCCAAACTCCACTATGGCCAAGACCAAAGAGCTGTCAAAGGACACCAGAAACAAAATTGTAGACCTGCACCAGGTTGGGAAGAGTGAATTTGCAATAGGTAAGCAGCTTGGTTTGAAGAAATCAACTGTGGGAGCAATTATTAGGAAATGGAAGACATACAAGACCACTGATAATCTTCCTCGATCTGGGGCTCCACGCAAGATCTCACCCGTGGGGTCAAAATGATCACAAGAACGGTGAGCAAAAGTCCCAGAACCACACGGGGTACTCTAGTGAATGACCTGCAGAGAGCTGGGACCAAAGTAACAAAGCCTACCATCAGTAACACACTACGCCGCCAGGGACTCAAATCCTGCAGTGCCAGACGTGTCCCCCTGCTTAAGCCAGTACATGTTCAGGCCCGTCTGAAGTTTGCTAGAGAGCATTTGGATGATCCAGATGAGGATTGGGAGAATGTCATATGGTCAGATGAAACCAAAATAGAACTTTTTGGTAAAAACTCAACTCGTCGTGTTTGGAGGACAAAGAATGCTGAGTTGCATCCAAAGAACACCATACCTACTGTGAAGCATGGGGGTGGAAACATCATGCTTTGGGGCTGTTTTTCTGCAAAGGGACCAGGACGACTGATCCGTGTAAAGGAAAGAATGAATGGGGCCATGTATCGTGAGATTTTGAGTGAAAACCTCCTTCCATCAGCAAGGGCATTGAAGATGAAACGTGGCTGGGTCTTTCAGCATGACAATGATACCAAACACACCGCCTGGGCAACCGAAGGAGTGGCTTAGAAGAAGCATTTCAAGGTCCTGGAGTGGCCTAGCCAGTCTCCAGATCTCAACCCCATAGAAAATCTTTGGAGGGAGTTGAAAGTCCGTGTTGCCCAGCGACAGCCCCAAAACATCACTGCTCTAGAGGTGATCTGCATGGAGGAATGGGCCAAAATACCAGCAACAGTGTGTGAAAACCTTGTGAAGACTTACAGAAAACATTTGACCTCTGTCATTGCCAACAAAGGGTATATAACAAAGTATTGAGATAAACTTTTGTTATTGACCAAATACTTATTTTCCACCATAATTTGCAAATAAATAAATTAAAAATCCTACAATGTGATTTTCTGGATTTCTTTTTCTCATTTCGTCTGTCATAGTTGAAGTGTACCTATGATGAAAATTACAGGCCTCTCTCATCTTTTTAAGTGAGAGAACTTGCACAATTGGTGGCTGACTAAATACTTTTTTGCCCCACTGTACATTTGCAAAAAAATTATAGAAACCTGTTTTTGCTTAGTCATTATGGGTTATTGTGTGTGGATTGATGAGGGGAAACAACTATTTAATACATTTTATAATAAGGCTGTAACGTAACAACATGTGAAAAAAGTCAAGGGGTCTGAATACTTTCCAAATGCACTTCAACTGTATATATATATATTGTAGCAAACCAGGGGGTTGGGTCAAGACCTTTACACAGATCACACATGGACAGAGTAGGAATTGCTCAGTTTCAAAAATGTTCATTAAAATAATATATATAAAAAAAAAAAGAATATGTCTCCCCCCATGAGACCCTCTCCGGGTTACCGTCTTCTGGGCTCTGGGTCTTGCTGTATCCTGTGGGGATCAAAAACTGAACTCACTCCTCTTACTTCTGTCACCGTCCACCCAGCTATACGGGAGTCCTCTCTTCTCCCAGTCTCCCTGTGTGCTGCCCTTCAGGCAGCTTTATGGGACTTGCAGAGCTGGTGAGCAATCAGCCCTTGATTACTCAACAACTCTCAATCAGCCCCAATTTGTCCTGGCTGGAGAGCCCGTCGAGACCTGGCACGTCGAGACCTGTCACGTCCAGCAGATGGAGCCACGTAATGTATATTCCATCCATCACCAGGACTCGACGAGTCTCCCCCTGGTGGCTGACCTGCTGTAGCAGCTTTCGGCTGTAGCAGCTTTCAGCTGATGTACATGATGGGGTGCTCCTCCCCATCGTGTACCTGGGACAGAACGGCCCCTAGTCCCGTATCACATGCGTCCGTCTGGACCACCATTGGCACCTGGAAATCAGGCGTTACGAGAATCAGACGGGAGCACAGCGCTTCCTTCAGACTGCTGAACGCCGCTTCTGTGACGTCCGTCCAATTCACTGTTTTTGGGAGGCGGGCTCTGGTTAGATCGGTGAGGGGGGAAGGTATAGCAACAAAGTTGGGGATAAACCGGCTATAGTATCCTGCCAATCCCAGGAATGACTTGACCTGTGTCTTGGTGGGTGGAACGGGCCAGTCACGGACCGCGTGAACCTCTCCTGGGATTTGAGGTTCCCCCGTCCAATCAAATACCCCAGGTACTCCACCTCCTCGAAACCTAGTTTGCATTTTTGGGGGTTCGCGGTCAACCCGGCTTGTCTGAGTGCGTCCAGCACCGCCTGGAGGCGCGTCAGGTGCTCTTCCCAACCTTGGCTGTGGATGATGATATCATCCAGATAGGCCGCTGCGTACTGCTGGTGGGGTCGAAGTACTCTGTTCATCAGTCGCTGAAAGGTGGGCGGGGCTCCGTGGAGACCAAATGGGAGCACCCGGTACTGATATAACCCGTCTGGTGTCGAGAACGCCGTCTTCTCCCGGGAGGAGGCTGTCAACGGTACCTGCCAATATCCTTTGGTCAGGTCAAGGGTGCTGATGTACCGGGCCTTTCCTAACCTGTCGATGAGCTCGTGCACCCTCGGTATTGGGTAGGCGTCGAAAAGGCTTGTGTCGTTCACACCCCGGAAATCATTACAGAAGCAAAGGCTACCGGTTTGGGCACCAACACGATGGGGCTGCATCATGCACTGTGGGACTCTTCAATGAAACCCCATCCTCAGCATAGCCTCCACTTCCTGTGTCACGGCCTTTCTTCGGGCCTCCGGAATCCGATATGGCCTCTTTCGTACTATTTCCCTGGGCCGGGAACGGATGTGGTGTTCAATGAGGGTCGTGCGGCCTGGCTTCTCGGAAAACACCTCCGTGTTCCGATCAACGAGCTCCCTGAGCTCTTGCTTCTGGGCCAGGTCGAGGTCCTCATTGCTCGGGAAGACCACTGGTATTGTTGTTGTCCTGGGTACTGACCATAACACGGCCAAGGCTGTCCTCTCCTGCCACTTCTTCAACAGGTTCACGTGGTAAATCTGTTGAGGTTTCCATCTCCCCGGTTGCCGTACGCGGTAATTGACAGGTCCCAGTTTCTCGATCACCTCGTATTGTCCGTGCCATGTTGCCAGGAACTTACTTTTGGCCGTGGGGATTAAGACCAACAACCTGTCTCCCACCTGGAATTCTCGGGGCTGGGCTCCCCGATGTAGACCTGGGCTTGGGCGCGTTGGGCCTTCTACGTATGTTCCCTCACTACTGGCCATTTGGCTGTCATCCGTTCCCTCATCGTCTCCATGTGCTCTACCACACTGCGTAATGGGGTTGGTTGGGCTTCCCACACCTCCTTAGAGGAGTTCGAAAGGTGAAAACCCAATGGAAGACTGGCGTACTTCTCGGATTGAGAACATTAGCTGGGGTAATAGCTGGTCCCAGTTCTTCCCGTCCTGCTCGACGACCTTCCGCAGCATTTGTTTGAGCATTTTATTAAAGTGCTCGACGAGCCCATCCATCTGCGGGTGAAAAACAGAGGTCCGGATCTGCTTGATCTGCAGGAGGGCACACAACTCTTTCATTAGGCAGGACATAAACACCGTACCTTCGTCTGTCAGGATCTCGTTCGGGATGCCCACCCGGCTAAAGAGGTGGAACAGCTCCCGGGCGATTCCCTTGGATACCGCCGCCCTTAGGGGAATGGCCTCGGGATACCAGGTGGCATAGTCTACTATTACCAAGATGTACCTGTGTCCTCGTGCTGTTTTTACCAGGGGTCCCACTATGTCCATGGCGATGCGTTCAAAGGGCACCCTGATGATCGGCAGGGGGACCAGTGGGTTTCGGAAGTGTGCTTTCGGGGCAGTGAGTTGACACTCCGGGCAGCTGCGACAGTAGTCTTCCCCGGCCCTCCTCATCCCGGGCCAGTGGAACCGGACTGCCGATCCAACAGGTGGGTGTGAAGAACAGGTGGGTGTGAAGAGCTGAAGAACGGTTCCTATGTACCGTTGGGGCAGCAACAATACCTCTCGGAGTTCCCCCTGTTTAGCGCGACACCTGATACAAAAGCTTATTCTTAATTTGGAAATGGGGATATCGCCAGTCACTCACCCCCGGAAGTAGCTGTCCATCCACCACTATCACTTGGGCTGCAGGAGCTTTAAAATTTGGATCCTCCCACTGGGCCGTCCCGAATTGTCCCCTCAATTGACCCCCAGCTGGTGTCTCGACTGGCTCCTCAAAATCGAGGAGGGGGAGGCTGGGCTCCTCCTCCCGTGATTCCCCAGGGGGTTTGGGTTCTGGCGCCCCCTCCGACCTCATATTCCGGAGCCGTAGACACCTGCTGGTTAACTTGTTAGGGAGTGTCAGCTGAGGGGTCGGTTTTGGAGAGCCTGGCGTGCCCAAAGTAAAATGCCTCCCATTCAGGCCCAGAAAATAGGATATGCACATATTTGGTACCATTGGATAGGAAACACTCTGAATTTTCAAAAACTGTTAACCATTTGTCTGTGAGTAAAGCAGAACGCATATAGCAGGCGAAACCCCGAGGAATGTCTGTCCTGGAAAAAGTGATTTTGACACATTGCTCATTTGGGCACCCCTCCCTCTTGAAAATGACCATATAAGGGCATATGAATGCAGTACCCATCGCTTCCTTTAGATGTCAACAGTCTCGAGACAGTGTAAGTTTTCATTTTGGATGAATAAGACCAAAGAATAAGAGCAAACCAGGAAGTTACTCTTTTATGTCAACACAATGGAACGCGCGCTCCCGAGAAGTCGCGAGGTGTCTTTTTTACCGTCTTTATCGATCAGTTTATATTCCGGTTGATTTATAATAGTAAATATACGTAAAAGTGTTCCTAAGGATACATTTAAAACTAGGTTTGATTGTTCTTGGACAAGTTTATAGGTATAAGATGAACGAGTTTGCGTCACGTTTCAATGGAGTAGTGGAAGCTGTCGTTTCTGATTATAATGCGCAAACCAAATGGAGGATTTATGGATAAAATACATTACTTTTTCTAACAAAATAACCATGGATTGTCTTCGTTGGACACTTAGGATGACCTCAGCAGAAGTTCTTCAACCGGTAATTGATTTGTTTTCGCTGTGAAATGGGTTATGTGTGTGCCATGATGGCTAATCGATACATGGCTATGGGAAAAATATGTGAGGTGCTACCCTCAAACAATCAAATGTGGTGCTTTCGCCGTAAAGCCTTTTTGAAATCTGGCAACGCTGTGATATTGCCAAGAAACAGAGCTTTTGATGAGTATGGAACACTTGTATATTGGTGGATGTTTAATAATTCAACTTTGGGATTTTGAATTTGGCGCTTTACATTTCACCTGGTAGTGTTGGGAGCAGCCCGCTAGCGCCCCACTGATCCCTGAGAAGTTAACTTCTTAGGGAGTGCCCTACTCCCGACACTACCCGGTGAAATGCAAGGCGCCAAATTCAAAATCCCAAAGTCTTAATCTCCACGGCAGACATAGTATGGGCCGTACGAGGTGATAGAGAAGCTGGGACCAGCCAATTACCGCATACAGCAACCGGGGAGACGGAAACCACAATAGATTTACCACGTGAAATAGTCTTGGACGTGTTATGGTCGGGACCCAGGACGCCAACGGTACCAGTGGTGGTCCAGAAGCAATGAGGACCTCAACCCGGCCCAGAAGCAAACGCTCCGGGAGCTCGTCGATTGGAACACGGCTGTGTTCTCCGATAAGCCGAGCTGCACGACCCTCATTGAACACCATGTCCGCACCCGGGTCAGGGAAACGGTACAAAAGAGGCCATACCGGATCCCAGAGGCCCAAAGGAAGGCCGTGAAGCAGGAAGTGGAGGCTATGCTGGGGATGGTTATCATCGAAGAGTCCCACAGTGCCTGGTGCAGCCCCATTGTGTTGGTGCCCAAACCGGACGGTAGCCTGCGCTTCTGTAATGACTTCCGAGGTATGAACGACATCAGCTTGTTCGATGCCTACCCCATGGGTTGGGAAAGGCCGAGTACATCAACACCCTCGACCTAACCAAAAGATATTGGCAGGTTCCGTTGGCAGCCTCCTCCCGGGAGAAGTTTGCGTTTTCGACACAGGACGGCTTATATCAGTACTGGATGCTCCCATTCGGTCGCCACAGTGCCCCACCCACGTTCCAGCGCCTGATGGACCTTGTCCTCCGACCCCACCAATAGTACGCAGCGGCCTATTTGGATGATATAATCATCGACAGCCAACGTCAAGCCCCAGGAGAGGAAGGTCCAGGCGGTACGTGACTGGCCCGATCCACGCACCAAGACACAGGTCAAGTCCTTCCTGGGACTGGCAGGATACTACAGCCAATTTATCCCCAACTTTGTGGCTATAGCCTCCCCCCTTACCGATCTAACCAGGGCCCGTCACACGAAAACAGTGAAATGGACGGGCGAGACCGAAGCAGCATTCAGGCGCCTGAAGGATGTGCTGTGCTCCCATCCGATTCTCGTAACGCCCGATTTCCAGGTACTGATGTTGGTCCAGACAGACACATGCGACACAGGACTAGAGGCCGTCCTGTCCCAGATATATGATGGGGAGGAGCATCCTATCATGTACATAAGCTGAAAGCTGAGGGGGTCAAATTTATTTTACAGTACAAGGGGAGGTCATGTGAAAATACTTTTTCCTTTGGTGAGTGGAGTGCTTTATTTTATGACACCTTGAGTTGGACCCGCCCCTCCCCCCCAGTAATTTTAGATATGTCCCTTACCTAATGCAAATTCATCATCATGCCTGAACATCCATTTATTCCTTTGGATCTCTCTGACAATCATCTCTGATTACACTGAGGCTGTTACCAATCAGTTGAAACTACCAGGTACGGCAAAGTACTGTGCAATCAATGGCATAGATCATTATATCACATCTTTTCTTCATCACATTGCCCTTCTTTAAGGTTAGTGCAAAGGGAAGGGATTACTGCTTTCTTCAAGGTTGGAATGTTAAATGTTGGAATCAAACTGTAAAAATTCCAAGAAGAATTTCATTGTATGGAATTAATGTTCAGGTTAGTGCAAAGGGAAGGGATTACTGCTTTCTTCAAGGTTGGAATGTTAAATGTTGGAATCAAACTGTAATAATTCCAAGAAGAATTTCATTGTATGGAATTAATGTTCAGCTCAAGTATGGACAATGGAGGATCAGTTTAAGATTGGTGTGTAGTGTCGCATGAAATCCAAAGTATATTGATTATTTATTTTAACGTTTTGCAACATTATCTGGGACATTTGTAAGAAAGATAGAAGGATACATTTTGACATGAAGTGCATGTGTGTGCGTGCATGTGTGTCTGCATGCGTATTGAAGTGTTTAAAGTGCGAGTCAGTCTGCTAGCTACTACTATGTTGTCAGATGAAAACCCTGTGAATTCAAGTGCATCAATATTCATCTCCAGCTCTGTGAAAAAAGTTCAAGCTTCAACAGCTGTTTCCTCATTGAGCAATTAGAGCCTATCACAATGATGGAATATTCAGGCAAGTGTATGAGATAGGACATTGATTGATCTTGTTTAATACAGTGCATTAGCTTAGCATCTAAGCCTACAATATGAGTGATGATTACATTCTGAGTCTGTGTTATTCCCTCATTCTATTGTCTACTCCTCGGTGGAACCAAATTCCTGCCAATTTTCTTCTGATTACAATACTGTCATTCTTAGCAGAATTGGATTTTCATTGATTCGAAGCTACTAACGTGGCAGCATAATATGAATTTCAGTAAGTCAATGCTGTGGGAAATGAGATGGAATGGATCATATGCCGGGCAACTAATTTAGAATTCATAGAAACACTAACTCATTGTCAGCACAGGCCTGTTCTAATCCCCCATGGGATTTAACATGTGCAAAATTGACACATTTGCCTTTTTCAGTCAGAGATGTACTATGTTTCTAAATTCGGAATGGATTAAATACATTCCTAGATGTGACTTTCCACATAACAATAAAACCAGCATGCTAGACATTGTAATGATGACAGAAAAATATTCAGTTTTCATTTTGGGGCACATTTTATGGCTACAATGATTCTTTTATAAATTTTACAGTATGAACGCCTGTTGATTCTTACCAAATATGTCAAGCTGATACGTACAGTACTAGTCAAAAGTGTAAACACACCTACTCATTCAAGGGTTTTTCTTTATTTTTACTATTTTCTACATTGTAGAATAGTGAATAGTGAAGTGAATAGTGAAGACAGCAAAACTATGAAATAACACATATGAAATCATGTAGTAACCAAAAAAGTGTTACACAAATCAAATTATTTTAGATTCTTCAAAGTAGCCACCCTTTGCCTTGATGACAGACTTCACACTCTTGGTATTCTCTCAACCAGCTCCACATGGAATTGTTTTCCAACAGTCTTGAAGGACTTCCCACATATGCTGAGCACTTGTTGGGTGCATTTTCTTCACTCTGCGGTCCAACTACCTAATACACATAAATCTAAGCAAGGAATGGATTAAGAATATATACAGTTGAAGTCGGAAGTTTACATACACCTTAGCCAAATATGTTTCTGGCATTTAATCCTAGTAGAAATTCTGTCTTAGGTCAGTTAGGATCACCACTTTATTTTAAGAAAGTGAAATGTCAGAATAATAGCAGAGAGAATGATTTATTTCAGTTTTTATTTCTTTCATCACATTCCCAGTGGGTCAGAAGTTTACATACACTCAATTAGTATTTGGTAGCATTGCCTTTAAAATGTTTAACATGGTTCAAACGTTTCGGATAGCCTTCCAAATAAATTGGGTGAATTTTGGCCCATTCCTCCTGACAGAGCTGGTGTAACTGAGTCAGGTTTGTTGGCCTCCTTGCTCGCACACGCTTTTTCAGTTCTTCCCACACTTTTAATATAGAACTGAGGTCAGGGCTTTGTGATGGCCACTCCAATACCTTGACTTTGCTGTCCTTAAGCCATTCTTCCACAACTTTGGAAGTATGCTTGGGGTCATTGTCCATTTGGAAGACCCATTTGCGACCAAGCTTAATCTTCCTGACTGATGTCTTGCTTCAATATATCCACATAATTTTCCATCCTCATGATGCCATCTATTTTGTGAAGTGCACCAGTCCCTCCTGCAGCAAAGCACCCCCACAACATGATGCTGCCACCCCCGTGCTTCACGGTTGGGATGTTGTTCTTCGGCTTGCAAGCCTCCCCTTCTTTCTCCAAACATAACGATGGTCATTATGGCCAAACAATTCTATTTTTGTTTCATTAGACCAGAGGACATTTCTCCAAAAAGTACAATCTTTGTCCCCATGTGCAGTTTCAAACCGTAGTCTGGCTTTTCAGGTTATGTTGATATAGGACTCGTTTTACGGTGGATATAGATACTTTTGTATCTGTTTCCTCCAGCATCTTCACAAGGTCCTTTGCTTTTGTTCTGGGATTGATTTGCACTTTTCACACCAAAGTACGTTCATCTCTAGGAGACAGAATGCGTCTCCTTCCTGAGCAGTATGACGGCTGCGTGGTCCCATGGTGTTTATACTTGAGTACTATTGTTTGTACAGATGAACGTGATACCTTCAGGCGTTTGGAAATTGCTCTCAAGAATGAACCAGACTTGTGGAGGTCTACAATTTTTTTTCTGAGGTCTTGGCTGATTTCTTTTGATTTTCCCATGATGTCAAGCAAAGAGGCACTGAGTTTGAAGGTAGGCCTTGAAATACATCCACAGGTACACCTCCAATTCACTCAAATTATGTCAATTAGCCTATCAGAAGCTTCTAAAGCCATGACATCATTTTCTGGAATTTTCCAAGCTGTTCAAAGGCACAGTCAACTTAGTGAATGTAAACTTGTGACCCACTGGAATTGTGATACAGTGAATTATAAGTTAAATAATCTGTCTGTAAACACTTCTGTCATGCACAAAGTAGATGTCTTAACCGACTTGCCAAAACTATAGTTTGTTAACAAAAAATGTGTGGAGTGGTTGAAAAACAAGTTTTAATGACTCCAACCTAAGTGTATGTAAACTTCCGACTTCAACTATACATATAAATATATGGATGAGCAATGACAGAGTGGTATAGGAAAGTTACAACAGATGGTATAAAATACAGTATATACATATGAGATGAGTGATGCAAGATATGTAAACATTATTAAAGTGGCATTATTAAAGTGACTAGTTATCCATTTATTGGAGTGGCCAATGATTTCAAGTCTGTATGTAGGCAGCAGCCTCTCTGTGTTAGTGATGGCTGTTCACCAGGCGGTGATACAGCCTGACAGGATGCTCTCAATTGTGCATCTGTAAAGGTTTGTGAGGGTTTTAGGTGACAAGCCAAATTTCTTCAGCCTCCTGAGGTTGACAAGGCGCTGTTGCACCTTCTTCACCACACTGTCTGTGTGGGTGGACCATTTAAGTTTGTCCGTGATGTGTAAGCCGAGGAACTTAAAACTTTCCACCTTCTCCACTGCTGTCCCGTCGATGTGGATAGGGGGGGTGCTCCCTCTGCTACTCCTTTGTTTTGTTGACGTTGCGTGAGAGGTTGTTTTCCTGACACCACACTCACACAGTGCCCTGCCCTCATTATTTACAAAATACTTTTGTAAATAATGTATTTCTGTTTTTAATTTTAATACATTTGCAAACATTTCTAAAAAACAGTTTTTGCTTTTTTTCCAAAAGCACTGTATATAAAGGAACCACTCATTAGATGGAAAACTATTCTCTTGAAATCTGCTACCTACAGGTGCGTCTGGAATATAAACAGTGCTGGTTTACGAGAAATGTCCAAGTTTTTACAACGCTGGACTGGGGACAATAAAAAGCATAGCACAGCTGGCCGGAAAATAAACATGGCCACACACCACGGACATAAACATGCTTACAGTATCTATCTACGCAAGACTTAAATCACTGTATTCTTAGGCCTACTGCCTCTCTTTCACTCTCTCTCGCTCTCCCTCACTCTCTTGCTCTCGCTCTCGGTCTCTTGCTCTCGCTCTCTTGATCTCGCTCTCTCGCTCTCTCTCGCTGTCTCTCACTCTCTCTCACGAGCTGTGTGGTGTTATTCTCCCTCCCCTTAAGTTACCTTGGTAACCCATAACTTGGAAACATGCAATGTGGCTGAGCAACCTGAGGCGTAGGATAAGACATGTCTTTTACAAGCCCCCGGTCAGTCCATCTCAACCACTTGTCAAAGTGGACATGTACACTAGCAGCCAGCCAATGGTCTTTCCTGTCTATGTCACTCATGTTATTGTCATCTAATTAAACAGCTGTCAGTGCTCAGGACCTGGGAGGCTGGGAGAGTGTGAAGAGAGCAATGGTGAGCCAACACTGAGGACATGGCTGGAAGATCTACACTACACATACTGTATCCTAGGCCTATGGGTTTGAATTGAGTAGGCAGTTATTACAGTAGATTTTTAGATTGTTCCTTTTGGGTATTAACAGGCTGATACATATAAAAATGGGTATATGTTCCACGTCACTGAGCAAGGCTGACCTTTGTTACATTTTCACTATAAGTGACCTTCAATTCATGGTGTGTGACTTTGAGTAACATTGCGCCTTGCAGCTTGAAACCAGCCAAACATAACTCATAATTTGTTGAGCCCAGCAATCAACGGTGTGCCATGATTGGTTGCCCATCTCAAACACTGCCTAATGATGCACAATCACCGGGGCGATGGCTGATGAGGGTGTTCTCCACCTGTCGCGCTCCATGATAAATGCAGCCACTCTTTTTTCTTTTCTTTGATTGAGTCTCTCAACCTGTCTTTTTTTCTACCGTAATTATGATTTTTTTCCCTTCCACTGAGGTGTCAAGAAAGCTTTGGCTTGTCTTCAGCTCTATGTTTCTCCTGTAGATCCGTGCCTCTCTCTGCTTGTGATCATTTTTAAAGACAGCGGAGCACTATGCGTGTTCCAAGTCCCTTTTAAGTGTGTGTGTGTGTGTGTGTGTGTGTGTGTGTGTGCGCACCTGTGCAAGTGACTAAGTGACAGGAAGCAAGAAACAGAAGAAATAGAGGGATGGAGTCTAAAAGAGAATATTGAGAGAGAGAATCAGCAGCTGTTGAGCACCAGGTTATTTTGAACCCACTCAAGACTCTGGTTGGTTGGTAATGACACCTTCCTGTTTGTTGAGGATGGGAAGTGGTTTGAGTGATGTGGACTGTGGTGGTACAACCTGTTTTCTGGGCCCCCTCCCACACTGTGCCACCGTGTGTGTTTGACCAACCTGCCACTGCATGCTGCTGGAGATATGTTTTATATGTGTTTCAGGTCAACACACCTTCAATTTCAGGCCTCCTCACACCATAATGGAACTCTCTCATGAATTCTGGGAAATCTACAGGGTTTTTTAGGTGACTGGTCCCATCTTCTAAAGCTCACAAGTCAATGGGAAGCCACTGATGACTGGGAGGAATCAAACAAACATATAATGCCTTTCTTTCTTTGGGTTAGTTGTCAATTTTCAACCCACAAAGGCTCAATGAAATGCACCCTTGGAATAGGCTCCCTGAAGAAAACCATGGGAAGATTTGAGTTAAGGTTTATACGGCTGAATGTGTTTTAGATGGTTCTCTGTGTGCCTGGCAGATGTCGGCCTACCACCTCAAGCTCAACCTAGACCAAATGGAGCTGCTCTTCCTCACGAGAAAAGTCTGTCCACTCCAAGACCTCTCCATCACGGGTGACAACTCCACTGTGTCCCCCTCCCAGAGTGTAAAGAACCTTGGTGTGACCCTGGACAACACCCTGTCCTTCTCTGCAAACATCAAAGCAGTGACTCGCTGCTACAAGTTCAGCTCTACAACATCCCTAGAGTGCGACCTTTCTTCACACAGAAAGCAGCGCAGATCCTTATCCCGGCACCTGTCATATCCCGTCTAGGCTACTGCAACTCTCTGTTGGCTGGGCTTCCTGCTTGTGCCATCAAATCACTGCAACTTATCCAGAATTCTGCAGCCCGCCTGGTGTTAAACCTTCCTAAGTTCTCCCATGTCACCCCACTCCTCCGCACACTCCACTGGCTTCCAGTCGAAGCTTGCGTCATCTTCAAGACCCTGGTGCTTGACTACGGAGCAGCAAGGGGAACTGCACCTTCTTACCTTCAGGCTATGCTCAAACCCTACATCCACACCCGAGCACTTCGTTCCACCACCTCTGAGCTTCCGCTCAGCCCAGTCAAAGCTCTTCTCTGTGCTGGCAACCCAACAGTGGAACAAGCTTCCCTCTAAAGTCCCTGCCCATCTTTGTCTGAAACCCTACCTCTTTGAAGAGTATCGGAAATAACTATCACATCATCGTCAACGCTTTGCTGATAAATACTTTGTTGAGGGAAAATGTACATGATACGATTGTGATGTTTTGTTGTCTCACCTACTGTACCTATCTTAAGATGAATGCACAAATTGTACCTCGCTCTGAATAAGAGTGTCTGCTAAATGACTGAAATGTAAAATGTAAATAGAAGAACTACATTTCCTGCTATTGAAACGTATACCCTCAATATATTACATCTTTGTTTTGTTAGAGGCTTCATCACTCAAAACAGAGTGTAGAGGTTAGGGAAACATAGGTACTCAACTAATTGACAACATACAGTAAGTGGATGTCACTTTCGCATACTAAATTGTATTGTCGCATTACTAAACACAAATACTTACCTGCAGATTACCTCGGAGTGAGAAGGGAACTTTTTACAGAATTACTTCACACTCTACTTTGTGCTTTGAAAACCCAAATGATATCTACCAGGGGTTACTGGGAGCAGTTTCATTAGAGCCAAGCCATTTATCCTCAATGACTATTCATTAGATAGCGAAAGCAATCAGACTGGTTTATGTGTAATTAACAGTCATCTCTTCAATTGCCTGTGCGCCTTTAAATACCACGTCAATAATCAGGCCCGATATGCATATGCGCTGTTTAATAGAAAATGCTAATGAATGCACCTCTATTTGCGCAATCTCCTACATGGAAGTGGACAAGCATGTGGGAGAAGTTTAATAGCTTGAGTGGTGATTTGTTATAAAAATATAGTTGCTATGGTGGCAAATTACATGGAATTTAGGAAATGTCTATCAAACTTAGAGGTTTGGCCTGAGATTTGGTCAACACTGTGTGTGGCCCATGAGTTTGCTCTGACAGGGTTGGCCGGTACTGGTGGTTGGGTTCTTATTTGGTCGGGAGCCATGGAGGAATGCAGAATGGGCCTTGCCTGCCTTACAAATGAAGGTTTTCACTGCCAACAAGAGGCTTTTACAAACTTTTTTCTGCATAGGATTCTTGCTTGGTGATGCACCTTGCAGTGTTGCGTGGTGTGTAAGAATTTTGAATTCTATGCTACAGTATATGTTGATATGAACAACTTTATGATACCACAGAATGCATTATATAGTCTAGCTATTTAAAAAAAACTGTAAGGTAGCTTACATTTAAACAAACAGTGTTGGAAAAAACTATGATGATGGCATGTCTGACAAGGTACTATGTCATGTCAGATCTGAATTGGGAGACTCTTGCAGCATGAAACACAGTAATTTCAAATGCAGCAGTTGAAACAACAACAAAGTGTATTTCCCACCAATGTTTTGGTAGAAAGCTGAGCGATGGAGCTAGAGAAATATAAACTCTTAAATTCAGAGACACAGCTATAGATGCAAAGACTGACCTTCAATGATATCAAAATTATAGTTTTAACCATGTTTTGAGGCTATACAGTGTTTGTTTATGTTTACTTTGTTTACAAACATTGGAGTTAAACAGGGTAATATTTTGGGTTTTGATGGGGTACAAGAGTGCAACTAAGCTCATGAGGCATTTATAAGTTACAGTGCCTTCAGAAAGTATTCATACCCTTTGACTTATTCCACATTTTGTAGAGTTACAGCATGAATTGAAAATTGATCAAATCTTTTTTTAAATCTCACCCATCTACACACAAAACCCCATAATGACAAAGGGAAAACATGCTTTTAGAAATGTTTGCAAATGTATTGATTACTGAAATACAGAAACATCTACTTTACATAAGTATTCACACCCCTAAGTCAATACATGTTAGAATAACCTTTGGCAGTGATTACAGCTGTGTGTCTTTCTGGGTAAGCCTAAGAGCTTTGCACACCTGGATTGTACAATATTTTCCCATTGTTATTTTCAAAATTCTTCAAGCTCTGTCAATTTGGTTGTTGATCATTACTAGAAAACCATTCTTAAGGCTTGTCATAGATTTTCAAGCAGATTAAAGTCTAAATTGTAATATGTTATATTGGATTTGCCCCAAACATGACACTTTGTATTTTTTGCAGTACTTTAGTGCCTTGTTCCAAACAGGATGCATGTTTTGGAATATTTATATTCTGTACAGGCTTCCCTCTTTTCATTCTGTCAATTAGGTTAGTATAGTGGAGTAACTACAATGTTGTTGATCCATCCTCAGTTTTCTCCTATCACAGCCATTAAACTCTGTAACTGTTTTAAGTCACCTTTGGCCTCATGGTGAAATGAGCAGTTTCCTTCCTCTCTGGCAACTGAATTAGGAAGGACGCCTGTATCTTTGTAGAGACTGGGTGTATTGATACACCATCCAAAGTGTAATAATGAACTTCTCCATGCTCAAAGGATATTCAATGTCTGTATATTTTTTTTTTACCCATCTACCAATAGGTACATTTATTTGCAAGGCATTGGAAAAACTCCCTGGTCTTTGTGGCTTGTCATAAGAAAGGTATTGAATACTTATTGACTTTCAATTTTTATTAATTTGTAAACATTTCGGAAAAACATAATTCCACTTTGACGTTATGGGGTATTGTGTGTAGGCCAGTGACAAAAAATCTCAATTTAATACATTTTAATTTCAGCCTATAACACAACAAAATGTGGAAAAATCCAAGGGGTGGGAATACTTTCTGAAGGCAATGTATATTCTTCAAGAATCATTGGGTACATATAATTCAAGTCCAAAAACGGATGTAGCAACTGCTGATTGTCCCTTTAAAAATATAAATAATTATGGCAAAATTAGCTTTTAGGAACTATGTGTGAGAGTCGTCATCTCTGCAAAATGGAACCCATCATATTCACATTCTCACCTTATTCAGATTTTAAATGAAACTAGGACCTGTAGATAAGACTACCAAAGGAGCTCAGTGCTGCAGAATCCCGCATAGAGGAAAGAAAGGAGAGAGCGTCAGGCTGGCATCTTAATGGAGGGAGATAAAGATCACCTGTCATACATAGTGTCCTCTGCAGTGGTCAAAGGCCCTGTGTTGGTCAAAGGCCCTGGAAACCATGTGTTTGATGTATTTGATACCATTCCACCCATTCCGCTCCAGCCGTTCCCACGAGCCCGACCTTCCCAATGAAGGTGCCACCAACCTCCTGTGGATGAGGTAGAGGAGGGGGTTACCGAGAGGGGTCTGTCTGAGGAGGGTGGGGAGAGTGGAAGAAGTGGTAGAGTCCATTTTGTGGCCAAAGTGAAGTGCACTCTCGTAGGTGTAGTTTTGATTAACAGTTTCCCTTCAGCCAGTAGATGTTGAAGATGCAAGCCACAAGATTCTGTGTCCAAAAGTGTTGGGGTAACACTATATGACAGTTTTTCCCAAACCCGGTCTTCGGAACCCCAAGGGGTGCACGTTTAGTTTTTTGCCCTGACACTACATAGCTGATTCAAATGATCAAAGCTTGATGATTAGTTGATTAGTTGGTACCAAGGACCGAGTTCGGGAAACCCTACTATATGGTAAGATTGAATAATTACACTTTGAAATCAGGATGTCCACAACATGAGAAAACTTGAGAAAACATGAGAAAACTGCAGTTCAGTCCAAAAAATTGCTAGCTTGCTTGTGTTGATGCTAACTAGGCGAACATTAGCTTGCTAGCCAAGGTGATAAGAGGAATATATGATTTTCCAAGTAATACATTAACGTTGTAGCTGGTAATGAGCATGGATTACTAGCCACCGTATCATGCACCTCCTGAGTATCAATTCACTGCAGTAAGTCATTAGTCTTTTGGTGGCAGGACGCTTAGCGGTAAGAGCTTTGGACCAGTAACCAAAAGATTGCTAGTAATGTTATTCATAATATGTAATTAACACTAATCATGGGTATTGAATAAAATCTATGTATACAAACAATGTACAAAATGAGAAATATCTGGCAATGACTAACTCTACCATTTCATAATGTTAATGAGACATTTATTTTTTGTTCTTAATTTCATTGCAGCCCACGCAACATTTTATTTGTATTTTTTTGTTAGGATGAAATTGTGATATGTGACTGTCGAATTAGGAGAGAGAATTAGGAGAGAGAGCAACGTTGTCATGTGTTTACATGTGGTCTTTTGTTTGTTGTTGTTTGGTTAGTGTGATATGTTGTATGTGTTGTAAAGATATTATTAATAAAAAAAAGATATATAAAAAAAAAAAAAGGCATCCACAAATTAATACAGACGATACGGGTGGCAGGTAGCTTAGTGGTAAAAACGTTGGACCAATAACCAAAACCAACTAGGTGAAAATCTGTAAATCTGCCTTTGAGCAAGGACTTGCTCCAGAGTCGCTGTCAATAATGGCTGATCCTTGACCGTGAACCCACTCTCTGTGCAAAAGTCACATTTCCATTTCACACCACACATTTGTACAGGTTATACACTTGGGGGGGTGGGGTGAGTGAGTGAGTGAGTGAGAAAGCGAGCGAGCGAACGAAAGACTAAGGAGGTGAACGACTGCGCAAGTGAGCCAGTGCATCAATAATAGAAGGGAAAAATGTGAAAGAAAGAGAAGAGACTTAGTAGTCCAGATCCCTCGGTGTCAGGACTTGTCAGTGTGCGATCCCCTTGGGTTGCAGCTCTAACTCTCTCTGTAGGCAGAGTTTCCTCTTCCTCATGAAATAACAGGGATTCATTCCCTCCATGGGACTTTCTCTAGGTGGATAACATCTACCATTTATTCTACCCAGTTGAGCTGAGGGATTTTGTTTTCGAAGAAATGAAAAGCTATTTTGATTGGAATGTATGCTGTTTTGCTATTTTATTCTGCTCCCCATGTCTTCCTTACTGCCATTCTTTTATTTTTCTCTAGCTTATCTTTCTCTGGCAAGGTACAGTCTTTATTTGTCACTTCTCTTCCTTTTGGGCAAGCTGTCAAGTCTGTTTGTCTTTATTGTTTTGATTTGAGGCTTTCACTCTGCTGAACCCTTTTTCTTCACATTGAATGACAGACAATGTTAGTGGTTTTTTTTTCACATCTTTGCTCAGTGTGATGAGGTTGCTTGGATTCATTCAATTACACTTGTCTGTTAGTAAGATCAGCCTGGTCTCATAGAATAGACGTAACATAGTAATTGTAAATCCGGGACACTCAAATTAGTATGATATGTTACGTTTGGTATGAACGTTACTTATAAGGAGGGTGGTTGGTTGGTCAAGGTGGATGGGTAGGCAATTGAAATTCGTAACATATGAATTGGATGAAGGACATCCACACAAAAAATATCCACAAGTACGAATTAATCACAGACTGGTAGTATTGTGGAGATATTGGCTATATCTGATTCGTATAAAGATGGTACAATTATGGGTCTGAATGAACTAAAGGATAAGACCAGCTTTACCAACCATTTTAGAATAATTCAGATTGTACAGGCAGTCAAATTGGCAGATAAGAACAATTACATTTAAAAATGATTTGAACAAATTGGAAAGTTTCATAAAAGATGTCCATTCCAAAAACCACATGGCATCTAGGGTGTATAAATTCTTACAATAAAAAACAAGGGGACTACACCTTACCTTAAGAGAGAAATGGGGTAAAGATTTAAAGATGAATATATCATGATTTGTTTTATTTTGACTGGAGCAAGATTGAGCTTGTCCCTGATGTGGAAACTGCCTGGAAATTCTTTCATTATGTTTTTTTCCAAATAGTAAACAAACATGCCCCATTCCGCAGGTTCAGGGTTAAAGGGCAGGATAATCCAGGGTTTTCTTCTGAACTGTCTTGTATTATTCACCAACGTAATCTAGCCTGGGCTAAAGCAAGGAAATCATGTTCTGATGCTGATTGGCTTCTTTTTAGGCAGTTACGAAACAATTGTTCTTTTCTTCTCAAGAAGGCCAAGTCTGAATATTTTATGTCTGTTACTACTGATAACCTAAATGACTGTAGAAAGTTTTGGAAGGCTATTAAGTCTATGTCTGGAAACAGTGATGTTAATGAATTACCGTCATGTGTATTGAAGGACTTTGTTGCTGTATATGACACAACTGAAATGCTGAATTGTTTCAATGAGCACTTTGTATCATCTGGTAGGTTGTTTGATTCAGTGTCCTCTGTCTCTGTACAACCCTGTGTGGTTGAACCAGTGAGAGCTGGTCAAACCTTTAGCTTTTTGCCATTCTTAGTGCAGGAGGTACATAAAGCCCTGAAATCCTTAGATCAGAGAAAGCCTGCAGGTCCTGATCTTTTGGATCCCTGCTTTTTAAATCTGGCAGCTGATTTCATAGCTGAACTACTTGTATATCTGTTCAATCTAACTCTGGAATGTAATGAAATTCCAAAGATCTGGACATCAGCATTTGTCCTACCACTTTTAAAAGGGGGATACAACTCTTTTAAATAATTATAGGCCAATCTCAATACTGTCACCCTTGGTGAAAATACTTGAAACCCTTGTGAGTGAACAGCTAAAAGAGTTTTTATTTACTAACTCTATTTTATCAATGCACCAATCGGGCTTCAGGAAGAAGCATAGCACAATTACAGCAGCTATGATGCTTTTAAATGATATTACTGAAGCCCTTGACAAAAAACTGCACTGTGTCTCACTTTTTATTGATCTCTCTAAGGCTTTTGATACAGTTGATCATGCTATACTAGGCAGAGATTGTCGAGTGTAGGTCTTTTGGAGCATGCAGTTGCATGGTTTGCTAACTATCTGTCTGATAGAACTCAGTGCACTCAATTTGATGGGCTCATGTCTGTTAAATTGTCTGTCTGTGATGGTGTGCCTCAAGGCTCTGTACTTGGTCCTCTCTTATTCACTATTTCTATAAATAATTTAGACAAAAATGTGCAAAATGCGCAACTTAATTTTTATGCTGATGATACTGTTATTTACTGTTGTGCCTCGTCTCTTACAAAAGCTTTCCAGAACTTGCAAACTGCTTTTTATACTGTTCAACATACCTTGTGTCAATTGAAGCTTATCCTCAATACTGACAAAACTAAACTAATGGTGTTTTCTAAAGCAAGAAATAGACCTCTGAACCTTTCACCTATTGTTACATGTCAGGGCAATGAGATTGAGACTATAACCTCATTTAAATATCTTGGAATTTTAATTGATGACGGCCTCTCTTTTAAATTGCATATTCAACAACTTACAAAAAAATGTAAACTGAAATTGGGATTTTATTTTAGGAACAAGGCCTGTTTTTCTTTTTAAGCCAAAAGGAGGCTAGTATCAGCTACATTTATGCCTTTACTAGACTATGGGGATATTGTACATATGACTGCTTCCGCTCAGTGTTTGAGATCAATTGACACCCTTTACCATGGAGCTTTGAGATTTATTTTAAACTGTAAAACCCTTACGCACCATTGCACTTTGTATACCAGGATTGGCTGGCATTCTCTAGTCACTCGTAGGCTCAGTCACTGTTATACTTTTATTTACAAAACCATTTTGGGTTTACTACCTTTTTATTTGGGCATTTTTATTGTTCAGAAATGTGGTGGGTACTCTCTTCGTTCGCTGGACTCTATCCTGCTAACTGTTCCAAATGTTCAAACTGAATTTGGTAAAAGGGCTTTTATGTACTCTGCGCCATCGTCTTGGAACACCTTACAAAATACTTTTAAACTGGAAGAACTTGTCTCGATTGTTATTTTTAAATCACTGATGAAGGATCTTGAGACTTGTCAATGTTTTTAAATTTCTGTTTTATGATTTTGTTATACTCTTGTGAATTCTTTGGTTTATACTAGATTACTTGTAGTTTTTTACGTTGTTTGTCTGTAATTTTGTAATGACTTAGTGCTGCCTATCTTGGCCAGGACGCTCTTGAAAAAGAGATTTCAAATCTCTATGAGCCCTTCCTGGTTAAATAAAGGTTAAATAAATAAAATAAAATACATTTTTTGGTACCCTTCCCCAGATCTGTGCCTCGACACAATCCTGTCTTCGAGCTCTACGGACAATTCCTTCGACCTCATGGCTTGGTTTTCGCTCTGTCATGCACTGTCAACAGGTGTGTTTCTTTCCAAATCAAGTCCAATCAATTGAATTTACAACAGGTGGACTCCAATCAAGTTGTAAAAACATCTCAAGGATGATAAATGGAAACAGGATGCGCCTGAGCTCAATTTTCGAGTGTCATAGCAAAGGGTCTGAATACTTGTAAATAAGGTATGGATGGATTAAATAAAAACCTGTTTTCACTTTATTATTTTGGGGTATTCTGTGTAGATTTATGAGGACAATTTTGTATTTAATCCATTTTAGAATAAGTCTGTAAACGTAACAAAATACGGAAAAAGTCAAGGGGTATGAAGACTTTCCAAATGCTGTGTAAATGTAAATGGGAATCTAGAGGAATATGAAAAAAAATGGGCCAAGTTTGAAGTTGTCTTGGAGTAAACTGAACCAGGGGAAAATGTTATCTATAATATTTAATTAATACTAATCACATTGATACAAAATGATTTATACAAAATCAATATAACAATCAATAATATGTACATTTACTGTATACCAATAATGTACATAATGAGAAATTGCTGGCAATTTTATCATGACTCTAACTACCATTTCATGATATTAATTACCTATTTATTTTTTGTTCTTTAAAGTTTTTTGCAGCCCTTCCGTATATGCAACATTTGTATTACATTTTGTCAAATTAGGAGGAGTGTCACGATCTTCAGTAGGGACAGACCAAGGCGCAGCGAGGCATCCAGTATACATGTTTATTTGAGCAACGTAACTGGGAAAAAATATACAAAACAAAATGAAGAACACAACGTAGAACATAACAATACCAACAAAACTATGCTATGATCAAACAATAACCCACAAACCCCAAGTGAAAACTACAAACATATATATGGTTCCCAATTAGAGACAACGACACTCAGCTGCCTCTAATTGGGAACCATTACCCCAACATAGAAATAATTCACCTAGAACAGAAAAACCCTACACCAAAAACGAAACCGAAACACTCCAGCCTGTCATCTCAGGCCTGGACGTGACAAGGAGAGAACAACATTTTCATGTGTTTACATGTGGTCTTTTGTTGATTGTTGTTTGGTTAGTGTGATATGTTGTATATGTTGTAAAAATATTAATAATAAAAAAAGGACATCCAAAAATGTATACATACCATACGAAAAGTAACATATTATACTATGCTAAACAAAAATATAAACGCAACATGAAAAGTCTTGGTCCCATGTTTCATGAGCTCAAATGAAAGATCCCCAAAATTTTCCGTATGCACAAAAACCTTATTTCTCTCAAATTTTGTGCACAAATTTGTTTACATCCCTGTTACTGAGCATTTCTCCTTTGCCAGGATAATCAATCGACCTGACGTGTGGCAAACAAATAAGATGATTAAACAGCCTATTACACCTCAGGAGACTAAAAAGATTTGGTATGGGTCCTGAGATCCTCAAAAGGTTCTACAGCTGCAACATCGAGAGCATCCTGACTGGTTGCATCACTGCCTGGTATGGCAATTGCTCCGCCTCTGACCGCAAGGCACTACAGAGGGTAGTTCGTACGGCCCAGTACATCACTGGGGCTAAGCTGAATTATCACGGTTCACACACACCAACACAGTTGTGGAGAAGGCACGACAACGCCTCTTCCCCCTCAGCAGGCTGAAGAGATTCGACATAGGCCTTCAGATCCTCAAAAGTTTTACACCGCTTGGTATGGCAACTGTTTGGCATCCGACCACAAGACGCTAGAGAGGGTAGTGCATACGGCCCAGTACATCACTGGGGTAGAGATCCCTGCCACCCAGGACCTCTACACCAGGCGGTGTCAGAGGAAGGCCCTAGAAATTGTCAACGACCCCAGCCACCCCAGTCATAGACTGTTCACTCTACTACCGCATGGCAAGCGGTACCGGAGTGCCAAGTCTAGGACAAAAAGGCTTCTCAACAGTTTTTACCCCCAAGCCATAAGACTCCTGAACAGGTAATCAAATGGACATTATGCATTGTAACATTATGCATAGCCTCGCTACTGTATATAGTCTGTCTTTTTTTACTGTTGTTTTTATTTCTTTACTTACCTATTGTTCACCTAATACCTTTTTTTGCACTATTGGTTAGAGCCTGCAAGTAAGCATTTCACTGTAAGGTCTACACCTGTTGTATTTGGCGCACGTGACAAATAAACTTTGATTTGATTTGATTTGAACATCATGATCATTACACAGGTGCAACTTGTGCTTGGGACAAGAAAAGGCCACTCTAAAATGTGCAGTATGCCAAAGATGTCTCAAGTTTTGAGAGAGTGTGCAATTGGCATGCTGACAGCAGGAATGTCACCAGAGCTCTTGCCAGATAATTGAATGTTTATTTATCTACCATAAACCGACTTCAACGTCGTTTTAGAGAATTTGGCAGTACGTCCAACCGGCCTCACAACCGCAGACTAGGTGTAACCACGCCAGGACCTCCACATCCGGCTTCTTCACCTGCGGGATCATCTGAGACCAGCCACCTGGACAGCTGATGAAACTGTGGGTTTGCACAACAGAAGAATTGTCCGAAAACTGTCAGAAACCATCTCAGGGAAGCTCATCTGCGTGCTTGTTGTCCTCACCAGGTTCTTGACCTGACTGCAGTTCGGCGTCGCAACCTACTTCAGTGGGCAAATGCTCACCTTTGATGATGAATCCCGGTTTCAACTGTACCGGGGGAGATGGCGTTGTGTGGGTGAGTGGTTTGCTGATGTCAATGTTGTGAACAGAGTGTCCAATGGTGGCTGTGGAATTATGGTATGGGCAGGCATAAGCTATGGACAATGAAAACAATAGCATTTTATCGATGGCAATTTGAATGCACAGAGATACCGTGACGAGATCCTGAGGCCCATTGTCGTGCCATTCATCCGCCGCCATCACCTCATGTTTCAGCATGATAATGCACGGCCCCATGTCGCAAGGATCTGTACACAATTCCTGGAAGCTGAAAAATTGCCCAGTTTTTCCATGGCCTGCATTCTCACCAGATATCTCACCCATTGATCATGTTTGCGATGTTCTGGATCTACGTGTACGACAGCATGTTTCAGTTCCCACCATTAAAGAGGAGTGGGACAACATTCCACAGGCCACAATCAACAGCCTGATCAACTCTATGCAAAGGGGATGTGTCACGCTGCTTGAAGCAAATGGTGGTCACACCAGATATTGACTGGTTTTCTGATCCATGCCCCTACCTTTTTATTAAGGTATCTGTGACCAACAGATGCATATCTGTATTCCCAGTCATGTGAAATCCGTAGGTTAGGGCCTAATTCATTTATTTAAATTTACTGATTTCCTCATATGAACTGTAATATTAGAAATGTCTGCAAATGTCTGCATGTTGCGTTCATATTTTTGTTCAGTAAATGGAGGGACGACAGATTAACTTTTACTATGTTCTGTCTACCCCTGAGTCCAGGTTGGTAAGATACGTGCTCTGTCACTAGAAACACACTCCAAAACAAAATTGAACAAAGAACAGCGCTTTAAACCCACTGGGCACACACTGGCTGAATCAATGTTGTTTCCACCTAATTTAAATTAAATTACGTTGAACCAACGTGGAATAGACGTTGAATTGATGTCTGTACCCAGTGAAACAGTCCTTCCTGTTATTCTCTGTGTCCACCCGGCTCCCTACCCAGAATGCTCTTTTCTCTGCTCATCGACAACACATCACCAGACCATCATAGTAGAGTACGGGTGTCAGTGTCTGCCTCCACAGAGAGAAAACCACAGCACTCTCTCATGTGGCTATTTACCTTTTCGATCAGGGATGTCTATTTTGAAGTCAGTGTAGAATGACTCCCTTGGCATAAAATGGCGGGACAAGAGGCGCTCAGTGCTGCTGAAACCCAAGCCTCTCAATGATGCCCTATTAGAACTCTGGGAACATCGTGCGCCCCGGTAAGTCAACTTGGCTGCGTCCGAGCGCAAATATTTGTGGAGCGCTGCATGGAATCGGTACTGCTGGCAGGGGCTCACACAAGCCTCCAAACCTCCAAAGAGACATTTGGGAACACTGGGGGATGAATTTGGGGAATGTGCAGGACGTGGGTGTTTCTACATCTCTGAATCTTTCCACAGCCTAGGCCTCTTTAAGATGGACTTGATTGATCAGGGAATATGAAGGGGAATTTTGAGAGTAAAGTCTACATATTCGCTCTATTGATTTACAGTAAACTGACGGCTGTTTTTGACAGCTGGACGGTGTGTTGTAAAAATTATCAGTTACAGCCTTCCTGGATTCTTTCTTAGTCATATTAAATCTGTCAGTCATTGTTGTACTGTAGTGCGGTAACCATAGCGACTCTAATACTCATGTGAATAGGGAATTACCTTTCTTTGTTTCTTCTGTGACAGTCTTGTAATGTGCCTCTCACCCATAAAGCTGCACATTGTTCAGTACTGACATTCACCATTCCTCACCACCATTCCCAAACTTGAAATAAGATATAAGTCCCAAGAAGCATTGCAATGTAGGTTATAGTGTTTACGCAAAGTTACTCTGCCGTGACTGAATATGTATCTGCAATATTACATGACACATCTATAGAGTAAAATACAAGTTACAGTATCACCCATAGTCATATAAGTATAAGGTTACAACATCCCTTTTGCAGGTCATCAGATTGTTTCTACTCTTTTCACAGGAAAATAGTGTAGCGTACACACAATTACACTGCTAGAGGGCGGAGAGAGAGAGATGTATCATTTCTTTCAATTCCAGTTGTACCATGCAAACATGCATGTAAAATTATATAAAATTATGCTTAAAGGGTAACTTCACCGCTTGACACAATTTGGGGTGTTTTTCCTGTCTCCCTACATAATTATGAGTGATTAGAGATGTTGAAGGCATACTTGTGCACCATAGCGGTATTTCTTTTTTTTCTCACCGGAAAAGTTCAACCAATGACGTCATTGTTCAACTTTTCGGGTGAGAAAAAAATATATACAGAGCCTGCTGTCTGATCTAACAATCATGTTTTTGTACAAATTATTGTGGCCTTTGTGTTTTGGGAATTGCATGATCACACTAGCAGCGAGTAGATATGGTTGTCCTTGTTCAATGGAGCCATTGGACCATTGTCTCAACGATGTATCTGCCACGACATTGCAGGATATCTAGGTTGACTCATTTTCCCTGGCTCTAACCAGAATAGAATGAGGAGTGGGAGGCCCCGGTGCACAACTGAGCAAGAGGACAAGTACATTACAGTGTCTAGTTTGAGAAACAGACTTCTCACAAGTCCTCAACTGGCATTAAATAGTACCTGCAAAACACCAGTCTCAACGCCAACAGTGAAGAGCCGAGTCCTGGATGCTGGCCTTCTAGGCAGAGTTGCAGAGAAAAAGCTGTATCTCAGACTGGCCAATAAAAGGTTAAGATGGGCAAAAGAACACAGACACTGGACAGAGGAACTCTGCCTGGAAGGCCAGCATCCCAGAGTCACCTCTTCACCGTTGACGTTGAGACTGGTGTTTTGCGGGTACTATTTAATGAAGCTGCCAGTTGAGGACTTGTGAGGCGTCTGTTTCTCAAACTAGACACCACTCCTCTTTCTATTCTGGTTAGAGCCAGTTTGCGCTGTTCTGTGAAGGGAGTAGTACACAGCGTTGTACAAGATCTTCAGTTTCTTGGCAATTTCTCACATGCAATAGCCTTCATTTCTCAGAACACCGTTTGGAACTCGGTGGTGAGTGTTTCAGCCGAGGACAGACGATTTTTACTCGCTACACGCTTCAGCACTCGCGATCCCGTTCTGTGAGCCATTCTGCTGCCAATGTTTGTCTATGGATATGCAAGGCTGTGTGCTTGATTTTGTTCACCTGTTAGCAACGGGTGTGGCTGAAATAGCCAAATCCACTAATTTGAAGGGGTTTCCACATAGTTTTGTATATATAGTGTGTATGAAGTGGGTTAAACAGTATGTAAGCGGTATTAAAGTGACCAATGTGCCATTATTAAAGTGACCAGTGTCCCTTGTCTATATACATAGGTCAGCAGCCTCTAAAGTGCAGGGTTGAGTAGCCGGGTGGTAGCCGGCTAGTGACAGTGACTAAAGTTCAGGGCAGGGTATTGAGCTTTCATCCAATAGGTCTACAGGATCTGTACTACTAAAGCTGATGTCAAGGTCATCATCATCATCATCAGCAGCAGCAGCAGCAGCAGCAGCAGCAGCAGGAGCAGGATTAGTCTGTAGGTCGTACACTAGTCAGTGATTAGCCAACACTTTACCACTTTTTTGTCCCCATCAATACACACTATAACACGATACTATACCCACCCATCCACCTCTTGTCAATAGATCATGCATTCCAACCTTCAGACACCAGTCAGTCATCACCACCATCCCCTCCTTAATAATAACTCTGCTTTTCTCCTATTTAGGCTTCAAGCTTTACATGAACAATCAACTAAGCCTCCATAATACAGAGAAAACTACAGTAGAAGTTGTAGCCTACTTATAAACACACCAACTACGACGACAACAAAACATGGACCATGTTTATTCTTAGCACAGTAGATTTACTTGCTCATCA
Source organism: Brachymystax lenok tsinlingensis (assembly GCA_030435695.1). Lineage (NCBI taxonomy): Eukaryota > Metazoa > Chordata > Actinopteri > Salmoniformes > Salmonidae > Brachymystax > Brachymystax lenok. The sequence goes on from CM059799.1 coordinate 34,255,274, forward strand.
TGGAGTCATGGAAAGACTTAGCAAAAGTGACTTCCACTAGTTCCTGGTGCTGAGCTTGATGTTGTTGCCACTGCAGATGTTGATGGGATCGGACTCTGTAAATAGAACACACAGGCCAGTCACGTTATCCTCTGCGGTGGTTAATTAGCTAGCTAACGGTTAGATATGGTCCAGTAGACAGTAGCTAACGTGACCTAATGTAAGCTTGCAAAGTTAGAAAATCACATCGCCAGATAAGCAGCTGGCTAATTACACTAATTTGCTTTGGATTTTTTTTTACCCTTACAAAAAAAAGATTGCAGTTTTGAAACTGCAGTAAAAGTGCACTGACTGCAGTCGACTGTGGTATTTTGTAATTGCAGAATAATTGCAGTGTACTGCAGTTGAACTGCGGTTATAACGGCACTGCAAAATTACTGCCGTAAATAAAAGGTGTTATTTTGGACCCAGTATTTTCAGTATAATGCAGTTATACTGCACTCTAACTGCAGCATACTGCAGTTATACTGTTCCCTGCACCGATGACGTGGATCTCGATTAAGGTAGCCCCCCGCACCTCTCTGTTTCAGAGGGGTTGGGTTAAATGAAGGAAGACACATTTCAGTTGAATGCATTCAGTTATACAACTGACTATGTATCCCCCTTTCCCGTTCCCTTTACTGCACTTTTTTTCCAAGGGGAAAGCTAGCTAGATTTTGGTTGAGATAAACAAATGTAGATCGCTAGCTAGTTAGCTAACTAGATAAGTTAGCTACGTTACCTCTGCTCAACTTCCAAGGTAACCGATGAAATGTTACCCACACATCCAAGTGAACTCTGGGGTAAAGCAAAAAAGCTACAGAACTCACTTCTCTTTGTATTCACATTGCCCTTGCCAGTTCACTTCACCTATTGTGTGGCCTGAGTCTTCTTTGCATTCACATTGCTATGTTTAGAAAGGAACCAAGATATTTTTCCAACATGCACTCCGGGTTTGTGCAGGACAAGCGATTCCATCAGAACGTGTTATCGGACCGCTAGATATACGTACTTACATTTTGGAAGCTAATATATTGCATTTAGTTAAAAGATTAGATATAATAATTATAATCAGAAGATAGTATTAACATCTATATATTTTTGGTAAAAAAATAAATACCAGGAGAATAACTGCAGATTAAATAATACTGTAATTGAAAATTGTACACCCAATGCCCCTTTAAGCGCTAGCATTGATTCACCAAATATGTTGTTGTCTTCTCACACTATTTAAACTCCACAATCAAATAAACAGCTTGAACCTCTTAGCCTATGTTGCAAACAAATAATCTGCACATCGTGTCAGTACAAACTCCTTACATATTTTGTCATGTCTGTGCATTCTTAACAATCGCTTATCTATATCCAAAAACAGCACAAGTTTTTTCCCGCGAACCTGCACATCATCATCTTCTCCCTTTTGCGGAACCAATGTGAGGTGTTATGGCAGGAGAAACGGTGTTGCAGTAGTCTAGTGTGTTCACATTGCCCTAAAAAAGGGAACCGGACTGCGGAATTCGAGCGAGAATGGATGGTTTGAGCTACAAACCATTAAACGCCATCTATGAAAAGCTCCTGTTTTCCTCTATGACAAGCTACACGAGAGCCATTAGAATGTAAGGGGTTCTTCTACTTAGAAGATCATAGGAAATCCAAGGACACCGTGTCTATAACACTATACTAAGCTTACATTGTTGCTGTCACAAACTTCACACGGTTGTCACTGATTCGCTGGATATTCATTTCCCACTGAGCAAACCTGTACTTGCAGCATTTCTTTCTTATTGACATTTGACATTTGAACTGTTTACGTCAAATTGCTTTGTGTTCTACTTGTAGCCCTGGTCTTCCTGATGCTAAATATAAGTGTTGGACATGCGGAGAAAGGAAAGTCAGATAAATGATAAATGGGTTCTCAGGACTGATAGGGTTAATGGACATACAGTGAAAGAGCAGCAGTGGAATTTCCCTTTAAGACCATATCTTCTCTCCTCCAAGCTCCACCCCCACACACACACACAACGGCTTTAGAAGCATCAAACACAAAACCTTTCTATATGCAGATGTTTTCAGGATCAATTTCACGTTCTAACATGGTACATGTTCTGACATGATAGCCTCCCCGGGTGCTATCTCTATGCACAATATGTAAATGGATACCCATTTTAAGACACCATGTAGTATAAGCACTTATAGCATTGTGTTTCTTTTGAATTTTGGAAATAGCTTGAGGGTTAGTGGCTTATGTAGTGCAGTAGTGACTGACTTTCATCCCTCAACTCCTTTAGTGGGTAGTCTAAGTAGGATGTACTGTGGGGCCATCTGGTGGTAAATAGGAAAAAGGAATTTCCACATTGGGGGCAGACGGCAAACTGTTATGATTATAGATCAGTGTCAGAACAGATTTTATGCTGTTTAAATGGAGTATATGTATATGTTTATGACTGACTGTTTATGGATTTCAGTTAGCAGCCGAATGAATGTAAAGCTGAATTACACTGTACATTATACTGTCATATAGTATATGTATATGTTTATGACTGACTGTTTATGGATTTCAGTTAGCAGCCGAATGAATGTAAAGCTGAATTACACTGTACATTATACTGTCATATAGCTTCTATGTAGCGTGTTTATCTGAGGAGTCAGCCAAGGTCAGTTTTGAAGGTGGTATTAATTGAAGTGCCACATGTCCTCCCATTGAGTTTTGAGTTCCATGGGGACTTTCCTGTCTCCAGTTAAATCTTCCTATGATATAACTTCTAGTGGGCATCAAGTGTGACACAGACACTCTCTCTCTCTCACACACACACACACACACACACACACACACACACACACACACACACACACACACACACAAACAAACATGTGCTCTGACATGTGAGTAACTTGTGGAACTGTGTCACAGTATCTGGCTTGTCTCCAGTTTTCTACTAGGGTAAAGAGCAGGGCCCTGTGGACCCCCGCTACTCAGTGGACAGAAAATCAAAGGCAGGCACAGTGACAACCCTCTACCCTCCCCACTACCCTATGGGACAAAGGACCAGGCAGACACAACCCATTCCGTTCTGCACTACCTCAGCACCAGTGGACCCTCTCTGTTCTGTCTAAGACCATAAGGAGGAACAGGGACAGCCCTTGCCTTCCCCTTCTACCCATGGCCCAAAGAAAACTTTATAAACTACAGAAGACTGTAGGCAGGCAGAAAGAAAATAGACTGTTCCTCTCCCTCCCAACCCCAATGGACTGAAACTTCCTTTCTCGCTATAGTACTACACTAAAGGACAGAAGACCATAGGCAGGCCTGGCAGACTCAGCCCTCTCCCCACCTTTCTCCTCCCTATTTCTACCCCATAGGACCATGAGCAGACTGACAATGCCCTCTCCCAGAGGACCATATGCAGCCACAGATATCCCCCAGCCCTGTGTCCCCTCCCTCCCCTCTCAGAAAGCCGGGGTGATGAGTGACGGGTCCTCCTCCAGACAGCATGTCTGGACCCACACTCCCTTGTCACAGCTCTCAGGGGCCCATGCGCCGTAAACACAGCTCACACACAAACACAGAGCCCAGTCACCATTTAACTGCTCTTTAACAGTTTTTCAAGTTTTGGCCCCTTTCAAAGAGACCAAGAGTTGACAAATTCATAAAGCCTAGTGATTTTAGTAACTAGGCCAAAGTTTGTCTATGAGTAAATTGAACATGACTGTATTGTTTTAGCCAAGTTACATGTGTTCAGTGAAAGACCATAGTACATTAAAGTAGAGGGGGGCCAAAGTGAATTGATCTTTGTTGGTGTTTAGTTAGGGATGTGGCTAAACTGTGCCTCCAACAGGTGGCAGTCACGAGCCAGGCAGTGTAACTATAGAGGCTCTCAGTGGTGAAATTAAAAAAGTTATACGTTTTCTTTTTACCTGAATCACTTTCAAACAACACTAACTAGATTTGTGACATGTAACGTGTGGACTTACTTCTATTGAAAAATAGAATTAGCAATACAGATGATCCTATCTCTGATGAATCAATCTATTTACATGATGTCAACTGTTTTTGGATGCATCTCCTAACTATTTGAGCGATTACATTTTTACTCACTTGTATTTTAGGAGACGTCATCTTTCAAATTTCTCTTTACTCTGTGTGTCTTCCTTCCACCAAATACTTTCCTATGGTTTTATGATGAATCATACACAAGTTATATACTGAGTGTACAAAACATTTCCACGACATAGACTGATCAGGTGAATCCATGTGAAAGCTATGATCCCTTATTGATGTCACCTGTTAAATCCACTTCAATCAGTGTAGATGAAGTGAAGGAGACAGGTTAAAGAAGGATTTTTAATTACAATTGAGACATGGATTGTGTGTGTGTGTGTGTGTGTGTGTGTGTGTGTGTGTGTGTGTGTGTGTGTGTGTGTGTGTGTGTGTGTGTGTGTGTGTGTGTGTGTGTGTGTGCCATTCAGAGGGTGAGTGGGCAAGACAAAAGACGTAAGGGCCTTTGAACAGGGTATAGTAGTAGGTTCCAGGCGCACCGGTTTGAGTGTGTCAATAACTGCAAGTCTGCTGGGTTTTTCCACACTTAACAGTTTCTGTGTATCAAGAATTGTCCACCACCCAAAGGACATCCAGCCATTGGTAGAAAATGGGTCATTGCAGGCTGGTGGGGTGTTTTCATGACACACATTTGGCCCCTTGATAAAAGCGGAGCAACATTTGAATGCCACAGGATATTTGAACATCATTGCCATTCAGGTGCATCCCTTCATGACAGCAGTGTATCCATCTGCAAATAGATTTTTTCAGCAGGATAATGACCCATTGTCCAGGAATGGTTCCACAAACATTTCAGTAAATTCTCAATCAAATTGAGCATCGGTGTGATGAGATGGAGCGAACTATTCGGAGTAGAGATCCACTACCAGCCAACTTGATACAACTGTGGGAAGCATTGGAGTCAACATGGGCCAGCATCCCTTTGGAACGCTTTTGACACCTTGTAGAGTCCATGCCCTGACAAATTGAAGTTGTTCTGAGAGCACAAGGGGGTGCAACTCAATATTAGGAAGGTGTTCCTAATGTTTTCTACACTCAGTCTGCGTTTATTACTGTATAGCTTCAAACCCCATGTTCATCACCATGAGGGTACTCTATGAGTGGAGGTAAAATATCTCAAACAACTATCTGTTGGGTTGACTGAGATTAATTCTTGCCTTGTGTTGGGCTCCCACCCGTTGGAATATATTCCACAGCTTCGATAAATCAATATATCAGAGCCTTGTCTCAGAATGTTACATTTTATCCCAGCCTTATTCCCAGCGCAACAATCCATTACACTCCAATCCCAGATTTCCTACAGTATACCGGCGTTCCACAGCCATTCCCAGAATGACCATGGAGGATGGAGAGAGCACATGGCATAAGGATGATTTATAGGAATTTAACTTTTACAGTTTCTTATTCTGTAGGTGAGGAATAGGGGTTGTAACCCAAGTCCTGTAAAACACAATTGGAATCAGCAGGCCTTTGTGAAATTGGCAAAGTTTTCTCTACTCACATTATTGTTTTTGTGGCTTCTTCTTTGATTTGGATTAATCATCAAATAAAACTGAATATTTATTCAGCTGATTCAACAACATTGGTTTAACACTATCTATCCACCTTTTTCAATAAAATACTGCAAAACATCATATAAAGACTTACAAATATGGAGTTAATTCTAGCAAATAGTCATCTATCAACAATTATAGCACAGATGACAAGACAAATTAGAAGTCCTCACCTTATGAGAATTCCATCATCTTCTTGCAGATCTTTGACTATTGCTCTCTGCTAGCTTTGATCAACTTCACCGGCACCTCAGTGTAGATAGCACACAGCCTTGACCGATAACCCCCTACCCCACCCTATAGGTGCAGTGGCTATCGCCCCTCTTTAAAACCAATCTACCCCCAGAGATGGTGGACAATAGCTGGACTACACACGCTCCTTTGATCTTCCCCACAAAGCACTCCAGCGCAGTTAATTTTAGATTAGATACCCCCCACTCCCCAGCCCTCCACCTCTGACCCCATTCCAGTCGCGTGCCTGTGCACTCCCTTAAAACAGAAGGTTTGAATTACCAGCCTGATGATGACTCCAGCAGTGCTGCAGTGCTTGTAACCTTTTCTCAGTCCAGACACCGCAGACGAGATAAAGAGAGGTCATCTGGACCATTGCATCAGGAGCTGAAATGGAAGACACACACACTCACACTCACACATACCACCTTCCTGTATAATCTGTAATCTCATGAGAAACTAGTGTTTAAACAGAAAGAGATACACATAGTCAGTCCTCAGACACTCCCCATCAGGATTTGACCCAATTTGTACTGTTGAGGGACCGATGTCCCCAAGTCCACAGGAAAGGTTTTGAGTCTTATTTATGGCAAGCCTAAATGAATTCAGGAGTAAAAATGTGCTTAACAAATAGCATAATAAATTGCATGGACTCATTCCGTGTGCAATAATAGTGGTTAACATGATTTTTTAATAACTACCCCACACATACAATTATCTGTAACGTCCCTCAATCAAGTAGTGAATTTCAAACACAGATTAAAGCATAAAGACCAGAGAGGTTTTTCAATGCCTTGTACGATTTGAGTAATCCACTCGTTCAACATGCAAAGAAAGGAATCCAAAAAGCAAAATACGTTTCTATTTAATCCTCGGATACCCTAAAATGTAATTAAACTATAATATTTCATACGGAATGAAGTATGTTCAATAGAAAAGCAAAAATAGCCTTGAACAAAGACTGTTGACATCTAGTGGAAGCCATAGGAATTGCAATCTGGGAGCTGGATTTAACATTGTCCCCATACGTTCTAATGGAAGAGTATGGGCTCTCAAAAAAAACAATTACGGTTGATTTTTCTTTGTATTTTCTCCCACAATATCTAATGTGTTATAGTCTCCTACATTATTTTAACATTTCTACAAACTTCAGAGTGTCTTCCTTAATATGCATTTCCTGGCTTCTGGGCCTGAGTAACAGGCAGTTTCCTTTGGGCACGTCAGTCAGGCGGAAATTCAGAAAAAAGGACCCTAGCCTGAAGAAGTTAAAAAAATAATAAGTAAGGGATAAACGCAGACGTTCTGTACATTACCTTGGAATGAATGGAAGACGCAGAATTAATTAGACACAATAATAAAGAGTTATGGTTAGGATTGTGAGATAGTCATTCGTGCTTTCCAAATTGTAAGCCTATTAAGCTCGGTTGAATAATGGTTAATAAATGCACTTAACATTTTCATAAGACAAACTCTTATTCCATGTAGCTTTGTAAGGGTTTCACTGTTGAAGATCATTCTCACTTTTGGATGGGATGCATTCAATGATGTGTATGAACCCTGAATGACTGACAGGGGGCACTGTATTGAAGCCACAGTGCATTCATCTTGGCACTCCTCAATTGTAAACAAGTATTTTGGAAGCTATAGAAATACATTTATTAATGTCTACATTCGTTTTGACACAATTATTCTATTACAGACACCATAATTCATACTTTTAAATTATATTAGGTGAGCTAAACAAAAATATAAATTGGAAAAATATATAAACATATATATATATATATTTTTTTTTTTCATATATTTTTTTGAGAGTACTAAAGTTACTGCCCACTACAACAACAAAAAATACAAAAATATATGTAATTTTGTCCTTGAAACATTTAATTGAAAGACTGTAGAATTCCATTCATTCCTGTGGAGGGATTCTCCTACTAGGCAGTGGTGTAAAGTACTTAAGAAAAATTGGAGGCGTTTTTTGGGGTATCTTTACTTTACTTTACTATTTATATTTTTTAATACTTTTACTTTTACTCCACTACATTCCTTAAGAAAATATTGTACTTTTTTCTCCATACATTTTCTTTAGCACCAAAAAGTACTCGTTACATTTTGAATGCTTAGCAGGACAGGAAAATAGTCAAAATCACGCACTTATCAACCGAACATCCCTGGTCATCCCTACTACCTCTGATCTGGCGGACTCAATAAACACACATGCTTTGTTTGTAGATTATGTCAGAATGTTGGAGTGTGCCCGTGGCTTTCCTTAAAAAAAAATAAAAAAAATAAAAAAAAAATTGTGCTATCTGGTTTGCTTAATACAAGGAATTTGAAACGATTAATACTTCTACTTTTGATACTTAAGTATATTTTAAACCAAATACCTTTATACTTTTCCTCAAGTAGTATTTTACTGGGTGCCTTTTACTTGAGTTATTTTCTATTAAGGTATCTTTGTCCACCAAAGTATGATTGTTAGGTACTTTTTCCACCACTGCTACTAGGTAGTGTCAATATAGCCTACCGGTGGCTTCAAAGCCTCCCAATGGCCAATATACAGCATCAGCAATCCAGGGTTTATATATGGATGCATCAGTGCAGTTAGTTATTTATCCCAGTAATTAAAGCTGGAATATGTAACTTTTTGGGTGACCTGACCAAATTCCCATAGAAATGTGAGTTATAGATCTGTCATTCTCATAGAAAGCAAGTCTAAGAAGCAGTAGATCTGTTCTATGTGCGCTATATCTATGCTTCCCGTTCTTAAGGTTTGTTTTCAGGTCTTTTCACTTTCGGTTTTGTACACCAGCTTCAAAAAGCTTAAAATACAATATTGTTTGTTATTGTACCATCTAACAGTGGTTTAGATGGTACAATGATTCTCTACATTACAATGATTCTCTACATAAACTGAAATTAGGTTAACTATTCTGCATAGTGCACCTTTAAGGCATCATGTCAACATTTACCCATCTGTACAACATGCTCAAAATAATTTGAACGGGACCAAATTGGTTGACACTGACATCATGTGACAGTGCGCAAAGAAATTGTAGAGAAGAACGTCAGTGTGCAAAATATAGACATGAGAGATTGTTGCAAAAGAAACAAAGTGTTGTAGACAAGACACACACATTAACACAGGAGATAGAAAGTAAGTTTTACATGCAATTTGTTTAACTTTTTTGTATGCATGAATTTTGCTGGACAATTTAGTTAGTTAACTAGTTAACTAGCTAGTTAGCATTTGCCAGCTAGCTAGCCTAGTGTTGGCTAGCGAATTAACTGTAGATAGCTAGCTAACGTTTGTTTTTCTGGTGTTGTTGTTAGGCCTACCAACTAACTTTAGCTAGCTAGTTAATGTTAGCTACCATCTACAGAATACACTTTCCATGCAATCTGTTGTGTTTTTTGGGGATTAGCAAGCTAGTTTTCTAACCTTGACTAGCTACTTAACTACTTAAAGATGGCAAATAGTTATGTGTTAGTAGTGTTAGCAAGCACTATTATTGCTTGCGGGATAACACAACAACTAGCTAAGTAGCAGGCCTAACATATAGAAATCATTATGATAACTAGTATAGGGTCATGTAAATTGTCATAGCTACATTCTTCTTCAATACCACAAGGTTTCAGACTACAGGGTTGGGAAATGCTTACAACAAGAAACAGATGAAGACAGAGACAGAGTTGATGATTTCCATTGTTACTTGTCATGTTAAAAAGGGATGAAAAAGACAATCCCGTTTTTCTAAATTAGTTATCTAGGGTGTGTTCGTAAGTTCACTCTGGAGTACCAGAGTGCGCTAAGCTCTGGCTGTTCCTAAATTCAGAGCATTGTCAGACTGTCCGTTCCTAAATTCAAAGTGTTTCGCTCTTGGAGCGTTCAGAGCGCACACTGGACACTCTGGCCGTAGGAATGCTCTGAAATTGGAGTCGATTTTGGGGAATTTAGGAATTCACCCCTAGACTACTACTCACCACCACTATAAGAGTTATTTTTGTGTTATTGAGTAGGTCTATATCTTTGTTTAATCTAATTTATAAAATTATGAATCTAACAATACAAATCCTTGTAATTTAAAAGAAATGTAAGGTCTTGTTACATGTTGCAATAAAGTTGACTAATGGAAAAGCTCACCTTTTGTTTGTAGGTATTTTGACTCGGTAATGAGTAGTAGGTAATTATATAGAAATTGTCATAAGTAACTTTAAAGTTACACTTAACTCTACACAGGTACATCCTGTGTTACAACTAGCGACAATGCTTTTGTACGAACGCAGATATTATATGTACTCTGTCATGTACTAGTGTGTTTATTTTCTCACTTCTATGATGCTTCCAGAAAGTTTGCAATTAGGGCCAGGTTGTCAGGATTGGTAATGTACTATGTTAGTAAACATTAATCAGAAGTAAGTATTGACTAGCGTAATCCCATTTAACACCTAGTAATTACATTGTACTTACACAGTTTTTACATGTACTCTGTGGCTCTTCAACCTCAGGAGGCTGAAGAAATTTGGCTTGTTACCTAAAATACGCACAAACTTTTACAGATGCACAATCGAGAGCATCCTGTCGGGATGTATCACCGCCTGATGCGGCAACTGATCCGCCCACAACCGCAAGGCTCTCCAGAGGGAAGTGCGGTCTGCACAACACATCACCGGGGGCAAACTAAACTCAGCAAAAAAAGAAACGTACCCTCACAGTCAACTGCGTTTATTTTCAGCTAACTTAACATGTGTAAATATTTGTATGAACATAACAAGATTCAACAACTGAGACATAAACTGAACAAGTTCCACAGACATGTGACTAACCGAAATTGAATAATGTGTCCCTGAACAAAGAGGGTAACAGTCAGTATCTGGTGTGGCCACCAGCTGCATTAAGTACTGCAGTGCATCTCCTCCTCATGGACAACACCAGATTTGCCAGATCTTGCTTTGAGATGTTACCCCACTCTTCCACCAAGGCACCTGCAAGTTCCCAGACATTTCTGGGGGGAATGGCCCTAGCCCTCACCCTCCGATCCAACAGGTCCCAGACGTGCTCAATGGGATTGAGATCCGGGCTCTTCGCTGGCCATGGCAGAACACTTGACATTCCTGTCTTGCAGGAAATCACACGCAGAATGAGCAGTATGGCTGGTGGCATTGTCATGCTGGAGGGTCATGTCACGATGAGCCTGCAGGAAGGGTACCACATGAAGGAGGAGGATGTCTTCCCTGTAATGCACAGCGTTGAGATTGCCTGCAATGACAACAAGCTCAGTCCGATGATGCTGTGACTCACCCCCCCAGACCTAACGGACCCTCCACCTCCAAATCGATCCCGCTCCAGAGTACAGGCCTCATTGTAACGCTCATTCCTTCGACAATAAACACGAATCCGACCATCACCCCTGGTGAGACAAAACTGCAATTCGTCAGTGAAGAGCACTTTTTGCCAGTCCTGTCTGGTCCAGTGATGGTGGGTTTGTGCCCATAGGCGACGTTGTTGACGGTGATGTCTGATGAGGAACTGCCTTACAACAGGCCTACAAACCCTCAGTCCAGCCTCTTTCAGCCTATTGCGGACAGTCTGAGCACTGATGGAGTGATTGTGCGTTTCTGGTGTAACTCGGGCAGTTGTTGTTGCTATCCTGTACCTGTCCCGCAGGTGTGATATTCGGATGTACCGATCCTGTGCAGGTGTTGTTACACGTGGTCTGCCACTGAGCGGACATCAGCTGTCCGTCCTGTCTCCCTGTAGCGCTGTCTTAGGCGTCTCACAGTACGGACATTGCAATTTATTGCCCTGGCCACATCTGCAGTCCTCATGCTTCCTTGCAGCATGCCCAAGGCACGTTCGCGCAGATGAGCAGGGACCCTGGGCATCTTTCATTTGGTGTTTTTCAGAGTCAGTAGAAAGGCCTTTTTAGTGTCCTAAGTTTACATAATTGTGACCTTAATGGCCTACGGTCTGTAAGCTGTTAGTGTCTTAACGACCGTTCAACAGGTGCATGTTCATTAATTGTTTATGGTTCATTGAACAAGCACGGGAAACACTGTTTAAGCCCTTTACAATGAAGATCTGTGAAGTTATTTGGATTTTAACGAATTATATTTGAAAGACAGGGTCCTGAAAAAGGGGCGTTTCTTTTTTTGCTGAGTTTACCTGCCCTCCAGGACACAGCACCCGATGTCACAGGAAGGTCAAAAAGATCATCAAGGACAACAACCACCCGAGCCACTGCCTGTTCACCCCTTTATCATCCAGATGGTGAGGTCATTACAGGTGCATCAAAGCTGGGACCGAGAGACTGAAAAACACCTTCTATCTCAAGGCCGTCAGACTGTTAAACAGCCATCACTAAAATAGAGTTGCTGTGCATCGACTGTGCATCGACTTGGCCAAGGCTTTCGACTCTGTCAATCACCACATTCTTATTGGCAGACTCAACAGCCTTGGTTTCTCAAATGACTGCCTCGCCTGGTTCACCAACTACTTCTCAGATATAGTTCCATGTGTCAAAACGGAGGGCCTGTTGTCCGGACCTCTGGCAGTCTCTATGGGGGTGCCACAGGGTTCAATTCTCGGGCCGACTCTTCTCTGTATACATCAATGATGTCACTCTGCCGGTGATTCATTGATCCACCACTATGCAGATGACACCATTCAGTATACTTTTGGCCCTTCTTTGGACACTGTCTTAATTAAACATTCATCAATATACACGTGTTGCATAGTCATCAAAAGCTCTGATTCTTGGCAATATCACAGCATTGTCAGATTTCAAAAAGGCTTTACGGCGAAAGCACAACATTTGATTGTTTGAGGATAGCACCTCTCCTATTTTCCACATTAGCATAAATTCATATCCAGCGCGGGTCACACAAAACCCATATAAGAGCTAAAATAAATCTCATACCTTTCGAAGACCTTCTGCTGAAGGCTTCCCAAGTGTCCAACGAAGACATCCAATGGTTCTTTTGTTAGAAAAAGTAATTTATTATATCCCTAAATCTCCGTTTGGTTGGCGCGTTATGATCAGAAAATCCACCGTCGAGTCGCCCATTGAACCGTGAAGAGAACACGTTCGAATTATACCTATACACTTTCTCCAAACAAATCAAACATCATTTTTAATGTATCCTTAGGTATCCTTTTATGTATATTTACTGTAATATTTCAACCGGACGATAACGTGAACGATGTGAAAGGAAAATAAAGTGGGGCGCGCTCACAATCTCGCGCCCGCGAAACGTTGTTGACAAATGTTGTCCCTTCACTACTTCCTCTTCCTATCTGTTCTGCTTAGTGCTAGAGCCTCCAGACACTGTATAAAGACTGTTAACATCTGGAAGCCATAGGTACTGCAGTCTCAGTCCTGGATAACATAGAAATCAATAGGCAGCCTGGAGAAAAAGATCATGTACAAAAAAAAAAAACTGCAAATCCGGAAGGATTTTCCTTGGGTTTTCGCCTGCTATATCAGTTCTGTTATACTCACATACATTATTTTAACACTTTTAGAAACTTCAGAGTGTTTCCTATAGTACTAATTATGTGCATATCCTATTTTCTGGGCCTGCGTGGCAGGTATTTTACTTTGGGCATGCCAGACTCTCCAAAACCGTCACCTCTGCTGCCGCTCCCTAAGAAGTTAACTAACCTCCAGACGAGCTTCCATGCCATACAACTCACCTTCTGTGGCCTCCAACTGCTCTTAAATGCAAGTAAAACTAAATGCAGGCTCTTCAACCAATCGCTGCCTGCACCTGCCCGTGTCACGACTTCCGCCGAAGTCGGTTCACCTCCTCAGATCGAGGTTCCTGCGGTGGACGACTGGTTCAGGCGCGTGGAGGAGACATGGGACGCTGCTCATGTTCACCTTCAGCGGGCCGTGCTGCGCCAGAAAGCCAGCGCAGACCGTCACCCCGGGGGACCGGGTCTGGCTCTCGACCTGAAAGCTGCCCCTCCGCCTACCCTGCCGGAAGCTAGGGCCGCGGTTTGTGGGGCCATTTAAAGTCCTGAGGAGACTGAACGAGGTTAGTTACAGGTTACAACTTCCCCCCGGTTACCGTATTAACCCCTCGTTCCATGTGTCTCTCCTCAGTCCGGTGGTGGCTGGCCCGCTCCAGGAGTCTGAGGTGCGGGAGGTTCCTCCGCCTCCTCTGGACATCAAGGGGGCCCCGGCGTATTATTTAATTCGCTCCATACTGGACTCAAGGCGTCGGTCGAGGGGCCTTCAGTATCTCGTGGACTGGGAGGGGTACGGTCCGGAGGAGAGTTGCTTTGTTCAGGTGGAGGACGTGTTGGACCCATCAATGCTGCGGGAGTTCCATCGTCTCCGTCCGGATCGCCCTGCACCTCGCCCTCCGGGTCATCCCCGAGGCCGGTGTCGGGACGCTGCTGGAGCCGCGCGTCAAGGGTGGGGTACTGCCACAACTTCCGTCAAAGTCAGTTCCTCTCCTTGTTCGGGCGGCGTTCGGCGGTCGACGTCACCGATCTTTTACCCATCGCCGATCCACCTTTCATTTTCCATTTGTTTTGTCTTGTTTTTCCACACACCTGGTTTTCATTCTCCTTCATTACTGTTGTGTATTTAAGCCATTGTTTCCCCCATGTCTGTGTGTGGACTTGTTGTTTTGGCATGCTGGTATGCCGGGTTGTTGGTTTTTTTCACCCGTGCTTTGTGGCAGCCAGTATTGTGCGGTTATTTTGTACTTTGTGCTGCCTTACTTGGTATTTTTGGGCATTTGTTTTGTGACGCGGTTCCGTTCTGTATTTGACATTGCCTAAGTAAAGTGCTTAGTCCACTCATCTCTGCTCTCCTGCGCCTGACTTATTACACCAGCTACACCCCCCGCATGACAGCCCGCCCGTCCAGCATCACTACTCTGGACGGTTCTGACTTAGAATATGTGGACAACTACAAATACCTAGGTGTCTGGTTAAACTCTCCTTCCAGACTCACATTATGCATCTCCAATATAAAATTAAATCTAGAATCGGCTTCCTATTTTGCAACAAAGCATCCTGACTATCCTACCGATCCTTGACTTCGGCGATGTCATTTACAAAATAGCCTCCAACACTCTACTCAACAAATTGGATGCAGTCTATCACAGTGCCATCCGTTTTGTCACCAAAGCCCCATATACTGCCCACCACTGCAACCTGTACGCTCTCGTTGGCTGGCCCTCGCTTCATACTCGTCGCCAAACCCACTGGCTCCAGGTCATCTACAAAAGCCCCGCCTTAGCTCAGCTCACTGGTCACCATAGCAGCACACACCCGTAGCACGTGCTCCAGCAGGTATATTTCACTGGTCACCCCCAAAGCCAATTCCTCCTTTGGCCTCCTTTCCTTCCAGTTCTCTGCTGCCAATGACTGGAACGAATTGCAAAAATCACTGAAGATGGAGACTCATATCTCCCTCACTAACTATAAGCACCAGCTGTCAGAGCAGCTCACAGATCACTGCACCTGTACGTAGCCCATCTGTAAATAGCCCATCCAACTACCTCATCCCCATACTGTTATTTATTTTTATTTTTTTGCTCCTTTTCACCCCAGTATCTCTACTTGCACATTCATCCTCTGCACATCTATCACTCCAGTGTTTAATTGCTATATTGTAATTACTTCACCACTATGGCCTATTTATTGCCTTACCTCCCCTATCTTACCTCATTTGCACACACTGTAAATATACTTTTCTATTGTATTATTGACTGTATGTTTGTTTATTCCATGTGTAACTCTGTGTTGTTGTTTGTGTCGCACTGCTTTGCTTTATCTTGGCCAGGTCACAGTTGAAAATGAGAACTTGTTCTCAACTAGCCTGCCTGGTTAAATAAAGGTGAAATAAAAGGTTTTATAAAAATGTTGGTGCTCATGGGTCCTTTGTGATGTAAATTACTAAACTTAAAATATCTAACATGCAAAATATGATTATTCAAAGCCCTCAGCCTCAAAACTGAATCCCTTGACGTAGATTTTAGAACTGCCCTCATACCTAGTTTAGCCTCAAGCTTGAGTATCAAGCTCTGTAAAATCTAAAATATGACCATACCATTTGTTATTCTACTAATCAAATCAACAAAAATCCTCAATTTTTGAGGATACACCTAACATCACAGCACATAACATTACATTGAGGAGACGAGGAAAGATAACGCTTAACAAATAGAGAGGAATGTATTCTGGGTGTATGTTGTCAGAGCAGAGACCAGAGAGGCATTCCTTCACATAGGGGTTAACAACAGACCAAACAAAGTCTTCTACAGTCAACCATCCTTTATCAGGCCCTCTCCGCGGCATTCTTTACATGTGTTGCCACATAAATGGAACCCTACAGGCTTCAAGTGGTGGCAGAGCCCCTGCGTGATGAACCGGTGAACCCTTCTATCTGCCTGCATATTCCTGTCAATTGGCTTAGTGGGACCTAAGTCCTTAGTTTAGCATGGCCATAAAGGGCTGGTGTGGATAGTATAGGTCTCCCCTCACTTAGCTGCGCTAGTGAAAGGCATAATTAGAGAGGATGGTGATAACTGCAGCTATGGGGCAATGGGAGAATGAGAAAGAGTCATGAGGCTGTACAGCTAAGCTAATGGTGTTACCTTATGGACAAAGTGCTACTGGTGGATGTGTGTACATTCACACATACAAACCTACTTATATGGATTAGTCATATACACATAATACTCATTTCTACACATAAACACACTTACAGCTAGTGCGTATTTCTACCCTCCGGGCACTGCTTCCCTGAAAGCATGGTTGAACAAGGAAAAGTCCAATCTCCATATTGTAAATGCAGGCCCACTGGGTCCATCCACTCACACATTTTTTTAAACACAAATAGCTACACTGCACACATACTAAACACAGGAATAAATTACCAAGGAGATAGTGGACCCTAATTTTCCATAATAATTCTCTCTGGATATGAGCTCAAAGGGGGACCATACATAACCTAACGATAATGTTTGGTAATATGCTCCAAGGCTCTTTCAAGGCTCTTGCTTGTGCACTATTGAGAGGGCTAAATGTGAGTACAGAGGTGAAAATGGATGAGATTGTTGCTGCCTCAGTTCAACTGCCAATGCTGAGAGAAAGGTTGTTGAAGTTTATTTATAGCTGAAAGCTGAATTCAGAGTGTAAATTAAGACAATGATTGATGTGGCTTCATTCAGGCATATTCATTCACTCACTTCTCAAAGGCTGTTTATAAATCACTTAAAGGGAAAGGAAACCTTTCATTTCCTCACCAAATTATCATCAATTTCCATCCAAGTATAACCAAAACACTGTGGTGTCATTAGGAACTATTTTCAACACTGGAAGGCTGAGCTACATATTTTTTTAAACTACTAAAATCCATAAAGTATCTCCCCATAAATAATAAATAACACCTAGCGTTTCTTGTTCTTCAAGTCTGGAACCCATTTTTTCCATTTTCAGATAACAACTTGAGTAGCACTTTAATGACACTCCACAGAGCACAGGTTAGAGGCACACACACAATGACTCCATTCATTAACTGGGCCTGAAATACCATTTCACAGCAGATGCCATCTTTCCACCTGCACGCTAGACGTTGAGTAGAGTCACAGCAATAATACGCATTACATTTTTGGGGCAGCTTTCATCCATAAATGGCTCAGGTATGTATATTTAAGGTGAGACTAAAAATACAATAGTGAAATGAAGCAGCAGTTGGACTGTGTCACGAAATTGAGGTCAGATTTATTAAGTTGCTCGAGGGACCTTGCGTCGGTTTTCAGATGAATTGCGTTCTTCATACCTGGTTATATCTATATAGACACACTCCGTCCTGGCAATGCCATGACAAACCATCGCAAATAGTGCGAAAATATTTCGTACAATTTTGATAATTGATAGTTTTCATGACTCCTCCTCATATTAGAGACGTCAAAAAGACAGTTGTGTGCAGAGCGAAGCCAACCCAAACACGCCATTACCAAGGTGGACCCATGGCACTGTCTGATGGCCTCGGCTCGGAGCGTGTCCAACGAATTGACCCTAATACACTGCAGCTGCGAAGGCGATTGCATAATTACAGATAAATGAAGACATCATATATTCTGGATTTCCTGGACAGTGATACCCGAGGTCTGTTAGCATAAAGTCCCACCTTAATTGGTATAAATTAATAATTGAGATGTGTTTGGAAAAGGGTTGACGCCCACAGTTGCCCAGTACAGTATTGCCTGTGTGTTTTGCAATAACCAAGGAGCAATGTGAACAATCCCATGGGCGTCATTCAAACTTATGAGGAACTGGAGGAGGAACGGTATGTCTGGGTGATATAAGGCATTAAATCCGGACTGCATCAATATATAGAATACTTTCACACGCAAGTCTGGATTCCATTGGTTGGGCCTTCCATCCGGTTGTTCCAACCTTTTTGGAAAAGGTTCCATGTGCTGATTTACTGTGCATGTATGCAGCTGTCAAGGGGTTAAAAATAGAGGGTGTAAGAGAAAGGGCCGGTGCCAAAATGAAAAAGGACCTCACCCAGGCCTCTCATCCAACACCTTTCAGTAGATATGAGACACTCACAATTAATCGTGCAGTTCGTCCATAAAGGAATTAACCTTTGACAGGAAAGGCTAGCTAGGTCACCCGAGATACAAGTCAGTATTTGACGTCCATCCATGTCTGAAGACGTTGGGAGATGACGTGGAAACCGGCCACTAGGAACAACAGTGAGCACTGTTACCTTCAAGTATGTTTCGGTTTTGCTAGGGCATTGTGGACAGGAATGGCAGATGGGTGTAAGCATCTGCCTCTGATTTCAAAGGTTGCAAGTTGGAATCCAACGATAGAAAGTTGTTTTTGATATTTTAGTTTTAAGCATATCCCAAACCTTAACCCTTACCTTAAACTTTCGGAGTGCATGTCTAACCTTAAGATTTTGGAGTTAATGTCTGAACTTAACCCTTACAAATTCAGAGTTAATGCCTAAACTTAACCTTAAACACTTCTAAATTTGACATTTGGAACAACTTCGAAATTTGACGTTTGAGAAACATGGAAGAACGTCTCATTCTGACATGAGACTGTGAGAGCTAGTTGGGTAAGGCGGTGTGTGTCTAATCTCAACACACCTCTGTGACACAAGGCTTCAAAGTGGGACTCTTCAACAGTATGGGTGAGCCCTCTCTGGTCTATCCCTTCGTCATTCGATGTATCTTATCCAACACACACACTCGCGCACAAGCATCAAAACACACACTCTCACACACATGCATACGTGCACAAAGGCACACACACACACACATGCACACATGCGCATCGGCAATCTACAGTACAGGCATGCACACATACAATCTAGTGGCTCCTAAATGAGCTATCTTTCAGATGGCACAGTACACTCTATCAAAAAAAGGTGCTATCTAGAACCTAAAAGGGTTCTTTGGCTGTCCCCATATGATAACTATTTGAAGGAGCCTTTTTGCTTCCAGGTAGAACCCTTTTTGTTCCAGGTAGAACCCTTTTGGGTTCCATGTAGAGCCCTTTCTACATAGGGTTCTGGGTTCTGCCTTGAACCAAAAAGGGTTATCCTATGGGGACAGCTGAAGAACCCTTTTGGAACCCTTTTTTCTAAATGTACATTGCACTGCAGATGCTGTACTTTAACAGAAAATGTTTCTCTATAAACATGAATCTACCTAAAAGATTACCTCACGCTGTGATCAAACTGATGATACTGTACAACAGCCAGAAGAGCTGTATATAGAGCCACTAGCATTGTATATCCTTACCAAACCAAAGCGCCAAATAGTTGGCTGGGGCATCACTGGGTCACAGTTCAGTGTTTCCAGGCAGAAGTTGGATTTCAGTGGGGTGTTTATCTAGTTGTAAAGGGTGAAAGGAAAGCTGTGGTGATATCACAAGGCTAACACACACACAGGCCTAAAGCAGATTTAGAAAGCCTTCCATGTGATCCTCTGGCAAAAACATTGCCATTGACACAACACAGATATGATTGGTACCTATAACAAGAAATCCATTACTATAGTATTTCAACATGTGATTTAGATTATATATTAAATGTACAGGTAACTGCCAAAATAAAATAAACACCAAAATAAAGTGTTTTAATAGGGCAGAGTGCCACCTCAAGCCGCCAGAACAGCTTCAATGCACCTTGGCATAGAGTCTGAAACGCAACACCATTATTCTGTGAGAAATTCCCTAATTTGGTGTTTTGTTGATGGTGGTGGAAAACGCTGTCTCAGGCGCCGTTCCAGAATCTCCCGTAAGTGTTTAATTGGGTTGAGATCTTGTGACTTAGACACAAACACATACACACCATTTAAACCCCCTACGCTCCTTGGAGACCCATCTTTCAAAGTCAATGACATTTCTACTACTAGCCATGGTAGCAAAAATAATGGGAAACTGGGCATTTTTTATACATGACCTTAAGCATGATGGGATCTTTATAGTTGCTTAATTAAATCAGGAACCACACCTATGTGGAAGCACCTGCTTTCAATATGCTTTATATCCCTCATTTACTCAAGTGTTTCCGTTATTTTGTCAGATACCTGTTTGTCAACGTAAATAACTAATGTCTTCGGCGTTATCAACTCCTCTATCTAAAAAGTGAGGAGAGAGAGGTTTGTGTTTGTGAAGTAGCACTCAGCTGGGGCTTCAGTACTCATCCTAATGTCTTTGAGTCAACAACTGCCATCCTACGACGCCGTTGGCAAATGGGGAGAGAGCAGAGCGTCCGACAACAAAAATAAGGCTAATTTGGCCCCTCCTCAACATGTACACACACATACACGCACAAATGTGCGGACACACACATACAAATTACAGCCCCCAAGCTCTGCTACTGAGAACAAACTCTGGTGCCCAACTCTCCTATGAGCTCAGCCTCTCTGTCTCCTTAATCTGCTGGGGCTTACAGAAACAATCACTGTACTGGTTTATAGGAAAATCTTGTTTGCATTCTCTCAACCAGATAAATAAACTGACATGCTCTGCCAATGTAACTGACTCCTGAGTAGCGATGCTGTTTGTTTGTTAGCGACGATGGTGGTACTGTTTTGACGTCAGAAGAAAAGGAGCAGCAGTACCCATGACCATTTGTAGTAGAGAAATTATACAGTACATACACAGTATTATTTTTTTAATGAACAATTTAACTTAATTCAATCAAAAGGAGGTGTTCCTCCTTTTCTCCTCTCTCACTTTTTCCTCCACCTTCCTCCACTCCATCCCTCTCCATCTCCTCTGGCATGCTATTCTCTTCATCCTCACTCCATTCATATCGCTTCTCAGTTCTGCCCTCACTCGAATCCCGCTTTCTTTCTCCTTCCTCATCTCCTCCCTCTCTCTCCGTACTGCCTCAGTGAGCATCGCTTCTATACTGAGGCTCAGCTCTCTCCTCCATCTTCCTTTTGTCTATCCCCATATTTTTCTTCTCCAGATTGTCATGCATTTCTTTCTCCATCGTCTTCTGGAACACCTCATTCTGTCTCTTTATTTCTCTCTGCATCTCCTCCTCCTTCTTTCTGTTCTCTCTCTCTGTCGTCTTATCGAAGTTCTCCTGTATTTCTTCCTCTCTTCCTCAATGGATTTCTCTCTATCCTCCCGACACTTCCTGTGTTTGTGCAGCTCTTTACGACGTCTGCCACCTTCTTTTTTTCTGCTTCTAATGTTCCTTCTTTCTTGCTCACTTTGCTTTCTCTCTCCTCCATCCTTGTCTGATTTTCTGCCAACTCCTTTCTCAACTCCTCTCTCATCTGTCGCTTCCACACCTCCTCCTCTCGCATTCTCTCCGCTCCATAACTCCACATCTTCTCCTTGTCGATCATCTCATCTGTCCGTCCTCCCTGATTGGACTCCATCCTTCTCTTCTCCTGCTGTGTCCAATCCAGTTGGAAGTCTTCGACTTTGATCTCAATCTCTTTTCTGTTAGACTCGTTTAACCAGTTCCTCTCTTCCATCTGAAATATCCTTATCCTTTCATCCACATACATCCTCCACTCCTCCATCTTATCCAAATCTCACATCTCCACTCTGGCCTACAAGATTGGTATAAGTAATTTTCCATTACTTTGTTACTGTATCAAATCCATGTAGGTCCCTAATACGGTAAAAAAAGCCACCATACTTATTATCCAGCCACCCTAGTCATAGACTGTTCTCTCTGCTACCACACGGCAAGCGGTACCGGAGCGCCAAGTCTAGGTCCAAGAGGCTTCTAAACAGCTTCTACCCCCAAGCCATAAGACTCCTGAACAGCTAATCAAATGGCTACCCAGAATATTTGCATTGCCCCCCTCTTCTACGCTGCTGCTACTCTCTTTCATTATCTATGCATAGTCACTTTAATAATTCTACCTACATGTACATATTACCTCAAATACCTTGACACTGGTGCCCCCGCACATTGACTCTGTACCGGTACCACCTGTATATAGCCCCGCTATTGTTATTTACTGCTGCTCTTTAATTATTTGTTATTCTTATCTCTTACTTTTTTTTTTTTTTTTTTCTTAAAACTGTATTGCTGGTTAAGGGCTTGTAAGTAAGCATTTCACTGTAAGGTCTACACCTGTTGTATTCGGAGCATGTGACAAATACATTTGATTTGAAATTAGATTTTTCATCTACTTGGCTTTATTTGCTTCTGGGGAATCAGCCAAGTATCAGGTTTCAGGTATGACGCAAATGCAAACTGTGTTGAATTAACAATGTTTATTACAGCAACATTGGCAGGCAAACGACAGGTCAAGGCAGGCAGGGATCGATAATCCAGAGTAGGGGAAAAGGTACAGGACGGCAGGCAGGCTCTGGAAACAGGTGACAAAGGGCTGTTAGACATGTGTTTACATCTAGACACATGAAATGTAGGAAGTATACAGAGGGTACGGGAGCAGGGGTGAAAGGTCTCGGCTTCCGGGGGTGTAGACGCGGGGCTATAGCGGCGTGCCAGCGCATCCGGCTTAACATCCAACCGGGCCTTACTCACCCCGTCTTAGAAGTCCTGGTACTCCGCAGGAATGGCGCAGAGGTTCGTGGCAATTTCCAAGCCCCCAGGAAGACGTCCCGGGGCAGGCAGAGCTGATTTCATGCAATGAGCGTGGCAGAATGGGCTCCAGCCCACGATGGCACCAGTAGACCAGTCAATCGAGGGATTGTGTCGCTGGAGCCGAGAGAATCCCAATACCACAGGAACCTGCGGAGACTCAATTAGCAGGAATTGGATCGTCTCGCTGTGGTTCCCAGACACTCGTAGGTTGATGAGGGTGGTATGGTTGGTGACCCGGCCTATAGAGCGCCCGTCCAGCGTTCTAACATTCATGGGAATGGAAAGAGGTTGAGTAGGGATGCCCAACTCGGATGCCAGGTTAATGTCCATAAGACTCATATCGGCCCCCGAGTCGATGAGTATCTGGAGAGACTTGGACTGGTCGCCCCACAGCAGGGTGGCATGGAGAGGGGGGCGAGTAGGGGGAGAAGCAAAATTGTCCTTAAGACCCACCAGAGTACTCATTCCTACCAATGAGCTAGGTCTCTTGAAGGGACAGGTAGACACATAATGACTGGCAGTACCGCAATACAGACAACTCTGGGTGTTAAGTCTGCGTATGCAGAGACAGCCTTGCCATACCGAGCTGCATCAGCTCTGGAAGAGGTAAATCGGCAGACTTCGGAGGCTCTTGGAGGAACTAGGGTAAACTCGTATCCTCTCTGGGGCGTAGACGCGGGGACTTCCGGGGTTCATCAGATGCAAGGTGGGATCCTTGAGTGAGCGATTGGGACCGCAATCAAACCTCGTTTCCCTCCTTTCGTCCATCGATCCAGGTGGTCAAAGCGATGAGGGTGTCGAGATCCGTCGGTAGTTCCCGGGCTGCAAGCTCGTCCTTTACTTCCTCTGATAATCCGTGCAGAAAGTGTCGAACAGCGCTTCAGGGTTCCGCTGCTAGCGTGCAGAAATCCACTGCAAAGTCTGCCACACTGAGGGAGTCCTGCCGAAGCTGGAGTAACTTCCAGGCAGCCTCTCTCCCGGACACCGGAGCCTCGAATACCTCCAGACTGAGGCAGATGGCGGATTGTTGCTCCCACACGTTCGTGTCCCAGGCGAGTGCCCTCCCGGACATCAGCGAAATAGTGTATGCTATCCTCGAGCGGCCCGAGGGGAACAAAGAAGGCTGCAGCTCGGAAACGAGGGAGCACTGGGAGAGAAAGACCCGATAGCGCTCCGAGGGAGGTAAGCGGGGTTCCCGGGAAACCGTGGTGACGGCGCTGCTACCAGCCGGGTTACTGAAGGGCTGGGAGGTTATCATTGTGCTAGGTTGCCTACGGAATTGCTCCCGCAATGCGTCCAATGCTAGGTTGTGACATTCGGCCACATCCTGGAACCCTTCCATCAGACCCATGAAGCCTGCTAGGTCAGTCATGGTCAGTTCGTACTATCAGATTTCCGATAAGACCCAAATGCAGACTGTGTTGAAGTAACAATGTGTATTACAGCAACAGGGGCAAGCAAACGACAGGTCAAGGTAGGCAGGGGTCAATAATCCAGAGTAGGTGCAAAGGTACAGGACGGCAGGCAGGCTCAGGGTCAGGGGCAGGCAGAGTGGTCAGGACAGGCAAGGGTCAAAACCAGGAGGGCGAGAGAAAGAGAGACTAAGGAAAAGCAGGAGCTGAGACAAAACGCTGGTTGATTTGACAAACAAGACGAACTGGCAACAGACAAACAGAGAACACAGGTTTAAGTACCCAGGCGATAATGGGGAATATGGGCGACACCTAGAGGGGGGTGGAGACAAGCACAAGGACAGGTGAAACAGATCAGGGCGTTGTCACGGATCCCCCCGGTACTGATGCTCATTCTGTTCACCAGTTCCGGAGGTCTACGTCACCGGCTTTCTAGGCTTCACTGAACGGGATTCATTATCATTAACCCCGGAGTGTCTTGTCTGATTACACACACCTGGTTCCCATTTCCCCTTATTAGTATGTTGTATATGTGCCCTCTGTTCCCTCTGTTCCCAAAGCGATGAGGGTGTCATTCCTGCGTAATTCCTGCGCCTGTCTCCAAAATCCTTTATACTAGTGTGACAGGCGTGACACCAAGTGTAGCAAGAAAATGCATTCTACCTCTGTGAAAGAACTCTAAAGGATTTGAATTACAACCATATATTTACAATTTAGAATTCAATTTAGCATTCTATTTCCGTTCAAATATAAATACAGTATTTCCATTGCTCAGCCTGACTTACTACTCTTGGCGTACTAGGCGTACTTGGCGTACTTGACTAAATTACCACACACACACACACCTGGCTGTGCTGTTCCCTTTCTCTCTTACACTCTCACAGCTGGTCATCTTGTTGTCAGGGTTATTATTAGGGCTGTGGCCCTTGGCTAGCCTTTTTATATATTGGTTCTGCTTTCATCAGGCCCATCCTCCCTATTGCTCTTTATCTGTTTGCCCTTAACCTTTTCCCCCATGGCTCCGTTGGCCAATGTTACGCTACTGGAGTAGAAAGAACGTTAATAAAAGTTTGAATCTAAGGTCTCATAGATCTAGGTCACCAGTGTGCTAATCGCGGCAGGGTAGCCCTAGTGGTTAGAGCACTGGACTAGTAACCGAAAGGTTGCAAGTTCCATTCCCCGAGATGACAAGGTACAAATCTGTCGTTCTGCCACTGAACAGGCAGTTAACCCACTGTTCCTAGGGCGTCATTGAAAATAAGAATTTGTTCTTAACTGACAGATTTTTTTTATATTGCACAATAACTGTTATTTTACAGATCTATTACATGTACCTTACATTAACCTGAAGGGTTTATTTTATCTGTTTAGATATTCATGTTGGAGTACAGACAGTCCTACATCAATGACTCAATATTGTTCTTCTGCATGTGGCAATCACTAGTTATTTGTGGCATGAAGAGAAAATGCCAGTGTGCACAGCATTGAAGATATGTGATAAGACTTCCGTAAGGTTAAACTGGGTTAATGGTTGGACCTGGTGCCTAAACACAACCAACTCCATGAAAGACATGAATAATACAGTAACCAAATAACCAGTGGAGGGAGTTTAAAATACGTGTTCAATGAAAGCTGAAACATAACCTCCACAATTCTTAGATTTTCACCTCTCTCTGTCAACTGTATGCTTAACCTTCCACGTGTATTCTTAAGTCATTTGTAGATTAGATTTCAACTTGCACAATACTAACCAAGCATGCCAAATCCCACGAATTAATGTGGATTCATAATGCAAGACCTGGAATCTGAGATGTGGAAGGCTTTCCTTTTGTTTGCCACATATTTCGGTTTGGGCTCTTTCCAATCACGTATTATGAGGATAGTCCGTTGTTGTAAATACAAATGTGTTCTTAATTGACTTGCCTATAGTTAAATGAATGTTGAATAAAAAAAATTAATAAAAGAAATGACCATGTTCTCAATACAATGGTCAACTGCCATTTTGGTGATCAGCCAACAAAGTAGAATCCTGAATTATTGACACCCTCGATAAAGATAAGTAATAATGACTGTATGAAATAAATAATTCAAATACTGAGCTATACTGTATGCTCAAATAAATGGTGGAATGAAATGACTACATACTAATAAAAGAGCTCAGAGAAAGAGATTTTGTTTAACAAGTAATATTTACAAGTAAAAAATAATTTCGGACCCCCACTGTATGTCTTCACGTCAGGCCCCTCCTGGGCGAGCTAGATGCCCAATTCCTCCGAAGGTACGCATAGAGTTTGAGTCAGCCATTTAGACCCTTTTAGATAGTGCTGACAGTTTGTTTTGACCTGGATTTATATCTATTTAGTGTTGTAATCCCCACCAGAGCACTTTAGTACTGTAATCAAGAACATATCGCTGTGGTGGGAAGGACGGGGGTAAAAGAAATGGTCGATTTATCATCTCCTGTGATGTCCCTTATGTGGCATTGCCAAAGAAAGTGTCAGCTTATTCCTGAGAGTCTGTCGACCCGCCTACCTGTCACTCCGCCTGCTGAGTTCAGTACATGTCATATGGGGACCTCGGTGGAGCCACTCTGTCATACTGTCAGGTGTGGCTCTTGCCTTCACCCATTATCCTTCTCTTCAGTGCTAACGGGGGAAGTGGCAGTGACAGACGAACCCGGACCCTGGTCCAGAGGAGCTCATCGTTCTGGGCCGTTCTCCATGTGTTGAGAGCTAACTTGGCAACGGGCGCACAGCATATGAAGGTGCTTAGCACAAGACCTCTCCCACTCTCCCTCACCATGGCAGGACAGGAAGAAAAAAGAGCTAGCATGTTAAGAGCATCAGGAGTTGGATGAAGTGTTGAAAGGCTGGCGAGTGTCCAACGGAGTACGAAATGCTCAATATGGTGTGATGTTGTAGACAAGCTATAGATGATATACAAGTTTTCATTTTGCTCACATCCGCTGTTCATTATCAGTTTGGAGGGTCCGGATGCATACACATTCAAATTGGGCAATAGTATCTCTTTGGCATGAAATAGTATCTCTGGTACGATCGCATCTTCTGAAAGACTTATGATAAGTCTTGTGCTGTGTGATTGGATAAATAATCATTTTAATTAAGATATAGACCTAGATCAGTAAACCACACGCTTCTGGACAATGTTTCATCAATTATAATATTTTCAACAGCTTGTGATGGGTTCACAAAATAATCTTGGTTCATATTGTTGGTAACAATGTTTTATTTTAACAGACAAGACCAACAAACTTGGCACAGAGTGAGCTTCAACATTACCTTCAACCTTCTCAATACTGGCCCCTTGCTTCACGAAGCATGGACCTTCAGTAGCATTTTTGACATTCCAGGAGAATTGGTGTTGCCTTCACATCAAATATAACTATGTGTTTTTAAGCCCAACTCAAGCTTGGAAGTGATAAACAGAAAAACTTTGTAGTAATGACCTTTTAACCCTTTTAGGAACATATTTTGGGAGACATTACCTGTGGCCCCAAAGGCCATAACTCAGTTTCAGCACAACTTCCATTGCTACTCAAAAACAAACAAGGAAGTTGGAGGTTTGAGATTACCCCTTGTTGCAGTTATTGTATCAACTGTTTTCAGAACATTGACACCCCAGACAGTTGTGTGGTTAGCGAAAACAAAATGGCTGCCATGTTCCATTATGGTGAGTCATGTTCCATGGCAACAATGTCTTCGAGTAAAAGTTGCTTCAATACACCGTTTACATTTCCTTCAAAGGCACCACAACACCACCTTTACACACAGGAGAAGACCGTTGCCGACATGGAGACATACGTTTGTGATGGTAACACACACGGACAGATTCTGGTTTTGGCTGACTATGAAATCCTTGCTGTTCGCTTTATTTATCATAATACTGCTATATATTTTTTTTGCCTGCCCACAACTTGAGGTTTGGCATGCCAAAGCCTTCAGCAAGAAAAAAAAGACAAAACATTGTCCACAAAATCACACTCAGTCTCTGGCTGCATTTCTAATATTTTCCTCTCAACCATCTTATTTCCATCTGAAACCGATTGACATGTTTCACATCAGGTTTTGCTGGCTTCTAATCATATCATTGAAAAGGAAGTCTGACATAAAGTCAGGAGAAAGTATACAGTGAATGGAAATCATCTGTTTGGAACTTTTTTAATAACTTACTTTTTACTACAACTCACCTCCATCATCAGTATTCACAAATCCACACAACCATATGCTCCCTACTGCTTTACTACTACACCTGAAAAGGATCTTGAATTTGACTTCACATGGGAACAGAATGGCAGTTGTAACGTGCTACTGAATATATTATTAATGGATAGCTGTCTTAATTTATAAGATCTTTATAACAGACTGATTACAACAACCCAGGGTAATTACTCATGAAGAGCATATTAGAGTTGGAATCCACACTTCTGGCTTTGTCAAATGTTTTCCATGTTAAGTACACATGGGCTTCACTCAGTACAGAGCGTCGGGTGGCTGTCACTCAGACACGGTTGAACGAGCAGAGAATGGGCGCTCAAGCAGAGAATGTGCGCTAGCCGTGCCCGCCGTCTGCCCATCTGTGAAAACGGGGAAACGACACTGCATGACCGGTCCCCAGTTCTGTAAACTGTTAAGAAACTAGGATCAACAAACAGAACCACCACAGTCAGCAAGCTGGTCAAACCCTGGGTCAGAAAGGTTGCACACCATGTGCTGGTGCTTTCGCTCCCCTTTATGGAATTTAGTTCTCGTTTTTTTCAACGAGCTAATAGTGACTTCAGTGCATGACAAGTACATAGACATACACTCAAAGAACTGCTGAAGCCCTTACATGCCTATCCTGAGGCACAGAGAGAGAGGGAGCTCCATTGATTGTGTT
This sequence comes from Brachymystax lenok tsinlingensis, assembly GCA_030435695.1. Taxonomy (NCBI): domain Eukaryota; kingdom Metazoa; phylum Chordata; class Actinopteri; order Salmoniformes; family Salmonidae; genus Brachymystax; species Brachymystax lenok. The sequence continues at coordinate 34,284,516 of CM059799.1, forward strand.
TATTGTTGGCTTCCTGACCCATACAACAAAGTGACGTGATGTAAACCATTGGAACACTTCTGGTTTTATTTGATGTGACAGTCTCATAGTAAACATATACATAGCGTGATCAAGATTATTCTTGTCCTCCACCTTCCACCCTAAAGACTTGACATGAAATTGATTAGTGCAAATTAGCAACCATGTAAACAGAAATTGCATAGATCAAAGTCAACAATAAATTGACTTTGGAGGTGAAATTGGTGGATTCATTTTTAGTCGGCATGTGAAGAATCTAACGCCCCGAAATTGCCTTTTTCTATGTACTACAGCTACTTCACATCGCAAAGCAAAGTGTGGCGGAGGATAGCGAGGTCTGGTTTGCACCATGGTCAGTGTTCCTGACAGGTGAGCCCTCATAACAAAAGGAGGATAACTTGCTGTTGGCTGAAGACACATCGAGCTGACTGTTTTATTATTTGCCTTTTTAATATGCAGCTTATGGCCCTACATCAGAAAAGTGTTTAAGGTCCTCGCTAAACTGTCACCTTATTGTGTTGCAGATCAGTGAGGCACGTGTCGCCAACCATGACACAATGATCCTTTACAGACCCTTTCCATATTCAGGGACTAAGAGAAAGCAGCTCTGACTTCCCTATGTGGAAATACTGGACTTATGGTACACTTGGGCTCAATGTCCGCAAACTTCTTCTCATCATTTTAGTTGGGGTCCATAAATGTCTCCCATAATCAGAAAGTCTTGTCAACCTAAGGGAGTGCTGCTGTCAGCAGTGTGTTACACCATTTATTTATATTGCTTTGACATTACACAACCCGCACACAATCTTAAAGAAGCCTAAACTTAACCTCGCAACAAGAGATAAAAATAATTACTTTGGCTTCTTGGCAAAGAGCTTTAGGAGTACACGTAGAGATGTGGTCATACTGTATCTAGGCTTTTTTTTCATGAAGGTCTTATCATAGAATAAGCTCATGCCATATCTCTCCTAAATGCATTTGAAAACATCACAGTTTGGCATAGTCCCATGCTTGGCAGAGGTTCTCAGACTATCAGTGTTGTACTATCAGAGCTTCAATAGGTGGTCACCACTTCACATGCGTACAAGAAGATAATTCGATGCAAGAGAGCTTAATTTGGATTTTGCTGAGCACAATTTATCTTAGCAATTTAATGTTGCTTTAATGTTGCTAATCTTGGGTTGCTTTTACACTTTCTGTGTGTTTTTCTAAGAAGTACATGTCCTTTTTGAGGCAGATCAGCTTTTGCTTGTACATATCCAGTTCAAGTGTGCTTCGAGCAGCTTGTTGTTCAGAGCGAGGTTGTCTCCATTATTATACTGTAGCTTCAGATTTGTAGCTTATTTGGCAAAAATAGTATTTTCTCGAAACCTGGTCAGGTCTATTACAGGGCGGGTCATCGATCTGGGGAAGAGAAAGTGAAAACGAAACTACTGCAAGAATGCACAATAGAATTGAAGAGATGTGGAGATGTCAAAACAGCTTGAGGAAGTGTCAATGATAGCTCACATTGACCGGTGCACATTTGTAGGGTTACCTTTGTAGATCGGTTCAATGTTACATCAACTGACCAAAAGCACAGTCAATGCAATGAAACTTTCAGAGATCAATGAAACTCAGATGATAACAGTACAGATGTAGAATCTTAATTTGAGCCAGTTTGCTACAGCAGGAAAATAATCGTGCAGCAACAGGAAATGTGAATTATTATGTGGATTATAATTAATGGACATTTTTGGTAGGGATTGATACATTTTAGTTAAGGCAAGTCAAATCAAATCTAGTCTCACACACACACACACACACACACACACACACACACACACACACACACACACACACACACACACACACACACACACACACACACACACACACACACAGGTGTAGGTGGAGTCTCCTGACATCACAGTGTGACACTAATCCTTTTCTGCTGTAGGCATCAAATAAAGGCATGCCATTGAAATGATCCGACCTGCCAGCCAGTCAGCCTTTTAGTGCCTACTCCACCTGTCCCCCTGTACTGGATACTATTTTTATACCAGTAGCTATCTCTAATATCACACAGGAATTCACAGGTCTGGTGAGAGTGGGTGGAAAATGTCCGGGCAGGGGAAATAGGAGAGGGGAGGGCCATAGTCTCTGCAGGTGCTTCTTTGGATTTAGATCTAGATACAGGAAGATAAATGCCAAAATAGACTATTGTGGTGAGGACATCTCGGTAGTTAATTTGGCAAAATTTGGTACATGTTAAGAAATAATTTGTTGCACATTTTCTCAACTCATCAGATGAGTGCATCTCATAGCCAAAAGTGTACCAATAGAGCCAAGGTGTAACGATCTTCAGTGACGGACCAAGGCGCAGCATGCCGGGTTGAGTTAAACATGTTTATTAGTCAACACTCTAAAAACAACAAACAAAGATCAATAGGTGTCGCATCAACGGCACATACACAATAACAGAGTCAACTTCCCACAAGGAATGGAAGAAAAAAAGGGCTACTAAAGTATGGCTCCAAATCAGAGACAACGATGGACAGCTGTCCCTGATTGAGAGCCCTACCCGGCCAACAAAGAAATACAAAAACTAGAACATAGAATGCCCACCCCAAATCACACCCTGACCAAACCAAAAAGAGACATAAACAGGCTCCAACAGGTCAGGGCGTGACACAAGGGTTACTTTATTGTGGCGTGTGAGAGCCAGCGGAAGTGAGCACAAGCCCAATATGTGTTGCACCTTTACTGAGGCCACGTAAAATAGTTATTGTGTAAGCAACTAAATATTATATTATAACAATGAGTTCCACTTTACCTATATATTAATTTGCATTGTATTACCTGATATGTGCCTGTATTTCTCTCTAATTTACCACGAAAACGTTAAAGACTCCTTCCATTACCCTCAATTCCAGACCATTTCAATGTTTCTACAGTGAGCCATTCAAAAGCTGGTGGGGGTGACTCAATACTACTGAGGCTTTGTGAAGTAAGTCAACTGTAAATGGATACCGGATTCATCATCCCACTGTTTGTGTCTGAAAACATGAAAGAGGCTGGCTTTAATTTTATGGGTCACATGGGACTTGGTTGCCATTTTTTCCAGAGAGCAAATATTTACATTTCCAGTCCATAAAACATGATATAAAACAGTAGGTTGTGGTGAGCATTTATGTAGCTGGATTACTTGTCAGTCCACAGGTGTTTCTGTTTTAAATGGCCTTTGTTTCACACGCAGGTGATTTTTTTTGTTCACTAGTGAAAAGGGTTTAATTTACTGCATTTTTTGTGTTTATGTAAAATTGTCTAAATGTCCCCATTTTTCTTTTTGCATGTCATTTTGTTAAACAAGACATGTACACAGATGTGAACTATGTTTTCATAAATGAGGGGCTTTGTAAATGAATTATGTTTCAGAAAGGCTTAACTTGTGGCATTTCAAATGAAAAACTCCCGAAGATGGATATCATAGCCCTTTAGAAACATTTAATCACATGAGAAAACAAGGCTGGAACATCTTACATACAGTGTTACTAGAATTAATTATGAATGAACGTCTTCTTTGGCTTTGCTACAAGAAGTAAATTATCTATCGAAGTAGAAGACATGCTTTCATCAGATCCAAACAGATCTACAGCAACATAACCTGGATAGTTGTTACATCAAGCACAAGTAAGATTCATCTGTTGTACATGAGTCCTCATATTATACGTTTCCTGACAAGCTAATTACATTGTGAACATTCTTGGACTCCCACTCCCTCCATTAAAAGACTACCATGGTGACAGAATCAACAAAACCCTGCTCTGTCTGGTGTTGGCTGCATCATACCTCATGATATCTGCAAACAGCCCCCCAATAGGGGATGGCTGGAGCGGATAGGCGGACAGAGACACAGACTCTGCCTTGCTTAGACCTTATCATATTCTCTACTTCCATCCTTCATGCATTGGGAGCCAGAGAAGGGAAGTGTACTGCAAGTAAACCTGAAAATACCCATCCCTATCCCTATTCATCTCAGGGGGTTGATAGACCACCATGTATCATCCTGCTTCTCTGCATGTGTTATGAAAACACAGGCCAGCACTGTCAAGAAAACCAAGGCAAGGGTTAACTAGAAGAGGATGAACACACACATGAACTCTATCTGTGGCTAATTGCGTGTGACTTCCATGTTTCAGCACCACTTCGGTGCTTTTATATCCCGGTAAGTGAACCTGATAGGGAACTACATTTAAGTCAGGAACGGTTGGATACTGATTGAATAGACGAAAGACATAGTACCATAGGTGAACACATTTATTGCTCTCACGTGGGTGATCTCATCCACACACACACACACACACACACACACAGACAGACAGACACTCTTTGACTTGATATGTGTTGTTGATTCCACAGGCAGTGTGAGTCCAGAAAATAACCGTGCGATGATGTCATGCACTTTTCCCATGTTAGAACGACCAGTCCCATTACCGCAGATGAAAATACAACATGACAAATGGCAGCATGCTGGCTGCATTCGAGATTAAGAGTGCAAACATGGCTTGCCAATGGGGAAATTAGGAGAGTAAGTAGAAAGATAGCTGGGCTTGCTACGTCTGTCTGATGTACAACATCGGCCAATGCATCAGAGGCTGACGATGACAAAAAGCTTCCCGTCAGTGACTTTGGGGCACATACATCATGACTCGTGTCAAACAGTGGTCCAAGTAGCCAGCTAAATGAGTTTGGGCTAATTACTTCTGCATTGCTATCTATTCCCCATAGTGGATCGGGTTGCAGGGTTGACAATGTTGTGGAAGGCTGACAAACACCAGGGACGAAGAATAGCAGGCTACATAGACAATCACACAGAAGAAACTCAGTGTATTGATGAAGTGGATGAGGTATTTATTCAAAGAAAATAATGGATGTTGAAGGGGCACTGAATGAAATACTACAATTAGGCGGCTACAATTAAGAATGCACAGGCAAAGTAAGTCTGTTGACATCAACTGGTATCAGCTTTCAACAGATGGCAGTTGCACTTCATGCATGCAGTCCACTACTACAGTAGAATCTTGTCACCCCCATTTAATGACAGAGAGCAATAGATCTTAAATGGGACGTTAACTCAATGCAGAGGTATGGGGTGGGGTCCTCTTTACGCAGACCTAGACTGTTGGAGTGTAATTTTTAGAGATCTTCTAATCCGTCTTTATGGCCAGTGTATTTGATAGGTCTGCATTAGTTTAGGCCACTGAGCACAGACGTCAGTTCAACGTCTTGTTTTGATTTACATTTGGATGAGTTGTCAATGTGAAATCAACCAAAAATGTCGCCCTGTCATTGGAATTAGGTTCAAAGTTGGGTAAAAAAAAAACACGACATTCCCTTACGTTGATGAATTTTTTGCAAATCCAATCAGTTTTCCACGTTGCTTCAATGTCATCACATTGAATTTTTGGGGTAAAATGACGCGGAAACAATGTTGATTCAACCAGTTTTTGCCGAGTGGGTGGAAATGGAAGTAAACTTTAGGGGGGATATTATTTGCCTTGTTGGGAGAAAGGAGGAGTGTGATTATAATCTTCTGTAAACACTTCTGAAGGGTCCCTCCTCCCTTTGCTTGCCGAGATAACAGCATAGCAGCATTGACCACTTGTTTAAGTACACGCCAGATTAATTCGATTACAGAAGCTAATGGCCTATAGGGGATCTAAACACGTTTTCTCTGTGATTGTCCACACTTCAGTGAAACACCTTGAACCTTCTCCGACCAAGCAGACACACATTATTTAGTGTTAACTCTGTTTTTCAGATTATGGAGCAAAGGAAAGGGTAGCTAGCTGTATGTCATGACAGATATCTCTAAGTAGCGGCAAATTCCGCTTGCCTCGCAACAAGCAGCGAAGATCATGTTCTTTGATTACGCGTTCGTTGGTGCGCAGGGTCAGGCAACTGTTGATTGCAAATTAAAAGCCAGACTCGTGTTACATAAGGTAATTCTATGTGACAAACCTGATTTACAAAATTGATTTGCAAAGAGTCCTATGAATGCTGCAAAAGTTGAAGTATTCAGAGATAGGCTTTAGTGTGCTACAGTAGGTACGTGCTCTGTATTGTGAGGGTACAGAGCACATTGCAGAGTGTTGAAGGTGTTGTGTGTACAGGTGCTGTAACAAGCAAGATTTATAGTTGAATTGGCATGTTAGCATTAGCATGCAAAATGCTGTAGGCTTTTGTAACTTGTTGGTCCTGAAGATTAATGACTACTCAAACATTTTGCTTGTTTTAGCTACAATGCTAAACTGGCTAGCTGTAGGGGCAAGTACCCATGAGGTGACAACAATTATTTTTACTTCACTACATTCCTAAAGAAAATGATGTACTCCATACATTTTCCCTGACACCCAAAAGTACTCATTACATTTTGAATGCATAGCAGGACAGGAAAATTGTCTAACTTACACACTTATCAAGAAAACATCTCTGGTCATCCCTACTGCCTCTGATCTGGCGGACTCGCATAAACACATGCTTCATTTGTAAATTATGTTTGAGTGTTGGAGAACGGCCCTGGCAATCTGTAATTAAAAAAAAAAACTAGAAAATGATGCTGTCTGGTTTGCTTTATATAAGGAATTTGAAATTATTTATAATTTTACTTTAAATTTGTAATTTTAGCAATTACATTTTCTTTTGATACTTAAGTATATTTAAAACCAAATACTTTTAGACTTTTACTCAAGTAGTATTTTCCATTCTACTGTCATGTCTAGATTAGACTACTGCAATGCTCTACTTTCCAGCTACCCGGATAAAGCACTAAATAAATAAATAAACAGTTAGTGCTAAACACGGCCGCTAGAATCTTGACTAGAACCAAAACATTTGATCATATTACTCCAGTGCTAGCCTCTCTACACTGGCTTCCTGTTAAGGCTAGGGCTTATTTCAAGGCTTTACTGTTAACCTTCAAAGCATTACATGGGCTTGCTCCTACCTATCTTTCCGATTTGGTCCTGCCGTGCATACCTACACATACGCTATGGTCACAAGACGCAGGCCTCCTTATTGTCCCTAGAATTTCTAAGCAAACAGCTGGAGGCAGGGCTTTCTCCTATAGAGCTCCATTTTTATGGAATGGTCTGCCTATCCATGTGAGAGACGCAGACTCAGTCTCGACCTTTAAGTCTTTAGTAGGTCCTATGATTGAGTGTAGTCTGGCCCAGGGGTGTGAAGGTGAACGGAAAGGCACTGGAGCGACGACCCGCCCTTGCTGTCTCTGCCTGGCCGGTTCCCCTCTCTCCACTGGGATTCTCTGCCTCTAACCCTATTACGGGGGCTGAGTCACTGGCTTACTGGTGCTCTTCCATGCCGTCCCTAGGAGGGGTGCGTCACTTGAGTGGATTGAGTCACTGACGTGATCTTCCTGTCCGGGTTGGCGCCCCCCTCGGGTGCGTGCCGTGGGGGAGATCTTCGTGGGCTATACTCGGCCTTGTCTCTTGTAAGTTGGTGGTTTGAAGATATTCCTCTGGTGGTGTGGGGGCTGTGCTTTGGCAAAGTGGATGGGGTTATATCCTGCCTGTTTGGCCCTGTGTAGGGGTATCGTCGGACTGGGCCACAATGTCTCCCGACCCCTCCTGTCTCAGCCTCCAGTATTTATGTTGCAATGGTTTATGTGTCGGGGGGCTAGGATCAGTCTGTTATATCTGGAGTATTTCTCCTGTCTTATCCGGTGTCCTGTGTGAATTTAAGTATGCTCCATCTAACTCTCTCTCTCTCTTTCTCTATTTCTCTCTTTTCTCTCTTTTCTCTGAGGACCTGAGCCATAGGACCATGCCTCAGGATTACCTGGCCTGATGACTCCTTGCTGTCCCCAGTCCACCTGCTGTTCCCAGTCCACCCCAGTCCACCTGCTGCTGCTCCAGTTTCAACTGTTCTGCCTATGGAACCCTGACGTGCTACCTTGTCCCTGACCTCCTGTTTTGGACTCTCTCTCTCTCTACCGCACCTGCTGTCTCTAACTGAATGATTGGCTATGAAAAGCCAACTGACATTTACTCTTGAGGCGCTGACCTGTTGCACCCTCTACAACCACTGTGATTATTATTATCTGACCCTGCTGGTCATCTACTTTATGAACGTTTGAACATCTTGGCCATGTACTGTTGTAATCTCCACCCGGCACAGCCAGAAGAGGACTGGCCACCCCTCAGAGCCTGGTTCCTCTCTAGGTTTCTTCCTAGGTTCCTGCCTTTCTAGGGAGTTTTTCCTAGCCACCGTGCTTCTACATCTGCATTGCTTGCTGTTAGGGGTTTTAGGCTGGGTTTCTGTATAGCACTTTGTGACATCGGCTGATGTAAAAAAGGGCTTTATAAATACATGACTGATTGATTGATACTGGGTGACTTTCACTTATACTTGAGTAATTGTCTATTTAGATATCTTTACTTTTACTCAAGTACAAAATTGTGATACTTTTTCCAGCACTGCTCATACCTTACATTCCTCCTGTGACACTGCCACATCTGGGCACCGCCAATGATGACGAGAGGAACTAATGCCTCAATCAAGAATGACAATAAAAGTCCGCTTTGCGAAAATTGACAGGCAGGGACTTTCTTACCTTCCTTTAAACTTGACCTGAACTTTGCCATCTGGGGAGGATAGAAGGGGAGAACCGGCTGCTTTGACAGTAGACAGCGGACAGCGCCCAGTGCCGGTGTTGAGTTCGGTCTCAAGAGTGGAGGGGATAACTAGGAATGGCAGCCCGCTCGAGTTAATGGCTTCGGGGTGTCACTCTTCGAGCCGTCTCACCCTGATGACATCATCCCTCCAGACATGTGCCATGTTAGGCTGTTTAAAGAATCAGTCAATTCATCTGCTGCAGCAGGAATTAGTCCAAGGGGCTAGGAGGCAGACTAAACATGTTGGTCGGTCTGTCTGTCTGTCACTATCTCTCGTCCGGGGACATGTTATCCATGGTGCAGGCCCAACCTGTGACAAGACACCCACTTTGTCTCTCGGCTGGTCTTTTCTTTCTGGTGTGTTGAGTGTGTATGCTTCTATTCTTATGTCGTTTTTAAATGCACTTCCTTGCGAGGAAATCCGTGAGAGATTGAGCCGCTTAATATGTTGCCTTCGAGGATCTTGGTAAGTGAGCTTACATTGTGAGCTCATTGTAATGTAGGCCTTGTTGAAGTACCCCTATGGATTTAGTTGTAGGTGAACAGCTCTCCTCTCTCAGCATACCACCTTGCATCCCACTGCTGGCTTGCCTCTGAAGCTAAGCAGAATCGGTCCTGGTAGGTCCCTTGATGGGAGACCAGATGCTGCTGGAAGTGTTGTTGGAGGGCCAGTAGGGGACACTCTTCCCTCTGGACTTAAAATTGAATCCCAATGCCCCAGGGCAGTAAAGGGGACATTGCCCTGCTCAGGGTGCTGTCTTTTGGATGCGATGTTAAACGGGTGCCCTGACTCTCTGTGGTAAAAATAAATCTCATGGCATTTATTGCAAGAAATGATGGTGTTAACCCAGATGGGTGACACACATTGATGAGGTGAGTTTCCCTCTTACTATGTAAAGCGCTTAGAGTACCTCAGTTGGTAGAAAGGCGCTATATAAATCCAATTCATTATTATTATTATTATATACTTAAACACATAGCTACTCCCATTCACACCAAGACACACACACACAGCTTCATTCCCTAATTCTCACCTCTCAACCGTCAAGTTTGAAAAGTAAAGTCATCACGCTGAGGCGTGTTAACACAGCCATTGTGTGTATGCTATACGGTCCCCTGAGACCACGGTGGGACTCAACTGTGGGTCTTTCAGTAGGAGCTCAGAGTATGACAGGTCTGCCCTGGACTCCAATCTCCAAACACGAGAATAATACACTGTTATGACCCGCATTAGCACTTGCAATGAATGGTATGGATGCTGGCGCAGGTTCAGCATTGCCATGACAAACGTGGGGATTAGGGGCTAAAGCCTCTTCTATGTCCTCATAGTGTCAGCACCACAGTGGAGCTCTGAAAGGATTGCACAACCATGTAATTAATTCAAATTTTCCTTGTTATATACGAAGGGTGTTAAGCTATTGAAGAGGGTCTGAATAAGTTGCTTAAGTCTCCATTGGGCGATAACTCTGGGTTAAATTACACTCACTTTGTGCATTTTGAAACAGTTATCTTTCTTTCATAATATTCAAAGAAAACAATGTGCTATTTATCTATGTAAGAGGCAAATGTGATTTACAGTTGTCATCTGGTCATCTGGAGACAATGTAATAATTTTATGACAACTGAGACTTGTCTTCTACGGATAACCATACTTTTTTATGCAATTTGTGTATTTTTAAATCTTGATATTTATAGACAATTCAGTGGTCTCAATGTGATAATTGTCTTGCATTTATACGTGTCTTGTATATGTACGCATGCATTGAAGAAATGACAACCAACTGACAACCAATAAATGTTGCTAATTTATTTTTCAAAAGCACAACATGAGCCAGATTCCGATTTAGAAAAGCTGTATAGCAGCCTTGAAAAACTGACATAATCCATGCTGTGCTTGATTGTCACGAGTTAGCCGATTATCACATTTTGGCAAAGAAAGTGTTAATGTCGAAAGACCCACTTGGGACCGCATCAGTTAAAAAATGACTGTAGTCCTGTAGCTTTGAAACTGCGTTTGTTTTCTCAATGCTCAATGTTTATATTTCTATGAGAATTCAGATATGAGATTACACAACTCAATTAAGATTCTGTAAGTACGAACAGCTTGTGTGCTTCCTCCTGTACACTTACAACTGCTGCTTGTTGTGAAAAGACACAAACTATGCCAACATGAGCTAAAAGGAGGTTGTTTCTGACATGACAATGTATTTCTGCTTCGTAATTTGATAGTACAAATGTATTGGCATGTAGGCCCACGACTCCGTGGCCGTGCACGACTCCAACATCATCAAGTTTGCTGACGACACGATGTTGGTTGGCCTGATCACTGACGACGGGACAGCCTATAGGGAGAAGGTCAGTGACCTGGCAGTGTGGTGCAGGAAACAGAGGGCGGAGCACACCCCCATCCACATCGAAGGGGTTGCAGTGGAGCGGGTCGAGAGCTTCAAGTTGCTCAGTGTCCACATCACTATAAGGAATTATCACGGTTCACACACACCAACACAGTTGTGGAGAATGCACGCCTCTTCCACCTCAGGAGGCTGAAGAGATTCGGCATAGGCCTTCAGATCCTCAAAAGTTTTACACCGCTTGGTATGGCAACTGTTTGGAATCCGACCACAAGACGCTAGAGAGGGTAGTGCATACGGCCCAGTACATCACTGGGGCAGAGATCCCTGCCACCCAGGACCTCTACACCAGGCGGTGTCAGAGGAAGGCCCTACAAATTGTCAAAGACTCCAGCCACCCAAGTCATAAACTGTTCTCTCTGCTACCACATGACAAGCAGTACCGATACAACAAGTCTGGAACAGACAGGACCCTGAACAGCCCCCAAGCCATAAGACTGCTAAATAGTTAGATAAATAGGTAAAAAATAGCTACCCGGATTATCTGCATCGACCATTTTTGCACAAACTCTTACCTGTACTTACAGTACATAGATTTTTTTAAATATATTTTCCTTTATTATTTTCCCCTAATCCTACAACCCCTCCCCTAATTGGAGTAAACTAATGGACAACAACACTTAGGCTTCTACTTCCATACATGCTATATACATTTTACGGACACAGTATATTTTACAATAGTTGTCTTTTGTTTCCCATCCTTCAGCTACCCTCAGCCTCTCCCATCTATCCCTGAAGACCATCCCTGAAGACCCTTTCTATTTGCCATATAATTTTCAACTGTGCTGTGATGTTTCACAAAAGTTCTGATCCTTGCTATTCTCATAGTTTCTACAGATTGTACATTTAAGATAAAAAAAATTGCTAATAGTATTATTGTATTATTGATCAATTGACTATGACTTTTCAGATTACCCAGTAGTGCTATCTGCAGAGTTAGCTCCAGGTAAATGTTGCAATTCTTCAGCCATTCCTGAACCTGCGACCGAAAACAAGCTACATATGGACAGTACCAAAACAAATGATCTAATGATTCTGTATCTTCGCAGAAAAATCTGCTGGGATGGTTGTATACCCCATATATATAACATTCTATTGGTTGCAAGAATGTTGTATTGTCGTTTGTGTATCAGTTCACAAACCATGTGCCATGGAATCGTTACATTGAAAATCTCTTCCCAACTATTTTGCAAGAAAAAAAACGAAACAGGTATACTTTTTTATTTGTCACAATTTTTTTAACCACTTTTGGTCTTTAAGGCAGGGCCGACAGACATGTTCCTTACTGTTTCCCCCTTCCAATTTCCTCTTCCATTTTTGAGTAGAGCAGACATTTCCATATATATATTTTTTTTTATCAATTAGTATATTTGAGTTTAACCATAATATTTGTTGTAATATTTGTTCAGTCTTTTCTGTTGGATTAAACTTAAATTGCAACCAACTTTCTATGGCCTGTTTTAAAAATAGCGATATATTGGAGATTATTTCATTTTCAAATAACAGAAAGTGAGAGGTTGTAATCTGAATAAAGAAAAAAAGGCCAAGTTATGGTAACTCATCGTGTATTTATTCCTTGTGTTAATATTTGTTTTACTATAATTAATTTTTTCTCTCTCTGCGTTGTTGGGAAGGGCCCATAAGTAAGCATTTCACTATTAGTCTACACCTGTTGTTTACGACGCATGTGAGTAGATTTGATTAGATTAGATTTGAGATGTATGCCTAAGTATGTATCAGGGTTTGGCTCAATTTAAATTGACGTCAGTCAATTCAGGAAATTCAAATCCCCAAATATTTTTTTTTCTCACATAAATAGCTTCTCCTTTTCAATTTATTGATGTCATTGAAAATAGATTACCTTTTTTCAATCATTGAATTGGAATTTCAGTTTACTTCTAACTGACTGCCTTCAACCCTGGTATGTATACAGCAGACTGTATGGTAGTATATCTTATTTGACAACATGGCATTTAAGCTAATGTTTATGGCAGTGCAAGTCGTTTTGATTTAATACATTCAATGACTCTCTGCTTCATTTGGACTTTGTAACAGACGCCAGCAAAGTACGTCAACAGTACCCAGATTTCCCAGAAATGTTTGCACATGCTTTGTGTCTTGGGTAGCCTTGGTTATTCTGGGGATTTGTTATCTTGGGTCTCCTCCACGCATTAATTCACACCCCCTTCCTCTCCCACACTGTCCCCACTATCACAGAATACACACACATCACACACACATCAGGGTGGTTTGGACCACAGTGAAGTGATGAGGACCTGGTCATTTGTATCTGTTGATAGCCTGCCCTGAATCCTAGGGATGTCAGGGCACTGTCCATAATAGGGACTTGACTTTTGACCCTGGGCCTTTCACCACAGTATTCCCTTGGCTTCCCTCGCTGGCTGCCGATGAAGACATTCCTCCTCTATCTACTCACTCTTGGATTTCGGTTTTGTTTTCCTGAAAACAAGGAGCGCTCTCCCAGATTGGAATTTTGACAGCTTTCGCAGAGTTTTGCACCATGTTGTGGCTATTTTTGGTGACAGGAGAAAATAACATTAGATATGATATATCACTTCATTCAATATGATGAAGAATGTAAACATTGAATTCTATTACCACCTAAATAGGATAAAACTACATTTACTAAAAACAAGGGAAAAACAATCTTCTATATGTGTGATCAGCATTGTGAACGCCTGTGTTATATAGTTGAGTGATGGACAGTGAGAATCCTGTGCTGTCTGTTGTTTACTGTAGTGCAGGGGAGATGGGAACAGACTTAGTGTTTACAGGGGCAGGGCTACCACACAAGCCTCAGGTCACAGAGCTTGTAAACCGATCCTCGCAGTCTGAGCACATCCTCTGTACTGGGGTCCCTTTCTGCCTTACACACACACACAGAGAGAGAGAGAGAGAGAGAGAGAGAGAGAGAGAGAGAGAGAGAGAGAGAGAGAGAGAGAGAGAGAGAGAAAGACTCGTCCATACACACACATTCCTCTGCAGTCTCTGTGAGGGGCAGGCTCAGAGTGTGCTGGAAGCCTGGTGCTGTTCTTTAGTGAGCCTCACTCCAGTCGTTTAGTCACACAGGGAAACCAGAGCAGAGACGGAGGAGGAAGAGCAGAGCAGAGACACAAGAGGAGGTCCGACGACACTATCCGTATGCACTGACACTCATATTCAATACATGTAGACATACATGCACATGCTGCATTGATATAGTGTAAACAAGGATCATCTATATAAACATCGCGGTGCAACACGTGTATGTGGCGAGCCCTGGACGACAGACGACTTGTGACCGGACTCATAGCACTCCAGGAGCCCATTACACGCGCGTGTGTGTGTAAGTGTGTGTAAGCACACCGGCGATGCCCTCCAGACCTTCTCACAGCAGGAGGTCCAGCACGGGGATGGACGACACATGTTCTACATCGACTGGGATCCTTATAGCGCTCTGATTCTACTCCAACCAAAGGGAATACTGGCCCAAGACTGAACGCTAAACGGAAGAAAATCCAGAATCCAACGATACAAGGACTTTACTTTTCAAACTTTCCCCCAGGCTGATATGATGTTGTGGAACACGTTTGCCAGCCACTTACTTTCATTGGCAGCCCTACTGGTGGCAGTAAGCTGTGGCGGGGGGGAGCAGAGAAAAGGGGCAGATGGCAGCGCCAGCAGCACAGGACAGGGTAGCACAGGTGGCATTACGGGTAGCAGTAGTAGTAGTAGTACTAGTAGTGAAAGTAGCAGTAGTAGTAGCAGTAGCAGTAATCGGAGGTACCACAGAGTCCAGCATGGACAGTGCACCTACACCTTTATCCTACCTGAGAGCAATGACAGCGGAGGGAATTCATGCCGACAAGGGAAAGCCGCGACCCAGTTTAACAACGCCAATGCTCTGCAGAGAGACGCTCCACCACTGGAACAGGACATCGCTTCCCAGAAAATCCAACACCTGGAGCACGTCATGGAAAACTACACTCAGTGGCTGCAGAAGGTGAGTGAGAAGTGGTCACACTGTCATAAGCAATGCAGTGACTGGACTTTAGGGGACTTTAGATGTACACAGGTGTTTTTCTATGTTTACTTTCTGATTGTTCTGGTGTTTTGTGACACCTTTAAAGTTATGTGTGTTTGAGAATTTGAGCTTTCTTTCAATTTGAGCTTTCTTGTGGTTGTCTTAATTTATGTCCTTACAGTATTGCCAGGGATACATTCGTGTTCATATTGGCTGGAGCTGTGTTCTACGATTATTTTATTAATTGTTTAAGATCTTGGAGAGGATCTTGTATTGATGAATGATCATTATGACAAATGTATAACTTTATGAGCAAATCTCATACAGAAGCCTACGATACTGAATGAGGGTCCTAATAATCTGGTTAAAAGCCTTTGTGCGACTATCACATACCGACAAATAACCAACATCCATATACAATTTAAATCCACAAAGCTGTTTCTTTCCGTAACTGTATATATTAACCATTGATCTATTTGTGTAAGATCAGTACTCAGTACCTCTCCGAAAATCTCTGTGCTCCCTGAGCAAATTCCAAAGATGTCCAGTTACGTTCCACGCTGCGTCCGTCACAAAGTGGTAGTAGTATTATGTTAGTCACCCAGAGTTCTGCAGTGTGCTGTCTCTTTAATGACAGGAAACCAATAAAGACCCCTGTGAGAGTGCGAGTGAAGAATGCTCCCTCTATGTACTGCTACCCAGGACTTCTCATTAGTCCAGACTGTAGCATTAGAATATAAAGAAAACAACTTAATAGCATAATCAGATATTTTCAAAGTACATTATATTGATTGATGGACAGGACTTACTAATAAGAAATACATGAAACAATTGTTTTTTTATTTGATAAAAGGTGATATTTACTTGTTATTGGGAATGCATCTTCAATTTTCTCTTCTATATCTTTTGCCGTGCAAAATTGTGTATCCATCTTTATTTCAAAGCTCTGTATGCTTTTGAAGGGTAACCTTCAAATTGGATTCTCAACAGGCAAGGGCAGTTTCAAGATTTAAATAGAGGTTAAAGCAAATATGATGTTACAACTGGGTAAGGTACAGTATTGCGGGAAACATAAATAATGATTTTGCAACGCAGTGCTCAGTGAATACAACTGGGAAAGCAATCAACAAACAAATATACTTCTCATTAGGCTTGCCAAGAATTGTAGGCAAGGAAAATAAGCTGCATACATTTCAAATTGAGTGTTGCTAATTTACCATCTATTAGGGGTTTAAGAGGCAGATGCCTGTGGTGCATATGACTATGTCCAACCGGGTCTCAGAGCATTTTGTATTATTCTGAACGTAAATCTGTGAATTTCATTTAGTATAATATGTTATATTTGGTATAGTTACTTAAGACAGATGGTTACTTAAGGCAATGAGAGGAGGGTGGTTGGTAGGGGTGGATGGGTTGGTGTACAATACAAACGTCCAGCAACCCAAAGGTTGCGAGTTCGAATCTCATTACAGACAGCTTTAGTATTTTAGATCATTCGCAAATTTTTAACTACTTACTATTTTTTAGCTACTTTGCAACTACTTAGCATGTTAGCTAACCCTTCACCTAAACTTAACCCAAACCTTAACCGTAGCCCTAACCCTACCCTAGCTAACGCTACCTAGAATGTGTAACATAGCATACGATTAGCAAATTCCAACATACTGTACATTTAGCAAATTCGCAAGATATTGTACATTTAGCAAATAAGTAGCATACAGTACCAGTCAATAGTTTGGACACACCTACTCATTCAAGCGTTTTTCTTTATTTTTACTATTTTCTACATTGCAGAATAATAGTGAAGAAATCAAAACTATGTGCAATCATGTACATGTTAAACAAATAAAAAAATATTTGAGATTTGAGATTCTTCAAAGTAGCCACCCTTTGCCTTGATGACAACTTTGCACACTTTTGGCATTTTTGGTTACTACATGATCCCATATGTGTTATTTCATAGTTTTGATGTCTTCACTATTATTCTACAATGTAGAAAATAGTCAAAATAAAGAAAAACCCTTGAATGAGTAGGTATGTCCAAACCTTTGACTGGTACTGCATAATACACATTATAAATCGTAACATATCATACAAAATGGTGGATGGACATCCACAAGTGAATACATACCATATGAAACTTACCAACTTGGATTTACATACAGAATAATACGAAATGCTCTGAGACCAGGTTGCTCCATCACATCCTTTTACTCCAACAAATGAAGACCTGTTATGTATTAGAAATTGCAAATAATGAATGAGTATTTTCATGGTGAGGTGTCATGTTCTTTTGCCTATGTCTGAATAATGATTTGTTTGAAAAGCCAGTTAGGTGTTAAGGATCACAAATATGGTTTCACTGTGACGTTAATGAATTGTGAGGTCATCACTGATACCACTTGGCAACTGAATTGCTTTTCTTAGCTTTGAGACTTGAACCCTGTCTCTGAAAAGACAGATTGTCTCTCTGAAATGAATACATGAATCAAATAAACAAACTCTAAATTCGGAAAAGCAGCTCTGCTGTACTTTTCACAATATTGTGACTTTCCAATGAGATTAGTAAGGCCAATCTATGATGAATTGCTTAAACACACAATAGTTTATTTTTGTCTGTAAAATGTTGGCACAAAGTGAACAAATAATTGCACATAATGCCCAATGGATTGGAGATTACTCTGGAATTGTGGGATTAATTTAACAGAACGTCATCAATACCCGTTAGCATGCTGCTTATTAGTAATTAGTGTACCCTCTTAAAAGCTATTTGGGAAAGCTTCTCAACAGTTTTACTGCTTTTCATCTAGCTCTGAAATGTTATCTTTTCACTCCTCAGGTTGTGAGAAATAGTCATTCTCTATAAATGACTCAACCTTACATTCCAATGAACTGTTGATTGAGATTGAGAAAGTAGTAGATAGGTTATTCCTTCTTACTGTACGTTGTATTTTTGTTATTATTATTTAACCTTTATTTAACTAGGCAAGTCAGTTAAGAACAAATTATTATTTACAATTTCACGCTAGTAAAGCACAAAGACACGGGTATGTACATATCAATTCCCAAAGAAATGTTTGGCTTTTGCTCAGAAACAGCACATATCACTATACATCACTGTGTTTATCTCATATCTGGGAAGAGGAATTTAAATGGTTAAAAACTGCTTTAAAACTTGAAATAAGCCGTGGGTTGTAAATGATTGGTGACCTACAGTATATAAATGAAGAAAAACTACTGGCATGCAAAATATTGTTCAGTGGAGAAAAATCACATCACATACTTAGTACCATGTCTATACATTGTAAGGCAACCAGCTGTAATAGGATTGTGAGTTTGCTCAACATTTGGCCATATAACTGAACGAACATGCAGTGCCTTCGGGGAAAGTATTCAGACCCCTTAACCTTTTCCACATTTTGTTACATTACAGCCTTATTTTAAAATGGATTACAGAGTTGTTTCCCCTCATCAATATACACACTACCCCATAATGACAAAGCAAAAACAGGTTTTCAGAAATGTTTGCTAATTTATTAAAAATAAAAAACAGAAATATTACATTTATATAAGTATTCAGACCCTTTACTCAGCACTTTGTTGAAGCATCTTTGTGTATGATGCTACAAGCTTGGCACACCTGTACTTGGGGAGTTCCTCCCATTCTTCTCTGCAGATCCTCTCAAGCTCTGTCAGGTTGGATGGGGAGCGTTGCCGCACAGCTATTTTCAAGACTCTCCAGAGATTTTCGATCAGGTTCAAGTCCGGGCTCTTGCTGGGCCACTCAAGGACATTCAGAGACTTGTCCCGAAGCCACTCCTGCATTTCCTTGGCTGTGAGCTTAGGGTCGTTGTACTGTTTGAAGGTGAACCTTTGCCCCAGTCTGAGGTCCTGAGCACTCTAGAGCAGGTTTTCATCAAGGATCTCTCTGTACTTTGCTCCGCTCATCTTTGCCTTGATCTTGACTAGTCTCACAGTCCCTGCCACTGAAAAACATCTACACAGCATGATGCTGCCAGAGCCATGCTTCACCGTAGGGATGGTGCCAGGTTTCCTCGAGATGTGACGCTTGGCATTCAGGACAAAGAGTTCAATCTTGGTTTCATCAGACCAGTATATCTTGTTTCTCATGGTCTTAGAGTCCTTTAGGTGCATTTGGCAAACTTCAAGTGGGTTGTCATGTGCCTTTTACGGAGGAGTGGCTTCCATCTGGCCACTCTACCATAAAGGCCTGATTGTTGGAGTGCTGCAGAGATGGTTGTCCTTTGGAAGGTTCTCCCATCTCCACAGAGGAACTCTAGAGCTCTGTCGGAGTGACCATCGGGTTCTTGGTCACATCCCTGACCAAGGCCCTTCTCCCCCGACTTCTCAGTTTGGCCGGGAGGCCAGCTCTAGGAAGAGTCTTGGTGGTTCCAAACTTCTTCCATTTAAGAATGATGGAGGCCACTGTGTTCTTGGGAACCTTCAATGCTGCAGAAAATGTTTGGTACCCTTCCCCAGATCTGTGTCTCGACACACTCCTGTCTCAGAGCTCTACGGACAATTCCTTTGACCTCATGGCTTTTGCTCTGACATACACTGTCAAATGTGGGACCTTATATAGACAGGTGTGTGCCTTTCCAAATCATGTCCAATCAATTGAATTTACCACAGGTGGACTCCAATTAAGTTGTAGAAACATCTCATTGATAATCAATGGATACAGGGCGCACCTGAGCTCAATTTCGAGTCTCAAAGCAAATGGTCTGAACATTTACTGTATGTAAATAAGGTATTTCTGCTTTTTATTTTTTATACTTTTGCAAAAATGTCTAAAAACCTGTTTTCACTTTGTCATTATTTGATATTGTGTGTAGATTGCTGAGGCTTTTTATTGATTTAATCAATTTTAGAAGAAGACTGTAACGTAACAAAATGTGGAAAAAGTCAAGGGGTCTGAATACTTTCCAAAGGCACTGTACATTCTCATGTTGAATTGAATGTTCACTCAATTTGAGCAGAGTTTGTTGAGTAAACCCACTTTAACACATTAGCTCAAATTCTTGTCCTTTTGAAGTCCGCTCAACTCACAGAATAATGCTGATTAAGCAATTGGTTCAGTTTTTTTTACAGTGTAGGCCTACTGTCAGGCCATCCTGAGTTTAAATCAGACTGAAATTGAATCTCACTGGTTTTTATCTTTGTTCAGTGGACTTCAACATACTAGACAGCATACTATAGAAACGGTACTGAATTCTAGACTAACGAGACCGTTGGAATAACTTTTCCACAAATGTAAAAATGTGAGTGTGCGAAAGCGTCTGCCATCACCACTAATACCATCATGCTTCTTCCCTGACACGTTTGCGTTCTCTGCAGACCTCTGACATTTTTCATCTCAAGCAGGAAAAACAAGGGGGGTAAAAGAAGGGGGAAAAAACATGCATCCAGCATGTCTTTAATATTCTGAAAGAACAATATT
This sequence comes from Brachymystax lenok tsinlingensis, assembly GCA_030435695.1. Taxonomy (NCBI): domain Eukaryota; kingdom Metazoa; phylum Chordata; class Actinopteri; order Salmoniformes; family Salmonidae; genus Brachymystax; species Brachymystax lenok. The sequence continues at coordinate 34,305,105 of CM059799.1, forward strand.
CAATAATCTTGTCAACAATAGAGTTGATTGATAAGAGAAGTTACAGTAACCAGTTGACACCAACATAAGAAGAATTAGAAGAGACGTCTTACGAGGCAGCCCTAAAGCGCACAGTGATAATTCAGCCTAATTATGGACGTGCAGGAACATCAGGATGCAGTTAACATTTTTCATTGGACAGAAGATTAAGTGTCCCAGCCAGTCTATCTATCTTAATCACGTAAGCCTTGACTGCTTGTCGAGAGGAGAGCTGGCCCTAATGCTACACCAGCCACCCCTGATGAAAGAATCAACAAAGGATACCACACACACTCCCATGCATGGGCGCTTAACTGTTGGGGGTAGATGCAGCAAGCAGCTGTTTGGGAAGCATTAGGCCGTCCCGATCATTCCCTCCGTGGAATTCTGCTTGGCCCAGGGAAGAGCAGGCACTGATAACATTCCTGGCCAGTCAAAGGTGGCTTCTGTTTGTCCAAGTATTACTTCTCCAGCAGGCCTGTAAAGAAGGGGGAATTGGATCAGATTGTCTGTGATCTTTGGGTATTTGTTGCTGGAAACTAGCCACTTAATGCATCCCCACTCCAGGCCATTGCTGCAGGGCTCTGGGAAGTGTGCATGGTCAGTTGTAGAGGAAAGATCATTAAGGTTGCCTTTAAAAAACAACAACATTAAATCATAGTTAAAAAAGACTTGGGGTGAGATGTTTTGTATCACTCACCTGATCACTTCCAGACGCACTCAACGTTTGAAAGATATAAATCACCTCCAGGAGAGATACACTCAAGATCCCCTTTCTACTTCCTCAATATTTAAAGGACAACTCAAGTCATTGGAACTTGGACGAAGGTCCATTTTGAGGAGCCAAAAAAAACCTTCTGCTTCTAGGGAGTGAAAGTGATAGATCTTCACACTTTGACTTCAGTGCAGACAGTAGAAAGGGTTTCAAACCAATGTTTCTTCAGAGGGAGGCATTGCCAGAATAAGCTGTTGAAGTAGAAAGAGGAGAGACAAAATCCGTGTTCACAGTGCTATCCCTGTGAAATTCCCATTGCTGTGCCTTTAAACTGAACATGGCCATGCTGGTTAGTGTAAATACAGGGGTTAATGGATTTACAACATGGTTAATACAGTGAAAGGCTGAATATTTCTATTCTTAATGCTATTAGAAGGCCACACAGCATGCCTAAAGAGCCAAAGAAAGACCAAGCTATTTTAGGGGTGACTTCCTCTGTATCAAAGTACATTTTTGCTGATAATGCGGGCCAAAACTAACAATCGGATGATGCATAGATTTAGTGGACATGCAACAGACTGAGAAGCGCTTCCTTCCTGTCCAGCACAAAACTTGTAAGACCACAAAAATAGCAGAACGCGTTGTTCTACTCTGCTACTGCTTCCATCAATTAATGTTTGCCTCACTTGCACTAGCAGAGAAGGTGAAAAGAGAACAGAGCTTTCTTCTCCGCATGTCAAGGGAATAAGGAAGTCCATTACGGCAATGGCACAGTATTTCCACATGGATGTGAACACTGAGGCCAACATGGTTAATGTTCTTGATTTTCAGGAAAGGGGCATTTAGTATGTTTGTCACAGTCAATATGGCAGCTCACTTAGTTTCAAACTCTTTTTCCAGGAATCATATTTCGTTGTGGTCATCAGCCTCGAACCTGTTCGAACTTTTGATGTTGGGCAGAAAAGTCCTTAACTTTATACTACGGTTATGCAACCGGAATTAATGGTGGAGTTAATTTCTCTGTAATGTTACCCACGGTCTGGAGAGGCTCTCTGAGAGGCATCATGGGTACATGTGGTTAAACTTACTGCATTCGTTTTAATGAATCACTCTCTGGTGGGCACTTTGTGCAGGATTTATCTAGCTTTAATTGCTATATTATTTTTGTATTTGGTAAGGTGTGTCAGGCTTTTGCTTTATATCCCTCAAAGACATGTCACTTAGTGTTCTGCACTCACTAGTATATGTGTTGAATGAATTGAGAATATACTGCATTATGTTTGGGTTTCCTTCTGTCACTGAGTATATTCCTTTCTTAATAATGGAACCATTTTTTCTTCCTGGGATTACCACAGTTATTATAAATTAAAGTGAGTGTGCTGCAGCATGTCACCCAGGTGATATGGATCATTTTACCATATAGGCCTATACTGTATATCAGGTAACTCATATTTTGAAACAGTTATTGGCATTTGACCTTGTTTTGATTAAGGGTTAAGTATGACATGCCTGGGAAAGGAATTAACATAAATAATGTTGTTTTGGGCAAGCAAGTGGAAGTCGTTGTGCTTGTGTTTAGAAGTAATACTGTAGCTTGCGAGCATTGTCGAACGTAGTCCATAGTCCAATGCCTTAGCAAATGCCTTTCTATGGCATGGGTGAGTGATTTTGACCCAAATTAAAGATAGTTGCTATTTTTATATTGTGGAATTGGAATACTATAAATGTGATTGTTCGGTCAGGGGTCAAATAAATTCTGCTATCACAGTTTACTACAACATATCATTACTGAATTTGGAATCCAGCTGTGATAAGAATGGCGTATCACTGGTTTCTATTATTTATATATTACATGGGCTATAACTCATGTCATCATATTTCTGCCTTGTTAAGTTTCTGTCATCTTTCTCAGAACTTACCCATCGGGTAGCCCGTTCTGGTTCATTTCAGTCCTGTAGAATTCCACCAGGCCCTACCAGAGTCTGCCTTCATATAAATGTATACAGCTTTTTTTCTTCGAGGGACAGCTATCACAGAAAAAAACATGGCATGTGGCAGAAAAGAAAGAGGCGTAATGTTAAGCCGTTGTTTCTTTTTGTCTCTTTTCCGGTTCAGCCAATCTTTAAGTTCACTGTAGCGCTTCATCGTCTACAAATTCCAAACGGAATTCTCTTCCATCTGACAATTATTCATCTGAGAGATAAGGCTGACTCCGAGAAGATGGGGTAAATTCCTGAAGCATCCCCATACACTGCCATTGAGCTCTAATCCCCTTAGAGGTTGTGTCCTACAGATGTTCCATTGTGAGTGGCTGCTTTTGTCTGTCAGCACTGAGGCTGCTTGCCAAAGTTCCAAAGGACACCATTTCACCTTATCTGAGAGTTCAGCTTCTTAAACTTTTCCATGATTACAAATCAAAACATCACAGTTGGGGATGAAAGAGAGCAATGGAGTAGTTTCAGTTGAAGCGGAGAGGCTTTGAATAAACGAACAGAACAGCAGATAAATAACAAGTCATAAAAGCACCCGCCCTGTGGGAAACATAATGAAGAGAAGCAAGTGAAGGTGGGGAGAGAGGGAAAGAGTGTGGGAGATATTGGGCAACAGATAAACATTTTCACTCCCTCACAACCAGAGTTGGATCTGTAAATGACGAATAGCCGAGTTTTCCTTCTCTTACTCTGTTCTTGTGCCGTTGTTGTCATACCGTACGTCAGGCTTCCATGAGATCTATTTGCAATGACCTCACTCATTTATTTATTCTATGTCTTTGGTGCGGGTGAGGCTTAGGGAAAAGTTGCTTGAAGAAGAATTTCTTGTAGTCCATATCTTATGATATATTAACATGCGGTTTGAAACTGCGCAATATGGTAGGCCACTCACAACCAGTGTGGTGGGTGGTTTTGTCTTATGTGTGGGACGTGTTCGGATCCTGCTTTAACGGTTTAGAGCTGTGATCAGTGTGACACTTCATCCACACCCCTCATTCACACACACACACATTATATTAACAGCTCTGGAGAACATCTTAACCTTGTAGAACACTGTGTTTGCCTTGACTGGGACCCAAGCCAGGTTTCTCACATTCTACACAATACCAGGGCTGTGGCTGGCAGAGCCAACTGGAGATAGTGTGCTTGCCCCACTCCCCTTTTTCTCCCCTTATCACATAATATCAGACATCTGCTTAAAATAGGAGTGAAAGGTCAATGCGCATTACACCCCAACTTTTTAAAGAGAAGAACTGTACTCAATTTAGTCTCAATCACCCTTATGATAGAGCCCTAGCAGGCTTATTGGGTCAGGATAAGACTGACCTCTTGTACTATGATACTGTAAGTGTTTCAGGGATAAACGGATAGTTTCAACAAGAGGTGTAACAGTAGTCGAGGGTAGAAATTCAGACACCACCAGACTGATGCAGACCACCACCAGAGAGTCACTCAACGAGACAGCCCCAGAACACACGTCTGCAGCTGGAAAACGAATGGAGCTCTAAGCCTGTTTAGTCATAAATGGGTGCAGATGTTTGTATGAGTGGATATATCTGCCAGGGGGAGCTGCAGGCTGGGGTTGCGGGGGTTAATCCTCAGCAGGTCTGGAGGAGCTGTGCTTGGATAGACTGGAGGAGCAGGGGATGGGATTCAGTCTGACTAATGGTGGTCGATACTGTAGATGGTCAGGTGGGATCTGCCTCTGTTACCCCCCAGAACTCATTCACCGAGCTTGAAACATTATGCATTAAGTTCTCAAACTTCTTAACATATAGTAGTGTATGTCATCGAGTTAATCTGCCTGATAATTTAGTTTTGTTTTACTTTATTTTACCATTTATTTTATTTTTTACCATTCAGGACATTTCAATAATGTTATATTGCAGGTGACTACTGCAAGTCACATGTTCTCAATTTAAGAGGAATCTAAAGCATTCAAAAATAGGACTCTCAAATATTACATAATGATGTTGGAGTATTATATTCTATAGCATACTATAATATGGTAACATTTTCTAGCATGAGAGCTACTTATGTAAAATGAAACGTAGTGAGCTACTCATTTTCTTCTAGCTTTCAAGTAGGCACATTATTTTCTTCTCCTCTCCCCTGCAACTCCTCCCCAGGTCCTTACTGTACAAGAGAAAGTAGTGCACTATGTTTTCTGTCAATATACCTGGTAAAATAATGGTTAATAAACAACTCTAGCCATTAGCATCCATTTTCCCTTCGTTACACTGGTATAGGGGCCCTATAAAATCAGAGATTTTTTTCTCCCAAATTATATTTGATATTTCCCCAAATTATATTTTCTCTGTTTTATTTTCACACTCAAATTTACAATTGTTCATACAGAAACAACGAAATTGTTTAATTGCGCATCTGTCCCTTTAATTGTGCATCTAGTGAGTGATGAATGTGCCTTCTAATGTGCAGGTCTAACGATGGTTCTGTACTGCTGCTGCTCATTTCAAGGTTTGCAAATAACAAATTATATACTTCTGCCAGGTAAGCCTACTTTGCCGGTAACCTTTCATTGCGAAGGTTTTGGGGAAAGTATTTCTGTCAATCAACCCACAAGACAGTTGTGACTACATGGATTGATAGACAAACGCGTGCACCACAGACAGACATGTAAATTAATTAGCAAATATTGTGTTAGGTTTGGCTTTTTAAGGGGTGGGATGGTGTTAAAGTTGCGTTAATTAGATAGAACCTGGGTGCTTGCGGTGTCTAATACTTGTGAGATTTGTTTATGACCGTTTGCAGAGGAACACGTGAAAATCGCATGTACTTTCAGAATTGTTTGGCGAGCTAGGCTTCTCAGAGTTGGGCTAAAAGATACTGGTAGCTCGCAATTGACCTGTTGGAGACCACTGGTCTAGCGGAAAGGATCCCTACGCTTCCCTTATCCTTCAGCTCAGCCTGGGGATAATGCACCTACCCTGCTTGTCTTTGGGGTGCGCTGGTTTCGATCATCTAATCTCTCCCCTGCTTGTCACTATGTGTATACACACTTCTTCTGCACTTCAGTCTCAGAAAGCAAAAATAAACAGAGATCCAGCCAGATGAAAGCCCGGGGATATGGCGACATTGTGCTGCGAATCTTCTGGGTGTCTGCTGCTCCGCTCTGGGCCCTCAGAGGAGGCAGAGCTGTAAGAGACTGGAGAGGACCCACGCTGGGTTATGATGACGTTACAGGGTTCAAACAGAGCTCTACTGTGCAGGTCTGGTCTGGTCTGCCTGGGGATCTTCCAAATGATATGACTACTAGCTTCCACAGCTCCAAGGGAGGGGTTTTGCTTGAACGGAACTACATTCTCTCCATGTTGACATGTAGATTGTAGGTTAGCCAAAGGAAAGTGGGATGAATTAGTCAGTGTTATTACTTTACAAGACTTGACCTCTGAGTTGTTGGTCAGGATGTGAAACTAGCTATAACATTGCAGAACCATTGGGATATCTTCTTAAGATTTGTGACTTTTTTATTATTATTATAGACATTTCAATCTATGAAAGAGACACACTGCCTCTGCAGTCATTAGCATCCATTATCCCTTCGTTACACTGCTATGAGCTGAGGTCAGACCAAAGCAGTTCCATCTGGTGAGGGCTACTGTACCTCTTCCTGCTGCTTTGTTTTGATTCCACTGTTGTTCAGCATGCACCGTAACTGAGGAAAAAGGGGCTGTTCCGAGCCACTGCCTCTGCGGCCTCCATGCCATTGACCCCCTGTGCCGCCCCCCTTCCGCCCCATACTACCCCGGGGCACGATGACTACCGCTGTCAGCACAGATGCTGGATATCAAAGCCCCCTGTCCAGAGTCCAGACCCACACAGCTACAGATGATGCATGGTCCAGTCTCACCCACACTGTGAGATGAGGCAAAGAAGTGCCTCATAATTTAGACCTGATGTAAAAGTGTGACTTGTTGTGTGATGTATACATAGAAAAGAAAGGGGGGCTTGGGTTTGACTTGGGAGCTTATATGGGTTTTTTGTTTTTGTGAGGGTAACCCTGGATGACTAGAGAATGTATAAACTTTCGCCTCTTTAGCGGGATGTTACATTGGGGAAGATAAACATGGACGTGACGCTGAATGTAACAGTCGCTGTCATTAAATGGCCATTTATTTGATTAGAAGAGGCAGCAGTTTTGATAGATGTTTAGCTGCCGCTGGTAGTGAGGGAATATAGTAGTTATTATTATGTTATGAGAAACCCCTACCATATTCACAAACTTTGAGATTGCACACATACCAAATGTGTTATGGCTTTCTGGCTATCTTGAGGCAAGCCAATTCCATCTATGTCTGAAATGTGCTGGAAGAGAGAGAGATACTCAGAATGTTTGGTTTTAATCATCCACCTCCCGTGGGTTGGTATTCCTTTGTGTTCTAGGGCTAGGAAGATTGAAACGGCAGTGCCGAAGGGATTACTCAGCCATTATCGGCCACATTCCTACTTGGATGAAACCCAGTGGAAACTTTCCCATCTTTGAGAGAATCACTAGCTCAATTCCTCGGAAAACTGCCCTGGTACTGGGGGTCCAACTCCTCCGAGCAGAGTTAAATTTGTTTGGTTGTTTGGTTCTCTTTCCGCATTCCCATGTCTTGGATGAATGCGTGTGTTTCCTCTCCCAAACGTCCAGATACACATAATTAATTGGGGTAATTTGAGGGCCTGCTTTGACATAAGAGAGCTCCTTGAAACTCATGGATTTGTGAAAATATACATCCTTACACAATCACGGCTGCAAAATATTTATTTTCACACTCAATGAATTCACATGAATGATGCTAAGTAACCTGAGCTCAACAGAAGGAAGCAAAACAGTAAAACATGGTTATCACAATGACAGCCTGTAATTCAATTATATGTTGATTAATATACATAGTGAAAATGTTAGGGTGTATTAATAGACTATTACTGTTCTTAATCTAGTTTTCTGACCGGGTAAAAACACACATTTATTCCCATTTTTGAGATTCATCAGTGTGTTGCCACTGGAATATGGTCATATAAGACTCCCAAATAATCCTTGTCTAGACCAACTCTACAAATTCATTTTCAGAGTCTTGATTGTAATAACAAACAAACCTTCCACATCACAGCACCCAAATCAAAAAGAGAAAAGTCAACATTTCTATTGGACAAGATCCCTCCGGCCGTTCGGAGAGGAGAGCTGAAATTGAAAGCAAACACTTTCTCCGTCCCTCTTTTCATGTTTTGAGTAAGTTCATGTTTATAAGGCAGGATATCAAAAATTAATTGCTTCTTGGTTATGTTAACTACTTCTTCTTGTGAAATTGGCTCTTATTTTTGAAGTCATTGCCTGTGAAGTGATAGTAGCTTGTTACTACCTTGCCGAAAGGATGTGTTTCGTTTAGTACATGATTCTGACTGGTGAAGCCCTTGAATTGATGTGTGAGATTTCTATAAATAGATTGGGATAAATTATTCCAATCACATAAGAATGAATGTATCTGATGGATGAAGTAAGACCGTATTTCCCAAAAGGAACAGAACAATTTTGTCCGTCATATGTTTAGATTTAGATAGACTTTTCTCTGGCTTTTTTTCATTTATAAATCTTTGTCTAGGCTTTATAAACTTTTGAATCTTTAATCTGATTCAAGTTTTGCTAAATTTTACTGTCCATGTACATGATCTATATTTTGTGTTACTAAAACACACTAAAACATAAATAAATAGCTTTGACTTAATAGTTTGTATTAAGTATTTCACAATCTGCCCTAAAATCTGCCCTAAAATCCTTCAGCCCAAAGAGAAAAAAATGTGTCTGATTGATATTTTGATAAAAAAAAAAACAGTGCTACAGTATCTGTACTTTTCTCATGATTGTTTTGTTTACATAATTGTACTAATGGATTTTATGTAGGATCTCTCCAGGTATTCCAAGATGCACTGGCTGCTCTGTGCTTGCCCTTCACAGAAATCATGTACAATTTTTGTTGTTAATGTTGTTACACAACAGTAATAAGTGCCAACCTACACACACGCCCCATTCCACCACGGCAGGGCACCTTTCCATTCCCAGGTACAAGCTCCTAAGATTTGGCAACAGGGCCTTCTCCAGGGTTGCTCCTAGGCTCTGGAACTCCCTCCAGCCATCCATTACTCTGAGGCCATCACCATCTGTCAGTCCCTCCTAAAGCCCCACCTCTTCCCAATTGTAAAGTCTTATGAAATTGTGTTTTTTACATTGTATAAAAGTAGAGGCTCAGAGATAGAAAATGGTATATCATACATTACAGTTGAGGAACAATGGCAAAGTAATTCTGCTTTGACAGTTGTTAAACTTGTAACCTCACTTTTGAGAAAATGGGCCTTGAATGTTTTGGTACAATTACTGTAGAGCTCTTCTTTGTCACCCTTCACATGCTCTTAAGCCTTAGCCCCACCCATCTCTTTAAGGATTCACATGCATGACATCAGCAGCCTGGTGGTCCAAAATAGCATAACTGGTATATTTTAACACCAATAAACCTATCCGTATATGTCAATCTAGAAACCAGGCAACTAAAATCAGCTTTCGAAACAATGTTTTGGTTCGTTTCTAGCTTGTTAGCTAGCTAACATTTAATTAGCTGGCTAGCCAGTTCAAATAATGACCACATCATATAGCTGAAAACATCTTATCTTTCGCTAATTTGTATTCATTGTTACAGGAAAATAAACACACAACAAGATCGTTCTTTACAAGTTAACGGCGAGCTAATTACAGAAAATAGCTTAACGAAATAAAAGCAGGGCATTCTACCAGAGAATTTTAGAACTTGAACACTGTCTCGTTGGCCTAACTTTATATTCTAATTTGACTTTGGTGTAGGTCATGTTGTTCTTCACATTACCGTCTCTGGTAAACACACACTACCAAGTAAAATCAAGGTTTATTTGTCACATTCACAGGATACAGAAGGTGTAAACAGTACAGTGAAATGGTACCTTGCATAGTAGAATCTTTTGTTTAGACATGTAGCTAGCTAGCTAAACAATGATCCATAATCCCAACTCATAATGTTACTATCCTGCATGAATCTGCAGATAGCTAAAAAAATAGATTCAATGTTAGCTAGCTAGCTAACATTAGGCTATAACTAGCAATGCAAATGGCTCTGAGATATGAATAATATTACTACACAGATCATACATGTAACGTTAGCTATCGAGCCAGCTAACATTAGCTAGCTAGCTAACAGAATGCTTTAACTGGCAATGAAAATGACTTTGACAAAATTAGAAACTTATAATATCTGAAAATGTAGCTATCTAGACTCTCTTACCCGTATACATGGATGAATGCTTCTCCTTCTTTGTCACGATTGCCATAGATGCCCGGCCTTAGTTTGAAGATGTAACACGGAGACAGGTGTTTTATACAACAGCCTTCTGTGTGTTCTTTTTTCCCTTTGTTAGAGACAGAAGCGCGCTACATGGCAGACCAATCCGAACTCATCTCTCGGCATGTCCAGCCCATCCATTATCTCAGCCAATCACGGGAAGGTTCCTAACTTTTTCTGTGGCTAAACCAACTAGGCTCGTAATTTAACAATTTTATTTGTATTTACATATGGCATACAAGTTTGTTGTTAAGGCACATAAAAGTTCACATGTTCCATTAGGCATTTCTGCCAAAAAACACATTTTGATAAAAAAATTAAGGTTTACTTTCAAATGCCTCTCCTGTGAAGTAGTGACGCGTGACATACGCCTAGTTTCTTGAAACAAGTCATATATAAGTCCCACGTATTAATATTATTATTATTAAATATAGTGACAATTTAATAATGTGAAAGAAACTTTATCTAGATTTTTTGTTTATGCATAATTTTTTTTTATGTCTGGTAAATGGACCCTGTAAATTGAAGAGAGATGTAGTGTGGTAAATCAAATTGAAAAAATTCTGTTTTTGTTCCTGAAAATATTTACAGATATTTACTTCTTTCCTTACATGATTTGGGAAGGAAATAATCGTATTAGATTAGTAAATTAAATTGTATTATCTGAATTTGCCAAAATGCATAAAAAAAATAGCAACCAATCGTATTTGGTTATTTGGAAATCCTTATTTTCATTACTGCACAAGAACCTAAATCAGATAGATTTTAGGAAGATTTGTAAACAAAAGAAAATGGAAAATCTCTGGAAGTCTTCACCAGTGGGCACAATTTTCACTGTTGTGAAAATGTTGAGCCTAGGAGCCTTTGATGGACGGAAAGGGGTGTATGGGCTCTACAGTACTTGCCAAATTACTTTGGGCACTGGTTTTATATGCAATGATTTGGGTTGGAGATGGTTGGTTTGGTTTCAGGTTGTGTACACAAGACTAATTATGTCCTTGGAATAGGATAACGAAATCAACACAACAGCATTCCTGACAGAAAGAGAGAGAAACACAGAGGGGAGTTGTGGGTCCTGGCAGTAGACTGGTTGGATAGAGTGTGACTCCCATGGAGCTCTGGTCAAAAGTAGTGCACTATATGGTGGGGAGACATTGCGTCGCGATTTGATAAATGCCTGGTAGCTAGCCGTGAGGGTAAAGGTTGTAGAGGTTGTGAACTGTGAGTTCAGCCTGAATTTCTCTCCTAATTCGTATCGTCTCAGTGTCTCACTCATTGTCTCATAGTGACTTACTGTGCCTTCAGAAAGTATTCACACCCCTTTACAGCCTTTTTTTGTCACTGGCCTACATTGTTCAGGGGAGCACCATTCTCCATATTTTCTAGCTTAGAGTGGTGGCTTCATCATGTTATGGGTATGCTATAAATCGTTAAGGACAGGGGATTTTTCAGGATAAAAAAGAAACAGAATTGAGCTATGCACAGGCAAAATCCTAGTGGAAAACCTGGTTCAGTCTGCTTTCCAGCAGACACTGGGAGATTAATTCTCCTTTCAGCAGGACAATAACCTAAAACACAAGGCTAAATCTACACTAGAGTTGGTTAACAAGAAGATAGTGAATGTTCCTGAGTGGACGAGATACAGTTTTGATTTAAGTCTGGCAAGGCCTGAAAATGGTTGTCCAGCAATGATCAACAACGAATTTGACAGAGCTTGAAGAATTTCGAAAAGAATAATGGGCAAATGTTGCAGAATCTAGATGTGGAAAGCTCTTAAAGACTTACCCAGAAAGACTCACACCAGTAATCGCTGCCAACGGTGATTCTAACATGTATTGACTCAGGGGGTTTAATACTTATCTAATCAAGATATACAGTATTAGTGTTTTATTTTTCATAATTGTTTACAAATGTTCGTATTTTTCTTCCACTTGGACATTACAGAGCAGTTTGTGTAGATCGTTGACAGAAAATGTCAGTTAGATCTATTTTAATTCTACTTTGTAACACGACAAATTGTGGAAAAAGTGAAGGCGTGTGAACACTTTCTCAAGGCACTGCACTGTACAAACAACCCACTACATCTAGGCTGAAGCTGGGGCAATGAGACAGAGTTATATCCCATACCTATGCTGTCTATTCAAAATTATATGCAACCTCAATTTACACAACCCATAAAAGTCCTGGGCATTGAGTGAATTAATACCACAGGTTTCAGAGAGCATATTAATATGGATCTATCTGCACCGACTCCATCTTGCACTGACCCTACACACACTCACTAGACTATATATACACACCATGTTCACATTCACTCACACACACTACATTGACACTCCCACACACAACCCACACACATTCAAATACACTACATACACGCACACACACTTAACACACACATGCATCCTGACAACACAAATGCACATACATACACATTACACACGCACACTCACACACTTTTACACTCATCATCTGCTGCTGCTACTCTGTTATTATTTTTACTCTTATTATTATCTATCCTGATGCCTGGTCACTTTACCCTGCCTTCATGTACATGTCTACCTCAAATACCTTATTATTATCTATCCTGATGCCTAGTCACTTTACCCTGCCTTCATGTACATATCTACCTCAAATACTGTACCTTGTACCTTAGCACATTGATCTGGTACTCCCTAGTTCCATTCTTGTGCATTTTATTTTATTCCTATTGTGTTACTATTTTACCAGTTGTATACGGCGCATGTGACAAATAATATTTTATTTTATTTTAAATCCCCCTTTCGCTGTCGTTTGGCGATAAGAAGGCTTTAGCACGTTTGTTGGCATCGGTCTCAAGGTGCCCTGTGTTATAGAGTGAGGTGCTAATCGACAGTAATAGCTCCTTTACCGTACCCATTAAAGGCTTTTCAGATGGTTGGGTCCCGTCAGTGGGAGAGACTACCCCAGACCAACACAGAGCCAGAGATAAGCTAGGCTACAGAGCACTACCAGTAAGTATTGAAACAGTCCAGGACTACTGTCTGTCTTGTAGCTCTGCCTGCAGTGGCTCCCAGCACCCTGGCTGTTTAGAAAACAAGCTCTCCAGTCTAACCATGTCAATCCCTCCTCTTGGCAAGAAAGCCTACAAATGTCAACTGTCTTGAAAATGGTAAACATTTTAGCAATCCTTTACAATGATGTAAGGGAGTATCAGGTTATTTTGCTTCAAGGAACAGCTTGGAAGCCTCTGCTACGATATCAGGAACCTGTATTTTTGGTCACGTATAGCCATGGATTGTCTTATGAAAGAATAGTGTTCTACTTCACAACATAACCAGTACAGTGGATCGTTTCCTCAATGTTTGCCCTTTTTCAATGATAAACCGTCCCTCTGGTCCGAGCCTCATGTTCCTTGCTTTCGTGCCGTCTTCATTTTGTTCCACACAGCTGAAAACAGATTGTTCTGTCATTAACTGGGAGCCGTAACTCATTTCCCACAGCTCATAAAGCTGTTAAATGACTAAGGCAGGCCTGTGCACGCAGCTACAGTGGCTTTTGCGACCCACTTAATGCCGCAAAGGAGCCTTGGACGCCGTGGCGAGGGGGTCAGCGTGTCAGGCAGTGTTGTTAGTGAAGTTACGGGCGGTCTAGACGTACCCAAGGCCCTCCAGACCAGAACTCCTTAAACCTTTATGCCTTTTTGTAAAGTAGCAGTTTGGGAAACATAAAGTTCTGTTTATGTGGCTCTCACTTAGCTAACAGCGATTATGTAAAAGGAGGGCAAGATTTAGTGGTTCTCAGAGCAAGGCTATTGTTATTGCACCTTCTGGAATGTCACAAAGAATAAATCTTACTTTGTCACCTCGAAAAGCGACGGGAAAAAGAGAGTTTAATATATGATGTATTGCTATTTTCATGGGAAGTGGTGTTACATTTTCAATTTCTTTCCGGTTTCAAACTGTCAAATGTTTTGCGTTTCATGTTGAGTATGAAGTGACAGTGTTCTTGACAAGGACACAGAAAAATGTAACTTCTTGTAGAATAAACATTTAAAGACAGCAAAACGTAGATGCCGTATGAACGTGACATAGTTTCAGATTGTCTAGATTCGGACACAACGATGAATGGGTTTTTGATAACCCTATCGAGGCAAGAACTTGCGATGATATATTGCTCAAACTGGTCTGCAGGGGATCGAAACATTGCACATAGCAAAATAAAGAAAACAGGCTTGTAAATCTGTTCTGTTTTCCCTTATTATAGATGTACTAACATTTATAACATGTTACCGTAATATAGCATGTGCAAGCAATAAGCAATGCGTAAATCAGTCACACAACCTCTAGCACCTTTATGCTCAGTGGCTCTGATAATGATACACAGTCTATGTAAGAGGTTAAACCTGACACCCTAGTTATGGCTGACCTCAACGTATTTGGACTGACCCCCAGCTGGTGGGCTGTGTGTGGAGTTTAACCAAGTGCTCCGGCTGCTGCTAAGACAAGCTGTACTGGTCCCAAACATGGTTCCCCTGACTCTGATAATAGCCCAGATTCCTCTCTATCCGATGTGAATTCCTATTAAAGAATCAGAATGATTAATTGGCCGACAGATATTGGAAGTTGCATTTAGATGGAGCATGGTGGGTTTCTTTGAGTAGTTTCTAGTTGAATTACATTGCTGAATTTGAGTGCATTTTTAGGTTAACTTGTGTTTCTTGTCTGGTCAGATGTCAAGGAGAATCAGGCTTTGGCATTTGGCCAGCTCTGCATACATATCATGCACCTTTACTTATTTCACCATCGCTTTCCCAATTCCCGACAAGTGTGTGCCTTTCTACTCACTTTCTACCACTGGCAATGAAAGATACTATTTACTTTATCCTGCTTTCTAATCCTGTGCTGTTCACTGCCTGGAAAAGTTTGGTCAGCTTGCTTTGGGTGAAGAACAGCCAAATAACTTGACACCCACATTGGACTATTTTACTTCTTCCTAAGTGGTATTTTTACATGATGGGGCGTGTTTGCGTAATCTTGGTTCTCCTTGGTACTTTCCGTTTATGACCCTTGCCAGATTGTCAAGCACATTCCCTGGGAGACTGGCCATGAGCGACGAGCACTGAGTTTAAGTTTCTGAAGGGCCGCCGGTGTCACTTCCAACGTGGTCCTCCCAAGGTGACTTACGCTGGGTGCAAGCAAAGCATATCAGGCAACATTTACACAGGCTAGTATTAACGGATTGTGCAATGAGCCTGAGGTTATCGATTCAGACTGTTTATAAGCCAGTTCAATCGGTTCTAATATTGGTGTTCCTAACCGTGTGGGTTCCAGACTCTTCATGTTCTGTGGGAACATGTGGGAGGTGACACATATCAGTCTGCTGTACTTCACCACCAAAGGAGCTCTATTGTATCTGAAAGCAGGCCTGAAACAATGCTACGCTTAGCTTTTATATCAATTCCAAGACAGGGATATTACACCGAAACACTAATTCCAAGTGACAGAGATTTTCTGATGGCTGCTGGGTAGAACGCTGTCACAATTGTAGAATTGAAAGGAACTGTCTATGCTCTGTCTGTGTTATTGTCTGTTCACTCTCGGGTTGATCGAAACGTTGAAATCCATCCTTTATATAGGCAAGCAATATGACAGTTGAGTAGTTCCAGTTTTGTAAGTGCCAATCTTTTGAATATGTTATACACATTAAAGTGACTTCACTCTCCCAGCTCTAATGACCTTGGTCTTCTAACTCTACTGATGCCGATTCAGCCAATATAGCTTTAGAAAGAGTGTGGTCAGAATTATTGTGTCTAAACCAAATACATCTTCTCCATTTTGTCTCTATTTTGTCATGGGATTGACTTTGCAATGAATTCACTTTTTTGTTCCTCTGCAAACCATTTGTTTTTTACAACCGTGGGATACAAAATATGTCAGTTTTGTGCACATTACCTTAAATACAACTGTAATGGAACACACACATAATAAACTTTTAAAGTGGCAGTCTGCAGTTGAAACAATAACAAAGCGTTTTCCCCACCCCTGTTTCAGTTAAAAGCTGAGGGATGGGGCTGGACAAATGTAACCACTCGCAAATTCATATACAGAGCTATGGATGCAAGGACTGACCATTCATGATATTAAAATTATAGTTTTAACCATGTTTTGAGGCTATATAGTGTTTGTTTACATTAACTTTGTTGACAAACATTGGCGTAAAACAAGCTTTGTATATACTGTAGCAACTGCTGATTACCCCTTTAAGACTTTACAGTCTTTAAAGTTCAAACTTCTACAGTCTTTAAAGTTTAAACTACCACTCATACACTAGCTATAATGGGCATGATAAACTTCAACCCCATCATTCTTCCACTGAAATCTAACATAAGGTCTGGCATGAGCATGAAAGACTTGCCTATCCCAGTGCCTGTGTTATCTAGAATCGGACTGTGAGTCACTCAGTCATAGTGCAAGCCAGGTCCCTGGGTGCCCCACATGTAAGGCTCCTTCAACCATGTTGTCATAGGGTGTCACCGGATATCATCGCTAACGTGACAATACGAGCGATCTGTACTTTCAGAGGGATGGAAAAATGGAGTAGTGGAGCTTGACTGGTGACGTCTCCATGTCTGCTGTTCTATTCGTTCAACAAGGTGCCTGTGCGCCAGGAACAGTTGCTGACTAAGGGCATTCAACACTAATGTTTGGTACTGGTTGATGCGTTTCTGAAAATACCCTAGTAGAGAGTGAGCTCAGAAGGGTTACTGTCAGATTGATGTTTGAGTAGATTATTCATGTAACGGGCTGAACATCACAGCGTGTGCTTGAACTGATGCTGATGGTTAATTCGCGTGAACAACCTATTCAGACACCGCCTCGGCCTTGTCATCCGTTCACTTTTTGAGATAAGGGATGAAAGAGTGCTTTCAAGATAAGCACCAGTGAGTATCGGGCCATCGCTGTCTCTTCCTTCCTTAGCTAATGACCTACATCTGGACCCACCTATATTCTGAAGCTCATTCTTCACTGGTGGTTTTTTGTTCAAATTATGTGGTGGAAAGACACAATCAACTCAGTTGATTTACTGTCTGACATAGAGATGCTGATAAGGCCTTTGAAATGTCCACCTGGGGGAATATTACAATGATAACAGAATGTATGACATTTTTATCTTGATCAATGTCGATGGTATCCATTTGTCGTGCATGTTCGTACTTTCAACTATAAAGTAATTGAATGCTGATGTGTCATTTCTTGCCAGTGTTCCCTGTTTTCACGTCTTGAATGTGTCAGTGTCGAAACAACTCCCTTGGTCTTGTGCCGTACTCATTGTTTTTATGAGCCGTCGGTCAATTGTCCGTGTTTTTCAAACGTATCTCGATTTTGCTGTGTCTGCATGATTTGTGGCGTCTGTTAATCCTCTGCTGCTTGTGTTTTTTCAACATGCCCCAGTCACGGGCCATCTGTTATAGTCTGTTTCATCCTCTGTGTCTCATCCGTCCTCTCATAAACGATCCCTATATGTTGGGTGTTTCAGATTGAGAGCTACATAAAGGAGAGCATGAAGACAGAGATGGCCCAGCTGCAGCAGAGCGCCGTTCACAACCACACGGCCGCCATGCTGGAGATGGGCACCAACCTCCTATCCAAGACGGCCGAGCAGACGCGCAAGCTAACGGATGTGGAGACGCAGGTAATATATCCCCCGACCTTAACGCACTCCCGTTGGGATCCATCTCACGCACCATTGACTCAGCTATTCCACGTTAAACCACCCGAAAAAAAGGCACCGGGGGGAACTGGCCAAAGAAAATACGGATGACATATAAATAGCTACGCTCTCTTTATGTATGTTTAAGTTTTCAACGTCTCTTGATATCTGTAGCTTTAGAAGGAAGAGAACAAAAGTAGCACTTATGGGGGTAGATTTTTGCTGATGTGCGGGGGAAAAAGGAACGTGCACTAAGGGAAATCTCTGCCTTCATATATGCAAGTGAGTATTTCCATGTGTCAGAAGAACAACCTCTCTTTATGCAAAACCTATACTTTATTACCTCTTCCGAAAGAGGACATGAGGATTTACATCTTACCTACATTTTGTTTCGCTGGAACACCTCCACGAGGCCGGATACCGCTAACCTATTTCTGTCTTGGGACAGGTTCTGAACCAAACCTCCAGACTAGAGATTCAGCTGCTTGAGAACTCCCTGTCCACCAACAAGCTGGAGAAGCAGCTCATGGTGCAGACCAATGAGATCAGCAAGCTCCACGACAAGAACGGGTAAACTCACAGGCCTCCAAACACAATGTGACACGTTTAAAGACATCATGCCCTTCGTCCGGAGACTCAGTCATACACAGATCGGCTAAATGTGCACTAAGACACCCCATCCCCTGATGTATAACAGTATGGGGAACAGTAAGTGCATGAGGCTATATTTTCCTACATAATCTTTTCTTTGAAAGTTGTACTTTAATGATGTTGCAATGGGAGCAATCGAATGTGGCTTTTGGATGACTTTTCAGTCCCGTTTGTTGATTGGTCCAGTGGGACTGTCTCTCATTGTCCGTTTAAAAGCTCCCTCCCGTCCCCAGTGCTCACTGTAAATACAGTAACACAGCTGTACTGAATTTTTCCATTAATATGCCTTCTGAAAAAAAAACGCCCTCTACTGATCCCTATATTTGAGAGCAGCACTCAAAGTTCATAGACATGGATTCCTTTACTGAGAGAAAATTGCAAAGCTTGTGCAATTATGATATTACCGCCCATTTATTTTTTATTTAGTTCTCAATTTGTTAATCAATTCCACGTAAGACTATATTATAATAATTATAATTATAAAATGGAAGACCATTGGATACAGTTAAGGTTTACATTAATCTACAAAGTGTATGATGAAATGTATGTATGTTTATTGTCCATGTGCAACTCATGGTAACTGAATCCATTGACATAAACATTTGTATTTCTATTACAGTCTGGGCGTAATGTATATACAATGCTTTCGGAAAGTATTCAGACCCCTTCACTTTTTCCACATTTTGTTACGTTACAGCCTAAATTATTAAATAGTTTTTTCCCCCCTCATCAATCTACACACAATACCCCATAATGACAAAGCAAAAACAGGTTTTTAGAAATGTTTGCAAATGTATAAAAAAAAAACGGAAATATCACATTTACATAAGTAATCAGACCCTTTACTCAGTACTTTGTTGAAGCACCATTGGGAGCAATTACAGCCTCAAGTCTTCTTGGGTATGACGCTACAAGCTTGGCACATTTGTATTTGAGGAGTTTCTCCAATTCTTCTCTGCAGATCCTCTCAAGCTCTGTCAGGTTTGATGTGGAGCGTCGCTGCACAGCTATTTTCAGGTCTCTCCAGAGATGTTAGATTGGGTTCAAGTCCGGGCTCTGGCTGTCCCGAAGCCACTCCTGCGTTTTCTTGGCTGTGTGCTTAGGGTCGTTGTCCTGTTGGAAGATAAACATTCACCGCAGTCTGAGGTCCTGAGCGCTCTGGAGCAGGTTTTCATCAAGGATCTTCTCAGTACTTTGCTCTGTTCAACTTTCCCTTGATCCTGACAAGTCTCCCTGTCCCTGCCGCTGAAAAACATCCCCACAGCATGATGCTGCCACCACCATGCTTCACCGTAGGAATGGTATTGGCCAGGTGATGAGCGGTGCCTGGTTTCCACCCGACGTGACACTTGGCATTCAGGCCATAGAGTTCAGTCTTGGTTTCATCAGACCAGAGAATCTTGTTTCTCATGGTTTGAGAGTCCTTTAGGTGCCTTTTGGCAAACTCCAAGTGGGCTGTCATGTGCCTTTTACTGAGGTGGGGCTTCCGTCAGGCCACTCTACCATAAAGGCCTGATTGGTGGAGTGCTGCAGAGATGGTTGTCCTCCTGGAAGGTTCTTCCATCTCAACAGAGGAACTCTGGAGTTCTGTCAGAGTGACCATCGGGTTCTTGGTCACCTCCCTGACCAAGGTCCTTCTCCCCCGATTGCTCAGTTTGGCCGGGCGGCCCAAGTTATGTGCCTCGACACAATCCTGTCTCGGAGCTCTACGGACAATTCCTTTGACCTCATGGCTTGGTTTTTGCTCTGAAATGCACTGTCAAATGTGGGACCTTATATAGACAGGTGTGTGTCTTTCCAAATCATGTCCAATCAATTGAATTTACCACAGGTGGACTCCAATCAAGTTGTAGAAACATCTCAAGGATGATCAATGGAAACAAGATGCACCTGAGCTCAATTTTGAGTCTCCTAGTAAAGGGTCTGAATACTTATGTATAGGTATTTCTGTTTTATTTTTATTTGCAAACATTTCGAAAACCTGTTTTCACTTTGTCATTATGGGGTATTGTGTGTAGATTGATGAGGAAACATGTTTTATTTAATCCAGTAACGTAACAAAATGTTGAAATTTGGGAACAATTATGTAAATTCCATACAACCATGTAAGCACCAGATTACGAATAGAGGACTAGTCCGATAAAGAAAAGTTAGTTATAGCTTTAGATTACAGTTCTCTATAAACTAAAGCTATATGAATAACTAACTTTTCTATGTCGGGTCTTCCGACTCCCAAGGTTCCTGGAGCAGAAGATGCAGGAGATGGAGTCTCGTCACCAGGAGGAGTTGGAGATGCTGCGGGAGGAGAAGGGCAGCCTGCAGGCCCTGGTGGCGAAGCAGAGTGGAGTGATCCGTGAGCTGGAGACCCAGCTGACCAGGGCGACGGGCAACAGCACTGCCATGCAGAGGCTGCAGCAGGAGATGATGGACACCGTGCACAGCCTCATCAGCCTCTGCAACAAAGACGGAGGTAAGTAGCTAAAGGCCTCGTGTTGCCAGACATCATACTGTGTTCTCTTTCAAGAAGATGCCCAGTTGGGGGCTCGACCCTGAAGACAACAGTGAAATGCATGCATATGTGTTGTGGACAATTTAAAACACAATGCAACCACACATGTGGATAACACAAAAATCATTACACAAAGTACTAGGTATACTTTGGTTACACATATAACATGGCGCCGGAGAAGATGGCAGATTTTACGTGCCCCCAGCACTGCATTGTCGGTTAGGGGCTCGTAAGTAAGCATTTCACTTTAAGGTCTGCACCTGTTGTATTCGGCGCCATGTGACTAATAACATTTGATTTGATTTGATAACACATAACAAAATAAAGGACGACGTTGTCGTTAATAGAGCCCTCAAACTCAACTCTGAACCTCGAAGCCAGTTCCACTGCGTTCTTTCATTGTTCCCCTCTAATCAGCGACTGATTTAGACCTGGGACACCAGGTGGGTGCAATTAATTAGCAGGTAGAAGAGAAAACCAGCAGGCTCTGGACCTCGTAGGGTAAGAGTTGAATACCTCTGGCCTAGTACCTCTGGCCTAAAAATTTTATATTGCTCAATCATTAGCCAGCTTTTGACATTCTTTTTAAATTAAGTTATGGTCAGCATGGCGTTGAGTTGCTGTGGTAGTTTGTTCCACTCAACAGCGCCGGTATATAAAAAGGTGTTCTTACCAGATAGACTCTTAAATTTAAAACAGGCAATATCAGTCTCTGGCTCTGGTGTTGTATTGTTGGACATTCCTAATATAAGTAAAATAATTTGATAGGTACCTGCGGGCTGAGTCAGTAATAATTCTATGGACCAGACCATGTTGAATTAACATGATCCTGTTCTCTACAGAGAGTCAGCCAAGCTGATTAAAATGCACAACCTCCAGATGAGTACGAGGGGGAGTTTAAGAACAACTCTCACCGGCTTGTTTTGGCTGCTCTGTAGCGTATTCATGTTTAGGGATGCTGGTGAACCATGATGTGCACGCATAATCAAAGTGACACTGAACTAGTGCACCTGCCAGAGACTTTAGGGTGTCACTATCAATATATTTTGGGGTTTATCTTTGTTAAAACCTTTAGGGCCATAGTCTCACCAGTCAAGATAAGAATATAAAAATGAAAAAGGGGTTTGGAAACTGTTTGGCCTCCCAAAGGGGAAATTGGATTGCAATAGAACAATACACGTTTTGTCCAGACTGTACAGTGATATCATGATGCCAATACCATAAACATGGTTCCATACAGGGAGGCAGGGGGATACCTAGTCCCTTAATCTCTGCTTGAGGGAGAAGCCACAGTGGTTATTCTTTTCCAAGAAGCACTCGTCACTCTTGTTACTCAGTGTGGTGCTCTCTTTACGGTAGTGGCTTATCATACTTCACCATAACAGCCTAGGCTGTGGTTACCGCTTGAGTGAAATGTCAAACAGCCACCGTTTTGAGAAATCAACCATCTTCTTCCTTTGTGGCTCCCCACTGCGATAATCAGGAGGAGCAGGGATTTCCCTTCAGCCCACCGTTTGCCCCCTCAGCAACACGATCCTCAGGTTTAGTCAATGCAGTCAACTCATTACCCCCAATCTCAACAGAACAGCAAAACCCACTTGAATCCAAGTCTGCCCTCCATTAGTGGAGTTGTGTAGAGAGAAACCTTGCACCCTGTTCATGTTCACTACTTCCTGCTGTGACGGCCTAGACCCCACACTGTTTCCTGTGGCTGTTCACCCATCCAACAGGAAATGAGCAGGCATGAATGGATATCTGAGACCATGGTGAGTGGATATGTGCATAACATGGTTAAGACGTGCTTGTATTAATCATGCTGTTCTACTTCATAGCTTTAATGTTCCACGCAAAAAGGATCACCAGCGGCCTCTTTTCATACCTCTGACAGTAGGAACACTTTATGGCAGGAGGTCCTTTGAGTGTCATTAAAGCTCTTGACTGATTGGCTCATATTAACCAATCACTGTGACTTGCCATGTTGTGACCCAAATATGTCATTAGGGTTTACTAAGTGGCTAAAACAAGTCGCTAACTGAAAAACAAGTCACTAACTGAAAGTAAATCACTAACTGACCTGGCAAGTAGTCTGCCATGTTCCACTTTGTCACGTAGTCAGCCATGTTATCTCCCTGTCAGCTCAGGGTGTTTCTGGGGTCACAGGGGCATCCAGCCTTCCGCCGGGATTGGTGGCTGCTTTAACGAGAGGGGAATGAAATGGAACATTGACGTCCTGGCTCTGTGGTTGGTCTGTTCCTCCTCCACGGTGGCAATGAGGGCCATCCAGGCGCTGGGGTCACCCGATTCACCCCTGCTGATTAATTCAACCTATAATGGTTCCTAGGGGAGGTCCTGTCCAGTGGAGGTAAAGGGGTAGGTAGATCTCAACTGATTGCCTGTTGCAACACTCCCATTCCCCAACGGTGTCTAAATCTAGATGCGATGAAGCTCAGTTAGAAGGGAGGATTTTCGGGGGAGGATTTGTTTGTTTACCGAACGGATTTGTGTTTTTGTTCGGGGAGGGTTAGCTTTTTGTGCCATTGGATGGCGTCTACTCGAGTTAGGCTCTGTTTTGAAAACTGAGCCCTAGAATTCCCTTTAATTCTCGGATTCAAATCATCTCTGACACTTACTATGTGGAACAGTTTAAAAAGGGAGTTCAGATTCTAAAATGCCATAAACATTGTCACTGAAGTTTGTCCAGAAACGTACTTCTCGTTTATTTATACTTATTTACATTTTCAATGCCTTTTCAACTTTTTCACTAGTTCAATCATCTTTGATGTGGCCAGATGCCACTGAGCTCAGGTTTGGGTCGTGACTATTACCGAAACCATATTATAGCGCAATGAGCCAAGGACCATTGTTAATGGTAATTGACCTCAGTGTTGGAACACTTAAAAATCTCTGGCCGCTAAATATGATTTTCTTTCACAGTATTCTATTATCCCACCTAATGAAAGGCATCAATCATTTTTACAGCCGGGATAGCCATGTCTGGAGGGAGTAGGATCTTATTTTAATTCCCTGCATTTAGTTCTATGCAATGCTTCAAAATGGCCTTTACGGTGAGAGTAAATCATCAGATGGCTTCTATTATGATCATCAGATGGCCTTTTATGAATGAACTTTGCTCATGTTTTAAGCATACTCATACTCTGGAGGAGATGAGGAGAGAATATCCATGAGATGTGTAATTGCACCATCTATCATGGACTTATCCCAGACTTATATTGACCCTATTTGGGTTTGCTTGTCTTTCACTCAGATCTTTGTTTGAGTCAATTTCATTTTATTTTTGACATCCTTTCAAATTCAAATGAGTCTGTCCGTTTTGGTTCCTTTTCTTGTGTTTGTGTCCACGTGTGTCCATTTGACTCCATGGGGTGCCTTCAGGGTCCACAGTGAAATGCATAAGGGACCTTTTCAATCCTCAGTTGTCTTTGAGGGGCCTCTCGGGTCTGCTTGTCGTCCATGTAGGTTCATGAGAGTCCTTTTAGCTCTGTGTCTTGGCCTCTCTGGGTCCATTTGGGCTCATTTGGCAAGGGTACTGATTTATGCAAACACCCCAGCCCTGCTGTTCTTTTCACATGAACCCCCTACTGAATACGAGTCCCCACTGAACCACAAAATATTTGTCTGTAAATAAATATTGGGACATAAATAATATTTTCAGAGCCAGGCTGAAAGCTGTTCAATGGTGCCGCTCCTATAGCAGGGAGTCCCCAGTCTCGACCACGCCGTTGATTGTGAAATTTGTCCTCCCTGTGACGAACTGTGAGTCAGAAGGTTCCCCTTTGACACCGACCTCTCCCACCTCTCTAATGCATCCTGCCATCTCCCAGTGTGAGGTAAATTGAGGCACGACAGGGCCGGCCTTTTGTTGTGTTAGACTATGCAGCGCAAGGTCCCACTCCATCAACCTGTCACAGCAGGATATTCTTGTCGCTGACACTCAATACTTCGTCAAAATGGACGAAATAATACGCCTAACGGGCAGCCTGTGTCTCCCCTGACTGTTCAGCTGAGGGGGAAGGATCAAAGTGGAGTCTAAGGATCACTGACACATTTCGCTTTCCAGTGACATCCCCTTTGCGTAAACAATCCCAATAGTAAAAACAATGGTGTAAAAACTGAGATGCTCCCCCTAATTTTGGAGGGGGAAAAATGGAATTTCCATCGATATAACAAGGGCTTGGAGAGTCAATATAAACCACTTGTTATAACAGGAACTTGAAATGTATAGCTTGTAGTATTTTGTCCAGGCCCCTTGCTTCGTTTCAATATATTGCCGCCATAATTATCTGCAGATGGAAATAGACACAGCTGCCTCTTTGAACCGGCCTGTCAAAGGCAGACACCCTCTCTCTCTCTGGGCGGGAGACCATCCACTTGACAAACTGCTTTTGTCTTGCTAATAAGCCATCCAGTCACCCTCTGATTTTAACATGCGCTATGTGGATATCCACACAGAGACCTTGTAGTTCGGCTTCTGTGTCACTTTTCTAAAATATTCGTTTTCTGGAATGTAAAGATGGTAATCATGCTAAATGGGCACTGTCAGTTTTGATATTACAACCCCGCTTGATGCCTCGAATGTGACATGAAACTAAAGGTAGATCATTATTTCGTAAAATACTGTGATCATAAATGACATACCAGTATAAAACTTCAAAGGGTCAGTCACTGCGTATAGATTTATATTACTCTGTAAACTCAGCATCAAGGTCATTCACATTTTTACAGATACAGATATACAGTACCTGAAATTAATTTTAAAACAGTGTTACTGTAGGCTACATATTGATTTGAGCATTGCACAGCATGCTGTCTTGATTGAGACAAGAACAGTCGATTATTGACGTTGTTACACTCATCAGCATACCCCCCCATTCTGCTTAATCCCTTTTTATCGCTTAAAGCATACCTATGTTTGATGACCTTTCAACATGGAGTTCTTTTCAATACATTCTAACACAGGTTACCTGACAAATGGATGGGTGGACGTGCAGAAAAAATGTCAAGCGACAGCTGTCATACAGTATATTTTGGTAATAGATAGAAAACAGCGGCCAAGTGCTTAGCACAAGGCTTTTAAAGACCTCATTGACATCTGTCAGTTAAATATGTCATTTGAAAATGATGAAGTTGCTCGTTGATACTTTTAAAGTAAACCTCTATTTAACTGTGACAGTTTAAAAATGCTAAGTCTGAGACGGCTGATGTTTGTTTTGCTTAAAAGTACAATAGACGACACTGTCTATTGTCTGAAGTTTTTTTAGTACCCGTCTGAAGTTCCACAGCCTGAAGTTGTGATGCCAAATATGTGTCCCATGTTTCCTCAGTAGTCCCAAACAGCACGAAGAGGGTGGACGAAGAGAAGAAGTTTCGGGACTGTGCCGATCTGTACCAAGCTGGCTTCCACAAGAACGGGGTCTACACCATAAATATCAATGCCCAGGAGACCAAAAAGGTGGGCAGCCAGACAGAACTTAATATAGAGACTGCCATGTGAAAATAGCTACCATTTCATTCAATAGCTACCAACACTCTTTGATGGGTGTTTAATGGAGTTTAGTGTGTTTTTGTTACTAGAGAAAGCTTCAACTCTGTCCAAGAAAGCCAAAGATATTGACCCACTGGAGAGCAGCCAATGGAGGGGTGCTATGATAGTTATTGGCTGCTTCAGTGCTTCAGGAATAATCAAAGGCTCAAAATATACACTTGGTAGCCTGATGAGGGCAAGGGTACACAAGAGGTTGGCGGGGATAAGGAGGGGGAACAGGTGTTCACCACCTCAACAGGGTGCTGCCAGACCTCAGACAGATGGCAGGGAGGTTCGCGGGGGAAGGTTGGAGGAGGAGTGAGCGATGAGGCGGAGATAAAGGAGAAAGCATCGTGTCTGGTTTCTGAGAATAATTCTGTCAGGGGGGACACATCTCTTAATTATACCCAGACTGGGCGCTGTGTGTTCAGCTGGGTTCTTGGCCGAGGTGAGAGACCTCCTCCAGACCTTCTCCACTCCTCAAACAAAGAGCACCACAGCAGATAGATACCCCTGTTATCGGCTTACACAGGACAGAGGCCAGGGTTAAGGGCCGTGTTCCACCCAGGTGTCCACTGGTATGCGTCCAGCGCCACTCCACTGGCCCCCTCCACTTTAATCTGAACCAGGCCTGGGATTGGGATCACCTCCCGGGAGTTGTTGGAGGATCAGGAGACATTTATTAAGCTTGAGGAGGACTCAAAATACTTCAAATTCCCCCTGATGATTCATGAGAAGGAATCACTAGTTAGGCCCACTGTATTTCAGAATGATGGTTCACAACAGTAAGTTTAACCTACCATGTCTGTATTTGTGCTCTAAAATGTAAAATAGGAGCATGTAGAATGTGTTTATAGGTGGTCTGAGAACTTAATGAATGTCTGTGAATGTGTGTTTACAGGTGCATTGTAACATGGAGACCGCTGGCGGTGGATGGACGATCATCCAGCGAAGAGAGGATGGCAGCGTGGACTTCCAGAAAACGTGGAAGGAGTACAAGATGGTAAGACAAGAAGAATAACAAACAACCCAACTCTACAGCACCATACCCACAAGATAAAGCCATGCATTGATGAGTAGTTTCCAACACACGTCCTCTGTTACAGTAAATTATGACAAATGGGTGAAGTCTCGCCTCTCTGTCTTGGTTTAACATGTTGAAATTGAGGTAGGATTCTCTTGTATTCTCAAGTGTGGCCAGGCCCATGTGGAACACTCCTACCAGATGTGTCCTAACCGGCAACACCAGCTATACCTCTAGAACATCTGCACACTGGGAGGGATTCCCCAACCCTCAGATTAGAGACTTAGGTGTCGGAGGCTGGCATGAAACCCAACCCAACCCTGGGCCTGACACACTGTTGTTCTTCTTTTTAAACAGGAAAGCATTAGTCCGAAAACAATGCATTTGTTTAGTCTTATGTAACCGCGCCAGGTGTTGTGATCATCATCATCTATTGAATAGGGAATGGATAGCGACTGTTGAGCTAAAAGAGGCTTTGTTTGGCTTTAGGCACAGATGATTGACCCCATTGCCGTTCCTATTAGCTGTAATGTATGCTACCGCAACGTAGTTAGAATAGCAGCTGGACACCAGATTCAATATGGAGGGTGTTTTAATGACCGATCTGGGCAGATGGTAACAGATGATCTGCAGAGGGTAAACATAGATTTGACAAGGGAGAAAAGGGTTGGGCTCATTTGGAGGTTAAAGAGGTACGGACAGAGAGTCCAGCTGGTTAGAAGCAGTGAGGGAGCCATGGCACCCCTCCAGCCAAGCATGGAGAGCGTGGAATACATGTGGCAATGGAATCAGCACGGACCCTGGCACTGCCACCGAATACTGGCACACCATCAGTGTGGTCCTTTGCCTCCCTCAGAGTTCCTCCTTGAAGAGCCTGAAGGTGATTGATAGTGTTTTATTGTGTGGTTAAATTAACTGCTGTTGGTCTCTGGGCTCGTGCGAATAAATTCTAAACACTTGAAGGATTCATAAATATTACAGTCAAACTTCAATGGGCTATTCCCATTTTGTGGGGGGATGGAAAGCACTCTGGTAGCGTTCCCTACTAATAGTCGTCAAGTACGTGATCTAATGACCATAAATGTTTATAATTACATGAGCAGTACTAGATAGAGTATGTGTAGCAGGAGAATAAATGGTGCATTCTCTAACCAGTATGAGACACAAATCCATTTGACAATTTGCAATACCTTATTAAATCAGTATTTGTCTATATAAGCATTTGTCAGAATGTATGGCACACTTTATGAAATCAAACTTTCTATCAGTCTTTATCATTTTACCCAAAAATGTACTTCTCTACCCAACAATACTTCAAACCTCTCTGAAAACCGGTAGGTGCATTCAGCCAGGTTTGCGTGTGTATGAACACTCTAGTGTGGAACAATAGGAGGGAAGCACTAGTGTTTGACTCCAACCATCCCTGCCTTCAGCCAGGTTTCCAGAGACGAAACGGAGTCACAAGGGGTGGCATTGGACAGCGCTAAAAGGCAGATCGTTCAGAGGAGGGAGTCAGATTGAGTTAAGGTCGTGGCCCAGCCACTTTCTAATTCCACCCACACAGCAGGACGTGTCTCAGGCTGGAGGAATGCCCCATATTTACTTTCCCCCTTCCACTCTCCTAATCCCCACATGCTCTCGGCACAAACACAGACATCTCCGCCTTCAATCCACCCCCAACCCTTCCCGCCAATCATTAATGGAACAGTCCAGAGCTACAGACAAGTCTCATTGAGCCATCATGTCATACTAGTTTCTAATACTCCCCATTGCAGGATAGTTACTGCTGTTGCTGTCATTGGGAGTCATTGTGATCACATATAAACGTTGTAATTGTTGAAATGATATGACAATTGGCATTCTTCTGGACTTTTGTAATAAAAATGGTTTATTATGCGTTTGGTTTGGGTGTGGAGACCAAGGGTGGAAAAGGTGCTTTGTGTGCCTTCTATCAGCTGGACCCAATTTACGCTGTCATAAACAGGTACGGCTATTCATGCACGGTTTCATACTTTGTGTTCCACTCTATGAAATAATCCATGTTATGTTGTAATTTGTACCGGGTTTTCCGTTATTATGCTTGGTTGAGTGAGTCTCAACATGGCAGCCACTACTAGTGAGACCAAGCCGATCTGCATGAACAGAAAAGTGTGCATAAGCATTTATATGGTATAAAAGGACGTTATCAATGGTAGACACGATAGCCCAGTCTGAAGTCAAAATGTCATCTGCTTTGGCGTCAATCCTGAAGCGGTCATTGATGATGACATCAAAAAAAGATCTGGAATAACAACGGACAGAAATGTTAATAAGGAATGGGGGAGAGATTGCATCTTTTCCTGGAAGACCTTGGAAGGGATCGGGGGAATTACTTATAGCCTGTATCCCGGAATTGACAGTAAGATTCCTTATGGGCCTCAGTGATGACTCTGGCCTCCTCTTCCTCTTCTTCCTCTGTTGCAGGGCTTCGGGACGGTTTCTGCAGAGCACTGGCTGGGCAATGAATTTGTATACCTGCTGACCAGCCAGAGGCAGTATGCCCTCCGTGTGGAGCTGACCGACTGGGACGGACACCAGGCCTTCTCCCTATACGACCGCTTTCACATCGACAGTGAGAAACGCAACTACAGGTACTATTAAAGAGCTGTTTCTCTCTCACCCATCGATACATAATGACAACGTGAAAATGTATGCAAATGTATGAACATGAAATACAGAAATATCTCATTTACATAAGTATTTACACTTTGTAGAAGCACCTTTGGCAGCAATTACAGCTATGAGTCTTCATGGCTAAGTCTGTAAGAGCTTTCCACACCTGGATTGTGCAACATTTGCCTATTATTCTGAACCAGGTTTTCCTCTTGGATTTTGCCTGTGCTTAGCTCCAATTCCATTTATTTTTTATCCTGAAAAACTCCCCAGTCCTTAACGATTACAGTCATACCTTTAACATGATGCAACCACCACTATGCTTGAAAATATGGAGAGTGGTACTCAGTAAAGTGTTGTTTTGGATTTGCCCCAAACACAACACTTTGTATTCAGGACAAAAAGTTAATTGCTTTGCCACATTTTGCAGTATTACTTTAGTGTCTTGTGGCAAACAGGATGCATGTTTTGGAATATTTGTATTCTATACAGGCTTCCTTCTTTTCACTCTGTCATTTAGGCTAGTATTATGGAGTAACTACAATGTTGTTGATCCATCCTCAGTTTTCTCCTATCACAGCCATTAAACTCTGTAACTGTTTTAAAGTCACCTTTGGCCTCATTGTGAAATCCCTGAGCATTTCCTTCCACTCCGGCAACTGAGTTAGGAAGGACGCTTGTATCTTTGTAGTGACTGGGTGTATTGATACACCATCTAAAGTGTAATTAATAACTTCACCATGCTCAAAGGGATATTTCATGTTTGCTTTTTTTTACCCATCTAACAATAGGTACCCTTCTTTGAGAGGCATTGGAAAACCTCCCTGGTCTTTGTGGTTGAATCTGTGTTTGAAATTCACTGCTCGAGTGAGCGACCTTACAGATAATTGCATGTGTGGGGTACAGAGATTAGGTAGTCATTCAAAAATCATGTAAAACACTATTATTGCACACAGAGTGAGTCCATGCAACTTATTATGTGACTTGTTAAGCAAATATTTACCCCTGAACTTATTTAGGCTTGCCATAACAAAATGATTGAATACTTATTGACTCAAAGACGTTCCAGCTTTGCATTATTTATTCATTTGTAAAAATGTCTAAAAACATAATTCCGCCTTGACATTATGGGGTATTGTGTGTAGTCCAGTGACACACAACATCTCTATTTAATACATTTTAAATTCAGGCAGTAACACAACAAAATGGGGGGAAAAGTCAATGGGTGTGAATACTTTCAAAAGGCACAGTATGTATATTGATAAGCCTCGAATTCATGCTGCCACTACTGACTGATATCTAAAATGGAGACATTGCTGACATTCTCCAGTCCAAATCCCTTCTCATTTAATGGTATCATATGTCATAACAGATATTTCTATAAAGTAAAGTGTTCCCCCAACTGATACTTGGTTCTTGAATAAGGGGTACAACTTTTTGCTTCTTTTAGAGGGTTAAATATGCTTCAAACTGTGGCAGATGCTTGGATTTGTTAGATGTGGAAAACTACTGGCATATTACAGAAAGTTCAGAGCAATCAAATGTCTCTGAGAGGAGATGGTCTGACAATTCCGATTGAGGTGATTCACCGGATTTGTAGTCCCTTCTGATAAGAAGCTACTTCAGTTTATAAATGTCCTCTTTTCAACTTTAGATGGACTTCTGTTTGTTTTCCAAAGAGATTATAGCCATTTATGTTGCCGGGAAGGGAGACACTTACAGCATGGCTGAAAAGCCATTACTTCAATGGTGTTTTGCAACGTCGGGTAGAGAGTGAGGCGATTGTCATATCTAATTTGTGGAAGTGTCTTGGATTATGTGACGACAGGATTTACTTTAAGACGTCTGCCTCTTAAAGGGTTAGGACCTGGTGCACACAGTTCTCTAGGTTTTCTCTGTGGGCTTCAGAAATGTTTTTTTACAAATAACGCTATCGGGAAAGGTCAACCAATTTGTTTTGATTTGCTCTGAGACTAAATTCGGGTTTATTTGTCCCATTGTGAGGATTGGATAACTCAATTTTTACCTCTCAGCATTTGATACTGACCGCACAGGCACTGACTTCCTTCTCCCTATGGCATGGTGTTTGGGAAAGGGAGATTTGTTAAGTGCAGAGGAGGACCATGTAGGATACGGTTCAAGGGGTGATAATTCAGGTATGTTTATCTATGTAAAAGGACACTTGAACAGGGATAGTGATTTATTTGCACTCAAAGTAGATTATTTTGGACAATGTGGTCTCCCTTCCTCCCGCTCTCTCTCTGTTTCTCTCTCCCTCCCTCTCTCTCTCTGTTTCTCACTCCCTCTCTCTCTCTCCCTCACACACACAAATAAGAAAAGAGCCACACTCATACTGTAACCTATTTCTATTTTGATGGGGGAAACTGTGATTGTTTGTGTCTTCAGGGCAGCAAGAGGCGTCTTTGGGCCTACACTTTAGTTTAGGGAAGGAAGGCTCGTCTGAGCTCGGACTGTTCAGGACTGAGTGGAGCAATCTAATCGGCCTGCTGATCACTATAAATAGATTTGTTCTCGCAACTAGTTGTGGTATGATAATCACTCATTGCTTCTCAGGAACATTGGCCAAAACAAACCAGAGATCCAGGCCCCAAACAAACTGGTTGGAGAGGGCTGCCATCTATGTTCGGTTCTTCTCGGCACCTCTGGCACCTCCCCTTCAGAATCCCAAACAATCTGCGACAAGTTCTTCAATTAGCATTTGTTGTACTGAGAAGTACGAGATTGTAGCGAGAGATACCATGACATTTTGTTTTGTTTTTGGATTCTTTGGGGCATCGGTGGTGGGGGCTTTACTGGAATAGTACAATCTACACCGATTTGTTAAGACACATAAACAAAAATAGTACGGTCATGCACACTCACACACACACACACACACACGCACAGGCACACGCACACACACACACACACACATACCGGCTCACAAACCCACACGCAGCCGTTGGAAACCGTAGATGGTCATTTCAATACGTAGTCCACCGATGGACAAGTGTGCCCATTTATCATAAACAATGTGAAGCTATGCCAGGAAATGTTTGCTTTACTGCCAGCTCCTTGGTTGTGTCTACATATAAAACCAGACAAATTGATCTTGGTTAGAAAGAAGTGAAATTATTGCCCAGAGAAATATAGGATTGTAATCCTTAATCTAAACAGCAAGGACTAACTGTCACACGTTTTACTGTTGTCCCTATTTTAATGAGCCAGCATAATAAATCAAATATGATAAAGATATTAAATCAATACATCGTAATGTAGATCTTGGTTATTCAAAGCATATTTGTGAGTAAGTAGTTGGAGAAGTAAGTCATTTGGCCTGGTTCTCTTCTCAGGGCGTGACATAGTCAGTTCCAGATGACACAGTAGCAGTGCATTATGGGATTGATGCAGACGTCTTGGAGAGTCTCTGCAACTCTTCTCTTTTCATTGTGTTGAAGCTTTGCTTAATGATGTTTGTGCTGGCAATAGCTTGCATCCATATAAACATGAAATCATCTGATGAAACAGTATCAGTATCTTATATTATATTACAGCAAGGGAATACAGTGTTTGTGAAAATATTATCACTTGTTCTGTCTTTTAAATATGAATCAGTGTGTGCAGCTACTCTTCATCTGCCCTATTGCTTTTCTCCCCCATATTTTCCCATTATGTAATGTCTTATTTTACCCCAAAAGGACAATGCCTTCCATGCCCATATTACAATATACTGTTAACTGGCGTCAACAATACTGCTTAACGTAACTGTACAAATACTGTTGACATTGATGAGAGTATTTACGGGCTGACCTTGTAGCTCAGAACTACACAGCTCCCACTGAACCATGACCACACAGGCTTGAGAAATTTGGTTTTCGCTCTATTGTGAATCAGGTTACCATAATTGCTGAAAGCTATGTCTCTCTGTAAACCATTACAAAGGAGCAGTCTATATAATGGACTGGAATTGTTAGCTTGGTGAAATAGTGGGTTGCAATTGAAATAGTGTGTTGTACAGTCATTTAGTAATGACCGGCAAATAGCGTCGTAATTAACTCCATTGTATCAACACATTAGTTTGATAACACTCATTTATCAACATTTACAGAATGGGCCTCAAAATGAGGTCTTAGACCCTATTAGGTGTCTTAGAGAGAGAGAGAGAGAGAGAGAGAGAGAGAGAGAGAGAGAGAGAGACTCGTTCATACACACACATTCCTCTGCAGTCTCTGTGAGGGGCAGGCTCAGAGTGCTGGAAGCCTGGTGCTGAGAGGAAAACAGAAAGATGGGAAGAAAGAAAGTCTTACTGCAGATGGGCAGGAAGGGGAAATAGATGTTAGATGGATCCCCATTCAAATGACAGAATACATTAATTTAGTTACTCTAATCTTGTTTTACTAAGTTTTGTATAATCAGATTCTAAGAAAATGATGGTTGTAAATTGTTTAGAAGGTGTGCTGTGAACCAAAATATGAATGTTGTTGCAAAGTTTGACTTACAAATGGATGAGGTTTTTTGTGTGTGTGTTTGCGTGTGTGTGTGGACTGGGAGGTCAGGGAGAGTATTTCCGGGGATCGGCCGGGCATGAGATAGCTCCACATACATGTTATTCCTCATGGGACGGGGTCAAGTAGACAGCCATCAGTCAGGGGTCAGAGTTGATAACATGACACATGCTACAGAAGGGCTCTGACCCATGTCTAACATCCTTTTCAACATAAGTCTGAGTAGTGGCCCTGTACCACAGTGGTCCAAGGGAAACATTTGAGATATTTTTATTTTATTTATTTCACCTTTATTTAACCAGGTAGGCAAGTTGAGAACAAGTTCTCATTTACAACTGCGACCTGGCCAAGATAAAGCAAAGCAGTTCGACACACAACAACACAGAGTTACACATGGAATAAAACAAACATACAGTCAATAATACAGTAGGAAAAAAAGAAATCTATATACAAAGAGTGCAAATGAGGTAGGATAAGGAAGGTAAGACAATATTATATTATTATTAATATTAACAATGCATATTGAAGAATTGAGTTATGGAACTGTTTAGGCTACTTGTTAATCCTTTATAAGCTATTTATAGGTTCAATAAATATAAAATACTAACTACAGTAGGAGTTATTTAGGATGATACATTTTTCTACATTATAATCAAAATATTTCTTTATATTTTTTGTATTTTTTCCCCAATTGCGACCTTGTCTCATCGCTGCAACTCCCCAACGGGCTTGGGAGAGGTGAAGGTCGAGTCA
The DNA here is from genome assembly GCA_030435695.1 of Brachymystax lenok tsinlingensis. Classification (NCBI taxonomy): domain Eukaryota; kingdom Metazoa; phylum Chordata; class Actinopteri; order Salmoniformes; family Salmonidae; genus Brachymystax; species Brachymystax lenok. The sequence continues at coordinate 34,340,524 of CM059799.1, forward strand.
TGCGTCCTCCAAAACACGGTGAAGGTCGAGTCGTGCGACCCCTCAAGCCGTGCTTCTTAACATCCACTTGCTTAACCAGGAAGCCAACTGCACCAATGTGTCAGAGGAAACACCGTTCAGCTGACGACCGAAGTCAGCTTGCAGGCGCCTAGCCCGCCACAAGGAGTCGCTAGAGTGCGATGATCCAAGTAAAGCCCACCCCAGCCTTCCCGAACCTGGACAATGCTGGGCCAATTGTATGCCGCCCTATGGGACTTCCAGCCACGGCCAGTTGTGACACAGCCTGGGACAGAACCCCAGGCTGTAGTGATGCCGCAACACTGCGATGCAATGCCTTAGACCGCTGCACCACCCGGGATGCCTATAAACAGAATCTTTGCAAGGATTCACATGTTCTTTTGTGCTTGTATGCATGTACCATACCATATTTGGGTCAGGGAATGTGTGTCTGAGTATTTTTTACTGCATTTATGCTTTAATGTTGCATGTGTTGATTTAATGCAGCACCCTAGGCATCGAATAAAATCATCAACTCTGGAACATTTTGAAATTAAACTATGTTAAAAGGCTGTGGTTTACAGCTAAACGCTCTCCTTCTTCACATGTACGCCCAAATCCTCTCCGTTGGAGAAAAGCACTATATGTTTACTCTTCATCTGACTATTACATCTTTAATCAATATCCTTCCCTTCCAACCAGCCAAGTTCCCTAAATCCTGGGATTTCTCCATATGGTAATTGTAAGATCCTGGGTGGAATCAGACAATCCCCTCAGATGTATTTCATGTAGGGATTTGGAGGAGGACTTGGCAAAGGGGGGATTCTCTAGCTTGGCTGTGACCCCTCTGTCCTAGCCTCGCACTGAGATGGGATCCCTGATACCCCTAACTCCTAGAGCTCAGTTTACTAATCCAACACTCATCCGCACTGCAGTCTGCCTGACAACCACAGTACAGTGGGGAGGCAGCAACGCTGAATACTGTCTGTAAATCAAATGCTAAGGTAGCTGTGTTAAACATTATGTTGTAAATTTAAAATTCAAAGATGATTTAGGTGAGAGGCTGTAGTATTATTCAGATATTTTATTTCCCTTCCGATGGGTTGCTGTTGAAGGTTATACTTGAAAGACGTTAACAGGGCATGCATACAGTATGATCTACCTCAGTGATTACAGTCGGTGTCAACTTGAAAAGTAAAAAATGGCGAGTGTGTGTGCACGTACGTGTGTGTCCGTATGTGTCTGTCTCCATGGTGTTATTTGACACCCAGCGACAGGCGAGCGAATGGGCTACAGCCAGACACCTTTGAGTAGAAAGTGATCCATTGAGCATGGTGATTAACCTCTGCTATGAGCCAATCAGACTGCGGTTCAGCTAATGACTGCCAGGTGTGCAACAACACGCACTGCCTGGACCTCAGCAGGTTTGGTCGTTTCCAACCTCCTTCTCAGACAGATAAAAGGAAGGAAGCCAGCAGGCTAGGTTGAACTGTGTCAGTCAAGAGATGAAAGACGTACATTTGAAAGACTGCCACAATTAGTGCTATGTTACAAACATAAAAGGAGAGAGAAAAAGACACTTAAACCAGTATGTACTGTAGGATAATGGGCTTTAGAGTCATCAAAATGTATCAGTTATAGTCAGCCAGAACATGTTATTTTTTTCCCTCCAAATATTTAAGATATTTTCAGAGTAGTATCCATCTTTTGTATAGGCATACATACTGTATATAACAAAAGTACACGTGGTCTCCCGAGTGGTGCAGCGGTCTAATGCACTGCATCGCAGTGCTAGAGGCATCACTACAGACCCGGGTTCGATCACAGGCTGTGAAGCATCCAGCCGTGACCGGAAGACCCATGAGGCGGTGCACAATTGGCCCAGCGTCATCAGGTTAGGGGAGGGTTTGGCCTGTCCGGATGTCCTTGTCACATTGCGTTCTAGCGACTTCTTGTGGTGGGCCGGGCGCATGCATGCTGACTTCGGTTGCCAGTTGTACGGTGTTTCCTCCAACACATTGGTGCAGCTGGCTTCCGGGTTAAGCTAGCAGTGTGTCAAGAAACAGTGCGGCTTGGCAGGGTCGTGTTTCGGTGGATGGATGAGTTGCAGCAATGGGACAAGATGGTAACTACCAATTGGGGAGAAAAAGGGGTAAAAAGTAAAAGAAATATACACGTGTATGCTACAAGTTATGATGTGCTTCAAACTTCTCCGGAAGAATCCCTTTAGAATGTCAGTACATTCTGTATAATAAAATATGACACTGATACTGTATGCTCTCGTTGGCTGGCACTCACTACATATTCGTCGCCAAACCCACTGGCTCCAGGTCATCTACAGTGAGGGGAAAAAGTATTTGATCCCCGGCTGATTTTGTACGTTTGCCCACTGACAAAGAAATTATCAGTCTATAATTTTAATGGTAGGTTTATTTGAACAGTGAGAGACAGAATAACAACAACAAAATCCAGAAAAACACGTGAAAAATGTTATAAATTGATTTGCATTTTAATGAGGGAAATAAGTATTTGACCCCCCTCTCAATCAGAAAGATTTCTGGCTCCCAGGTGTCTTTTATACAGGTAACGAGCTGAGATTAGGAGTACACTCTTAAGGGAGTGCTCCTAATTTCAGTTTGTTACCTGTATAAAAGTCACCTGTCCACAGAAGCAATCAATCAATCAGATTCCAAACTCACAACCATGGCCAAGACCAAAGAGCTCTCCAAGGATGTCAGGGCTACAATGGGCTACAAGACCATCGCCAAGCAGCTTGGTGAGAAGGTGACAACAGTTGGTGCGATCATTCGCAAATGGAAGAAACACAAAAGAACTGTCAATCTGCCTCGGACTGGGGCTCCATGCAAGATATCACCTCGTGGAGTTGCAATGATCATGAGAACGGTGAGGAATCAGCCCAGAACTACACGGGAGGATCTTGTCAATGATCTCAAGGCAGCTGGGACCATTGTCACCAAGAAAACAATTGGTAACACACTACGCCGTGAAGGACTGAAATCCTGCAGCGCCCGCAAGGTCCCCCTGCTCAAGAAAGCACATATACATGCCTGAACATCTGAATGATTCAGAGGACAACTGGGTGAAAGTGTTATGGTCAGATGAGACCAAAATGGAACTCTTTGGCATCAACTCAACTCGCCGTGTTTGGAGGAGGAGGAATGCTGCCTATGACCCCAAGAACACTATCCCCACTGTCAAACATGGAGGTGAAACATTATGCTTTAGGGGTGTTTTTCTGCTAAGGGGACAGGACAACTTCACCGCATCAAAAGGACGATGGACGGGGCCACGTAGCGTCAAATCTTGGGTCAGAACCTCCTTCCCTCAGCCAGGGGAATTGAAAATGGGTCGTGGATGGGTATTCCAGCATGACAATGACCCAAAACACACGGCCAAGGCAACAAAGGAGTGGCTCAATAAGAAGCACATTAAGGTCCTGGAGTGTCCTAGCCAGTCTCCAGACCTTAATCCCATAGAAAATCTGTGGAGGGAGCTGAAGGTTCGAGTTGCCAAACGTCAGCCTCGAAACCTTAATGACTTGGAGAAGATCTGCAAAGAGGAGTGGGACAAAATCCCTCCTGAGATGTGTGCAAACCTGGTGGCCAACTACAAGAAACGTCTGACCTCTGTGATTGCCAACAAGGGTTTTTCCACCAAGTACTAAGTCATGTTTTGCAGAGGGGTCAAATACTTATTTCCCTCATTAAAATGCAATTTATAAAATGTTTCCCATGTGTTTTTCTGGATTATTTTATTGTTATTCTGTCTCTCACTGTTCACATAAACCTACCATTAAAATTATAGACTGATCATTTCTTTGTCAGTGGGCAAACGTACAAAATCAGCAGGGGATCAAATACTTTTTTCCCTCACTGTATAAGTCTTTGCTAGGTAAAGCCCCACCTTATCTCAGCTCACTGGTCACCATAGCAGCACGCGCTCCAGCAGGTATATTGCACTGGTCATCCCCAAAGCCAACACTTCCCTTGGCCGCCTTTCCTTCCAGTTCTCTGCTGCCAATGACTGGAACAAATTGCGAAAATATCTATAGCTGGAGTCTTATATCTCCCTCTCTAACTTTAAGCATCAGCTGTCAGAGCAGCTTACCGATCACTGTACCTGTACACAGCCAATCTGTAAATAGCACACCCAACTACCTCATCCCCATATTATTACTTACCCTCTTGCTCTTTTGCACCCCAGTATCTCTACTTGCACATCATCATCTGCACATCTATCACTCCAGTATTAGTGCTAGGCGCCCCGCTAGCGGGACATCTTCCGGTGAAAACTGGAGGGCGCGCAATTAAAATAAATAATCATAAAAAGTATGGATATGAAACATTTAGGTACATACAAGTGTCTTATATCGGTTGAAAGCTTAAATTCTTGTTAATCTAACTGCACTGTCCGATTTACAGTAGCTATTAGAGTGAATGCATGCCATGTGATTGTTTGAGGACGCACCCCACATCAAAATATTTTTCCACCGGCACAGGTTTCATAAATTCACAAATAGCGATTAAATATCCACTTACTTTTTGAAAATCTTCCTCTGATTTGTCATCCAAAGGGTCCCAGCTATAACATGTAGTGTTGTTTTGTTAGATAAAATCCTTCTTTATATCCCAAAAAGTCAGTTTAGTTGGCGCCATTGATTTGAGTAATCCACTCGTTCAACATGCAGAGAAATGAATCTGAAAATCTACCCCTAAACTGTTACAAGTCAAAATACGTTTCAGATAGCCTAAAATGTAATTGAACTATAATATTTATTAGAGAAATAAGTATGTTCAATAAGGAAACCGATTTTAGCAGGTGCGTCTTGTCTTCATGGCGCGCCCAAACACTAATTTCCAAGACTGTGCCCCTGTACTAAAACTGATGAAAAAAGGTGAAACAAAAAAATTTAAAAAGGTGAACCAAGGGCTATATCTGTTCTTAGTTCTACATTTTTTGAATGGGGCATGCTTATGTAAGATGTTGAGGAAAGCACTTTTAAAGAGCAACCAGGCATCCTCTACTGACGGAATGAGGTCAATATCCTCCAGGATACCCGGGCCAGGTCGAATAGAAAGGCCTGCTCGCTGAAGTGTTTTAGGGAGTGTTTGACAGTGATGAAGGGTGGTCGTTTGACCGCGGACCCATTACGGACGCAGGCAATGAGGCAGTGATCGCTGAGATCCTGGTTGAAGACAGCAGACGTGTATTTAGAGGGCAAGTTTGTCAGGATGATATCTAAGAGGGTGCCCGTGGTTACAGATTTAGGTTTGTACCTGGCAGGTTCCTTAAAAATGTGTGTGAGATTGAGGGCTTCTAGCTTAGATTGTAGGACTGCTGGGGTGTTAAGCATATCCCAGTTTAGGTCACCTTTCAGTACGAACTCTGAAGATAGATGGGGGGCAATCAATTCACATATGGTGTCCAGGACACAGCTGGGGGCTGAGGGGGGTCTATAACAAGCAGCAATAGTGAGAGACTTGTTTCTGGAAAGGTGGATTTTTAAAAGTAGAAGCTTGAATTGTTTGGGCACAGACCTGGATAGTATGACAGAACTCTGCAGGCTATCTCTGCAGTAGATTGCAACTCCGCCCCCTTTGGCAGTTCTATCTTGTCCGAAGATGTTATAGTTGCGGATGAATTTCAGGATTTTTGGTGTCCTTCCTAAGCCAGGATTCAGACATGGCTAGGACATCAGGGTTGGCGGAGTGTGCTAAAGCAGTGAATAAAACAAACTTAGGGAGGAGGCTTCTGATGCATGAAACCAAGGCTTTTTTTACGGTTACAGAAGTCAACAAATGAGAGCGAATGGGGAATGGGGACCACTCCCATTCTGGGGAATGGTAGTGGTGCTGGGGGCTGCAGGGCCTGGGTTAACCTCTACGTCACAAGAGGGACAGAGGAGGAGTAGTATAAGGGTACGGCTAAAGGCTATATAAAAACTGGTTGTCTAGTGCGTTCGGAACAGAGAGTAAAAGGAGCAGATTTCTGGGCGTGGAAGAATAGATTCAAGGCATAATGTACAGACAAGGGTATGGTGGGATGTGAGTACAGTGGAGGTAAACCTAGGCATTGAGTGACGATGAGAGAGGTTTTGTCTCTAGAGACACCAGTTAAGCCAGGTGGGAGGTGGAACAAAAGGGCTAGCTAAGGCATATTGAGCAGGGCTGGTGGCTCTACAGTGAAATAAGACAATAATCACCAACCAAAACAGCAATAGACAAGGCATATTGACATTAGGGAGAGGCATGTGTAGCCGAGTGATCATAGGGTCCAATGAGTAGCAATAGGTGAGTCAGGGAGCCGATTCAGTAGTCGCTACTACGCTAGGCGAGCTGGAGACAAGGCGATTCAGACAGCTAGCGGGCCGGGGCTAGCAGATGGGCCTTCGGCGACGTCGCAACGGAGGAGCCTGTTGGAACCACCTCGGACGATTACGTCGGCAGACCAGTCGTGATGGATCAGCGGGGCTCCATGTCGGCAGTAAAGGGGCCAGGTCAATTGGCAAATGAGCTATTGTAACCCAAGAATTCGAGGCTAGCTCAAGGCTAACTGGTGCTTGTTTCGGGACAGAGACGTTAACCAGGAGTAGCCACTCGGATTGCAGCTAGCTAGCTACGATGATCCGGTGTAAAGGTTCAGAGCTTGCGGTAGGAATCCGGAGATGTGGTAGAGAAAAAGCAGGCTGATATGCTCTGGGTTGATATCGCGCTGTACAGACTGGCAGGTATTGACCGAGCTGAGGCTGGCTGGTATCCGAGTTAACGGTGAAGACCGCTAGCAGTGGCTAACTGATGACTAGCTAGTAGCTAGTTAGCTGGCTAGCTTCTGATGGGGGTTCTGGTTCTAAAGTATAAAAATAGCAGATCCGTACCACATTGGGTGAGGCGGGTTGCAGGAGAGTATATTCATTCCATAGATGGAAAGTGAGAATTAAAATATATACGAAATATATCCGGGAAAAAAATGAGGAAAACTATATTTACACGGGACAAGACAAAAACACACGTCTGACTGCTACTCCATCTTGGAACAAATCTGTGAAGTCTTGGAAATGGGCTGTGGCCCTGGCCTATCCACAGGTTGTTTAGCCGCAAGTCTGACACGTCTCGCCCGTGTGGAGGGGAAAGACATATTTAGGATGTTCTTTATTTTGCAGTGTTTGGGGAGGAATGCCGCCTCCACTGAGCGCCCCTGATGTATGGACCTCTATGGCACGCGTGACTTATAGCACTTTGGGGCTTTGTTTTTTTCCCCCAGCTCGAGTGGAAGTCTCTGTTAAATGTAACTGTCGCTGGTTGAGCCTTGGTGGTTTGATAGAGCCTTACAGATACAGGAAATCAATTACTGCTAGCTTCATTGCAGGCAGAAAGGTGAATTTAATCCAAACTGCTCTGCGAAATATGCTGCATAAATGCAGGTTTTAGGTAAGCCTAATGCAAGTGGTTGAAACAGAAGAGAAGTGAGATAGAATTGCTGCAATCTATCTTGATGCAGCATGATGTAATTCAGCCTAGAATGAGCAAACTCATTCCAATATGGCCGAGCTGTAAAGTGTTGTTCTGTGCTTCTAAACATGGTGTTGTAGTTTTGACTTTACACTAATGATAGAGTGTTGCCCTAATGCTTTTCCTCTTGCATCTTGGAGTGGGCTTTAAACATTGTTAAAGACCGCAGGCAGGTTGGTTCAGTGGACTAGTCGATGCATACCGTGTCATTTTGCGCAATAGAATAGTCTATATGGTTCGGCAAGGATGTGTTGACTATATTTTTGGAAAGCTTGGTTATTGTTGGTCAAATCATCACTTAGTTTCATAAAACAACAATCCTCAATTGACCCCAATTTTGGACATGAGGTAAAAAGCTGTCGTTAAGCCCCTGAGCACGGCAGTTAACCCACCGCGCCGAAGACGTGGATGTCGATTAAGGCAGCCCCCCACACCTCTCCGATTCAGAGGTTAAATGCGGAAGACAGATTTCAGTTGAATACATTCAGTTGGACAGCTGACTAGGTATCCCCCTTTCCCCTTTGCAATACACCAGAGTCCTTTCCTTATTGCGATATAAATCAAATCTGCAACAAAGAGGTAATAATGATGTGGTATTAATACTATTATCATTTGTATTCATTTTGAATACCCAACATGAATATCCTAATACCCAACATCCGGCGATGAAAGAGCACTAACAAACCAGCATCCCCTTTAGACATTAGCAGAATGAGATGGCAGGACACCAACACTTCCTCCCTCGGGGTGTCATTGAGAAAGCCCAAATCAATCTCCCACAATCCAACATTGTGTTTATTAATGAGCCTTGGCCAATTTAATTTGCTCAAGAGCCAATCAGATCGGCTCGGTTGGCCCTCAGAGGCTGTAAGGTCCCGCATCGGTTGCGCAGATGTTTGACACTGGAGATGAAATACAGCCTGTGACATGACACGCTGAAACGTTTCTGCTGAGAAACAGAGACGGCAGAACAACTGTACTCACACAAGAAAACCAACCTCTTGAGCGACTCTGTTAGTGCTGCCTCGGATCGCCCTACTTATCAGTTGAGCACATAATAGACAGGACGCAGATGTCAATTGAGTTGGATTATCTAGTAAACCGTCTGGTAAATACACAACACACCCATTCAATACAGACCTAAACGATTTAAAGGTCAGACGAGTGTCATGCGGAGAATCCCTCTTCATGGTGTGTTTTGGCGATGTTTCTGTGTGCGGTCATAAGGCTGTGTAAATGTCTTCTAAATACACAGACTGTGTCTGTTCTTTATCAGAGCAGTAGCAGGCTACATCCTGGATTGTGTGGGTCAGGAATTAGCAGAAGTTACACTGCCAGGAAATCGAGCGGAGTTTTGTGATATGAGTAGTATAGGCCTACGGTAGAGTATCTGTGAGGACTTCTGTAGTCTTGAAGGGTCAGAGTCGTGCTTCAGCACGTGTCACAGATGAAGACTCACTACTCCCACCACACACACACTCAACTCCGACCCCCATAAATGCACACTATTTCATCACTCAACTACCTTGTCTAATTTCAGCATGTTCACTTCATCCAACCTTCCTTTGATTCCGATATAACCACCGATTAGAGCCATGACTCTCCACTACATAATACAGTATTGGTTTAGTGGCTTAGTTGAATTTAGAACAGTGACATAGCCACTTCTTTAACCTCTCTCTGTACAAATCATCCATCTACACAGCTGTCTAAAGACTGGCCATTGTCTCCACTTCAGGAATCTAACCTAAAACCACATAGTTACAAGCAGTCAACAACATTTTGAGGGGCAACGGAATTGATCTTTGCAATAATTCGTAAGATATTTTGTAAGATATATTTTACCGCCCTTCAGTTTCATTGGGCATGATGTCTCTGGCTACACACTTTTCTTATCCACAACACTGCCACCAGTTCGAGGTGCATATTGCAGGTGAATATCCCCCCCCAATAAAACTGCCTTTCCAACCTTTCTTATAGGAAAAAACACAACTTGACTAAGACTTGTTACCCGCCTAGTCCCCTGTCCATTCCGATTGACGGCAATGGATCTCAGGAAATTATTTTGCTCAACAGAACATGTTTCAGAGTGCAGAGCAGACACATTGGCATGGTCCTCTACCAGTGTTTCTTGGCTCTGAGAGTCCATCTTTGGGGAGAGAAAGCTCTTTGGCATGTGATAATGTGGGTTAGAGAAGGGCAGGCAGCAGAACGAGCTCCTAATGATGTAGGTCACAGCAGGATAGAGAAGACCCACAATACAGCATTTCTGCTCTCATACCAAGAGTGATTTCACAATTCGCAACAACACACCCTCAAGTGTGTTTAGACACATATAGTCCCTATTCGTTTCCAGTTGAGGAGAATTGTTAGGGGCTGAGTGGCGAGAAAGATAGAGTGATCACATCTGAGTAAGGTAGTCACGGAGTTGGTGGATCGATGAGGAAAACTCTGAGGTGTATGGATTGGAGTCATTGACTCTATTGGATCATTGAATCAATAGTCAGCAAGCTTCCAACGTTAGTCGACGTCAAGTATCCTAATGACATCGTAGCACAAATCTCAGATGCAAGAGTACGCTTGTCAATCACCTCCTCAATCGACAATGTCTTGTGGCCTTGCAATGCCAGTCACTCACCTAAAAATAGAACACCACAAAACGCATTGTTCTGGGGACATGGCATATGTCCGTGGATCAGCATGAGACAACAGCCCAACCCCAGCCACGGTGCCCCCAGACTGGGGCTTCATCATGCTGGTGCCCCCTCCCCATCCTGTATGTGCCCACTGGTTCGCTGCGTCTCTCACCAGTACAGCTGGAGCCCTGGTTGATTTACAGGTTCCACATGTGCAGGTTAGACTGAGCCGCCCTGCAGGCAGCAGGCCTGCCATACTGTAATATGCAATGTCTTAGGGTTAATATGCTTTCTCTACACAAAAAGTCCTGCCATACAGTAATAGTAATAGGCCTGTCATAGTAAGCACAGGAGGCCTCTGTGATCATTCTGACAGAGAATACTGTATCATACTGTACTGTATGAACACAAGAGGGAAGACAGTGGGCATGGTGCATACACACAAGGAGGGACATTATGTATCTGAGACATACAGGACTAGGACCAGTAGGAGGAGAGTAACAGTATGTAGCCTACTTGATGGTACCTCAGTGGGCTGTACCTGGGTCAGCCCTTAATGACTTGGTCTTTGGTCTCTCTGCTCCTGTTATACTGTAAATGGCTGCTCTGAGCCCTGCCTGTGAAAAACGTATGTTCCAGACAACTCTGTCTACCCTTCATCCATCTTTTCTCTCTTTTTAATGCGTTTATGTTGACTCAGGTGGGGAGACTGTTTGCAGAGCACATGCACACAGTCAATCACTGCTGAAAATATAACTCTCAGGAGGTCTCTTACAGTGTGTTATGTCTTCTATCCCTCTAAACCCCCTCTTCTATTCTGTCCTCCTCCTCTTCCTCCTCTCAGACTGTTCCTGAAGAGTCACAGTGGGACAGCGGGCAGGCAGAGCAGTATGGTGATCCACGGAGCAGACTTCAGCACCAAGGACATGGACAATGACAACTGCATGTGCAAGTGTGCCCTCATGCTCACAGGGGGTAAGTACCAGTGTCCCGATAATGCACCACACTGCAGTGTTGAAAATATAGTTTACCAAGCTACCAATTACTTCACAATGGAAGAAGTTAAGCTACACTAAAACTACCCTTAAAGTTACTGATATCTAAATCTGAAATGTCAGACTACAAATTGAAAGAACAGGTCACTCTGCGGTCATATGTTAAAATAATGTAATTTAGCCTATTAAACACAAATAACGATGTTTCAAGTGAGAATTAGGTAGGTCTGATGCCAAAAAAGAAAGACAATTATTGCCTACTTCACCAATAATGCACTATTTAGCAGTAGAGGCTGCTGAGAGGAGGACGGTTCATAATAATGGCTGGAACGGTGCGAATGGAATGGCATCAAACACCATGTGTTTGATATATTTGATACCATTCCACAGTGTAATGCATCTGCGTGTAGCTGGTGTAGAGGAGTCAGGCGCAGGACAGCAGATATGAGTAATAATAGCAATTTTACTCAATAATTCACAAAACACGTCAAAATAATGCCAAGCCCACAATATCGGACCGCAATACAATAAACAATCACTCACAAACAAACAGGGGGAACAAAGGCTTAAATAATGAACAATTAGTTGTGGGATTGAAACCAGGTGTGTAAAACAAGGACAAAACCAATGGAAAATTAAAAGTGGATCGGCGATGGCTAGAAAACCGGTGACGTCGACCGCTGAACGCTGCCCGAACAAGGAGAGGGACCGACTTCGGCGGAAGTCGTGACAGTACCCCCCCTTGACGCGCGGCTCCAGCAGCGCGCCGACACCGGCCTCGGGGACGACCCGGAGGACGAGGCGCAGGGCGATCCGGATGGAGACGGTGGAACTCCCGCAGCAACGAAGGGTCCAGAACGTCCTCCACCGGCACCCAGCATCTCTCCTCCGGACCGTACCCCTCCCACTCCATGAGGTACTGAAGGCCCCTCCTCCGACGCCTCGAGTCCAGGATGGCTTGAACAGCATATGCCGGGGCCCCCTCAAAGTCCTCCACTAACCTCTCTCCTTTCCAGTGCGTACTGGGGTATCAGCCGGTTCTGGCACCTTGGCATCAGAGCCAGATCGAGGCTCCTGCGGTGGATGAATGGTTTAAGCGCTCGTAGGAGACCTGGGACGCCGCCCATGTGCACCTGCAATGGGCCTTGAAGCGGCAGAAGGCGAGCGCCGACTGCCACCGCAGTGAGGGTCTGGCTCTCGACCCAAAACCTGCCCCTTCGCCTGCCCTGCCGGAAGCTGGGTCCGCGGTTTGTGAGGCCATTCAAAGTCCTGAGGAGACTGAACAAGGTTTTCTACAGGTTACAGCTTCCCCCAGATTACCGTATTAACCCCTCGTTCCATGTGTCTCTCATCAGGCCGGTGGTGGCTGGTCCACTTCAGGAGTCTGAGGTGCGGGAGTGGCGGAGTGAGTTTTGGGCCATCTCTGCCCATGGGATGAACGCCGACCACTCCCTCCTGGCAATATGACCGCAGAAACCTACCCACATCCTAGTTTACTCTCTCCAACTGCCCGTTACTCTCGGGGTGAAAACCTGAGGTGAGGCTGACTGAGACCCCCAGACGTTCCATAAACGCCCTCCAGACCCTGGATGTGAACTGGGGACCCAGATCAGAGACTATGTCCTCAGGCACCCTGTAGTGCCGGAAGACGTGTGGGAACAGGGTCTCAGCAGTCTGTAGGGCCGTAGGGAGACCAGGCAAAAGGAGGAGACGGCAGGACTTAGAAAACCGATCCACAACGACCAGGATCGTGGTGTTGCCCTGTGAGGGAAGAAAATCCGTCAGGAAGTCCACCGACAGGTGCGACCACAGCCGTTGTGGAACGAGTAGGGGTTGTAACTTCCCTCTAGGCAGGTGCCTAGGAACCTTGCACTGGGCGCACACCGAGCAGGAGGAAACATAAACCCTCACGTTCTTGGCCAAGGTGGACCACCAGTACTTCCCACTAAGACAGTGCACTGTCCGACCGATGCCAGGATGACCAGAGGAGGGTGACGTGTGGGCCCAATAGATCAACCGGTCGTGGACAGCAGACGGAACGTACAGACGACCAGCTGGACACTGAGAGGGAGTGGGCTCTGTACGTAACGCCCGCTCGGTGTCCGAGTCCAGCTCCCACACTACCGGTGCCACCAGGCAGGAGGCCGGGAGTATGGGAGTGTGATCCATGGACCGCTCCTCTGTGTCATACATCCGGGACAGTGCGTCTGCTTTAGCGTTCTGGGAACCTGGTCGGTAGGACAGGGTGAAAACAAAACGGGTAAAGAACATGGCCCACCTCGCCTGGCGAGGGTTCAGTCTCCTCGCCGCCCGGATGTACTCCAGATTGCGGTGGTCAGTCCCAATGAGAAAAGGGTGTTGAGCCCCCTCAAGCCAATGTCTCCACGCCTTCAGAGCCTTGACGACAGCCAACAGCTCCCACATCATAGTTTCGCTCCGCCAAGCTTTTTAGAAAAGAAGGCACAGGGGCGGAGCTTCGGTGGCGTACCCGAGCGCTGAGAGAGCACGGCTCCTATCCCAGCCTCGGACGCGTGACACCTCCATTATGAACGCTAAAGAGGGATCCGGATGAGCCAGCACGAGAGCCGAGGTAAACAGAGCCTTCAGGTGACCAAAAGCCCTGTCCGCCTCAGCCGACCACTGCAGTCGCACCGGCCCCCCTTCAGCAGTGAGGTAATGGGAGCCGCTACCTGACCAAAGCCCCGGATAAACCTCCGGTAGTAGTTGGCAAACCCTAGGAACCGCTGCACTTCCTTTACCGTGGTGGTAGTCGGCCAATTACGCACGGCTGAAATGCGGTCACTCTCCATCTCCACCCCTGACCTGGAAATGCGGTACCCTAGGAAGGAGACGGACTGTTGGAAGAACAGACATTTCTCAGCCTTGACGTACAGGTCATGCTCCAACAGTCGACCAAGCACCCTGCGCACCAGGGACACATGCTCAGCGCGTGTAGCGGAGCATATCAGAATGTTGTCGAAATACACCACTACACCCTGCCCGTGCAGGTCCCGGAAAATCTCATCAACAAAGGCCTGGAAGACTGATGGAGTATTCATCAACCCGTACGGCATGACAAGGTACTCATAGTGCTCTGAGGTGGTACTAAATTCTGTCTTCCACTCGTCCCCCTCCCGGATACGCACCAGGTTGTAAGCGCTCCTGAGATCCAATTTTGTGAAGAAGCGCGCCCCATGCATTGACTCTATCGCACTGGCTATGAGAGGCAGCGGGTAGCTGTACCTCACAGTGATACCCCGATAGTCAATGCACGGGCGCAGACCTCCATCCTTCTTCTTCACAAAAAATGTACTTGAGGAGGCAGGTGAAGTGGAGGGCCGAATGTATCTGGGATTCGGAGACATATGTTTCCATAGCCGCCGTCTCCTCCTGGGACAGAGGATACTCGTGACTCCTGGGAAGTGCTGCGTCTACCAGGAGATTTATCGCACAATCCCCCCGTTGATTGGGTGGTAATTTAGTCGCCCTCTTCTTACAGAAAGCGAGAGCCAAATCGGCATATTCTGAGGGGATGCGCACGGTGGAGACCTGGTCACTGTAGTCACACTGATGGAAACCCCTACACACCTCCCTGAGCACTTTCGTGACCACCCCTTGAGAGCCCTCTGTTGCCACGAAATAGTGGGGTCATGAGGGTAGGCCCAGCACCACGGGAAATGCAAGAGAATCAATAAGGAAGAGACTGATTCTCTCCCTGTGACCCTCCTGCGTAACCATTCCTAGTGGAGCGGTGGCCTCCCTAATCAGCCCTGACCCTAATGGTTGACTATCTAGGGCGTGCACAGGGAAGGGCATATCCACAGGAACAATGGGGATCCCTAAACTATGGGCAAATGAACGGTCAATAAAATTCCCAGCTGCGCCTGAATCTACGAGCGCCTTATGCTGGGAATGCGGGAAAACTCAGGAAATTGAATAAATACATACATGTGAGCAACAGGGGGCTCTGGGTGAGCCTGGTGCCGACTCACCTGGGGTGACACGATAGTGCCCTGCCTGCTGCCTCGACTCCCTGAGGAACCCCCCCAGCACCGACCAGCAGTGTGCTCTCTGCGGCCACAGATTGTGCAGGGAATGGCCCCTTCTCCGGTCGCCCTAAGCGCAGCACTTCCCAGCTCCATGGGCGTTGGAGCGGAGGTGCTGGGGGATGGAACCTTCAGGCCTGGTCCGGACGTCCACAGGTAGCCAGCATGTTGTCCAGCCGGATGGTCAGGTCCACCAGCTGGTCCAACGTGAGGGTGGTGTCTCGGCAGGCCAACTCCCGATGGATGTCCTCCTGCAGACTGCACCGGTAGTGATCGATCAGGGCCCTGTAATTCCATATCACGCTGGCGGCCAGGGTCCGGAAGTCCAAAGCGAATTCCTGCGCTCTTCTCGTCCCCTGCCTCAGATGGAACAGATGTTCAACTCTGCGTAATGGTCCAACGCCGCGTCTCCTTCACTCCATACGCCATTGGCCCACTCCAGGGCTTTGCCTGAGAGGCAGGAGACAAGGGGGGACAGTCGCCAGGTAGAGTTCCAGCTGGAGTAGGAACCCCTGGCATCCGGCAGCCGTCCCATCATACTCCCTCGGGAGCGCGAGCCGAATCCCGCAGGGACCAGGTGAAGGAGGGGTGGGACAGTGGGGCCTGCTGTAGTGGGGCTGGTGGAGGCGCTGGAAGACCTCCTTCTCTCTCCCATCGATTCATCGTCTGCAGCACGCGATCCATGGCGGTGCCCAGACTTTGCAACATGGTTGCGTACTGCTGGACGCGCTCCTCTACCGCCACAGGGAGGGCGTCTGCTCCTGCTGACTCCATTCGTCTAGGTGAGTGATTCTGTAATGCGCCTATGTGTAGCTTGTGTAGAGGAGTCAGGCGCAGGACAGCAGATATGAGTAATAATAGCAATTTTACTGAATAATTCACAAAACACGTCAAAATAATGCGAAGCCCACAATAACGGACCACAATACAATAAACAATCACTCACAAACAAACATGGAACAGAGGGTTAAATAATGAACAAGTAATTGTGGGATTGAAACAAGGTGTGAAACAAGGACAAAACCAATGGAAAATTAAAAGTGGATCGGCGATGGCTAGAAAACCGGTGAGGTCGACCGCTGAACGTTGCCCGAACAAGGAGAGGGACTGACTTTGGCGGAAGTCGTGACACACAGATTCCATTCCAGCCATTACCACAAACCCGTTCTCCCCAATTAAGGTGCCACCAACCTCCTGTGCTATTTAGTGATCTGGCAGGGGAGACCCCATAATGCACCACACTGAGAGATGGCACAGGAAGAGTCCCCACAAACCACCACGTCATGGCAATAAGGAAGATTCATCTTATACTGAACAACATAAACGCAACATGCAACAATTTCAACGATTTTACCGAGTTACAGTTCATATAAGCAGATCAGTCAATTCATTAGGCCTTAATCTATGGATTTCTAATGACTGGGCAGTGAGTGAGTGTGTGAGCTTTTCCCCATAAAAGGGCTTTATTGCAGACAGAAATACTCAGTTTCATCAGCTGTCCAGGAGGCTGGTCTTAGACGATCCCGCATGTGAAGAAGCCGGATGTGGAGGTCCTGGGCTCACGTGATCTGCGGTTGTGAGGCCGGTTGGACGTACTGCCAAATTCTCTAATATGACGTTGGAAGTGGCTTATGGTAGAGAAATTAACATTTGATTCTCTGGCAATAGCTCTGGTGGACATTCCTGCAATCAGTATGCCAATTACATGCTCCCTCAAAACTTGAGACATCTGTGGCATTGTGTTGTGTGAATAAACTGCACTGCAATAAACTTCAGCTTCTTGAAATGCCACACCTGTCAGGTGGATGGATTATCTTGACAAAGGAGAAATGCTCGCTAACAGGAATGTAAACAAATTTCCTGGATCTTTTATTTCAGCTCATGAAACATGGGACCAACACTTTACATGTTGCGTTCATATTTTTGTTCGTATAGTAATGCATCCTGGTCAATTGTCTAGAGAACTACTACAAGACCAGCCTGACTCCGCCTAGCTCAAACCCTGACACTTGGTTGGGTTATTTTGGCACGGACTTGTGCATGTGGGTGGCAGGTAGCCTAGTGGTTAGAGTGTTGGACTAGTAACCGAAAGGTTGCAAGATTGAATCCCCGAGTTGATAAGGTAAAAATCTGTCGTTCTACCCCTGAACAGGGCAGTTAACCCACTGTTCCAAGGCTGTCATTTAAAATAAGAATTTGTTCTTAACTGACTTGCCTAGTTAAATAAAGGTAAAAAAAAAAATGTAATGTGGCATTGTAACACAGAACAGAGTAATGAGGCACAACAGCACATTAGGGGTTTCAAATGAGCACCACAAATGTCCATGGGTCGGGCACCAAGTGTCAGGGAGATTCAAAATGACTCTAATTCTCGGGCTGTGTAAGTGGAGCGTGGTGACCCTACTCACTATATGACAGTTTCCCAGTGGAGGACTGGGC
Organism: Brachymystax lenok tsinlingensis; assembly: GCA_030435695.1. Taxonomy (NCBI): domain Eukaryota; kingdom Metazoa; phylum Chordata; class Actinopteri; order Salmoniformes; family Salmonidae; genus Brachymystax; species Brachymystax lenok. The sequence goes on from CM059799.1 coordinate 34,358,166, forward strand.
TTGTAGACCACTTATGGTCGATGGCAGGAGAAGCAAGACAACATTGGTGATCGGGCAATTCTATCCACCCCGATCAGAGGACTGCATATTTTCCCCATTCAACCAGCCAGTCTCACAATCCAGCAGTGTGCTTAGCAGGGCACTGACTTTGATTTTCTTGACTATATTCACTGTAATAATATTTACATATTATCAGTGCAGTAGTAAGCGGTTGGGGAAATAGACACATTGAGAAAAACATTAGTAACCAATGAGGAGAAAAAGATTAAGAAAGTAAGGTCAGACTTAACCAGGTCTGTTGAAGTATGGCAATTACTTACATCAGAGGAGGTTGGTGGGAGGAGCTATAGGAGGACGGGCTCATTGTAATGGCTGGAATGGAATAAATCGAATAGTATCAAACACATCAACCAAATGGAAACCACATGTTTGACTCCATTCCATTTATTCCATTCCAGCCACTAAAATTAGCCTGTCCTTCTACAGCTCCTCCCACCAGCCTCCACTGACCTACATACAGTGCATTCAGCATTCAGCATACAGTATTCAGACCTCTTGATAGAGCCTTACTCTAAAATTGATTTACTCATCACTCTACACACAAAATCCCATAATGACCAAGCAAAAAAAAGGCTTTTATACATTTTTGCAAATTTATAAAAAAAAAACATAAATATGACATTTACATAAGTATTCAGACGCTTTACTCAGTACTTTGTTGAAGCATCTTTGGCAGAGGTAGCAGCCTCGAGTCTTCTTGGGTATGACGCTACAAGCTTGGCACACCTGTATTTGGGGAGTTGCTCACATTCTTCTCTGCAAATCCGCGCAAGCTCTGTCAGGTTGGATGGGGAGCGTCGCTGCAGAGTTATTTTCAGGTCTCTCCAGAGATGTTCGATCTCTGGAGAGACATTCTAGGACATTCAGAGACTTCTCCCAAAGCCACTCCTGTGTTGTCTTGGCTGTGTGCTTAGGGTCGTTGTCCTGTTGGAAGGTAAACCTTTGCCCAGGTCTGAGTTCCTGAGCGCTCTGGAGCAGGTTTTCATCAAGGATCTCTCTGTACTTTGCTCCGTTCATCTTTCCCTTGATCCTGACTAGTTTCCCAGTCCCTGCCACTGAAAAACATCCCCACAGCATGATGCTGCCACCACCATGCTTCACTGTAGGGATGGTGCCAGGTTTCCTCCAGACGTGACGCTTGTCATTCAGGCTAAAGAGTTCAATCTTGGTTTCATCAGACCAGAGAATCTTGTTTCTCATGGTCTGAGAGTCCTTTAGGTGCCTTTTGGCAAACTCCAAACGGGCTGTCATGTGCCTTTTATTGAGGAGTGGCTTCTGTCTGGCCCCTCTACTATAAAGGCCTGGTTGGTGGAGGGCTGCAGAGATGGTTGTCCTTCTGGAAGGTTCTCCCATCTCCACAGAGGAACTCAGGAGCTCTGTCAGAGTGACCATTGGGTTCTTGGTCACCTCCCTGACCAAGGCCCTTCTCCCCCGATTGCTCAATTTGGCCAGGCGGCCAACTCTAGGAAGAGTCTTGGTGGTTCCAAACTTCATCCATTTAAGAATGATGGAGGCCACTGTGTTCTTGGGGACCTTCAATGGGGGTGTTAACCCCAGTGTCCTGGCTAAATTCCCAAGCTGTCCCTCATACCATCATGGTCACCTAATCATCCCCAGCTTACAATTGGCTCATTCATCCCCCTCCTCTCCCCCTGTAACTATTCCCCAGGTTGTTGCTGTAAATGAGAACGTGTTCTCAGTCAACTTACCTGGTAAAATAAAGGTAAAATAAAATAAATAAATAAATAAAAATTGAAATGCTGCAGACATGTTTTGGTACCCTTCTCCAGATCTGTGCCTCGACACAATCCTGTCTCTGAGCTCTAAGGACAATTCCTTCGACCTCATGGCTTGGGTTTTGCTCTGACATGCACTGTCAACTATGGGATCTTATAAAGACAGGTGTGTGCTTTCCAAATCATGTCCAATCAATTGAATTTACCACAGTTTTAGAAAGGATGATCACTGGAAACACTATGCACCTGAGCTCAATTTTGAGTCTCATAGAAAAGGGTCTGAATACTTGTGTAAATAAGGTATTTCAGTTTTTTATTTGAAATACATTTGCAAAAATGTCAAAAACCCTTTTTTCCATTTGTCGTTATGGGGTATTGTGTGTAGATTGATGAGGATTTTTTTTTATTTAATCCATTTTAGAATAAGGCTGTAATGTAACAAAATGTGGAGAGTCAATGGGTCTGAATACTTACCGTATGCACTGTACATACATACAGTACAAGCTCAGTCATACTGAACAGACCTAACCCAGACCTACTGTATATTCACTAGTGTACTGAGGTGACAATGACAAAAAACTATCCGGTTCTGGAAACAGATCACCAACTGTTTCTAGCGGGGACAGCTGTTTTTACAAGATAGTAAAAGCTTGGCCCTGGAAACACAAGTCACAGAGAACCAATGGGAAACCTTTATCAACATGACACCCATGCTAAAGACAAGGACAGCGGTACTAACTGTGGGGCTCACTGGTAGGTCTTCTGTGAAATGTCACAGCCCAAACTGGCACTGGCATTTAGGCCTGAGGGGAAAGTCTATGCCTCAACCTCCGATTGACACGTCACACCAGCCACACTATGCCTCCCTGAAATGGAAATGTTTGTGTTGCTCATTTTCATGTGCTCTTTCGTGCTAGCAATGTATTTTGCTGAAATTAGTAAGAGGATAAAAAGTACATGCGAAGGTTAAGCGAGAAGAAGAAAGGGGTGCAACAGCATCAAATGCAGGGAAAGCAGTTCTTACAAATGCCATTCACAACAGAGCCTATTTGAGCCCGTGCACCTTTACCCTTTCTCTAAATACCATTGGGTGTAAACAGATCCTAAAAGTGGTTAACAACAGGTATCGGCAGCCCCCGTGTACCTACACCACAGTGACCAGATACTTTTGTGATTATGTCTGAACCACTGCTATATCTAGTGTTGGAGTTCACGTTGGCACACTGTCAAGGTTCAACATTACAGAACCAGAACAGAGAAATTCAATGTGAAGTATACTGTCTTTCTTTTAGCGTTTCATACACACTAATGTCTGTTTTTGTCATGGGGGTTAAAAAAAAAAAAATCTCATTCTCCCCCCCACCCCGTTCTTGCTCTGCCCAGGTTGGTGGTTCGACGCCTGTGGCCCGTCCAACCTCAACGGAATGTACTTCACCAAAGGGCAACACGTCGGGAAGCTAAATGGCATCAAGTGGCACTACTTTAAGGGTCCCAGCTACTCGTTACGAGCAACAACCATGATGATTCGACCACTGGACTTCTCATAGACATCAAGTGCATCCGAAATGGCATCCTATTCCCTTTATAGTGCAATACTTGGTTCAAATTAGTGCACTATATAGGGAATAGGGTGCCATTTAAGATGCAGTGTTAGATCTTCTGCACACGCTCTCTGTTAGACCAACGGGACAACTATATTGGGGGTAACGCTTCCTGCTTTACCCTGTTACTATCGTCTCACCATAACGATTTTGGAGTTTGTGCGGAGGTGAACTCTACACCACCTGGCTGTTGCTTGGTAACTATACTCCAGGAGTCAGCCTGGAAGTGTGGTTGGAGAAAAGAGGGCTTGTGGAACGAGAGGGGTCCCGTCTTATCACATAGCTGAACTGTGAGTGGTGAACTTGCTGCGGTTGGAGGACATACTGCTTTGCTCTTTTTTTATATTTGAGGCATAAACTCAAGTAGAGTTCAGCTCTCACCCCAGGCCTGTGGACTACTGGACTTCTCTCCTTTTTGGGAACTGACTGCAACATGGCGGCTTTGTCTGTATATGTAGACTACCCAGAGACTACATGAGAGACTGCATTGACTCTTTCAGACTACACGACTCCCTATGAACTCTGTGCATCTGGAATGTCCTCACAACCATACGGGAGATATATACATTTTTATAGAGGTGTTGCACAAAGACTTTGGGACAATGAACAATGTTTTGTAATTCATGCTTTTTATTCCTATATATCCTAATACATTTGGAATGACGTGATGTTTTTTTACATAAGTCTCTTTGGATCGTTTCGGGAGAGGAAAAGCCACAAACTTACAAGGTCACCTTCCGTATAAAATGTTGGTCTAATATGTGCATGTAATATTAAAGCATTGCCATACAGCAACTGTTAGAACTGTGTATGAGAAGGACAACATTATTTGTTATACCAAACCAATTGAAGGTAGTGTATATTATATCATACTTATCTTTATCTTATGTATATTTGTATGATAATGGTCAGTTTTCCATCTCAAGTATTGTTAAACATCTAGCCCCCTAAAACGTATAGACATGGATGGTGTAATTCTAACTTTCCTGAGATATTTGGAATCCTTTGGACATCAGATTTAGATTTTACATTTGAAAACACTATAGTATTGGGCAATAGCAAAGTGTAGATGATTTGGGCCATTCCGACCACATATAAAACCCTACCTAGAAATGGTGGGTGCTTAGATCGGCTCTATTAGAGTAAAATATAATAATCTACTCAACAAATGTGTTATCAGTTTAAATGTTGGCCTAATTTATGTTATGCTGTCTACAATGACTCAATCCACAATTTCCTAAATGTTCCCTTCAAAATGGTACTCCTCAGTTTGCTTTGCTTTTGCAATCCTATGGCTATAAAAAGGGGAAGAGGTTATGTTATGAATAATCACCTTTTTATGACTTCGGAGGTGCTATAGGGCCTTGACAGAAATGTGGTCTGTCCATATTTGGAGCTCTAACCACTGACCAAAGGACAAGTCACGTTTTATTGGAAACACCCCAGAATGTCAATCAAATGTTTCTTAGCTTAGACAGACAACCGCACTGAACCCCAGATCCAGACAGATCTTTCTCTTTCGTCAATGCAGCTTAGAAACTGTCGTTTTAATAACGCTTAGCTGAGGCATAAAATGTATGATTAATTTAAGTGTAGTGTGTGTACTTGTATTGCATTACTACCAGCATGAAACAACAAGAAAGAATGTACGGTTTAATATACAGTATTACTAAGGGTAGGCTACATGTACATGTTGAAGAAAGACACACGGTATCTGGAACTCATTACTATGAAATTACATGTTTATTAACGTACTCAAATTGTATAATTTAATGAGTGCATAGGAAAGCTACTCCTGAGGAAAGCTACTCCTTTTTGTTTTTATTCCTCCAGAATCACTGTGGTGTTTTGAAGTTGAGCATAAAATATAGAAATAATAATAATAGTTGAGAAACGTGCCTTAAATGACTCTGCTTTTACCTCATTAAACTGTAGATTTGCTATTTTATTTAAACTGCATTTTTTTGTAACAAGTTGTCAAAATGCCATGTTTTTGGAAGAAATAAAAAAAGCATGTGATGCACTAATGTTTTCAATCTGGGTATGCATTGGGTGTTTTTTTATGTACAATGTGTTGATTTTGAAACTGACCGCTTTTGGAATCACATTACAACATATTCATTCACAAGTCTCTCTCACCACAAGTTCCTCTGACACATACACTCTGTTCCCACTGGGCACACACTGGTTGAATCACTGTTGTTTCAAAGTAATTTTTCAATGTATTGTGACGTGGAAACAACGTAGAAAATATATTGTATTTAAAAAAAGTTTGGTTTTATCCATTTTCATCCAGCATTGTAAACATTGAGTTTAGGGTAAAACGTCAATTTAAATACATTGACTTAACCTGACTAACAGGTTGTTACATCAATCTAATTTCAACATAATCATACAGTTGAAGTCAGAAATGTACATACACCTTAGCCAAATACATTTAAACAAAATGTTTCCCAATTCCTGACATTTATTCCTAGTAAGAATTCCCTGTCTTAGATCAGTTAGGTTCACCACTTTATTTTAAGAATGTGAAATGTCAGAATAATAGTAGAGAGAATTATATATTTCAGCTTTGATTTCTTTCATCACATTCCCAGTGGGTCAGAAGTTTACATACACTCAATTAGTATTTGGTAGCATTGCCTTTACATTGTTTAACTTGGGTCAAACGTTTCAGATAGCCTTCCACAAGCTTCCCACAATAAGTTGTGTGAATATTGGCCCATTCCTACTGACAGACCTTGTGTAACTGAGTCAGGTTTGAAGGCCTCCTTGCTCGCACATGCTTTTTCAGTTCTGCCCACAAATGTTCTATGGGATTGAGGTCAGGGCTTTGTGATGGCCACTCCAATACCTTGACTTTGTTGTCCTTAAGCCATTTTGCCACAACTTTGGAAGTATGCTTGGGGTCATTGTCCATTTGGAAGACCCATTTGCGACCAAGCTTTAACTTCCTGACTGATGTCTTGAGATGTTTCTTCAATATATCCACATAATTTTCCTCCCTCATGATGCCATCTATTTTGTGAAGTGCATCAGTCCTTCCTGCAGCAAAGCACCCCCACAACATGATGCTGCCACCCCATGCTTCACGGTTGGGATGGTGTTCTTCGGCTTGCAAGCCTCTCCCTTTTACCTCCAAAAATAACGATGGTCATTATGGCCAAACAGTTCTATTTTTGTTTCATCAGACCAGAGGACATTTCTCAAAAAAGTACGAACTTTGTCCCCATGTGCAGTTGCAAACCGTAGTCTGGCTTTTTTATGGCGGTTTTGGAGCAGTGTCTTCTTTCTTTCTGAGCGGCCTTTCAGGTTATGTCGATATAGGACTTGTTTTACTGTGGATATAGATACTTTTGTACCCGTTTCCTCCAGCATCTTCACAAGGTCCTTTGCTGTTGTTCTGGGATTGATTTGCACTTTTCGCACCAAAGTACGTTAATCTCTAGGAGACAGACTGTGTCTCCTTCCTGAGCGGTATGATGGCTGCGTGGTCCCATGTTGTTTATACTTGCGTACTATTGTTTGTACAGATGAGCGTGGTACCTTCAGGTGTTTGGAAATTGCTTCCAAGGATGAACCAGGCTTGTGGAGGTCTACAATTTTTTTTCTGAGATCTTGGCTGATTTCTTTTGATTGTCCCATGATGTCAAGCAAAGAGGCACTGAGTTTGAAGGCCTTGAAATACATCCACAGGTACAACTCCAATTGACTCAAATTATGTCCATTTTTCACGACTTCCGCTGAAGTCGGCCCCTCTCGGGCGGTGTTCGGCGGTCGACGTCACCCGGTTTACTAGTCATCACCGCTCCTTTTTCGTTATCTATTGGTTTTGCCTTGTTTTCAGTTACACCTGTTGCTCATTCCCCCTCATTAGTCTGCGTGTATTTATTCCTCTGTTTTCCTTCTTGTCCTTGTGAGTGATTGATTTTCGTTTGTTCAATGTGTGTCATTTGTTGACGGCTATTTTTATTCCAAGTGTTTTTGTTTATGCGCCTGAGGCTATATTTATCCTGTAAGTATTTTTGCCTACTCTTTTGTACTTTGTTATGTACATGGCTGATTAAATACGTTGGTTTCCACGCATTTCAACTCTCCTGCACCTGACTCCTTTTGTCGTCAGTACACAACATTAACACAATTAGCCTATCAGAAGCTTCTAAAGCCATGACATCATTTTCTGGAATTTTCCAAGCTGTTTAAAGGCACAGTCAACTTAGTGTATGTAAACGTCTGATCCACTGGAATTGTGATACAGTGAATTATAAGTGAAATAATCTGTCTGTAAACAATTGTTGAAAAAATACTTGTGTCATGCACAAAGCTGATGTCCTAACCGACTTGCCAAAACTATAGTTTGTTATCAACAAATTTGTGGAGTGGTTGAAAAACAAGTTTTAATGACTCCAACCTAAGTGTATGTAAACTTCCGACTTCAACTGTAAGAACGATGTATACGTATCACGACTCAGGATAAGACCCAGATACAGACAATTCGAATCACAGGTGTTTATTGACCAAACAGGGGACAGGCAAAAGACAGGTCAAGGGCAGGCAGAGGTCTGTAATCCAGGGCAGAGTCAGTAAGGTACAGAACGGCAGGCAGGCTCAGGGTCAGGGCAGGCAGAGGTCAGTAATCCAGGGCAGTGTCAGACAGGTACAAAACGGCAGGTGGAGCGATGGAATTCACACTTCTCTGCTTTCACAAAAACCTGGTTTGTTGGAGAACCTGTCGGACGTGGAGCATGTGTTCTTGGGCGGAGTGGGAGAAGACGAGGATGTTGTCGAGGTAGACGAAGACGAACCGGTTGAACATGTCGTAGAGAAGATCATTAATCAGAGCCTGGAACACAGCTGGGGTGTTGGTAAGGTCAAATGGCATAACCAGATACTCGTAGTGACCGCTGGCCGTGTTGAAGGTAGTCTTCCACTTGTCCCTTTCCAGTATCCGCACCAGGTGGTAGGCGTTCCATAGGTCCAGCTTGGAGAACACGGTGGCCCCAGGAGCGGATCGAAGGCCAAGGAGATGAGTGGTAGTGGATAGCGGTTCTTCACCGTGATGTCGTTGAGGCCCCGGTAGTCGAGGCAGAAGGACGGATTAACGCTGCAGCTAGGGAGTCCTTAATGTACAATAGGTCTCCATAGTCTTGGTCTCCGGACCCAACAGAGAGTACAGTCGTCCCCGGGGTGGAGTGGTACCTCGGAGAAGGTCAATCCCGCAGTCATAGGGTCGGTGCAGTGGAAGTGAAGTGGCCCGGGCCTTAATGGACACTTCCCGGAGGTCCTGCGGAGGCCAGCGGAGCACAGTTGTGTGCGTATTGCTCAAGAAACAGAGGCTATCAGTTAGAGGTTTATTATGCATAACCCATCATTAATTAGCTAAATATAAGGCTAATACTGCGTTGAAATTATTACCTGAAAGAGGCAATCTATATATAGGGCTATATACACTGCTCAAAAAAATAAAGGGAACACTAAAATAACACATCATAGATCTGAATGAATGAAATAATCTTATTAAATACTTTTTTCTTTACATAGTTGAATGTGCTGACAACAAAATCACACAAAAATTATCAATGGAAATCAAATTTATCAACCCATGGAGGTCTGGATTTGGAGTCACACTCAAAATTAAAGTGGAAAACCACACTACAGCCTGATCCAACTTTGATGTAATGTCCTTAAAACAAGTCAAAATGAGGCTCAGTAGTGTGTGTGGCCTCCACGTGCCTGAATGACCTCCCTACAACGCCTGGGCATGCTCCTGATGAGGTGGCGGATGGTCTCCTGAGGGATCTCCTCCCAGACCTGGACTAAAGCATCCGCCAACTCCTGGACAGTCTGTGGTGCAACGTGGCGTTGGTGGATGGAGCGAGACATGATGTCCCAGATGTGCTCAATTGGATTCAGGTCTGGGAGCAGGCGGGCCAGTCCTTAGCATCAATGCCTTCCTCTTGCAGGAACTGCTGACACACTCCAGCCACATGAGGTCTAGCATTGTCTTGCATTAGGAGGAACCCAGGGCCAACCGCACCAGCATATGGTCTCACAAGGGGTCTGAGGATCTCATCTCGGTACCTAATGGCAGTCAGGCTACCTCTGGCGAGCACATGGAGGGCTGTGCGGCCCCCAAAGAAATGCCACCCCACACCATGACTGACCCACCGCCAAACCGGTCATGCTGGAGGATGTTGCAGGCAGCAGAACGTTCTCCACGGCGTCTCCAGACTCTGTCACGTCTGTCACGTGCTCAGTGTGAACCTGCTTTCATCTGTGAAGAGCACAGGGCGCCAGTGGCGAATTTGCCAATCTTGGTGTTCTCTGGCAAATGCCAAACGTCCTGCACGGTGTTGGGCTGTAAGCACAACCCCACCTGTGGACGTTGGGCCCTCATACCACCCTCATGGAGTCTGTTTCTGACCGTTTGAGCAGACACATGCACATTTGTGGCCTGCTGGAGGTCATTTTGCAGGGCTCTGGCAGTGCTCCTCCTTGCACAAAGGCGGAGGTAGTGGTCCTGCTGCTGGGTTGTTGCCCTCTTACGGCCTCCTCCACGTCTCCTGATGTACTGGCCTGTCTCCTGGTAGCGCCTCCATGCTCTGGACACTACGCTGACAGACACAGCAAACCTTCTTGCCACAGCTCGCATTGATGTGCCATCCTGGATGAGCTGCACTACCTGAGCCACTTGTGTGGGTTGTAGACTCCGTCTCATGCTACCACTAGAGTGACAGCACCGCCAGCATTCAAAAGTGACCAAAACATCAGCCAGGAAGCATAGGAACTGAGAAGTGGTCTGTGGTCACCACCTTCAGAACCACTCCTTTATTGGGGGTGTCTTGCTAATTGCCTATAATTTCCACCTGTTGTCTATTCCATTTGCACAACAGCATGTGAAATTTATTGTCAATCAGTGTTCCTTCCTAAGTGTACAGTTTGATTTCACAGAAGTGTGATTGACTTGGAGTTACATTGTGTTGTTTAAGTGTTCCCTTTATTTTTTTGAGCAGTGTATATATATATATATATCAATCTAGAACAGGATTGTCTATTTTGGATGCAATTTGAATTGAATTGATGGAGATAGAGAAAGACTGCGAGAGAGTGCACGCGCATGCACTGATTTAAAGGAATGATATTCGAGTGATAGGCTGTTTGAAAACTCTGCAGCTGCAATTGAAAAAAAAAAGATCTTTACAATTTAAAAAAATTAAGCCAGATGGAAATGGGTCAATTAGACGTGCATAGGGTCTTGATATTACTGTAGCATAGACTATGCTGCAGAAAATGCAGGACGACCTGCCACAAGAAAGAAAGTTTACATTCTGAGATGATAGGTCTACATGCATTGTGAACTGCGCTCCATACTGAGATGGGCTGTCTGTCCCCACCCTGAGTGCAGTGGTGGAAAAAGTACCCAATTATCATACTTGAGTAAATGAAAAGATACCTTTATAGGAAATTACTCAAGTAAAAGTTAAAGTCACCCAGTAAAATACTACTTGAGTAAAGTCTTAAAGTATTTATAACGCGCACTGGCATTTATATATGGCAAATGGACATATGGACATGCACTGGCATTTATATATGGCAAATGGACATAACAACCTGATTTGGTACTTTCAATACTTATATATGCCTTTTGGACATGGTTCACTGACTTTTGGTGTCACGATCTCCGTGACGGACAGACCAAGGCGCAGCGAGGCATCCAGTATACATCTTTTATTTACGAACGTAACTGGGACAAAAACAACAAAACAAACGAAGATCGTAATGTTGAACATAACATGTCACACAAAGCTATGACCAAACAATAACCCACAAACCCCTAGTGAAAACTACAAACATATATATGGTTCCCAATTAGAGGTAACGACACTCAGCTGCCTCTAATTGGGAACCATTACTAACATAGAAATAGAGAACCTAGAACAGAAAAACCCTACACCAAAACAAAACAAAAACACGCCAGCCTGTCTTCTCAGGCCTGGGCGTGACAGTACCCCCAAAGCGCGGACTCCGACCGCGCCAAAAGTCCATTGGGGGATCTTCGGGTGGGCCTTCCTGTCCCAGGTGGCGGCTCCGGTGCCGGCCTTGCTGGCTCGGGGTCCCACACCGGAGGCCCTGGGCTATTTGCCGGAACAGTTAGTATAGAACTGGGGACCCTCTCTGGAGGCTCCGGACTGGGGACCTTCTCTGGAGGCTCCGGACTGGGAACCCTCTCTGGAAGCTCCGGACTGGGAACCCTCTCTGGAGGCCCCGGACTGGGAACCCTCTCTGGAGGCCCCGGACTGGGAACCCTCTCTGGAGGCTCCGGACTGGGAACCCTCTCTGGAGGCTCCGGACTGGGAACCCTCTCTGAGGGCTCCGGACTGGGAACCTTCTCTGGAAGCTCCGGACTGGGAACCTTCTCTGGAGGCTCCGGACTGGGAACCTTCTCTGGAGGCTCCGGACTGTCGACGCGCACAGGGATCCTGGAGCGTGGAACAGAGACAGGACGTGCTGGACTCTCTAAGCGCACGGGGAGCCTGGTGCGCGGAGCCGGAACAGAACGTGCTGGACTCTATAAGCGCACTGGCACTCTGGTGCGGGGAGCAGGAACGGGCCGTGATGGACTCATGACGTGCACTGGCATTCTGGTGCGGGGAGCAGGAACGGGCCGTGTAGGACTCATGGGACGCACTGGCACTCTGGTGCGGGAAGCAGGAACGGGCCGTACTGGACTCATGACACGCACTGGCACTCTGGTGCGGGGAGCAGGAACGGGCCGTACTGGACTCATAACGCGCACTGGCATTCTGGTGCGGGGAGCAGGAACGGGCCGTGTAGGACTCATGACGCGCACTGGCACTCTGGTGCGGGGAGCAGGAACGGGCCGTGTTGGACTCATGACATGCACTGGCACTCTGGTGCGGGGAGCAGGAACGGGCTGTACTGGACTCATGACGCGCACTGGCATTCTGGTGCGGGGAGAAGGAACGGGCCGTGTAGGACTCATGACGCGCACTGGCACTCTGGTGCGGGGAGCAGGAACGGGCCGTGTAGGACTCATGACGCCGACTGGCCCTCTGGTGCCGGGGAGCAGGAACGGGCGTACTGGGCTCATGATGCGCACTGGGACTCTGGTGCGGGGAGCAGGAACGGGCCGTGCTGGATCCACAACACGAACAGGAATCCTGGAGCGTGGAACAGGAACTGGTCGTGCTGGATCCACTTCACGAACAGGGATCCTGGAGCGTGGAACAGGGACTGGTCGTGCTGGATCCACAACACGAACAGGAATCCTGGAGTGTGGAACAGGGACAGGACGTACTGGATCCACAACACGCACAGGAGACCTGATGCGTATAGCCGACACCCCTCTCCCAGGTTGTTCACTCATTCTGGCTTCACTGATGAGGAGCTGGAATGTCGTGCACCGGGCTGTCTTGGCGTGAACAGGAGACACCGCCGCGCAGAGCAGCGCAGGATATTTCGGTCCCAACAGGCGCACTGGAGACCTGGCGCGCAGAGCCTGCACCACTCTTCCAGGCTGCACACTCACCCTAGCCCGACAGATTAGTGCCGCTGGAATTTCGCGCACCAGCCTATGCATGCGCACTGGAGATACCGTGCGCACAACTGCATAGCACGGTGTCTGCTCAGAGCGACGCACCTCCAACGCTCCCTCCAAAGAGCACGAGTAGTTGGCTCAGGAGTTCCTCCTGAACCGACCAAACTCCCCGTGTGCCCCCCCCCCCCAAAGGTTTTGGGGGCTGCCTTTCGGGCTTCCTAGCCAGGCGAGTTCCAACAAACATTTCCTTCTCCGGGTTCCATACTCCATATAGATCCTCGTAATATCGCCGCTCCGCTATCGCTGCTTCCAGCTCCTCTTGGACGGCGATATTCTCCAGGCTGAGCCCAGGGTCCCCCTCTAAGCACTCCCTCCTCCCAAGTCCTGAACTCCCGGGTCTCTCGCTGCTTGGTCTTCTTATGGTGGGTTATTCTGTACGATCTCCGTGACGGACAGACCAAGGCGCAGCGAGGCATCCAGTATACATATTTTATTTACGAACGTAACTGGGACAAAAACAACAAAACAAACAAAGATCGTAATGTTGACCATAACATGTCACACAAAACAAAGCTATGACCAAACAATAACCCACAAACCCCTAGTGAAAACTACAAACATATATATGGTTACCAATTAGAGGTAACGACACTCAGCTGCCTCTAATTGGGAACCATTACCCCAACATAGAAATAGAGAACCTAGAACAGAAAAAACCCTACACCAAAACAAAACACGCCAGCCTGTCTTCTCAGGCCTGGACGTGACATTTGGGTTCGGAAAGCCGACTTCGTATATGGCAAATGGACATAACCTCCTGATTTGGTACATTCAATACTTATATGCGCCATGTGGACATTGCTTATGCCATTTGGACATGGTTCACTGACTTTTGGGCTCTGGCCGACTTCCTATGATCATTTATGGCAAATGGACAAAACATAGGCCTAAACTCAATAAAATAAGACAAATGTATGTCCATACGGTTACTACATATGTATAATTGACCAAAAAACAAGCACTTTTTATGAGGTTAAAAAATTTGGGAAAAAATAGAGATTTTGAACATTTCACCCTTGAGACCTGACTTTGACCATTTCCCATATGAAATCCTACGGTGGAGCGCGCTCGCCCCCCATTTGCAATATTCCGGTTGCAATATGTTTTTGAACTGCCCACCATTTGAGTGGTATTTGCGATCGTGTATATGGTTTGCCCAATGCCAATAAGATGTCATTCATTTTTGTCCATTTCATGGGGGGTCTTCCCTTACGTGCTAAGCATTCAAAATGTAACGAGTACTTTTGGGTGTCAGGGAACATCTTTTCGTGACGCAACTATCATTAATTTGATGACTGTTATTTATTTTATCAACTAACTATAATTAATTGTTACTCGATTAAGTGTAACAATTAACTCATTATGAATTTGGGTCACCATGGAAAAATTTGTTTAATGAGTTACTATCTCCCGACTTAAACTCTAAAGATATATAGATGTCACTTATTAATCATTATTACCTCATATCAGTCTCATTCTGAACATCGCATAATCCTTGGATCCGCAAGAACCTAGCCCTTCTGAATATTCAGTACTACACAAATGAGTTTAATGATGTATTTACTTACTAACTAAATAATAACATAGAATACACATTCAGTGGTTCTTCCTGTAAAAATTGTGTCGTACTGCAGCACACCTTGCGGGCTGCCGCAGAATTCTATGGCACGTTATTTAAGTGTCAGCCATTGTTGCCATTACTGCTAGTTAGTGTTCGTTTGAGAAGCATTTAACTTTTTTTATATTGGCTGTATGTCACGTCCTGGCCATGGAGAGCCCTCTGAGTTTCTCTATGGGGGTTAGGCCAGGGCGTGACTAGGGTTGTCTTACAGGCTTCATGGGGGTTTTTTGAGTGTGGTTCCCAATTAGAGGCAGCTGGTTGTCGTTGCCTCTAGTTGGGAATCCTATTTAGGTTGTTCCTTTTCCCACCTGTATTGTGGGTTATTGTTTGTACCTGCGTGTGCCACACCTGCGTGTGCCACACCTGCGTGTGCCACACCTGCGTGACGGTTCGTTCTTTGTTTATTGTTTTTTTTTGCCAGTTTGCACTTAATTAAAGTATGTATACTGGAAACCTCACTGCGTCTTGGTCTGCTCCATCAACAAACCGTGACACTGTACTAGAGAATTTAAAAACCTTTTTTTGTAAGAACATAGTATATGGGATTGATTTTAAGAAATGTATCTTAATTCATTTGATTAATATTATGGTGTTTCTATTCCAAGAAAAACGAAACCCAGGGTTTATGTTAGGAAAATATGACGCTGTACAACGTGACCTTGATTTAACTAGTCAAGTCAGTTAAGAACAAATTCTTATTTACAATGACGGCCTACACCGGCCAAACCTGGACGACCCCGCCCTATGAAACTCCCAATCACGGTCGGTTGTGATACAGCCAACCTAACTAAGGCATACATTTGACGTTACAATTCTCCCCCTACCCTCCTTCTTGGCAAGAGCCTATTGTACTGCTAATAGTCCATAATGGTGCTGTACAACATGACTGGTTGGGAGTAGGCTACAGTACAACAGTAATAGCAAAATAATCCTAACACTTCCACACCCTAATTGTAGTCTAACCAATACCCAAACGGAGATTCAGTGAAAATAAAAAATCTCATTGATTTATCAAGACCAGTCCCCATGCTTGTCTCAGAGCAGTGCGTAACGGTGCTGAAATAGTTTACCACACGCAGGTAGGCTATTGCTTCAAATCCTATTGCTTCTATCTTCAATATGCTTTAAATGCCACAATGTCAAAAATAATGGAACACACACAATTCTTAAAACTCTGAGAAGGGTAATAGTAGGTGATCTAAACTGCATAATAACATTCTTATTGCTATATTCCACACGTTACTGTGTGTGTTTCAATCCTCTCTCTCACACACACACACCCACTTGCTGTCTTGACCTCTTTTAAAAAATACTAGTAGACTTGGGGATTTAGGTCACAGACAGTGCTATTCGCAAACACTATCATCAGATGCCTGTGTTGCGCCAAACGCGAAAGCCCGGGAAAATGAACAGATACAGTAGGCTACAATACTGTAAAGTAGGCCTAATAATGCTAAAAATAATGCTTAAATAAATCGACTGCTGTTCTTTACTGTATGCTGCACATTTTTACATTGTATTCCATTTCCAGCAAGATTATTCAAGTGATCGACTCACTAATGGATGAAGATCATGAGCACTCGGCAAAGGCCATCAGTAATCTGCAGGCATCAAGGCACAACATCAACATCGCTCTAATCACAGTCAGAAGACAGTTGAATAAACTTGCATGGACTTATGGAAAAGCTCGGTAAGATATTTTATATATATACACAGTTAAAGTCAAAAGTTTACATACACTTATGTTGGAGCCATTAAAACTTGTTTTTCAACCACTCCACAAATTTCTTGATAACAAACTATAGTTTTGGCAAGCCGTGCATGACACAAGTAGTTTTTCCAAAATTATTTACAGACAGATTATTTAATTTATAATTCACTGTATCACAATTCCAGTGGGTCAGAAGTTTACATACACTAAATTGACTCTGCCTTTAAACAGCTTGGAAAATTACAGAAAATGATGTCATGGCTTTAGAAGCTTCTGATAGGCTAATTGACATCCTTTGAGTCAATTGGAGGTGTACCTGTGGATGTATTTCAAGGCCTACCATCAAACGCAGTGCCTCTTTGCTTGACATCATGGGAAAATCAAAAGAAATCAGCCAAGACCTCGTAAAAACATTGTAGACCTCCACAAGTCTGGTTCATCCTTGGGAGCAATTTCCAAATGCCTGAAGGTACCACATTCATCTGTACAAACAATAGTACGCAAGTATAAACACCATGGGACCACGCAGCCATCATACCGCTCAGGAAGGAGACGCGTTCTGTCTCCTAGAGATGATAGTGCCTTGGTGCGAAAAGTGCAAATCAATCCCAGAATAACAGCAAAGGACCTTGTGAAGAAGGTAAAACGAGTCCTATATCGACATAACCTGAAAGGCCGCTCAGCAAGGAAGAAGCCACTGCTCCAAAACCGCCATAAAAAAGCCAGACTACGGTTTGCAACTACATATGGGGACAAAGATCGTACTTTTTGGAGAAATGTCCTCTGGTCTGATGAAATAAAAATAGAACTGTTTGGCCATAATGACCATCGTTATGTTTGGAGGAAAAAGGGGGAGGCTTGCAAGCCGGAGAACACCATCCCAACCGTGAAGCATGGGGGTGGCAGCATCATGTTGTGGGGGTGCTTTGCTGCAGGAGGGACTGGTGCACTTCACAAAATAGATGGCATCATGAGAGAGGAAAATTATGTGAATATATTGAAGAAACATCTCAAGACATCAGTCAGGAAGTTAAAGCTTGATCGCAAATGGGTCTTCCAAATGGACCATGACCCCCAAGCATACTTCCAAAGTTGTGGCAAAATGGCTTAAGGACAACAAAGTCAAGGTATTGGAGTGGCCATCACAAAGCCCTGACCTCAATCCTATAGAAAATGTGTGGGCAGAACTGAAAAAGTCTGTGTGAGCAAGGAGGCCTACAAACCTGAATCAGTTACACCAGCTCTGTCAGGAGGAATGGGCCAAAATTCACCCAACTTATTGTTGGAAGCTTGTGGAAGGCTATCTGAAACGTTTGACCCAAGTTAAACAATGTAAAGGCAATTCTACCAAATACTAATTGAGTGTATGTAAACTTCTGACCCACTGGGAATGTGATGAAAGAAATAAAAGCTGAAATAAATCATTCTCTCTATTATTCTGACATTTCACATTCTTAAAATAAAGTGGTGATCCTAACTGACCTAAAACAGGGAATATTTACAAGGATTAAATGTCAGGAATTGTGAAAAACTGAGTTTAGATGTATTTGGCTAAGGTGTATGTAAACTTCCGACTTCAACTGTATATATTTTTTTTAGAACATTAACCATGTGTGTTCTGTAGTTTTGTACTGTTCTGTAGTTTTGACCCAATGATTTGTCTGACAAACAAAGACCTTCACCTCCTGCAGGCCCAGGCATGGATCAAAGCTGGCGAGACATTCAATGACACCATCTTCACAGACGAATCAACCGTAGCCCTTGATATTTTAATTCTGGTGGTAATTTTAGCTATTTACAAAGCAAAAGGCACATCAAATGTTGTAGCCTATACCTTATGGATTGCTATGTGTTCCACAATAATCCTCCTTTTTCAGGTATTATGGCTCGAGATTTCTTTGAGGAAGATATGCTGGACCCTATGTCAGAGAGGTGTTTCTGGAACCACATTGTTTCTTTCAAGGTAGGTTTATAAAAAAATGTTGTAATGTTTAGGCCTATTTACATGTATATTCCTAGTATTGTACCTAATGTTGGCTGTTATGCTAAATATTTTATTTTATTTTCCAAATGCAGACAATGACCCAAAACATACTGCTGCCCGGGTTTGCATTGCAAATGAGGGCATAAACTGAGTCAAGACACCAGCTGAGTAAGTAGATCTTTATTTAGTAAAATAAATATAAAAAATAAAGAAAAGACATACAACACCTATGGTAGGCCTACAGTATATCTAAAAATTATTTTTTTCATCTCTGCATGTAGGTCTCCTGATTTAAACCTGATCGAACTTGTTCGGCATCAACTTAAAACATTAATCCGTAACACTGCCAACCCTACAAACCAAGATGAACTGGTGAAGGCCATCAAGATGTTTTGGCTTGAGAAATTGACGATACAACAATACAACAAATACATTGATCATCTCAGCAAGGTTTTACCCGTGGTCATGGAGCTGGGGGGAAGTGCAACTAAAATGTAGTTTAAATAAACATCTGCATTTTGAATGTCTATTTTCTCGTTATTTTATTAATGAAAGCATAAAGATGTTGATGAAGAACTGTTAGTGCCAAATTGGGTGATTTTCACACCTACAGCAGCCGGGCTATGAAGAGTTGCGTGTCAATTCATAAACCATGTGCCATGGAATCTCTTCCCAACTATTTTGCAATCTATATGGCTCTCCGACATTTTGCGGTTGCATGAGGTCTTGAGTTAGAAATGTAACACTTTAGAGTACTTAAGCATCGAATACATTGCAAATTGGGGGATTTTCACACCTACAGTAGCTGGGCTATGAAGAGTCTATTGTCCTGCTAATAGGAAACATTGTCTGCATGATGGGCTACAGTACACTTGTGAAAAACTGGTTTGAAAAACCAGTTTTCAAAATTCCTCCAGCTGTCCATTACTACTGTAAATAAAAACACAGCATCTTGTTTATGTCACAAATAATTTGTATCTACCTTCCCAATTACTTTTAGTTTGGGATTTACAAATGTACGCTTTTCATGTCATTTTTTCATTAAATCCAGTTCTGATTTAAGTGTAACTTTTGTATGACTGACGCCTTTAGTGAGAGGTCAAATGCTTTAATATTTAGTAATTTCTTCCCCCAAATTCATACAGTATCTAAGGGGCATTTTTCGTTACGGCAAATCTGCTCTGTGAGAATATCTAATAATAATAAAAATAATCGCTTTGTAAATAAGGATGCATTATGAAAGGAAAATGGCATTTGGCTTTTGCCGTATGATTGTTGAGGTTGACCATATTGCAAATGTACGGTCCCTCACTAGACGTCCGCGAGTGTTATTAAAATAGGCCGACGGTCTCGGGTCTTGCCCCAGGGCCAGATCTTCCGGTAAGTCATCAAATGAAGTCTCTTGGACATTTAATTTTTGTCATTTTTCCGCCCTTCCGGAAAATTCCACCAGATGGCGACTGGCTGCTTGTTGCAAATGTACAAAACATCACCAAAAGTGACATGGCCATTTCTCCTCAACGGAAAAGACTTCGAAGCCGAAACTCTGTGAGCACGGGTTTGGCCAAATGGGCTTTTAGATGGCGTCGAGGCCTCAATGCTTTTTGAGTTAAGGCCCATTTTCTGGGATTATAGGTCAAAAGTGGTGCTAAATTGACCGCTTCACGTCAAAGTACATGAACCTACGGTGTGTAAGGGAAAATGAACCAGGCATTTATCTATTGTAATTTACGAGAAATCGTAAAATGTACAATTTGTGATGGTTAAAGAAATGTGTTTTTTTTTTCAAAAAAGTTATAGATCCAGTTGCGGAGTGTTCAGACGAATCCGTTAATGCGGGTTTCAGAGCTCTATGTGATTTCTGATTTTCTGAAATCACACACACAGTCAATGGGGAGTGACACAGTGTGGGGCTTATAGACACACAGAGCCTGCAAAAGTTACCTTCGTTTGAACTATCAAAGAACTGTCAGACCTAGAGCTCTGAAACTTTAGAAACCTTTTCTAGAGTTTAAGTCGATAGTGCACGGTGAGTTAAGGGGCTCTAGAAGGTTCTCAGGCCGAGACACAGCCTCGTACATTTGCAATAACTTCATTTTGACATCGCGAAGATGACGACATTTTGAAAAGTCCCAGAGTTACAAGACTAGGTGCATTGAAACCGCCTCGGCCCATAGAGACGGACCCTAACGTTTCTGTCCGATAGCTCATTCAAGGACCCCGTAGCAACGCCCATAAAAAGTGGATTTTCAGCACCAATTAAGGTCGAATGACCTATCGAGCCGAAACTCGGGATTCGGGGTCGCCTGACCTAGGCCTAAACATAATGTCGGAACTGGACCCGCAACTAGAACGCAACTACGTGTTTTACGTTTTTATTATGGTTTAAACAGAAGGTGCTGTGAATTTTGTGCCTGCTCTGAAATATGTGATAGTTGGCTTCTAAACGAGTTGGAAAAAGTGGGTTTGATGTCAGTTTGTATCAGTTTGATGTCAGAATGATATCTTATTGACTGATGGACGCTGACTTGATGGCTGACTTTTGTCCATCTGCAGTAAGTTTAAACAGTGATAAACCATCACCAAATTGACATGCAGAAATCAACACCAACGAGCGATGAAGAGGAACCAGAATCACTGCCCTGGCCATCCCGAATTCAACGGGCCAGTCAACTGGGAATTTCTGCAGTATATTAGAGAATGTCAAATTCGTGATGGTAAATGCCCATTGAAACATATTGCAAATGCACAGTACATTTGCAATACGTTGAAACAGTGATAAACCATCACCAAATGGACATGATAAAATCAACACAACAAGCGATGGAGAGGGACCACTATCACTGCCCAGCCATCCCTAGTTCTAACGGGCCAGTCAATTGGGCATTTCTGCAGTATTTTAGAGCATGTAAAATTTGTGATGGTAAATGCCCATTGTAAGACATAGCAAATGGACAGCCGTGCACCTGGTGATCAGAACGGGTTACCAGGAGAACATTTTTGAAATGGTTTTTAATGCCTTTAGGGGGGTGCAAGGGGCCCACGGCTGGGGTAGGGAGCACCCCCCACCCGTGCCCATCCAATAGGGGCCGCCCCTGGTCATTTTGGACATAAAATAATTAAAAACGACAGTCCCACTTCTCTCTCATCAAACATGGCAAATAGACCTTCAAGGATGATTCAGAGCTTAACAGTGATATATATAATTTGGTCAGTATAAATGCCACTGACTTCCTATGATCATATATTGCAAATGGACATAACATCCTGATTTGGCACTTTCAATACTTATATATGGCATTTGGACATTTCTTATGCCATTTGGCCATGGTTCATTGACTTTTGACATCCTATGGTCACACATTGCAAATGGACAAAACATATGCCTTATGGACATATCAATAAAATAAGACATAGGTATATTCATACAGTTGTTATATATGTATAATCTTTAAAAACGGTTCAGAAAGCACTTTTTGACCCTTGGGTCTTGACTTTATGTCCATATGCAATATGAAAATCTACGGTGGAGCGTGCTCACCATCTTTAGTAATTTTGGGGTATTACAATTGGCATTTGCCATATGCCACTTGCCATTAGCTTTGAATGATCTGCCAGCCATTTGAGTGGTATTTGCGATTGTGTATATGTTTCGTCCGAGGCCAATAAGTTGCCATTCATTTTTGTCCATTTCATGAGGGTCTTCCGTTACTTTATTAAAGACTATCAGAAAGAATGTTGGTACTTATTTATTTTGATCCAAAGCAATGAATGAGTGAGTCACTCAGCTTTATGTAGGTGCCGAGGCTACAGTTGAAGTCGGAAGTTTACATGCACCTTTGCCAAATACATTTAAACTCAGTTTCACAATTCCTGACATTTAACCTCAAATCAAATCAAAGTTTATTTGTCACGTGCGCCGAATACAACAGGTGTAGACCTTACAGTGAAATGCTTACTGTTGGCTCTAACCAACAGGGCAAATAAAAAAATATATATATAATAAATAAAAAGGTTATAGGTAATAGGTAAGTAAAGAAATAGTAAAGAAATAAAAACAACAGTATATACAGTAGCGAGGCTATATACAGTAGCGAGGCTATATACAGTAGCGAGGCTATAAATGTATCAAGGCTACATACATACATACATACACCGCTTAGTCAGGCTGATTGAGGTAGTATATGTACATGTAGTTATGGTTAAAGTGACTATGCATATATGATGAACAGAGAGTAGCAGTAGCGTAAAAAAGGGGTTGGCGGGTGGTGGATGGTGGGACACAATGCAGATAGATAGCCCAGCCAATGTGCGGGAGCACTGGTTGGTCGGTCCAATTGAGGTAGTATGTACATGAAAGTATAGTTAAAGTGACTATGCATATATGATAAACAGAAAGTAGCAGCAGCGTGGGGGGGGGGAATAGGCTTTGTCGTGCCCTCTTCACGACTTTCTTGGTGTGTTTGGACCATTCTAGCTTGTTGTTGATGTGGACACCAAGGAACTTGAAGCTCTCAACCTGCTCCACTACAGCCCCGTCGATGAGAATGGGAGCGTGCTCGGTCGTCCTTTTCCTGTAGTCCACAATCATCTCCTTAGTCTTGGTTAAGTTGAGGGAGAGGTTGTTGTCCTGACACCACATGGCCAGGTCTCTGACCTCCTCCCTGTAGGCTGTCTCGTCGTTGTCGGTGATCAGGCCTACCACTGTTGTGTCGTCTGCAAACTTAATGGATGGTGTTGGAGTCGTGCCTGGCCATGCAGTCGTGGGTGAACAGGGAGTACAAGAGGGGACTGAGCAAGCACCCCCTGGGGAGCTCCAGTGTTGAGGATCAGCATGGCAGATGTGTTGCTACCTACCCTCACCACCTGGGGGCGGCCCGTCAGGAAGTCCAGGATCCAGTTGCAGAGGGAGGTGTTTAGTCCCAGGATCCTTAGCTTAGTGATGAGCTTTGAGGGTACTATGGTGTTGAACGCTGAGCTGTAGTCAATGAATAGCATTCTCACATAGGTGTTCCTTTTGTCCAGGTGGGAAAGGGCAGTGTGGGGTGCAATAGAGATTGCATCATCTGTTGATCTGTTTGGGCGGTATGCCAATTGGAGGGGGGTCTAGGGTTTCTGGGATAATGTTGTTGATGTGAGCCATTACCAACCTTTCAAAGCACTTCATGGCTACGGACGTGAGTGCTACGGGTCTATAGTCGTTTAGGCAGGTTGCCTTTGTGTTCTTGGGCACAGGGACTATGGTGGTCTGTTTGAAGCATGTTGGTATTACAGACTCAATCAGGGACATGTTGAAAATGTCAGTGAAGACACCTGCCAGTTGGTCAGCACATGCCCGGAGCACACGTCCTGGTAATCCGTCTGGCCCCGCAGCCTTGTGTATGTTGACTTGTTTAAAAGGTCTTACTCGCATCGGTTACGGAGAGCGTGATCACACAGTTGTCTGGAACAGCTGATGCTCTCATGCATGCCTCAGTGTTGCTTGCCTTGAAGCGAGCATAGAAGTGATTTAGCTCGTCTGGTAGGCTCGTGTCACTGGGCAGCTCTCGGCTGTGCTTCCCTTTGTAGTATGTAATAGTTTGCAAGCCCTGCCACATAAGACGAGCGTCAGAGCCGATGTATTATGATTCAATCTTAGCCCTGTATTGACGCTTTGCCTGTTTGATGGTTCGTCGCAGGGCATAGCAGGATTTCTTGTAAGCTTCCGGGTTAGAGTCCCGCACCTTGAAAGCGGCAACTCTACCCTTTAGCTCAGTGCGAATGTTGCCTGTAATCCATGGCTTCTGGTTGGGGTATGTACGTACAGTCACTATGGGGATGACATCCTCGATGCACTTATTGATAAAGCCAGTGACTGATGTGGTGTACTCCTCAATGCCATCGGAGGAATCCCGGAACATGTTCCAGTCTGTGACAGTAAAACAGTTCTGTAGTTTAGTGTCTGCTTCATCTGACCATTTTTTTATAGACCGAGTCACTGGTGCTTCCTGCTTTAATTTTTGCTTGTAAGCAGGAATCAGGAGGATAGAATTATGGTTGGATTTACCAAATTGAGGGCGAGGGAGAGCTTTGTACGCGTCTGTGTGTAGAGTACAGGTGATCTAGAATTTATTTTCATCTGGTTGCACATTTAACATGTTGATGGAGATTTGGTAGAACTGATTTAAGTTTCCCTGCATTAAAGTCTCCAGCCACTAGGAGCGCCGCCTCTGGGTGAATGGTTTCCTGTTTGCTTATTTCCTTATACAGCTGACTGAGTGCGGTCTTAGTGCCAGCATCTGTCTGTGGTGGTAAATAAACAGCCACGAAAAGTATAGCTGAAAACTCTAGGCAAGTAGTGTGGCCTGCAATTTATCACAATATACTCTACTTCAAGCGAGCAAAAGACTTCCTTAGATTTTGCACCAGCTGTTGTTTACAAATATGCACAGTTGGGATGGTGTTCTCCGGCTTGCAAGCCTCCCCCTTTTTCCTCCAAACATAACGATGGTCATTATGGCTAAACAGTTCTATTTTTGTTTCACCAGACCAGAGGACATTTCTCCCCAAAAGTACGATCTTTGTCCCTATGTCCAGTTGCAAACCGTAGTCTGGCTTTCTTATGGTGGTTTTGGAGCAGTGGCTTCTTCCTTGCTGAGTGGCCTTTCTGGTTATGTCGATATAGGACTCATTTTACTGTGGATATAGATACTTTTGTACCTTAGCCAAATCTTCATCTTCACAAGGTCCGTTGCTGTTGTTCTGTGATTGATTTGCACTTTTCACACCAAAGTACTTTCATCTCTAGGAGACAGAACGTGTCTTCTTCCTGAGCGGTATGACGGCTGCGTGGTCCCATGGTGTTTATACTTGTGTACTATTGTTTGTACAGATGAACGTGGTGCCTTCAGGCGTTTGGAAATTGCTCCCATGGATGAACCAGACTTGTGGAGGTCTACTATTATTTTTCTGTGGTCTTGGCTGATTTCTTTAGATTTTCCCATGATGTCAAGCAAAGAGGCACTGAGTTTGAAGGTAGGCCTTTAAATACATCCACAGGTACACCTCCAATTGACTCAAATGATGTCAATTAGCCTATCAGAAGCTTCTAAAGCCATGACATAATTTTCTGGAATTTTCTAAGCTGTTTAAAGGCACAGTCAACTTAGTGGATGTAAACTTCTGACCCACTGGAATAGTGATACAGTGAATTATAAGTGAAATAATCTGTCTGTTAACAATTGTTGGAAAAATGACTTGTGTCATGCACAAAGTAGATGTCCTAACCGACTTGCCAAAACTATAGTTTGTTAACAAGAAATTTGTGGAGTGGTTGAAAAACAAGTTTTTATGACTCCAACCTTAAGTGTATGTACCTAACTTCCGACTTCAACTGTATGTGGCTGTGCCATCAACTAGGTTATTTAGCAGACATCACTTCCACATATTCAGTCAACAAATATATCTTAAGAATATCATGGAATATAATTGAACATTTTCATTTCTCTTAGAATAAAAACCTTAGTGTAAATGACAGTTTTAGTAAGTAATATGCTACAGTCCAGTTACAGCTTCTTCTGACCAAGTAGAAAACCCAAAATATGTGTATTTTTTCCGGGTGTGCGTGCAGGACAGAGGAATAGCAATTCTTACACTATTATTCAAAATTCAATCACATTCTTCAGTTCATTGAAATTTTGAAGTCCTGCACAATCATCAGTTTCTATTTGGTTTATATTCACCCATTCATTGTCAGGTAGAGACACATTAGGCCTTAGGACCCAAAAGGAAAATCAGTTCTCTAACTCCCCCTTGGGGTGGTCTGGAGCAATGAAGCAGTGAATCAGGGTAATGTACTAAAGCACAAAAGTCCTGTAGGATGCGTACACTTTCAGAGTTATGTTACATGGTTATAACATCCTTAATGACATCACAAAATAATAAACCATATGACAGGATTATTCTTTAGATCCCTACAGACCATTCTTAATATTCCTATCTTATGAATATTGTTCCAACGTTCATTCTTTGGCCGTTAGAGTTTTTCGCGGCAAAGGTCTTCTGTAGACCAAAGGATTTCTTTCCCAATACTGCAGGGCAAGAAATCGAAAGTTCTCTCTAAATTTATGACCCAGTGTTAAGGTGTCAAGACCGACAAAGCCTCCCTTCCCCTCTTTTGTGGGAGAGAGGAGGTCTGGCTTCAGACCTTCAAACATTTGCCTAGCTGATTGATCAACTGTCAGGAGAGTCATGACAATGTATGGAGTAAAAAGTACATTATTTTCTTTAAGAATGTAGTGAAGTAAAAGTAAAAGTTCCCAAAAATGGAAATAGTCAAGTAAAGTGCAGATTCTCCAACATTTCCACTGCTCCAGAGTCCAATGGTGGCGAGACAAAGGGTCCAATCCTTAAGAGGTTGGTCTGGAGCAATAAAGCATTGAATCAGGGTAAGTAGTACTTTAAAATATTTAAGTACTTTACACCACTGCCTGAGTGTTGATGATTCATCATGCAGAGGCCATAGAGAAGCCAGATTTAGACATTGCATGTAATTTAACAGTTCCATTTATTGTATTTATTTATTTATCTATCCCTTTTTCTCGGTATCCAATTGGTAGTTACAGTCTTGTCCCATCGCTGCAACTCCCGTACGGACTCAGGAGAGGCGAAGGTCAAGAGCTGTGCGTCTTCCGAAACACAACCCAGCCAAGCCGCACTGCTTCTTGACACAATGCCCGCTTAACCCGGAAGCCAGCCGCACCAATGTGTCGGAGGAAACACTGTGCACCTGGCGACCGTGTCAGCGTGCATTGAGCCCGGCCCGACACAGGAGTCGCTAGTGGGCAATGGGACAAGAACATCCCTACCAGCCAAACCCTCTCCTAACCCAGACAACGCTGGGCGGACAATTTTGCACCACCCCATGGGTCTCCCGGTCGCAGCCGGCTGCGACAGAGCCTGGACTCAAACCAGGATCTTCTAGTGGCACAGCTAGCACTGAGATGCAGTGCCTTAGACCACTGTGCCACTCAGGAGGCCCAACAGTTTCATTTCACACCATGCTGTTAATAAGAATAATTTATTATAACTTACTGGTTTCTGGCAGTTATTTATCCATAGAAAGGGGAGTGGTTTTGGGCGGCAAATCCTGGTAAATCTGGGTAACCGGGTTCCCACTATTCGACTCTACACCTGATAAAGGGCCCTAGAACCCTGTCTTCTACTTTATTAGGCAACCCATTTTCTCTGCCAGACTACGACCAGAAACACCCCCCTAATATTGCCCTACGCTGGGAACCTGACGGAAAGAGGAAGCTAGGATCCTAGAAAGCGAAAGCGAGAAGGATATGAAGTGTGGCCTGACCTGGGGAACATTCACCAAGAAGGCTGCAGACCAGGTACTGAGGCACTTTCTTGTGGAAGCCTTATGTGCCTCAAAACTTTGCAAACTGATGGAAAATTAAATCAAGAAATATATAAATTTACAAAAGTATTTACACCGCCTTGCTATGACACTAAATTGAGCTCAGGTGCATTCAATTTCCTTTGATCATCCTTGAGATACAACTTGATTAGAGTCCAACTGTTGTCAATTACATTGACTGGACATGATTTAGAAAGAAACACACCTGTCTATGTAAAATCCCACAGTTGACAGTGTATGTCAGAGCAGAAACTATACCATGAAGTCCAAGGAACTGTCCGTAGATGTCCGAGATAGAATTGTGATGAGGTGTATATCTGGGGAAGGACGATAAACAATTTCTAGAGTGTTGAAAGATTTAAAGAGCACATTGTTCTCCATCATTGGGGAAAAAATAAATAAAAATATGGAACTACCCAGCCTCTGCCTAGAGTTGGCCGTCCAACCAAATTGAGCAACAGGGCAAGAAGGACCTTGCTCAGGGAGGTGACCAAGAAGCCAATGACCACTGACAAAACTACATAGCTCCTTGGCACTTCACCAATCTGGGCTTCATGGGAGAGTGGGACAGACAGAAGCCACTCCTGTGAAAAAGGCACATGAGAGCACACCTGTTTGCAAAAAGGCATGTGAAAGACAGAGCATAAGGCAAAATATTATGTGGTCTGACTCTTTGGCCTGAATGCAAACCGCTATATAGGGAGAAAACCAGGCACAGCTCATCACCTGTCTAACATCCTCCCTACCGTGAAGCATGGTGGTGACAGCATCATGCTATGGGGATGCTTTTCATCAGCAGGGACTGGGAGACTGGTAAGGAGAGAGGGGGAAATGAATGGAGCAAAATACAGGCAAATCCTTGATGAGAACCTGCTTTAGAGTGCAAAGAACCTTATACAGGGATGAAGATTTATGTTCCAACAGGACAATGACCCCAAGCATACAGCCAAAGCAACGCTGGCAAGAAAGTCGTTGAGTGGCCAAGCCAAAGCCCAGGCATGAATCCCATATAACATCTGTGGAAAGACTTGAAGATTGCTGTTCACCATCGCTCCCCATCTAACATAAAAGCTTGATAAAATCTGCAAGGAATAATGAGTCCACAAATCCAGATGTGCAAAACTGATACAGACATTCCCAACATGACTCAAAGTTGTAATCACCGCTAAAGGTTCTACTACACAGTATTGACTCAGGGATGTGAATACTTATGTAAATGAGATCCTTCCGTTTAAACATTTAAATAAATGTGCAAACACTTCTAAAAACATGTTTTCACTTTGTCATTATTGGGTATTGTGTGTAGATGGTTGACCATTTGTATTTATTTAATCCATTTTGAATTCAGGCTATAATAAAAGGTAGAATAAGGGGTATGAATACTTTCTGAAGGCACCGTACGTACCCTGCTTAGCTTTGAAAACAAGCTGTGTTCGTTTCAGCTGAGCTATCATGTAAACACATTTAGACTTTGATCAGCTTCCACAATCATTTATGTAGACTAACTAAATAGCATTGAATAGTTGAAAGTAACTCTTATTTTTTCTTACACAAGCTGTATGTGAAAGTAAATTCGGACTGAAGCTATGTTTATGTAGGCTACATTAACATCTGATTTGCCCAAAAAAAGGACACCATCATCTCAACGTGTAGCTAGGTATACTTCCATTCATCCACGGTTGATTGAGTCTTTGGAAGATTAGAAGTAGTTACAATTAGCCATATAAATAGGATGCCAAATTCATGATGCACTAAAGTATGTGGACAACCCATTAAAGTGCCGAAGCACTGCCTCTGGAAGCAACGTCAGCACAAGAACTGTTAATCGGGAGCATCATGAAATGTGTTTCCATGGCCAAGCAGCTGCACACAAGCCTATGATCACCATGTGCAATGCAAAGCGTCAGCTGGAGTGGTGTAAACTCACAGCCATTGAGCTCTGGAGCAGTGGAAACGCATTCTCTGGAGTGATGAATCACGCTTCACCATCGGGCAGTCCGACGGACGAATCTGGAATTTGCCGGATGCCAGGAGAACGCTACCTGCCTGAATGCATAGTGCCAACTGTAAAGTTTGGTGGAGAAGGAATAATGGTCTGGGGCTGTTTTTCATGGTTCGGGCTGGGCCCCTTAGTTCTAGAGAGGGGAAATCTTAATGCTACAGCATACAATGACATTCTAGACAATTCTGTGCTTCCAACTTTGTGACAACAGTTTGAAAAAGGCCCTTCCCTGTTCTAGCATGACAATGCCCCCATGCATAAAGCGAGGTCCATACCGAAATGTTTTGTCAAGATCTGTGTGGAAGAACTTCACTGGCCTGCACAGAGCCCTGACCTCAACCCCATCAAACACCTTTGGGATTAATTGGAATTCCAATTGCGAGCCAGGCCTGAACGCCCAACATCAGTGCCTGACCTCACTAATGCTGTTGTGGCTGAATGGAAGCAAGTCCCCGCAGCAGTGTTCCAACACAAAGTAGAAAGCCTTCCCAGAAGAGTGGAGGCTGTTATAGCAGCAAGGAGGGGGGACCAACTCCATATTAATGCCCATGATTTTTGGAATGAGATACTTTTGGTCATGTAGGGTTTAGAAATATACTTTTACCTTTGGAAATTGAAACCCAACAAGGGTTTTGCCACCAAGTACTAAGTCATGTTTTGCAGAGCGGTCAAATACTTATTTCCCTCATTAAAATGCAAATCAATTCATAACATTTTTCACATGCATTTTTCGGTTGTTATTCTGTCTCTCACTGTTCAAATAAACCTACCATTAAAATTCTAGACTGATCATTTCTTTGTCAGTGGGCAAATGTACAAAATCAGCAGGGGATCAAATACTTTTTTCCCTCATTGTGTATATATATGTCAAGGTAAAAGGTAAACGTTTGTTATTAATATCATGAATTTGGCATCATACTTATAGGGCTAATTGTAACTACTTCTAAACGTCCAAAGATCCAAACAACCGTGGATAAATTATAGTTGAAACGATGACATTGATTCAAACATACCAATTTACTGTCATACCATTTTACTATCACGAGGTGTTGACAAATTACATTGAAACAACTTTGTTTAAAACAGTGTATGCGGAGTAGGGTCCTACATTTCTACATTCTCTCTTATGACAATACCTTGGTCTTCCACACCAAGTCAAACAGAGGAGAAACACAGAGGAGAGAGACATGAGCGAGTCCTCCTACAGGACATTTAGGCAAATGGTGCTGAGATTATGAGAACCCATAGGTGGCGGGGCAGCTGCCTTTGTCTTTACCTCAACTCAGCCCCTTAATGCGCTACTCTCTGCAATGACAGATGGCAGAGGTGTCAAACGATGCTGTCGGTGCTGTGTATCTTCATAGTTGACATTCCTGGGGCCCAATCAGAGGTTAAACAAATTACGTCTGCCTGCAAACTGCTGCTTATCCCTCAGCTCCTGCGCTGACCTGACACCCTTGCTGGAATGTCCTCCACACAGGGGCTAGGGTGGGGGGAAGAGGGGTTCCAGAAACACAATGAACAGGATCATTGGGGTCGGCAGCTCCGGTGGCATACTTCACACCTATAGTGTCTTGTGAGTGACTCCCTCCACTATAGAAATTTTGCATGGGAGATTAATGATGGGGACTCATTCCATTGTGCAGGAGGCATGGATGTTTTCTTCTTTCTGCTTTTCAATTGCAAAAATAGTATGTTGATGTCTTCAGAAGTAGACAGAAGTCCAACTAGGGGCTCACATGTTCAGGATGTTAGTTGAAGTGAAGTCTGACTAGGCCCCTCCTCAGCCCTCTTCACCTCCTGCCTCCATGGCCTGTTGGCTGTGCTGAAGACAGATCATTTCCTGTTTGCTGAATGGGGGCCAGGGCTGCAGACGGTGCTGGGTGCAGGCCAAATCTGATAAGAGGAAAGACAGTACCTGCAGTGTCAACACAAAAGAGCCATCTCAACCCCCTGAGACCACCTACTCACACAGAGAATATGAAAACTAAGGGGAAAGCGGAAATGCTTGTGTCTTTATGAAAACAGAATGTGTCCTTTGGCCCCCTCATTAACTTTTTAGAAGTAAAAAGTCCTGCTAACTTCCGAACTTAGATTTAGAAGAATATTAGAATGGATATTTCCTTGAAAGGAAAAAAAACGGAAAAGTTATGATGTTCAGAATACTAAGAGCCACTGGCATTAAAAGTCAGAACAACTGGGGTTTGGAAAGCACATTTATTTTTAGATAGTTACAGAAGTTTAGAGTACTTTGCTGTCATAACTGTCAAAACAAATGTAGCCACTGGCTGTTGTTACCTGCGTACGAATAGCCTAGGCCTACATAAATTATGTGTTCTGTCACGACTTCCGCCGAAGTCGGTCCCTCTCTTTGTTCGGGCGGCGTTCGGCGTCACCGGTTTTCTAGCCATCACCGATCCATTTTTCATTTTCCATTGGTTTTGTCCTTGTTTTACACACCTGGTTTCAATCCCACAATTTCTTGTTCATTATTTAACCCTCTGGTCCCCCCCATGTTTGTTTGTGAGTGATTGTTTATTGTTCATTGTCGGTTATTTCTATTCCGGCTGTTTTTTTCACCCGTGTGTTTTGGGCACGTTGTATTTGATTACCTTTTGCCGTATTGGATTAAATACGTTGTTCACTCATCTCTGCTTTCCTGCGCCTGACTTTAAGCACCAGCTACACACACCGGCATTGACATGTTCACCAGTTACGTTCTGCGGTTTTCCCTGAAGAACCCTTATTGGTTCCAGGTTCAAACCCTTTTTTGGTACTTTAAGGGTTCCAAAAAGGGTTTTACCTGGAAACACAAAAGTGTTCTACTACAGGGTCAGCCCGATAACCCTTTTCTCTAAGAGTATACCTTTGGTGTAACAGTTAAATTCATTACTGTTGTATCAATCGTCTGGTGAAAGGAAGATAAGATGATGACTTCATTATCCCAATAGGGACATTTTGGGTGTTGCTCTGTGCATACATAAAAACAAAATCAAAGATAGACAAAAGGACATATACAGACAATAAATACAAGTAGAAAAAGGGAAGTTCGTGAGCAATTAATGAGCAATTACTGTTCAATATGTACTGAGCTCTAGCACCCTGACTAATGGTAAGATGAATCAGCCTGAATAACCTTGGAGAACTTGAGCCAGGTCTGGCATGCTAGCCAGTTGGATACAACAGTTGGGTGCCTTCATGTATGAACGGTGTGAATAACAATTGTTTACTTTCTTGGGGGAAATCTAATTTAGCTTTAAACAATGAATGGGGGCCTTGTCTTTCCATGCTAACACGCAGAGGCAGTTGCATTGTTGCAGTGTTATCTGATTCACCGAAGTTGGTTGATGTGGTTACATCAGAAGATTACATTTACTTAACCAACGGCAGCTGTTTACCGCTGAAAATAAAACTGAGGGAAATGGCCATCTGTCAAATATTAATCCACATTATTTGTCAAATATGAAAACCAGCTTGTTCAGCGCCGTGTGCATCCACTGTGTGTCCATAAATTCAAATTCAATAACAACTACTGCATAACAATGTCTAGGATCAACCCCAAGGGGTCCTTAAAAATCAGGGAAACGTTTAACGAATAGCATTACTAGATTTGTTTCAGATTGTGGCATCCGCCTGTAAGGCCTTCCAATGCTTGGAGATGCATATGATGCTGATCCTGTACTCTAACTCCTGAATGGCTGACTTGATGTCTGTTGCTGCACTGAGGTACAGTAACCTATTACAGTACAAGACAGACACAACAGAGCCAATGAAGAGGCATCTGAAACCCCTCTAGTACACATACAGTGTAAGAAGTTTGGATAATGGTTGGATTCAGACTATGCAGCTGATACAGTTCAACCGACTATAAAAACATATTTAATCCTCAAAAAGAAAGGAGGACCTAGGCTCTCCTCATATAATTATTTCAAATGCCTTTCTTTGTATGGCATATTCAATGGAACAAAAATGTTACAACTCTGTCGCGTTTCGGCTGCATGGCCTTCATCAGGGAGTACAAAGATATGATAATACAATGTCTTCTTTTGAACAAAGCATTTTCCCATCAACCCTGATTGAAGAGGGTGTGGTTACAGAATAGTTAATAGTCAAAAGTAATTGGACATCACCCAGTAAACAATAATAAACATTCAAAAGTAAATCTTTGTTCCATTTAACATGCCATGAAAATAAAGGCATTTAAATTAATTTTATGAAGAGAGCCTTGGTCCTTTCTTTTTGATGAACTTTTACCAAGAGAGCGCCATTGTCTTTTTGGACACAGTTTTCCATAACAGGCCACATTCCTTTATCTCATTCTCCACGGTTCTTCAACGGGACTATCAAAACAGATGTCCCAAAATTAATCAGTTACAGGTTTGACAAAGGCCCTGGAAACAAACTCTGCTCATAAAATTCATAACATGCAAGTCTACTGAAAATCGCTACATCAAGTATTGACATGGACGCACACAATTCCAAGTCATTCCCTTGTTCATTGCAGCATACTCTGAAATCCAAAACCTTCCCGGTGGTCTCTGTAGAATTGTCAAGATTAGGTGTTAGGTCATACATTTTTGGTTAATGGCTCTTTCTTTGAAAATGAAGGAATCATTGTTTTCCTCCAAACGTGCAAAACCATTTTTTTAGGGGAGGGGGGGTGATCCATATCAAATGTATGTACTTCAGAGATTTGTTACACTTGTGTTGGACCTGTACCATGTGTAAAATAAATCTGCACCTCTCATGAAATAAACTATGTTCTTTTAAAAATCCAAGATGCTATTGCGACACCGATGACTGCCTGTGAACTGGTCTGAAAACACCAAAAGGTCAACGATCCTCAATATTACATTCTTTACTTTTGCAAAGAAAGTGGTTGCTATTGGCACACCCTATTAGTTTTTCAGAGTAATATATATTCCTGTCTGGCTATGGGGAGAAAACCCACAAGAATGTTGCGCTAGAGTCATGTTGGGTTGCGTCAGCTAGGAGTAAAAAACTCCTGTTTGGTTTAAGCAAAATAAATGGAAAGGAACACGCATATAAACAGAGGTGAGGTTAGGGACCCGCCCCCCCTCCATCTTGAAGAACTCAATAGGTGTTCAGCATGACGGATGGTTTGTGGTAGTGGAAATGACAGCTGTTTTAGAGAATGGTGCGTGAGCGAGGTGAGGCAAGGGGGGTGGCTACTCTTTCCAATGTTAGCCAAGGCCAAATCAGACCCTGGGCAGCCCCTCTATAATGACCTTGAGTCATGTTTTAGGGCTCCGCTGTGACACGTTGCTGGATTTTAGCTGGGAAGGGCATTTCTTTGTTTGTTTAATCTAATTATGACATTTCTAACTTATTATATCCAAGACATTCTTTACATTTCAAAGCATGAATTAACTGGTATGGGGGGTGACTGTTTTCTTTGCTTTTCACTGAATATGATAGATGAAACATGATACAATGAAAACGTCAATGTTGTTAGGTGAAAAAAGTTCAAGTGACTGTACATTTCAAAATCTATTACACATCGATGTTGATACAAAAATAATGGATTGTGTTTTGAACTATACGGCTCCCTCCAACTCAATAAAAAGAATATATGTGCTGCACGTGTGGACACGAAGGATGAAAAGCGTGCGGCTGATTATGAAATGCTCTGGACCTGACAGAGACCCTGGCGTGGCCGCAGATAACGAGGTGTGATGGCTGACGAAGACACACGCCCAGAGCAACACCTCTTTACAAGACCACATATTACAAAGGAGAAGCCCCTCATCCATAGACAACCTCAAGCTTCACTTAAAAACTGATTAGGCTGTTGTGCACACAATAACATCACCACGGGAATAAACTGGACTTCAATGCTATGATACTCCCTCACTTAACACACTGCTTGACCAGTAGGGCCAAAGCTTGCTGTACAACATTAAAACCTATTCAGTCTGTCTACAAACAGGTTCTCAAAGTGCTTGATAGAAAGCCCAATAGCTATTCTCACTGTTACATCCTCAGAAAGCATGAGCTCCTGAGTTAGGAAAATCTTGTGCAATACACCAACGCATGTCTTGTATTCAAGATCCTAAATGGCCTGGCTCCCCCTCCACTAAGTACTTTTGTCAAACAGAAAACCCAAACATATGGCAGCAGATCCACAAGGTCTGCCATGAGAGGTGACTGTATAGTTCCCTTAATCAAAATCACCTTTAGTCAATCTGCTTTCTCTGAGAGAGCTTCCCAAGTCTGAAACACACTGCATTCAGACACATAACTGCACCACCTATTGCACATTCACAAAAAATGACAATCAGATTTATATGTCCAACCGGCCTCACAACCGCTTGGCCTGAATGCCAAGCGTCACGTCTGGAGAAAACCTGGCACCATCCCTACTGTGAAGCCTGGTGGTGGCCGCATCATGCTGTGGGGATGTTTTTCAGTGGCAGGGACTGGGAGACTAG
The DNA here is from genome assembly GCA_030435695.1 of Brachymystax lenok tsinlingensis. Classification (NCBI taxonomy): domain Eukaryota; kingdom Metazoa; phylum Chordata; class Actinopteri; order Salmoniformes; family Salmonidae; genus Brachymystax; species Brachymystax lenok. Next base: position 34,394,355 of record CM059799.1, read on the forward strand.
TCAGGATCGAGGGAAAGATGAATGGAGCAAAGAACAGACAGATCCTTGATGAAAACCTGCTCCAGAACACTCAGCACCTCAGACTGGGGCAAAGGTTCACCTTCCAACAGGACAACGACCCTAAGCACACAGCCAAGACAACGCAGGAGTGGCTTTGGGACAGTTCTCTAAATGTCCTTGAGTGACCCAGGTAGAGCCCGGACTTGAACCCAATCTAACATCTCTAGAGAGACCTGAAAATAGCTGTTCAGCGACACTCCCCATCCAACCTGACAGAACTTGAGAAGATCTGCAGAGAAGAATGGGAGAAACTCCCCAAATACAGGTGTGCCAAACTTGTAGCGTCATACCCAAGAAGACTCAAGGCTGTAATCGCTTCCAAAGGTACATCAACAAAGAACTGAGTAAAGGGTCTGAATACTTATGTAGATGTGATATTAGTTTTTTTAATTTTTATTAACTAGCAAACATTTCTAAAAACCTGTTTCTGCTTTGTCATTATAGGGTATTTTGTGTATATTGTTGAGCGGGGGAAAAACTATTTAAAACATTTTATAATATGCTGTAACGTAACAAAATGTGAAAAAAGTCAAGGGGTCTGAATACTTTCCAAATGCACTGTATGTCCATGAAGGCAGGGTAAAGTGATTAGGCATCAGGATAGATAATAATAAGGTATTTGAGGTAGATATGTACATGAAGGCAGGGTAAAGTGATTAGGCATCAGGATAGATAATAATAAGGTATTTGAGGTAGATATGTACATGAAGGCAGGGTAAAGTGACTAGGCATCAGGATAGATAATGATAAGAGTAAAATGAAGAATAGAGCAGCAGCAGCAAATGATGAGTGTAAAAGTATGTGTGAGTGTGTGTGTGTGTTTAATGTGTATGTACACTCTTAGAAAAAAAGGTGCTATCTAGACCCTTAAAGAGTTATTCGACTGTCCCCATAGGGGAACCCTTTGAAGAACCCTTTTTGGTTGCAGGTAGAACCCTTTTGGTTCCAGGATGAACCATTTTGGGTTCCAGGTAGAACCCAAAATGGTTATCCTATGGGGACAGCCAAAGAACCTATTTGGAACTTTTTGTATGTGTGTTTGTGTTGTGTCGTTGTGTGTGTGTGTGTATGCAGTGTATGTTAATGTGTGTGGGTTTTGTGTCGGAGTGTCAATGTAGTGTGTGTGAGTGAGTGTGTATATGGTTTGTATATGTAGTATAGTGAGTGTGCGTGGGGTCAGTGTAAGATAGAGTCGGTGAAGATAGTTTGTGTAACTGACTATTTGGTTTGGGGGTAGAATCTGTCTTGGAGCCTGTTGGTCCGAGAACCGATGCTTCGGTACCGTTTGCTAGATGGTAGCAGAGTGAACAGTCTTTGGCTTGGGTGGTTGGAGTCTTTGGCAATTCCTCTGATGCCGCCTGATGTAGAGGTCCTGGATGGTAGGGAGCTTGGCCCCAGTGATGTACTGGGCTGTCTGCACCACCCTCTGTAGCGCTTTGCGGTCAAGAGTGGTCCATTTGCCATACCAAGCGGTACCAAGACCAAGGAACATGAAGCTCTCGAGATGCTCCACAATAGCTCCGTCGATATGGATGGGGACGTGCTCCACCTCTTTCTTCTATAGTCCACGATCACAGCTCCTTTGGTTATACTGACATTGAGGGAGAGGTTGTTGTCCAGGCACCACACTGCTAAGTCTCTGACCTCTTCCCTGTAGGTTGACTCATCAGCGTTGGTCGTCAGCAAACTTGATGATGGTGTTGAAGTTGTGCATGGCCACAGAGTCGTGGTTGAACAGGGAGTACTAGAGGGGACTTAACACACACCTCTGAGCGTGGCGGAGGTGTTGTTGCCTACCTTCCCTCCTGGGGCCGGGCCTGTGAGGAAGTCCAGGATCCAGTTGCCGAGGGAGGGGATCAGTCCCAGGGTCCCTAGCTTGGTGATGAGCATGATGGGGTCTATGGTGTTGAAGGATGAGCTGTAGTCTATGAACAGTAGTCTCACATAGTTATTTCCTCCCTTGTCCAGGTGGGAGTGAGCAGTGTGAAATGCAATTGATATTGCTTTAAATATGATAGCGAACAGACTAATAACTAGGTAGCCAATTCAAAAACATATCTTGTACACTTTAGTTAACTGTTTAGTGTGTGCAAAGCTGTCATCAAGGCAGAGGGTGACTACTTTGAAGAATCTAAAATCTAAAATATGTTTTGATCTGTTTAACACCTTTTTGGTTACTACGTGATTCCATATGTGTTATTTCATAGTTTTGATGTCTTCACTATTATTCTACATTGTAGAGAATAGTAAAAATAAAGAAAAAACCCTTGAATGAGTAGGTGTATCCAAACTTTTGACTGGTACTGTACATAAAAAAGTAAGTGCCAATTGTTGGTCACACCACCAATTGATGATCATGGACATTTGGAAATCGTGGAGAAGTGATGGAAAAGTCACAAAATTCCATCTGTCCAAAAGTGTATGAACCCTGAAATTAATGCTGTGCCGTCATCACGGAAACACGCCATCTAGTGACAAATCAAGGAGCTATTAGTGATCCGCGCTGAAAAATAGTTGGCAATACTGATTTCACGTTTGTACTGTAGACTATTCGTCAATTTTTGACTAGCTGACCATAGCAAAGATGAAAATATTTCTGCATATTGCACTATATAGGCCTAAACACATCGATTCTCATTGCAAATCTAAAATAGGCTCAAGACAACTATGGCTAAAATGATTAGTCTTAACTTCTCACTGGGCACAGACTAGTTTTGATTAATATCTGGTTGAGTTTTCAGTGTGAATTCAACGTGAAATAAAAAATTCACCATGTGATTTAGGTCAAAAATATGAAATGCCCTTAAGTTGATGACTTTTTGCAATTCCAATCAGTTTTCTGATTAGGGACCCCCCTTTTCTTTTCCACGTTGATTCAACATCATCACTTAAATTAGTTTAAATGATGTGGAAACAATGTGGATTCAACCAGTTTGTTGCTTAGTCTTTGTCAGGAATCAGGGCCAACTACCTGTTTTTCAAACGGTAGGCCTACCACATGGATGGGCATCCATAACATGCCGACACTGTACACTATTCGTTTTGTGGAGACAAGAGGAGGCAGGACCAGGCCTGAGGAAGCGGTAGGCCTACTCGCTATAGCAAGCAGCGGGACCTCCGTACCCTTACATGCTAAGGAGAGCAATATGTAATTCTGTAATTTGGGTGAATTTGGGTGAACTATCCCTATTTTTGTTTCATCAGACCAGAGGACATTTCTCCAAAAAGTACAATCTTTGTCCCCATGTGCAGTTACAAACCATAGTCTGGCTTGGAGCAGTGGCTTCTTCCTTGCTGAGTGGCCTTTCAGGTTATGTCGATATAGGACTCGTTTTACTGTGGATATAGATAATTTTTTACCTGTTTCCTCCAGCATCTTCACAAGGTCCTTTGCTGTTGTTCTGGGATTGATTTGCACTTTTCGCACCAAAGTACATTTATTTTTAGGAGACAGAACACGCCTCCTTCCTGAGCGGTATGATGGCTGTGTGGTCCCGTTGTGTTTATACTTGCGTACAATTGTTTGTACAGATGAACGTGGTACCTTAAGACGTTTGGAAATTGCTCCGAAGGATGAACCAGACTTGTGGAGGTCTAAAAAAATGTTTTAAGGTCTTAGCTGATTTCTTTAGATTTTCCCATGATGTCAAGCAAAGAGGCACTGAGTTTGAAGGTAGGCCTTGAAATACATCCACAGGTACACCTCCAATTGACTCAAATTATGTCAATTAGCCTATCAGAAGTTTCTAAAGCAATGACATCATTTTCTGTAATTTTCCAAGCTGTTTAAAGGCACAGTCAACTTAGTGTATGTAAACTACTGACCCACTGGAATTGCGATACAGTGAATTTATAAGTGAAAAAATCTGTCAGTGAACAATTGTTGGAAAGATGACTTGTGTCATGCACAAAGTAGATGTCCTAACAGACTTGCCAAAACTATAGTTTGTTAACAAGAAATTTGTGGAGTGGTTGAAAAATGTGTTTTAATGACTCCAACCTAAGTGGATGTAAACTTCCGACTTCAACTGTATGTACCAAGTCTGGAACCAACAGGACCCTGAACAGTTCTATCCCCAATATATAAGCCTGCTAAATAGTTAGATAAATAGTTAGCAAATAGCTACCTGGAATATCTGGAATACCTATTTGCACTAATTATATTGACTCATCACATCAATCAACCAATCAAATGTATTTATAAGGCCCTTTTTACATCAGCAGATGTCACAAAGTGCTATACAGAAACCCAGCCTAAAACCCCAAACAGCAAGCAATGCTGATGTAGAAGCACGGTGGCTAGGAAAAACTCCCTACCTAGAGAGGAACCAGGCTCTGAGGGGTGGCCTGTCCTCTTCTGGCTGTGCTGGGTGGAGATTATAAGAGTACATGGACATTAAGGCCAGATTGTTCTTCAACATGTTCATAGATGACCAGCAGGGTCAAATAATAATCACAGTGGTTGTAGAGGGTGCAACAGATCAGTACCTCAGGAATAAATGTCAGTTGGCTTTTCATAGCCGAGCATTCAGAGGTCGAGACAGCAGGTGAGGTAGAGAGAGAGTTGAAAACATCAGGCCCGGGACAAGGTTGCACGTCCGGTGAACAGATCAGGGTTCCATAGCTGCAGGCAGAACAGTTGAATCTGGAGCAGCAGCATGACCAAGTGGACTGGGGACAGCCAGGAGTCATCAGGCCAGGTAGTCCTGAGACATGATCCTAGGGCTCAGGTCCTCCGGGAGGATTTTTTGGGGTTCTAGTCAAGATTCTGGCAGCCATGTTTAGCACAAACTGAAGTTTATTTAGTGCTAGCCAACATACGCTGCTGTTACTGTTTATTATCCATCTGTCATTTTATCCATTCCAATATGTACATATTTACCTCAATTACCTCGTGCCCCTGCACATTGCCTCGGTACTGGTATCCTGTGTAAATAGCCAACTTATCGTCACTCATTGTGTATTTATTCCTTGTGTTATTATTTATTTTTAAACTTTTCTACTGTTTCTCTTTTTTTCTCTGTGTTGTTGTGCATTTCACTTAGGACTGGGTGATATGGCCAAAATATCATGTCGTGGTATTTTTAAAAGATTTGATGGTATGACGGTATTTTATACAATATTTGCCCATTACTTTATTATTTTATTCTTCAAGCTCTGTCAAGTTGATTGTTGATCATTGCTAGACAGACATTTTCAAGTCTTGCCATAGATTTTCAATCCAATTTAAGTCAAAATGGTAACTAGGCCACTCAGGAACATTCAATGTCGTCTTCGTAAGCTACTCCAGTGTAGATTTGGCCTTGTTTCTTAGGTTACTGTCCTGCTGAAAGGTAAAATTGTTTCCCAGTGTCTGAAAGTAGACTGAATCAGGTTTTCCGTTAGGATTTTTCCTTTTTCCTATCACTGAAGCCCTTGACAAAAAACACAGCACTGTGTCTCACTTTTTATTGATCTCTCTAAGGCTTTTGATACAGTTGATCATGCTATACTGAGGCAGAGATTGTCGAGTGTAGGTCTTTCGGAACATGCAGTTGCATGGTTTGCTAACTATCTGTCTGATAGAACTCAGTGCACTCAATTTGATGGGCTCATGTCTGTTAAATTGTCTGTCTGTAATGGTGTGCCCCAGGGCTCTGTACTTGGACCCTCATTATTCACTATTTATATAAATAATTTAGACAAAAATGTGAAAAATGCGCAATTTCACTTTTATGCTGATGATACTGTTATGTATTGTTGTGCCTCGTCTCTCGCAAAAGCTTTCCAGAACTTGCAAACTGATTTTTATACTGTTCAACATATCTTGTCAATTGAAGCTTATCCTCAATACTGACAAAACTGAACAAATTGTGTTTTCTAAAGCAATAAATAGATTTCTGAACCTTTCACCTATTACTACCTGTCAGGGCAATGAGATTGAGACAGGTTTATGGATATAGAGATTCAGGAAATGACCAATGTAAATGGCCAAATAAAATAGTATGAAGTGAAATGCAAATGAATACGCCTGTGTATGAATTACAAATAGGTTGGGAAGATGGGGGAGGAATGAGCAGCGCGAGCTGTGACCCAAATGTATAAGGGGGCCGCGAGCCAAAAAGTATGGGAACCCCTGGTCTAAAATACTGCTTCAGTATACATGCCAGGGATTGTGCAGATTTAGCATACTCTCTGAGGCTCATGAAGTAATGAACAGTAGCGTCTGTTTGTGGTCAGTCACTCTTCCTTTGGTTCCCTTCCAGCCTCTGCTGTCACCAGTAACCCCAGGGCCCCCAGTTCTCTGGACAGGTGAGTGGGGGTTTTGTCTTACCTAAACAATAACAACAACCCTACCCTAATCTTAACAACCATAAACTCTCATCATAATGTAACCTCTGACCCTTAACTACCAGTTACCTCACCCCACTCTGCCAACATTTGGATATTTTGTTAAGATAATTGACCACGGCCCCTTCCTGTGTATGTGAACGTATCCGTTTCCTCAGGGCAATGACTAGAGGTTGTAATGGGGTGACACTGCCCCAGTGTCCAGGTGCAAGTGGAGCAGACTGAGGGAGAGAGACCCGCCAGCAGCTCGTCTGCCTGAGGTAAGCAGTGTGACATCACACACACGCTGTAAGTAAAACCTCTCAAGGACACAGAGAAACTGCAAAGTGAAAACATGTGAAGACGGCAGGTGTGAAATTGTGGGTAAACTGGAAACTGTTTTGTGCGTGTGTGTGTGTATGCCAGACATGAGCACTCACTCACGCTCCCTCTTCCGTCTCTCCATCCCAGGCGACCAAACCTCAGCAACAGCTGCTACTGTACATGAACTCCACCCTTGCCGTGTCTGGTGGCCTTGAAAGCCTTCTTCCAGGACTTCTGCAAGCCTGCATTCTCTTCAGGTGCCCTCACACACACACACCACACACTTGGAAGCCTTGCATCTTGCGACTTTGCAATTCTGCTTATTGCCACACGCTCTCCTTACGCACACACATTATTTAATTATTTAAAGTTTTTGTGACAAAACTATCGGTAGAGTTGAAACGCGATGGAAACGCATTGAACTTTAGATTTGCATTCAGTACATGAAAACGTAAGCGAAAAAGTATGTTTTGTGTGCACTAACGTCATCGCGCATTGATTTTTTATCTGCAACAAGTCAGTTTAGTGGAAACACACCGCTAGTGGGAAAACATGTATATTTTCTTTATGACGATTTTTTTGTATTGTATTGTATTTGTATTGAAAATCTGTGACCAATTGGATGGAAACCTAGCTACTAACACTCTTTTTTTACAAGCACTAATTATATTGTTAGCTGCTTTGTTGAGGAAAGTGTTACTTGCAATGATACATGGTTGTTTTACCTACCTTAGCTTAGGGCTGGGGCATATACCATATTTTACTACATACAGGTATTGATACACGGACCGGTTTGGGTTTTTACTTTACCAGTATTTGAATGTTTGGTTCGTTAAATGTGATATGCCGTGTTTAATGTCCATTTTTATAATTTACTCTGCTACTTGAGTCATCTCTTTCGTCTCTCTCTCTCTCTCTCTCTCTCTCTCTCTCCATGCCGCTTTCCACACAGACCTAGCCCCGCCCCCTGTCACTCAAGGAGCGCATTTGTTGTTGCTCGACCACAAGACACTTGTGTTCAGTCTGCATAGTCAATGCAACACCTGCAACAATGTTGATGACAACGATGCTGTTTCCACTTTGCGTCTTAATATAAATCCACAAGTGTTCCATAATTACACTATTAGGTTGTGTTTCTTACATCTGCAAAGAGCTAGTTTGTGTTTTCTTAGCAAGTTTTGGCTAAATCATGTTAGCTGCTAATGCGAATTGCTAGTTAGCTAGCTAGCTAGCTAATAAATGTATTAAGTCAGAGCAGACGTAGCTAGCTATACAATCTGATACCAGTGATGGTGTAGGCCTAAATCAGCATGATATGTTTGCTACATGAAGTAGCTAAGCAAAAACATTTAATGTAGCCAAAGAATATAGGGTTCCCTAAAAAACACTGACCAACACTTTGGTTCCTACCCTGTTACAATAACTCCTCCCTGGTATTTTCATTCATTGTCATGTCAAACAACACCGTACTCAAATTGCCCAGAATGGAGAAAGACCAATTAAAATCACTTAGAATGTATGTGTTGCCACCCTAGGATCACATCATACTCATAAAGCAAATTTCTAATTTTTTATTGTTCAAAAACATCAAATACCGTCATACCGTTAATGTTTTTTAAAATACAATGATATTGACCTGCCTAGTTAAATAAAAAATTATATAATAAATATATGATATGATATTTTGGCCATATTGCCCATCCCTACCTTAGCTGAATGTATGTTGCTCTGGATAGAGCGGCTGCTAAATGACCAAAATGTAAATGTTTAGGACACCCACGAGTTCATGAGCACCTTGCTAGGTCAGATGGCATCTCTAGCCCCGGTGCTGCAGAAGGTGGCAGCAGCGATGGACGGGACCTACACCTGCCCAGTGGAGACCCAGTTCGGGTTCCAAATGCTCAGCACCAGGATCTGTCGCAGGTAACATGTACACACCCAAACAGAGGGGAAGAAATGCACAAAAACACACTAACACATAGGCACAGTAGATCTCTTGTTTTGGTCTCTATGTGTCTGTAACTGTGTGTTTCTCCTGTTGTTTTGTATTCAAGCTGTGGAAAGCAGTCCTTTAGACAGGAGGACTATGCCCAGCTGTCTATGGAAGTGGTGCCTGGTGGCTCAGTGAAAGCCTCCAGCTCTACCAAAAAAGTCAGTGGCACTCCAATACATGAAATAGTGTTAACCTCTACAGGCACTGGGGCAGTATTCGGAAGTTTGGAGAGTCTGGCGTGCCCAAAGTAAAATGCCTGCTCCTCAGGCCCAGAAACTAGGATATGCACATAGAAACGTTGTTTGAGTTGTTTGGACAAAGTTTATAGGTGTGTTTTTTGCGCTTTCTATGCCTTGTATTTTGGACGAGTTGACGGTGGATTTCTGAACAAAACGCGCCAACCAAACTGAGCTTTCAGGATATAAAGAGGGACTTTTTCGAACAAAAGGAACATTTATTGTGTTGCTGGGACCCTTTGGAATACCATCAGAGGAAGATCTTCAAAGGTAAGCGAATCATTTTATTGCTTTTTCTGAGTTTTGTGACACCGGTGCTGGTTATGTTACTACGCTAATGCTGGAAATATGCGGGCGCTCTCCTCAGACAATCAAATGTTATGCTTTCGCCGTAAAGCCTTTTTGAAATCTGACAACGCTGTGAGATTACCAAGATTCTAAACTTATGAAGAGTGTGCAACACTTGTATTTTCATGAATGTTTAATACTACAACTTTTGTATTTTGAATTTGGCGCTCTGCATTTTTCCGGATGTTGTCGTGGGTGGGGCGGTAGCGCCCCACTGCCCCCTAACTTAAGATAGTGGGATACAGGTCATGTCTAGTGCTTAATCTATTTGGATAGTTTGGGCCAACCCTTAACAGCATTGTTTTCAAAAGAATTGAGCTTCCATTTAGTTATTTTTAGTGTAATGTGAAATGTGTCAGATTGGTAGAGATGAAACACTAATCTACCTCCTCTGCTGTAGGAGGAAGAGCTGCAGTTTAGGTGTGACTGTGGGGGGAAGGCTTCTGGTCAGAGCTGGTCTTTCCAGTCCCTGTAACGGTGAGTGAGCTCTGCACTGTTGTCTGTCATCTTTAGATACAGTATCTGTCTGCATGTACAATACAGTCGATTTGATATTGTTTATTGTCAAAATTCTCAGATATGAAGTTGTTCATCTCCAAAATGCTCCACTTGTCCTGGCATTGTAGTCATATCTGAGGTGGCTTCTCTCTCCTTCTCTGCTCTGTCCCTCTCCCTCTCTCCCTCCACTTCTCTGTTTGCAGGGTCCTGGTCCTCCACTTGAAGATGTTCAACTAGGTAAACCAACTAGGTAAACCTCAATCAAGATGGAGGACAAGATCCATAGAATAATGAAAGAATAAGCAGGAAAAGGTGCAAGTTTCAGAGAAATAAGTCAGATTTTTTCTAAAATATTGTGTTTAATGATGAAATGTGTTGTGTATGTGCATGTATGTGTGTGTATAACTGTATTTCTGTTGTTGTTTTCAGGGTGGGTGCAAGTACACGCTGGTCAGTGTACTGAGCCACATCAGCTCCTCTACCACTTCAGGTAAGATACACACCCTACATACACAGAAACACTTGTGGGCATGGGCGGAGCCAGGGGGGTGTCCGGGGTGGCACTGGACACCCCTGACATCTGATTGGCCACCCCAGAATTTAATTTGCTACTGGCAGTTTGATGCTGATTGACATCTCATTTCACCTCTTGTTGAAAGAAGCATTTATTTTGACGTTCGGTGGCGCATTTTTTTAATTGAGGACGAGGAATAGAGAATATTAACGTGGGTTGTGAGATACAGAAGAATAAGAAGAACGAAAGCATCATATTTGAAGTAAGTTTTAAGGTTTAGCATCGGGTTTAGGTTTCCTGAACAACTTTTACGAAGGTTGAGTCGCTGTGTAAGTTAACGTTAGACCTTTGGCTCCATTAACAGACAGTTAATCAGATAAGAGAGATCGGTTCCCAATTTAGCCTAACATTATGTTTACATCTGTGCTAGTAATGCACGCTTATACAGTGCAGTGCCGTAAGTTACAGTACACAAATGTTTAGCTAATGTGGGCTAACTAGTAGGCTACAGCTGTCAGTGTTCAGCAAGTTAACATTCAGCAATTTGAAATCCATTAACTCAGATTTTCGTACTTGAACTCAAAACGAACAATTGTTATTATCAATCTGTTAACATTACTCGAAAGATTACCACAATTTGTTTGCTATCGTAAAGGTGTATGAAAATAGCTAGCTAAATTACTTACTGCAGAGTAGGGCTAGCCATAATCTAACTAGTAACTTAGGCTGGTAGTTGAAATTAAGGTACAGTTATGATAATGGGTATTTGTAATTAAGATTGATTGGACTAAAATGTAGGTAATTGGATGCTTAGATGTAACCATAGACTGTCTTATTTATGCATAGGGTCAATTAAACATGAAAAGGGAGATATATCAGACTTCTTTTTAAAGAAGCATAAACAGGCAGATCAGGTGCAAACAGACCCCAGCACCTTGCATCACCACCGGACCCCAGAGCAGCTCCCTACCTGTGGCTAGTCAGAGTCAGTGTGGTCAGACTTCACAAGGACCCAGTCTACCACCACCAGGTCAGAGCATCTACCAGGCAGTCAGTCACATGCTCAGTTCAGAATTTAAGTTTAGCTTCAGCTTGTAATAGATGATTTTGTCAGATTAAGGTTGTTGATTCATATGTGATCTTGTTTTGATGGCTGTGGCATTTCTATTGTGATTATACACATGGTTTGTGTGTTATTTTAATGTAATGGGTGTATCAAGGGGTGACACAGAGACCTCTGGTTTTGAGCCAGTCAGTGAGCCAGAAGATGTCATCGAGCCCCTCCCAACTGCATCAAGCACCAGATATGCTGTTCCAAAAGGACCCAATGGTAGGCCAGGCCTATACTTTAAACTACACATGTTAGTTAGCAGCTGTTAGTATCTAATCTTGTGAATCCCTTAATTATACATTTCCATAGAGATATGACACATTATTTAACATATTTCAGACAAATCAAGATCCAGAGAAGAGGGTCCTGTATAGTCGTGTTTGAAAGCATTTCCCAAAACTCAGCATGGTACTAGGAAAAGGGCTTTCAACAGCTCCTGGTATAAGGACAATTCATGGCTTATAAGGACAATTCATGCATTTTTCTCTGCCCAATAACACCTAAATCCACCTTCACATCACAGTCAGGTTTTTGTAACTGGAGAAAGGCGCTGTTTAAAGATTCTGGGTTTGTCACGATCGTCGAACGAAGTATTTCAAAGCGCAGCGTGGTGAGCGTACATATTCCTTTTTATTAGGATGCCGCAGACAAAAACAATACAACCACAACCGGGACGCTTACAGGGCATAAGTGCCACAATCAAAGTTAACTTCCCACAAAGAAAGGAAGGGAGAAAGGGCTACCTAAGTATGGTTCCCAATCAGAGACAACGATAGACAGCTGTCCCTGATTGAGAGCCATACCCGGCCAAAACAAAGAAATACAAAACCCAAGAAAATAGAACATAGAATGCCCACCCCAAATCACACCCTGACCAAACCAAAATGAGACATAAAAAGGCTCATACAGGTCAGGGCGTGCCAGGGTTTAAGCTCCATTCGAAGGCAGAGCATCATATCAATGCTCTGTATGCTTGGAATCAGCATAAAAGGGCTATTGACAGCAACTCATCAATGTTAGATGTCAGAAATGAGGACTGGAAAAAGAAAGGGGAGGAAAACTGTACTTACATTAAAACAAATACAGATGTGCTCCTATTAACTGCCACTCAGAATATAGCACAGAGAGGTCATCGAGAGTCTGATGACTCTCACAACAAGGGTCATTTTTTGACAATCTTAGTAGAAATAGCAAAGCATGAAACTCTCATAGAAAAAGGATGAATGCATGTGGCAATGCTAAGTACACAAGCCACCAAATCCAGAACAAAGTTATTGAGGGCTTAACTGAGATGGTATAAAGTGTATTAATAAGAGAAGTAAAAGTGTTTAGTGTAATTGCAGATGAAACCAAAGATTTAAAGAAAAAAGAACAAATGTCTTTAGTTGTGAGGTACTATTACAGCGGGGCCATCCACGACAGCTTTTTACACTTTCAGTCAGCTGAAAGCTTATATGCAGCAGGTCTCACATAAATGACAATTGATTGCCTTGAAAAACATGGCAAGGCTATGACGGTGCATCCGTCATGAGCGGAAAGCATTCTGGTGTGTCTGCACGGATTAAAAACAGTGCAAGATTTGCATTGTATGTGCACTGTAATGCACATTGTTTGAATTTGGGTTCTTGTCGATGCTGTAAAATCAGCATCTCCTGCAGAAGCTTTATAACTTTGTATCTGGCTCGTACGTTCATCTCAATTGGCTTGCAGTTCAGGAAGAGCTGTATCCACAGCAGCAGCCCAGGGAACTACAGAGACTTACGGATGTAAGGTGCGCATGCAGATACATGGCATGCCGTAACCTGAGGGACAGGCTTCCAGCAGCTCTGAGAGTGCTACAGGATACCACACTTGAAAATAGTGGTGATAGATCAGTGGAGGCAAGGGGCCTTCTTTCTCAGATAGATTTACATTTCATAGGGCTTTTGGTTACCTTTTGTAAAAGTGCTTGGTGATGCCAAATGTCTTTCTGGCATGCTCCAATGACCTAGCAAGGGCTGTGGATCTAGTAGGTGCCCTTACAGACACATTACAGGACTACAGAAGTGAGGGTTACTTTGGAGAACTACGGAAAGAGGCTGAAGAGATTGCAGAGCACTGCAAAATACAGTGGGGAAAAAAAGTATTTAGTCAGCCACCAATTGTGCAAGTTCTCTCACTTAAAAAGATGAGAGAGGCCTGTAATTTTCAACATAGGTACACTTCAACTATGACAGACAAAATGAGGGGGAAAAATCCAGAAAATCACATTGTAGGATTTTTTATGAATTTATTTGCAAATTATGGTGGAAAATAAGTATTTGGTCACATACAAACAAGCAAGATTTCTGGCTCTCACAGACCTGTAACTTCTTCTTTAAGAGGCTCCTCTGTCCTCCACTCCTTACCTGTATTAATGGCTCCTGTTTGAACTTGTTATCAGTATAATAGACACCTGTCCACAACGTCAAACAGTCACACTCCAAACTCCACTATGGCCATGAACAAAGAGCTGTCAAAGGACACCAGAAACAAAATTGTAGACCTGCACCAGGTTGGGAAGACTGAATCTGCAATAGGTAAGCAGCTTGGTTTGAAGAAATCGACTGTGGGAGCAATTATTAGGAAATGGAAGACATACAAGACCACTGATAATCTTCCTCGATCTGGGGCTCCACGCAAGATCTCACCCCGTGGGGTCAAAATGATCACAAGAACGGTGAGCAAAAATCCCAGAACCACACGGGGGGACCTAGTGAATGACCTGCAAAGAGCTGGGACCAAAGTAACAAAGCCTACCATCAGTAACACACTACGCCGCCAGGGACTCAAATCCTGCAGTGCCAGACGTGTCCCCCTGCTTAAGCCAGTACATGTTCAGGCCCGTCTGAAGTTTGCTAGAGAGCATTTGGATGATCCAGATGAGGATTGGGAGAATGTCAGATGAAACCAAAATAGAACTTTTTGGTTAAAACTCAACTCGTCGTGTTTGGAGGACAAAGAATGCTGAGTTGCATCCAAAGAACACTATACCTACTGTGAAGCATGGGGGTGGAAACATGCTTTGGGGCTGTTTTTCTGCAAAGGGACCAGGACGACTGATCCGTGTAAAGGAAAGAATGAATGGGGCCATGTATCGTGAGATTTTGAGTGAAAACCTCCTTCCATCAGCAAGGGCATTGAAGATTAAACGTGGCTGGGTCTTTCAGCATGACAATGATCCCAAACACACCGCCCGGGCAACAAAGGAGTGGCTTCAGAAGAAGCATTTCAAGGTCCTGGAGTGGCCTAGCCAGTCTCCAGATCTCAACCCCATAGAAAATCTTTGGAGGGAGTTGAAAGTCCGTGTTGCCCAGCGACAGCCCCAAAACATCACTGCTCTAGAGGAGATCTGCATGGAGGAATGGGCCAAAATACCAGCAACAGTGTGTGAAAACCTTGTGAAGACTTACAGAAAACATTTGACCTCTGTCATTGCCAACAAAGGGTATATAACAAAGTATTGAGATAAACTTTTGTTATTGACCAAATACTTATTTTCCACCATAATTTGCAATTAAATTCATAAAAAATCCTACAATGTGATTTTCTGGATTTTTTTTCCTCATTTTGTCTGTCATAGTTGAAGTGTACCTATGATGAAAATTACAGGCCTCTCTCATCTTTTTAAGTGAGAGAACTTGCACAATTGGTGGCTGACTAAATACTTTTTTTCCCCACTGTAAGTGTACAAACAGTGTGTAAAATATAGCCTAAAACAAGCTCAAGATTTTACGACTCATTGATGATGAGCACTGTAGGACAGAAAAAATGAGACCAAAGTTATGGTGAGAGCTTCCAAAGAGCTAGGAGAGAGCTTGGTAGGAGAGAGAAAAGTGGAAGGGACAGACCGTCTACTCTCCTTGACTTTGTTGTGTTTCTAGAACCTTATAAAGAGGTCTTCCAATAAGATATTTCGACTTTGTAAGATTTCTGTTGTTACACCAATCAGCAGTGCATCTTTTGTGAGAGAAGCTTCTCAGGTTTAAAACAGATTAAAACCCACCTTAGGACATCAATGGTTAATGACACGTTAAGTCACCTGGGAATTCTCAGTGTTGAGTCAAGGAGGGCACGCTCCCCTCAACATGGATGAGGTTGTGAAACATTTTGCCAGTTCTCACCAGAACCTCAGAATTATGCTGTTTTAAATCTACCTAGGATAATTTGGCACTTAGGCAGTCCCTCTAGTCATGATTAAAACCTGAACTGTGTACTAGCTAGTACACTGACATTCTAAAATGATAAATCCAAAGGGTATCATGTCACACAGATTTAATTTGGTCTTGATTAGGCCAATTCCAAAACTTTTCTTTGCTATTAGTTAACATATAATATATACGAGCACAAATATTATACTGTAAATTTGTCATATTGATGGGCACCAAAATTATTTTAATTTTTCAAGTCCATTTCTGCTTGATACCTGGTATGTCAAATTGTAAATTAACTTTTTTTGTAAATAAACTATGCAATTTATGTAACACACAAATGCTATCTTTTCTCCTTGGTGTTCAACACTTACAGACCCAGATTATTTATTCATGAAAACAAGAGTGACCCAAGTCTGTCCAGTATGTGAGTATAGTAGTGTGTGTGTGAGAGAAAGAAAGAAATTGAGCTGCAGTTCCGAGGTAGAGACACTGACTATTCATTGTATGTTAAAGAATTCTAGTGAAGTAACCCTTTTGGACCACACTATCTGCCACATTGAAGAACTCCGGGTTAAGAGAATTATCACTTCTACCTCTAATCAGCAATCATAGGATTCATTCATGCTCCTTAGATGCCAGGTTAGGGTTACACACACATTTTCTGGCATGATCTATGGACCCCCTGGCCAGCCCATGTAGAAAACTCTAGTTCCACCACTGCTTTTGGGTGAGTATAAAACATAAATAGTCACATGACTGGTTGTTCACTGAATACTAATTGATTAAGAAGGAGATGGCTATATGTTCACCTTAAATATTCAATATCAACCACCCACAGAATATAGAATGTAGAATATGGTAAGTATATTGTTAAGTATTCTCTCTGAGGGTAAGTATTAAAGACACACACATACACACTACAGCGGTAAGTATTAAACACACTCTCCCTGCACATACAGTACGCCACACTTTTGATCACAGATATCCCTCGATCTACAGAGACCCAGAGGGGACACACTGTCTGGTCTAGTGGCTCTCAGTGTGCTCCTCCTCACGCTCCTCAGAACCACTAACTTTTCCCCTCTCCCTGTGCTTCTCCCTGTGCTCCTGTTCTGGTCCTGCTGCCGTCACGACTGTGTCTGCATGGGGAAACCACATGTGGTCCTGCAGGTCACTACCTCGTTGACACGGCCTACAGGGACAGTCATCCTGCCAACAACCATGACCACTGGCTGTCCTATAATGACAGAGAGGTCACAGAGACAACCGGCGCGGCCGTCTGTTGCCAATGGAGCAGGAGTGCCTATGTGCTGTTTTACGAGAAACCGGTACAGAAACACGTACTATACTCCACTTCAAAAGTCATACTCCTACACACAGCTTGATAACAAGTGTCAGTTATACATTTGTTATTAACAGGTTTGCAGAACAGTTTGATGCCCTGAAATTAATAACAGTTTTTGAAAACTCTGCTTTTTCCCCAAGAGGCCATAGATTGCTGATACTCTGTGTTGGGTAACAGCTATTACTATTGTCTTTTTTTTAGTTTTTTTTTTATCCATTATTTTACCAGGTAAGTTGACTGAGAACACGTTCTCATTTATAGCAACGACCTGGGGAATAGTTACAGGGGAGAGGAGGGGGATGAATGAGCCAATTGTAAGCTGGCCTATGCCGGTCAGCCATCGCTCATCCATATATTTATATGTACATACTCGTATTCATTCCTTTACTCTTGTGTGTATAAGGTAGTTGTTGTGAATTTGTTAGATTACTTGTTAGATACTACTGCATGGTCGGAACTAGAAGCACAAGCATTTCGCTACACTCGCATTAACATCTGCTAACCATGTGTATGTGACAAATAAAATTTGATTTGATTTTGATTTGATTTGGATGATTCGGTGACCATGATGGTATGAGGGACAGCTTGGGAATTTAGCCAGGACACCGGGGTTAACACCCCTACTCTTACGATAAGTGCATAGGATCTTTAATGACCTCAGAGAGTCAGGACACCCGTTTAACGTCCCATCCAGGGACTGACCAGGACCATCCCTGCTTAGCTTCAGAAGCAAGCCAGCAGTGGGATGCAGGGTGGTATGCTGCTGGCTTGCTTCATCACCCGCATACAGTACTGCGTACACAAATATACAGCAAGTCCTCTTTTCTCTCTGTAGTACTGTGGCACTTCCAGTCTGGATCACCTGGCCAACTAAAAGAAAATGAGTACCCCCCTAGAGTCTGGTTCCTCTCAAGGTTCCCTCCTACCTAAACTCAGCAAAAAAAAGAAACGTCCCCTCACTCTCAACTGCGTTTATTTTCAGCAAACTTAACATGTGTAAATATTTCTATGAACATAACAAGACTCAACAACTGAGACATAAACTGAACAAGTTCCACAGACGTGATTAACAGAAATTGAATAATGTGTCCCTGAACAAAGGGGGGGTCAAAATCAAAAGTAACAGTCAGTATCTGGTGTGGCCACCAGCTGCATTAAGTACTGTAGTGCATCTCCTCCTCATGGACTGCACCAGATTTGCCAGTTCTTGCTCTGAGATGTTACCCCACTCTTCCACCAAGGTGCCTGCAAGTTCCCAGACATTTCTGGGGGGGAATGGCCCTAGCCCTCAACCTCCGATCCAACAGGTCCCAGACGTGCTCAATGGGATTGAGATCTGGGCTCTTCGCTGGCCATGGCAGAACACTGACATTCCTGTCTTGCAGGAAATCACAAACAGAACGAGCAGTATGGCTGGTGGCATTGTCATTGTCATGCTGGAGGGTCATGTCAGGATGAGCCTGCAGGAAGAGTACCACATGAGGGTGGATTCCCTGTAAAACACAGCGTTGAGATTGCCTGCAATGACAATAAGCTCAGTCCGATGATGCTGTGACACACTGCCACCAGACCATAACGGACCTCCAAATCGATCCCGCTCTAGAGTACAGGCCTCGGTGTAGCGCTCATTCCTTTGACGATAAACGTGAATCTGACCATCACCCCTGGTGAGACAAAACCGCGACTCGTCAGTGAAGAGCACTTTTTGCCAGTCCTGTCTGGACCAGTGACGGTGGGTTTGTGCCCATAGGCGACATTGTTGCCAGGGATGTCTGGTGAGGACCTGCTTTACAGCAGGCCTACAAGCCCTCAGCTCAGCCTCTCTCAGCCTTTTGCAGACAGTCTGAGCACTGATGGAGGGATTGTGCATTCCTGGTGTAACTCGGGCAGTTGTTATTGCCATCCTGTCCCACAAGTGTGATGTTCGGATGTACCGATCCTGTGCAGGTGTTGTTACATGTGGTCTTCCACTGCGAGGACGATCAGCTGTCCTTCCTGTCTCCCTGTAGCGCTGTCTTAGGCGTCTCACAGTACGGATTGCAATTTATTGCCCTGGCCACATCTGCAGTCCTCATGCCTCCTTGCAGCATGCCTAAGGCACGTTCACGCAGATGAGCAGGGACCCCAATTCAATTGATTGGACATGATTTGGAAAGGCACACACCTGTCTATATAAGGTCACACAGTTGACAGTGCATGTCACAGTGCATGTCACAGCAAAAATCAAGCTATGAGATCGAAGGAATTGTCCATAGAGCTCCGAGACAGGATTGTGTCAAATGCGGACTAACCCAAACATTTCTGCAGCATTGAAGGTCCCAAACATTTCTGCAGCATTGAAGGTCCCCAAGAACACAGTGGCCTCTTAAATGGAAGAAGTTTGGAACCACCAAGACTCTTCCTAGAGCTGGCCGCCCGGCCAAACTGAGCAATCGGGGGAGAAGGGTCTTGGTCAGGGAGGTGACCAAGAACCCAATGGTTCCTCTGTGGAGATGGGAGAACCTTCCAGAAGGACAACCATCTCTGCAGCACTCCACCAATCAGGCTTTTATGGTAGAGTGGGAAAACGGAAACCACTCCTCAGTAAAAGGCACATGACAGCCTGCTTGGAGTTTGTCAAAAGACACCTAAAGACTCAAGATTCTATGGTCTGATTAAACCAAGATGGAACTCTTTGGCCTGAATGCCAGGTGTAACATCTGGAGGAAACTTGGCACCATTCCTACGGTGAAGCATGGTGGTGGCAGCATCATGCTGTGGGGATGATTTTCAGCGGCAGGGACTAGGAGACTAGTCAGGATCGAGGCAAAGATGAACGGAGCAAAGTACAGCGAGATCCTTGATGAAAACCTGCTCCAGAGCGCTCAGGACCTCAGACTGGGGTGAAGGTTCACCTTCCAACAGGACAACAACCCTAAGCTCACAGCCAAGACAACGCAGGAATGGCTTTGGGATAAGTCTCTGAATGTCCTTGAGTGGCCCTTGAACTTGATCGAACATCTCAGGGAAAGACCTGAAAATAGCCGTGCAGCAATGCTCCCCATCCAACCTGACAGAGCTTAAGAGGATCTGCAGAGAAGAATGGGAGAAACTCCCCAAATACAGATGTGCCAAGCTTGTATCTTCATACCCAAGAAAACTTGAGGCTGTAATTGCTGCCAAAGGTGCTTCAACAAAGTACTGAATAACGGGTCTGAATAATTATTGAAATGTGATATTTCCGTTTTTTGTTTAATAAATTAGCAAAAATGTCTAAAAACCTGTTTTTGCTTTCTCATTATGGGATATTGTGTGTAGATTGATGAGGGGGGGAAAAACGATTTAATACATTTTAAAATAAAGCTGTAACCCAACAAAATGAGGTCTGAATACTTTCCGAAGGCACTGTATATCTAGGGAAAGGGGGATACCTAGTCAGTTGTCAACCTAGTCAACTGAATCCATTCAACCAAAATGTGTCTTCCGCATTTAACACAAACCATCTGAATCAGAGAGGTGCGGGGGGCTGTCTTGCGGGTTAACTGCCTTGCAGTTATTGTGGCTTAACTGCCTTGCACAAGGAATTTGAATCAGGAACGTTTCGGTTACTGGTCCAACGCTCTTAATCTCCAGGCTACCTGCTGCCCCTAGAGTATCAAGGAGTGTGCAGTGTATCAGAGAATTTGCAATAACTGAAGCCGATGCTTGGAACAGGTCTCTCTTGAAAAATATATTTTATCTCAATGAGAAAAACCTGTGTAAATAAAGGTCAAATATAATTAAAATGCATACCACAGGATACTAAGACAATACTAATTATTACAAAATGCTATCGTGTTTTTATAGCCACTAGGCTACTTACTGAAAAGGAAGGCCCTCCTAACATCTAACATCAGCTAGCCTCTCAAAAACACTGAACCCTCATGTTTCTTTAAACTTCATTTCTTCCCGCTCCTTTTCTTTATTCATCTTCTATAAAACATGTCCAATAAATTCAAATGAAGAAGCCTTCGCTCTGGACCCTTAATGAGATCATACGGCTACACAAGCCCAGTCATTCATCCTGTGAGTCTCCGTGCAGGGGACGATGCGATATCCTCCTCTTTCTGGATGGCACAAGCTGGAGTCACTGTCGAGATCGGAGAGGATGTTGTGTGGTTGTGTCGAGGAGAAGAGGAGAAATGGATGCGTGTACTTGTCAAGTTTACTTACAAAGACACTTAGTCGACCGCAAGTGTTTGACCGTTGTTGGTGTTGCAGTCTGCATTGGAAATGACACCTCATTCATCCAATTCTGAGCAGAAATAAAGTACCGTACCAAGAGAAAAAATACTGTTAATAATCCTCTGATTCTGGCTTAGGCAGATCCTGTATGCTCGCCTCAGTGTTATACTGTATTTGTCCCCCAAAACAGATCCCCTCACTTTGATCCAATCTTTACGACAGCACACGAGCTTCCGAGGCAATCAAAATAACATGGCTAAAAAGCATCTATCTTTTATAAGTGCTCCGAGTTAATTATCCACGTTTAATTATCCATACGGAGCCCACTAAGAGCACCCCGTAAACCAGCATCACCCGCAGGGGTCACAGAGTGCCTGAGAGGTCGCTTCTCCACCACCTTCGATCTTAATCCTGCACGATTCATCTCAATGGCCAACCAAAACAACCCCCTGAAGAGCTGCCGACTCTAAAGAACAAAAGGCAAATAAGACAGAGGACTAACATTTTGATGCACACTAGGTGCACTCACTCTGTTCTGGCCCTTCCCGCTTGCCTGGACGCGGTGTCTGAACCACCAGTCCAGGTGGCCTATTAGTCTGTGATATACAGCACAAGCAGCATGAAGGGTTGCGTCCGGTCTGAGTACATACAGTACATGGTAACCACTAGCCTGATCCACCATCCTGATACAATGTAAGCTTGCGAGATCAGGATGGTGGATCAGGCTAGGCAACAACAGCTCTAGTTCAACATGCCTTTCTCTGTCTTTCTGTCTGTTTCTCTAACTCCTCATAAACCATAGACCTAATTTGTCCATCTCTGACTCACTCACCCACTCAATCCCCTGTAGGTTATTTGACCACTGGAGACAGAACATTTTTAGCATCTTTCTCTAGCACTACAGAGCTTTACAGACTCAACACTGACCTTGTGGGGACCTCTGCTGGTGTTTTACTGAGCTTACCGTTCTCAACAACTGCTGCTTTTTAGAGTTCTGGTGTGATGAATATAGTTGGTGAATGTGTGTTTGTAACACTACCTTGACAAGGTGAAGTTCCTACTTTTGTCACTAGATGTCAGTAGAAATACTGTTGGATGATTTTCTTTAATGAGATGTGTGTTTAGACAAACAATGGATTTTTTCCAAAAATATAATTGAATTCAAAACTCTAAACTGTCTTGATATGGGTTCTTTAAAGGTGTAAACTTTACAATTACATTTATTAAACTTTCACAGACTTCTATCTACAACTTCATCTGAGTACCCAGATATATTTTCTATAGGTGTTTTCCCTAAAACAAGGCCCAGGCCTAAAGTACCAATAACCTCCCAAAAATGTCACACTGCTATAATTTGTCTTATAATTTTGCAGATTTTTTTAATAGTCAAAATATCATTATATCATGATTTCATGTGATTTGAATATGAATTATATTTAGAAATCCTCTTCAAAAATGAACAATGTGACAGAGAAGGCCTATCATACCCATAAATCGAACATACCCCATAAATGTGATTGAGAGGTAATTCCCATATTTGTCCATAAGGTGGCACTCTAACCTGATTATTAGGTTATCTGGTATTCGGAATGACCTGAGAGGTATACAGGAGTCCTCTGTTCGTGTTCACTGACACACTTCCAGTGTGACTGACTGCCAACAGCTGCCTCTCACCATCTTGCTGGCCTGTGTATGCTTGGGACAGATTCTATTAATATATCCCTCTCCTCTAATTGACCCATACAAATGGGTCAACACACACACAGATTAACATAAACATGTACACTGTCATATTAGGTAATGTCTAGAGAGCTGGTCACACACACGTATACATCTAAACTCACATTTCTAACATTCTAAAATGTAGAGTGCTGAAGCACTGGGTGCAATGCCAAAGTCAGTGCTCCCCTGCTCTCCCTGTTTCTAAACTTTTATCTCTCTACCAGGTGCATTGCAAGACTAAACCCTACATGCGTAAGCAGGAGCTTCTCGTCTTCTCCAGGTATCACATTCTTTCCTGGTTAGAGTCCGTGTGCCTTTGGTCCTTGGATCAAATGTCTCCTCCTGTCTTTGACACCCCCTCTGGTCCCTGTGACCCACAAAAACTGCTTGTGCAGGTGTAGGTGCTCTCAGCTTCTTGCCTAAGCACACTCCATACAGTAGATTTGCATGGCATGGACGGTGTGGATATCATTTATATCTGTTCAGGTGACAATGCAGTAAGTGTTTGTGTTTATGGAAATAGAACCTGGCGCTGGCAGCAAACATGCAAGCTAGAGCAGAATTTGAGCTGTGCTGTAAGCTAATGTTCTCTTGTGTGTTTTGTGCTAGGTGATCTCTTTTACAGATGCTGTTGAATCCAATTGTATCTTTCTGTATTGCACCAGCCCTTACTGTCTTTCTGTCTGTCACTGACCTGTTTTGAGCCTGAGCTTGACTTCATTGATTGTCCACTGAGGCACCGGCGCCATTTCAGCGTCTAGTTTTGATTTAAATTTGGTTGTTGTCAACTAACGTGAGTTCACAATGTCATTCATTGGTTTTAGGTTAAAAGTTGTGTGAAAAAAAGATGAAGTTATGTTGATGACCTTACGTTGACGACTTTTTGCCAGTCTAATCAGTTTTCCACGTGGATTCAACGTCATCACATAGATTTATTTTATTTTATTGAAATTACGTGGAAACCACGTTGGTTCAACCAGTTTTTGCCCAGTGGGTGACTTGCCCTATTTCATTTTAGTTGTCAAGTTTCTGAATTACAGTTGTTGTTTCATCACTGTGAGTGTTTATAAGGGGTTTTTCCATCTCAGCCCCCTTCATTTCAGATTGTTCTTGAGCGCTAATGTCCCCTTTTTCTTTTTTAGATTCCCTTTTCCTGCAAAAGTCATTGTGAACAGGATTGCTTCTATGGGATTTGCTCATTATCATCTACAAGGTCATCTGAACTACTGGCAGTATGTTGATAGCACTTTTCTAGACAGCAGCTGCTGCATTGTCGTCTGACGTGTGATATACTGTACAAGCAGTTTGGTTTTGGAGTTGTGATCAGCAATCACCACCAGTGTAATGGAGTGACATTTGTAAGTAGTACCATCATTGAAAATGTGGATTAATCTCATTCATGTTTGCTCTCGCTGTGTAATATACTGATTGTATGTTATTTTTGCAAAATCATGTACAAAAGGATGCCTTTGGGCCTCCATATACAGTAACTGTATGGACTTTGTGGTTGTCATGTCAAATTGGAAAATGCTCATTAATACTGCGTAGATTACAGTTTGGGGGCAGTACAACAAGCATGGTTTCCCTGAGAACATAATGCAAGTCATGAGAGTAGGCAGTGACGCATCCCTATGTATTCCTCACACCAAACAAAGACGGACCGCGTTGAGGCGTCACATTCAAATAGGCTTTATAGATCAGCTAGTCTTTGCATTTGTTTAGGGAGTTAGCTACACGTTCGCGCCGGTCCTTTAAGAGCTTAGCGCACCCTTGCTCTGTTGCCCTTTTTACCTCCAGATATGGCCCATGGTCTGTGAGGAAATGTGAGCACACCAATCCCTCTAGGTTGGCAAGTGTCAGGGAAAGACGATCAGCGGGGAGGCGGGGATGTCTCAAATACTTTCCAACGTCATGTAGAGTTCACACCTCCCATTTTAAGCCAGAATTAGGGTAGGAGGCAACAGGGCAGGCAATTAGGGTCAGAGAGACAGTTCCACAGAGAAAGAGAGAGAGGCTTCATGAACAAAAGCAACTAGTCTGGCAAGAGTAGAACATAAAAAAAAAAGCCTAATCTGACACTGACTGCACAGGCTGGCCAGAGGAAGCCTTCCACCAACAAGAACATCAAGAAGCTTGGTGTCCAGCCTGACCCGAAGCTGGCAGAACTGTGTGTCCGAGGTCGAGGACAAGCAGGCCAAGGAGCCTGTCGGCTGGGCTTCTGACGCCCTAAGAGAGCTTTTGGACGAACCACCAAAGACGCCAAGCACCACTAAGTTAGAATCTTGGGAGAAGGTTTGTCCCAGTCAGGATCTCACCACTGGCACCAACATACCTGCTGATCAGAACAACTCTTCAGCTGACCAGCAGGAGTCCCAAGGCAGTTCTCCTCCTTTCCAATCGGTGGGTAAAAGGAAGGCTCTGCTAGTGCTTCAAGGGGAGTCCCGGATCAAGACCAAGCAGGTGGTGAATACTGTGACCAGCGGCATTCAGGAGAGGAGTGTGGGCATTACATTTCTGTCCGAGCGGATTTGTAAGGAGGCTCCACTGCCAGGGGAGGAGATAGACAGGATGCTGAGCAAGAGGGGGTCGCCCACACTCCGCAGAAAGTGCTCCAATGTGTTGGAGCTGACCTGCAGCTGGAAGGAGGAGAAGGAGCAGAATGTACCATCAGAGGAAGAATTTGGAGATGGGCGCACCTGTAGCGTGGACACAGAGGACAGTCGGTACTCTGAGGCAGAGGAAAGGGCCCTTGAGGCAGAGAGCGGCCAAGGTAAACCAGGACAGACAGACAGCTCTAAACCAGGACAGACAGACAGCACTGAACCTGGACGGACAGACATCACTCAACCTGGACAGACAAACAGCACTGAAGCTGGACAGACAGACACCTCTAAACCTGAAGAGACAGATAGCACTGGGTCATCTGGGAAGGCCAAGCAGAGGGACAATGACAGCATCTCACCTAAAGGGAAAATTGAGTCATGGGTGAGGGTCAAAATACCCTCCATCTCAGTGTGAGTTCAATGTTCTTTCTTCATGTACAAGTGATGGTGCATGACAGCCCCTAATTAAACATTGCCCCCAAATATGTAAAGGATAATGCTAATGCACCTCTAATTTTTATACATCACATTTCTGCTAAAATAAAATGGTACAAAACCTGTTCTGAGCTTCACAATGGAAATAGATGTTGCCATGATTGATGATTGTTTAATTTTTTGGTGATTGTCCTTCACAGGGGCAGAAAGGAGTTGGATGATGCCAACAAGATCAATGCTCTCTCAAAGAAGTACAGTGCTGTGGGCGATCTGAAGAGCCGCTGGCAGAACTGGTCCTCGACGCACACCGTCAACCAGAAGCTCAACCCCTTCAGTGATGACTTTGACTATGAATACTCCATGTCCCTACGCCTCCGCAAGGGCGAGGAGGGTTACGGACGTCCCAAAGAAGGCACGAAAACAGCCGAACGGGCCAGGCGAGCCGAGCAACACATCCACGGTGAGATAGCCGACATGTGCTATGTGATCAGGACTATGAATGACCCAGATCCCGACGGGAAGACCCGCGTCACTTTCAGAGAACTGTTTGATAGATACGTACGCATCTCTGACAAGGTGGTGGGGATTCTTCTGAGAGCCAGGAGGCATGGGAAGGTGGCGTTCAAGGGGGAGATGCTGTGGCAAGGGCAGGATGATGGTGTTATCATCACCCTGCTGGCGTGACGTCATCTGAGGTGGAACCATACAGAACTAAGGAGACCTAAGTCCTTTTTAACATTGAATGATTATGCACTGATTGATTTGGAAATGTTTCTCAATAGGAACTTAGACAATTTGCTGCTATGGTCTACTGAAGATAAACCAGATCAATATCTAACTCAGTATTGTATGTTAATCAGTTGCTTACAGCTGCAGTGTATTTATTTCCTATGGGCACCAGAGGTAACGCTTGAACTTGATTGATTTGTGTTGGATTAAAGCTTTTTACTAGCTTTTAAAGTACCATTTAATGTGTCTTTTATATTATATCTGAACTCATGAATCATGTTCGAACATGTATTAATATATGCCTAATAAATAGCTTATTTGACTTGAGGAACATTGTGTAGTTTAAACAGGGATTGAGTTTCATGATGCACAGCACAAGCCAACTCTGATGAGATTTAGGAGACATGAAATCTGAGATACAAAGGCTACAGTGCACACCATGCTGGAGAGGCTGGTGGGAGGAGCTATAGGAGGACTTGCTCATTGTAATGGCTGGAATGGAATCAATGGAATGGTAACAAATGCATGGAAACTACGTTTTTGACTCCGTTCCATTGATTCCATTCCAGCCATTACAATTAGCCTGTACTCCTATAGCTCCTCCCACCAGCCTCCTCTGATGCCATGCCATGTTTTGTGTGCCTGACAGAGATGAACTCAATGTGGGCACATTGGCTGAGTTTAGACAGGCAGCCCAATTGTGATGTTATTTTCACTAATCAGATCAGCTCTGAAAAAGAGCTGATGTGAAAAGATCTGATGTGATTGGTCAAAAGACCAATTAGTGGAAAAAATATCAGAATTGGGTTGCCTGTGTGAACGCAGCCCTTGTGAACATGTTTGACCTCCATGTCTGATACCTAATCGGATTCCTAAATCTAAAATACACTTGATACTGTATTAATCAACAAAACTTGGTGTCAGTTTACAGTCTCTGATATGGATTGTCCACTTTAATTTGAATAACCATACTTTCTATTCGTCAGTCTACTAATTTGAATGTAATTGTTAGGAAGGGAGTTAAATCCGGGGACTTTGTTGATTAGTAAACTCTTAATAACCGTAGCCCAAATGTCAAAACAAGTAGAGTTCACCTAACATTACATAATTTCCTACAAGACATTATCTGTGAACTGCTTACTAACAACACACCAGTGCTCTCATTGTGTTGGACAACATGCTTCCTAATCGAGACATCAAACAATTTGCTCAATTTATCTCAAATCTACTGAGTTGATGAGGAATCATGATCATGTCTTCAACATGAAATAAGGTTCTTCTTACTGAATATGCATGGCCTACCTGTAACATTAGTTACACTATGTACTGTCTGTGTATGTTTCTCCCCATTCATGGCGTTTATTTGAGACGTATTTCGTTTTTTTTATGTTATAATCTTGTGTATACGCTACAGGTCAACATTTTTAGAACACCTACTCATTCAAGGGTTTTGTTTATTTTGACAATTTTCTACATTGTAGAATAATAGTGAAGACCTCAAAACTATGAAATAACACATATGGAATCATGTAGTAAGCAAAAAATATAAAAAATATACTTCAAATACCCACCCTTTGCCTTCATGACAACTTTGCCTTGTTAAATATTAATTTGTGGAATTTCTTCCCTTCTTAATGCGTTTGAGCCAATCAGTTGTGTTGTGACAAGGTAGGGGTGGTATAAGAAGATGGTATTTTACCAAATAGGGCTAAGTCCATATTATGGCAACAACAGTCCATCATTACTTTAAGACGTGAAGGTCAGGTAATGCGGAACATTTCAACTCCTAAAGCTTTTTCCAAGTCGCAAAAACCATTGAGCGCCATGATGAAACTGGCTCTCTTGAGGGCCGCCACAGGAGTGTATGACCCAGAGTTACCTCTGCTGCAGAAGATAAGTTCATTAGAGTTACCAGTCTCGGAAATTGCAGCCCCAGAAAAATTGCAGCCAGAGTAACAGACACATCTCAACATGAACTGTTTAGAGGGGACTGCGTGAATCAGGACTTCATGGTTGAATTGCTGAAAAGAAACCATTACTAAAGGACACCAATAAGAAGAAGAGACTTGCTTGGGCCAAGATACACGAGCAATGGACATTAGACCGGTGGAAATCTTTTGTTGTTGTTGTTGGGGTGATGTGTATTTACCACCATTAAACATGGAGGAAGAGGTGTTATGGTGTGGGGGTGCTTTGCTGGTGACACTGTCTGTGATTTATTTAGAATTCAAGGCAAACTAAACAAGCATGGCTACCACAACATTCTGCAGTGATACGCCATCCCATCTGGTTGGGGCTTAGTGGGTCTATCATTTGTTTTTCAACGGGACAATGACCCAACACACCTCCAGGCTGTGTAAGGGATATTTTACCAAGAAGGAGAGTGATAGTGCTGCATCAGATGACCTCCACATTCCCCTGAAATTAAGCAAATTGAGATGGTTTGGGATGAGTCTGTAATGCGTCTGTGTGTAGCTGGTGTAGAGGAGTCAGGCGCAGGACAGCAGATATGAGTAATAATAGCAATTTTACTCAAATATAATCACAATACACGTCAAAATAATGCCAAGCCCAACATAACGGACCGCAATACAATAAACAATCCCTCACAAACAAACATGGGGGAACAGAGGGTTAAATAATTAACAGGTAATTGTGGGATTGAAACCAGGTGTGTAAAACAAGAACAAACCAATGGAAAATGAAAAGTGGATCGGCGATGGCTAGAAAACCGTTGACGTCGACCGCCGAACGCAGCCCGAACAAGGAGAGGGACCGACTTCGTCGGAAGTCGTGGCAGAGTCGCCCCGCAGAGTGAAGGAAAAGCAGCCAACAAGTGCTCAGCATATGTGGGAACTCATTCAAGACTGTTGGAAAAGCATTCCAGGTGAAGCTGGTTGAGAGAATGCAAAGACTGTGCAAAGCTGTCATCAAGGCAAAGGGTGACTATTTGAAGAATCTCAAATATAAAATATATTTTGATTTGTTTAACACTTTTTTGGTTACTACACTACTATGATTTCTTAGTTTTGATGTCTTCACTATTATTCTACAATGTAGAAAATAGTAAAAATAAATAACAACCCTTGAATGAGTAGGTGTTCTAAAACCTTTGACCGGCAGTGTACTTTGTTTTCATGTATTTTCAAGAGGACCATAATAGAAATAACTTACTTTTTTGTGTCATCCTTGATGATTTTAATGCCATTGTACTGTATCCACATGTGGTTATATTGTGTTTAAAATTGTAAAATAAATCAAATAAAATAAATAATTAAGGAATGTAATAATTGAAATGTAGAGGTTTGTTCTTTATGAATGCAGAATCCACCTGACTTTCCTCATTTGTGTTTAGAGCAAATCTCTGAACACAAATCTCCAGACAGGAACTTAATTTTTCAGTACATCATGCATATTGTGGCAAACAATTTATGATATTATTTTCCTGGTAGTCTACCACCATCCAGTCTTCGGTTGACTTGTATTTATTTATCTGCCTTTCTTTATGGTTTGAAGTTTAAAGTAGAAGTGTGATGAACACAGGTTACACGCGCGAACACACACAAACAACCATCCTTTTCCTTCGTGCTCTGTTGCACGTTCTGATGATTATGCCCGTCTATGAGGAATTTATCTTTTTGGGGTTGCTTGGTTCCTCCATCAGATGACAACAGAAGGGCCCTCCTAACTCCCCATGCCAGACTGGTAGTACCACTAAATATACCCCAGTTAACAATAAACATCAGTGATCAGGAGCATAACACTGCCCAAAGCTACAGCCATCTTTGACTGGAAGACAAGGCTGGAAGCTTATTGGAATGTCAGCTGCAGCGGGTATAATTAGAGGAGCACCTTGGCTTTGACTACAGCATTGGGAGAGACTCCATAACAGTGGTGCTTCTCACATCAAACACTGATTCACTGGCGGCCTTCTTTAACACCCGCTACTGGCTCCTTCACTGACTCATACTTCTAACCGGGTTTTATATGCACACTTGATCTGTGAGTATTGAGTATTTTTTTATTATTATTATTATTGTACTATTGCTCTTATTTCAGGGGGAATAGTATTTATTGGATTTTTATATATGTTGGCCCATCTGCACATCTTGGGCATTTGTCTTGAATACTTATTTCTTTATTTCGTAGAGAAATTACAAGTACTTCATTAGCCAGGTGAGCAATACATTTTATTTGTATTATTTGAAAAATTAACAAAAGGCTATTATTAGATTTCTCCAAAAACACAATGCTGTAATATACACTCAACAGCCAGTTTATTAGGTACACCATCCCATTCACAAAAATGGATCGCACCTACATACAGTGAGTCACGTGGCCGTGGCTTGCTATATAAAGCAGGCAGACAGGCTTCGAGGCATTCAGTTACTGTTTGATTGAACGTTAGAATAGGCAAAATGAGTGACCCAAGCAACTTTGAGCATGGTATGATCATTGTTGCCAGGCGCGCCGGATCCAGTATCTCAGAAACGGCCGCCTTCCTGGGCATTTTATGCACAACAGTATCTAGGCAGCCCTGTGGGCGAAAACAGCTCATTAATGAGAGAGGTTGAAGGAGAACAGCAAAAACAGGCAGGCACTGTGACATTAGTAGTAGTACGAACTCAGACCCAGGCGCAGAGAAACCCAGCAGGCAGAGGTAAGGGTAAATCCAGAATATTTACTTAAGGTCTTCATCACAAAGCAAGGGCAAACGAGAACACTGCCCAAAACATGAGACCTGAGCAACTGGCCCAGTCCACAGAGGAACCTAATAGTCATCCAGCAGGTGATCCCAATGAGCCCAATCAGGGTCACCTGGATACTGGAAGTAACCCAAGGGTGCTCTCCAGTGGCAACCTCAGGTAGTACACTCAAGGGAGAAAACCTGACCTGTGACAGGCACAAATAACGGAGCAGTACAACAGTGGTGTGTAGAACAGCATCTCGGAATGCACAACTCATCGGTCCTTGTCATGGATGGGCTACTGCAGCAGACGACCACACCAGGTTCCACTCCTATCAGCTAAAAACAAGAAGAAGTGGCTCCAGTGGGCATGCGATCACCAACACTGGGCAACTGAGGAGTGGAAAAACATTGTCTCGAACATGACAGTTTAGTTTACTTGACTGGCCAGCGCAGTCCCCAGACCTCAACCCTATAGAGTATCTTTGGGATGAGATGGAAAGGGCTGTTTGCAGCATAAATGTACATTGATAGAATGGACCAACAACCCTGTGGAACGTTTCCCGACACCTTGTAGAATGTCCCCGAAGAATTCAGGCTGTTCTGGAGGCTAAGGGGTTCCGACCCAGTACTAGATAGGTGTACCTAATGAACTGTCCGGTGAGTGTATAATAATAATAATAATAATAATAATAATAATAATAACAACATATGCCATTCAGCAGACACTTTTATCCAAAGCGACATACCATTTGAACGGTTCTGAATTAGTATGACCTTTAGAATTGTGTAGAAGGCTTGCATAAATTCCATTTGCATCGGTGTAAAGGGTACTTCAGTAAAAATACTTTAAAGTACTACTGAAATAGTTTTTGGGGGTATCTGTACTTTACTTTACAACTTTTACTCCGCTGCATTTATTTAACGTCTAGTCAAACAGCCTCCTCTGCTCGTAACCTAAACTTATTCAGATGGGGAGTTTTATTACTGGCTGTCCTCGCCACCCCCGCTCATAAAATCCTAACTACAGTTGAAGTCGGAAGTTTACATACACTTATCATTAAAACTCGTTTTTCAACCACTCCACTAATTTCTTGTTAACAAACTATAGTTTTGGCAAGTCGGTTAGGACATCTACTTTGTGCAAATTACACAAGTAATTTTTCCAACAATTGTTTACAAACAGATTATTTCACTTATAATTCACTGTATCACAATTCCAGTGGATCAGAAGTTTCCATACACTAGACAATCTGATGCCCTTTTATAACATCTGACTGTTTGGAGTTGTTTGTTGACCAAAAGCATTACTGTTGAGTTAACTTCCAATCAGACCTACAGGATGTAAAGACAACAGCACCACTTGCTTCACAGAGATGTGACAAGAGGGCGTTGGTGAGATAATGCAGCATTCCTAAGACAGCACAAAGGAAACCCTTGCATACCGTGTAAAGAGTCACTTCGGAGGCTGGGCCCACCATTACAGAGGTTACGTTACATTTAGGAGATGCAAATAAGGGTATACTGGTCAAGTAATCATAGTCGTTTTTGTATTCGTTCACCAGGAATTATACTTATATAGAGTATCTCCCTAGGAGCAGTGCTGTACTGCATGTCAATTCAACTGGCCAGTGTTTTATTGATCTAAAGCCACAGCCTATATAATGTACTCCATTCATGGTTGCTGAGTCATAGTTAGAAATAATGGCATAGGCTACACAGTAATGTTACATATAGACTCAATGGGCCCAGTAAATGCCCAGTATTCCCAGCCTACCCAGTAATGTAGCTGTTGGGGAGCTCCCACACTCTGACTGATACGACCCAGAGGTGACATACTCTGTGCCCGTACCACTGCTCACTGCTGTGGAATAGGAGTCGTGCTCTGGAAGAAACCCTTGAATGAGTAGATGCGTCCCAACTTTTGACTGGTACTGTATGTAAATTAGATATGTCTATTTCATTTTCAATAAATGTGCAAACATTTCTAAAAGAACTGCAAGATGAATACGTTTTAACGGGAACGGACTATTTTATCTTTATTTTTACTATGTTGTACAATAAGACTAATGGTGAAGACATCAAAACTATGAAATAACACAGCACAGTTGACCTATAAATCTTGAGGCCCTTTACAAACAGCCTGTGGCAAAGAACTAGGCCAGAGCAACCTGGCGTGACCGAAGTACTGTAGCTGGCATCTATGAGGGAAAATCCATTTGAATTCAATTACTTTTTGAACTAAACCTTCCATACATATTTGCCTATTGTAGAAGTGCTCCGAAAGTGACTTTTTGGACCTAAATTCCAAAACATTCAAGATGCTCGAAGATGACCTATTTTGCATACCCCACCATAATAATTTGTTCTTAACTGACTTGCCTAGTTAAATAAAGGTAAAATAAAAGAAATAAATACCATGAGACATCCATGTCTTCATCACTGGAAAAGAAAAACGGTTGAGATTGATATCATTTAAAAGCTTACAAACAGGGTTATCAAACTATTTTATCATTTCTACATTATTTTTACAAATTTTCTACATTGTAGAATATTAGTGAAAACATCAACACTATGAAATAACACAAGTAGTAGCCAAAAGAAAGTGATTAACAACTCAAAATATATGATATATTTGAGATTCTTCAAAGTAGCAACCCTTTGCCTTGATGACAGGTTTGCACACTCTTGACATTCTCTCAACCAGCTTCATGTGGTATTCATCAGGAATGCATTTCAATTAACAGGTGTGCCTTGTTAAAAGTTAATTTGTGGAGTTTCATTCCTTCTTAATGCATTTGGGACAATCAGGTAGGTGGGGTCCATACTATGGCAAAAACAGCTCAAATAAGCAAAGAGAAACGACAGTCCATCATTACTTTAAGACATGAAGGTCAGTCAATGTGGAACATTTCAATAACTTTTTAAGTTTCTTCAAGTGCAGTCTCAAAAACCATGAAGCGCTATGATGAAACTGGCTACGTTCATTAGAGTTACCAGCCTCAGATTGCAGCTCAAATAAATGCTTCACAGAGTTCAAGTAACAGACACATCTCAACATCCACTTGTTCAGAGGAGACTGTGTGAATCAGGCCTTCATGGTCGAATTGCTGCAAAGAAACCACAACTAAAGGGCATCAATAAGAATAAGATACTTGCTTGGACCAAGCAACACGAGCAGTGGACATTAGACGGGTGGAAATCTGTCCTTTGGTCTGATGAGACCAAATGTGTGATTTTTGGTTCCAACCGCTGTGGCTTTGTGAGACGCAAAGTAGGTGAACGGATGATCTCCGATATGTGTGGTTCCCACATTGAAGCATGGAGGAGACGGTGTGGGGGTGCTTTGCTGGTGACACAGTCTGATTTATTTAGAATTTAAAAGCACACTTAACCAGC
This sequence comes from Brachymystax lenok tsinlingensis, assembly GCA_030435695.1. Lineage (NCBI taxonomy): Eukaryota > Metazoa > Chordata > Actinopteri > Salmoniformes > Salmonidae > Brachymystax > Brachymystax lenok. Next base: position 34,429,043 of record CM059799.1, read on the forward strand.
ATGGCTAGCACAACATTCTGCAGTGATACGCTATCCCACTGTATCTGGTTTGCGTTTTTTTTTGTTTGTTTTGCTTTTATCTAACTAGGCAAGACAGTAAAGAACAAATTCTTATTTACAATGATGGCCTACCCTGGCCAAACCCTAACCCACAATTTCTGGGCCAATTGTGCGCCTCCCTATGGGACTCCCAATCACAGCCGGTTGTGATACAGCCTGGAATCGAACCAGGGTCTGTAGTGATGCCTCTAGCACTGAGATGCAGTGCCATAGAGCGCTGCGCCACTCGGTACTATAATTTGTTTTTCAACAGGACAATGAACCAAAACACACATCCAGGCTGTGTAAGGGCTATTTGACCAAGAAGGAGAGTGATGCTGCATCAGATTACCTGGCCTCCACAATCACCCGACCTCAACCCAATTGAGATGGTTTTGGATGAGTTGGACCGCAGAGAGGTTCAAATTTTCCGGCAAGAAATGCAGACTTGTAGTGTCTTCAAGGTTTAAAAAGGCTTCTAAAGTTATTTCCACTGAAAATGTCAGACCTGATTTGCCTTAACAAAGTGTATCAACCCCTACAAAGAAATTATACACAGGAGACATAAAGCCAAGGTGGACAGCATATCTGCAACATTACAACCATTAATAACATTCATCTCGGACTGTTGATGGTGAATCAAATAGTTGTGTAGTATTTGACTTTAGATAGCATCCTCAATCAAACCATTGTAACACTGAAATAAAGTAGAACTCACCGATTCAGTTCATGTTCAAGGTGAAGAGAGAGGTGGAACTCTGGTAGTCTTTTTTGGTACGTTCACTTGTTGTTTCAAGAATCAAACAGTTGTGTATTGTAACTTTGAAAGCCTGCTTATATACTATTTTCAGAATACCTTTTACTAGGGTAGCAAAATTCTGTTTGGAAGATTCTGAGAGTTGTTGGAAATGGAGCAAGCGTTGCACTTTATACACTGTTAGATACATGGGCGGACTGGCTATGTGGCATTTCTGGAAAATGCCAGATGAGCTGGTCCATATTTAGGCCTGCCTAGTCTCAAGGAAAAAAATTGTCCGGTGTGTTAGAAATGTCAGGGCCAAGTTCATCCCTGGTTAGATATGATAAAACAGACATGTAGGCAAGAATTAGGAGAAAGTGACTGGTAGCAGGATAAATAGTAACAATAATAGTAAACAGTATGGCAGCAGCATAAGTGGTGTGTGGGTTAGTGCGTAGTGGTGGTGAGTATTTGTAAGTGTGTGGGCGTTAGTGGTGTGTGTGTGTGTGTGCGCGCAAGCGTGTCAGTGTACGCGTAATAAGCGGATATACATGTAAACAGGGCTGAAAAGTGACTGGTAGCAGGAATATATAAATACTTATAGTAATATACCAATGGTAATATATACGTGTAAACAGGAGTAATAGTGACCAGTAGCAGGCAAAGTAGATAGATGCTAATGGAAATCAATAATAGCAGCCCGGGGTTAGTAATACATCTAATCAATAATCATTTTAGCAGCATTGTATGTGTGCGGGAGAGCAGTAGTTGTTAGCCATTGAACAGTCTTATGGGCAGGGGATAGAAGCTGTTTAGGAGTCTGTTGGTCTTAGCCTTGATGCATCGGTAACGCCTGCCGGAGGGGAGCATGGAGACAGTCCAGGGTGCCTGGAGCCTTTGGCAATTTTTCGGCATGTACTGGATGGCTGGGAGCTCACCCCCAGTGACGCGGTGGGCTGTTCGTACCACCTTCTGTAGGTCCTTCCGGTCGAGGGCCGTGCAGTTGCCATACCAGACGGTGCATACAACTAGTCAGGACGCTCTTGATGGTGCAGCTGTAAAAGTTCCTAAGGATCTGCGGGGCCATGCCATAAAGATACAACCATAATCCATGGCAGGACATTTTCCTGCATGATGCCTGCTATCAGCAGGAACATGGAGCACTCCATGTCAGTAAGTCATGCATATTTTGTATACATACTGTATGTAGCTAATACTCCACTCATGAGGAGTGGAGAAGCCCTATGCTCCACAAACCTGTCTACTCCTGGAGTAACACACTGATTAGAGGGTTTTGGGCCAATGGGAGGTCAGGGGTGAGGGCTTAGGGGTCAGAGGGAGTGAGAGCGAAGATACAGACATGAAGATCCAACTTGAACCACAGAATAAGGCTACCTTCAAACCACAATGCTTGAAGCACATGTCTAACACAACTGTTCGGTGGGGAAAACACTGTTTTACGTTTTTTAATTGGGTAGATATTCTTTGCAACTTTTCTGACGGACAGCACAACACAAGCCTCTATCCATCTCTCTACAGGTGCTAGAGACAGAATATTCCAAAGACCTCCAGAGCCTTCAGATCAACTGCCTGTGATATCTCCAGAGCACAGAGAAGTAAGCTCTGCTGGTGGTAATATACTTTATGCACTATATAAATCTCCTTCTCTATGATTGTCTGTCTGTGTCATGACATATAGCATATTATCCAGGGCCACTGGTTGGATTGGATTAAATGCACTCACTCCAAAATTCATGCTCTCTATTCCCACTAAAAGTCTCCCAGACTTTAATAAAGACTAACGTGTCCATCCCTCTATTCCCAGGTGAGTCTGCTGGGCCATGGAGCTCTAGAGATATCACGTGTGCTCCCTCTCCGGCCTCTAGGTCACCAGGCTGCTCGTTAAGGTGCACACCTGTCACCATCGTTACGCGCATTATGACACTCACCTGGACTCCATCACAATATCAGAATTGGGTTGCCTGTCTAAACGCAGCCAGGGACAAGTGCATATAAGTCAGTTCTTGTGTTCATAGCAGTTTCTATGAATTTGAGTGGTTACATACACTACATGTTAAATGGCTACGAGACAGAGATAAGGAGACTTGTGCTGTAATCAAAGGGAAGGTATCAGTGAAGGCCCCAGTATTCAGGAAGGCAGCTTGAAGCAGATGTGTTTCACCGTCCAGGCCCTTGTCACAGCATGCAGTGGCCTGATAGGGAGATGTCAATGAATACATTATGTACGCTACACCACCAAAGCCATTTTAGCATTTACCGCACGTTGCTGAACAATCCAACCCTTTTGTTAGTGTCATTTATATCAATGGGCAATTCAAATACAATATCCAGTTCATAAGCATTGACTGTAATACCTCTAGGGTCCTTTGGTGGTCTGGCAGCATGCTGCTTTCTAGTGTTCTTACTCCCTCTCCACCTGAAATGCAATAACAAAAACATGAATAACAATAATCCTAGTCAGTCCAGTAACTTAGCTAACTAGGCTAATTAAACACTCAAATGATACCAAATGATACCCAACCAGCCTGATAGTCTATGTGCAGCGAAAATGGGAGGGGCATTTTTCTTGCCATCAGTTAATCAATAAACAGGCAGTGGAATTAAGTAGTTTGACATGTGTTCTAAAGTATTTAAAATATAGCTTCGAATATATGTTTTATTTTCTAGAAACCTAGCTAACATTAGCTACACTGCAGTGATAATGGTGGGAGTTAGCTAGATAGGTAGCTTTCCCCCAGCCGTTTCAATTTAGCTATCTAATGGCGTTTATAATCAACTTCATCTACCAGATGGTTAACTAACTAGCCTCTACAGAGAGTTACAAATGGGATAAACAAACGTACAGTCAATAACACAATAGAAAAATCTATGTACAGTGTGTGCAAATGAAGTAAGGAGGTAAGGCAATAAACAGGCCATAGTGGCGAAGTAATTACAATTTAGCAATTAACACTGGAGTGATAGATGTACAGATGAGGATGTGCAAGTAGAAATACTGGTGTGCAAAAGAGCAGAAAAACAAAAACAAATATGGGGATGAGGTAGGTAGTTGGATGGGCTATTTACAGAGGGGCTGTGTACAGCTGCTGCGATCGGTAAGCTGCTCTGACAGCTGATGATTAAAGTTAGTGAGGGAGATAAGTCTCCAGCTTCAGTGATTTTTGCAATTCCTTCCAGTCACTGGCAGCAGAGAACTGGAAGGAAAGGCAGCCAAAGAAGGTGTTGGCTTTGGGGATGACCAGTGAAATATACCTGCTGGAGTGTGTGCTACAGGTGGGTGTTGCTATGGTGACCAGTGAGATTAAATAAAGCGGAGCTTTACCTAGCAAAGATGTATAGATGACCTGGAGCCAGTGGGTTTGGCGACGAATACAGTTGAATTCGGAAGTTTACATACACTTAGGTTGGAGTCATTAAAACTCGTTTTTCAACTACTCCACAAATTTCTTGTTAACAAACTATAGTTTTGGCAAGTCAGTTAGGACATCTACTTTGTGCATGACACAAGTACTTTTTCCAACAATTGTTTACAGACAGATTATATCACATATAATTCACTGTATCACAATTCCAGTGTGTCAGAAGTTTACATACACTAAGTTGACTGTGCCTTTAAACAGCCTGGAAAACTCCAGAAAATGATGTCATGGCTTTAGAAGCTTCTGATAGGCTTACTGACATCCTTTGAGTCAATTGGAGGTGTACCTGTGGATGTATTTCAAGGCGGACCTTCAAACTCAGTGCCTCTTTGCTTGACATCATGGGAAAATCAAAAGAAATCAGCCAAGACCTCAGAAAAAAATTGGAGACCTCCACAAGTCTCGTTCATCCTTAGGGGCAATTTCCAAATGCCTGAAGGTACCACGTTCATCTGTACAAACAATAGTACGTAAGTATAAACACCATGGGACCACGCAGCCGTCATACCGCTCAGGAAGGAGACGCGTTCTGTCTCCTAGAGATGAATGTACTTTGGTGCGAAAAGTGCAAATCAATCCCAGAACAGCAAAGGACCTTGTGAAGATGCTGGAGGAAACCGGTACAAAAGTATCTATATCCACAGTAAAACGAGTCCTATATCGACATAACCTGAAAGGCCCCTCTGTAAGGAAGAAGCCACTGCTCCTAAACCACCATAAAAAAGACACTACGGTTTGCAACTGCACATGGGGACAAAGATCGTACTTTTTGGAGAAATGTCCTCTAGTCTGATGAAACAAAAATAGAACTGTTTGGCCATAATGACCATCGTTATGTTTGGAAGAAAAAGGGGGAGGCTTGCAAGCCGAAGAACACCATCCCAACCATGAAGCACGGTGTGGCAGCATCATGTTGTGGGGGTGCTTTGCTGCAGGAGGGACTGGTGCACTTCACAAAATAGATTGCATCATGAGGAAGGAAAATTATGTGTATATATTGAAGCAACATCTCAAGACATCAGTCAGGAAGTTAAAGCTTGGTCGCACATGGGTCTTCCAAATGGACAATGACCCCCAAGCATACTTCCAAAGTTGTGGCAAAATGGCTTAAGGACAACTAAGTCAAGGTATTGGAGTGGCCATCACAAAGCCCTGACCTCAATCCTATAGACAATTTGTGGGCAGAACTGAAAAAGCATGTGTGAGCAAGGAGGCCTACAAACCTGACTCAGTTACACCAGCTCTGTCAGGAGGAATGGGCCAAAATCCACCCAAATTATTGTGGGAAGCTTGTGGAAGGCTACCCAAAACGTCTGACCCAAGTTAAACAATTTAAAGGCAATGCTATCAAATACTAATTGAGTGTTTGTAAACTTCTGACCCACTGGGAATGTGATGAAAGAAATAAAAGCTGAAATAAATCACTCTACTATTATTCTGACATTTCACATTCTTAAAATAAAGTGGTGATCCTACTTGACCTAAGACAGGGAATTTTTACTAGGATTAACTGTCTAGCTAGCTACCGTTGTCGCCAAAGTTATTGTGCATTAAAGACACCTACTGTACTAGAGCGCCCCACCTCCTGCTTGTCCTAACAAAAAAATTGACCAATACAAATATAAATAGGGGTTCCTGCAGATGCAGGAAATGTCCACATGCAGGAACGCCCCGAATTGATGGTGCACCATGGCTCAGGTTAATAGAACTCCCTCAGCGATGGGTTTCTTGCTTTCTTGAAAGGTAGGCTTAGTAGAGTTGCCAACAACGGGATGCATAAGGTTTTCAGGGATACAGCTAATTCAACCTAGCTTCATTTTCCACTGAAAACCGAATAGGTTTCCACGGGCACAAAGTCAAAATTGTCTATATCGTAACAATTAATGAAAAATAAAGATCAAAAAGCTAATTTTAGTTAAGGTTAGGCATATGGTAAGCAGTGTGGTTAGGGTTAAACATTTTAAGAAGATTTAGAAATAGGCTGGGTTTATTACTTACCTGATAGCTACTTCAGGTTACTTCAGAGAGGAAGAGGTGAAGCAAGAGGTTTTACTCTGCCCAAAATCTTTCCACGAACATAAGCCCACGAAGTAAGACATTTTTGTAAGGAGCTTATTGAGTGTTGAATTTGGTCAACAAAAAAATATAATTGTTAATTTTGTATTTGAGGCTTATTTGATCGAATTTATGTTTTGTAATGGTTAGGTTGTTACAAATGCACTGATATAAGTGGACGCATGTGTCATTTCGGCAATTTACTCAAAAACAACTTTATATTGGAGTTGTGCCTGTGGTCATAGAGATAGATAGACGACTCATCACCATTTTAAAGTAGTCAACTGGGTGGGGATTCCTATGAGTTGGGAGCAATCCGACAACGAAGAAGAAGAAAATGTACTACTTTAAAATGGAGATCGCCTCAATGGCGCTGCCCATGCTGGCACAGACGCTAAAATGGCACTGATGCGAAGATCAGTCCTCTCTCAATGGCATGTTGTTCACAAACGTATCTGCCCTCTCATTACCTAGAATTATCCCACCTGCCTTCCATCTTTGATCACATGTATTTCCACTGTTAGAGTAGTCACTCACATTTCTTGTCCATAACAGACAATCGGTTACCGGTCAACTCTGAAAGCCTGTGTATTGCAGTTGCCGCGCTCCTCATATTTCTGGCCTGGTCATCTATTCCTACAGTGCAGTTGATATGGATAACACAATGGTGCTTGCGGAGAGGGAACGTCCGTTCACATCACGTGCTGTATAGAGCAGTATGAACGCGCGGGCGTCCGTCGGTATTTGAAACCCCATGCAGCTTTGCTTAGAAAGAGCCGCGATGAAAATACTACAGACTAGGTCTTCTGTCTTCAATAATGATACACAGCCTATGCAGGTGTGGATACGTTTAGAGCAACCATTGGCATAATTAGTCTACATTTGTGACGTGCGCTGTTATCGTGCTCGACGTCTGCACCTGTTCACTAGGATACTGAAGTCCGCGGTGAGTGTTCCTTATGCGTAGGGAAACATCACTTTGTTTTGACATTTTAAACCTTTTTACTTGCGTTAACTACATGGCGCGTTATTTCTACCGGGTGTTTACAGTAAAGGCTGGTTTAGCAGTTACTAGGAGTTATGCCATCTAGACCCGTGAACGGCTTTGTTCAGACCAGTGATCTTCGGTGAAGAAGGCAAGAGGCTATAGCCTAGTCATAGTGTGCACTTCAACTGCAATGTTCGGCCAGTCACCTCACGTTCATGGAGGCATCTTGTGGATTCAGAATCCAATGAGAGGTATGTTTGGTGGGCTCATAACCTATGGTAATGCAACTGTGTCAGGTGGGATGAGAATTATTGTGGACAGGTTGCTGAAATCATGATCATCCATTTCTACCATGCACTGACGCTACAATAATTTTCGATCCTAACCAGTCTCTGGTTCCACTTCTCCGGTGAAAATGTAACTTGGTTTGGTGTCATCAACACCTACCATTTCATCACAATTTTAAAAAGCAACATTTGTTACTATTTAAGCTGATAACATTTCACACCGACTGTGTCATCATGTGTATCAGTCATGTGTTGTCCTGGGTCACCTCCGCATCTCCTGGGATATTTAATGGAGAACTCGAGTGAGGAATGAAGTCTAAACTCCTATTTGACCCGTATGACCAGACTGCACACTCAGGACTATTCCACATGCCTATGCTTTAAATCTTGTAAAACCATTTTACACCATTTTACATTATCTCAAGGACCACCTTCACTGTGGTACCTTTTGCTATGTTTACAGATAAATTATGCCTTCGTCTGCAGAAATGATTATTGACACTGCAATAAGCAATTGCTTTTCAGATATTGTGTGTAGACATGTGAACTGCACATCAGAGGCATTTCTAATCTCACACAAGGTCAGGTCTTATCCTGCTAAAGCTGCCCAAACATCCTTTTAATGCGCTGGAGATTATATTTGTATATATATATATATATATAGGCCCTATATGGTATAATTATTACTAATACCATATAGACACAAAATGTAGCTTGGTCCTACTCTCTAACCTGCAAACATGTCCTGTAATGAATACAAATTACATGTAGGCTGTTCTGTGATGAGTCCTCACTGTGCTAGTATGAGTTTAAACAACCTGGATTCAGGGGTAGACGTAACATAGTAATTGTAAATCTGGGACACTCCAATTAGTATGATATGTTACGTTTCATATGGTATGTATTAATTTGTGGATGTCCATCATTCGTTTTGTATGATATGATATGTTACAAGTTGCAATTTGTACGATATGGGTTACGAGCTGCAATTTATGCAATATGGGTTACGAGTTGCTATTTGTTGTGGCTAAAGTTAGCTGGGCTAGGGGTTAAGATTAGGAGTTAGGTTAAGGGGAAGGGTTAGTTAACATGCAAAGTAGTAAATTGTCTGTGATGAGTTTCAAATATGCAACCATTAGGTTGCTAGACATTCGTTACACGTCCACTCTGACCAACCATACTACTTTCGTTTTTAGCCTTAAGTAACCTTCTGTCTTATATACAGAGCTGTCTGCTCAAGAGGAAGCATCTTACTGTAACCAGTGCCTGTAATCTGGTTCAGGTTATTAATCAACCTACCAGGGTGTTTACAAACACTACAGGAACAAGATCATCCACATGTATTGATCACATTTTTACTAATACTGTAGAACTTTGTTCTAAAGCTGTATCCGTACCCATTGGATGCAATTCTCCATTTTTCATCAACTCAGATGGCTTATTCATCCCAAAACATTTGATGTTGCCAATTATTTTAATTATTATTTCATTGGCAAAGTGGGCAAAAGTAGGCAGGAAATGCCCACGACAAACAGTGAGCTATTATATTCATGCATAAGAAAAGCAGTGCAAGTTTGAATTTTGTAAAGTTAGGAGAGGTGGAAAAATTATTGTTAACGATCAATAATGACAAACCTCCTGGCATTGACAACTTAGATGGAAAGCTACTGAGGATGGTAGCTGACTCTATAGCCACTCCTATCTGTCATATTTTTAATCTGAGCCTAGAGGAATGTTTTTGTCCTCAGGCCTGGAGGGAAGCCAAAGTAATTCCACTGCCCAAGAGTGGTAAAGCGGTTTTTACTGGTTCTAACAGCAGACCTATAAACTTGCTGCCAGCTCTTAGCAAACAGTTGGAAAAAATTGTTCGACCAAAAACAATGCTATTTCTCTGTAAACAAATTAACAAGACTTTCAGCATGCTTATAGAGAAGTGCACTCATGTACTGCGCTGACACAAATGACTGATGATTGGTTGAAAGAAATTGATAAGAAGATTGTGGGAGCTGTACTGTTAGATTTCAGTGCAGCCTTTGGTATTATTGACCATAACTTGTTGTTGAAAAAACTGATGTGTTATGGCTTTTCAACCTCTGCCATATTGTGGATTCAGAGCTATTTATCTAATAGAACTCGGAGGGTTTTCTTTAATGGAAGCTTCTCTAATGTCAAACATGTAAAGTGTGGTGTACCGCACGGCAGCTCTCTAAGCCCTCTACTCTTTTCACCAATGACCTGCCACTGGCATTAAACAAAGCATGTGTGTCCATGTATGCTGATGATTCAACCATATACGCATCAGCAACCACAGTTAATGAAGTCACTGAAACCCTTAACAATGAGTTGCAGTTGAGGAGACTAAATTACTTGCCATTACCTTTGATTGTAAACTGTCATGGTCAAAATATATAGATTCAATGGTTGCAAAGATGGGGAGAGGTCTAGCCGTAACAAAGAGATGCTCTGCTTTTTTGACACCACACTCCAAAAAGCAAGTTCTGCAGGCTCTAGTTTTGTCTAATCTTGATTATTGTCCAGTCGTGTTGTCCAGTGAGGCAAGGAAAGACCTAGTTAATCTGCAGCTGGCCCAGAACAGAGCGGAACATTTTGCTCTTAATTGTAATCAGAGGGTTGATTTATAAATTCTATGCTTGCCAGTCTCTCTTGGCTAAGAGTTGAGGAGAGACTGACTGCATCACTTTTCTTTTTATAAGAAACATTAATGTGTTGAAAATCCCAAATTGTTTGCATTGTCAACTTACACACATCTCTGACACACACACTTATCCCACCAGACATGCCACCAGGGGTCTTTTCGTAGTCCCCAAATCCAGATCAAATTCAAGGAAACATACAGTATTATATAGAGCACTTATTGCCCTTCCATCTCATATTGCTCAAATAAACAGCAAACCTGGTTTCAGTAAGCAGATAAAGCAACACCTCGCGGCACAACGCCTATCCCCTGTTTGACCTAGATAGTTTGTGTGTATGCATTGATATGTAGGCTACATGTGTGCCTTGTTTAATAATGTATGTAGTTCTGTCCTTGAGCTGTTCTTGTCTAATGATGTTCTGTATTATGTTTTGTGTGGACCCCAGGAAGAGTAGCTGCTGGTTTTGCAACAGCTAATGGGGATCCTAATAAAATACCAAATGTAACAAATCATACTAATTTGAGTGTCCTGGATTTACATCTACTATGTTATGCATAGTCTATGAAACCAGGCTGGTTTAAAAAAACAGTAGCTTCCTTATGTTGGAGTCACACCTCGGTACAGATGTGATGTAGCCTGGTCCCACATGTTTGTGCTGTCATGTCAACTCATTGTCATGTTTGATGTGAGGGAGTTCTGCAATCGTGATTCTGCAATGTCACCATGTTACAGTACGAACTGTTACCAACTCTTCTTAGACAGTGACTGCAGGGCAGGTACAGTATTAATCATGTATAACGTGAGACAATTATTAGCTGTTTGAAAATGTGCCGTTTTTTAGAAGGACCTCGGTTTATCATGAATTGATATTTTGTTTAGTTTATTCATCTCTTTTATCCGAAACAAAATATAGCAAAGTATTTTCCGCACAGTAGTGCATAACCTGCAAGTGATAAAGCACGGCATTACTTCAACTGCTTGATCTCCAGTCGAGACACCTTGATCTTAGTAGTTATTTAGTCTCATGAAATGTATTCTAGAAGACACCCGGTCTAAAATGCTAGGAATGGTGAGGTGACGTTATTGCTGTGAGTGAAGATCCTGTGGTGAAGCAGGCATACTGTCTTCGAGATTAGGTATATCATGACTGTCTGAGACGGTTATGAATCACCCACACACTCAAGACATATTACATCTTGTTCATGAGAAAGCCTATGGGCAGACACCCTACCTCCCTCAATCTACACACACATAGACATCCTTGGTAAAAGACCAGTGCCATTACAAATTTGCACTGAGTTCCACTGTTGTACTTGATGAGGACTCTGCGGGATGAAGCCCAACTTAATACTGCACTGAGAAACATGTAGAGGACATAATTCTCATTAAGTTGTCTGTGATATCATAACTGGTGTCGTTTTCATGACAAATGATACGAACACCGTCATGACATAATGCCCCGTTGCATGATCTACTGTATGACAGTGGACGCTTATCTTGCACATTCTGACATGGGTTGTTATGACTGCTTATGTCATCTGTTGCATAATACTCGACACTGTAAACAGCTTTGTGGCTAAGGGTTCCAGTGAACTGTTACAGAACATTGCTTTAGCCTACAATTGGATGCCCTGGCCTATCCATCTGACCAATGCTCTCAAACTTTGCGAGCCTATCCATTCTCTTCAGTCTGGCCTCGATCTCTGCTCAGCCTCTCTAATGCACCTTACACAGACACTCCTCACTGTGCATCAGGGTTTGCACAAGGTGCTTAAAGTACTTGAATTTGGCACTCTGAAATCCAAGGACTGGAATACCTTAGAAATCAGACATTTTCTCAAGTTGGTACTTGAATTTAATTGGAGAGGAGAACAAAAAATGATCAAAAATGTTTAATATGAAAATTATTAAACGTTTGATCTTGCAAATTCATTTCTAGGCAGACTACCAAGTTTTATTTCCTAAGGTGTTTCGTGCTCTGGTTGCCAGGCGAACTCGCTCATTCCACCCACACTGCCACTCAGCCAGGCAGGTACAGAACTGACTGATTATGCGCCGCCAAACGTCACATCGATAGCTAAAATACTGGGCAAATGTAGATTCAATCTTCCCTGACAGGATATTGATGTTTATGAATGGGTTTTGCCAGACCCAACCTGGGATGTAGTGGAGGGTAAACACCATTTAAGAACCTTTTTTTTTATTTGTGAAAGTGTTTACTCACTGTTTTATTTAGTTAATTATCGTTTACCCACTTTGATCAACGCTCAGAAGGCTTCTTGATCTGAGTTCTAGTCGCACCTACCTCTGCGAACGATTGGGAACATGAATTATTTATGTATGTTTGCCTGCTCCCCTGGATTTGCCTTGTTAGCAGCACATTTACTCAGCCACGGGCAACTCCGCCCACGACCATAGGCCGAGAGGTGAAATGAACTACCTCAGCCCAGACCTACAGTGGCAAGTATCAGGGGGAATTTTTAAACATCCCTTCGACTCCTGCCGTGTCAACAGACATCCCCCAAACTAGTAATATCATCAACCATGTGTAGTTAATTAGTGATTTATGTTTTTTATAAGATAAGTTTAATGCTAGCTAGCAACTTACCTTGGCTCCTTGCTGCGCTTGCTGTCTCCTCGTGGATTTCAATGTAATCGGCCATAATCGGGTCTTTTCTGCAACCACAAACTGTCTTAATTCTATATTGCGAGTGCAAGTGCCCTCCTGAATGACTGTTAGGTTCAACTCTATGTCCCAGAAGCCAAAACGGGTTGCAACGGCATCTTTATGACGTCAGACTTCACGGTCAGATTGTATGTTTTTTTTCATACGTCTTTTAACTTCTTAAGCCTAGGCTCGACAACTTCCGGTGAAACTGGAGGGCGCGCAATTCAAATAAATAATCATACAAATTATGGCTATTAAACATTTAGGTACATACAAGTGTCTTATATCGGTTGAAAGCTTAGTGCGGTTAGATTAACAAGAATCTGTCTGATTTACTGTAACTAGTACAGAAAAAGCATGCCACGCAATTGTTTGAGGATGGCGCCCCACATCCAAAATATTTTCCACCGGCACAGGTTTCATAAATTCACAAATAGCGATTTAAATATTCACTTTTTTTTTTTATTTTCCTCTGATTTGTCATCCAAAGGGTCCCAGCCATAACATGTAGTGTCGTTTTGTTAGATAAAATCCTTCTTTATATTCCAAAAAGTCTGTTTAGTTGGCGCCATCGATTTGAGTAATCCATTCGTTCAACATGCAAGAAAGGAGCCTGAAAATCTACCCCTAAACTTTGTTTCAACAAGTCAAAATAAGTTTCTATTTATTCCTCAGATACCCTAAAATGTAATCAAACTATTATAATATTTCTTACGGAAAGAAGTATGTTCAATAGGAAACACTGATTTCCAAGACTGTCCCTGGACTAAAACTGTTATTTCTTATTCGTGATTCAAGTTACAAGCCTGAAACCTTGAACATAGACTGCTGAAACCAAGTGGAAGCCATAGGAATTGCATTCTGGGAGGTAAAATTGAGTATGCCCTTATACTGGCCATTGGAAGAGCATGGTCTCTCTCTCAAAAAAAATAAAAAAGTTTCCTTGGATTATCTCCTACCATATGTATTGTGTTATACTCTCCTACATTATTTAAAAATTTCTACAAACTTCAAAGTGTTTCCTGTCCAATGGTACCAGTTAAATGCATATCCTGGCTTCAGGGCCTGAGTTACAGGAAGTTTACTTTGGACACATCATTCAGAAAGGAAGTGGAGAAAAAAAGAGGCCTGGCCTTAAGTGACCAGATAAGGACTGTTGATTATGTACCCAGATTGATGCATTGAACTTTCTAGAGTTTTCCCCTTTTAGTTATAACACTCACTGTTTCGCACTACCGTGAGAATTGTACTCGAATCAACGCAATATGGCTAATATTGCGTTGATTCGAGCACAATTCCCACAGTTTCAGTGTAACATACCGAAACTAAACAAACTATGGAAGAGCTGAGCAGGGACCCTGGGCATCTTTCTTTTTAGTGTTTTTCAGAGTCCGTAGAAAGGCCTCTTTAGTGTCCTAAGTTTTCATAACTGTGACCTTAATTGCCTACCGTCTGTAAGCTGTTAGTGTCTTAACGACCGTTCCACAGGTGCATGTTCATTAATTGTTTATGCTTCATTGAACAAGCATGGGAAACAGTGTTTAAACCCTTTACAATGAAGATCTGTGAAGTTATTTCGATTTTTACGAATTATCTTTGAAAGACCGGGTCCTGAAAAAGGGACGTTTCTATTTTTTGCTGAGTTTATATTTTTTTTAAAGGACAAGTGGATAAACAGGTTAATGTCGAGCCCTACATGTTTTTTCATTAGTCTCCATGGATTGTAGGCCTACATTGAACACACGTTTGCTGCTACTGTAGGCTGAATGATAGCTGTTCTATTTCCATGTTAAAATATTATGGGATGGCAGGCACTCTGGCAGGCCTACATTTTGATCAAATAGCCACAGTAGCCTATTTGGCCACTATTAAAACTTAAAGCGGGTACAGCCTCAGTGTTGAAAGTAAATGCGCATTTTACGAATCGTTCAAGTTTGCGCTCAGCAGACCTGACATTTGCTCAGTGCCGAAGAGGGAACATTGCCTTCCACCATACCCCGTTCAAAGGCACAGGGTCTTGCCAATTCACCCTCTGAATGACACATACTAAATCCATGTCTCAAGGTTTCAAAATCCTTCTTTAATCTGTCTCCTCCCCTTCATCTACACTGATTTGAAGTGGATTTAACAAGGGATAATAGACTGACCCGGTGAATCGAGGGGAAAGCTATATCATGGAAAGAGAAGGATTACTTAATGTTTTGTACACGCTGTGTATATGACCCAGCAAACTAATAGTTTGTATTCAAACTCCGGTGCTCCATCATGCATAAAAGTGAATTCCTTACCAAGACATCTCGCTGACAGTACCTCAAGATATCTCTCTCACCTCATGCGAAAGATGTCATGGCACAAAAAATATATTATGCAAAAATTCTGCAAATAAGTCTGACTTCCTCTGACAGTCCCTGATTTGTGCCCACAGTTATATCAATGACTTTGAAGCCGCGGAAGTCAGACTATTTCAATCACTCAACGGAACGGGGCTCAGTGAACTTTATGGTTATCCAGAGCTGTGACAAAGCAGAAGTACACAGCAGGTTGACTCAATGCCTATGTCCCAAATGGCACCCTAATCTCATTAAAGTGCACTACCTTTGACCAGGGCTCATAAGGCTCTGGTCAAGACTCGTGCACTATAAAGGGAATAGGATGCCATTTTGGACACATTCTTTATTCAAAGGTGATGGGAATCATATTCATAACAAAAATAGGTCTTATAGATGTCTGAAGGTGGAAGACATAATTGGCATGTCCAAGAAAGTCCTACTTTCTTACGTTTCTTTACCCCCTAGTATTTTCAGTTTTGAGCTATATTCAAACTGTTTGTTACATTGTATTCCCTCCCACCCCATTTGGTCTGGTTGATTTCACAATATTCCTAAACAAAGCCACGTGTCCATGAACATTTGTTTTATTAGACAAACATGCTCAAGTTAAATCATTTATGATGATCATGAAGTGTCACTTGTGTCCAAATCTTCATATTACTTTCACTTTGTTCTTCCAACAACATGTGGGATAAAACCGCTCAATAGCCGCTATAACTGTGATGTGAATAGCCTATAGCCCCCGTCTCCCCTAATCTGCATCGGATGCGCTGCTACTCACAGAAAGTTTCAGGGATCAAGTTATGATACCGTTTTGTATTAGATCAAATGCTCGCAGTCAAACAACCAATAATAATGTGTGACTCTGTTTGGTCGGGACTGCGTTTTCACCTGCAGCGAACCTCCCCCCGGTACGAATTGAACCGAGACCACCCTTTTGAGCGATCCGTGTTGCGTTGTTTAGTGAGCTCCCGACTGTAGAGAGTGTTCACACCAGTCCAAATGAACTAAGGGGGGTAAATGCACCAGAGTTTGGAAAAACCACACCCCCTTAGAGGTCATTCATGCCCTTGACTGAGTGAATTATTTATTTTGACAGACAGCTAAAAACAATGTAGCTGATATTACAGTACACATGGGTGACAATAGCAATTACGTTCTCTCAGTGCCTTGCATCAATTGCATATTTATCAGGTCTAAAATTAGACTGCGTTACCTCATCCTTGTATCTCTGTGTGTGTGAATCTGCCTCAGTACATAAATAGTGTGTCAGTGTAAAAAAAAAAAATAAAGGATGCCTTCCAATTTAAATCGAATCCACATCAGTAATTTGGAGTTACACAAGCTTAGTGGGAGGAATAAGAGTTTCTCTAATCAGTGACTGACTAAATATAGGCTGCTCTGTGAATATGAAGGCCATCTTTTTGTGGATATTTTGAAATCATAATGAATCTGGCATGAAATCTTATCCAGCCTAACTGCTTTTGTTGACTACAATATGGCTGAAGATATTAGTGATGTTGTAATCAAATCAAAAAATGTAATCAAACTGTCACATGCGCCGAATACAACAAGTGTACACCTTAATGTGAAATGCTTCCTTACAAGCCCTTAACCAACAGTGCTGTTCAAGAAGAGTTAAGAAAATATTTACCTAATAAACAAAAGTATAAAATAACAAAGCTTAATACAGGGGGTACTGGTTAGAGGTTGACCGATTTTTAATCGGCATGGCCGATTTTAATTCTGGCCAATTTCAGGTTTTCATAACAATCGGTAATCGGCATTTTTGGACGCCGATTACATTGCAATCCACGAGGAGACTGCGTGGCAGGCTGACCACCTGTAACATGAGTGCAGCAAGGGGCCAAGGTAAGTTTAATGCTAGCTAGCAACTTATCTTATAAAAAAATCAATCTTCACGTAATCACTAGTTAACTACACATGGTCGATGATATTACTAGTTTAACTAGCTTGTCCTGCGTTTCATATAATCAATGCGGTGCCTGTTCATTTATCATCGAATCACAGCCTATTTCACCAAACGGGTGACGGGTTTTGTTTTTTAAATGATAGGTTCATATTTGTGTGTTTATTATAGTATTATTAAGTCTATGATTTGATAGAGCAGTCTGACTGAGCGGTGGTAGGCAGCAGCAGGCTCATAAGCATTCATTCAAACAGCACTTTCCTGCGTTTGCCAGCAGCTCTTCGCAATACTTGAATCCCAGCGCTCTTTATGACATCGAGCCTATCAACTCCCGAGATTAGGCTAGTTTTTGCATTATTTAAACCAAATTGAACATGTTTCATTATTTATTTGTGACTAAATTGATTTTATTTAAGTTAAAATAAGTGTTCATTCAGTATTTTTGTAATTGTCATTATTTTTTATATATATATCAGTCGATTTAATCGGTATCGGTGTTAAAATCCTAATCTGTCGACCCTCTAATTTAGGCTTCTCATACCTGCTGATGTCGTAAAAGGTACAGAAACCCCAAAGCTTACTTTTCAGTCACAATTGCCATGGATTTAATCCCTTGCCAGGCCACCCTTGGTTTCCTGAGGCGAGGGTCCTCTCCACCCTTTGCTTGTATGCCTCCTTGTCCACCAGTATCTGTCTTTTGATCTCACGTTGTACATCTCTTAAAGACTATCACCCTCAGCATAAACTGCCTTCTTCCTATTTGGTAGTGATTTTAGATGTTTTGATACCCAAGGCTTATTGTTAGGGTATATTTTACAGGTTTTAGTAGGCACAACTGACTCAACACAGAAGTTTACATAGTCTGAAACAACATCTGTGAGTTCATCAAGATCAGAGCTGCTGTCCTCAAATGCCTCCCACATAGTACAGTCAAAACACCCTGGAGACAAGTGATAGTGTTGTCATTCCATATCTGGACAGTTTTAACTGTGGGTTTCTCCCTCTCCAGGAGCCGACAGTAGGTTGGCCTGAGGTAGACCACCTTGTGGTCTGATGTCCCCAGGGGAGGTCTGGTGCCAGAGAACGCATTTGCTATTGTCCCATAGCACAAATTGAGAGTCCTATTTTTCCTAGTGTGACATTTCACATACTGGTGGTATGTACGCAGGACTTTGTGCAAGGTACAGTTGTTAAAATACCATAAAATAAATGTGGGTGTGTCGGGGGAGATGGATTCCAGTTTCTGTGACAGATTATAAATAATCTCTGATGCCTTTTGTTATATTAGCTTTCGGTTGATTGTACACAACGGTAACAAACAATTGGGGGAACTCACGGGGCAGATAGTAGGGTCGCAGTGACACAGAAAGCAGTTCAATGTCGGGGGTACAGAGTCTCTCTCTCTCTCTTACCAGGATTGATTTACACCACTGCTCCCTGACAAGCAGGCAGATGCCACCGCCGTGAAGTTTCCCTGTGACTGTCAGATCACGGTTCGCTCTGACCAGAGTTAAGCCGGCCGGCTCCACTTTTCTGTCCGGGACTCTGTCATCCAGCCAAGTCTCAGTAAATGCCAGCAAACAGGCCTCCCGGTATTCATGTTGGAAGCGCAGATTCGCTGACAGCTCATACGCTTTCCCCATCAGGGACTGGGCATTGATCAGCAAGGCGGTGGGCAAGGGAAGATTGTTCTTTAATTTTTTAAGTCTTTGTCTGATTCCCTTGCGTTTTCCACGTTTGCATTTGGGTTTGTAATCCACTCGCAGACAATCAGGGATTAGATGGGCCATTGGGATATCCATCACGTTTGAGTTTCATTGTAGTAAGAAATCCCTGCTGCATTGGATTCCGCTGCCAGCAGCAATTTCATAATTTAGTCAGTTTGTAGCGGGTATGTACAAGATCAGTCCAACACCCCACCACTGTAAATCCATGGTTGGCAGATTGTTTGTAAACTAAGTGTACAAATTAAGAACATAAAAGAATGCCACACCAAACGTCACACACACTGCAGGTCGCAACAGAGCCGCGCCCTCCCAACCATCTCTGCAGGACTCTACCAATCAGGCATTTATGGTACTATCACTCGACTTCTTGGTAAAATAGCCCTTACACAGCCTGGAGGTGTGTAATGACAGTCCCACTAAGCGCAAACCAGAAAGGATGGCGTATCGCTGCAGAATGCTGTGGTAGCCATGCTGGTTAACTACTTACAGAGTGGTGGGGCGCTAACACCATAACTCCCGACACTACCCGGTGAAATGTGAGGCGCCAAATTCAAAATCCAAAAGTTGAATTATTAAACATTCATCAATATACAAGTGTTGCATAGTCATCAAAAGCTCTGATTCTTGGCAATATCACAGCGTTGTCAGATTTCAAAAAGGCTTTATGGCGAAAGCACAACATTTGATTGTTTGAGGGTAGCACCTCTAATATTTACACTTCAGCATAAATCCATAACCCAACGCGGGTCTCAGAAAACGCATAAAATCGCTTACCGTTGAACTTCTGCTGAGGGCTTCCCAAGTGTCCAACGAAGACAATCCATGCTTCTTTTGTTAGAAAAAGTCATTTATTATATCCATAAATCTCAGTTTGGTTGGCGCGTTATGATCATAAAATCCACCGTTGAGTCGCCCATTGAATCGTGAAGAGAACACGTTCAAATTATACCTATACACTTTCTACAAACAAATCAAACACAATTTTTTATGTATCCTTTTGGGTATATTTGCTGTAATATTTCAATCGGACGATAACGTGAACGATAGGAAAGAAAAATAACGTGGTGCGCGTTCACAATCTCGCGCGCGTCAAACCTTGTTTACAAAAGTGGTCGCCTGACAATTTCCTGTTCCTATCTGTTCCGGTCACTCCTAGAATTCCCAGACTTTGTATATAGACTGTTGACATCTAGTGGAAGCCATAGGTACTGCAGTCTCAGTCCTACATAAAGTTGTATGCAATAGGCACAATGGAGAAGATGCTCATTTACAAAAAAAACTGCAAATCCGGATGGATTTTCCTCGGGTTTTCGCCTGCTATATCAGTTCTGTTATACTCACATACATTATTTGAACACTCTTGGAAACTGAGTGTTTCCTATCCAATAGTACTAATTATGTGCATATCCTATTTTCTGGGCCTGAGTGGCATGCATTTTACTTTGGGCACGCCAGACTCTCCAAAACCGTCACCTATGCAGCCGCTCCCTAAGAAGTTAAGTGTGCCTTGAATTCTAAATGAATCACCGACCAGTGTCACCAGCAAATTATCCCCACACCATCACACCTCCTCCTCCATGCTTCACGGTGGGAACCACACATGCAGAGATCATCCGTTCACTTACTCTGCGTCATGGCGGTTGGAACCCAAAATCTCAAATGTGGACTCAACAGACCAAAGGACAGATTTCCACCGGTCTAATGTCCGTTACTCATGTTTCTTTGCCCAAGCAAGTCTCTTCTTCTTATTGGTGTCCTTTAGTAGTGGTTTCTTTGCAGTAATTCAACCATGAATGCCTGATTCACGCAGTTTCTGAACAGTTGATGTGTCTGTTACTTGAACTCTGAAGCATTTATTTGGGCTGCAATTTCTGAGGCTGGTACTGTAACTCTAATGAACTTATCCTCTGCAGCAGAGGTAACTCTGGGTCTTACATTCCTGTGGCGGTCCTCATGAGAGCCAGTTTCATTATAGCGCTTGATGGGTTTTTGTGACTGCAGTTCTTTAAATTTTCCACATTGACTGACCTGCATGTCTTAAAGTAACGTTTGAGACAACATGCTCTAGCATACAGGGTGGGTGTCATGTTTTGGCTCCTAAACGTACTAAAATGGGAATAAAATGTTCATTTCAACTTTCAAATGGTACCACAAAGATGGATGTCCACACATCAGAGAATGTTGAATTGAATGGGGATATCTGTTTTAAATTAATTATACTGTAAATCTTCAATAGGAAACCTATTTGAATTCATAGAAATAAATTAAATTCAGTTTCAATGCTGTACCAGTTAAATTCCAGTGGTTGAAGGGGTTAGGTCCATTCTATGAATTCGATTTCTATGATTTTAAAATGACACCCACACTATTCAAGAGCATGTTGTGTCTCAACCTATGGGCGGACACAACACAAACTTCTGATTTATGTACTACAAAAATCTGAGTACGTGTTTTTATATAATTGATGTAAAATATTTACTGACCATTTCAAGAAGTTCTGAAATAGTTTTGACTACCCCGTTTGTAATACTTTTTTATTATATCAAGCTTGACTGTTTATCTTGTCCTGTGACGAAGACATGGACGTCTCATGGTGCGGTATGTAAAAAAAGACCTTTTGTGGGGAAAAACTCATTCTGATTGGCTGGGCCTGACTCCCCAGTGGGTGGGCCTATGCCCACATGTGGCTGCACCTCTACAGTCATGTGAAATCCATAGGCCTAATGAATTTATTTAAATTGACTGATTTCCTTATGGACTGTAACTCCGTAGTCTTTGAAATTGTTGCGTTTTTATGTTTTTGTTCAGTATAGTAACTGAGACTACCTACTCATCTCTGCTGTTGTGATGAAGTTGACCCATGCATGTCAATACCCCATTGACTGAGATGACCTATGCATCTCAAAGTTGAGCTAGCCATGACAAAATATTGATAGACAGTCCCCCGTCCACTCATTGGCTTAGTCAATGAGTCACATGAGGCGAAGATCCCCATATGGGACAATGAGCTCCTTTTCTGCTCAAAGATGTTCCAATTACTACCTTAGGCAAGCGTGTAACAAGGATCTGATTGTGCCTTACCCCTGCTGATGGAAAATGTGCTCTTGAAAGTCCTTAGGGTAGTCAGTTGTGGAGACACACTAATGCTTACACTTTTGGAGAGATTGGGATACTTTTCTGGCTGTGCATGCATAAATAGATGACAGAGTGAACCACAGATGGAGGACGTTAAAAGACTGCATATGCAAATATACAATACCCATTACCCACACTCCGTCGGTCCATAAAATCCCCAAATAGTTATTTGCTTTCAGAGCATCTACAGAGAAGTAAAGATGATTTCTCTGCAGCTTATGAAAAGGCTTGTTTGTGGTTAGCGCTCAAAGCTACTGTTTTTAAAAGAGCAGCTGCCGGGGCTGGCAGCAGAGCCTATGAATCGTCATTTTACTGGAGCCCAGCCAATCCCTGACTCCTCTTCAAGCCCCCCCACACTAATAGCGAGAGCGCACCCCTTGTACGCCCCCTAGCGGATCACTAATTAGCTTCACCTTTTGGGAAATGTCCTGGGAGTTGGCTGCGGAGGCCCCTAAGTGAGTGTACAGGCCTCCGGTCAGCTGGCCTTTCTCCAGGCCTGGTTTCTGGTTTATAGTGTATGCACAAACTCTGCTCTACTTGGAGGGTGAAGCCGGAGTGCCCGGCGAACAGCTCACACTGAGCAAACTTCACTTCTGATTATACCGGCTTCACTTTAGATCTGTTGGCCCAGATATGGCTCTGGATGTCTGTGTAGGGAAAATAAAACTAGTATTAAAATGTTTTTGTATTTCTAGTACAAATTGACTTTTAATAGCCTACTTGTGCTTCCACAACCATTACCACCTTGTTTACACCCTTGTCTTCAATCCAAACTTTGATGTTGGTGGACATGGATGCTGATCTGGGGGCTTCATGGAGCCCGACTTTAAAAAAAACCCATCTGGGGGAAAGTCTGTAATGCTCATCATTGTATTGGGAAATTTGAGATGGAAGTTGTGTATGACTTAAAATCAGGGTCTATGCTCACCCTGTCCTTAGCTCACTTCTATTTGTACTGTACACGGAGCTATAATATTAAGTCAAGAACCCTCCAAGATTATGTTGTCCGGAACTATACCATTACGACAGCGTGATATGAGTCCTTATACAGGTAATAAAACATAGTTACACAGGGCTGCTATGTTGTGACCTTTGGATTCATGACCAACCTTTGGAAGGACAAAGACCATTTGATACAGTAATTCCAAGTGCCAAGATGGTGGTTCTATGCGTTTTCCATGCAGCTCTTGCTCTCTTTCCCCGTCATTGACTCGGCCTCATTGAGAGAGAAAAGGAGGGGGAGGGAAGCGGACGGCTGCGTCTCTCTTCCATCACCATGTGCGCATGGCGGAGAGGAAAGGAGTGGGGGTGAACGTTCTGGACTATTGCAGAAAACAAGCATCCTTTTCCTCAACCCCCACCTACCCCACTGAGCCCTCTTCCTCAACGGGACAGGGAGCCAGGCAACTCCATCTTTCCCTCTCCTTTTATCCCTCCCCCTCTATCCCTTTTGTCTCTCTCGTTCAATCTATTTCCATATTGCTGTAATTTTACATACGTCCTTACCAGAGGATGCATAATTCATTGCTGCTCCTGAATGGTTGAACCCCGGTCATACAATGGCGTTACGATACAGAGAGCGAGAGAGAGCAAAAGAACGAGCGAGGCGACAAGTGCGCGGGACGATAGCTAGCTCCGTGTCATGCACCCTAAGTTGCCTTTGGTTAAAGCATGGCCCTCGTGTACACGTGTATTGCCCTTTCTATTTAAAGGGGAATGCATAATGGTTTCTGCCTAGTTCCTCCGTCTTGGGAATTCCAGACCTAGGGTGCATGCTGTCCGCATTGGGAGATTACTCCGAGCTTGAAACTGAAACCACACTAGATGTGCCTGGTAATCGCCTAGTCTTGTCAACATGTCAACTGCTAATTGATAATGAGGTGGCATTGTACGTGTTCTATAAAGTTCAGTTCACATGTATTGCTGCCATTGTGTGTGTTTTTTATAGTTTACTATTGCTTGGATTTAACTGTCTCGGGGTTCATGTCTGGTTGTCTTATTTGCATTTTGTTTCGATCAGCTCAAATTTGAAACAAACACTTCTCTCACATTTTGAATGATTTATTAGTTAGTCTTGACGTTGTCCAGTAACCCTTTGTGGTAATCTCTGCTGTACATTGTGGTGTCATCAGAAGTAGACTGAGGTGGTAGAGCTAGTGCATCAGGATCAGAAGGGCGTCTCGCCGCCTCTTACTCTACTAGGAGGAAAAACATTTTTTACTCATTTGTTTTTCCTTATTGGGTTTCCTGTAATCTCTCGGTGACAGTGGCCCAGAACAAGTTTAGGCAGCTATCTGGCATCGTGCCAACATGATTTACATCAGGGTCAGATTTATGGACCTGTCGTCTTTTTAATCTCCCCGCAACGCAAATTTGCCTGTCGCGGAAATTTATGGAAATAATTAAAAGTTATTATGTAGTTTGTGTACCCTCCAAAAATAGTGTGCGGTTAGTGAATGTGTTTTGCCGCCAAATGGTGTGTGTTTTTTTTAGAGATCACAGTCAGGAAAGCCTTTATAATCTTTGACCTCAAACATAAGGGTGCGTTTTACTTGTTTTGGATCATTTTACAAGCCTTTTAAGGTGATGTAAGGTTTGATAGATGGTAAAACTACTTTAGTTTACCATGGTAACTCCTGTCAGTACTTTCTGTTTTCTGACTTCCAAAAGTGCCTGCGATCTACTTTTATCAGTATGTGTAATTATGTCATGAATGTCAGTGTTTTATAAAAGCTTTACACCTAAATGTTAGGGCTAATTGTTGAATGTTCTCCAAGTAAGATTCGGTTGGCCACTCTACCAAATTGTTATGTACTGCCCTCTAGTGATATTCTAATAGTACAACATGCACCACAAACTCAAATGTGATAACGCGGGTACCTTTGCTACTGGTATTCAAGTCCCTACTTTTCCATAGTGTTTTTTAATTTTTATTTAATTTATTTGTTGCATTTCTGAACTATTACCAACCAGCAATATGGTTGGTACACACATCTATACTGTACAAATTGATGTCCTATAGTTTAACCTTGTGTCCATCCCCTCCCTCCTGTTTATCCCTGCAGCTGTCCACTGCAACCTGAGCCAGAATGGGCTCGACCACCAGATGATGTGCCCGGACGACGTGACCTCACACCTGGAGGATCAGCCCCTGGACCAAGGCGCCATGCTGGACGATGACAGCCCCACCTATCAGGACGTGAGCCCCGGGTACCAGCGGCACTCAACGCCCCAGCGCTCCGTCTCCGAGTCAGAACTCTCACGGGTAAGAACAGGGGGACTTCAATGCAGCCTTTCTCAACCCAGTCATTCCATATATTTGATGTATCATCACTCTAGCACAACTGATTCAAATTGCTGATTAGTTTACTAATGTGTCAAATATATGGTACAGTGTGTCCCAAGGACTGTTGAGAAAGTCTGCTCTAACGAATGTCAGGATAGGTACCAGGCTGGGGTGACCACTCATACCATGATCATTGGTCTGTAATAGATTTGTAGGTTCATTTTGGATGTTAGTAACAGGCCCCATCCTTTGCTGTACAGTTGCACATTTTTACAAACTTTCAATAATTAAATTCAAACAAATGTAATTGCCTATCTTGATTTCAATAATTACTTCCTTTCTACACACTTTCTGGCACTTAACCATTGCGGTCTTTCGACAGCCCTCATTCAATGTTTCCTGGGAACTATTTATTTAGATTAAAGGTTGTTGTCAGTGGAGATTTGCTTTTATTTCCTCTCCAAAAATAGCATCCTGTCGAGGCAACGGACCGGACATTTCCTCCTCTTTCCGCCTCTGTCTCTGAAGGGAGATGAGAAAGAAAATGACAGAGATAATTATCTGGCTAACTGGAACTGCTTTCACCCAGACAATATGTCCTTCAAGAAGCTCCACGAAGCTACGCCTTTGATGGAAAAGCTAGGTTGCTTTTTGTTGTCACACTGCATTGGTACAGGCCTTCTATGTTCCTATAAGTAAGAGTGATAAACCACCATGTAGGTTAATTTGAAAAAGAATGTCATCACTGCATGGAATCCTCATTAGAAATCATGTTAGGATGTCTTAATCACAAATATTTTCAACCATGCACATTGTACAGTTTCCGTCTGTTGTGTTCATGACTTCGATACCCTTTTAACACTACTGAGCCAACCCGAGCCAAGCTGTACTGCTCTGGCTAGGCTACACATATCTCTAGTTGCTGGTACATGTTTGAAAAGAGCATGTCAGAGCCAGCACAGTAAGGTGCAGTTCAGCCGATAGAGAAACTCTTTGGCTAAGCAACAGCATCGACTGAAAGCATGACCTGGTAGCATAGTGGGTTCGATTCCCGGGATCACCCATCCGTAAAATGTATGCACACATGACTGTAAGCTGCTTTGGATAAAAGCGTCTGCTAAATGGAATGTATTTTATACTGAACAAAATATAAGCGCAACATGCAACAATTTCAACGATTTTACTGAGTTACAGTTCATATAAGGAAATCGGTCACTTGAAATGGATTTGACGACGACTGCATGGGCGCTGCCGTGGCTGGGCCTATGACCTCCCAGGCCCACCCTTGGCAGCGCCCATGCAGAGTCGCAAAATCCATCGATTAGGGCCTAATTAATTTATTTCAAATGACCGATTTTCCTTATATGAACAGCAAATCAGAATGAGTTTTTCCCCACGAAAGGGCTTTATGGCAGACAGAAATACTCCTCCCATGATCCCGCAGATGAAGAAGCCTGATGTGGAGGGCTGGCGTGGTTACACATGGTCTGCCAAATTCTCTTAAATGACGTTGAAGGCGGTTTGTGGTAGAGAAATGAACATTAAATTATCTGGCAACAGCTCTGGTGGACATTCCTACAATCACAGCATGCCAATTGCACACTCCCTCAACTTGAGACATCTGCGGCATGTTGCGTGACAAAACTGCTCATTTTAGAGTGGCCTTTTATTGTCCCCAGCACAAGGTGAACCTATGTAATGATCATGCTGTATTCTTAAAAAGAAAAAACGTTTACCCCTTTTTCTAGTTAGTCTTGTCCCATCGCTGCAAGGACTCGGGAGAGTTGAAGGTCGAGAGCCATGCATCTTACAAAACACGACCCTGCCAAGCTGCTCTACTTCTTGACACACTGCTCGCTTAACCCGGAAGCCAGCCGCACCCAATGTGTCGGAGGAAACACCGTACAACTGGTGACCATGTCAGCGTGCATGCGCCCGGCCCGCCACAGGAGTCGCTAGAGCGAGATGCGACAAGGTAATCCCGGCCGGCCAAGCCTTTCCCCTAACCCGGACGACGCTGGGCCAATTGTGTGTCGCCTCGTGGGTCTCCCAGCTGCGACACAACCCGGATCTGTAGTGACGCCTCAAGCACTGCAGTGCCTTAGACCGATGCGCCACTCAGGAGGCCCCATGATCATTCTGTTTAACCAGCTTATTGATATACCATA